>OX493389.1:1364806-3956894 GCA_950371165.1 Lacanobia oleracea
GGGGAGGGTGGGGGAGAAATGACGGAGGAAATGCAGAATTTAATTAATACTTTACTGTTGTAAAATATTTAGCTCTAATTGCTTTAATCGTTAAACTTAATGTATTTGTATTATTGCAGTCAATTAATTTGTCAAAAAAGTTTGCGGTCAAATAGCTTATACGTTCAAGTCTTTCATTTGAGTAGGTATGTATATTCAGAGTTTTAGAAGTGGAACTAAATTCCAAAAAAGTTCTTCAATTCAATCGCAATATCAAGACGAACTTCGTGGAACATATCAGTATTCATTGACTGCCGTGCTACGAATCCTTTCCGGAGTAAATATTGAAATGATTTCGAAAAACCTGCAACGATCAGGAGCTTCCAAGAAGAATGGTATCGAAAGTAAAACCAGAAGCCGGAAATTGTTTCTCAGAATCAATGACACCGATGAAAAGCAAATTCATACGAGGAAACAGTAAGTCTTTGATACATCCGCCGAACAATTCCGTCTAGTTAGGAAATTAAGTTTCTCCGAACATATATATATTTTGTTTGTAAAGGTAAAAGCCCGGAAGTGAGAATCCAATGTCCTTAATATTAAGCTCTTTTAACATTTATAAGACGTATAATCTTACGATAAAAACAACTAAACCACTTCCGATTTTTTAACTTCCATCCTCATCGAAGATCATGTGTTGCGCGCACGCTGACAAGTTTGACAGCTGTCAAACCGTTGAACGTCAGCGCTAACGTTTGACAGCTTGGTGACACCCCATTGGGACGCTGTCGATGCCGTCCGTCAAGTCATCGACGAGCATACGCGGATACGCGCTGTCGTCGAAATATTTTAAAACCTTTGAGAAATTTAATTTAACATTAAAGTATTTGCGTCTCTTGTGATTTCAGATAAAAAGTTGTGAAGATTTTAATATACAGTTGTTGATTGAGCTTTTCTCTGACGAGTTTACTTAAATATAGTGAGGTTTTCATTCTTTATGACCCATATAAATAATAAGGAGATTTTAAATGATACGTAGCTCCCTTATAAATAGAACAAACGGATTTCTTCACATCCTCATTTCTCGTTAGACCGGAAACAGATAATCTCAGATGATCTTTATTGCATAACAAAGTTTACAAAATCAGTTAAGTCCTGACTCCAGTGCTGCGATCAGGTATTGTTTGTCATCCCCGCCAGCGGCGCTAGTAATTAAATTCCTTATACTTGAAGTGTTTACGTACAGACTGTTTCCGGTGTACCTACGAAGTGAGAGCTCAGTCTTTGAAAAGAGTCTGTGAAGTAATATAAAGGAGGTTCCTATAGAAACTACCCGGTCGTGAAAATAGTAGTTTTCACCATAATCTGACTTGATGGAAAGCGATGATGAGGTCGACGATGGAGCACGCTTTCCTAGAAGTAAAGTCTCTTAAGCCCTGACTTTGGCCTTTAAGTCCTGACTTAAAGGCCTCCAGGTTGTAGCAATCAGGACACAGACTCCATGTTTAAAAAAAGTTTGACCGTGTATCACGTTACCTCTCTTACTCAGACCTCTCTTTCTAAATTGATGTGCTCGAATTGGTCGCGCCCACTCATAGCGGTTATTAGACGTCAATTATTATCTCTGGCAATCTTTACGCTGTTCTCTGAACGGGGAAAGTGGATTTTGCAGAATTTTCTTTTCAGCTTGCATATTTATTTCCAACTTGAATATTCGTTTTTCTTTAGTTAATCTAGTTTTCGTAGACGTTTAATAAGGACCTAGCTTTGTTTGTTTCTGTAAACATTTCCATTTGAGTTTTTTTTCCACCGTCCCAGATTTTCTAGAACCGTCAAATTCAGTACAGAGCTTATAAATAAGCTACAAAATTTAACATTTTACTCATCTTAATTATTAATTAAGAAATTACTAAGACACGTCACTCCGCTGTAACTAGTAATTAACATGAAATAATTTTCGTCTAGACTAGTCCTTATTATTTCAGTCATGGTTTAGGGCGTTTCGTGTGAGCCATGTTCACTAAAACATTCATTACATTTTCGTACAATACCGAAAACACTGCTGAACAGTTTCTAGGCCGTTAGGGCCTAGCTTCTCTTACGCGGTTTGCGAAGTTCCCCAGAACACAGAAATTATCAGAAAATTTAATTGTTAGCTTGTAGGGACAAAAAACTGAAACATTTTTATCTGGCACAATTGATAAAAGAACGTTGTTAACAGGGGCAAAGGTAAGATTGAGTTGATTTTGTGTTTTTATTGGAATACTTTATAATAGGGATAACAACGGCTATAATGAAAACAAACCGTAGTTCGGAACACTAACAATTAGATAGAACACACTTTATTGTTCTCCAAATATAGTGAACATAACTCTTTTATTAAATGAGTACAATGGCGGTCTTACCGCTCACAGCGATACGAGACAACCGGCTTTGGATCGACTGAAAGGATTTAAAATAAAAACAAAGGGTAGTCTTTTTATTTATTTCGTTATGTAAGTAATATGTCTTTGTTTACTTTTAAAAGCAAGTTAAATCGACCTCCCATACCACACAACACCATTATATCATCTTCGCATCATTTTCCTCAACTCGCACAGCTTGCGTAACATAACGCTCGCGTAAAACAATTTCGTCTTTACGTCATTATTTCACGTTTTTATCGCAGCAAGCGTCCCTTAGGGGTGCTACATAGTTTATGCATCGCGCCCTTGATTGTAAGTGGTCACGGTCCTGCATGACAACCCTAGCGTTGGTTCCTAGAATATACGCTACGGTCCAGATTTGACTTGGGAAATAGTTGTGTGGTGTGGTTGTGTTTATAGTTCTTGATAAAGAACTTAGTGAAAATATGTGTCGGGGACGGGTCTTTTGTTTCTAGAATTATACTGAGCTCCTTCAAGAGTTGAGAAAAATATATATATGATGGTTATTAACTCGTGCCTGGATAACAACAGCCGCACGGGTCGATCTTCAAGGTTAAGCAACGCTTGCCAAGGTTGGTCTGTGGATGGGTGACCATCTTAACGTACCGAGTTTCTTCCGTGCCTCGGTAAGCACGTTAAGCCGTTGGTCTCGGCTGTCATTTATAGATCTTTGGCAGTCGTTACGGATTGTCAGAAGCCAGTTAATCTGACTCCAATCTTGCCATGAAGTACCGTGTTACACAGTTAATGGGTTGTGGAGGTCTGGTAGGCAGCCGCTCCGCGTAAAATACTGGTATTCAGCTGAATCCGGTTTGACTGGAAGCCGACCCCAATATTGTTGGGAAAAGGCTAGGCAGATGATGATGGTTATCAACATATAGTGCTAATTTATATAAAGGTCACCGCGGTGTAGCAGCAGTTTCCATTTTTAATGGCCATAGAAATTTATCGGATATTTCAGGGTTTCGTATCTACTAATAAGCCTCCAATGTCCGACTGTCCGTCTGTCTTTCAGCGGTTTGTACCGTAATACACAATTTAAAGGCTAGCAAAATTTTAGGTAGGTATATGGTACGGAACCCTTGGTGTGCGAGTCGACTCGCACTTGGCCGGTATTTTTAGAATCAGAATCAGATTGCTTTATTTGTAAATACAGGTTACAACAGTATGTTAGATGTTACATTTGACATTTCAATAAAACCAGCAAACTGTCTAAGTTAAGTAATTATCATAGAAAATGAACTAGAATATAAACCGCTATGTGTGTATATTAGTTATACATATTAAAATTAATGAGCCCATGTTCTCAGCGTAGATACGGCCGGTATATATTGATTTGTGTCCTACTTCTAGGTGGCTAGGTGCTGCTGTATACCTATGTATGTACTTATATGTGAGCTCTGACGTCTGCATAAACATATGTATACACGTGCGGAATATCAAGTATGTATAAAGCTTAGCAGCCAGTGTAAGTTGACCGCTGTTTGCGACTGTAATATGCAATATTTTGGTGAATATAATTCGATTGAGTCTTTAATTCTCTTGCCCTTTTGCTCATTTATTTAACATGTCTTTTTCTTCTATCTGCTTCTTCTCTTGAAGTCGTCGTATCAGTCACTCCTTTTCCTATCCACATCATCTTTCGTACAGGTTACCGTTACGCATTGAATTTATGGTTCGTTATAACGTTGTATGTCAAGATTGTATTAGTCTCTCAGTGTCCAAGTATTGTTCTTTCTTTGTTTTAGCTTTTGTGGTTAAAGAACTTGACTGTAACAGCTACAAGCTTCTAGCCGCCCTGTGTGGCCGAACACTGTCTCCTAAGATACAGGACTACCTAAGTTAGGAGACAGGGTTGCATGATCTGTGTAGATTTTACTAGATATTCCATGTTTTTTTGTACATCTGCTCTTGTACATGAATCTTGTGTGTATCAATAAACTAACTAACCAAAGCCTTCTACTATCAAAATGATAAGCAGATAAAATTTCAAGAGCTTTTCATCCAAACGCTCAACTGAAGAAAGTCCACTACATTTTCGCTTTGGAAACAGATTGGCAATCCTTGCATCTTTCGTTGGCAATTGGCAACTAATCACAAGGAGATTCAAGCAATATAAAATGTTCTTACCATTGCTAGTTCTACTTTCTAAAGTAAAAACCTGCATTCGTACTAAAATTAATTAACCCCGTATTTCTATCTGTTTGTTATATCTTCATGCCTTGCCGGCTGAACAGATTTAGATGAAACTTGGCACACTGGTAGACCATTTCCTGGATTAGGACATATAATACACTTTCTATACCAGCAGTATGTTCCTTTGGGATGATACTATACTACACTTGAGTGCGGGCGAAGTTGCCGTCAGACATTAGTTACATCCTACTACTTTACTTAATACTCGTATTATAAATGCGAAATTTTTTGAGGATGGATGGATGGATGAATGGATGGATGGATGGATGGATGTTTGTAACTCTTTCACGTCAGAACGCCTGAAAGGATCTTCACGAAATTTGGCAAAGAGGTAGATTATGGTCTGGAATAACACATAGGTATATATATCCCGGGAGTATGTTCCCTAGAGATCACGCGGGCGAAGACGCTGGCAGAAACTAGTGTTTTATATATAAGTTGTATTTGCAAGGATTTACATACTGGAGCTTCCATACCAACAAAAAGCTTACGATATTCGCACAGTCAAACACAAATATTATTTGAGACACGATATTCGTGAATTCAAACACGTTACGTATCTTAATATTAATATCAGGCCGCTATTGACATATTTATTGTATCTACATGCTTTTGTCGCTAATATCTGCCATATATTTTTTCTTTTATGTCTAAATATTTTATTCGTAGAGATTATGTCGTATCTCATTAGACTATTATAGACGAGGAAAAGTCTAGACTTATTATCAAAATGATAAGATACATAATAGATAGATGTTGATTATACATACTAAATTAAATGTTGTATAGTGTATGAGCACTATAAGTAATGACACATACTTAAAATATAACTTCATTACTTCGCCAAAGGTCGCCCAAAAAATTACTTCCTCAGTTCCCACCTACAAAACACCTACACTCACAGCAAACACGACTGAAAATTCAACAGTGTCAAAAAAAGCTTCATTTCACAAAACAGTAAACATTACAAAATCGCCTAATAATACACCTGAAAAATTCGCCCCCACGCACACAGATGGGGTGCTAGGACACGGCCGTGTGTACGTGGGGCGGGCCAGTGTGCGTGAGTGGGAGTTGTCTGGGGGTGAACGGCCTCCCGCCGACCTTCAGACGCAAGAGGTTGGGGTGGGGGGGAGCGTCTAGGAAGCTCCCCACAATAGACCAACAGTGTAATTAATACATAATGTACCGTTTATGCTCGAGATTTGGGGACTAACGATCGTTAAAATGAAATTGGTTGGCCTTTGATTTGCTGACAGGCGACGATTGGGGAGCTTGAAGATAACTTTTTTATTTTTATGCCGAATTGTAAACCAATTAAAAGAAAAGGTATTTGGAAACAGAGCGTTGCTGTGACGCATAAAGACCCAATGAAAATATCAAACTCATCTATCAAGTGGTTTTATAAAAGCTTTAAAGCTCTCTACTTTGCTTTTAGACTTAACTATGTAAGTAAAAGAATGCTGATAGTGTGATAATATGCCCTATAAAAACTCCACTTCTCCCACGCAAAAGGAAGGCGGTAAAGACCGCACAGTAAGCATTTTCAGGTCATTTCGTTAATCGCCTGTAGCCAACAATTTGGGCTAGACCTTATCCTAAACGAGGATGCCGATTTTTAATTAAACTAGCCTTATCCACATATTTGAGAACAAGCAAGTGCGATATACTAGTAACAAAGTTTGTTCATTGAATATTTTAAAAAGCAATTTTCTTTCAACACTTTTCCGAGAAAATTATCGAAGTATAGAAAAACTATACTCCCAATTAATTTTGTGTTTAATAGGAATTTTTAACTTCTGGTTTTGTTGGCGTTAGCTATTTTTTTGGCCAGTAAAAGTGGTCGAATAATACAACCAGTATTATTCGACCACTTTTACACCACCAAAACTAACATCGCAGCTATATAATATTTTATTAACGCTCGGTACAAACACGTGTAACAATTTAGCCAAATCGTGGAATACAGAAGTAAATTGAGCCGATAACCTAGATTAAAATTAATAATGTTCGAACCTTTTTCGAAAAATATATAGCGAGAAGAAATGTGGTGAATTATCTATGGTTTCGTGGTCGTAAGTGCTACTGCCAAACATGAGGTATTGGGTTCGATTCCCGGGTCGTGAAAAGCGTTATTAGATTTTTCCATCTGTTATTTTTTAGTAGCAAGCCGGATTTGAATTTTTTGTTCCGTGGTTGCCAATAGGCTCGTCTGCTCGGCTATATTTATATATAGGCTACTCTCGTCATGTATGGGACTAAAACACAAGTAGGTACATATAACCTTGGTTACATATAAAAATCAGAACTGACTTTCTTAACAATTGTAAAAATTATCTTCCTGAAGCAAGAAACCTATTCCTGATACCTACAAAATTAATCAAATCAAAAACTAAAACATCTTCAAAGGGAAAACAATTCCAACATTTTCTTCCTAAGAATCTTAGTACCCTAGTAACCTTAAGCAAAAGGGGAATACTAATAGGGCCATTAGCAACTAGTTTTTCTCTCAGCTTGAGTTTATCTTTGGATGAGATTCTTTGAAAGATTACGAATGATTTCCGATCGCCAACTTATGTACCTACGTTAACTTAGTTTTAGTTGTATGAAATGAGGGTAGTTACGGTACAGTTTGAAGGTAGGTAAGTAAGTTTGGGTCGTTAGGTCTTTACAGGTTTCAAGTCAGAGTTCCAGAGCTTGTTTCTTTTTTTGTTTGTTTGAACGCGCTATTCTCAAGAACTGTCAGTTCTAATGATTTTTTTTTACTGTTGAATGTCGTAGGTACGATTGACCACTATCTCACCTGATGGTAAGCGATGATGCGGTCGAAGATGGCGCACGCTTGCCTAGAGGCTAGAAGTAACCTATTCACTCTTGACATTCTTATTTTTCTCCTCTTTTATTAGTTTTGGATAGCCCATGTATCGAAGAAGGCATCACATATCAACGAAAATAACACACACACACACACACACATATAACACACACACATATACACACACACACACACACACTCACATATTAACGAAAATTGTGACGCAGATGAAGTAGAGCGGGTCAGCTAGTACTTTATAAAGAAGGAAGTACTGACTTCATACGGACGGAGCCGCGCTCGTCAGCTAGTTCTACATAATACTTCACCAGCAACTTACTCCTCTGCCTACCCACAGCGAATACCCAAAATCACGTCCTGAAACCTTTTAATATCCTGTTCTCATTTCCTAAGCATTAAATATGAACGTCGCGGCCCGAAACAATGTACCAGGTTTATTTATCCTGTAAAATTTACCAAAGTTCTTAGTAGTTGAACACTTTACTCCTTGGCAACCAGCTCTGCTGTGACGCTCGAGGTTCCGTCGCCATGTTATGTAATAGATAGCCTGAGATGTTCGCAACCCTTCTCTACTCGTAGGTACCTATCGTTTATTTGAAATTATTATATTGTATCTATTTGCCTACGATATTAGAATTAGGTTAACTGTGAGTGTTCAAACTTTTATGACAATCTGAAATAAGGTTGCTCTTTCTAGATTTTCTGAGACACTTGGAAAATTTAAATTGAAATTCACAATGTATTCATTTATTTTAATTGGGACAGAAAGTTTTGGATACTCTATTGTCTATGGAGAAGTTGCGCCATCTTGGAATCTCAAGACGGGCACGATTTAACGCTGATCAGTAGTGAATAGTAATAAAGAGTATTCTATTCTATAGACAAAAATAAGTTCTGCAAAAAATTATTACCAATGAACCAACTGTTTCTTTATTTATTTACTAGTTGACCCGTGCAACTTCGTTTGCTCCGCTCCTATTGGTTTTATCGTGATGATATAGACGCGCGTTCAAGCAAGCAAACAAACAAACTCTTCAGCTTTATATATAGATTTATTTAGGAACACCAAAGACATAAAAAAGTGTACATTACAGGTGTACACAACTTTTACATTTTGATATTAAATTTGATACAAAATAACATTATTATAGGTACTTACATATTATTATTTTTTTAATTATTATTTATAAAAAAGTAAATTAAATTAGTTATATGAAATTGATTGCAATAAATATTAAAATTGAATTGAGATGAATTATTATTGGAATGGAATTAAAATTAATTTGATTGGATTGGAATCGAATTAACCATATAAGTATTAAACATATTGACAACAAATATATAAATCATTAAAAAAAATAAAAACAGTTCCTTCAAGTATTGTAGAGCCCTATAGCAACCAACCTGCTGGTTACAAGAACATACGTAATTACAGAGGCCTGTAATTACAGGCATACCTAGAATTAACAGACATTTCGTCGAGCTCTTGAAGCTGTTTCCATGTAGTCACTCGCGTATTTACTGGTTCTGATTTGACTTGGGTTCTAGGTACTGTATGTGTACATATGACAAGAAATATTATAGGCAAGGTATCGTTGATTTTATCTATACTTATTTTTATCTTACCTATTGGTTTCAGCGTGATGATATGTAGCCTACAGCCTTCCTCGATAAATGAGCTATCTAAAACTGACAGAATTTTTCACCAGTTCAGTAGTTCCTGAGATTAGTGCGTTCAAGCAAACAAACAAACTTTTTAGCTTTATATATTAGTATGGATTTGTACTGACTTACTAATAGCGCACAGTCAAAATTGGTTTACCTACAACATGAGTTACCGCTAATGTAGGATTTTTGGAAACTTCAACTTTAAGTGGAGAAATGGGAGGGGGAACTATTTATGGAAGTCGTTTTTACTAATAGAAAGAGCGTTAAACAAGATAGGTTTGTGTATACACCGTGTTCCGGATGGTTTACATAAACTTCGAGGATGTTCAGAACATGGAAATAAGCATTTTTTATTATGGACACAGTAGTCAATTCTTATTTTTTTTTAATTTTCGGACAAACTAAATACCTTGACGTAAATCACCAGATATGCATGACTCTTATCCGAATTGGCAACGTCGTAAATGAAATGCAAATAGCATTTGATACATTTTTCATTTTAATTGCACTAAGCGGCAACATAGGCAACATTAAGACCCTTTCATACTGCATAACTCAATTAAATGAAATAACAAATATCTTTCTAACGAAGCCTTTTTAAGTACGACTTCCTGTGTTAGATTTGATTTATTAAAGCTATAGAAGCATTTGCTAAAGTTTATGGATAACGTGCAGAGCACGGTGTATAATTCACACCCGGGCACAGACGGGGCGTGTCGCTATAGTTACTGATAAAAAGCTTCCTTAGAACATGCGAAAAAATGGATCTTTGTATGCGTACATCCGTCATATCAAATGGTAACTTAATTTGATTCGTTTTCCCGGTAATCATGTCTGGTATTTACACAATGTGTGTTTGAGCCGGGCTGTCTGTTGTATCTTGGATATTTTATCGAGTCACTCTGTGGTTATTTTTGGCTGTGACTAAACTTTTAAAATCTACGTCATAGTACCATGAGTATGGTTTTTGGATATTCTTACGAAAACCTTGTTATCACTTTTGGCCGCCACATTGATACGGAAAGATATACACCGTGAAATTTTTATGGTTGTATTCCACGGAAGAACGATTAACCATCAAGTAGTACTATCGAAACAACGTAAGACTTACAAAATAATAATATTTCTGTTTTCAAATAATTAAAAAAAAATATAATAAGCTGCATGAGAAACAAAAGTAGCTCTAGCGACGTAGGTAGGTAACTACTCAAAACGCACACGCTGTCGATAAGCGAATAGCGATTCATAAATGTTCAGAGCAATTTAAGCTCTCAGGGATAGGAATTGGCTGTAGGGTGTGGTAACTACGTCTACACCACCTTATAATGTTGATTACGGATAGTATGTGAATGTGATAACACGGCGAGACAGTTCAGTTAGCGGCACACGATAAAGGGCCTCGATAACTACTTAGTTTGCGACAGTAGTTATAGGTTATTTCATAATAATTGAAGTTTAATCAGCGTTTTATTTTCTGTCCTATTCACTCCCTCGCGATTCGCATATATCCAGGAACATGACACTACGCTATGTGTCACAGCTAGTTTTTCATAAAATATTTTGGGACCTGTCTAGAATGCCTTGGCTACAAAGCCTAGACCGGGCACCGTTATGTACAACATAACGTACATATATGTACTAACATTTACATAAATTATTATTCCCAAGACTAATTCGTCCTGACCGACCAAGGACGTAACGCCGGGAGACCTGGAAGGACCAACAGCATCTATTATCACAATGAACCTTCAGTGTATACAGTTAGAATTCAATTTCAAACGAACATTGTTTTGAGTTATTGCCTTATTGATATTGGGACGACTTAGCTTTGAAAGCGAAATTTATACCTGATAGTGCCCTTAAGGAAAACGACGGTTAACTCCAGCGCGTAAGGTCTGAATTCAAACGTTTGAATGTTCAGTTTCGAAAGTAAGGGACGGGTGTGTGGGTTAGAAAGGGATAGCAATGTCCGTGGTGGTCCGTGACCTATCCTACTGACGAATGTCGAGCCCCGGAACATCGCATTTTAACAAGTAGTCTAGACAGCTATGCTTGTGTGCCCGCCGCGTGTCTGTGTGCGTGCGTCAGATAACGAGAATGTACGTGTGTGTGCGTTTCCTTCAATAACAGCTCTGTCTGTACACGGCGCGAGTGCGTCTGTGTGCGCAAGTTAAGCATGTCTGACTCCTCACGGATAGCGCTTGAAGTTTTTAGCAAAGGGATGTTTATTTGACGTCTACTAAGACTTTTATCGCTTGCGAAATTGCTAGTTGTAGTGTCTGGGAGCCTAGTAATACATCTAGCTTAACACTTTGTTCTCGAGTGGTGGATCTGCTGGGATAAGTTATCTCGTAATTGGTCCAAATTAAATACCGTCTTTTTTATTTGACACTAAAATACGCATTTCTTTGGAACAGCTGTTTATCTAAGTCACGCAAGTAGACTACCAATCAAACTTCTTTGTCATAAAATCAATGAAAACGATAGATACTAATTGAAGATATTAATTACAAAATGTTTTGTTCCTTTTAGTGTTAGCCTCATCCCACTACTGGGCTACTGTGGGCCAAAATAGTTTGAAATGGCAATCTATCTGCCTAGCCTTTTCCAATTATGTTGCTTTGAAATGGCAATAAAAGAAAACATTTTTTCATAAAATGTAACACAAGGAAAATTAGAAATAAGGAAAAAGATGTGGGCTCAAGGGCGTTTGGGACGTTTGAGAGCGACATACAGGGTCCAAGTTTGAATATCTCATTACTGCTATAATTCAACGTATATGTATATAGTCTGTATGTCTGAATGTTTCATAAATCAATGCCGCCTTAATTGCTGACCGGATTTGGATAGCATACAGATACAATTAGGAATATCAATTTCTTTACATATGGGCGAAGTAGTTAGTATTTAAGTATGATTTAAATAGAACTTGGAAAAACGGGATGTTTAGTTACATAATGTGGGCAAACATAACCGTATGTAAAGTCTAAGCGCTGTACACTGTTCTATGGCCTTATTTACCTACTCAAGTGCCCACGCGCATTAAAACACATGCGATATATAGTGTATTGTATATATTATCTTTATTTACTTGCATTCACTCCGGTTTTAAAGTGACAACAGAAACTTTTCGTGAGACTTGTGAATAAGTCATCATCTGCCTAGCCTTTTCCCAACTATATTGGGGTCGGCTTCCAGTCAAACCGGATTCAGCTGAATACCAGTATTTTACGTGAAGCGGCTGTCTACCAGACCTCTACAACCCATTAAATTGGGTAACACGGTATTTCTTGGCAAGACTGGAGTCAGATTTACTGGCTTCTGACAATCCGTAACGACTGCCAAAGTTCCACAAATGACAGCCGGGACCAACGGCTTAACGTGCTTTCCGAGGCACGGAGGAAACTCGGTATGTTAAGACTTGTGAATAAGTATACCACCAATTAATTCGTATTCATACAAATAGATTTCTGAGAATTTTTGTGATAGACGCGCATCCAATTATTGTTTTAAAAGAAAAAAAAAATACATTTCCATGTTAAGTATTAATCAACACAAAATTTAAACTCATTATAATATATCCGAAGAACAATATTGCTGCTTCAAAGGGCGGCGTCCTTACAGATCTGACCTTCTCGAAAATGTTCTAATTGATGTCAAAGAAAAATAACACGGGCATTAATTAACGTAGAAACTCAAAGCCGTATCCCATCAGAAACGAAAACACACCATTACAAACACACACATGGGGTTGGACAATACAGACACAACCACGAAACACACACTTTCACCCCCGTCTACATACACACGCACACATTTTTGGGGATGGTTTATGCAATTCGCCCTTGCGGAGGTGGTGCGATGAACTTCGTCCGGGACGTCCGCAACCTTCGCTAAGGTGAAACAAGGGGTGGTAGTGGGAAGGGGCTGCAACGCCCAGGATGCCCGAAATTAGGGACGTTTTATAGCTATATTTGTGCATACACGGCTTTGCGTGGGTGGGGTCGAAAAGTTGTTAAATTGTATCGGGGGGTGGTGCATGGGTGTTGTTTTGGCGGCCATTTGGTTTGATATGTGCATGAGTAAGTACGAGTATTAGGGAAACTAACTATCCTATGTAAAATGTAAACAGCAATTTTAAATACTGCTTAATACCAGTTTTCTTGATATTATATTAGAGTCACATAATTATATTATCCGCCAGTAAACCTCCACTACTGAAAATGGTTCGTACGTGTGACTTAGCGACCGGTCAAATAGGACAACTTTCCCATTACATTTATTACCTAATCTAGGATGTGCTAGTCTAGACAAAAACGTTTTTAATCAAAGACAAAAATATTCCGAACACGATTAAATAACTCCCCCAACTATCTAGACTAAACGTCGAAATTAGCAAAAGAAAAAGGAAAAATTAATCTCCTTTTTCCCAAAATTTAAATTTTACTAACTAGTCTAGCTGGGGTTGTGCCTACCCCATTCTTGTGCCAGCGTGATAATTGTACCCCGACGTTACGCTGATTGTCACCATTACGTTGTGATTTTAATAATAGGAGACTTTCGTCTGGAAAATTACCGGCTGTTATGTAAGTGGGGTTGGTAGGAGTTGAGCCTCGTTCTCATTTGGAAGACACGAGATTGATGCGCGGATGGCTTTGTGGTTTCACAGGTAGGAATGGGTTGAATTACGTTTTCTATGTCGAGAGAATAAGAAGGAAATTGAGAAAAAAGTAATAGAAGAAAGTTTAGTTTCCTTAATGTATTTTCTGGTATGCAATAACGTTTGGCAGATAAATAGTGCAACCAATGTGCATAAGTAATACATTATCTACCTAAAGTTATCTTGATTAGTAGGTACCTCCTTGTTTTAAATATTCAGTTGGAACATCAATATACAACTGAAAAATACTTGCCAGGTAGCTGACTTCACGGAAGTCCTACAGCCTGAATTTTCTTACATCTTCATAGTAAAGTTTTGTATCAAGACTAAACTTCCAACGTATTATCCAAATACATAGCCCTCCCATTTATTAGAGAAGTACATAGACGCACTTGTACAAATGTTCACCGTTCGCGTTCGTCCGGTCGGCAGTTCGTAGCCCTCGTAGCGGCTCGTAGAGGTGTCCTCTACGCCGCTACGGGCTACAAGCTACGAGCTACGCGGGAGGCGGCGCCGGGTTCAGGGTGAGGTCATGTCTGAGGTAGCGGGTACTGAGGTTCTGGGAGGTGTTTTCAGGTTTTGTTTTGTAATAATGTAGAAATGTATTCTCTTTAAGAATTTTTTTTTTCAGAAAATTGAATTATTTATTTTTATGCTTTTGCACTACAATCATAATTTACTGAAATAGCAACCTTTTATGGTAATTCTGTAATATACTCATAACTAGGCCATAATAGTCACTTGTCGATTAGATTTTCTATTTTATAATGTTCTAGGAAGACATTTCAGTTGTTCATAAGTGATAGCATTACTTTTGCACACCCTTTATATACAGTTAATGCATGCAAAATTATGGACATAAGGGGTTTCCATATTCTCAGAAACGAGATTTCCAAAAAAATTGTGAACTATTTCCGATCTAATCCTAGTACAATTCTCGTTTTAAAAAAAAAAAGAATATAATTTCTTGGTTACAAAAACAACGCCGCAGTAAATATATAATATTCCACATAAGTTGCAGCATCCAAAGTACTGGCTACATAATATGCCAGTGTACAAGAGGACGAAGTGGAAGGCTAAGGCGGGCGGCGCGTCCTTCCGAGGGCGGGCGGCGACCCGGGGCCCGGCCAGGCTTGCCGCCGTCCCTTTGATCCTGAGCCTTTTGCTCAATTACTGCTTTATTTATGGGAGGTATTGATTACCATTAATTATTATCTTTGGGGTTATTAGTGAGTGATACTTTATAGAAAAACAGGTCAATCTTCAAGGTTAAGCAACGCTTGACAAGGTTGTTCTGTGGATGGGTGACCATTTTAACATATCGAGTTTCCTCCGTGCCTCGGAAAGCACGTTAAGCCGTTGGACCCGGCTGTCATTTGTAGATCTTTGGCAGTCGTTTCGGATAGTCAGACGCCAGTTAATCTGACTCCAGTCTTGCCATGAAGTACTGTGTTGCCCAGTTAATGGGCTGTGGAGGTCTGGTAGGCAGTCGCTCCACGTAAAATACTGGTATTCAGCTAAATCCGGTTTGACTGGAAGCCGACCCCAATATAGTTGGGAAAAGGCTAGGCAGATGATGACTTTATAGAAAAACAAGGTGGTAAGATAGGAAAATCTTCGCGGGTTTGTTTGGTGAAAAGTTTATGATTTTTCGGGATATATTATATTACTTTGCTTGAAGCTGTAAAAAGGAAATACCATTTATCTAGTTTTTAATCGCTTCAATTAAACACACCTATATGTATAACTCATAAAATAATGGTTCGGTAAATTGACCGTGAAGCCTAATATTACATGATTGATTCTGTTTGAAAAACCAAGCTTTTAATTAAACAATAAATATTAACAAAAACTACTGACTGATATGATTTAAATCCAAACTCAACGAAAGTTATAATAAATGCAGCATACTAAAAACTTTATTACCCAAAAACCTCCCACCGAAACCTTTACAATGGTTGCATCAAAACACGTCATAACAAAGTCTGTCTGTTCGTGGAAGGTGGGCGGGCGGCGCGTCCTTCCGAGGGCGGGCGGCGACCCGGGGGCCCAGGGGCCACTGGACCCGCGTCCTGGCTGATCTTAAGGCTTTAGTTACTTATAGTCTAGGTATTACATTGTCTGCTGATTGCGTAAAGGTAAAAATGTTATAGAGTTTGTTTCCAATTCTACTAATCTATAAATTAATATGTGAAATAAAAACTTTGTACCTTTTTTTAAAATAATTACGCGGACGGACAATACACATACTACCATGCGTTTGACACTCACACAAATATTACATAAATACTCTTTTGTTTATAATATTCAAACTTAAAATTTAAATGAATTACGGTGGAATTTCGACCACTGGGCGAGTGTTATAAAATATTTCAAGGATTGTATTAACATAAATTGTCATTTTTCATTTCTCTCTGGACCCGACTGTGAAATCCATGCAGACGAAGTCGGGCAGCTAATAATTTGTTACGCTTTCACGCGTGGATTATTGAACCGATTTAGATGGGATCCTGGTTACGGCTATATAGTAGGTTACTTTCACGAGAACGAAGCCAGCAAAAGCTCGTGAATTAATAAACGGTTTGTATAAGATTTTTTTTATAAATCCACCGGAAATAAAATTTCTGTGCGGAGTTGGGGCGGGTCGCTAGTTTTCAAATTATTGATTAATATACGTGTCGCATAGAAACTTTATAGGTTAAACTGTAAATTACAAGAGGTTTTAATATACACATTTCACCTATACAATTAATGGATAGCGATGTACTAATTACTTATTTAATGAGTACCTAAGTACATACATGATTATATCCTATGGTAAGTAATATTCTGTTATTCAAGTCTATATATTCTAGATATCAAAGTATTCAAATCCCTAGGATATAAGTGCCTTCTAACATGTAATTATAATACTGCTAAAAGCTATACTGAGTAATCGAAAATTAACGTTGTTAATTTATCCTTTTGCTGTCATATAGGAACGTGTTAAATATCATCACGCTGTTATAACTGAAGAGAAACGGCCAACCATATTTTCTGATAACATTTTTTGTCGTCAACCCGCACGGAATGAGCAACTGCACTGATCTCGGAAAACAAGCCCTCCTACTTAGAAATAAATACTGTCAAAATAGAACTGGAACCAGACTGATGATTTTTAGGATTCCGTACCTCAAAAGGAAAAAGCAGAACCCTTATGGGATCACTTTTTTGTCCGTCTGACCCTTTATCTCGGGGACGCGTGGAGATAACGAGTTGAAATTAAAACCATATACTCAGGTCTACAGGCTCTTATTTAGGTTTTCCTCGAAGAATTCTTTGCCAAAAACAAACAAGATTATAGCCGTAAAAAATAAGCTCATTTATACTAATACAATAAAGAAGAAAGATTATTTAGTTTTTTTGTATGTACCGAATTGGCTCCGAAACTACTGGATATACTTTAACCATTTTTACCAATAGAAGCCTAATTTTTCAGGAAGTGAAGTTAGAGAGCTCTAAAGTTAATCTCAATATTTAAGTACTACTAATAATAGGGAATTTTAGGCCAAGTTTACAATTTGTATACACGACAGTTCAGTGAAAATATAAATACATATATCTTTATTTCTTTCGTCAAAAACTAGATTAAACATTCACCTTGTTTAGTCTAGTACTTTGTCAAAGCCCTATAGCGGTTATAAAAACATAAAACATTTTTAACTAAATAATATCTAGTGACATATGAAAAGAATACTTATTTCAACTATTAGTATCTTCAGCAAACAAGCAACGAACGTGGGTCGTATTCAGCCGGGACAAGTGGAAGCTAGGGCGGGCGGCGCGTCCTTCCTAGGGCGGGCGGTAACCCTAGCTGAAGCCTTTGCTTTAAGACTGCGGGGGAGACATGGGTTTTAAGTTGTTTTGTTTTGCACTTGAGTGAGGGGCGATTTTGAAAATCAAGGCGTGGTTTTTGCGTTGGCGAAGTAAGTAGGGGAGGTTAGAATCGTCTATGTCAGCTTAGGTGATACATTAATACTAATAAAACAAAGGCGAAGTAACTTTGTCTGTCTGTTTGTTATGCCTTCTCGTGTTCACGACTGAAACCGTGTGCAAAATGCACACGGTTTGACCATGATCTGGAACAGGATACTTATATTATCCCGGTGGTATGTTCACTTGGTTGCGAAATTTGTTCGAGGAACGTAAAGGGCATTAAGCGGAACACGGGTGGGTTTTAGTCAGTAAGAGTCTCGAATCCCTTCCGCTCCGCCCAGAGGAGGGAGTCATTTGATGATATCACATTCTTAAAAAAAATATGTTCACTTGGGATTATTTTCGACGAGCCAAGCCGGTGGCATTATAGACTAGTTAAATATAACATGATTTAACGCTTGCATTTCAAGATGGGTTAGGCAGAAGTCTACAGTTATTCCACCCTATTAAGTTAAACCCGCTACCGCTAGTAGGCTATTTACTATTGAATTTCTTTGTCGTCTTTACCTAGTTTGTGCCAGTTCTAGTTTCTTCTTACATAATTAATTCTCTTTAGAAGTTTTTCCTGAAACGAGATTTTTGCTTTACAGTTGTGACAGGAAAACAACAACTGCTGTAACTTTCCAATACTAAAACTGTTACAGCTAATTTATGGCGATAAATTGTTTGTAGCATTTTGTAGCGTAGCTAAGGAGCGGAATTCCCTGCCGGAGTCTGGGTTTCATCAGGACACCCAAGCTACAACTAGAGAGTCTATAAGTCAAGAGTGAATAGGTTACTTCTAGGCAAGCGTGCTAAATCTTTGACCGCATCATTGCTTTCCATAATCAGAAGAGAATGTTATCAAACGCAACTTTATCAATAGTAAAAAGAAACCCTAAGAATATGTACATAAAAGGTTTAGCCCCAGAAGAATATAATAGAATACTCTTTATTATGTACACCATATACGGTACAGCAAGATTAATGAAGAAAAAATTACATAGGGTGTAAACACACAATGACAGGCCTTATCGCTGAAAGCAATCTTTTCAAGACCACCTTTGAATGGATTTTAAGGAGCGAAGGAAAGTTAGTACAATAATATCATAAATAAATAATAGATGAGTATATACTATATATTATGAAGGAGCTGAGCTCGCGCCGAGCCCCGGTCGGAAGACAAGGGCGCAGCGTCCGCCAGGTTGACGCACCCTCACGTAACGACGCACAGCCTGCAAGGAACCGACAGCCTGTCCACCAGTCGCAGCTAAGCACTGAAGCTTAGCTATAAAACTTGGTGACTATTTCCACAAAAAATGTGCGGTAGCTAAACCCATTTCCTTAGTTACTTACTCCACTCTGTTCAACCTCGTCTCAACCTCTCACAGCCTCTCAAAAAAAGTCAAGTATCCAGTTAGAGTTTATCAAATTGACAGTTACAGCTCGTTTTCATTGAGTTGGATTGACATCCATCGAATATCTTTTCTTATGAAGACCGACCGATGTACTGCTGTTGTGACTTAGTCACTATAGCTCCTTAGAGTGATAAAATTACCGTATACCTCCATCGCTTCGCTTAGCGCATCTGTTGTGCAAAGCCAGTCTTACGGTCTGGGCGGGCGGGCCTCGTCTGTAGGAAGGCAAGGGCGGGCGGTGCGTCCTGAAGTTCGTCGAACGGTAATAGTACATAATGCCTGCATCGCGTCTGGTTATCTACAGACTCGTAATACAAGGTAGACGTGCTATAGGTTTCGTTAACAGGTTTGCCTGCGTATTGAGGATATTTTTTTTTGTTTTGTTCATGGATTACGTTTGTGATATGTGTTTGCGTCTTTGTAAAGATTTGAATGTCAAAAATATGGGTTGACTGTGAAATATTATTAGAGGCTTTGGGTGTCTGAAATTGCTCAATTTTGGGTGCGTTTTTAGACCCGGAACTAGGAACCAAGTACCGGAAATACAAACATTGTTTTTCCGGAACATAGGCACTTATAGTATCCAGTCTTCAATATTTAACAGTAAAACTATTGCTATTTCTACTTGGCTCAAAACTAAGCTTTACGCTTGAAAAATAAAGATATAAAAGATATTACCTACAATTCTAAATACAAAAACTAAAAAATCAAATCCCACATTTGGCACAAACAGCGCAGTAAACCTTATCATATTAACATATATAACTTAACATCCCTTAAGTTCATCGTTCCCCGGTCTCCCCAACATCCCCAGTGCCTATGTACAACCTTCCCCGGCGTACCCGCACCCGGTGGCCGCAGGGTAGCGAGGCCGCAGCCGACCTCTAGACTGCAGAGTCAGTGCCCCGGCCGGTAACCAGAATTAGGTGACTTCAAGGGGATGTTGCAGGAGGGATGTTCGTTCCACTGGTTTATGTAAGGGGTGAAAGCAGAGTTGAGGGGTGGGGAAAAAAGTTTAAAATTGACATTCTGATATTCAGTCACAAATGCTTGTTTCCAAATGCAAAAACTTTTATGTTTAGTTTAATTTTGATGCCTAGAAAGCACCAAATTATGTGTTTGTGTGTGTTGTGTTTTTAGCTTTTTGTCTAGTTTAAGATGGATACAGAGAGAGAGAGCGAGAGAGTTTATAGAGTTTGTGTAATATGAGGAGGGTGGAAGGTAGTAATCTCCGGAACTACGACACATATTTAAACAATTACTTCAGTAGTCTGATGGTACCTTATTTCAAATGAACATAGATTCATAGACCCTATGCTCGTATTGTGCATAATTTTATTATGTTATAACTTTCATCTTTGTTAGTTTTGCACCAAAAGGGAAGTACTACTAGTGACTAAGAAACAAGCGGTTATAATTTAGTTAATTGATAAGAGTTTAAAATATATTAATTAGTGGACTATACTCGTATTTATATAAATGCATTTTAAAATCGCTATCATGAAAAACCGCAGAAAAGTGCAGAAATTAATTTCCTTAATTTGTGTTTGGTGTTACCATGAAATAATCGCTGTTTTGTAATGTTTTAAATATGAGTGTTTTGCTGTATTAATTTTGTTTTTGAACTGTATGAAGTTTGAACTAGTAAATTAGTTCATAGTAGAGTTAGTAATGATTTATTTCTATGGTCCATTAATTGTTTTCGATGCTACGAAATAAAAGGACAATGCCCGATGAATCAATGATAAATTAAAAACACGAATATTTGCGACAGCACACAAACAATATAAGTTAATGAAATTACACATTAATTACATGTGCCATTAAGACTGTATTTATTAACGAGTGCTGCAAAGTAAACAGTTTATATAATTGTCTGCGCCGCACATCATGTATGCACATTCATTAATATATTTTTTTTTAGCAAGTTCAGTACAGTTATATTTTTACTATACTATGAATTTTAATTCGATTCCAGATTTGACATTAGCTACTGTCATTTTGTGAAATAATGATACCACATATAATAGTGTAGTGATGAACACAAAAATCGATAAACAATCAGTGTGTGTGCCATCAGTGTGCCAATTAAAGACTAAATTATTGATTTTTATTTAAATAAATACATAATTATTCATAATAATTATTTATTAATTAGTAATCGCTGCTCTATTTTATAAAAAGTTAATATTTTTGTTTTTATATTAAAAACAAAACTTATAATAAAAGAGCCTAGATAGTTTTCAGTATTGGCAACCCGTGCGCGCTCGTGCAGCTATCGCCATTTTGTTTATCGTGTCATTCAGCTTCATTCTCCATTTCTCCCAGTCTGACTGCACGAATATATTATTTCATTGCGAATCGATATTTTGTTGGGTTTTTGTTAAAGTGTTGTTACGTTGTTTTATTTGTCATGTTCCTTCATGATCACATTTTTTTATTTATTACACACACAATTATAAAAGAAAAGTCTCAGATCGTTAATTAATCGTCAAAACTAAATTATCGGTTCAGAAATATTTAATTTCCTGATATACTTAGTTTACGAGAGTAAAATTATAAACGAGAAGAATCGATCCGGAAATATTCCATTTCCATATCGAATAATTTCGCAACGTCACTATTTAGTACGTGTCATAACGTTGCAACACTGAAATTGTCAAATCTGGAATCGAATTAAAATTCCGAGTATGGTTGACCCGCGCAACTTCGTCTGCGTCACAATTTTCATTACTGTCCTATTTGTCTTAGCGTGATGATATATAGCCTTCCTCGATAAATGGGCTATCTAACACTGAAATGTTTTTTTTTTAATCAGACCAGTAGTTCCTGAGATTAGCGAGTTCAAGCAAACAAACAAACTCTTCAGCTTTATAATATATTATTATAGATTTGTATATGCTACCGGAAAATTGCAGATTCCGTAAGATTGTAATAAATCTTTAATAGATTACGATTTCTCGATATATTATGTAAAAATCGTTTTGTATACAATAAATCCCACCCAAGTTCAACAGTTTCCAATATGTCCGTGGCTTACAGGCCTTCCTTTTGGGGAGGCCTATGTCCAGCAGTGGACGTCTTTCGGCTGTCATATCAGCCGAAAGACGTCCACTGCTGCATGGTGATGATATATAGACATAGTAAAGATGCAGACTCAAAACACTACTAAAACAACTAGGAAACTATGTAGAGATAAAATCTAAGCAAGTAACATTCGCAAAAGATAATTTTCTCATAACATTTATTAACTTTATAAAACATATTGTTGTATTACTCAAACCTAGATGATGTCATGAACGACAAAAAAGTGCTTTGTTATTAAACTTAAAGTATTATTCATCAAAATAATTTCATAACTTCACTAACTATTTCAACCATCTTTATTTCATCACGCTTATCTTTGACATTGCTTAATTTAACAAAAACTTTTCTATCTCTATGGAGAAACACCCTCTCTACTATTTTCCATCGTTTACATCAGACAGCACATAAGAAGCCTATTAATGTCAAAAAGGTTTAAGGGCACGTAAAAACGCCCTTCAGACGAATAGGCCGTTACCCTGGGGACGCCCTTCAGGCGCGTCAGTGTGTGCGTAGGATGCACTTGTCACTTATGGAGGAGTCCGACACTTGTGTGCGTTGGTGAGTCGGGTCTGTGTGCGTCCGTGAGTCGCACACTAACGCACTTCTCTATGCGTACTGTACAGCGTGACGATTAGAATTCGGCGGTCGTCGGTGTGTGTCGGAGAAATGAATTCGTCTGTTCGATCATCGTTACGAGAATTATCTAAGTGGTCGTGAACATTAGTTTGAGTGCGATTGCGTTGTGTTTTTTTTTTTGGGTGCTGATAAACTTTGACTTATAATTGATTAGTTTGTGGTTTCCCCACATTTTGCAATTGACCTTGAACTAATAATAGTTTTTTGCTCAGATGCATTTCGTAGCTGGACAGACCTAAGTAATAGTATTTTGCGAAAGTATGTTAGTTTGTTTGCTATGCCTTCTCCCAAAAAATGCCGAACCGAGTTTGATAGAATAGAATAGGTCTTTATTTGCTTAGAATGTAGGTACATAAAATAAGGGATGAAGTTAGGTCCAGAGATTGATATTAGTATAGACAGGTTGACTGGTAGAGAATGCTTCGTTGCATTAAGGCCGCCTACGTGCCACTATTGTACTTACATGAAGTTTAAATAAATAAATATGGTTATAGCGACGAAGCTATGGGCCAAGTCTCGTTTTATATAAAACTATAAGTTCTTAGGTTCTAGCGTTCTGAGAAGAAAGGAAAAGGATACATTAGAATGGCTACTTCAGATATCGTTTTGGTTCTGCAGAAAACCAAATTAAAAATAGGCACATATTTCCAATGTCGGGATGTGACAGTATTTTTGATAGGGCAAATACAATGACTAGTGCTGTGGGCCAAAAGTAGGTTGCGTATAATTTGACAAAAATGTCCAGGCGCGCGCTCCGATTGTGCTACGTCTTCGGGTGACCTTAGCAGGTGGATCGCGTGTCTGAGCACATTAATGTGCTGTGCTCACTGTTACATAGACACCTACATTATTTTGTGTACCTGCTATTATTTACTTATTATCTTGCTCTAACCGTCTAATTACCCTTGTGACTAGAACGGCCTACTTGCAAATTCTGTTTCATTATAAGATCGGGCGTGTGAGGTTCGAGTACCAGGGCACCAACAGTCTTAAGGAGTTTAGAAAATACATGTATTGGATTATATAGAAATCCACGTGGTATTTTCGCTTCGAGATAACAAAAGCGTCGGAATTTTATATGAAACTTTAGCGTGCGAAAATAATTATAATGAAAATTATACATTTTTGAGTAATAATGTGAAGATTTTTAATTCATTGTAAATATTTCAGGGGCCACAGACATCTTGAAAACGCGAAAAAAATCTACGGTTCCCTATTTTTTTTTTTATGAATATTTTCAGCTTTTGAAAGATTGTCAAGAAATTAAAAGTATAACTATATAACTCTAGTTCTGGGGTGCGCAAAAGGAATGTAACGTTACGTAAAATTGGCTTTAGTAGTTCATACGTCGAGCAATTATTGATATCTATGTTTTCAGTTATTATTCAGCATGACAAGCATGTGCGGCACTAACCTCGGACTCCATCAGCCTCACTTGCAATTAATTGAACGTCTTCACTCTACTACTCGTGAGCCTTGATTCTATTAGCGAAATATTTGCTTTATTTATTTGTATGTAGAGGTTAGTGGTTGCAAGTGTGGTTTCTAAGAATTCTCTCCCTTTCTAGGTCAGGTCCTTTGCTGAGTAACATTATCAGGTGCAAAGTGTAAATAGGAAAATAGTTGAAATATAATATTCTTGTTTTTTTTTATTAAAATTCACCAATTTCAGCAACTAAGCATGAAAGGGAAACAACTCACTTTCGAAAGTAAGAGTTATGATAGGATAGAAGCCCCGTTCTGAACGAAATGAACTGCATAGCATAATCATATTGCTGTATGATAATACCGTAGCCAACTTCTATCTACCTAATCCTTGAATCTGCACTAAAAGCCCTATGATTCAACATGCTATTCTAAATTGAAACATTCGTAGACAAAAGTATGCAAGTTATAAACTCCGTCAGGCTGCATCAGTAACTCATCACTAAAATAAGGCGTCATCAGATAAAGAGATTCAGCGAAGACTCACAAGCAAGCGGAGGCGTTTAAAGTTATTATCTATGCGGCCGACCTCAGTCGGGTATCGAACCCGCAGCAACTAGGTCAATGCAGCACGCGATGTCATACTCTGTCGCTGACTGGCTGACTTGGCGACGCGGAGCTACGAACTGAAGGTGACGCGATGATAAATAAATTAAACGTACAACGTTCAACGGTTTAGAACTAACATTTTCAAACGATCATTCCAATTTCAAATACTTTTTTTTTTTTTAAATAAATTTTGACAGTTTGCATTTTTTTTTAAAAGAATGTGACGTATATTATTTTATGAAAAAGGTTGAATAAAATGTTTTTGTCGTTTTATTTTTTATTTTATTGTGAGGGGAATGTTGCGCAGTTTTATTTCAAAGGTGTTATTATTTGTTTATGATAGTTAGCGTAAATATTTGAATAGTATTCGTTAGTCGTAGTATTGTGAAACATGTGGCGAGACTGTAGAGTTAGCTTGGAGTGTTTTTGGAAGCAATTTTCTAGGTTATTCATTAGATTTGCGGTGTGTGAAACAGACAGTTGTAAATCAAAATTGTATGATTTCAACAGGTTGTCAGGACCTTGAGTTCTTAAAGTTGCTCAAAAAAGCTAACCTCTAAAAAAATCTTCAAAACTGCTTGAGTCTTAAACTAGGCAAATTGTCTTCGTAGACCTCACAGAGTTATTTAGCACGTTCCACATAAAGATATAGATCAATAAAGCGCGTAGATCGCGATAAGATGTATCAGGAAGCGACTCTTGCGCACGGCATTAGAGAATGGAGTCAAGGCTTCGCGATGCGCGCCAGATTATTGCGAGAGAAGCCGCAGCTAGACGTATGTATGTGCGCTGACGTCACCACATGTTGCTAGTCATTATAATTAAGGATCATTTGAGATAATTTAGGAAGGAAAATATTTATAGGTGACCTGATACGGCTTTTGTGTGGGTTGAAGGAAGCTGTTTATTTTACCTTTATCAATGATTATCTGGGTATTATTTATACAGTCCTTAGAGTGGGTGGGTAGGTGTACCTGTAAATACCCACAAGTAAAAGAAAATACTTATCTTTATACTAGGTCAGCTGTGTCTCATATTCAGTAGCAACAATGGGATTAGTTACGAAACTATCCATTCCAAACAAAAATAAACATATATTTTTAAAAATAATCTGTCATATCCTATTATTAGTACCTCATTGTAATTCGCCTTTTATATCGCTGAGGAAAACAGCTCTAAGAGGAGCTAATGACGACAATTACTTATATAACAACTGGATAACGGGCTGCAATCACTGCTCAGTTAGCAGGCTCGATGTGACGCAGGTTCATGTAATTGTCTTAAAATGAGATGCTGGGGTATCTGGTATTACCTACTTTGTACTAGGCTCGCAGGTTCGTTGAGGAGTTAGTTGTTTAAGCAATGCTCATCAGGTTAGCAGGCTCGATGTGACGCAGGTTCATGTGATTTGTCCCATCATGAGATGCTGGGGGTTTTGTTTTTGCCTACTTTGTACTAGGCTCGCAGGCTGGTGGAAGAGTTATTTGTTTAAGATAAAAAGGCGTGGATTGTTGACGGTTAATTGATACAATTGGATAACAGATTGCAATCTCTGTTCAGATAGCAGGATCGATATCACGCAGGTACATGTAGTTGTCTCAAAATGATATGCTGGGCTTGCAATTTGCGTGATGGTTGAAATTGTATACCTCTGTTATCTATAGAAAACTGACTGACTGACATATCAACGCGCACCTAAAACTACTGGGACTAGGAACATGCTATTTTTTATGAGGTGAGCACTAAGGAAGAAGGGATTTTTAGAAATTTAACTTTTGAAATCATGTGAAAAGTGACAAATTTTTTTGTACGTAAAAATTTTTTTTTTATCTGCGTAGTCGAAGGCGAAGGCGAAGTGCTATTTGCTCATAATGTACTAGGCTTGCAGGTTGGTTGAAGAGTTTTGTTTGAGCAGCAGGTGTGGATGGTAAATGTTGATTAGATTAGGGGGTGTTTTTGTGGTCACTCTGTTTTATTGCGTACTTTTAACGGTGTATGATTGTCAATTGCGATTTTTATTGTGTAAATAAGATAAAGGGACACTTCCCTTAATTATCTTTCTTTTTTCGGTATCTGGTAATAATTTCTATTAAAAAACTGTTTAGGAAACGGGGGCATGAAATCTATATGGACAGATCAAATATCATGTCATGACGCAAGCATTTATGATACCAAAATTGTAACAATTCTGAAAACTTGCAATTTAAATTCAAGTGGACTCCACTCAAATGTAGTATGCTCTGACAATATGAGCTGCAATATTGATGTCAAACAATATTTTACTTTAAAGTCACTGTTTTGTGAAGGAATCGCGGCATAAAATCGAGCGATTGACGTACAAGTACTAGGGCTACACAAGACTTGAGGAGTTCAGAAAATATTCATATTGGATGGGAAATATATGAAAATGTTGCAGTCTCGAGTACTAGGGTATCATACCTGGGTATTAGCTCAGAAAATATGCTGAGAAAATGACGCAACCTTGTTGACGATATTTGATCTGATTTGCAATTGTTTTTCCAGAGTGGATTGGAAGTGGGCGACTGGATTTTGAAACGAAAATAGAACGCAAGGCAAGATGCTCTACTTCCCCGCAGTTTACGAGCGAGAATTAAGATGCAGTATGAAACTTTCTGTTATTGTAATTAAAAGGGGATTATTTGCCAAAATTATATGTTTTCTTTGTTATCTGAACTCAACTAGGTACTAGATCTTTAACAAGAAAAAACTACGTCGTATTTTCATTTCTCATATTGATGATTTAGCTCAAACTACAATAGATATCGAAGCCTAACATTACCCATCGAAAAACTTCGACCTATTTATGTTCCAATACTCCTTTAAAACTACAATTCGTGACTATTATTCTTTCCTATTCGACGAAAAATATACTAACGTATAAAAATTAAAAATAAACAGTTGGTACCACCCCCGCGTCTGCGTTCGCGAACAGTCTGGTTCCCATGGCAACCGGTCTAGACGCCTCGTTACCTAGCCTAGATAATCGACTGAATTACATACTGCCTGTAGGCGTTACAGCAATATCAGTGGAATAGCGAACCTTATATACCTTTTGTGGATATGTTTTGATGGTATATAGGAGTAAATTGGCAGTATCCAGAATTTGGTATATAACAAGACCATGTATCGTTCGATATGAGGAGCTAGTGGCTAAAGAATAAAAGCCGCACGGGTCGATCTTCAAGGTTAAGCAACGCTTACCGAGATCGGTCTGTGGATGGGTGACCATCTTAACATATAGAAATTTATATTTACATACAGTCCCTCAAATCGCCTGTCACAAAATAACAAAAATTGTGTAAAGGAACAACGACCAATGGATGCACGTTTTTATAGTTCAGTACCTACTTAGATAACTATCAAGATGTAGAATAACTGTAATTTTTTGTTTACCGTTGCAACCCCTGTTAAATAAAACCCGGAAGAGAAAAGACGAACTGAAGGAAATCATTCTACAAAGTAAGCCCTCATATTTTCTTAAATATCATTTCCGCTGAAAGAATTATGAAACACCAGCTGACCCACGCTGCCATTTCGTCTGCGTTACATTTTTTATTAATGCTCCGCTCCTATTGGTCGTAGCGGGATGTTATATAGCCTTCCTCGATAAATGGGCTATCCAACATTAAAATAATTTTTAATTTCGAACCAGCAGTTCCTGAGATCAACCAAACAAACAAACAAACTCTACAGCTTTATAATTTTAGCTTAAGGTGGATGCTCCAGGGTAGCCCGCGAAATTCAATATAGCCCTCTAAGTACATGTAGTTCGAAAGCTTTATCGAAATTAGTCAAAATACGGCATAAAAACCCTTCTGATTCGCCATACTCCAAATCATACTTTCAATCATGTCTATGTGTGTGTAGACGGTACTATAAGCGAGTTAGATATTATTTTCGTGAAGTATGGCGAATCAGAAGGGTTTTTATGCCGTATTTTGACTAATTTCGATAAAGTGGAATATCCGATTGTCGCACCATTATTTCTGCGACTTAATATTGTTCCAATTACACTCGAAACAAAATAAAACTGAAAATGTTGACTTCAGCGCCATCTCGCGGGAAAATGGCAATGAGCAACCCGTAACATTCACCTTAAAGGCTTAATGCCTGTAAAAGATACAGTCGAGATCAGTCAACTTATTATCCAGAAAAACAATCATAAATGTGACACGTGTGGGAGCCCCGGGCACAGTGAGTCTTATGGCTTAGTATATGCTCTGTCTGTACATACATATAGTTGTGGGTTCTCGGAAGCGGCACAGGCAGACGGGTCGGCATTCGCAGGTCGCCGGGACAACAATGGCGGCCTTGTCGTGGTTCATTGTCAAGGTTACACGACTAATATGTAGGGGCTAGGGGATCATAAGCATATTATAGGTCTGTTCTACGGTTGGGCTATGTAGCCTAAAAACTCACTTCTTTCAAGCAATTTCAATAGCTTAGAAAATGAAGGTTCTAAACGGTCGCTTTGTTAAGTAGAAGATTGTTATATAAGGACTTTCTTTAAAATAATTTTTCTTTTATAATGTGTTGCTATGTATACCGAATATTATAAATCTGAAGAGTTTGTTTGTTTGGTTGAACGCGCTAATATCAGAAACTGCAAGATCGAATTGAATAAATCTTTCATTGTTGGACAGTCTTTTTATCGAGGAACTAATGGCTAACATCAGGCTACGACAAATAGGAGCGGAGCAATAATGAAAAATGTGGTGCAGACGAGGTTGCTCGGGGCAGCTAGTTATTATATATGTACATAAGTAGTTACTTTCTTTAATAAAATGTGTTGCTAACACACATATAGGCCGTAACAATCATAAGTACCTAGCTAGACAAAATGACAATTCCAAGTATTTGAGAACATGTATGATGACATAGGTAAAATTGTAACAAATAACACAAAAGTACGTCTGTCTGCCTAAATGCTGGATATTTGTCTAGTTTTCGTCCTAAAACGTTCAACCAAGGTCGGGTTGTTACATATTATGAAAGCAAGTGGACGGGTCGCGTGTGAAGCCAGACAGCTAATCACTAAATAATTAATCGGATGCATTGTGCTGATGGGAACGACAATATGTGGCGAATAATCGATGTTGTTGGACATGTGAAAGATAGTCTAGCTGGCGTGACTAAACGTTTAAAACTAATCGAATTGCGTTTTGTAATATTTTGAGTAACCGATTTTGTGCTCGACCGTACCCCCTTGCTTTAAACAATAGATGATTGCATTTGGGTCCAGTTTACCACTAAAATATAGAAAATAAATTATGTGGTCAACTGGACCCATGGGTCCAGTAGCGAGTGGGTCCAGTTGGCTCCTTATTCCTATATAACAAACTGAATATATGTCACTTGTCACTGACAAGCGACAGTCTGACAATTCTACAATTTCGAACGTTTATTTCATACGTTCTCTGCTTTATTAAACAAAATCTGTCGCGAAATTGTGACAATTATGTCAGCTCTTGACAAATTTGTCAGTTATATTAAACAGGGCCCGGAAGGCACATATACTCACAGCTTGTTCGCATGAGGGTAGCCAGATACTACAGAATGACACCTATCCTTTGATAGGTACTCCTTTTTACCCGACGACCCATAATGTTTTTTGCACTAAACATATTAAAACGGAACCTATGCTTTCTTAACTCCAAACGATTGACAGGCATTCAAAGGTACTAGCTACTCTGTCGTTTTCATTTATGTGCGTAGCTCTTTATGTGAGTAAAACCCACAATAAATAGACGTATACACCAGCGACTTTTTGTGCGTCACAATTTTCATTACTGCTCCGCCCTTATTGGTCTTAGCGTGGTGATATATATTATAGCCTATAGCCTTCCTCAATAAATGGGCTATCTAAGACCGAAAGATTTTTTTAAATCAGACCAGCAGTTGCGGAGATTAGTGCGTTCAAGCAAACAAACAAACAAACTGTACGGTACGTACACTTGCAGAGTTGTTGTTGAGGTTGTGGTTCAGGTTGGAGCGCGCAGAGAAAGATTCACTTAGTTTTCGTTAGGCTTATAACGTTTAATTGTGTTTACAATAAAAACTGTTGACGATTCCTTTCTCTAATGTTAGTCACCGCGTAGCAGTAATTGCACTCACCGATTTATTATGTTGTATCGGTATTTATGGAAACAAAACAACGTACGTCAGTCATTTTAAGACTGTACACAAACTCTTCAGCTTTATATATTAGTATAGATATAGATATAGATATGGGACCCCCGAACTACAAAGGCCCTGACATCTGGACGAAAAGCATTTTGTCCCGCCGTCTACTTCATGGCTTGCCAAAACAGTCCTTAGCTAGTAGCCTATTTTGTTTAAAAAAACAGTACCCCTAATAACGCTCCCCCCAAAATGTATGATACAGGGCCCCTTTGAGATAAACTAGGCGACTGGTATATACACATAGGTACATGTTATATTTTGCGAAGCTAGCAACCCCGTTCCAAATCGATAGAACAGTAGTAATGAGAAATTCTCTGGATTCCACAAACTTGTGTCGCAGAACATTTCTATCCCCTAATACATATTGCTGGCAGACAGACTGGAACTCTAGCTGATAGAATTTGATAATAGGGTAATACGGCTGTCCTTCGCCGCGTTGACGCATATGTGTATCTCTAAATAGTATAAGGCCGTATACAGAAAGAAAGCTGGCTGCCTACCAGCGCCTATAGGAACCGGTCCACACGGGTAACCGGCGCAGGCGTTTATATAAACAAGCGCCGAACGTCGCCGCAAAGTTCCGAAAAGTTCCGGCGCTTATCGGCGCTTGACATAGTCGCTGTCTGCCGCTGTCCGTTTCTCCGTGTACTTACTTCTTTAGTACCACGCAACGGAAAGGTTTCAATTTAATATGAAGTGAATTTCCCAAACATCTATCTTTTCTATACTAATATATAAAGCTGAAGAGTTTGCTTGTTTGTTTGTTTACTTGAACGCGCTAATCTCAGGAACTACTGGTCCGATTTGAAAAATTCTTTCAGTGTTAGATAGCCCATTTATAGAGGAAGGCTATAGGCTATATATCATCACGCTAAGATCAATAGGAGCGGAGCAGTAATGAAAATTGTGACGCAGACGAAGTTGCTAGGGTCAACTAGTACTAATATATGTATAAAGCTGAAGAGTTTGTTAGTTTGTTTGCTTGAACGCGCTTATCTCAGCAACTGCTGGTCTGATTTAAAAAAATATTTCGGTCTTAGATACATACAAGCCTCGTCCACGAAACTTGCATCGTAAAACAAACTGGCCAAGTGCGAATCGGACTCGCACGCAAAGGATTCCGTACCACGAACCGAAAAATAAAACGTATCTTGTAAGTTTTAACAATACAAATTGAAGGGCACTCCCCGTTTAATCTTTGTTGTTATAACTATTATCTGTTGTTATAGCGGCAATAGAAAATATACAATCTGTTAAAATTTCAACTGTCTACGTATTACGGTTCTTGAGATACAGCCCGTTGACAGACAAAGGGACGGACGGACAGCGGAGGCTTAGTAATAATAGGTTACTCTTCGGGTACAGAATCCTAAAAAAGCACACAAATTGGTCGAACTGTTTTCAAATGAAGATCATTGATACGTACGGTAATTGATTTTTATTTATAAAGATAAATGGATATAAGATAAGTATAGGTACTATAGTTGTCTTATATATAAGTATAACAGGGCCAAGCTCGTTAAATGCTAAAAAGGTTATCAGTTCATCGTCCTCAGGAGATCAACCTATTTCCTGAACTTCATTTATTTTACTTATGCTTAATGATAAAAGCTTTCACTCAAATTGACGTGAGGGCTCACTCGACCGACACGCGTTAGACGTCACCTCCGGAATACGTTCGCAAATATTAGTGTCGCGTGTAAAAAACGAGAGTTATCTTTGGTAATGGAAATTGATTGTATCAGATGAATCACATATTTCCTAGAAGTAATTTTGGTGTTTGTAGATCTTTACAGAAACCAAAATTACTTCTGGGATTTTTTTACTGTAAATATGTATGTACTGTAAGTAGAGCTAAGTAGGTGGTTGATATTGGGTTAAGGCATCAGACAAATGAGCAAGGCACTAGAAACTAGTTCTTTTTAAACGCGTTATCGCATCGCACACTGTTTGTTTGTTTGTTGTTCTTTGCCTTTAAGGAAACATAGCATCTCCTATCTATAAAATTATGTAAAAACACTCTGGTGTTGTTCTAAAAATGGTGGCAACAAAAATAACTCAGTACCCGTCATATTCCGAGAATAACACCAATTCAAAGTACTGAAACCTCAGTATTTTCCCAAAACGTGCCTATCTTGAACAGTGAGTTACATAAGGAAGGTACATATTTACCCGTCCTTTCTGCCCAAACTGGGGGTAGACAAAAACTTCGCAGACAGCCATCATCATTACTCCAGGCTGTCTGGATTTAATCTGTCCCCTCGACAGACATTCTCACCTCATTTATACGACGACTTCAAAGCTTAGGTACTTTTATGACAACAATTAAGGAAAGTTACGAAAAATATAGAACCGTATTTCCCAGTAAATAATTGAAAGCATACCATAATTACTGTTACTGGTTAGAAATCAATTCCTGTTTTCGAACACATTCAACCCTAATCTCTTCAAAGTTAGAGTGAACAGGCTCCTTCTGGGTAAGCTCGCTCCATCGTAGACATTGTCTCTGTTATCTCTGACCTAGTATCCAGAGCAAACCCATCTTATTTATTAAAAAAAGGACGACGCCATTATCTTGGTTTTAGTTCCGTAGCAAGGAAACTTTAAAAAAAACGCAAAATTTGCCTGAAATCTTCTAGAACGCTACAGGTTTTAAATGTAGGTCCGAGCGGGTATCAAACCGCCAACTTAATCGGACGCTCCGCCATTGCGCCACGGCGTCAATATCAGATCCTAGCTACACATACTAATCAGTTTGTCGGAGTAACCTAACAACGGATGGTAAATGTTACTATCCGTTTTATATTATTTATTTTTATTTAAAAAAAAAAATGTTGCCCCACACTAGGAATTTCTCCTGTATCGTGGGTGCGTTTACAGACATATACTCACACATACACAAACAGCCAGACCCGGAACAACTATCTGTAGGCCATACAAATATTTGTTCCGCGCGGGAACCGAACCCGCGACACGCAGCGCAGCAGTCAATTGCTCAACCACTGCGCCAACCGTGTCGTCAAAGCTCGAGTGAATATTTAACGAATCGTAAGTGTAAAAACTGCCAAAGAGCTCTGGAGTGGAACATGATTGGCGTCAAAAACCAGGACAGGATAAAGATAATTTAATAAGATCGAAAACTGGCGTAACTGAAGTGCTTTTAAAGATAGACCAACTAAAGTGGAGATGGACGGACCATTTACTGCGTTGTACCCAAGACAAGTGGACTAGGATAGTCACAGAATGGTATACTAGAGATGGTATGCGGAGAAGAGGAAGGCAAGAGAGCAGATGGGAGGACGAGATGATACTGGAAGCCGGTCCCAATTGGAGAAGGATGGGGGCTTATTGAGAATTGATTGAGAAGTGTAAAAACTAACTGTAACCGGACCTAAGGCTGCGTTTACAAAAGAGATGCCAGAGGATGCGAAGCGAGGGATGTATTTGTAAAGAACCATTAGAATCGCTTTATTTACCTAGCCTCGCTGAGCGCAGGCGATTATATATGTATTATGATTTATAGAGATGTCTCTAGAAAAAGTGCTATTCTATCAGCGAATACGATTGTCGAAATATTGATCACATGACATTTCGACAGCGTTTGTAAATCCCATAAATTTTTAGGGTTCCGTACCCGAAGGGTAACGTACGGAACCCTATTACTAAGCCTCCGCTATCCGCTCGTCTGTCTGTCAGCGGGCTGTATCTCGAGAACCATAATAGGTAGACAGTTGAGATGTTCACTGATTGCGTATTTCTATTGCCGTTAAAACAATAAATAATAAAAATACAGGTTTATGGTACGTAAACCTTCGTGTGCAAGTCCGACTAGCACTTGGCCGATTTATTGACGTTTTAACAATCGCGTTCGCCACATAGGCCCCAAGGTCTCTTAGGATTATCAAATGACCACATAATGATGGTAACGACAGGTTGTGAGTCTTCCGGACAACCGACTTAATCAGTACTTTGAATTCTGCGCACACGCATCGTTAGATCCGCGAGTAAGGTGCCAAATACACGCAGCTTTTGGTGTGACCGCCACACGGTATGGCGGACCATTCATATTTATGTAAATTTTATTTTAAATATGGATATACAAAGGTCAGTCATTGATTGAGTGAGTGAGTGAGGAAACCACATCTTGGTAAGTTGTGTTGAGGACAGGCTATCCTCCCTTCAAGAAAGTTTCTATTCTATTTTCTTTAAGGCCATAATTGGTCAAAACTCAAAGCCATGAATAGTCAAGAAAAAGCTTGAGTGAAGTTTAACTACCTATACTTCAACTGATGAATGGCATGTTATGGACGGACATAACAAATAATAGACGAGCGAATTGAAATGCTAAATGCAAGTTGCGTCATATTGCTAGTTGCAGTCTGATGTACAGAGTTACTAGCTTTTGCCCGCGATTTTGTTCGTTTTTCCCGATCCCACCATCCCCTCTTTAAAGTGCCTCCCCCAAGGAACCTACATGCTAAGTTTCAGCTTTCTACGAGCAGCAGTTTCGGCTGTGCGTTGTCTGTCAGTGGCTCACTCAAGCAGTCAGTAACGGAAGAATGTTATGTATTAGGATTTTGGTCTCTTAGGAGCCACTTCGAACCAGCTTTTGTAGTGGACGTTTGGGTCCACTACAAAAGCTGGGTCGAAGTGGCTCGGGAAAACGATACTTGGAAGGATATAGGGGAGCCGTTTACCTAGTAATTTCAAATTCCATCATCATCATCTGCCTAGCCTATTCCCAACTACATTGGGGTCGGCTTCCACTCAAACCGGATTCAGCTGAATACCAGTGTTTTACGTGGAGCGGCTGCCTACCAGACCTCCACAACCCATTAACTGGGTAACACGGTACATCTTGGCAAGACTGGAGTCAGATTTACTGGCTTCTGACAATCCGTAACGACTGTCAAAGATCTACAAATGACAGCCGGGACCAACGGCTTAACGTACTTTCCGAGGCACGGAGGAAACTCGTTATGTTATGACGGTCACCCATCCACAGACCAACTTTGGCAAGCGTTACTTAACCTTCAAGATCGACCCGTGCGGCTGTTATTATTTAGCCACGAGCTCCTCCCATCATCATCATCATCATATCAGCCAAAAGACGTCCACTGCCGGACATAGGCCTCCCCCAAGCGTCGCCACAACGACCGGTTTTGCACAAATTCCATATCTTCCCCTAAACTGTTTTGATAAGTATTCGTCCCCAATTTTACGAAAAGATCGTGTCGCTAAGTAGAGCGTTGACATCCGTTAGGCAACAGGCTGAAACACTGAAACATTTTGTTACGTTTTCAACAGCTGTTATTTGACTTGTGTAACTGAAGTTCACGAGGCTTCCCATCCACCGCGTGGTTTCCAAAGATTTCTTAATAAGTCACGAACCATTTTGGTCCACATAACTTCTTGTTGCGGTTATTGTACCTACAATGTGTGGTTGTTTCAAAAATCCTGTCTTATCAAAATTGTTTTTGACTTACGAAATATGTGTTTCCTGAAATATATGTATAATTAACAAAATGAAACTGGCTTTAGGCCTCCATACTTAGGTCTAGCAAATCAAAACAAATTTAGGTCAAAAGATTTTTACTCTAAATTTTCTCAGTCGCAGATATTTTTTTTTCAGGAAGTCTGTTTTCAGGCTGAAACAAACAGATTTCGCCTCCGTCCGCCCACACAACACTTCAACAACAAATTCCATCTATTTAATCGACGCCATTAATCACTAATGAACTGCATTTTAACTTTGGCCAATCATTTTTTTTCTGCAAATGATTTTACTAAAAAGGATCGTGTTCGTGTCACCGTCTCCATCCGATCGCTCTTAGCAGCACAACCTTAAACCTGCCACCATCGCGCGGAAAAACAACCTTTATTGATAGGTCTTTAAGTGTTACGTCAGTCGCAATTACATGGTTGTGATACAGAGTTGTTTGTGCGGTTGGTTGGTTGGGAGTTAGACCTTAGTGGGTTGTGATAAGGTTGAAGGTGATTGAAGTGCGGTGTTGTTTTGAGCGTAACTAGGGCGGGCGCCTTGAGAGCTGCATTTACATGACACGACCTCGCACGGTCGCTGCTCTCGTGGCCTCCGCTGTAGCATTGCACGCCGCACGGCTGCGCGGCTGTTTCCTTCCTCGCCATTATCTATATTTCCTATCCACGCCAACTGACAAACAAGACTAATCCTTGTTTTGAATGCGCTTGATTCATTAGCTTGGAGGAACGCCAGGGGTTCGGGAGTAGCAGTCGTGTTCCTAGTTCCTATTGTCTTGGACTGCGCATGCGTTGCATTGTACAATGAGGAGATCCAAACATACGCGCCAAAAATCTGTGGCTTTAATTTTTCGGTACGCATATCTTTGCATTAGACGTCACAGTGCCTGAAGATGGAAATGTAAATCTCTAAACACATGTCCTATTTTTAGCAGAAGTATCTGCAAGATCAAAGACAAGAAGTTTCTACATCTTCCAAGAACTTATAAACAACTCTTCAAACTGTAACTGGTCGTCACTTGACATCCATTTAGACCAGACAGCTCGGAGTTGATCTGAGCAGATAACCCTCAAAATTCTCTTCTTCCCAAAGAACAAGACGAAAGTCCAGGAGAAGGGAGATATTTTTGGTATTTTGGAAGGCCTTCAGCTCAGTCGGAAGATCACATTGATACCAATTAGCAAGTGTTTGTGCAACATTCGAGAGTTGTCGGTTGCGCCACCCGACACAGACCTTGATGCGTGCGCTCGCCACTAGTTCAGTATATTATTACTGCCACCCATATACTACGGTATTTGCAACGAGTTTAAGGCAAATAATAAATACATGGTTGTTTTTAAAGCTTGTGGGAAACTGGTGGGTAGAAAGGACAGATCTTTCTAGAACAATGGGCACGGAAGGACCCTATCTAGCGGTGGGAATTGGTCCTTTAATTACGTAATTAAAGGACCAATTCCACCGCTCTCTCTTTCCGTAGAAATTAGTCCTATGGGTTATTCTTAAGGACTAATTTCTACGGAAAGAGTTTGGCAACCAGAAATTGGGTTATCTATTTCATCAGCATATTAGCACTATTAATAAACTTGACAATGTTTACTTTTGCTAATTTATCTGACCCAATTTTATGTGAACGTGGATGCTGTAACAGCATATTTCTATACAGGTATTTTAAGTCAAGAGTGAATAGGTTACTTCTAAGCAAGTATACTCCATAATCGATCACATCATCGCTTACCCGGGACTCTATCAATAGTAAAAAGGTACCTATAGAACAGTTTCTGTATACTCGTAGATTCATGTGACCCAATCAATCCTCTTTAGTATCCAAACTAGATGCCCATCTGCCAAAACAAGAACTGCATTATACTTAGATTAAATCCTTGTTTTGCAAAATAAATTCAATGTTAATGAGCTGTGTTCCACCAGCATTACTGCAGCTATGTCGGTGAGCACTGGCCTTCTACGCCCATATGTGGCATATTTAGACTGCACTGCAAATTCTTGGACCTAGATACGTATTATTGCGACGGCTGACTAATCTGGTATTATTGCGACGTCTTGCCATAGGGAGCTTGCAGTGCTATAGGTGGCAGAGCTGTTAGAAGAGACAGAATAGCCATTACTGCCTTGTTTTCTCGTCATTAGCCTTCATTGACTGGTAAGGATGCCTTGGGTATCGGGTCCGCCTTTGATCGTATGTGCATGAACTCTCAATAAATAAATAGACCACAGGCTTGTCGGACCCCTCATCATCAGCTCAGATCTTTTTGGTCAAAGATCTTTAAGAGCTTCTAAGGAGAGAAAAAGGATTTGCTAAAGGCGAGAGAAAAAAGGGGGTAGAGATTATGAAATGCGAGAGCATGAAAATTGAGTGATATAATTATGGGCGTTTGTAAACAAAAATATAGGGGCTCTGACGTCCGTGGGTTGTGCATACGTCAGAACAGATGAGAAGTTATTTTGGTATTTTATACAATAACATTTTAAGGGTTTCGTGACCACCATCTCACCTGACGGTAAGCGATGATGTGGTCGAAGATGGAGCACTCTTGCCTAGAAGTAACCTATTCACTCTTGACTTAAAGACTCCCAGGTTTCTCGATATATGTGGTACCGCCAAATGTGTTCAAGGGCCATGTATTAAAATCCAGTACAACTAAACACCTTAAAAAGCCTACGCAGGCACGCAGGACGATCATCAAAAATGGTGAATATGCAAATATCTATGTTATATCACGCTGAACCTTAATTAGTATAAAACTAATTCCACCATACTAGTTTTTCACCATAGACAAGATCCATAGATCGACCGGTTCACCTCACTAAGTGGGACAGGATGCAGGCTGCGTACGCGCACGTCAGTGTGTGTGTGTGTGTGTGTGTTAGGCTCACATCGCGCTAGTGTGTTATGTAAGAGATTTGCGGTCTGTGTGCATTTACCGACACGATTGGGCCGATAAATTTATTTATATGATAAATACTCACATGTTTCGCATTTACATGTTCTAGTTTTAACGATCCGGTTTGTGTCGAGTTTATTATATTTTATAATAATAAGTCGTGACTGTTGTTCAATTATTTGACGTAATTGCGGCATTATCACATTGCTTGTGACGTAACTCTACACGGCTCTTATATTAAAACATATAATAAATTATTTAATTGACTACTATTATTATTTATCATCGCATTTATTTCTTTGTGTTGATTTTGCTCAATATCAAATTAACGTAATAGAATTAAGTTTTTATTCGTATTGCACAAAGTAGTACCGATTTTTATCTAAATCTTTCAGTAAATAAAAAGAGTTAAATTTTTTTACGTTGTACTTACTAAACAGAAATGCATTGAACACTAATCATAACGGCACAAGTGCATCAAGGTGAAAACGCAAAAAACAGCTATGAAAAGACTACTGACTAGTGGAGTCGATTCGCTTTCCGCGGCGCACGCGCAGCCCTGACCTACATGGGGTATAACCAAGTGCAATGAGACAAACACATCGGATAATGTTACTTTCGTTCACGCGTCGACGTCACACTGGCTCTCTTACGCAAACTTCTGGTATTGGGTGAAGTAAAGCCCTGATGGGGTCAGACTACAAGACTTTGTATGGTGTAAATTTTTTGGGATTTCAATTATCGCGGAAAAGATGTTTTAGATACAAGCAACACTATTCAGAATTTGATTTTAATCTAGGTATATCTTTACCAATATTATAAAGAGGTAAAGTTTTTAAGTTTGCGAGGTTATAGGGGTAATGTCTAGGTAAGGATTTACCGAACCAATTTTTTATATTCTTTTACCAATAGAAAGTCACGTTGTTTTGTGGTTGTCGTATATTATCCCGAAAAATACTGCCCAACGAAGTGGGCACGGGAGAGCTAGTTAATATTAATATTTTAAAGCTGAAGTTTGTTTAAACGCGGTAATCTCAGGAACTACGGGTTCGAATTGAACAATTATTTAAGTTTTGAAAAGCCCATTTATCAAGGAAGGCTAAAAGCTAAAAACATCTCTATGTGATCGACAGGACCGAAGCATTAATGAAAAATTGTGACGCAGACGAAGTTGGTGGGTCAGCTAGTGGGTTCATAAACGGGAAGCTGCATCGATTCTTCTTGTTTTCCTACCATGATAAAGATAGGAATTGCAGTAAAAGAGCCGATTCATGAGATTGGTTTGGTTTTGTAAAATTAGAATCTATTCAATCTTCTTCAAGTAACTAATGTAAAAATGACGTCAATAATGGCCTCTAAAAAAATTAGTAACATTGTTGTTTCGCAGTATAAAATGGAGCTGGATAAATATCAATTTATGAAAGTTATGCTAAGCTTTCGTAATGCTTCTTATTTCAGAATAATGTTTCGGCATCTCTATGTATAGAATCATATTGTTTTGAAAGCCTCAGGTAAATTAGCTGGTTAATAACTAAGGATAAAGTAAAACTCAACTTACCCTTTTAAGAAACGTTTAAACGTTTCTATTGATTCTGACAAACTCAGTTGTTTATAAATAGGTAGACGTTACAATGTTTTTGCGTCGTAATCGGCTTCAGTCGCCGAAATATCAACGATTACAACATCACCACATAAACGAAAACTATTCCTATAAAAATAACTAAATCGCAATTACGTAAGTTAATTGCAGCTTTAAGTATAGGAAGAAAAACTAGCCGCTCCTAAAATATGACCTTCAAATACTTGCTCCTATTTCCCGATAAGCTAGGTATTTCCCTAGTCATTCGGTTTGCGTGACAAACCGTAATTTTTCAGGCTTTCCGAACACGGCACTTAATCTTGGCCCAATAACGGTGGAATATATCGTGTAAGAGTTATTTTAATTAGCTCACCGCTGGGAATTCCGGCTGAACTCTAATGTGAACTTACCTGTAAGAATGAGAAATGTAATTAATATGTGGAAGCGGTTATTAGGTAATATTTATCGATTAAGGTAGAAAGGTATTTCACGGTCGCATTGTTCCGAAAATAGGTCGGTTGGTGACTAAGGGATTCTGTATTATAAAAGTATGAGCAGCGTTTTTCTGCTTTGAGTGAGCGAATCACTCATTTCAACCCATTTCCCGAGTGTTACGATTATAGCTATTTCTTATGACTTCGTCAGAGAAAATGGTTAATATTTGTCCATGTTCTTTGGAAGTTTTCAGATTCGTTCTATAAATATCCTTTTTCAAGAAAACTTCAGCCGTTTTCACATCGTTTATTTGAAAACAGCTTTCATCTGGTTTCATACTGTTACGAAACTTCTTGTAACACGATTACATTTAAAAGATTCTGTTGTAAAAAGCCTCGCGACTACGAGTATACATATATTAAAAAGTTAACACCACAATACTTAAATCTAAGAAAGTTAGCATCATGCAAAGCATAAGTAAAAGCTCATAATAATTTAAGCACTATAAGTTGCAACTGATGCTCAATTTATCCACTATTAGGGTGCCTGTCCATTACAGCGGTGCGAGGCAGCGGAGCGGAGAAACGGAGAAACAACCAACCAATCCAACCAATGGAATTGCATAAAATCTCCGCACCACGTGAGTCACTGACATTTTGACTGACATGATTGGTTGATATTTCTCCGTTAATCCGCTCCGCTGCCTCGATCCGCGCAAACGGACAGGCAGCCATACTGTCTTTGTTCTTAATCAACACTAAGTTATCATTTCTACATCCGTCTAAGCAGTTACATCGGAACTCATTATCTCATAAATAACGCATACTAAAATGTGTTATTTTGACCTATAACAACAATTAGAACGATTTATTTTGACGCTTGTTTTTTGCCCCGCGGCGTATTCGGACAGGCGATGTGTCATATAGCACATAATTGACGGCAGAATTAATGGTTCCGTGTTAAACGATGACTAGAAGAGATGAGCGGAGCGGAGCGAAGACGAACAGGATTTCTCAGGATATTCCCATGAGTCATGTGATTCAGGAAACTAGGTCCTGAAGCCCATACTAGGTACCGAAAAATGGCTTACGCATGCAAATGACAAATTATAAAATTGGTACCTATTAGGGTCTTTTAAAAAGAAACCGTTTTGGTGAGACTAAGTCTGTCTGTCACAGCTGGATATCTGAAGAACTACTAATGATATGAAATTGAAATTTGGAATAGTTTTAGGTGACGTTCGTTCAACTATTTTTTTTAATGTAGGCGACACATGGGATTTCCCGGCTGGTTCACTTCGACAATACTACTTAGTACCTAGTACAGACTTGGTCAGGAGATATTTCAGAAACTACGAAAAGGAAAAAGTCGAGATTGTCTTTTAAAAAACTTAAGCCTGTCACTAGTAACAGAAGATGTTCCTGTCAATATTTCTCAATAAATGACCCTTTTGGACAAAAAAGAAACACGAATATCCAGTTAATTAAACGCTAAACAAATATATCGAATCCTGTCAAATATTGAAATACTACACATTCCGCCACAGCGTCAGAATTCCCCTAATTCATTAGCGTTAAATTCAAATGGCTTGTATTTGACACCCCTAAGTATTGGCCCTAGCGACAGGGGCCGAAGGTAACCGATCTTAGCCGATGAGCCGTGACGCGCAAAAAGCTGCGCCCGCGCACCGATACACGTGGTGAGGTGTCAGGTGCATAGATAAGCGTTGGGCTCCGTATTTATTATATTTCGTGATTTACTTACAACATATATTGTGTAAATAATTGTAAATTGGATGATTGATTTGTTTCTCATTGTTTAGATTTAAGGTTCGTTGCTGTACTACAAAGGACCGAAGTTAGAAAATACAATTTCGTATTATTGTGGCTAATATGAACGGATAGAGTTTGAAAAGTTTCTGTATCTAGTTAAATCTAGCTTAAAATATTTACAAGGTTATTTGAGTCGCATGACTGAAGGATCCATTCGAACCGTACGTTGTTAGGTGGAACATAGACGAAAGTTAACAATAGTCCCGAACGTTCTGCCATAATAATATTCCTACTCTGTATTTCTACTGGTTGTTGATGTTAGAGGTCTATATTTGGAAGTGAATGTCTGGCTCATAACGACCCTCTGTCTGGGTTCGATCGCGTCACTACGGAACCCTAGAAACAGGCGATAAATACCGCTCATCCGGGGCATTTAATGGCACACCCTGAGTCGTCGAGGTGCGTTATATTAATGGCACCACATTATGGGCTGGCGCCACTGACACCCAAACAAGAGTTTTTGCCAGATTTTTTGCAGCTTTTTGACCTATTTCTTACACGGAATCGCACATCTATGTATAAAAAAGTAACAGGAATTAACCACTAAACAACTAGCAGTGAACATCAACTGAGCTGGCTTTCCTTGTACGAGTAACTATGGAGTTTCTAATACGTTCTTCTCCATGAGAATCTTTAACCTTTTCGAATAGACCGCTATATAGTCACTAGTATGTTATGAACCGTTGATATTGTCGATGTTCAAAAGTACTTTTTAAAAATCTATTTGAATTGACTTTGTATGAAAATCAGATTCCGTCATTATCTGCCTAGCCTTTTCCCAACTACATTGGGGTCGGCTTCCAGTCAAACCGGATTCAGCTGAATACCAGTGTTTTACGTGGAGCGGCTGCCTACCAGACCTCCACAACCCATTAACTGGGTAACACGGTACATCTTGGCAAGACTGAAGAAAATCAGATTCCGTATTGGTGTAAAATTGGGATATTTATTGTTGAAGGTTTGTGGCCCAATATTATTTGATTTGTAAAGGAATCAAGAGCAATTAAGTAAGTACCTAGGTAAATTTCAATCACATAAAAGAAGTTATGGTTAATTTTTGACTCCTTAATTATCAATGTTTTGTTTGCGACAATAACCCAAACATAAAAAAAAGAAGATATTTGTCAAAGTAGACGTCACCACATTCAACCTAGATTGCTGCCTACCTCTTGGAGGTAATTAATCGACCGTTATCATAATCAAGAGCTGAGGACAATAGCACCGCCAGTGTGTGCACTACACAACTAACTCCAGGGCCATTTCATGAAACAATAGTACGTTTTACTTTCGTTACACATCTACTAATGATATGAAGTATGAGTGAGGTTGTTTGTGTACCGCATTTACTTGAATAATATTGACACTATTTTGATGTTTATTTAGAAATAAAATAGGCTAGTTCACTTGTTGTGGGATTTTTTCGAAAGAGTCGCCGCGGCCCTGGAACGCAAAGGGCGTTAGGAGGAACACGGATGGGTTTTAATCAGTAAAAGTCGGACACTCCCTTCCGTTTCGCTGAGAGTGGAAGGATGATTTCCCATCAAAAAAAGGCTAGTTCACTTTAGGATAAGCCTATTGCCTATGTTCACACTGCTGGGACACAGGCCTCCTCAATCAATGACGGAGTCCACCAAATCCTATCCACCATTCGGGCCTGGTATCCTGGGGTCCCGACTCTCAGTCTTTATAGAACTGCTTGTTAAGATCATGGACGTCATGCAAAAAGCCGCTAAGCTTAAGTGGGATAGAGCTGAACATGACAAACGAGATAAATGATCAAAAAGAACCACCGAATTGTTCCCTATATAGGTATAAATGAGTGGTTGAATGTCATGCATGTTGAAGTCTTTGATTTAACGTTACGCACACACACACACACAATTTATACTTGTAAACTAAGCCGGAGGCTGAGCTAATGCGGTACACTTATTAACGCGACAGGTGGTCACCTATAGATTATTATCGAATTTTCTTGGATCTATAGGAATTGCGCCGCACAGTGCGCACTTACCATACATTACCATGGACTTTGTAACTATTGAACGATACATTATTGTTTTTTAATTATACTACAAAATGATTAATATTTATCCGCTTCGAAATACGTAATTGTCATACAATAATAGATAATATTATTCAGTGTTTATTTACGTGTCAAAGCTGGGGTTTCCCAGAGCTGTGCTGTTTGTTAGGTAGTTTTTAACTGTTTTTGTCTAAGAATATATTGGCACATAGTAACATGAGTCATACGTAAGAAGACTCATATAATCCGCTGATTTTATAAGAAACAGGAAACAAAATTTAATTTTCCTCGTTTTCAAAGACGCTATTTTGTAAAATCTGATCCGCGACAGATGCCAAAATTTCCCCACTGTCAGTAATTTAGTTTCCTTAGTTCTAATCCAAGCCAATATGTTCTAAATTTCATCGAAATCCGTCCAGTTATTCAGCCGTTATTGATTAAATATACGGACCCGCGCAACTCCGTCTGCGATAATGTATATAGAATGTTCTATCTGTCTACATATTGCAACATGTTTCATTGATGCTCCACTCCTTATGGTCGTAGCGTAGGAAGGCTACAGTTCCTCGATAAATGGGCTATCCAACACTAAAATAATTTTTCAATTCGAATCAGTCGTTCCTGAGATTAGCGCGATCAACCAAACAAACTCCTCAATTATATAATATTAATATAGAAGTATAGATACAGTCGCATTTTATAGTAGAACACAAGAACGAGCATATGATTGAAATAAAAATTTATACGGATTTTGTAAATTGGTAAAAAATAACAATAACACTTATATTCGTCAACCTTTTTTATCATTTTTCTGCTTTTGTCAATTAAAACTAGATGAGGCCGGTTTAACAACAGATTTAGCGCTCAGCGGCCAGATAACATAAAAGCCGGGGATTATCGAGACAAATATAAACTCTAGAAATGACGTCATGTTCAGTCAGACATTACCAAACAGTATTGTAGAATAACAGGCACGGGTTAGCCACTAGACCAGTCTAGCTCAGCCAGGTGTTCGTCCGGTTTCCGATACACATTCAGGTATCTCTGGCTATGTTTCCTAGGGCTTATGACTTCCGCTGTACGCTATTTGGATTACGCTTGAATAAATGGCTAGGTTTGTTATTAATATGTGAGTATTAGCAGAGAGCGTTACTTCACACTTTTTGTGTATTACGTTTAGAATAACTACCTACTTATTTATTATTCACTGACTAATAATACTTTATATAGAAATATTGTTAAAAAACAATTAAGATTTCAAACGGTTTCCTCTCTCAAACAAAATTCTTTGAATTTTCAACGAAAAACGTATATTGTCTCTTTCAAATCTCACAATGATTAAAAACCCTTCATATTAAAAAACCCTTTAATTTGAATTATCTGCTCCAAATGTTTTCAAAATCGCATTCTAATATGTAGTTCATTGGGTGCATAATGATATAATAATGCATTTAGTTCGCACATCTGCACATCATATTAATTTCAAATTAACTAACTACCAAACGGTGAATATCTTGTACAATTTAGATCAGTTAAGACATCACTAGATGAATCACAGATTTGTCTTCGGGTCTAAAAAGGTCACTTCAGTAGAATCAGCCAGTAATTCAAACTACCCGAAACTGTAAAATTTTCCCAGTCAACCTTGAACCTAGCGCTTTAGCGATAAAGATGAAAATGAAATTTGACAGATTTTTGTATGATTAATATTATGATGCTTATATGATTCTAAAGTACCGTGTTACCCAGTTAATGGGTTGTGGAGGTCTGGTAGGCAGCCGCTTCTCGTAAAATACTGGTGTTCAGCTAAATCTGGCTTGACTGGAAGCCGACCCCAATATAGTTGGGAAAAGGCTAGGCAGATGATGATATGATTTTAAAGTGCGAAAGGACCAATTTTTATTTACATGTTTGAAAATTTATTGGTATAGAGCTACACTCATTTAGACTGGAAGACTGTCGCAATATAATTGGGAAAAGGCTCAGCAAATAGATTTTAGACGATTTATTATAATCAAAAAATGTCTACTGCATAATATGAAACTAACTCTACAAAGCCATAATAACCGTCCTGAGGGCAATGTCGTAATACTACAGACTGATTAATGACCACAACCTGTCAAAATAGCACTCATCGGTTATCAATTCCAAGATGTCATTATGATTACACATAAAGGTCATTTACCAGACGCATTAAAAATACACCATATAAACAGGCACATGTTAAAAACCATAGCAACACGTCTGTAATCCCCATAGGAGTACGCTAAATAGCTGTATGGTAAATCCATATTTTTCAAAATGTTAGTCCCAGAGGACGACTCTATTTTAATGTTGGCAAAAATCAAGACAGACATCTGCTACAGAGAAACTTCTAAAGACAAAGACCTGGGGCCCTACTATGACGTGCCAATGCGATCATGATTAAGCTGAGAAAAAGGGATAGTGTTATGCGTCTTGTATAACTCTGTCTCTCTCCCACATGATCGTTTTAAGACGTCATAGTAGGCTAGCAGTAACTAGGACGCCATCAAAAATGTATGACGGAGTATTTTTTTACAGATTTCGACTGAGATATGAATGCGAAGAGGATTTAATTCATTATTTTTACTATTTATAGGCACACGTTGGACCACTATCTCATCTGATGAAAGCGATGTGGTCGAAGGTGGAGCGTGGTCAAATTGGCACTCAGAACTCATGGTTTGCAGAGTCATACAACATACGATCACAAGTACAAAAATTCAAAGTATCCAGCGCCAAAAATTCCGTTGACATCACCCAGTGGAAATTCTCCTCAAGTCTGATGAATTATATATGTGTCCCAGTTAGTAATGTGATTGTGAAACCTTGCGCCTGCGCCTCTTTCGTGACAGATGCTCATGCAACGAGGACTGCACAGGAAGAGTCACGTGGACTCGGAATGGTTAACTGGCTGGGGATGGAACAAGGAAAATTAGAAAACAAAATTCCTTTTTTGGCACCCATTTGACCACCATCCCACCTGATTGTTAAAAATTATATTGTCGACAATAGCGCACGCTTGCGTAACAATGACGTTTAGGATATAAGATCTTTGATTGATCAAATTATCTTGAGATTTGATTTAGTAACCTATTCACTCTTGACTTAAATAACTTCCAGATTTTACCTTAGAACTTGGGCATAACTTATTGGGTTGGTGGTTTACTGGGTACTCAGGCTAGCACGGACTAGGAAAGCATGATACAAAAGGAAGGAAGCCAATTGTCAGCAATAGAACAAGGCCGCTGATGATATGGTGAAGACACAAAGAGGAATGAAAACCTGTAATAATTGAGGACAAAACGTTATCCATGTAGGATGGAATCTACTTGACTATATTAAATTCACGATACTTTACCTAGTCCCAACTCGATAATTTTGACCGTGACAAACTCCTAATGACAAAATATAGAAACAACTACGAATAATATTGCCTAACTTTATCAGCTAATCAATATTAACCGGAAATCCTTATCGATCTTCATTGATTTAAAATTGCTATCGTGAATCTTTCATTCACCAATGTGAATTATCAAAAGAACGCGTACGATACAAACGTCGGTAAAGGAAGTTAGGGATTTAGATAAAACATATCAAACTATATTTTATATATATATATATATTTTTTTGGGTTTAGTGGTTGTTTCACAGCTACCGAGCAACCGGGTTTCAAATTACTCGCCAGAATTTGGTTATTGTGTCAGGAAATGTTGCTTAGAAACTGCCAAAAGGCTGGCCTGGATTTAATCAAGAAAGAGAGAGAGAGTAATGTAGAGGATTTGATCAAGAAAGTGCGAAACAGAGTTTTTGATAGACAAGATACAAGATAAACATGGTCTGTAAATCCTGTAATCATTCATCACTTGATGATGAGCACCGGTATTGTTGAATAAAGTTGTATAATGCAACAGTAGTTTCGCATAACCATACGCATATGGAAGAAACGGCGCTACGAAACGAAATGCAACTCTACAGCCTACCAAAAATTTCCTCATTTCTGTCCTTTCTAGATCACTATATTCTGTGACCATTAAATAACAACAAACTCCTTGTTACCAATAACAAACCGGTGTACAGGAGAACGGTGTCGCGTGCACTTGCGCAGGATACTGTGCTCACGCGCACCTGTGCGTGTGTGCGCGTGCGCATGTGTGCGTATGTGGTCCGTCGTCATTGACACGATTCAGGTTGCCGCACTGCCTCAAGGAGCTGTGCTTAGATTCAAGTGTACTGGCGAGCTGGACGACGCGTTATCTCATTGAAATAATATGTAGGTTATTTATGAGAGAGTGAAATAATCTATTTGGTGTTGCCCTTGGAGGGTACGAGTAGTCTAGTTAATTCTGTAGTATTGTTTGTTTACTTGTGTGTGGTGAATCTATTTACTCGTGATCCAGGTTGTAGCTATCAGGAAATACAGACTTCATCCTTGCCGGAGTCTGTGTCTCTTTAGCTGCACGCACAATGAAAGTATTGTCAAAACTTTTTGAACATATAGATGGGATATCCGCCATGTACCACCGGTGGCGCTTCGCAGTAGTCCAAGAGAAGAAGTAGAACCACTGAGTATAGGCAATCAATTAAAAAGCTATACACAGATATAATCAATGATAGAGAGGTAAGAGATAGCTTAGTAACTGACTTACCAAATCGTGCCTTGCTTGGAAAACGTCAGGCGATTGATAATTTAAATCTATTGGCTCTTTCCAATACCCTATAAAAGGCGATTCAAGAAAACTGATACATTTTCTATCAGCACTAACATTTGCGCACAGGACTGTACCTCTACATAATTAAGGTAATATAGTTTCATTGGTTTCCGCCGACCAGGCCGTGTGTACCTCCCACTGCCTAGCGCTTATTATACCCCGGTAAATGCTATGGGGGACCATGGAAACTGCAGGTTTAGCCCTTCTGATGACAGGTGAGACGTCACTCAAGAAAGAAATGCGTATTTGCAAAAGATTGTTAGACTTGGTATTTTGCTAATAGAGGTCTAAACGATTGGTTTCACGGGCAATTTAATTTTGCTTTGAAGTGTGTGTAGGGGGCCTTTTTCTCGGAATGTACCTATGCAGTTTTGTATGTAACTTGATTGTCTTTATTTTCGTTTAGTGTTTCATAGGAAAAATATTTTGTAAAGACATTTCGAAATTCCTTAAAAGCTTTGTTTTTTCTAGTATCTTTCTGAAGATATACCTATAAGAATGATAGAAACCTGTCTAATATCTAGGCTTTGAGATACCTAAAGATATCAAATTGTTCCGTTACTGTGACTGACTGAGTGACTGAAAGACAAGGCACAGTCGAAATGAGTGGTCGTGGAAAATTGAGGCATTTAGGTTTCTTGGGGAGTGTAGGGGAGCACTGAGAGAGGATTTCCTGAAATTCCTACGGGAACGAAAAAATTCGGGATATTTGCGTACGAAGTCACGTGCAATTTATTATATAGTTCCTTCAGTGTAGGCACGTTCTACCCACGTGCTGCCCAGCTAGGTCCAGATATCCGCGAGCCTGTTTATTTGTATCACAGCAATTCTGGGTCAGGGGCGCTCGGAACTTCGTGAAATGCCGGCATCGGATTCCGGGAACACTTCGTTCGTAAACGTTGCCGGAATCGGTTATTATTTTATAACAACTCACTGGATTTTCCTTCAGTGACGCGGTTATAAAAACTGTGGGCTGGAAGTGTGTTACCGGTTCCTACCTTGAGTGGTGATTAGCAGTACTGATTAGATGTTTAACACTTATTGCATCCTTAAATAGATAGGGGGCAATTATTGGGAAGTGTGTAACGAAACATTTTGTTAAAGGAAGCTTGCCTGTCTGTACCTATGCTGTTATATTTAGCAGAATAAAGTACACAGAAGGAAAAACTGAATAATATATCAAAACACAGCGAATATTATACTCTTTAGTCCATCCTGACAAAGAGATAGTCCAACAAAAATTTCTAATATCAAACTAGGGACCCGTAAAAATATTCAGGACACTTTTTATTCTAGAAAAATCCAAGACATAGCCTCGTTCGCAGCTTGTTAAAAATAGATGGTTTAAAGCTAAACAGGTGAAATCTAGGTAGAACTAAGGCAGTGCTTTGGCGGCCAAACAAAAGCGTGAGAACTCGCGTAGGTTTCAAATCAAGCTGTCACAAAGCATAGTTTCCTTTAAGACTACCAAGTATGTTTGTTTATGAAACTGCCTTCAGAATTAGGCCTAACCGCAAAACTGAAGGAAGTCAGTGCTCCTAGTTTTAATTCGGTGTATATTCTTCATCGTAATACAGAAGGAGGTCCTGGAAAGCCAATTTCATGAGGTACAGTCCAGTGAAGAGCTATTATGATATGCTGACCATACATTATATGTTGTAGGTATAATGTAATACTTTGGATTACCAAGAGTTGGCATTTTGTCCATCAATTAAGTAGTATATTAGTTATACCTACATTGTACTACTGATTAAGACAATTTGAAGATGAAGTTTTGGAGAATTTAATTGCTCAGTTGTGGGTTTTTCTACCCTGGAATTTCCTCCATTCTAATTACTTCTCACACAAGATCTATAAATCCGAAATCTGAACGAGTGCGTTCGCTAACAGTTCTCAAGGCGACGTGCGCGGATGTGCGCTTGCGCAACCGAGCCGTGCGGAGTATGCTCCACTTCGATAGATTTGTTATTAATCAGCGGACGTCCGGCTTTTAATAGTTCTAATAGACACCCAAAGTGCCCTGATCTTCGTGTGGGTCACGATGCTTGGTCCTTGGTAGTGAACGGTAAGAAACACTTCGATTTGTGGCGTAATAACGTTATTTACTGTCGGTAATTGTAACAAGTAGAGGCGGAAAGCCATTTATCTTTTCTTATTTAATTGCTGTTTTAAAATAAATTACATATTTTTATGGCTTCCGAGTGCAAAGTCGTATGCTATAAATCAAAACAACTAAAAAAGGGTCAATGTTATTAAACTGGACTTATTAAATGTCACACGGATTATCTGTACTTAACCCATATTTGATTCCTCTTATTTCCTACAAAAACAATAAGGAAAGCAAAGTATCCTCCACAGCGTCGCAGCGCACGCACCGCACAGCGTACGCTCATCTTGTGTGACATAACACATGTGTCGCACACACGCGCGGCGGCTGTGCGTACGGCACACACGCGCGATGTTTGCGCGAGCGCAGCGAAAACGGGGTCGTGGTTGTGCACGCACACTCGCGCACTACGCACAGTGACGCACGCGCTGCACTGTGCACTAAGGATTGCGGATGCGGTTGTCAAAAATAGACAGGTTTTGATGGAAATCTGACATGTTCAGCGGAAAGAATTGTCGTGGGAGATTTGGCAGGAGTATTACAAGTCCCGGTAGAGATAGCTGCTTGATACATAGCCTCGCAAAAATCTAATGGTCAAGGTAAAAACCCTATGATATGAGGGTATCTCGCTATCGAGATGCATGGGAATTCCTGAGGACATGATTAGTAGGACATACCAATGAGAAAATTCCTTCCTAGATTACTAACTCTAGCAGTAATATCACCTTTTTAGGAAACTTACACTAGACAAAGTATCTAAACTACTATACATATGTAACATACTGCGAATAATATTATAAGCTGAAGAGTTTGTTTGGTTGAACTCGTTAATCTCAGGAACTACTGATTCGCATAAAAAAAATATTTTAGTGCTGGATAGCGCTTTTAAGGACCAAAAGGAGCGGAGCATTGATGAAAAAGGTGACGCAGGCGAAGTTGCCCAGGTCAGCTGGTCTTTTAATAAGTACATTCAGCGTTTTGCAAAGGTAGGTACGTGGTATTATGACAAGCCACTGGAATGAGTTCTAAGAGTTGAGTTATTTTAAAAGTAAGGGTAAATAGGCAAGCTTTGTTTGTCGTGTAATTACGAGCTGTTGTTTCAGGCTATCGTGGGGAATGAGTCGGGCTCTGTTATGTCGAAATACTGTGACGTACGACGAAATATTGTTAGAAGGGGAGAATAATATGTAAGAGTTTATTTTAAAATACTTATTGTATTGAAGAACCTGTGACATATTTATACCTCCCAGTTTTAGCGCTCGTTTTTTATCTTTAGTTTCTTCACAGTTCTACGGAAAAGGAATGAGTTTATGTTTGTTATTTAAGTGAGTGTAGGTTAGTGGAGTGACGATCTTCGCATGATAGCAGCTGGATAAGAGTTGCCGGAAATCGAGCCAAATGGCGTGCAATAGGAGAGGCCTATGTCCAGCAGTGGACTGTTATAGGCTGATGATGACATAGCCCGAAGGATCGCTAAACTAAAGTGGCAGTGGGCAGGGCACATTGCTCGCAGAACAGATGATCGACGGGGCCGAAAAGTTCGGGAGTGGCGACCGCGTACCGGAAGACGCAACGTTGGAAGGCCTCCCACAAGGTGGACCGATGACCTGGTAAAGGTCGCAGGTAGCCGATGAATGCGAGACGCGCAGGATCGATCGTTGTGGCGACGCTTGGGGGAGGCCTATGTCCAGCTGTGGACGTCCTTTGGCTGATATGATGATGATGATGAAGAAGGCTAGTAAGGTAATTCGATTAGTTCCTTTTAAGAATTACTTAGTTTTAATTTTTCTTAAGACATCCACAAGACTTACGCTTGTAGCTTATGCCTTCACGATAGAGAATACTATCATTTTAATTGTAATACTGCGTTTGCCACCTACAAAAGTACAACGTACTGCTCTGGTGGTTTTATTTTATTTTATTGTATTTGGAAAACTTACAGCTAATAACATGCATGCTTACTTATTCTAATATAATTAAGACCAATTACAAGTTCTCAGTTACAGTAAAAACAAACAGATTAAGAAAAAAAAATAAAAATATCTATAAGCACTGACACTACATATACGTACATCCAAAAAGAATTTCAATGTCAATCTAAGATTGATACAAAATACTCATAGGTACAATAAATTAATAGTGATTACAAAATTAGTAATTCAACCACCAGAAATGCTCGCGAAAAAGTGATTGCACAGAGTCCGCTTCAATTTACTGACTCCAGTATTAAAAAGGTCGATGTCAACTTCCCGGCAGGCCGCATTGAAAGTACGACTCGCTCTTATCAGATAGGAGTTTTGTCTGTAAGCAGTTCTCACCACCGGTGTGGCCAGTAGGTGAGGTCTACGTAGGTACGCACAAGGCACACGTAGTCCTACTTTATTTACTAACTCAGGCACATCTGCTGATCCATTTATGGTTCCGAACAGAAATCAGCGATTTTTCTACGCTCGTGAAGAGGCAGAATATGAAATTTTCTGCAGCGAGTGATGTAATTAGGCAAATATACTCTTGAACGGAACTGAATGTACCCTAAGAATTTGCGTTGAATCCCTTCCAAGCGATCGACATAAACATTATATTTCGGGTTTAGCAGCAGGAACCACATGGATTAGCTAGCTGGAGAAGGCAACACACCGGGTAGATTGGGCGGCTTTAGGGTAGGCCTTTGCCCACCAGTGGGACAATATTGGTAGAAATAAATCATTCAATCATCATCTGCCTAGCCTTTTCCCAACTACATTGGGGTCGGCTTCCAGTCAAACCGGATTCAGCTGAATACCAGTGTTTTACGTGGAGTGGCTGCCTACCAGACTTCCACAACCCATTAACTGGGTAGCACGGTACATCTTGGCAAGACTGGAATCAGATTTACTGGCTTCTGACTATCCTAAAGACTGCCAAAGATCTATAAATGACAGCCGGGACCAACGGCTTAACGTGCTTTCCGAGGCACGAAGGAAACTCGGTATGTTAAGATGGTCACCCATCCACAGACCAACCTTGGCAAGCGTTGCTTAACCTTCAAGATCGACCCGTGCGGCTGTTATTATTTAGCCACAATTATTTATCATACATACACATCATATCATTTATATATCTACACATTTATTTATCAATCATTCAATAAATATATAAAATTCTTTCGTTACTGACTGATTGAGTGACAGACAGACAATGCTCAGCCGAAACTACTAGTCGTAGAAAGCTGAAATTTGGCGTGAGGTTCCTTGGGGAAAGTAAGGGAGCACTAAGAGAGGACTTCCTGAAATACCTACGGAAACGGGACGGGGAAAAATCGGGACATGTGCGTACGAAGTCGCGGACTACCAGCTAGTCATGGATGAAAGTAATTAAAGAACCTAAATTTGATCACTTACTTGCAAAAAGTTAATTTGGCATTCTGTCTACCAAAGAATGGTGTAAATACAAAATACCATGTTACTAGGTCGGAAGCGAATTAGCAGGAAATGTTTAACGTCAGCAGTCGATAACCTAGATATACTGGATCCACTAGACAGGTAGGTTGGTACGAGTAGCTACACAAGATTCTTGGGATGTCTTCCGACGGTCGTGACATTCGGATCACATTTTATAATAGAACCTTCTGAATCAGTAAAGATGGGTCTTATAAAAACTAATTTAAGAAAAGAAAGGTCGAGTTACGCGAACAAAAATGTATTGAATAGCATTTTTCTTGCTTTATTGTAAGCTAATATTTACGTACCTACATCGTGATCTTTAGCTAATTAATACCGGCCCGCAAAAAGTTATGATGACGTTAAAAAAGCAGTTGGTAGTAACAATACTGTGGGTTATAATATATATATATTGCGGGTTTACAATACAATATATTGTGGGTTTACAAATATATTGTGGGTTTATGAGTACATAAATAAGATACTTAGATCTCAATATGGCGCCACTTCTTTTTGTTACTTTCCAACTTTTCTGGACATTCAAATAAATGTCTTATTATCGATTTATTTAAAACCAAAACAAAAGTAAGCACGGCCCATTGGCCTGCCCTAATAAGTGAAAGCTATTATAATTCCTTATTAAGAAAGAAAAGTGCGATAGGTCAGGCCACACACACAACATTGTGAGCGTCTTTCTAAAACAAGAAACAATGTTAGAATACTTTAATATTTTAAAGCTGAGTCAAATACAAAGAATGTTATTTAGATGCAAAAACTTTGAAACAGGTAAATTACACATACTTATTTACTTTTGGGTGGAAGTCTACAAACTAGTTTGCCTATAGCGTTCCCCTTAGGTTTAATCACGAACTACTAGCGACATTGCTAATATATAGGCCTCAATTTCTCGAACAAAAAATATTACAAAATCAAATGCGCGTTATCAAGCAGTGATTGGTTAAAAAAGTCAGTCGCGCCACTCAAGTTACATTTTTTTTATGAAGGGGCGATATATTTTTTCCAGAAACTGGGCTTAGTTAACGTATTTAAAGTGATAAAATCATCTCGATATCGGAACACTGAAATTCCGCAATACCTGGACTGGAAACGCTATCACCACTGCAGGGTAAAAGCAACTTGCAAACACTAATTACTCAATTACTTCTCGTGGCCATAACCCAATAATTAAAATAAGTATCCCTAATGTACGCCCTGGGAGTGATTCCACCGTCCCCTAGCGATGACGTCACAAGCCCCGCGGCGTCGCGACATCCACCTTGACATGGCACCCTAGTACCCCACATCACGTTCTAGGAAGATACGCCATCAATTAATTATTAAAGTGATTCATTCCCGACGTTTTCCTACTGTTTACACAATTATGTGTCAATTTTTATTGAAACTGCGATCGGTTCTGAAAAAGTTTTCGTGTCAAGGTCGTGCGGTGGAATTTTACCTGTCCGTGCGGGAGGCAGAAGTGGTAAACAGGAAAAATGTGCATCGGGTTTAATCATCGAAAAGAAGATTGATAATTTTTTTAGTTGGTAAAAAGGTAAGTGTTTGGCTACCCTTTTTAGGGTTTCGTACCCAAAGGGTAACCACTGGAAACCTGTTACTAAGTCTCCGCTGTTCGTCCGTCTGGAGAGACGAATTCCTTCCTATCTTTAAAATAACGTGTGAAATGTTTGCAAGCGTAAAGAGATGGGTATGGAATATTAAGCTATTGAGTCATACGTTTTTGGTCACCAGCGGGAGGAATGTTTTCTCGATATAAATTAGGACAGACACTACATAGTTATATACTTAATACAGGTAGCATCCACTCGACAATTCGTTAGCAATCGTCGAGCTTAAAACTGTTAAGTAAAAAAGAAGCCTAGGCTAACGTGACTTTAGATTAAAAAAAAACAAATAACCTCGTGATTTTTTTGTCTTCGTTAGGAGTTCTAAGAGTAAGTTTCAACAAGAACACGTCGCTGGACGCAATGAAAGAAAATGGACATTTTCGTACCTAACTTAATTCAAAACGCCGACATAACTAGTTATGAATAAGTTATATCAATTCTGTCGCAGTTTATTTTTTGCCAAAAAATCCACTTCAAAGTTCGGCGGTCTCCAACGGAAAAAAGGCAAACTTCCTTAATTCGGCACTACACTTGTAACTTCGGTCCCAGAGGGCGAAGCCCTAAGTGCTTGAACGGCGGCGGTTCCACCAAAAAGGTTCTTTTTATTTAGTGATAAAAACTTGTAAAGTTTTTTTGTCGTTTCATTAATAGCATTCATACCGTTACTACGTGGTTTAGAACAAAAAAGTTGAAGATAAAGATAATATAATAATAATGTTGGTATTTTTCTATTCATCGTTTTAACTCTACGTATATCTAGGTCTGTCAGCGTTGTGGGAATTGTTCGAAAAAGTCACCGCGGCCCTGAAATGCAAAGGGCATTTTTTTTAAACTTTCGCCCACACTGGGAATTACTTCTATATCGTGGGACACACAGACAAACAAACTCACATAAACAAACAACTCCGACCCGGAACAACTATCTGTAGGCATACAAATAACTGTTGTGGGAATCGAACCCGCGACACGCAGCGCAGCAGCACAGCTCAACCACTGCGTCAACGTGTCGTCAAAATTATAATAAGAGGTACCTATTGCTTTATTTAGCTGAAAGAATAATTCAGTCCATTTTTAGGAATTAACTAATTCGGCTTTGTAACACTTAATAAAATATATTTTAGCTGAAATTATTTAATGTAGGGCAGGAGTCTCCGCTTAGCAGGGAAGGAACTATTACCCCCACTTTAGCGCACCGTTGCTGTTTGCTGGTTTTACAATATTTAAAGTAGGTAACTAACTATCAATAACTTGATTAACTTATATTTTTTAATAAAAATTTTTCGTCACACTTACTCGAAAATTAGCTACCCCACCGCTATTAGTTACCTTAGTTTAGTTAATTTAATTGAAGTAATTTTGCGATGGGTTGAAAATAAATTGTAATAATTGGGCGTCTTTTATAATGCGCACAACAAAGGAGTGGAACTCTCTGCCTGCGTCTGTGTTTCCAAAAGTTTACAACCCTAATCTCTTCAAAGTTAGAGTGAACAGGCTCCTTCTGGGTAGGCTCGCTCCATCGTAGACTTTGTCTCTGTCATCTCTGACATAGACTAGAGTCAAGAGCAAACCCATTACAAATAAAAAAAAAAAAAAACGTCCTTTGAAACACGTGGGCATTTATCAACTTGCATCAAACTATACCTAGTAAAACCGATAGATTTCCATTTAGGTTGCCTACCTAATGTATACTTCTTGTAAGAGCATAACGCCATGTTTTGTGTCTGTAACACTCTCTTGAGCTTTCTATCAGTATAAAATGAAAGTGATTATTACGAACCTGTCTGCGCATTAAATACGAAAAGTTATGTACAATAGAGACAACAATATTCATTGTATATTTACCTAGGGTGGTGTATGCGCGCATATGCACCGCCAAGGGCCACCGCGGCCCGGCCTCTCCGGCCAGTCCTTGCATTTGAAAAGGAAAAAGTTATTTAATAGCTTAACCTATCATTGACGAACTAGGTAGTCAAAATAAGTCTATAGATAAATGGTCCACATTCGCCCTGGATCGAAAGAGTTCGAAGTCCTTTGGAAGTCCTCTGCCATTGCTACTCATTAAATTGATGAAAACAAATGGATGTGTTTTCTTTAGTGTTGGCAGATACAAGAAAAATTACGAAGATTAAAAGTATATTTTTTTGTTACCTTCGAATTACAATCGGCTAGATATTTCCAATGCAATGGATACTTTTACCTGCATTTTATGGATCATAAAGTAAGTTGAAGTTTATTAACTTTCCCATTAGACGTCTGTGTCTGTGTACAGTGTGTACGCAGTTTCAGATAGATTATTAGGCGGGGAAAGCGGTTAGATGTGCCGTCCGACGCTTTCGCTTCCGGCCGCGCGGGGGCGCCTCTGACCTACTGCGGCTCAGATATATCTCGTCGCCTCGAGTTACCGACTAGATTTTATGTCTAAAGTAATAACGTTTTGTTGGATTAGGTACTTGTGGATTAAGCAGTTAATGCTGATGGAATAGAAGACTTGAAGTGCTTTGAAAATTGAACCAAATACCCTTATTTCGAATTTCTTTACGAATTTTCTAAAAAAAAAAAATGGAAATTATTGTTTCTTTTTTTTACTATTGATAGGCACGCGTTTGACCACTATCTCAAGCGATGATGTGGATGCGTCAGAATATCATTTTAAACTTCATGTAGATGTTGTTAGCAGCACTAATCATATTCGTAGGCAATTAGTTGCCTATCTATGAACCGAAATCGAATTAAAAGTTAACTGAAATCTGATTAATGACGGAAGGGTAATTTCATTTCGAAAAATTAGTAGGTAACACTTGAGATTGTGGGTAAGTAGGTACCTACCTACTTGTATAAACGCAACAAGCTTCCCAGGATCGATTAGATAGAACAGATTACGCATCGCAGGTGCGAGTACATACCTAAATGCATCTATACCAGCTGCCTAGTATCTACCCAGCTTTATACAACTTTCTCGTGGCTGCCGGTCTAAACGTTTGACGAGGTAAAAGCGGCAAGTCGTGAAAGGAAAATCGTCGGTACTTCCTCGAGTGGAAATCGAAAGTGGATTGTGATCGCGAGGAGAAAACTGCATCTAGATGGAGGTAGCTAATGCATCAGACGTTGCAACTGCACTTCGGGGTAGTGGCGACATCTATTATCGGTTTAAGAAACAACTATTGTTACGCTATAGTGCTGCCATCTAGTAGCAAATAGTAAAACTACTACGACATGACTGTTTTATCATAGTTCAGCTATTCACCGCTAGATGTCACTAAAATAAATGTTGCTACTTCACCCTCAAGCCTTATTTCTAATAAGTAATAAAACTCACCTTTACCTCCACCAGCATCATGCACCTGCGGCTTCCCGCTCGGCACCCTCTGCATGGGCGCCGCGCTGCCGTAGCTCATACTCGTCGTGTTGTAATCCGAGCTGATGGGTTCTTGCTTTATCCCACTAGGTGACGCTGACAGCTTCTCAGCCAGCAGCGGATTTTGGGAAGCAATGTTATATCGCCCATTATTAATATTATTTGTCACAGCGTTGTTGATGGCACTCGTGCCCGATCTCAACAGTTGTTGTAACCGTTGTTGGCCGTTGTTTGGCAGTGCTAGTTGACTGTTTTGTTGGTAGTAGCCCTGGAGTTGGCTGCTGGACGCTGGCGATGATATGTTGTTGTTCTCTTCTTGCTGGAATTGAGAAAAGTATAATATTATTATTTTGTTATAAGATACATGCGATAGTCACAAGATAACCCATTCTTTCTTCCCTGAGAATAAATCGAATATAATCACAATTTTATTTTTATGCGTCTTGTTTGGCGCAAATGAATTAAAAATCCTTTTTCTTTTATTTCTACTAAGAATGTGTATATAAGGGTGGGTACCCACTAACCATTCTTAGTTCGATTCGGTCCTAGTTTCGTTTTATGGTTAATACATTTCAAGCTAAAATTTTGTTCTCTCGCACATCATTCTGTGCCTGAATTTTTGCACTTCAGAATTATCACGGTAGTTTAAAAGTTTCGTAGGTCACTGTCAGCCTTCATAATCCCACAGCTGAGCAATGGCCCTTGTTAGGGTTAATGTGGACAACTAGTCTTTTGTTCAATTTACTTAGTTACAGATCCCTCCACCACCACCGTGGAGAGCGTCGACCCCTGGTTTATTTCAAGCTTAGCTAATAGGATTTATAGTAAGTATGTAATACTTTTACTAATTACTTATTCACAGAAAATAAGATGCTATTACGAAAGCTTTAAAATCGAATCTCACCTTTATTTCAATAGGCGGTACAGAAGACGCGGTGGCATTCGTTAAATCCGTAAAAAACGTTTCAAAATTATCGAAGGCAGTCTCTCCCAGTTGCTTGAGGATGTCATCAGGGTCGGCTGCCTCGCCGGTGTCGGGCTCCAGCGTGAGGCCGCCGACGATGTTGGTGAGCTCGGCCTGCGACAGGTCGCCCAGAGATGTCGCCATCTGCTGCAGTTGTGCGGCCGCCTGGCCGCCGGCTGCTACTACCGCGTCCTGGAACTAGCACATGTTTTTTGTATACATTCTTGTTTAAAAGGTAGTCAGTGATGTTTGTGTTTGTGTACCTACCTCTATCTATACGTTATGTAACTTCTAGGATCTAAAAGTGATGTTAGTCAAGTTATGCGCTAGTGTTGGGAAGAGTCATCGGTAAATTTAATAAATGTAATACTATATACAGTGCTTCAGATCTCTTTTATCTTGGTTTTCTACATAATTTTCGACCTCGAGTGTCCATTCTACTCCAAAGGTAACTTGATGAGTTTGTCACAGTACAGAGTGTAACTTGGAGTGTATTACCTGCAGGCAATTGGAGAGGTCAACCATCCTGCCCTCATTCTCGGCGGACCACCATTCGTCTTCAATAAATGGCATCGCCAGCGCCTGTCCCGATGGCGCATGCGTCCCCGCCACCTTTATCACGGTTAACACTAGGTGGCGCTTTCACACCACTCTTACACACGCGAGCACTCGCGAACTATACACAAATATAAATAGTCCAAAAATGTATTTACACTAATAAATTCGTTCAAAATGTTTGGCAGCTTCTTGGACGGAACGTACATTATTCGATGTATGTAGGTATTACGCGAATTTTAGGTACTTAGTTACGGGGGAACACATATCGGTTTGTTTGTTGTTGCCGCTGGACGACAGATGGCTCTGCTTGTTCGGCTTGCTTGTCCTCCTCCCGGCCAGGTTACCTCACTCCTCGTAATCCACTTCTCTTCAGCAGCGACCTGTTAAGATTACGAGCGTAGGCTTTCACGTCTTAACACTGTTCGCAAATAAAATCATTGAATTTTTTGATAGAATCAGCTTTAAATAAAACGGGGAATGTTAGTGCTTATGTTAGTAAGTTACAACAAAAGGGGAGACTAGAAAGCAGAGTGTATTAAGGGATGTATTTTAATACATTACAAATTAAAGGCAGCATAAAAAGATGAAAGAATCAAGTTAGCCAACGCTTAACAGCAATCATCTTTTAGATAGAATATTGCTAATATTAAGCAGGTTAGTTGTACTACTTGCCACAAGATGGCGCTGATCTGGAGAAGGTAAAAAAAATTGTGGTTACATCAAAATTTCAGGTTAAGTGGATTTTTTTTCTTTTTTCAGCTGGATTTAATGTTATAGTGTTGTAAGTGTGACGGCGGCGATGCACCGAGATCACCTGGCGACGTCCCGGTGAATGTCAAATCTGCGTCGATACAGCATAGAGGCAGCGCGGCGCTCACTCTCTTGCGCACACGCTCACGCCGCTCTGGAAACAACAAAAACAAGAATATTAATTAATTTGTTTATTATTAATAACTATAGAGAAGATTAATAATTCAAGAAATTGTATTCACGATATATTAAAGACAGACAGTGGTTGACCCATTTAAAGTGTAGGTACAGCAGATTAATAAATCATTCGCGGATCGTTTGCGCATCACGTGTAGCGAACAGTACAATAAATCTAATCTGGTGTCGTGACGTATGTGCCAGTCAACGAACTTACACTACTCGGCTATTTCGGGCGACACATAACAAATCATTCTTCTTCTATGATAAAAGTAAACTTTAAAAGGTCTTTTTTGCATATAAAAACTGTGCAATTAATGAGTATAAAAACTGAATAATTTCAGTTTATAGGTAGGTACCTACTTACACAATTATTCAAAACTAGCGGGCAGCTATCTACCGTTTAAAAATAACTTTTGAAACAAGTGTGCAGCCTACTATACCGAAGGATAACCTGACGGGAGATAGATAGATTCAAGTTAATGTTTAAAATAGGGGTAATGATAAAGCTTGTTCCTTAATTCCTTTTGCTATCATATAGGTACACTCAACAGTTAATTATTTATCTTTTTACGCCTTTAAAGAGTTGTGCAGCCCGCTTCATCTTAAGAATTAACTGACCATAAAATGCTTGGAGCTACTAAAACAAAACAAAGAAAAAAGTTATTAACGTAACAAACATAAGACGTTCTCGTAATCATATTATGCTGAGCTCACAATGCACGGAAGACTGCGCGCGCGCCGTGAAACAAAGAAATGCAGCCAATCAACGCGCGACGTTTGAAAAAAAGTGAACAATGCTAGCTCAGTCTTTCACTATAATTGTCGTGTGTGAAGCAAAAAGAATTACTTTTCTTTTCTAAACGCTTCCTTGTACCGCTTTCTTCGTGCGTCGATTTTGTTTCCAGAATAATTAATTTCTTAACTGTTTTGCATTTTAGATGTTATCAAACCAAATGTAAAAGGTGATGATTGTGATCAAAAAACTTTTTCTAATCGCCAAAACATATCAATTGCTTTTAGAATAATTTAGTAACTATGGTAAATCGCATTGATAAAACGTGGAGATTAGATACCTACTTATTTGTATAGTTTTAAACCAGGACATAATTTATTTTGCATGACACATCAACTTAGGTACATCATCCGCGATTTCAAATCAAAACAAATACATATGGCAAATTGATTCACTCTTAAAATCGACAATTAATTTCGCTGACTGTACCACCAACAATATGTATTTGCAAACTGTTGTGTATCGGAAAGAAGATTACTATTAGTTAGAATCTTCATGTCATTTACCTAACGTTGCATTATTCATAGCCTATCTATAAATAAGTAGCCAGTTAATAGGCGACAGCGCGCAAATACGCACTGCCTTGATTTAATCATGCGATTAAATTAGCGACACAGTCTTACTTCTAATACGAAAGTTGGTCACGCCGAAATTGACGGATGTATAGATGTTACTTTATGAATAATTTTCTAATCAAACGAAATAAATAAACTTCAATAGTATCAGACTTAGGTGAAACGCCATCTAGCGTCGAATAGAAAAAGTTTTTTGTATTTTACTGCGGTTATTTAGCCGAAATTATTTCAATACTTTGGTTGAAACTTGAATATAATTCGAAGTCAACATCGCTCAATACCTATTAACGCATTCAAAATTGTGTAGGAGGTCTCTATTAATTTCATGTAAGGCGCTACCATAGAAATATAAAATACAGTACCTAGGTATTTAAGTGCGTTTACTTATATATTTCTTTTCTTTTTATGGCAATTAACTTATAAATTTTCCTATATAAATAGCCTATTGAAAGATTTATAGACTTCAGTGAGACGCAACCTTGAATCATTTACTTCCTATTGCATATTGCTCTGAAGACCTTGCATTGAGTTGGCGTAATTGCGACGAGCTAACATCTTGCTAATACTTATCTTGTTTACACAACCTGTTGTTTGTTTTAATGTAGTAAAATAGCATTTAATGAAATAAACATATTATTCATAGTAATATTACAATAGGTAAATACAATAGGTATACATACCTACTATGTTATTTACAACTTTGTAAGTTGGTTTCGTTTGTTAATACGAACTGTAATTATAGCTGAATTAATGCAGTTTGAGGAAGAACCTTCAGCATTCTACCACGCGATCGATATGGCTGCAATGTCAATAAAAAATGCGCAATTATAATAATTTACTTCGAGGTACCTAATTTATTTACATTAATGTTTCCAAAACAATTTCCGTATGATCATAGTTTTAAGTTTAGCCAAATAAAATCGGAATAATGACCTGTGTTTTGAATACATTAAAAAAATACCTTCAAAAATAAATTCAAAATGACGATTGGTTATTTATATATTGGTATATTTTATTTTTAACAAAATCTTTCATCAAACGCTTGAAACTAAACGTAACGCGTTCCATATGTTCCATTATGACATTGACAGCAGTATAATCTGTGGTATCGTCATCACCCTCATCTGTCGGCCAATGTTATTGTTTTGTTTTGTTAAATTTTCACGATGTCTGGGGAAAGTAATTCTGATTCTTCTACTTCAGAGTCTGAAGTAAGTGCGTGTAGCTCTAGTTATAAGCCTTTGAAAGCTCTTTACTCTGACAAAGTAAAGGTTCCCGTGAAATCGGCGCCGTTATATGAAAACATTGTTCAATTTGAAGCGGCACAGAAGAAAAAACACGAGATAATTCCTGTAGGTAAGACCGAGCTGGTAGCAAAAAGGAAGGAAGAGAAGGAAAGAAAGAGAGCTGAAGAAGAGGCATTGTTAGAAGCGAAGAATAAGCAGCGGTTCGCACAGTATGAAGGTAAGATTTAGAGGTTATGTTTGATACAATTTTGGTAGTGTTACAGAAGAAGTCTATAAATAAAGTATAGTTGAACATAAACTATAGGTATACTTATAAACTAATGTTAATTATTTGCATGTTAAGCAGGTATGAAGTAAAATAAGTATCATGAATTTGTTTTAATTAAACAACTCATTTCGGTCAGTGGGAAGCCTTAGACATTCCAAATTGCAGATTTTATTTGCAAGCTAATTACCGCTTATTTGTAAGAGATATAACTTCATCCCTAATTTGTATACACCAGAATATATTGGTGTTTCCCGAGTCAAAACATATTTAAGAAAAATATTCCGCCATTTGCCTCAGCAATGCCGTCATATAATTATTCCCCATACTATACACTGATAAATGTAAACTATGTTTTATATCATGAATTGCAAAGTTTAAATAAATCTCATAGAAAAACTAAAAAGAGTGTACGAGGGAGGTTTGACACATGGATCAAATATTTAGGCACTTGTCTCACCGCCAGCGATCAGCTAGTAGCGAGTAAAGCTACGGACTCGAAACAGTTGGCAATCAGTGAGTAGGAAGTGAAAAGTTTCGATAGTTTTGACGCTCAGCTTTCAGCAAGTGCTTTAGTGCGATGGGCTTATACTCACTCCAGCCCGCACTATTAGTAGAAATTACCGATTAGTTGCTTTGACCGCCAAGCGAGCTTCGCCGAACGAGTGTCGCTGTGCGAGTACAATTTTAATGCTACGATCAACTAGAGGTAAAAGCCATTCACCAGCAGTGTGTCTCTTTTACTCCACACAAGATCTACATCTTTTGTCCCTTTCCTCAGCGAGCAAATGGTTGATAGATACTCGCTTTCTCGCCAGCGGTGAGACAATGGCTTATGGCTACTAATTACTATGACTTATAAGACTGGATTATTTTGAATTTTGGACTTTAGTACAATATTAATGTCCTTAGTATTTATTGTAAAGCCCGCTTGTACCTTCCAGAGTTATTTTATTAACTTCGAGTTAGTTTGCAAACACGAGCGGAATATGTATGAAATTATTGTTATTACTTCAGTTTAGCAACTATCTTTAAGTTAAGTTTTTAGCGCTATTGGGCTTTACAAAGATAAAATAATACTCTACAAAATAACATCATATTCTTTGGATCAGTAATTCCATTGTCTTTAAACTCATGTTGCAAAACTGACAACATTTGAGATAATTTACTTCGATATGAGATTTAACAATAGATTGCATTATTTATCTAAATAATTCAGTGAAATTAGAAAAAGTACTTTATGCATTTTTGATTACATCGGGAATACAAATTAACATTTATGTTGATTGGTTTGCGATTAGATCAGTACATGAGTCTAAAATATATTTCTTTGAATTTGATATATTGATTGTAGCATTAAAATTGTATAATAGTCTTGTCTATAAAAAAAAACTGAATTTTGATATTTTTTAATTTTTAATCATATTTTTTAAATGTGTATAATTAATTAATTTTTGTTTTTTATTCCTGAATCAAATCGTATTTTACTTTTAGTTTTAATAGAAAGCTTATGTTAAAAAATTCTTACTTATAAAACTTATTATTTCAAGGCAGCAAGCACTATGTTTTGGTGAGTGCTATGTACGCCTTAATTGTCATGTGCATAAGAAATTTTGTTATGGAGCTTCTTGAAAATTATTGCACAATGTATGTGATGTGGCTGTGCTACTTTTAATAAATAAATAAATAAATAAAACTGGGCAAGTGCGAGTCGGACTCGCGCACGAAAGGTTCCGTACTTTCTGTATTTTTATTATTTTTTGTTATAGCAGCAACAGAAATACATACTCTGTAAAAATTGAAATTGCCTCCCTATTACGGTTCATGAGATAGCTCGCTGATAGACAGACTGACGGATGAACGAACAGCAGAGGCTTATTAATAAGGTTCCGTTGGTTACCCTTTGGATAGGAACCCTAAAAATCGAATTCATTATGTTTATGACAAAATCATTTTCATATGTAGGTAATATTTTCATACAAATGATCCATTGTTGTTGGATCATTTCCAGAAAATGGCACAGCAAATGGCTCCTAAATAAAACCTGGAATGAACCTGAAATCTGCCAGCCATCACCCATCATCACAAACGTCATGGTCATGCTAAGTCCTGTGACACGGAGCCAGGTCGCCGCGAGGTCAGACTAGGCCGTGCGTTCAATGCACGCGGCTCTATGTCAACGGCGGCCGACGAACCTGGCCCCCGCCTCACTTACCCCGGGATAAGCTACGCAGCCCACCCAGGCAGTTGTGGGACTTCGAGCGTTTGAGGATCAAGGTTCGAGCCGTAAGGATCCGTTTGTCGTTTGATTGGGATTAGGGGTACTAGGGAGGAAACTGGTTTGTTTGAGAAGGATCTTTTCGGGCGTCCGCGTCGCGTCGTGACTAAATTGGGAACTTTCTTGAAAAAATCAGATAGATTTCCAAAAAGTATTGGGAACGTATTTTAACTTTTTCACGTTAGAAAAAAATGAAGACATCACATTTTAGTACTGTTTTTACTAAAATGTGACGTCATTAGCCAGTTTTGAACTTTGATGCGCATATAATAGGTGTACCATATTTTATCAACATCTTACGGATGGACTAAATAGAATTAATATTTTTTATCTAGGAAAGTACCCAATTCCGATTACCATTGAAGTTTAGCAGTTTCTTTCGAGATATTAATCAAAGTCACCACTAAGATAACGAGGTTTTCTAAGCACATAAACCTCTAAGCTATATTTCAATCTATTAAGTCGTTATTTTAATCCACGTTTAACTTTGACATCTCACGCATCTACCAGCGGAGTCGTAAATAACTAGTGACCCTACATAGCTTTTCGCATTACTGCGGAGCTAAACCGTAATGTCGGACTGTGTTTTCCAAATAAAAAACCACTCATTTAGGACCGGAAAAATCTGATAAAACAAAACTCTATGTTTTGTATAATAAACTTGTTTTTGCCCACGACTTCTCCGCGCATATCCCGTTTTTTCCCGTTTTCGTAGGAAATCCTTCCAATCCTACACTCCTCAAGGAATCTACATGCCAAATTTCAGCTTTCTACGAACAGCAGTTTCGACTGTACGTTTTCTATCAGTCAGTCAGTAACGGAAGACTTTTAATATATTTTGATGCCTCGTGACTCTCAAAAATATTATCATCATATTCCAAAACTGATCCTATCAGTCGTGTCTTTAAGGACCACCTCGCAACGAGTAGCTTCCGAACGCCAATAAAATCCATAATAAAAATCCTTTTATAACCGTGAATGGACGTAACGTATCCAGGTCCGCATAGTCAATGACTTGCTATCAACAATGGCATCAGCTCATTTGCATGGCGCCCGTGACCCGCTGCCCCGCCGGCCTTGCTTACATAAACCTTTATTTTTTATCCACAATTTGTTTTGGCTTAGAACGAGTGGTTTGGTTACGTCAGCAGGTTTTCCGCGGCGAGCTGTTATGTTGCGAATCAGTTTTAGGGCGGAAGAATTCGTTTTAAGCGTAAAAGATGATGATTGGGTATTTACGATACGAAAATAAAGACAATGAACCTTTGGCTTTGATTTTAGGATTATAATCTGTGTTTGGTGACTTTTTCATTGAGATTTGTTTAATCGAATCCGATATTTCGTGACTCGTATAAAGATAGCTGCTATCATCTTTCTTCGGTTTTCTTTTATAATAATAATAAAGTTCCCAGTTATCGGTCTGTTCCCATTTTAAGCTCTAATGTAATAAAAATGCAAAATTACTTACTTTTAACAAAACAATAATGATAAATCATGGTAATTTCTGTGTCAAATTCGCGATATAAGCACCCTTGTGCGTTAATTAAGAGACTTAAAATATTTTTAATGAACAAACCACATAGGACTCAAACACGCGATCGCGTGATGATATTACCAATTATTTTCCCGCCAAATCGACAAAAATGGCGGTGAAAAGTGACAGGTACAGCGCACCATAGATTAAACACAGCTGGCTTGTAAACTCCTTGTTCGCTTCTATTACCGGCTACTTTTGTGCAATCGTTAAGCCTAATATAAGCGTAATGGTAGATTCTAGAGTATAATTACTGCGGTCGCCATATTGTTTTGCAATACTGAAACACGGTCTGAACAATCGTGCGCATTTACATCTATTGAGTCTATCTAAGAAAGTGCTTGTTCGAAAGCAGACTAACATGGATTTGGATGTAGCTAAGAATTACTTTTGTTTTGACTAATACGCACTTATAAATGTAATTAATTTTGTCATTACGGAAGTAATCTTAGTCATGACCATAGTTAGACGATGATCAATAATGAAAAACACAGATTTTTACCGTAAATTTCATGTGTAGAGCCATACTTATGCACCTCACTTTTCACTTTTCAGGAATTCGCGTCTTAACATAAAAGTTAAGACGCGAATTCCTGAAAAGTGAAAAAGAAAACGTTGGCATTCGCAGTCATTTGTATTTCACCTTAGATGAGATATGTTTTCAACAAAAAAGAGCATTCACAGCCAATCGCTCCATCACTAGCCCGACAGATCGTTACGATTGTCGAGAATATCTGAATAAATCGCGATGCGTTCATCTAGATGCATCGCTGCAAACGTAACATCGTTCGCTAGACTTTCGCGTGTACGATTGTTGCATAACCGCTTTCCACATGAGTGGCGTTCGCCGTCTCACTCGGCCTGGACTCTCGGTCGTTGACATGCCATCCAGAGATTTTGCGCTTAGGGCTGTTAGCACTGGACTCTCGACCCGACGAAAATTGAGGATCATGTAAGTATTAAAGCGGAATCAGAAAACCACAAACGATTCCTACGAGCTCAGTTATAAAGCCACGCTGCAAGCACTTAAGTTTGATGTAAGGGTATACAAGTAAGCTCTATCAGGGCTCTTGTAAAGCATTGATGTTCTGGCCCAAATCGCGGAAGGATTGAAAATCTTGCGTTGTCCTGAGAGCGACGCACTTGACTTATGTGTATTGTGTAGATGAACTTTAGCACCCGTGTTTGGCCTCTGCATACATCGAAATTTTGTTGCTAAAATTTCGATGTATTTTATACCTAGTTGACGATACTGAACAGGAATCCCAATTATTTTATGAATGATTACTTTGATCTTTAACACGCGGGTGGTTTCAAAGAACTGCGCCTTTGCGTGTTTGTAACCTTATCTGAACTTTAATAAAATATTTTCAAGAACGCTTTCATGAGTCTTTTTATTATAACCAAGAACGATATTCCCGAGGCAGGAGCGCTGAATTATTTTAAGACAACCCTGTGAGGCTGATGAAATGTTATCTTAAAAAGTTGTGTTACCAGTCGAAAATATTTTTACTTTTACGAAGCGTGCTAAGAAATGTCGATAAATAATTGTGTCATCCAAGATAAGAGACAATAAAATGTTAAGATTTTCTGTTATGACTAAGACTGAAAACGTTTTATTTAATTCAGATTTCTGGCAATTAATTTTTATGAATTAAATTTATCTTGACACGATGATGTTAAGATCCATTAAATCTACCTACTGAGCTACTAAACTTTGATCATTTGCTTTCTTTGACGAACCCTGAACGTTCTTGTTAACAATGACTTTCTATAAATACTGCACGCTGCGTTTAAATTTGGTTGTGTTACTAAATAGTAGAAATCTATTAATATTGAGTAGATATAACTATGTTTGTATACCAATATTGTAAAGTTTGTGAGGTTGTAGGGGGTTATCTCTATCCAGAGATTACCCTACTGAACCGATTTTGAAAATTCTTTTACCAATAGAAAACCACGTTATTTGTGAGTGTCATAGGCTATATATTAATTAAACCGAAAAATACTGCCCAACGAAGTGGGCACGGGTCAGCTAGTAATTTATTATATTAAAAACAATTTGTCAAAACAAAAATGAAAAGACTGAAATAAATTCCATGGTACGAAAATGGGTTTCGCAAAGTAATTATGAAAAACAAACGAATTTGCGCCAAGAAAAAAATTGTTTTTCAGTCAATTATAGTAGAAAACAAAGAAAGCAATTACGTGTATTACACTGTTTACGAATTATAAAAGGAGATAACGAATAGTTGCGTGCTCTGCTATCTATCACGCTAAGCCAGCGGGCTGCGCGTGCGCGCATTCTACACTACGGCGTTTCGTCTCACAGTTATCGTCGCCAACGAATCTATTTGTTGTTACAGTGATATCATTAGGCACTGCATTGTATTTTTACTAATGAATAGGTGCATACTCGTATAATGGATGGAAATTCAAATGCTAAAGATGTAAAGCATATGCGTAAAGTCGTAGTACCGCACGGACAGATTGCGTAAGCAAATAATTGTGTTAAACGCATAAAAGTAAATCGGTACGTCGCCAATAAGCGGCGGAACGGAACGCAAACGGAAGTGATGCAACGGCACGCGTTTCGGCGCGCATCTGTGTAAACATGGCGCGCTTTTCTGAATGGCGCGATGGCGGGTGGCGTTTCCCGCGCTCGGCTCGCGGGCGACGACCCCGGCCGCGCGGTCAGCGCCCGGGGATAGTGGAGTGAAAGTAATTCGCGATCGGCGACCGCTCGCGAGCCATGCCGTCCTGGTACCTCCGACGCCGACGATGCATAGATTTGTTGATAGTTTACGTTTTTTTTAATCTGTTGTTGATGAATTGATGAGTTTGGTTAATGGATTTGTTTTTTTTTTAATGGATTTTGGTTTGTTGAAATGTAGTACTTCTACCATGAGAGGCCATGTTTGTTTATTGCTTGCATTGCATGATTGTCGGCAATAGAACTGGTCCAGCCTGCAGGGCTATTGTGTCATACATAATGGTACGCGAACCACTCAAGTACTTGTTTATAGGCAAAGGTCGGCTCCAATTAACGTAACAACATTTACAAATAATGACCAACAAAATGCCATAATGACAATAAATCATCACGGACTTATTTTATCGATTGTAAACTCGCGATTCGACTAATTCCACAGTTTATCGATAGTATAATCGTCTCGTTTCTAACACGATTCTAATGAGAAACCCGTTTCGTGTAGCCGCTCTTGATTTCATTTAGATAGAGTCTATATTTAGAAGCGTTTATCAATACATCGTAATAGTCATATTTAGTTGCGAAAAGTAGTTGTTACTACCTGTTTGCTGATAAGAGAACTATTTTTAGCGCAGAGTGGTTTACTTTGTCAATGGCTACTTTCATCACAACTCCACACCACGTAACCAACGCTGAATTTGGTATGTTTGATAAGATTTAGACATTCCACGTTATCTTTACTCTGAAAAACAGGTACGATCTCAATGGTTTAAAATAACTTTATCCTCCTAACGCTTTTCCGCAACTTTGTCCGCAATCCTCTTTGCTCCCTAAGTCTATGTCCCGCGTGCTTTATAGAAAAAAAACTTTTTAGTCCTTGTCTACACGACAAGGAGACCATATTTGTAATTGTAATTTCAGCTTTCTGGGTTCATAAGCCAGAGAAACAGGGCATTTCTTTTGAAACAGATTATATGAACTATATAGAATGCTACCTGCTGGGACCAGCCATTCTGTAAATCATGATGAAAGTGTTGTCTCCTTTAAAATTGTTGCGGCAGACTTAGCGAATCATTCTTTTATTTAAGCCGCCTAGTACAGTGATTTCTACTTGTGCATAAATAAATAAAATAAGTTGTAAAAGATCACTGGTACCTAAATTTTTGGTTATCGTTATTACATAGAACCAAGACCGCTTAATTTTTCATATAATCAGCAAAAATATATCGTTATTTCACTGAAATAATTAAATTATACTTCAACAGTTGACGACGGAAGCCACAAGTGGTCGCGGAAACTGAGCCATAAACAAAATAAAAAAAAAATATTTAGGTGAACTCTGTAATGACATAAGGGTATGCAGACACTGACTAAACCTTAGGGTGAGTGCACGCATCACCGTCCTGCACCGCGTGTGTGACGCAAGCGCAAGCAGCGTGCGATATTTTTACAGGTGTCATATTTGTGTCGTACGGCGCACTGATAACAAGTGCGTTGACTTTTTCTTCGGCATTGTTATCGTAATACACTAATAAGTACATTTTAATTTCTTGTTATTAATAATAGGTATTTTTGGCTGAGTGTTTTTAATAATTATGTTAATTTTGGCTCTTTATAATCACCTTACTATTAGCGAATGCGATTGTCGAAATGCCAAAATAAATAAGGAGATAGATCACGTGAAATTTCGCCAGCGTTTGTCAATCCTATACATTTTTACGTTTTGACAAATACCTCCACGTTACCGCTGACATTGACACTTGTTTAGCTAGAGTCTCTTGGCAGTAAAACGGTTTATCTGCGAAGTTTGTTGTAGTTTTTAAAAGAAATAATTGCTTGAAAACTGTGTACCATAAACATGACTGTTAAAAAGAGCATTGAACGGATATTTCATTTCTCCAATACATTACATCATCATTAACGGAATATTTCTTTGTTCTAAACAGATAGGAATATACAGTTGACATATATTATAGGTACCTAACACTGGAACTTGCAAACGCCACAAGTTTACCTTCAGGGGACATTCTTTGGTATCTTCCTCGAGTAGCTTATAACATCACCTCACCTTACGACAGTTACGATATAAAATGCTCATCATATTCAACACATCTGCCTATCCCGTTTGCATGTTAGAAATCAGAAGTGTTTTGGTACAACTTAAATAGTTAGCACTTACATTAAAAAAAATACATATTATTATCATCTCACTTCACAGAAACGATGACTTGTTCAACGGCATCGCAAAAAGTAACCTATTAACTCTTGATTTAAGTAACCCCAGTAGCTGTTAAGAAAACCGGCTAAGTGCGAGTCGGACTCTCACACGAAGGGTTCCGTATCGTAAACCTTTTTTATAGCGGCAAAAGAAATACACAATCTGAAATTTTCAACTGTCTACTTATTACGGTTCTTGAGATAAGGCCCGCTGACAGACAGACAGACGGACGGACGCTTTGTAATAGGGTTCCGTTGGTTACCCTTGGGGTACGGAACCCTAAAAAGAGACTCTGCTGTGGAATTCCAATCCTTAACTATATGCACAAAAAATTATTCTCAAAAAGTTTTGTGCGTATGAGTATACGAACCTGCTAAGACGCTTGAGTATTTCTGTATCAAAAGCCAATCTGAGGACTTAGTGCAAGTTTTTTAACGTACTCGATCGCGTTAGCATAAAAAGTTTGCTTATGTCAAATTGTATGGACAAAAAAGGTTTTCCGCTATAGTCACCAGACGGCGCTAAGTTTCAATAAAAATTGACGTTTACGCTAATGCGATCGAGAACGTCAAAAAACCCGCACTATGGTCACTGTCCAACGAAACGTCACCAATAAAAACCTGAAATGTATTTTGTTCATAGTCATGTTTATTTTCAGGCTTGGTACCGACAAAGGAGTTCAAGACAAGAAATGTACTCACTCGCATGGGCGTTATGGATGGACCCCTCGGACTGTTAAAAGACTGGGTCGACCAAAGACTTAGAGTCAAGGTAAGGACCAGAGAATGTACAGCTGTAGAACTAAACTTCACTTTGGTTTTTGATCCTACGTTTGGACGATTTCCTCAACCATTTTTTTTCCATAGACTGTTTGAAGCTAAAATATATCCGGAGCACGGGAAATGTACAGCTTCTTAATTTTGGCCTTTTGATCGTCATTAAAATTTATAAGAAGTGTAAAGCCCCCAGCCCTTTAACAAGGCAGCTTTATTTTTAAAACTGCCACAACAATATCCAAAAAGTGATTGTCATAATTTTTATGTGTGGTTGAAATAAGATCATCCAGGGGGCTAGTCTCTAAGCCCGATGTCCGTAGTTTCGAGCGTATTCTACTCCGTATCACGTAACCCACCCCTGCAACTAAGCCCAAAACTACGGACTTCGGGCTTAGAGAGTAGCCCCCAGATTTGAAGCATAGTCTCTAATCGATAACAGACAAAACCTTTATCATTTTCTTATATTGTGAACCAGTCAAACCTGCCTCGCAATAACTCACTGGAACACAGTTCTCTAAAACCAAAATGTTTTTCAGTCAGTCTGTGTTTAGATGATGTGTCATAATTCTGGGTCCTTAATGCATCCTTTGTACAATACTGGCTGGTTTCCAACGCGGAAGCTGCGAGCGCTCACTTTGATGACTGATGGCTTGCCCAAAGCCGAAATAGTACAAAGCCCTTTCTACGGACTGGGAATTGCAGAACATTAACTGGATATTGATGGAGCCATCTTGGATTTAACGGTTCAAAGTACCTTGAATACTGTAAAAGATGCTTTATTGAAGCGTGTCCATCACAGACTCCTATCAGAATGCCAGCGTTGTGTTATATTTTTATGGTTTCATAGGTACCCGTAGGGTAACCACGGAACCCTATTACTAAGCCTTCGCTGTCTGTCTGTCAGTGAGCTGTATTTCAAGAACCGTAATAGGTAGACAGTTAAATGTTTCACAGAGGGGTATTGCTATTGCCGCTAAATAATTAAAAATAAATTAAGAATAGGGATTAGGGAAGATGTATGCGGACTTTAATTTGCACAATGAAATACTTATTAGCTCGAAAAGCTTCACAGATTATAATTAGAAAGACAACTGTATAGATAATACATATTTGTTTCATGATTTCTTTTCTCTCTTCGGGTGAGAGTCCGACTCGCACTTGCCGTTTTTTTAAATATCGCAGGACATGCTGAGATAGGAGCCCTTTTGGCCTCAGACAGGTATTTTTATATCGTTAGTTGTTTGTCCTGAACGAATCTCAAACATTTCCTTTTCTTTCTACTGCAAAATGTTTTGCCAAGATAATATTTTATTTTCTGACGTAAGCTTGCAAAAAATTGTCCAAGGAAAGTAAATATTGATAAGTTTTTCAGCAAGACTGTACCGTCTGCTCTACTTTCTTCTGTAAACAAGCAAAGCGTCGAGCTAAGTCAATAGCAGGTGCATTGTATCAAATTATACAAACTTAGAAACTGGCTAACTCTAAATACATTGGATGCCATAAAAATTCAAAAGATGATACCTACCTATGGCCAATGAAAACTAAGGGGACAAATAGAGCACAATGTTGCGGAACATGTCCCCGAGCAACTACGTGGAATGGGTCGCGCGTGCGCTCGCTCTCGGAGCGCGAGCGGTAGCAAGCAACATGTTCCGCGCCACGTAAAATGTTGCGGGTTAATGGGCAACACGTAGATTTGAGTGGTGCACGTCATTTTGAGGAACATTTCGTCCCCTAGTGTATACAGTGGCCTGAGGAGCTCGTGGCTAAACAATAACAGCCGCACAGATCGATCTTCAAGGTTAAGCAACGCTTGCCAAGGTTGGTCTGTGGATGGGTGACCATCTTAACATACCGAGTTTCCTCCGTGCCTCGGAAAGCACGTTAAGCTGTTGGTCCCGGCTGTAATTTGTAGAACTTTGGCATTCGTTACGGATTGTCAGAAGTCAGTAAATCTGACGCCAGTCTTGCCAAGAAATACCGTGTTACTCATTTAATGGGTTGTGGAGGTCTGGTAGGCAGCCGCTTCACGTAAAATACTGGTATTCAGCTGAATCCGGTTTGACTGGAAGCCGACCCCAATATAGTTGGGAAAAGGCTAGGCAGATGATGAGTGTATACAGTGGCCTGAATCTAACTTAGACACTTTGACCTCTGAGTTTATTCGGAGTTTCTTCTTAGAGGAGTCAGCTAGAAAACTACGGCCTCATTTAGTTTAAGTCGACCAAAAAAGATTGACCTGTAAGAGTGTATTTTTTAATCTATTTACAAAATAATGATCACTTTTCGAAAATGATATTTATCGATTGTGCTGAAAATCCAATGATGAATTAATTGGCAAGTTGTGTCACAAACAATAGTGCTTCCATAGCAATTGGCATTTTACTGGGAATTGATTGCCAGAGCAAATATGTGTGCGTCTGACCGATCTCCATGTTAACCTGGCTGGAACAAACTAACCTTTGTCTTCTTGATTTTTTATTACTAAGCTCGAACGCATTGCAAGTGTGAAGAATGGAATACTCCTTTATGTAAAACTTTATGCACAACTTCGTTTGCGTCACAATTTTCATTACTGCTCCGCTCCTATTGGTCTTAGCGTTATGATATATAGCCTATAGCCTTCCTCGATAAATGGGCTATCTATCAGTGAAATAATTTTTCAAATCGGACCAGTAGTTCCTGAGATTAGCGCGTTCAAGTAAACAACCAAACAAACAAACTCTTCAGCTTTATATATTAGTATAGATATAGATTCTTCCGTTATTTAGTGACTGACAGAAAACGCAGAGCCGAAACTACTGGTTGTAGAAAGCTGAACTTTGGGATGCCCCTACATGCCAAATTTCAGCTTTCTGTCTTACGACCAGTAGTTTCGACTGTACGTTTCTCAGGGTTCCGTGGGGAGTGTAGGGAGCACTAGGAGAGAATTTTCCGAAATTCCTATGGAAACTGGAAAAATGGGATTAGCGTATACGAAGTCGCGGGCAAACACTAGTAAGTACCGAAGAGACAGATTATGAAAACATTACAACAGGGTGACGAAATTCCTGCCGGATTCCTGCCGGGGTGCGGAATCCGTTCGAAAGAGGCACCGTACCCTGGAACGCAAAGGGCATTAAGAGGAACACGGATGGGTTTTAGTCAGTAAGTCTGACACTCTCTTCCGCTCCACCCAGAGCGGAAGGAGTCATTTGATGATTTCACATCCTTAAAAAAAAAGGCTGGATATTTAATCCAATACTACTAAAAAAAATTTGGTATTCTATAATTTGAATTCTCCGCACAGAGAACTGAAAGGTTTAATTAGACAAAGCTGCAAGCTCAGCCACAAACAACCAAGTTGTCTTCGATTTAAGCCACGTGTAAATTACCACGTACCACGTAATTTCAACATCACAAGGGCATCCTAGAACAAAGTGCCCCTACTTATTGTTGCGACGCATGTTACATCGAGTTGCCTTGGTACCACTAATTAATTTGCATTTGATTTAATTAGCTACGCAGAGCTCTTGAAGTCTTGTAAACGTATTACAACTATTGATAGACCGGTAATTGGAAACTCAAATTGGCCTTTCCTTTTGAGGTATAAGTGTTTCAATTAAACTTGGCCTTAAGTGTTCAAATTGACCCTAGAAATACCTCTCAGGATATCTCTAATTATGGCAACTGATGACACTTGGATCCTATAAAGGTTTACATGGAGACAATGCACTGAAGCCATGGTCAAACGATATCCCATTATACCAAAAGCAGCCCGGATATCCCTTGCAAAGCAGGCTATCTAGATCCTCAGTAAAATTAATAGGAGAGGAACGAATATGGTTTCAGTAGGGCATACGACGGTTCTAGAAGTGCTGTGCTGAGTCACTGCCGTCTAGGAAGAGCCTTGCAGCCGTCCGTCCGGCCGGCGGCGTCTGCGCATCGCGATTTGCAAGTTTCTATTATTGGTGCGATGCAATGCGAGGCGTCTGGCGTACTGTTCGCAAATAAATTGGGAGCTCTTTCGCCATTTTTATTTTTTTATGGACTGTGTGTTTTCGGCCTCGTAAATTGCTGTGTATTGATTAATCATAATTTGAAAAATAATTACATGAATCATTTATCCTCGGGATCCTTTGAATCATTCGAAATGAATCACGCGTTTATTTTCAGTTTTTTATTTCATTATTTTTCCAGATGAGGATGGTAGTTATGCGAAGAAATCATAAAATGTACTTTATTTTTAAATCTCTTAAATATATTTTTCTTTAAAACTAAAGCATTTTATCTGTATACGAGTTAATTATAGTGATTACATAGCCCGTAGCCCTTGAAGGCTTAAAGTAAATATATTCAGATATAGATACTAGCAATGTTGTACAAATTCGTTTCCTTATACAAAATACATGCGAACAAATCGTAATCATCGCTTTGAGCCCTTCTTACCTTGAATACTAATTACTTGATTATTTTAAATATCTCTTTGTTGTGTTTTTCAATATTACAGAAAAGTACAACATTACGTACGATTCTAAATCCGATGTGATTCAGTTACACTGGCTTACGAAACGGACAAGTAAAATAAAGTAGTAAAGGTTGGACCTACCGAATTAATCTCAACTTCTAATTGTTATTTAAATGTCTATCGGTCACCTCAAAGTGATCTAGTCGGTGTAGGTCAACGACAATCAAATTTGGTTCAAGTGTATGCAGTTATAAAGGTATGTGTTCGGTTGCGTGGGCCCTAAGCTCAGTTAAAAATATTCATCGGCTCTCGGGGAGCGAAGGCCGGCGCCGACACAAACACTGTCATTACTATATGTTACGCAGCATGCGTGATGCACGTGGAGGTACCGACAGCAGAATAAGCACGAGGTTATAAGGCATGTACAAAAAATGTTAAGGCTTGAGAGTTCAACTTTAGGGCGACTGGTAGAAAAACGAATAAATGGCGACAAAGTCTTTAAAGGGCCAAAGGGATGTAAAATTATAGATAACTAGTTTTTAGCCGCGGCTTTGCTAGCGTTTAAATAGCCTATAACCGTCTCCAGGGTAACATTTATCTCTGTACCATCAAAATCCGTTCGGCCATTTAGGCGGAAAAGAGTATCAAAGTAACTCGGCTTTCGCATTTATGATATTTTAGTTAGGCAGGTAAATAATGTATAATTAGTAATATTATGTAAGGTTTTTTTCGATGTGTAAAAACTTTTAAAAAGTTTCGGCACAAAGCTATTGTCGGTAGTATTTCAAAATTGAGTAAATGCGGAATTAATTTGGAGTTAAAAGATTTAGATATGGTTATGGCAAACGCCTATTACGTCTCAAGTTTATTAAGTTAAACGTGAATAAGCAGATTTTTTTAAGTCATCTTGACCCGGCACATAAAAATGCACCTATAAATCGTGAGCTAGAGGTCTCATTATATCCAAAACAAACGTCAGAAAATGTAAATCTGATCGTAAAACGTGTATTTTACCTTATTGTGCGGTTATAAAATGCATAATTTTCGTGATTTCATGCAAAGTTCAGGGTTAAAACGAATGGAAGCGGCTAATGACGTCATGTTACAGGAACGTTGCATTGCAAATAATATTTTTTTATGTTCGGTTTGAAGAAAAAATCTGTTTTGTGGACCGTACCGGCCGGCGGGACCTTGCCGTGATGTCAGTTATCTCATGGCCATTTTTGTGGTCGTGTGTGCGTGTGTACGCGTGTGTGCATGCCGGCGCGACTGTGTGCGTGCTGTAACAAGGGCTCGCTAGGACGAACCGGGCACGATACTTCCTAGTACATAGATTTCAGACATTTATCTGTCATTATTCGATTTCGGTGCCGTTCGCCTTGAAGCCAACACTTCAATTCATAATTGATTGCTCGGTTAGTAGCGTTACCATGAAAGGCACGGAGTATGCGCGCCTATATTTGGAATCGATTTTTTGGTGCAACTTTTTTAATATGTTTTTTTCTTGAGATTATTTTCGTGGTATACATTTGTTGTGACGGTGGCCTTTAGGTTTTAATAGTTTTGCTCGAAATAAAATGACTTGTTTAACAACAGTCTTGTTCGGAAGTCCGGAAAATCTACTTAAAGAACTAGAATAATAGGATACTTTATTTTAAAACGAATTAGTAGATACATCAGATAGATTTCCAAAAAATATTGGACACGTATTTTTTCTTATTTCACGTAAACAAACAATTATGAAGATACAGTACGTTGAAAACTCGCGTGACGTCACTACGATAGTACTTTTTTACTAGCGACGTGACGTCACTAGCCCCCTCTCTCGAGTTTTGATGCATTTTATCTTTGTCAATATTCATTGATTTACAAAAACAAAAAATACGTTACGTACTATTATTTTTCAATACTCTAACTGACGGACTAAATAGATTTGCAATTGATTGACGGTAGAAGAAAGTAGCCTGTTGTAATGTTTCAGGATGTCGAGAATTAATTTCAGTGGCAGAGGTCGGGGTTCTATCAAATATCGAAGGTTGGTAACTTAAGGGTCTGACACGATACTTTATTAATAGAACAATCGATAATGATTTGTCCGTTTATATACTCAATTAGCTAATCAGGGACAACGGTCATGGTTGTAGCGAACAGGAAATAATATTAATGTTTTTTCCTGAAACCTACTGATTATGCTGATGTAATCTCGTTCAATTAAACAGCATTTGTTGTAGAAGAAGGTTGAGGTTCGTTTCTGTTTTTTTTTTTCTATAAAAATGAGGGTATTTTGAAATTATTGGTGCTTTAGAAGGAGAAAGGAGAACCTGTTGGTATGACAGGGTTCTGAAATAAAAAAGTTTTTACACATTAAAAATCATTCAGAATCCAAAGCTCCAATAATTCAAAATACCCTCCTTTTAATAGGTAACAGAAAGTTACAGTCGTAATTATTCGCTCGCCACATTTGATTTAATTTGTAATCCGATGTAGGGTCTGTGACCAACATTATCTGACCCACTTGAATATTAGCGAATAATATGTAGTTAAGTGGGTTAGGTAATGCTGGTCACAGACTATACCTAAACATATCGCCAACAGATACCTATTAATTTCAAGTTTTATATTACTTACTAAGTTAAAGTAGTCTTCATATAGAAAAACTAGAATAGACAGACATTATAAGATTATAAGCTCGTATTATATAAACTCTAGCTAAGTCATTAAGTTAAAATTGATCGAAGGATAACGACTTAGCCAACGTTTTGATAAACATGCTTTATTGCCGAGCCGGAAGATATTATTGTAGGCATAAGTATGCAAATGCATATAAAATGTCTAGAATAAATATCGGGTGACTCCCGTCCTGCTCAGCCTAGGAAAATTATCTAGGAAGTGCCTAAGAATGTTAACTTTTCTAGTCATTTGTTAAGGGTGTAATATGGATTTGTTAAGGCATTTCATCAATATTGTCATAGTAATTTATAGAGCTCCTACATTGATACTTTACGATTTGAACATTACTTGTTGCTTCTATCAACGTTTTGGGTACTTTGAAGATGGTATGGAAGTCCTAGTTAATTATTAAAAAAAAAAAAACAATTTTAACGCAGTCTCCTCAGCCGTATTTCAACTATATACTGTAAAATCTCTTTTTTATTTATTTATTTCTTGCTTACATTTATACAATTTTTGTTTGTAATAAAATCATCTCAAAATATCTCTCGTCAAAATATTTACAAAATAAATCGAACTCGTTCTGCTGTCGGTACACGTTAGCTGTTCACCCCGAATTGTGAGCAATGACAAGGCCGCCAACATTCAAAGTGAGGTTAAAAAACCTCCGCACACTGCAGGCTGGTTGGTGCCGGTGGATTTTATTTAACTGACTACACGAAACTCTTTAGAGGAAATAACCGCAGTTTAAAATATAGGCTCGTAGACTTTGTCTCTGTCATCTCTGACATCGACTAGAGTCAAGAGCAAACACATTACAAAAAAAAATAGGCTAAGTATCTACCTTATCTGGCTCTATTAAAAAATCTGTCATTTATTAACCAACTCCCAAAAAGGGGGAAGTTCCCAAATCAGTTGGTATATTTTTTTTGTTTGCAGCTTTACAAGAGATTATTATAAATATGTTTATTCATTATTTCATTAAATTTGCTTTTACTCGCATTCGACTCATATTTGTTGAGGTACAGTGTTTTGATTAGTGGGAGTTCCTCCTAGAAGTGAATCCTACTCTAATAATAATTTCAGCTAACTTGATGTCCTTGCTCATGTAGTTGGAACCTAAAACCGCAAAAACTAGTTATGAATTCTAGGTAGCACCTAGGTCCTAGATCAAAGGTCTGATCATAATAAAAAATGTAGCCTAAAAAGCAAAACAGAGCGAAGTAATTTGGGCTGCGATAATAGGGCCTTATCCGCATATTTATGTAACGTAATGTATTACCATCTTATGTGTGTCGTTTAGCTCTAGAAATAACTAGGCTCTAATAACGTGATGCCGCGTGTCTTGATGTAATTGAGAAGACAATTTATTATCTGCTGTAGGTACCCTCATAATTTTTCAGTGTAATTACATTTTTAGGGTTCCGTATTAAAACAAGGAAACCCTTATAGTTTTGCCATGTTATCTGATACTACATATTCAGGCGTAATTATAATTAATAGTATAACTTTTGGTACTTACATCTCACTAACAGCTCCCACTCGATCATATAGTTGATACGGTCACTTATATCGCGCCATATCTGAAAATAAAACAAAACAACATTATTTAAAATATAACATAGCAAATAATAATCTAAACAATATAAATGTTAATACACGAAACAGAGCGCCGCAGTCGAAACACCTCAGTACCTCGATTCATTATCACTCAATTTATCTACAAGGTTTCTCTTCAAAAAGAAACGTATACCCTAACGATAAATTTATGGTTTCAATAATCATTTGGTTTCAAGTACGCGCCAAGCAAAGGTATGATGCATTCGGCCTCGCGGGTAAACAGACGCTAGATAGCGCTAGACAAAGACGGTGCGAGGTCATGAGCGTAGCCTTGCGCGGGTGCGCGCGCGCACGCTTCCGCCTGTCGACGGCCGAGGCGCACAGCGCACTCCAAGCGCAGTCGCCGCTCGACCGCCGACTGTGACGGACGTACAGTCAGTACCTCACACGGATTATGTTTTAATTATATGAATAAACTAAAATTGTAACCCACATGCTGCATTTTTATATTTCTTATTTTCTTCATCAATGCTAACCGTACGTAACCACAATCCCGAACAATAAACGGTTTTTAAGCAGAGATATTAATATCAACTTCCCTGTTAGTAAAATCTATTATGATGGAAAAACGAGCTTACAAATGGCTCATACATAATCAAAATGCGTGTTTCATCTTCCCACGCACATGCGTTGCGGTTGCAGCTTCACCATCAGAGACAAAGACCGATGGTCTTTACAGTTAATACATGTAAAGCATGGCCTGAACATTCGCGAACAGCGTAGGTCTAATAGGCATCATGATTAATAAACCCATTGTCTTACGAAGCCATTACTTTCGCCGGGAGCTATGGGAGATTGATGCAAATACTAGAGTCTGAGATTGAACGTGCAAAGGTCCTATTACAGTAATTTCAAGTGACCCGCAGATGCAGACTCGACCTTTGTCTGCATAGCGGCTTTCCCCAGTGATTACAGCAGAAACATCTGAGCTAACTTATTGTAAATGAATAAAGATAAATATAATGTAATGCGTGGATTAACTTCAGAACTTCGTCGTCTTTTCCTGCGGCCATTTTCCTTGTCAATTTAGCGATATCTCGTTCAACTCTGACCCTTATATCTATTGTTTTAAGAGCAACTTTGCTCTCGGCGGTGTCATCGCCTAAACCAAATCTGTCACATTATTTGTATTGGCATTCGAGTGTAAACGGACAGCATTATGCAATGTCGTTGAATTTTCGAACACAAGAAGTTAAGAGCACTTAGAGCTTTTTAGGTAACTTTCAAAAGGTTCAGCCCAAGGTAGGCGCACCTACGTATTTAGACTCAGCGGGTTTTTACATAACTTTTACTTGCGAGTAATGTATGTTTTATGCACATTGGCGACTTTAATCAGCATGCTTAGAATTTGTATGTAATCATGAATTTAATGGCTACTGCTTAGTTAAGTTTTATGAGCATTTTATAGGTAATGCTAATGGCTCTCGGTAAGGTATAGTTCTGAGCTTATTAAGCCCACTTAATAAGTTCAGAACTATACCTTACCGAGACATATTCCGATATCAGGGGACGTGTACGCACATGATATCGCTGAATCATCACTGATTGGCGCAATTTGCATCCTCACTGCGCCTGCGCATAACAGCTCATGTGAAAGTTAAGCATCACAATGTATGACTGTGAGATTTAGAAGCTGACTAATGTCAGAAAACGAGAAAATTGCGCTGTAATAAAGGATTGTCAGATTGAGCAATAACTTTTGAAGTGTTATTTTAAATTAACTTTAGCTTTTACGTATTGTTACTTGTCTTTTATTTAGTGGTTATTTAATTTGCTTCTGTGTAGCGTGAGTTTTAACTCGGCAGTAATAATTTCTTTCTAAATGCTGTTGAACATTCACTTTTTAGTCACAAAAGTTATGTCAATAAGAAAAAAAAAACACTATTTCTGATGAATATTGTCGATTTTATCAACAAAACTGTTGGTGTTTTATAAGAATAAGGAGCTATTGCCTGCGACTTCGTACGCGCATATCCTGTTTTATACCGTTCCTGTTGGAGTTTTAGAAATTCTTAGTGTATGTGTGTCTGTTTGTGCCTCCCCTTACACTCTCCAAGGAACCTACATGCCAAATTTAATCTTTGGACGACTAGAAGTTACGGCTGTGCGTTGTCTGTCACTCACTCACTCAGTAACTCAGTGACGACTAATATAGAATTATGGAAGATGTTGCGACAACTCGAAATAAATAAGAATAAGGACAACGAAAAGAGAAAAATGAATAACAGAAATAAGAACCCATCTTTTCCCCAATCAATCACCTTCCGACTTTAAATCAATCAATCGTACTAGAACAAAAGTATTGCTACGCAAAACGCGTCACACGTTACGTTGCAGCGCCTACGACCTCGCGGCAACTGTCATGGCCGGCGCCTGCGCACATTTCCTGCTCTGTGCGACTCTGCACTTCTGCGATAATATTGTTTTGATTACGATAATACACGGTATTTATGTATAACATAGAGAGTAGTATGCCTCTCGTGATAATTATGTTATTGGTTCTCTGTTGCATAATTGATCGTGGAGTGCACTTGGCTTGGACGTGCTTCATTAGAATCATGAAATTTAAGTTCCTTATTTGTTTAATTCATAACTACTATGTATAGTCGGTAAATCTATACTAATATATAAAGCTGAAGAGTTTGTTTGCTTACTTGAACGCGCTAATCTCAGGAATAATAGGAGCGGAGCAGTAATGAAAATTGTGACGCAGACGAAGTTGCGTGGGTCAACTAGTACTACATAAATATGATGTAAACTAGTTTTTTTCCGCGACTTCGTGCATATCCCGTTTTTTTCCCGTTCCCGTAAGAATTTATGGAAATCGTCTCTTAATGTGATCTTCTACACTCCCCCAGGGAGCCTTCATGACACCAATATGATAGCGTCGGCTGTGCGTTACCTATCTGTCAGTCACCACTAACAAATCAAAATCTATTGATATCTACGGTCTGCAATAAAAGGCACCGAAATTGTTTAAAAGAACAATTCCCCTAATACTAGATGATTTTTGTCATTATTTCAGTCAAAACGCGTGCTCTGCTAGACATGCCTGCACTGAGCGTCACCACAATGAAATGTTCTGTTCATCTTGCATCCAGGCGGAAGCGAGGAACATCTAGATGATGCACAAAAAAAATGCAGTTTACAATTAAGAAATTGCTCTTAAAAATGCACTAATAAAACCCAATGCTTGGCGCAAATAAACGCATTTTCTTTCTTTCTTTCTTCTTTCAATGTTAGCAATCAGCATTAACTTAAGTATTTCCTAAAAAACATTCGTTTCAATATTATTTTATATACAGGTCATCGCTTATTAGGTAACCGTTTGTTCTTGAGATATTTCATAAACGGATTAAAATACCAAATTATATCATATCGGTAGACTGACCTCAGTTATCGGCCTATAAGGTTGTGTTTGATATAATATTCACGGCCCCTTTGAATTGTATTATTTACTTGAAGCACGTGTTTTGGCCACCTTATAGAAATAACTTGAATACCTCTTGAAATCTCCAAAATTAATCTGGATCGAAAAGTAACGATCCTAATATATACAAATGTTCTGTTACTGAGTGAGTGAGTGAATTACTGACTGACAGACGCCCAGCCGGAACTTCTGGCCGTAGAAAGCAGAAATATGACGTGTAGGTTCCTTGGGGAGTGTAGGGGAGTATTAAGAGAGGATTTGGAATAAATGCAATATGCACGTACGAAGCCACGGGCAAAAGCCAGAAAAGCCAGGTTAGAATTCTAATGTTTATAATGGTTAATTAAGGCAGAAACTTCTAGTAAAATTAAAATAACTAAAATATTTCCACTACTGCAAGGCCAGTACCTGCCATAACGAATGCATATGATAATAATATCTATAAGATCATGAGCCAAGTGTTAATTGAAAATGCGGAAACCTTACGCCTATCATAATTTTAACGTTCAATCAAAATAATATAACTGATCAATTAATTTTATTAAGGTCACTTGGTGCAGTTATCCAAAAATAATACGTTTTCGACAAGGACACTGCCCCGTTCTCTGTAACCTTTGGAAATATTATGAACCGGAAATTTAATATAAAAGTTGTTAATTTTATCTGATGCATTAATCTTACTGCCAAAAGTAAATCTTTATGTTTTCCTTTTGCGTTTCCGCTGAATAGCGCTGGAATGTCCTGCAGCGTTATTAAAAAAGCGCCGCATTGCTTACTGCGTCTCTGCTACTACGAATGTCTTTATTTCAAAAAATACTGCGTCATGAGTAGTCTTGACTCGTTTAGTATTTAGATTTGTATACTACGCATGCACAGAAAACTACGTCATATATTTTTTTTTCTAACCTATGAAATCATGAAGTCGTCACGCTCCCCCTCAGGGCTCAAAACTCATTGTTGTTTACCTCCATACTCATCCTCCATTTGTAACCTTAGTGGAAGAAAGCCTCGCCGTTCAACAAAAAGTTCAGTCCGAGCAAAAACTAAAGAGCATTTCCATTAATCACTTTTGTAATTAACGCCCATTATACTCCGTGCTTGCTTCCTATATTAAAATGTCTTCGTGAGTGAGAATTATTATGCGCTTGTTCGTTTTTCGTCGTGCGCTCTGCAAGGATTTGCGGATGTTGATCATTTGTGGTTTGAGATTGAAAATTTTTGGAGAATAATTGTTTTTTTTAACGCCATAACTCCGAAGGTTGTGGAGAATCTGTAGTCTTATATATATGGTTTTAACGCGTCTACCGTTACACCAAATAGGCTTTTATGTTATGTTAAGTAAGATGCTCTTAAGGCTAACCACTGTTTGTGGTTTCCCGTTTATATAATTTATGACTGACACGGCTGGTGACGCATTCTGAGACGGTATGACTTTCCAGAATCTATAATTTTTGCATGGGGATAATCCGGTTTCATCAAAATATACCTAAACTTAAGAAGTGGATTTAGGTTAATACCTTATCCCACTTCTGATCTTATTAAGCCAGTAATTGCTTTTTAATTGGCGCTACGATATTGCGAAAGTGATTTTTTTGTTAATGCTACAGTTAGAGGGTCTAATCTATAAAAACGGCAAGGTGACATAATAGCACTTTTGGACACTGCTAATACATATATCTTTCAAATATAACGCTGCAATGTCGTTGCGCATGCGCCGCTAAATTAGCAGACTGCTCGTAAAAGCACTTGTTCAGTAGCAGCAGCTACGTTTTCTTTTCAATAAAACCTGACCTTTGCTACTCCATCGTGTACGATCGGCCGAAGATTGTATTCTTTAGTGTTAAAGATTGAAAACAATAAAATTCGCGATGTATCTTGGAGACGGTTACCCCACGCATCTTTGGAATGAATCATACATTTAATGGGAGACACAGTTCAATATTTTATTGCCCTAAAGCAAACATACCTGCCAGAATCACAATTTTCCAGTTTACCGAGCAAACAAGATGAGCGGAAAAAAACTCCACAGGCTATTCTTATCTAAATAAAAAACAAATACACCTCGACCTTTACCCAGCGCGTAGGGCTGGCCTTGAGACGTTGTTATCATCGTGTTTGTGTGGTTTTTATCATTCGATAAAGGGCTGGCCTTGTCGAATGTCGACGAAGGCCGCTTCGTACGATTCCGGTATTTTTTCGTCAGGATCTTTATGCACGGCTGAATTTCCGGCTCCGTTTTCCTTCCTACCTCAATGCAGTTCTGATGAAGGTCTGCGGTTGAACGTTTTTTGGGTCTTTGATTCTGTTAAATAGAAGATAAGAAGTATTTGGAAGCAGAGTTCGGCATTGTAAGAGAATTAAGGAACGTTGGAAGGGTATTTTGAATTGGGCAGCAAGTTGATTAATCTGATTAGTTAATTTAAAATCTGTTCTAGTTATCATGGTCACGGTCTTGAATTAAGATGCACGGATCCAAATTGATATTCCAATGAACAGATGATATCGACAGGCTATGACGTATACATTGACTGACAGACGCTGAGAAAAAAAAACTTAAAAAATCAGCAACATTGTAGCCAGGCGTCCATTGCCATCAAAGTAAAATTCAAATGATCTTGATTGTGTTTTTGCTTGTTCACGCAGTCTAGTGGAGCGTGACGTCGAAAGAAACCATCGTCACGTTACCACTGCGCCTCGATGCACAGACTGTACCGAGCATAGTTTTATTTTACACGCGAAGGTCCCGAAATGGAAGAAAACATGCGGAAGACACGGCCTCAGGTGTATATTTTTTGATAATAATGCAGTATTTTTAATTTGGAAAACTAAGAAGTTACTATGATAAACGAGCTTTTGCCACGGCTTAGCTGGCCTTAAAGTACCCTATGGCCATCTTCAGGGTCTCTAGCTCTCAACCTTCATCAAATTTGGTTCGGCGGTCTAGGCGTCAAAGTACCCTGTGGCCATCTTCAGGGTCTCTAGCTCTCAAACTTCATCAAATTTGGTTCGGCGGTCTAGGCGTCAAAGTACCCTGTGGCCATCTTCAGGGTCTCTAGCTCTCAACCTTCATCAAATTTGGTTCGGCCGTCTAGGCGTCAAAGTACTCTGTGGCCATCTTCAGGGTCTCTAGCTCTCAACCTTCATCAAATTTGGTTCGGCGGTCTAGGCGTCAAAGTACCCTGTGGCCATCTTCAGGGTCTCTAGCTCTCAACCTTCATCAAATTTGGTTCGGCGGTCTAGGCGTCAAAGTACCCTGTGGCCATCTTCAGGGTCTCTAGCTCTCAAACTTCATCAAATTTGGTTCGGCGGTCTAGGCGTCAAAGTACCCTGTGGCCATCTTCAGGGTCTCTAGCTCTCAACCTTCATCAAATTTGGTTCGGCGGTCTAGGCGTCAAAGTACTCTGTGGCCATCTTCAGGGTCTCTAGCTCTCAACCTTCATCAAATTTGGTTCGGCGGTCTAGGCGTCAAAGTACCCTGTGGCCATCTTCAGGGTCTCTAGCTCTCAACCTTCATCAAATTTGGTTCGGCGGTCTAGGCGTCAAAGTACCCTGTGGCCATCTTCAGGGTCTCTAGCTCTCAACCTTCATCAAATTTGGTTCGGCGGTCTAGGCGTCAAAGTACCCTGTGGCTATCTTCAGGGTCTCTAGCTCTCAACCTTCATCAAATTTGGTTCGGCGGTCTAGGCGTCAAAGTACCCTGTGGCCATCTTCAGGGTCTCTAGCTCTCAACCTTCATCAAATTTGGTTCGGCGGTCTAGGCGTCAAAGTACCCTGTGGCCATCTTCAGGGTCTCTAGCTCTCAACCTTCATCAAATTTGGTTCGGCGGTCTAGGCGTCAAAGCGTAACAAATAACCCAACTCGCATTCGATGACACGAAAGGTTCCGTACCATAAACCAAAATAAAACCGGCCAAGAGTTAGTCGGACTCTACTCGCACACGAAGGGTTCCGTACCATGTACCTTAATTTTATTACACAATCTGTGAAAATTTGAAATGTCTACCTTTTACGGACAGACCGACGGACGGACGGACAGCGGAGGCTTAGTAATATGGTTCCATTGGTTACCCTTTGGGTACGGAACCCTAAAATCATTTCATATATTTGTTGTTATAGCGGTAGTAGAAATACACAATCTGTGAAAATTTCAACCGACTATCTACTACGGTTCTTGAGATCTATCCCGCTTGAGACCGACTGACGGACGGACAGGCGGACAGACGGACGGGTGTACGGACAGACGAACGGACAGCGGAGGCTTAGTAATAGGGTTTTTTTGGCGTTGGTTACCGTTTGGGTACGAAATATAGTAAGGATAAAATAATATTTCAGTTGCTTGCCGTGGTCTCTAAAATTAAAAAAGGCAAAATAAACTACAGCCAACTTTACCTTAAAAGCGAAAGCAAACGTCAAATCCAAATACACAAAACAATAAACTACACTACACACCGTACACAACCACACTATCACAAATAAAGGCAGGTGCCCACTGTCACATGACGTCACATCGCCGAATTATGCCGAACGAAACAAAAACACCGGCGTCAGGTGCCCGTGACCGTGGTGGCTGCGCGCGCGCCGAAAACGAGAGTGCCGGATCTGGAGCGTTTGCGCAACGAGACACGACCGCTTTTGCGACTTTCGCGGTTTTGACGAGTTGTGATAGGTCGTGGGTCTCGATCTAGATGAGATATGTGAAGACTACACGTCATAAAGATATGATACTTACATTATCAGAAAATTGGCAATAGTTGTCCTCGGCCTAATTCTCTCTTGAAGGCCTTTCGACTAGATATCGGTATTATGAAGTTGATTAAAAAAGATGACAAGCATTTTAAGTAAGATTTCTTATGCTGTCAATAAAAAGGAAAGTTACGTTATGGTCGCTAACTCGCCAGCGAAGTGTCACGGTGCTTATGATGTGTTACATCGTCGTCACATTTCGGTCTCGGTTTATTGACAAATCACAGATGTTATGTTTTGTTACAAGTTGTCGTTAAGTTTTTGAGTTGTTTGTGATGCAAATAATATTTTTTCTTAAATTTTCAGTGATGTAAATAGGTTAAAACAAATATTTGAAATTAGGTACAAAAAAATTGAAAGAGAAAATGAGACGACTTTTCCAAAACTTTATCACTGGACGAGAAAGCTTACTGCAGCTGTATTCTAAATGAGATATTTTATATAAAAAGCATTTAATATTTATGCAAGTGTAAGAGAGTAAACCTCTATTCACACCAACAAACAACTTAAGCTTATTTTTTTTTCCTTTATTTGGAACTTGTTACATAACTGCGTCCGGTTGCGTTTAGATCGCGACACTTATTTGACGTTTGGCTTTGACACTGACCTTGGAAAGGGGATATCCGTTATGCGTATCAGTCAATCACATCATATCAACAAAACCGGCTTCGATCCGGATTTTGGCATTACGGATCGTGGATTGACGCCTTTATAATTTATGACTGTAAAAAAGTTTCAAGAAATGACAAAATTGTGAAAGTTTCGAAAAATCCTTGATTTTTGTATTAAGAAAATAGCGTAAGTATGCTGCGCTCAAGACCGTAGTTAATAACCAAGAAATACCCGCGAACAGCATTCCACAGCCGTGTGTCAAATGCATCATTCGGAATCAGACCCAACTGTTGTAGAACCACTTTCTTAGCTGTCAAAATGCGAGCTTGTACTCGTAGCTAGTGCAACTGGAACGTCCACACGTCTATAAATAAACAGTTTTATTATCCAGTATTACCTGAGCGAGGCATGCGAGTAAATACTAATCACATTATCATACCTTCACCTTAGCTGCCGCGCTACGCTTCCGCGTGCGCCGTCACCGCTCACTTTCACTGCGGCGACGTGGGGGGACCAACAGCTTGCCGCAGCCGCAATAGACACAGCACCACGACTTCATCCACTAATATGTACTCTATCAACCTCTACGTAAGACACAATTTTTAAGGTCGCTTCCATCAATTTTTTTACAACCGCCAAATTGGTGATGGACGAAATATGACTCAATTTGTTGAACTGTAAAGTCCTTTTTAGGTTGTGGTCGTTCAGAGACGGCCTCGCCAAGGCCGCACGTACGTCGCACAAGTGTCTGTTTACTTTCTCTAGCGGTCAATGGTCACAGCTTTGGGAGATGGCGGAATATTTGGAAACTGTTCAAGGTCGGTCGCAATCTTCCTCTGCCGTGTGACATGACATATTCCACCTGGAGTTTGAAATACATCGTTTAATCTCCCGGTACTCATTATAATTTAGAATATCTTGCGTCTTATAAACTGCAATGGCTTAAGTACTTCGTTACGTAAGCCCTTACCCTCAATACCCTTTCCAGAGCCGGGACACTGTCCATTAAATATAATCTTTTAAAGACAGTCCTCAATAAAAACGTCCAAAAATTGTCATTCAAAAACACATTTGCCCTTACCAAATCTGTCACAATGTCCAATACCGAATATAGATCACGAAACGACCTTTTTTCAAGTATTATTACAAACGCAACCTTAACATCTGCGACCCATACGAGTATACTAAATGGCGAAAAGCAAGCGTCATTGAACTTTGCTTCGTGTGCTTTGGCCTTAGACGGGCCGCAGTCAAGGATGTATCGAGTCTATATCACTGGCAAGGTCAGGCAATATTTACCAATTCTGGCTTGTTTGGTTTTTAGTTAGATGATCGGCATTTTTTTGGTGTATGTCTGACGCCCTTTAGTTGTGAGCAAATATTTTGCTATGGCGCTATAATGGCAGTATTTTATCTGAACACTACTGGAGTTTTCAATATCGTACATAATACATGTTTTTAAAGGACATAATGATTGGATAAGCTCTATGTACCACAAGGCCAGTTCTAGTACTTAAAATCGTTCAAATTCATCGATTTTTAATCGCAATATTTTCATAGCGACAGTCAAAGTAAAAAATCCCCTGAAATTAAAAATGAAAAAGAATTTGATTAACTACCCTGCCAGATTCGATTTTTTTTTTAAAGGCTCGGTAGCAGTTCGTAATATTGCGTTTTCTGCCAGCCAGTCTATCGCATCTAAACTAATGCAAAAGTGAGATAAAACTGTATGTCTCTTGAAGAAGATATTTTGTCCCTTTCAGTCGCTGATAAAATGAAGAAACATAATATGTACCCACATTCATCCCTTACATCAATTAAGTCATACTAAATTTGTTTCACTTATCACAAGTCTATAATTAAGTTCATTGGCGATTGGCTTTATGAGTTATACTGTGTTATCGCTTTTACGATACATTTCATATTTATTTGTAGTTATTTTGTCCCCTCTCTCTTAGACGTTTTGTTATGCGAGACTGCACTACCGATCATTATTTGTTCTAATATTATGAAGAGGCAATGCTGTTTGTTTATTGAATTTTTTTTGCAAAATGTCATCTCTGAAACACTGATCCGATTAAGAAAATTCTTTCACTAATGGAAAGCTACACTGTTGCTGAGTATCATTTATTATTTCCTTTATTTATTTTCTTTGCTTATTTATATATTTTTATACAATATATATATAAAAAAAAATTGAAAATATAAATAAATTAGCCCACCGATATCGGGAACAGGGTCCAAGCTACCGGTGGTCAGGGCTCCAGAGAAAGGAACCTCCTGACAATGCGAGCCGTGACCAGAAGTACGACTTTCTGAATCAAGCCCTTGATCCAGCTGCCCAACGAGAGCCTCCTAAGTTGTTGGTCGAGGCTCGTGACGTGTGCCTCTTCTTGCCAATTCTTAGAAAGACATCCAAGTCGTCCCGCCATCTCCTTCGTGGTCCGGCGTGAGCCCGTCTTGTGACTTCAAGGCACCAATTTTGTGTTTTGGTAGCCCGCCTCTCGCCGGGTTCGCTGGCCGGGAATGCGGTAGACTTGTCCAGCTCAGTCCCCATTTAGCTGGGCCGTCTTCTGAACCCCGTTAACGATCGGTGTTTTGGAGCGCAGTATCGTGTTTCTAACACGCGACTTAGCACGTGTCATAGGCTAATTTTTATTACGAAATGCAGGATTTTCACAAGACTGTCCACAGGAATGAAGCCGCGGAAAAGTTAGTACTTACAGCTTAAACCCAGTGTGGCGCAAAACAAAAATGCTGATCCGTAAATTATGCCCTTAAATGAATTATGGATTTCACAAGTTATTCATACAGGTTTCACATCGGTCTCATAACTTTAATCGGTTTCTATGCAAATCCCCGTTAAAACTTTCCTATCTAGTATGAGTACGACAGTTTAGATTAATCGCCTAAGTTAATATTTATACACGGTAAACAGATCTTGCAATATCTACTTTGATATTATATTTTATTGGTGTGAAATTATATGTTTTTAGTCAAATTCAAATTCAAATTCAAATTCAAAGCATTTTATTTCAAATAAACCATTCACAGGCACTTTTGAAACGTCAAGGTCGGTCAGTCAAAAACATGGAAGCTATTTGCACGTTCCAAAGCGTAGATCTCTATGGAGAAGAACGTGCAAGAAACTCCACGGACACTCTTTTAAATCATGTTCTGTTTTACAACATTCCAAGTTACATATACTTGTTGCTTCTGCATGTGAGGACAATGCAAAGGAAAAAAAAAAGGGCTTATTATAAGAATTTTAAATATAAAGATTAAAATAAGCCAATGGCAGTTAAGAGATGACCAGTCTCAACCGACGGCGCCTGTTCACGAACATGACGCGTGAATCGGCACCTTTCAGCTCAACCATTTCGAAGGGAACCGAATGATCAAACCCACGCGCCGCCATCAGCGAGACATTTGAGTGAGCATGACATGCTCTCAACCACCATGCTCGTTCATGTCCAATAAGTAAAACTATAACTACTCACATAAAATGTAAATGGTTTCATGGTACTCACATTTACAAAATTTGAAAAATATGCTTCTACTTTACACAAAACTATGGTTGTCAATGACCAAATAATGAAAAATAAATTAATAAAGAGAACGATTAAGTTCTTACATCAAAAATAATAAATAAGTATTTAATATAATAACATAATTTGTATGTATATAAGTTATAGTTTTATGACCATCTAATCATTCAGCATCATTTTAGACTTGTTTGGAGTGCAATCTTATAATAAGCAGGTACAGTTTGATGCTGCGTTTTGCTTAGAAAATGGCTAGTTATTATTCCAAACACTGTCGTCTATCTAAAGAATAATAGCTGTCTTAGAACCTGTTGCACCAGCCATAGTTATCTTCGAGCTAAATTTCTGTTATATAACCTCGTGTTCACAACGAACTCTGTGTTATTCGTGATTTCTGGTCCTAGCAAAAAAGAAATCAAAATGGTCCCGGGTCATATCAGGTTGGGAACCGCTAGCCTCAGTAGAATTACAAAAACGAAAACGGTTAAGGAGTCACATTGTATGTTATGGAAGCACAAATCAAACTATAAAGAGACATTAAAGGTAATATTGCTCAAACCTTGAGAATTATTCAAAGGTTTGATTGTGCATAGCTAGAATATCTTAGATTCCATCATCATTATAAACTTGGAGACGAGTTCAATGCATATGTGAGGAGAAACGTGGCGGAGCAGCGCTGCATCGCATATCTTGTGCACTTTCACTAGCAGTTACGTCTATTTAGACTGCATTACCATAGGACAGGTGTTTGCGAAGCATAGCTTTACCTCACAGATGAGATTTTAGGGAGATGCAGAGCTTTTGCGGAATTCGGCATTCATTAGGAAGAACACGATAGGTTTTAGTCAGTCAGAGTCTGACACTCCCTTCTGCTCCACCTAGAGCTGTCACTTGATGAGTTCCCATTCTTAAAAAAAAGAAAGTATGCAAAGGTGAGCGGTACTGAAGACCTAGTTTACTTCCATAATGATGAAAGGGCGTTAATATCTCGTCTAGATACATGAAATCCTGTGAAGTGAGAAGTATCTTTAGACGGATTTGTACCTTGAAATCACTTCTACAAGCATTATTAGTATTGCTCTTTGCCTCTATACAAACAAGCACACTCCTAAAATTACACTTGATCTTACAAATACCGCTAAAAGCCTCTTAACACTTCGAAGATCAAGCCATAAACAAACCATTACGCAACTACAACGAGTAATAATTACCCAAATTACTCTGCTAAGTAATAAATTACCGAAAATTCGGCACATCCCTGATTGCGATCGACCTCACATCTTCACGGCTGCAACCTTCGAATTACGAAACCAGAGCTTTTTCCTTCCGTTCGAGTTACAGTGGTTACTCCCACATTACTATGCCTGTTGCTACTTCTATTGTAATAGAACGTAATGTTAAAGGAAAAACGAACAGAATATTGAACTATGTCGCATTTGCATACCAAGTTTTGAAGCATTAGAATAAGAAAATTTTCCAACAGTTTAGAAAAGAAGACATGCAACACACGTGTGACTTGTAAACGTTATGTGGACGTCATTAAAGATGACTTGGAAACTATATTTAGATGATATTGCGTAGTTAGTAGTAAATGTATATACTAAGGACAACGACCGTTCGTGAGGTAGATCACCGGCCAGATGGTCCGATGACATAGTAAGATCATGAACTTGCAAAGAATATCAATGGCATGAGGTGGGGCCTGCAAAATAGCTTATTCATCACCTGGATAATTTAAAAAGCAATAGGCGTTATAGTGGCAACGACGCTCCTGAACCCTGTGACGATCAGCTTGCACTTTAACCAGATGCAATAACTTTGCTTCTTTTTTTCCTCCATCTTTTCTATCAGCTTTAAAACTCCATAAATTGTCCATTACGTACAATTATCAAGCCGACTACGCAAACATTCCTTATAAACGGTAGGCGGCCGCATCTGCCAGTGGATTCCGCACAATCGCCAGCAATATCACTTTGTTGAAAATAGATGAGTTGCGTAACAGACTGGGCACTGCCCAGCGCCCTTCGCCTTGACGACACAGAGCCAAATGTCTTCGGCCCTGACGGAGAACTACGCGTCATCAATTTGACCAGTCTCTTCCTGGGATGTCCGATCGTTTTGTGCTGTATTGTCAACCGGGAAGTGCATGAATAAGTTTATGTGAAGTCATTTCTCGTTTTATTGGTGTTTCGTCAAGCCGGTACAATGAGTTTAGTTTAGTGCATCTGTGACGGCATCAAGAGTGCCATCGTCAGTATTTTCAAGCGTCATAATTTCATAGTAACAATTCAACGCCATACTGATTCTTGACATACAAGTATGATCTTCATAATCATGATATCATCAAAACTAACCGCAGAAATTAGTTCATTCGCTAATGGAAACATTGACCGAGAAAAAGTTTCATCTTTCAAATGGGTTAATTCACGTTCTGTACGTTTTCTGCTCTTAGTGTCTTCCGTGGCCTTATCGCCAGAACCATCGGATCAAGTAAACAACATAGTTCACCCAATGAACTAGCAAGTGTCGTGGGACGCACGCGTCCTCCCTTCACCTGCATTCTGCTCTTGATGTAATTTCCCGACTATGATTGTTAAATTGCACATGTTCGTTTTGACCTCAGTTTTACAAAATTCCCGGAAGATTCCAGAAGAAGCTGGATGGTTTTCGAAGACCTAGGTCATGTTCAAGGCATCACTCACAATTGTGTTTGATGGCTGGCGGCTGGGCTGCGATTGCTAAATTACATTCAATGATCTTCCTGGATGACATCCGCTTAGCATAGATCCTATCTGAGGCACTACTTCAATGAACAGTATCTAGCTAGGAGCTCTTTACAATATTTAGATATTCCCTTTCTCCGTAAGTGTTAAGCTCTTTATCAAGCCCTTCACCTTGGACGTGTAAGTACCGCTGACTTGCAGTTGAACAGGTAGTGGTGTCAGATAAAGGTGTTCCGAAAAGGTCACAATGAGATCACCATTAAATCACAAGGCCCAATTTCCCTTTCACCAGAATCAGGGCTAGCGTTTTTATAGACGATATATTTTTGGTTTGACGAAAAATTTGCAGCGTTCTTCTTGTGGAGATGGGAATAGGTGACGTAACAGAACATGTATGTGTACTTACATGTTGTCTGTGTATAAATATTGGCAGGTGCCTGCAATAGGTATTGTGCACGCAACTAGCGCACCTGTCCGAGACTCTAGAGTGTTTGTACACAAAAACACATTTATTTTTATGGCTATTCATTAGAGGTCATGCGGGAGTCTTTAGTGCTATATCCATAACCATGCTATAATTGATTGATTTCCTTATTTTTTAAGAAGCATCTGAATTGTGTTTTGAATCATCACCAGCCTTCAAAGCTACTTTTTAATATCTTCTTTTATTAAACAGGCTTTAGCGAACACTGAAGCCTACATAAGGCACTAAAGCGACTGAACGTAAGGTCGCAAGAGTACTGAGTGACGTAAGTACACTTGCCGGCAGAGCAGTGCCCTCTAGCGGCAAGAAGCCGACCTTGGGCCCAAAGCAACTTTCAACCCGGAAGCCGCCGCGTCATTCCAGCTGTCACGTTAAAACCGCTGAATTTTATTTACATTGCCCTTATTTGGCGCAAGCTCGATATATGGGGCGTTCAGACAGCGTAATGGATATTTTAATGGATTTATATATTAAAAGTTCGTACCCTTTGTGGCGGGGCTTTATTAAAAGATGACCTTCGTGACCTGAGGGGAATATTATACTTTTTAAATGACTACATAGTATGTTAATCTTAGTTATCTGGATTTATATTTAAGATAAGTACCTACTTATAAAAAGCAAGTTGGATTCTAAAGTTTGGGCTTAACCCTGATTTATAAATAACGCTGGCTTTTTACGACCGATTCATATTATTTTATTTTAAAAATAACTGTTAAAAGGGATATTAATCTCGTTTCAATATCTGTTTTTCATATCTTGTAAAATAATTTTTCTACTATTTTTACGTTGTATTAAATCTTCTATTAAAGTCATACGGTCTATTTCAGTCTGCCGCTACCGGGTATATTTCCACTCAGTAAAAATATTTATACGTTGACCATGCGACTTGCGTGAACTCTGCTCATGTGTTTGTCCCGCGCTGCATTCTGTCTGCCGCACAGTTTCACCTGGCGGACTTCCAACCTCATGGAGGAACGATTAGACTAGGAATAGTTCAAAATCTGACTGTAAATAAGAGTTCGTCAACTTCATAAGTGACCTTACGTTATACCATTGCATTTGGCAGTCGAGGTCAGTTATAAAGAAATTGTTCCAAAACATTAATCTTTGTTTTAAAAATTCGTGATTCCACACACGGATTCCTCTGTCACCTTGTCATTAACAGCTTTAAAAAAACACCAAATGCCGCAGAGGAGGAAAAATCAAAAAGTTTCCATACGATATAACCGGCGGACCTTGGCGCGGTACTTACGAATTAAATCGGCCCCCGACGAGGTCGGCTCGCCTTCCGCAACAACACCGCGTATTTGTTCGCTACTGATTGAATTATAACACTTAAATGTATCTGTATGCCACCTTGTGGTTCTGATTTAGCAGATCAGGGGTGATAACGATGTAGTGGTAGAATCTCTCTGAAGGCTGCAGTATTCGGTAGGCACTAATGTGTGGTCTTAAATGGTGTCAATGTTACAGTATCCTCACTGACCTCACCTGTTGTTAAGCAGCGTGCACAGCGCCATCTATCACCATGAAGTTGTCATACCTACACTACATGTTACAAACGGTCTTGTGTTTACGTTCCGTCGGACAGAATAAATATTGCCATCAAAAGGAGAGAAGGAATGTTCTAGAATTCGTGGATCGTAGAATAGTTGGATTGAATTGGCGAAGATCCAAGAGATATAATAAAGAAAGACATATGCGCTTCCCGGATCTACGTATACGTGACGCTGATGACGTCACAATCAGCCTCCTACCCTACATTGGACGCTTTATTTACGTTCGTATGTGGCCCTGAAAACAGGCTTATCTTTATGAGAATGCTAGTAACCGGAGGCTTCTGCGGAATTAACTACAAGTGTAGGTAACTATTAAATGCAATAACATTGTTGATGGATGTATCGCTCACTCAGATTTTCCTCTTTCTCTCGCTAATATTTCAGTCAAAAAGCGCTTATTTATAGACATTATTTACAGGAAGAAAATTTTATTGGTAACATTTTAGTTTTTCGAAAGACAAAATCATCTTGAATCATGTCCGTGCTCTACAGGTACTTGAATCGACTGAAAATGTTCACTTCTCCAAGCAGTCTTTAAATCTATAAAAATACTCACCATAGAGCCTGTCGGTGGTGTATTACTATGCTGGAAAGCAGGTTTCCGTGTGAACACATGGGGCAGGGAGTCACCACGCGCTGTCATGCAATGTTCCGTCTGAAAACAAAGAAACGCAGATTACTCATCATGTTCACTCTTAACAAGGCCCCTTCCTCCTTAGAATAGATTTAGTCTTCGAACGGCATTTTCCATTAATTCCTAACAAAAATATTATAAATGCGTAAGTGAGTTTGTTTTTTACATTTCCACGTGTAAATAGTTGAACAGTTCTTGATGATTTTGGCACAAAGATAGATGAGACCCTGGAATAAGACTAAGGCACTTGTCTCACCGCCGGCGATCAACGAGTAGCGAGTAAAGCTTCAAACCCGAAACGAGTTGGCGACTAGCGAGTAGCGAGTGACAAGTTTCGATAGTTTTGACGCTCGACTTTCAGGGAGTCCTTTTGTGCGGCGGTTCTGACCGCCAAGGGAGTGTCGCTGAGTGAGTACAATCTACAAATAGCAGCAACAAGAGCTATCAAAGCTCTTGTCGCTGCGATCAACTAGAGGTAAGAGCCGCTCGCCGGCAGTATGAACAGCCAGCTATCGACTATGAATGTACGTGTCTCTTTTACTCACACCAGATCTATATCTTTTGTCCCTTTCCTCAGCGAGCAAATAGTCGATAGCTACTCGTTTCCTAGCCGGCGGTGAGACAAGTGCCATAGGATACTTTTTACCCAAGGACCATGATCGCCCATGATCGGGAGTATGTTCCCTAGGATCATTTCGACATTAAAGCGGGCGAAGTCGTGAACAAAATATTCCCGTAATGCTTTTTGTTGTTTTTCTATTTAAAAACAACTCCGCGTTATTAATATTTCTGGTAGAGCGACATGGCTTTTTTCGTCCCATAGGACGGAACGGAAGGGCGATGATAAATATGCGCTGTTTGTTTTGGAGGAAAAACAAATTGGTTGCGTTTATATTTATTAGAAAACTGATGCTGCAGTACATTTATTATGATCTTTAGCTAAAGTATGATGGAAAGAGTGGTATTAACGTTATTTGGCAGCTCAATCGTACTCCGTTATGGATGTTTTGTTTCATCAATTCCCTAGTTTTTTTTCTTATTTTGTTCAGCCCTCCAGATATTTTTCCGGCACTGGGCGATTTTTCGTCATTTCTGGCGTCAAGCCCATCGTCAACATGTCATTGTGGTTTGTTCTTGTTCAGGTTGGTGGGCGTCCTGTATCTCGATTTGCTTCATCATCCATCATCATCACATCACCCGAAATACGTCCGCTACTGGACATCGGCCTCCCCCAAGTGTCGCCACAACAACCGTTCTGGGCGTCTCGTCTCGATTTGCCAACCCAGCTAACCCAACCCAAATCCAACCCTTCCCAGCTACAACCTGGGAGTCTTTAAATAAAGAGTGAATAGGTTATTTCTAGGCAAGCGTGCTCCATCTTCGACCACATCATCGCTTACCATCAGGTGAGATAGTGGTCAAACGAGTGCCTAACAATAGTAAAAAAAAAGGAACTCTTCAAGTTTAGAGCGAACAGGCTCCTTCTGGGTAGGCTCGCTCCATCGTAGACTTTGTTTTTCATCTCTGACCTAGACTAGAGTCAAGAGCAAACCCATCTTAAATTAAAAAAAAAAGAATAGTAATAAATTGTAGACCAAGCACTCAGCTAACAAAATGTACTTTGCTTGTTCCCAGATTATCACCCGCAGGGACAGAGGTTTGAGAGGAGAGCTACACGCGACCGTGGTAGCATTTGACAAGCAGTGGAATTTGGCGCTCTGCGATGTCTTTGAGATATGGAAAAAGAAAACGAAACGGGAAAAAGTGCTTTTTGGCCCTGGTAAGTGAAAACTACTAATCATCATCATCATAACAGGCGAAAGACGTCCATTGCTGAACATAGGCCTCCCCCAGAAGGAGGGGGGGGGGTTGCCATAATTAACGATTGGCAGGCGGGTTGGCGATCGCAGTGCCCATTCTCTGATGAGTCCCTTAGTCGCCTCTTACGACACCCACGGGAAGTGATGGGATGGTGAAAACTACTGAATATTATTAACAAGCTGACCTGAGCAATTTCGTCTACTTCACATTTTTTATGAATGCTCCGCTCCTATTGGTCGTAGCCTTCCTCGATAAATGGGCTATACAAATCTAAACGAATTGTTCAATTCGAACCAGAAGTTCCTGAGTTCACGTTCAAAAAACTAACCAACTCTTCAGCTTTATAATATTAGTTATAAAAATTATATGGCTTACTCTTTCCGAATTACTTTGATTTCGGAATAACATTCTAACCTTATCACCACGATATTTCTGTACACAGGTACACCGGTCCCCAAAGGCACGGCGGCAACCATTTCCCCAGTCCCAATCGTGACTAAAACTCATCTAGGTAAAGGAGTTTGGGAGTGCACTCGGCACATACCACAGTTGATGGTGCGCGGTGAACACATAGTTGTAATCCACCTACTGGTGCCGTGATCTCTTGCGTTTCATGCCAGCCTGGTATCTCGGATTGTGATGGCGTTTTTTATTTGACTATATTTTGTATAGTCTACTAAGTATTAGTGTTTTGTATAGCTTTATTTGATACTTTTTGATATGTTTGCCTGTTTGCTATTAAAGTTGCTTAAATATAATTTAAGATGATATAATAAATTAGGCAAAATATTTTACTCGAATTACTAGTCTTAAGATAAAAGTTAAATTATGTTGCATTTTATAAGACTTTTTAATGTTATTTTATAAGATATAGAAATGTAAATTAATAAGTTTTAAGACGATAGTAAGAATGTACTGATCAAGCGTCATAAATAAACAACGTAATTTGACCATCAAAAAAGGTTGTATACTTTTTTAATGACAATAAAATGTTCAGACTGACTTTCCCATGCGTTTCCAATGTCCCAGTATTGTCAGCGCTTAAAATAATATCCACACAATGCTTGTTTTGAGGAACGTTACTCGATTTTTGAATGATATTTCATGAGAACGAGCCGCCATTGAAATTAAGAACATTACATTTAATTAGTAACTATTTTTGAGTTTCTTTTCATGCATCCTTTTATAAAGAAATGATCTCTTTTATTCGAAGTATTATTCAAATGCGTTTGCATATTATCCCGAAGAAACAATGTTGGCTTACTATTACAAATGAATGAAGAAATGTGAATAATGTTTGTGTTTTCACACAAACCACAGTGTCCGCAAATTGTACGCTTTACATACGTAATTTGGAAGACAGGATATGCTATTATAACAGGACTTCACTGTTACAATCCTTTGGCATGATCCCGCACAGTTATTAGGGTAACATGACAATGAAGGGGAGCACCGAAGCGTAGGACTCATACCTACAGGAAACACTTACGCACTATCGACTACATCTGCATAATACACTGTTGTTTTTTTTTTCTCTATTAAGTTGTACAGAACTGTAAACCAAGGAAAAGGGCGTATGGTAAAAAAAAAATTGATTTAACACCTGGTGAATTCTGTTGCACAGCAGAATTTTTCTGGCATTATCCTGTTTATCCGGACACTATGTCATAAACTATAATACTGAGAAAATGTATTATTTAAATTTCCTTTATGAAAACTAAAGAGATACTGTAATTAAGGCTGGTTCACATACAGTTACTTACATACATATGTATTAAATGTATGCAAATGAGTGAACCACACATAAATTACACGCAAGCTACCAGGATCCCACAGGTGCTAAGAGTTATCTGTTCTTACGGTAATTTGCGGGCAGAGCATCCAGGTTGGTTGACACGGAAGCACGCATTGTGCGCAACAATAGTTTCCCCATTTTCCCGCGCGGGGAACGGCCGGCGTGACCGCGGCCAGTCCGTCGACCCCGGGACAAGGGACGCGGGAAGCTTTTCGCGTGCGCAAGCGCATTGCTACCGAAAACTCAGGATTTTTTTCTCCGGTTTACTACGGGTTATGTTAGCAGTTTCCAGGAATTCGGAAAAATAAATAGTTTGGCTTTTGAGGAATTATTGTTTAGTAATTATACACATTACACTTTTTTTTAAACATTACGGTGTTATATTTTCTAAAATCGCGATTTATTAGCTGCTTATGAAGATTGTTTCAGTGCGATTATATTAAATCGATGGATCGCCACGTGGTTTTCTGTAGACATTTTTAAGACATTTCTAGACATCTTTAAATGAAATGAAATCAACTGAGACAGTAATCTCCGTCATTGTTTTATGAAAATAATGTAAAACTGCTAGATACTTATATAAAAGCTGATGGCAAAGTTAGCCGAATAATAATCTTGTTTAACTCGAGAACTTTTCATAATCCCATTTATTAGAAGAGATCATTAAAACGAGTTTCTAACATAACAATTTCCTAACAATTATAAATAATTTTGTAACTTTATACAAAAGCCAACAAATGCCTTTGCTATTTTGGATCTCTTGTTATTTCTGGAAACAATTTCTAAAGTAGCATATATTTATTTTAATTAGAGAATAAATAGAAAACTTGAATGCATCAGCTGCTAATCCTGCGCAGGTTGTACGTGTCGACTGAATGCAGCGAGCTAGGAATGTTTCGCCTTTAGCGAGATATAAATGTGTGGAAAATTAAGATCTTAGACTTCACGTGGTCCCGCAGTGACTCAAATGCACGGCTGGCTACTTGAGTTCTTTGACTGGCCAAATGGCAATTAAATCTTACTATATTTGTACTGTGCCTTCGTTCACGTGGTTCGTGAACCCTAAAGGAGCCTTATACTCTTGGTGATAGTGTAGCTCGGAGTATTTGGATAACCTTGTCCCCACAGAGATGACTTTTACAAATACTTAAACCACTTAATAAAACCAGCTTAGGTTTGATTCTAGAATGCAGTTATGACCATCCTATGTTACTCATCATCTGCCTAGCCTTTTCCCAACTATACTGGGGTCGGCTTCCAGTCAAACCGGATTTAGCTAAATACCAGTGTTTTACGTGGAGCGGCTGCCTACCAGACCTCCACAACCCATTAACTGGGTAACACGGTACTTCTTGGCAAAACTGGAGTCAAATTTACTGGCTTCTGACAATCCGTAACGACTGCCAAAGATCTTCAAATGACAGCCGGGACCAACGGCTTAAAATGCTTTCCAAGGCACGAAGGAAACTTGGTATATTAAGATGGTCACCCATCCACAGACCAACCTTGGCAAGCGTTGCTTAACCTTAAAGATCGACCCGTGCGGCTGTTATTATTTAGCCACGAGCTCCGCACCATCCCCTACTAATATTTACAAATGCGAAAGTTTATGAGGATGGATGAATGGGCGGATGTTTGTTTCAGTTCAGAACGCCTGAAAGGATCTTTAAGAAATTTGATACAGAGGTAGATTATAGTCTGGAATAACACAGGCTACTTTCATCCCGGGAATATGTTACCTAGGGATTACGGAGGAAGTCCGCTGGCAGTCTTACAGTTTTACATACAGCAAAAACTAAAAAAAAATCTCGAACAAATCAAATACAAAGTTCACAATTTCACACACGGTGACGAAAAGAATCTCGTGTGACCAGCAATGCATCACGTCTATTTCGGTTTGAAATCGATGAAGAGACAATGGCCGGCCGGGGCGACGCACCCTGGCTGTCGGCCAACAGCAGGAGGGTAGAAAACAGTCGTCATGTAACATCTGACAGCTTGCAGAACATGTGGCGGAGATCTGCACGGCGTGTTTTGACAGGTATACCTGGCCTTCGGAAAAGCCAGATGTTTATGTACTGCTACGTATTTCGTGTACTTGTATGTTGACCAAACTTAGGAGGAGCTCGTGGCTAAATAATAGCTGCCGCACGGGCCGATCTTCAAGGTTAAGTAAAGCTTGTCGGGGTCTGTATGTGGATGGGTGACCATCTTAACATACTGAGATTTCTCCGTTTATCCAAAAGCAAGTTAAGCGGTTTTTCCCGTCTACACTGTGATCAAACTTCTCTGAGATCATGAGTCTTCAGCGATTATGTAGCCCTAGTACAAATATAGGAAATATGTACGAAGACTTGGTCTTCAGAAAAGCCAGATTGTTTGTTTGTTTTATGTATGCTGAAAAGGAATATTTTTCTGATCGCTAACTAGGTAGTCGACGGTTATGTGGCTTTAGTAGTTTAAGAAAGAAGGGAAAACTTGTACGGAGATGACCCTGGTCTGGACTGGTGGTTTTTTTTTAATGTATGTAGAAATCTGAAATTTGGTATCTAGGTTCCTTAGGGTGCAGGGGAGCACTAAGAGACGATTTCCCGACATTCCTACGGGAACGGGAAAAACGGCATGCGCTTACGAAGTCGGGGGAAAAAAAAAATGGGTGGAAAATAATATTGCGTGCGTTAATATTTGTTTTGAGTGTAAGTTATGAAAGATTTTGCGGGTCGACTTACAATCGATTTTGTTGTGGGAAATGCTCGATTCACAATGACTTGGTCTCATCTCAATAGAGTACGTTTTCACGTAATGCTCAATCTAAACTTACTCCATACTTTGTTGCCAGTTATGGAATATTAATCGCTGATGTTATCGATAAGTTTTCACGCAAATAGGTACTTCATAATGATATTATCAAATCACTCCAGAGTTGTAGCATTGTGTTCCTAGGTAAACAGAAGTACCTACATTATAATTAAACGCTTATAAACACTACTTATTTAAGTGGACTTGTTCCTTACTAACAACTCGTAGATTAGGTAGATATTTTGGTTTACTTCTTAGCAATATTCTGGTGTTTTGTCCAATGAACTGGAACACGTATTACACGATCGGTTCTGCTTGTGTCATTAATTGTGGTTGTCAACCTTCGCGGGTGACCTTAGACGACAAATTTTAAATAGTACGCGGAAGTGGCGGCCATTCTTGTTCGTTTTGACAACAAATTAATACCGTTTGTTTATAAAATTGTTTATAAATAAGCGAGGACGTTTGTATAATAGTGATAATGTTGTATTAGATAATGCGCGTGTTATGTTCGTAACCTTGCTGGTGAAGAATGGACTGTTCTTTTATCTGATTTATCTTCAGACAGTGCACAATGGGTCTTGCAAGCCGTTTTGTACACGAGCTCGATTAGTTCGCGAGATGCATGCGATTTCGTTCCAGATTGATCATTCGAACTCCTTTTTCGAATCTGTGCCGCCCTAGTACTTACCTAGTACCATATATCACTTTTTCCTATTACTGTTCTGCAAATATCTTTCGTTCTCAGTGGGTAGTCCCTTTTTTCTCATAGGTGGGTAGGTACATGCTTTCTGGAGTAAACAACGCGTTCGTCCAAGCATGTGGATAATGGAGTGTGGGCGTAGGTAGTAGATATTAATAGCTCTGCCTTTGAGCAATAATATATCAGATATTTAGATCACAAACTACTGACTACAGGAGATGTAATTTGCCTTGGACTTACAAAATGAGGGTAGGTATGTAAGGAATCGTATCACTTTATACTTCAGCAACTCTTTAGTGCAAATTCGTTAAGGTAGGTCGGTCTGGAAAACTATACTGACGTAAGTAATGGAACCTCATTTGTAATTAAGTTTATTTTAAGCTACTTTAGATCCCATAATAATAATCGTACTACTCTCGACTCCTCTAGCACCTCAGGATATGTTGCCCCCTTGGCGTTACGTTACTTTGTGCTAGCGACCCTTTTCGGGGGGCCCATTTATTGAGTGTGCAAGTCACCCCCTGCCATTTTAAAGCCGTTTTAATTGTCAATGGTCAGGCAGGGGCCAATAGTTCTTCCATAGTAAACGATTATTAGTCCACTAAACCAGCCAAACCCATAGCGTTTCATCTTTTGTTTCCATATTCTGCAATAGTCCTGCTCCAACCGGGGATTGTCCTTGGGTATACTTTCACAGTGCATACAGGGATAATCGTCGGTTGGTGTCCCATTCCATTTAAAATGTCTAAAGAGGCCTCTGCGAGTTGGTTTCGGCCCCTCGTACGCCTACCAAAGGACCGGGTCTCTAAGAAGAGGGACCCGAGAAAGTAAAAAAAAAAAAAAAAAATCGTACTACTGCTGCCGAATTTGGTACAAGTGCAAGTTACTGCCATTACTTTTGCAACAGGCTAGTTTCCACCATCAATAAATTGCAAATCTATTTAGTCCGTCAGTTGGAGCATTGAAGAATAATGGACACGATTTTTTTGTTTTTGGAAATTAATGAATATTGACAACAGAACGCACTAAACAATATATACCACGGCGTGACGTATTTAGAATTTGAAAAGCGTCGTATCTTCGTCAATTTTAGTTTACGTAATAACAGAAAAAAAACGGATCAAATATTTTTTGATAACCTAACTAACGAACTAATTAGATTTTTTCAGTGAAGCCTAATATTCAAATCAATCAATAAATCAATTCGCAAATATTCTCGTATTAACTTTTAATGGTACCTATACTCAAAGAAAACTGAAAGTAGACCCGCGAACGTATCGTCAGAAGGTCACAAAGTACCTACTCAAAAGCCTACCTACTGATTATACATTTTATGCTAAAGGTCATAAAGGTATTATAAGATGATTATCTGGAGGTGAGAGACCGCACCAGCTTCTACAAATTAGTGTGATTATACAATATTGTAAGTAGTAATGGTTTATGATAAAACTAGGAATTATCTTCATGTTTGTTGTGTTGGCGCCTATTAATGTCTTTGGAAAATAACGTAGGCTTCTTTACAAATAAATTAGAGAGATGTGATTGAGTGCTGCATCTTTGCAAGCAAATTGTGGGGTTTTAAACATTAAGCTATAAAAACCCGTGGCTGCATCTTCGTCGAACATTGAGAATATACTCGTACACTACTTCCGTTTTGGACTTAGTCCAGCGGGTCTAAAAAGGCCACTTAGTAGAATCATCACAGATTCTGTCAAATTTCATTTCCATCTTTATCGCTGAAGCATTAGGTTCAAGATTGAATGGGAAAATTTGACAGTGACGGGTAGTGTGATATGCTGGCTGATTCTGCTAAAGTGGCCTTTGAAGACCCGCTGGATTAATCAATTAAAATTTCTAACGTATTCTTATAGAAAATATTATTCAAAAACTTATTGTTAGTATTCAAAGCAAGAGTTGTCTATAATCAGTCAATAGCTGAAGGTATTATAGTAGAAAATAACAAAAAAAAAGTCTTAATTAAAATTAGAAAGATCTTCAAATATTCTGAAGCTTCCTTGATTTCCTGAATAAAATATGTATAGTAATAATAAAAATATAGTGCAAACTTTCACCGGACAAGTTCCGGCGTTAGGCGAGGGTGTGTATAAATAGGCGCGGTTGCGCAACGCGGCCGATGCACTGCGCGGGCGCACACCGACACACTGCCGCCGGGATCCACGCTAACTGCAGTTTAGAGTGACGCGGGGTTAACAGGACGTTAATCTGCTAGATTTTGTGAGTGAGTCTACAGCAAACGCATCTAAAAAAACCTTATTACCCATTTGCTCGCGATCTGGCTTTTACCGCACCGTTTTTCGTATGGTTATGTTTTTAATTTATAGGCTCGTGTTTGACACCTTTCTCATCTGACAGTAAGGATGTAGAACGATTATCTAGAAGTAACCTGTCCACACTTGTCTTGAAGATCCCCAGCCAGGTTGCAGGAATGCTCCGGCTTTTATTGTAAGAGATTCAGTTACTTTTGCCTCCATAAAACAGGCACATATTTTTTTCTTTTGTGTGATCTGTAAACAACACCAGCACATTTTACAAGATCAAAAAACAGGTATAGTTTATAATAATATCTTATATAGACACGTTAAATGTATCGACATTACTGGTAAGGCGAACAGGTCTCGACAAGGCGACACTTCCGCCTCATGCTCGGCTATGTATATGTATTATATGTGCGTCCAATGTCGTCTACTATTCTTTTTTCCAACCTTGGTGGCTTGGTGACTCGGCTCCGGCGAGTAATGTTCAAGAAATTGGAATGTATGGAGATTCCAGTGTTAGTACAGTACTAACCTACGTTACACTCACGTATGTCGATATGCCGAGACGGGAATCTGTTAAAGACTCTTTGGTATTTCTGTTGTCCTGGTACTTTAAACTTCAAGGAGTGAACTTGTCTATGAATGTTAGTGGAACAGAGATAATAACTACACAATTTTCAATAATGCTACAACTGAATGCTCATCAGAACTGGCGACAAGAAATTACTAAAGACTCTGGTATTTATGCTCTCCTGGTAGCTTTAACATCAAGAGGTGAGCTTTTGGCGCAGCGGAAGACAGACAAAAAATACTGCAATATTTGCAGTAAAAACTGAATGCTCATATAACAAAATGAACTTACTTATCAAATAAAAAATTGCATTAGTAACAAAAGTATCAAAGATTAACGTCCAGTTAACCGGCCGCTAACGCTGCGCGCGCGCACCGGCCGGCGGCGTTCACTTTACTCTTTTTGTATTCGTTCTTGCAGCTAACTTGGGATTGGTTTGACCCATTTACTGCAAATAGACGCAGCCGGGATTCAAACGCGCGCCCAAACGACACGTGGCGGCGGCTTATGGTATTTGCGTTTTAAAATACTGGACGCTTGGCGGATGACTCAGCGAAGCATTCGTGGTTGAGATTTATATGGACTGATGAGCTCTAGCATTTGGGGGATTGGGTATTTAGTTTAGAATGTTTTGACGATATTGTGGACATATTTTTGAGGGTTTTTTTTTCTCAATTCATTCTTCTAGAAAATTGTGTGTCCTGTTTTACTTTTGGGGTTCTTAGAAACTGATGAACTTTTGGCAGTATAATCAATTTCGTGTGTAGGTAATATATGTACCTATGTATGACTTTACTGGTTATTAACCCGTAGTACGTTTCCGAGTAATTAGAAATTTTCCGTATGAATTAGCCAAAACTCAAACCGCTAATCCAAAAATAATATTTGCTGAATCCCTATCATTTCAATGATAAAATCCGGATAATCCATCAAAGGAGCCTGTCCTTTAATTAACAGATATTTATAATTTCAGCTATATTTGTAAGTCGGCAATACGATCCCGAAGCCGCGGTATCGTTTGATAGAGTTCCCTAACTTGTAGATTGGGGTCATGGAAATTAAGTTATTCAAGTTGAGAGGCTTCACGCTCCATTATAGATACCACGGTTATATCTCGGGTCTTATTATGAGGGGTCGGAAGTGGGGGGAAAAGTATTTTTCGTTGATTTTCCTGAATAGTCAAAAAGGTACCTTTTCCTTGGAGGATTTACATCTTCCTGTTCGTTTTCCAGTTGATTGAATCAGTTGATTATATTTTTTATTGTAATTTAGGCCATGTTTTTTTAACTATTTATGTTTAAGTACTCTTACCTATATCTACTTTATGACTATGAAAATCTATATTAAATATATATAAAGTAAAAATGAACCGTCGAACCGTCACTTTTAAAAGGTTCATTTGAAAACCAGCGTCAGACAATATTAGTCAGTCTGACATATCGCTGAAATGGACCTTATTAGTGCAACCGTGGGACATACACTAGTTTCTGGTATACCCTTTTTTTGTTATTTCTATGTACCGTGCGTGTTTCATGTATGTGCTAAATAAATGTTATTATTTCTTTCTTTTCGTTATCTTGTATGATTTCATTGAACAGCTGTTTCTACTGAGACATTTTTGTATTTCTGCTCATTTCTGTTACCTTATTACAAATTTATGTTTGGGAATGTGTACTTGGATCACTAAAAAGTACATTATAGGACAAACATCGCAGTCGCAGTCGGGTAAAAAGAAAAACTATTGCTCTTTATGTGTCGAATAGATTCTAGTTAGTTTTACAATGGTCCACAATAACAAGACATTTACAATTCACAATACAAATCCCCTGTGGCACTGACTTCAACACTACCAGCCAACGGCCCTCAGAGAAATAATTCAACCCGAATGATCATAAAACAATCGATTTAAAATCGAGTAGTTATCGAAACATATCATAGTCGATGCAATTAGCAGGTTGTAAAAAATCGATCATGCGAAATGCGGCGTGCGAGCATGCAAGTGTAAGTCAGGGCCAGCACCCATTTGTATTGTTGGGTATTTTTATAAACCTTTAATAGTACAAGGGAGGGAACAGACGTATAAGATCGGTTAGGACAGAATTTAAGATGTAGGATATTATTTTTGGAAACCAGACTAATAAATATTTTCTAGTCTGGCGACACTAAGTTGTAGATACGTACGTTCAAATCAATTTTGGACAAACCTACTAATACGGAACATGTTCTACACTGGGTGCCGAGAAACTTTCCTTCAAAGCGACATATACGCTGCCACTAACGATGAAATGGTACCTACTGGTGAAGTTTTGGACCAACTAAATTTAATTTTACTAGACATTAGAAAAAGAAACAGCAATTTTTTTTTAATTTTTGTCCTAATACATAAAATTCTTTCGTTACTAAGTGACTGACAGAAAATGCACAGCCGGAACTTCTGGTTGTAGAATGCAGAAATTTGCCATGCAGGTTCCTTGGGGAGTGTAGGGGAGCACTAAGAGAGGATTTTCCGAAATTTCTACGGGATCGGGGAAAAACAAGATATGCGCGTACGAACTCGCGGGCTAAAGCTAGTATTTCATATACGGCTTTGTATAAGGGCACTTACAACGTCAGAAGCTAGAATTTTAAATTCGAATTAGACATTTCCTGTGGAGAAGACCCGGAAAGAAACGCAACGGTTACTTATAAAAAAATATTGTCAGGTACAGGGTTAATTATCTAATAAGTACGATAGGAGAGTGACAAGAATCAATACTAATATATAAAGCTGAAGAGTTTGTTTGTTTGTTTACTTGAACGCGCTAAACTCAGGAACTACCGGTCCGATTTGAAAAATTCTTTCAGTGTTAGATAGCCCACTTATCGAGGAAGGCTATAGGCTATATATTATTACGCTAAGACCAATAGGAGCGGAGCAGTAAAGAAAATTGTGAAGCAAACGAAGTTGCGTGGGTCAACTTAACTAATATTACTATTCCAAGGGACCGAAAGATCTGAAGCTTGTGTAAAGATAACACACAAATATGAATTGTAATCGTGTTCGTGATGAGGCAGCCCGCCCGCAGCGTCCCGTAAACAACATAATTGCTAATTAAGTCATTACGTATTAATAAATTACTAGCGCACTGACCAGAGAAGTAATTAACTTTTCTCCAGAGTTTACGAGCGAACGACTTGGAGATTACTGAATCTGGAGACGATGGTACAGAAGAGGTAGGTACCATGAATGAATGTTGGAAAAGTGCTTGTTCCAAAATTCCGAACCTACTGCAATCTAGAAAATCTAGTTTTGTAATAGTACAGGAGTGTCTTAGGGTGAGTTTTGTGATCCGCAGTAATTAACTTAGAATAACTAAAATAATGTAGTTTCGGTTTTTTTTTTAAATAGTAATTTATGTGACAAGTAGTTTTTTCCCGCGACTTCGTACGTGCGTATCCCGTTTTTTTCCGTTTCGGGAAATCCTCTCTTAGTGCTTCCCGTACTTCCCAAGGAACCTACACGCCACATTTTAGCTATCTACGCCCAGTAGTTTCGGCTGTGTGTTGTCTGCCAGTCACTCAGTCGATCAATCATTAGTAAAGGATGGATTTCATATATTAGGATTGCTAAATAAAAACTCAAAAGAAAATATCGAAAATTAGGTGCCCATAGACTTTTAACCATTGGTTAACTACAGATAAAACAACTCGCCCGTAGTAAAAAGCTGCCTCTTCAGAAGTTTAAAAGAAAGAAAGAAAGAAAAATGTTTATTTGGGACTCGCACAAAACAGACAGATGTAAAATTAATTAAAACTAACATTAGTCTATTGCTTATTCTTAACGTTATGTTATGCTGTCAAATTTGATATACCGACTACAACACCTAAACCAAGCTCTTCATATATTTACGAATACAAACAGAAACACTAAACATAATAGACATAAGTCATTATCATTACGTATTACAATAATTACGTAAAACCGATAGTGTTAGCCGTTTAATCTCTCGAAGCTGTCATTATGAAACTCATAATTACAACTTTTACCTGCGCCTGCGCCGCTTACGGAAATAAAGTCGCTGTTATGATTATGCCAGTTTGAATTACGTTCGCTCTTTGACAATTATGTGAAAATTTCATAAAACAAAAGTTAATTGTAGGGCTGTGTGCATAGACGCGGATACAATAAGTTTAATTGGACTCGCTGAGTTTTTTGAGCAGTGACTTAATTTAATTACAAACTTATGTTTAGGTATTCGGTTGGGTAGATCAAAGGAGAGCAGACCAGCTTTACTTACTACGGACAGGTTACAGGTCCAAGTTATAAATGAGTAATGAGTATGTGTGTTTTTTACGCTATCACACCTAAATTGCTGAAGCTACTTTAATGAATTTTCGCACCGAGATAGCTGAACCTCGAAGATGGTTATCGGCTGCATTAACGTGAAAGCGCGAGTAAAAGCTAGTATACAATAATTATTTATTGTTTTTATATATTTATTGTACTTTATGGGCCTCAGTTGCTTGAAATAAAGGATAAATAAATAATTCAAAAGAATAAACTTCAATATGAACCACAAAATATCTTTTAACAATTTGCAAATATCACACAATACTAAAAGCGAAAACTTTTCACATTGATTCAAAAGATCTCTCGCTCCATTTGGCAAGAAGACGCTTCAATGCATCAATGTATTCCTGAATCCGTCAATGGACACCACAATATGGCCGCATTGGCCACCCTGGGCCATTGTATAGGGGGCCATTTCTCTTATGCCGATTGTGTCACCACGTCTTATGCAAGCATCTCTTGGAACCACATGCATATTGAACATGTAGCAATATTACTTCTCGTTGACACGATCTAAGAGTGAAATGAACTTTCTATCTAGGGCTCTGATTCCATATAGTGGAACATTCATCTTTGCCTACTTTTTAAAACTATGGTTAAAAATCACTATCTCTCTCCTTAGTCTTTACTTGGTGTCTCTGCTATATTGTTTCATTAATATTATTGTTTATATGTATTTATCTATTATGTTATTATTGTGTATATTAAAATAGTACACCTATAGTACACCTAAGACTACCTGCAGTACTGTCACTCCTCTCTTTAAAATCCATCCAAAGGTTGTCTTTAAAAGATCGCTTTTAGTCACCGTATGTAATGTTTTCATCATTTATCTTTTCTGTAACTTATGTGGTCTATTTTAGTCATGTTTTAAACATAGGCGTTCTTCTAATTTAAGGCTGGGTATGTACCTAGAGATACTTAGGTATTGGAATGAATCACTTTCCATTTCCATTAACAAAAGTTTTGACACCTAAAACATCGTGTTCGTGATTCAGTCAACAACATTCAGATTTCCCCTTCATTCAACATCGCTAACAACTTAACCCGATAAAAATCAGATCTGCAGATCTAGACCGATGGTAGCGTCAGTTGCATTGTGCACTGCGGCTAAGTTGTGTGCGCGTGCGCCGCGTGACAGTAAGGCTTGCTTTCACTCGCGCTTCCTACCCGCGATTCATATACAACACGACAACGCTATTATGTACCATTTGCTGTGTTTTTGTGCAAAAAACTTTTTGTACTTAATTGTCGAGCGGTGATAGTTTTTTAATTGATGCAAAAATATTGGCATGTAAATCGGTGTTTGTTAACATGAAATTAAAACCGTGTTGTATCGGGGTAATAAACTAGAGATTTACGAACCATTTTCTAAAATAATGATGGCTGTAACTTCGTGATAGCTCTGAGCGTATGCGTCTTAAAGAAAATGGACCCATAATACCCGAACAAAAGCTCATTAATAGTGCTACTAGAGTCGGCCTGGAGCAACGCGCGCGCAGACGGATAGACAAGTCGCATTCCTAGATGAATTACAACTAGTTAACATCTAAACTGTTGCGGGCTCAGTGCAAACCCAGCAAAGGCCATTTCACCGCGCCGAACGCGTTATCTGCGATCGCCAGTACAAAACCTCGTATAATAAAGACGCAAACGCGCCCGTAACAACAGACTGGCGTTAGAGACTCGCATGCGCCGGCGCAGTGAAAGTACTTTCGCGCGCTCGTTGCCCCGGTCGTCGAACTTGGCGCGGGAGGGAGATATCGCTATACTCGGGAGCGGGACAGATATAGTTTTCTGAGGAAAGCCGTGAAAAGCGGCCGGGAGGGGGAGGGGTGCGGGGTACGCGAAAGTGCGCACCATCAGGAAATCGCCGCGATCGTAAATTGTGAAGTTAAATGATTTTTATGCGTCCACCTTTACGATGTCAATAAAAGGTTTATCGTTCGTGCACTATTATTCGCTGCGGTGGCGGTGAACTCGATTTTTAAGGAATTTTCCGCGCTTTTCCTTGTTTCCCGGCGTGTCGTCCCCTGTTTAGGGCATAAAACTTTTATTATGTTTGTAAAGACCCGTTACGCACGCCAGCGAGTTTTGTAAGCCTTTTTACTTGGATCGTAGATTCGCAATAGTAATGAAAGCGTAAGCTCGACAATAGTTTGTTGCGGTCAACGAAACCCTATGAGCTTCAATCAGCCTCTTCCCAACATTTAACTATTAAATTAAAAATACTACACCATAAACTTCTTAACAAGTACTTAATTATCGCTTCAGCCACCAGCCAGCCACTGTTACAACTAACGCTGGCAACCCAGCCAGCACCATAAACCTCAGAATTTCGTAGTTTCATTACATTTGGCGTGTGCAACTATCTCTTAACCATTACTTTATCAGTTGCTAGCTGCTTTACAACGTGATTTCTTCCACTAAACATGGACAGATCTTATCAAAATGTTCAGTGTTTGGTCCAAGTGATGGTCGCTTTCAAATATTTTTTAAATTATTGTTGACTAGCCATCGCCCACGACCCGCGACTTCGTACGCGGATATCCCATTTTTCCCGTTCCCGTATGAATTTCGGGACGAATTTAATTATCAATTATCAATCTATTTAAAATTCTTCTGTTATATACTGACTGAGTGACTGACAGACAACACATAGCCGAAATTATTGTTCGTAGAAAGCTGAAATTTAGCATGTGTGTTCCTTGGAGAGTGTAGGAGAGCACTAAGAGAGGATTTCTTGAAATTGCTACGGGAACGGGGAAAAATCGGGATATGCGCATACTAAGCTGCGGGAAAAAGCTATGTATATTGATGAAAACCGCATTAAAATCTGTTGCGCGTAAAGATTGGCAATAAAAAACACTTAGAACCGGGAGGAATGGAAGGAAAATGGCTGAAAATAAAATATTCTTATATACTAATATATAAAGCTGAAGAGTTTGTTTGTTTACTTGAACGTGCTAATCTCAGGAACTACTGGTCCGATTTGGAATTTTTTTTTAGTATGGATAGCCCATGTATCGAGGAAGGCTATACGCTAAGACCAATAGGAGTGGAGCCGTAATGATATGACGCAGACGAAGTTGCGCGGGACAACTAGTAATAAATAATTTAGGCTCGCGGTTTATGAAAACCGATGATTTTGTTAACGGTAGGAGCTCGCCTGCCTAGAAGTAACCTATTCACACGAACACGGACCCCGGCAAGAAATTCCACTCCTTAGCTGTTCGCACAATGAAAGTATTTAACAATTAAAACATTATAAGGCAATCCATTTATTGCTGTGATAAATTAAATTGAATCAGGAATTTCGAAATTGATCGATGATGCGTCGCAATTCATGATCGATGATAGATTAGTAGTTATAAAAGTTTTTGATAGATTTACTATTAACATTCCAATCGCAAATGTAATTCAATTCTATTACAGGTTACTTGGCAGTACCTACCTGCCGAAGTATTTGCCAGTTTAAGGCCACTTTTTATAAGTTATACATTTTTTAAGATAAGTTTTTTATCCTCATCAGTCAGCTCTGGACATCGATCTCGCCTGATGTAAAGCAATGATGGCTTGATACTTCTACGAAACAAAAAGTTGGTTAATAAACGAGCCTTTGAGAGTACTTGCAGTGCGATTCTGTAAACATGTCGAAGTGAAAGGCTTGGGTGAAGTGAACTGCCAATCTAAGTAATCAAGATGGAATGATAGCTCACTTCGTGATCACTTCAACCAAGCCGTCATTTCGACATGTTTATAGAATCGACCGACTGGACCCTCTTGCATTAACAGCTGGCGGCAGCACTTTAGCTAGTGCGCATAATGAATGTCGAGGAGTACCACTCAGGCCGAATATCAACCAAATGCGAATAGAAAATCCCATAGAACTACCGAACTACCTTTTTGTTAAAATAAGGCTTCGCAAAACCTATGTATATTATTATGCATTTCTATACAGTTTCAACTTGTTAATTTGGATAAATTAACAGTAAAAGCACAGCAACCGTGTCTGGTATCACAAGCATTATATCCCAGTGGGTGTTCTGGCATGTTCCGTCAACACGCCTGTCGCTTGTGTCTTGTGCCGGCGTCACTCGCAGCGAGTTAATTGTTGCCGCGGAGAGTGAAAGTTTAATACACGAATTAGTTTTGTTTTCGTTCACATCGGCGTGTGTGTCGTTTGGTAATTAAACTGCTTTTTGACTGCATAAGGAGACTGCGAAGTTTCGGATTTTTAGACGAGATATTGAAAACCAGAATTGCTAAGCAGCAACTTGGAAGAGAAAAACACAAACACACACACATATAAAATTAACTAGATAAATAGAAGCAGAGCTTTAAAAAAAATTGGTAACTTTTATAACCGAACTTTCAGCTAAACCGATTTTTTCCATTTTACGAAAACTTTTTAAACTAAATATTTTTATTTATAAGATCGAATGAAAACTGTATCCATACATAGGTATTTATATGTTGTCCAACCAAAAGTTCTCGATCGCGTTAGCGTAAACGTCAATTTGTAGATATTAAAACTGAATAAGCGTTTTCTAGTGACAATAGTGGAAAACAATTTTTATAAAAAAAACTCGCACTCAGCCGTCAGTACACGGTTAATGGGCTGTAATCCGAATTTTAGCAGTTTGAGAATCAATCGGGAATGGTCAAATAAGTGGATTTAAGCCCGGAAAAAAATATATGCGAGGGCCACATCCTTGTTCAAGTGGCAAGTGAAAGTACCGATAAAATGTAACATACATGAAATCATGTCTAAAAGAAAAACAGTTCAGTAGATCAAGTGCAAATATTTTGCACTGTGGCGTATTTATTCTGCGAAGAAGTCGGCGGTCGTCAGCAAGAGAGCTACTCTCTAAGACCGAAGTCCGTAGTTACGGGCTTAGTTGCGGGCGTATTGTACTCCGTATTACTAAACCACTAAGAATTAATGACAATGCGATTTGACAGTACCTTTCAAATCGTGTTATCATTCATTCTTAGTTCAGGTTCGGGACTAATCGTAAGTCCGTAGGTGATTCGGAGTAAAATACGCCCGCAACTAAGGCCGAGACTACGGACTCCAGGCTTAGCGAGTAGCCCCCGGGACATCGCATAACATCGTCGGGTTGAACATGAGGGGGCGCGGGCGGCGGTACCATTTTCAATGCCAACAAGCTCGAATGACCCAGCCTTAAGTAAACACTTAATTGAGTTGTTTTTCAAACGGTTTTAAAGCTCAAGTTTTCCTGACAGCAGCATTAATTAAGCTTCAGTACTTTTAAAACCACGTAAAATTTCAGCTAGACAGAGCCTAGGCAACACAGCTGCGTGTCTCAACACAATACTATTACAGCTCATAATTTTCCATTTTTCAGCTAACGATCGCCATCACAGGACATTTTAAGGTCGAATGAGGTGAACAACCTTTGAAGTAGGCTCGTAAGCTTTTAGGGAAAACGCTGACGAATCGGAGAGGACTTTACTGCCGTGTCAATGTCCTGAAGATCTTTGTGATGACACTAAAACTAAGCTTTTCTGATAGCTACGTATTTATCGAAGGTTTTTTAGTCGTTTTGGGGAGATGGGACTGGGAAGAAAGGCCTGACAGTAGCGATTGTTAGAGAACTGAGTTCTTATTTGTTTTATTATCATCGCTTTTGGGAGTATCTTTCTTCACAAAGAGAATTTATTTATTCATTACTATAAGGTTGAATGTCACTTTTACGTCAATTTAAACAACTGGTAATATTTATGTGTGTGATAGATACAACAAGTTTATTTTTTTGGGAATTGTTGAGCTCAGTTAACACAGCAGTTCCCAGTAAAATGGTCAGAAAAGTATAAATTTACCTGGCTTTTCCCTGTTTATTTATTTTATTAAAGGTTATATTAGTACTGGAAGATTAAATGGGAGAAGGGTCCTATCCTGTTTACGATATAGATGTAGATCATTAAATGATCTCCATCTGATCTGATGATATATATAAATTTTATATATATCATCAGTGGACACATAAACATTGAACACACGTATAAACTCTAAGGACGGTGACGCTATTTCTATCCAAAAATATTGACATAAAATAAACCTATCCACTAATCCACGCGACTTAACCATTGACCTAAAAAACCCTTAAATTAGATTACACGAGTACACCATAGATCCACATTAATTTGACACAAACATGAAGTACTAGGTGCACATACTTGTAGCTAGATAGTTCCGTTCCTACCCTGATACGCATTGGTACGCGTACTACGGCCTTGAACCCTCCCCCCTCTCGCTCGCGTATCGATCCGTAGTACTACGCGGCCACCTTTGTTGTTACGTAATACGCCAGTGGTACGCCATTCATATACCGCGCTGTTCCCTGACTACGGCGACTTTTACATGTTTATCTTTTGAATCAGTGAACCTGAAACATGGTTTTATCGGCCTTTTTGGTGGGATTAGGTAGATAAAGGCTGTTTCGTTGAAAAACCAGGGAACATGTAGTTCGTAACGCCTTTGTGGGGCGGGGGGTAAGATGGGAATTTTCGACAAAAACTGGTGGTGTTCTTAATTTAAATTATAGTACAACAGTGGTCAATACAATATCTTTATGATTTCTATTTCTGAATAATTAGAAGTTAAATTCACTTTTCCAAAGGTATAATATTAGTGACTGTATCTTTTCTGTTCGCTGTTTGTGTACCTACAGAAAATTACGCGTGTTTACGATTATGTACGTTAAGCTGATTATTTTTTTCCCCATAGTGTGCTTCTGATGAAATTACATGAACCAAAACATCAGATTTTCACGACGTAACATCTCTATTTACTTGTATGACGTCAATACATACGTGTGTACATAGACCGTCGTGTTCGTTTTAACTAAGTTTCCCCATAAGACAAAAATGGCGCATTGCAGGGAAGGAGTGTTTCGCATTGCGATTCAATTTTCTTTTACTACGGAATAAGATACTCTCATCCTATTATTTACTAGATTAAATAAATACAAACTTATTTTTATTACTGTATTCCTCGTATTCAAGTTAAATTCGTTAATTTAAAGGTATGTTTTCAGGCCTCAGATTTCCTTTGCAAGTTAAAATGAACCTATTGAAGGTAAATTCAAGACTCAATTTTTCATTTACACTGTAGGCTTTGTTGAATTCAGCTTACGATGACAGTTTTTGGAATTTCAACTCTGTTTGTGTGTTTCTAAGGTTTATATTTGTATGGGACAAGATGGCAAGGCGGTCCTTCAGTATTTGGGACCTAATATCACGTTAGGCTAGGTTAGTGAGAAAGCTCTTGGCCGTGCCTGAAAGAAAGTTAATGGTGGCAATGACCTTTCGCTCTGGACAAACACACTAGAATGGTAGTTTATTTAGAAATGTATCATCTCTCAATCCTACTATATACAATTCTTCCGTTACTGACTGATTGAGTGAGTGACTGAGTGACTGAGTGACTGAGTGACTAAAGCAGCACAGCCGAAACTACTGGTCGTAGAAAGCTGAAAAAAGGCATGTAGGTTCCTTGCGGAGTGTAGGGGAGCACTAAGAGAGGATTTTCCGAAATTCCCAAGGAAACGGGAAAAAACGGGATATACGCTTACGGAGTTGCGGGCAAAAGCTAGTACATCTATACTAATATATAAAGCTGAAGAGTTTGTTTGTTTACTTGAACGCGCTAATCTCTGGAACTACTGGTCTGATTTTCAAAAATTCTTTCGGTGTTAGATAGCCCATTTATCGAGGAAGGCTATAGGCTATGTATCATCACGCTAAGACTAATAGGAGCGAAGCAGTAATGAAAATTGTGACGCAGACGAAGTTGCGCGGGTCAACTAGCTAACTAGCTAACTCTTCCCGTACTGAGTGACTGAGGGACAACGCACAGCCGAACAGCTGGTCGTAGAAAGCTGCAGAACGGACGATTTCCCGAAATTCCTAAGGGAACGGAAAAAAACGGAAGATGCGCGTGCAAAGACGCACGTAAAAGCTTGTTATTATGTAAGGGAAACTGACTAACTCAATGCACAGTCGAACCTATACTGGGACTAGTAACATGAAATTTTCCACAAGGTTTCTTTATGTTTTGTGAGTTTTGTGAGCACTAAGGTTTATTTGGAATATGAACCTTTATGGGTATAAAAAGGGTGAAGTGTTAATTCTTTATAATTGAAAAAGTAATGTGCTAATTATTATTTTAACTGTTTTTTAGGGCTAATAAGTATTTTGTATTTTTCTTTATGAATAAGCCTGATTATGTCACTGTACAAAAACAAAAACAGTGCTCGTTGTAGAAAATGTACGTACAATAAGTTAGTATTTCAAGTCGCAGATGAAGCCAAGAAACAAATGAACGCTTTCAGTGTTCAACGCGCAGTTCTTTTGTTTCGACAAGGACTTTTAAAAGTTTACGTATAGGCAGTTGTTTTTTATGTATTTTACTTTATGGTTTTGTTATTTTCCAGCAATTATTATACAACCAACTAGTTGATGCCTGTGTCTTCGTCTGCGTAGATGTTGGTTATGGCGGTACAAAGTTTCTCCTCCCATTTCCATCTCTTAAAATATAAATTTTCAAAAAAAAAAAGACGTTTGTCACTCGGAGACTGCCGCGGTAAATTCAAATTCAAATTCAAATTCAAAGCATTTTATTTCAAATAAACCATTCACAGGCACTTTTGAAACGTCAAGGTCGGTCAGTCAAAAACATGGAAGCTATTTGCACGTTCCAAAGCGTAGATCTCTATGGAGAAGAACGTGCAAGAAACTCCACGGACACTCTTTTAAATCATGTTCTGGTTTTACAAAATTTCAAGTTACATATACTTGTTGCTTCTGCATGTGAGGACAATGCAAAGGAAAAAAAAAAAAGGGCTTATTATAAGAATTTTAAATATAAAGATTAAAATAAGCCAATGGCAGTTAAGAGATGACCAGTCTCAACCGACGGCGCCTGTTCACGAACATGACGCGTGTATCGGCACCCTTCAGCTCAACCATTTCGAAGGGAACCGAATGATCAAACCCACGCGCCGCCATCAGCGAGACATTTGAGTGAGCATGACATGCTCTCAACCACCATGATCGTTCATGTCCAACAAGTAAAACTATAACTACTCACATAAAATGTAAATGGTTTCATGGTACTCACATTTACAAAATTTGAAAAATATGCTTCTACTTTACACAAAACTATGGTTGTCAATGACCAAATAATGAAAAATAAATTAATAAAGAGAACGATTAAGTTCTTACATCAAAAAGAATAAATAAGTAATTAATATAATAATATAATTTGTATGTATATAAGAATAAATAAACGAAATAATGTAAGAACCTCTAAAAGGAGCGAGCATCTCTTCCAAATATAAAAACATAAAAACCTAAAAAGTGGACCTAAGCAGCTGTGACTGTGGAGCAGGACCAGCATTTAGCCAAGCGTTTTTATCGAGGATATAATCTTCCAGTTTATAATACGCTTGTCTACATAGTGTGCGTTTTATGCATGCTTTAAATTTTCTCTCATTCAGTTCGAGAATATCAACTGGTATTTTATTATAAAATTTAATACAGTACCCCATAAAAGAAGTGTGTACTTTGGCCAATCTGAATCGGGGTTGATCTAATTTGTTCCTATTTCTAGTATTAAAATTATGCCTGTCACTAATCTTGCTAAAGAGATGAAGATTTTTCCGAACATACATAATATTTTCGTAAATGTATTGACAAGGTACCGTCATGATGTTGATATCCAGTTGTCTGATATAAAGCTATTGCATAGCATTTTTTATCAACTTATGCAATTATAATTATATATTTATTTTATTTATGTAGTATTTTTTTTCTGTTTTTTCTTTTCTTTGATATTAATTCAAGTTACACTTTGAGCTAAAAAAAAGTAAAACTAAAAAGTATCACCGCTGTGCCGGTCGGAGAGGGGGGTGTTAGGTTTTTTTCGTTACGGAATTTCTGGATTCGGTCTCCACGCTCAAGGCCCGCGATAGAAGCTATGCAATAGCTTAAAAAAAAAGTATTAGCGGATGCTTGCGTTCCAAAAATAATCGTACCTATTTCAAATTTCAGCTTTCTAGACTAAAGGGGAGTTTTTGATCCGTACTCATTACTTTGTGGTTAAAAATATTGGGAACATTTTAATACGTTTTTCGACCAACCGCTTGTTATTAACTAACAGTTATTTATTTCACCATTGATCAAGCTAAATACTGATTGTTTGCGCACTAACGATATTTTCACTTCGGAAGTGATCAAACAATTTGATCAAATAGAAATACGAAAATTTCATATTTCTTCATGCCATTTGACGATGCCCTTTAAGGATTCCGTACCCAAAGTGGAACGGAACCCTATTACTAAGCCTCCGCTGTCCGTCCATCCGTATGCCTGTCAGCGGGCTGTATTTCAAGAACCGTAATGGGAAGTTATCCAGTTGAAATTTTCACAGATTTTGTATTTTTAATGCCGCTATAACAATAAATAATAAAAATTGAGGTTTATGTACGAAACCCTTTGTGTGCGAGTCCGACTCGCACTTGGCCGGTTTTTTATACATCATTTTCTTCCTACAGATATCCATGCCAACTTTAAAAACCCGTCAAAGGCTGGTTCGATCAGAACCAGCCTTTTTGAACATCTATGGCTCGCCAGGTTTAGAATAACGTTATTAAGACCGTTAAGCATTAAATTCAAAACAATAATACCACGTCATGCATGTTAAAACGAGATCCAGTTGTCTGATATAAAGCCTTTCCATGTCTTCATTAAGATAGTAAGATACAGCTGTAGATCGTGTAGATCAATTAAATTAATTAATTTAATTAAAACAACACGATAACACATTGAAATTAACCGTATCGTCGAGCTGATTACAATTCGGGGATTTAGCTAAATATTTATGAGAAAGACTTGTTAAACGGTCAGATTATCTGGGTTCTGACTAATGTGTACAAGGAAAAGTAATGTTAGTATAATAGGTATCTCTTTCTTATCTCGTTTTAATCAGGTTAGGTAAGTTATAAATTGTCCTACATTGTTCTCATTGTGTCTATGTTTGTGTTATTTGTACGAACCTAATTTATTATATCAACTGTTTAAAGACATATTTTCAGGACTGAAACTTAGCAATTTCAAAGAAACAATAAACCAACACGGTGCCTGTTTTATCAAAAGGTTACTTATGCGTAAAATATTCATTTTCGTGAGGCCATTTTATGAAATTTCATTAGAGCTAGTTAACATCAATAAAAAAGAAACTGGGATCTCTAGCGCATGGAAGAGCTTCTAGGCAACCTAGCTGTGTTTATCCTAAAAAGCGAATCGCACAGCTCTCTTGTAGTTAGACTTATCATAGGATAATTCTGATAACTTGACACACGTGAAATAATATCGGTTACAACAAACTCCCTAATGATCACGAGTCCAATATAAAACGTTCGACACTTACTCCGAACAACTACCTGCCTATGGTAGGCGCCAAATAAACTTGCAATAAAGTACATTGACTTGCCCCTAATATTTCTTCGTAAATACCCGAACAATAAATTATGAACCGCTTTTCATTAACACAGAACGTAAAGGATCACGACAGCTAAGTCGATACATGACAGCTTGGTCTTTATTTTTGTTTTTTAAATTAAGAAAGTCATTTGAGGTGAATGCCTATTATTGCACATTTATGTGACGCCTACCATAAACAAAACAACAGGAACTGATAACCATCGCTTTAGGACCAATTATAAATATTCTAATAATGGAAACCCTATGAGGATATCGATTATTCACAGCGATATTTACATGAATATCATATTTACCTCAGAAAAATAAGGTAACCACTGTAGGGACAATAGTTTGTGAGAATACCTGTATAGCTAAAAATTAACACATTTCTCTCATTTATTCTAATAAAATCGTTGGTCCTTACTTAATATCAATACACACCCAACATTAGTGTAGTCTGTTTTTTATCTTGGACACTAAATTTACAAATACAAATGTCAAAACTGACTTAAATGCTATTGAAATCTATGTCAGTTTGCCATTTTCACTTGTCAATTTAGTCTCTGAGATTAAAAACAGACTAGGTAGGTAACCCTAGATAGCTGAAATTTGAAATATAGGTACAAAGATTTACTTTATAATGTCATCAACCAGCTCAGAAATGGGAGAAAATTGCACCGCAATAACCGACATCTACATGGACAAAGTCGCAGGCATCAACTAGTATTTAATAAGCCTATTACTCCATTGTAGTGAAGGGACCTTCAACAGAAAGAAGATAATATTTCTTTACAGGGATTAAATCTTTTGACGGTGATGTCACGGGTGAGGGGTGAATGGGGGTGAAAGACACGTGTAACAACCCCCTGGGGTGGTAGCACCCCGCCCCCGCTTTTTATATCATTAGTTGAAAGTAATCAGAGACATATTACCACTTCTTCAATATTTACTTAATTCGAGAATGTAGAGTTTATATACCTAATGTATTCGGTATTTGTTTTAAGGATCTTTTATGAGAATCGAGGAGCTCGTGGCTACAAGAAATTCCGTGTTACCCAGGTAATGGGTTGTGGAGGTCTGGTAGGCAGCGACTCCTCGTAAAATACTGGTATTCAGCTAAATCCAGCTTGACAGGAAGCCGACCCCAACAAAGTTGGGAAAAGGCTAGGCAGACGATCTTTTATGAGAATCGTACAGCTTGCTTGTACTATCTGCCACCTATTGTATTTTCCTTGCAAAGAGGGTTTTCAGGAAAATTCACGCCACCAGTTGGCGCCATATATGCGAGAGTTTCTCTACTTTAGAAATGTATAACTTATGACGTAAACATGACGTTTTGACAAGTGTCAGGATCTTTCGCCTAAGTGCTGCCACCTGGTGTGTGTCATTTCAGAAAACCCTCAATGATGGTTGTTTATACTTTTAATACCAGCCTATATCAATCAGTCGGTGAACTCGAACAAGGTTTGGTACAGGATACACTATCGCTACATATATAGGTCTAGTCTGGTAAGGTTTATAGCAGACTCCAATATTTTGGGAAAAGAGTAACTATGGAGTTTCTTGTCCATTCTTCTCCATAAGAACCTACCTTTCCGAATGGACAGTAGAGTCACTTCAGAATTTTTATATATTTGAAATGTGAATGACGTTCAAAAGTGCCGTTTAATGGCCTAATTGGAATAAACGTTTTGACTTTGACTTTGATAGCTTTGGCTAAGATTATAGTTACAGGTAGGTATACAACAGTTTTAAACATTGTATAAAAAACATTCAAGAAAGAAAAATCTTATTTATTTAAACTTTATGTACAATAGTGGTACATGGGCGAACTTTAAAAAAAAATTGACCCAATTCTTCCATTTTCCTCAATCACCCGCCAAACCCGGAAACCCCGAACATACACGTGCAAAGGTAACCAAAAAATTAAAAATAAATCAGTGATGGCGAAACCTCCTCACATTTGGTAAGGCTACGTACTTACTGCGCCGCCCCGCTTCGCTGGCCGCGCTCATTCTTGATTGATACACGTGGACCACCCCCGCGTGGGTGTACCCCGCCCCTCCTCGCGAACACCCCCGCCCTCGTACCGATAGTGTAGAACAAGGCTTTGTTAGTTGATTCTAATAATTGCCGACTGTAAGGGTAAATGTTATCGTTATCGTTTTGTTGGTGGGTAGACAAAGAAACTGATAATTTTGTTTGGAGAGTTACCTAGGTGTATTTGTTATGGTGTACTAGTTTGTATATTTATCAGTGTTCACTTACTCAGAAACAGGAAATAGATTAGTATGTGTCCTCGTACCTATTCTGTCCTAGTACCTAGTATGTCTAACAAATTACTAACACCCTGTTATTTATATTTTTTATGTGTGCTACTAACAACCTTACTAACGTTTCATTTGTTAAAAATGTATGGACGTATGTCTGAATTAAAGATATATTATTATTATTATATAGGCAGGGCTTTTTTAGTTCTTCGTCTCTATGTTGCTTAACGTTAAATCCTGGTTATGTTTAAAATTACGTTTTTTAAACACTAGCCTCCGTTTATACGTATATTCTTTGTAAATTCCGAAGATTCATTTTGCCCACATCATAACGTCTCTTTGCAAAACTGAAGCTTCCTTAGTTTGGGCTGGGCGTCGCCGTCGATGAGCCAACAAAATCAGTGAACACATGAAATCTAAGATAGAGTAAAGGAAAAACCCAAGCATGGAATACCTATCCTCTAATCGAGGTCCCTTAAAGACCTTGATTTCCACCGAGTACTTGAACTTGTTTACATCATATACACGTGTTCCTCGAATTATCTCAAAATAAACCTGAAAACAAAATGCTGCTGCTAATGCTGTGCCATCATTAATATCTTCAACAGTACGGGCTGTGTGGACCTTAAGAGAGACTTTGACCTCTGAGTTTATTTCGGTGTTTCTTCTCAGGATAGCCAGCCAGGAAACACCGGCCTCATCTAGCTAAAAATTACCAAAAAAGATTGCCGTGTAAAAGTGTTATGTTTAACCTACTAACAAAATAAATATAATTTATCATCCTTTATCATCTTTATCCTTTATTTTTTTCCTGAACGTGCTCAGCCACAAGCTAGACAACCCCCTTCTGGGGCACTGGGTTCAAGCACAAATGCGTGTGCCCGGGGCCCCAGAGGGTGGCAAATACTTAAATTAATTTAGTTTTTTTAAATGTACCTAACATTGTTTTTAAGTCTTTCTACTAACAATATTATGGACCAAGAATGACTGAAATATATATATATTTATTTTTTTGTAGGTACTTGATTATTTAATGTGACTGAGTGTGTATAGAATACATATTTAAGTTAGTGAGTCTGTGAAACTTGAAATAAAATGATTAATACACCAGCAATGGTAGTATTTGTAAAACGATGTTTAATGTAAAATCTTAATGTACATATACTGAGAAATAAATACTTAATAATTTACTTTTATTTTTTATACTTTATTATTATTATTTATCAGTTAATGTTTAGCCCCCGTAACTTGGCGGGCTAGATGCAGTGGTTCAGAGGGGGGGGCTCGGGGTGAACCCCCTAGCTCAGGGGCTGGCACGTGTACCGTTGCCTAGCGATGGTGTAAAGATACCGGGTTGATACAGAAGTATTACTGAAGAATAATGCTGAGGGCGCATATTGATTGTATTAAACAGATACTTTTTAATATTGAAAACCTTATTTTAAGGTTCCGTATCCAAAGGGTAACGTATTAAAAGCTTAGAGCGCTACGCCACAAGCGCAAGAGAGCTAGATAGTTAGCTAAGACAAACTTTGAGACCGTCTTTCACTATCGAAAAGAACTCCAAATCCATTGCTTCGTATGTCTAAAAATTCTTCTGCTCGACAACGTATAGCACGCAATGAATACGGTAACAATGTCAAAATGAAAGCATGCATGGCTAAGTACATATTTTTTAGGGTTTAGAACATCCTTAAGAAAAGGAACCCTTACAGGATCATTCGTTTTATTACGCAAGTCGAATACTGAAATTCTGGGATTTTTGTACTATAGTTTTCTTAGTGAACCTTCTATAACTGAACCGTTAGTAGTGTACCACTCCCACGCCCGATTCCCGGAACATCCATAAAATCTAATGTAAGTTCGTTTTAGCGGAAGCTGCCAACATTTATTAAATTCCCTAAGAGAACGTTTTGTTGGTAGTTTTCGCGAAAATTTTGTTTTTAATTACTATCAAGTGTTGATTTCTTAATGGAAGTGTTATCATATTAAGAAGGTGTCACATAAATTTAAGTCCGTAGTAAAAATTTCATTGATTGAAAGTGATATTTTACAAATTATTGGTGCCATTTTTTTTGTCAAAGTAACATTATATTGGACATTACTGACTGAGCATTTTTCCGGAATAAAAGTAACATACCCGGAGATGGGGTCTCTTTCTACCGGTGAAAGAGTTTTCTGAATCAGATCAGCGCTCCTACAGACTAGAAACAAACTAGTTTATCTCTTTATATTATTACTTTAGATTAGATTATAATAGCCTCATAATAATCTTATACTAATATGTAAGGCTGAAGAGTTTGTTTGTTTGCTTGAACGCGCTTATCTCAGGAACTACGGGCCCATTTATCGAGGAAGGCTATAGGCTATATAACTTCACGCTAAGACCAATAGGAGCGGAGCAGTAATGAAAATTGTGACGCAGACGAATTTGTGCGGAACAACTAGTATAATATAACTCTACTTCGTCAGTCCAATTTAAATTCTAAACTTAAATAATTATCAATAACATTAATAAAATTAAACAATTAAATTTTTATCCATACTTAATTAATTAATTATATCTAGTAAAATATTTCAAATTGCTTCAAATAAATAATGACTTCCGCCTTCCGCGCGATAACTTCAAATGCGTAGTTCGTAGCACCCGTCTACGAAAGCGTAGCACAGCGCTACGAGCCCGCTACGACGGCGCCCAAGCGTAGCCAACGCCAAGAATGCCTTTTGGCATAAATTAATATTTTATTTCTATTTAGTTTAAAAGGGAATACTATAAATTGTATAAGTTTTAATATTTCATTTAAATTTATCCTTATTTTCTGTGAAATCCAAGGTGAAATTAATCCAATATTCCTACAACGAATTTGACTCATATTTACACGATTTCCAGTTATTTTATTACTTACTTTCCTGGAATTTACTTGACCTTACTTCAAGTATATTATTTAGAGCTAAGATATTACAGTGGTGCACTAAAATAACCTCGCTCTTACATCGATCGGTGAGTCGATGAAGTCAGCTTTAGCTGAACATTGCAACAACACAAAATGAACAGTTAGTAGAGTTAATTGAATTGTTAATTTGTTTATATTTGTAAAAGTCATCATTTCAGCCGAAAGACGTCCACTATATTAGACATAGGCTCCCCCAAGGTGGGGGGTTTGTCATAATCACCTTGCTTAAAAAACACGATTATATCGATGCAATTCGGAAATTCTTCTACTGGAAATTATCGTTCGGCTTATTTTTATCTTGGAAAAAATTTCAGCCTCTGTGTCTCTCTTGGTTTCAAAGCCGTCAAAATTGGATCAGAAGGATTGAACATACTAGCTATGTTATCCTTTTGATCTGTTTTCACGTAAGGCTTAAGAAAAGATCATGTGTCATCAATGTAATTAGGAAAGACGCAACCTTATTGCCATTAATAGAACACAAATTCAGACGGTTTCAAATAAATTTCCGGGTGAGAAACAATGCGAGGAACTACGTTTGATCCAGGGATCAAACGTAGTTCCTCGCATTGGACAGTTGCGCTTACGACCATAAAGGCTCCCGTAGAAACGCGATACGACAATACTAAAACCTTTTTATAGATTCGTTCAATACACAGAACAATATCTAGGACAACGCGTTCTCGCAACTATTTCGCGGTGCATCTGTCTATGGAAGCCTTAAGACCGACGCCAGCGAGTCTACTAACATTTTTTTTTTTTTACTATTAGTAGGCACACGCGTGACCACCATCTCACCTGATGGCAAGCAATGATGTGGTCGAAGATGGAGCACGCTTGCCTAGAAGTAACCTATTCACTCTTGACTTAAAGACTCCCAGGTTGTAGCTATCGGGAAACACAGACTCCGGCAGGGAATTCCACTCCTTAGCTGTACGCATTATGAATGTGTTCCCAAAACGTTTAAAATGATGTAAATCCACCAAAAAATTAAATTAAATTAAATTAAATTAAATTAATTTATTTCATAACTTAGGACTAGATTACATTGTGGACGCGGTTACAAGGTATAACGTTTCTAAATCTAGTTAGTGGGTGCAGTACTGTTCCTCTAGATAGGTTACAACGTAACCTGTGTTTAGATAAACAGTTCCGATCCCCTGTGGTAACATAGTGGTTTGCTTATACCTAGTACGTGAGAGTGTATCGAGTTACAATGAAAAATAATATTATATAAACAGGAACAAACGAAAAACCAAAGGTCCCATTTGAACCAATAAGAATTACAGTTTTAAAGAAAAATAAAAATAAGGTTAAAAAAAAAATATGTTTAGTTTTATTATGTTTGGAATAATTGTAAATAGTGTAGTGTGTGTTAGGTTTTAATTATTGGTATATGTTGTGTGTAATGCATGAATGTGTTTAAGTCACTTCCTTAGGAATTCCTCCGTTTCATTGTAGTTTAAGTTAAGTAATAAAGTGCGAGCAGTCTTTTTACAAATAAAATGTTTTAAACCAAAAATTTGGGTTCTTGCATTAATTTTATTATAAAGTGAAGGGCCAAGATATAGAGCGAATTTTTTAATAAAAGCTGTGCGTGCCGGTGGAACTGTACAGATAAGGTCTTTACGGCGTTTAGAAATTTGCTTAAAAGGTGTTCTTTTGTGTTGTCGTAAGACTATTTGTAAGATAAATTGTTGTCGCACATTAAGTAAACTGCAAGATCTATACAGTTCGGTAGTTGGAAAAAGAATCGGTCTGAATGTTGCCACTTTTAGGATAGCTCTGTGAGCGATTTCAAGGGGCATAAGTATGGTTTTAGCAGCTCCACCCCAGCAAGAGATACAATAAATGAGGATTGACTGGCAGAGAGCAAAATATACCTTCCGGATAATAAAGGGGTTGGCTACATGTCGCAGAGTTTTAAAAATATAAATAAGCTTACGTAAACGACCAGTAAGTGAGTTGATGTGTGATCCAAAATTAAGGTTTTTATCAAGAACTATCCCAAGATATTTAACTTGTTTCACTGAGGTTAGAGTAGGACATTGACAATTAAGTTGTGATTGTGTGAGACAAGAATGGGCTTTTAAACAGATTGAGGTTTTTGGTTGGGAAGTGTTGGAAATTGAAAAGGTGATGAAGTTAGTTTTATTGGCATTGAGAGTCAGAGTGTGAGATGAAAGCCACTTCAAGACAGAATTAAAGCCATCCTGTGCCGTTGCTTGAAGTTGCGACCATGAGTTTGCGGTGAAAGTGATAGCAGTATCATCTGCAAAGGAAACTATTGTAGCATTTGGAATTCGAAGACTGCAAAGGTCGTTAATAAAGACTAGAAATAATGTGGGTCCCAAAATGCTTCCTTGGGGCACGCCATACTGAATGGGTAGTTCATCACTTTTGTGATTCTCTATAGCCACTAGTTGGGAGCGATTGGTAAGATAACTCTTGAATAGATCAAGTGGAGCCCCCCTCACACCTAGACTTTCAAGTTTGAGTAAAAGAGTAGAGACGGGAACGGTGTCGAATGCCTTCGCAAGATCCAGGAATATAGTTAGGACTTTATTGTTGGCATTCAGATTATCCACTATATTGTTGACTAACATATGGACAGCGTCACAAGTGGATTTGTTCCTGCGAAAGCCAAACTGTTGGGGTGATAACAGCTTGAAGTGATCGAGGTAGCGCACAAGCCGTTTGTTTATAAGGCGTTCAAGCACCTTAGACAAGGCACTAAGAACTGCTATTGGGCGATAGTTATTTGGTAAACTCCCGTCGCCACCCTTAAAGATAGGATGAATAATTGCCTTTTTAAAAGAAGTAGGAAAGGTAGCCGATTCAAAGCAAAGGTTGAAAATGTGGCTTAGTATAGGTGCAAGGGTTCGAGCATATCTTCTAAGAAAGGTTTGAGATATGCCATCCCATCCAGTGGCCGCATTGACCCTCAGCTGGTTAATGGTACTTATGACTTCATCCGGATCTGTTTGTTCTAAGACAAAAGATTTGTTAGATTTTGAGCTCTGTGTGAGGGGTTCGTGATTTTGAATATTTTCTGCAAGTTTTTTCCCAATATTGACAAAGTATTCATTTACCTTATTGCAAGACTGTTCGGGAGAGTAGGAGTGGGTTAAGAGTTGATTGGAGGGATTCTTCGTTTTTTGAGAATTTGTGATAGTTTTTATGGTGTCCCATAGTTTTTTAGGATTTCCAGATGCCTTTTTTAGTTCTTCCGAGTCGTATTTTCTTTTTACTTTTTTCAACTATGCATTGCATATGCACACAAATATGCATTTCTCTGCCCGAATGTATCATAGAAAGTGAAATAAGTTATAAAGTCGGAACAGCAACAGTTTCTACCCAATCACTTTCGTTTTCTTCATTAATTGTGTTTATTCTAAACATGTTATGTATTTATTCGGTTTCTTCTCTTTATGTGCTTTGAAGTGATTGAATTGTGATTAACGTTTTTGATTTGATAATAAATCGAAATGTTGTAATAGAGGGAATTGCTTTCTCAGTTTTGTGAAGCAGATGTTGTGTTGTATCGATATTAAAAGTTATGTCTTTATTTTGACTCTCAGTATTAAGCATAGCACCAACAAAAAAACCGGCAAGTGCGAGTCGGACTCGCACACGAAGGGTTCTGTACCATAAAAATTAATTTTTATTATTTTTTGTTAAAGCGGCAATAGAAATACACAATCGTTGAAAATTTCAACTGTCTACCTATTACAGTTCTTGGATACAGCCCGCTGACAGACAGACGAACGGACGGACGGACGGACAGCGGAGGCTTAGTACCCAAAGGGTAACCAACGGAACCCAATAGGGTACGGAATCCTAAAAAAGTTTAGCTGGGACTCTAAATTGTACCAACGATTACTATCGACTCGAAGAATAGGATCGAAATAATAATATTGAAGTTCTTGATATTTGTGATTGACCAAGTGTCATTTCAATAGCGCATATCAATCACATTTTGGACTTTTTGGAAATTATTCGCTGAAAGAATGTCCTACTAGCCGCTGTTGATTCTTCTTCTTATCGTGTGGACAATAAGGTCTCACGACCCTAGTGTCAGAGTTTCTAAACCACCTCAAGGGCCACTGACATGGTTTATTTGACGATCACCATTTCGCGGTTATGGGTTTGGTTTGGATTTAGGGATTTTTTTTGTTAATTGAAATGGCGTGTTCCAGTAAAATACAAGCAACCTGAAATAAACTATCAAACTTCTAAGTAGGTCCTACCAACTTGTCTGTGGACCTCAAGCTTCTTTGACATAAGCTTCTAGAATGCAATGTGTGTCGTGTAGGAAAACGGCTCGCATCGAGACATATGACGTAACTGGCACGGCTCGCGGACCTCCGCTTACATAACGGAGACCTTACAAGGATCGCCGCGGCTACGTCCTATAGCTCAGCCTTGACATGTGTCAAAATAGCTTTAACTTTGTGTTTAAAGTTTAATTAACGAAAACATATTCAACTAGGTAAGATTAAACTGTATCTTTTCCTGTACGAATGTGTTCTATGACTTATTTTCCTTAATATGTAAAATATAAGTTTATTAAAGCGATGTTTTATGCAATATTAAAAAATAACTGGTCATTTAAGTCTTTATTCTGCGTTAGAATTATAGCGCTAACGATAGCCCTTGAAATCTTCATGAGTAGTTAATGACCTAGATTTTTGGAGCATGATGCAACGTTACTTTGAAACTTTATTAAAATACCAAAAATAATTTTAACAAAACTATAGTTTACCTCAAAAAATCATCCTTGACATTCCAAAACTTCAAAACACTTCCAGAACCGAACATCCAAATCCAAAATTCAAATTCCGCACTCTATCTGTCAAAAATCACAAACGTCAGAGCGCGCGCGTTTTATTTTTAAACTGGCAACGCGCGACCTCAGCGCTTGAATGTAGTGCCAATGTCACAATATCTAGGTCTATGTCAGCGAGTGGCCTCACTGCCGCGGGGATATGTCTGCACGTTTTGTGGCCTTATTTGGCGCTTTTGGCGGGGTCACTGGGCTTTTTGGTGATCATATTCTTGCGGTTGGTTTGTTACACCTGTGTTACGTGGTTTAGGTTCAAATCGGCATCAAATCGAACTTTTTGAACTGCAAAATCAATGGTAAACTACACTAAGGACACCAGCATTTTTTTTTTATCTCGAAGTAAATGAAAATAAGCAACATGGTTATTTTATTAATCATTAGGAATTCTCAGATTTATATTTATGTACCGAAGGATTTTTTCTACGCAAACATTTTGGCGCCAATGTCGTAACCACGTCGGCCATGTTTGTCATAGTAACGTGAATCACATCCCTATATCAACTTGCTATAAATAGTCAATGAAAAGAGTTACATGTCAACAAGAATGTACCCACGCTAGTTAACATTGTATATTACGTTCTACTATGTTATTAAGTGATTTTGTGTATAATTTGATTAAAGGGTACCCACACAGATGAAGGCTAGTTTTAAACGGCTATACAAGTATCCCATGGTCAATTTGTTTGGCTTTAGTATTTAATTAAACATATTTTAATAACAAATTAGTGGTTAGCTAATAACTGTAGTATTTAGAACAGTGTTGCTAGATCAAAAAACTTTTACGTCAAAAGATCTTTATCCAAGGCGATGTTTGTTAATCATTTGACAAACTACTATTGAAAAGCAATAAAATTGCTTGAAAATCGTGGAATTATTTATTATCGTGTTATTATTTAGTTAGCAAGTTACTCATTGTCTCTGATTTTTGAACATAAGTCACTCGAGTGAGATCAGTTGCCAGCGCAATGTCTTATTACGACAGGCTGCCAAATAGCGTGGCGTAAGCACACGTAACCATCTATAACTGTCCCGAACCGCTCTTTATAAATCAATCTTTATTATTCTTTTAGCAAAAATGATGCAAAAAACGAGAACAAACCAATTGAAAAAAAAAACAAACGATGATTCGAGGAAAATTGCTCAGTGGCTGTGAACTAAATCCTATTCTATATAAATATCGAAGTCAGCAATCGAATAAATTCGCAAAATAAACAAATAGTTACAAACTAGTGCAACGGAGTTTGTAATATTGCGAAAATCGTAGTCAGCGACTACGATTTTCGCAACTACTACATCCACACTAGACCAAGTTACAGTTTACTTGATTGCGAAATAAGTTATTAAGTCAATGCTAAGGTCACAACTTAAAGGCTATGTTAACTTTGTATTAATTGACATAGATTTTTTGCACACTACTCTATGATAAAAACAAATATTAGGAAAGATTTGCATGATGGTAACAGACTTTGTAACCACATCGCCTGACCGATATCTTATAGTACAAGGTTAACTTTAATCTACAGCAGTTTAATTGCAGTTTGAGTTATCATTTTAACCTCGAAATCGTTCCCTGAAACCCAATTTTTAATGTCATTAACACGATTTACAGATAAACAGTAGATTCGATAGTCGATTGTACTTGCATCGACAACTGCTCGTGATGCTGGCCCTGAGGGTAACCTTGCTTCTCTCTCTCGCCCGCACTTGCGACTGCCTGCATCTGTTCGTCTCTGTCTAGCTGGATGTTTGCAGTGATAACTACCGGATTCCGTGCGCGTGCGCCGTGATCAAAACGAATGTGTTTGATATTTCCTTCAGTGATGAAAGGGCTGTTTGTTTTGGCGTGGGAAAATGGAGGATTTTGTGACACTTTGGGATCGTCCTAGATTAATTTGTTAAGAAAATCGACTACCTAGTAGTTAAGGAAAAATTGGTACCCTGTCATAGCAAGGCCGCGCCGCGTAAGGCCCAAAGGGAGATCGCGATTATGAAAATAATGGAAGGCTTTTTCTAGCAGACAGTACAGGCTGAATAGTATTTAAAGAAACTTTTAAAAAGCCTTGAATCAATTAAATTGATGCTAAAAAAATATTTTAAAATAAGCATGCGGCAAGCACGTGCTGGCTGCAAACAATGGAACAAGAGCAAATATTTCATGTACCAGCGATATTTTAACCAATTTTCTCAGGAGTTACAATGCGTAGTGCAATGGTACTACCAGAAAAAAACAAAAGACGTCACGTTGAGTATCAATAAAACCATCACCTGAGTATACACAAGTATATATATTTTGCCAAAATGTTTACAGATATGAACAAGGCCATCCTTGCATCGTGTACCAACATTAAGGTATTTTCTAGATATCATCTTCATCAATTTTTATAAAATTCTCCCGTTACTGACTGATTGAGTAACTAACAAACAACGCAGAGTCAAAACTACTGATCATAGAAAGCTGTAGTATGCATGTCCTTGGGAAGTGTAGGAGAGCACTAAGAGAGGATTTCCCGATATGGGAACGGAGACAAAACGGGATATGCGCGTACGAAGTCGCGGGCAAAAAGCTAGTTATTGTTTTGTGATACCCATTCTAGCTGAGTCGTAGTGTTGTTTTAGAATGTTTTCCTGATAAGTGCGACACGTGTGCTGCAGATAAATGCAGATTTCAAGGTATCATAACAAAGTCTAACGTCAGAGTGATTGCTCATCCTATATTTTCCTCTGGTAGGTATTTGGCTTGCTCAGTCAAAGGAATTTTTAGTGGATTAGATTGGTTGAAAACTCGAGTTCAATGTAGCATCCATTTCCCTTCAGACCATGAACTATCATCATATCCCAAAACGGCAAAGTACTTAGAGAAGATCAAGACACTGCACTCATAATAACGATTCTCTTAAGAAAAATGTGATTTCCGGTTTGACTGGAAGCCGACCCCAATATAGTTGGGAAAGGCAGATGATGATATAGAAAAGTCTCTCAGGTCTTTTTCAATAAAATTAGAATGATCTGACAAAAAACCATCGACAATTATAATAAGCATGCATCAACAATAAATTGTTCTGTTTTTTTTAAGAAAATTCACTGGAAACCACTGGTCTAGTAACCTAACTAGAAAAAAGTACATTTTACACCCACTGCGATATAATTAGGCACATGCTCGCTCCATCGCATTTGTGTAACTATCCTCAGCCAAAACTACAATAGATACTATGTTTTTGTTATGTAAATGTCCAGTTATGTCGAACAAATTATCGCCACAATACATAGAAGTGACAAACTGCTGGTCTATGTGCCCCACTGACCCGCTTCCCCAATAACTTGTACTCTGATGAGGCGATTAAGTTTCGCGACTGTTCAATATTTTAATACGGCTAATTACTTTGTTAGTTGCATGTGTGGATTATGTATATAGATGAATTTGGACACACTTTCGACAATATAACTTTTTAGGCTAAGAATTAAGGAGGCTGTGATTCAGTAGGTTCGTACGGGTATCCCGTATTACAGGATATCATGCTTACGACCGCACAGGCATAGATATACCTAAGAGTAATTTTTAGAGTTCCGTACTGGAAGGGTAACAACACAAGTTTTTTTTCGGTTTATGTTACGGAACCCTTCGTGTGAGAGTCCGACTGTCACTAGACCGTTTTTTTTTTCATTTTCGTGACAAATAAGTAAGCTTTTGATTGCCAATGTTGAATACTAATTTTTTGAATGAGATTTTTCGTCAAAAGATTCTTGTGAATGAAATTTATGTAGTAGAAAACATCCACATTTAGGTTTTTTTTTTAAAAAAAAAAACGTTGCCCACACTAGGAATTTCTCCTGTATAGTGGGTGCGTTTACAAACACACAAAGTCACATACACCAACAGCCAGACCCGGAACAACTAACTATTGGCCATACAAATATTTGTTCCGTGCGGGAATCGAACCCGCGACACGCAGCGCAGCAGTCTAAACTTGAAACAATTACAAAACTTGCAACAGAAAAAGTATAAGTACACAAAAATTGGACACCTCCAATTCCACCCCAACATACCCCCACTTACCCCCTCTACTTAAAGACATCAGTTGACATTCAAGGGAATTAGGACAACCAATTATATTATCTGCCGGCATGCCCAAATTGGACCAAGGCCGTCAACGTCGGTTTGGAGATAAATAATGTATGAGCGTATGTACTGTGCATGTCGCTCGTAGATATAACGTGGCTCGTTTGTGAGGAGTCATTAGCTGATTAGCTTTGCCAGGGTTGGAGAATGATCTGCAGAATACTTGTGGTAGGTAGGTAATGATATTTTGGCAAGATCATTTTGATAAAAATCGAAGGAGCGAGTCAGCTATTTTTATCAGAATTTAACTACTACACTATAGTGGTTAAACCCAAAGGTTGACTGGTATAAAATACCTTGTTGCCTTAAGTCTACCTTTTGTACTATACATAAAGTTGAAATAAATGCATTTTCAGCGCTTCCACAGCCATTTCACATATTTACTTAAAAATTCACGTCCCCCGCAGCTTCGCTCCCGTCAACTGGTAACTTTCTAATTTTTTTCTTTCATAATAACCTTCTCCTGTCAGTAACAAACACAACATTAAAAGAATTAGTGAAATCAGCCCACCAGCCGTTCACGCGTGATGCCGTGTCCTAAGATTTGACAAATATAGATTATAGGTCACTTAACACTAATTAAATAAGACGTAACTACACACAGCTTTTTTTAAATACTGATTTTTTTCTTTTATTTACTTTTCAATGAAGCTAAATGCCTATTCCAGTTTCTATAGTTACTTTGGGCAGTATTTTTGACCTGTGGCAACTGTTCTTATTTCACTAACACTTCAATCATACATTGTAGAGCCGAACAAACCATCATAATTAAATAATTAATCAAACACATACATTAGCTATCTAGGGCGCGTTCTGCAATCGCCAGTTATTGTTTAAAATCAAAACGGTCATATGCGCAGACGCAGCGGCTGTCGCAACGCGCCCTAAATTATCGTACTTTGTGCAAGTGCAGCGAAACACCAGTTACTAGTAATACGATGACTCATTTATGCCATCTTTATATGTAATTATTTTGTTCAGCCTTTTTGTACCTACGGAGAAATTACTAGCAAGTAGGATCAAGTTGGTTCTTTGAAATTACTATTATCTTATTTTGGGGGATTTTGAAGAAATAATTTGATGTAGGGCCGATTTTTCATTCCATAGTCAGAGAACGTTTACCTGAAAAAAAGCGGTTTGACAGCTCTTGTACTGAAAATATGTCAAACAGCAATATTTAGTCTTCAATAAAAACATGTTGACTATTGAAAAATCTGCCATTAAAACAATAGAAGGCTAACGATGCTGCGAAATCCCAGATCTTACAATACAATCGCCAAAATCAAAGGCTCTAAAGAACCTATAAAACCGGCTCATTAAATACTAATTACAGACAATAATTACCATATTCGAATGACCTTTTTAGAGCAGTCCGACTTATGCCTAATTAGAACGCGCGATTTCGATGCACCGCATAAAGAACGCAATCTCGGTATAATGTTACAAGGTCTTCTTATTCGAACCAAACACGTGAGCCGTAAGAAATACATAGAAAATAAAGAAATATAAAATAATAGCTATGAGTAAATTAAATCTGACAAGTCTTGTGTGTATCAAAAACTGTGCCAATAAATAAAAATATATTTTTACTACAGCGTGCGTAATCTTGAAACTACATCAAAATGAGTTCAGTAGTTTTGGAGACACACTCACTAAAATAACTCATAATCCGGATTTGTGTACGCGGATAAAAATATTGGAGGCGCCGGCGTGTGTGGGTGGTCACGTGGAGCTTCAAGGTAATTAATCTAATCTAATGAACGTAGTTTATATACTACATACTTACATACACAAAGTGACCACTTATTCTGCTGTCCCTTATATATTCTGCTGACCAGCAAGAGAGCTTTCATGGCTCTGTAGCATCCACAAAAGTTTTAAGCGTAAAAAAAACTAAATCAGGCCATGACGACAGGTGTTTCACCAAACAATTTATCCACCTTTATTTTTATCCGGCGATAACCTACTTGCGAATCAGATCGACCTAAATCCACAGCATCATCTATCCTGTTGTATGCTTCACGTTCTGCCATCGGTTTATAACCAATAGGGCCTTGATTTTGACACTCTAAGCTCACTGGACAATTCGCATGATGGTGTGAAGTTGCGAAAAGCTGACCTTAAGCCTCGCATGGTGGTGACGTGTGGGCCAGCCGCGCCATACCGCGCCACAGTGTAAAAAACCTTCAGTTGAAACGTTTAAACTTAACCCAGTGATCATGACACACTTTTAGTGATTACGCTGTACGGCGGCGGCGGTGTGCGCGCGAGCACATTTCGACCACGAATTTTCGCCCGCCTTTTTTCGTTTACTCGTTTACTAAATAGGTCGTTTTAGTAGGTCGGTATTAATAGACGGCCTTAGTCTATGGGTATGGGATTATCGCGTAAGTATCAACTAGCTCAATGACAAGTTCGGGATCGGTAAATAGAATAAGGTTTTACAAAGTACCACTGATTCGGAGTCTTCAGTGCCTCTTTTAGTAGCTCAAGGGCAAGGCACTGCAATTTTCAGTAACTTTTTAAACGCTGTCCAATTTTGGTTTTGGAACAAGTCATCGGATAGTATATGCTCATGAAAATTTGGGCTGGTACTTAATTGCTAAAATTTAACTATATTTTAGAAAAAAACACAAAGGTATTTTTAAATATCTCAACAAAAATAATAATGTTTAAATTGATTCGGCGAAGGCGGAAAGAGCGGACGCCAGATAGAGGCAAGGCCAGCCGCCAAGGCCCACGAAAAGGAATAATTAACGAATTTAGTCTTTATCGGTGTTAACATAGAGTTGTTAACTGTGTGGTTTACGTGTGTAGTGCAAGACAATAACTTGGGTGTTTTAATGCAACATTTTTCAGTAATAGGTAGAGATCAAGGTTGGTTGATGTAGACGTGTGTACGTAGGTAAGGTCGGCTCGCGCAGGGGACTAGCGAGTGGGCCGGTGGATTCCCGATGTGTCTATGGACGTAAATTTGCTGCCAAATACCCAAGCCATGATTGTCTATGACTAATTCGTTTCATTTTACCTGTGTTTGTCTGAAGCTATTTATTAACACAGACTAATCACACTGTGATCATAAAGAAAATAAGCGGCATGCATCACTGGTCAAATTAGGGAGGTTTAATAAAAATAATTTTATGGCAGTGGCCATAGAGCATGACATAACAACTCTATGATAGGTACTGTAAATGATATAATGTTGCCTTATGTAATTTTATATGTCTATTTACAATACTTTATTTCTGACAAGTGGATATCGTGCCAATTTAAATATGTTTTTTAGAAATGAATCGTGCTTGTCTTTATTTTCTGTCTAAAACAATAACAAGAAAGAATCCTATTGTTTGTTTTTTTTTCTGGTGTCCCTGGCAACTCTGCCAACAATATGGCTTTGTACTCTCTAGTTTCTGGTACACACATAATATTATCTTAGTCACAATAACAAAAGCTTACCTACCTATGAAAAAGTAAAAGTATAAGTGAAAATAAAATAAAGCATTTTTATCTTTATTCTTAACATATACTACGTCATCCATTGACAGATTTTGATTTTATTAATCTTGATATTTTTTTCGTAAAATTTCTTTAATGCTTGATGCACACACTTGTTCCTATGAAGTGATTTTAAAAGGAAACATGTAATATTTACTGTGTCTGTGTAAACACGAGGAAACTAGCTAGAACAATCTATCGTCTATTTCAATAGTCAAGGCTTTTATTTTGATACCAGGAAATTATTAACTTATATTATAACAAAAGAGGGGGACAGAAATACAACGAATGAACGATAGCTCTGTCCCTTTCTCGCCTTCACTATCACTACAGTTGCTAATGATTGGCTGTCTGTGTGTCAATGCCGAATTTTGTATGTAGATGTTGGGGTGAGGCATTGAATTGTTGAGTCAAACTTAACGTAGAGAAACGTAAGTACTTACTTTAGTTAATTTCTTGGTAAAAATCTATTAAATCTTTATACATCACACAAGTTAAATTCATTTTCCCAGTTAAATATATCAAGTTATTATCTAAAATTCCCAAACATTGATTCAACAATCCCTGAAATCTTAACGATATTTCCCGCCATAAGTCATGAGGAAAAATGGCCGACTTATTTTCCCGCGCACTAAAGCCATTTATCATTTTCTTTTTTTTTTGCACCGTACACACGGCATTGGCGCTGTCTTATAAAGCCATAGCTACTCTATATGCTTAAGTAGGTCATGGATGTCCCCGAAATTCATTGCACACTCAATTAATGAATGGTTTTAACAGTGACTGAATGATGAAACGACGAATAGGATGTTGGAAAGAGATAGAGATAGGTCATTACAGTGATCGGAACTTGGCGGATTTGTAAAAAAATAAAAAAGGTTGGTTTTCGAAAAATTTTTTTCAAGTTCAATTTTGTAATAGGGAGGAGCTTGTGGCTAAATAATAACAGCCGCACGTGTCGATCTTGAAGGTTATGCAACGCTTGCCAAGGTTGGTCTGTGGATGGGTGACCATCTTAACATAACGAGTTTCCTCCGTGCCTCGGAAAGCACGATAAGCCGTTGGTCCCGGCTGTCATTTGTAGATCTTTGGCAGTCGTTACGGATTGTCAGAAGCCAGTAAATCTGACTCCAGTCTTGACATGAAGTAGGTACCGTGTTACCCAGTAAATGGGTTGTGTAGGTCTGGTAGGCAGCCGCTCCACGTAAAACACTGGTATTCAGCTAAATCCGGTTTGACTGGAAGCCGACCCCAATGTAGTTGGGAAAAGGCTAGGCAGATGATGAAGTTCAATTTTGTAATAAAAAAAGAAAGTTAACCGTTTTGAAAGTGTGAACGGCAAAATCTGTAACTGGACGTAGAAAACTCAAAAACCTTTGAGTCCGAACTGATATTTTTTTCAGAAACAATTTACTAACCTGCGAACATTAATTTAATAAACATATTTTTTACATTAATTTACCGTTCATCTAACGGTAATGTCTTTTAAACAGGCATAAACACCAGAGTATTTTCTCCGGTATTAAAAAGAATGCCACTTAATATTTTCCGAAAATATTGATGCACACCGTATTTTTTCCAGTGACATGAAATGATATATGATTACATAGTGGTTATAGTTACAAGTGGTTATAAATCAGATCTGCGTCGCTTCGGACCAGACAGATTTTATCACCAGTACCTAAACACAATATAATTCGTATGTTTGTCCATGCTCTAACTAACGAAATGGCAGCAATAACGTTATAATTTAACTAAAAGCCATCAAACTTCAATAATGACGTCACAACCATAGTACTTTTATTGTAATCTTCGTTGATTACAAACAAAAAGTCCATTAGGAAGTGAATTATCAAAGCTATCTGTGTAACAGCTGCGAAGCGGGCTAGAGCCCACTATCAAAGTAGGCCAAGGTCGGTGAGACAGGCGCGGATGTCCGAAGACCAACGAATCGTGGCCTCCGAGATAGTGTGACCAGCCCCCCCTTGGGCCTCGTGACGTCGGCCTGCAGGGAGATGCACAGATCTAGTTATTATGGTTGCGCATCGCGACATTTTTGCGGCGATGGCAGCCGAAATCCGCCGAAGGTTACCGAACATTTCGCGCGTATTGACTGACGTTTGTTTTTATATTGTCAGCGCACGAATACGTAACTCTATGGCCACTTTCTCTGTTTTTCGCAAATGGTCTGCGGAATATAATAGATTTACTCACGCTTTCCGTGTGCGTTTTTTTGTTCTAAGAATTAAAGGCGATTCTACAACACAGGCTTACAATTTTACTGTGTGCATTGGATTCATATATACTTATTTTTAGTTGTGCATAAATATTTGACTTTGGATTATAATTTATAATCAAAACAAGTTTCGAATGATTTATTTATTTTATTCGTTCAATGTATTCTTATTTTTCTCGAAATTGTGCTCCGTTTTGAGAAATACTTAGTTATACGAAAAAAAAATACAGCACATTTTCTGTATCAACACAAAAATACAATGCACGGGGCTTGAAAAAGTTCATGGTAGAGTAATAGATGTGAAGAACTAAGAGATTATAAATTATTCACTAGATTACAGTAGCGCAACACAATCCCAATCATGATGATTTTTGTCACAATACCAAGCGTCACGCTGTCTATGCCCATTTGTTACGTAGTCAAACTTAAACGATGAAGACTAGAATTTCTGCTAAACGTCACGCTTATCTTTTAATAATAAAACTAGGAAAGTATTAGTATCCCAAAAGAATTAATTTAACTTCCAAAAAATTAACGAGTTAATTAAGCCAAGAAGCTTCTTTTTTCTTTAAAATAAAAATGTTTGCGTCTATGCCTTCACTTCGTTTTTTACGGCTACGGCAATGAAATATAGACCATAAAACTTACCATTATTTTATTCTGTCCACAGATAATAAAACAAACCCTTTACGACGGAGTATTGATAGAAAACATTTTTTAACATTGTAGCTTGCATGTCGTAACCAAAGAGTATTTATTTATGACGGGTAACTTTTACGGTTGCCATAAATAAGTCATAAAATATAAAAAGTCGGTTTGTAACAACCCTTTACGTAGGGTTGAAGTGAAACATTAGAAAACTGACAATGTAACAGTAAAGCACTTTGTTTTGTTTTTTTTTTTAAGTTACCGTTTTTTTGGTAAAGAAGCGGTCGGTATGGTACCGTTGGACAAGTGCTAAAGTTACAGGCGTTTATTCTTTGCGTAATTCAGTGGCTCAAGTTGATTTGACATATTTTAACGTGAAATGTTGTGTAGATATTCTACCTTGTATAAATGCGTGTTTATATATAAGGGAACCTGACTCTTCTGCAACAAGTATTTACTCTTACTATATATAGAAGTCAACCATGATAACTAGATAAGGTATACAATTTTTTAAGATTCACTAAACATGAATATAAGCTTGTCTATGACCAAGCTCAGTGTTTTCCCATCATCACCATAGCCACGACTCGTCACGTGATGAGTATAATTATCAAATCATATCGTAATTTACGAGCAGAATACTATGGCGATACAACGATATCTTTGATATCAGCCGATATCTGCTATACATAATACATAAATGATATAGTGGGTATATCTAGTGGATTGGAAGGACTAAAGCGGCCCTTTGCCTGGAAGTTTTTTTAGGGTTCCGTAGCAATTTGGTAAAAAAGGAACCCTTATGGTGTGTTTTTCATATATTTTGCTTCAACTTTGCATTGCAGATGGCCTCAAGACGTTTTGAAAGGGACACAGATAACAACATATTAGTTTAAAATACAACACAGTACGCCTTAAACTGAAAACCTGAAACTGCATTAAAATCTGGGGTCCAACTTACATTTAGGTACTTCTTCTGCCAGGCTCTTTGGATTCTTGAAGATATAAAGCGCAAAAATTAAATAGCACAAAAAATAGGGCACACATTAAAAATACACATAAACCATTCGATTATCACCTCGACCCTGCGCCCTACATACCGACATTTATCGCAAAAAATACAATAAAACAAATCGGCGCCAAGTCCTACTCTTATACACTAATGCGAAATAGTTGGAATTGGGACACTTTGGCGCCAAGGTCGCTTGTTACCATGGCAACCAACTTTCTCCCCGACTAGGGCTGACGAAAAACTAATTAAGAGATGATTCGAGAAATGTAAAAGATATCAAGGAGTGTTCGAAGATTAGGTTTGTTTTCGCTTTCCACGAGTTTGATTCGGCCCGGCTCGAACTAGTAGCTGAGACTGCTGTAAACAAAAACTCACAATTTGAAAGGAATGGTTCACACTGTTTAGATAGGTTTGTGTCAGTTTTGAGTTATGTGTCTAGACTACAAGTTTCTAAAAATAAGTGGGACTCATAGGCTTCTGGAAAATCGACAGCTATATAAAAGATGGCGTCATATGAATCAAAAATTTAAACAGTAGCTGGCACTATTGTATCATTTACGAGTATCTTACTTCGACAAACATTCATAATCTATTATTTACATTAACTGGAAACTTTAAAATTAACGAATTTATCAGACAATGATTCAAAGGCTAGTTTTTATACGCGGCCATTTTTACGCGCGTCGTCGCGGCTGCGCGGGCGCATCAGCGCTATGTGTGTCAAGGAAACGAGTGTATTGGAGAAAAATTCGCGAACCTTGGCGCTGTTAGATTAGAATTAGGACTGTCCGAGTTTATTTATTTTATTACACGCGTTATAAAAAGAAATTGCGGCCGGTGGGCGATGCCGATGGTGGAATAAAATAAACATGCCAAAGGAAGGTCAATTGTTTCAGATTAAGATTTTTAATCATGTGAATCTAAATTCTATTTGAAATCGTAAGTGTTTTCAATAAAATGCCGGCTGCTACTACTTTGTTTTTCATTAAAAATGTAAAGGATGAAGTGTGCACGTAAGTGAAAGGTATTAGAATGCAGACATGCGTGGAATTACAATATATTCTGACCTCATCGATGAGAATATGTTAAAGTTAATCATTTTGGTGTAGTTTGGTTAAATCGACAGAAGTTAGGAAGGTATGATGAAGACAAGACTGAAATGCAAGTACTTTTTGAGAAAACGTTCTTTATCATAAAATAAAATTATCACAGAATGTTTAAGAGTCAACCTCTCTTAAGAACTTGAGATTGCACCCACATCCTTTCTTTCATCTCAAAATGATCAAGAGTGGACCTAACAACCAACTACCGACATCAGAGCCAAAAACTCTTTCATCTTCCCAATAATAGATGAAGCTCAAACAATTGTTTCTCACAAAAGGTCACAGTTCGACGTGATAGCGACCAATCAAAATATGGTTCGTTACCCCCGTGTCCGAAAAACAAACAACTAATTATACTTAGTATATAGCCACATTAGTCCAACAAACTCGTGTTCTTAGACAATGTAACTAAAAAGATGATATAAATATTCATGTGGGAGTTGATGTAACAATGGTTGAAGAAGAGGAAGAAATTCTGTGATATCGAGATGAAGTTTTTGGTCATTCGATAGGTAGACAGAATAGAGACTTTCTAGGTACTGGGACGCTGGAGATTTCGTGAACCTTAATTTTACGCTTGCAGGAAACGCTTTTAAAGAATCGTGCAAAGAAAAAGGACTTGATGTTGATACTAAAATAAATTATTTGTTTTGGAACAGCTCATCTAGGTTTTCTACAAATACCTGAACAGCTACAACCCACTCCAACTTCACAGTAACTTTAATAAGTGTAGATGTTAGAACTTTCTTAGGAGATGTTTCCCCATGTGATGGATTTAAAATTGTAGACATTGCCAATTAAAAACTAAATATTAAACACGTCTTGAATTAATTCACAAACTATGTACAAAAAGATAAACATACCCAGCTAACGGCCATTTCCTTTGCTAATGATATTGTTTAAATGATTCCAAACATGAGTTTCCCACAAAACACGCTTCCGGCCATCGCTGTACGAAATGAAACACGAATATTTATAGCCCATAGCCCATGGGATTTGCTGAATAAAAGTTTTATGCCCATCATCAGACCATTGAACTCGGTCGATGCCATTAACTTTAAACCTACACGATTCTTCTACGCTTGGGAAAATATCAGCAGTATTTTGGGAAACTACTACAATAAAGAATGCATTTTTTTATTGTTTAAGCACTGCTCTTTGAATTTTAAAGTTAACACGGAGCGCGGAGTCACCTAACACAAGCATCTTCTAGCTTAAAAGGTGATCTCCAAATCACGTATGTTAATGCTTAATGTAATTAAAATAAACTTATTTTTTTTAATAACCTATAAAACACTGATACACGTGGCTTTAAAAATAGTGTAGTACCACTTGATAGAGCTTATCCATTAAGGAATTAAATAGTATCTATAGCAATAAGTGTTATGATATCATTAAAATATTGTACTCTACAATCATATCTATTAGTGTACAATATTATTCGGCTATTTTATGACTTGTAGTCTATGTTGGAAGATCCCGACCAGAGTCAGCTTCAGAAATATCTGAAGTGGATATCAGCTTCCCTTGTCCCATGTTACTTTAGATCCTTTGTTTTTTTTTATTACACATTCATTAACTTCTATTCTTCCATCATTTTTTTTCTCCGTCTCCTTCCATAATTCCTTTACAAACAAATCGCTACTTATTTTCATTAACTAAGGTGTACAAGAAATTCATAAAAGCATTAAAAAGTAAGCTCGTCTACGTAATCGCGGTGACGTCCATTTGAAATCATACTTTCACTCTCCGCGCGTCGCGTGCGCACGTCTATGCGGAAGCGAGCCGGCGCAAGCGCAATGATTTATCGCTATCTTGTGAATGCTACTGAAAATGTTCGAATTGCATTCGTTATTTATTGCTAATGCACCATTCCCTTGTCCTTTCGATCGAGCCTAGATTAAAATTAACTGAACAGACACTTTGCTAGAAAGCGTTTTGAAATAAGTTACGAATAAAGTTCACATAGATGGACTTCGATACTGGCAATAGGACAGCAAAAATTTTGAGCCTTTTGAAAGGCTCAACAAAATTTGTGACTACTGAAATGATGGAATAAAGATGTTGGAAAGAAAAAGCAATCTGCTGATCTGTCTTCCAAACAAGAAGAACAGGAGGAGGCTGATAATGAAGATTCTTAACAAAGTATGATGCATCGTGTTGTGTCATTGTAGCTACTTGCACATTTCCCCCCTTTTCAAATCTACCAGAAGCATCCAATTTAATTTATCGACTGAACAGAAAAGCGAAATTCAGTTCCAAAATATCACTACACACGAACATTCGTGTGCCAAAGACCCCCCATTTCGCAATAGATGAGCTAACTAAATTAAAAAATAAAAGTTATTGTTAACAAGAGAAAGCAATTTCACCATTATAAATGTACATGTGATTCCATCGTTTGCTTGCAACCATTACTCGAAAGTATAAATTAAATTTTGCAGAGGAGTTTAAATCTTAATGTCTTTTACGTAAGCCTCGTTATCGCGTGAGATTGGATTTCAGCTGCAATTGTACCGAATCTTAATGATGGCTCGGAGGATGACACGCGAAGTCGAATGATTTCGAAGTTTTTAGCTAATGTAAAACATTACTTTCTTGTAGAAAAAAACTCATGACTAGTTAATGACAAGATAACAGTCGACTGAAAAAGTATTGATAGCTAAATGCGTTTTTACCACTAATAAATGTAAAAGCAAAGACAACATTGAAAGAAGAATTTCTTTCAACGCCACATGGTCTACCAAACACCCAAAACATGATAAAGAAAAGGATAATAATAAAACACATGCAGTAATAGAAAACAAGAAATATTGCTTCACCAAACAAAGCATGTAAAAGCTCAAGCAACCAGCAGAAGATTCCCGGAATGCCTCAATTAATAGAGTAGAAGCAGGAAGCGGTGCAGTATGAGCGCTCGAAGTTATAGCTAAACATATTTTATGGCCCAAGACCGCAGTGCGCAGGCCAGTGCTGAGTGCACCCTGCCAGGGCAATACGCCTAGAACTCCCACTTGTATGGCTAGATCTAATTTAATCTTTGAGAACCTACATTTGAAATGTAGCACCCAAATAGTGTGATACAATTGGTTGGAAACACGATGGTAAACACTAGAGCATCAACGACAATGTGTTAGTAGATGTTAGACATTGTGTTAGAGACAACTGTTTGGATAAACCTTGCCAATGTGTCTTGTGCTAACGCATATTGCAATGATATTAAAAGCAATGAGAAGATGGATGACCATGCAAGCACGGGATGAGATGTACCTCCTTTTGAAGCAAAATAAAAAGTCAGACAGTTGAAAGTACATATTATAATGAAATTGCTATCGTCATAACAAATAGATGACAATAACAGAGTTTTGTTCACAAACCAAGTTTTGAAAGGTAAAACTAAATCTGTCACAAGAAATATCGTTACTATACAGCGTAACAGAAATGTTTACGATGTTGACTCCGGCTTTATTTATAGATGACAAAGTTATTATAAAGTGCACCCAGATATTGGTATCGCACCAGTTTTCCTTTAATTTGAAACTTTATGTAGAAGATAACATTATTGGATAGTTTTCGTTCAACAAAAAAATAAACCATGAGCCAGATAGAAATTGCTATTTCTAATACTTTCATCCTTAAAACGAATACAACAAGTTAAGTACAGATATACGGCGATGCGTCACCCTTACATGATGGACATCCCACCCATACGTACAAAACGGTTTGGGAATGCACACTTTCACTGTGCGTACAGCTGAGTGGAAGTCCCTCCCCGCCGGAGTCTGTCTTTCCTGATACCTACAACCCAGGGATTGTTAAGTCAAGAGTGAATAGGTTCCTCCTAGGCAAGCGTGCTCTATCATCAACCACATCATTGCCTTCCACCAGGTAGAGATTGTGGTCAAACGCCCCTATCTATACTAATATTATAAAGAGGTTGAGATGTGAGTTTGTGAGGTTGTAGGGGGTAATCTCTGGATCTACTGAACCGGTTTTGAAAATTCTTTTGCCAATAGAAAACCACGTTATTTGCGAGGATCATAGGCTATATATTAACCCGAAAAATACCGCTCAACGTAGTGGGCACGGGTCAGCTAGTCTATACTAATATATAAAGCTGAAGAGTTTGTTTGTTTACTTGAACGCGTTAATCTCAGGAACTGCTGGTCCGATTTGAAAAATTCTTTCAATGTTAGATAGCCCATTTATCGAGGAAGGCTATATATAATCACGCTAAGCCCAATAGGAGCGGAGCAGTAATGAAAATTGCGACGCAAACGAAGTTGCGCGGGTCAACTAGTCAATAATAAAAGAGAAACCTATTGCTCTATTGCAAAAATTTCGCACCAAAAGTTGCTAGGACCTCTAATTTTCTTCATCATGCTGGGATAATAATTTACAAGCCATAATTCTCAAACTACAAGCCCATTAGCCTTCAATCGGAGTTAGTAGCTAGAATGCTCTTGAAACAATCAGGCCCACGTGAACAGATGAGCAGTGCTCAGATAAACACAAGGCCGGTGCTGATAAGCTATCGATAGGGCGCCATGTTCCGTGATTTTATAATACGTGTTATTGTTTGTTGTTGTTGTTCTGTGTAGCTGCTGTGTTTGGCAGAGACAAGAGTGTGCGGAGGTTTGAGTGCAAGTGGCGAAACTAGGAAGTCATTTTTGTTAAGCTTTTAACTATGTATTACGTTTGGATCAGACTGAAGTATAAAATCCGGGGCAATGCCAAACTTTTGGTCTTGAGAGCTACATTTTGACTTAAGTTTGTTGCGTCAACTTTTCAAGGCTTTTAACGTTATTTAATATATTGTAAAGACGTTCAAATAACTCATGGTGAACTACGTTTAAAACTGAACGTTTCCCAGTAGCAATTTGACGGTAAGTTTTGGAGGTTAAGCATTACTCATCGCTAAGAAAATGACTGCGAACTAAGGCGTTATTTATTATGCAATATTTCATATTTTCAAGTGAGCGCTGCATCATGAAAAACGCAAAATGAACTTTCATCTTTTGAAAATTAAATTTACACAGAACTGGAAGCTTACATGCTTTATGACGTCACAATGGATTTCAGAAACTGAACAAAGCCTTGTGACAACTTTAATAGGAGACTCTAAAACATGGCGGATTCCCGCCAAAACTTGTCTTTCACTAAACAAACAACAGCCATTCACTTTCAGTCACAACGCACACAAATAGATTACTGAAAAACTTCAGAGAGCCGCTGTTTTTTCGACAGAATCATTTTTATAACTGCGCAATACTTAGATAACACTGCACAAGGTCGCTACCTACACTCAGGTATAGTTAGAGATTGTCCACGGGTTTTCGGAACATTATGAGTAATTGCACTTGTGGCCAAAAGTCAAGATTGCTCTCTTAAACGGTGTTGCCACATTGTCTCAACAATAATGGTAGATAAATCAGGATAGTAGCACGTAATTTTGATTTTGTTTGGAACGTGATTCAATATTATTTGGACTAATATGAACGAAATGGAAACTGTACTACCTGTGGTTTGTCTTCGGCACTGGTGTGTGCCATTGGGGGTCAGCGGAAATGCCATACCAAATCACGCAGTTTAAACTTCTTTTTTTTATAAAACATTGTGTTTAATATCTTTTGGCCCCCAATCGACCAAAGAACATGGCGGCCGCCTATTTTTTTACAATAAAACTATTCAATTGTTGTGGCGTCGCGACGGCTATTGCGACCGGTCGACCACAGGTTAATTTCGTTTTCGTTGCATTCCAAATCTGGTTTGACGAGGTCCAATAATCAGGTAGATACAAGTAGATATCAATTAAGTACCAGCGGTTTAGCTTCTTATGAGGCCTTGATCTGCCGTAGGAATTGAAATACATCAAAATATCAACAACAAAGGCTTAGGAAGCGTTCGGATACTGCGTAATATCGTGAACGCGTAATTCTTTGCTGTTACCGCCTACGAGATGTCAGTCTCTCCCGTTACGGCAGATCTGTACAAACGCTATCTTCTAATTTCACTCGTTCTAACGGTGAGATCAAAGGCTTTCCTGGAATTTTGAGGCTTTTATTAAGGTTATATTATAAATGTTGAATTAGAAATGTTATTATCAAGGTAAATAATTAGTAAGATCTTAGGAAAAGAGTCATCCATTTACAAAATAATGAACAAAATGAGCTTCTGGTCCTCGAATGAAAAGAAAGTGATTGAATGTGCAGCTTGCTAGATATTATGTAAAAATAGTTAACGCGCGCAACTTCGTTTGCGTCATGTTTTTCATTACTGCTCCGCTCCTATTGGTCTTAGCGTGATGATATATAGCCTTCCTCGATAAATGGGCTATCTAACACTGAAATATTTTTTTAGCGCGTTCAAGTAAACAAACAAACAAACTCTTCAGCTTTATATATTAGTATAGATAGATAATGAAAAAATTAAGAAAGTCCTATTAAGTCTAAAAACAAAATTAAACTTATTTCTTAAGGAACGCATCAGGAAGGTCCCTAAGAATGTTGGCGAAAACTATAAAAACTGAGTAGAATCCAGTCTTGTTTTGATCCAATCTAATAAATAACATACTATGAATAAATTGACTGCAGTGATACCTAATATGGTAATAATCTTGCAAAGCGGCGAAAGTTCAGATAGAAAACAAATCACTCGGACGATTTCACGCGACGACTTATCGCAAACATTTGCTGCTTTTACAAACAAATATCAACATATTAAAGCTGTATTAAACAACAATAGGACCTATTATGGCAACCCAATGTAATGAATTGACAATTATGGGCCTTGATTGGCTCGCCATGCTGCTGCAAACTGTTTAGTTCCAGTGTGGTCAAATTATGTCATGATTTACCTACGTGTCGGTTCAATTCAGGGCCACGATCTTTTGTGACCAGTGTGTCCATTTTACACTACATTATATAAAGTATTGCCATTCTAAAATTACATTTAAAAAGATAATATTTACGGTGCAAAACTATTTGTCACAAAAAATCGGAGCAATGAAAGTAAACGTGCTCGCATTTCTGAGCTAGAAAATTATTTTAACTTTCAATTTACTTACAAATGTTTTACCAAGATCTTGGGCTTAAATTGAAGGTTCGCAAAACACGCCAATCTCGAATGTTTATTTTTTAACCAAAGCGGGTTTTATCTCTGAAAAATATTTGTGTTTTTATTTCCAAGATTTTGTAAATTACTTACGCTCAGGTCTTATCTTAAAAGTTTGTGTAAATTGTTGCAAGTGTTTTGAGCAATATTAAAAGGCTGTTTATTTGGCATTTTAAGATTAAGCTCACGCATGAGTCAAACGTTTTTTATACTCAGTCGCTGAATTAATTTTTGTTGTTTGTTTAATGGCTTTGGTAAAATAACCAAAAACTGTGTCCGCAATTTGCGCTTTAGCACAAAAAAAAAACAAACGATACTCACCAGGTCCAAATCGCAATCCAAAGGTTCACTGATCCGTCCACATGCACACAATAATAAAAAAATCAAAATATTACAATAAAATCAGTTTCATCCAAAAGGAAATGTAACGGTATTCCTTAAAAACACTGGCAACACTCCTGTCACTGTCAGATAATTTTCAAATTGAGAACACACACAATTTCAAAATACAGTTCCACGCCGAAGGTTGCGTTCGTAACGTGTCGGAGGATGGTAGCGAGCGTGGCACGTACGTGCGCTCGATACGGCGGCCCACGAGTCACTGAACTGCCGCACAACCGCGCCCCCGTCAACCGGTGGATGCTCGCGTATATTTTTATGACTGCTCCAACTAGTGTTATCATTGTCAAACCCTGAAATGGTTGTGGATTTAAGAAATTGGGTCAAGCGGTTGGCGCTGCGGAACGAAAGCGCGGACTCGCGGAGAGCTCATTCAATCAATTGATTTAGGGGCTCCTCTTTTTCAGCGCAAACGCGGCTGTCAGGACCAGAAAGGACCAATTAAATAGGACCTTTATTTATAGTTTTCGTAAAAGTACGGTTTCGGCCGTATATTTTTGTGAAAAATGGTTCATGATGACCTGAGGTTATCGACTACACCCTAAAGATTATTTAAACATGGTTAAGAAACAGAGAACTTTTAATTTACCTACGAAATCATTAAAAAACTAATTAATTTTGAACAAAAAATACTAACCAGGACAGAATCACATTTCAATGATTTATTTATTTATTAAATCCTAAATTGAACAGAACATCATATTACTTATTGAGAAAAAAGAAATCAGGATTGTAGGTACCGCTTCTACTGAAAATTACTGATTTTCATTGGCACCGGCACAAACCTTTATTAAAATATTTTAAATGTTAATTGTTTCTGTTCTGGTATTTTTTTTAACAAAAACAAAAAAAAAACTTGAAATGAAGCCCCTCGTGTTTGATCAACTTGCATCGTTTCATTCATAGCCTTCACGTTATTTGCGAACGCACTTTCGAATCGGCGCGTATCATAAATGCGATATTTACGCAGATTTATGAAACGTAATAACAGCAATTAATGTCAACAACTGCTCGACCGATCGCAAAAACTGACGACGAAATGGGAATTCCCTAAGTAGTAATCATTTTTGCATTCATTAGTGACTTTGTAAGCTACAATTTCATTAATGAAATTCATGCCTCGGAGCTTTATAAAAGGGTATGAAATTCGTCAAAAACATACCTTAAGGCCACGTTTGACATGACAATTTCTTAAAAAAAAAAACCCTGAAAAAGAAAATATGAACCTACATATATCTGAAGTCATATAAAATTGAAGCAACCGAATTCATTCAAATAAACACCGACTAATCTCAAACCAATTAAAATGAACACTACCCGATTCGTAGCGAGGACACCCGAGTGGCGCCGAAGAGCATCGACAATCAACGATCTTGCACGAACGCCTCCGAAGCCGCCCGATCGTTGGCGGCCGCCAGCGAGGTCGCAGCGCGGGAAGCGCGTCATTTCAAGGTGAATTCTTTTCCCGCCAAACTGCGTCACACTGACTTTGTATTGTAGTGATACTATTAATTAAAAAAATAACAATATGCCGTCTTAAAACAATTTGTTAAGTGATGTTCTTGAAATAAAGAGATATAAAATTACTGAAGCGAAGCGAACTTGACGCACAAACTTGTTTGAGTCAATGAAAAAACCTCACTTATCCACAGGAAACTTTAGTTTGACCCAGTCACTTAAAGTAGACCTAATTTAATTCCGTTAACACTTTCCTCAATTATTACCTAACTTACTAGTTTTTCATCGCAGTCTGCAAGAATCACAGGAAGAAACTCCGCATTCGATCATTTTTGTCCTTTTTTCTTGATTACAAACTTCAACAAGTCCAATACCAAACAACTTCAGTTGACCGGAGGCCGGTACTCCAAGCTGACCTTTGCACCCACCCTTCGGCTATAAATGGCGGCATATCGAGGGCACACCGAGCAAGGCCTATCGATTCCCCGGTTTCATTCACCCTCAATCACAATGGGGATATATTTAGTTTGGTCTTCAGCTTCAGTAACATGAAACGTCAAGCCTTTGGAACGAACAATTCCCTTTTTAATAGACTTATTGGCAGCTAGCAATAAGTCTGTAAAAAGTTTTCATAGCTTTGATTCAACTTTTTGATGAATAAAGCTTCCTAGGTTTTTTCTAGAACGAAATGACTGTTTTCATAAGGGGAATCATTGTGAACTTGAAATGACTTCAGGATGAGAGCTCTTCGTGCGTGTGAAAAGCCTCAAATCTGTAGGCCAATTTTAATACTTAAAAAACCCTTTGCGAACGTATTTTTCGATGCTCAATGAGTTCTTCCACTTCTCCAATTTATCTCTCCTGTACCCTTGTTTCTTTTTATTAACTTGTAAGCATGTATGCCTATACTACTCGTATGTTGTTATATAGTCTGAATAACCTTAGATGTATAAAACAATGGAATTAAAAGATCTTCCAAATTCAAGTTACAACCTCATCTCGGAAACGAATAATGACAAAACTTCAAAATGTAGGGAAGTCGGATGTGTGTGTTAACAGATTGAGATAAGAAAGCAAAATGTTCCTTATAACCTAGTACGGAAACTGTTCCTCCGATAAACAGTAATTGACAGTGACAACTAAAACTACCTACGGGAAAAGTCAAATGAGAATAAAATCTATTTCTGGCTGGCCAAAATTTCAAACAAACTGAACAAAAGAAAAAAAAACATACGTACTTATAACCAAAAGAACAATAAAAGGGCATAATAAAACCTTGCACACTATCATAAATCATAGCTGTCCAATATTTGCATAGTCTATGCGTGACCATAGATTTCATCAAATTCCCGCGTTTATCTGTGGTTCCATCTCTGGCCATCACCATACCACCCAGGGTCGCTTGGAGGTTACGTTTCCAACTGGTTGCCATGTCATTAAGCCTCCTTGATTAAAGAAAGATAAAGTTCAAAGTCATGAAAGGAATGACAAATTTGTGCAGAGTTAATTAAACTTTTATTTTAACGCTAATCTTAATAACAAGGAGCAAAGGAAAAGTAAATGGAAAACTTTTGTAATCGTGAGATGGACCAGTGACTTTTGTGTCGTTTGATTCAATGTTTAAGCTGATTGCTCGTTTTTTTCCAAAAATCATGAAAGCTCTGACCAAATATATCGCTAAATGACGCTTTGACGACAGCGTATGGTCATTAGGCTTTAGACAAAATTATGGCCTTTCAACAACCGTTAGCGCTGATGGAATATTTATTGTCAAAGTCCTCTGCAAACTTTACCTCATTAGTCATTACAAATAATATAAGAACAAAATCAAATTCTTAGCAAAACGGCCATGTCCGCGACCAACAATGCCTTATACAATTAAAAAAAAACATTGCCGATTCCAAAGGCCACCTCTGACGGCCTAGGCATTTTTTAGGCAAACGTATATCCAATTCAATTCACTCCATACGTTTTAAGGCTATTTTTACATTTGTACGTGTTTGCCAAACGTCAAGTTATATGTGCGTGCAGTTGCGAATTTAATTACGAAAGTTTATCGCACCGGGAGCCTTGGGAAAGGTCGCGGCGCACACCTGAGGCCCGTGTGAGGTCGCACTTATGTGGTACGCGCTGACGATCAAATATTAACTAATTTGACAGCTATTGGCAGTTTTACCGGTCGTTTGTAACGTGGTGAGAATGGCTGGTGCCGTTTAGTAGTGCAAATGCACTTGATTTACCAGTAAATGATTGATCAATAAGATCAAACGGGAAAATGAAAGTTTAGCTTCAGTTTTGAGAGCCTTACGAAGGGAAGTAGGTCTCCGTCATGGAAATAGGAGGAAAAACAATCCTTAAACATTCTCATAGTCGCAAAACTAACATATGAAACAACACTTACACTCTTAGATCTGAAAAATGTAACACATCTTTACGAAATAACAAATCTTCAATTTAAATATGTTAAAATTAAACCTAGATTGCACTCAAATTATGTTAAATTAATGGTGTTTAAAACAAGCTTTATGACGAGGTGTAAAAGTTTTATTGGTCAGTGAATAATGAACTACGTGTAAAGCGCTTTACTCATTCCATTTAATACGATGGGATGCGTAACTTATGTGCGTAATGTCATATTGTTGTTACTAATGCGGAATTGCAATATTTTATCGCACTGCCGTAGTGTTAATTATGTGAGTCATTAGGCATAGGCAGTTTTTCTATGTCGGCTGAAAATCTGCTTGGAATTGGATAAGCCTATTTAAACTGCAGACAAAGCATACGTTACAGTTACACATAAATACACAAATATTGAGTGGTTCGTAATAAGTTTTAACAGCACATATGGATCATTATTTCTCACTTTCGTTCCAAAACTGAATGTTGCCAACTTCAAAATTAAAATCAATAGGTCTGCGCCCTCTGAACCATTTCTCAAGGAATCAAATCCCATTTTAGGGTTCCGAAAATCCGTAAAAAACGGAACGAAAGACTACAGGAAAACCTAGAAGAACCCTGTAGTGTTAAAATACCACGTTAAAAAATAATTGGTTCGGAATTCTTTGCACGCGAGTCCAACTCGCACTTGCCCAGTTTTTTTTCTTGGAAAGTGAGCTTACCGTTTGTATTTGTTTTTATACTGTACTAGCTGACCCGCGCAACTTCGTCTGCGTCACATCTTGCATTACTACCCCGCTCCTATTGGTCGTCCTTAACCTTCCTCGATAAAAATCAAATTAATCTAACACTAAAAGTTTCTTTTAAATTCGAACCAGTAGTTCATGAGATTAGCAGGTCCAACCAACCAAACAAACTCTTCAGCTTTATAACATTAGAGTATAAATAGTGTATAAGCTCGCAATATGTATCCAATACCATAATTATTTTTGTGGTGGTATATTCAGTTTTCTGTTGTCCTCTACAGGTTTTTGTGTACATGTAACGAGTGGAAAGCCACTTCATTGGCCTAGATCAGGCTGGCTTTATCTTCGAGATATTGATTTCATAGAGCGAGGCGATAACTCACTATTGTACATATTTCACCATTTTCACTTTCTTGTCTCTACAATTTTGTACAAACTGAGATCACATATTTTATAGTAAACTGTTTTTACCACAGATAGAATATTAAAGTTATCCTTTTAACATAAACTACTAAATATTTATGGGGTTCTGGAGTTTTAGAGGGTACTGAGGGGTCTGACTGGACGGTTGTTGTGTCCGGTGTGGGCAAATGACCTACAGTTGAAGTTTGGGCTGATGTATTTTTTTTTTTAGATAGCTTTGCGGTTCTTTTAGTTGCGATTTTTATTTGCTTCGTTGGTTTATTTTTATTATTTGTGATGAGTTTGCTCTTTACTCGTGTTTGATGTCAACTAATGTGAAAAGCGGACTGTCAAGGATGCTAGGGCGAGCGAAGCGTGCCCGAAAAATATTAAGTTCCTTGACTCAGAAACGAAAGATTTCTTCATTGTAAAGTTGTTTTTTTTGTCGATTTAAGTGAAAACTGGAGAGCTAAGGATGCTAGAGCGGGCGAAGCAAGTCCGAAAAAAAATAAATAACTGTCACGGATACGGTATCATCATCTGCCTAGCCTTTTCCCAACTATATTGGGGTCGGCTTCCAGTCAAGCCGGATTCAGCTGAATACCAGTATTTTACGAGGAGCGGCTGCCTACCAGACCTCCACAACCCAGTAACTGGGTATCCGTCACGGATACGGTATATTTTCTTTATATCCTACAGACAGATGTTTCTTTGAAAAGTTTGTGTAAAGCTTTCCATTTTCTTGGAAAGCTTTACACAAAAAAAAACTCAAAATGTATATTATTACAATCTGCTAACCATAACTATTGCCACTATGAACAAACTTTGATGATATTGTTATCTATGTAAAATGTGACTGAAAGAGTTAAGGTCAAATCTGTCCGCTCTACCAGGGCCTCTAGGACTTCAACCCCACTGGTTGTTGCGCTAGTTGTTTTTCTTCTCTTGTCATATCCTTCTGCTTCAGAAAATCATAAATTAAACATCGACAGACATTGTCATGTTCTAAAGCAGTAGGATATCACAAGATTTCCTTTTAAGGTGGATGCTCCAGGGTAGCCCGCGAAATTCAAATATTTTTATGTTTTTTGCAATTTGCCTCTAAGTTCATGTAGTTCGAAAGAATGAATATTTCAGAAATAATCATTCTTTCAAACTACATGAACTTAGAGGGCTATATTGATGATTAAAATGGTTATTATTCTTTAGATAAATACGCGTTACGGTCGCGGATTGCATTTTTGACTGGCCTGTTGGTCTAGTGGTTAGTGACCCTGACTACTATGCCAGAGGTTGTGGGTTCGATTCCCACCCAGGACAAATGTTTGTGTGATGAGCATGATCATTTGTTCTGTGTCTGGGTGTAGTTTATCTATAATATGTATGTATTTAGAAATATATAAGTATGTTTATCAGTTGTCTAGTACCCATAACACAAGCTCTGCTTAGCTTGGGACTAGATGGCGTTGTGTGACAGTTGTGTGGAATATTATATTATTATTATATTATTTGGTCCACACACAGCTTCACACTGACCGGCAAATTGCAAAAAATATTTGAATTTCGCGGGCTACCCTGGAGCATTCACCTTAAATAAGAAATGTGCACTAACGGATGGTTTTTTGAAAATTCTCAACTTCTTCTTTCGAGTCGATGTTGAACTTTTATAATATTTAACACTCACCCCTTAAAAGAAGTCTATTAGGACCTTCGATGTGGTGAACTATAATGCGCGCGGAACTAAATAGTTGGCCGTGCCTTAGGTATGTGAGCGCTGGGATGGAGAGGCGGGGGCGCTTGCTGTCATTACTCAGTGTGGCGCCGTACTTCGCGACAGCAACACGCGTTGAAAGTTCCGGCTAGTTTAGACAAAACGCACATGAGATTGCAATAGCGAGATGAGTCCGCCGATAAAAAGACAATCTAAGGAAATTATATTTAAAAATGCATTAGTTTTAAAAAAAATGGAAAGCCGATGTCAATAGTTTAGAATATAAAACTGATGCGAATATACATAAATTAGTAGCAGAAGCAACAGGGATATCAGAACGAAGTGTAAGGAAAGTGATTGTTGAAAGTTAAACTTCCTTGCAAAATACAGGGGAAGCTAAATTAGTTCTCCGCGGAGAGCAAAAGAAAAAAAAATACAAGTTTATGATTTTGATTTAGGAGTGATAAGGAGAAAAATAAATCAGTTTTATACGGTAGAGAAAACAAATTCCAAGTCTACGAAAACTAAATGCTGTGTTAAAAGAGGATAATATTTTAGATTGCGGATTAACTTTTTTAAGAGAACTTTTGCACAAACTGGGATATTCATTTAAAAAATGTAAATCGAAGAGATCCCTTTTAATAGAGAGACTAAACACTGTTGAATGGCGAGTGAAATATTTGAGGGCCATAAGAAAATTCAGAGAAGACAAACGAAGTATATTCTTTTTGGACGAAACTTACGTTAACCAAAGTCACAATGTCAAAAAATGTTGGCAATCTTCGTCGGAGCCTGGTTTTATACAGCTATAGGCAAAGGAAGGCATTTAATAATAGTTCACACTTTGCTAACTTTTAAATCAGATTCAAAAACGGGGGATTATCATGGAGACATGAACTCTAAAATTTTTTACAACTGGGTTGATCGAAAATTAATACCTAAACTTCCACCTAACTCAGTCATAGTTATGGATAATGCTGCCTATCATTGTGTGCAAGTTGAGAAGAAACCGACTATGTCCAGTTTGAAAATTAATATGCATAACTGGTTGCAAAATCATAACGTGCCATTTTCTCCCACGATGATCAAAGCCGAACCCTTGAGGTTGATTAATACTACCCAATCCGAAAAAATATACACTGTTGATGAACTTCTGAAAGCTGCAGGTCATACTGTTCTAAGATTTCCTCCACATTTCCCCGCTGCCTCATTCCGCTGTAATGGACACGCACTCCGATTTCCGACTCGACAACCCTAGAGTCTTTTCGCAGGCCAACCTAACCTAAAGTGGGAAAATACAAGAAAGAAGAGATTCGCCCCTTAATCAGAATAAATGGGTGAAGAATGAAAGTTTGTATAGGAATTTTTCACTTTTCCATAAATCCTGCTTGCGTGCCTCACTACATAACTAATCCCAAAGGATCTTTAAGGATCTATCTTTTCTGTAACTCATAATATGGCTCTTCATTATAAAGAGTATTCTATTCTATCTTTAAAAAACATCTCCCAAATTGTCCCCAACTACAATATGCCCAGTAACTGCCTGCACAGGTGGCAGTGCCCTCGTTCGCTTACACCGCTGCAACCTGTGCACATATCCACTTCGTCATCAGCAGCTGACCTCGTTCGATAAAACGTTGATCACGAATTCTCTGCGTTTAGTTACGATTAATGACCATACATTGTAGTCTCAAACATGTTGGAGCGATTAAAAGGCCGATGTTTAGCAGTGTATTTGGCACGATTTGAAGAGGAAAATGTCGTGGGGAAGAGTATGAAATTCCCCCTATTACATTCTAGCTCTTGGTTTTGTTCTACAGGCACACCGACTTTTTTGGGCAAAAAATCCTAATATATAAAATTCTTCCGGTACTGAGTAACTGAGTAACTGAGTGACTGATTAACTGACGGACAACGCACAGCCGAAACTACTGGTCGTAGGAAGCTGAAATTTGGCATTTAGCTTCCTAGACTCCGTAGGGGAGCACTAAGAGAGGATTTCAAGCCTTCTTTAAAACCTCCTCTCATCTATGGAAACATTCACATCTTTTAGAAAAAGTAGACCAAATTATTAGAAACACACTTTCTTCAACTCTAAATGTGGCCTTGGACGACTGAGCATGGCAGCAAGCCACACTTCCCATTCGCATGGGTCGGCGTCCGCCAAATTAGTTCTAGTTTACCGGCCTTCCTCTCCTCGGTCCGCAGTACATTAACCAGGAATATTTTATCATCCTCACTGGTTAATTTTGAAGTACCGTGTTTGACCGATGCGTTGAATGCTTGGAAAATGGCTTGTCCTAACACGGATTTGCCCGACAACCTGACCTCTCAGAGACGATGGGATGAGCCGCTCTGCAGTATTATACGGAATAACTTGATTCATACGTCATTGTACTGCTGAGCGCGCGCGTCTGTTAGCTGTGGGAGAGTGGGAGTCGAGTTTGTGGTTTCAAGCACTCCCGTCATCCACCATAGGTACTATGATGGATGACGCATCATTTCGGATCGCGGTCTATCTCCGCTTAGGCGCACCTTGTGTTACTCCGCATCGGTGTCACTGCGGAGTACCTGTCGACAGTCTTTCCTGCTGCAAGAGCGCAGGCCGTATAGCACGACACGCTAGCATCAATGATATTATTCGTCGAGCTCTTGTCACCGCCGGCGTACCTGCAGTATTAGAAGTTAGTGGCTTGGTACGTGACGATGGGACGAGATCAGATTGTATGACGTTGATGCCGTGGAAGGTGGGTAGGCCTCTGGTGTGGGACGCTACATGTGTCGACACCCTTGCGCCATCACATGTTCCAAGTACGGCGAGCTGTGCCGGCGCTGCTGCTGCGACTGTTGCTTATTAGTTCGTGAAAATAAAAATCAATTTCAGTATCAGTATTTCTGGATTCGGATCAGAGATTATTATCTTTTACAAAATTAAATGTAATGTACTGTAAACAAAACAAAATTGCTTGTATAAAGTCAGTTTAGAATGATCGTGTCGCTTCTGTGAAAGACTGAAGAACATGTTTTTCAGGAATGTTCTATTTCAGAAGTGCTGACCAAACGCCCATTTTAAATAATAAAATGGTTGAGAAATGACGAGGGTAGCGTTCTCTACTAACGCTAAAACAAGCGGGAAGCATAATCATCAGAAATCAGCATGATTTTAATGTCATCCCTTCTAACTTACCATTCATCATCTGCCTAGCATTTTCCCAACTATATTGGGGTCGGCTCCTAGTCAAACCGGATTCAGCTGAATGCCAGTATTTTACGTTGAGCTGCCTACCAGACCTCCACAACCTAGCTGGGTAATACAGCAGTTCTTGGCAAGACTGGTATCAGATTTAGGTACTGGCTTCTGACAATCCGTAATGACTGCCAAAGACTGTATAAATGACAGCCGGGACCAACTGCTTTCCGAGGCACGGAGGAAACTCGGTATGTTAAGATGTTCACCCATCTACAGACCAACCTTGGCAAGCGTTGATTAACCTTAAAGATCGATTCGTGCTGCTAGTATTCTTTAGCCATGTGCTCCTCTTACCACTAAAAGAGATAATTCACCGACTGTTCTTAATGATCGACAGCTTAGCCTCCATTGTTCCAAATAATTTAAAAATAAACAATAATTCACACGCGTGGCACATGCACCGAACGTGTCCAGCTGTCCACTCATCATTTACGCAACGTTGCGAGTACGAGGCGTACAACTTACGTTACGAGGCGTTCGGTGGTGACTAGTGATGATCGGTCAACGTTGCTTCACTTCGGTTGAAGTTCGGGGACGGATAGAAACGATGTCTTTGGTTTGACGCGATTCTTTTATTACGTAAGACTATTTTCGCTAATGTTTACCCCCTCCCCCCCACCCTATTATAAGAAATAATAAAAATAGACCGACCCCTTTATAGGAAAAAATTAATACACGTTGGGTTTTGTTTTATAATGGTAATTTTTACTTAAAATAAACCTATACGCATCCGAGCGAACCTTGGCACACGCGCGGTTGTCCGCGCTTTTTAAAGTTTAATTTTAACTTTGCGCATTTTTGTGGTCTAGAAAAAATCCAGAAAAAATAAGACATGGTCGACCCCCCTCCCCCCTAAATCGTCTTACGTAATAAATTAATGGCCCCTTTAAGGTTTAAAGTAATGAGCTAGCTTAGCAGCGTCACTGGAAAAAGCCAATGATGAGAAGTGTCTTTAGAGGCCTTGAATACGTCATTCCAGATTTAAAGAATTCCCAGATTTAAAGTGAAAGGAGTTACTATCCAATGCACAAGTATACCTATCTACCTAGAGATAAACGTAAAGCAGAAAGGACTAAGTTATTTTATAACTACAAGTGATCAGGAATATTGCGAGGAGCTGTACATACTCGTAGTATAAAATAAAGTCACTTTCGCTGTCTGTCTGTCCCTGTGTCTTTGCCTGTGTCAGATCTTTAAAACTCCGCTACGGATTTTGATGCGGGTTTTTTTATTAGATAGAGTGATTCTCGAGGATGGTTTAAGCAATGAAACCAGGGCGGGTCGCTAGTTTAGTATAAAGTATCCCCTTACCCTTCCCTCGTGCCAATTTACCTCACCATACAAACTCGTCCTTTTAGGTCATTTTTTTTTATTTTATTTTTTTACTATTGATAGGCACGCGTTTGACCACTATCTCACCTGATGGTAAGCGAGGATGTGGTCGAAGATGGAGCACGCTTGCCTAGAAATAACCTATTCACTCTTGATTTAAAGACTCCCAGGCTGTAGCTATCAGGAAACACAGACTCCGGCAGGGAATTCCACTCCTTAGCTGTACGCACTGTGAATGTGTTCCCAAAACGTTACGTGTTCACAAAAGAAGGCACTGTAGTCGAAATTTGAAGGTCCAATCCAACGCTAAATTGCGCCTCGTGTTCTACCAGTATCAATGATGATAGATGGTCCCAAAATGATGCGAAGTAGAATGATGCGTGGTGTTCATGGGTAAGTGGGCCCCCGGGACAATGAGCGGGTCCGAGGGGCCCGGGCCCATTGTCATTGAAATAGTACGCGTGAAGTACCTACCGACTCGGAAGCGCACACTTGAACAGTCTGTTCTTATAGATAGTATTTTGTTTATGGCATATTGTGTTCGAGTTAGTTTATCAATCACGCCTTTGCCAATTGTAGGTGAGATTGGCAAAGTTGAGCCGTCTTTTGTTGTATAAAAATATGTAAGCGGATTCAATTATACTGGCTAGCGAATTAGCGAAACATTCACCGTACTTAACGAAATAATAATGATTGTACCTAACGAGCTACATAAGGCTCTTTTAATACTTTCATTTTGAAATCCCTGCCGTAGTCTGTGTTTCCTAATAGCTACAATTTGGGAGTCTTTAAGTCAACAGCGATTAAGTTACTTCTAGGCAAGCACTGTCTAATGTCTAATCGCTTCGTCTTGCTGCAAGCATGCCTGCACCAGCCAGGTTGCGCAGGTAAACACGTGCGTCTGGATGGCAAGGCAGTAGCTCGCGCAGCCCAAAAAGTTCCGTTTTTGTACCTACAATCATGACTGCACAGGCCTGACCTGCACAGGTAAGACGGAGCGTGTAGCCGGCCATTATCTACGTGGAAGAACAAAACTGGTGGGCAAAAGCATTTGCATTTTCAATCATATTACATTTTCCAACCCCAAAACCACAAGACCGTTCAAATCACACAGGTCCTAGTACTGTACCTACACCAGTCCATAAACAACAAAGTATCACCGAGTGAGAGATGATTGCAACACACGCGTAGCTACTCAACCGGTGTAAAGGCACACCGTAACCGCAGCGCCGCCGCAGCGCCATCGCCGCCGCGCCGCAGACGCTGATCTGCCGCATTTCTCCTTCGCACGGACTCTGCGCGGGCGCACATGCCTTACGTAATGGCTTCTATAGGGATTGGTTGTTTGTTACTTTAGTTTAGATAGCTCTAGTTATCTGTTCTTATATTCTTAGTGTCTCAGATGATAGCCTGAAAATGAAAGTCGGTATCGTGCGTAGAAAGCTTAAAAAAAAAAAAAAAAAAAAATTGTATATTGTGCCTTAAAAGCGAGGATTTTTCATATATTCGAATTACGTTAAGCATCCATTTTTGGGTCACAGAAGTCATATACTTATGATCTAAATTTCAACTGAATCGGCCCAGCAGGTTCGGAGCAAAGTGGCTGTGGTAGACGGACTAACAGACAATATAGAGGTTTGGAACCCTAAAATATAACATTTAGACGGGTTAATACGAACTTGTGGTCGTCCGGAATAATATTGCTTTTATTATATAGTAACATAATAAGCTGATAAAGTGCTTGATTAGCTACACTTAAGTCACGTCCACTACAGACGTGTCGAAATATCAATGTACAATGTAAAACGGTTATCATACTTATCATTTAGAACTAATGAAAAGACTACCTAATGAAAAAAGTTTCAAGCAAAAAACCAGTCAAGTGCGAGTCGGATTCGCATACGAAGGGTTCCATACCATGACCTTAATTTTTATTATTTTTTGTTATAGGGGCAATAGAAATACGCAATCTGTGAAAATATCAACTGTCTACCTATTACGGTTCCTGAGATACAGCCTGCTGACAGACAGACGGACGGACGGACGGACAGCGGAGGCTTAGTAATAGGGTTCCGTTCGTTACTCTTCGGCTACGAACCCTAAAAACACAGGTGATTTGGATGAGCTACTTTATGAAAATAATAACTACATACCTAAGCACTAATTTTATTTGAAAATAGTTGTTATGTTGAACTGAAAATCACTGAAACCATACTGAAAAATTACGCAGCACACACACATATATAATGTAAATATATTGTATTTAAAATTAATTATTGTATATGTTCCCGTACCGTACCTAAAGGGTAACCAACGGAACCCTATTAATAAGCCTCCGCTGTCCGTCCGTCCGTCTGTCTTTCAGCGGGCTATATCTCATGAACCGTAATAAGTGAACAGTTGGAATTTCCTCAGGGTGTATACTTCTGTTGCCGCTGATGTTGCTTTGTAATAATTGTAATGTATAATGTTAATTGTCTCATAATGAATAATTTTTGTGTAATTGTAATGTATAATGTTAATTGACTCATAATGAATAATTTTTGTGTTATACTACTCTGTCAAGAAAGTACCGGGAAAAGATCAATAATACACAAAATGTCTGTTATTCATCCAAATTTATTTTATCACCTTCAAAGTATGCTCCTTTAGAAACGATACACTTGTGCCAACGAATAATCCATTCATCAAAACATTTTTTAAACGCTGCTTCCGGAATTGAGTTCAGTTCTCGACGCGAATTCTCCTTTATGTCTTCTATCGATTGAAAACGGGTGCCACGAAGTGGTAATTTGAGTTTAGGAAAAAGAAAAAAGTCAGCAGGAGCCATATCTGGTGAATATGGTGGTTGCTGGATGGTATTTGTTGAGAGTTTGGTTAAAAATTCGTTCACAATGATAGCCTTGTGCGAAGGCGCATTGTCGTGGTGCAAAATCCAAGAATTTTCTTTCCACAAATCTGGCCTTTTTCGTCGAATTTGCTCTCTTAAACGCCGCATAACGCTCAAATAATATTCTTTATTTACCGTTAGACCTTCCGGTAAGAATTCAGAGTGCACAACACCGCAATAGTCAAAGAAAACAGTCAACATGACTTTGACTTTTGATCGACTTTGGCGTGGTTTTTTCGGTTTCGGTTCAGTTGGAAGGCGCCACTCCGAAGCTTGTTGACTAGTTTGCATGTCAAACTCGTAAACCCACGTCTCGTCACCAGTAACAATGCGTTTCATGAATGTTGGGTCCGAACTGACTCGTTCTAGCATGTCCTCAGCGACTTTCATGCGATTGAGTTTTTGGAGAAAATTCAGATCTTTTGGGACTAGCCGAGCAGCAACATGTTTCATACCCAAATGATTAGTTAAAATGGTACGGATCGACTCGTGAGATACAGAAAGTTCGGCGGCTATCTCTCTCAGAGTTGAATGGGGATTTTCAGTCACTATTTCCTTCACTTTTGCGATGTTAACTTCAGTTGCAGACGTTGACGGCCTACCAGAGCGAGGCAAATCTTCCATCACATCTCGACCGCTTTTGAACGCTTTGAACCACTCATAAGCACGAGTTTTTGATAAAGTCGATTCACCGTAAGCCTTCTGTAACATTTTTCGTGACTCCGAACACGAAATTCCATTGGCGATGCAAAATTTAAGACAAACTCTTTGTTCGATATTTTTGTCCATTATGAAATTCGCAATACACACTATATATGATATTACTAAAACCAGCACTGTATTTAATATAAATAACAGATGTAACTCAAACTCCGCGCCAAAATGGAAAACAGTTGTGCCAATCTAACAACTACAAAAAAACAAAAATTTGAATTTGGAACCATAAACAAATCATCCATTCCCGATACTTTTTTGACTGAATGTATAATGTTTTTAATTGTATTCTTTTAATTTATTCTTGCTTGTAAAAATGGACTTGTTCTGAATTAAAATGATTTATTATTATTATTAGATACTATAACAACAAATAATAAAAATACATGATACGGAACCCTTCATGCGCGAGTCCGACTCGCACTTGGCCGGTTTTTAAATAACGTTCGCATTTGCATCGCGGACTGACGGTAAAATTTTAAGAAGTACATACACAATGTTGACATTTATTGTAACTCAAATGACGTTCTCTGAATTGGCCATAACATGAAACTTAGTCTTCGTTTATTCGATAAATTAAGTACTTGATAGCAATATTATCTATTATTATCCTTTCTGTGGTAAGTTAAGAAACTCGGCTCGAAGGACCAGCTGTGCTCCAATAGAAAGTAGCACCTTTGATATGAAAGTGGTCCTGTACAATAGACCGGCTGATTGTGAGCAGTAATACAAAGGTTCCAATAAACTAATTTCTCCTGATGTCAGAACTATTGTTTAAGCTGAAAACGACCAAAACTTTAAAAGTTCAAAAATATTCGACATAAATTTATGTAACACTCGAAATACCTCTATACAGTTAGAATTCTATAGATTCAGTCTCTATAAGCTATATTAATTTATTACAACCAATAGTTTGTATTCAGCCTAAGTTACTTTAGTCAGAATCAGTCCAGCCGCTCCGATATAAGAAAGGTCTATACCATCCGTAGATATAGGTAAGGTTTACAGCATTTTTATTAAAGCTGCATAGCTTTTGCCCGACTTTAGTAGGGTCGGCTTCCAGTCAAGCCGAATTCAGCTGCAAACCACCAACGAAATTTTCTGGCTTCCGACAATCCCTAATAACTGCCAAAGATCTTTAAATGGCAGCCGGTAATAACGGCTTAACATGATTTAGAAGCACGGAAAAGTCTCGGTAGATACGTTAAGATGGTCACCCATTCACAGACCAACCTCGGCAAGCGTTGCTTTACCTTGAAGATCGACCCTTACGGCTATTATTATTTAGCTAAGAACTTCTCATTAAAATTTAGCGCCAACAGAATAAAAAATGTTAAGCACTAGTTGAGTGTGGACTTCACCTGTCTTTGAAAGTCTTACATTTTACTCAGTCATCTTAGTTGCCTGTTACTTATTCATAAATTTCATAGTATGCGTTAATACGACCATCAAATTAATATCGAGTGTTGAACCTCTGTTCGATTTCACTCCATGAGTCCATGACACGTTAGACAAAACTATGTAATTGCACTCATACCATACATTTGCATGAGTCTTGATGTACAATAGGTCCTTCTGTTTTGATGGAAAAGGTAAAGAACTTGGGTACGATTTCCACCACTTTGTAACTGTCAATGTCTGTCATTTAGTCGGAAAGATATTCTTGTAGATCTATGAAGTATCTGCACAACATTTCGTTTCAATTAATATCAAAAATTCCTTCATTACTAGTAACTGAGTGACTGACAGACAACGCGCAGCCGAAACTACTGGTCGTAGAAAGCTGAAATTGTAGCGGAACTTGGGGAGCACTAATAAGCATAAGAAAGACGGAAAAGAACCGGCCAAGTGCGAGTCGGACTCACACACGAAGGGTTCCGTTCCATAAAACCTAATTTGTATTATTTGTTGTTATAGCGGCAATAAAAATACACAATCTGTGAAAATTTCAACTCTCTATCTCTTACGGTTCTTGAGATATAGCCCGCTGACAGATAGACGGACGAACGGACAGACAGCACAGGCTTAGTAATAGGGTTCCGTTGGTGACCCTTCGGGTACGGAACCCTAAAAACGGGATAAGCGCGTACGAAGACGCAAAAGCTAAAAGAGGCTAAAAAACATAACTTTATTATTATTTATTTGTTTGTAATGGGTTTGCTCTTGACTCTAGTCTATGTCAGAGATGACAGAGACAAAGTCTATGATGGAGCGAGCCTACCCAGAAGGAGCCTGTTCACTCTAACTTTGAAGAGATTAGGGTTGTAAGCTTTTGGAAACACAGACGCAGGCAGAGAGTTCCACTTCTTTGCTGTGCGCATTATAATAGACGTTTGAAAACGCTTAGTGCGAATTGATGGAATAGCTACAAGGTAGGGATGGTAAGATGCAGTGCGTCTGGATGTCGATGGTAGAAGGGGGCCGGTGGGATGAGGTCGTGGAGTTCTTGGGCACACTCACCGAAGTACAATCTGTAGAAGACCGACAAGCAGGCAACCTTACGGCCATAAGCCAAGCTGTGTAGCTTGGCATCCACCAGTTTTACGTCGCCGATGAGCCTCTTAGCTCTGCGTTCCACCAAGTCAAGCGCGGCAAGCTGATACTTAGCTGAGCCATCCCAAAGGTGGCTACAATACTCTATGCAGGATCGGACTTGTGCTTTGTAAAGGGTTGAAAGCTGTCCAGGCCTAAAGTATCGCTTCACCCTATTTAGGATGCTCAGCTTCTTGGCCGCAGTTTGGGCTTTTCTGCCCATCTGCCAAGGTTATTTGGTTAATGAACACACTTTATCCCTTTCCTCTATCATTTCCCATAAAAGGTAAAAGACAGACTGGGAAATGTCATATTTATGAATGCTTACCATCAGATGAGATAGTAGCAAACAGTTTAGAAAAGTACTAGCAGACCCGTTCAACTTCATCTGCGTCTCATTTTTAGGGTTCCGTACCCAAAGGGTAACCAACGGAACCCTGTTACTAAGCCTCCACCGTCCGTCCGTCCGTCTGTCAGTGGGCTGTATCTCAAGAACCGTAATAGGTAGACCGCTGAAATTTTAACAGATTGTGAATTTCTACTGCCGCTATAACAACAAATAATAAGAATTAAAGTTTATGGTATGGAACCCTTCGTGTGAGAGTCCGACCCGCACTTGGCCGGTTTTCACTACTCTCTGCTCCTACTGGTCGTTACGTGATGTTATAAGCCCTAAAACCTTCTCGTAATCTAGCGTGCCTCGATAAATGGGATATGATTCCTCAGATTTTGTTGTTGCCACCAAACAATATCTTCAGCTTTAGGTATAATATACTAGTAATATACATAGATGTTAAGCATTCTTCTCTAAATAAATATTGGTGATTAGGCAGTTATTAATTTAGGCAGCAAACCTGCCTGCACCTTCGCCTGTCCAGCTGGTCGTCATAACTATACTACGAAAATGTAATTTCCAAGGATCGCAGAGTTCAGCCGAAAGTAGTAATACTGCTCAGGGTAAAACCCCGCGCCATTGAAGACTTGCGCTGTCGTGCGCTGCGGCACGAACGATTTCTATCAAGAAAAGAAAATCTTTGGAACTGGCAGAGGAATCATTTAACCAATGGTAAGTAATAGTAACTTTTTACTGATAGGCTCGCGTCTGATCGTGTGATCAGACGCGCGCTTGCCTAGAAGTGACCTATTCGCTTCTTGACTGAAAGATCCCCATGTTGTAGCCATCAGGAAACACAGATACGGCAGGGACTTCAAATCCTTAACTGTACGATCAATGACAGTATGCACATTGCCTATATTTTTATCCACTGTTCCTTACTTTTTGCAACTTAACCCGTCACCTGCATTATTATAAACTCGAAGCTAAAGCGCATCACCTAAATGGAGAAATCGGCGAGGTCCGATCAAGATCAGACCTCGCCAATCATGCAGCTTGAACAAAGTTCTAATGAAAGGAATATGCAAATGTAAGCTACAACAGCACCTAGTCATACTTTTATAATAGCTAGTGTCTGCGGACTTTCACTCGGCACCCCCTCCCCCTCCCCCACCCCCCCCTCGGCTCCAACCAGCTCCCCTGCAGGTCGGTCCTAGGTTACGTAAGCGCTGCATTGCACAGCTGCTGCCTATGGCTGCCGGCCGACATTGAAACAAAAGCCTGGCTTTTACTAATTTTCATGGTAATTCTAGGTTGGCTTGGAGAGTTGAGATGGAGGTGGTAACCGTAGTCGTGCATATACCTATATGCTTGTTTGTAGTTCTTCTGGAAGCATTTCTAAAACTGCACAAAAAGTTTTCATTCGTAACAAACGTGTGCATAACAACAACATGTACGACGAACGTCTATTCTCGTCATAAAAAGAAAATTACAAAAATCCTTCGTATCGTACAACACTATAACTCCGAAGGCTCCTTGGAAAAGTGTAAGGAAGACAAGCTTTTTCTACACCGCGGGAATCCTAGCCATCACATTAAAATCTAATCTGCATGGAGTTTTCATAATCCGAACACAAAAACACTAACAATACACACACACATGTGCAAAATGCAGTGTCGCGTGGCTGTGTATGTGTGCGTGAGGTGCGCAAGAGCAGGCTTACATAACAGCCAGCGAGAGTGCATTCACTCTGCGCGGGCGCGGGAGGGGGCGCGGTGGGGGGGGGGACGCGAGAGAAATGCATCGGTGCACGGCGCACGCGCAACGTGATATAATACGTGACGGATTATGTCCGAGATTTGCGAGATCTAATGATACAAGCTGATTATAATTTAGATGTTTGTTTTAACTTCGGTATGTGGTGAATTTCTTAGATTTAGCACGCGATTTTGTACTAGTTATTCTACTAGAACAGATCATTTCACGCATTTTTCCCATGGGAATAGGTAGAAAATACATAAAACCAGACTACTATCCATATATACTCTTTTAGCTTTGCTTATTTTCATACATCAAGTCATACTAACAATCATCACCATCATCATCATCATCATGATCATCATCATCAGCCTGTAACAGTCCACTGCTGGACATAGGCCTCTCCTAGTGAACGCCATTTGGCTCGATCTTAGAATCGATACTAACAATACTTACTTCATCTATGAAATAGCTTTTTACCTAAATTCACGTATTTTTACACAACATCGCCATTGTAACAGCTTTCATTTGACGTTTGTTAGTCCCGTCATTTCCGCGCCAGGATTAATGAAAAACGTGCAATGTATCGACCACTTCCGGCAGCGTCTGTTGAGGCCTATTGACGCGAACTTATTGCCTGGTGGAGCTTGTAAGCTTGGGTCATATGCTCCGAATCAAGGGTAGCCACTCACTTCCTGAACTAGCGATGGTTTGTTATGACATTTTTCCTTTTTTCATCGGGAAATTTTCAGTATTTTCCTCGGAAGTTGAATTTTTTCTCTCTGTTGTCTCAAGTGTCTCAATTCAATGATATAAAATTGGTTCACGATCTGATGGGAGTAAAATCTCCTTGAGATTTTGATGAAGCGTTTTTATAGTTCTTCTCCATTTTTTTAAATCTATTCTCTTGTTTGACTCTATTTCACCTGATGATCAGCGATGATCGTGTAGAAGTATAATATTACCTATTACTACTCATTTTGGACTTAAGACCCCAGGCTATATCTATTCTTCCGAAATCTGTGTTTCCTGATAGCTACAACCTGGGAGTCTTTAAGTCAAGAGTGAATAGGTTACTTCTAGGCAAGCGTGCTCCATCTTCGACCACATCATCGCTTACCATCAGGTGGCATAGTGGTCAAACGCGTGCCTATTAATAGTAAAAAAAAACTGTTTTGTCTATTAGGAAGCTCTTTTCTCATTTGCTCTCTGACTCATTCACACTTAGAACATCTGTATTGGAACCCTGTAGATAAAATACACATAATACCGCGCCGATATTACCTAAATCACTTGCAGTCCAAACCAGTCGAGTTCTAATTAATATTAACTCAAACCGAATCACGTTGATATCTCACAAACCTGTTAAATGGTTTACCACTAGAAATTGCAGTCGTAAACATTCGTGCATATTTACAGCGAATATCTTGCAGTAATGTTATAATCACGACTTGTGAAGAAAACATTACACGGTAGCTTTATATCCTCTTAAAATTTAGTTACATGTACGTTCACCTGATTGTTTTATTGTGCTGTAGTGAAGTGTAAAGTAGATGTATCTACTTACCTTGTCTATGGTGTGGGTCTGGATTCTGAGTAAACTTAAAGTACTCGTATAACCCAGACAAGGTACACTGCTTAAATAAAATTTATTACCAAAAAGATTTCGACAAAGTGGGAATATATCAGCTTATTGATGATAACGATTGTCTAAAAGTCAGAATGTAATTTTTTTGTAAGGATGGGGAATCATCAAATGACTCCTTCCTCCCGCTCTGGGCGGAGCGGAAGGGAGTGTCAGACTCTTACTGACTAAAACCCATCTGTGTTCCTCTTAATGCCCTTTGCGTACCTGAGCCGCGATGGCATCCCCAAACTATTTACAAGTTTTGGCAATTTATGAAGGTATGCTGGTAGTCTCTTTCCTCAGAAACTATATCTATGGCACCCGTTAACGGAAGGCCAATTAAATACTCGTACTTACAAATTCAATTCGCAATATCATTGACAATCGACGTCATATCTCAATGGAGGGACATTACAGAGAGTTAATTCTACAAGTTTTAAACAAAGTTCACATTCGCACCTCAATTGTAATCTGTCAAAAAAGCCTCAATTTCCTTACATTTTTCGACAGATTGCGACAGACATGCGAATGTGAACGTTAGCGTTGCTTAAAATTACCAGAAATGCTTCTCTGAAAGAAACTATTTGTGGGTCTATTAGTGGCGTCGTCGTTGATTATGTTATATTTTCCTCATGTATTCTTTTCTGTAACTTTTATGGTGTATATAATAGGGTATATAGGGGTAGGGCTATATTATAGGATTTGATATAAAGCGGGTTTTAAATTATTCTTAAATAACACGAATGGATAGTTTATTTCCCACATCTTAATACTAACTATAATATTTGCGAAATTAAATTTGGTTGTTACCTCTAGGCAAACGGGTAGACCATGCCTGGAAATAGGACATAGGATAATTTTCTACTGTTACGCGGGCGAAGTCGACAAACCTCCCAGCTTGGGGGAGGCCTATGCCCAGCAGTGGACGTCTTTCGGCTGTTATTATGATGATGTTGACCAGGTCGGATAGATAGACTTAACCTAGCAACAAAACTGAATCCAGTTTAAAACTAATAGCATTTGCAGACGATACCAACGCTGTTGTTGGTGAAAGTACTGCAGAGTAGTACAGAGGCTTTGAGCAGCACTATAAACACGGCTCTTGAGTCATTCCAAAAGTGGTTTATAACAAATAAGTTGTTAATTAATGCTAAAAAAACCAATATCGTACTGTTAAGTCGAAGGAAGTGATAATCTAGACGTTAAGTTAAATGGAGACAAAATAGGTATTGTTGACTCACTATTAAATTGGAAAAATGAATGAAGAGCCATAGACGGGTCAATATCATTAGCATGCTATGCCCTCAGGAGCCTACGAGAAGAACTTAGCACAGACATTTCAAAATCGGTTCACTATGCGCTGGTAGAGTTAAGATTGAGATATAGTATTCAGCAATGGGGAAATAGCTACAAGTATAATTCTGATAGAGCTTTTGTGCTACAAAATAGGGCAAACCGAACAATAGTTCGTATTCCCCAAATCGAGTCCTGTCGGAAACATTTCCAGAGTCTATCAATACTGACAGTACCCAGCCTTTTACATACTTAGTCTTGACTAGCCTAGCAAAACGTATATGTGATTATGAAACGCAAGACGAAAGAATTTAAAGGGAAAGCTCAAGAAACAAATATTTGAAGATTTTGGAGCATAAATTAAATTCCAAATTAAATATTGTAACAGATTGTGTACAGTATTGAGCAGTGAAATTATTCAATAGCTTGCCTGTGGATATAAAACAACTGTTGTATAAATCCACCTTAATTTAAAAAAAAACTAAAACAGTTCTTACTGGAAAGGTGGATTATTTTTTTGATGCCCAATGATTAATTTTGTTTTTATACGCGTTTGTACATAATTTCGTGTTAATTAGAGTATATAGTTAGTTAAGTATTTGTAAATTAATTAAAGAACTTTGTATATACATATATAAAAGAAAGAAAAAAAAAAGGTTTCTATTCCATACTCATCAATATTTATATAATAGGAAACATGCAATATTTTTGCTTTAATTTTAAAAAACTCAAGCTAGAATAGACCACCACATAAATAAAAAGTGAAAACGCTTTAATTTATTTCCAAAATTGCGTTTTTAAACCGACAGTTAAAAGGTTCGCGCGAAAAAGGACAAGGACAAGAACTCAAAGACATAAAGCTTGCCTTTTTGTTGGCATAACAGCAGATACGTCACTAAACGCTGATTGTTGTTTTTAAATACGTTCCGTTTCACGTTATTTTAATTCATATTTTTGTTAAAATTCGATATTAACCAAAATAAAAACTTTGCAATTGCCTTTATTTTATCCTTTTTTATCATTTTACTGACAACATTCTCATAAATTCTGTATTTGCATCTTCCCTATTTATCTTTTGTTTTTCTTCAATTATGAGAATGATTCGTGACAACAGATGAATTCTAATTTTGGTTTTTGATTTTTAAAATTATTTTTGGACATTGTTGATTATTTTATTGTTTTATGCGAACTGTTTTTTTTTTTCTTAAAATATATTTTTGACGTTTTACATGAATTATGTTTGACATGAATGAATGTTTTAATTGATTTAATTAATGATTTTTGGCTCCTAACTAATTTAATAGTTTTATTTAACATTTTCACAAACATTTGTTGATCACCCAAGGGTTGACTGGTAGAAAATGCCTATGGCATTAAGTCCGCCTCTGTACGTTTGTGTGCATGAAGTATGAAATAAATAAATAAATATTATCAAAAAAAATTACTCGGGTTCCTGGAGACCCGATCCTTTGATAGGCGTGCGAGGGGCCGAAGCCAACTCGCAGAGCCCCCGTAAAACATTTCAAATGAAATATTTTATTATTATTGAGATTTATATTAATTTCATTGAGATAATGTTTTATTTTTTAAAATTTTAATTAATCGATTTGTTCTTTTGTTAATTGTTAACTTAACTGCTTTTTATTTTTGTAACACATTCAGACACAATGTAAATTGTTATCGAATTGAATAAATGAAATAAAATGATAGGCAGTCGTTCGATACCCAATACTGGTATGCATTCGGTTAGACAGGAGGCTGACCCCAAAATAGTTGGGATTGGCTGTCCTTCTAATCATCATGCATTAACCGAATATTCCAGCAGAGGTAACCTCCCGCAGCTAGAAAAATCGTGCTGCTAAAATATACGGTTTTGATGATATTATGAGCGTCTTGTGTGATTTTGCACAACCTTTGCATTTCATCAAAGTCGATGATAATTTGGCGTGTGCAGGATTGGTATATTTTCCGCTCATCAGTCAGAGTCATCAAATGACTCTTTCCGCTTTGGGCTTTTCTTTTGCCGCTAAAACAACAAGTAATAAAAAATTAAAGGGGCTCCCATACAAGAAAAAGTTTTTTTTCGGTTTAGGTTTCGGAACCCTTCGTGTGAGAGTCCGATCACACTTGGCCGATTTTATAATTAACTTCTCTCCATTATCCCATTACTTCAGGGCAGATGACCAAGTGATTCGACACCCAACATTTTTAATTAAACCTCCTGTGTTGATCACGACAAAAGATTATTTCTCACCAGATCGCACCTCTAAAAAGCCTTCTAAGGTCCCCGCAAAAAGGAGTCGCCCCAATCCTAACCAGAAACGGAAATCTCGATCGAATCGTGATTACCTAAAACAATATTAATGTACGACACCAAAACACTCCCTAATAAATGTAGTATCCAAGTTATAACCGAGCGAACTTAACGTGAAATATTATTCAAGGATATCAATTGCATCTTGCGCTTGCGCTTATCAAAATTCAGAGAAGTGTCAGCGCGCCTGAAATAACGCATAATGCTGTATAAATTAGGCAAATTAACGTTCACTGTAAGGAAATAACCTGAATATAGTCCTGTTCGCAAAATCATGAAGCGTAGGTAATCTAAACATGAATCCAAAAAGTCCCTTCTTAGGGTTCCTTACTCGAAGGGTAACTAATGGAACCCTATTACTACGCTTCCGCTGTTTGTCCACCCATCCGTCCGTCCATCCATCTGTCCGTCAGCGGGCTCTATCTCAAAAACTGTAATACATAGGTACAGATTTTAAAATCACAGTGTATTTTTATTGCTGCTATAACAACAAAAAAAATAAATTAATTAATTAACAGTTATGGGGCTCCCATGGAATAAATGTGCTTTTTTCGGTTTACGGTACGGAACTCTGTGTGTCCAAATAGTTTTTAAATATCGCTGTTCGAACATTGCAAACTGTTGTATGAGTGTACCTGTCTACATCTAATAGTTACATCTATGCATATACAGTCCACTCGTTAGAAAGAAACAGATGATTTTTTAGTGTCAATATATGGAGCGTAAAGAAGGGACGTTGTTTCTGTTCAAAAACCCCTATCGCACGAAAAACAACCTAATCTCATTAAACATATGGTCCATAACGAGCCGGATTGAGTCACCTACGATCGAACATAGCCGCCGCCGCGAGAACAAAAGGCCGCATTCCTTAGATAAGGATTCGCCTGGTGATCGGTAAAAAACAAAAGACTTTTAAATAAAACTACGAGTAATTACGTGTAATAAGCAAGCTAATACGGTGACAAAAATAAGTGAGAGTTGAGTGCATAAAATAAGTGAGAACTATAGTTATTTACGAGTCTAGCCTTTAATTACGAGACATTACGTGAGTGAGATACAAACTTGAACAATTTGTGCTTTTTAAAGGCTTATTTGGTAACTATAATAGTGAGTGAGTTAGCATTACGTTAGAAACGCGTCCGATCGAGCCAATACAATGGAGAAGTGTATTGCATTACAGGAAGAGTTGATGAACAATTTGAAAACCGCCGAACGGAATTTTAAGAAAACGCCTAAAGAAAGAATTAAGAAACCTTATTTAGAAACAAGACTGGAGGTACTTGAGCAACAGTATAAAGAATTTAAAGAGGGGCATAAGACTATTCTTTCGGAACTTTCAAAAGAAAAGAAGGAAATATATTTCTCTTCGGGTTATTACGAACAATATGAAGAACTGTACGTGCAATACAAAACTAGTTTAAAAGAAGCTTTGGAGCCATTTTTAGTACCGTCTGTTTCGCCCGCGCCAATTAGTACGGCGGTACCGGCTAGTACTTACAGAGTAGATACCAGTTATGGTAATGTGAAGCTCCCGCGAATTACGCTACCTACATTTGGAGGAAAATATGAGGAATGGCAAACATTTTACGATATGTTTTCATCACTAATTCACAACAATAAGGCCATTATGTCAGTTCAAAAATTTCATTATTTGAAAAGTAATTTGTCGGGTGAAGCTTTGAATCTTTTGCGGAATTTTACAACAACTGAAGCAAATTATGAGGAGGCATGGAATCAATTAGTGAAACGGTATAATAACAAACGTTATAACTGCAATGTTATTATGAGCAATTTGATTGGACTGAAGAAAATACCTACTGAGTCGGCTAGTGCAATAAAACATTTACTAGACACCACATCCACTTGTATGAAGTCTCTGCAGAGTTTAGGGATTAAAACGGAAAACTGGGATGAAATTATTGTTTATCTAACCGTTGCAAAATTGGACACAGAATCAATAAAACTGTGGGAACAGTATCTTAATACTTCTTCTAGCGATGAACTCCCCACTTGGGCACAGATGCGAGACTATTTAGAGTACAGGTTTAGGTCTTTAGAAATGATTGATTCCAACACTCAGCGATCATCACACACAGTGAAGTCTGCACAAAAGACAAAAACATTTCACACGTCAGTAGAAAATAAACCTAAATCTACTGGGGTTGAGTGTGCAATGTGTAATGAGAAACATTATGTTTACAACTGCAAACGTTTCGCAATTATGGCACCAATGGCAAGACAAGAGTTTGTGCAAAATAAGAAATTGTGTTTCAACTGCCTGTCACCAACACATGCAGTCATCAAGTGTCGTCATTCAATGAGTTGCAAGAAATGTGGTAGAAGACACCACACTATGCTTCACTTCGAGCGAGAGAGTAACGAGAGCGTCAAACCAGCAAGTGAGGTAACATCATCACCAAGTGAACAACATGAGAAATCGAGCACATCACGAGGTGATACCCACATCACTACTACATTTACTAGGGAGGAGCTGCAGCCTACCAGGGTGCTGCTTGCAACGGCTAGAGTTAAGGTATTTAATTCAAATAGTTGTAAACAAAATATTCGAGCTTTATTAGATCAAGGGTCACAAGCCTCGTTAGTTACAGAGGCTACTGTTCAGTTACTTGGGTTGAAACGAATACCAGTAAATGGCTTTGTGTCGGGGCTGGGAGATGGTCATACTAGAATAAAATACAGAGTTTCACTTCAAATAGAATCATGCCATAATCCAGCAAACTCAATTCAAGTTAACGCTTACGTTATGCATTCTTTGACGTCTATGCTTCCCACAGCCAACCTAAGTTCACATGAGTGGGTTGAAATTAATCGTTTACCTTTAGCGGATCCTAAATATGCAAAACCAGGTAAGATCGATATACTGTTAGGAGCAGAAGTGTATGGAGATATATTGCTTGACGGTATTATTAGACAATCTGAAGGCAATTTGATAGCACAGAACACAGTTTTTGGGTGGATCATTTCAGGAAAGGTGTCAAGTGGATACAACTCGTCAGCGGAAAGTAATCTTACTAGTTTACATGTACATTTAGAAGATAATGATTTACTTACGCGCTTTTGGGAAATGGAAAATGAGCCTAATATTTTACAAAAGGAGATGACTAAAAGCGAGAAGGTGTGTGAGGAATTCTTTAATTTGACTACAACTAAAGACAATAGCGGCAGATTTATTGTGAGATTACCTTTTGCAACGAATGATCCGAAGTGTCAGTTCGGTTGTTCAAAACAGAAAGCTATAAAAATGTTAGAGAATTTAGAGAGAAGGTTATCACGTGATCCAAAGTTGAGAATAGAGTATAATAAGGTGTTTGAGGAATATTTGAGTTTAAATCACATGATAGAAGTGAGTGAGAAAGAGATAGAAAACCATCGTGCAGTCTATCTTCCTCACCATGCGGTGGTGAGAGAAGACAAGGAAACTACCAAGGTAAGAGTTGTTTTCAACGCGTCAAGTAAGGGAAACAATAACGTGTCATTAAATGATGACCTTCTTGTTGGACCTAAATTGCAACAAGATCTGAGGCATATTTTAATGAGATGGAGAACCCATAAAATATGTCTAGTAGCAGATATAATGAAATTTTACAGAATGATTCGAGTAGCAGATGAAGACACTGATTTCCAAAGGATCGTATGGAGATTTGATCCATCTGAACCTGTACAGCATTATAAGCTTGTAAGGCTTACATTTGGTACGGCATGCGCGCCATACTTAGCTGTTAAGTGTTTACAAAGACTGGCTGAGTTAGAGGAGCCAAAGTACTCGTTAGCAGCTAAGGTAGCAAAACAAGATTTTTATATGGATGATCTGATGTCCGGAGCTGAAACTGTAACTGAAGCCTTACAAATATACCATGAGATGAATGAGTTAATGAAATCAGGTGGGTTCGAACTTCAAAAGTGGAACAGTAACAATGAAACATTTTTAAGTCATATCGATAACAGTGGAGACCATAAAACACCTATTAAGGTAAATAATTCCATTAAGGTACTGGGAGTAAGTTGGTGTCAAAAATCTGATCATTTCGAGTATGTGCTCAACTTACCTGATACTAAAGAGCCAGTCACTAAACGAAAAGTACTGTCTGTTATAGCTAGGTTATATGATCCGTTGGGTTGGATTGCCCCTGTAGTAGTCGTGGCTAAAATCTTCATACAAAGGCTGTGGCAATCAGGCCTTGAGTGGGATGACTGCTTATCAGAGGATCTACTTACACATTGGTTAGCATATAGGAGTAAATTAATTGATTTAAAGAAGCTTACAATTCCGAGATGGTTGAATGTAGCGCGAGCCTCTAAAACTGAATTACATGTTTTTTCCGATAGCTCAAAATCAGCTTTTGCAGCTGCAGTTTACATTCGAGTTACGGATGACTCAAATAATGTATACGTGCATTTAGTAACTGCAAAGACCAAGGTTGCGCCAATTGACAAGGAAGTTTCGATTCCCCGACTAGAGTTATGTGGGTCAACTTTGGCTGCTAAACTGATTTTTGAAGTGTCTCAGGTAATGGATATACCCAAGAAGGATTTACATGGTTGGACAGACTCCACTGTGGTCCTTGCATGGCTCAAGGGAGGATCAAGTCGATGGACGACTTTTGTCAGTAACAGGGTTTCTACGATTTTAAACATTTTGGATTCAGAGCAGTGGGGCCATGTTTCATCAGATGAGAATCCAGCTGACTGTGCATCGCGTGGCTTGCAACCACAAGAGTTAAAAAACCATCCATTGTGGTGGAGAGGACCGCAATGGCTGGCAGAGTCAAACATACAAAAGGACAATACACTTGTTATAGATACACACGAAGAGGAGAAAATCAAGTCTTTAATTGTTTCATCTGATATCAACGAGTTATGTGTTTCGTTAAGGTTTTCATCTTTATTGAGGTTATTAAAGGTAATATCATACTGCAGGAGAATATTGAATTTAAAGTTACCTAAAATTGAACGACCAAGTTTACCAAAATTTATTACAGCAAATGAATTAAATGAGACTTTAATGGCGTTCATTAAACTAATTCAAGAACGTGAGTTTTCAGTTGAGATGAACCAGTTAAAGACTCGTGGTTGTGTACCTAAGAAGAGCCCGTTAAGAACTCTTTGTCCGTTTTTAGATGAAAAAGGGATTTTAAGAGTAAGTGGTCGCATAACACAAGCAGACGCGAGTTATGATACGAGACATCCAATAATAATGCCCGCTAAACATCACTTTAGCATGCTCATTATTATCGATGCTCATCACAAAACGTTACACGGAGGCCCACAGGCTATGCTGAATCTTTTGAGAACAAAATACTGGATTATACGAGCGAAAGAACGTGTCAAGAAGTGTTTTAGAGAATGTGTCGTTTGTTTAAGATATTCTAAAAAGAAGTCGACACCATTAATGGGACTGCTTCCAGAGACAAGATTAAAACCTAGTAAACCTTTTAAGTCTACTGGCGTGGATTACTGTGGTCCTGTGAGTATTCGGTTCTCACCGGGTAGAGGAGCCAAGTCATACAAGGGCTACATTTGCCTTTTTGTGTGTATGGTGACACGAGCAGTGCATCTGGAAGCCGTAACTGACTTGACTGCTAAAGGCTTTATCGCAGCGTTCAAACGTTTTACTGCTAGACGAGGCCACTGTCAAGACTTGTTCAGCGATAACGGCACAAATTTTGTTGGTGCTGACAAACAACTGAGGGATATGTTCAACAGTGCCAAATCGGCCCTTCCTAAAGAAATAGCGGAGTTGCTGACTTTGGATCGAACTACATGGCATTTTATACCTCCCCACGCACCAAATTTCGGCGGATTGTGGGAGGCTGGCGTTCGAAGTACTAAGACACATTTGCGTAAGGTTGTCAGTAATGTTACACTTACCTATGAGGAGATGGCGACAGTCTTAGCACAAGTAGAAGCGTGTTTGAATTCCCGACCTATGACCGTACTTAGTGACGATCCCAATGACCCCCTACCCTTGACACCAGGCCATTTTTTGGTAGGTGAGCCGCTATTAAATATTGTAGATGAAGATTATTCAAAATGTAATGTAGTAGGTTTAGATCGATGGCGTCTTACACAAAAAATTGTAAACGATTTTTGGAGTAGATGGTCAAAAGAGTATCTTGTAAGTCTTAGCCAAAGGTATAAGTGGAATTCGAAATGTACTGAACCAGAAATTGGTGATATTGTTGTATTAAAAGAGGATAACATTCCTCCAGCTAAATGGATTCTTGGTAAAATTATACAAAAACATACCGGTCCGGACAATGTAACCCGTGTAGTTACAGTCAAATGTAAGACTGGTGAATTTAAGCGTCCCGTTAATAAAATCTGTGTTTTAACTAAATAACATTTTTTATGTTTCTAGTACCTAAGCTTAGCTTAAGCTTATTTAAAGTTTGTTTTTGTGTTGTGTTACATGGTTTACATTTTTGTGTAAAAATATTTAATTTAAATATTTTCTGCAAATTTTGTCTTAATTAAGTTTCAGTCGACTTTATTCTACCAATTTGCTCAGTTCTTTTACTGTTATTTTGCCAACCAGTCACTAAATACAGGAAATCATGGTGGGCGGTCTAAAGTCCAACAATCTATACTTTATTTTTTTAATAGTAACGCAGAGCAGTTATTATTTGTCAAAACATTTAACGTGTGTTTTTTTACTTCAATCTGAGGTTATGTTTATCTATAGTGTACTAATCTACTTACCAAGTTGTAGGTTATAAACTGTGTGAAGATGGGTACTTTCTAGTTGATGTTATAAGAATTTAGTTATTTTTGTTATAAGAAACTATCATTTTGAGGTTTGTTATCTAGATTCTACTTAGTAAATAAAGAACTATGTTCTTTGGTGGGCGGAATGTCCAAATAGTTTTTAAATATCGCTGTTCGAACATTGCAAACTGTTGTATGAGTGTACCTGTCTACATCTAATAGTTACATCTATGCATATACAGTCCACTCGTTAGAAAGAAACAGATGATTTTTTAGTGTCAATATATGGAGCGTAAAGAAGGGACGTTGTTTCTGTTCAAAAACCCCTATCGCACGAAAAACAACCTAATCTCATTAAACACTGTGTGACAGTCCGACTCGCACTTGACCAGTTTTTCCTATGCTATATTTAGACAGCCCTTATTGTACGCATCCCAATCATCTCGCTACCTCTCCTCAGGAACCCACTGCCTGAATACTCTTGCCCAGCGTGTTTAGCATGCATTGATTTTATATAAACAAAATTGTGATGTTCCCTCAATGGTTGCGGTAAGCCGGGATCTACATTTATCTCCTCAAATGAGAACACTAATTCTGGATCAGAATGCACTGAAACGTGCTGATTGTGTAATCCAAGGAAACTTTGTGATCTAACATGTATAAAAATAATTTAAAGAAAATGCAATAAAAGTTTTTTTTTATTAATGATGGGTTTGCTCTTGACTCTAGTCTATGTCAGAGATGACAGAGACAAAGTCTACGATGGAGTAAGCTTTTGGAAACACAGACGCAGGCAGAGAGTTCCACTCCTTTGCTGTGCGCATTATAAAAGACGTTTGGAAACACTAAGTACGAATTGATGGAATAGCTACAAGGTAGTGATGGTAAGATGCAGTGCGTCTGGATGGCCGGTGGGATGAGGTCTTGGAGTTTTGGACACACTCACCGAAGTACAATCTGTAGAAGACCGACAAGCAGGCAACCTTACGGCGATGAGCCAAGCTATGTAGCTTGGCATCCACCAGTTTTACGTCGCCGATGAGCGAGATGAACGAGTTTTCTCGAAATACAAGTTTATCACAAGATAAACATATAATCCCTAGGTGGTGGTTGGTGTAAAAAGACCCATCACGAACCCTAAATCTATGCACTCTGTACATTAAACTAAATTACATTTGTCGATTTTGCTCAATGTTGACTTCGATGTTCAAAATATTACATTTTTATAATGTTCGATTTTCTTTTTTGCCATTGTGATGAACTATGTAATTGGGAAAAATAAAAGTACCAAATGAAATTGTAATCTTTTGTCACATTTTTAAACATTATTTGCGGTTTTTCATAGAAAGAAAGGCACAATGAACACTCTAGCTAGGTAACGCGTCGCCGAATGAGTCAACACTCAGCAGTAGAAAATGGATTATTGTGGTGCACCGTAAACGCACGACTGCGACTGTATAATTATAATTTATATTCAAATTATACTTGATAAATACACATTTAAAACATTTATAATTAGTTTGCTGTTTTCAATAAGGATACTTTGATCTTTTATCTAAACAAATACTCGTTAATTTTGTACTGCCGGAGCACCGGACGCTCGCTCATCCGTTTCTCGTTTCGGGGATAATTGAAAATCCTTATTTCAGTCTTTACTTTTTATTTCATTTCGTGGACTAAGATAATACAAACATCTTATTTGGGGCAGCCCCAAGAGGTCTGCTACTGGACGGGTCTAAAAAGGCCACTTTAGTACAATCATATTAGGATCATAATATTAATCGAACAACAATCTGTCAAATTTCGTTTTCATCTTTATCGCTAACACATTAGGTTCAAGGTTGATTGGGAACATTTGACGGCGACGGGTAGCGTGATGTGCTTTCTGATTCTGCTAAAGTGGCCTTTTTGGACCCGCGGGTCACAGACAAAGTGGAATTCTATCAGCAACGGAGAACGATTGTCAACAACGTCAAAATTTGGTGACATGCGCTACTGAAATGTCACGTGGTCTATTCCTAATATTCAGAGAGCACAGAGGTAATTCCTGTATTTATGACGCAACGTTCGAATTCACAACTCAAAAACACTTCTAATTTCCATACATTTTGATAGATTGGGAAAGCGATGCGAATGCAAATGTTTTTAAATAACCGGCCAAGCGCGAGTCTAACTCGGACACGAAGGGTTCCGTCCTATAATCCTAAATTTTTATTATTTGTTGTTATAGCGGCAATAGAAATACACAATCTGTGAAAATTTCAACTGTCTTCCTATTACGGTTCTTGAGATACAGCCCGCTGACAGACAGACACAAAACTACAAGAATTATCCCGCTGGGCTTTTGACGTTCGTACAAGGTTACTTTGTTCTATGTCATGACTGTTATTTTCAGAATCGATTTTAGAATAGAAAAGGAATACTCTTTATTGTACAATAAATACCTTAGTATCTTAAAAATAGAAGGGTGTAACCATGGGCGGTTTAGATACATTCCTATAGTTTTTTTTTTTCAGCTCATAGTTACATGTATGTTTTTCCGGGTTTTCCCTGCCAGTGTTCTAAGGTTGATCTCATCGCGTGTGAGGATAAGGTTGAGTGCAGTGGGTACTGTGGGCAGCAGCAGCCCTGCGCGCAGTTTTCCATAAGAAAGCCGCCGAGGCCGGCCACCGGCCGCGTTTGACGCTTCCGCGATATACAGCGTGCGCTTATTTTGGGCTTATTTTATTTTATTAAAATTTAATTTGTGGATTTTATTTTGGTTTTAAACTAGTGTAACGTCGAAATTATAATTATCTACACTAATACAACCGGTTATTATGTGTGAGGTTTTTTCAGGATAAAATTATGGAAAGCAACAAGTTAGAAAGGAGGTACTATTTTGGGCCCTAAAAAATACTTCGAATATTAGAGACTTACATCTGCCAGTGGCTTCGTCCGCGTGATCCCTAGTGAGCATACTCCCAGGATATATACAGCATAAGTGCGATTCCAGACTATAATCTACCTCTGTGCCAAATTTCATGAAGATCCTTTTAGGCGTTCTGACGTGAATGAGTAACAAACATCCATCCACTTTCACATTTTTTGCATTTATAATATTACTAGCTTCTGCCAGCGGCTTCACCCGCGGTTTGAGTAACACACATCCATCCAACCTTTCGCATTTATAATATTAGTTAGATTAGATTAGATATATATTTATAAGTAAGATAGCTTGTTTTGAATGTTTAAACAAGGTTCTGTGAGTATTTTCTCCTTAGAATATTCTTCAATCATAAATATTGTAACCCGAAAAATGAATTAATACATCTATGAAATAGTCCTCATGAAATTAAGAAAAAACATAAACCAAACCTATACTACAAACTGATTTAAACACAAAACAAAACTTCACCACCTCCACATGAAAGAAAACAATAGAAACCTCTCCCGAATCAGGAAAGCTCCCTAAGCTCTTTTTAGTGCAGCACCCTGTAGGTCGGAAAGCGCAGGCGCATCGGCCGCGTGTGCGCGCGCGTCGCTGCACACTAACGCACACACACACACTCACTTTCACTTGGCGAACTATTCCTAGGGCGCGCGCACTATGCGCTCATGTCTATGGTACTTGCAGTTTTTTAATTGAAAGTAGATGGATTTCTTTATGGTTTTGGTTTAGTGTTGATAGCTACTTAAATTCACGAACCTAAACTGCAGCCGGGTCCAAAAAAAGCATAAAATACACGAGAGCTTGCGTCACATTTTTTATGAATAATTCGCTTCTATTGGTTGTTGCGTGATGTGTGATCATTCTCGATTTTCCTCGATAAATAGGCTATCTAACTCAAAAATATATTATTTTTCAATTCGAACTAGTAGTTCTTGAGATTAAACGCGTTCAATCAAACAAACTCTTCTGATTTATATATTAGTATAGATTGGAGCTCTAAGGAATGATTTCGCAAAATAATAATCATCATCAAAAGGGATGACAGAGGATACAATTTGGGGAAAGTTCTTCATGTTTACCGATGGAAATCCCAGATGAAAATTAGTTGGTCTTTTTTAAATTCTTAACTTCTCGTACATCACCAGATTTTTTGTGATTACCCTTACTCGTTTGTTGATGTTTCATATAGATTTCAACAACTTAAACAATGCCTACCGAAAGTATTTATGAGAAATGCTTAACAATATCATTCATACTTGTCAATCTGAAAGATCATAAACCTGTCATAAAACTACAAGCATGACTAACATGAAACATATCTATAATTAACTTACGATAAAAAATCAGTAATTAAAGAGACTTAATGACATCCTTAATAAAAACGTATTAGTTTTAATTGATCGCGACTAAAAGAATTTACATTAAACAGATTCCAATGGCAACAAATTAATGTTTCAGTGAAAATGGGAGAAAGTCACCAAATTCTCAGTTTTCTGTAAGTAGACGTTATCAAAGCGGCTCGTTACTGAGAAAAACGACTTCAACTTAGTTATCAGAACTGTTCCTGAAGTGGTCTTATCTTTGGGATTTAAACGAGTTTGCGAAAAACATCCTGAAAGTTACAGGCATTGTTTATTTCTAGGAAATAGATGTTTATTCAGTAAGTAATGCTGTAATTGCTTTTCAGGCCGAACGGTTTAGGAGTGGCAACTGTGTATCGGAATCGGAGCGTTAGAAGGCCTTCTACAAGTTGGACAGATGACCTGGTGAGGGACGCAGTAATTGTACTCCACTAGGTGCAAGAAGCTCAGGACTGGTCGAGGAGGAGACGCTTCGGATTGGCCTTTATCCGCCAATGAAAGTTTTCCGCCTGAATAAGAAAGATAAAGACCTTTCTGAGAATTTCTGTAAGTTAGCTACATATTACAGTAACTTGTTTTTTTCAGGAGTGATGTTACTTTGTGTTTTTCCTTTTTATGATCAAAGCAGAAAATATCGTGAGATAATCTCCCTAGTTAGCCGTCACAAGACGCACAACTCAGTAGGTAACCAACGTATTAACCAGTAACCAACCAAATAAAAAGAGTACCAGCTATGCTTTACATCAGTACAAATTACTGGCTGATTTTATAAAAGCAGCCTATCATCATCCACCATGATAGTTTGCATATATCACCCTATGAAAGCGTGACTATCCTCGTCCTTGTGTCACTTATGCTCCATTGTCTGGACAACAAAAGGTACACCAGTTCGTAGACAACATGGTCTAAAAATTCGCAGTTGGGTGCACTCATTTTTTTACAATAAACATTGCAATATTTGCACACATGGTTTTGCTGTAGAAAATTAGAACGCTCTTCTTTTAATAAAGTAAAACGTAGAATACAATGCTAAACTGTAAGCACATTAACATAACAACCTTTTATGATTCAGCAGTGACTGAATAAATATGAGAACGTTAGTGGTAAAATGCGATTTAGAGTGATAATCCCTCTTCCTGCCGGTCGATTCTGGTAACTTCTCACCGTGAAGACTCAGGTGGAGTGAGTGCGATGTGAACAATCATTCTATCTTGATTACATAGCAATGCGATTCTATAAACATGTCGAAGGGCTTGGATGAAGTGATCACGAAGTGTTCTGTCATTCCATCTTGAATACATGGATGGACAGCTCACTTCGTGATCATTTCACCCGTCCTACAACCTTTTACTCCACGTGGTCTGTAGGGTAAGCTACGCTGTGGACCTCCAAGCCTGTGACGTCATTTCTTATGCTCGAGAGTCGGGCTAGACGAAGTGCTATTCATTAACGAATGCTAGTATAATCGAAACGATTCACTATCGAAATGACAAGAAATAAGATAGGTTTAGGACATTTTTGACGTTTTGACGATAGAGAATGTCACTTGTCTAGAACTAATTAATTATGAAATGAACATAATTAAGAAAAAAAATTTAATATAAAATCCTAGATAAGTCACCAATGTGCACTCGTCCTGCTACTCTATTAGAAACTTCAGCTGGTGTGCGTGCGCAAGATTGCACCGGCTGCCTGTGTGCGTCTAATGCATCGCTTAGATTATATCATATAGAGTGGTTTATCTCCGTTGCTATAATATTATACACTCGGCTTTTATGTATACTTATAGTGCTGTACAAGCGTCTGAAGTGTTTGGAGTAGTTACAAATCCACTTTCGATGGTTTGGTGTTATTTTCGTAATTTGTTTTCGTTTAAGGGTTTCGTTCGCTTGATTTTGATGAAATTAGAATGTGGATTTTTATTTTCGTTGTCAATCATTGCGTCATCCCTTTTTGATTCAACGTTCTTTATTTAAAAAGTCTCTCCCAATTGTTTGTTCACTTTGTTAAAGCCAGAAGAACCTTAGACATGTAAAATCTTTTCAGTAGAGTTGCATAGGACGTTCACCTAGGTCTTGCACTGACTGCACTGTCGTCTTAGAAAGTGTGATAAAATCTTCCACATTGTAGACCTCTGATACTTAGGACCTGGAACTAAACATTTATTTCCGAACAATGTGACTATGGTTCGATAAATCAAAGTAGCGCCGGGGGGGTGTGCGCGCTCCATATGTTGCGTGCGTGCGCGCAGGCCGGAGGGGGGGAGAGGGGGTTGCGTTCAGCACAATGCGCCGCCGCAAAGACGTTCGTTGCTCCCGCGCAGGTCATCGACTCTTTCACCGGCGCTCGCGCACGCGACCCGCCACTTTCGCGTCGCGATAACATTGCTAGACGGACTTAGTCGATTTGGAACGAGACGGCGATACGTAACTCCTTGGCATTAGACGGAGATGGCAACATCGCTAAATGACCGTAGTCCAGCAGAAAAATGTGTTTAATTAACGAAAGCATTGCGTGCGACCGACGGTAATAGTAACAGCTTTTTATCATAGTCTGGATTAGATAATCACATATCATATTAATTATAAGGGCAAAAAATATAAGCATGTCAGGTGGAAATGCCAGTTGCTGAAGACTTATTTTTTGGGTTCCCGACGCCTTAGAACACAATTCAATTCTCACAATAGGGAAATAAGTGACAGTTAAATTTAAAAATATATTCGTGTTTTTATTTATACGCAATGCGCATTCTTAAAATAACACAGTCGGTTTATTTATATTCTGCCTTGTCAGGAAAATTCCAAAAAAGGAACATTCACGCGCCTGAATCACAAAACCGTCCACATACATAAACTATAGCGCATTTGTTAAGTCACGAAACTCTTTGTTTAAAAATAAAAAGTCAAAATCTTTGCATGGACAGTAATTGTGTCTTTCACCCTAAACTTTCTTGAAGTTATTAAACCGTGGTTCAAGGAGCAAGAGTCGCATTAATCTCTTCGTATTCATTCTTAAATAATTAATTGTTGTGTTTTTTTTTAACTTGTGTATTTTTCCTAGGTTTTAATTAATACGTTGCCTTCTAGACATTTATCAATCAAACCAGTAGGTCATCTAGTCTTACCCTAAGAAAAAACATGTTTTTGAAACGCAAAGTTAAACGACGTAATTGTTTTTTTGTTAGATCCTGTGTTCTTAAACTCTTTTGATTTTATTTATAAATTAATTCTCAAAGGCTGACAGCTTAAGGAAAGGTTATTTGGCAAAGTTAATAGATTAATCCATAACTTCAGAAGATCTGATGCCACAAATGCCTCGAAAAAATACCTATTAAAAGACTAATAATTACGGAAAAATCGACGTGATCTCGCTTGGGAGAAATTTCAGCAGTCTTTACGATTGAGAACATCAAAGTCATTCGATGGAATAAGTTACATACCATTGACAACGGTGTTCTTAAATCTGAGCCTGTGATCTCCAAACTCAAAATATATTGACTTTTTTTAAGGATGGGAATTCATCGAATGACTCCTCCCGCTCTGGGTGGAGCAGAAGGGAGTGTCAGACTTAACTGACTAAAACCCATCCGTGTTTGTCTTAATTCTCTTTGTGTTCCAGGGCCAAGATGACTCTACCGAACAAATTCCGCAACCGTGGCATAAAACACTTAGTTATAACTACAATACATGTTATCTCTTACAGAGTAGTCCGGAGCTTGACACAGTCAGTCTTCTATCGTACGGTCGTATCCATCTTACTATATTGTCGTCACTTTCGAATAAATGAGCGGATTTTTGAAGTAAGAACTTCTTTAGCGGCGTTGTGCACTTTTTTTTGTGATGGGTAAAAATGTTAAACTCGCGTCAGGACACGTGACCTGATCGAAAACCTGATTCAAGTTTTCACTTCTGCCGGCACTCCCGGAGTGCAACCCGTTTTTTTTTCCCAAAGATTGTTAATCGGCCGAAAAGTCTTAAATCATAAATTATTTATTTCGCCAGAGATAAATGATTTATAATAGAATAGCAATAGTACAATAGGTGTAACAAGAAAGTGTTATAGTATATTTACTTCTAGGTACAGTAAAAATACGTAGAATAAAATATTTCACAAATACAATAAAATAGATCAATACATAGTTTACAGAGATTAAGTCTTACAGTTAAAAAAAAACATCCAAGTTATATAAAAGCAGTCTGATCAGAACCAGGCCCGGGTCGACGGCGCGCTGTGTTCCACGCGCGCCTCAAAGAGCTGTCAGAATAGAAGACAGGGCCCGCTTAGGCCAGTGCCTGCTGGGGCTGCGGACTTTCTTCGAAAGAGGCACCGTAGCCCTGGAACGCCAAGGGCACTAGGAGGAACACGGATGGGTTTTAGTCAGTAAGAGTCTGACACTCCCTCCTACTTTACCCAGAGCGGGAGGACTCACATTAGATGATTTACATACTAAAAAAAATAGTATAAAAGCTGTACTCTATTAAACATGATTTCATTTGCATTAGAAACTTACATAACGACGGTCCCTAAGTATGCCCCTATGTGGTAGATCGTGATTTGTGTTTTTTTGTTCCGTGACATTCAGACAGACCTAAACTATCGTACAGTTTAATGAAAAATAACAAAATACACACACGACATTTCCCATAACTACAAAATTGACAAAAAGTTCCGACGTAGTACACCAATAGCGGTAATCCAGTCGTTTTCCGTGGGACAATCCAATGTAACCCCGCGCGGGAAAGCAGACGATTTCAAAAATGTAACTCACTAAAATGTAGGACGTAAAAAAAAACCGGCCAAGTGCGAGTCGGACTCGCCACTACCATAAACCTTAATTTTTATTATTTGTTGTTATAGCGGCTATAGAAATACACAATCTGTGAACATTTCAACTATCTACCTATTACGGTTCTTGAGATCAGCCCGCTGACAGACAGACGGACGGACAGCGGAGGCTTAGTAATAGGTTTCCGTTGGATACCCTTTGAGTACGGAACCCTAAAAATAAGTTTTTTTTTAATGTGCAATGCGCTTCTACAAGAAGTAGGTATGTTAAACTTTATAACTAGTAAGCTGATGGCTCAGTTTTCTATACACGATGCTCAGATGACGGTAAATACCTACTAATTTGTTGTAGTCACTGACCATAGAACAATGATGATGCACCATACCGGTGAGACAGTTCAAATCAAAGAATGATTTGAAATTACCTAATTCAGTTATTAATTGAATTGTGTATCAGGCTAAAACTTTAGATGGCATTCAAATATCCTACTTACTACCAATTAGTTTTGAAAATAAATAGTTGAATTATAGATAGTCCAAGTTAGTTTTTCACTGGTAAAATTCATTACCAGGAACATGTTCTGGAATCTTGATAGCTATCTACCCTAGTAATTTTTCACTGTTTAATTCCTGACTCTCTAACAGTCTCTGTCAAAAGTTGCGCCCCACTGTGTTATAAAGTTCTTTCTCATATTTTAGTAGTAGGTATGAAAGTTATCACTTTTACCGACTATTATAAACAAAGCGTCATTTTCATCGTACCTTGCGCATCATGATCACAGCACAATCCCTGCTAACCCCGCGAGCTCAGTACGCGCGCTCATACTTAGTAAAAATGTGCAGAATTCGAGCGGCGATGCCTTTCACCGGCGGCCATCGCGGAAAGCGACAGTGAGCGGTGACGCTACGCTGACGACACGACACAGCCACGCGACACGCTTGCTGACGCGTCAGGTGTAAATGTGACCGAACCATCAGAGCCCAATTCTCGTACTGAGTTTGAGTCAACGTGATGAAAGGAATAATCAGCGTTATGGACCATCCTCATGACACAGACTTCCATAAACTCCTATACTTTTGTCTGTGCAGCAGAGATTGTATTATAGATTTTTTGTTCAGAGTTCAAAGTCTGTTTCGTGTGGAGCCACTTGTACCGAGCGTCATTGACAGCTACAGGATAAATCAACAAAAGATTCGAAAAGAGCTACCAAGCCACAGATCTGCCAAGCCAAAAATCTGCCAAGCCAAAGAATTTCCAAGTCAAACTTTGTCCAGTTATAGAACTTCCGTCTACGTTTATGTAGAGAGAAACTGGACGCTCATGGTTTCGTTGACAACGAGGCCTGACCGTCATAATTCCGTTGTGAAAAATGAATAGAACACAGAACCGAATCACGATGATATTGGCTGGATCATAGTAGGGGCTGACGCCTCAAATATCATACGCAACTTTGAAAACTTAGAAAGCTTTTTAAAGTTCTAAATTAAAGATTCACCTAAATCCTAAAGTGTGCAGTCCATTTGATTCACAAAGCTAATTTACATAATCTAATGAGAACTAGGTAGTACATACGTTTAAAGTTTACAAACTCAAATAAAGGCATCACGTATGTTTACGTTAGGACAATATTGAGTTTCACATCAAATTTTTGATGCTACGGAAGTCCCCGTAAGTTTAAGAAGTTTTTGAAACAGAAATTATAGTCATCGAACATTTTTTATAAGAAATTACAAAGAAGTCATGCCATTCAATCGCTTTTTATCTTCCACGTTTCCTTGAGACCCCAAAAACTCCAACAAAAGACTCTTTGTGGCATTGAATCTCGTGAAAAAAGTATATCTTGAAAAAAGTTCTCATAATACAGATTAAAGTTTTTTGACTGCACGATTCAGGTCATACTACTTAGGTTTAAAGTCTGCGATGTGAACAAGGTGAAAATTTCACTTGTACAAAACCTTATTCTTTTTGTTTCCCTCAATGTCGTATGGCTACTAAAATGTAAGACAATGGCAAAATAACACTGTGTCTATGTTAATTACTGCAGGTAGGTATTAGTTTGAACAATTGCATTGAAATGAGTATAAGTTATCCTAGCATAACCTTCTGAGTTTCATAAACAATTGTTTTTATCTAACCATCGAGGTCTGAAACGTTCTGACCATAGACGAAGCGTGAAAAGAAGAATCACACTTAATGAAACTTCTGAAACGTCTACCTAGATGTGATCATGTGAATAGCAAAAGGCTGTATAAATAGAATATGAAAATAAAATAATAATAACTTTCTCTAACAACTTAATCATTAAGTGAAAGACTTATAGCTATTTTCTATATTAATTTGTATCTATGAAATTAATTTGCATTAAATTATAGAATACTAATTAGCCAACTTATTAATAACTACAAAATACATTCTGATAATACCTTACGGATTGTGACCATCAAATTATTATTTAAATAATTTCAAAGCAAACTTTGTTTTCGCTTTATTTAATCGTGTTTTTACCTACAGTGTCTATCTATTAATATAAATGACGCAATTTGTTTCTTAATAAAGTTGATTGTTATGTCTCGGTACCAGTGGGCAGTATATTCAATGAACTGCCCGAATTTTATAAATAGTGTACGTTCCGCCGAAGGCATCAGGCAAAGGTTCGTTCGGTTCTGTGCGGCGCGCTCTACGTGTCGACCTCCCTTGGCGGCCATATCGTAATGCTTTTATGTATGTATTTATTTAATTTATTCTCCAGCGTGTGTGTGCGTATGTACCTACTGACATAAGCATTTTAATGCATGACCGTTTTAATAAATAAACTTATAAACCATAGAGTATTTTTTTGTTATTTTAAGGCGCATGGTCAAACTTGAGCACACACTTTTAATTTTTCTACCATCGATTGCCCATAGACAAATAGACGTAAAACTACGATCCCTGTGTGCGTTGTAATTGTTTACGTTAAAATACCTAATTATAGAGGTACAATAAGAAGGCCACGATTTGTTTCATTGTTTTATACAACCTATACATAGATAAATACCAAATAGATAACGAATAGCATTGGTTTGTTCTGTGTGAAAAAGCGCCTCTACAAGGTCGACGCTCGGATGCACTGTGATAGCTGCCTAGCTGGTAATCACCGCTAATTCCTTGAATTTTTCGTGTATTTCATAACATTTATTGGGTATCATTAGTAGTATTATATTCGAAAAGTGCAGAAGACAATCGCAATTTGAAGGCCACACGTCCATACAGCTCAATAATGTTTCAAGTGCATTAGGTAGTCTATAATTTGGCTGGCCGCAAATAATTTGCACGTTTTGTTACACTAAATTACAAAAAATACAATTATCTTTACTATACCTACTGCTACTTTGTAAGTCGTTGCCATTAAATAACACGAATGATAAAAGCTCTAACTAATTTAGCATTAAGAAACGAAGGTCGTCACACATCAATATTTATTTATTAGGTAACTAGGTACGTGGGCCGAACGTGATACGCCCATCGCGCATTTTCGCGACCCAAAAAAAAGTTGCAATCTTCAAATTTGACAGCGCGCGAAAATGCAAAGTAACGCACATTATGGCGACGATGAGCAGGCGTGGTTGCGCAAATGTGCGAGTGTAAAGAGTTTTGCTCAGTGTATTATTTATTGATTGTTGAAAAACAATGGCGGGCGCTTGCTGGCAGTGAGTCAGTAGGTCAAGGGTGCGCTGGCCTAGTTACGCAGTGCCGTGCGCCGAAATTCGCGGGCTTACTAGTTGCTAACCTCACTCGGTAGGGAGGGGCTAGATGCCTAACGCGCTTACGATTCGCTTACTTTTTTGTGTATTTCATAATCAGACACTGATGTTATACTGAATTTTATTTGAATGAGAATAAAGTTGATTGCGTTCTTTTGATTTTTCATTTTATTTCCTAAGCGTTTGAAATAAGAAGATTAAAATGCTTTAAGAGTGGAAAAATGTTGCCTAGGCCCACACTAACTACTTTGGCTAGGCCAAAGTGCGGGCCTAGGCAACGTTTTATTTAATTACTTATATATAAAAATAAAAGTGGAATTAAAATGAATAAATAAGTGGTTCACTGTTTAATCTAAAGGTGACGTAATTATAGTAAATTATTACGATTATTATAAGAAATATGTATATCTACCTATCTTCCATATTATGAGGAGCTCGTGGCTAAATAATAACAGCCGCACGGGTCGATCTTTAAGGTTAAGCAACGCTTGCCAAGGTTGGTCTGTGGATGGGTGACCATCTTAATATACTGAGTTTCCTCCGTGCCTCGGAAAGCACGTTAAGCCGTTGGTCCCGGCTGTCATTTGTAGATCTTTGGCAGTCGTTACGGATTGTCAAAAGCCAGTAAATCTGACTCCAGTTTTGCCAAAAAGTACCGTGTTACCTAGTTAATGGGTTGTGGAGGTCTGGTAGGCAGCCGCTCCACGTAAAACACTGGTATTCAGCTGAATCCAGTTTGACTGGAAGCCGACCCCAATATAGTTGGGAAAAGGCTAGGCAGATGATGATAACCTATCTCCATATTGATTTTTATGTCAATCATATTACTTCCTATAACATAAACTTTATCAATAACAATCTAGTGCTATCTAGTCAAGACAGAATTAATGACTGTCTTCATTACTGACGACTCTTTCGACCTTCATACAAGTTGACTGTAAATATGTGCCGAGTGCAGTACACATTTTATGTATTCGGACTGGGTCACATCACTAGCAGGCCGGAGCTTGTTGTGCGGCTGACGCCTCCTTACCTTACGTAAACCCAAGTTGAAGGTCGCCTGGTGTAGCCTCTTGGCTCTTGGACTGGTCTCGTGCCCTGAATGCCAGTCTCCCACATCTCTACCAGCTGTGACAACACATTACCCGCGGCTATGCCACTGTATCGAACCTACCCATGTCCAAATTAGTACGATCACTATTTGTGGTTTATTGATAATTTAATTTTACTATATACATCCTTGGCAGTTAAGGTCGTGAAAGTAAGTTTTGAATGAAGTACCAAACGAGTTCTGAATATTATTTATTTGAGTCATAATCAGAACTTCTGATTATGACTCAAATAAATAATATCCAGTGTATTGCACAAAATAATATAGTTTCGGTAGTAAATCTTGTTTACAACGCCATCTAGCGCCGAGTAGAATCACTAACCTTTCCGTAACTACAAAACATTGACTAAACAATTTTCATAGTATTGTTGTAGTAACGCCTTGAAATTTTTCTACATGAAGAAAAACAAATATTTCTGCTCTTAAAACTGCTTAATTATGGATGATCCAGAGAAAAATATCCCAGTGCTGTGTCTAGGGCCAAAAGGTTCGGGAAAAACTACGTTGTTGAAGAAATTGCAAAACGCTGAAGGGATAGACAACACATACAGCCCTGTACCAACGATAGGAACTAATATTTACGACATTCATTACTTGAATAAGCACGGGAAGAAACAAATGATGTCAATCAGAGAAGTGGGAGGAGAGATGGCGCCACTGTGGCACAATTATTTGGATGGTGTTGAAAAAGTAAGTTGCATTGAAATACTTAGGTACAAGTTGAGGTATAATTTAATTTACTCTTTGACAGTTGAGGGTTTTCTAGAAACAATATACTTACGGCTAGGTATACGATTCTAGCTTCCTATGGGTAGTTACTTACAAGATGTGTTTCACATTTCAGGTGATTTATGTTGTGGACACCTCGAATTTGTGTCAGATATCGGCAGCTGCTGTATTGCTCTACACGTTACTGGCTGAGCCAAGACTCAAAAGTGCTAAGGTACGCATCAAACCAACTTCATGCGCACATGGACAATATACTAACAGAACCGATAGGACGGGTATCAAAAAAGTTTTACAAAGGTTGGAGAGTTCTTAGAACTAAACAAATATCTTCATAGATTAGCCTAGACCAATTTAGTCGAAGTGGAAGTTAGAAATTGTCTCCTCGTTGCAGAAAACAGTCGACAGATACTATTTACTTCGTTTTTTGCAACATTGAGCATGACCAAATTAGCATCCTTAACATTCTTAACTCAAAGACCTCATTCTCTCGGTCCCCAGTTCATTCTAGTCCTGAGCAAGATGGACGCGGCGTACAGACAGATGCGCAACGAAGCGCTCCTCATGCTGCAGTACACGCGGCTCAGCACGGAGCTGTCCAACGCACCCATCCTATTGGAGGCTTCGCCCCTCTCCGGTGAGGGCATGGACAAGCTGAAGGCTGCCCTGTGTGATACCAAGATTGCTAGCACATTTTAATTGATATGGGGATGAAATGCGAAGTGTGTGGTCCTCAAGACAAACTGAAAAAACTACTATCTACTATGAAACTATTTATAGTAGAATGATGTAGACGCATCACATTTATTTTTATGATAATGCCTAAATTGAATTCATAGTTAAATAAATTATGCAAGCAAACAAAAGGTTATTTTAATAATTAAAGCTATTCCGTGCTTTGTAATTTAATTTATGGATAGTTCAGATGAATTGATAATCAATGACCTAGGTATTGTGCATCAAAGTCTGCCGCTTATCACAGAAAAAAGCAACACGTCTGCTTAGTGCCTGTCTGTCTGTGGCGCAATGATTTTGCTCTGAAACATTTGTATCCATTGCACATTTTTGTATTAGTGACGTATTAACTGCGTCCTTGTTTCTAGTTCTACATTGCATCGTGCTATCTCTTTCTAAAGTTCGATTGATATGTCAGCTATATGAACGTAGTGCAATTGGAACGCGCGTTTTGACATTTATTTATTTACTTGTGCCGTCTGCGGCAAGTGGTGATTTTTTACAATATTTTTTTTAATGAAAATCATGTAAAATGGATACGTCTAGTTTGTGTAGAAGTTGTATGAAAGAAGTGGCGTCATGGGAAAAGGAGAATTTTGATCCTAGAGCTGTGGAAATGTTCTGTTTTTGCACTAACATCACGGTAAGTTTCTGCCAGTCTAAGCGACTGTAAATTTTATTACATTTTCTAGGGATTTTCTTCTAAAATATGAGTATCTGTATACAATAATTAGATTCGGCTATAATGTCCTTCTTTAGATACCTTCCTATGCAAGAGGTTCTACCTCACACACAAATCAGCAACTCTTAGTTTCAATATTATTGTGAATATTTTTTGCGCACGTCTGAAGTGCAGTTAAAGTGTAATTTACTGTAGCTCACACAAAAAAATGGTTTTACATCAATTGCAGACATTTTGCCTATACTTACTAAAATGAGATTGAGACCTCAGTAAATATTTAGTTATCCAATTAAAGCATGGAAATTCTTTAACAAAAAAATATACATCGAATATGTTCCAGATCTCAGAAGACGATAAACTACCGAAACAGTTCTGCTATGACTGCATCATCAAGATAGAATCAGCATTCACCTACATCACTGAGGCTCACAAAGTTGACGCCACACTCAAGAATATCATCTCAAGAACTAATACCAGCATCATTGTGGAACCAGAGACACATTCCAGACCCATAGACAACCTCAGACTTACTTTACCTGACTATAAGATCAGTGTGACCGTAAACAACTATGATGAACACATCCTCTTTGACAATATAGACTTACCGGTCAGTGATACAAGCCATATAATACCTGAAAAAACATTTGAAGAAATAGAACCTATTCAAAATATTACTGAAGAGGAAAAGGGAGAGGACATTAATCAAGAAAGTGTGAAAAAGACGGTGAATGTAGATGATTCTAAGAAGAATGTTTGTCCTGTTTGTAGGAAGGCTTTCACATCCAAGACTTGGTTTAATAAACACATGAAGAAGGAGCATACAGATCATAAGTTTGCTTGTGCACATTGCCCCAAAAGTAAGTTTAACTATGACACTGGGTTGTACAGACAAAAGCACATTAAGCTGACACAATACTTATTCCACCAATTCGCACTAAGCGTTTTCGAACGTCTTTTATAATGCACACAGCAAAGGAGTGGAACTCTCTGCCTGCGTCTGTGTTTCCAAAAGCTTACAACCCTAATCTCCTCAAATTTAGAGTGAACAGGCTCCTTCTGGGTAGGCTCGCTCCATCGTAGACTTTGTCTCTGTCATCTCTGACATAGAATAGAATCAAGAGGAAACCCATTACAAATAAAAAAAAATAAAAAAAAAACAGGCAAATTTCTGGAATAGATTTTCAACTTTATCTCTATTGTATTAAGTTCAAAGTTGATTTTGACATTTTTGGGTAGTTTGATGTGCTGGTGTCTGTACCAGTACTATTTTCCAGCTGCTTTTCTACCTACAAATCTCTTTCAAAAACTGAGCCTACATTCAAATATTTCACTGTTTATTTAAATTTTATTGCAGTTATAAATCAGCTATGCCATAAGCAGCAAGTTCTATGACACATCAGCAAGTTGCAAACTTTCATGAAAATCGAATGTTTATTGGATTCTGATGGCTACAAAAATTCTACACTATGAACTCTATTTTCTTTATTTGATCATGGAGTTTTTAATTGCCTTGCATATGTCAGACAGTCCCATGGTATCCTATATACAAAGTTAAATTGATTTAATAGTCCCTTATTATTTTGTGTTTTGTGCGTCGCTTTTGGGAAAATAAACGTCTTTTCTTTCTTTTTTTTTTTTTTTTTTTTTACCTACACTCTACAGACCACCCCTTTTATTTTTTATTATGTTTTTTAAATGAGATGGGTTTGCTCTAATCTAGGTCAGAGATGACAGAGACAAAGTCTATGATGGAGCGTGCTTACCCAGAAAGAGCCTGTTCAATCTAACTTTGAAGAGATTAGGGTTGTAATTGTTTGGAAACACAGACGCAGGCAGAAAGTTCCACTCCATTGCTGTGTCATCAGTCCATCTAAAATTTTGATGGACTGAAATAAGACCTACGCCATGCTACTACACCACCACCATAACTACCCATAAAATTACTGCCATTAAATTTTATTATATTCTATCAAAGTATCTAAACATTTACTTCTTCCTGCGAATCCCTTCAAAATTGAGCCCAATGGTGCTAGCGCATGCGTCATGTTCGTGAACGGGGGCCGTCAGTTGGGATTGGGACTGGTCATTTCTCAGCTGTCATGGTTTATTTTAATTATTTCTTTGTATTGTTCCTTTTTTTCTGGACGCTTTTATCCTGCTCGTCTTTTACATCGTTCTCACATGTATGTATAATTTCAACATGATGTAAACAAAACTTTGTAACAATTTACTTGCACGTTCTTCTCCATAGAGATCTACGCTTTGGAACATGCAAATAGCTTCATCTTTTTGGACCAACTAACCTTGACAATTCATAAGTGCCTGTGAATGGTTTAATTGAATTAAAGACTTTGAGTTTAAATTTATTGGGGCCATGAAGCCAAGCCCTTGCATCAAACTATTCTTCACAAAATCTCTTTCCAGCATTCTCCAAAGCGTCCCAGCTGTCTGAGCACGCGGCCTCGCACTCGGACGAGCGCAAATTCGCGTGCGCGGCGTGCGGCAAGCGCTTCAAGCGCCGCAAGCAGCTGGCGTGCCATGCGCGTGCGCACGCCGACGCGAGGCCGTACGCCTGCGATAAGTGTAACATGAGGTGGGAGCTCTTTTGATTCAGTGTTCGTAGTAATTTCCCACCAGAATAAAGCTATGTAGATGTTTGAATATGAGTTATGTACCTATTGGTACAGTTAGGTATATCTCTGCCTAATCCCTCGGAAAATTTAGATAAGCGTGATGTTGTGTTTATTTAAAAAATCATTTTTTTTTCTACCTACATAATTGCTTTAACGCGCCACCATCAGCGTAATAATGTGAAAATGTTTAAAAATCTATGAGATATATCACTACCTTGAAGTGACTGTCCAATTTACTGCCACTTTGTATGAGTCCATCTACAAAGTGAATACACTTCAGAGGAAAGGGTAGGTGCTGATAACCGACTTACACTGAAAATACAATTCATTAAATTTAAATAATAATATGTTTCAGACATGAGCATTTTATTATAAAGAAAAAGCAATAAGCAGTCTCACAATTTCAGTGGTCATTGACGACAAGCGGTGACGCCAGTAAATGCCCAATTGATACAAATGACCTTACTCCTGAGTCCACTTCAGAGGCGCTAGCGTTAACTATAGCTCTTATATCCAATGTACGCCTTACAGCAATTGGGCAATAAAGGTCGCAACCTTGAACTCAAGGTACGAAACTACGAACACGAAGAACCTGTAGAATGACCTTGAACAAGATATTCCTAAATCAAATCTGTATACAGTCCTGGGAAACTAACGCTGTCAAAATGTTTAAAGAATATTATCTACCTAGATAGTGACTTTAAAAATGAGTTTATAAATGTATACCAAAACGTTTCGTTTTTCAACATAGCAGCGGAACGGTCGTAAAACTTTTATTTCTACGACAAAATTGACCTTGATAAATCCGAGCTAGAAAGAACCTTGGCCTCGAAATAACTAGTTTGGTGACCTTGACTCCGTTACCCACATTTTGGACAACCTTGACCCACATGACATAATGAGGCCGGCGTTATATCACAGAATCATGGCCGCGCTACGTTTAGGAGAGATTATCTTGTGTTATCGCGTTTGAGGCAGACAGGATAGGTAGACATGTTGGATGTTGTAGTGTTGCGCTGTGTTATCGATAGCAACGACACGATTTATCGATAAACGTAGGTAAACGTTTGTAGTAAAAAATGGTGGAAAATGTAAGATGAAGTTTGAGTTGAAAACATTCCTGTTTTGTTGAATAAATAATTAGGAAGTATCCCTAAAATAAAAGTAACTCTATCTACCTTTTTGTTACCTCTTCCCGTCTTAACGGCTGAACGGATTTAAATGAAACTTGGCAAACGGGTACACCATATGTGAATTAGGAGACAGGTACTTTTCATCCCGAAATAAGGAATATGCACGCGATTTTTTTATTTGTAATATGAAATACTTAGTATCTCTAGTAAACAATCATGAAATTATTTTTAAATACAGCGAAGTTATAAAGCTTCAAAGATTACAATTAGAAAGAGAAGTCCGATGTAAACTTTGACGTAATCGTCTATGACGCCTATACAGCTGCCATAGAAAACAGCGTTTTCGCGAGAGAGATAGATAGATATATTTGTTTAAAATAATTATATCTCCTTCGTTTTTCGAGTAATTATGATTCTATTTTCACTGTTAGTATTATATTTTTGAATATTTTTACATAAACTGTATAGATGATAAATATATTTTTCATGCATATTCCCTATTAGGAATGTTCTCCCTTAGGATAATTTCCGGTTTTCCCGCGGGTGAAGCTGCTGCCAGGAGTTAGTCAGATTATACTTAAATTCTTATACATGGTGTTTTCCGTTTTTCAGGTTCAAAATAAAAAGTATCCTCAAATCCCACATGAAAGTGCACGACGGAGACAAGCAGTACTTGTGCTACTTCTGCGGGTGGAGCTTCGCACAAGGTGAGCTCATTCACTTTTTATTGTTCCAGTAAGTTAGGGAAAACCCTGTAATTAATTCTCTTGTTTTTTCGACTTCAAAACTATTTATAGAAAGGAACAAAAAGTACAGGGCCGTCACTAGCGTCTATCGGGCGTGATGGAAAACGTGCACGGCGTAAACCGTGGTTCTAGTGATTCTCGGAAATTTCATCTATAGGTACTTGACAATGACGCTCTGTGCTGCCACCTATAGTTTCTATACGCTACCTCTACGCATGTTCCTTACAGGCCGTCCAATACCTTTTTTAAGGATGATCATCATATTACTCCACCCGGTCTGGGCAGAACAGAAGGGAGATGTCAGACTCCAGGACTGTCCGGAGATTAAGGGCAAATTTCACCAAACGAAACGTGGTTTATATAATCGCGATCATATAAACCACCTCCTTTATATGATCGCGATCATATAAACCACGTTTACGAGCTATCAGTGTCGTTATTTTTTGTGGAATATTGACACTGACGGCTCTTGAATGCAGTTCAGGTGTATTGATCGCGATCAGTTTGGATTGGTGATATTGGCCCTAAAACCCCTCCATGTTACTCCTATTGCGTTTTGCGTTCCAGAGCCGCCCTTTGCGTGACTCTTTCGATCAAATTCCGCAACACCTGCTGAATGCCTACACGCTTCTTACAGTCGTGAGATCTGGAGGGTTCGGGGCGACTAATTACATCAAAATCAACCCTGAACGGTGTCTCTACCAGAATCTTTTCTCAGTCTCTCTCCTGTGTCAATGTGGGTTAAGCCCGGTTTCCATTATTCCAATCCAGTAACACCCAGTCAGTCAATCTAGCGCTGTATCTAGCGGCTGGAGTGGAACCATTGGTTCCACCCGACGCTACTGATTTAAAACTTTATTTTTATGTTCTTACGGTTTATTTCTGTTTCAATCAGTGGCGTCAGGTGGAGCCAATGGCTGCACTCCAGCTCCTAGAGGTTAAGAATAGTCTACATTATTCTTGCAGTTCAGAAGCCATTGAAGTGTAAAAACTCCATTCTCCATTGACAGTGATATCAAGAAGGAAACAGTGAAGAATGGCACTAGGCCGTCTACACGATTCTAGGTTATGGTGGAATGGGAACGCTGAATTGAAAAACCAATCCAGCACTGGTTTGCGGTGTTTTTTGAACTATTTGAGCAAGGTTGAATCGGTACAATGTGTCTCTGGTGTTACCAAGAAAGGAGAAAGAAAGAAAAAATGTTAATTTGGGTATCGCACAAGAAAAACAACAAAATTCAATAGGTGACGTCTGTCCGACCTGTGCGAGGCCAAAAAGGCTCCTATTTCAGCACGCGATATAAAAAAAAAATCCTGCAGTACTGCGGGTCAAAAAACGCCACTTTAGCAAAACCATAATTATTAGAATCATAATCTTAACCACACAAAAGTCTGTTAAATTTCATTTTCATCTTTATCGCTAACGCATTAGGTTCAAGGTTGATTGGGAACATTTGACAGTGACGGGTAGCGTGATGTGCTATCTGATTCTGCTAAAGTGGCCTTTCTAGACCCCCTGGTATTCTGATATGGCCCGCTGCGCCACTGTCGCTTTGATGACACCATCATTCTTTGTACTGAGGCTAGTGACAAAGTAATACCGTGACCAAACACACACGTAACCACTTATTTAATCAAACGTGTCTACATATACCGGTTAAGCTGGTAAAATCGCACACTCTAAAACCAATTAGTTTGGTTACAACTGAAGGCCGTGCTACGCTAATGAGACCTACCTCACTTTGACACGCCGAAATATCACATCGCTAGATTTCATAATGTTAAACGTCAGAGAGACGAATAACCTTACCGTAAGGAAAGTAAGTATTTTACAAGCTTAAGAGCCGGTGGCACAGTATCTGCATAGACTCAAGCAAGCCACACAGAATAAATAGTACCTAATGTAGTAAAAATTCGTAAAAAACTTCCACTTGGTTTTCATCAAAAACAAGAACATGTCAAATGTTGTGATGGATTAACTGAATAACCTGAATTGTCAACAGCTTAATCAGATCAAGTAACAAGAGATTACTCTAAACACATCGTTGATTTTTGAGCAAGAAACCGACATCTGTACATACAAACTACAAAAATAGACCTGATGTTACAAAAATCCTACATTGCGCTTACAAACTCCTCCGTGCGATTTAAACATATACAACAGCCCGAAAACAACCATCCGTCTGTTGCCCACCGGACACGACACCCATCTGGTCGGAGTATTCCCCCTCTTCAATGGAGTTTTGGGGCTTCATACCTCTGTAGATGCAAGCCCCAAATAAATTCATGGAGGCATAACTGCTGCCAAAACAGGGCATAATTCATTACTACTTACTTACCTTGCTGTGCCCGAACTAATTTTGTTTTTACCACCTAAGAATACATGTAGAATGTAATAAAAATATTGAGTATCATTAATTATTCACCCTTGGCCCTTATCTCAATTTGTTTAAGGTTTACGTTTGGGAAAAGAGAATTTCTTTCTACCAACAATATTAATAAGATAAATCTTTAGTGACAAGTTTCTTCCTCATTTTTCTCAGCTGGCAACCTAGAGGTCCACATGCGTAAGCATACTGGTGAAAAACCATTCCGCTGCAACGAGTGTGGGTTCCGTGCAGCCGTGTCCTCCAACCTGCGCCGCCACCAGCGACAGCACCAGGCTAACAGGACACACGTCTGCAAACACTGCAACAAAGGGTTCTACGACGCCAGCGGGCTGGTCAGTATCTGTAGTATTACTGCTGTCCTAGTAGATATTCTGTTGTCTTCTGCGTCGTCACAGCGACAGCACCAGGCTAACAGGACACACGTCTGCAAACACTGCAACAAAGGGTTCTACGACGCCAGCGGGCTGGTCAGTATCTGTAGTATTACTGCTGTCCTAGTAGATATTCTGTTGTCTTCTGCGTCGTCACAGCGACAGCACCAGGCTAACAGGACACACGTCTGCAAACACTGCAACAAAGGGTTCTACGACGCCAGCGGGCTGGTCAGTATCTGTAGTATTACTGCTGTCCTAGTAGATATTCTGTTGTCTTCTGCGTCGTCACAGCGACAGCACCAGGCTAACAGGACACACGTCTGCAAACACTGCAACAAAGGGTTCTACGACGCCAGCGGGCTGGTCAGTATCTGTAGTATTACTGCTGTCCTAGTAGATATTCTGTTGTCTTCTGCGTCGTCACAGCGACAGCACCAGGCTAACAGGACACACGTCTACAAACACTGCAACAAAGGGTTCTACGACGCCAGCGGGCTGGTCAGTATCTGTAGTATTACTGCTGTCCTAGTAGATATTCTGTTGTCTTCTGCGTCGTCACAGCGACAGCACCAGGCTAACAGGACACACGTCTGCAAACACTGCAACAAAGGGTTCTACGACGCCAGCGGGCTGGTCAGTATCTGTAGTATTACTGCTGTCCTAGTAGATATTCTGTTGTCTTCTGCGTCGTCACAGCGACAGCACCAGGCTGACAGGTCCAAACCATGTCAGAGGCCCCTAAGGCGGTTTAGAGTCTCTGACACTAGGGTGTGTGAGGTCGTTAGACCTTACTGCCCACACGATAAGAAGTGTAGTATAATTATAGTAAGTATAATATAATTTTGCAAATAATCAAAATTAATCGCAACCAAGTTATTTTTTCTTTGTAAACAAGTAGTTAGTCACCTAAAAAGTTGTTATTCGCTTCAAAAATAATTAGCTATTGTATATGTCCAGGCGCGCCACCTGCGCACGCACACGGGCGAGCTGCCCTACCAGTGCCCCGGCTGCGCGCGCGCCTTCGCCGACAGCTGGAAGCGCAAGACGCACCTCATGCGCGCGCACCGCCTGGCGCTGCCCGACATACCGCGCATGCGGCGCGACGGACGCACTATACATTGAACGGAGGCACCGCCTGGCGCTGCCCGACATACCGCGCATGCGGCGCGACGGACGCACTATACATTGAACGGAGGCACCGCCTGGCGCTGCCCGACATACCGCGCATGCGGCGCGACGGACGCACTATACATTGAACGGAGGCACCGCCTGGCGCTGCCCGACATACCGCGCATGCGGCGCGACGGACGCACTATACATTGAACGGAGGCACCGCCTGGCGCTGCCCGACATACCGCGCATGCGGCGCGACGGACGCACTATACATTGAACGGAGGCACCGCCTGGCGCTGCCCGACATACCGCGCATGCGGCGCGACGGACGCACTATACATTGAACGGAGGCACCGCCTGGCGCTGCCCGACATACCGCGCATGCGGCGCGACGGACGCACTATACATTGAACGGAGGCACCGCCTGGCGCTGCCCGACATACCGCGCATGCGGCGCGACGGACGCACTATACATTGAACGGAGGCACCGCCTGGCGCTGCCCGACATACCGCGCATGCGGCGCGACGGACGCACTATACATTGAACGGAGGCACCGCCTGGCGCTGCCCGACATACCGCGCATGCGGCGCGACGGACGCACTATACATTGAACGGAGGCACCGCCTGGCGCTGCCCGACATACCGCGCATGCGGCGCGACGGACGCACTATACATTGAACGGAGGCACCGCCTGGCGCTGCCCGACATACCGCGCATGCGGCGCGACGGACGCACTATACATTGAACGGAGGCACCGCCTGGCGCTGCCCGACATACCGCGCATGCGGCGCGACGGACGCACTATACATTGAACGGAGGCACCGCCTGCACTATACATTGAACGGAGGCACCGCCTGGCGCTGCCCGACATACCGCGCATGCGGCGCGACGGACGCACTATACATTGAACGGAGGCACCGCCTGGCGCTGCCCGACATACCGCGCATGCGGCGCGACGGACGCACTATACATTGAACGGACGCAACTTATGGACTTTTGTTGTAAACTAATCCTCAAAGGTTCCGTATCTCCGTCGGGGGAAAGTGGATTTTTATGTCGGTCTTCTACCCACGCACTATACATTGAAAAAGGCAAGTTATTGCCTTTTTTTTTGAGGAAATCTTCAAGGTGCCATAAATCTCCGTCGGGGGAGTAAGAAGTGTTATGTCGGTCTTCTACCCACTCATATTTTGAGGTCGGCTTACAGTATAGGGACCGTACACGGCGCACATTGCGGCATCTAGCATTACAAGTTCGAAACTTTGACCTTAAAAATACTCTAAGTTCTTGTTTCTGTGCTGCCACCTATAGTGCTTATAAGAACGTTCCGAGCTGTAGACAGTCTTCTTCTCTTCGTGTCGAAGGTGCCATCTTGTGGCACAAATTCGAAACTTCTAGATGCAGCTAAATCCTAGCATTTTTCCATGGAGCGACTGCTCCATCTGTCTTCCACAAACCCTCTTGGTGAATTGGTTGTCACTTTAGAACTATTCATAACTAACAAATATAAAAGATCTACTTATGACAGATGTAACCCGAAAGCGCCAGGAAAATAGAATGCACATTGCTTGTAGACTTTTTAGAAATTAAAATTCGAATCTATGACTATATTGTAAGTAATATTTGTTTATGTCATTTATCTCCTGCAATTACCTTGATGCAGGTAAAGAAAAAAAATTTTTTCGCTTTGTGATGATCTCCAGAATTAGTATTAATTGGCCTAATAAAGTATTTTGTGTGTGATAAGATTAATATTCTATACAATTTATTTAGAAATAGGATAAATGTTTTACTTTAAGTAAAACATGCTATTATTCCTTCAGCTTATATTAAAATTACGAGTAAGTTAAAATACCAAAGATTATTATTTAGAAGATGTCAAGAAAATGTTTAACATTGAATAAATGAAATAAACAGAGATTTTATTAAAACATATTTTATTATTCTCTATACAAGCCAACAGTCAACAATCATATAGGATATCCTTGAAACGAATCGCTACTGGAAGTACATTTTTGGATTTTTATCTACAACACAATCATAATATCTGTATGCATTGAAGAACATTTACCAAATGAACGCCGGCCATGTATTTATGCAGGTGATGAAAAATCAATGAAATAGTAGTTATAATAAAAAGTACTACATAAAAAAAATAGAAATAATTTAACGTGTTGTTTCTCAGCTTTGCTTTTTGAGACAAACACTTTTTGGTTTTATGGAGGGTGTAAGAACACATCGTCAAACGTATACCATGGATTCAGAACATGATTCCAGAACCCCAGTGTTGGAGCTCTTTATTTCTCTTCTGCAGCTTTTTTTTATTAGAAAAAAAAAACCCAAATTTAATGATAGCAGTTTGTGCGTCATATATCTTTCACCCGGTAAAAAAAAACGCAACTAACTATTATAGACCATTGATTCGTTTATAATAGTTGCGGTTTTTTTCTCTATTAGCCGAAAGAAGAAAGTTGCTCATTAGAAATGTTCATCAACACATACAATGTTTACAGGAAGAATTTAAATATCTAGTCGAAGCACCAAAACTACTAATTCCTAGAGATTACTTTATTGTTGGGAAGGCATACGAAAGAGCTAAGCACTTACAATATGGCACCTGAATACCCTTTTAAAATTTACATTAATATTTTCAACCATCGAATTGCTACTCTGTTTTTAAACTGGGGTAATATTCCTTAAAAATGTAGATACTTTTCGGATACAGTTAATAAATATCAAGATTTGAAAATGGTTTCTATATAAAATGATGTGCAAGGAGTACAGTGAGAATTAAAACGACATCTATACTTTTCATTTTTACGACAGCTCGGATTACATTGGTTCTTTATTATTTTAAAACAGTTCTAGCATTATTCTAGCCGAATTAAGTATATTTTTATTACATTCTTGTCATTCCCTACACGTTTAAACTGATGGTTTTACCACATAATCATTTTTTTATGATTGAAGCACGCCTTGCGTGCGTTATGTTCACATATGCTTGTCTTCACTATTACCACTGTGCGATATCTAAAAATGCTTTTTTAAAGGCGCGCGGTTCGATATCCAACCCTCGTCACAGTGGTGAGAGTCCAAAATCCAGCTGTGAGCTTTTTAAGGCATTTATTTAGGTGTCACCCAGTGTAGTTAGAATGAGCATAACTAGCGAGAAACTTATGCGACGGCCTATTACTTATTACTCGCACCACTCGCTCCGCCCGCACTATATACAAAGTTGATACGACAGAGGGGCTTTCCTTTAAACTGCATATACTTGGTACTATTTTCAAGCTCTGTACCAAAAATTAACTAAATAGGAGCAGTAGTATAGGCGCAAATGATTTTTAAAGTTTTTGCACCGTTTGAACACGATGTATCTTTTCTAACAGCTGATTATGTCTAAGCATATGTCATGCACCTTACAACGATAAATCTACGATGCGTTGTTGCCGGCTCTGACGCATGTCCAAGGACATTCACAAAAAATTGGCAATGCAAACAAAGAAGCAATAAATACATACACACTTGCACTTTCACTACGAAAGCGACACACGGCGCGACTGACAGAAACAGAAATAGGTCAGTTTGTTGCATCCTAGTTTTTGCGATCGGTAAGTGGGGCCTCTAAAAATTTGTTTATTCAGTGCGCCGACGCTGTCCTTTCGGAACGTACGATTCGTCAAATTCGAGCGCTAACAATACTTGTGATTTTGTTTTGTTATTGTGATAGGACACTAAATAAGTTTAAGACAGTATTTCTTATTTTTATTGTGACAGGACACGCAACTTGGGATTATTATTATTTAGTACCTATTAGTGATTTTATTTTTTGTGATTGACTGTTTTTTATGGTGGTAGGACACGTAATTAAACTTTGATTGTGTGTGAGTAATTAAAGTGTTAAACAATGCCTCGTGTAACTTACACGGCGTCAGAATACCGTGGAAACGCAGTTTTAGCTCTGCGAACGTACAGAGAAAGGTATGGTGACAGCCGCAATGGGGATTATACTGAAAAAGTCTAATTAGTCCGTCTGATAGATTTAAAAAAAATATTGGACACGTATTTTTTCTTTTTTCACGTAAACAAAAAATAAAGAGGATACAGCGAGTTGAAGACACGCGTGACGTCATCTGGCTTGTTAAAAATGTACGAAATTTACCAAGCCAAAATACGTGTCCAATATTAATACTAAATGTCCAAAACTAATTAGATATTTTTAGTAAAATACCCTATTGTAAACAAAAGTGCTTGGCGACGGACAGTGATTTAATTTGAAAAATAAATAACAATATTCTCCGTCAGTATAATTTGTGCATTAATGTGAATGGAAGACACATCGAGAATTTAAAAATTTTGTGTCTTTGATTTTTTGTGCGCGTACTTCAAAACCTTACCAAACATAAAAGCCAGTGCGAGCGGAGGCCTAAGGCGCCCGCCCCGGCCCCCTCCGAGCACACCAGATACCGCACACCGCGCTCCGGCGCGCGCGCGACGTTGCCACTTTGTGTTACGGTCAGTCTATTTTATTTACAAAGGGTGGTTGCGTTTTATTCTGATTTGTAAGCTATTTAGTTTGTTTGAAAAAAATATTTTCTCATTTTTGGCGCTTTTTGTTTTTGTACCGTATCGAATTAATACTGAACACGTATAGTATACGTAGTTTCATTTAATGCCCCTCTGTCATATCAACTCTGTATAAGTAGAAATGGTCTGTCAGCATGAGTTTTGACTGCCAAGTGGGCATCGCTGAGCGAGTACTATTATTATAGATCTTGTCGCTGCGAAAAAATAGTGGTAAGAGAGTTCTCGCCGGCAGTGTGAACAGTCAGATATCGACTATAAATGTATGTCTCTTGCTCACACGGGATCTATATATTTTATCCCTTTCCTCAGCGACAAAATAGTCAATAGCTGATAGCTTCCTCGTCGGCGGTGAGACAAGTGCCTCTCCAACTCTCCAACTCTCCAGACACATGGCACGCTTGTAATGTGAAGAAACAAGTACATCAAAACATATTTTTTCTCTTTTAGACTGACCTTTGCTTAATATTACATCTCTGCAATACAATCATTTGCTTGTGTACAGTTTGAGTATAAGATTCTTGTACACATGGCGCGGTTCTCACACGGTGAGCTGCACGTTCTGCACGATGTTGGACCACTCCACCTTGGACGGCACCAGGTAGAACGCCGGAGCCACCTTCTGACCGCACGGGCATTTGCAACCTGCAATAACAAAACATTAATAATAATAATAATATATATATATTTTGAGGGCAAAGATTAATAATCATATTAACAACAACAACATCATGTCTGCCTCTCAAAATGGATGTAGGAATGGGTCCCGCGGTACTAAGGAGCTACTCCTTATTGATATGGCCATTAGCCAACAGGTTCGGCGTTCCCGAAAGGATCTGTCGACATGCTGGATAGACTATAAGAAGGCCTATGACTCGGTGCCTCATACATGGCTCATGAGGGTGCTAGAATTGTATAAAGTTGATGCAACGCTACGCACCTTCCTGATGTCGTGTATGCAATGGAGGACAGTCCTTCGCTATCCAGGATCTCGAAATATCCAGAGGAATAGCGAACCGGTAAGGATCGAGCGGGGTATATTTCAGGGCGATAGTTTGAGTCCACTTTGGTTTTGTCTAGCCTTGAATCCTCTTAGCACACTGCTGGAGAATTCAGGGCTAGGCTATCGGTTGAAGAGAGGTAGTCAGGTTATATCTCACCTCCTTTACATGGATGATCTGAAACTCTTTGCCCCCACTAATCTGCAACTGATGGAGCTACTGAAGGTAACTGAAACTTTCAGTAACGCCATCAGGATGGAGTTTGGTGTGGATAAATGTGCGGTCATGCATGTAAAGCGTGGAGAGATTATGGAATCCGTGGGAACTCAACTCTCGGATTCCATAAACCTGAGATCCCTCTCTCCAACTGAAACTTACAAGTATTTGGGTATGTCGGAAGCGTTAGGTATCAATGTAACTGACATGAAGCAATCGTTGAAGGAGCGCTTCTTTGGCCGCCTGAAGAAGGTATTCAATAGCTTTCTATCGGGCGGAAACAAGGTGCGCGCCTTCAACGGTTGGGTCATGCCGGTATTGATGTACTCTTTCGGCGTACTCAAATGGACTCAAACGGAACTTGACGCCCTGGATAGGCGAGTCCGTACACTGCTCACTGCGTATCGAATGCATCACCCACGGTCGTCGGTAATGAGACTGTATATCCCGCGAAAGTGTGGAGGTCGAGGCTTTTTAAATGCTAAGACTCTCCACAATCGCGAGATATGCAGTCTTAGGGAATATTTCCTAGCTGTCGACGTGGGTATGCATCGAGATGTAGTGGCGGTGGACAAGGGACTCACCCCGCTTTCCTTGGCAAATGAGAACTGGCGCAAACCTGCGGTGCTTGACACTAACGATCGCAGGGCGGTATGGCAGAGTAAGGAGCTTCACGGACGCTTTTTCCGGGCTCTACATGGGCCCGACGTAGACCAACTAGCGTCCGTAGCCTGGCTGCGTTTCGGTGATCTTTTTGGAGAAACTGAAGGTTTTGTTTGTGCAATTATGGACGAAGTTATCATGACGAATAACTACCGGAGATTTATTGTGAAAGACGGCACGGTCGACATATGTCGGGCATGTCACCGTCCGGGAGAATCAATTCGCCACATTGTCTCTGGTTGTTCTCGTCTAGCTAACGGAGAATACTTGCATAGGCACAACCTTGTAGCCAGGATTATCCATCAGCAACTTGCTCTGAAATACTCTCTTGTGGAGTCGGAGGTGCCATACTATAGGTATGCGACCGACCCAGTTCTCGATAATGGCAATATCACATTGTACTGGGATCGGTCCATCATCACTGACAGGACTATTGTTGCCAATAAGCCTGATATAGTGGTGGTGGACCGAATTGTGAGGCGTGCAATGATTGTAGACATAACCGTCCCGCATGACGAGAACCTCGTGAAAGCCGAGAAAGACAAACAAATCAAGTATATTGACTTGGCTCGCGAGGTTGTCGACATGTGGGAAGTGGACTCCGCAATCATTGTACCGATAGTCGTGTCGGCCAATGGCTTAATAGCCACGAGCCTCGACCAACACCTTAGGAGGCTCTCGTTGGGCAGCTGGATCAAGGGCTTGATTCAGAAAGCGGTACTTCTGGACACGGCTCGCATTGTCAGGAGGTTCCTTTCTCTGGAGCCCTGACCACCGGTAGCTTGGACCCTGTTCCCGATATCGGTGGGCTACTATTTTTATATTTTTAAATGTTTTTGTATTTATTTTATTCAAATATTTAAAAATATAATTTATATGTATGTAACTGAATAAAGGAGAATAATAATAATCCCTGAGATCCCTCTCTCCAACTGAAACTTACAAGTATTTGGGTATGTCGGAAGCGTTAGGTATCAATGTTACTGACATGAAGCACTCGTTAAAGGAGCGCTTCTTTGGCCGCCTGAAGAAGGTATTTAATTCTATCAGGCGGAAATAAGGTGCGCGCCTTCAACGGTTGGGTCATGCCGGTATTGATGTACTCTTTCGGCGTACTCAAATGGACTCAAACGGAACTTGACGCCCTGGATAGGCGGGTCCGCACACTGCTTACTGCATATCGAATGCATCACCCACGATCGTCGGTAATGAGACTGTATATCCCGCGAAAGTGTGGAGGTCGAGGCTTTTTAAATGCTAAGACTCTCCACAATCGCGAGATATGCAGTCTTAGGGAATATTTCCTAGCTGTCGACGTGGGTATGCATCGAGATGTAGTGGCGGTGGACAAGGGACTCACCCCGCTCTCCTTGGCAAATGAGAACTGGCGCAAACCTGCGGTGCTTGACACTAACGATCGCAGGGCGGTATGGCAGAGTAAGGAGCTTCACGGACGCTTTTTCCGGACCCTACATGGGCCCGACGTAGACCAACTAGCGTCCGTAGCCTGACTGCGTTTCGGTGACCTCTTTGGAGAAACCGAAGGTTTTGTTTGTGCAATTATGGACGAAGTTATCATGACGAATAACTACCGGAGATTTATTGTGAAAGACGGCACGGTCGACATATGTCGGGCATGTCACCGTCCGGGAGAATCAATTCGCCACATTATCTCTGTTTGTTCTCGTCTAGCTAACGGAGAATACTTGCATAGGCACAACCTTGTAGCCAGGATTATCCATCAGCAACTTGCTCTGAAATACTCTCTTGTGGAGTCGGAGGTGCCATACTATAGGTATACGCCCGACCCAGTTCTCGATAATGGCAATATCACATTGTACTGGGATCGGTCCATCATCACTGACAGGACTATTGTTGCCAATAAACCTGATATAGTGGTGGTGGACCGAATTGTGAGGCGTGCAATGATTGCAGATATAACCGTAACCGAAAGCCGAGAAAGACAAACAAATCAAGTATATTGACTTGGCTCGCGAGGTTGTCGACATGTGGGAAGTGGACTCTGCAATCATTGTACCGATAGTCGTGTCGGCCAATGGCTTAATAGCCACGAGCCTCGACAGCTGGATCAAGGGCTTGATTCAGAAAGCGGTACTTCTGGACACGGCTCGCATTGTCAGGAGGTTCCTTTCTCTGGAGCCCTGACCACCGGTAGCTTGGACCCTGTTCCCGATATCGGTGGGCTACTATTTTTTTTTTTTTTTTTTTTTTGAGTAAGGATGTACTACTTTGTCAAGAAAGTACCGGGAAAAGATCAATAATACACAAAATGTCTGTTATTCATCCAAATTTATTTTATCACCTTCAAAGTATGCTCCTTTAGAAACGATACACTTGCGCCAACGAATAATCCATTCATCAAAACATTTTTTAAACGCTGCTTCCGGAATTGAGTTCAGTTCTCGCCGCGAATTCTCCTTTATGTCTTCAATCGATTGAAAACGGGTGCCACGAAGTGGTAATTTGAGTTTAGGAAAATGAAAAAAGTCAGCAGGAGCCATATTTGGTGAATATTGTGGTTGCTGGATGGTATTTGTTGAGTGTTTGGTTAAAAATTCGTTCACAATGATAGCCTTGTGCGAAGGCGCATTGTCGTGGTGCAAAATCCAAGAATTTTCTTTCCACAAATCTGGCCTTTTTCGTCGAATTTGCTCTCTTAAACGCCGCATAACGCTCAAATAATATTCTTTATTTACCGTTAGACCTTCCGGTAAGAATTCAGAGTGCACAACACCGCGATAGTCAAAGAAAACAGTCAACATGACTTTGACTTTTGATCGACTTTGGCGTGGTTTTTTCGGTTTCGGTTCAGTTGGAAGGCGCCACTCCGAAGCTTGTTGACTAGTTTGCATGTCAAACTCGTAAACCCACGTCTCGTCACCAGTAACAATCCGTTTCATGAATGTTGGGTCCGAACTGACTCGTTCTAGCATGTCCTCAGCGACTTTCATGCGATTGAGTTTTTGGAGAAAATTCAGATCTTTTGGGACTAGCCGAGCAGCAACATGTTTCATACCCAAATGATTAGTTAAAATGGTACGGATCGACTCGTGAGATACAGAAAGTTCGGCGGCTATCTCTCTCAGAGTTGAATGGGGATTTTCAGTCACTATTTCCTTCACTTTTGCGACGTTAACTTCAGTTGCAGACGTTGACGGCCTACCAGAGCGAGGCAAATCTTCCATCACATCTCGACCGCTTTTGAACGCTTTGAACCACTCATAAGCACGAGTTTTTGATAAAGTCGTGTTATGACTATTTTTCGTCCTATCATTAGTAAAAAAAAAAAAAAAAGTCGATTCACCGTAAGCCTTCTGTAACATTTTCAGTGACTCCGAACACGAAATTCCATTGGCGATGCAAAATTTAAGACAAACTCTTTCTTCGATATTTTTGTCCATTATGAAATTCGCAATACACACTATATATGATATTACTAAAACCAGCACTGTATTTAATATAAATAACAGATGCAACTCAAACTCCGCGCCAAAATGGAAAACAGTTGTGCCAATCTAACAACTACAAAAAAACAAAAATTTGAATTTGGAACTATAAACAAATCATCCATTCCCCATACTTTTTTGACTGAATGTATGTAGAATTATCTGTTTCTTGGACAAATTAAATAATGATAAAGTATACAGTTAAATCAATAATGAATTATGTAAATCAAGAACTACACCGAAACAACCATATTTTTTTCAGTTTCAAGGTAGTTTAATTTCTGAAGCCAACGAGTTAGTTTCATTTTACATTTAATCTTGTTAAGGTCGTATATAGGTAAGCTCCTGTTAATTTTGTTATACAGGTAGTGACCGAGGTGGCAGAAGAATCGCTGAGAAAACTTAGTTGAAAGCCGGTTACGATTACTTTCAACGGGGTTGTTAAGTAATTATTTATTATTATTAAGTTAATATTAACATTGATAAGTAATTATATCTTGTAACGGGTTAATCACGTAGCACAATTGGAGTCACTGACAGCCCATTATGCAGAGCCTGTGGAGGAGAATCAGACAGCAACACATCTGCTTCTAAGCTGCCCGGTAGTCGCGGATTACAGGGCTAAGTACTTCGGAAACCCTGGAAATTTCTTTTTTTTTACTTGTGATGGGTTTGCTCTTGACTCTAGTCTAGGTCAGAGATGACAGAGGCAAAGTCTACGATGGAGCGAGCTTACCCAGAAGGAGCCTGTTCATTTTTACCTTTATCGCTAAAGTATTAGGTTCAAGGTTGATTGGAAAAAATTGACAGTTTTAAAATGGCCTTTTTAGATCCGAAGAAATTGAGGATAATAATCTTCGATCAATAATAGTATTGATCCAAGATACTAACTCATGATCCAGCTGAAGGAGCCGATCTTGTTGAGGCACTTGCAGGGCACGACAGTGCAGCTTGCCGCTGGCGGCGTGCGTGACGTCCCGCATCCACGCCATGGGCTCCACGAACCACATGGATACTAACCCATGATCCAGCTGAAGGAGCCGATCTTGTTGAGGCACTTGGGGCAGTGCAGCTTGCCGCTGGCGGCGTGCGTGACGTCCCGCATCCACGCCATGGGCTCCACGAACCACATGGATACTAACCCATGATCCAGCTGAAGGAGCCGATCTTGTTGAGGCACTTGGGGCAGTGCAGCTTGCCGCTGGCGGCGTGCGTGACGTCCCGCATCCACGCCATGGGCTCCACGAACCACATGGATACTAACCCATGATCCAGCTGAAGGAGCCGATCTTGTTGAGGCACTTGGGGCAGTGCAGCTTGCCGCTGGCGGCGTGCGTGACGTCCCGCATCCACGCCATGGGCTCCACGAACCACATGGATACTAACCCATGATCCAGCTGAAGGAGCCGATCTTGTTGAGGCACTTGGGGCAGTGCAGCTTGCCGCTGGCGGCGTGCGTGACGTCCCGCATCCACGCCATGGGCTCCACGAACCACATGGATACTAACCCATGATCCAGCTGAAGGAGCCGATCTTGTTGAGGCACTTGGGGCAGTGCAGCTTGCCGCTGGCGGCGTGCGTGACGTCCCGCATCCACGCCATGGGCTCCACGAACCACATGGATACTAACCCATGATCCAGCTGAAGGAGCCGATCTTGTTGAGGCACTTGGGGCAGTGCAGCTTGCCGCTGGCGGCGTGCGTGACGTCCCGCATCCACGCCATGGGCTCCACGAACCACATGGATACTAACCCATGATCCAGCTGAAGGAGCCGATCTTGTTGAGGCACTTGGGGCAGTGCAGTTTGCCGCTGGCGGCGTGCGTGACGTCCCGCATCCACGCCATGGGCTCCACGAACCACATGGATACTAACCCATGATCCAGCTGAAGGAGCCGATCTTGTTGAGGCACTTGGGGCAGTGCAGCTTGCCGCTGGCGGCGTGCGTGACGTCCCGCATCCACGCCATGGGCTCCACGAACCACATGGATACTAACCCATGATCCAGCTGAAGGAGCCGATCTCGTTGAGGCACTTGGGGCAGTGCAGCTTGCCGCTGGCGGCGTGCGTGACGTCCCGCATCCACGCCATGGGCTCCACGAACCACATGGATACTAACCCATGATCCAGCTGAAGGAGCCGATCTCGTTGAGGCACTTGGGGCAGTGCAGCTTGCCGCTGGCGGCGTGCGTGACGTCCCGCATCCAAGCCATGGGCTCCACGAACCACATGGATACTAACCCATGATCCAGCTGAAGGAGCCGATCTTGTTGAGGCACTTGGGGCAGTGCAGCTTGCCGCTGGCGGCGTGCGTGACGTCCCGCATCCACGCCATGGGCTCCACGAACCACATGGATACTAACCCATGATCCAGCTGAAGGAGCCGATCTTGTTGAGGCACTTGGGGCAGTGCAGCTTGCCGCTGGCGGCGTGCGTGACGTCCCGCATCCACGCCATGGGCTCCACGAACCACATGGATACTAACCCATGATCCAGCTGAAGGAGCCGATCTTGTTGAGGCACTTGGGGCAGTGCAGCTTGCCGCTGGCGGCGTGCGTGACGTCCCGCATCCACGCCATGGGCTCCACGAACCACATGGATACTAACCCATGATCCAGCTGAAGGAGCCGATCTTGTTGAGGCACTTGGGGCAGTGCAGCTTGCCGCTGGCGGCGTGCGTGACGTCCCGCATCCACGCCATGGGCTCCACGAACCACATGGATACTAACCCATGATCCAGCTGAAGGAGCCGATCTTGTTGAGGCACTTGGGGCAGTGCAGCTTGCCGCTGGCGGCGTGCGTGACGTCCCGCATCCACGCCATGGGCTCCACGAACCACATGGATACTAACCCATGATCCAGCTGAAGGAGCCGATCTTGTTGAGGCACTTGGGGCAGTGCAGCTTGCCGCTGGCGGCGTGCGTGACGTCCCGCATCCACGCCATGGCCTCCACGAACCACATGGATACTAACCCATGATCCAGCTGAAGGAGCCGATCTTGTTGAGGCACTTGGGGCAGTGCAGCTTGCCGCTGGCGGCGTGCGTGACGTCCCGCATCCACGCCATGGGCTCCACGAACCACATGGATACTAACCCATGATCCAGCTGAAGGAGCCGATCTTGTTGAGGCACTTGGGGCAGTGCAGCTTGCCGCTGGCGGCGTGCGTGACGTCCCGCATCCACGCCATGGGCTCCACGAACCACATGGATACTAACCCATGATCCAGCTGAAGGAGCCGATCTTGTTGAGGCACTTGGGGCAGTGCAGCTTGCCGCTGGCGGCGTGCGTGACGTCCCGCATCCACGCCATGGGCTCCACGAACCACATGGATACTAACCCATGATCCAGCTGAAGGAGCCGATCTTGTTGAGGCACTTGGGGCAGTGCAGCTTGCCGCTGGCGGCGTGCGTGACGTCCCGCATCCACGCCATGGGCTCCACGAACCACATGGATACTAACCCATGATCCAGCTGAAGGAGCCGATCTTGTTGAGGCACTTGGGGCAGTGCAGCTTGCCGCTGGCGGCGTGCGTGACGTCCCGCATCCACGCCATGGGCTCCACGAACCACATGGATACTAACCCATGATCCAGCTGAAGGAGCCGATCTTGTTGAGGCACTTGGGGCAGTGCAGCTTGCCGCTGGCGGCGTGCGTGACGTCCCGCATCCACGCCATGGGCTCCACGAACCACATGGATACTAACCCATGATCCAGCTGAAGGAGCCGATCTTGTTGAGGCACTTGGGGCAGTGCAGCTTGCCGCTGGCGGCGTGCGTGACGTCCCGCATCCACGCCATGGGCTCCACGAACCACATGGATACTAACCCATGATCCAGCTGAAGGAGCCGATCTTGTTGAGGCACTTGGGGCAGTGCAGCTTGCCGCTGGCGGCGTGCGTGACGTCCCGCATCCACGCCATGGGCTCCACGAACCACATGGATACTAACCCATGATCCAGCTGAAGGAGCCGATCTCGTTGAGGCACTTGGGGCAGTGCAGCTTGCCGCTGGCGGCGTGCGTGACGTCCCGCATCCACGCCATGGGCTCCACGAACCACATGGATACTAACCCATGATCCAGCTGAAGGAGCCGATCTCGTTGAGGCACTTGGGGCAGTGCAGCTTGCCGCTGGCGGCGTGCGTGACGTCCCGCATCCAAGCCATGGGCTCCACGAACCACATGGATACTAACCCATGATCCAGCTGAAGGAGCCGATCTTGTTGAGGCACTTGGGGCAGTGCAGCTTGCCGCTGGCGGCGTGCGTGACGTCCCGCATCCACGCCATGGGCTCCACGAACCACATGGATACTAACCCATGATCCAGCTGAAGGAGCCGATCTTGTTGAGGCACTTGGGGCAGTGCAGCTTGCCGCTGGCGGCGTGCGTGACGTCCCGCATCCACGCCATGGGCTCCACGAACCACATGGATACTAACCCATGATCCAGCTGAAGGAGCCGATCTTGTTGAGGCACTTGGGGCAGTGCAGCTTGCCGCTGGCGGCGTGCGTGACGTCCCGCATCCACGCCATGGGCTCCACGAACCACATGGATACTAACCCATGATCCAGCTGAAGGAGCCGATCTTGTTGAGGCACTTGGGGCAGTGCAGCTTGCCGCTGGCGGCGTGCGTGACGTCCCGCATCCACGCCATGGGCTCCACGAACCACATGGATACTAACCCATGATCCAGCTGAAGGAGCCGATCTTGTTGAGGCACTTGGGGCAGTGCAGCTTGCCGCTGGCGGCGTGCGTGACGTCCCGCATCCACGCCATGGGCTCCACGAACCACATGGATACTAACCCATGATCCAGCTGAAGGAGCCGATCTTGTTGAGGCACTTGGGGCAGTGCAGCTTGCCGCTGGCGGCGTGCGTGACGTCCCGCATCCACGCCATGGGCTCCACGAACCACATGGATACTAACCCATGATCCAGCTGAAGGAGCCGATCTTGTTGAGGCACTTGGGGCAGTGCAGCTTGCCGCTGGCGGCGTGCGTGACGTCCCGCATCCACGCCATGGGCTCCACGAACCACATGGATACTAACCCATGATCCAGCTGAAGGAGCCGATCTTGTTGAGGCACTTGGGGCAGTGCAGCTTGCCGCTGGCGGCGTGCGTGACGTCCCGCATCCACGCCATGGGCTCCACGAACCACATGGATACTAACCCATGATCCAGCTGAAGGAGCCGATCTTGTTGAGGCACTTGGGGCAGTGCAGCTTGCCGCTGGCGGCGTGCGTGACGTCCCGCATCCACGCCATGGGCTCCACGAACCACATGGATACTAACCCATGATCCAGCTGAAGGAGCCGATCTTGTTGAGGCACTTGGGGCAGTGCAGCTTGCCGCTGGCGGCGTGCGTGACGTCCCGCATCCACGCCATGGGCTCCACGAACCACATGGATACTAACCCATGATCCAGCTGAAGGAGCCGATCTCGTTGAGGCACTTGGGGCAGTGCAGCTTGCCGCTGGCGGCGTGCGTGACGTCCCGCATCCACGCCATGGGCTCCACGAACCACATGGATACTAACCCATGATCCAGCTGAAGGAGCCGATCTCGTTGAGGCACTTGGGGCAGTGCAGCTTGCCGCTGGCGGCGTGCGTGACGTCCCGCATCCAAGCCATGGGCTCCACGAACCACATGGATACTAACCCATGATCCAGCTGAAGGAGCCGATCTTGTTGAGGCACTTGGGGCAGTGCAGCTTGCCGCTGGCGGCGTGCGTGACGTCCCGCATCCACGCCATGGGCTCCACGAACCACATGGATACTAACCCATGATCCAGCTGAAGGAGCCGATCTTGTTGAGGCACTTGGGGCAGTGCAGCTTGCCGCTGGCGGCGTGCGTGACGTCCCGCATCCACGCCATGGGCTCCACGAACCACATGGATACTAACCCATGATCCAGCTGAAGGAGCCGATCTTGTTGAGGCACTTGGGGCAGTGCAGCTTGCCGCTGGCGGCGTGCGTGACGTCCCGCATCCACGCCATGGGCTCCACGAACCACATGGATACTAACCCATGATCCAGCTGAAGGAGCCGATCTTGTTGAGGCACTTGGGGCAGTGCAGCTTGCCGCTGGCGGCGTGCGTGACGTCCCGCATCCACGCCATGGGCTCCACGAACCACATGGATACTAACCCATGATCCAGCTGAAGGAGCCGATCTTGTTGAGGCACTTGGGGCAGTGCAGCTTGCCGCTGGCGGCGTGCGTGACGTCCCGCATCCACGCCATGGGCTCCACGAACCACATGGATACTAACCCATGATCCAGCTGAAGGAGCCGATCTTGTTGAGGCACTTGGGGCAGTGCAGCTTGCCGCTGGCGGCGTGCGTGACGTCCCGCATCCACGCCATGGGCTCCACGAACCACATGGATACTAACCCATGATCCAGCTGAAGGAGCCGATCTTGTTGAGGCACTTGGGGCAGTGCAGCTTGCCGCTGGCGGCGTGCGTGACGTCCCGCATCCACGCCATGGGCTCCACGAACCACATGGATACTAACCCATGATCCAGCTGAAGGAGCCGATCTTGTTGAGGCACTTGGGGCAGTGCAGCTTGCCGCTGGCGGCGTGCGTGACGTCCCGCATCCACGCCATGGGCTCCACGAACCACATGGATACTAACCCATGATCCAGCTGAAGGAGCCGATCTTGTTGAGGCACTTGGGGCAGTGCAGCTTGCCGCTGGCGGCGTGCGTGACGTCCCGCATCCACGCCATGGGCTCCACGAACCACATGGATACTAACCCATGATCCAGCTGAAGGAGCCGATCTTGTTGAGGCACTTGGGGCAGTGCAGCTTGCCGCTGGCGGCGTGCGTGACGTCCCGCATCCACGCCATGGGCTCCACGAACCACATGGATACTAACCCATGATCCAGCTGAAGGAGCCGATCTTGTTGAGGCACTTGGGGCAGTGCAGCTTGCCGCTGGCGGCGTGCGTGACGTCCCGCATCCACGCCATGGGCTCCACGAACCACATGGATACTAACCCATGATCCAGCTGAAGGAGCCGATCTTGTTGAGGCACTTGGGGCAGTGCAGCTTGCCGCTGGCGGCGTGCGTGACGTCCCGCATCCACGCCATGGGCTCCACGAACCACATGGATACTAACCCATGATCCAGCTGAAGGAGCCGATCTTGTTGAGGCACTTGGGGCAGTGCAGCTTGCCGCTGGCGGCGTGCGTGACGTCCCGCATCCACGCCATGGGCTCCACGAACCACATGGATACTAACCCATGATCCAGCTGAAGGAGCCGATCTTGTTGAGGCACTTGGGGCAGTGCAGCTTGCCGCTGGCGGCGTGCGTGACGTCCCGCATCCACGCCATGGGCTCCACGAACCACATGGATACTAACCCATGATCCAGCTGAAGGAGCCGATCTTGTTGAGGCACTTGGGGCAGTGCAGCTTGCCGCTGGCGGCGTGCGTGACGTCCCGCATCCACGCCATGGGCTCCACGAACCACATGAGGCGGCAGATGTCGGGCAGGTCGGCGCGCGCCGCTATGGACGCGTCCACCATGCTGGTTTCGCTGTAGCCGTCTAAGTTCTGCGGAGAAAAACACGTTTTTAACCGACTTCCAAAAAATTCGATGTGTGTTCTCAATTCAGTAAGTATTTTTTTATGTATTTACTCCCGAGGTTTCTGACCTGATTTCTGTGATTCGTTTTTTAGTTCGATGCGGGTTACTTGGTCCCATAAAAATTCAGTTTGGTTCAGTAGTTTTTATTTTATGAGCATTTTTGCAGTATCACCACTTAAAAGTGAAAAATACTAATACTTTTTCAAAAAATATAACCGACTTCCAAACAAAACACCACAAAGTATAAAATTAATTTCGGAAGTTGGTGTTCAAAAATAAAGAAACAAAACTAAAAACACCTATTTCCGAAATTAAGGATATTGTATACTTTGTAGTGTTTTTTTTAGAAGTCGGTTATATTCTTTTATCAGTGAGCTAGTGATAACGTGACGGCTGATAGAACAGAATGGAAGAAAAAAACGTGTCGCGCCGACCCCAAGTAACATGGGATAAGAACCGATAGGTGATGAAGATAATCAGTGACTTGAATAACTTTCCAATACAAAATCAAATGAATTAACCTGGTGATATTTCGTCTTCAACATCTGCATAGGCTTTTCTAAATTATATTAGTGTCAAAATTTGGTTTTGCTGTTCTTATTTACCTTGTTTTACCTATTGCAAAACAGTGAGAAGGGCTGGATATTCAGAGTTCATCGGGTTATCAGGGTTCCATTTAAAGGACAGCAATGACTCAACGCGCCGCCAATATCATACCAAAGACTTTGTCCAGAAGGAGCCAATTCGCCGCGAATCGTCTCGCGCGTATTCATAGGTACACGCGTTGGCAAGGTACTGGGCGCCAATACATCGCGTCCACAAGCATTGCGCCAATTCAAAATATGCACGTAAATCGCATGCACTTTGCCAGACTCCGAACTCGCGAATCGAGAAACGCCTTGTTGCGTCCAGTTTACGCGCAAAATTCAAATATATAGGGATAGGGAGCGTGCAGAAACTATAGGTGGCAGCACAGAAGTGACAATGTTAAGTATAGATCTGGAGGCATTGCAGCGTGAAGCCCTCTGGTGGAGTTCGATGACATCGATGAGAAAGTGGAATTCTTTTACGCGACCGTCCTTGATTTGTATGACCTGCATGCCCCTATCCGACGTGTCATAGTAAAACCCTGCACCATGGATAACGCTTCCAATTAAAGAGCTTATGGCCCGCAGGGATAAAGCTAAGAGCAGGTATAAGCGCAGACCTTCAGAGCTGAACCTTTCTTATTACAAGTCATCACGTAATCGCTGCAGGCGTCAGTGTCAAGATGCTAAAAAGACGCTATTTTCATGAACAGCTCGACAACCGCAGTTCTTCCGATGTATGGAAATTTCACAAGTCTGTTGGCATAGGCAAATCTTCGACCAGGCAGTGTAAGGATGTGAACCGCAATGACCTGAATAGGCACTTCTCTCACCTTCCGTTTTCTCTTGATCCTTGTGTTAAAGCTGCGACTCTGGAGAGTATTTCTGGTTTGCCAATGACACAAGGTTCTAAATTAGATTTTAGCTGTGTTACCGAGGATGACGTTAAGAAATCAAACACACATTGACACTCACACACACACACACACACATTTTCAATCACTCTTACCTCTTGCTCCTTTCCATCGGTCTGGAAACAGGCTCACATTATACCTTTATCGAAGACTAATAATCCGTCTCTATTAACTCATTTCAGACCTATTTCTATTCTTCTATTTCTTTCTAAAGTTTTTGAGCACTTGGTTCATAGACAACTAACTTTTTTCTGAACGTCAAACTCGATAATATCCCCTCATCAATCCGGTTTTCGCGCGGGTCATAGTATTGTTACTGCGCTTATAAAAGTAACTGACGATATCCGATGGACTATGGAGAATAAGTCGCTGACTGTCCTTGTGTTGCTTGACTTTAGTAGCGCCTTCAACTCAGTGGATTTCGACATCTTACTAGGTTTACTCATCATCTGCCTAGCCTTTTCCCAACTACATTGGGGTCGGCTTCCAGTCAAACCGGATTCAGCTGAATACCAATTTTTTACGTGGAGCGGCTGCCTACCAGACCTCCACAACCCATTAACTGGGTAACACGGTACATCTCGGCAAGACTGGAGTCAGATTTACTGGCTACTGACAATCCGTAACGACTGCCAAAGATCTACAAATGACAGCCGGGACCAACGGCTTATCGTGCTTTCCGAGGCACGGAGGAAACTCGTTATGTTAAGACGGTCATCCATCCACAGACCAACCTTGGAAAGCGTTGCTTAACCTTGAAGATCCTGTGCGGCTGTTATTATTTAGCCACGAGCTCCTCTCTGATCTTACTAGGTTTACTCAAATCTATTAATCTCTCTTCTTCCGCTATAGCCTGGTTCAATTCATATCTTCGGGGACGCTCAGTGTGTCCGCCTTGATGAGTCTTTCTCTGTTTGGTGCAGTCTCACTGAGGGTGTTCCTCAGGGTAGCGTTCTTTCGCCTCTTCTTTTTAAATTTTCATCAACCGTTACCAGAGTTATCTCTTCCAGTTTCCATCTTTATGCAAATAACCTGCAGCTCTACCGACACTTTACTGTAGCTGACGTGGATTCTGCTACTGCTGCTATGAATCATGACTTGTCTTGTATCAGCACTTGAGCTAAGTCATTTGGTTTGCAGATCAACCCTTCAAAATCTCAAGCCATGATCATAGGCAGAAGATACGTTCGTACTCCTGCTGTTGTTTCTTCTATATCACCTTTATATCTCGACGGCGTTCCCATTTACTACAGTGAAAGATCTGGGTGTTATTATTGACTCTAATCTTTCCTGGCGTGCGCAAGTCATTCGCTGAAATGCGTTCAGGGTGTCTTGCCTTTGAAGACGAAAATCTCTTTGGCCCAAACTCTTATTCAGCCGATTATAGATTTTATGCCGCCGCCTGCTACCTGGATGCTACTGAGGAGCTTTTAAACAAGCTTGAGTGATTGCAAAATTTATGCATTAGATTTGTGTTTGGTTTACGAAAGTATGACCATGTTTCTTATCTTCGTAAGGAACTCAAGTGGCTCCCTATACGTCTTCGCAGGAACACTCGGATTCTATGTCTCCTATTCAACATCCTTCACAACGTCCTACCCCTCCTACCTGCGTGCGCGCATTTCCTACGCTCGACCTAGTGACGCTTCGTGCAGATCACACCTTACATACATTTCTTTTTCATTTCTCCTGTTGCAGGTCTGCTGGAAGCAATTTCGTTCGAAATAAGCAGTTCCTTTGTACTCGTATTTATAATGCAAAGTAATTCTGTTTTTCTGTGTGTACTTAAATAATAAAATAAATAAATAGGTATTTATAAGGAAAAAGTTCCGAATGTACAACACTAGATGGCACATTCTACTATGTGAATGTTTTCCTAAAGGGACCGTGTAGGAGCACAGATGCGTCAAATTCAAGTTTTTTTAAGGAAAAGTTCCGAATTCTTCTAGATAGCTTCGCCTTGCACGTTCCCTATTGTACGTCTCAAGAGAAATGAAGCACCAAAATTTTAATTCGGAATTGTTCAAATGCTTGCGCTTTGGTACGCTTCTCCTGGACGTAACGTACACGCATAATACACGCGAGAGGGGGGGGGGGCAACTGGGTCAGTAGTCGCTTCGCCACTTTTCCCGCGGTCTGCGCAGACACTAAACTGACTAAATGAATCTACAATCATTATTTCCTATTTTTAGTAGTATTGAATAGAAGACGTCGTACCTTACAAAAGCCTTCATCACTGACATTGGGCTGCCCGGAGCTTTGACTCGCGAGACAAGGATCACTGGTTTTATTGATACAACTGTATTTAGGATCCTACAATAAAAAGGGACATTATAAAACTTTATACATGTAATAGAGTAACCGCAATTCCTCTGAAGGTGTAATTATAGTTCATCATTATAAATAACTTTTGCTATGGGACCCAAATTGCGAAAAAAATAACAGCTGTACAGTAAATTTTGTCGAGTTATGCGCAAATAAATGTATCAGGAGCGTGCAGAAACTGTAGGTGGCAGCACAGAAATGTCTCTGTTAATTATATTAGTAGCTACGCTAGATGGCACAGTCTACTTCGAGCACGTTCCCCTAAACTGAGCGTACAGGAACCACAGGTGGCAGCACAGAAGCGTCAATGTCAAGTATTCTGTCCCCTAAAAATTCGAATATTCGTCACTAGATGGCATAGTCAACGCCGTACACGTTCCCTAAGGCGCGGGCCACATAGAAAAGACGTAAGACGAGGACGCGTCGCGGACGGGCGAAAATGTATGAGAGTCGCGCCCGCGACGCGTCTCTTCTGTATGTCCTACGTCGCGACGCTTCTATCCATTTTGTATGAAAGAGATGCCGAAGAGACATATGTCTCCGCCCCGTCTGCGTCTTACGTCTTTTCTATGAGGCCCGCGCCTAAGGGACAGTAGATTTTTTTCGCGTATTCAGTGTATTGCGTATATTTTTTTACGCTTTGTATAGTAGGCTTATCTACCTGACGAGGGTGGACAAATCCTGGAGTATTGAACAGACAACGTCGTACCTTACAAGGGCCTTCATCACTGACATTGGGCTGGCCGAAGTTCTGACTCTCGGGACAAGGATCACTGGATTTATTGTCACGACTTTCTTTAGGATCCTACAATAACAGAGGACAGGCAAATTTATATTAACATATTCCAACTAACTAACAATGTTGGAATAAGTATTAACAGGGGTTGTTATCTCCCAATATTCGGTTTAACATCTATTGAAATGAGTCTGGGATGGAATAATAATAAACTTGACTGCTGTTTTATTACTTGGCACTCCACATGGCGGATTTTTAGAGGCCAGCTAGGGTTGGTACCTTAACTAGTCTTAAGGGACTGTCCTTATCTTTATAAGTATTTGTTTTACTGATGAGCAATCGTTTGACCACTATCTCACTTGATGGTAAGCGGTTATGTGGTCGAAGATGGAGTATAGTAAGTAATAGCTATAACGCGATTTTGAAAAAATGTACAGTCTGGAAGAAAATTGACACAGAGAGTTATCTACAACACATTCACTCCTAATTTTAGGACTGGGGCAAAACTTTAGTTTCTTCAATAAAAAACGACAAACGACCATTTGCTTTTAGTGTGTAATCCAAAAAAGGTGGCAAGGATAAAAATTGTTAGGCATATCAAACTATCTGACCCACACAACTTCGTCTGCGTTAAATTTTTCATGAATGGCCCAATCCTATTGGTCGTAGCGAGATGTTATATAGCCTATTTGCCTTCCTCGGTAAATGGGCTATCCAACACTAGTAGAAATTTTAACAAAACAAACAAACTCTTCAACTTTATAATAGATAAATAAAATGAGGTATTCAAGAAGCCATGGAGCACCTGACTGGGTCCCTCATCGCTGTCGCTGCGCTGGCTGCGGCTCTGCCCCGGACTGCTGTCCTCGTACTGGCAGCGCAGATCCATCAGCTGCGACGCGAGGCTCTTCAGCTTCTCTATCAGGATCTCGCCGTTCTCTGCACATGTCAGTCCTGTCAGTTTGCTTGGCGGTGGTCGCATACCTATGAAGCCGAAAATATCCAATTTTGAAATAGATCTAAATGCTCAGTTTTAAGTAATTTTGATTTATATGAACTTCCCAATTTTGGTTGCTTTCGCGAATACGCATCGGCGCACCTCCCACGCCAGGCCACAAATTCAGCGCAACTACCTACAAAAAAATAGGAATTCCGACATCCTATCTATAAGTTAGTGATAACCCATTAATCATTGCTTTTCGTCCCATTTCATTAAATACAATATGACTCAATACATTATTCTTTTGTTTTTCGTGTCACACTATCGTTAAAAACCGGTTACAAAGTTCTGAACAACCTACAAGCAGACATTAAAATTACAAACAAATTAATCAAACAATGAGAAGGTACATCACTAATCTCGTTCGTGACGTCATGCGCTGTCGGGAAGAGCCGACTCTGGCGTGGCTGGCACGACTCTTGACAACTTCTTCGCTTGCGAGTAGAGATGTAACATTGTTTGACACAATAAATAATAATCATATAAGTAGTATTTAACAAAAAATTACTTAATTTACTTATAATTAGTCTGACTCTTCATAGCTTGGCAAACTTATGTCATCTAAGTCCTACTGTCGCAGTTTTCTTAAAAAATTCAATTAATTCACATAAGTAACTGAACGCTTCTCTTCTGACACTGTATCTCGATCCAGAATATTTAGATACGAATAGTTGTCATGTGAAAAATAACTGTAAGCTACTTTTAATAAAATATTGCACAAATTCGAAATATAAGTTACCTTACTTACCCATCACTAGCTGTCGTGTCTGGCCGACCGTGGCGTGGGGAACGACCCTTATTTACGTATTTCGATTAGCAATTTTTGATAATTGTTTTTTCTAGTAAAATGTCATTAATAGATAAATCTTTGTGCCGTTTTACAATATATCATTAATGTAGTTTTAAATAATAGGAAAAACACAGAAAAGTTGATTTAGTATATTTATTTTGTGTTAAATACGTTTTCTTGTCGGCTATACCCGACGGTGGCGTGTTGGGCACGATTTCGTTTGTCGGCTGTAGCCGACCGTGGCGCTCAAAATGTTAAAATAAATTATGAACTACTTTTGAAGATGGCGGTACTGACAGAACCGCGAGCGCAGTTTTTTTAATGCATATCTAATAAACCTTTAATTGGTTACTAGTAACAGTTTGCTCTAATAACTTCCGCAGGAGCAAATCAGAATCAAAGTCAACATTTTACATCAGTCATGTGGGGTAGGCTAGAAATACTATCATGAGCCTGCAGCTGTACTGTTAAGCTGTCTAATACCACATTTTAAATTCAATAATGGTACCATAATGCTACCATTACATATATTTCTACCATTCGCATCCTGTTACACCGGAAGCCGACTCCAGCATGAAACACTAGCATGATGTGGTAACGCTGTGCAGATCAGAGATACTGTTGAGGTATGACTGGAAGAAAAAGTGTGGGTCGTCCGGCAGTGAGATGAGCAGACGACACTGTTGCCAATATGGGGATCGAGCGAGATCAGGCTGGAAATATTGTCCAGAGCCTGCAGCTGTACTGTTTAGCTGTTTAATACCACTTTTTAAATTCAATAATAGTACCACAATGGTAGTATTTCTACCACCCTTATCCTGTAAATACCAGAAGTCGACTCCAGCATAGTTGTGATAACGCTATGCAGAATAATTGAGATATTATTGAGGTATGACTGGAAGAAAAAGTGTGGGTCGTCTGGCAGTGAGCAACGAGCAGACGACACTGTTGCCACTACGGGTAGAACCTGGATAAGGCTGGCGCAAGAAAAGAGAGGCCTATTCGCAGTGGGCGAAGTCTGTCTGTGGATGATGATGATGAAGCTAGAAATACTATCATGAGCCTACAGCTGTACTTTTTAGCCGTCTCATCATCCTCATATCAGCCAAAAGACGTCCACTGCTGGACATAGGCCTCTCCGCGCGCGTCGCCATAACGACCGGTCCTGCACGCCTCGCATCCATCGGCTACCAGCGACCTTCACCAGGTCATCGGTCCACCTTGTCCGGCTGTCTAATACCACGTTTTAAATTCAAGAATGGTAATATTTCTACCATCCTCATCCTGTAAATACCGGAAGCCGACTCCAGCATAGTTCTGAAAACGCTATGCAGATCAATAGCTATATTATTGAGGTGTCTCCTGACCTTTCTTAGCCAGTTCCACCTTGACGTCCTTGGGTATGTGCGGGATGATGTTGGTCTGGCTGGCCACGATGCGGCGGCACTTCTTGCAGCGGTACACGACGGGCTGCGGGCGCTCGCGCAGCAGGCCCGGGTCGGGCTTCACCAGGTCCGCGAACAGCTGCGGCAAGATCTTCACTGGAAACGTCACATGAGATTGTGAACACAGAACGGACTGTCGGATTCTAAGGCAGCGTCTAAATATAAAGCGATGGTCGACGACGCCTACGATGCGATAAAAATTACTGCGCAGCAAGCACAGTAATAATTTTAAAAATTTACATTCCAATAGCTTATCGCTTAACGTTATTGCTCCTTTCTTCGGAAAACTCGATCGCGTCGTCAATTTGACAAATGGCATCCGGTTTTAGCGAAAACATTAAGAGCTCATACACACGAGCGGCATGTTACGAACGGCAGAGGTAACTGCAGCCGTCGACGCGTGAACGGCTGCCGCCGACATTCCAACTTTGCAGATCAGCGGCAGCCGTCGTCAGCTCACATAGTATAGGAGTCGGTTGCAAAATGGATTCCGAATAAGAAACACTGTTATTGCTTCTGCTTCGGCGACGCCAACAAAAACGAAGAATAAAAACCTGATCATTATGGGTACACTTTTTCAGTTCTCGTGCTTTAAAATATCAAGGTGCAAGTACCTTAAGCACATACAATCATTGTGGTGTTCTGTAATTGCTGCCTACCGCCATGAAAAAAGGCAGGACTTAAAAAAGTTTCTATAAAGGTGAGATTGTAGTTTATTTCTTTGCATAAAGCATGTCTTTATTCTTTGCATATCATCATCATCTGCCTAGCCTTTTCCCAACTATATTGGGGTCGGCTTCCAGTCAAGCCGGATTTATCTGAATACCAATATTTTAAGAGGAGCGGCTGCCTACCAGACCTCCACAACCCATTAACTGGGTAACACGGTACTTCATGGCGAGACTGGAGTCAGATTTACTGGCTTCTGACTATCCGTAACGACAGCCAAAGATCTACAAATGACAGCCGGGACCAACGGCTTAACGTGCTTTCCGAGGCACGGAGGAAACTCGGTATGTTAAGATGGTCACCCATCCACAGACCAACCTAGGCAAGCGTTGCTTAACCTTGAAGATCGACCTGTGCGGCTGTTATTATTTAGCCACGAGCTCCTCAAAGTCTTTATTCTTTGCATCTGATTGTCAGATAATGAGCTGAGAATATCACAATGTAACATATTTTTTATTCCCCTAATTTGTAAGCGGGCTGCAAAACATTTATTTTAAAATATCAAAAGTTAATCACCTTCCTTCAGTTTCTGTCCAGCCAGCTTTAAACGGAACTGCTTGAACCGTGGATCATCTCTGTTGATGGTGTAGCCCATATGTCCAAACAGCTTGAGCTGGGCAATGAAGCCCACGTTTGGGCCCACGAACCGTCGTTTACTCTTCACCAGGTTGAAGGCTTCTTCGTAACATAGACCATACTTCTGCATGATGAAGCTGATCACCACGGCTGCTGATCGAGAGACTCCAAAGTGGCTGAAATGATTGCAGATGACATTTTAAAATACTGTTTGACTGACCCTTCTGCCGTGCATGCATTTCATTATCTGAAAAAGTATAATAATTCAGAAATCGCAACTTTTTGTGTTTTAGGACATGTTTTTGAATAAACAGGATAATATGTTCTTTTGGTATTTGTTAAGTACATTACATTTAACATTTAACCAAAATGTTTCCAAGGAACTTACGTTTGTGTGTCAATATCCTGTATCTCAAGGTAAAGTGTTTTGTTATTTGCAATTACTGTGTTAATGTTTTAAGTATGTTAAGCATTATGGAAGAAGGTATTAAACTAAGAGAGCAGTATTTTATAAAGTTAGGTAATAAATATTCTTCCATCTCGAAAGTAACAGCCATAAATTCTATAATCTATAATTCTGCAAACTGATGATAATACAATAAATATTGAAAGAAGTTCTCTACTGACCAGTGAACAAGGATCGTCCCTCCATCCAAAAGAGCTTGTTTGATGAAGTCATTGGTCTCAGGCAGGTGGCTTACCAGGTCCTCTTTGGGTACATCTGCCACTGTAAACAAGGATTAACTAACTAACATTTTAGATCTACTACAAAGTGCAAAGTTTGACGGCTCACCTCACTGGGTTGCCGTCACCACATGACACTGGCAGAATAGTCATCACCGGCTCAGTTGCCAAAAAAGGGAAAAAAAGGAAGTATTATTCTTACTTTTTTCATCACCACGAGTCTTCAAAAGTCAGTCTGTATAATATCATGCTACAACCAATAGGAGCAGCTAGCTAGTTAAGTATAAGTTTCTTTTTTTTTACTGTTGATAGGCATGCGCTTGACAACTATCTCACCTGTTGGTAAGCAATGATGTTGTTGAAGATGTAGCACGCCTGCCTAGAAGTAACCTATTCACTCTTGACTTAAGACTCCCAGATTGTAGCTATCGGGAAACAGAGACTCCGGCAGGGAGTGGAATTCCCTGCCGGAGTCTCTGTTTCTGAGAATTTATACATAACTTACACTTAACATAATGGAAGATGACATTGGCTCTCTCCAGAACACTCCTGGGTAGCGGCACCACATCTATTGTAAGGATGTGAGTGATCCCCAGCTTCTCCAGTGTTTTGAGGTCCCGAGCACAGGCCAAGTTCCCTGCAAAGTGAGGTTATTTTGTGATAAAAACTTATTATGAAGCAGGCTGCCTGTATGTTTGCCACTCTAAAAAGGGGTGCATTTCACCTGTGGGACAATATTGGCTAGATAAATAGACAATTCAATAGCATTTTCAGGCTGACAGCAGGATATAATATAGTTCCAGTACACTGGATAACCATAATTATTATTTACTAGCTGAGGCCCACGGCTTCGCCCGTGTCGGTCATTCTTCATACATGTCAGTTATCATGGCCAAAAGTAGATGGCTCATCAGAAAGCTTCACAAATTATACTAAAACCTTCCTCGAGAACCACTCTACCCATTGGTGAAAACAGCATGAAATTTGGTGCAGGAGTTTTTGAGTTTATCGCGAACAAACAGACAGACAGACAAACAGAGGTGGCCGAGGACTTTGTTTTATAATATGTAGTGATTATAGACAATAGCATATAAGGTAGAGTATAACATGAAAGACAAATTAAAATACTGTCTATAAGCTCGGCAACCAATCGCTGGCATCTGTGCTATGCTGATGGGCTGATAATATTGAGCCAATACCTGCTACTGATTGAGAGTTTTTCTGTTTGTAGTAATATTTAACTACTTATACGAACTTGAAGTTTATTAAAATTTATTTATAAAAATTATAAATAAATAAATAAATAAATAAATGACATTCTATTCAATTCATAATAATAAAAAAATGACATCATATCCAATTAATAATAATATATAAATGACATCCTATCCTATTGGTAATAAATGAATAAAATACTATCCGATTAATAATAATAAATATATGACATGCTATTCTATTAATAATAATAAATAAATAAATAAACGATATAGTAGGTACTCTATTAATAATAACAATAAATAAATCACATCCTATTCAAATAATGTACTTAATTGCATACAAGTTGGACAGGAAATAATAAACTTTTATAAATTATTTAAAGCGCTCTTCCTCTCTCCTAATTATTCAAAGTTTTGCTGTGCCCGACAGGGTCCATAATTGTTTCTATGTATTTATTCTTACCACCTGTATTTTGACACTATGGATTGCAATAAACGATTTGAGATTTGAGATTTTAAAATGTAGTAGGAACGATTTTATCAGAAATCTAACAGATCAAATTAGAGGTCAGGGTGTTCTGTTAAAAGCCAACCTAGGTATAATCTTTCGTCGATGAGATCCACGCTGATGCCGAAGCAGTCATCCAGAAGATCATCTGTATCGTCAGCATCTTCTGCATGGACCACTGCAGCCACGCTACGTTTAGCCATCTGTGAACCAACTGGAGCGCTGAAAATCATCAAATAAACGGTAAACAAACACAATTGACGCTTCTAGTTTCTCTTCTCGACATTATCGTAGTCTAAATTAACTCAAATTAAGAGCCAAAGCGTAATCTTGAAACATAAACACACCTTATAAGAAAATCAATACTCCTAAAATCAATACATGTGCAAGTTGCGCAGAGATTTTACACCTATATATCCAACTTTCACGCAATTTGGGATATGCAAAGTGAGCGGAATTTGAATAACAATTTACAATTTACTTTACTATAAACTAAATAAAATGGTCCGAAAAACGTGGAAGTATAAGAAAAGAAAACACCCGCGAATTTTCCTTATTTTGACATTTGATTTGACATTTACATTACGTATATTGTTGTATTGGAACACGCGTTTCGTTATTGGTTGCATCCATGTAATTGAAACCTAACAAGTTACTAAACCAAATCAAAATCAAATTAAATTAGCCCTACGAGCACATAAACTGTACCGGGATACTGAGGTTCTCCGTACCACGCGTGTAACGTTCTTCTTTCTTGCTATTTACTTGCTGTATTAGGGGTAGATTGGGCTGAGGGATGTATGCTTACCAGGGATAAATAAGATGAAGGAATTCTGATAACACTGCAGCTAGCGGTATAAGGGATTTAGCGACTATTTTGCTATCTAGTTAAAAATTCAATATTTCTTCTGCCGGTGACTACAAATTTCTATTTTCTATGTGTTTACCAACGTACTATGTTACTTTACCGTAACGAGGCCCAAAAACCACTAACTGTTTGAATTTATTTTTAACTATAAGTTTAACTATAACTGTAGTACCTTTCTGGCTATATCTAGGTCTATTCTATGTCTAGATAGGGGTTGATGTACATCTCTGTAAAGCCCCCGAAATTCCCCGTCGAATCAACCCTTGAACCCTGCCCACTGAAGGGCTTGTAACATTTAACTATCGAATCTATCTACAAGTATGAACTTATTTACTATTTATGGTTGCCTTCCCGAAAAACTGTGCCTTATGGGCTGTTGTGCTATATGTTGTGGGTAGGTGCATCATCCCTCTATCCTGATGCACAACTTTCGAAGCCACCCCTCTAAGGGTGGAAGTACCTACTATAAGGTCAGGAACCCGGAAAGGGAAAAACATCTGTGTTTTATATATCATCATCATCATAATCATTTTCCTAAATTGTGGCTTTATGCCTCATCTGACCATAAAGATGTGTACATATTTGAATAGGGCTCAGTGCCAGGCTTCTAGAGCCTACTATCTAAACTCTAAATACCTAGATTTTCTGTATGTTTAGTAAATGAAGTTCCCAAGAAATCTATAAATGGTGGTTTTTTGCTGTCCATCTTTGAGTAACTGTCCTGTGTCGGTATGTGAGAAATGTTCAATACCTGTGTACCTCCTTTACCAATAACATTTACCAGATTACCAGATATAACCATACCTTTCAAAGGTTTACCAGGAATGTGTAAGGGAAATGTGTAACCCTAAATAGCTATTTATTCAAAGAAATAACTTCCCCAAGAACATCTTATGTGTCCGGAGGAGAACGACAGTAAAATATAATTTTAATTCTGTTCCACAGCTATCAAATTGTAACTATTCCAAATACATAAGCTCTTAAATATTTTACTCTATTATTTATTTATTTAACAATTTATGTACACACATTTAATAAGAACATGTAACATAGGCTCTTAAATATTTGATTTCATTACATAGGCTCTTATGTACGCGAGTTATACAAAACTATTGTGGTGGTTCGTCGCGAACATTATTGATAGAGCAAAAATTATAATTATAGATTGTTTTTAAGTTGATGCCAAAAGAAAGTGATCCTAGTTGGTTTTAGCCAGATTAAACGTGAGAAAGTGAAGAGTGTTCTTATTTTTTTGACTATTTTCGGAAACGCGTTAATGTTAAAAGGCTGTAACAATCAAGCGAACTCGAAATGGAAGGCGAGCGAAGCGAGCTCACTAATATCGGCACCCCGGCAGCCAGCTCGCATAAGATTGAATATTTATATTAACCACTCATGTTCATCACTCTAGTTCGGTAAAAGTTTGTTTGACAACTTATGCCTAAAAAAAAGAAATAATGATGTAAGAGCGAGCGGGGCGAGCTCAAATTTTTCTTTTGCCAGGTTAGCGGCTTAAAATTACGAGTTACTTTTTAACTAAGGTTTGTTTTAATCCAGGGACTGAATTACCCAAAAAGTAAAGTACCATTCAATTCCGGTATGACGTCATACCGTTAAAAAAGGTTACCGAAATATTTCGATATCGATTTAATTTTCAGTAGCGGAATTTTGAGATAGGAAATGCATACCGGTAGAAGTACTATAACCCTTATAAATGTATCGGTAGCAGAACCTAAACCTTTATATATAGGGGTTTTCTTTGACGCACCGCCTCGCCACTCTGTTGTTCATTTAAGAGGCCCCGATTGCACATTATTATATCTCGGTTTTGATTTATATTTACGGTCGGAAGGACGCGGCAGTGTAAGCCGGACTATGGCGAGTGCCTACCAAAACTTTTCTTATACGGACGGAACCATTACGAACTGTAGTTCAAGAACCGTAATATATAGACAGTTGAAATGTCTAATTATTATTACTTGTTGTTATGGCGGGTTCTGATGGTTACCCTTCGGGTAAGGAACATTAAAATTAAAAGATAGGCCCATACAAGATTGTTTTTCGGTTTATCGTACGGGACCCGTTTGAGATTCGAAGAACGTGTGAGAGTCCGACTCGCACATGACCTGATTTTGTAAGCTGGTTTGCGCTCAGACTGCTCAGAGTCCTGCGGGGCTTGTTTAGAAGCTGACCTACGTATGTATTTTTTTTTAATTCATTCGATTGACCGTTACTTAAAAAAACCAAATAAAATAAAAAATAGAAGAATGCATGAGATTTTAAATTATTTGTAATTTAAAATCTGATGCATTCTTCTAATTTTCAAGCTCTGACAAAATATCTCTTCATTTTATAATAGTTCATAATATTAATACTTAATTAATATTGATTGCGAAAATAAGATTTTTAATGCGGTTTGTTGACGTCTTATTGACATCTGACAATAGGGATCAAAATTTCAAAAATATTGATAAAATAATGGTTAAGTGCAAGACGTTAAACAACCAAGCTGTTAATAGACTTGTGCATCTTCTAGAAGAAAAATATATAAAAAATAATAATAATAGGGTTACGTTTACAACAATTCATATAGTGCTGAAAATTCGTTGAGGTCTTAGGTACACTATACTAAATGAAATAACGAAAATGCTCATTGAACCTTTGCATGCGAAAAAGTTCAAAGGTATAAATAAAATGCACGTCAACGCCGACTATGTAGGCACATCACCAGTCGTTTAATTCAGTGTGACAGGTAATTTAGGGCACAGTTCTGTTTGGTGTCGGACGTAAAAGAATAGCACCATCTCATCACTTCCCTTGGGTCTCGTAAGAGTCTTCTAAGGGACTCACCATGAATTGAGCAGTAGCACTCTCTGCACATTGCAATAGCTACACTGCGATCGCCAACCCGTCTGCCAAGAGTGACGATTATGGCAAACCACCACCCAATATGATGAGAACAATTTAAAATGGCCCCTAGTGCCCGGCAGCACGCCTACCCTTGACTCTGGTAGTGGCCCAAATCACGGCGAGGCAGGGAGAGCTAAAGTATCCCCGGAGTGGAGCCGGCTGCCCCAAACAAACACCGACGACTCTGCTCTATTTACGGGAGGCTGACCAGAAGTCCTAGGGTGGTGTCGAGTTTATCGTTCTCAGGTTCCTTGTGTCTAATGTGGTGATGAACGAGAGTGTGCCGACCAGGGTGGCGTACTTTATACTCAAAATATTATTAAGATATTCGTTGAACGTCGTACAGGTTAGCGCCCTAACCTCGACACACACCGACAACGAAATAGAGACCATGTATGAAGATTTATCTGGAATCTGGATACATCTTCTTTACTGTGTGTGTCACTTCACTGTGGTCATGGGGGACTTCAACGCGAAACTGGGCAAATGAGACAGTGACGAGCTGTGAGTGGGCAATTCAGATTTGGACGTCGGAACCAACGGGAACACCTACTGGCCAGTTTTATGGAGAAGGAAGTCCTTTACACGATGAACTCACAGCACAGGAAGTGGACGTGGCAGAGCCCCGACTGTGGAACAAAAAATGAGATTGAACTCATCATGTCAACAAAGAAGCAGATATTTAATGATGTCTCTGTGATCAACGCGGTGAACACCGGAAGTGATCACAGCATGGTAAGAGGCAAATTGAACCTAAATATTAAGCTGGAAAGAGACATTTCGTCCACGGAGCTCTCTAGAAAATAGGGAGCTGTCCTTACGGTCGGGTTTAAGTTCTTCAAGACTCACCGTACAGATAAGAACAAGAGGCTCTCTGATCCTACTCTGAAGATTTCGTAGAAGAGGCGGGAGATAATTCTGCAGTCTTCAGACAATGCGTGCAAATATACTGTAGCTCAATAGATGAATCTCCGAATCATTGAAAAGCGACTTCCACCGCTTTTAATACTGAAAAACTATTGTAAGATACACGCTACTGTAACCTATGTTTAAAAATAAAGAATATTGATTTATTGAAAAATATATATCTTTATATCAAGGTACTGAAGTGTTTGTACGAATGCCAATCCGACTTTAGGATCAGACCTCGAAACCGAACTTCCTGCAGCGGTTGTGAAGCAGGGAGACGTTATTTCTTTGAACCTGTTCACGGCCGCAATGGAGGACGTCTTCAAGGTTTTGGAATAGAGCAGGCAAGGCATTAATGTCAATGGCGAGTAGACCACTCGCCTTTTATTTACCGACGATATAGTCGTCAGTCGTCATCGCTGTAACTATGGAGGACCTCAGTACTATGCTTGATGACCTCAGAAAAGCTTTCGAAAAAGTGGGTTTTAAAATGAAAATGGTCAAAACCAAGCATGTTGGACCTGGGACAAACGGTCTACCTGGAGGCAAAAGTCCTCGCGTCACTGCACCGGTGGCGCGCGGCGACCGACTGATGCAGCGGCACATTGAGCTGCGTCAGTCGCAGTTGCGCGAGGTTCTGGTGGCGGAATGGCGGAACAGGCTCTCACGCTCTTTCGCTGGCCTCGTTACTATAGAGGCCATCCGGCCGATGCTCGACCTGTGGCTCGGGAGAAGGCACGGCTCTTTGACATTTCGTGTGACGCAGGTCCTCTCGGGGCTTGGCTGCTTCGGGAGGTTCCTGTGTCGCATAGGCAGGGAGCCGGACGCTCAGTGTCAATACTCAGCCCCTCAGCCTTCAGACTAGTTACGCCACTGACTTGTTGACAAGTCAGTGGCGTAGCACACGCACCCAAGACCCCCAAGTAGGTCTTGGGTGCGAAGATAAGAGGAGTGATATGAGGGCCGAAGTCGTGGCATTTCTGAGTTCAACACCCTCTAGACATTCACCGTATGTTACATAAACACAATAGCGATTTTTGGCAGCTTATGACAGCTTATGACTTGGTTGTCATCGATTGTTTTATTTTATCGATAGACTCGCGTTTGAACACTATCTAGTCTGATGGAAAGCGATGATGGAGCACGCTTGCCTGGTGTTGTACTTTATTCAACTTTATACCCACATTGCCTACAAAGCTTCAAAGATAATGACGCAGTAGGATAATTATCAACTATTTTATTATTAGCCACCATGGTCTTGTTGGCCGTTGAACATGGTTGGATACTTTTTACGAACGATTTATTAAAGTTAAATAGCAGTGTAATTCAGCAGTAAACATGTCGAAGTGAAGACTTGGGTGAAGTGATCACAAAGTGAGCTGCTGGTCGATTCTGTAAACATGTCGAAGTGAAGGCTTGGGTGAAGTGATCGTGAAGTGAGCTGCCGGTCGATTCTGTAAACATGTTAAAGTGAAGGCTCGGGTGAAGTGATCGCGAAGTGAGCTGCCGGTCGATTCTGTTAACATGTTAAAGTGAAGGCTCGGATGAAGTGGTCGCGAAGTGTCAATGTGTGTCAATCCACGTACCCACTAAAATCAAGATGGAATGGCAGTTGACTTCGAGCTCACTCCACCTGTGTTTTCAGGGTGAGAGGTTTACAGAATCGACCGGCAGGTTATTAAGCTGTTACACTTTTTCGTATGTAAACGGGTAAACAGTAAACAAGTATCCGTGTTTAGAGACATAAATGTTAGAAAGTTGTCCAAACAATTGTTCTTAAACCGGCTGCTTGGTATTCATAAATAGTATTCAGTAAAACTACTTATACCATTTCTCTAAAATACGTACGTGATGTTTAGATAATGCCTTTAATAGGGCCATAATGAAAAGAAACCGCGCCATAAAATGTTCGGATTTAGTCGAATGTCGCATGCGAACCTGCAGGGATAGGGCAGTAGAAGAGCGGAGCGATAAGCGGAATGGTGCTTCTGTGAGGCTTTTAACGTGGGCTCCTTTTAAATGAATTTAAGTTCTTTTTCTTTTTATCTCAAGCTTAACATTACAGGATAGAAACCTAATGTTTATTTAAACTACGTCACCCGTGCTAACTACGCTACTGGGATTTATCAAGCAGATAAGCAGATTAGATTATTCTAGTTTGGAGGGTGTCCGAGCAACGTCCGGGCGGGGTTTTCAAAAAGGGTCCGGGTGAAACCTGCACGTTTTTTGTGTTCCGAAGAAGCTAGATTGATTAAATTTTAATCAATCTAGCTTCGAACTAGAACTTCTAGAACCCTTTGCACGCGAGTCCCACTAGCACTGGGCCAGCTTTTGCGCTCAGATTGCTCAGAGTCCTGCGAGACTTGCTTGGAAGCAGCCCTGTGTCATTATTACAACATACATTACTTTAAACAACATAACATTATTAGATAAATTACAAACAGCCCAGATAAAATATATCTTAATTATTTTATTCATAATATTGATTGTGAAAATAAGATTTTTAATGCGGCATATTGACGTCTTATTGTCATTTGATAATAGGCTTATACACAATGTGAAATTTATCGATAAAAGGGGTGCAAGTGCGAGTCCTAAATTATACAACCAAAGTAACATATGGTGAACACTAAACTCTTAAAGATCTGTGCATCAACTGGTATAAAATCGTAAAAAAAAATATGTTTACATAAAATCTTATAGTGCTGAAAATTCGTAGAGGTCTTAGGTTTATCATCATCATATCAGCCAATAGAAGTCCACTGCTGAACATAGGTCAACTGTATCCATCGGCTACCCGCACCTTGTGGGAAGCCTCCCAATGCTGCATCTTGCGGTACGCGTTGGCCACTCCAGAACTTCCCGAAGGCCTATCGATCATCTGTTCCACAAGCAATGTGGGCCGCCCTCTGTCACTTCAGATTGGCGATCCTTTGGGCTATGTCGGTAAAGTTGGTTCTCTTGCGATATCATCATCCGTGATTCGATCACGCAAGGAAACTGCGAGCATTGCCCTCTTCATTTCTATTTGGCCCATTGTGAGCGACCAGGTCTCAGTTACATAAGTCACCACTGGCAACAAGCTCTGGACTCTCAAGACTTTCGTCTTGAGACACTGTGGTAGGTACGTGAGACGAAAAGATCGAACACGCCATCACGCAACTTCCCGAACGCCGCCCAGCCGAGTCGGATTCGACGGTTGACCTTTTTCTCAAAATTAGCCCTACCTAATTAGACCGTTTGTCCCATTTTTTTTATAACGGCCCATGTCCTCGTGGATGTCCTCCGCCCTGGGGCGGGCGTAGGGGTCTGTCAGACTCTTACTCACTATAAAACCAACCCGGTGCTCTATCACTCACCAACTGGGGATCGCGAGAACTAATGCGACTTCCGTAATGCCCGGCTGGTGCCAGTCCGCCTCTGCAGGCCACCTCGGGTCAGCGGGGGGAGTGAGGTGTTTGACTCCCCCCGCGACGTCAAAGAGGGGCGCACGGGAACACCCCGCGCCGCCACCTCGGGTCCGAATGAATGGGGGGCGACGGATATCTCCAAGTCCGCCGCCTCTGGACCCATTTAGGGGGCCGGAAGAGAGCAGCGTATGCCCTCCTCTGACGCCCGGTGCGCCTGCTGCGGGCCGAGAGAGAGGTTGAGATCTCCCTCTCCCTTTCCGCAGCCTCCTTCTGCGCGACAACTATTTCGCAGAAGGAGACCACCGCGTCCCAGGACTCCTCGCCGTCGACCATAGCATGAACTACGGCCGGCAGCGAGAGATCACTGCCTACCACAGAGATGAGGGCACGGCGTGGCTCCTCCCAAGCGGCATACTCTGCCAGTGTATGCCGCGTCGTGTCCTCCCGACAGTCGACGCAGTGGTGACACTGAGCGTCCGGCTCCCTGCCTATGCGACACAGGAACCTCCCGAAGCAGCCAAGCCCCGAGAGGACCTGCGTCACACGAAATGTCAAAGAGCCGTGCCTTCTCCCGAGCCACAGGTCGAGCATCGGCCGGATGGCCTCGTTACTATCGCGGGGGGAGTCAAACACCTCACTCCCCCCGCTGACCCGAGGTGGCCTGCAGAGGCGGACTGGCACCAGCCGGGCATTACGGAAGTCGCATTAGTTCTCGCGATCCCCAGTTGGTGAGTGATAGAGCACCGGGTTGGTTTTATAGTCAGTAAGAGTCTGACAGACCCCTACGCCCGCCCCAGGGCGGAGGACATCCACGAGGATATGGGCCGTTATAAAAAAAATGGGACAAACGGTCTAATTAGGTAGGGCTAATTTTGAGAAAAAGGTCAACCGTCGAATCCGACTCGGCTGGGCGGCGTTCGGGAAGTTGCGTGATGGCGTGTTCGATCTTTTCGTCTCACGTACCACAGTGTCTCAAGACGAAAGTCTTGAGAGTCCAGAGCTTGTTGCCAGTGGTGACTTATGTAACTGAGACCTGGTCGCTCACAATGGGCCAAATAGAAATGAAGAGGGCAATGCTCGCAGTTTCCTTGCGTGATCGAATCACGGATGATGATATCGCAAGAGAACCAACTTTACCGACATAGCCCAAAGGATCGCCAATCTGAAGTGACAGAGGGCGGCCCACATTGCTTGTGGAACAGATGATCGATAGGCCTTCGGGAAGTTCTGGAGTGGCCAACGCGTACCGCAAGATGCAGCATTGGGAGGCTTCCCACAAGGTGCGGGTAGCCGATGGATACAGTTGACCTATGTTCAGCAGTGGACTTCTATTGGCTGATATGATGATGATAAACCTAAGACCTCTACGAATTTTCAGCACTATAAGATTTTATGTAAACATATTTTTTTTTACGATTTTATACCAGTTGATGCACAGATCTTTAAGAGTTTAGTGCTCACCATATGTTACTTTGGTTGTATAATTTAGGACTCGCACTTGCACCCCTTTTATCGATAAATTTGACATTGTGTATAAGCCTATTATCAAATGACAATAAGACGTCAATATGCCGCATTAAAAATCTTATTTTCACAATCAATATTATGAATAAAATAATTAAGATATATTTTATCTGGGCTGTTTGTAATTTATCTAATAATTTTATGTTGTTTAAAGTAATTTATGTTGTAATAATGACACAGGGCTGCTTCCAAGCAAGTCTCGCAGGACTCTGAGCAATCTGAGCGCAAAAGCTGGCCCAGTGCTAGTGGGACTCGCGTGCAAAGGGTTCTAGAAGTTCTAGTTCGAAGCTAGATTGATTAAAATTTAATCAATCTAGCTTCTTCGGAACACAAAAAACGTGCAGGTTTCACCCGGACCCTTTTTGAAAACCCCGCCCGGACGTTGCTCGGACACCCTCCAAACTAGAATAATCTAATCTGCTTATCTGCTTGATAAATCCCAGTAGCGTAGTTAGCACGGGTGACGTAGTTTAAATAAACATTAGGTTTCTATCCTGTAATGTTAAGCTTGAGATAAAAAGAAAAAGAACTTAAATTCATTTAAAAGGAGCCCACGTTAAAAGCCTCACAGAAGCACCATTCCGCTTATCGCTCCGCTCTTCTACTGCCCTATCCCTGCAGGTTCGCATGCGACATTCGACTAAATCCGAACATTTTATGGCGCGGTTTCTTTTCATTATGGCCCTATTAAAGGCATTATCTAAACATCACGTACGTATTTTAGAGAAATGGTATAAGTAGTTTTACTGAATACTATTTATGAATACCAAGCAGCCGGTTTAAGAACAATTGTTTGGACAACTTTCTAACATTTATGTCTCTAAACACGGATACTTGTTTACTGTTTACCCGTTTACATACGAAAAAGTGTAACAGCTTAATAACCTGCCGGTCGATTCTGTAAACCTCTCACCCTGAAAACACAGGTGGAGTGAGCTCGAAGTCAACTGCCATTCCATCTTGATTTTAGTAGGTACGTGGATTGACACACATTGACACTTCGCGACCACTTCACCCGAGCCTTCACTTTAACATGTTTACAGAATCGACCGGCAGCTCACTTCACGATCACTTCACCCAAGCCTTCACTTCGACATGTTTACAAAATCGACCAGCAGCTCACTTTGTGATCACTTCACCCAAGTCTTCACTTCGACATGTTTACAGATCCGCACTGCTGAACGTTCGTAAAAAGTATCCAACCATGTTCAACGGCCAACAAGACCATGGTGGCTAATAATAAAATAGTTGATAATTATCCTACTGCGTCATTATCTTTGAAGCTTTGTAGGCAATGTGGGTATAAAGTGAAATAAAGTACAACACCAGGCAAGCGTGCTCCATCATCGCTTTCCATCAGACTAGATAGTGTTCAAACGCGAGTCTATCGATAAAATAAAACAATCGATGACAACCAAGTCATAAGCTGTTATAAGCTGCCAAAAATCGCTATTGTGTTTATGTAACATACGGTGAATGTCTAGAGGGTGTTGAACTCAGAAATGCCACGACTTCGGCCCTCATATCACTCCTCTTATCTTCGCACCCAAGACCTACTTGGGGGTCTTGGGTGCGTGTGCTACGCCACTGACTTGTCAACAAGTCAGTGGCGTAACTAGTCTGAAGGCTGAGGGGCTGAGTATCAAACATTTTTGGGGGCTTCGTTTTTTGGGGTATTTTTTTCTTTTAAACAAAATCAGCCCTACTAGCTCAGAAGTGTTTCGGCAGGACACGAAGGAGACGGCGGGGCTAAATGTATAGCTTTGCGTCCACGCGTCGGAGCCCATGCTGTCCGAGGGCCTTACATTTTCGAAACGCAGTAGCTACGGCCCTGTCCAAAGTCCAAACAGATTTCTCAAACATTGCGTACAGCTTTGGACTTTGGACCCAGTGGACCCACTATCTTAATGTTCGTGTAACGTAGGTACGGTGCATGTGTGGTGAGTGAGAATGAATGAGGGTGTTGCACTCAAAAATTGTACGACCTTGGCCCTCATATTCCACTACGTCTTAACTTCACCCAAATACACCAGGCTGCCAACATCACCTCAGGTCCAAAGTCCATACAGATTTCTCAATCATTGCGCACAGTTTTGGACTTTGTACCAACGGACCACTACCTTATGCAAGAAACCTTGTCATGCTTACCTAATATTAGCAACCAAAATTAGTATTTGGCCAAACTAGGTCATTGTGTGTGTAATCATTTTTAAGGAAGTCATTTGACTAAAGCGCTAACTGAATTATCGTGGCGACAGTCTAAAGTAATAGTAATAAGTAACTGTTTGTTAGGTACGTTTTAAAAAGTAGAAGTACTTAATTAGAATTTGACTTCGCTTTCAGGGATGTTCGTTTACCCCCTTGTACCTGATGAGCCAATAACTTCGGTCTAACCTGATGGGAAGCGATGAATGAAGTCTACGATGGAGCGCTTTTCACAGCTTTGAAGGCAGTCGGATGAGACGGATCGTAGTTAGGAGGCAGGGAACACAATGGAGATCAGATGCTGGTAGATACTACCACATGTAGCTAAAGTGTGGTACTTACGCTCTGCCAGCATCTGCTCATAACAGATACCTACGAATAGGAAGGCTTATAGAAATGTCTGCCTAAGTACCTATAACACATGGCGGTATTGTGATACTTACTAACCTACCTACTTGGCAAGTGGCAAACCAACTCACCCACCGATGCAAGAATAAGAACAGGAAAATAAATTCCATATTATAGCTTTCTTGCAATCTAGCTGAACTGATGCGTCATCAAAGAATCTCCGAACGTTGGCCCCAACTTTCATAATAAACACTTCAAAACATTTGGCTTGTGCAAGAAATAACCTTGGACTTCATACACTTCTTAGGTAACGGACGGATCCAATAGTACACTAGGCCATAGTGTAATAATCGCCATATCGATATAACTTTCGCAAATGGTTAGGAGAACCCAAATCATATTGTACGAGTTCGACAATTTCATGCTGACGCCCGCGATCACATCTACTTACGTTTATAAATTATTATAGCGCATTACTGTAATAAAGTTTAGTTCAATAAAGGGGCTTGGTGAATACACATGTCGGTGTTTTCTTCCACATTACACATTAAAATTCATCGCACCACAGCGATCTTAGGACTTTTTGGTCTCATCAACCACTGCGCCGCCGCTCAAGACCTGTTGGTGCAGAGCATGGCACAGTGGTTGATTAACATCGCCGTGGTCGCTGAGCCCTACTTTGTCCCGCCCAGGGATGACTGGGTGGAGGACCTGAACGGCTCAGTGGCCCTAATTTCGTCGGCCGCTGCCGGTACCCCATCCCTCGAAGGCGTCAGGAGAGGACAGGGGTGCGTAGCAGCACGGTTCGGGGAGATTGTCGTGGTAGGAGTGTACTTCTCCCCGAACCGAACACTCGCTGAGTTCCAAAACTCCCTTACGGAGCTGGGCGTCGTCGTCGCCGGGTGTCGTTCCCTCCCCGTACTCGTTCTCGGGGACTTCAATGCCAAGCACTTGGCTTGGGGTTCCCGTTATACGGATACGAGGGGCAGGATGGTGGAAGACTGGGCTCTGGGTCGTCCTAAACCGGGGTTCTGTCCCCACGTGTGTGCGGATGCAGGGGGAGTCTGTGGTGGACATTTCGTTCGCCAGCCCTGCTCTGTCACCGCGTGTCATTGACTGGCGCGTATTAGAGGAGGTGGAGACCTATTCCGATCACCGGTATATCCGGTTTGACGTCTCCACCCAGACCTCAACCGCGCCAGTCCGGCAGGCCCCGAGTGGTCCGCGGTGGGCGCTGAAGCAGCTGGACCGGGAGCTCCTCCTGGAAGCTTCGATCGTGCAGGCCTGGGTGTCACCTCCGGACAGGCCTGCTGACATCAACGACGAAGCGGAGTGGTTCCGGGAGGCCATGTCCGATATTTGTGATGTGGCAATGCCCCGGGTTAAGCAAGGACGCGCCCGCCGCCAGGTGTACTGGTGGTCGCAAGAGCTGGCGACGCTGCGTCAGGCATGTGTTGCCGCACGGCGCCGGTACACCAGGCACCGCAGGCTCCGCATCCGCCCTCCAGATGCGCAGGTCAGAGAGGCGGAGCTATACGAGGAGTACAAAGTGGCAAAGGCCGCCCTCAAAGCAGGGATCCTGCAGGCCAAGGATCTGGCTCGCAAGGAGATGCTGGAGTCTCTGAACGGGGACCCGTGGGGTAGACCCTACAAAATGGTGCGGAATAAGCTCCGCACCTGGGCCCCCCCCTTGACGCAGAGTCTCCGGCCCCAACTGGTGGAGGACGTGGTGAGCGCTCTATTCCCCTCGCGAGGGGAGCATACTCCCCCGCCTATGGCTCCGCCACCTGCGGTGCCCGATGCGGACTGCATTGATGACGACGATGACGATGCCCCTGAGGTGACTGAGGTAGACCTGAGAGTGGCGGTTAATAGGCTGAAGGCCAAAAATACCGCCCCAGGACCCGACGGCTTACCTGGAAAAGCTTGGGTCTTGGCCTTGGAGGCTCTTGGGCCTCGACTAAGAGGGTTCCTAAGCGCATGCTTGGAGAGGGGCCAGTTCCCACTTCGTTGGAAGACGGGGAAACTGGTCCTCATTAAGAAGCCGGGGCGCCCCGCGGACTCTCCGTCCGCATACCGGCCCATCGTGCTGCTCGATGAGGTGGGCAAGCTCTTTGAAAGAGTAATTGCAAACCGCCTCGTCGAGCACCTAGTGAGGGTGGGGCCGGATCTGGCGGAAAACCAGTTCGGTTTCCGCACGGGACGCTCGACGGTGGACGCCATCATGCGCGTGAGAGCCCTCTCGACGGGGGACGCGGTTTCCCGGGGCGGGGTCGTCTTGGCTGTGTCTCTAGACATCGCCAACGCCTTTAATACCCTGCCTTGGAGTTGCATCAGGGAGGCACTTCGGTATCACCGGGTGCCGAACTACCTCCGTCGCGTAGTTGAGGCATACTTGACGGACAGAGCCGTCATCTACCCCGGTCACCTGGGAGAGTGGAACCGGCGAGAGATGTCGTGCGGTGTTCCACAGGGTTCCGTTCTGGGGCCGCTTCTGTGGGACATTGGCTACGATTGGGTGTTGCGCGCCGACCTCCCTGGCGGCGTCAACGTTGTCTGCTATGCTGACGATACGCTGGTCCTGGCGCAGGGGAGGTCGCACCAGGCGGCGGCTGACGCTATGACACGCGGGGTTGCGATAGTCGTTGAGAGGATCCGGCAGTTGGGTCTTGAGGTGGCCTTGCACAAGTCCGAAGCCATGTGCTTCCATGGTTCTCGAAACAGGCCACCATCGGGATCTCAAATAACGGTGGGAGGGGTTCACATCGGCGTCGGGTCGACGATGACGTATCTAGGTCTCGTCCTTGACAGCCGATGGAACTTCGTCGAACACTTCCGACGTTTGGCTCCCAGACTGGCACGAGCCGGGGCTGCCTTCAAGCGGCTTCTGCCCAATCTAGGGGGTCCAAATGCCTCCTGCCGGAAGCTTTACGCGGGGGTCGTGCGGTCCATGGCCCTTTATGGGGCGCCGGTCTGGGCGCCTACTTTGAGGAAGCGACCTGCCCGTTACCTCAACGCGTCTCAGAGGGTCATGGCCATCCGGCTGGCCCGGGGATACCGCACGGTCTCTGGCGAGGCGGCGAGCCTCCTTGCCGGACTGCCGCCATGGGATCTGGAGGCGAGAGCCCTCGCGCACATTTACGAGTGGCGCGTGGAGGCGCAACGCCGGGGCGAGACACCTCTGCCGCGGCAAATCGCAGCAAGGCGGACGGAGCACCGGCAAGATCTCATGGCGATATGGAGACAGCGACTGTCGCAACCCAGCGCTGGGCACGCAACAATCCAGGCGATAAGTCCCCTCTTTGAGGAGTGGCTGGAGCGGCGCCACGGCGTCCTCACCTTCCGCCTGACACAGGTACTCACCGGACACGGTTGTTTCGGGAGATACCTGTTTCGGATTCGGCGGGAGGACGCGCCCGGGTGTCATCACTGCGAGGATCGCCCGGAGGACACGGTGGAGCATACGGTGGAGGTCTGCCCTGCTTGGGCGGAGCACCGCCGGGTCCTCGTCGAGGCGATCGGTGGCGGCGACCTTTCGCGACCGGCCTTGGTTCAATCTTTGGTCCGGAGCGAGGAGGCATGGGAAGCGATCACCTCCTTCTGCGAAGCAGTAATGCTAGCAAAGGAGGAGGCCGAACGTGTGAGAGAGAGGGAAACCTCACGTCCCAGTCGCCGCAACAGAAGAAGACGCCCCAGGCGTCGGGAGTCGCAGGACGATTCCCGGCCGCCGTAGGCGCGGGCCTGCGGACGGCGAGCAGTGGGTAGCTCGCCGTCTGATCAGAACTAGGCCCGGGTCGGCGGCGCGCTGCGATTCCAGCGCGCCTCAAAGAGATGTCAGCGTGGAAGACGGGGCCCGCTAGGGCAGGTGCCTGCTGGGGCTGCGGAATCTGTTCGAAAGAGGTGCCGTAGCCTTAGAACGCAAAGGGCACCAGGAGGAACACGGATGGGTTTTAGTCAGTAAGAGTCTGACACTCCCTCTTGCTTCACCCAGAGCGGGAGGAGTCATTTGATGATTTCCCATCCTTAAAAAAAAAAAAAAAAAAAAAAAAAAGGACTTTTTGGTCTTTTTGGTCCTTCGAGACTTTAAGTGAAGTGTGAGAGAAGGTCTCTTCATCAATAGCGAATTGGATCGGCTGGCCTCCCGCAAGCGGGTCTCACCAGTCAAGTTGAGAAGGCGCACATATTGGTGACCTTAGGACTCCACATCTTTTTGGTCCTTCGAGACTTTAAGTGAAGTGTGAGAGAAGGTCTCTTCATCAATAGCGAATTGGCTCAGCTGGCCTTCCGCAAGCGGGTCTCACCAGTCAAGTTGAGAAGGCGCACATATTGGTGACCTTAGGACTCCACATCTTTTTGTAGATGTTAGGACGACCATCTTTTCTGAGCAACTGGCGGATGCATGCCAGTAACAAGTTATGAGTACAAGGTAAGTAGATACTGCAAGTAGAAATGGTGTTATGCCGGTCACACATATTTGCACAAGGACTGAATAGCCGCTACAGTAGGTAAATCCTGGAGTTGAGACCGCGCATCTCTGGTGGACTAAAGATCTTAAAGACGTAGTTGTGACAAACTGAATGTGGAAGGCAGAAGACACAGTGCAGTGGCGTACCAGTGTAGATGTCCGGTAATACACTGCGAGACCAAACTGATTCAAAAGTCCATCTATCCTATTCTACAAAATTCTTCCGTTACTAATGAGTGACAGACAGACAACGCACAACCGAAACTACAGCTCGTAGGAAGCTGAAATTTGGCTTGTAGGCTTCCAAGCAACTATGCTAAAATTCAGCTCTCTTTCTTCCGGAACGGAAAAAAACGACATATGCGTGTATGAAGTCGCAGGCAAAAGTTAGTAGGTCAATAAAAAGTTACTTTAGGAACTGTGCACAGAGTAAATACAGAGTGTTTGAAGGATGTCTAAAGCTCGTTCAGTTAATGGGTTTCCCGTTATACCTCATTATACAGTTACTCATTCTTTTGTAACACTAAGTATCTAGGTTTTTATTTTAATATCAGCACCTCTACTTTCACATGTGGACAGCCTTGGACTTACGTTGTATTACCAAACCAATACGGTTTAATGACTGTCATGTGTTGATATTATAATTTCGTGGACGCATACGAAACAAGGAAAACCCATTTAATTTACCTGTAGGAAACGAGTTTACTCATTACGTTATCACTTCCACGCAAGCCGACTAGCTTCTATCCTCTTCTTCAATAGAACCGCTTTAAGGAATGAATGTTTAAAAATCCTTCCTTAGTGCTCAACTTCACAATACAGGGAACTTTTGTACAAAATGCCATGCTTCTACCTGGCTTCAACGTTTCAAGCATTGGCGCCGGGAGGGGGTATAAGGAGGTGCACGTGTAACCCCCTGGCTTTCAATAAAATATACGAAACATTAAAAAAACATAAATAGAGATTCTCTTGCAGCCTTCTTCTATAGTTCTGTTGCCTTTCTGCATTACAAAGTTTGTTCCATCTCTGTATGAATGGGCAAAAAAGTATTCGAGGCATGGTGCTGAATATGCACCCCTTTGAGATTAGTCCTGCCGGTGCCCATTGTTTTATGTATGTCTGTTGTTACAATTATACCGCATTGTAACTGACAGACTGACAGTTGAGGCTTATGTGATTGTTCCTAAGCCACCCAAGGCTGATAACATTTTCGTTTTCCCTTGAATTAACCTACATCTAGTTTTAGAATCGGCTTTCCCGGCATGAAAGGAGCCGGGCTCCTCCTTCCACCCGGCTCTATAGAGTGCGACTCCAATCTGGACACTCTCCCACCAATTGTACACATACATAAAAGGGTGCAGTACACAAAGTAATCAAATTAGTTGGCTAATAAAATTGCCATAAATAATTCCGTAATTTTATTGTAATGATACCATGTAATTGGCTTCTGGTTTATTTTGCAAATGTATCATAAATCGATAATAATAGACTTGGCACACATTCCGCTGTGCTAATGATGCTGGACGTGAACCACTGCATAGTTGTAATTAATCTGAGCCTGTAGTTTGATGGATACGAGGAGCTCGTGACTAAACTATAATAGCCGCACGAGTCGGTCTTCGTGGTTAAGCAAAATCTGCAGAGTTCTGTCTGTGGATGGATGAAAATCTTAATATACCGAGATTGGTACCGATGGTCCCGGCTGTCATTTGAAGATCTTTGGCAATCGTTACGGATAGTCAGAAGCCAGATATCTGACACCAGTCTTGTCAAGAAGAAGGTACCGTGTTACTCAGTTAGTGGGTTGCAAAGTGCGGAGGTCTGGTAGGCAGCCGCTCCACGTAAAATAAATACTGGCATTCAGATGAATCCAGTTTTGACTGGTAGCCGACCCCAATATAGTTGGGAAGGGGTAGTTTGATGGACACCACACAGACAAGTACGTGGTTGGCTACGCTACAATAGTCCAATAGTCGTTGACAGTGAGTTTGATATGGTGGGTTCAAGACTGCCGGTTGTGTTCGACCTACTTTTACAAAATGTTTCATCTTTTATTTGCGTTTATGTTTGTGACTATAATCAACTTTTAATAGCCAACAAAGGTTGTGACTTTAATCAGTTGTGCAATCAACCGCTTTACTTTCTATTTTTTTTATCAAAATAAACCTTGAAAGCAAAATTCGAAGCCAAAAGTTGGTGTATCTTGTAGATGGATAAAGATTGATTCACACGTATCCGGGCTGTGTCCGTGACGTGTCAGCGCCGTGTCAGGGCAGTGACCGAGCATCCCTGTCCTATCAGTGCTTTTTCATGCGTGCCGGTTGCCGGGTAGGCAGTGCCGGGTACTCGGCGGCGAAATGTATAGCCATGCCGGACCAATTATTACGCCGGTACGTGTGAAAGCTAACGTACATGGCACTCAGGGGTTTGCTGTTCACATACGTCAGGGACGCTACGGGGCCACGACCGGGCTATGGCCGGGCTGTGGACGAGCCGTTAATTCATCAGTTTGTTTTTGTGGGCATCGCTTTAGTGTAAATCATAAAATAAAGATTAGATAAAACGTCTATAGAGGCATGCGGAACAGAGAGAAAAGTCCTGCAAGCCTCTATAGAAAAGGGAGGATCCTGTGTTTTCATCTATTGGTACAAAAATTTCAAAACGCCTTATAAAAAAGACACGCGTTGGAGAAAAGCGATTTCACTCTTGGACAGATTATTCGTTTGTTGTTGTTCTTGCTCTACTTTAGATGACAAAACAACTACAATAGATTTCAACTCTGTAGGCTTCTGGGTCAGAAATTACCATTCGTCTTTGTATTATGATTCATGAAACAAATTATTGTTTTATCAATTTCAGATGTCTTCTATCTCCTAAAGTATTGATCCTACAGTTAAATGTACAGAACATAATGTATTGAAAATTTAATGTAGAAGTGAGTAAGGAGATCTTTTAATGGTTTTGGAGATACAAGCAAAAAAATGCGAAGCTAACTGGGTACCTTTCCCCCCTCCCCCACCGCCAGCTCACCTCCCACCCATGGGGACTTTTAATATGTTCATCTGGACACCTCAAAGAACAACTGTACCAATTTTCAAAGCTACACGAATTATTCGCTCTGTCGTTAATTGAGCTAATTTGCCTGCATTAAATCTTCGGGAGTGAATTTTGTGTGACGTTCTCGAATGCCAACGGCATTACTTAAATCTCAGTATTTTTTGCAGACCCAATCCAAGATAGTTCTGGATTTTCTTTTAAAACTTTCATTTCGTACTTTTGGTTATTGGAAAATATTTCAGATTTAGCTGAATTTTGATCACAAGGCGTCAAAGATTTGAAAGTGAGTGAAATACTTTGTAATTTTTTTTAAATCGTATTTCATTAAAGATGTTTGTTGCATAAGCATAAGTATTATTTTGAAATGTGGACGGCTGTGGAGTTGATGGAGGTTCGGGGGATGATTTTTCGGTTCGATTCAGTTGAATTCTAAATGTTGATTACTGTGACCATAATTTCCAAGCTGTCATCTGTGGTATTCAAGTTCGTCTTTGTATGTCGCTCTTGGAAATAGCTCGTTAAAAAAATAGCAGGTCGTGATATTCATATTTATTGATTTACAAGCAATTTAGTATCAAGATCAACCGATTTTTTTTCGAACCGTCAACATGACATGACAGAAAACAACCAGGCAGTCCTGAAAATGATGCATGTAACAGTTAGTGCATCCTGTCTAATTATATTGATAGCCATGTTGCTCAACTCAAAATAAGTGACAAACGAAATAATCGCTTGAGAACGTCACAGACGCTTTTTTTTAATCTAGGACTCACTATCTTAACTATTTTTAAGGTTCCGAATATCCGTTAAAAACGGAATCACTCGGGTGTCTGTCTGTCAAAGCCCGGATTTACAAGACCGATTCTGTTGAAATTTGGTATACATATGGACTTTTGTGACCTAAATACGGACGCGTTACGTAAATAAATAAATTTTGAGTATGGGGGTCAAACTAGAAAATAAAATAAAAAAGTTTTTCAAACTGTATCGTGTGACATATCAAATGAAAGGGTAGGTTAGGCTTACTGTGAGGGTTTTAATTTTAATTTTTTATAATTTTAAAATTAAGTTTTGAAGTTTTTCAAGAAATTAACAGAGCCTAAAAATTTTAAAAAATAATTGCAGATAAAAACTAAACCTACCTAAAGATAACAGGAAAACCTATAAGAAGTCTGTAGCGTTAAAATAACTCGTAAAAAACTGGCCAAGTGCGAGTCGGACTCGCACACGAAGGGTTTTATTATTTTTTGTTATAGTGGCTATAGAAATATACAATCTGTGAAAATTTCAACTATCTACCTATTACGATTCTTGAGATCCAGCCCGCTGACAGACAGACGGATGGACGGACGAACGGACGGACGGGCAGCGGAGGCTCAATAACAGGGTTCCGTTGGATACCCTTTGAGTACAGAACCCTAAAAAAAAAACAAATTTTCGAAACCTTTTGCACTCGAGACCGACTCGCACTTGGCCAGTTTTTTGAATTTTCCTATATCGCCAATGTTGAAATAAAAGGCGGACTTGTACTCAAAGCTGATTATTAACTTAATGTAAGCTTAATGTCTGTGCCACAACTGTGATAGATAAATATCTATCACAGTTGTTGTCTTTTAACCATACTAATTTCGGCGTGGCTATACGTAACAAATCCCGCACGATCCGAATGACGAATCCGCTCGTCCGTGCGTCGGCGTCGGCCCGGCCACGGAAGCTCCTTCGCCTGCCCGGACACCCCGGACACGGACGTGTGTGAAAGAGTTCAAAATATATGCGACGACATTTTTTGAGCTACGGACGGACCCTTAGACGGAACACGGCCCGGCTACGGATATGTGTGAACCTACCTTAAATGCTTGACTTTTTCAAGATTTTCAAATGAAAGTTAACTATAAATGCATTGGCGACTAATATATAAATTAATTTGTAATTCATACTCTGAACCCGGAATCATATAAAGTAATTAGGTAACTATCGTAATAGTTCAGACTGCAATACACTGCAACTGCACAGCAAGAAATGAAAAAAAAAATGCTGTATTACATAAATGTTACTTTAGCGCAAGACAAAGGTATGCGAATTGTGCAAGAATAGGTGTTGCTAGATCAAATGCAAGGCTTATTATCGACAATACCTTTACCAATGGCTGGTCTTGTTTACCGCCATTTTTTTATTTGTAATGGGTTTGCTCTTGACTCTAGTCTATGTCAGAGATGACAGTGACAAAGTCTACGATGGAGCGAGCCTACCCAGAAGGAGCCTGTTCACTCTTACTTTGAATAGATTAGGGTTGTAAGCTTTTGGGAACACAGACGCAGGCAAAAAGTTCTACTCCTTTGCTTTGCGCATTAGCCATTTAGCTCTTGAACCCTTAACTTGCTATAAAATGTTAACTAAGCTAGTACAGAATCCCGAAAGAAAATAGAATAATAACTATTCTATTTTTGACCCTACTGTCTGTATCCCTGTAACATCCATGTTCGCTTCTAAACCACCCTTTATCCATTGTTTCCCATCAGGGGAAATTGAGGCATCGCCTACTTAGAAAATCGTTAGTAAGTCGTTCGTTATTTGATTTTGTATCCAATGACTACTACACATTAATTAAAAAATAGATATTTATGTACATTTGAATTATTACCCATGACGTAGTTTGAAACATGCGCGAGCGCAGTCCGAGCTTTGTGTGTAAGTTGTTTGTTATTTTATTTTTGCGCACTGATATTCTAATCTACCGACCTATTTGTCGCACTGAGATTTGCTGTACCTATATTGTTTCTGTACGTCTATGTTTTTGGATGTGCAACAGAGAATGGGTATGGACCATTAACAATGAAACCTGTATCACAAAAGATGTAGGTCTTCTTAGTTATTAGAAGACAATCCAGCTAACGTTGGAACGGTTACCATAGCAAGACAGTAAGGTAATACACAAGTCACGTTCAGCTAAGATGTACCATGATGTGCAATGGCATTGCGTACATTTGTCATGCTGTCACCGGAACTGAGGGGCTACTCTTTAAGCCCGAAGTTCGTAGTTTCGGGCTTAGTTGCGGGCGTATTCTACTCCGTATCACCTACGGACTTACGATTAGTTACACGAACTAAGAATGAAAGACAACATTTTTAATTCTCAGTGGTTAGGTGAACTACAACGTTTGTAAGGGTCATGCATGGCAGGGGCTTACGTGATAAATATCTGCTGTTTAAGTTACGCAATTTCTACTGGATAGGGTTCTATATAAAGGAAACCAATGTTGCTAATTCAATGATAATTATGTTTTTATTTAACTTGAGCAAACTTTATTTATTTATTCTATAAGTGAAAATCACAGATTAATGAGTTGCGCCTGCGCGCCTGTAACCACCGTTGCTGTAACCACCGGTGCTGTGTTCTTTCTTCTAAGTAAGCTATAAATTAATGCAACTAATTATTTTTCTTTTTTAACCCGCGACGCAAAAACGACGGGGTGTTATAAGTTTCACGTGTCTGTGTGTGTGTGTGTGTGGCATCGTAGCTCCTGAACGGATGAACCGATTTTGTTTTTGTTGTTAGCCTGTACTGTCCCACTGCTAGGAAAAGGCCTCCCCAAAGTCCCTCCACGTATTTTTTTCCCACGGCACCTCGTGCCAGCCCTCACGGTACCTACGCGTCCAGCTCGACTCGCCACCTCTTTCTGGGCAGGACTCGGCTGCGCCGTGCCATCTTCGGGCACACATTGCATGAAGATAGGTCAAACGCGTGCCTATCAATAGTAACAAAAAGGTCACAGTGCATGCGGCTAACGAGAACCGCCCAATCCCACTTCAGCCTGGCCGCCTTCTTACAATTTAATTCAATTTAATTTATTTATCAAGTAACTGTGACTCATTTGTTAGTTTTTTTTTTGTTTAATATTCCTGCAATCGGCTTTACAACCCCTAACAAATTGGTTGTGGGTGTCCATTGACAGGGGAGAACTGTTCCTCCAGTGAGGAAGCTGTCTCTAATTAAGTTAGGACTGCTAGTGAGCGAGGTCCCAAATGTGTCATCTTTTAAGCCTTCTGACATTGATTGGTTCACATAATTCTGCCAGGGTGTTAGCATGAGCTTTTATCGCTTTCTCCTAAACAGTTTTCATCTCTGTGTACTCATGTAATTCACTAGTTCTGATAAATAGAGGTGCATCAGTTATAATTTTTAGCGCTTTATTCTGGAACCGTTGTACGATCTCCACATTAGAGTTTTTTGCTGATCGCCATAACTCAATGCCATACGAGTATGTCCAGACCGACTTGATTATAGTTTTATAAATGAGTATCTTATTTTTCATTGTGACGCGAGATCTTTTGCCTATTAGCCAGTTTAGATTTCTGAGCCGTATATAACTCTTCCCGTTTCTTTTAATATGATTTGGCCATGTTTGCTTTCTGTCAAGATGTATGCCTAGATATTTTGCTGAATCTTGGTGCGACAGGATGTCGTTACCGAGTTTAATTGGAGGACAGTAAAGTTGTCCTTTCACAAAGTAAAAGTGTCATGCACCGATTTGTTGGAGCTGGCCTTGATGCGCCACTTTTCCATCTCTTTTTTTACTTTTTTCAGGTGCTTCTGTAACACTAAGGATGCAGCAGCGTCATCAGCGAGTGTGGCAGATAAGACATTATCTGTTGTAGGTATATCTGCGGTGTACATAAGATATAGAGTAGGACCCAATATGGAACCTTGTGATACCCCGGATTTTATGTCTTGAAAGTTAGAGTAAGTCATTCGACTCTAAATATTCTATCTTCCAAATAAGATTTTATGAGCAGGTATAATTTGTATGGTAGTTGTTTCTTCATTTTAAAGAGCAGGCCTAGGTGGAAAAACTTATCAAACGCCTGCTGTACGTCCAAGAATACAGCAGAGCAGTACTGTTTTTCTCGAGAGCTTCTCTTATTATATCGACAACTCGGTGAATTTGTTCGGTGGTGGAATGACCAAAGAGTTTTGAAAGTTTTTTTTAGTACTGATAATAGACTAATTGGTCTATAAGAAGACCCAAATATGATTATCTCTGATATTTTCCATATCGTTGGGACATATCCAATCCTTGTTAACGGCGCAAATATAACAACTTAATGGGGAGTTACATATTTGAGCCGTTTGGGGTTGAAACATTAGGGCCATGGGGTCCAAGTGCGCATCGAGTCTTTCGGGATATCAGTAAACAACTTGTCGACTGTTCACGTGACCAGAGGGCTGGACTTTTCTTCGGACAAAGAATCAGCATTGCGATTCAACGCGGCAATGCTGCCAGTGTTCTGGGCACTTTTGCCATTGACAGCGATGTGGATTATTTTTTTGATGCCCAATGATTATTTTTATTTTTTTATACGCATTTGTACATAATTTCTTGTTAATTAGTAAGTTATGTAAATATAGTATCAATCCTTGTTATGGAATTAAAAAGTTGTGTTATACTGACTATAGCTTTTTTAAGAAGTTGTCGTAGGATTTCAACAGTTATCAGGCCGAAACCAGGGGACTTATACTCTAGGCCTTTTATATCTCTTTGGACTTCGCTGGGGGAACAGCTTTGTATTGGTAGACATAGTTGCAGATCAGTGTCTAGGTAGTATTTCTTTTTCAGTTTTTAGTAACAAACTTATCCTATGTTAGTCATCTGCCTAGCCTTTTCCCAACTATATTGGGGTCGGCTACCAGTCAAACCGGATTCAGCTGAATACCAGTGTTTTACGTGGAGCGGCTGCCTACCAGACCTCCACAACCCATTAACTGGGTAACACGGTACTTCTTGGCAAGACTGGAGTCAGATTTACTGGCTTCTGACAATCCGTAACGACGGTCAAAGATCTACAAATGACAGCCGGGACCAACGGCTTAACGTGCTTTCCGAGGCACGGAGGAAACTCGGTATGTTAAGATGGTCACCCATCCACAGACCAACCTTGGCAAGCGTTGCTTAACCTTAAAGATCGACCCGTGCGGCTGTTATTATTTAGCCACGAGCTCCTCAAACTTATCCTATGTTAGTAATTAAGATTATTCTGTTCACAATAAATTAGACAGCACACACCATGACAATAAAACATATACTACTCTGTCAAGAAAGTACCGGGAAAAGATCTATAATACACAAAATGTCTGTTATTCATCCAAATTTATTTTATCACCTTCAAAGTATGCTCCTTTAGAAACGATACACTTGCGCCAACGAATAATCCATTCATCAAAACATTTTTTAAACGCTGCTTCCGGAATTGAGTTCAGTTCTCGCCGCGAATTCTCCTTTATGTCTTCTATCGATTGAAAACGGGTGCCACGAAGTGGTAATTTGAGTTTAGGAACAAGAAAAAAGTCAGCAGGAGCCATATCTGGTGAATATGGTGGTTGCTGGATGGTATTTGTTGAGTGTTTGGTTAAAAATTCGTTCACAATGATAGCCTTGTGCGAAGGCGCATTGTCGTGGTGCAAAATCCAAGAATTTTCTTTCCACAAATCTGGCCTTTTTCGTCGAATTTGCTCTCTTAAACGCCGCATAACGCTCAAATAATATTCTTTATTTACCGTTAGACCTTCCGGTAAGAATTCAGAGTGCACAACACCGCGATAGTCAAAGAAAACAGTCAACATGACTTTGACTTTTGATCGACTTTGGCGTGGTTTTTTCGGTTTCGGTTCAGTTGGAAGGCGCCACTCCGAAGCTTGTTGACTAGTTTGCATGTCAAACTCGTAAACCCACGTCTCGTCACCAGTAACAATGCGTTTCATGAATGTTGGGTCCGAACTGACTCGTTCTAGCATGTCCTCAGCGACTTTCATGCGATTGAGTTTTTGGAGAAAATTCAGATCTTTTGGGACTAGCCGAGCAGCAACATGTTTCATACCCAAATGATTAGTTCAAATGGTACGGATCGACTCGTGAGATACAGAAAGTTCGGCGGCTATCTCTCTCAGAGTTGAATGGGGATTTTCAGTCACTATTTCCTTCACTTTTGCGATGTTAACTTCAGTTGCAGACGTTGACGGCCTACCAGAGCGAGGCAAATCTTCCATCACATCTCGACCGCTTTTGAACGCTTTGAACCACTCATAAGCACGAGTTTTTGATAAAGTCGATTCAGCGTAAGCCTTCTGTAACATTTTCAGTGACTCCGAACACGAAATTCCATTGGCGATGCAAAATTTAAGACAAACTCTTTGTTCGATATTTTTGTCCATTATGAAATTCGCAATACACACTATATATGATATTACTAAAACCAGCACTGTATTTGATATAAATAACAGATGCAACTCAAACTCCGCGCCAAAATGGAAAACAGTTGTGCCAATCTAACAACTACAAAAAAACAAAAATTTGAATTTGGAACCATAAACAAATCATCCATTCCCGATACTTTTTTGACTGAATGTACAACACAACATACACAGAAACAGTACTGCCCGACACTTCACCGCGGCTGCACCAATCCATGGGAAATGGCGCAACAGCGATTCATGTACGGACAGTCCAGGTTGCTGGAAATCAGAAACAGGATAAGTACTATGGTAGCTGTCCCCACACTCCACGCACCAGGGACACACAGCGCTTACGCATTATTGCAAAGACACAATCCACACGTGCGTCCGTGAACATCCCCAATGCGCTGCAGTAGCGGGGCAGCCTCAACAGCACCCTGAACGCATTGTTTTATTGCACGCGGAGGGCATTGTACCCACGTCCATTATTTATTATTCAGATTGTAGCTAGAAATAACCCAGCTGGTCTGGAAGACAATGACGGAATTTGTAATACAGGGATATTCTAGTACGAATGTAAAAGCACTTCTTTTTGTTTTTGTCAAAGTATCTACGTAATGACAGTTTCTGTAACCATTTTCCTTGTAATAAAGATTTACTTCTCGCCTTCATGGAGATATGTGTAATACCTACTCGTAGCTAATTATAATTCGCTTTCAAACAAACTTCTACAAAAACAAAAAGCAATCAACGAAACTCCCAATTGCTGTAATTAATAAGGCTACATTCAGACAAGGCGTTGCGCAGGAGTTTCTTCACCGCGGATTGGGAGCGGGTTACGTCACACCTACGTAGGTACGGTACAGTGTGTGCTCTTTCACTGTAACGTAATACGAGGAAAAAGTTCTGTGCAGTGTGCTATATCGTACGGGGTAGCCTAGTTAAGATATATGTGAGATTATGTTGAGAGATTTGACGGTTATTGGTAGAGGTTTATTTAGTGTACCCTATGTGGTAAACGTGGCTAAATAATAATAGCCGGACGGGTTGATCTTTATTTAAGGTTAAGCTACGCTTGCCAAGGTTGATCTGTGGATGGGTGACCATCTTAATATACCGAGTTTCCTCCGTGCCTCGGAAAGCACGTTAAGCCGTTGGTCCCGGCCGTCATTTGTAGATCTTTGGCAGTCGTCACGGGTTGTCAGAAGCCATAAATCTGACTCCAGTCTTGCCAAGAAGTACCGTGTTACCCAGTTAATGGGTTGTGGAGGTCTGGTAGGCAGCCGCTCCACGTAAAACACTGGTATTCAGCTGAATCCGGTTTGACTGGAAGCCGACCCCAATATACTTGGGAAAAGGCTAGGCAGATGAGATGATGTGGTAAACGTGGCGCGGTCTTGCCAAGTTCGTATGTACCCTATCCTATGCGGTATACGAACTCAGGCTAACTTTATTGGCTCTGGTGCTACGGATTTGTGAAGTGTTATATGAATATCTGAAGGGACTCTAACGTGTTTAACTATTCGCAAAAACAGTAAAGTTTGTAATATCTGGGGCTGCCTCGTGATTTATAAACTTGTAACTTTTAAATAACGCAATTTAAAAGTTACAAGTTTAAAAATCACGAGGAAACCGACCCTACCACTGAAACAGTCACATGTGGTGTTGTCCAAAATAGTCTTTGAGTGCGATTGCTGTACAATTCGCTTTTCGCTGCGCAGTACCTTTACCCCCGCTGGCATATGAATGTGTTACTTATTACTCCGCGTCGACTCGTAGAGTCTTCCGAACTGTCATTCTGTTTGATTCTACATGTATCTCTACTTATTTTTGGTAAATTATCTCACCCTTTGACAATCTCAGTCTTAACAATTCTTTTCTTGATGTTCCAGAACTAAACGCCTGTGCTTACAATCTATCAAGTGTCCATTCACAGTGACAGTAAGACATAGCTCTAGATAGCACAGTCATGAGTGGTGTTATATAAACAGCGTGAGTTGCGCCGGCGCCGGTGAGCCGCGTCCAGCCGCGACGGACGAGCTGGCTGCTAGTGCTTGCCGCCAGTACTTTGCTACTTCCTATACTATTTGTCTACCTTAATTGTTGGGTATTAGATCTACTAGTGGTTTGAAGGTACCATCGGTTTACGATTGCTTTTTATTCATGTCAAGCTTTAGCCCGCGACTTCGTACGCGCATATCCCGTTTTTTTCCCCGTTCCCGTTCCCGTATGAATTTCAGGAAATCGTCTCCAGCTCCCTTACCCTCCCCAAGGAACCTACATGCCAAATTTCAGCTTTCTAAGACCAGTAGTTTCGGCTGTGCGTTGTCTGTCAGTCACTCAGTCATTCAATAACGGAAGAATTTTATATATATATTGATGATTGATGAAGTTGTGATTTATCACTTTAATTAAACTTGCGGTTGTTTGTAACACATCTTTGGGGATGGCTGATCTACAATTTTCCTAGTTATTTCTCAACAATGTTGGGTTCGGCTTCCATTTTAACCGGATACAGTTGAGTATTTTCATGGATCTGAACTCCACAACCCAGTAATTGGGTATCATGAAACCCCTTGAGAAGACTGGTGTCAGATTTCCTGACTTCTGGCCTTATGATTCCCCGAAACCAAGGTCAAAGATCTGCAAATGACAGCCGAAACGCTACACAAGTTTCACCACACCATACACTCATTCGCCACATATGTAGTAGGGATGCAGTGACGCCACTCATTGCACCCCTTTTCTTTTAAGAATGGGAAATCATCAAATGACCGCTCGGAGGAGCGAAATTAATTTCTGCTTGTTTGGTTTGAGTAGATATTCTCCACGCCCATGTGTAGTCAGCTGGCCATAGAGTTGCCAGGTCCTAAAACCGGAAAGCCGAATAGGCCAGCCAATTTTGCCGGACTTTTAAGTAAAATTTAATAAAAAAGGCCGGACAACTTATCCTATTCAGGATTGCGTGTCATTAAAATAATGTTTAATAACATTATTATACGTAAATAAAGGATTTTTGACTTGTCAAAATACATAAAAGCCTTTTACGTTATATATTATAAAAAAATGAATTAGATAGCAATATTTTTTTATGCAATTTTCAGGTTGAAAACGGTCTAATATGGCTGGACACGCATCCTAAAAGCCTGACTATGTCCGGCTTAATCCGGACGCCGGGCAACCCTAACTGACCATTGTGTGGACAGTGGGAATGCAACTCTTATATAATGGTAGTTAGTTGTAATGACCCTGCAATAGCCACATGTTAATTTGTGCATATAATTACTACTGCGGTTGTTGCATGAGCTGATGCTAGTTGTGTGTTTATTTTCATACTTAGTATCTTACTACATAACCGTTCCACTCAATTGAATACAAATACAGCATGTAATGATTCTATTGAACTCATCAATAAATACTTTAACATAGACCAATTTAAATATGTTGCGTTCTTAATTAATCGCCTAGTCATCATCATTTCAGCTCAAAGACGTCCACTGCTGGAAATACGCCTGTCCCTAGTGGCTTTTAAACCGCCTCAAGGGCCTCTGACATGGTTTATTTGACGACCGAAATTTGGCGGCCGGGACCTTCGGCGTTTACGTGCCTTCCGAAGCACGGAATTGTCTTTTTATCAGACAATCAGGTGATTCAAGCCTGCAATGTCCTAGCCAAACTGGAAAACAACTTTACAAAGTATGCTTTCCCGTGGCAATCGAACCCACGACCACCGGGTCACAAGACGAACGCCTAGACCACTCGACCACGGAGAAATTATATGTAGTAAAACCTTTTACTATAAATAATGATTTCACACTACTCTACAATACGTGACATTAACTTTCCACAGTCCTGTGAAAAACAATAACAAAATACGGTAACATTTCCCCTATAGTAGACACAAGACAAATTATTTCCCCATTATATATATATATACATACATATATATAGGTATACATATATATATAAAGACATTAACACACAAAGAACAATAAATAATCTACCACAAACATATTTAATTCGTAACAATAGTCTAATTATAAGGGTACGTATACATCGATGACCACTAAACTGGCTAGTCATAATTAATTACTGGTAAGGAATTATTGCCGCATGTGTCGCAACACAAAAACATAATTAGAAATAGTTAAATCTGATATTGATTTATTTCACTCGCTAGGTCTTTAGCGTAAGCACTAATATTGCGTAAAACACAAATGAATGCAATCGATCACATACAATTTCTTCTCGTCATTTCAACAGTATTCATTATGTGTTTTATGCTATCGACATACGGAATTTTAATCATAATTATGAAGCAACGGATCTGGAATTTCTTTTGGTTATGAAAGAATATGCTATTTTGCTGGGCTGTAGAAACTAAGGTACGGGGATCTCCTGAGATCCACGATTTCGAGGCAGGTATCTTTTTTCTTTTTTACTATTGATAGGCACGCGTTTGACCACTATCTCACCTGATGGTAAGCGATGATGTGGTCGAAGATGAACCACGCTAGCCTAGAAGTAACCTATTCACTCTTGACTTAAAGACTGCCAGGTTGTAGCTATCAGGAAACACAGACTCCGGCAGGGAATTCCACTCCTTAGCTGAACGCATTATGAATGTGTTCCCAAAACGTTTTGTGCGTGCGTTTTGTATCTTACGGCAAATGCATGCGCTATATTGTAAAAATAAACCTTAATCGTAAACAAATTATCCACAACTTAATTAAAGAGATAGTGAGCTAGTAACGCACTTGCAACCCGCTCGCAAATGTGCACGCAGCTTTATCGCTCAAAACGCACAAATAAACATTTACATAAGTCGGACAGAGGTTCCCATTGCTTTCGTCTGCTCTCACGGACATTTGAATAAAAATGAAAGCTATCTCCGAATGACACAAGTTATACCTACTTTGATGAACAACACGGACGAAAAGGAAGACTAAAAACGGCCAAGTGCGAGCCAGACTCTCACACGAAAGGTTCTGTATCATAAACCGAAAAAAAAACACATTTCTTGTATGTACCCCTTTGAATTTAATTTAATTTTTAGTATTTGTTGATATATCAGTGTTACCAAAATTTTAACTGTCTAACTATTACAGTTCTTGAGATACAGCCCGCTGACAGATAGACGGACAGCGGAAGCTTAGTAATAGGGTTCGTTGGTTACACTTCCTTCAGGTACGGGATCCTAAAAAGTTTGGATTACATTTAAACGTCAAACCATGGAATATCTTACCTATTCTTCTCTATAGGAAATACCCAAACTGGAAATTGCATTGCTCCTGAATGCCCATTTTTTACGTAAAATCAATCAATTTGGAAGTTGCCCATGATCCGTACCCAATGAGCCCTAGGTTAGCTCTAGCCAATGAGTACCTACTAAGTACCATTCATCGCCTTTGGGCTCTTTTTTTATTTCTCCAGGGTCAATTGAAGTTAGAGGACCAATGCTACTAATTATTAAGCAACGTTCGCATTTACATCTCAGTCACAATATGTCGAACACACCTGTAATTCCCTACATTTTGACAGAATGCGATTGAGATGTAAATGCGAACGTTGCTTAAAAAAGACCGGCCAAGGCCGAGTCGGACACGAAGGGTTCCGTACAATAAACCTTAATTTTATTATTTGTTGTTGCTGTGAAAAATTCAACCGTCTACCTATTACGGTTCTTGAGACACAATCCGCTGAGAGACACACGGACGGACGGACGGACAGCAGAGGCTTAATAATAGGGTACCGTTGGTTACTCTTTGGGTACAGATCCTTAAAAATAGTAGAACGTCAAAAATGTATTCAATTGACAAGCGACATCGAAATGTCACTAGATCAATCCCCTACATTAAAATTTTAGCATTTCCACAATCGCTATCGCGAATAGAATGTCACTGTTCGCACTGCGTAGAGTAGAGCCACTTAGCAATATCATATCAGCCGAAAGACGTCCACTGCTGGACATAGGCTTCCCCGCACATGTCGCCACTGCCACTGGTTCTGTGCGTCTCGCATCCATCGGCTACCCGCGATCCTCTCTAGTTCATCGGTCCACCTCGTGGAAGGCCTTCCAACGTTGCGTCTTCCGGTAAGCGGTCGCCACTCTAGAACTTTTCGGCCCCATCGACCATCTGTTCTGCAAACAATGTGCCCTGCCCACTGCCACTTCGTTTGGCTATCCAACCTTGGCAGATACCTTGGTTCTCTTGCGGATATCATCATTTCTGATTTGATCACGCAAGGAAACTCCAAGCATTGCCCTCTCCATTGCCCTTTGGGTGACTTTAAGCTTTCTCCCACAACAAGGACAAGGACAAGGACCACTGTGAGCGACCAATACCGAGCGATATCGCTTGTATTATATAATCTGTGGTACCTTCTATAGAATTCTTAGTTTTTCTAGAAGATACTCGTTTAATCGCTGTACTTAGCCTACATCTACGCACCTACTCAGCCGAGTGCTTTAACCTATTGAACGAGTAGTCTTCTCATGTGAACTCCGTTACCTAATCAGACTGCGTTTTATTAAGTATTGTGTTTTATATTTAACTAGCTGTGCTACGCGGTTTTGTTCATGCTTTTATTAATTATGTTAATAAAAAATTCTCTCTTTTCTATGTGCCTGAACTCTGTTAAAATTAAAAATGCAACAACCGATAAAATTGGCACATTTTCGCGACAAGTACGCAGTAAATGTATGAGAAATAGCACAATATTTTTGAATTGGTACCGGTCGCTTAAATAGGTCCCTGGTGGATTGACGATCTGAGAAACCTGTAGGTTATGAGGAACCTTAAGTAGTAATTTTACTTAAAGTTGGTATGCTCTTCTACCAGTAGGTAACCGCAAGATCAGTTGACTGATTGACTGATAGAATCATCTTCTTACCCTTATCTGGTAGGTACTTGGGGTCGGCGCAACACGTTTTTTCCAATTTTTTTTTTTTTTTTACTATTGATACGCACGCGTTTGACCACTATCTCACCTGATGGTAAGCGAGGATGTGGTCGAAGATGGAGCACGCTTGCCTAGAAATAACCTATTCACTCTTGATTTAAAGACTCCCAGGTTGTAGCTATCAGGAAACACAGACTCCGGCAGGGAATTCCACTCCTTAGCTGTACGCACTATGAATGTGTTCCCAAAACGTTTTGTGCGTATGGGTGGGATGTCCACCACGTACCGGTGGCGCATCGCCGTTCGTCTTGTGGTCCGATGATGGAACGGGCTTGGCGGAATTAAATTATGCAATTCCGTCGCACATTCCCCAAAATGCAACCGGTAAAAAACCGACACGCTATAGCAACTCGTCGTCGATGTTCAAGACTTTGGAGCTTCGACGCGACAAGCCTCTCATTGCCGATGATCCTCTTGGCTCGTTTCTCAATTGACTCAAGGGCATCAAGCTGGTATCTGGCAGATCCATCCCAAAGATGAGAGCAGTATTCCATACACGATCGAACTTGCGCTTGATAGAGTTTGAGCAGCTGTTCCGGCGTGAAGTACCGTCTCACCTTAGCCAGAATCCCCAACTTTTTTGCAGCCACTTGAGCTTTTGCCTCTATGTAAGGGCCAAAATTGAGAGTAGATGTTAATGTAACCCCAAGAAGCTCAAGATGGTCGGTCCAATATTTAATATAGAATGTAACCCAGTTAAAACTTGAGCTTTGTTAACAAAGACAATCACATAACTGTTGTTATTAAAATATTATGCACTGTAAGTGCATAATATGTTACATGTTTAATCTGAAATATTGCCTCTTTTATTGGCTATTTAATTTTTCCTCGATTTTTTATGGGAATTTTATGAATTCCCTCACCCTTGCAACCTTCCATCTTCTTAGCACAGCAAGCTGTGCTGGGGCGGCAGCATCAGGAGTAAAAAATCTTAAACAACGCAATCTTATATGTTTTAGCTATTTGGTGTTGAAACATTAGACCCATGGAGTGGAGTGCTCATCGAGTGTTTCTTGACATCAGTTAGCGATAAGTCGACTCTTCACGCGACCAGACGACTGGAGTTGTCTTTGGTCAAAAAATCATCATTGCCATTAAATGTGATGTTGACGAATTTGTGTTTTGCCCCCTTTTTTAACCGACTTCTTCAAAAAGGAGAAGGTTCTATGTTCGGTTGTATGTATTTTTTTTTTATGTATGTTCCCCGATTTCTCCGCCAATTGTGGACCGATTTAATTTTTTTTTTATTCGAAGGCCTGTACTCCTGAGGTGGTCCCATTGCCACCAAGTTAGAATCTTATGATGGGATCTCATGAAAATCGAGGGAAACCCTCAAATTTTATAAGCACATACAATGTTTTTCATAAACTTTCTAACGCAATTCAGATATTTGTGCCGGGTAATTTTCATCTCACGTTGCTGAGCTGATGATGGAAGGTATAAGTCAGGATCTGATAATGGGATCCCATGAAAAATGTTTGTTCAGCGATATTTTCGCCAATTGTTAACCGATTTGGCTGATTCTTTTTTGTTTGGAAGAGTATTTTCTCGGACTAGTCCCATTAAAATTTGGTGAAGATCTGATGAAGAACTTCAGAGGTAGGCAACGGAACTCTTCAATAAATGATAGCAAATGGATCGGGATTTCTAAAATCGCATTTCTTTTGATTGTTTACACCAGTCCACAACATAACATCACGCCGGCACGCTGTGTTAAAAAACGCGTGTGTGTGCTGTGTGTAATAAAGAAACTCCTTAACAAAAAAATAAAACCGACTCCCAAAAACAAAACACTACAAAGTAAAAAAGTACTTTAATTTCGGAAGTCGGTGTTCAGAAACGAAATAACCAAAAACACCAACGGTTTTATTTTTTTGTTAAAAAGTATGTATGATAAAAATAAATTTGTATATTTTAAGTATTTGTCCTTTAAGCTAGGCAAACGAACATCGTCATCAACTTCATTATTAGTAGATGGGAGGCCAACTGTCTCCAATTCCCACAGCGCCGGTTTTCCTCGTATTAAGACATCGACGTCGCGAACAAAGCTTATATCATATTATATTATTGTAAATATGTCTGTTCCTATTTACATGCATATACTCATAAAACTCACGTTTATAATCCTATTGGTTAAGCAATTAGCTAGGTATGTAAGCTTTACAAGGAAATTATGCCTGATGGCCTAGGTTTTCATTTCTTAATAACTCAGCTGGATCAATTTTCAAGAGGTTAATGATATCGTAGAAGTTAATAGGTTTGGCTGAAGTTATATTTTTAAATCATCTTCAGTAAATTATCACATTCAATATTAGACCTTACCTAGTAACAGGTATCTTGTATTGTCAGCCTTTAAGAAACTATAATCTCTCCATCTCCTCAGATGAAGACGATAATTGCCCATCGGCAATTGTTTTCATTGGTGATGGGTTTACTCTTGACTCTAGTCTAGGACAGAGATGACAGAGACAAAGTATATGATGGAGCGAGCTTACCCAGAAGATGCCTCTTCACTCTAACTTTGAAGAGATTAGGGTTCTATGCTTTCGGAAACACAGACGCAGGCAGAGAGTTGCACTACTTTGCTGTGCGCATTATAAAAAAAAACGTTTGGAAAAGCTTATTGCGAATTGGTGGAATAGGGAATATGCATGTGATTTTTTTTATTTGCAAAATGAAATACTTATTAGCTCTAGTAAACAATCATGAAATTATTTTTTAAATACCTTCATCAGCGATGAAGTTATAAAGCTTCAAAGATTACAATTAGAAAGAGAAGTCCGATGTTAACTTTGACGTCATCGTCTATGACGCCTATACAGCTGCCATAGAAAACAGCGTTTTCGCGAGAGGGTCAGATATATTTGTTTAAAATAATTACATATATCTTATTCGTTTTTCGAGAAATTTTGATTCTATTTTCACTGCTAGTATTATATTTTTGTATATTTTTAGATAAACTGTATAGATGATAAATGTTTTTCATGCATATTCTCTATTGCAACAAGGTGCAGATGGTAGGTAACTTGCACTGCGTCTAGATGTCCGATGGTAGAAGGAGGCCGGTGGGATGAGGTCGTGGAATTCTTGAGCGCTCTCACCGAAGAACGATCTGTAGAAGACCGACAATCAGGCAACCTTGTTGCGATGAGCCAAGCTATGAAGCTTGGCATTCTTATATTTTCTAAGCCCTAAATGTTGACCTTGACAGTGGTTGAAGTGATATTACGAGAAAATTGGTGTTTTTGAAAGCGCATGTGAAAATACAGGAATTGTTCCCTATCGACATAGTTTAAGTACAAGAAATGGACTTAAGCACACTTAGTTAAAAGTATCGCAATAAGCGTATCAGTAATGATAGCCACTCTTCCAAAATTGCATAATCCACATAATCTAAACAAAGACATCTGTCAGAGCCCAATTATCTTCAAAAAAGATGAGCTGAAGCCCGTCTTCAACAAACCCACGTTACATAAGGGCCCTGCGCCTGCGCAAGATTCGATCCGGCGCGCGATCTGATCGCACACTGCGCAGGCGCACTGTTTCACAAGGGGCATTGTCCCATTGTGGGCCAATGAGATTGAGACATGCCTATTACCACGCATTTCTCTTCCGTGGTGTATGTTGTCTGGTTTTCACGGTTTCGTAGTGTTCCTACTTCTATGGTGTTTGAAGAAATGGGTACCTCGCCTAGGTGCTTTATCATTGTCACGTCACACGTGGGTTTGCTTAAAGTGATTGAAGGAATATTGCTACAATCACGATTGTTTGCTGCGGGATTGGTGATTGCATTATGCTATTTTGAAAGCGAAAATAGGTTGCTCAAATGCTCACCCTTATGTACCTACCTAATCGAAATGCCCATTTTCTAATAAGTACCTATCAATCAATTTTGTGTATTTGAACGCACTGTAGTTAGCCATTATCGTCTAGTTTAGTTTATTTTTAGATTTACCTTCTTATAAGTATAGGAGTTTTTGGTTTACGTCTAGAATTACACTAAATCATATGGACCCATTGGTCCACAGTTTACTGAATTCGATAATCTAAAAATCAATCGATCGAAAGGTCGATTCGATATTCTATATTGATTCTTGACTAGAGGTGCTAACTCAATAATCAGATTTAAATATAATTGACTGTCTATTTATAGATTTGTTATTTGACTAAAAATTGATTACCAATATCGATTCTTTCTATCATTCCTCCAAACCTCTTACATATACATCTTGTTACTCTAATTACCTCACAAGCCTAGGCTTATGATACAAAGCGGCCTGGCTTCCTAGAAACCGAATGCTACAGTAGATCATACTACTGTAGATCAGGGTGATGAACCTTTTTGGTGACCGGAGGAGACGGAAAATGTTTGATGGACAAAAAAGTAGATGCTATTAACCCAACATTATTGAAATCATCGTAATGTAGTTTTGTGCTTCTTTTTTAACAAAAGTGTTACAAAGTTCGTTTGATTTCTGTTGTTGAAAATCCTAATTATATAAGATTCTTCCGTAACTGATAAGTGACTGAGTGACTGACAGACAATGCACAGCCGAAACGAATGGTCGTAGAAAGCTGAAATTTGGTTTGTAGGTTTTACGCGAAATTCCTTAGGGAACGGGTAAAGACGGGATGCGCGTACGAAGCAGAAGCTACCTACATATAAAGTAGATAATATTTCAGGCGTGCCCAAATTGTTTTGCCGCGTACCAAAGATTCGCCATCCCTGCCGTAGGTAGATGTTCTCGCACGCGGCAAGTCCTCACGATCACACAGTAATACCCATGATATGATAGTACAGTTCCTAGCTCGTGTTCACTTCCGCCTGCAGTCGCCCGGACCGCGGCCATCACTGACGATTGGGTAACAGATGGACTTTCATTCGTAATATTGTACCTGTTATGTATATTTGCTGCAGCACTTACATATGTAACTTATTGTAGAGCCCAGTAGGGCTGGATCAATAAACTTAGAGCAGTGGTGCCCGACCTTTATTTAACCCGATTCCCTTTGTATTTGTTGCTAGCAGGAACCACAAATCAACAACATAAAATTGGCACATTTTCGCGACAAGTTCGCAGTAAATGTATGAGAAATAGCACAATATTTTCGAATTGGTACAGGTCGCTCGTGGCTAGATAATAATAGCCGCATGGGTCAATCTTCAAGGTTATGCAACGCTTACCAAGGTTGGTCTGTGGATGGGTGACGATCTTAACATACCGAGTTTCCTCCGTGCCTCGGAAAGCATGTTAAGCCGTTGGTCCCGGCTGTCATTTGTAGATCTTTGGCAGTCGTTACGGATTGTCAGAAGCCGGTTAATCTGAATCCAGTCTTGCCATGAAGTACCGTGTTACCCAGTTACTGGGTTGTGGAGGTCTGATAGGCAGCCGCTCCGGTTTGAATGGAAGCCGACCCAATATACTTGGGAAAAGGCTAGACAGATGATGAGGAACCGGAAATCAACAAGAAAATTAATCTGTGAAAATCTAAAAATAAAATTGTATCATATCTAATATGTTCGAATCTTGTATCTTGCATTTCTAAGTAAAGAGCATCGTCATACAGAACACAACATATCTGATGGAAACTTTTAAGAGTTTACATCAATGACATTTAATTTTAACATTGAAATTGAGGTAACATTTCATTTTAAAGCTTCGGTGGACCATATTTTGGCTCTTGCGGACCACAGCTCTGAAGCCACTGCTTTAGAGCTTCATTCGTATCATTTTACAACAAAATACTCATCAGCAGCGTTGTTCTATCGAACACTCTATAAAAAATTTAAATTAGCGTTTAATATTCTCACTACTTGGATTCTTCTTCTTCTCAAATTCAGTGTGTTTTATTCAAACACGCATTTTTGGGTTCATGATGAATAAGCTACCGATTCATCATAGAGAAGGGTCAACATTATATCATCATTTGTTTTAGAATATCTGTAAATCACAATGACACAGCGCTATAGTAAAATTGATGTCCCAGCTGTGTCCATACAAGTACTCATGTACAATCCTACGAGATATTAGTCCATTTGCCAAAGTAGATGATGAACATGATCTGGGGGGCTAAAAAGGTCACTTTAGGAGAATCATAATATGAATCACACAACAATCTATCTTTAATTTTCATCTTTATCGCTAACGCATTAGGTTCAAGGTTGATTGGGAAAATTTGACAGTGACAGGTAGCGTGATGTGCTGAGATTCTGCTAAAGTGGCCTTTTTAGACCCGCTGCATAAATAAAAAGTAGAAGTGGTCAAAAAGCTTTGGAACTTCCTGAACACAAAGAGGTAGAGTACGACCTCCTGTTACTCGTACGTGGTGGACCAGCATGACAAGACTCTTATCAGAGGAAGAACTGCTCGACCCGACAACCCAGGACCGATTGTCCTGGCGCCTCAAAATTAGGAGAGACGACCCGACATAAAGTGGGAAAGAGCAAGGAAGAAGAAGAAGCCTAAAATACCAAATTTCGATTCTAAAAAATACTATAACTTCCAGATACCGCTACTGCTCGTAGCTAAAGAAGTGTGCTCGTAAGAAGTAAATATCATCCTAGTTGGTCTGATTTCTGAATCCTTCAACGAACAAGTGCGTTCAGATTTAATAAATTATATTATTTTACAAATAGGTTATATGTAACTCTTTTACACGTCAATATTTTTTTGTCATATTAATCTAAATGAGGCCGGAGTTTCCAAGCTGACTACCCTGAGAAGAAACACCGAAACAAACTCACAGGTCTCTTTTGAAGTCCATACAATCGTCAATAACATATTATGTAAACCATGCAGGTTAACGTGTGAGGTGGCCTTTTGAGGAAAGCACCACGCAGGTTTCAGTGGACCTGTCCAGACAGTGCAAGCATTTGTCAGTTATCATGCAACTCAATTCAGAACTTTGAGGAGCTCAACGAACCGGCGAACAATACCAAAATAGACATTTGGGTAGGCCCAGTATAAGAAAACAACTTTACAACTATCCCAGAGTCGTGAAGCAACACCCGTGCTACCAAGAACAACTACAAACTGAAAGCTTTAGTAACTTGTCAAAAGTTTCCTCAATGTTACACAGCCTGTCGCAATAAAACTCAAGATTAAGAAAAAGTATTGTCATTATCCTTATATGCACATTACGGATATGTAATATGCACACAATCTTTGCCAAGATTGGGTCGAGCAGGCAATAAACAAGGTGGATAAATGCGTTGCCCAATGCAGAGGCCGCGGGCGAGGTCGCGGCGTAAACTAGTTGCACTCATAATATTTACCAACTTGTATGGGGAATCACGGTTTCGCAAAATTGCCAGAAAATTATATAATCGATGATATTCCACTTGTCTTTATGTAAGAATTACACGATGATCGTGATCTTGCAAAATTTTAGATAAGCAGCTGTTTTAGGACATTTGTGCTTAAATTTAATCCAACCATGGTCGCTTAGCAGAATACCTAACCAGCCCAATGTGACACACATTGTCATCCAAAAATCCATCCATCAAACTACTGGACCGATTTAAATATTTTTTCACCATTACAATGCTACATTATCTCTGAGTAACATAGCTTACATTTATTACTTAAAAAAATAAAAATTACAACGAATATTGCAATAACCGCGCGAACGATGTCGCAGGCGAAGTTTTTGCAAAGTATAAAATACGTTTATAAATATTTGACGAAACATGTCGCTTTCAATGTCTTCGAATGATAGACACTAGACAATGACTTCATTCACAGACATTCAAACTATTTTCTACTTGAAACAATAGAAATTACTTATACACACATACATACTTCCCAAAAATATTCCAAGTAGGTCTACTCTAACACAATACAAAAAGACCAAACATCCGCGAAGTTATGAATAAAATATTTGCGAGCTAAAACTGCGACCTGCGCAGGCGACGACCACTGCTACCGTTACTGTCAAAATGTTCGACTTTCTACGACTAAAGTCACGGTCGAAACTCGTAATCCTTGAAAGGTTCGGAAAGGAATATTTGGAACATAACTTAGGCTATCAGCTCCTGCCAGGTATGCGGATTTTTTTTGTAAAAAATCACTTTGCACCACACTAGGAATTTCTACAGTACGTCTACCATGAGTCTTATCAATCTATACTCGCTAGCGACTGTAGTTAAAAAATGCCTGAAAACTTAAAAAAAAAACAAGTTTCTAATTTATTTTTTTGTTGTAAACTAAAGTTTTACTTGCAACTTGCTTGATTGTAATAAAACTCAACACAAAATCAAAACACAGCACAACGCATAAACGAACAACAGAAACAACAACAACAACACAAATAATAAACAAAAGAGGCAGTTCTACGAATATGATGTTCATAAATGTTGCTTTAAAGCCAGCCAAGTGCGAATCGAACTCTCACATGAAGGGTTCCGTACCATTAAGCTTAATTATTATTATTTGTTGCGGTAATAGAAATACACATCTGTGAAAATTACAACTGACTACCAATTATTGTTCTTGAGATACAGCCCGCTGACAGACAGAAGGACGGACAGACAGCGGATGCTAATAATAGGGTTCCATTACACTTTGGGTACGAAACCCTAAAAATTAATAGAGGCCCTCAGACACAAAACACCATATTCAATACTTTAAGACAACTACAATACTAGGGCATCATAGGTAGTTAAGAACAACTTTTGGCCAAACTGTAGCTCGTCAAACGCTTTCGCAATTAGCTTGTAAAGTTCAAAAAAATTGTTAACGTCACATAAAGCCTCCTTCACAACCTAGATTAAAAAATTAAACATGTAGCTAAATCTAATCGTTGTTGCAGGTAATCACCTTGTACGAATTGAAAGACTTTCGTAATACTTGAAATAAAATAGTCTAGAATTCAAAGAGTGTTTTTATTTTCTGTTATTTTTGTTGCAGAATTAACACTCGTTTTGTAATGGAAATGAAACGTGCTGTTCAAGTCATGTTGGCCGAGCACTTTTGCGATGTATGTTGTACCTGTATATTTTGCACCATTTCTGTGACGTGTCTGGTCTACTGGAAGACGTAAAAGTCAATAGATGACTGTACTTGCATCCAAACACGAATGGTTTAATTTAAACTTCATAAAAGATGGTGTACTTATTGTGCACTTCCGTTACAACGTACTAGAGTCTTATTAAGTAACGGTCAGAACAAATCATCATCATCATCATCATCGGCAGCCTTGTTCCACTCACTTCTGAGTATAACCCTCCTCCCTTTTATGGCATGTTTTCCTGGTATGTGCGAGTCTCATCCAGGCCTTCCCCGTAATCTTGTGAAAGTCGTCCCTATTTCTGTTTCTCGGCAACCATTATTTTAGGGCTACATCACCGTGCTCCATCTGCCATCACCATATCTGGCTGAGGGTCCAACCCACCCAAATTACAGAACCGCTAAACTTGTAGTTCGACATATTTAACCTAAGTCGTACGTAGAATTTATATCCCCTTTATTTAGCAATTGAAAAATAGACAATTACATGCTTTTGAAATTATTAGTATTTAGCATTTCTCAAATTTTAGCCTCGAAACAAATATTCTCAATTCAGAGACCAGCGCTAAGTTTAATGATAGACCTAGCAAACAGAACGATTAATGCTAACGAGATCCTCAACTTCCTCAAGCAGCATGCCAGTATTGATTATGACAACACCGCCATTATTCTATCTATGAAGGGATCGATGCTAAGAGGCTGTTCGTTCAAGTTAATTTGGCAACCAATACCTCCACTTATTACATCAGATACACATGGCTACCGCAATATGACATCAATACGTACAAACAAACATTCAACTAACTGCCAATCAATGTTTACAGCGAGAGTTTTACACTTGTTATGAAATAATGGCTACGTTAAAATGCAGACTAATTTCATAAGTAGTGTGCAACTTTTAACAATCTCTAGGCATCCAAAACAAAACTTATAGAGGTACTGTTATATCTTAAAACTTTTAAACTTGTTTCAAAAAAGCTTCACTTTGTTGCAAAAAACGCTGAATTCAATGTATGGAGCTTACGGTATAAGCTCTTTGAGTAATTGCATGTTTAAAGTAAGAAAAACCTTGTGCATAATTTCCTTAATATTGCAGTAGAGGCAAGTACCAAATTTATCAGCCACTTTTTCAACTTCAGCTGTAAATTTAATTTTGGGTTCTAACTGAAAATACTCCTATAAATGGACTATATACGTCAGCCGCCCTTGACACAGTCAGGTCAGTAGAGCCGTCTTCTTTAAGTATGTTTGTTATCAAACATATTTTAATTATAAAAAGTTAACTAATAGTAGTTGGTCAATACAAAGTGGTTCAGCGGCACGCATCGGCCGCCCTACAAGGATGCGGCGCTCACCTGCGCATGCGCCGCCGACAGTGAAAGTGCCGCTCTGACTTCGTAACGGCGTTATGTCACAGCCTCGCGCCTGCGCAGTCGCGCCCCGACTATGACACCGCGCGCGCACCTTTAACACCATCCAAAAAATATTCCGATTTTTTAGGCATAAGTGATCGTACTAACAAGCATGTGCGAGTGAAACTTTGAAAAAAAATTAAAAAATATTTTTTTTTCCAAAATGTCTCCCTTAGTGATAATTTTGTTAAGTGCGTTAGTTTTAGTAAATGCTGTAGAAGTTCCCGACAGCCGGGAGAGTGCGCGCGAAGAGAAGTTACGGAGTGCTTTGATTGACGCTTTCCAGAGCATCAAGAAAGGATCCGCTAAGGGCGGCGTCGACGAGGACCTGGCTTCCGACCTGATCGGCTCCCTCGCCAAGCCTAGTCCTCCGAACTCGAGTCGAAACGATAAACCTACGACGGAGGATGCTTTCGACGTTTTCGCGGACGACGACGGGCTGTCGTTCGCAGACTTCAGCGACATCAAGACTGAAGCGAAACTATCGACTACTGAGAAGTCTCACAATGTGCAGCACATCGTGAAGACGACCACTAAGCCCACGGACAAAACGACTTCGAAACCGAACAAGGATGTGTTGGGTAAACTGAGTGACTCGATCAGGAGCACTGTGAATGAGTCCAGGAGTGCTCTGAGGAGAGACATCGTAGACATGACGGAGCTAATGGGGATCGAGAACATGCTCCGTCTGTTCGACGCTGATATCTTGGTGAAGCAGTGGCCGGAGCTGCAGAAGACCGTCAGCGGGGAGTGTCGTGTGGAGATGCAGGAGTACGTGGACGGCCTGATGGAGCGACAGCTGTGGGCGCTCAAGAGTAAGTACCAACCTTCAAAAACAAAATGTCAAACATAATTTGAACGTCAGAACAAGGTTAATGCATGCGTACGATTTATAGATTTTGGTTTCGAAACTGAATTTTTGGTCGAGTCTCAACTCATGTTGCAAGAATTTTAATGAAGTATAATTAAATATTTTTCACAAGCGATGATATAATGTCCTCGTGTGGATCTGTGCGTTACACAAGATATACTTTTACCGAACATTGTGCAAATAAAACGTGTGCTTATCGTTACATAAACTTGGAGCGATTACTTTTATGTTAGCTATTTAATTTCGAATAAACTAATGTGATTCGCTTTCCAATCTAAGTTTGGAAATATTTAAAATACCGTTTTTCGACGTATTTATCGACAAGCTTTCTATTTGAGTAGCAAGAATTTTGACATACTCGTACTTATCGTGATTTGCAAAAAAATCCCCCAAGATAGCTTTACAAAGGTCACTCTCGTACTTAGTTACCAGTACTATGGTCATAGGTCATTTTGGTCACATACCTATTGTTGTCTATGAAGCCAATCATTTAACGAAAGACGTAATTAGGTAATCCTCAGAAGTTCATTAATTTCAACCTTTAATTTAATACTTTGTCATAACTATATGAGTAACATTTTATTACAAGACTTGCTAAAACTGTTATTTAATGGTTTCCTAACGTAAAATGTTAAGTTCTGATTTAACTGCCATGCGTCGTTTTAAAGGGAGATTAAAGTTAATGAGTGGTTCAGCGAACTATGAATTAATTTCACTGTAGGTATTTAGAGTGTTGCAGAATTTGTTCGAAAAGGTCACCGCGGCCCAGGAACGCAAAGGGCATTAGGATGAACACGGATGGGATTTAGTCTGTAAAATTCTGACACTCCCTACTGCTTCTAAGCTGCTTCTAAGCCATCTATATTTCAGTAACTAGTCGAACTTTGACCCTAAAGTTCAGGATGCTACGAGACGAAAGTTCCGTCACGCTACTTACGAATACTTAAGTACTATCTCTAGTTCAAATATTCGATGAATGTGCGTCGATTAACATTGCATTTGCATGTTTAACGACTGATTTTGAAACTTATCTTGCTTCTTAATATTAAAACTGCCTATTCTTCCGGTAATACAGGCATTTTATGCTTAACTCAGACACCAGCTCCTCACACTGCTAATTGGACACATATTATGTAAAACCTAGAATAAGCTTGTCAAATGTGAGTAGAAAAAAAGAAATTATTGTTATTATCTATTATTATAAAATTAAAATAATTTTACGCAGATATTATTTAATAAGAATTAATTAAGCTAAAGTATGGTTAACGACTTTTAGTAAATTTAGAACTACGAGTTTGATGCCCTACCTGTATTGTATAGGTATTATAATGATTTAGGAAACGAAAACTTACTACATTTGCCTTAGCAGACTTATTTTCAATATCGAAAACATCATTAAATTAATGACACAATTTTTTTTTTATAATTACGTACATCAGTATTATGCCGAGGTCTAGATGAATCACGAATATATTTAAACTAGGTCGCTCTAACGGATGGACAGCAGCAAAAAACACAACAAAACAACTAGTTGTAGTGGGCCAAAGTCTTTCTAAGTTCACTATACCGACTGCGTGGAGTTGCGTAATGAGTTTTAAGCCGAAATTCCGTATCTGGGTCACTAGCGCCGCCAAGCGGAGTTAATAAGATCAAAACGTTTGTTTACTTGCACAACAGATTTCTTTTTTTTAACTTCATTACACTTAAATAACGGCTTTTGCCAAAATCGTGCTGAGATAACCGAATTTTGCTGTACACAAGAATAGACTCTATGTAAAAGAGCTGAAGTGCTATAATTAAACGATAATTTAGAGAGGAAGAAGCAGTGTGTCCTATGGCGAAATTTTGCTTAAATAAGCATGAGTTACGTGCAAAATATTTTGACAATGAAGAGACTTTCGAATTACTTTTGTGTTTTGTACCCGCAGGGTTACCAACGGGACCCTATTAACTATTCTGCTATTCGTCCGTTTGTCTGTCAGCGAGCTTAATCTTATGAACCCTTTAGCTTGGACTTAGAAAAGCGATTTTAGCGGTTTATGGTACGGATCCTAGCCGGCCACTTGGCCGGCTAGGATCCGTACCGTATTTGCTTTGATATGTCGTCAAACGGGGTGAATAGGGATGCGAGGGTGAATAGGGACAAAACTTTGATGCCAATTTTCTCGTTATTTAAGAATAGTTTACCGGTTTTGAGGATACCAAATTCTAAAACAGTTTAAATTGAAAGAAATAGATACATTTTAAACCAATAATGTGATATTCATGTGAATTTTGTCCCTATTCACCCTCGCGTCCCTATTCACCCCGTTTGAACGTACTCGGCTAAATAAGGACAACTGAGAAATAATACCTATAACTCAATACACTAATGTATGAATCATTTTATAATGCTCATCGTGGAATGCAATTGTTAACATCCGAAAAGCACAATGCAACACTTGACTAAGTTGGTACAAACATACTTGACGTTAATAAGTAAATCAGTATTTGCTCCTTTGCTAATGAAATTCCAAATTTTAACAAACCAAGGATTAAGCAATTGAGAATGTTGGGTATTTACTGCAAAAAACCAAGGTTTTCAACTTACTTAATTAAATATATACCGAGAACCAGCATTCTTTATCAATTGTTTGTCCAAGTCATCAAACATGTGGTCCCAAGCACTTGAGTACTTGGTAGTACTCGTACTTAGCTAAGTTGTACCAGCACACGTACATTATACTTATTTACTTGAATCTGAACAAATAGTACATTTCCGCCTTATTCTCATGGACATCAGGATTTAATCATAATATTTAGTTAATCATCTGCTTAGGATCAAGGTCTATCATTCCTTTTCGAGAAATCCATGCACACACACACTAACATTAATTTATTTTGTTTCTCTATTCACCTATTCAATTGGTTTACGTACTGTCTCTGGCAGGCATCAGGATGTGCTATTTGCTCAACTGCCCCAAAAAGAGTCCATCCTATTGCCAAAATGCTGAAATTCACTGACAAATGTAGTTACTCAGCGAATTAGCGAAATTTACTGAAAAATGGAAAAACACATCAGCTTTGATTACTATAGTTATGGTTGGTTAGTATAGGTATTCATCATCATCTTCCTGCCCTTATCCCATGTTACTTGGGGTCGGCGACCCCTTTTTATTCTTTCATTCTGTTATATCAGTCGTCATTCTATCACTAACTCCCTTCTCTTTCATATCGCTCCTCACACAATCCATCCATATTTTCTTTGGCCTTCCTCTCCCTCTCCATCCATCCACAATAAGTTTCATCCCTCCTCTTCACATGTCCATACCAAGACAAGCGATTCCCTTTTAACTTTTCCGTCACTGGCGCCACTTTTAAAGTAATTATAGATATTACACAACATAATATTCAGAAGAAAAAAAGAAAGAAATGCATCTAGTTAATAATTTGCACTGTGGAAGTTATAAATCATGAAAGGGAAATGGCACACTAAGAATAAGTTAGATTCTAACTACAGATTACAGCAACATAGGTTTCACTTCACATTGCACACGCTAACTTCACAAAAAAAAAAAAATGTGATTTCATGCACGCTCTACATAAAACTTTGCTCAACTATTTACTTTACTTTTCCTTATTGTTGTTTTAAACGTAAAACTGCTCTAAAACCTGAAAACTGGCAATAAACAAAAACGTACAATAGCGTGCATGCATGATTCTAAATTGACCTTTCCTATGTAGAAATATTTTTGTAATTCATTTATCACTTCTATATCAAACTAGTTGAGGATATCATAGTAAATAAATAAATTACTTATAAACGGCATACTACAAGCAAAACCATAGACATTTATTAAATGCACTGGGCCAGCAGTTGTGTGTATCGAAACAAAGCCTCTCCCAGTGGTAGTCAATATTCTAAATATAAAATTCTTCCCTTACCGAGTGATTGAGTGGCTGATAGATAGCTAGATATTGGTGGAGAAAGCGAAAATGTAGGCTCCTTGAATAGTGTAGGGGAGCACTAAGAGGATTTCCAGAAATTCTTACGGGAACGGGTAAAACGGAATATGCGCGTACGAAGTCGCGAACAAAAGTTAGTGGGAACATAATAGGCTTTTTCTTATACTTTTGGAGGAATCCTTTCAAGAAGCTCAATATTTTTAACTATTTTTTCCACATATACTCGACTCAAAATACCAATTTACTAAAACAGCTAAAGGACCAAGTATTACAGCATATTTCTTGAGTTTCACCAAACTTTTCGCAAGTTAACAGAACTGACATTACACAATGATGCCATTTGTCAAAAGGCATTTAAGATTAGGTCGATGACCGGATTTAAATGCCTTTTTGGAAAGAAGATAGGTAAATAAATGCCAGGTTCTGATGCCCAGCCGTTAATATTCATATCTTTAGTAATTGATGTTTGTAATTTATTTAATTCTTTGTTTGTCGGTCGTCTTGAACGATTGAGTCTTGTCCGTTTTCTTTTTGCATGCCGCTTGTACGATATCTTAGGATTAAGTATTAAGTCATTTGGCTAGTTTAACGGCTTGTAAATACAGCCCCAATACGTCCAAACTTGTCTGATTCGTGAGTTTTTAATTCTGCAGCGTAAGAAGGAACTATGAAGTGTGACTCAACTTAGCTATAAGAACATCATAGGCTGAATCAACATTATCTGCCTAGCCTTTTCCCAACTGTATTGTGGTCGGCTTCCAGTCAAGCTGGATTTAGCTGAATACCAGTATTTTACGTGGACCGGCTGCCTACCAGACCTCCACAAACCATTGACTGGATAACACGGTACTTCATGGCAAGACTGGAGTCAGATTTATTGGCTTCTAACTATCTGTAACAACTGCCAAAGATCTACAAATGACAGCCAGGACCAAGGGCTTAACGTGCGGAAACTCGGTATTTTACGATGGTCACCCATCCACAGACCAACCTTGGCAAGCGTTGCTTAATCTTGAAGATCGACCCGTGCGGCTGTTATTATCGAGCCACGAGCTCGTCAACATCATAGACTGATTGTTGACTGAAAACCTCACTGTTGGTCACACCCGCGCCGTACACCATAATCATAACACACACATGACGTAAAAATTCCGATACATTAGCAACTGCACTATTACACCACAGCCGACCTTCAGCGGCTTTCCTACGACGCGGTGTCCCAACCCACCAGCTTAGTTTGGCAAGAACGCGGGCTTATGTAACGATGGCCGGCTGCTGTCTCCACGTTCGAGTGGCCACTTGATTCGATTATGTATAGTTATGTTATCTGTAGAGCCAAACTTGCGTTTTATATTTCTGTTTTGTTTAAGGCTATCGTTGGTTTTGACCATTGAAAAGATGGATGGTATGAGGAAAGGAAGTTAGTGATAGCGTGACGATTGACAGAACAGAATGGAGGGAAAAAGTGTAGCGTCGACCCCAAGTTATATAGGACTAGTTGACCCGCGCAACTTCGTCTGCGTCACAATTTCATTTCTGCTCCTCTGCTCCTATTGGTCTTAGCGTGATGATATATAGCCTATAGCCTTCCTCGATAAATGGGCTATCTAATACTGAAATAATTTTTCAAATCGGACCAGTAGTGCCTGAGATTAGCGCGTTCAAGTAAACAAACAAACAAACTCTTCAGCTTAATATATTAGTATATACATTTGCAAAATAAACCACAAGCAAATTACATGGTAAATAAGGGCAGGAAAATGATCTGTGGCTTTGCACGAGTCGATTTGGCGCCAAAAATGATCCGGCAACTTAAAATTGGTCCAACTCGTACCAAAATCGCTTGGTAACATTGGATATCTAGAATCCTTAACATCATACCTTCCATTATCAGTGATCATATCGAAATCAAAGTCAACTTTAATTTTGTGTCTTCTCTACATTAACTAAGAAAGATCCTTCCAGCTTTTGATTATTTTATATTGATGCATTGCAGCTAATGGAGGAGCTCGTGGCTAGATAATAACAGCCATACGGGTCCATTTTCAAGGTTAAGTAACGCTTGCCAAGGTTGTTCTGTGGACGGATGACCATCTTAACATACCGAGTTTCCTCCCGCTTCGGAAAGCACATTAAGCCGTCTGTCCCGAGTGTCATTTGTAGATCTTTGGCAGTCGTTACGGATAGTCAGAAGCCAGTACTGGCTTCTCACTCGTCACTTCATGGCCGACTGGAGTCAGCTCCAGTCTGAGCCGTGTTACCTAGTTTACGGGTTGTGGAGGTCTGGTAGGCAGCCGCTCCACGTAAAATACTGTTATTCAACTAAATCCGGTTTGACTGGAAGCCGACCCTAATTTAGTTGGGAAAATTACTGCATTTCAGCTAATACATATTTTTAGTAGTTTTGTAACTTGATCCTTAATTTCTTATTCCACATTTCTCCAATGTCTGACCGTGACTGCATGTAATTCCCCATGTTCCCTGTCTCTGCTGACCAGTGTCTGCTCTGTGCGAGGTCAACGCCTCCAACGAGCAGCTCGATGAATGCTCGCTATAACAATCGCCGCCAATGTCAGCGGATCTGCATTCTGTTGGGAAATGCAAGATGTGGAAATTACTAACACAAGCTGACCTTGTACTCTGTCTCTCTTCGGCATAATGTTTGGGTTGATTTTCGGCCTTTATTTATAATATCCTCGTTTTTTTTTTGTATTTTGCAATTTAGTGCCTCTACCATCTAAGAAGCTAGGTTGCCAGTGTTGTCCCACTGCATGGCCTCTCCCTTCTCACATTCTCACACATCACACTTCTGTCATTCTTCTGTTCGTTTATGTTACCAGGCCCTACTAGTCCTTACGATAAGAGTCAACTATAGCTTCCGCCTCCGACTACGCCTGCGTGAAAGACGAAGATTATCCCAAGTGTGCCAAGAATCATACAAATCCGTTCAGCCACTAAGACATAAGACAGGCAAACAGAAAGAGTTATGCTTTGGCATTTTTAATATTAGTATGGACGTATGGCCTACCGAACCACCACCACCATCCTCCTCGTCTTGAAAATCTGCTATCAGCAGGGTGCCATATTAAAATACATTGATTCAAAACTAATCCCCTTGAGTCTTGAGTATAGTTATTATTTTTATCTAATTATAATTACTAATGGATTGAAATAAATGATTATTTATATTTTTAATTGATAGTCATGCTAGAGAAACATAATTTATGACTAGATGATCTTTTACTCAAAAAAGTCAGACAGAATTAAATTGATGTTTTTTTGAACCATAAACCACAATTTCTAAACTAGACAATTAAACGTAAATTAATTTAGAGTCAGTCGACATATAGCGTGATTGGAAAACATTAGTGTTCTGGACTGCTACGAGTACATGAACCGAACTAACGAAAGAAAGCGGAATGTCAAAACATTACATTTTTCACATAAAACTATGAGAGATGTTTTGACATTGCCTTTACAATTTAATTTTGAATTTAACAGAATCGACTCTATCCACGAAATGGTTGTAAGGCGCCGCTGGTTGTTTCCAAAACACGCTTTTATCTACATTAACTCGTTTATTCCTTCTATAATTAACTTTGATAGACAATCGAATAACACTGACTGTGTAACAAAACAGCAACTGTCATAGACTGCGGAAAGTACATTCTGCGTAGTCCTCATGCGGATTGAAGACGTTATCATATTATAAATCTGTACTATGTATATAGTACAGACGCACAGTAGTGCTAGTAGTAGTAGTAGTGGTAGTAGTAGTAGTAGTAGTAGTAGTAGTAGTAGTAGTAGTAGTAGTAGTTGTAGTAGTTACGCATCCTATATGTATATATAGGCTGCGTAATCTCTTCATCATATCAGCCGAAAGACGTCCACTGCTGCTGGGTTTGCCATAATAAAACTCTATGAGTCATACAAATTCTTAAGTTAAAGCCTGTGGGTTTAACTTAAGGTTTTGTACGTTGGTTGACAGGACGATGTAACTGTCCCTACTCTTGCCAGCGTTGAATTAACGCTGGCTAATTTGTTGAAGATCAAAATAAATAAATAAAATATTAAATTTTAGTGCATTCTAAGGGAGTTGGTCTACTGTCAGCAGCACATCCCATTTGGCTCAAATAATCTCGGTGAATTCCCGTTAAGGTCGCGGTATCGCCGGTCGGCTGCGGTGGACCAATTCCTTTGCACATTCCACATCCACGACTTTCCCCTTTTAAAGTACTTTCATTGGACCTTCTGTATTCTTACATATTATCACGTTTATCAGCAACAGCTAACTAGTAGCATTGTACTCGCATCGTGAGAGATACGCCGCAGATCAGCGACTTTCATCTTGTCATACTGTTGCCGTTGCGTAAGGTCGCGGGTTCGCTTCCCAGTCCGGTTGCTCGCCGCTGTATGAGCTGGGTGATTGCCTATTGTTTGTAATATTGCAAGTTCATTATGGTTGTTTGAAATGTGGAAAATTGGCAATTTTTTTTTTAAGGTTGGGCATGAATGGTCTTAGTTCAGTGTGGCTTCTGAGAAATGGTTTGGGTTGGTGGTTAGGTACTGTTTCTTAAATCAACAATATTTTCAAAAACAACACTATCGATTGCTGTCTCAGTTATAAGACGCACATTTTGTATTTTTCTCTTTGCACAATTTACTCACGTTCTACAAATATTTATAAGTTTTAAGTCATAAGACGTCGGTTTATAATAATTAGACACACTATCGCGTTTAATAAACATGCGTACAAAATGTTATTTGAGAGGAAATCGCAACTTTGTGACGCTTTGTTTGTAGTTCTTCTTATATTCTTATACCTATTTAAAGAATAAAATAATTATCAAATATTTGAGAACTAATATATTAAAAAAAAAACACGCTATGCAGGAAACATGTGTATATCCGTATATTTATTTATTAAACCCTTTACGCACACAAGTATATAGAAGCGGACCGTATTCCCTACCAATCAACTAACCTATATACGCTCTGTATTTTATTTGCATTCTCTGCATATCGCCAACTATCAAAACTTCAACAACTATCAAAGACACCTAATTCTGCATTTAAAGATTGTCGTACGACTAACAATTGGTTTCAATGCATTACATTATGCTATTTCATGGCCACTGTATGCAAAAGCCATCGCGTAACCTCATGCTAATGCCGCGGATGACTACAAACTAAGGTTGCCATAGTGGTGTGCAATCCTGTTTTTTCTGTTCCGTGTGTGCAATTAAACGAAAGTTGTCAAAATTATGTCATTGTCAAACATGACGTATGACTATGACATATGTATTTCAAAAGAAAATGTGTGTATCTATGATTCATCAGTAACCTTTCTCGTATTTATGCCTTTCAGTTTCTTAGAAATTCGTTAGCAATAAAAAAGAAGAGTGCTTCGTTGGTCAAGCTGTCTAAAGTCGCAACCCCAGTGCTGAGAGGCCAAGGGTTTGATTACCAGATTGAGCAAATCGTTGTTTGGTTTATCCGAGTGTATTATCCAGTAGCAACCTTGTTTCTGCATTATTTTTTGGCTGGTCAATGCCAAAAACATTTAATAAAATAGCACTTAAAAAATATTGTCGAAACATGGATCTACGTTAGATGTATGTTAAAAGTTTGTTAGAACATAGTTCACACTTTGAACAAACAGACATAGCTCAATTAATCCTAATAATATATAAAATTCTTCAGGAAGGCCGAAGAAAAGATAAATGGATTGTGTGAGCAGCGATATGAAAGAGATGGGAGTTAGTGATAGCGTGACGGCTGATGAGACAGAATGGAAGAAAAATACGTGTTGCGCCGACCCCAAGTGACACGGGATGAGGGCAGGGAGATGATGATGATAACATTCTTCCGTTACTGACCGCTTGAGTGACTGGCAGACAACACACAGCTGAGGTCGTAGAGAGCTGAAATTTGGCATGTAGGTTCCTTGGGGAGTGTAGGGGAGCACTAAGAAGATTTCCGAAATACCTACGGGAACGGAAAAAGAACGGCGAAAAAACGGAATTCGTCCAAAGCTTTAGAAATAAAGTTTGTGAATTGTAACAGATTTACACAAGTTGCGTAATAATGCTAATTAACTTTTATGCATGAAAATGTAATATAATGATTAAAAATAAAATAAGGATAATGTAATATAATGATTAAGGTTACCGGCACTATATGTTATGTGACAAGTGCCGCAGATGCTCCTAGTAAAGTGATATAGGTATACAAAGTAGTGTACTTAGATATTATAATAGATTCTGTTTTATTAAACAGAACCAGACGCGATTTGACAAATCTGTTTGTATGTTTTTATTTTAGCCATAGAGAAAAATATAATCTTATTCCTACTTGTAGTTTTACATCGAGTTCGAGTAAGAGAGAGATCTAAGCTCCTCATAATTAAGCAATTTGCCTATTTAAAATAAATATCAGCAGCTCAAGGTAGCCCAGTCTAATTATTAATATTGTACCTATATTCCATAAATTATATTATTATTTCAAAATAAAATACGTCAAAGTAAGTTATTAAAATTCACTCAGTCTCAAAATACTTACGACACATTCGACATTTGAATCTGACGAAGAACGTGCGTCGCGGGTGATCTGCGCGTGCGCTGGTGTTTGCAACCGTTTCGACATCTGCTATAGGCAAAGCAATAAACTCGGTGGATTAGGTCTCTGTTTTTTGAAAGAAATAAATGGATTAAGAAACATAACTAAACTGAATAAAGAAAAGAAGAAATAATTTGAAATAGAACAACAAACAATATCGTAAGATCTCTTTAAAATCTCTTTGAATTCGGAAGTTTTTGCTTGGTGTTTACTTTAAAATTTGAAAGTTTTGTTTTATGAAATGTTGAAATTCGAACACAATTTATATTGCAACTGAATAAATTGAATTGAATTCTCTATGATCCTGTCAACTTACACAAGCTACATATTTCTGTTTCCAATTTGGCGCGGAGACCGTATAGTGAATTAGTCATCATGATCTTTGTGCTCTTGTTTCGTGTTATTTAGTGCCTTGCCTGTATAACACGTAAAGCTGACAGGGGTGTCAGCTTTTGCTATCTTTATTCCGTTTTCTTTGCGTATCGTTCCTCACACAACACATCTAGCTATTCTTTGGCCTTTCTCTCCCTCTCGGTTCAATCACATTTATATTCTCCAATCTTTTGAAATAATATCAAATAGTAAGTAACACTCAATTCACCATCCGCCCAGCTTTTTTCCAACTTTATTAAGGTCGGATTCCAGTCAAACCGAATTCAGCTGAATACTACTGTTCTACTAGTATATTACGAGGACCGGCTGCTTACCAGAACTCCACAACCTAATAACTGGGTAACACGGTACTTCTTGGCAAGACTGGATCAGATTTTCTGGCTTCTGACAAACAATAACGACTGCCAAAGGTATACAAATGACAGCCGGGACCAACAGCTCAACGTGTTTTCCAAGGCACGGAGGAGTCTCGGTATCTTAAGATGGTCACCCATCCACAGACGGACCTCGGCAAGCGTTGCTTAATCTTACAGATCGATCCCGAGCTCCTTATTTAGCCGCGAGCTCCTCCATAGTAGCACTCAATTACATCTCAATAAACTATTTCCTGTCCCTTTTCAAAGAAAGAATCTGAAGCGGAAACCATTCCAGCAAATCAAGAATGGCTTAATGCAACGTCATTAAGCCATACTGGGCCAATATTTCACTGGAAATACCATCATAAGGCACAAAAACCCTGAACCTACCATATCAGTTGAGCTATTCGACACGGTGGGGCGAGGCCTTGTTCCGAGTAGCAGCCTTGCGCCGGCGCAGGTTCCCCTTTATAGCCGTGCGCAATGTCCTGCGCAGTCGGACCGGACCGGACGGTCGCCGGACCGGGCCGGACGTACTACTGGGACCGATAGTTTCACTTTCGATACAGCTATGTGCTGTTTAATATGTGGGCAACTGTGTGTTCATGCTTGTTGATTTTCTATATGATTTTCCTCATATTGTTCTGTGTTGATACTTTTCTTTTCTAAGTATCGGGAAAATCCCAGAAGTTAGTCAAAGTTGCGTGCGTTTGTACGGGCCGTTTCGACCAGGTAGAGAAACTAAAACTAAGTGTTCTGCTTTCCGCTGAGAGCAAAGATTTTTTTTTAAATTACGACATTGTTAAGCTCAAAAAAAATACATATTCTTGCTTTATTTCCAATTATGAAATAATACGATAGGTCTCAATTCTGTCGGACTCTGGGTCTGAAATGGCGCAGAACTCTTTTTACCGTTTTCCACGTTTCTTCTCTTCATCAACAGACCCTCGTTATCAACTATGCATAACCCATCGAGACAATTCAAATGAGCTCAAACACGATCGACCTAGTAGGAATGGATGTGAAATTACTTTTTGAGACTTCGTCTGAAGACTTATTCAAGGTCATATATATGTATATGCGTTAGCCATCGAAATCGAAGAAAAAAAAACATATTCTTGCTCTACTCCAGATGACAAAAAAACTACGGTAGGTCTCAATTCTGTCGGGCTCTGGGTCTGAAATGACCATTCTTCTTCGCTTACAGGAATTTATCTAAGAAAACCTTGGAATTTCTTTGACGCAGAAAAGCTTAAGGATTATTTTGTTTTGAAAAATTAAATTTATGTCGCTTGGGTCAGAGCTGTGTGCAGAGGACGTTTTTCTTTCTTTACTATTGATAGGCACGCGTTTGACCACTATCTCACCTGATGGTAAGCGATGATGTGGTCGAAGATGAAGCACGCTAGCTTAGAAGTAACCTATTCACTCTTGACTTAAAGACTCCCAGGTTGTAGCTATCAGGAAACACAGACTCCGGCAGGGAGTTCCACTCCTTAGCTGTACGCATTATGAATGTTTTCCCAAAACGTTTTGTGCATATGGGTGGGATGTTCGTCTTGTGGTTCGATGATGGAACGGGCTTGGCGGAATTAAATTATGCAATTCCGTCGCACGTTCCCCAAAATGCAACCAGTAGAAAACCGACAGGCTAGCAACTCGTCGTCGATGTTCAAGACTTTGGAGCTTCGTCGCGACGAGCTTCTCATTGCCGATGATCCTCTTGGCTCGTTTCTCAATTGAATCAAGGGCATCAAGCTGGTATCTGGCAGATCCGTCCCAAAGATGAGAGCAGTATTCCATTCACGATCGAACTTGCGCTTGATAGAGTTTGAGCAGCTGTTCCGGCGTGAAGTACCGTCTCACCTTTGCTAGGATCCAACTTCTTTGCAGCCACTTGAGCTGTTGCCTTTATGAAAGGGCCAAAATCGAGAGTAGATGCTAATGTAACCCGAAGAAGCTCAAATTGGTCGGTTATCAGAACGGTTTCACCGCGGAAAGATTTTGGGAAGGTTTCTAAATTTCTTATTTTATGGGTCACAGTTTTTCCTGAACACATTCCGACGACTACTTTACACATTCCAATATATATAAAGAAAAAAGAATACCTATGATTTATTTTCTGTCATATTGTGAGAAAAGTTGTTAGCTATCTTACTATCTTTACTTATAACCACAAAATAAACAAATAGCAAAACTTGACATGTCTTTTACATTTCCCCATGGGCATGTAGGTAAACGAAATATCTATAAATCCCCAGTAGATATACTACATAAGCCCTTGGCCCATAGATAGCCATCGAATAGCCAAAGCTGGCAACACTTTCTATAATATGTAACACTACGTGTCTATGGTTTCCTTCTGTTCCTACTGTTAACGCTTGTAAGCGAAAGTGGTTTCACAAAGAATTTTTATTGCATTTTTCGCCGCTTAGTGTAATTTTATGTAGAACACTGGTTAGAGATCTATGTTATAATTTATGTGTAGCACAGTATATGAAGTCCAAAACTCATATTCTTAATGTAATCCTTTATTGTTTTGTTTCAGGCATCTAGGGCCCATACAATAAAATACATAAACATAAAACAATAACTATAAATAAATTAATACAAATTGCAATTGATTAAAACTGTAAACTACTGCACACGAAATGACGGCGTCGTGTATCGCTGACTGGTGTCGCGCAGCTGGCCGCGGAAACGTCGATACACGACACCTTTCGGCCAAAACTCAGCGTTGAGGAACATCTCGAGCTGATGAGTTGGGACCCGCACCACAAACAACTTGAAGTTTGTGTTGTGGCGCGAAAAAAAGAACGATTATGCCTATATTGTCTGACACCTCCTGTGACCTCAGTGCGGGTTTTATAGTATTGAAGCTAGATAACCGCGCGTCTACCGACGATGTTGAAACTACTTTTTTTTTTTCAATATAAATTACCATAAGTGAACGCATGCTAATGCGATCGAGTACGTTTAAGGCCTCTGAATTTCAATAAATTCTAAGTAGATAAATAACAACTTAGTTGAAGACACTTAATCTACTATTTAACGTAAGTAATGGATTGAGAAATCTGTCAAACAATTCTTGAAGTATTTTTGAGTTAGGCTAAGTATTGGCTCATAACTAATTGTCTATGATCTGTGTGGTATCCTTCACATTTAGGCTTTAAAATATTGACGATCAAGTCTAGCTGACATACAAATAGTATTAGCACTTAATTAACTAAACCAATACACCTCTTAGGAAATGCTGACTGGTACTAAAGCTTGTACGGAGGTAGGAAGTAGTTGCTGAAAGCTTGTAAGCTTTCAGGCCCTATGATATACTAGAAACAACGTTTAGCATGACCTAGTAGAATGAGACTTTACCTATACTGCCTTGCTTTCACTATCTATATAGGTAACTGTTTTTAACAGTAACACTTATATGGTTCTGTCAACCCAAGAAAATTTTACAAAGTCTTAATTCATAATTTTCGAATCAGTAGAATACGCCCGCAACTAAGCCCGAAACTACGGACTTCGGACTTAAAGAGTAGCCCCCTGTTAATCATGATGCAAATTTTCACCCATTGTATTGTGTAAGGTTCTCTGTATTCCGCAATTATAATAGGTTCAGTTCCTCGAACACAAAATGATCACAAATGTATTGTATAAAATTGTGCAATGCGCGTTATGCAGCCGTGACCGGTTGAATGAGTTTTCAAAAACAATTGACTAACGTTTCATTTGTGGCGGGTCTTGGGTAGTTTTCCAAAAACCGAGGATTCAGGCTCCAGGGGAGGAGAGAATTCTGTTGAATGAGAGTGTCTCTAGTCCCCGGTTTATTGGGTGGAGAACCCACGTACAATGAAACCTTGTACTTGGAATTTACACCCAACACGAAGAAAAAAATCCTTACATATTCTTAAGCTTGTTATTTACACAAATTGCAAGCCACTGCGTGTGCGCAGCTCAACCTTCACCGCTGCCCATCAAACCATTATCATCGGTAGGCCGAAGACGCGTGGGAACCATTGTATGCCACATGACATGGGTCGAGGACCTTCCATGTGGAACACCCTCACTAGCTTTTCGTGCATATAAATTCTAGCAATTAAGTTTAAAAGTGGTCTTGAAGTAAGTAAAAAAAAAACATTAATTCTTTGCCACACATGCTTAATTCCTTGTGAAGAATATGTGGAAGCATTCCTGGTTAATGCATTAACCTGTGATCATCTGGACGCAACAGCCGTCGCGACGCAACAACAATTGAATAGTTTTATTGTAAATAAATCGGCGGACGCCATGTTTTTTGGTCGATCGGGGGCCTTAGGATACCAAACACTGCGTTTTTTAAAAAAAAGAAGTATTAACCGCGTGATTTGGAATGGCATGTGGGGTGCCATTATGCGTCAATTTCATATGACGCCCAATGGCAGACCCGTGTGCCGACGAAAACCCACAGAAATATTTGGTTTTGTGACATAAGTTTAGGTTTGATTATGCCTCTAAGGCCTGCTAGCACCTCCCCGTCTTTTCTTTTACCTCTTAAAAGTTAGGTGTCGAGTTAATTGCTAAAATGACGTTAATTATGCCATACAAAATGGCCCCAGGTTAGCCAAAAGGTAAATCTGGTTTGAGCAAGCGAACCTTACTGGATGTTTAAAAACACTGAAGATATTTGCACACCAATTAGTTTTAAAATCAAGTCACGGTCACCAAAAGCAAGCTAGATAACGCTTTGATATTGGTGAAGACCACAATAATGAAAGACGTAATGTAACATAAGAATCAGGCATGGGCTTATTAAATTGATCACAGACTAGCGCTATCACTTACCTCCCTTGCAGTCGGCGCGCACGCGCCGATGACGTTTGGTTGCGCAACCGGTTGCGTACGTGAGAGGAGAGTGAGTAACCACTAGTAACCGGTGAACCAGTCGGTCACGTAACCGCGGATGACCGGATGTGTTGCTCCGGTATTGTCTTACGACCATGCACGTGGCTCCTATCAGCTACACAATGGCCCAGGTTGGACTTGTTACCGACAAACTGAAAGAGGGTAGAGTCGAGCGTCTGTAGGTCAGTAGTCATTAAGCTCTCTATACATCGCAGAGATAGCTGGATGTGAGCTGACATCATCTTCAACATTGACAGTGGTTTAAATCTTCCACCTAATTCAAACCTTGTGTCATCTACCTAACCAAGTGCAGTTAGGGTCAAAACTTATAAATATGGCTGCGCCGCGACGTCGTGCGCGCATGTGCCATGGTTTTCCCGTTCCCGTAGTTTCGGAAAATCCTCTCTTACGAGAAGTTCTCCCCTTACGGAGTCAGGGAAGCTTCATGCTTCATGCAAATTTCATCGACGGTCACCGATTTTTCTTTCACGATTTCAGTGTGGGCCCCATAATTAAAGTTGTATCTACATAATGTTGAGTACTATGAGCCCATTTCATTAATTGCGTTTATACTGTTACACGGTGTATATTGATGATTGATATCGAAAAGGCAGAGTCATACATAGTTTGAAAAACCGGCCAAGGCGAGTCGGACTCGCGCACACGAAGGGTTCCGTACCCTTCGTGCATAGAACATTAATAAATAATATGTTAAATATATAAAAGAAATCTGGCGTAACTTAATATTCAAATTTAATAGTAGTTTATCGAAAAATATACGACAATGTTATTCTACCACGATTCTATTACGAGACCATTGACCGACCAATGACCATTATTAATTTAGCAGATTACAAACTTTTAGTAAAATGACAATAGAATCGTGTTGGAATGACGAATTTATAAAAAATAGCAGACTTGGGGCCCTGGTGACGGTCGCGGGTAGCCGATGGATGCGAGACCCGCCTTACCTTAATTTTTATTATTTGTTGTTATAGTGGTAATAGAAATTCACAATCTGTGAAAATTTCAAGTGTTTACCTATTACAGTTCTTGAGATACACCTGCCCTGAGTACAGCCCGCTGACAGACAGACGGACGGACGGATGAACAGCGGAGGCTTAGTAATAGGGTGTCGTTGGTTACCCTTTGGATACTAAACCCTAAAAATTATCGGCAGTAGGTACCACCCACACTTTATATTCATAAAACTGACGATTGGGAAAGCTGAACATCAGAACTCAACCTTACATTAGTTTCACTTACAGTAAATATCTTGTTTCGAATGTAACGAGGGGCGTAAAATGTGGGTAACATACATATTATTCTGCGGCCCTGCCCCGCCTCACCCTGGTAGTGGGAGGATCATGTTTTTGACATCGATATTATCTGTGCCACTATGCCATGTGTGCGCTTCAAGCCAAGCATTGCATAAATCAAACAAATTGCTATATTGCTTGGTTTATAAGTTTATTGGCCCTGGTTTTCATTCTAGTCCATCTTGTTTTGTAAGCTGTTCGGCAGAACACGCCTTTTGAACTGGTACTATCAAATTATGCTCAAATATTTAAACGTTAAGTTTTGGCTTAGCTACAATACTCGTTTCGCATATAATATTTATTTGAATTAGAAATTATATTCATATTCTTTTTTTTTATTTATTTACGAATGGGCTTGCTCTTGACCGCATCATCTGCCTAGCCTTTTCCCAACTATATTGGGGTCGGCTTCCAGTCAAACCGGATTCAGTTGAATACCAGTATTTTACGTAGAGCGGCTGCCTACCAGACCTCCACAACCCATTAACTGGGTAACACGGCACTTCTTGGCAAGACTGGAGTCAGATTTACTGGCGTCTGACAATCCGTAACGACTACAAAAGATCTACAAATGACAGCCGGGACCAACGGCTTAACGTGCTTTCCGAGGCACGGAGGAAACTCGGTATATTAAGATGGTCACTCATCCACAGACCAACCTTGGCAAGCGTTGCTTAACCTTAAAGATCGACCCGTGCGCTGTTATTATTTAGCCACGAGCTCCTTGCTCTTGACCACAATCAATGAAAAATAAACTAGGTATAATAGTTGTAGTTTTTCACATATACGTCAACATATTCGTGCTAGGCTCTGTTATGTTTAATTACAACAGAATCATGCGTATAATTGTTTTAATCAATGTTCAAGGCACAATACTTCAATACAAGAATCAATTACCAAAACAAGTTAAGCATTTCCAAAACTAATTGAACTCAATTAAACCGAATCTAAACCAATAATCAACCAATGAGAAAGTTCCATGAAATGATCTGCGGACAGTATGTCAGGTCGCTAAACCAGGACAAGCATATGTGCTGACATAAGTGCGAGAGGGACAGCTATATGGCATTACGTAAGGTGTCAGGTTCGATTCTCGCGCGGTTCAATCGCTTCTGCGAGGAAAATGCGCGTTGCAAAATGTTTGGCTAAGTTATGAAAGTTGGAACCTAAATCTCATTATGAGGTTTAAGTTTGTAATAATGAAGTTAACGTTAATGGTAGAAGAAGGAATGTCATACTCGTTACCTAATGTGGGGAAATTATAAGACAGAACTATACTTCTTGGAGAATCCAGCCTAGTGATGCCTCACTTGGTAACTATTTCATAAGCTTGAACATCTGATGCTAAGCATGAGGCCTGCGTCGGTTCTCTTTTACAGATTGTTTATAGGGTTCCGTACCAAAATGGTAAAAAGGAACCTTTATGGTGTGTATGAAAAAGTTTGTCCGTCTATCACAACTGGATATCTCAAGAACTGCTAATACTATCAACTTGAAATTTGTAATAGTTTTACATGACGTTTGCTCAATTATTAGCAAATAAAAAAGATTTTTTTTTTTTTTGCAAAAACGCCTGAATAATTATGAAAGATCGCTATTTGCACATTCTCAAGCATTTTTATTTTTTGTAGGCCGCTTGGTTTTCGACTTTTGACGAAAAAACTAAAATTGCAATATACACCGCAGTGTTAAAATTCACTGTCAAATACAAGCCTTCTAAATGATGGTACTGAACCCGGTGCGCGAATCCGACTCAATCTTGACCTGGCTTTTTTCGATAAAGCAGCCCAACGTGTCACCCTGGGTTATGTTTTCTTCATTTATCTTTGCTGTAACTTTTATGGTGTGGCTTCCACTTGTTCAGCTGAATAATGGGTATTTAATAACATTGTTCGTCACCACTCAATCATCCGTCCAACTCTACAGAACTCCTACTATTACTACCTGCTACAGCTCTTGTGAGGACTAAATAAGCCTCCATTGTCTTATGCCTTGGCATCAATTATCATCATCATCATATCAGCCGAAAGACGTCCACTGCTGAACATAGGCCTCCCCCAAACATCGCCACAATGACCGGTCCTGCGCGTCTCGCATCCATCGGCTACCCGCGACCGTCACCAGGGCCCCAAATCTGCTATTTTTTATAAATTCGTCATTCCAACACGATTCTATTGTCATTTTACTAAAAGTTTGTAATCTGCTAAATTCATAATGGTCGATCATTAGTCGGTCAATGGTCTCGTAATAGAATCGTGGTAGAATAACATTGTCGTATATTTTTCGATAAACTACTATTAAATTTGAATATTAAGTTTCAGCCAGATTTCTTTTATACATATATTTTAACATATTATTTATTAATGTTCTATGCAATCTGATGTAGTAAGAAGTTTTTAATTCATTTGTCATTGTGTAAGAGATTACCATTCTGTGCCATTTCTTTCAATGGAGTGTCAGTGATTGACCATTGGAAAGTCATAATGACGCTTTAATATTAGTAGATCACCAAACTTGTCAAAATCAACAATTATGAAGTCAATGATAGACCATTCTGACACTATTGTAATAGCAGACTTGAGGCCCTGGTCTTCGGTCCACCTTGTGCGAGGCCTACCAACGTTGCGTCTTCCGGTACTCGCAGAAATATATGACTTAAAATCTGGAATGAGTAATTATCGCTATTAAAATATCACATTTTTTATAGCCTAGAGCCTCTGCTCATAATTGTTTGGAATCGATACTTATCGAATACCATATTAGTGGATCGATTTGGTAAAAGACCATTTCGTTTCGCATTTTACCGAACCACTAATCCGCGGAATAGTTTCAATTCGAGCAACCAATGGCTGCTTACATAACTACCATTACTGGCGACCCAGTAACCGAGTGCCCACCATGCAGGCAGCATAGTTAGCTCTACTTACGACGAATTCTAATGAACAGTTCTAGGAATTGATCGCCTATTGCGGGTTTTTTTCTTACTTATGGGTTAGGAGGTGACTGTGAGTCTGTAGATTTAATTATTTGGAAAACAAACAACTATAGATGTATTCCTTGTAGATGTATTCTATGGGTTATGAACTTATGGAGGTTTACTGTGAGTCTGTTGAGGTTGTATCCCTTGTAACATTGTAGTGAATTTATTAAGATTGGTGTTTGGCAAGGGCTTTACCGAAGATGCTTCGTAACAAATAAACTTATAGAATTTTTAGGGTTCCGAACATGTACCGAACCTCTGTATGTAAAAATGGAGCCCAGGATCGCTCGGTTGTCTGTCTGTCGGACTTTCTGTCTGTTTGTCCGTCTGTTACAGACAATTTTCTACGAATCTACTGGACCGATTAAGTTTTTTTTTTGTTATCTTATGTTTATCTGGTGGACTGCTAATTCAACTGAATTCAACACCATATTCTTGCGTTACGTCTATGCATGTACTTTATTTTGCAAACCTTGATGTGTTAAAAGAAACATTGTAATAATTAATTGACATTTAATCGACAATAAAAGAAATATAACGGGGACTATTCATTTATAAGACTAGGCAATTGATATTGTTTACAATATCACCAACCGGCAACCACGGATTTAAACATAACGTAAATAATGACTCAAATTTTATAAGTTGTACATAAAATAATGGTAGCGACTCTAATCGCCGGCGTTATTTTATGTACCAGTAGCCTGCAGTGTTTATTGTGGTTCCGCCCGTGTGAGCTTCTGAATTAGCCATAAACTAATTCACAAATTGCATTAATTGTAAAGATAAATGTACCTAAATAAATTGACATTGTAACTACCGTCACCAAATGTAATAAGAAAAAGGACAACTTTGCTAAAAGTATCTAGGTATATCTGAGTGCGATTCTGTAAACATGTCCTCGTGTAAAATAAGGTGATGTGTACATGTGTGTAGGTACATGAATAAACTGTCAATACATACAAACAAGATGAGATGACACTAATGACAGCTCACATCATGCATACTCCACCCAAGGTTAAGCACTTGTCTCACCGCCGGCGAGGAAGCGAGTAGCTATCGACTATTTGCTCGCTGAGGAAAGGGATAAAAGATATATAGATGTGAGTAAAAGAGACATATATTCATAGTCGATAGCTGACTGTTCACACTGCCGGCGAGCGGCTCTTACTCCTATTTGATCGCAGCGACAAGTGCTGTCAAAGATTGTAGTCGCTCGGCGATGCTCGCTTGGCGATCAGAACTCAACATACAGCGGTAATTTCTACATAATATAGTGCAGGCTGGAGCGTATAGCGAGTAAAAGCCCGTCGTACAAAAGCACTCGCTGAAAGCCGAGCGACAAAACTATCGAAACTTTTCACTCGCTACTCGCTGCTCGCCTACTCTTTTCGAGTTTGAAGCATTACTCGCTACTTGCTGATCGCCGGCGGTGAGATGTTGACAGAAAAGATCGGCTGTATACATTTAAAACATGTATTTTGAAATCTCTATTATTATGGATACAGCTAAATAGATTTAAATAATTTCGACTTTGAAAACGCTACGCAAGTTACGAAACACAAAATGGCCGTAAAATACTTTCAATAAATAATGGGTTTTTGAATATTAATAACATCGCGAAATCTTTTAAATAACGGTATTCATGGCCTATTATCACAGATTACTGTTCCGAGATAGATACTGCGATTTTAAAATATAATTATCATGAGGCTAAAAAGTTAGGAACTTTGTGCACTAGAGTGAACGCAATGGCACATATTTTATGTCAACCATTTTTTTGTCACAAACTATTCCCATATAAATACTATACTAGCTATTCCATACTAGCTGACCCACCCTACTTCGTCTGCCTCACATTTTTCCTGAATGCTCCGCCTCTATTGGTCGCAGCGTGATGTTCTATAGCCTAAAGCCTTCCTTGATAAATTGGCTTACCAACATAAATTAATTTTTCAAATCGAACCAGTAGTTCCTGAGATTAGCGCGTTCAAAAGAACAAACTCTTCAGCTTCATAACATTTGTGTAGATTTTACTTTTTATAATTTTCGCGAATTCTAGTTCCTTAATGATACCGTTAACCATTTCTGTAGGCAAAGCAAAAACTTACTTCTATTCACAGTTCAAAAAAACAATAAGAATAAAGAAAGTTTTGGTCAACGTTGTGGTCGACACGGCGACTGTTACGATTATATAATTATTTTAAAACAATACGTCTGGCCGCTTGAACCGAGTTTTATTACAGGCCATACGTCATACTCATACTTTAAGTTTGTGGTTGAGCGGTTCTGTTGGAAGGCCATAAAATGTTAATGTATGGTGGTAGACAGGTGGGCTGTCTTGCCCACAGTTCTTCGACACTCATTTATAAATGTTTGACCGTTTTTTGTTCGTACGGCTAGAAAGTGTGACATCAGTTACTTATGACAAGTATTGTGACACCCAGTTATTGGGTTGTTGATTTCAGATAGGCATTCTTCTTCTTATCGTGTGGGCAGTAAGGTCTAACGACCCCACACACCCTAGTGTCAGAGTTTCTAAACCGCCTCAAGGGCATCTGACATGGTTTATTTGACGACCGCCATTTCGCGGCCGGGACCACTGGCTTATACGTGCCTTCCGAAGCACGGAATCATTTATATACCAGGCAATCAGGTGATTCAAGCCTGCAATGTCCTAGGCAAACTGGAAACAACTTTACAAAGTATGCTTCCCGTGGGAATCGAACCCACGACCACCGGGTCATAAGGCAAACGCCTAAACCACTTGACCACAGAGGCAGTTAACTTATATGATAGATGTTAGAAATACTGGTACTCACCTGGCAGCACCTGGCAGCACCTGGCAGGTAGAATGAGTTCTTTTGATGCGTGTCTTCGGACGATTACTTTATCTTAAGTTAAAACATTTTAACAAGAAATACTATTATTGATGTTTGTCGTTTTTAATATTTGTTTGTGTTGTTACTTGTAATTTTGCAAAATTCACTTCTTCGAAGCGATAACAGCAATCTGTAGTCATCTTTAGCAATAATTAAAACCTATATGGTCAACGGCCCATACGCCCTAGTGCGCGCTCACCTTACAACTTCACCACGGCGCGCGGCGGTAACATTGCCAAATACCGACGTTTTCTAACAACTATTGGGAAATATTAATTACTGCTATTACGTGGCATTACGGTGGCCTATTACCGGTCATTATGGAGCTCGTGACTATATAATAACAGCCGCACGGGTCGATCTCCAAGGTTAAGCAACGCTTGCCGCGGTCAGTCCGTGGATGGGTGACCATCTTAACATTTCTACCGAGACTCTTCCGTGCCTCGGTAAGCACGCTAAGCCGTGGGTCCCGGCTGTCATTTGTAGATCTTTGGCAGTCGTTACGGGTAGTCAGAAGCCAGTAACTCTGACTCCAGTCTTGCCATGTAGTACCATGTTACCCAGTTACTGGGCAGTGGAGGTCAGATAGGCAAACGCTCCACGTAAAATACTGGTTTTCAGCTGAATTCTGTTTGTTTGGTTGCCGATTCCAATATAATTGGGATAAGGCTAGGCAGATGATGATTATCGGTCATCATACCAAGTGGCAGGCGATGGGTGAGGATGAGGAGCCAATGAGGTAACACGACCTTGTCGAGTTATGAAAGGTCAGCAGAAGCACCATCTGTTCTAAAGATCGGCTGCAGAGTGAATCGACAATGTTAATGGGCCTGATGTAACAGCTTTTATTTTAGCATTTGTAGTTTTTTTCTGAATTGCTGTATTTGGTATTATGTCTTACATCATGTTTTTTAAATATTTTCAGAACACGTATGTTGTTGATTATCAGATTTTTTTAAATTATGTGTTGTTATGGCGACAATAGAATATAATTATAAATAATTTTCACACTGAAAATTTCAATTGTCTGCCTTTTACGATTCCTGAGATACAGCCCGCTGACAGACAGCGGAGGCTTAGTAATAGTTTTCCGTTGGCTACCACTTCGGTACGGAACCCTAAAAACTAGCTTATGCCAGCAGCTTCGCTCGCTTGAAATTCAAAGATTATCCCAGCGGAACATTGACCCGAATTAAAAATTTCCCTATTGCAAGACTTGTTCCACCTGTGTGCCAATCAATGTCCAGTATTGTCCAGCGTGTCCAAAAAGGCCACTTTAGCAGAATCAGCCAGCACATCACGCTACCCGTCACTGTCAAATATTCTCAATCAACCTTGAACCTAATGCTGAAAATGAAATTTGACAGATTGTTGTGTGATTCTAATATGATTCTGCTAAAGTGGCCTTTTGAAGAGCCACTGTGTGATTATTAATAATTCAACTAGATCGTGGCGATCTTCAAGGTTAAGCAACGCTTTTCAAGGTTGGTTTGTGGAGGGGTGACCATCTTAAGAGACCGAGTTTCCTCCGTGCCTCGGAAAGCACGTTAAGCCGTTGGTCCCGGCTGCCATTTGTAGATCTTTGGCAGTCGTCGCAGATAGTCAGAAGCCAGTAAATCTGACTCCAGTCTTGCCAAGAAGTACCGTGTTACCCAGTTAATGGGTTGTGGAGGTCTGGTAGGCAGCCGCTCCACGTAAAACACTGGTATTCAGCTGAATCTGGATTGACTGGAAGCCGACCCCAATGTAGTTGGGAAAAGGCTAGGCAGATGATGATAACTAGCTCAGATTATAATCACCTAAACCTGACCCTGTATCAAGTAAAAGTTTGACCAGAAGTAGTTACTTAATAATTAGTGACACAAATGGGTATTACCAGGTATTACCAATTCGTGTCTGTGCTGGCTCCACCATTACATGTGACTGGTAATAAAGTGAAACTGTGTGGTGTGGATAGGTCGGGGTCGAGAGTCAACGCACGTGCTGTAATATCGTCAATGATTTAATATTTGCGGAATTTGTTAGAAACTTTACCGTGGCCCTAGAATGCAAATTAGGAGAAACACAGATGGGTCTTAGTTTCCACTGTGAAATAGAATTGAATAGAATGGAATACTATTAATTTAAGTTACAGAAGAGACAGATGAAGAAAACATTACATAGGGTCAGTGCCGGATGAACCCATACGCAAATTAAGTAATTGCTAAAGGCATTACATCTGGGGGGCACCATAAATAGATAAACTACAGGAATTAGAGGTCGTAGGTACACACTTATTCTGGTCATTTCGGACGAAATTTCGTAAACCTTCAGAAAAGTCAGCAAGGAGTTAGTTACAAGACCGAAAAGTCACTCTTGGAGACGTGCACTTACAAAAACTGGCCAAGTGCGAATCGGATTCGCGTGCAAAGGGTTCCGAACCAATTTCATTTTCGTAACATGTTTTTTAACACTAGAGACTTCTTTACATTTTCTGTACTTAACTAAAATATTTTCAAAATTTTAGGCTCAGATAGTTTCGGAGATAAGGGGAGTGGTCATTTTTGGTGTAAAAACAACCAGACGTGGATTAAGGGAATCCTAGACAAAAGGCAGAGGGCTCAAATGTTCGAGCTTGCTTTGCTTCCTCTTGCTGCATGTGTTCTTATCATATCTTATCTGTTCTGTACCTAATGGATAGGGGGCACCACTAGCGTGGATTGCTTAGGGCCTCAAGAAGTATTAATCCGGCACTGCATAGGGTGACACAATGGGCGGCCTTATTGCTAAAAGCGACTTTTCAAGATAACCACTGCATTTCATTAACCATCCCTGTCCGCAAAGCTACCTTGCTTATCAAGATATACGAACTTGAGTGAAATATTAATAAACTACAACAATTTAAAGGCCCTAACTAAGGTGATCGGGGTGCCTATACAAATACAGATTGGTGTTGCCTTGTAAAATGAATTGTTGTGAGGTCATTTCTTCGAATCGGACCTTCCCTTTTAATGCCAAAGTTTATCACTTAAATAAACGGAGTTTTTGGATTTTGTTATGTTAAAGGCCTATGGGATAGTTTGATTTTAGCCGACGGAAGACCACTTTTTCTTATTTTTTTTTTGTATTTTTGATTGCATTACGCTTATATTCTCCGATAGGAAAGATACATGTATACAAAACTTTTTTAGTAATTCCACGTTTCGTCAGTTGACTCCCAATGATACAGATGCGAACCAATAGCCAGCTACCGAGAACAAATCAAAACTCCAAGCTGATACTTTATTCAATACTTTCTCCGAACTGGGAACGAACCCAAGACCTCGTGCTCAGAGGAGCCACTTCAGCCACAAGATCTACAAAACACTCCAAAATACATTTTTCCTTTTCATTCAATAATCCAGTTTGAGTAACTCAACATTCCCTTCAAACGAAAATAGTCTCTCGACCACAGACTACAGAGTACGGCGTAGCACTTGAACCCGCGGTTGAACTCCACCAGTGTCGGGCTCGGCAATCAAGCCTGACTCTGCCTAGCCGCCCACTAGCGTTTACTTCCGTTGGTTTTACTTCCGCCGAACGTAACAGCCGGTTTTCAGACGTGATCATTTATCTGTCACTTGTTTAAACACCCAGAATTCAAAAATCTTAGCACTTTTTCCCCTTGAAATTAAAATGCATACGTAAATGCACCTTACGCCTTTTACCAGTAAGGACTTACTCCTTTCATTTCATTTAAGTTTAAATATAAGATAAGAAGGTCAATTTTCGTACCTTAGTAGCGTGCCATCAAGTCGCAACTATAATTTCGGCGACGATCAATGTCAAATACTTGTGAAAATGAAGGGGATTCAGAAGGTTTTTTGATAGTTTGCAACTGCATCACAGTTGAATAAAAACGCTCCTAAAAATACGAGATTATTGTGCAAGGTTGCTAGTCAAAATTATAAAATACTAGCTGATGCCCGCGGCTTCGCCCGCGACAACCCACATACACGCATGTCGGTTTTCGCGACCAAAAGTAATCAGCTCCCAGACGGCTTATTTTTTTCCGACCCTTCCAACATAATCATTATATTTTAGCCAATGTATACAAAATCTAGACAAATTATATACTTAAACCTTCCTCGAGAAACACGCTATCCATTGGTGAAAACAGCATGATACAGGAGAGAAATCGATACAGGAGTTTATGAGTTTATCCCGAACAGACAGACAGTCGCGGCGGAGGACTTTGTTTTATAATATGTATTGATTAATCGTTTATATACCAAGCATCCAATCTGAACCACTGTAGATAGAACTTGTGATCGCTCGATCAAAAATCTTTGGTTCTCGATAACAAGCACACTTCCCCATTACGTAATATCCCATGGAGTGAAAGCGATAAGGATGGGGTCTTTGCCCCTAGTTCCCTTTCACGCCGTATTAACGCTTGTAACTTTGTGCTAAGGGGTCATTATGGCGTAACGCCAGTGAGTGTGCTTCTCATTACCGCTGATTCAGTGGTACGATTTGTTAGTCGGCTTTCTTTTCAATGTTTCCTAGTGGTTTTGTGGAGTAGGGTTTGTTTTATTAAAGTAACTAGCTTTTGCCTGCAAACACGAAAAAACGAGGTATGCGCGTGTTTCGTACGCGCAAATCCCGTTTTTTCCATTCCCGTGAGAATTTCGGGAAATCCTCTCTTAGTGCTCCCCTACACTCCTCAAGAAACGTACATGCCTTTCAGCTTTATACGAGCAGTAGTTTTGGCTGTGCGTTGTCAGTCAGTCACTCAGTCACTCAGTCACTCAGTAAAACATTAGGATTATTCAAGTAAGATATTATGTTGATATGATTCTATTTTGTCAGCTTGTTGCACTGCTGGGCTAAGGCCTCCGCCATATATGATAGCAGTTGCACATTATAATCCTAGGCCCTCAAGGGTTGCGGAATTGTTCGAAAGAAAAATGGTTCCGCGGCTCTGGAACGCGAAAGGCATTTAAGGGTGCACAGATTGGTTTAGCCAGTAATCAGACTCCCTGAGATTTGATGATTTCAAATCACAAGAAAGGCTCTGGGCCCTAAAACATGCAGATATATGCCACATTTCAAATACTGTTTGCCAACGACATGAAGAAGAAGCAAATGCATATGGGAAGCTGCGTTTTAACCTCTCCTGGTGCTCAGTGGTACGCAAACGTTCCAATTGTTGATATTAAATATAAAAAAATCTTTCTTTTAAAAAAACATACACAAGATATTAAAATTCATTCAATTTCATTGTGAGATTATAATTTCATATTCAGTTCTCATAGTGTAAAGACAAACAAGTGGTACCTTCCGACCTACCGAATCCCAAAGGTCTTAGGAGTTTTTAACATAAAATAATGTCATCATTGTTATCAGATAAAATTGTTGCAGTAACAACCTAGTTAGATAATAGGATCTAGTTGTTAGGTAACAGTAAACAGATCTACGTAGTACCTATGGTCGACCCGTACTACGGCAGCTCCGGTAACTAATTCACAATTACGACATAAGACAAGACAAATCACGATTTGTCTTGTCTTATGTCGTAATTCGATTGAATGGCATACCTTCCTTGTTTTGATAAGTATTGTAGAGTTAAGTATTGTCAAATACAAACAGAGCTTCCATTGTTGACCCATTATCATCAAATCGCACTGTCATGTTAACTTTGCAAAAAAATATGGTCATTTTGATATGTTTGACAAGGGCACATATCATATTAATTTAAATAAATATTAAGTAAATAAAATGGCCTAAACTAAATGGACATAACACTCACACGCTTGGTTGAACGAATATTAGAAAGTATAAAATGGATCAATGCGGACATTGTGCAGATTAATTATTTGTCTATCTGGAGTTCATCCATTTTCGAGTGGCAGCCTTGTTTCATTCCTCACTAAATAAATGATTCAAAATACATGGCATAATGCCATTGACAACTGCTACCTAAATCTCAAACATTTTAGACTGTAACTATTCCAGGTAGCAAATTATAATGTGTAATTCTTATCCCAGCATCCTCCGGCATTAATCAAAATCCAAAAAAAAAACAAAACTAACAAAGTTTACAAAATTCCATCTTCAAACAGGGCCACAAAAAGAGATAACGCCGTATTTTTTGTGTCCCACCGCGGGTCATTGCGCCCAACAAATATTTATTGTACTCCTAACGTAACCCACATTCCGTTCCTACTGCGTTTCGTTTTTATTTTATTTCCTGATAACACGATAATTACTAGGAATCCGGGATCTACCTCTACTTAATTACGTGAAGACGCCTGGTTGGTGTTGGTGTTTCAAGTGGGTCGAGTTTGTTTTGATAATTTTGGAGCTCAAGTCATTAATGTTCTTTTTTAAATATCTTTTGGAAAGGTGTCCTGCATTATTGATAATTTTATTATTATGATTCATCGCACGATAAGAAGAATGAGAGTTTGGAATGTTATTACAAACAAGTTTGTCTTCACAATATATTTACGTTAATATCCGTAAGAGCAGTAAAGGCAAAAGCAGGTAGGCATCTTAGCTATGGCGCAATGTAATTTTTGCCTACCCGTATGGGAAGAAGCGAGAGTTTATATACGTTCTGTCACATTCAACAGAGCCGATCTTACCATTTCGGAGCAGTCAATGAGAATGAGAAAAAATGAAATGAGATAAACTGTGAAAGAATGCACCTAATCAATTAACAATCCTCTGCTGGACAGGCCTTTAAATGGCCTCTCACATAAACGTGTATGAAAGCGAGGTGGGGGTGTTAGGGTTTGAACGCTTAGACACCCCCTCCATAATGAAAGCTATAGCTACGCCCGTGGCACCAACACCACACTTCTATTCATCTTTTGTTCAATCGTACTCACTCAACCTTCACAACGCAACTCTAATCTTGACCTCACCAATATCAAACTAGTATTCAAATACCACCACTTACGCACAACCCCGCATTCCGCCATATTTCCTCACGATTCTATCAAATTATTTAACTCACTGATGTGTACCGTTCTTCACCTTGTTCAACAAAAGGTTACGGACGATTATCGTAGTTGTGCAGTATATTAATTAAACAGGTTCGTTTATTACGATTACTATCGCATTGATTGTTGATTGCATTGACAGTTGCAATCGGTTGTGATAACGCTATATGCATGACCGCTTGAGTGTAGGTCGTGGAAAAGTAGAAGTATCCTGTTCACTCTACTATACCTAGTTATTTCAGCTTGTCTGCCTGTCTGCCTAGCCTTTTCCTAACTATATTAGGGGTCGGCTTCCAATCAAGCCGAATTCAGCTGCATACCTACCAGCTAGTCTATTCTGTAAATAACCATTTCGATATCGAGCTTGACCTGAGTGACAAACCTCACGAAGTGAGCTTTATTGCACACAACATAAACGTACGTTTGACGTAATTTGATACTCACCTCGGATTCCGCTGTCGAGACACGAAAATGTTGTTACAGAATAGGGGTACAGATCTCCACAACTATTAACTGGGTAGCACGGTACTTCTTGGCAAGACGAGTCAGATTTACTGGCTTCTGACTATCTGTAACGACTGCCAAAAATCTCCAAATGACAGCCGGGACCAACGGCTCATCGTGCTTTCCGAGGCACGGAGGAGTCTCGGTATGTTAAGATGTTCACCCATCCACAGATCAACCTCGGCAAGCGGTGCTTAACCTTTAAGATCGACCGTGCGGCTGTTATTATTTAGCCTCGAGCTCCTACCATTTTTCTTACAGCTCGTCTATTCTGTTGTAATGTCATTTTCATGATGACATTTCACCTGTAAACTGTCATTTCACAGAGAGCTGTCAGCAGAATAACACTACAGCAGCGCGATTCTGTAAACATATCTCACCGTATCTTTCTCAGTGGTTGAGCGATTAGCTGCTGCGCTCCGTGTCGCGGGTTCGATTCCCGCACGGAACAAATATATATATGTATGGCTGTTTGTATATGTGAGTTTGTATGTTTGTGAACGCACCCACGATACAGAAAAAAATCCTAGAGTGGGAAAACGTTAAAAAGCTGCTTCTGTCTTTATTAATATAGAAACAATTACGTTTGTCATTAAATCAGTGTGAAGCTATGATAACGGTTAGCGAATTCTTATACAATAATTACTTTGTGAAAGTTTCCCCTATTAACATTAACTGCAATTATTTCCGTAATGATATGACGTCATTCAGAAACTTTTTGCAAAAATAAAACGTCGGATACATACTGCACTCATTTGAGAAATACCGGTTCTCTATCTGGCTGTATACCTACTAAAATGACGTGGATTTTCACACAATGAACTCAGGAGTGGAACTCTCTACCTGCGTCTGTGTTTCCAAACATACGAGTACTACCCTAATCTCTTCAAAGTTATAGTGAACAGGCTTCTTCTGGGTAAGCTCGCTCCATCGTAGACTTTGTGTCCGTCATCTCTGACATAGACTAGAGTCAAGTAAGAGCAAACCAATCTCAAAAAAATTCGAAACTGGAGCAGAACTGTCTCGAAGTCGACATTTGACTTTCAACGATGAACAGGACCACGTGTTGATTGCTAATCCTTTTCCATACAACATACCTCTAAATGATTAGATTCTCTTCAAATCATCCGAATAGGTCCTCTCCTTAAGTACAAACTACCGTATCTGAGATTGGCAGCTTCCATAACAACCCTAAGAATAAATAAAGAAACATACCAAACTATCAGTCAGTCAGGGGCCCAATTAAATGGTCACCATCACAAGTAGATTTAGTATATAAATCTAGCAAATTCATCATCATGATATCAGCCGAAGGATGTCCACAGCTGGACGTAGACATCCCCCAAGTGTCGCCACAACAACCGGTCCTGTGCGGCTCGCATCCATCGACTACCCGCGACCCTCACCAGTCCTCGATCTAACAAATTAATTCGTAATTAAGTCACACTTTTATTTGTGATGAGTTTGCTCTTGACTCTAGTCTACGTCAGAGATGACAGAGACAAATTCTACGAACTTACCCAGAAGGAGCCTGTTCACTCTAACTTTGAAAATTCTCACAGATACTGCAATTACGCTTGAAACATAGACTACACTTATGTTTCTGAACTAAATCCCACATCTTACTCAACAACAGTAGACCACCATAATTAAAACCAGCGTGCCTATAAACTAGCACGATCACACATGATCACGCGCCGGAGAAAGTGCGTCCCAGTAGTGCCGTGGAAGCCGCGGACGTGTTGCGCAAGCGCACTCATGACAATGTCGGCGCAAGGCACGAGCGGTCAAGTTCGTCCCGGTTGCGCTCATGTCGAGAATTTGTGTTAGATTTGTGTAAATAGCGCTGGTTACGTACGTGGTCATGTTAAAGTATCTTTAGCGAGCTATCGGTATTTTCAATACTTTATATTTTTTGTACAAAATGATCAGGGTCATTCATGGGGTCATTCAGTAATGTAGATTGTCATACAATCAATCCATTACTTAAAAATGACCATCATCATCATCATCTGCCTAGCCTTTTCCCAACTACATTGAGGTCGGCTTCCAGTCAAACCGGATTCAGCTGAATACCAGTGTTTTACGTGGAGCGGCTGCCTACCAGACCTCCACAACCCATTAACTGGGTAACACGGTACTTTATGGCAAGACTGGAGTCAGATTTACTGGCTTCTGACAATCCGTAACGACTGCCAAAGATCTACAAATGACAGCCGGGACCAACGGCTTAACGTGCTTTCCGAGGCACGGAGGAAACTCGTTATATTAAGACGGTCACCCATCCACAGACCAACCTTGGCAAGCGTTGCTTAACCTTCAAGATCAACCGGTGCGGCTGTTATTATTTAGCCACGAGCTCTTCAAAAATGAAAAAAAAAAAAAAAAAAATGACATAAAAATGACAATTAATAAAAAAAAACATTTATTTTTCCTTAATGGTCATTTTTAAGATGAGCATACATAAATATCGTCAAACCGTTGGTCGACGAGCTGGCGCGATCATTGGACTATCTGTATTTACCTTAGCCAAATCTCGGCTATTTATTTATTATCTGCACCTTTCAAAACATTGTCCATACCCGTTTAATCTATATCTATACTTAATATATAACGCTGAAGAGTTTGTTTGCTTGAATGCGCTAATATCAGGAACTCCTGGTCGGATTTGAAAATTCTTTCAGTGTTAGATAGCCCATTTATTGAGGAAGGCTCTGTAGCCTTCCTTTCTCGATAAATGGGTCCAATAGGAGAAAGAGAAAGAAAGATAGACGAAGCAGGCGAAGTTGCGCGGGTTAACTAGTTCTTCCATAAACGCATACACACATCTTGTTAAACTTTGACTCCAACTCGTGACCACACCCGCTACCGCTCATGACTTGGACCACGCCCACGTCACCGTCGCGTCCCGCTAACAAGCGCACGCGCAACTTAAGGCGCAGTGAAACTTATTAGCACCTGTTATGCGCTGTTATTATTATTATTATTCACTTTTACTAGAAGAGGCTCGCTTTAATGTTAATTGTATGGATTGCGTAATTTAATGGCTGTGCGCTACTTGGTCTGTGCGAAATTATTGTGTGTGTTTGTCTGTTGCTTTATGTTTTTAAGTGGTATTTAGATTTTCACTGGCCTGTAGTAGCTAATTACTACTGGCCTGTGTGTTTTTAGCCTCACACATAAGTATGTAGCTAAAAACGTGATAGCGCATGGTCTTGTTATGTATGTTAGAATCACACAGTCATACACTTTTCACACTCATAAATACTTATGTAATACTAGCTTTTGCCTGCGACTTCGTACGCGCATATCCCGTTTTTTGCCGTTCCCGTAGGAATTTTGGGAAATCCTCTCTTAGTGCTCCCCTACACTCCACAAGGAACATTCATGAAGTAGTTTCGGCTTTACGTTGTCTGTCAGTCACTCAATCAGTCAGTAACGGAAGAATCTATACTAATTTATAAAGCTGAAGAGTTTGTTTGTTTGTTTGCTTGAACGCGCTAATCTCAGAAACTACTGGTCCGATTTAAAAAATTCTTTCGGTGTTAGATAGCCCATTTATTGAGGAAGGATATATATATATGTATATATATAATAGGAGCGGAGCAGTAATGAGAATTGTGACGCAGACGAAGTTGCGCGGGTCAACTAGTTTTATATATATTGATTGATGTCCTTCCACAAATAAAACCTGGCACTAATCCAGTCTCCGGACTTGAAATTCTAAATGGACACTATTAGTGAACCACACAAATTCCTCCGCGGTCGAGTGGTTTAGGCGTTTGCTTTGTGACCCGGTGTTCGTGGGTTCGATTTCCACCGGAAGCATACTTTGTAAAGTTGTTTCCAGTTTAGCTAGGACATTGCAGGCTTGAATCACCTGATTGTCTGGTAAAAAGATGATTCCGTGCTTCAGAAGGCACGTATAAGCCGGTGGTCCCGGCCGCCGCGGCCGTCGTCAAATAAACCATGTCAGAGGCACTTGAGACGGTTTAGAAACTCTGACACCAGGGTGTGTGGGGTCGTTAGACCTTTATTAATTCTTCTTCTTCTCGTGTGTGCAGTAAGCACACACGAGAAGAAGAAGAATTAATAAACCGTAACTGTGGAAACCTTCTCGGTTTTGGCCTTAAGCTGTTTCAAAAATTTTATTGTAAGAAATTAATGAGAGTTAAAAAATGAAATGTAAATATATTGTGTATACATTAATAAATAAATACTGAAATCGTTTCTTTAAAAACATTAAAGATAACAGAAGCTTTCACATCTGGGTCTCTTACATATTTGATGGCTTTTCTCTTTTATCACCCAGAAGATAATGCGGATGAATAATTTTACAAAAGTGTCTCACAACTTGTTTTGTGTTAATATATTAAAAAAAAAAATCTCTACTGATTCGATTTTGTAGAGCTTTATTCTGTGTTCCTATAAGGTCGTACTTATGATATGAAAGAAATAAGAAACACACCACAGTTTGAAAAAAATACAGTGCAAGTACAGAAACATTAACATCTCACGGCGGAAGTATAATCAGCTTCAACAATTTAATCTAAACTGTTTCAAATACATATAAGGCGCAAGTACATGACTAATAACAGGCGACAGTGTTCGAAATTCAAAGTGTTGTCGGTGACGCGTCACACTGTCATGTTGCGTCAGCGCACATCAGCTAATCGGCGCGCGCGCAGCTTGACCGTTACTGTGTCGCATGTCGCCGGTGTTGCCACACCTCCACTTGCACTGATTAGAAACCTCTTAATTATGACATGCTTCACATCTTCGCGGTCTCGCGAACTTTGTTGAAATCCGGTCCGGATTTGAAGACCGGACGGAAAGAGCGAACTCTCATTCTTGCATTTTATTACTCCAACTTCTAATTTAAGACTATGGCTGACAATATGGGCTTGCGGTTTGGTAGTAAATCGAACCATGGGTGTTTATCCTCACAAGTTCAAACACTTTGTGAATTTGGAAAAAAAAATATGGCTGACTAGGTTTTTTCCCATACCTTCGCTCTTGAGCAAGATCCCGCAGGAACTATGAATTTTTCAGGATAAAATATTTACAACGTCAGCCATAGTGTAACTATCTTCCTATCAGTGAAAAATAATTTCGTAACCCATTTAGTACTTTCAGACGCTACCTTATAAAAATATACAAAAAAAAAAACTCTAGATAAACTGCAATGAAGAACAACAAAGTCTACACAAATATACTAGCACAGATCCGCACCTCGATCAAGTCACAAACACTAACACTTAAGCCAAATCGATTAAGCACAATATCATTAAACCATGTCCTAAATATGCCATATACTTACGTTCAAAGTGCAGCAGTGAACTGTGAGGAAACGCAGCGCGAGCCCATCATTACAACAGACCACTGAGGTCAGTCCCGGCGCACGCAGCATGCTAATAGCGACCAGTTGCAACTGCAAGCAATTGCGAGCAGTTGGGACATGGTTGCTGATAGTACGTGAGATGCCAGTTGCGGTTGTAAATGTGGTCCGGCGGGAAAAGGAAATTGGGAAATGTCTCTGGTATGATGGACGATCTTGTAGAACTAGTCTTGGGTCACAAGAACATTACTTTTACATCAAAATATTAGTTACCATATCATTTTCTAAAAAATATGGATTTATTGTTTGAGGAGGTGCTATGAAGGAAAAGTTAGTGAAGTGCGTGACGGTAGACAGGACAAAATAAAGGAAAAATCTTTTAGCAAACATGATGATGATGAGTTATCCATCATTCTTCCCTAAAAATCCATTAGGTAACCAGGCTAGTATGACCTCTGAAATGGACCTTTTTGGCGCGGTAGTAAAAACATACCTACCATATTGATTTGTTGTTAGTTTTTTGTAGCATGCGTGTTCTATGAAATGTTTCCAGATTATTGTTTGTTTTAGTTCTTTTCTTTTTATAAATAGCAACGAGTTATCTTGTGTCTGCACAAAATCGATTGTCAGATCTTTTTTAGTACCAACAATTTCTTCAACTAAACCCATTTGAATCCAAGTAGCCACTTTTAAGTGGCTACTTGCGCAACTAAGTTACATTCGTATAACATATCAATTACTTACAATGTTGAATTTGTTACAAGGACCAATTAAAGACAAGGCGAACTTAACATTTTAATTGGGCCTCAGTAAATCAGCAACGCCCACTTTTTTATAAATCACGATTCCAATCAATACCTCTTTGTGTCTATTACTTACTTAAAAGTAGATAAAAACACAAGATAATGTGTACCACAATATATTTCTCTAGCATTTCCCCGCGGCTTTGTTCCCGTGGTTCCCCCAGGAACCGTGTTATCTTCCGGAATTATAATAATAATAATAATATTTATTTACTCAAAAACAGTAAGTAGGTACAGTACATTCTTACAAATATTAGGCTTACAGTTTAATTATAAATAAGAGAATGAGCATCCGCAGCTGAACTAGGCGTGAGCCTGTATCTCAGCTAACAGCGCCGTTTCCCCTCAGAAACAATACACTAAGTAACCTAAATTAGCAAGAAACAAGAGTTTAATTACAAGGATCTGGCACTAACCGAACGAATTTCATCTTTCAACAACCTCCCTATCAGTGAAATAATTTAAGAATTGGGGATCAATGGCCTTACAGCGATTTGCGAACGTTGACGTTACCAAGTAAGTATAAAAAATCGCATTTACCCCTCAGGAATACCAGATAGTTTGTAAACATACAAATAAACAATTTTCTCTGCCTTTACTATTAGTTTAGATTAGCTGTGTTATGTGATCAAGTGATCACAACACAAGGTTGCCATTTTATCAGAGTAATTTACTTGTTTGTACTTGTAGTAATGTATTACAGGTTGATCACAAAATCACAAAGCGAGCGGTCCTGCAACTTTGCGCAGTGCAGCGCTTGGTGACCCAAATGGGACATGTTTGTAACTTAATGATGATGATTTAGAGATCGTAAGAACATCTCTTGAGAAATTTATTGTAGATTGACTTTAATTTAGGGTAAAATGTGCGTTGTGGAATCGTACGAAAGAGTCACCGCGGCCCTGAAACGCAAACGGTGTTAGGAGCACGGATGGGTTTTAGTCAGTAAGTCTGACACTCCCTTCTTCTGCGCCCAGAGCGAGAGGATTCATTTGATGATTTCCCATAAAAAAACCGGCAAAGTGCATTTCGGACTCGCACACGAAAGGTTCCGTACCATAAACCTTAACTTTTATTATTTGTTTTTACAACAGTCTACCTATTACGGTTCATGAGATACAGCCCTGTGACAGACAGACGGACGGTCGGACGGATGAACGGACAGCGGAGGCTTAGTAATAGGGTTCCGTTGGTTACCCTTCGGGTACGGAACCCTAAAAAGGATAAAATATGCATTTTTCTCCTGAAAAAGAAACCTTCATTTTAGTTAGAATAGAAAAAATGTGATAAGCACATTTTATAATATCCATAACAGTGTTAATGATACCTCAATCAAGCTCAGTTGAAAAATAACCAATTAATTAAATAAGTTGTGCCTTTGATTGAGTTTTAGTAAAGACTTAAAGTACCATTTTCAAAAGACTCTTCGCTATTTCATTACCGAATTCTATCCGGCAGCTTTACGACTGTGGTCACAACTCTCTTTATTGGGTCGATTCAGAGTTTAAAATACATATTTTTGCTTCAATTAGATAATTTACAAACAAACAGTTCTAAAATAAGAACCTACATAGTACAGATAATTATAGTTTCAGATTTTACAGTGCGTTAAATAAGGCGCGGAGCAGCCTCGGAATGAACCTAGCGTGGGGTCGTCGACCCGCTATCTACAGATCGCCTCACCTTGGCATAGATCTCGATACTTTACTATTGCATTCTGACGAGCTTTTACTGCGGTTTTTTTGTACATTTCCGGGTTTTTATTAGTTGTATCTTTTTATTCAAAACGGAACATTGTTAATTTAATTGTTGAGATCGAAATAGGTTTTTTATATCCTTTCTCAATACCTTAAGGAACGTCTAGGTTTACAAAACAAAACAATATAATTTACTAGGTTCTGTACGTGGCTTAACCCGAACGATAATCGAAAATTATCGTAAGGAAACACTCTCAGAATTAAATGTATTTTATGTCCTATTCCAGAACATTATGTGATTTCAGTTCTACAGAGTTTAAAATTTCTTATGAACTCAGATTAATCTGAGTTTCGTTCTGCTGACACAATCATAATATCTGATATACATACAGACAGTTTCACCCTGACTTTATCAAGTCAGGGTGAACTCGATAATACCACGTTTGTCAATTAAGGCCTACATGTATATGAACATTAATAACTTTGATTGGTAAACAACAATTTAGTCGCGCTACTTGATTTTATTATGTTTTACAAATCTGTGGAAACTATTTACACAACACAAAACATTTTAATAAAAATATTGTAGTGTTGTATTATCAGCATTTGTGCGGGCTACCGAAGTGTGTGGGTACTGTTATAAAACGTCTTCACAGCTTTATATAGCTGGCAGGGACTGAAAGTTTTAAAATTTCCGAAGGAAAATATAGAAGTATATTTAAATAATTAAGCAGGTTAAAGCTAGAGACGCACTGGTTCCACGTACGCAACGTACGCAACGCAATTATGATATCTGATTTTGAATGAAAAACTATGCAATAGAGACACACTAATCGTATACAACGCAACATATCATATGGTTTTGAACGGGAGTGATGTATTAGTCTCGAACTGGGCATGGAGCCCTGATAATTAGTTGATGAACCTAATCGATGTTTAATTTCTACTAGATAGTAAGTGATGCCGCTGCAGTGATGCCACAGTACTCAATCGTGACCCACAATGAAATAAACTTGCAATGTAGGTAGTTAATTTCCTAAAAGTAGTTTTGATGCAAAATACTTCGCGTGCGCTTTAGCGTGTCGATAGCAAATTGAGTGATTATATTGTATGTACCCAGTATGTGGCCCAGTACCCAGTATGTGGCTCAGTATCCAGTATGTGGCCCAGTACCCAGTATGTGGCCCAGTACCCAGTATGTGGCCCAGTACCCAGTAATACTGTCACGGGCCACATACTGGGTACTGGTCCAGTATGTGGTCCAGTACCCAGTATGTGGCCCGCAGTACCCAGTATGTGGCCCAGTACCCAGTATATGGCCCAGTACCTCAGCAATGGTAACACCATTCGTTGTCGCAGCCATTAGGACTTCACGAAAACTGGTAGGATGCGACGCAAGACCATGCAAGCAACATGGGCTATCGAAATGGGGGGATAAAAACGAGTAAAAAGGCTACTTTAGAAGAATTATAATATTAATAACACAACAATCTGTGAAATTTAATTTTCATCTTTATCGCTAACGAATTAGGTTCAAGGTTCATTAGGAAAAAATTACAGTGACGGCTAGCGTGATGTGCTGACTGATTCTGCTAAAGTGGGCTTGTTGACCCGCTGTTGACGTTTTCACTGATATAATGTCACTTTATTATGAGACAGTTAACACTTCCCTGAAAAGAAAAACCCACATTGAAACCGACAGCGGGAGTTAGATACGCTTTCCCTTACTGTTGGCAATAGATCATCTGCTTGCAATACCAAACAACGGATATCGAGATAATATCCGCCAATATTGCTTTTCTCACACATCATCAGATCAAGATTATACTTTATCTGAAGGGAACAGAGCTTATTATAGTCTGTTGCACGAAAGTGCTATGCAAATGGGCCTGTCTGTCATTGTCACACTTTTGTCGGATAAGTGATATTATATTATATTAACCAGTTAAATATTGATCTTGCATCAACATAATGAAATGATAAAAACCACTTCAGGACGTAAATATTTTACTTTCGAGGCCTTATATCAATGACAGTGCAATTCGAGCAACCAAAACAGCAAGGTGGTATAAGTTGTTGATGATTTAGCCTCCGCTGTCGGTCCGTCCGTCTGTGTATCAGCCGGCTGTATCTTAAGAACCGTAATAGGTAGACAGTTGAAATTTTTACGAAGTGTTTATTTCTGTTGCCGCTATAACACCAGATATTAAAAAAAAAACTGATTTGATTTACAATTAATGGCAATTATTTGATACGTGCGAACCTAGGTTTTAGTTCTAGAACCAAAAATTATCTTCACGGTGTTTCTCTTCACTGTCATGAATGATCAAGCAGTGGTGATGAAATAAATTTCAAACAAGTCAACACCGGATACAATATTATGTAGGTAGGTGTCGGTGCTTCCAAGTAAACAAAAGATGAGTCTGAACATGATCGATTCTGATAATTACATTGAGGTCAATGTGACGATTTTCTACAGACCGACGTCCTCATTAATCTTAACTGAGCTGTGATGCAATTTAAAATGTCAATGTTAACTCCTGTGATGATTCTTATCACATTTCACGTACTTATAAATTAAGGAAACAGCAAACTATGTATTTATTACTGTAAATAGCCACTGACCATTAATCATTTACAACCTTACTTATTTAAAAAATTCGAATTATAACTTAAAATACGGATCTTATTTGAATATGTTTTATTGTTTTATTTGTTATCGGTTTGCTTTTGACTCTAGTCTATGTCAGAGATGACAGACACAAAGTCTGAATACGACACACAAACGTTGATTGGCAGAGATTTCCTAGATGCCTTAGACATCCTGCGGGGCTAAAAAGGCCACTTTAGCAGAATCATAATATTAACCACACAACAATATGTAAAATTTCGTTTTCATTCTTATCCCTAAAGCATTAGGTTCAAGGTTGATTGGGAAAATTTAACAGTGATGTGTAGCGTGATGTGCTTTCTGCTAAAGTGGCCTTTTTAGACCCACTATTCCAATGAAAATATGGGTTCTTTACTTAAATTTCCTACGGGGAATTTTAATTTAGGATATACAAATCAACCATTTTAAACTTATCGTACGGTTAGTTTTCTTTTTTAATATAAGTCCGTTTACCAATATTCTCAGAAGGGACTTACTGTACTATCGTTTCACGCCATAAACACTGAAGGCCACTCCCAAGTCCCAAGGTTCCCTGTTACCTACACAGCCTACACCACACTGTAATGTGAACAAATCTGCACCAGATTGGAAAGCGCAGGCGCACAGCTGCGGCTGAGGTCAACCGCTCTCGAACTATAGGAAGCTATCTAGATCGGTTTTGTTCGTAATAACAGTGAATTACGGCACACAGGTGACAAAGGCTGCACGGGCGCAACGTTGTGCGTCCTAATTGATGTCTAATTCGCGCTATTGTAGCGCTTTTTGCGTCGCGCGTCGTAGTGTTTCCACCAGTTTCGCTGGAATAAGCTAGGCTTTTATATACAGGGTATAAAAATCAAATAACGGAAAAGCTCATAGTACCCATCATTATTAATAACTTTTAATAAGTGACCAACCCTGAAACTGCATAAAAATAAATTGTCAAATTTTGGAAACATAAATGTTTAATCTAAGTACACCTTGCAAACACTTGTACACAATGAATTTACTTTTAATACTTTATTTCGAAGTCATACTAGAAAGTAAAAATCTACAAACCTTTGTTTACGCTGCATTAAAGGAACACTTACCGATTTCCCAGTACAAATAAGCAGGAAGTTGTATTTTGGAAAGTGTCACCGCAAACCAAAAGTTCCGTGCTTCAAGGCAAGCCGAGTCATTTGTCGAAATTAATGGCCCATGTCATAAATGCCGGAACAAAACAGTTCATCTTCATTGACACCTTAAAGATAACTTTATATGAAAGCTTCATCATTAAAATATTTTTGACAGAATATTAACTCAGCGTTTTTTTGACAATTGTGGTTTAAATTCTTAAATTTAGGAAATCAGCTAATGGAAATAAATGGCTTTAAGGGCGCTATTACAAAATTGAGCGCTTGCCCCGGACTAAAGCTACAAACCGCGTTTCCCGAGATTTATAGTGATTGTGGGGCTGTATACAAAAATTGCTTAAAAATATGAGTTTACTTTTAAATAGACCATTTTTTTTTCATGCATTATAACAATACCTCCTTAATTATTAAATAATTTTTATTTGAATTTGGATTATACTTTCATAGATAAAAAATATAGTTTCGTACGGAAAATTGACAATAATTCTCAGTTTTACAAAATTATTTTTGGTTTATTAGTGCATGAATCGTAACAAATTGATTTGATCATTCCAAAGTAGAAGGTACAGTTGTATCATGGACATTTTTAAAATTGATTAAATTATTATATCTTCGGTGTACCAAAGCATCAAAAGATTCCCAAAAGCGTAATTTTATGAAACACCCTTTGCGGAGACAAGAAATTTACTGATGTACGTAAACAAATTGATATATTTATTTAGATCAACTATCAAACTTTCTTAGGCGTATTTTTGTTTTTTTTTTTTTTGTGCTATATCTAAAGCATAATCAGACATCAAAACTCGAATCAAACGCTCAAATTCAACAAAAATTGTTAAAGCGCTCTTAACGCGAATGTGCTCTCCTGAAAATCGTTTTTGAAAAATGTACATTCAGTCAAAAAAGTATCGGGAATGGATGATTTGTTTATGGTTCCAAATACAAATTTTTGTTTTTTTGTAGTTGTTAGATTGGCACAACTGTTTTCCATTTTGGCGCGGAGTTTGAGTTGCATCTGTTATTTATATTAAATACAGTGCTGGTTTTAGTAATATCATATATAGTGTGTATTGCGAATTCCATAATGGACAAAAATATCGAACAAAGAGTTTGTCTTAAATTTTGCATCGCCAATGGAATTTCGTGTTCGGAGTCACTGAAAATGTTACAGAAGGCTTACGGTGAATCGACTTTATCAAAAACTCGTGCTTATGAGTGGTTCAAAGCGTTCAAAAGCGGTCGAGATGTGATGGAAGATTTGCCTCGCTCTGGTAGGCCGTCAACGTCTGCAACTGAAGTAAACATCGCAAAAGTGAAGGAAATAGTGACTGAAAATCCCCATTCAACTCTGAGAGAGATAACCGCCGAACTTTCTGTATCTCACGAGTCGATCCGTACCATTTTAACTAATCATTTGGGTATGAAACATGTTGCTGCTCGGCTAGTCCCAAAAGATCTGAATTTTCTCCAAAAACTCATTCGCATGAAAGTCGCTGAGGACATGCTAGAACGAGTCAGTTCGGACCCAACATTCTTGAAACGCATTTTTACTGGTGACGAGACGTGGGTTTACGAGTTTGACATGCAAACTAGTCAACACGCTTCGGAGTGGCGCCTTCCAACTGAACCGAAACCGAAAAAACCACGCCAAGGTCGATCAAAAGTCAAAGTCATGTTGACTGTTTTCTTTGACTATCGCGGTGTTGTGCACTCTGAATTCTTACCGGAAGGTCTAACGGTAAATAAAGAATATTATTTGAGCGTTATGCGGCGTTTAAGAGAGCAAATTCGACGAAAAAGGCCAGATTTGTGGAAAGAAAATTCTTGGATTTTGCACCACGACAATGCGCCTTCGCACAAGGCTATCATTGTGAACGAATTTTTAACCAAACACTCAACAAATACCATCCAGCAACCACCATATTCACCAGATATGGCTCCTGCTGACTTTTTTCTTTTTCCTAAACTCAAATTACCACTTCGTGGCACCCGTTTTCAATCGATAGAAGACATAAAGGAGAATTCGCGGCGAGAACTGAACTCAATTCCGGAAGCAACGTTTAAAAAATGTTTTGATGAATGGATTATTCGTTGGCGCAAGTGTATCGTTTCTAAAGGAGCATACTTTGAAGGTGATAAAATTAATTTGGATGAATAACAGACATTTTGTGTATTATTGATCTTTTCCCGGTACTTTCTTGACAGAGTAGTATTTACTCGTTTTATTTGAGACGGGTTTCTTGACTCAGGTCAGAGATGACAGAGACGAGGTCGGCGATGGTACGAGCTTACCCAAAAAAGCCTGTTCACTCTAACTTTGAAGAGATTAGGCTTGTAAGCGTTTGGAAACACAGACGCAGGCAGAGAGTTCCACTCCTTTGCTGTGCGTATTATAAAAGACTTTGGAAAAGCTTTGTGCGAATTGGTGGAATAGCAGGTGGAATAAAATGCGAATCAATGTTTCGTTTTAAGCAAGCGTATATTCTATTTCTTAAACAATCTTCTTCGTGCCCTAAAACCATTTAATTGGGGCGGGCGCGGCATTTTATTTTCTTCCATTACATCTCTATTAGCCATATTAGTCTTCTATTATCGCTCCATTATTATTCTACTTCTGTTATGATTTATTTAATTTATTTGTTTCGTCTTTTCCAGTGGAGGACGCGAGCGGTCGCTACACTTCCATGTTCTACTGGGGCAACAACTATTGGACGGGGTCGGCCGAGCTGTGTGACATCCTCAACGAGCAGCACTCGCCCGTCAAACAGCGTAACAGTAAGCAATATTCACTCCAAAGCCATTCATTGTTCTCAATTCCACCTTAAACCCCTAAAACCCCTAAACCCCTAAAACCCCTAAACCCCTAAAACTCATGTGTTTAATAATTTAATTCATACATCCTGCAATTTTGCTGTTGACTGACTCCACCAGAACTGTTTTGGGGTTTAAGTGGAATTGAAGTATGGACCGTAGAGTTTTGAGAACAATGGCTTTTGGGTTTAGTGGAATAAGCCGGCCGTTGGTCTGCTTATACTTACGTGATAAACGAAAGGCAGGTGTAGGTTGGAATATTTTGCAAGTCACATTAAGTCAGACGGATCTGACAATTCGGCTATTTTGTAAGTTTCTTGAATCAATTTACAGAACCTGTTGCGACAATGTTTCAGCGGGTCTAAAAAGGCCAAAAAAGAAGGGATTATAGGGATCATAATATTACCTACTGCGTATAATTCATATCACGCTTTTCTTTCTGCATTGTATCGAAGCAAGCCCTTGGTCCCGTTACTTCACCACTTTATTATTGTTAAGTTAGAGGGTCACAGATGTCATATTGTTACGACGCCAATTTTCCTCAAGTAGTTTATTAAATACTTATACGTCTTCAAACAGTCTCGCAACAGCGCTATTGTTAGTAGAATGCGTGTCAGTGGGCGCGGAACTGTTAGATGGGCTTTGTTGTGTGCCGCCAACTAGTTATCTTTGACGGGTCTCAAGAGGTTAGCACGCGATGTTCAGTGAGATAACTGAGCTGGTTGTTAGGTTTGTATGGCTCTGGACTTCAGTAGGGTCGTAGCAGAGAAATTCATACCCACTGTTAATTCGTGTAGAAATCAGCAGAGGTTGTCCCACTGCCGATCCTGAGCCAATACGAACAAATCCCGCCTAAGTCAAACTCTTATCAACTCCTGACTCGCCGCAGTCGCGAAGTCGTTGGACGTTATCTGGAACTCAGGTTGTGAAAGTCTTAGCCAACATTACATTCAGTCAAAAAAGTATCGGGAATGGATGATTTGTTTATGGTTCCAAATTCAAATTTTTGTTTTTTTGTAGTTGTTAGATTGGCACAACTGTTTTCCATTTTGGCGCGGAGTTTGAGTTGCATCTGTTATTTATAATAAATACAGTGCTGGTTTTAGTAATATCATATATAGTGTGTATTGCGAATTTCATAATGGACAAAAATATCGAACAAAAAGTTTGTCTTAAATTTTGCATCGCCAATGGAATTTCGTGTTCGGAGTCACTGAAAATGTTACAGAAGGCTTACGGTGAATCGACTTTATCAAAAACTCGTGCTTATGAGTGGTTCAAAGCGTTCAAAAGCGGTCGAGATGTGATGGAAGATTTGCCTCGCTCTGGTAGGCCGTCAACGTCTGCAACTGAAATTAACATCGCAAAAGTGAAGGAAATAGTGACTGAAAATCCCCATTCAACTCTGAGAGAGATAGCCGCCGAACTTTCTGTATCTCACGAGTCAATCCGTACCATTTTAACTAATCATTTGGGTATGAAACATGTTGCTGCTCGGCTAGTCCCAAAAGATCTGAATTTTCTCCAAAAACTCAATCGCATGAAAGTCGCTGAGGACATGCTAGAACGAGTCAGTTCGGACCCAACATTCATGAAACGCATTGTTACTGGTGACGAGACGTGGGTTTGACATGCAAACTAGTCAACAAGCTTCGGAGTGGCGCCTTCCAACTGAACCGAAACCGAAAAAACCACGCCAACGTCGATCAAAAGTCAAAGTCATGTTGACTGTTTTCTTTGACTATCGCGGTGTTGTGCACTCTGAATTCTTACCGAAAGGTCTAACGGTAAATAAAGAACATTATTTGAGCGTTATGCAGCGTCTAAGAGAGCAAATTCGACGAAAAAGGCCAGATTTGTGGAAAGAAAATTCTTGGATTTTGCACCACGACAATGCGCCTTCGCACAAGGCTATCATTGTGAACGAATTTTTAACCAAACACTCAACAAATACCATCCAGCAACCACCATATTCACCAGATATGGCTCCTGTTGACTTTTTTCTTTTTCCTAAACTCAAATTACCACTTCGTGGCACCCGTTGTCAATCGATAGAAGACATAAAGGAGAATTCGCGGCGAGAACTGAACTCAATTCCGGAAGCAGCGTTTAAAAAATGTTTTGATGAATGCATTATTCGTTGGCGCAAGTGTATCGTTTCTAAAGGAGCATACTTTGAAGGTGATAAAATAAATTTGGATGAATAACAGACATTTTGTGTATTATTGATCTTTTCCCGGTACTTTCTTGACAGAGTAGTACATTTGGCATGCGGCAGAAGCATTGTCAGAAGACAGAAAAATCTGATTCCAATTTTGCCAAAAAGTAACGTGTCAATGGGTTGTGGAGGTAAAATACTGGCATTCAGATGAATCCGAATTGTACTAGAAGTCAACCCTAATATAGTTGGAAAAGGCTAGACAGATGATGATGAAGGAAATTGCAGATTACGTCTTGTTATATCAAAGACCATCAAGTCGCCCACACAGCTCCTTTCACAAATCACATTAGCAATATCAGAATGTGTCTAATTTAGCAACAAGCGCCATGGGACCACGTTGTGCGAATAGTAATTAATTTCGTCAATAGTGTATGCAAGAGATTGCAATACTATCGAGTTGGTCCACGCAGTGTGGCGACACTATCGACTCGATACTAATCGATACGCAGTATCGATACTAGACCACAACTTATGTAATCGAGCAGTGGTAGAAATGGACGCTGTGGGCCGTGGAAATAATGTAAACAAATGGTAACAGTTTTTGGGTGATAATTATGGTGTTATTATAAAAGTATTTGGGGAAAGTTCTTTATCTCTTGGTTTGTTATGTAAAAGGAGTCAAAGCTAAATAAAAACGAAAAGAAATCGAAATTATGTTTTTAATGTTTGACTTTTATCTTATCTTTACTCATGTATAAAACCGATGCTCCAACTTAACTCATATGGGTTACACTTACACCATGCGTGTGAACGTATGTACGCAGCAGACTCAACACACTGGTGCCGGTTGAAGAACATAGCGCTTTTCTTCTTAAGCTTCCTTAATCGTATGTTTCATTTACTTGGGGATCGGTCTCCCTTGTTCTCCTCTTTCACTTAGCACGATTTGGTGCAATGTTATCGTCAAGTTGAACCTTCAGTTCTTTTTCCACAACTTCGTAAACTAGGTGACTATCATGAAGTCAATAAACAATTACGTGAACAAGAACCAATTATGAAACCTAAGTACTAAAACTGTCCAACTGCTCAAAACAAGCTCTTTCAACAATATTACACTCAACACCCGGCACATTGACTGGGTCAAGGGGTGTTGACTTACGTCACTTTCTACCAACATGCGCGGCCTTGTCGCATGCGCCCGCGCAGCTCTCGAGAAACTTCCCAAAACCGTCGAATTAAAAGTAGGGCTGTCTTAAGGAGTCAGATATAGTAATTATTTTGATATTTTATTCAATCGTATTCAAGGCGAAGTTATTGTTGTTTTTAAAAAGTTCTTGGTCAGTCTTTTTGTCATTTCCAAAGATAGACTTTTATCTCAGACCACTTAGTTTGATGTAAAGGGCCCCAAATAATGATGACTCATATGAGCACTGTCTACAGAAAGGTGAGGCTTAATAATTGTGTCTCGTCATCATCAATGCGGTTTAATTTTAAAACACTGTTTTAATGTAATTTTTGTTGCCATCATTTCTGTAAATCTGAAAGTTTACATTCGACGAATTATAAAATAGTACCTTTTACTATTATATCCGTACAAAAATAACCTTTAAGAGTTGATTATGTAATTCAAACGACAGTTCTGAAACGATTGCAATATTAGTGGAGAACAAACAATATTAATTCTTTTTGTAAAAGATACACACTAATGACGCGCGTTGATGTCTTTTGTATGGCACTGCGGATGCGCAGCTATGCTTGCGTAAATTCACATTTAAATCTAGGATTCTAGGTTTTAAGAACGTGGTATTGAAACTTAATAGATTTGTAAATGCAAAGATAAATGACATTAAGCATTATCGAAGTCTTTGCATAATTAATTTAAACTTATTTTGCAATGTATTTGATTAAATTTTGTCATCATGATAGTTTTTTATTGCGAGAAAGCTTAGTTTTATATGAATGCTTGTGTAAAGTCCAACATAAATAAAATATTCAAGAGATAAATGGGCGAAAACACCTGATTAATTAATAATAAATTCATTGAACTTTAAATCCCTTATCTTACCAACTCGATTTTTATTATTAACCGATTCTATAGACAACAACTTACACGATTTTAATATTTTTGTGTTACAGAGACGGTTCACTCGCACATCTTCAACGACTGGCGCGAGGACCTGTCCATGGTGGGCTTCGGGCCGCCCTTCGAGACCGCCTTCTATGTCGCCAAGATCACCGTCACCACCAACTTCACTGACATCGTCAAAAATGTAAGTTAATAATACACGTGATTGTTCAGCTTAATATTGACTTCATCTTTCTGACTGACCAAGTCCTTTGACAATTAAAACAAAATTAAAAGTGCCTGATAGTGGTTTACTTTAAATACCTGAATTATTCGAGTTTAAGATTATTCTGAAACACTTAATTACTAGTTTTAGTCCCATGGTTATATGGATTCGCTTGATTTCCTGAATTTTAACAATTTATAATAAAAAAAAACAATATTCAAAAGTCGTTTATTCAAATTAGGCTGAGAGCCAGCACTTTTTGAACGTCAAGTTTTACAAAAGACAGTCCCCCAAAACGCCCGCCCGTCAAAATTTATGGGATTGACAAAGACAGAGGAAATGACAAAGAAAGAGAGACAGAGGAATTTCTGTGATGATTCCTCTATGTTTTGATCGATTGGCACTTTGTTTATAGGCCAGGCCTAGGTCTCATGACGCTGAATCCTCCTATAGATATAACAATGATGTCATGTCTCCCTAGCACCGCACGCTGCACCTGGGCGTGTGCCTGCCGCGCTCGTGCTCGCGCGCCGCCGTGGGCGCGCTGCTGGGCGGCGCGCGCGCTCCGCTGCTGCAGCACCGCGTCGTGGCCGTGCGCTCGCCGCAGCACGGCGGCTACTCCTACCTCGCCGACCCCACTTTCCACGTACTGCTGTGAGTGTCCTATTTGTACTAGTATTGAACCCCGGATCTAGGGCAAACGGGGCACGTGACACGGGCGGCGTGCCAGGGGCGCCACTGTCAAAGTTTCGCCCGGTTCGGAAAAACCGTAGATCCGGAGCTGCTAATATTACAAATGCGAAAGTAATTCTCGTCTGTCCGTCTGTCTGTTAGTTTATTACCTTCATGCCTTAACGAATGAAAGTCCAGGATATAGAGTACTTTTTATCCCGGGAGTAAGTTCCCTTGAGATTATTATTTTTGACAATCACAAGACTAAAGCCGCTGGCAGTTTTAAAATAATGCGGACGTGATATTTTTTGTTTGATAATCTTTTCATTCACCGTTTTATGTACTACTAGTTGACCCGCGCCACTTTGTCTGCGTCACAATTTTCATTACTGCTCCGCTCCTATTGGTCTTAGCGTGATAATATATAGCCTTCCTCGATAAATGGGCTATCTTACACCGAAAGAATTTGTCAAATCGGACCAGTAGTTCCTGAGATTAGCGCGTTCAAGTAAACAAACAAACTCATCATCATCTGCCTAGCCTTTTCCCAACTATATTGGGGTCGGCTTCCAGTCAAACCGGATTCAGCTGAATACCAGTGTTTTACGTAGAGCGGCTGCCTACCAGACCTCCACAACCCATTAAATGGATAACACGGTATTTCTTGGCCAGACTGGAGTCAGATTTACTGGCTTCTGACAATCCGTAACGACTGCCAAAGTTCTACAAATGACAGCCGGGACCAACAGCTTAACGTGCTTTCCGAGGCACGGAAGAAACTCGGTATGTTAAGATGGTCACCCATCCACAGACCAACCTTGGCAAGCGTTGCTTAACCTTGAAGATCGATTTGTGCGGCTGTTATTCTTTAGCCACGAGCTCCTCTAGTAGTAGCAGTAGCAGTAAACAAAAAACTCTTCAGCTTTTATTTTAGTACAAATACATACCAGCTCACAAACCTTACTCAGAAAACTTACTGGAGAAAATTAATCTTATTCATAAAAAATCTCAGAAATGTTGCAGATTCATAATTTAAATTTTAATAATCGGTTACTTAACCAATGCTAAACATTTCACTGATTTTTATGAATAAGACTAACATAATATTAACCTCTGACTGAGCAACAGAACCAAAACAACACACTCATTATGTATTGGACACTCGCTTTGGTAATAGCGCATAACATATTGCAGCAGAGGTCAGGTAGGAAGAGATAACATTTCCAGGTTATTTACTTTAGCCAGCGGAGCCAGTGCTTGCGAAAACTCCTATTTGATTAAACAGTTATACGGATTACTAACATACGGATGCAAGGGAACAAATACGAACTACTTACTAGCTTCTACCAGTGCCCGCGATAGAGGCGGATCCAAGATTGCCGTTTGCCGGGGGGCTTGATCCTGCTGAGGGTGGATTTTAGAAAAGTAAACTCTAATTTTGATGTGCTCTACATCAAAATTTATTTTGATTAACATATATCCAGCCTCTTTGGATTACTTTTCGTAAATTCCTCAATATTTCGTAAAGTTTTAAACTACCAAAGAAATTGAGTATATTCTTCCCCCTGAATCCGCCAGTGGCCCGCGTGAATGTCGGAAACTATTCCGGGAACATACTCCAGCCATAAGCCTATATGTTATTCCAGACGTATACGTCGATAGTCCATGTCAGTGCCATATTTCATCCAGATCCGTTCAGCTGTTCTGGGTAAATGAGTAACAAACATCTATACATCCATACTTTCGCATTTATTATAGTATTTAGTAAGATTCCTTATTTATTATTTGTTTATGTCCACTTAAGGTGGATGCTCCAGGGTAGCCCGCGAAATTCAAATATTTTTATGTTTTTTGCAATTTGCCTGTCAGTGTGAAGCTGTATGTGGACCAAATGCGATCCGCGACCGTAACGCGTATTTATCTAAATAATTATAACCATTTTAATCATCAATATAGCCCTCTAAGTTCATGTAGTTCGAAAGAATGAATATTTCAGAAATAATCATTCTTTCGAACTACATGAACTGAATTTCGCGGGCTACCCTGGAGCATTCACCTTAAAGCGAGTCTCTTGAGAAACGTTAAGAAATTACTCGGTTCTTATGTAAGCAACGCAATCGGGTTAATAATGTATTGAAGCCGAGCATTCGCCGTAAAATACCATAACTCTTACCGACCAATACGTTTTGCAAGTTGTTGCGAAACTTGCTTCTAGTTGCTAGTCCGCCCGCGGTGTTTCCAGGACAAAGATTAGCTGACAATCAGGTATTTTACTGAAAAAATCTAATTAGTCCGTTATATAGATTTAAAAAAAATATTAGACATGTTTTTTCACGTAAACAAAAGACGAAGACGATGTAGTATGTAGTGCGTTGAAGACACGCGTGACGTCATGTACTCGTAGCTGGTAAAAATTGTACCATTATGTGTGTGCATGCCTGTGGCATCGTAGCTCTCGAACGGATGAACCGATTTTGATTTAGAGGGATTCGTACCCAAAGGGTAACCAATGGAACCCTGTTACTAAGCCTTCGCTGTCCGTCCGTCTGTCTGTCAGCAGGCTGTATCTCAAGAACCGTTAAAATGGGTAGACGGTTGAAATTTTCACAGATTGTGTATTTCTTTTGCCGCTTTAACAGCAAATACTAAAAATTAAGATTTATCGTACGGAACCCTTCGTGTGAGAGTCCGAATCGCACTTGGCCGGTTTTTTTCGTTTATTAGTATTAACCGGTCCAAATATGAGAAAAATTACAGGAAATCTCTGCCTACGTTTGGAACTCAGGCGCACTACTACCTATGTTGTGCTTCGGTTAACCATCTCAACATTCTACGTTTAAACGTTGATGATTCATTCATTACGCGTTAAACATAAAATTATGAAATGGTTGACATTAAGATATTTCCTAAGGCTTGCCTCAGTCAGGCGGTTTATTCCACTTTCTAGAAGCGTGTTTGTGTGTCAGGCATTCTCGTGACGTCACCGTTCTAGACTAGACCCGCCACCCGGCGCCGCCGGACCTTTGAATGTAGTGCGACCGCCTTATGTAATGGACTTAGAAATAGATTGTACAAGATGTTAAGCAATTTGGGGACTAATTTTGTTGTAACAGTATTTGTTGATAAAAATAAACAAACACTTTATTATTTATTTATTTTATTTTATTATTTTTTGGAAAACTTACAGCTAAACATAAAACTAATAAACATTTAAACAAAATAAGGCCAATTACAATGGTTATGGTTGTAATTGATTTTTCTTTGGAACTGTAAGATGGTCGGCCAAAAAAAAACAGCCATTGTCGCCATCACCGTGCTTCGGAAACAGTACAGCAGAGATCGCAACTGCCTATCTTCATGATGCTAGTTACCAATTGGCCTAGCCTGCTCCCATCGGGGTCAATTTCCAGTGTAACCTGAAACAACTGAATACTAGCATGGAGCGTGTTCATGTCTTGCCTCCATGACCCAGTAACTGCGATGGAAAACACGATACTCCTTGACAAGACTGGTTGTTACTTAACCACTGATGTTAGACTGCTGAGCGAATGATTGGAAACATCATGTACCAATACGTTTTTAAACTAGCTGACCCGTGCCCATTTCGTTGGGCGGTATACTTCGGGTTAACATATTATAACCTATGACACTCACAAGTAACGTGGCTTTCTATTGGTAAAAGAATTTTCAAAATCGGTTCAGTAGATCCAGAGATTACCCCCTACAACGTCACAAACTTTACCTGTTTATAATATTATTATAGAAGTATAGATAATATTGCATTAGTCAGGGTCCTAGATTCTATACTCGAACACTCATCATCATCTTCCTGCCCTTATCCCATGTTACTTGGGGTCGATGCAACACGTTTTTTCTTCCATTCTGTTCTACCAGCCGTCACGCTATTTTATTTTATTTTTATTTTATTTGTTTGGGACAAAAAACAGTTACATGCCAGGAATAACAAAATAGTCTTAAATTAACCTTAGAAATAAAATTATGCGTAACCTATTCCATGTTTATGTTACTACACATGTAACCCACACCATTGTCCACGAATTCACGAAAAAAATAAAATTAAAAGAAAACAGACATACAGTATACACCATAAAAGACTATTACGAAGAAGAAGAAAGAAAAAATATATATTTTATACTTAAGAATTTAGTAACTCTATTGCTCTTGCCTTAAAACTTTGTTTAGAGAGAGTAAATATGTCAATCTCTATAAAGTGAGTGTTGTACGCATCAACAAGTCGACGAAGAGGCACTCGCACCCCTGCGTTAGTCCTGCACGAGTTTGTGTGGAATAGCCGAGGAACACGTACCCCACGAAGCATGACAGATCTAAAACGCTATCACTAACTGCCATTTCTTTCATATCGCTCCTCACTCAATCGATCCATCTTTTCGTCAGCCTTCCTCTCCCTCTCCATCCCTCCACATTTATATTCATAACTCTTTTAGTTACATGCGTTTCATCCCTTCTCTTCACATGACCATACCAAGACAAGCGATTTTTAACTTTTCCGTCACTGGCGCCACTTTTAAACTACCTCTAATGTACTCATTTCTCACTGTATCCATTCTCGTTACTCCACACATCCATCTCAACATTTACACGAACACTGTGTAGTCTATAAACCGTCTTAACAAGCCGCAGCTGTGTCCCTAATCCTCACATACTTTCACGAGTACAAAACAAGATGCATTCACCTAATTGCACGCTAGATTGCAAGATACATAAACACAATCTACAATTCTAGATCAAAAGTAACTGTTCCTTACATTCGTCTATTCTTAACGACTGTTTAGTAGTAGTGATGGACTAACTAGTTGGGAAAGCAAACTAGCGGACGACATTTATAGTCGGCGATTTGTCGGCGTACTTAATGAGCTAACAGAAAAACAGGAAATAAAAGAAATAATACGCAGGACCATTTATTTTGAATTAAATTAGTCTTTCAAGAACACCGTGTCTAAAAAATCCACTTTAGTAGCATCAGAAAGCACATCACATACCCGAAAATTTAACTTTTCCCAATCAACCTTGAACCTAATGCTTTAGCGATAAAGATGAAAATTATGATTCCACCAAAATGTCTTTCTTAGACCCGTAGTGCTTACTGTTAAGGCATTAAAAATAAAAAACTTATTCGTAGAGTTAGACCCACTGGACGCCGACTTTATAAGGCCACATTTATAGGCGGCTACTAGCTATTCTCACATTTGAGAACCGACTAGTCGTCAAGTTGTCTAATCAGCCAAGTCTATAGTCGGAGCAACTCTAGTGGGCTGTCAAACTTCAAACGAAAATTAAACCGTGTCTAAATCACAGTTGATTGTGCCCGTCGGGTACAGTTAACAAAATAGCTAGGTTATTAAGTAGGTACACCGGTAGTTATTTGCAACGGTTCTGTTTGATGGTTACCTACGTTGCAAAATTCCTACGATTTGTGGAGCGGCAACTGAGATAATAATATAATGATTACATTAGCTGTCAGGTTTCTAGAGCATTGTTAGACATTGTAAATATGTAGATGTGTTTAATTGATTTGTGTTATTCTATATCAATGAAGAGATCCTTGTTTCATGGCTCAATTAAATAAGGTCGTTTTGACCGATTTGGTTGCAGACATATTCGGTCACCGACTGGCGTAAACCGACTTAATGCAAACAGCTAAATTCGGTTAAAGCTTGGACTTAATGTAAACGTTAGTCCTTAAACACCCGCGCTATTTTCGAATGAAATCTTTAACCTGATTGGGTAAATAATTGTCATTCGGTCTAGCCAATAGCAGTAAATCCAACATGTTATTTTATGACTGACTAATAATAAAATAAACTCTACTCGGGTGCTAGACGGATCTCGCACTGGGCTCCCAAAATCTAAAAAGGTTCCCGTTATCATAAACCGTTTTCTACAAGTATAAAAGGTTGTTGCTGTGTGGAGCCTGTCTACGGGAGCCTTTACAAGCCGATGTCTTCATTCTCATTTATTTTTTTCTGCCAGTAACACCAAACCCCCGTTATTTCCAGCGCGGTATCCATCCTGGTGGGCATCCTGCTGATCGCCGCGACCGTGTACGACGTGAAGCTATCCAGGGACGTGAAGCGCCGCCGGCAGCGCGCCGCCAACATTGCCGCCAACATCGCCAACGGTGGCACCCGCAGCGACCTGAAGTTGGACCTCAATGGCCTTGATGACATCACTGTTGCTAATGGTAAGAGACCGCTGAATTTTGTCCCTTACAAAAAGCAGGTCATCTATACCCAATACGAACACTAAGTATAAATCATGTGACTTTCGCGCTGGATAAGTAACGCTTTTGCCGATTTTCAAGTATTATTATGGTGTAATGAAATTCTGTATACAGTTTTACTGGACATCGAATCTATTTCGGTAGGTACAGTTGTCGCTATAAAAGATCTAGAGAAGAAGAAAAATTTAATTCGATCGTTTCCCTTTAGTTTGAAACACTATCAACATTATTATCTACTTTTTCCTAGCAATAACCAAAGCCAGTTAATACCAACATGAAAACTTTAGAGGGATGTCTTTTGTGACTTTTCATCATCTGTAAACTAGTCTGTTCCCGACTACATTAGGATCGGCTCCTACACTCCCAGTCAAACCCGGTTCAGCTGAATACCAGTAGATACCTATTATACGTGAAGCGATTGCCTATCTGACCGGACCAACATGGGTAACACGATACTTCTGGGTGTCCGAACTACTTACTGTCTGTAATAAAAAAGAAAACGATTGCCTAACATCATTAACATCTACAAACGATGATAATGATGATGGTTGATGATGTTTTGTGACTCGAGTCCTTCAAAAAGTGTTGGTTGTCGGTTTTACTTGTTTAAACATTATTTGTAATACTTATTTCTTGCAGGCAAGTCGATGTACAACGTGAACAACAACCTGGCACTGAACAGCAACACGTCGGAGGAGCGGCTCACGGCCGGCACCCCCTCCGCCGACGAACTCAAACTCAGTAAGTTATAATATCTCTAGCCTCTCCGGAACACGGGAGCTTCCGGAGGTAACAGCACAGGTAGTATTTCTATTTCATTTGCATTAACTTTTTTTGGCTTTTCCACATAATAACTTAGAAAAAACGACTTTTCCATGCACAGCTTTTTGTAACATGTAGGTACGTAGCTCGTAGGTATGTAAGCAAAGTAGTAGTATATAAGTCATCTTAATCCGACTCAGATATTTACGCGTAGTAATGCTTGCTGGTAAATAAGGTGCAGCTTTACGTTAACAAAAACTAACGCCTGCAAGTTTTTACTAGCAATGTTTCTCACAGTCGTTCTGACTTGCTATCATAATCTTCCAGGCGTTTGGTCCGAGCTGCTGCTGTCGTTCTCCATGAAGGCGAACATCCTGCAGATCTTCGACCAGTCCGTCGGAGCGGACACCGTGCCCGTAGTGCACGGCTTGAGGTCCTTGTCTATGGTCTGGGTTATATTCGGACATACCTGCATCGTTGTTTTTAAGGTAACCGTTTCCTTCATATTATACTTTCAACTAAAGCACCCTACGTCTTTGACTCAAAATAATAACACTCTTGTGACCATGAAGTAATAAGGTGTGTTTTCCAGTACGCCGACAACACAGCTCTCCGAGCGATCCTGGAGAAGAGCTTCTGGTTCCAGCTCATCATCAGTGCTGTCTACAGCGTCGACACTTTCTTCTGTCTCGGGTATGAATGAATATTTTTTAGCTATCATGTGAAACCAATTTTTCAATCGGTATTCAAAAGCTTGCATGATGTGCTGTATTTTCGATTTAATGAAAACAATTCACCGACAAACCGGAAGAGTGGTCTGCAGTACGATTCTGTAAACATCTCACTGTGTATGTTTATGACGTGAATATGAAATAACCTGTCGATCCATACAAAGAAGATGGACTGACAGTTCACTTGTTGCCACTGCTCCTAAGTCACGGTTACATTTTGACAGAACAGATAGCTGTCCTGTAGACAGCCGAGGCCAATTCTATTATTTTTTATGCAACGTTCGCATTCGCATCTCATTCGCAATCTGACAAAAAAAAACTCATTTTCCACACATTTTTGACTGATTACGACTGACATGCAAATGTGAATTTTGCATAAAAAACCGACCAAGTGTGAGTCGGACTCGCACACGAAGGGATCAAGGGATCCGTACCATAATTCTTAATTTTTATTATTTGTTGTTATATACAATCTGTGAAAATTTCATCCGTCTACCTATACACCTATACAGTTCTTAAGATACAGCCCGCTGACAGACAGACGGATGGACGGACGGACAGCTGAGTCTTAGTAATAGGGTTCCGTTGGTTACCCTTTGGTTACGGAACCCTAAAAATTTGTAGGATTGGCACTCTGATCACTGGCACCGATCACATGTCATCTGCAACCATGCACTCTGTGAAGATTGTCACTCCACCTCTACACGATGCCTAAATTTACAATTAAATCAAATTGTCTCCACAGTGGTATGCTGGTGACATTCCTGTACTTCCGCACGAAGTCGAAGGGCAAGTTGGACCTGCTGGTGAAGGGGCACAGGAAGATCACCTCTGGAGTGCTGCAGTTCCTCGGACTCATTGGATACAGATTCGCTAGGTCAGTACAGAAAACGATCAAAATAAAAGGCGAGTACCTTTACGGCAAGGGTCTCTTCTGTTTTTTAGACTCGACAATGACGTTGTTTAATTGGCTAGAAAACCTTGGCTACAGTAGATGCCAGATAAATGTGCAATAACGGTCATTGCCCCACATACATTTTTTGACTTTCTTAATATCAAACAACAGAAACAAAGACATAAAGCTGTCCTGAATCGACTTCTGTCGTGACACTTTGACGTTCTCAAGTCATGAAAAACGGTTCATAATTTAGTGCTCGTATGTAAACGAAGGGATTTTAAGAAAAGGTGTAAGAAAATGTACTTTATTGCAAGCTTATCTGGATCCTACCATAGTAAAATCATCTTTTAACATTGTATTGTAAAATAAAAACACATCGTTTGGGAATCCTTCGCGAAACAAAGGCAACAACCGCAGCTGTTCTAATCCTTCCTATCGTTCCAGACTGACAGCGCCGTACCTGTTCATCCTGGGCGTGGTGGAGGTGACGATGAAGTGGTTTGCGAACAACGCGGTGTTCGAGCCGCCAGCCAACGACCACGACACCTGCCCCAAGTTCTGGTGGAGGAACCTGCTCTACATCAACACCCTCTTCCCCGTCGAGCAGATGGTGAGCTTTTTAAAATTTTAGCCTTTAGCCTAATTATGAAATAAAAAAATAAAAAATAATGGATCTGGAGTTCCTTTCTATTGGGGATTGGTATGCCATTTTATGAATTACTTAAATAGGGTGCTACTTCACTATTTCTAAGCACTTCATCTTTTGATAGCCAGAGCTATGGTGACTATGAAACTTTTACGTCCAGATGTGGTCCTGTTACTAGAAATGAACGTGTTCACAGTCACGTGCTAGATTTTATGCATATTTCTTCATAAGAGGTTTAACTGAGTCTAGACTAAGTTCACCTGGAAAATCATATATTAAACCATACACAAAATCGTTCTAACAATATTCTGTGTACTAAGCTAATTTATTTACTGTATTATTTCAGTGCATGTTATGGAGTTGGTACCTCTCGGACGACACCCAGTTCTACGCAGTCAGCGCTATCCTATTGATTCTTGCTACTAGGTAAGTCTAACAATTTCATCTTCGTCTTACTCTCGTTCCATGTTACTTGAGGTCGCCGCAACACCTTTTTGTCCTGTATTATATACTTTACTTCAAATTCTTGGAGAAGTTTTTCTTCTTATCGTGAGGGCAGTAAAGTCTAACGACCCCACACACCCTAATGTCAGAGTTTCTAAACCGCCTCAAGGGCCTCTGACATGGTTTGTTTGACGACCGCCATTTTGGTACCGGGACCACAACTTATACGTGCCTTCCTTCCGGAGAAGTTAGAGTCACCTAAACTGAGTCCCTTATGTATGATTTAAAAATGTTTATGTTCTAACCAATCGACCTTCACAGGACCAGGAGGATTGATTGGTAGCATATATATTATATAAATGATGCTCCATCGTCAAACTTACAAAACTATGAACCTAAAACTCAACTGTTGCTGCAACTTGCTGAGACCTTCTTATATTGTTTGTTATTAATCACTTCACTTTATTTACTTGTTGGTACACGCACCAGACAAATAAACATGTTTCTTTCTTTTATCTTACTTTCCCCTCCCACTCCTCAGCCACTTCAAAGTGTCAGCGTCTCTGACGGGCGTGTTGTTTGTCTCGTCTCTCTTCACGACGGGCTACGTGTCCTGGAGCAACGACCACATCCCCAACAGCGAGGACCCCTTCACGCAGTTCGACAAGGTGTACGAGAAGCCCTGGACCCGGCTCGGCCCTTACCTCGTGGGCATGCTTACAGGGTGGATCCTATTCAAGACTAACTTGAAGATTAGGATGACCAGGGTGAGTAACTGCTTTGATAATCTGGGAGGCATTTTAGGAAGGCGAAGTTTCGCGTTTATCCTAATCGAAGGCGATGATTAGGTCGACGATGAAACGCGCCTGCCTAGAAGTAACCTTGATTTAAAGACCCTCAGGTTGTAGCTATCATGCATGAAACACAGACTCTAGCAGGGAATTCCACTCTTTAGTTATGAAGGTCCTTCCAAAACGTTCTGTGCGTATGATGTCTTTGTATTCTTATAAAATCTTGCTTCTTCAAGCTTCTTTATTACATCGCACTATGAATTATGACAGAACTAGCTATGACTTAATTGATACACTTTCACTGGAATTTTCATTTTAGTATACTTATAAAAATCATTCCTTCTTAATAGTAACAGTCAGCCAGAAACTACACTGTCTTGAAACTTAAGGAGTAGTCCTTACAGCTGTTAACACATTTTCATTCTCCATGTCCACCTCCCCAGGTATGGGCGTCAGTAGGATGGGCAGTCTGCACGGCCACGCTGCTGTTCCTGATCTTCGGGCTGTACAAGACGGAGCTGGGCGTGCTGTCGGCCGCGGTGTACAGCGCCCTGTCGCACTCGCTGTGGGCCGGCTGCATAGGCTGGATCATCATCGCTTGTTCCACGGGCCATGGAGGTAAGACACTTCTTCAACTTATCTTGAAGGCTCTAGAAGACTGATTTTGCTGGATTTTTCAGACACAAAGAAGTCATTGTTGCTGGTAACACAAAATTAAATGAAGCAATCAAGGCTTACCCACAGGTATTTGGTATCCTTGGATCTGGTCGTATAGTTACACTAGAAAACCTTCTGCCTGGGTTGCGCAATTGGTTCGAAAGAGCCGTCACCGCCATCCTAGAACGCAAAGGACATTTGGAGGAACACGATTAGGTTTTAGTCAAGAAGAGCCTGACACTCATTAGATGTTGATTTCGCATCCTAAAAAAAAATAGAAAACCTGTTTGTGGTGGTTCGGAATTAATAACAAGAGCTAAACAACAGGCTTCAAGAAACATGTTTACCACAGTCATTTTTGCGGCAAAAGGGAACGTGACTCCTGGCGAGACCAAAGACCCTTTCTTATGGTTTAATCTCAGGGATGGGAACTCCCAAACCACTATGATGATGATATTTACACATGATCCGCTTCCAGGCTGGGTGCGGCCTCTGCTGTCGGCGCCGGTGCTGTACCCGTTCTCGCGCGTGACGTACTGCGCCTACCTGGTGCACCCCGTGGTGCTGCGCTACGTCGCCATGCACCTCACGCACCCCATCCACATGGGCGAGCTGTTCGTGGTGAGTGTGATCTATAATCAGGTTGATAGTATCCACAGTCCGAGGGTTAGGTAGTACTTTAGAGGGTATGCGGAACAGAGAAAAAAAAAAAAAAAAAAAAAAGAGAGAAAAAAAAAAAAGAAAAGAGAAAAGAAAAAAAAAAAAAAAAAAAAAAGAAAAAAAAAAGAAAGAAAGAAAGAGTAAAGAGAGGATCATACGATCATCCCTTTAATTTACAATTACTACGATACTGCTTCAAAGTCTCACTCAGATAATTCCTGTTACCTAACTATAGGCTGTCTCAGTCAGATATTAATTAGAAAATAATTTAGCAAACATCTTGGATCTGCTCTATAGAGTTCAGAAACTTCTGACTTATCAATAAAACGTGACAGATACTTCATAATATGTTGCAGACACTTTAACACGTAGTATTTTCAATCCATCAATGCTTAGTCGCTGCTGTAACATCAAACGAAATTCTAGACGCAGGATGCCTATCAAATTATGTCGTGTGTACCATCCAAAATTGGCAGACAAGTGACTATCAGTCTGCATAAGATCTGATCTTTAAAATCTACAGACGAATCTACGGAGCAAGTCGCCCAATACCACGTCTATTTAATCCGAGGCAACGCTATGTTATCTAAAATAAATTATTTCGTGTCCCCAGTTCATCCTGTTCCTGGGGCTGACGGTGATATCATACGCGCTCGCGTTCGTGATATCTGTAGCCTTCGAAGCGCCCATCGTCACCATGCTCAAGATCGTCTCCCCGCAGAGGAAACCTCATCGAGTGTGAAACTACCCTCAAATAAGACAGAGACTTTAACTGCCTTACGGCTTGTTCCACCACCTCCAGATAACTTCCAACTAAAACATCTACCAGATAAATATTTATTTGATAGATAGTACTTACCCGGAGGTGGTGAAACAGAGCCTTAGTTCACTACTGACCTACTAAAGGCGGATGGAATTAATAATTTAAATTACATTGCGCAGGTTTAATTGGCTCAAAATGTTTAAATGCATTTCGAACCTGCGCAAGAGTCGTTACAAAAATACGACACTTCGCTACCTGATAGTAAGTGCGAATGTGATTTTAGTAATCTTTTGCCCGGTTCCTAAAAATATAGACGGATAGTTAAAAAGTTACCAATCGATTATTCCGGTAAACGGCCGACTGGTCGACTGGAAACATTCGTAATTCAGAGTCATTATTATAATAATTACGTAGTTAAACATTTCTAAAATAACGAAACAATACCTCTTCGCAAAACTAAAAAAACTCCAATATTTGCGAAGATTCAAGAGTGTTACGAACTAAGCTGTGAGGTTGCTTGCTGTGTTTTTGAAATTGTAAAGGAGTACAGAGAGCTAGCGCGCTAGTCGCTTACAAGATTAACACTTACCGATCGGTAACATTTAGGGATCGGGCACTCGTGTGTAAAATAAGTAACATTCTCTTGTATATTTAGTAGATATGTCTTGAAACATAATATTTCGCCTCGCGAGGAGGCATTCTGACTGAACACTGTGTGTAATGTGTTGATTGTATTTACTGAGGATTGGATATGAACGAATATGTTAGTTCTTGTGTAATTCAGAATTTATTCATCATGACAACGGAGCCAAGAGTTATAAGTTAAATGAAGTTCTACAAGAGTTATAAGTTAAATGAAGTCCTGTTTAATACCTATAACTAACAATGCGACAAATTTGTCAGGAGCTGACATAATTGTCACAATTTCGCGACAGATTTTGTAAGCAAAGAATGTTCATACATTCTTTGCTTACAAAATCTGTCACCAATATCTGTCTGTCTGTCTGTGTGTAAACGTTTATTTCATAATACCTAAACGTTCGAAATTGTAGAATTGTCAGATTGCCGCTTATCACTTGTCACCAGTCAGGTTTATTAAATAGGCCCCTGGGAGACAACCCTGAGGAGAAAGTAAATTAATTTCTAGAGGATTTTCGTGTTATTTTTTAAATCAAACTTAATCAAACGGGGTTTTTAAGAGCAGTTCTGAGCAAGTCAAACCATGTAAAAATCTTGGTATTGGATGACCAAATTCGTAGATATATTAAAAGCTAAGATATATTAAAAGAAAGAGAAGAAGAAGCGCAACCGAGTGAAAATTTAGTCGTTCAAATAAAAATCAAACATGGATTAATTCTAATTTATTATTCTTACAAAAACACTTAAAACTAGGAACGAAATAAATAAAAAAATACTCTGTTATAATTTAAGTTTTCGCATGTCCGGTTCACATGTTAATGATAAGGTACCTACAACGCTTGTATAGACTTACTGTTATGTACATAGTTGCTAAGCTTACGCTTCCAGAAGCGTCGTGTGTGAACCGGCAGTTACGTTGGCTTTAAATATCTTGAGGTTCTTGTCTTGATCTCTTCTATTCGCTTAGCTTTTTGATAGATTCTGTACTAGATAGTCCGGCTGTAGAGTGTAGATATTAAGGAAATGTTTCCTGAATAAAGGTTAATCCTGCCTAGATCTTGTCTTGAAAGACCAGCGACTTCACACATTTTAACTGAAACCGTGGTCTTTTTTAGTCTAAATTGTCGCATTAAGCTATCGTTTTGGAATTATAAGCCTTTTAAAGTTACCTTGATCACGACAACCTGACTGTCTAGTACATCATCCACCTACTCCTCAATATTTTAATAAAAACTTTCTGCTGAACAAACATAATTAATTTTATAAATAAAGTAAATATGTACATGTACCTATGTACCTAATGTAAATAGGCTGTAAATATAAATAGTTGTAAGTTTTTTACCGAACATTATAAATAAATAAATATAATTTTGATTACAAAATAAATACGTTGTTTTTTGCTTTCTCGGGTCCCTAGAGACCCGGTCCTTTGGTAGGTGTACGAGGGGCCGAAGCCAACTCGCACAGGCCCCTTTAGACATTTCAAATGGAATGGGACACCAACCGACGATTATCCCTGTATACACTGTGAAAGTATACCCAAGGACAATCCCCGGTTGGAGCAGGACTATTGCAGAATATGGAAACAAAAGATGAAACGCTATGAGTTTGACTGGTTTAGTGGACTGATAATCGTTTACTATTGAAGAACTATTGGCCCCTGCCTGACCATTGACCATAAAAACGGCTTTAACATGGCAGGGGGTGACTTGCACACTCAATAAATGGGCCCCCTGAAAAGGGTCGCTAGCACAAAGTGAATACGTTGTTTTATTGTTATGAGGCACAGTCCGAGAGTCTTCTTAAGAGGCTGCAACATGGCATCTCGACTAGGAGGGAGAGTACCAGGGCTGCTAGTAAAGTTATTAGTGTTGTCCCCGCAAAGTACAGCCACTGTGGGAACATAGACTCTGGTTAAGAACTTATCATACAACACGAAACATCAACAATCTGTAGTCATAAAACTTGATTTTAGTGTTAAGGCCTATAAACACTAAAATGAAGTTTTATGACTACAGATTTTTCATGGCTCGAAGGAAAAGGCTGATAAAGTAGCAAATGTAAACTTTCGAGAGCCACTGACTTCCAGAGAGTCACGAATAAAAGGCAAGAATTATCTTGAAACGATAAATCAATTAAAATCAAACAAAACATGATTCAGTCACTAAAAATAAAATACTTACAATGCACAAAGTAGTTGAACACAGCGCTGAACCAACCGACAGCAGCATGGTCCGTGCTACTGCAGCGTGTAGCAGCAACATGCCGTAGCTCAATCTACTTAGAGCCGCTATTGATGAGCGAGCTAGTATGCGTCGAAACACACCTGGTAACAAAAACCATGTCGTTGTTAAGTAAATCAAGAGGAGTTACGAAAAAATTAGAAGAAAAAACGTTTAGATATAAAAAAGACGTCTAAAACAAAGTTACACAAACTACTCTAGAAAGCGACAGAAGAAAAAACTTCACTGACATGTCATTACTTTCCTGTAGATTGCTATAATCTCTAAATTGTTAATAATAGTGATCAGATTCCAATAGCCAAGTCGAAATACATATTTCAAACAGTAAGAATAAAATTTAAACATTGAGTAAAGTTTTAATCTCTTACCAGCCATGTTAGTAGTGCCCATCAAGACGGGCCACAGCAGCGCGATGGGCCAGCTGAGGTGCAGCCACGCGGCCAGCCACGGCAGCCCCACCAGGGGCACCGCAGACGACGTGAACATGAACGATAGGGACGCTATCCATAGAAGCGTCGATGTTACCTGAAATTATATGGGAGATTTTGCTAAGGCGTTTGATACAGTTAACCACTCAAAATCTATATTTATACTAATATATAAAGCTGAAGAGTTTGTTTGTTTCTTTACTTGAACGCGCTAATCTCAGGAACTACTGGTCTGATTTGAAAAATTCTTTCAGTGTTAGATAGACCATTTATCGAGGAAGGCTATATATATCATCACGCTAAGACCAATAGGGGCGGAGCAGTAATGAAAATTGTAACGCAGACGAAGTTGCGCGGATCAACTAGTATAAAGCTGATGAGATTAATGGGCTATCTAACACTGAAATATTTTTCAAATCGGACCAGTAGTTGCCATAATATAATATTATTGTTCTTGCACGTGTTGCGTCTGTGTCGTGCTGTTTTTAGCTACATTTATAAAAATGGACAAGAAAACTCGTGCGCGTGGCCTTAATTTCACAAAAAGCGACAATATACTACTTTGTCATACTAGCGAAAATTTAACATACAATCGAAAACAAAAAGAAACTGATGGGGTTAGCGTTCTACAAAAACACAAAGCTTGGTTGGAAGTGGTGAAAGAATTCAATTCTTTGGATAAATTGTATAAACATAACCTAAAATAGTAGCTGTACGTCAGTTTTGACATTATAACCCAGAGTTAGTTTTTTTTTAAATTGTAACTCGAGGTTAGCCCCTAACTCTCGGTGGTGCAAGACGTAATTATAATTTAACTTCAAGGTTTTATCTAACACTGGGTTAATTATGATAACACAGCGTGGTGCAAGTGGGCCTAAGACAAACAGGAGTGGAGCAGACGAAGTTGCGCGGGTCAACTAGTTACAAATAAAAGAAAAGAGATATTAAGTGATGGGATTTATATAATACCTTGGGAAATATACAACGTTCTAAACATGTAGGTGGTGTGTTATTCTGTTAGTTCGGGAGTACCACAGGGATTTTATTTAGGACCACTTTTATTTAGATTGTACATCTCAGTAATTTATTACTGATCATACAGTAGACGTGACGTTTTCTCCTGTTGGTTAGTAGAATGTTTGACTTACCTTAGAAACCTTCATTTTGCCGTTCATCATGTGAATCAGCCAGCCCGTGAATACGCCAATGAAGTACGGAGAGACGCGCGCCAATGGGCGCTCGATGATAACGGAGTATGCTGCGAATGAATTCGAAAACCTAAAAGAAGACAACAAAAATTATAGGTAAATAAAAAGACTAATCAGATTACGCTAAAACTCTACCCTTACTTCTTTGTTTCCTTATTCGATGACATACGAATGTTGTACTTAGTTTATTCATTTTTAGCCTACCGTATCCCACTAAAAGGCTCAGGCTTCCCTTCATCAGCCTTGAACTTTTTGTTTTGCTTTTAGGGTTCCGAACAAAAAACGGAACCCTTATAGGATCACTCGTGTGTCTGTCTATCTATCGGTCCGTCCGTCTATCTGTCTGTCTGTCCGTCTGTCACAGCCAGTTTTCTCCGGATCCACTAGACCGATTCTGTTGAAATTTGGTACACATATTGACTTCTGTGACCCAAACACAGAAGCTTTACATAAATTATATTTTTTTAGAATGGTTGCCACTTTTGGGGGTCAAACTAGATTTTTTTTTTTAGTTTTTTAAACAATATCGTGTGACATATCAAATGAAAGGGCTTACTGTGAGGGTTTTAATTGTATTAGACGAAAAATGACTATTCCCCCCGTTATCTCCGAAACTATTTAGAAATGGAGATAATAGATCTTTACCTGTAGATTATAGAAAAACCTATACGAATTCTATAGTGTTAAAATAAAAAAAATCGTGAGGAACCCTTTGCACGCAAGTCCAACTCGCACTGGGCCAGTTTTTTTATTTTAGCCATTCATCCTATTTCACTATAAATTTAGTGCTTCATCTCCGATAACTCTCCTGCTTCTTCTCACTTAAACGTATTCAATAAATACGAACATAACATAACAGTAAAAAATAACATTACTCATTTGTAACTCACAACTTCCCGAAGTCAAAGTACGCGGCACTAGCATCAGCGATGGTGGCGGACAGCATGGCTACGAGGGTGCAGACGGCGGCCGCGCGCGCGCGCACCACCGACGTCGCGCTCGCCGCGCACAGCAGCGCGCCCAGCATGTGCAGCTGTGTCTCCGTCGACAGGTACCACGAGATCTGCATGCACTGGTACGTAGGGACAGGTTACTTGAAGTTGATTGCATTTCATTTCAGGTTGAGTGGCAATTCTTGCAGCGGTCAGAAGTTTAACCTCGTTACGAGACCGAGGTAACGAGGTCTTGAGGAGGCGGGATGTGTGAAGTTAGAGGACAAACCTGTTCCTCATCAGGATACACAGTGGTGATGTAGAGGAGGTTCCTCCATCCGTGCTCGCGACAGTTGCGCTCGTCTCCATCAGGCAGCGCCAGGGTGGCGGTCTCGTAAGAGGATTGAGCCAGTACTGCTGATAGCAGGACCGCGTACACGTACGATGGAAGTAACCTGGTGGAAAAGCTGGTATTAAAGCTTTATAACTCAGTGAAACTGCTAATGATGTCGCTTAACAATATTTTGCACCTAAATAAATGTCTAAATAAAATCCTACAACAGAGGAGCTTAGGATACGCATTATTCAATTTCCATCTTTGACCACATCATCGCTTACCATCAGGTGAGATGGTGGTCAAGCGCGTGCCTATTATTAGTAAAAAAAAAAAAAAAAAAAGCTGACCTACGGGCCCCAGGCAAAGTTGCATTCTAGCAGCAGTAACTGTTGTGGGGTAAAAGGTTCTTCCAATAAATACCAGTCTTGAAAATATTTTGACGTCTTTTATTTCTGAAGACAGTCGTCTTCGTGATTTTTAGTCCTCTCCATTGTCATCCTTCTTCCTTACGTCTATTGCTTTCTCACTCACACATTCTCGTCGCACTCTCTCTATTACGTCCATTTGCATTCCATTTCCCACACTATTGTCAAAAAGTCCCAATAAGTTAAGAATACAGGGTTGCAGTGTTATTTAGGTCATTTAGGTGTGCTAAAATGATCATGAGTCAATAATGAAACTCTAATTTTCAATCAACTTAGAGGGAACGTTTAGCGGCTATCAGCAAAATAAAATAGTAATGACTAAATCGTTACTAGTCCGAAGTAATTAAAAACCAAAAATACTAAATCTAGCATTTATTTTCAATCTACATCTAATCGTCACAAAAAACAAAATCTTAGACATGTTTAAAAATAATTGCCAGTATTTATATCTACAAACAAGACAAACTGGTTAAAAAGAGCTATCGAATAGATAGCAATTATACTAGATAAAAAACCTAACTAGATAATTTTAGAGATAAGAAATCTAGTCTTTAAAAAGTTGCCTGAAGTTTTAACATGAACCTACCTAATATGAACTTAGGCTCTAGACAAATGACATTCTAATAAAAAAGCAAAAGCGACTTGCAAATTATAATGAATTGATCACATGACATTTCAACAGCGTTTGTCAATCCATACATTTTGACGTTTTGACAATCCTCCGCTTCGCGACCTCTGAGAGGATTTCACTTGTCTAAAGCCTCTGGTGTAAGCCGCCTAAACTAGACATCAAGAAAGCAATACCCCTAAACTAGCACATTTTTAAAAAGAAGTACGAACCTAATGACTCTATTGGTGACGAAGCAGACGAACTGCAGGACCTGTCCGCAGACGCCTTGAAAGCCCACTAGCTCCTTCACGCTGTATTGACTCTTCAGGAAGAAGAAGTGGTGCGCACTGAAGAGACCGCTGCAAATATGAAGAGCATTGAAAGTAGTTCAACCAATCAAAAGGAATTTAATCGCCGTCAATTATATGAAAGGGGTTTCAAAAACGAAGCTCGTTAGATTTTGGAATTTAAATAAAATTTGCTACCAATCAATGCAGAGCAATTAAGTAGACTACCTATCCAAATCAAATAGTTTTTTTTGTGTAAAACACGGAGAATCAAATGCTACATAAAGATTTAAACTGAGCTGGTTACCTCACGTAAAACAATGTATCGAAAGCTATTGTTCCAGTGGCGATTATTAAGTAAACATCGTTCTGGGCATTTATATCGCCAGCGAAATCTGCAAATAAAGCACTACATTAGTTCTCTAACTCCAAAAATTTAAGAATGCTAACAGGAGACGATACGGTACCTGAGATATACTCGACTATAACAGCTACGTGCACGAACATTATCCAAAACGTCGATAAAACCCTCATGACATGTATCAGCGACAGGTCTTTATTCGCAGTGTTCGTGTTAAAGATTCTCTTCCAGCAGTATGCCAGAGAGAAGCACAGCAGAAGACGGCAGAAGATGCTCTTCTTCTTGCTCTCTGTGCTCAAGCTCGCGAACGAGTTGTACTTCTGTCGCGGACAAGGCGGCAGGTTGTCGAGCTGGCGCGGGTTGCTGCACTGCTTCCTGTACTTCCCACATCGCTTGCAGCTCCCCAATGTCTTTTCCGCACAATTCACGTCTAGCGTAATCGTGGGAGCGCCACACTTCACCAGACTGTCCACAGCCATGTAATGTGTGCTCATGTTCTCAACGCCTAACGTTTCCGTCTCGGCCTTAGCTTCATTCTCTTGTTTCAAATCCCTTACTTTTCTATTAGGATCTGTGTTGTACTTCTCTAGATCGAATGTCATTGATTTGGTGCCGTACGGTAGACATTTCATCAAATCTAGGTCTATGACAGTCGCAACTATTACCAAGGCTACAAGGAGTGTTGTAACACATATTAAAAGTACCCCGGCTTTGTCTGTTGTAACATCGTAGTGTCCCTGCACGCGTCTGACGCTGGTGATCTTCGCAATACGAGATGACGTCTTGTTCGTTTTCAAGTTGTCGTTGATCATGATGGAGAAGTTGATGACGGACGTGATGTCGCGAGGAAAGCAGGAATATGGCATGCAGAGACCTAAGGTTATGTCGGTCGACTGCAAAACAAGACAAAGATGAAATCTCCGATCGTTAAGGTTCCATAAGCATTTTTTTGTGACTTGCCTTTATCATATTGGATTTTGTGATGTTCAGTGTGATTCCAAGTGTTGTATATGCGAGGCGGTATGGCGGCCAGCTCTCAGCAACATTTTGCGGTCCCTCATCATACTGCACCATCCATCGCCACTCGTGTGTTTCTATAAGAAATTCATGGTTAGTTGATCTAAGTTCTACTTCGTTAAATAAATTGAGGTGTACGATGTTATACGTACCATCGTCAAAGTATTTCGTCCTGGATACCGGAGTGATGACTTCGACGAAATCATCCGCTATTGTGCTTCTATTTGTTGCAATCGACAGTTCATCCTGGAAATGTGGAAATATATTACAAGTGACAGGCTCCTAAGCTATTTATTGTACACCATATTCAAATTTGACGCACAGATGGCGCAGTGGTTAAGCGGTTGACTGCTGCACTGCGTGTCGTGGGTTTGATTCCCGCACGGAACCAATATTTGTGTGGCCTACAGATAGTTGTTCCGGGTATGGTTGTTTATGTATGTGACTTTGTATGTTTGTAAACGCATCCACGAGACAGGAATAATTACTAGTGAGGGGCAACGTTTTTTTAAAATGCAACAAATTATTTTTAAAGTTATGTTTGTTCTTACCAAATCCAGACATTGTTCTTTGGATCCCAACCAAAATCGATTGCCCATGAAAAGTCCTGATCCATAGCGCCCTGATGCGTCGAGAGCTGAAAATACATGTTTGTTTATACATCGATACCATTATGATAGAGATTTTCTGGTTATAAACCTGAAGAAGCTAGCTATATCGAGAAAAATAATTAAATCGAAACATAAACCGCACTATGTTTCACTATGCAATTATTGAAAATGTCCATTACCAAAACTTGTCACTACATTGCACCCCAAGCACCCCAAGCATCCGGCAACCCATTCATAAATCCTGATAATAACCGAATATCTGGCTAACGACAGTCCCACACGTAATTTCACCACATTAGTTTTTCCAGTGCGAGATAACTCTCACTGAAGTCATGCTGTGTGGTCTCACGTCATCCCACACTATGCGTTAGTTAAGGCTAGGTATTCTCAATTTTCCTAATATTCCATCACTTTGAAACAATAATAAACAAAAAAATAGTGATTGTTTAAAGCCAAAAAAATACATACTGAAGTTTACTTTATATACTTTGACAATTTCTGATTCAAAACATAATATCGAAAACTTCACTCGATCAAAAAAAAATCGGAAGAGGAGTCTAAATTCAACTATTTTTTAAGTTTTTCTTATTTTTTTTAGTTAAGCTTATGAAAGTTATACTTCCAAAAAACACATATAGAAGAATATTTTGTGGTTTAATTTTGCATAATACAAGTTTTATTTTTTTAATAATAAATTGTTATGGCTTCACGCCGTCGACGTGAGCGCACGGCTCGCTTCGCGTAAAGTATGGAAATGTTAGATACCTACTTCGCTCGGTCTACCTGCCCTTAACTACACCTAGTTGCGTTTTTGAGTACAATTCAACAAGTTGTTGGGCAGTCGCATAGCGAGGGGGCAGGGGGGCGGCCCGAACCAGCAGAGGCGGCGCAAGGCGTGGGCGACGTGGGCCACCGCCTACGGCCTCGCGGTGTGAAGGGCCTCGCAGTTTTGGTTTTTTTCAGCACGTAAAAATCGTAGCTAAGACCAACGAAATCCCACATTCGCCGAATATTTACTAGTTGTGCCCAAAAAGTCAAAAGAAAATCAAAACTACTTGTGGAGGGGTGAGGGGTGATTGAGGCCATTGAGGGCCTCGCAAATGCCAATCTTGCCCACATCAAATATTACTCTTGCCCCGCCACTGCGAACCAGGTGGTAACCTTTTAGGGGTGACACCCGACCGCTCGTTGACTGGTTTTTGTGACTATCCGGGGGCACCCCTAAACATTTAACGCAATGAAACCTGTCGGGAGTGGGGTGCAAAAATTATTGAGCTCACTTCGCTCGCTCTTGCATTTTTCACTGTCTAATTTCCTGATTTTTTCTATATAATTAACAATTAAAAGCTTCAATTTCAGTATAAATGTTCAAAATACAATAAAACCCTTCCGAGATGAGGTGCAAAATTTTCTTAAGGTGAATGCTCCAGGGTAGCCCGCGAAATTCAAATATTTTTATGCCCTCTAAGTTCATGTAGTTCGAAAGAATGATTATTTCTGAAATATTCATTCTTTCGAACTACATGAACTTAGAGGGCTATATTGATGATTGAAATGGTTATTTGTTTAGATAAATACGCGTTACGGTCGCAGATCGCATTTGGTACACATACAGCTTCACACTGACCGGCTAATTGCAAAAAACATAAAAATATTTGAATTTCGCGGACTACCCTGGAGCATCCACCTTAAGTCCTTCAGGTTTTCTGCATTTAGGGGTGACACTCGTTCGTTGACTTTTTGTCATGGTCGGGTGTCACGCCTTAACGGGTGACTTAGTGAAACCCGTCCGTGATGGGGTGTAAAAAATTTCGAGCTTGCATCGATCGCTCTTGCATTTTTTTAGAGAGTTGCGTAAATTATCATAGAAAATAAAACCTTTCCGGAAACAGGTGCATGAATTTTCGAGCTTGCTTCACTCGCTCTTGTGTTCTGCCCTCTCTCAGTTAATAAACTTATTTGCATCAGTCTCTTGTAACTTCTTTTAAATATGAATGATCGAAAGAAAACAAAACCTATTCGAGGGTGGATGCAAAAATTTTTGAGCACGCTTCGCTCGCTCTTATGTTCTGCTCTTTTTCAATTAATGAGCATCAGACTATAAAGTTACTATCCGAAGTCGGTGTCAAAAATTTCAAGCTCGCTTCGCTCGCTCTTGTGTTCTGCCCCCTCTCAGTTTATGAGCTTTCTTGCATCACTCCATGAAGTTATTTCAATTTAAGTATGAATGATCAAAAGAAAATAATACCAAAAATATCTGAGGTGGGATGCTAAAATTGGGTTTAGACAATGACGAAAATGAAATCATACAAATTTTCGAGATCTTGTTTGTAAGTAAGTGATATAATAGAACATTCCCGAAAATCACCTGACAAGCCATTTTTCGGAAGGGGAGGAGCCTTCCGAAAGGCCAAAGGCGCAACTCACTTTTATTTGGGGGGGGGGTTAATTTGTGGGGTCTTCTTCTTCTTCTTCTTATCGTGTGGGCAGTAAGGTCTAACGACCCCACACACCCTAGTGTCATAGTTTCTAAACCGCCTCAAATCGATAATGTGTTGGGGTGACAACACATTATCCGCCCCGGGTGTCACCTGTTTTGTATTCATTAATCATTTCAATTATCAATTTGCATTGAAAAACACTGTATGTCATAGGCCTCCCAAAGCTTCGTCAGTCTCTACTAAGATCGGTCCAGAGTCCCTATTATGACGTGCTAATGCCATCATGATTTAGCTGTAAAAAAGGGAAAGTAATATGCGTCTTATATAACTCCATCTCCCTTCCACACCGTTATCATGATGGTTATAAGATGTCATATTTTTAGGTACCCTGTACTTCTAACATCCAGCTACTGATTACCGCGACCGGCGACCGTTACCCACACCTTGTGGATCCCCTAACGCAACGCTGTACCTACAGATACGCGCTGGACAGTGTGGCCACTCCTGGGCCTCAAGTCTGCTATTACAATAGTGTCATTGATTTCATAATTGTTGATTTTGACAAGTTTGGTAATCTACTAATATAAAGGCGTCATTATGACTTGCCAATGGTCATCCACTGACACTCCATTGAAAGAAATGGCATTGAAACCATTCAATGCCATTTCTTTCAATGGAGTGTCAGTAGTGGAGATTACCAAATCTCGTACATAATGACAAATTAATAAATAATATGTAAAAATATATAAGTATAAAAGAAATCTGGCATAACTTTATGTTCAAATTTAGTAGTAGTTTTTAAAAATCATGTTTAGTAACGGGTTTTATAATAGTGGCAATACGAAAATGTTTTTCTACCACAATTCTATTACGAGACCATTGACCGACCAATGATCGACCATTATGAATTAGCAGATTACGAACTTTTAGCAAAATGACAATGGGATCGTGTTGGAATGACGAATTTATAAAAATTTGCAGATTTGGGGCCCTGAACCCTCGCAAGTTAGCTGTCTGAAAACCAAATAGCTTGTTCAACTGTACCTACTCGTGTGTTATGTTGACACCGCGCGTGCTAACGGCACTCCACAGTTGCGTGAGTAGTTTTCTTTTGTTTTTGTTAATAATGCGCATAATTTTTGGTTCAATGCCTAGCGGGATAGACAGGTTTCGTGAAACACCGTTTTACAAGGAGAAGTGTGTGGTTTTTTCCACTTGATTCTTGGAAGCAATGTATGAGGAAACACAAAGAAGGTTGGAATGGTAGCTTTATTATACCTACAAAATATAAAGATTTTTGTGACAGTGGGCCGCGGAAGGGATAGGTAAGTGTCGGCAGGCCGAAACGTTCTATAGACCATAGAACGTTCCGGTTATCCGACGCCACTATAGACTACAGTGGCGTCGGAGAACCGAAACCTCCAGTAAATACACCGAGGATCTGTTAAAGGTCGGGACATTCTACAAATGCAGAAAGCTCAGCTCAGGAGCTGTCGTAGCGGCAATGATTGAGATGGGGTGCAGTGGTCTCCAGTATTGAGTTTTCTTTCGGCCGACTGCGATGTTAAAGAACTATCGATGATGGAAGATTCTAAGATATAGTACGAGTAGTCTTATCAAGCAGGTATATATAACTGAACATGCCGCTGCTGGAAGGCTTGCGAGAAGTACGAGGACCTACAAAGCACACAGGCACATTATGTACCTTGGAAACGGCCGCGGCAGCTGGAATGGTTTTGGCTAAAAGGATTCGTATGCGTTTACTACACCGGGGCTTGTAGTATTAGTAGCATTCGGCTACCAGCAGAGAGAACTTTATATTACCTACTGGATGTAATTTGCCGTAGAACAAATACTCTTATACAATTAATCATTTGTCTTAGTGAATCGTAACTATTCCGACTTGTTTATGTTGGTACTTCGTGCTAGACTAAACAAATTACAAGATCCTTACGTCTATTTCCTAGTCACAACAACAGAACACCAAAAACAACAACTTACCCAGCCATTGTTGTTGTAAAAACATAAGACCGAACACATCACGAATACAGCTCATAACTCGTACAAAATGCTGTCATCTTTCTGTACGCAACGTTCATTAATCATAATCGACTGAAATGCGTTAATGAGACAAGCGACTAGAACGAGCAGTGAACTTGCGGAGCGTTCACATTGCTGCGAGTAACAATCGAAAGTTGATATTGATGAGTGGTCACGCTAAAGAAAAACAATTCATGTCGATAACGAGGAAATGAAAAGGTGGAATTACTGGCTACGTTATACATTCAGTCAAAAAAGTATCGGGAATGGATGATTTGTTTATGGTTCCAAATTCAAATTTTTGTTTTTTTGTAGTTGTTAGATTGGCACAACTGTTTTCCATTTTGGCGCGGAGTTTGAGTTGCATCTGTTATGATTAAATACAGTGCTGGTTTTAGTAATATCATATATAGTGTGTATTGCGAATTTCATAATGGACAAAAATATCGAGTTTGTCTTAAATTTTGCATCGCCAATGGAATTTCGTGTTCGGAGTCACTGAAAATGTTACAGAAGGCTTACGGTGAATCGACTTTATCAAAAACTCGTGCTTATGAGTGGTTCAAAGCGTTCAAAAGCGGTCGAGATGTGATGGAAGATTTGCCTCGCTCTGGTAGGCCGTCAACGTCTGCAACTGAAGTTAACATCGCAAAAGTGAAAGAAACAGTGAATGAAAATCCCCATTCAACTCTGAGAGAGATAGCCGCCGAACTTTCTGTATCTCACGAGTCGATCCGTACCATTTTAACTAATCATTTGGGTATGAAACATGTTGCTGCTCGGCTAGTACCAAAAGATCTGAATTTTCTCCAAAAACTCAATCGCATGAAAGTCGCTGAGGACATGCTAGAACGAGTCAGTTCGGACCCAACATTCATGAAACGCATTGTTACTGGTGACGAGACGTGGGTTTACGAGTTTGACATGCAAACTAGTCAACAAGCTTCAGAGTGGCGCCTTCCAACTGAACCGAAACCACGCCAAAGTCGATCAAAATTCAAAGTCATGTTGACTGTTTTCTTTGACTATCGCGGTGTTGTGCACTCTGAATTCTTACCGGAAGGTCTAACGGTAAATAAAGAATATTATTTGAGCGTTATGCGGCGTTTAAGAGAGCAAATTCGACGAAAAAGGCCAGATTTGTGGAAAGAAAATTCTTGGATTTTGCACCACGACAATGCGCCTTCGCACAAGGCTATCATTGTGAACGAATTTTTAACCAAACACTCAACAAATACCATCCAGCAACCACTATATTCACCAGATATGGCTCCTGCTGACTTTTTTCTTTTTCCTAAACTCATATTACCACTTCGTGGCACCCGTTTTCAATCGATAGAAGACATAAAGGAGAATTCGCGGCGAGAACTGAACTCAATTCCGGATGCAGCGTTTAAAAAATGTTTGGATGAATGGATTATTCGTTGGCGCAAGTGTATCGTTTCTAAAGGAGCATACTTTGAAGGTGATAAAATAAATTTGGATGAATAACAGACATTTTGTGTATTATTGATCTTTTCCCGGTACTTTCTTGACAGAGTAGTATGTGATATGAATCGCGATGGAGGGACAACATTGTCGCGGTTTTTGACTGTTACACACATCTGCAATCCATATAGCTACTTCCTAACAGGGTAACTGCCAAGCCACGGGCGCAGCTATAGGTTTCAGATGGACCCTTAAAAGTGTCCAAAAATGAATAAAGATGAATTAGTTTTTACACGCCGAATTCTGAAGGCCGATCTCATTCGTAGTGCTAGTCATTATATATTTTGGGGCACCACGGATTTTTCGCCTAATATTTACTAACGATTTTATTGTATGCTAAGGGCGGGGGTTTAGTGTATCTGTACTCTAAACATGCCAACTGAAAACCAGCACTGGTTGTCTGTCGCCCAGCAAGTGCTGAGATGGCAACCCTTCCGATATCACGCTCAGCGCAATTATTGTGTAGGTAAGTAAGTACGCGTGCTTACTATTATTTCTGTTCACTTTGTCTATGTTGCTGTGAGCCTGTGAGTTTGTCTATGCGGAATAAATGTTTTCTATTCTATTATATTCTAAGAAGACAGGAATGGGTACCTGAACCTAATAATTCCAACCTAATAATACCGACTAAACCAATGAGGCCAATTTTTAAAATGTATCTCATTCAATTGATAAGACGTTGAGATCTTTTAATTTGATGAATTCCTGAGAACACCAGAAATATCTTGACGTATAGTATCGGCCGGTGCCGTATGGTGGTGTAAAAGAATAATACCATATCCCATCACTTCCCGTGGGTGTCGTAAGAGGCGACTAAGGCTCTGCTACCCATTATCACTAGAGAATGGCAGCAGCGTTCTCTGTAAAACGCAACACCATACACTGCGATTGCCAACCCACCTGCCAAGCGTGGCGATTATGACAAACCCCTTTGGGGGAGGTTTAGGTCCAGCAGTGGACGTCTTTCGGCTGTTATGATATGATGATGATGTAGGTACGTATACGAAGGTAGGCACCTAAATGACTACCAGTAGAGGAAATCATTAAGATATATACTATCAGCTATTCCATCCTACCTACTAAATGATTGGATTGCATGTGCATTGCGATCACTTTCTACAGGAAAACTGTCCCACGCGATCTTTTTTTAAATGAAAAAGGTAAGACAACTTCTGTTATTATACTTAAAAAAAAGTTTAAACGGTTCACGAAGCAAGAGAATAATTATTGAAACTTCCATAAAGGATAGAGTTCGATTCCTTTTTTTAAGGATGGAAAATCATCAAATGTTTCCTCCCGCTCTGGGAGGAGCGGAAAGGATTGACAGACTCTTAACTGACTAAAAGCCATCCGTATTCGTCCTAATGCCCTTTGCGTTTCAGGACCGCGATTTGACTTTTTCGAACAAAATCCGCAACTCTAGCAGCGTTCGGTTCCTGCACCGCGTTTTGGAAATTGTACAGATGTCTTTTTTAGCCTGTATGAGAGAGGATTGAACTAAAGTACTTGAAATTGCCTGAAAAACTAAAAATATTACTTCTTCAGCATCAACAAGACACTCCGAGCTAACAAACTAATTAAGTCTTCGCTTAGAAATTAGTACGTAACAACCTTATACATTATGTATCTGTATTTACTTTTCCATAACATCTAATTATATTACCGTAGGTATACTTGTTGTCTTCATTATCTCACTGTAAGTGCCGTTAATTGGTAAGTAGCTAGGTACTCACCGCTGTAAGCCCAAGCCTTGCCTTCCGTCAACTCTTTGAAGAACACTCCGAGCTCCTCCCAGCAAGTGTGGTCCACCAAAATATGTATTCCATTTGTTATTTTGGGCCACACAACTGCCAAAAACGTCGGGTCGTAGATATTGAACAAGTTATCAAACACTTCAGCTTTCGCAGGACGTTTGGTAAGTTTATTTAATTCCTTCTTTGGGTTTTGGCGCGATTTTCCGCCTTCAGCCAAAACTATGACCAATAGCACACAACACAGTTTTAACTTGAACATTTTGTTAGCACATATTATTTCGTATTTCTATATCGCGAATGCGTGCGTGCGCTGTAGACACACGTTAACTAATGTTCTCTAACTGCAGTAAGTTGCGACTCGCGTTTAAGCGTGTTTACAAGCAGTCAATGCGAATTGTGAGGAGTAAATAAATACTACGTATAATTCCTAGCAGACCGCGAAATAGCCTGGCTGTAGTAACACGACGATTGAGAAGTACCAAGATATTTTTTTACAGCTAAACCCTGCTGGCGGGTTATTTACCTAACTCTAGTCCAGTCGACATGGGCTGAGCATTCGATTTTCCGATAGGTGCTCAATTATAACTTTCTCTTTTAATCAAGATGTTATGGAGTAATTATAACGGGGAATAAAAGCAATTAGAACAATTATGTGGCGAGATGAATACAAACAAGCCTGGTGGATCTCAACGGCATACCTACTGTAGGCCGGCTCTGTGGTCGGTGATCGAGGTAAAAATAACTGCGGAACTAATCTTTTATGCATGTTATAGACCATACAATTAGATACACCATGAAACAAACTTGATTTCTAGAATATTTACCTACTTATGAAAGGCGTGGTTCGTCTGTCTGATGTTCGAGTCCGTACATCTATTTAATTTCCATGCGGATATTAGGATTTAAGGAGCTATGTATTGAAGAACACTCAGAGCTTGGAGAACAGGGCCCACCCCGTAGTAAGGAGCCGTGATCTTAATCCTATTGAACATCTATGAGATGTGCTTTAAGGCTAGAACTCAGGCTGCAAAATCTAGGAACTTTTACCAACAACATAAATTCGCAAAAAAACATTATAAAAATCGATAAAAAACAAGATGGAAGTGGCAATAAGGGCCAGGGGTGGCAATGCAGATTGTATGGGAGTATTTTGATTATTTCCGTTCAGTTTATAGTACCCAAAAACTGACTTTGATTTAAAAAAAAAAACAATTAAAAAGGTTAGTACAAACCTACGTGTCCGTCTACCAGACACTGGGTATTGAGCCTAGCACATTTCTATTTTTACTTATTGATTTATCATGCCGTAGACCAGCCTCTCGGGGACTTAAAAATGCTCTAAGCTCGGGTAGGATTGATTTTCACGCGCAAGTGTAGTTTCACACTGATGCAGCATATTCGCATTTCGCCTCACTCACTTTGGTGACGAGCAATAATATACTTCCCATAACAGAATCCAGTTAGTTTTGACATAGAGATACACCTTGCACATTGGATGCCAAAGGCACACGCATAGGCTCTATACGGTAACAGTGAATCTTAGCATGTGTAACAGTGCTAATATTCACTGCTACTGACGCAGTTGCCGCATTGCAAGACCCAGCTAGCCTTCCCCAGACTGATCGATTGCAACGCCATCTGCCTGTTTTAAGCTACACCAACTACGAAAGCTAAAGTCTAGGATTTTTAGTTGTCTCGTCATAGTCTATGCGTCGACCTTTCAAAAGCTTTGGTTTGTTTGTTCACGAATGTTTTTGTCTCAAGCTTTGAGTAAGCCTTTTTCTAAAGCAGATACTAAAAGCCCCTATAATTATAGAATAATGTACCTGCGTATTAGACTAAAAACAATTTAGTGACTTAAAAATGTTAAGGGCGCTATTATAAAATCGAGCGCTTGCCCCGGACTAAAGCTACAAACCGCGTTTCCCGAGATTTATAGTGATTGTGGGGCTGTATACAAAAATTGCTTAAAAATATGAGTTTACTTTTAAATAGACCAATTTTTTTTTTCATGCATTATAACAATACCTCCTTAATTATTAAATAATTTTTATTTGAATTTGGATTATACTTTCATAGATAAAAAATATAGTTTCGTACGGAAAATTGTCAATAATTCTGTTTTACAAAATTATTTTTGGTTTATTAGTGCATGAATCGTAACAAATTGATTTGATCATTCCAAAGTAGAAGGTACAGTTGTATCATGGACATTTTTAAAATTGATTAAATTATTATATCTTCGGTGTACCAAAGCATCAAAAGATTCCCAAAAGCGTAATTTTATGAAACACCCTTTGCGGAGACAAGAAATTTACTGATGTACGTGAACAAATTGATATATTTATTTAGAACACTCCCAAGATCAACTATCAAACTTTCTTAGGCGTATTTTTGTTTTTTTTTTTGTGCTATATCTAAAGCATAATCAGACATCAAAATTCGAATCAAACGCTCAAATTCAAGAAAAATTGTGAAAGCGCTCTTAAAATAAACATTAGGAGGCCGTCTATCAGACTGTCAGAGTACTGAACCAAGTGCATTACTATTTTTACTTTTTCATTATCATGCCGTAGGAAGACCAGCCAATATTACAATTCCCATAACAGAATCGAGTTAGTTTTTAACCGACATCTTAAAAAAAAGGAGGAAGTTCTATGTTCTTACATAGATACACCTTGGTAACACATTGGATGCCAAAGGCACACGCATAGGCTCTTATACGGTAACAGTGAATCTTAGCATGTGTAACAGTGCTAATATTCACTGCTACTGACGCAGTTGCCGCATTGCAAGACCCAGCTAGCCTTCCCCAGACTGATCGATCGCAACGCCATCTGCCTGTTTTACGCTACATCAACTACGAAAGCTAAAGTCTAGGCTTCATGGTTCTGACTCTCCATATTATTTCTAACGTCGAGCGATAGTCTATGTAGAGTATAATAGTAAGGGAGGTCTATGCTATGAGCTCTCAAAATCTTTCGTTTGTTGTATTTGGCGTATTAAATTTGTTGGTTCACGAACGTTCTTGTTGCAAGATTTAGTAAGCCCTTTTATAATGCCGATACTAAAAGTGAAAGCCCTTTTATTAGTAGAATACAATTGCCATGTACCTGCTGCTGATATTAGATAAAGCTTTCAGCAGTTTCGCCAAAATTATTTTTGCTCAAAATGTACTTCAACGCACGAAGCATAGCGTGTAGTGAAACCTCGCGCTCAACTAATAACGCTACTGTCTTCATGTTCCGGTCACACAAAACTATGATATTGTGTTAATTAAATGCAAATAAAAGGGAAATGCTCGCCACAATATCACTTTCTTTTGCTGGCGTCAATTACTTTCTTTAGGCGGAATTTAAATGAAACAGCGGTTTAAATGTTAGTAATTACATTTTATTACCTGTCAAAAAGACAATAGCTTACAATTATTTTATTCCATGTACTTAGTAAATACAATTAGCTAGATTTATTTCTTTATTGATACTGCAAATCATGTCACTGTAGTAGAAGTCTCTGATAGGGCGTTCTTCACACTCACACACACGAACATAGGAGGACGACGCACGACACTGGATCTTATGTCTTAACGAATACGGTTACATCTGCCGGAGCCGCTTGTTTGGCCGCTGGCCGTCGTTCATGAACCCACCCTGCTGAGAAGAAAACTATTATTGCGATTAGATGGCAGAACGATTGCATTTGTTGCAAATGTTGGTGTATATCAAAATAAACTTTTAAATTAGGTAAATAGAGCACCCGGCCGTAAAAAGGAGACACCGCCACATAGATGTGACAGAGACACTATAAATTTTTCTAAAACAAATTGTGCTATTTTTACAGCCAGGTACTGTGCTAATAAACGTCCAACGCTGCTAGCATAAACAATAATTAAAACGAATAAAAATATGTTTAATATTGTACCATTTGAATACATGCAACCAAACAGAAAAAAAAACATTTCAAACGAATAAACAGCAAGCATACATCTACAGGGAGTAGGATTAGTTGACGAATGTGTGTGAAGCGCGTATCTTTTCCCTATCAACGTCACTTAGTTACAAGAACACCCTTTGGTTGTTAGTACCCACACGGCACAGTTAGGCGCGACATTACCTTGGACTTAACTGGTGTTATGTACATGTTCTACAGGTAACTCTGAAAAGAATGCACAGAATGTGTTAATGCAAAGAGAATTGCAGAGCTGGTGTGTATTCTGGATTTCTTTTTCAGTGTCTCGTCAATGTACTGCATTTCTTTGCACATCTTTCTATGCACTCGTTTCTATGAAATGGCATGCAATGGATAAAAAGCAATCTTAAATTAAAAATTATTGCAAAAAAATACAGTTCGAAAGATGTCAACGCAATAATTTGTGGGAGGGTAAAAATAAAAATATAATACATATTTATTATATGTTGACATCTACACATGAAATCGACACTATTTATACACCAAAGTTTCAACAGGTACATAGAGCTAAAAGCAAATGCTATACAAACTGATTAAAAAAAAAAACCAAAAACATAGTTATATCTGGTTTGAACTGTAAGCTACAACCATGCTTAGGAATTGACTAGGGTAATATAAAAATTAAGCAGTGTCGCTAACATGCAGTCTGTTTTAATCGCCAAAAACCAAACATTTTAGAAAGTAGAATTTTTGTTAGAGAGTAGTAAGTCAATGGAGCTTTGAATACAGAGACATTCACGTAGAAATATGCGCCTTACGAGATAAGAAAAATATTCCTTGGAGATAAGAAAGTTCATGATTAGTGGGGCAGGACATTCAACATGTCCACAGATTCTGTCATTTATGATGCAGCTCACCAGTGTACAAAATTACAAACACATTGGTGAGTGCATCATAGGACGATTTATGTTACTTGAATTCTGATATTATCAAGGAGTGAGTGTGATGAACACACTGTCACACAACTCCTCGTTTTTAGGGTTCTGTACCCGAAGTGTAACCAACGAAATCCTATTACTAAGCCTCCGCTATCCGTCCTTCCGCCCGTCCGTCCATCCATCCGTCCATCTGTCTGTCTGTCAGCGGGCTATATCTCATGATCCGTAATAGTTTCAACAGTTGAAATTTTCACAAAGTTGTCTCCATTGACGTACTACCGTGGTGTTAGTGTAGTGGCGTGCGTGGTGCTTACCGGGCGGCCCATGAAGCCCTGCGGCGGCATGTAGGTGTTGACGGGGGCGAAGCCTCCGCGCGGGAAGGCGCCGCCGCGGCCTCCGAAGCCGCCGCGCCCGCCGCGAGCTCCTGCGGGGATTGGCGTCATTGAATAAAGCTGATCAGACTCTACCAAACAAATATATCAAAAATATTTCTATTAATTTCACAGAATGTTTTGAGGAGAAAACGCAGAGTTATTCAATTTCATCCACCTCAAGTCCCACCTCTGCTGGATCTCTTTATCCTCTTTATCTGTACCATCGTTTGTCAACTAAGCTGGCCTCCTTTATAAAGAAGCCCAAAATTGCACAAAACTGAAAACAGTGGAAAGAAGGAAAGGGGTAGAGTACGAACCAGCTTCAAGTTAATATGATTTCGGTCAAAGTCAAAGCGTTTATTTCCAGTAAGCCATATAAAGGAACTTTTTTACTAATACTAATTGTCAATGATAGTAAGTCTAGAACAAAGCTAGTTGCATGTTCCAATGAAGAATCTATGGAGAAGAACATGCAAGAAACTCCACTTGATTGCAATCGTTCTTTTTATGGTATCTTTACTGGTTTCTGCCAGCACGCCATGCCTGCATTATCTCACATCTGGGCAAAGGTTTCCCATGATTGCCCGCTTTTATAACATATTTTTTTTTAATTACTGTATGGGCGCGCCAGCTAAGTGTACAATAACGGTCCCACATACATTTATTGACTTTCTTGTTATCATAATATAAGCATATTAAAAATAGAAATAAAGATGAAGCTGTCCAGAATCGGTTTCTATCATGATCCTTTACGTTATTTAGTAGTCAAAAACCGTTCATAATTTATTGTTCGGATATCTACGAAGGAATATTAGGGAAAGGTCAATGTACTTTATTGCAAGTAAATCTGGTGCCTACCATAGGAGCGAGACCTACAAAGTTTCAGATATCCTTAAAATTTACAAAAACATCGAAAACAATCTCATACAAGTGTCCAAGTTGAGTGTAACTACAAGAACTAATTACGACAACAAGTATAATGAGAGAAAAGCAGACACCTCTGAAGTTACCTCTAAAGTTGCCCCCCCTGGCGTTGAAGGCGCCGCCGCGAGCGCGGAAGTTGTTGGCGCGGTTGCTGTTGGGGCTGGCGTTCGTGTTGCTGTTGGCGTTGTTGCGGTTCTGTTGCTGGTTCGGGTGCTGCCGCTTGTTCTGCGGACGTCAGGTCAGTTGTAGCAGAGTTGGAAGAAGATATTAAATGGTAATGCACATTTTCTCTTCAGATGTTACCTCAAAAATTGCTTTAAAATAAGTAGGATTGAATTATTGATTTTTGTACTTTACTTTTGAAATCGGACAAAAAACCAGTATTACACGCAAATTTCGCCATTAGGGGCATGGGCATCCCATGCAATACAGGGCAAGCTCGTAGCCATCAACTAAGTTCATTTCTAGAATCAGACACAGATCGAAAATCCCAACTCTCCTCGAAACGCTGTATTAAGGTGAATGCTCCAGGGTAGCCCGCGAAATTCAAATATTTTTATGTTTTTTGCAATTTGCCGGTCAGTGTGAAGCTGTATGTGGACCAAATGCGATCTGCGACCGTAACGCGTATTTATCTAAAGAATTATAACCATTTTAATCATCAATATAGCCCTCTAAGTTCATGTAGTTCGAAAGAATGATTATTTCTTGAAATATTCATTGTTTCATAAAAATATTTGAATTTCGCGGGCTACCCTGGAGCATCCACCTTAAAGACTCCCAGGTTATAGCAGCGTATTATGAGTGGTGGCTGTGACAAAAGTTGTCACATTGTAGGCGACATAAATTAGTTAGTTTTGTAAAGTTAGTAAGTGGTGTGATCGCGGCGTCCCGTGTCCACATGGAACGTACCTTGTTGACGTTGGCGGCGTTGTGCGCCTTCTGCTCGTCCTCGTCGCGGTACTTCGACACGGTGACGAGGAAGCCGTTGATGCGCAGCTCGCGATCCAGCTTCAGCGCCTTATCCACGCAGTCCTTGTCTTGGAATGTTACTCGCACTGTGGAAAGAGGAGAAAAATGTTTAATTTAGCTTATATTGATACATGAACGCGCAGCTTGAAGACTGGTACATGGTGTCGCAAGATAAGATTGTCTGGAAGGATATTAGGGAGGGCTTTGCCAAGCTTTAGGACACTACAGGCTACAAAAAAAAGCTAGTGAAAAATCTTTTTCTTCCAACTACGCAATAATTTCATCATAACTAGCCTAAATAATGAAAACAATGCAGCACTTTACTGCTTCAGAGTAAATATTGCAGTAATATATCCATTACTGCACTGTTTGCATGGCCAACTAGATTTATACCAGCCCAATCAGCGCATTTTGGCCACACAACAGGCCAATCACAGGCTACAGCATGACCAACTAGTTTTCTACCAGCCAATCGTCGCTATTTTTTACTCCCGGAAACAATGGCCGAATAAATGTACGACCAATGTACGGCAAAAAAAAAAAATTGGCGCGAAACGAATCGCAACCAGAACGTGTGTTGTTTGTAGTTTTCTGTAGTGACTTCAGTTCTTTATTCGGTAGTTGAAAGAAAAGCAGATTATAAACCTCGCAAAAGTGACGTTTTTAATGCACTCGTGTTTTAGAGCCCTCGCCAAAGCTCGGCCTCCAAACTAACACTCGATGCAATTATAAGTCACTTTGTTCAAAAATCTACTATATTTAAACACTAATTTACTGCCAATTTTTCACCTCTGTGGCCTATCCAACAAGAACCCGCTGCTTGTTTTTAGATCTGGCATTACTTTTAGCAGTTAAGCCCAATTGCCCCAAAAGCTTATCTCTGGGTTAGTTGCTAACACAAGATTAAATAGCAAATATTTCCTAAGTGGGCATGGGCCCGTGTAACAAACGACCCTAGAGTTAGTAAAGAATAGAATACTCCTTATTATGTACACCATATAAATTAGGTACATAAAACATAGATGAAGAACATTACATAGGGTGACACAATGGGCAGCCTTATCGTGCGAAAAGCGATCTTTTCACGACAACCTTTGGATGGATTTTAAAGAGAAAAGGAGAAACAGAGTTTTCGGAATCGAATCTGCCAGTCAATTCTGTCAATATATCCGAGTAAACTTAGGTAGAGTGAGAATGAAATGGACTGTCATTCCATCTTGATACGGATTGACAACTCACGGTGAGACGATTAGACTGCACTGCACTGCGCACTGCAGTACTATATGTACTACCAAAGATGCCTTTTACAGTCATATTCTTCCTCTTTATTAAATAAGTTTACGCGACGAAAAATAGAAGCTGCAAATTAAGCGGTTAACTTATAAATAACCTTATATTATTTTACGAGTATTATTACTTCTTTCCTGTTGAAAACATTGCTTGTGTGACACCAGAAATTACATACAGGTGTTCTTACAAGTGCACGCTTCTCGTGTAACGTATTTTAACTTACACAATTTTAGCAAGATAGATAAGTAACGGCAGCTTCCCGCGGCCCCCGCCCCTCGTATAAACCCCACGTGGCTGTCCCGCCTAACCCCTAAATGCCGCGGGCGTGGATTCGAATCATTTCTCCAGCCCTACTTTACGAAAAGGCAATTTCGTTACTTTTCCGCTTTTTACACAATATTTGCTAGCAAGATTTATTCCACAAGTTGTCCTACACGAATTACGCCTCCGGCTTGTGGACTCATTCATACAAATTACAGCGGACACCGTGCCACGTGGTCACAGGAAGATATCAAGTGTTTTATTATTGACTTAGTAACCCAACGACACACCAGGACATCTGGGATGACTAATGGCTTCCTATCCATCAATTAGCCGAATTGCCGGTACGAAAACTAACATCATGCTTATCTAGTTCTAGATTTATTTCATGTTATTCAACAAATGTATAGCAAGATGCACGAAATCACCCCAACGCAACGCCGACCCTCGAATTCGCAGACGTGGGGGAGATGGGAGACATACGTATAACAGCAATACGACTATACATAGCTGTGTAGGTCTATCTGTTGAGTTCGATTCAATAGCGAGACTACTAGGTACTTGATTTCGGTAGTTGAGGAAAGGAAAGATACATGAGGAAATCATTATTTCGGTACTTTTCCTTCCTTAATAAATTAAGTTTTACAAGACAAGAGGTACACAGTGACTTGCTTAAATTCCCAGATCGCCAAGAAAACAATACATACAAAGAGCATTGAACTCCGATAAAATCTTTATAGTTTTTAAAGGATTTGCATGACAACAAAGTCACGAGCCGTGGCCAGTTTGACATGATTACGTAACTCATTCAAGTAGGTACTACTCTGTACTCGACCGGCGCGGGCGGACCTTGAAAACTATCGTAAACTCACAATAGGTATGGTCAGTAAACGTAACACGCCTTTCATGTATTTTACATTTCTACTCTCAATTCATACATGGTTTATCAAATTATAGTTTTATCTTTATCAATAATACTACAATTTCATCTAAGACGTGTTTTATAAAGCTAATTGTGTCAAATAATGCGCAAATTGCAGCTATCGTTGCAATGAATGACCGACGTTAGAACGCGATAAGAGTTCTGTTTGCAACAACATCGCGTCCCCTCGCGTTGGGGAGCTAGAGCTAACCCTCTAGTTACGGAGCTCATTTACATATTCCACTGTGCACACAACATGGATGCCAATCGTATAATAAATCAATATACGTGCCATGCCGGCGCCGCGATTTGCTCTTAACGCGTCCACGGAAAACGTCAATAATTTCTCGATGTACTACTACTACTACGTACACGTCGAGACGAGAGGTGTACCAACGTACGTATGCAGAGAACTGGTTAGGGGACGAACCCTCCTTGTTCTGAAGATGGGAAGGACGCACAATGAGAATTCAACAAAGATTACTTACAAGCGAGCATTACACTTGTAATGTTTTAAGATTATACGCAGGTTTTTTATTGTTAAGATTTCGCAACACAGGTGCCGTAAAGAGGCCAGTGGTGTTGTGCAATATTATGTCTCCGTAACTTCAGTCCGTAATGCAAGCGCGGGCAGTTAATCAATATTTTTTCTCCCGCGTCGCCCTTCACCCTTCTATCACGCTCCCCTTCGGCGCGCTAACACCGATGCCGCTTTACTGTCCGAGGGGGTCGTTACCCCAGAGCACATTGTTCAGGCGGACACCGGGTAGAGGATGTTACTCGAGCGGGGGTGATCGCAGCCTCGACATTTACAATCGGGAGTCTGATTATTATGCCCTTGTTTTGTTTTGTATGCCAAATATTGTGTCATTTTCTTTTTTCTTTTCTTTAGGCTTCAAATACCGCGTGGCATTTTCTATTTCATGGACTAGCTATGTCAATGCTAAACTATAAAGGAGAACTTCAACAGTTGGAACAAATTATAACTTCGGTGCGATTATTGAGCCGGTTTTTTCTGTCAACATCTCACCGTGTACCAAATTTTTTTTTTTACTATGAATAGGCACGCGTTTGACCACTATTTCACCTGGTGTTAAGCGATGATGCGGTCGAAGATGGAGCACGCTTGCCTAGAAGTAACCTATTCACTCTTGACTTAAAGACTCTCAGGTTGTAGCTATCAGGAAACAGAGACTCCGGCAGGGAATTCCACTACTTAGCTGTACGCACAATTAATGTGTTCCCAAAACGTTTTGTGCATGTGCGTGGGATGTCCACCATGTATCGGTGGACATGGAATGAGCACTTCACCTAGTGTGTGTTCCGAAATATAGTATACTTGGCCAGTGCTTATGACGTAATGAATTGACGCCATACTGTTGATTCGTTCCGAATTATACTGGCCAATACGTTAGCGTCATAAATTAAAGAAATCCTCAAGTCTGATGCACACACGCCCGTTTGACGTTTGATATACTACTAGTAGGTCACATTTGACATTTGTCTCACCAGTACACTATGGTGGCACACCAGTACAATGTAGCGTCGGATTCATGACGTCATGAGCACCGGCCAGTATACTGTTAACATAGCCCTAAGCTTACACTGAGAGTTGTTTACAGAATCGCACTGCAGTAATATTTCTTATTTCACCCTTTCGAAGCCGGAGCGTCTCCCTAGAAATAGGTAAAGAACAGAAGCGAATATCCACTTACGTATTTTGTACTTGGTCTTGCTGAACTCGTGTATGTGAGCCACGTCGCCGCACTGGGAGAACAGCAGCTTGACGTACTCCGTGGAGGCCTCGTAGGGCACGCCCACCAGCACCGCGGTCTCCGCGCGGGACTCCACCGACACGGTGATCTTGCTGCCGTCGAGCACCGTGCCCTCCTCGGACAGTGCCTGCGTGTGACGGCACGGTTAGAGATTGAAAAAATATGGTGTTGTTATGTGTGGTCAAGTCAGGGAATTGTATTGTTTAGAGGCTACCGCTTGATCTATTCTGACGTCCCACCGTGTTAACATAAGTGGGGTGAAGTGAACCGTCATTATATAAAAGGAAAACATAGGGACACAGTATATATCTTTATTATTAAATTTGTGAAATATCTCTTACTTAAATCGGTACAATATTGGAGGAGAAAACAGTAGAGAGCCAAATCTCGAATTTTGCCAAGCCTCGAATAAGACGCGAGTCTTATTCGAGGCTTGGCAAAATTCGAGATTGATTTCGCCCATGTTTCCTCTTAACACTCTTCTAAAAAGAGGGGTGTTTTTAGTTTAACGTGTGTATCTTTAAGAAGATAGTGTTTTAATTTTCAATATGTATCAACAAGGGTGATAGTCAATTTGCTAAACAATACATTTCTCATCACAAGTAGACGATGTCGTAGAATGTGACTAGAATTTGTTCATCTTATGTTTGTTTGGGTTAAAGTTGAGTTTGTTGTTGTGTAATTTTTTTTGATAAGTAAAATCAGGCCTATGTTAGCCTGTTATGTTGGCCTGTGTTTATGTTATGTGTATGTTGTTGTTGTATACTAGATTTTCATGCATATCACGACACAAATTAAATTATACCTGAGTACCTATATAACATAGCCTTTAATGCTTTGTTTAGATGTGTACCAGATTAAAACATACATTTAGATCATAGTAGATTAACACAGATAGTTTATTGGTAGTCTGCGTACAAAATGCGGTAATTCCCGCTATTACGAGGAGTAAACATAGAACTAATAAACGTTCCCTGACTTCTGCATTCGACACACGCGCATAATCAAATAGTAGCACTCGTTTACCAGAAATTCTTCGGATTTCGGGACAAGTCCACTCCCTCGTCGTAGTTATTGTAAGATAATATTATACATAAATATATAAAGCTGAAGAGTTTGTTTGTTTGTTTACTTGAACGCGCTAAGCTCAGGAATTACTCTAATAATTAAACTAAAAATTCTTTCGGTGTTTGATTTATCGAGGAAGGCTATAGGCTGTATATCATCACGCTAAGACCAATAGGAGCGGAGCAGTGATGAAAATTGTGACGCAGACGAAGTTGCGCGGGTCAACTAGTATTATACATATTATACGGAAAATAAATGAAGTCCAGTTACGTAAACGAAAATTATCGCAAATTTAATGATATTGTCGAATGTGCGTTAGGTGTCGTGATTGGTTGAATTTTAACAGCCAATAGCATCACTTGGGCTTTTGTGACGCGCCAATATTTATTTCCAGAAACCGGAATTATGTATCAAACGGCGTTAATTAATGTTTGTTTGAATGTATGTGACTGTATCGTGTAACAGAGAGGTTAAGTAGTTAACCTTACTTATTGAATTGACCTAACTGAAGCCACATAAGTATGTTTTGACACCAATGTTTTAAATACAGGCACAAAACAAAACAGATAGCCAGCATTGAGAGAGTTGAATGTTAGCGCGAACTATTGCAGATTTGTTTAATTTATCAAATCATAGTTGGTGTTTTAATTTTAATTAGCTTCAGATACCGTACTTTCTAAAATATAGATAACGAAACAATAAATAACTGAGACGAACGCGGAGACTTACGTCGTGTAGTAATAAAACGCGAGTGAAAACTTTGAAACCAAACATTCGGCCGGCGCCAACATTGCCAGTTGGCATGGCAACCGTCCGTGAGGCATGCCAGAATGTTTAGTCTGTCAGTTCGCGAGTTCGCGGCTTCTCGTTATGGACATACACATTATATTTAGCATGTTCCAGCTCTGCAATACGACTGGAGTTCTACTTACCAAAAAGGCTGTGCAATGGGCTTCATTGGTTACAGAGGAAAGCATACATTTCTTGAAAATGATTTTGTTGAAAAAGTTACATGATACAATATGTTAGAATAACATTAGTATCTTAACTGTAAGTACATAATAATTTTTTTTTTAAATTGACATCTTAATGCCTAAGCCTTTTGTAGACTTAAAATGCAAAAGATAATAATCCTAACTTAACATGCATGTAAAACAACTTCAACCTAAAGAGTTACATATGAAACAAAATGTAGAACAAATTACTGTTGATAATCCTGAAACCTGAAGCCCACTGCAGCAGCCCTGAAACTTACCTCAGCCACTGCAATACACAAAGACATGTCAGAAATGGACATGAGGATATACTCAGCTGATCTACTACATCACATCAATGTCAATCAACAATTTTGATCTTTACTTTGTCAACACACAAAGCTACCCAATGGATGCATCAAGTGTAGAAGACCAGCCTGTTCTAACATTCAAATAGTCACTCATTCTGCTCATGACTTTAGGAAAGTGGCAACATTTCCGTGTGGATATACATAATTTGGAAAAAAAATTGTTTTAGCCATAAATACAGCCTCTTTCAGAAGCAGGCTAATAAAATTCTAATATCTACTTAATCACTTTTCAGTATAAAATATAAAATGTTAATAAACTTTTGTTTACCTTTTCCAGAGACTCTTTGTTTTTGAATTCGACTATTGCCGATAATGTCGGAGTTGTGGTCAGTTCAGTTACAATGATTGGACCACGTCTAAAAAGAAAGAAAATTTGTCTCATTAATACTCCGTACAGTAGAGCCAGTGTTCCTGTGTTCTGAGAGCAGCTTGCTAGTTCCTCGAGAACACATCACACGTTATCATATACTAATCAACTTCAATCAGATATACAAATACAGTGATTCATTTCAACAGTTATGACATTTCATGGACTGATATTTGAATGTTGGCAAGTTGTATGTTTCAGTTACATAGCTGATATGGTGAAACAGATATACTCACTTGACGTTGGTAACTTCTCCATGTTTTGAGAACAACTCCTTGAGTTTCTCCTGGTAGTCGAACAGGTAGGTCGACGGGAGGTTCTCAACGAGTATTTTACCAGACTCTACTTTGTCTTCCTTCTTATCATCAGCCGCGGCGTCGCCGTCGGCGTTCTCCTGGCTCTGGTCGGCGTCCCCGCTGCCCTCGACGGCGCTGGTGTCGGCCGCCGTAGACTCGTCGCCTTGCTCCGCCTGCTCAGCCTCGCCGTTGTTGTCTTCGGCCTCCACGGGCTCGGAGGTCTCCATCTCGGGAGCTTGTTCCTCGGCGGCTTGGGCGGCGGCCTTAGCCTTCGCAGCCTGGTTCTTAGCGCCGCGGCCTTTCTTCTGGGCTACCATTATGACGATCCAGCTGCAATAGACACAAGAACCGACTCAAGCAATCAGGCGTGCGATCCGTCACGCTCTCACAGTGGCAACGTTTCCCGCCATATCTATTTTTTGTTAAAACTTATCTACTACACTTGGCGCCTATTCTCAGATCTCAAGGGCGCAGTTGCTAACGCGCGAAACATCATATACGCAGAAACGCAGAAAACACAGTCTGGTTTAGCAGATGAGCTAATTTTAACTGCATGAAACATCACAGATAACGGTAAATACATCATAACAAGCCATACGCGCCATGAAGCATGCCTTTATTTCGAGTGGAAAATTCATGAACCCGAAGCGTTACCTCGTAATAACTTGTTACAATGGCATTTCGCAATCGTGGTTAAATATTTTACAATATGATTGAAAGTTTTACTCACCAAATGCGAATGAACAAGTAAAATCAATGATATCACAAATTCACAGGGAAAAGACGCCAAACTATATGCAATAATAACACGAAACCGGCATCACGCAAGCGCATCCGCCATTAAAATAGATTTTAAAAAGTGAGGTTAGTGGTGTTGCCGTGCTAAAATCACTTCTAGAAATACTTTGGATGTATCCGAACGGATCCAAACTTCCTCTAAAATCAATAAAATCTTCATCGGAATGAGGTCAACCTTAGACGATCAACCAATAATAAAATAAATAAATTAGAAAGTACTAAACACACAAATGTACTCTAAATCGTGATAATTAATTGATCATCAAAGGTTCCCGTAGTTATTGCCGTGATTTCAGCTTAGCATTAGGCCCGACAACTATCAACGTGGCGCTAATAGCGCACAGACCAATAACAAAGCAGATTTTGATGAAAAGATGGGTAAATACTTCGGTAAATGATTACTTTCAGTTTGATTAGATCGTTTAAAACTATTTTCAATTATTTGTACGTTCCCAAACCTACTTGCATCACATAACCTAATGTAAGAAAACGAATTCGATTTAATAAACCGAAATCAGACTGCCTATAATACACAAACAAATTAATGACCTTAAAAACTGGAATCACAGACTAATAGTTTTTTATAGTGTTTATCTCACTTTGACAAGTTTTCGTCTAGTGGTGGCGCCATCTGAGATCAGCTTTCACTTGCAGCAAAGGCTGACAAGGAGTTGGTGCCTAACTTTCTTCCGCGCCCCTGTCTCCTCCGAAAAAAGTTGTTCAATTTCTTAAGGACTTAAAAAGCCATGATCATGGACGGCAAAGAACTATTTAGAAGAAATATAAGTACTATCAGAATCATGCTCACAAAGAAAACTCAAACAAACTCAAACTTCTCAAAGTTTTTACAGGCCTACTTGAGAAGCACGATTAGCCTAAATCTCTCTGTCTGAGAAATGAAAGGGGCCTCCCAAAGCTGATGTCACTAACATCTACTTCGGGCCAAGCACTGCTACTGGTTTACGAGTCTGGGGGCTCTGGGGCACAACAAAAGTTACAGAATAGAATCATAATAAAATATGGGAAGCGGTGTTAAAGCTATCAAAAATCCCCTAGACTGTACACATTATCAAACTTTTTCCCTGTTTCATATAGTGAAAATACAAATATAAAGAAATAATTCAAGACACAGTAAATCACTATTAGAATTGAATGAGGGTCTTCTGAAATGTCGGGCACCAGGTGGCAGCACTGAGGTGTCAGTCCCAAACATAGATATAGAATCCCCAAACGCCTTATCAATCTCATCAATGCCTCATCAAATCGCTTGTTTTCTGACATTTATTAAGTTGATGTCATGTCACTGTCACTTTTTCAATGAAGAGGACCTCTCCACTGACGTATAAATCATATTGGCTTGAAACGTTTGACTATAGAAAAACTAGTTATGCAAATATGTGTTATATCAACACCGAAATCATAAATATACTGTCATCTCTTTTTAAGTTATATAATGTTTGCATAAGTGAAAAAGGATAGCAGTGTTATGGCAACCCTTCATTCCTTGCGTCATTGAAATACGTATTTGCGGCCGGGTCGCCATTATAAGCTCTCGCTGTTTGGTACAAAGTTGGGGTACTTCAACTGTCAAATTCTCTTGAGCTGTGGATATAATTTGTGAATTTTGGAGTCATTTTGCTGTGTTATTGCGTTTGAAATCAGTTTTATAGTGGAAATCGTCAATTGCAAGATGCCCAATGTGCAATATAATCGGATGTGGCTTTAAAAGAAGCGGAAATCACTCGAACATAACTTGGCACCAGTACGTACTTAATTTCAGCTGAAATATCTTTAGATTTAGAAAATAAACAAAAGATTCTGCATTTGTTGAAAAGTTTCAACAGTAAAGATTCACAATTTCCCTTTTGCCTTTATTATCAACAGTAATAATTGTACTTTTTTTGTCTTTATTGTAAGGGCTTTATCGCTGAGCGATAATGTCGCCCTGTAACACATCAACATAATCCCTTACTAACTATTCTTAAAAATATCTATTTTTAAAACAAAAAATGCCAGTTTGTACAGGATTCTGGCTTGATCCGATAAAGGTCAAGCCAGGATGGCATTACATTTTCCAACATCGTAATTATGTGTGTATCCCAGTAAGGTAAATCTTAGAGCTCCATTCCGGACACACTCCATCAAAACGTGTTGCACATCTTCGACTTCTCCGCATTCCTCACAGTTGGGTGACGTAACCTTTTTCATCAGAAAACCAAACTTTTTTAACGGGATGTGACCGAAACCAAGTCTCAATCCAATAACTAAATCTCTTCGACTTAAGGCTTGTACATTTGCCAATGACCTTGTGCATATAAACGGAGCTAACTACACCTCGGCGCGCCACTCCGCTACCCGTGTTTTTAATTTTTTATACTAAAACAAATACATATTTTTAAAAAGTAACAAAACCAAGTTATTTTCGTTTGTATTGCACAGCAGTAGATTTTGGTTTTTTGTCTTTGTTAAAAAATGAAGGAGTAAAATGGTTTCGTCTCAACGATTTGGAGGTGATTTGGTGTTTTTTTTCCTATTATGTGATACCATTACATAATTTCTGGCTAAACCAAGTTACGTGCAATATCATGTAGATTACTACCTATTTTTTTCAGATGTTATTTTTCAGTAAATGCTGACGAAAACTGCTTCATCTGCGCGCTATTTTTAAGCCTTTTCGAAAGAGCACCCTTAACAAATTTTGTTCAATTCAATTGTATACTGGGAGCTTTGGTTGGATGGTCTTGTACCAAATTCCCTTTTCTGTTGACCTCTGGTTAAAATATTCACTCCACACCTCTGAACACCGCTGTTTAATTTTAATTTTTATGTAATCAGTAAAAAGAGGAATTATTACGGGAATTCCATGTGTCAAGGCTCGGTTTGCCTTATAGATCCACTCTTTCGCTATCCCGTATAATGTACTCTGTGCGTTATCCTCAATCTGTACGTGTGACGGTAATAATTGTACTCTTCATAACATTTTCTTGTTATTGTTGGGATAGAGTAGTGCATGCATGACATTTTTTCATTTATCGATAATACTATATTGTTCTTTATTGTTTTTTTTTGTTGTTTTTTCAAGGCTGCCTGCTAATAAAGCAAAAAAGAAAATTTGTCTGGAAACATGAATATTTATTAAAAGTACATGAATTTGAGATACAAATATTATGGAAAGAAATGTACTGAAAGAATATCACACAGAAATTACCTGAAAAAAAATCAGAAATGAATGACATTATTTTGTTTAATATCTAATTAATCGAAGATAAGTGTTGGAGACGTCCGTACCGGGAGCCAATTGCGGATGCAGCAAAATTTGTTTTCTTAGAATTTGTTCCCTCCGCTCCGTCTCGAACGTCTACGTAACGCAAGGCTTTGCCGCTCTTACGCCGCTCCCGCACCGCTGCGTTCATAAACAGTTCCATATAAATCTATGCATTTGGGTTCATGTCCACGGCCTTAGAAGGACATCAATAAGCAGTTAGCTCACCATGCATTGGTGTCGATTCTGTTGTGGAGAAACGAAATTTAAGCTATTGCTATCTTTTTCTCTCTAATCAAACGAGAAAGATACGAACATAATTTAGATCTGTCAAATATTATTGAACTAATATTTCCATACAAACTAATTAAGGCTGGTACACGTAAAATAAACTAGTTTGATATCTCTAACTTATAGCCGTACTTTTCCCGCACTGCCTTTTAGTAAAAGATAGCAATTCTCTAATTTTAGATTAGTTATTGAACAAGAGAATCAGCAGCAATGTCATCCAAACTCAACATGTACCTACGCAAAATTTAGCTTGATCAAAAACCGAGAAGTGTGGGTCAAAAATAACTTAAGTGGGTGAAAGATGTACGAACTTAAAGTGAATGCTCCAGGGTAGCCCGCGAAATTCAAATATTTTTATGTTTTTTGCAATTAGTTCGAAAGAATGAATATTTCAGAAATAATCATTCCTTCGAACTACATGAACTTAGAGGGCTTAAAATGGTTGATGATTAAAATGGTTATAATTCTTTAGATAAATACGCGTTACGGTCGCGGATCGTATTTGGTCCACATACAGCTTCACACTGACCGGCAAATTGCAAAAAACATAAAAATATTTGAATTTCGCGGGCTACCCTGGAGCATTCACCTTAAGATCGCGAGCTTACTCGGCTCGACGTCGGTGACAACACGTGAAAGCTTCATTCATCACTCTGGTACCTGACGAACCGCGATGTCATCAATGGAGGAAACTTTTTCTTATTCAGGAATAATATTTTATTATATCTAGACAGTATAATTTGTATGAGAGAAGCAAAGAAAATAATTAAATTAATTATTAGTGTGAATAGCTTCGAATATAAGTAATTTTTGCAACACAATAGTACTCGAAGTGTCACAAAACAATGTAATGGCTCGCGGCTTGTGGCTCACGGCGCTGACAGATGTGCCAGCCGAGGCAAACTACGAGCAAAATCTCAAACCTGTTTGACCGAAAACAAACTTACTCGGCGGTTTTTATGTACGCGGCTTACGGTGACACACGGGCGAAAAAGCTCGTCCAGCCACCACACAAGTACCTACGCGTATTTGCTCGCACGTCTGTCACTCACCCTAAGATTTGTTTATAATATAGTTATTTTAGCTAAGAAAAGTGTGTTAAAAATACCCGTTGCTATTGTACCGTGACAATATGAAAAAACACAATCTTTTATCGATGTTATTGTAGAGAAATATCGCTAAGGGCTGCCCTATTGGCCACCATTTAATACTCTCGGTAAATTGTAGGTATGCACGATTTTTTTGTAGGTATGCCAAGTCCATATGATTCACACGTCAGTGGACCTCGCCATGCTGTCGACTATGTTCATGAAGGTAGAGATAAAAGTGGAAGCAGCACTCTAAATACCTAATGCCCCGGCTACACGCACAGTCCGGACTGTACAAAAAGACGGAGCACTGTGTAGTGGCCACACCTGCAGGTTGCTTGGTTGCTTGTTATGTTTTGAGAGCTCGTCACGCACTACGTTTCGATGTGGCCAACAGAAGAGGGTTTTTTATTATTTGATTTTTTTAATGTTATAAAAGCAACAAGCAATAAAGCGACTCTTCGGTGTCCCAGATTTTTTTTATAGTGTCTCGTTTCGTATCCACTGACCAGAAAATTGATAGAAAATAAAACTTTATACCTAATCTACACCTATTCCTGTAATCTACTGTATTACTTTATCCAAGTCTTACATTGTACTTGTCCATATCGAGTAGATATCTATTATACATAATGGTTGGATAGTATATATGATTTCCGGATTTATCACTTTCACTGGAACAAAATGTTTGTGTTTGTTGGGCCATGTACAAAATTTAACCGAAGTTTCGGTTTCGGCCAGTATCGCCCAATAAATCTAATTTCGGCTGTAGTTTCGGTTTCGGCTAGAATACAGCCGAAACTTTCGGCCCCGCTGAAACTCGAGTGTTCGTGAGTTTTCATGTGTCGTTCGGTAAACTTTGCAGTTAACTCGTGCCTGTTCGCTGGCCATTTTATTGAGTTTTATTTTTAAACGAAAAATAAAAGTGGTTATTCTGGATTTAGTTTAACTTGGATTTGCATGCATATTTTATATTATTAAATAGTCATAATATATATTATTACTCTTGGAAGTACACACATATATCAAAAAAAGTTTGCGATCACTAGCATAAGTTATATTTTTTAAGAGCTTGTGTTTAAACACCGCCCAAAAAAGTACCTACTTTACTACCAAAAAAGTTCTAAACGGTTACCAAAACAGATAAATGGTCACCAAATAATATTCGAGAAGTAGCGCTCGCCGGCCGCTGCCGCGGCACCGCTCGCTTCGCTCGCTCGGCTCGCGCGCGGTTGGTCACAATTCTAACCTGACCTTACCTATTTTATCCAGTTTGTAACCCCAAGCCTACATTTTATGGCAATCACAGTTGAGTTGGATAGAATTTGGTGACCGTTGATCCATTTTGGTGCCTAGGCTTAGAGTCTTAAAAATATTATTTTTGGTGACCGTCTAAATTATACCCTTTTTTAAAATTTAACTTTATCAAGAAAAAATCTTTGTTGTGTGTTTTCTCTAAATATAAAACCCCTGTTTGAAATGAAAAAATAAAAAGATTTTTTATAAACAAAAATTGAGTAGTTAATCAGAATGTAATTGTAACAGGAATTTGATAGAAAACAAAAGACTGTTTAACCAAACATAAACAACAATTTATTAATAAAAGGTTTATATTCAATATACTCGTAGTATAACTCCTCCCCTGGCTTGAACACATAAGTAGATCCTCTTGGGCATGTTGACGATCAAGTTATCCAGCATTTCTTGGGATAACCTCTCCCATTCTTGAATAGCGGCTTCCCTGAGCTCTAGCACTTTCTGTGGACGTGGCTGACGGTTTCAAATAGCTTGCAGAGCAACCCACTATTTGGACTGCTGCCCTAAAGCGCTATATAAAATAAAAGCAGAAGTTCGGGCCGCCTCTGGGCTTGAAGTTATTGCTCAGTCCATTCGTAATTGCTTTCACCAGGCTGGATTACGAGCACGGAGATCTTTGCAAGCGCCTCTGAATTACCGGCCACGTCAACGACGGAGATTGCAGTGGGCTAGGCTTCGGCAAAATGAAGAAGACGAAGAAGAAAACATTTGGCAAAGCTGTCTCTTCGTTGGAGACCAGGTCTTCTGCCACTGGAATAGTTCAGCAAGGTGGGAAATCGGTGTTCTTTTGGGGTGATATTATGATTGGAGCCAGAACGCCTTTCATCAATTTATTCATTATTATAGATTTTTACAGCTTCTATAATAAATACGTAACTAACTATATACACTAATATACACGAAATTATGTGCAAATGCGTATAAAAACAAAATTATTCATTGGACATCAAAAAAATAGTCCACATCGCGGTCAATGGCAAAAGTGCCCAGAACAGTGGCAGCTTTGCCGCGTTGAATGGCAATGCTGATTCTTGGGCCGAAAAAAAGCCCAGCCCTCTGGTCACGTGAACAGTCAACAAGTTGTTTACTAATGTCCCGAAAGACTCGATGCGCACTCGGACCCCATGGGCCTAGTGTTTCAACGCCAAACGGCTCAAATATGTAACTTCCAATTAAGTTGTTATATTTATGCCGTTTGAGGCTTTCTGCACCTTCAGCAGCCGCCCCAGCACAGCCCGCCGTGCTAAGAAGATGGGATGGCACAAGGGTGTTGACATATGTTGCATCCCATCCCAAAGGCCTACCCACCTTCCAAGGCATTATAGTCATTCCATCTGGCCTTTTCCCATCGTCGCGTGCCAAGCCGTTGGGTCCTAAAACAGCTGGCACCCCAGCGGTGACAAGAGCCCGACGGATAATGTCATTAATGCTGGCGTGCCGTGCTAACCCACCAGCACTCCTACTGCAGATCAGGCCATGTCGTATTTATGAGGTTATTCCGAGCAATCTGCAGAGCGGCTCGACCCATTTACTTTGGGAGAATGGGTTATCGGGCAACGCCGTATTCGGGCAAGCCACTTTCCATGCGTTCACTGCATCGTTCAAGCAAGGCACTTCACAGTTCACAAATGATGGAGTTATCCTTTTGGTTAACTTTTCAGTGCTGTTGTACGATGACATGAACGCCGGTAGGCTTACACTAGAAATTTTGCGAATGCCGAGCCCACCAAAGTGAATGGGTAGTGTGGCTTGCAGCCACGCTCGGTCATGAATATTGTTTCTTTTTTTTAAGTTTATTTCCAAGAGTAGGAAAGTCTTGTATATTCATGACATAAAAAATATATTTGTTACGCCTTTTAATGATTATTTTTTTATATAACACTATTTAACTGTATTTATGTATGCAAATAAATGTTAAAAAATGTAAATTTCAGTAAATAATCGTAATTTTAAATATTTTTAATAAGTTTAGGTTTCGGCCGAAACAGAGAGCCAGGCCGAAGGTGCGGTTTCGGTTTCGGTTTCGGCTGAAAAACCAGTTTCGGTCGGGCACTAATTTTTGACATGTGTCATAAGCACAATGGCAGCCGCTGCAAAACCATGCAAAACTGAAAACATAACCTCCAAATATTTACTGCATGTCTCTGCGTCGAATTTTATGTGTATTCCATTTTGCTAAACAATATTTCAAGTTAAGCTAGAAAACATGAAGGCCAAGTCATTTAATTTAAAACCAAGTTCCGCTGAAAACCATACCCTCTCAGACAAAACTTTAGACTTTGTTGGTCTTTACAAATCTGTTGCTGATACGAATAAAGTTGCTGAGAAACGGAAATCTGATGACATTACCAACAAAGAAACTATACAAGCCAAGACAGGTGCACTAAAACGTGAACTTAGCCAAAATAGAGACAAAAAGCGGAGCAAACAGGAGCCAGTAGACATATCGCATATAAACATAGATGGCTCTAATTTGAACCTAAGTTTACCCCGGAGCAGCCCTGTTGACGATTCTAAAGTTACTTCTACTCCTAACACAAGTGGCAGAAATGAATCCGTGAAATCCATCATGAAAACTAGATCGCCAGCCGAGGTAGAGTCTTTTGACAGTGCCTGGTCTAGCGGATCCAGTGCTAAGCCCAAGAAGAGGAACAAATCCGTCAGCTTCATGCTGGAGGAACAAGAGGAAGTTGTGGTGAAGAGGACCAAGTCTGATGACACCAAAGTTAGTACAAGACCTGACACGGCAGCCAAATCTGTTGTTAAAGATAAAAAAAAGAACCTTAAAAAATTACAAAAGTTCCAACAGTCTGGAAAGGAGAACAAAGCAGCTGAAGTGAACAGTGTAAAAATGGATGTGGATGGCAGTGGAGACAGTGTACCTGAGAAAAGGCCAACCAAATTCAATAAAACAAAGAAAATGCTGAGAGAGTCCCCTCCAGGAGATGCTAAAGTTTCAACTCGTGTAACTAAAGAAAAAAAGAAGTTCAAAAAAGTCAAGAAGCCAAAATCTGAGCAAAGTACAGAAGCAACAGATGCCGAGACTAATGGTGAAGCTTCACCAGAAACCAAACTTAAAAAACTAAAAAAGAAGAAGGTGAAGCTGTCACCAACTGACAGCACAGAGGCTGACGGGGAGCCGTCTCCTGAAGCACGTAAACAAGATGGTAAGCCTGACATAGCTGAAGACTTAGAGAACCTCAGTATTGGAGACAATGCACACACGCTGACAAATTTGCTAGATGAAATGACTGTAGTTGACAAGGACAAGCGTAAACAATTGAGAAAAAAGTTTAACAAGAAAAAGAAACCAAAAGGAGCTCAGAATTCCAGCAAAGAGGAATCAGAGAAGAGTGATGAGGTTAAGGAAAAGGTGAAGTGGAAGAAGAGAAAATGGAACAAGGATAAAAAGGGGGAGGCAGACGAGGAGGGCCTGGCCCACACCGTCATTGTGGAGAACCTGCCCATCTCTATCATGCTCGACTATAAGAAATTGCTAACAGACCATTTTATCAAACATGGCTTGATTAGGAAAGTTGGGTAGGGTTCTTTAATTAATTAACCAAATTCACAACTTATTTATTTAAATTAGGCTGCGAGGCAGCACTTTTTGAACATCTCTTTTATACTAAAGACATTCCCCCAAAATCCTGTCACCACTTCCTAGTAGTTTGGCTTCCTGAGAGGTCAACTAGAATATAGAGCTTCACTTGATAAGTTATACTTCCTTAAGTATCACATATTGTATTAAATAAAAGAAAATTAACGCACAAAAAGAAATGATATCTTTAAAAAGTGTAGGCACACATGTAATATACCCATTTCTGTGGTTCCAGCCTTGCTGAGGTGTACCCCACTGAAGAGTCAAAGCCCGTTTTTACAACTACCCTCAACTTCTACAGTGATACAGCTGCTGAGCAGGTAACTTGTATAAGAAGCAAAAAAAAGTATTCTTGTTACATAATACAGTAATATGCTAGTTATGCTGCCAATGACAGCCCCATCTCATGTTCTGGCAAGTGCTGTCCTCCCCAGGTTGTCTGGGAGAGTTTGCGAATGCGATAAGGCCGCCCATTGTATGTGTTTTAGTTTTAAGTTAACTTTTTGTTTAAACTTGAATGTACAATAATGTGCAGGGAAGGCGAAGGCACGGGCGACGTGGGCCACCGCATACGGCCTTGCGGTCCAAAGGGCCTCGCAGCTTTGGCTTTTTCGTAAAAAAAAAATATCCATATTCGCCCAATATCCACTATTTTTGCACAAAAAGTCAAAAGAAAACCCCTCAACTACTCGCGCCGGGGTGCGATTGAAGGCATTGAGGGCCTTGCAAAATGTCAATCTTGCCCACATTAAATTATACTCTTGCAGCACATTGCATTCAATGGAAGCATGTCACAATGTTTAATGTAAACACCTTTATAATTTGCCCAAACATACTCTATGCTTATGCAAATTAAAAGCGTATTTTTTAACATTTCATCTCAACCTCCAGTCCCAGCAAACTTTTAAGGGAATTACAATGTTTTCTTAACAAAACATACAATGCTACATAAGTATACATACATATAAGTTAGCACGTCACCCGCGACTTCGTCAACGCAGAATTAATAATTTCTCCCCCTTTCCACCTCCTTAAAGGTTGAATTTTCAAAAATCCCATCTTAGTTCTCATCTACATCATAAAAGGAAGTCTTTTGCATAGTTTCTTGTACCTAGTCCCAATAATTTCGGCTGTGTGTGTTGACGTCAGTCAGTCAGATTGCCTTTTTGTCCGACGAAAAAACGGAGGAGGTTCTCAAGTCGACGAGTATAATATATATATTTCTTTTTATGTATGAAACACAACTTTTTACAGACTATTCCGATTTTGATACTTCTTTTTTATTGGAAAGGGATATCCTGAAGTGGGTCCCACATAAATTTGGAAAAAAAAACAAAGTCAAAGCGATTATTGCGAACCAAGTGTACAATGGTCCCCTACCCTAAGGGTGGGAAAATAGGGGTGATGTATAGTTCACTTAAAGATTTTAATGCTAAGTTGTGTATCATTTTTTGTAGGCCTATCCATGTTGGTATATAAGGCGTATTCTTATTTAAAGTATTTATATTATACAACAAATCGTAAAAGTAGGATTACCTATATAGCAGTTAATAGTTAAAGTAAACTATTCCAAAAGTAATAAAAAATTAAGCATGGGGTATTAGGAATTAGTAGATTACGTATAGCCTCAAAAAATCTAAACTAATATATAAAGCTGAAGAGTTTGTTTGTTTGTTTACTTGAACGCGCTAATCTCAGGAACTACTGGTCCGATTATGGCTATACCATATATCATCACGCTAAGACTAATAAGAGCGGAGCAGTAATGAAAATTGTGACGCAGACGAAGTTGCGCGGGTCAACTAGTAGGGGAGCTCGTGGCTAAATAATAACAGCCGCACGGATCGATCTTGAAGGTTAAGCACCGCTTGCCAAGGTTGGTCTGTGGATGGGTGACCATCTTAACATACCGAGTTTCCTGCGTGCCTCGGAAAGCACGTTAAGCCGTTGGTCCCGGCTGTCTTTTGTAGATCTTTGACAGTCGTTACGGATTGTCAGAAGCCAGTAAATCTGACTCCAGTCTTGCCATGCAGTACCGTGTTACCAAGTTAATGGGTTGTAGAGGTCTGGTAGGCAGCCGCTCCAAGTAAAACACTGGTATTCAGCTGAATCCGGTTTTATTTATTTATTTAGGCAAACCAACTAAATACACACAAAGACATTCACAGCACATACAATTTCAAATACAATAATAGCATTGCTTGCATCTAAATTAAAGGTAAGCACAACATACCTTACAATAATAAGATCGACAATGATGGTTCATGATAATAAAAATTATATAACAGAATTAAATAATATTTGAGTAGAATTTGGAATGTCAATTATCATTTACAGTTAAAATTGTCATGCATTAAATCAAATAAATTAAATTAAATAACATTGAAATAAATTAAATTGAACTAAAATTTAAATTAATAACAAACTAAAAATATAATAAAAACGCAGCAAAAAGAAAATTTATTGGGCAAAAATTACATATCACTGAGCACAGCTCTTTTAAACATAGTGATGCTGCCTGAAAATATGTCCAATTCACAATTATTGTGAAAAATGTTATTAGATCTTCGGAGAATGTAGGAAAGGGGGGGTACTTGGTTTTGCGGCCACCTGGAGCAAAAGGCTTATAATTATGAAGTCTAACTGATGCCCTGGGCACATTTATATTAATCGATGAAAGAAGCTGTGAGCAATCCACCCACGCCTTGATTTAATATCTTGAATAAGAAAATTAGACCTGCACAATCTCGACGCCAGTGTAAAGGTTTCATTTTAAAGTAATTCAGTCTATCATCATATTTTTTTACTGTATTCCTTATAACTGCTATGTAGGAAAGTCTTTTTAATAAATTTTATTTGTACCCTTTCGATGCGTTGAATGTGGATATTATGTACTGGGTACTAGACGATGGAGCAGTATTCTATATGACTACTAACCAATGCAGAAAACAAAACTTTCAGTGCTGACAAATTACTGAATTGTCTTGTATTACGGTTCAAAAATGCTAGCATTCGATTGCTTTTATTTATAATGTTATTGGTTTGTGTTTGAAATTTAATTTCAGAGTCAATAATGACACCAAGATCTCTAACTTCAGACACTTGATTTAAAATTTAGTTCCTCATTGTGTATGCAGAATTTAATTTTTTTTTTACGAGAAAATTTAATGTGATAGCATTTAGCAACATTAACTTGCATGCTGTTCTTCTCACACCCCACACAGAGCCTGTCGATATCCATTTGTACAAGAGTTCCGTCGTTCTTTGTCATTACAACCCTATACAATTTCAAGTCGTCGGCATACATTTCAAAATGAGAGTTTTGTATGGCATATTTGATGTCGTCAACAAACATTATAAACAAAATTGGGCCTATATGTGTCCCCTGCGGTACACCAGATGTGGGTGTGAAGGTGTTAGATGAGTGTCCATTTACTACTACTCTTGCTTTCCGACCAGTTAAGTAAGACCGGAACCATTTTAGAAGGGACCCATGAAAACCGAATGTGGTTTCCAGTTTGTGTAGCAAAATACTATGGTCAACCGTGTCAAAAGCTTTGCTGAAATCGCTATAGATGGCGTCAATTTCGTTACCGTTGCTCATGTGACCTAGCGTTTGTTCGACAAAGTTGACCAAGTTTGTGGCTGTGGATCTATTTCTAAAGAAGCCATGTTGATGTTCAGTAATAGATTCTTTGATAAGCCAATTCATGATGGGACACAAAAGAGATTCGAAAACCTTTGCTAAAGTAGGCAATATACTGATAGGCCTGTAATTGGAGACATCAGTCTTGTCCCCCGATTTTGGAATTGGTATTACTATAGCCTCCTTCCAGATCTCTGGAAAAACCCCTTCAGATAACGATCGGTTGTAAATTATAAATAATGGCTTTGATAAAACATTAGAACACTCCCTAATAAACATTGGAGGTATACCATCAGAGCCCGGCCCCTTAGCAACATCTAAGTTCTTAAGCTTTCTCTGTATGCTACATTCAGATAGTGTTACTTGATGTAAGCTGTTACTATTGCTGGATTTATAAATATGTGCAGGGTCCGGTTCACTGCCAGAAATAAGTCTATATACCGATGCAAAGTTCTCCGCAAATAAATTCGCTATGCCCATGCCGTCAGTCGCAGTACTATCAATGAGCCTCATGAATCTTGGTATAGCGGTTTGACTGGAAGCCGACCCCAATGTAGTTGGGAAAAGGCTAGGCAGATGATGATGATGATGATGATGATGATGAGTAATGAAAATTTATTGTGATGCAGACGAAGTTGCGCGGGTCAACTAGTTTTTAACAAAAAAATAAAACCTCCGCAAATAATGTAAAAAGGTTTATTATTTTTTGCTTTTCAGTTTTTTCGGAGGTTTAATTTTTTTAATGTATTTAGATAGTCTTCTAATCTGTCCTATCTCCAGGCCCTCCAAGAAAACGATGTGTACATCGAAGGCAGCCGTATCCGCGTGAAGCGAGCACTGCCTATCACGCAGACCACGTTGGTGGTGCGATCGTACGCCGAGCTGACAGACCAGGCGCTCAGCTCCACCTTCCACGCAGCCGGCAAGATCAGGAGCATACGGCATGTTGTCAAGGGGAAGAAGACTATGGGTACGTAGCCTGTATACTGCTGATAATAGGCACTTTGCTGGACTGATGCCTTGCTAACTGCCCATTAATACTTTTTTTTAAGATTTTTGTTTCCTTAGTTAAATTGGTGATCTTGACACAATAAACGAATTTGATGAGAGCGTTACCTATGCGTCTTTTTCTCTCTTATAATAAATATTATAAGAGAGAAAAACCTTTGCATAAGATTTACAAGTATATTTGGCCTGCGCAAATATGATCACATTTCTGAATTTCGCATAAAGCTCAAGTAGCTTCCCATACGTCTTCGCCGGGATTCTCATATTTTATTTCTGCTCTAGAGTATTCTGTTCAATCATACAACCCCCTCTTATCTCAAAGAACGTTTCAAGTTCCTTCATGACACACATAATAGATGTCTGAGGTCATCGGAAAACTTGAGATTAGAGCCCGATGCATTCCACCAGCTTCTACGACAAACATTTTACGGTTCAAGCGGTGCGGTTATGGAATGGCTTGCCCGTGTCAGTAAGACGTGCTCAATCTTTGTCCATTTTTAAAACAATAGTCAAAAATCACTACCTTTCTGTGGTCGTTTCCTCTTGGGTTCCTATGCTTTTTATTTATTTTTATTTGTTACATAATTATAGTTTTATATATTTATCTATTATGTATTTATTTATATAAATCGTACACCTAAGACTACCTGCAGTACTTTCTTTCCATTATCTTTGCAATCCATCCAAAGGTTGTCTTGAAAAGATCGTTTTTAGCGATAAGGCCGCCCATTGTGTCACCCTATGTAATATTTTCTTCATCTATCTTTTCTGTAACTTATATGGTATACATAATAAAGAGTATTCTATTCTATTCTAAGAGTCTTTGAAGAAGGCTTTTGTAAAGCAGTAGAACAAAAAAGATAATAGGGGCCTATTCATATCGTCTACAAATGCGCCACTTAAAAGTAGCTCTAGAGTTCCTATCCAACAAGTGATAAGATATGGATGCATGAAGTGCACTGCTTGTTATGTACACCCAGATTTCGCCATTAATGTGATGGTTATTTATATTATTTATTTTGTTATTTACAGCGTCAGCATTCGTCGAATTCGATGGACCTCAAGCAGTGGAACGAGCAATCGAGTTGGCCGGTGACGCCAAAATTGGCGGCAAAAAGATACATCTGTCAAAGTTCGAGATTCGTACCAAAAAAGAAAAGAAGCACAAGAATGAAGGTGACAGCACCGCAGATGCTGACAGCGAGGATTCTAGCAATTAGATTTTCTTAGAATTTAGTTATTTACAGTACAAGAAAGGAGAATAGAAAGTAAATACATGAAACCTCAAAGAGTATTTTGTAACAGATTGCTAAAATTGTACACTGCTATGCTATCTGAGCATCTAAGAAACACGAAGGACCGACGTCCTAAAAATGCATGGAAAAAAAATGGCCGACGATAACTGTTTGAATATTTGGAGGTGATCCCAGAAGCATGATGAAATTATGTTAGGTGATTGTTGTATTGTATCCATAGTGCGCCAAAAATACAATAATCGTGTTTAGCCATTAATATAGGACTTTTTATTTTATGGCAATGAATGATTAAAAATTATAGTGATTAATAATATGATAAGATTTTAGTATCATAATAAAAACAAATTGTACACATTTTTGATACTTTAATACAGCGCCGTACGATGTAAATATTGTCTTTTGGAAATGTTAAATTATTATCTGGTTGGTTTTATGTTTAATTAAACGAATGAGTAGTAATATTATCTAGTTAATGTGTTTTTATATAAAATACATATTTTATTCATGTTATCGCGTAAACTTGCAAAGTAAAAGTATGAATTTAATGTTACCACTGGTCCATTTCTGTTATTAAATGAATCTGTTTAAAATAGTATGTTTTATGTAAGGTGTCTTTAACAAGTACCTACTATAATTATATTATATTTGTTAGATTATACCTAATTTCGTAAATAACCCATATTTTATGACCCTTTTAAAAACACTGGCAGTTTATTGATAGAATTGGCACTAATATAAAAAGGGCTCAGAATAAGCGCTTTTTATAGTATATTATTTTAGGTAGTTATGAAAAACTGGCATTGTTAGATAATTATAATAAAAGGATGATTATGTTGTGCGTGACGAATATTATGAAATAAACAGGCTCTTTAAATTTAATTCTGTTTTTATTTTTATCAGTTATTCTTTTAATAGGTTAGCCCAGTTTCTATAAAAAAATATACAGAATTCGTCTAAATTTGCAACATATTGCAGTATGCAGTAAAGTAAAATAAAATTATGGTTATGAAGTGAAGCACAAAAAGCTATGTTTCCGCCCGGGATCGAACCGGGGGCCTTCTGCGTGTTAGGCAGATGTGATAACCGCTACACCACGGAAACGATGAACGTTGCAGCGAAATTGTGAAACCTTTTCTGTGCACACTGCCTGACATTTCAAAATTGTAGAATGATTTATGCAGTACTTGCAGCCCTTCACTTATAAGTGAAGGGCTGCAAGTACTTGGCTTATGTCAAATTATATTTTAAAAAATATTGTCCCCAGGCGGTTTTACGCCAAGGCCACAAATGAAGGTTTCTTTCATACTGCTTTCGCGAGCCACTTCGCCTGCATTAAAGTAGAATAATTCCAAAATAGCAGCCCTCCCCGGCTTCGCCAGGGGTCTTTTTCAAAATTTGCTTTCATACAAACCACATCCTGAAAATTGCGAACACAACATAAAAATATTCCAATTTTTGGGTTAGTCATAGGTACGTTTCGACGATTCATTTTTATTTATAGTGATGAACCAAAGTACGTTCAAAAAAGCCCCAGTCAGACTCCGTAAGTCCCTTTCGGGACAACTATCTATTGTCTTTTTAATTTTGCGGAGCCTAACTGGTTAAGCCGCCTGTTTTATTTTGCTAAAATTGTCCAAATCCAAATCTGTTTAGCTGTTGATAACTGTTGGACTTTGAGTTTCTTTACGGTGTTATTCTTTTCCGACCAGTCAGTCATGAAAACGCCTCTTATGTCGTCACGCCAGCGTTTCCTAGGCCTTCCTCGGCAACTACGGCCGACCTCTGGCTCTCTCTACGTTACGTCGACTCTGTCCCATCTCTCCTGATGCATCATTTGACCCGCCCAATCACACTTCAGCCTGGCATTTGTTGCTAACATCAGCAATCCTAGTTTCGGATCAATTCGTGGTATTACACAACGATCGTTCTTAGGCTTCGCTCCATCACCCATTGGCAAACCTTAAGTTTGGACTCCGCCATGTAGTCTCAGGTCAGGTAGGATTACTGATCTGATGAACTTCGTTTGAAGTGTAACTAAAGTTTAGTTAATTCTAGTAGTAATTGATCTTCATTTTAATTATTACCATTAAAACATGAAAGTTTTAAATAATGCAGAGAATTAAAACAACTGAATCAAATTGAAACAATAATTTATTGTGTTCTTAGAGTTAATAGTTATGCTTTAAAATTAATCATACTGTATACACAAGATTCTTCATCTTCCGACATTAATCTAAGTCTTTATTACAATAAATTATTTACAATAATTACGAATAAATTACACTTATGTGTCGCCACGACTCGGTTACAACTATATCGTACAAATAATACTTTTAAAAACATACATTATTACTATCACTGCTCTGTATTGAGATAATACAAAAATATTTTATTTATATCAGAAAAATAATGTCCGATTATGTAGACAGTGGGTTTTCGACTTGCTATTAAAATCGATTGGTATGGGCCTCCAGTCTAAAATATCATACAGTGTATTCATATATGACTTCATTTAGTATAAATGTAAAATCTTTGTGAATAGGGTATTTTACTAATAAATCTAGATAGTCCGTCACATAGACTTTAAGAAAATATTAGACAAGTGTTTTTTCACGTAAACAGAAGATGAAGACGATATAGTGCGTCGAAAACACGCGTGACGTCATTATGATGGTACAATTTTTACAAGTGACGTGACGTCACGCGTGTCTTTAACGCACTGTATCGACTTAATTTTTGTTACGTGAAAAAAAAAACGTCCAATATTTTTTGAAAATATATCTTACGAACTAACTAGATTGTTTCAGTAAAATACCCTAAAAACTAGAGCACGCTTCATAAGGCTTTAGTTTTCAGGACACATCCACTTTGACATTGTTCATAAGTAATGGGTCGTTAAGAAAGGCGTGGGCTCTATACTTACAAATAAATTTTTAGAATATCGAGATTTATTATTTTGCCTTAATTAATTGAACATTGTATTTTGAGCGAATATTTCGATAAAATATGATCGTATTCATAATTTGGGCCGAAGTAAAAATAAATAATTTTCAATAAATTATACAATAAATAATGATAAATACATTCCGAGATCGTGAACATATCGACAGTAGAACCTTATTGCAAAGGCGGCTATAACAGGAACTCGACTGGTCACTAAGTATATTATTTTATTCAAACCTGAATGTTTCATAGAAAAATCTAATTTATAGAATGTTCATCTTTTGTTTAGATAAATAACAAATTAATTGATAAAAAAATTGTTTTACTCTATAAAATTCATTTAAAAATGTAGGACATCTAGTGCAGCTCCAAAATACCGTCTTAGGGACTACTCACACTTATTCAGCAACATACGCGTTTCGCTGAACGATTTTGGTCACACTTATACAGTTCTGTTCCTATCAGAGGCTTACAGCGTCGTAAGTAAACTAGTGGTAACAGCGCTAAACTCTATCTATAGCACTCGCATGATAATAACACGTTTATTCTCATTTTATACTTGTTTGCTGCGAAAGCTGGATAGACGCAGAAACCTGAAGTAACAGATGCGTACGCGTCTCCATACAAAGTTTTCTATGTGTATAAGCTGAATACTGAATGTGAGTAGTTCCTTATGCTGCCAACAAATCCAATTTATCGGCGGAATCGAGGCTTTTCGCTTCTCATAAGTTACTTTGACCAATGTTCCCGTTATAGCGCAGCAAAAAATTCCGCTTGCTCAAAGTTCCAGCTGATTATTGACTAATGTAAACCAGCGGCTGAACAGCATCACGTACAAGCTCATATCCGCATCCTCCACGTACCCTCACAATCCCCGAGACGCTCACCCTCAACTATAGTAAGTAAGCCATACTTAAGAATACTGTCTCACATTTTGTCCTTGTCCGCATTATCACATTTTCCACTGAAATAATTAACTGTACACGAATTGGTTTTTGGAACTGTTCGATTCGTTTGTCTAGCCAAGCCGTTATGATACTAAGGCATCAGAAAAACCTAGTCAGTTATTCGATGGGCTTCAAAGTCTGACTAGATTTGCCTGAAAGCGAATGTTTAAGTGGTCGACACTCGCAAAGGCGCACTATGAGCCCATTAGGGAGCTTTTGCAAGTGCTTTATTACTTAAAACTTTGATAGCATCATACGGGAGTGACTAGCTCCTAACCAACTGTGACATAATCTGGGTGCACATATCGCCATGATGAGTGAAGAGCTACGCAGCGCGCGCGGCGGGCTGCACCGGTGACGTCCGCGTCACGAGTGTGGCGCACGAGTGACGAGTGACGAGTGGGACGAGCCACGAGTTCGTGTCGCGCGTGACGAGTGTGGCGCACGAGTGACGAGTGACGAGTGGGACGAGCCACGAGCTCGTGTCGCGCGTGACGAGCGTGACGAGTGTGGCGCACGTGGCGCGGCTGGTGGCGGCGCGGCTGGTGGCGGCGCGGCTGGTGGCGGCGCGGCTGGTGGCGGCGCGGCTGGTGGCGGCGCGGCTGGTGGCGGCGCGGCTGGTGGCGGCGCGGCTGGTGGCGGCGCGGCTGGTGGCGGCGCGGCTGGTGGCGGCGCGGCTGGTGGCGGCGCGGCTGGTGGCGGCGCGGCTGGTGGCGGCGCGGCTGGTGGCGGCGCGGCTGGTGGCGGCGCGGCTGGTGGCGGCGCGGCTGGTGGCGGCGCGGCTGGTGGCGGCGCGGCTGGTGGCGGCGCGGCTGGTGGCGGCGCGGCTGGTGGCGGCGCGGCTGGTGGCGGCGCGGCTGGTGGCGGCGCGGCTGGTGGCGGCGCGGCTGGTGGCGGCGCGGCTGGTGGCGGCGCGGCTGGTGGCGGCGCGGCTGGTGGCGGCGCGGCTGGTGGCGGCGCGGCTGGTGGCGGCGCGGCTGGTGGCGGCGCGGCTGGTGGCGGCGCGGCTGGTGGCGGCGCGGCTGGTGGCGGCGCGGCTGGTGGCGGCGCGGCTGGTGGCGGCGCGGCTGGTGGCGGCGCGGCTGGTGGCGGCGCGGCTGGTGGCGGCGCGGCTGGTGGCGGCGCGGCTGGTGGCGGCGCGGCTGGTGACGGCGCCGGCCGCGCTGCTTGGCTAGTCGTAGCCCTTCAGTAACCCCTACGGGTGCCGCTGGTTCGGCACGGGGATGCTGGGGAACGAAAACTTATATGTTACCACTTTATTATTAATTTATTATGGCACTTGGATAAAATGTACTAAACAGTTTACTATGGTATGTTTAAAAGGTGACTTTAGCAAACCTATTAATCAAATTAAAAGCAAATAAATTACTTTAGCGAAATAACCTACTTTAGCAAACAATAATTACTATTGAAATTAAAAGAAGATGTAACTCGAAATCCAAGCATATCTAGCACGTTTTTCGAATTACATCTTTTTCATTTGCAAAGAACTTGAACTTGAGAGTAAATTTTACTGTGATTTGGTTACATACCCGTAAAACGCAGGAAAACTGGTATCAGTATTGAACTGAAAGTTAACAGGCGTTTTGGGCGACGCACAGCTATAACTCAAATAATCATCAGACGCATGTAGCTGGCGGTTCAGGTTAGGTTCGGAGGCACTGCGCGTGATCTTGGGCATGGCTCGCAGCATGGACTCGAGCGACGCCAGGATCTGACGGAAGAGAGGCCGTTGTTCTCTGTCGAACTTGATGCAGTCCTCGAAGAGGCGCTTCAGGGCTTGCGGCGCGTCCTGCCGCAGGCGCCGGGCGTCGGGCCGCAGGTTGCCGCGCCCTACCAGCCAGAGGATCTGAAAAGAAATATGAATTAGTTAAAGGACCAGTGGTTTGGTGAAGGTCGTGGAAATCATAAGCCTGCTGGACATGGGAGGCACAAGACTGCTAGTTGTGGCGATGTTTGGCCTATGTAAAATATAAATATGTAAATAAAAAAGCTTGAGAGGTGTCAAGGGACACCCGGATGGAACGAAATTCACTCCACTCCATTCCATTCCATTCCACTCCATTCCATTCCATTCCATTCCATTCCATTCCATGCCATTCCATTCCGAACCATTCCAACTTGAGAGGTGTCAAGGGACACCTGCGAAATAGAAATGAAAATATCTGGCTTGCTTTCTATAAGAGAGAGAGAGACAGACTGAGAAACATGCGACGCCGCACAGCTTACAATAGCTTACTATAGCAAAAAGTGTCGTGACAACTTTTCGTAAGAATTTTTTCCGTCTAGCCCCCTTTCACAACGCGCGATAAGGAACTTCGTTCCAAAAAGTCAAATGGATAAATGATCCGCTGTCTCCGAGACTATAGGCATACACAAGCAAGCGTACATGTGCATACACCGTGCTAGCACACTAACACATTCTCACAGCAGTTTGTTTCTGAATCGTTGTTTGTGTTCCTCACAAGTTGAGTAATGAGTACTTATGGGGGTAGTTTGGTGTCAAATTGGCCAGTTGTAATCTTGTTTTAGATGTAACTACCGACTTTTCTTACGTTGTTATTGTTTTACTTTTTCAACACCTGCATGCTTCCTCATTAGACGACGATTTTATTATTAAAATTTAAATCTCATATTAAGTGAACTGTACCTATGTTCTTTTTAGTAATAAAGATAACCTATGTTGAGCAGTAGACGCTATTCGGCTAATCGATGTTGTTGGTTGTTTTAATGTGTGAAGCACTACTGTCGTAAGTCGAACGCAAAATGACTGCTGTCGTGTAAATCCGTAATTTTCACGTATCAGCATTTAAGTGTCAAAAAAGCAGCCTATAAGGGCCACCCTCAGCTGTCTCGACGACGACGGAGTCAGTGACACGTCTGGCGAAGAATGATGAAGAGAGCCGACCCCAACTAATTGGGTAAGGGTAGGTCATTAGATCGTCCATTACCTGTTCTTTATACCATGCATAACTGAGACATTTGGTCCTAATTTGGGTGGTCCTTATCCTTTGCATAACTGAGACATTTGTTCCTACGTTGAGTGGTCCATATCCTTTGCATAACTGAGACATTTGGTCCTACTTTAAATGATCCTTATCCCATGCAAAACCGAGACATTTGGTCCTACTTTAAATGATCCTTATCCCATGCACAACTGAGACATTTGGTCCTACTTTAAATGATCCTTATCCCATGCATAACTGAGACATTTGGTCCTACTTTAAATGATCCTTATCCCATGCATAACGGAGACAATTGGTCCTACGTTAAATGATCCTTATCCCATGCACAACTGAGACATTTGATCCTACTTTAAATGATCCTTATCCCATGCATAACTGAGACATTTGGTCCTACTTTAAATGATCCTTATCCCATGCATAACGGAGACCACTGGTCCTACGTTAAATGATCCTTATCCCATGCATAACTGAGACATTTGTTCCTACGTTGAGTGGTCCTTATCCTTTGCATAACTGAGACATTTGGTCCTACGTTGAGTGGTCCTTATCCTTTGCATAACTGAGACATTTGTTCCTACGTTGAGTGGTCCTTATCCTTTGCATAACTGAGACATTTGTTCCTACGTTGAGTGGTCCTTATCCTTTGCATAACTGAGACATTTGTTCCTACGTTGAGTGGTCCTTATCCTTTGCATAACTGAGACATTTGGTCCTACTTTAAATGATCCTTATCCCATGCATAACTGAGACATTTGGTCCTACTTTAAATGATCCTTATCCCATGCATAACTGAGACATTTGGTCTTACGTTAAATGATCCTTATACCATGCATAACTGAGACATTTGGCCCTACGTTAAATGATCCTTATCCCATGCATAACTGAGACATTTGGTCCTACGTTAAATGGTCCTTATCCCATGCGTAACTGAGACATTTGGTCTTACGTTAAATGATCCTTATCCCATGCATAACTGAGACATTTGGTCCTACGTTAAATGATCCTTATCCCATGCATAACAGAGACATTTGGTCCTACGTTAAATGATCCTTATCCCATGCATAACTGAGACATTTGGTCTTACGTTAAATGATCCTTATCCCATGCATAACTGAGACATTTGGTCTTACGTTAAATGATCCTTATCCCATGCATAACTGAGACATTTGGTCTTACGTTAACTTGCGTTATTGTAATAATAGAGACTAAAACCGCGCGAGCGCACCGTCCCACATGTGGGACACCGGTACCGGATGGGATTTGGTCCTAGTGTTACACTTCGGAGCGGAAGGTGTAGGGCGTCTCGTCCGTGCGGATCAGCTCGTACTGTAGCTCGCACGTTACCTGGTCCTTGTTGTTGAGGTGCGCGTAGGGCAGCTCGCCCGCCATCAGCTCGTACAGCACGATGCCGTAGGCGTACACGTCGGAGCGGAAGGTGTAGGGCGTCTCGTCCGTGCGGATCAGCTCGTACTGTAGCTCGCACGTTACCTGGTCCTTGTTGTTGAGGTGCGCGTAGGGCAGCTCGCCCGCCATCAGCTCGTACAGCACGATGCCGTAGGCGTACACGTCGGAGCGGAAGGTGTAGGGCGCCGGCTCGTCCATGCGGATCACCTCGGGTGCCATCCACAGGATGGAGCCCGTGGGCTGCTGCCACTGCACGCCGCCCGCAGTTGACGTGTCTGGGAAACAGGACAGCTACATTGGACTAGGGTCTTCAAAAATTGCATGTCGATGGTCATTTGCACTTGTCATATTTTGGTCTGCCAAGGAATCTTTCTCTCTCAATGCCTGATTTACAGTCTCGCGCTCGTAGCAGGACGAGACGCGAGGCGTCACTACGCGACGAGCGCAACGCTTGCGCTCGAGTCTGTCCGCAGCTCGCGCCGTCACTCGCTCGAGTGGAGAGCGGCTACTACGAGCTTCGCGAGTGTAGTCTTTACCGTGCAGGTACTATGTATAGTTTGTTACTTTACCTACACAATGGATTGGTTTCATGAAGGGATTTTAGTTTCTTGATTTATTTCGAAAGCAGCCGATAATTTGGGACCCTAAACCAAAAAAGCCACATAAATAATCAAAAAGCGTCAGATAGGTACCCCTATTCTGTAACAACATTTACGTGTCTCGACAGCGGAATCCGAGGTGAGTATAAACATAAGACCTCTATGCTGTGTGCAATAAAGTTCACTTTGTGAGCTATCTCACTCAGGTGAAGCTCGATATCGAAATGGTTACTTACAGAATAGACTTGCAGTTCAGTTATACGCGAAATTCACCTATGAACCGTAGCAGCATCAACACAAGAAAAACCAACGGAGTAAATCTACATCGCAACAAAACGAACCGCAACGCTATCTATCCAATTAGCAGCGAACTACTACGTCGAAATCCTGCATGGCGCAAGCAAAGGTTACCGTGCGAATTGAACATATGCATTGCCCGCCAGGCACAACAACCGTCAAGTCGGAGGATCCTTCCTTTTTAATGGAGGTTTGCGGGACTTTACTCTCTGTTCCGTTTACAGCTAAAGAACCTCGCTTTGCTTCCAGGTTTTGTATGAATTTCCACTCCGCTCCAGTGGACAGTCAGGCTAAATCAGAAATTGGTGTAAAGTTTTCAACGGTTAAAAGTAGCCAATTTAAATATTTATTTATTTAACGCTTTACGCACACAGATGTACAGAGGTGGACTTAATGCCTGAGGCATTTTCTACCAGTCAACCTTTGGGTGATGCAGAGAATAATATTAGCAGGTGCAAATTGTGAAAAAAAAAAAAAACTATGACTGCGTAAGAGAAAGACAACCCAACAAACACACCTGCACACATTTAATTTATTTATTTAGTATCCCACAAAAATATGTAACACAATGATTGATAATACGTTTAGGGAACATGCTCGTCGTTAACTATGCCATCTAGTGTTGCATATTCGAAACTTCGAGACTTTGACGTCACCTATAGTTCCTACACGCTCTGTTTAGGGGAACGTGCACGAAGCAGACTGTGCCATCTAGTGTCGCAATTTTGACAATAACACTTCTGTGCTGCCTATACGTATAGTTACTACACATTCCTTCCTTTATTCATTTACTAAACTTATCTATTATATTTTTAAATATTTGAATAAAATAAATAAAAAAACATTTAAAATATAAAAAATAGTAGCCCACCGATATCGGGAACAGGGTCCAAGCTACCGGTGGTCAGGGCTCTAGAGAAAGGAACCTCCTGACAATGCGAGCCGTGTCTAGAAGTACCGCTTTCTGAATCAAGTCCTTGATCCAGCTGCCCAACGAGAGCCTCCTAAGGTGTTGGTCGAGGCTCGTGGCTATTAAGCCATTGGCCGACACGACTATCGGTACAATGATTGCGGAGTCCACTTCCCACATGTCGACAACCTCGCGAGCCAAGTCAATACACATTCCTTATTATTATGATTCCTTAAGTTATATTACTCACCAGACCACCGTACTTTGGCCGTGGCTAGACCGAAATCTCCGATCTTTACCGACCAGTCGTCTCGTAGGAATATGTTGTTTGATTTTAGGTCCCTGAAACAAGACAATATGGTATTAAATTACAATTTCATTGATTCCGAAGGGCGTCTCCAGCACGTGCAGGTGCTGGTACAGCGACGAGCCCTCGCACCACTGCGTCACGATGGTAGATGTGACATGAAGACAGTCCTACCTATGTATAATATTCTTGGCGTGCAGATAGTCCATGCCCTGCGCGGTCTGGCGGGCCACGTCGATGAGGTACAGCAGCGGGAAGGGCGTCTCCAGCACGTGCAGGTGCTGGTACAGCGACGAGCCCTCGCACCACTGCGTCACGATGGTAGATGTGACATGAAGACAGTCCTACCTATGTATAATATTCTTGGCGTGCAGATAGTCCATGCCCTGCGCGGTCTGGCGGGCCACGTCGATGAGGTACAGCAGCGGGAAGGGCGTCTCCAGCACGTGCAGGTGCTGGTACAGCGACGAGCCCTCGCACCACTGCGTCACGATGGTAGATGTGACATGAAGACAGTCCTACCTATGTATAATATTCTTGGCGTGCAGATAGTCCATGCCCTGCGCGGTCTGGCGGGCCACGTCGATGAGGTACAGCAGCGGGAAGGGCGTCTCCAGCACGTGCAGGTGCTGGTACAGCGACGAGCCCTCGCACCACTGCGTCACGATGGTAGATGTGACATGAAGACAGTCCTACCTATGTATAATATTCTTGGCGTGCAGATAGTCCATGCCCTGCGCGGTCTGGCGGGCCACGTCGATGAGGTACAGCAGCGGGAAGGGCGTCTCCAGCACGTGCAGGTGCTGGTACAGCGACGAGCCCTCGCACCACTGCGTCACGATGGTAGATGTGACATGAAGACAGTCCTACCTATGTATAATATTCTTGGCGTGCAGATAGTCCATGCCCTGCGCGGTCTGGCGGGCCACGTCGATGAGGTACAGCAGCGGGAAGGGCGTCTCCAGCACGTGCAGGTGCTGGTACAGCGACGAGCCCTCGCACCACTGCGTCACGATGGTAGATGTGACATGAAGACAGTCCTACCTATGTATAATATTCTTGGCGTGCAGATAGTCCATGCCCTGCGCGGTCTGGCGGGCCACGTCGATGAGGTACAGCAGCGGGAAGGGCGTCTCCAGCACGTGCAGGTGCTGGTACAGCGACGAGCCCTCGCACCACTGCGTCACGATGGTAGATGTGACATGAAGACAGTCCTACCTATGTATAATATTCTTGGCGTGCAGATAGTCCATGCCCTGCGCGGTCTGGCGGGCCACGTCGATGAGGTACAGCAGCGGGAAGGGCGTCTCCAGCACGTGCAGGTGCTGGTACAGCGACGAGCCCTCGCACCACTGCGTCACGATGGTAGATGTGACATGAAGACAGTCCTACCTATGTATAATATTCTTGGCGTGCAGATAGTCCATGCCCTGCGCGGTCTGGCGGGCCACGTCGATGAGGTACAGCAGCGGGAAGGGCGTCTCCAGCACGTGCAGGTGCTGGTACAGCGACGAGCCCTCGCACCACTGCGTCACGATGGTAGATGTGACATGAAGACAGTCCTACCTATGTATAATATTCTTGGCGTGCAGATAGTCCATGCCCTGCGCGGTCTGGCGGGCCACGTCGATGAGGTACAGCAGCGGGAAGGGCGTCTCCAGCACGTGCAGGTGCTGGTACAGCGACGAGCCCTCGCACCACTGCGTCACGATGGTAGATGTGACATGAAGACAGTCCTACCTATGTATAATATTCTTGGCGTGCAGATAGTCCATGCCCTGCGCGGTCTGGCGGGCCACGTCGATGAGGTACAGCAGCGGGAAGGGCGTCTCCAGCACGTGCAGGTGCTGGTACAGCGACGAGCCCTCGCACCACTGCGTCACGATGGTAGATGTGACATGAAGACAGTCCTACCTATGTATAATATTCTTGGCGTGCAGATAGTCCATGCCCTGCGCGGTCTGGCGGGCCACGTCGATGAGGTACAGCAGCGGGAAGGGCGTCTCCAGCACGTGCAGGTGCTGGTACAGCGACGAGCCCTCGCACCACTGCGTCACGATGGTAGATGTGACATGAAGACAGTCCTACCTATGTATAATATTCTTGGCGTGCAGATAGTCCATGCCCTGCGCGGTCTGGCGGGCCACGTCGATGAGGTACAGCAGCGGGAAGGGCGTCTCCAGCACGTGCAGGTGCTGGTACAGCGACGAGCCCTCGCACCACTGCGTCACGATGGTAGATGTGACATGAAGACAGTCCTACCTATGTATAATATTCTTGGCGTGCAGATAGTCCATGCCCTGCGCGGTCTGGCGGGCCACGTCGATGAGGTACAGCAGCGGGAAGGGCGTCTCCAGCACGTGCAGGTGCTGGTACAGCGACGAGCCCTCGCACCACTGCGTCACGATGGTAGATGTGACATGAAGACAGTCCTACCTATGTATAATATTCTTGGCGTGCAGATAGTCCATGCCCTGCGCGGTCTGGCGGGCCACGTCGATGAGGTACAGCAGCGGGAAGGGCGTCTCCAGCACGTGCAGGTGCTGGTACAGCGACGAGCCCTCGCACCACTGCGTCACGATGGTAGATGTGACATGAAGACAGTCCTACCTATGTATAATATTCTTGGCGTGCAGATAGTCCATGCCCTGCGCGGTCTGGCGGGCCACGTCGATGAGGTACAGCAGCGGGAAGGGCGTCTCCAGCACGTGCAGGTGCTGGTACAGCGACGAGCCCTCGCACCACTGCGTCACGATGGTAGATGTGACATGAAGACAGTCCTACCTATGTATAATATTCTTGGCGTGCAGATAGTCCATGCCCTGCGCGGTCTGGCGGGCCACGTCGATGAGGTACAGCAGCGGGAAGGGCGTCTCCAGCACGTGCAGGTGCTGGTACAGCGACGAGCCCTCGCACCACTGCGTCACGATGGTAGATGTGACATGAAGACAGTCCTACCTATGTATAATATTCTTGGCGTGCAGATAGTCCATGCCCTGCGCGGTCTGGCGGGCCACGTCGATGAGGTACAGCAGCGGGAAGGGCGTCTCCAGCACGTGCAGGTGCTGGTACAGCGACGAGCCCTCGCACCACTGCGTCACGATGGTAGATGTGACATGAAGACAGTCCTACCTATGTATAATATTCTTGGCGTGCAGATAGTCCATGCCCTGCGCGGTCTGGCGGGCCACGTCGATGAGGTACAGCAGCGGGAAGGGCGTCTCCAGCACGTGCAGGTGCTGGTACAGCGACGAGCCCTCGCACCACTGCGTCACGATGGTAGATGTGACATGAAGACAGTCCTACCTATGTATAATATTCTTGGCGTGCAGATAGTCCATGCCCTGCGCGGTCTGGCGGGCCACGTCGATGAGGTACAGCAGCGGGAAGGGCGTCTCCAGCACGTGCAGGTGCTGGTACAGCGACGAGCCCTCGCACCACTGCGTCACGATGGTAGATGTGACATGAAGACAGTCCTACCTATGTATAATATTCTTGGCGTGCAGATAGTCCATGCCCTGCGCGGTCTGGCGGGCCACGTCGATGAGGTACAGCAGCGGGAAGGGCGTCTCCAGCACGTGCAGGTGCTGGTACAGCGACGAGCCCTCGCACCACTGCGTCACGATGGTAGATGTGACATGAAGACAGTCCTACCTATGTATAATATTCTTGGCGTGCAGATAGTCCATGCCCTGCGCGGTCTGGCGGGCCACGTCGATGAGGTACAGCAGCGGGAAGGGCGTCTCCAGCACGTGCAGGTGCTGGTACAGCGACGAGCCCTCGCACCACTGCGTCACGATGGTAGATGTGACATGAAGACAGTCCTACCTATGTATAATATTCTTGGCGTGCAGATAGTCCATGCCCTGCGCGGTCTGGCGGGCCACGTCGATGAGGTACAGCAGCGGGAAGGGCGTCTCCAGCACGTGCAGGTGCTGGTACAGCGACGAGCCCTCGCACCACTGCGTCACGATGGTAGATGTGACATGAAGACAGTCCTACCTATGTATAATATTCTTGGCGTGCAGATAGTCCATGCCCTGCGCGGTCTGGCGGGCCACGTCGATGAGGTACAGCAGCGGGAAGGGCGTCTCCAGCACGTGCAGGTGCTGGTACAGCGACGAGCCCTCGCACCACTGCGTCACGATGGCCAGCGACGGCTTCGACACGCAGCCCATGAACAGCAGGATGTTGCAGTGCCGCGTCTTGCGCAGGACTGCCACCTAGTGGGGACAACATCGTGTAAGCACTTGTCTCAGCGCCGGCGAGGGAGCCAGTAGCTATCGACCATTTGCTCGCTGAGGAAAGGGACAAAAGATATAGATCTCGTGTGAGTAATAGAGACACAAACATTCATAGTCGTTAGCTGGCTGTTCACACTGCCGGCGAGCGGCTCTTGCCACTAGTTGATCGCAGCAACAAGAGCTATTAAAGATTGTACTCGCGGGGCGATGCTCGCTTGGCGGTCAACCAAACTGCGGTAATTTCTGCCTATAGTGCGGGCCGGAGCGAGTATTGCGAGTAAAAGCCCGTCGCACTAAAGGACTCCCTGAAAGTCGAGCGTCAAAACTATCGAAACTTGTCTCTCGCCTCTCGCTGATCGCCAATTATTTCGAGTTTGAAGCTTTACTCGCTTCTCGCTGATCGCCAATTATTTCGAGTTTGAAGCTTTACTCGCTTCTCGCTGATCGCTAATTATTTCGAGTTTGAAGCTTTACTCGCTTCTCGCTGATCGCCAATTATTTCGAGTTTGAAGCTTTACTCGCTTCTCGCTGATCGCCAATTATTTCGAGTTTGAGCTTTACTCGCTTCTCGCTGATCGCCAATTATTTCGAGTTTGAAGCTTTACTCGCTACTCGCTGATCGCTAATTATTTCGAGTTTGAAGCTTTACTCGCTACTCGCTGATCGCTAATTATTTCGAGTTTGAAGCTTTACTCGCTACTCGCTGATCGCTAATTATTTCGAGTTTGAAGCTTTACTCGCTACTCGCTGATCGCTAATTATTTCGAGTTTGAAGCTTTACTCGCTTCTCGCTGATCGCCAATTATTTCGAGTTTGAAGCTTTACTCGCTTCTCGCTGATCGCCAATTATTTCGAGTTTGAAGCTTTACTCGCTACTCGCTGATCGCTAATTATTTCGAGTTTGAAGCTTTACTCGCTTCTCGCTGATCGCCAATTATTTCGAGTTTGAAGCTTTACTCGCTTCTCGCTGATCGCCAATTATTTCGAGTTTGAAGCTTTACTCGCTTCTCGCTGATCGCCAATTATTTCGAGTTTGAAGCTTTACTCGCTTCTCGCTGATCGCCAATTATTTCGAGTTTGAAGCTTTACTCGCTTCTCGCTGATCGCTAATTATTTCGAGTTTGAAGCTTTACTCGCTACTCGCTGATCGCCGGCGGTGAGACAAGTGCCAGGTTATGCTATAACCAGCGTCTATAGGTCAGGTGGTGTTAGTAAAGGGCTCTACACATCAAAGCCGGCCGACCCGCTCACTTTTATCGGCGGGCTTGTTAGCGGCTTCATCATTGCAAGTCGAAAAACTTGGCTATCGCCGGCAACTGAGTTCAACAGAGCGCGTACTCAGTATAACCCAAAAATACTGAAAACAACTTAAACAAATAAAATTTCACACAAGAAATACTTATTTTAAGAAACACACTAAACATCAAGTTCTACCGTTTCTACAGTACAGTAAATACCTCATTCTTGAAGGCTTGCAGTTGAGCGGGCGTAGGCGTCTTCACGTTGAGCGTCTTGACGGCGACCGGGCCGTGCCAGTGCGCTTTGTACACCGTCCCGAAACTGCCCGAACCTGACGATATACAACAGTTTAGATACAGCTTATATGTAGTTTTGTCGCTGATGAATATTACTAACAGACTAGACCAAAGGTATAATATTATTATGAATTTATATCAAACATGATAAAGGATCGGAAAGGTAGCTGGTAGAGCTTATTTACCTGAACTTATCCAATGATAAGGTCGTCCTTCCACGGTTCATGGACATAGATAGCCTATAGTGCACTCACCTATCCTGGCGCCGATATGAGTATCTCATCGGCGTGTATGACCCAGCCGTCGTAGCTCTCCCGCGGCGACAGCGCGTTCTTACACGACTCGTGGACATAGATAGCCTACTGCACTCACCTATCCTGGCGCCGATGAGTATCTCATCGGCGTGCATGACCCAGTCGTCGTAGCTCTCCCGCGGCGACAGCGCGTTCTTACACGACTCGTGGACATAGATAGCCTACTGCACTCACCTATCCTGGCGCCGATGAGTATCTCATCGGCGTGCATGACCCAGTCGTCGTAGCTCTCCCGCGGCGACAGCGCGTTCTTACACGACTCGTGGACATAGATAGCCTACTGCACTCACCTATCCTGGCGCCGATGAGTATCTCATCGGCGTGCATGACCCAGTCGTCGTAGCTCTCCCGCGGCGACAGCGCGTTCTTACACGACTCGTGGACATAGATAGCCTACTGCACTCACCTATCCTGGCGCCGATGAGTATCTCATCGGCGTGCATGACCCAGTCGTCGTAGCTCTCCCGCGGCGACAGCGCGTTCTTACACGACTCGTGGACATGGATAGCCTACTGCACTCACCTATCCTGGCGCCGATGAGTATCTCATCGGCGTGCATGACCCAGTCGTCGTAGCTCTCCCGCGGCGACAGCGCGTTCTTCCACGACTCGTGGACATAGATAGCCTATTGCACTCACCTATTCTGGCGCCGATGAGTATCTCATCGGCGTGTATGACCCAGTCGTCGTAGCTCTCCCGCGGCGACAGCGCGTCCTTCCACGACTCGTGGAGATAGATAGCCTAGTGCACTCACCTATTCTGGCACCGATGAGTATCTCATCGGCGTGTATGACCCAGTCGTCGTACCTCTCCCGCGGCGACAGTGCGTCCTTCCACGACTCGTGGACATAGTGTTAAGTACGAGGACAGACGAGTGAAACCAATGCTTGCTAGTAACGCACTGACGTTTATTCGCACACATACTTATCGGTGCGTAGGCACACGCATACATACGTAACATTCCTCCCCTTAGCTTAGAAATACATTTCACAACAACTAAGCTACGAAAACATGCTATAGCTTAACATACTTGCTAATAATACAATTTGTAGTTGACTTTAGGCCGATTGCGTTTAGACCGTGGTGTTGGCACAGGCTCTTTTGTCTGCTGTTGTGGTGGTGCTTCGACAGAGTATTCAGCCCTGGGCGAGCCGGCTGAAGCCTCCTGGTACTCTTCCTCGTCCCCGGAATTGTATGGTGTTATAGACTGTGAAACAACAAGTACGGGTGTACCTGGGGGTGTGGCTGCTGTTGCCTGGTTTGAACCGTCTGAAACAACAAGTACGGGTGTACCTGGGGGTGTGGCTGCTGTTGCCTGGTTTGAACCGTCTGAAACAACAAGTACGGGTGTACCTGGGGGTGTGGCTGCTGTTGCCTGGTTTGAACCGTCTGAAACAACAAGTACGGGTGTACCTGGGGGTGTGGCTGCTGTTGCCTGGTTTGAACCGTCTGAAACAACAAGTACGGGTGTACCTGGGGGTGTGGCTGCTGTTGCCTGGTTTGAACCGTCTGAAACAACAAGTACGGGTGTACCTGGGGGTGTGGCTGCTGTTGCCTGGTTTGAACCGTCTGAAACAACAAGTACGGGTGTACCTGGGGGTGTGGCTGCTGTTGCCTGGTTTGAACCGTCTGAAACAACAAGTACGGGTGTACCTGGGGGTGTGGCTGCTGTTGCCTGGTTTGAACCGTCTGAAACAACAAGTACGGGTGTACCTGGGGGTGTGGCTGCTGTTGCCTGGTTTGAACCGTCTGAAACAACAAGTACGGGTGTACCTGGGGGTGTGGCTGCTGTTGCCTGGTTTGAACCGTCTGAAACAACAAGTACGGGTGTACCTGGGGGTGTGGCTGCTGTTGCCTGGTTTGAACCGTCTGAAACAACAAGTACGGGTGTACCTGGGAGTGTGGCTGCTGTTGCCTGGTTTGAACCGTCTGAAACAACAAGTACGGGTGTACCTGGGGGTGTGGCTGCTGTTGCCTGGTTTGAACCGTCTGAAACAACAAGTACGGGTGTACCTGGGGGTGTGGCTGCTGTTGCCTGGTTTGAACCGTCTGAAACAACAAGTACGGGTGTACCTGGGGGTGTGGCTGCTGTTGCCTGGTTTGAACCGTCTGAAACAACAAGTACGGGTGTACCTGGGGGTGTGGCTGCTGTTGCCTGGTTTGAACCGTCTGAAACAACAAGTACGGGTGTACCTGGGGGTGTGGCTGCTGTTGCCTGGTTTGAACCGTCTGAAACAACAAGTACGGGTGTACCTGGGGGTGTGGCTGCTGTTGCCTGGTTTGAACCGTCTGAAACAACAAGTACGGGTGTACCTGGGGGTGTGGCTGCTGTTGCCTGGTTTGAACCGTCTGAAACAACAAGTACGGGTGTACCTGGGGGTGTGGCTGCTGTTGCCTGGTTTGAACCGTCTGAAACAACAAGTACGGGTGTACCTGGGGGTGTGGCTGCTGTTGCCTGGTTTGAACCGTCTGAAACAACAAGTACGGGTGTACCTGGGGGTGTGGCTGCTGTTGCCTGGTTTGAACCGTCTGAAACAACAAGTACGGGTGTACCTGGGGGTGTGGCTGCTGTTGCCTGGTTTGAACCGTCTGAAACAACAAGTACGGGTGTACCTGGGGGTGTGGCTGCTGTTGCCTGGTTTGAACCGTCTGAAACAACAAGTACGGGTGTACCTGGGGGTGTGGCTGCTGTTGCCTGGTTTGAACCGTCTGAAACAACAAGTACGGGTGTACCTGGGGGTGTGGCTGCTGTTGCCTGGTTTGAACCGTCTGAAACAACAAGTACGGGTGTACCTGGGGGTGTGGCTGCTGTTGCCTGGTTTGAACCGTCTGAAACAACAAGTACGGGTGTACCTGGGGGTGTGGCTGCTGTTGCCTGGTTTGAACCGTCTGAAACAACAAGTACGGGTGTACCTGGGGGTGTGGCTGCTGTTGCCTGGTTTGAACCGTCTGAAACAACAAGTACGGGTGTACCTGGGGGTGTGGCTGCTGTTGCCTGGTTTGAACCGTCTGAAACAACAAGTACGGGTGTACCTGGGGGTGTGGCTGCTGTTGCCTGGTTTGAACCGTCTGAAACAACAAGTACGGGTGTACCTGGGGGTGTGGCTGCTGTTGCCTGGTTTGAACCGTCTGAAACCATTAACGTGTCTTCATTTCCTTTTCCTGTATCCGAGGCCGACGTCAGTTCAGAAGTTGTTGAGCCAGACATCGGGCCACCACTCAGCTTCTCTTGGTCGACATCCACGTCTTTATCGTCATAGCAATCGTCGCCTTTATACATTATTAACTGGTTTTTATGCTTTCTCAAAGTCTTTAAAGTGGCTTCATCTTTAATTAAATACAACACTTTTCCGATTTTTTTAATGACTGTCCCTTTACACCATGTGTATTTGCCATTAATTGCATGATTTTTATAATACACTTTGTCCCCGGTTGCAAATACTTGAGTGTTGTGTTTGCCCGTCTTATTTTGCAAACACGTCATCATCGCTTTCGTCCACCGCTCTCGATTCGACATAATTTTACTTTTTGCACATCCTACGCAGATGCCCTGTAGCACTGCATTTCCTACATTTCGCCTTTGCGAACCGACACTGGGTTGTCTCGTGATTATGATAGCCGCACACTTGACACTGCACTGTAGCTCTCGCACTAGATGCTGCCTCTCGATGTGATGGTGTCGCAGCGGCCGCCGGCTCCGTCGCCCGCGCAATCTTGAACAGCTGATCGTGCGGTGCAGCCTGCGCCCCGGCGGCGGCGCCCGCTGCCGCACGTGCACTTCGCGCGTTCTCCGCCAACTCCATTGCCTTCGTTAGTGTCAGGCCCGCGAGATCTTTTGAGAATAATTTCTCTCTGTCAGATCCCGGCAACATTCCCATGACAAATTTGTCCCGAAGAGCTTCTTCCACGTTTGAGAACCCGCAGTGCGCTGTCAGACCCCGTAACCTCGCAGCCCACTGTGCATACGTCTCCCCCTCCTGTTGCGTTGCTGCATAAAATTTATACCGTTCGCCGAAACCGCATCGCTTAGGGGTGAAATGCTCGTCCAAAAGCTGAAGTATGTCGTCATACGGTAGTAACGGTACGTCCTGCAGCTGCTTTGGCAACGCGAGATCCGTCGCCAACTGGTGTGTGCTATCCGCGAGTGCGCTCAGCAAGATAGCTCGTCTCTTTGTTCCCGTAGGATCGCTCGTCCCGGTGATGTCGTTAGCCACATACCACTGTTTAATGCGGCACTTGTAGGTCTCCCAAGACTGCACATTGTGATCAAACACAGTTAAAAGTCCAAAAACTGTTCCGGACATTTTTACTTTATTTAACGCAGGTAGGTACTCGTCGCCAATGTTAAGTACGAGGACAGACGAGTGAAACCAATGCTTGCTAGTAACGCACTGACGTTTATTCGCACACATACTTATCGGTGCGTAGGCACACGCATACATACGTAACACATAGATAGCCTACTGCACTCACCTACCCTGGCGCCGATGAGTATCTCATCGGCGTGTATGACCCAGTCGTCGTAGCTCTCCCGCGGCGACAGCGCGTTCTTACACGACTCGTGGACATAGATAGACTACTGCACTAACCTATCCTGGCGCCGATGAGTATCTCATCGGCGTGTATGACCCAGTCGTCGTAGCTCTCCCGCGGCGACAGCGCGTTCTTACACGACTCGTGGACATAGATAGACTACTGCACTCACCTATCCTGGCGCCGATGAGTATCTCATCGGCGTGTATGACCCAGTCGTCGTAGCTCTCCCGCGGCGACAGCGCGTTCTTACACGACTCGTGGACATAGATAGACTACTGCACTCACCTATCCTGGCGCCGATGAGTATCTCATCGGCGTGTATGACCCAGTCGTCGTAGCTCTCCCGCGGCGACAGCGCGTTCTTCCACGACTCGTCGGCGGAACGCGCGCGCGGTCTACGAGGTCGCAATGTGCCCGTTGGAGATGCCTGCACATATTGTAACAATGTTTTATTGGTTGTTACATTATTATTACGGCAATATTACAAAAAAAAAAAATACAGAAATAACCGATATCGAAAAAGGAAGTTATCACAATTCAAAGTGGCTAAATATAACGTCATTTTAATAGGGAAACAAAACCGACGACATGCTTTGGGATTAAACGAAACTGTGTCTATGAAAAAATATTGTTGGAAATCAAACTACATAACACACAACCCTTTTCTGCAACCCTTTCTAGGGTAAAAAGAAGGACAAAATCTCGCCAAAGCATTTTTGGCGAGATTTTGTCAGTGATCCTGAATTCTTAAAAGTGTTACAGTATGGCTCCTACCTGTGTGCTCTGACTATGTTGTTGGTCCACAGCTTTGTCCTTATCGTCCTGCTTGTGTCGTCCCGACATCAGGTAGTTGGACGACTGCGGAGAGTTGTTACTCTGTCACAAGAAAACACGAGATAACGTTATTATCATCTAAGATTTACGCCCCGCGTTTTCCAGAACGTATCACAACGAACCTCTTTTAAAACCCGCAGTTTAAAAGCTTATTGGTCCAAATAGGAAGCCCTTGACTCAAAATTCAAAAAAATTCAAAATTCAAAAGCATTTTATTTCAAATAAACCATTCACAGGCACTTTTGAAACGTCAAGGTCGGTCAGTCAAAAACATGGAAGCTATTTGCACGTTCCAAAGCGTAGATCTCTATGGAGAAGAACGTGCAAGAAACTCCACGGACACTCTTTTAAATCATGTTCTGGTTTTACAAAATTTCAAGTTACATATACTTGTTGCTTCTGCATGTGAGGACAATGCAAAGGAAAAAAAAAAGGGCTTATTATAAGAATTTTAAATATAAAGATTAAAATAAGCCAATGGCAGTTAAGAGATGACCAGTCTCAACCGACGGCGCCTGTTCACGAACATGACGCGTGTATCGGCACCCTTCAGCTCAACCATTTCGAAGGGAACCGAATGATCAAACCCACGCGCCGCCATCAGCGAGACATTTGAGTGAGCATGACATGCTCTCAACCACCATGCTCGTTCATGTCCAACAAGTAAAACTATAACTACTCACATAAAATGTAAATGGTTTCATGGTACTCACATTTACAAAATTTGAAAAATATGCTTCTACTTTACACAAAACTATGGTTGTCAATGACCAAATAATGAAAAATAAATTAATAAAGAGAACGATTAAGTTCTTACATCAAAAAGAATAAATAAGTAATTAATATAATATAATACGCATATTCCTTATTAAAATCTGGTTTGTGTAAAATGGGCAGTTTTGGATCACTTATTTATCATGCAGAAATGATAGTCCTCCTGACCGATTTCGGCCATAGCAGCCAATCTCAACATTCTCAAACGAGACACAGACATCGGCGCGGGAAATATTACAAGTAGTGCACAAGTGTTTGCGGAAAAACCAATGCAAACCCTATTCCATCACTCTCATAATCCAATGGGACGGCAATCCGACCGGAGATATATCTGGCGCCAACTGTTTAACATTTTTCCTGAGCCACGGAGGTTAGTCACACACCAACCTCCACTCCGGGCTGACACAGAGAAAAACTCAATGACTCTTTTTTTGCCCAACCTGGTAGCCGAACCCAGAACGAACTCCACACTCAGCAGTCGCACTAGCGATAAGTTGAAATACATACAGCCCATCCTACACTTCTTTTCGAATCGATTGATAACTTCCTAGATCGTTCGGGCCCAGTAGGTGGCTACGTTAATTGCAGGATCGGTGGCTATACTAAGAAGGATAATACTATCAGCGACTATAGGGAATATGCATGAAAAACATATTTATCATCTATACAGTTAATCTAAAAATTTACAAAAATAAAATACTAACAGTGAAAATAGAATCAAAATTACTTGAAAAACGAAGGAGATATAATTATTTTAAACAAATGTATCTGACCCTCTCGCGAAAACGCTGTTTTCTATGGCAGCTGTATAGGCGTCATAGACGATGACGTCAAAGTTTACATCGGACTTCTCTTTCTAATTGTAATCTTCGAAGCTTTATAACTTCATCGCTGATGAAGGTATTTAAAAAATAATTTCATGATTGTACAACTAATAAGTATTTCATTTTGCAAATAAAAAAATCGCATGGATATTCCCTAACCCTATTATACGGATAATCCAGTAACACATGATACCTACTCATAACGCCGCACGCACTTCTGTCAAATATCAATTACACACTATACAAACACGCGGCTTCACGCGCAATTGCGTGCAAGTTTCTACGCATTACTCAATGTCTTCAAACAATTATTGACGCTGAAGAAAGTTAATTCAATTCAACACATTATGAGATTGTCGTATTATCCAGCAATATTAATTGTATTTAAATACGTCGGATGCTCATATGTTTTACTGCTATTCTTTGTATTAATCCGCCTTCGTATTCTTTCTACACGAAGGTATTGAAGCAAGTACTTACAGGTGAAGGTACTACCATTGCACTCATCGCCAATGGACAACTAGTCACTTTTATTAAACAAATGATTTGCCTTTGATTTCGTTTAGTTATTTCAGCTACAATAAAAGATTTTAAATCGGGTTGGTTTCCACAACTCCACGACTAAACGCGTATTTTGCGTGCAGGTGGGACAAATGTGTCATTCGATCCACCCCAGCTCCCCAAGGAAGGCCAGCAACGACTTGGTGTTACCAACTATCTCACAGAGGGTACCTGGTTTCCGAAGTACTTTTTTTTTTAAGGATGGGAAATCATCAAATGACTCCTCCCGCTCTGGGTGAAGCAGGAGGGAGTGTCAGACTCAAACTGACTAAAACCCATCTGTGTTCCTCCTAGTGCCCTTTGCGTGGCTACGGTACCTCCGTACACCGACAGATTCCACAGCTTCGAACAGATTCCGCAGCTTCCGAAGTACTTAGCCCTGTAATCTGCGACTACCGGGTAGCTTAGAAGCAGATGTGCTGTTGTCATACTGCTGATATTACACCAGTCCTGCAGATTACCAATCAAGCTAGAAGGTTATATATATACCTTACAAATTAATTTTCCATACCTGATTATGCTTTCTCTGATGTTCTGCGAGGGTCATGGGCCTCTGCACCATGTTTATGCACACGTTGGGCGCCGAGTTCGACCTGTCCTGTTGGTTCAGCGAGCGGGGGTGCTGGTGCCTGTACAGGAGATAAATGGTTAGGGGTCAGATGATCAAAGGAAATGGCGGAAGAAAAGGTGTAAAATCTTGCGTAGAGTGTGAATTATATCTGCTTAAGAGCAAAGTCTTAACCGTGAACTCGCCAAACATAAGTATTTCAAACAGGATACTATTACGATGATATTTCATAATTATCCTTTTTATCTTGCTTATGGGCAGGGGATGTTGGCTTATAAATACTTCCAATCAGGATTAAGCATTATTTAAAACACAACAACTCATACTGATAACAAAAGCAGTGTTATAGTTTAGCATCACGTTTTAACACCACATTATAAAATGCTACAGCAGGAGAGATTTTTACAAAGTTTTTGTGCGGAAGTTACTAAATTACAATTTTACGATACAAATAGCAGTTTAATTACATACAAACTCATTAGAGATATAACTGAAATAAAACAAGTGCTTATTATCCTAGAATATCTTACAAAACACGAGAAATCTAGGAAGAAGGAAAGGTACAACTGAGAGCTAAATACAGTAGTTTGTTTGTGTGAGGGCTGGAGCAAAGCTGATGAAATCAGGACGTACGAAATGGTGATTTTATTTTGACTTTATCTTGGAAATGTTATCCTATTTTTTACTTGCACGGCCCGGGATTAGACTTGGAAAGCATGTGAAACTCGTTTTTACTCGTGCAGCGTATGGGTTACGTATACGCAGAAAGCTTACAACGCTCTGCGCGTCCAGTGCAATAATACGCTGAGGATATTGATGGAGCTGCTTCGGTTTTGCAGTGCATCGGGAATGTTTGCGCGAATAGACGACCTTCATGCCATCATGCGCAAACGGTGTGCATCGATGTTGCGGCGATTCAGGGGCAGCCCTAACAGTATTTTAGCTACACTGGCGGACAAGATGGACCGTTCATCAGGCTCTGGCTGGCAATGTGCGTGCACATGTCCATCTAGCCAATTTATGTTTTTCTTTGTATTTTTATTATTTTGTTTTTACTAACTTAAGCTGAGTTCATACTAACACTATATGGATCCCTTGGTCTGAATTAAAACTTTTGAATTTAAAAGCAATAGCACCGCGAACCGAACTCAAATACGTCAAGCAATAACTATGATCTGTTCAGATGCTTAGATTCTTATAGATGGGATATCATCAACAGACTCTGGACGGAGTGGGGGGAGTGTCAGACTCTTACTGACTAAATCCCATGTGTGTTTCGGTTTTACGTTCCAGAGCCGCGGTAACTCTTTCGAACTATCAAGTCGAGTCTCTTTGGGCATCTTTTCGGGGCTCAAAGATGCCCGAAGAGACTCTTGATTTAACATGAACGAGTACATTACTTGAAAAGCGAGGCAATTAGAAAAGCTATTGTTTTACTCTGAAATGAACGGCGATGTCTCCTCATCAAGTTCACGCCAGCCTTGCGTGCGTGTCATGTGTTAGTGTGTTTGTGTCGGTGTAAGCGTTGGATTGCGGTCACAAAGCAAGCGGTGCCAATCTAGTGATCGATATTCACCAGTGGACATCAAACTCCTTCATTTTCTTAGCTGGAGAGATAGACCTGCACATCACGATACTGCTTAGTAACCTGCCTTATTTACTATGAATGCGTCTCCTTACTTATAATTGCATACAAAAAAAAAACAGACTAAATAGTTTTTTTGGAGCCATTAAAAACTCAAGGCATGTGGACCTGTTTCACAATTGTCTGTATATGCAATATCTATCAGATAAATTAACCAGTACTGTATCAGAAAGTTGTGAATTAAGCTATCATCATCTAGCCTAGCCTTTTCCCAACTTTCCTGTGGATGACTTCCAGTCTAAGTAGAACTTGGAATACCAGCGGCTCTAAAAAGGCCACTTTAGCAGAATCATAATATCAAACACACCACAATCTATAAAATTTCATTTTTATCTTTATTGTTAACGCATTAGGTTCAAGATTGATTGGGAAAATTTTACATTTTGATGTGCTTTCTGATTCTGCTTAAGTGGCCTTTTTAGACACGCAGTATTTCTCATGGAGCGCCTGTCTATCTGACATTCACGACTCAGTTACTGGGAAACACGAAATCACGCAACACTATAATAATACTGGTCGCCAAACTTTCGGGAAGTTGTGAAACAGGCTATAAATTACGAAATAATATAGCATAATCAGCCTATAATGTTCCCAATGGGAACACAGACCTCCTCTCGGTGAGAGGGAGTGGCCGGGAATCCACCACGCGGGCTCAGGGCGGGTTGGTGCCAAATAATATGGCTTTACTTATTAATTATTGATAAAGTGATTGGTTGTATACTGACTTGTTCTGATCCGACCGGGCGATCATGTGGTGGTATCCAAAGTGTGGCGGGAAGTGCAGGATGCCTGCCTGCGTCTCCGGGTTCTGTGCCAACAGGGCTGCGTAGTACGTGTCCGTCATACGCACCTGGTACCAACATATTACATATCAGTTTTATATAATTCAGTTTTGGTTTGTCCTTGGTCTGAGCCTTTACGATAGAGGAAGTATGGACAATACAGAAACGCATCAGCGTATTGGGCGCATATACATTTCGCAACTTGCTACCACGGTGTTTTCATTTGCAGTGCTAAGTTTTATTTTCTTGGCAACCACTGTGGTTCTTGTTATACTTTAGAAAGGCCCCATTTTGTCGGAGATACGCAAATAAACACAACTAACTGCCTATCTTGCCTGTCTACTAAGGGCATTTTCACCAATTCAAACTGATCGCGATCAGTACATCTAAACTGCGTTCAAGAGCTGTCAGTGTCTATATTCGTGGTTTGTATGCTGATCGCGATCAGTTTCGTAGGTGAAATTCGCCCTTAGCATAGCTTCAATCTTGCTACAGATAAGTTTGGTCTTCAAGATCATTAACTTTTACTTTAAGTGATGCCGTTTGGGGCACCAACATTAGGCCTATAGAATCCAAATACTCATAGAGTTTTTCGTGACATCATTAACAATAAGTCGACTCTTCACGGGACCAGGAGGCTGGCCTTTTCTTCAGTCACAGAACCGCCTTTGCAATTCAGCAATGCTGCCAGTGTTCTGGCATAGACAGTAATATTGATGAATTTTTTTATACTTGGTTCTTTTTTCTAAGTACTTAATAAATCCTGGTCAATACCTGATGACAAATACTGGGCACTTTGTCGGCGCATCGCTGGTGGAACTTGAAGTTACACTGCGAGCAGTAGAAGCCGTTGAAAAGCAGCCTTCGGCAGCACTCGCAGAAGGCGAGCGTGAAGAACGTCTTTCGCGTGAACTGGTGCGAAATGTGCGACATTATGGGCAGCTTGTCCAGCGTGCGGACTGTCACCTGCCAACATTAAATGTACGATTTATAGACTAGTTCTTTAACGTTTTCTATGCTGCTAACAGAATAATAATAGCTGGCAGAACAGCCAATATCAGCTCAGTAACCAAAGAGAAATAAAAAAAAATTACATTAAAAATTCAAGCCTTTTTCCCAAGGTGGTAGGCAGAACTACAGAATGCTATAATTTTTCCAAAAATGTGGTAAATGTGATGTTACAGATATTTTTATACATATACAAATAAATCATTACAAAGTCACTTCTGCTGTCTGTCTGTCCCTATGTATGCTTAGATCTTTATAACTATGCAACAGATTTTGATGCGGGTTACATTTTAATAGATAAATTGGTTCTCGAGGAAGGTAGGGATAATTTGCATCCGTGCGAAATGGGGGCTGGTCGCTAGTTATGAATAAAATAGCTTTGTCAACACCATTGCCTATGTGAATGTCAGACCACCTCAAAGGAAACATGCTACTTCGATAAAAAAGTTACCTAATTCTTCCTCCAAGGTTTTATCCCACCTATATGCAAAATACATGGTCAGTGGGTCATCTTAGGGGCCATGCTTGGACATGGAATTGTGGTCAGTAGCCCCACATACATACATTCACCAGGGTCCAATTGATACCAAATTTCATCAAATTTGGTTCTGTGGTAAACAATGTAACAAAGCAGTATAAATTAGCATGGATATATCCACATACACATCCATCTCTCACAGCCACTTGGTGTTGCGGTGAATCCTTTTTGTGGATTTTAAAAACAAGTGTTAGTTAAATATCCATGTTAGAAGTGCTGAAATGTCAGTTTTCATTTAATTAGAACAGTAAATATATAATGAATCAATTTGCATTAACTTTAAGACATAAGTACAAACAAACTAAACATGAATAAGAAAGAAGGAAACAGTTTTGTGCTAAAACGATGTTCTAGGATGATAATTGGCAACACTGCAAAGCATTCAAATAGTAATTGTAGTTTGGCAGTAATGTTTATTTCATGGTTTGTTCAGAATCTCTTCATTATTTCGGTTTAAATAAATCCTCATGACAGTGTTGTTCACTCCTGATGAGTATTGGTCTTCTTCCTTTAGTTACATGCTTCCTTCACTGTTAACTTGTTACTCTGATCTATAATTTATATTTCCTTAAAGTTGCATCAAAATCTATTCAGTACTTTTTTCATGAAAGAGTAACAAACAAACAAACGAATCCACCCTCACAATCTTTTACATTTATAATATTTAAATAAGATTATGTATTAGTAGAATTTATTTCTGAAAGTGTTTTTAGCATTATAACAGCATTACTAAAGCAAATCAGGCCTTGGAAACACCAGTAATGGTTATTGCTTGATTACTGCTCATTTTAGAAGCCTCAATTAAGACTTAATATTAGAAAAAATCTGATAAGATTTTGTTTCTGTTTTGATCACAAAAACAGTGATTTATTTGGAAAAACTATCTTAATTTTGGACTGTTTACTCACTCAGTTTATTACAGTGTGCTTAGTTTATACTCCATCCGAGTAGGTAGTTAACTCAAGGTAAACAATCTTCACATGTCTTTTTAGTTAACAACACAGTTTAAAAATAAAATGCAGCTGAAAACAAATTTAATACAACAAAAACGATTACATAATCAATTAAACAATTTGTTTAAGCAGTAGTTGTATTTAATTAATAAGCGTTTATGTAAAAAGACATGTGAAGATTGATTACCTTTAGTTAACTACCTACTCGGATGGAGTATAGGTTGAAAATTGAATGGACATGGTTTGTTTTCTAAACAAACCATGGTTGTAGACCAACCAACCATGTTGGGTTGTAGACCAACCAACCATGTTGGGTTGTAGACCAACCAACCATGTTGGGTTGTAGACCAGCCAACCGTGTTGGGTTGTAGAGCAACCCAACATGTTGAGTTATAGACCAACCAACCATGTTGGAATCTGCTTCTTGCCTAACCAGATCCAGCTGAATACAAGTATTTTACATAGAGCTCACTCAGTCTTTATATCAACATTTATTGTAGAACAGTTACTGTAGGTTAATATACTACTGTACATTTTTCATATAGACTAATAAAAAGAGCTAGGAAATAGATTTACCAGGTTTCAAGAGTTGAAGCTGTAGGAAATGAGGCATATTGTTATCTACAAGCTTTGTAGTAGGCATTAGTAATTTTTACAGACATGACATTATTGCCAGAGGTTCCAAGAAGCAATCTTATTTTATTTACCCGTAAAATGACTACAGATTACTTCACTTCTTTATATATTTACTCTCTTTCAAGCCTGGAGAGATAGCCTACAGGAAAACCAGTAAGAATGATATTGTACAGCAAACTGCAGCATTTGTCACTGGCTACCCATAACCAAATCAAAACAAACAACACTGACTGACCTCCTCCGCGTCGATCCCAGTTATGTCGATGTCCCACGGTATCACTAGGTTATTGCCTGTCCGCACCACTTCGCACATCTCACACGTCAGGTTGCGGAGCTTCAGCGCCTTCGACAGCGCGTCCCGCAGCGTCACTCCCTCCTTCACCTGCACACTCGTCCGCTGCTGGTTCGGCAGGTGCGCCCGAAGGAACACCTTCGGCTGACGCGTAAGAGTATCGAACTTTTTACTATCATCCTGCAACGAATACTCCTCACTCCTGTCCGGCGAATCACACTGCAGCAATTCTCGTAAATTCCGCTCTCTCAACTCCAAATTATGCAACTTTGACGTTAACTCTTGGTATTCAGACAAATACAACGACGGTGGATGCTGGAAACCAGCGAATTTTGCATTCAGAGCGTCAATGTTTTCACGGGTTACGTTTATGATGCTTTGAATGTTCCTAATTTCATACGTCGGGTCCGCTACGTCGTCACTATCCGTGGACGTCGACATATTATCACTATTGAGGGATAATGCAGGAATATTTCCATTAATTTTTCTTGAACAATTTTCTTTCTCTCTAGTAACTGCCATTTCTTTTCCTATTATTTTTTTTTATTTTTCTGCGCACACTCGCGGCGCAAGACAAGAATGTTGTTGCCATAATCCATAATGTGAGAAGACTTTTTTTTTACTTAGATCACACGAAAACTAGAGTGGTCATCTATTTCTAAAGTGGCATAAACACATGCATGCGAGATTCTGCTCTTCAGTATTTAGAAAAATTATGCTCCACTTCCACAACTTTACATAGTGGCACGTTGCAGGTACATACACCTGCAGAAGTGCAGTAAAGGCCATATTGTCAGGAAAGTATGTCATTAGTGACAGCACTGGCACGCGTTACGGTCGCGAATCGTATTTTGTTTAAGGTGAATGCTCCAGGGTAGCCCGCGAAATTCAAATATTTTTATGTTTTTTGCAATTTGCCGGTCAGTGTGAAGCTGTATGTGGACCAAATGCGATCTGCGACCGTAACGCGTATTTATCTAAAGAATTATAACCATTTTAATCATCAATATAGCCCTCTAAGTTCATGTAGTTCGAAAGAATGAATATTTCAGAAATAATCAGTTTTTCGAACTACATGAACTTAGAGAGCTATATTGATGATTAAAATGGTTATAATTCTTTAGATAAATACGCGATACGGTCGCGGATCGCATTTGGTCCACATACAGCTTCACACTGACCGGCAAATTGCAAAAAACATAAAAATATTTGAATTTCGCGGGCTACCCTGGAGCATCCACCTTAACATACAACTTCACACTGACCGGCAAATTGCAAAAAACATGAAAATATTTTAATTTCGCGGGCTACAATTACCACAAGACACAAAAGCAGCTGTTAACCTCGCGCTCATTGCTCTACCAGTGTGGACTGACACTTAAACCCCTTCTACACGGATGTAATCCAGCGTTCAATCCAATCCAATACAAGGTGACCTTGCTGCCCGCAAACCACCCTTGGAGGGCGGGCGCGCACTTCCATCCACGGATGGAGCGCGTCGATTGCATCCGTGTAGACGGTGGATTTAATCCAACCAAGGACAGTCGCGCTACGGCAAGAGCGTGTTGGACTCGCGTACTGAGGGTTCGTACCATCACTTAAACATGAATGCAGGTGGACGGTCGGCCGGACGGACAGACGGACGGACAGCAGAGGCTTAGTTATAGGGTTCCGTTAGTTACCCTTTAGGTACGGAACCCTAAAGAGGGAAAAATTTTGCCTCTCTTGCATTTAATTTCTGTAATATCGTCAGAAATGTGAGTTTACTTGAAAATTTAAAACAAAAACATGCCTACACTTAACAGGAATTCGTAACGTCACAACGATTTAGTTAAGACGAAAAAAAATATGGATAATACGTGCGCACTCGTTGCCTGCCGTAGCGCGACTGTCGTTATCCACCGTCTACACAGATGCAATCGACGCGCTCCATCCGTGGATGGAAGTGCGCACCCGTCCTCCAAGAGCGTTAAAGGTCAATCAAAGCAAAGTCACCTTGGATTGGATTGTACTCTAAATTACATCCGTGTAGAAGGGGTTTTACATTTTCGAACTGAATACCATAAATAAACCCACAGATTTTTTCTATTCCGTGGACAAACCGTAAAGAATTTAGTCAGTGTCATGTCAATGTCATTATCATCTCAATAAACAGTAATGAACTTGACAGCTGACAGATAATATGTTTTTGTTGTTATTTTTCCATCAAATTTAATCTTGTGTACAAATCAATATTGTCAGTTCATAACTGAGAATAATTTTGAATGTAAGTTCGCAGATACTGTATTGTTCAGTATAAGCACGTTGTAATCCGTAAGTCCCGACTAAGATTGCAGCTAAAATAATTTCTCAGAATTTTTAGTCTTGAACTTACATCCAGTCATAAGACCACTGTAAACTTGATATAGCATAAGAATGAGCATTATTGTGAATTCTAGTGTTCCGCCCCTAAGACGACCCACTGACCAATAACTTAGTTATTTTTTATCATCATCTGCCTTGCCTTTTCCCAACTATATTGGGGTTGGCTTCCAGTCAAGCCAGATTTAGCTGAATACCAGTATTTTACGAAGAGCGGCTGCCTACCAGACCTCCACAACCCATTAACTGGGTAACACAGTACTTCATGGCAAGACTGGAGTCAGATTTACTGGCTTCTGACTATCCCTAACAACTGCCAAAGATCTACAAATGACAGCCGGGACCAACGGCTTAACGTGCTTTCCGAGGCACGGAAGTTAGTTATTTTTATGATAACTTATAAATACTGAAGACTTACACGTCTTAAAAACTGTTTTCAGTGATCAAAAGATGAGTGATAACAACGGCCAGTCCCGTCTCGTATCATACGAACAAGTGAAGTCCATCATGGACTTCATGGCACAGCATGTAGAGTTTGCATGTGGCAACCTGCGATCACTTGAAGCCAGGCATACTTCCAGGAGGCTATGGGAGGAACTCACTAAGATGCTAAATAGCTGCCGAGGAGGCACCAGGAAGACTGCTGATGGATGGAGTAAGGTTAATATTATAGCTAGTGTTTGTAATTAGTAAGTCAACCAGATAATGTGATAATATTCAAAAATACTCTTCTGGAAATCCAAACAGAACAAATGAAAATAAGGCGACTGGCCGTCATTACAACTCAATCAAATTAACCTTAGTGCATTCTGTAATCTATATCTACAAGTTTTTAAATCAGAAGCAATATACTACAATTTACTTACAGTACTGGAGTGACTTTAAGAACAAGCTGAAGAATAAAGTATGGCTGCTGAAGAGAAAGAAGTCAGGCTCTTCTATCAAAGGCATCAGACCACTGACAAAGATGGAGAAGAGGGCACTTGCTATACTTGGCCCATATTATGAGAAGAAGAAGAGTAGACAAGGGTTCACAGAGTCCAATTCCGTATGTATAGATGTTACTTGCAAAAGAAAGTGGTCTGTGATCATTGTGCGAATACGAATGACGGGATTTTTTTCACGGCAAAGCCGAACGCGTCTTCCGCCGACGGAGGGCGCCTTTCGGTTACGCCCAAAAAATTAATAATGATCGGGTCGATCGCGTTATTCGCGAGATTATAGCTTTGTATGATAGCACCAAGCTTCTAAAAATCAGCTTGGAAAACTCTTGTTATAAGGTTGTAGATCCTTGATCTTGTATTGAAAATCTGCAGGTAATTTATATTTCAGATTTTGATGTTTATTATATTTCAGAATAATTTACACCCAAAAGTGAAGTTGGAATCCTTTCAAGAGACCGTACACGCAAACAGTTTTGGTAAATCACACAGTGTATCAGGTGACAGAATATCAGGTAATACACTTTCATTATGCTTATGAGGTCCGTATGTATAATGTACTCTGTGCTTATGAGCTATCCAAGAGTTGGTTATACATTCAGTCAAAAAAGTATCGGGAATGGATGATTTGTTTATGGTTCCAAATTCAAATTTTTGTTTTTTTGTAGTTGTTAGATTGGCACAACTGTTTTCCATTTTGGCGCGGAGTTTGAGTTGCATCTGTTATTTATATTAAATACAGTGCTGGTTTTAGTAATATCATATAAAGTGTGTATTGCGAATTTCATAATGGACAAAAATATCGAACAAAGAGTTTGTCTTAAATTTTGCATCGCCAATGGAATTTCGTGTTCGGAATCACTGAAAATATTACAGAAGGCTTACGGTGTTTCGACTTTATCAAAAACTCGTGCTTATGAGTGGTTCAAAGCGTTCAAAAGCGGTCGAGATGTGATGGAAGATTTGCCTCGCTCTGGTAGGCCGTCAACGTCTGCAACTGAAGTTAACATCGCAAAAGTGAAGGAAATAGTGACTGAAAATCCCCATTCAACTCTGAGAGAGATAGCCGAGTCGATCCGTACCATTTTAACTAATCATTTGGGTATGAAACATGTTGCTGCTCGGCTAGTCCCAAAAGATCTGAATTTTCTCCAAAAACTCAATCGCATGAAAGTCGCTGAGGACATGCTAGAACGAGTCAGTTCGGACCCAACATTCATGAAACGCATTGTTACTGGTGACGAGACGTGGGTTTACGAGTTTGACATGCAAAAAAACTCAAATTACCACTTCGTGGCACCCGTTTTCAATCGATAGAAGACATAAAGAAGAATTCGCGGCGAGAACTGAACTCAATTCCGGAAGCAGCGTTTAAAAAATGTTTTGATGAATGGATTATTCGTTGGCGCAAGTGTATCGTTTCTAATGGAGCATACTTTGAAGGTGATAAAATAAATTTGGTTGAATAACAGACATTTTGTGTATTATTGATCTTTTCCCGGTACTTTCTTGACAGAGTAGTATATTTTAGTATCCTAATTTAGATACTGGTCTGAATCAACTTTACATTGAACCCATAACATTTTTGCATGTGGGCAGATACTCTGATTCGTAAAACATTATTTGCTTCGTCATAACGCATTTTAATTCAACTTTCCAATTTCTGGCAGCAGTGGTGGCCCGGTGGACTTACGCGTTGTAGGTCGTAGGTTCGAAACCTAAGCAGGCGCTTTACTATGTGTAAATTATTTCATCATGAAGGAAAACATTGTAAGGAAACCATGTCCTAGAACCAAAAATTCGAACATATGTGATATCTACCAACCTGCACCGGGCCCGCGTGTGGATTACGGCCCTCTCTCTCTCAACGAGAGGAGGCCTGTGTCCCAGCAGTGGCAACATTATAGCCTGATTATGCTTATGCAATTTCAGGTGGAGATGAACAAAGTAATGACAGTGAGTCATCTGGTGGAGAATATATAAACATCAATGATCTAAATGAACCTGCTATACAGAGTAAGTCTATTGTATAAGTACTACACTTATATTTATTCCAAGGAATTAGTACCAACATCCCCTTGCAATCCTCTTTAGCTTTACCGCAGCATAAGCAACAATGAGTGCTTGATCTCAAGTCATCTGTTTTTCATTTTGTACCCCATTTTTTATAACCTTATCACAGAAATACTCACCAATTTATTTCTGATTTATTTTGCAGACCTATACCCACAGTGGTTGATAGAAGTAGAGAAAAAACGAGCAGATGCTGAGTTAATACGAGCCAAGGCAGAAGAGCAGCGCGTCGCCGTCGCCGCTAAGAATGCAGAGGCAGCACTTTTGCAGGCCGAAGCGCTCAAGCGGCTTGCGGAGGCTGCGAGCACGCAGGCCGAGGCCGTCATGAGGATAGCTACCGTCATGGAGACCAAGGGGCAGAGGGACATGCTGGCTTTGTGATCCAGGTGGCGAGCTTAGAACTATTTTTGTTGATCACAGCTGGTGGGATCTGGTGTATGAGGTCTGTTGGATCAAGTGTGCATTTCAAGAGAGTGCATTGTCTGTATCTTTGAAAGCTAATGGCTAGTTGTTGGTAAAAGAATTGAAAGTAAAATGTGTAGTAAATAAGATGTTTTAATATCAAGTAAGTCATTCCACTGTACTGCACTAATATATACACACAACACACACGCAATGTGACCCATCTTTCGAGTAGTAAATTGGGTCCAAAGTTCCTAGCTAAACAGAAAATGTAAAAGAGGGATAGCATGTCTCTACTGATAAAACTACTAAACTATGTCCAGATGAATGAGGTAGAATGTAGCGAACTTGGCTGACATGCTGCCTTCAGTGGTGTATCTTCAGGAGCGCATGTACTCTCCTGGCCAGGAACAGACAGTTTTTAATTGTCAGAATTAAAACCTGTAATATAACCCTTCATCTCCCTAGACAGGTATCCAGAACTGCATTATTACAGTTAATGAAAGTGGATTATAATAGCTATTATGAAAATAAATGTACATAAAAATTATGATAGTCATCTATACTGTAAATAGAATCTGGTCAAATTAATACAAGTAATAAATTACATGACATACTTATTTAATTTTTTCATTTCAATACTCCGTGTGTCCACACAAACATTCCTCTCTTACAGTATTATTTATTTACATTTATTTTAATTTTATTATAACTAGGTGGTATGTTACAGCATCTCGAAATCATCCCTCTGAAACAATAAAAACATTAAATTATTACTTTAACCACTGGTCTTTAAAGTTACAAAGTAATTTAAAATGGCCAAGCGGTTATACTATTGGATGATTTGGCGCCATCTCCAAGTAAAATTCTAAGTGTGTGTCACCACATGGTGCTTCACAGCGATTCAAACAGTAAAATTGACAAGCCAAAGTTTGTGACTTATTGATAAAGTAAATATAGAATAATATTTTTTTTCACAGACATTATCAAGTCTTCACTAAAATGGGACAAAAAAAGTCATCCTATCTTTTCAACTTGATTGCCACACACTAAACCATAAGCAAATTAAGCAAAATAAAATAAAAAAAAAATTGATTTTTATAACTTACCAAGTCATTGTACTCCATAACATGTCTCCTAATGGCCGACCCATCAACCCACGTGACAAAGTCCTCCAAAGCTCTGGTGACTAGGAATGCCGGATCCTTCACAACTTCGGGTCCCACGCGGACATGACCTTGTTCTATGTACTTAGTGGCTTCCTTCATGTTTTCTGACATTTTATCTGTAAATTCAAAATTATCAGATTAGCAAAAAATAATGCTGTGGCAAGTTTTAAAAAATACTCAACAAAAAGTGAATTGATGATGGAAGCAGTATTTCTGGCTACTTAAACACAACTTACAGACTAGAGGCTATATAGATTTTCTAAAAGCGGCAATCATCTTCCGTAATAGTTATTATGATCTATACTCACTTCTAACCATAACACAAGGCAGTCTTCGTCTGCAGAAAGCACTTGCGGACACGGTGCTAGCCAGCGTCAGATCCCAGCGCGTCGGGATCAACCCCATCTGATACAACTTTTCCAATAGCTGGGCACTGGACTCAGTCCGAAATTCATTGCTTGCATCCAAATCTTTGATCTTATTTGCCAAATCACGAATCTCCCTAGACAGCTTATTGTACCTGTGACATAACATGAATTCATATTTTAATTATTTTTTTGTGCACCAAACAATATAATAAACTATGATTAAATAGTTCTGTGTGTTTTTGAGTTTTCTACCAGCAAACTCCAGGAAGACATGGAGAGAGAGTCGTATCCAGTGTACAATAGATTAGCTTAATAACGTCCTAATATCTAAATAAATACCAATTTATACTAATATTTATGTCAATAACTAACTTCGTGTAATCTTCCCGTTTTTGTATATGATATTTTTTCATAACTTTCACTTCATTTAAATTATTGTCAACTTTCCATGATATAAAGTCAACCTTTTTAAGTAGCTTTTGTTCATGAAACTTTAATTTTCGCACCATCTTCAAGGAATTTTAACGTAATTTATAACTAGTTCAAAAGCTCTGGCACGCTCACGCACGTGTAAATTTTTGTCAACAACAAACTGTCAAACATGACATTAACATTTATTTTTGTTTTTATTTTTCCTGACCTAGCTACTGAGGCCCTTAAGTATCTAATATACTAAAACTTTATTTTGTAATAGAATGCAGAAGTAATACAAATTCTAATTAATTTCGAACTATTTGACAGAAAATATTAGCATCCTCGGCAACTTTCGCTGTTAAATAATATCGTTACGAAATGTCAGAGAAAAAGGAACCTGCTAAATAGTGAGGATGGCGAAAAAGAGGAAGACTACGGACTACAGACCACATCACGCATGCCTTCTATTCCGTCTGTTCCCGACTTCCCGAACGGTACCAAACCTGTCAAATAAAATGAAGTCGCGTATCTCTGGTTCGTCTATGAATGATTGATTGAGTTAGCGAACGAGAAATTAATAAAGTCTCTAGTAAATATTATTTTTTTGGTTTTACAGTAAATCGCCGAAAATGGGTGAACGGTACAAAACTAATCCTGGTGATTTCACCGAATACATACAATCAGTATTAAAATTAGATGCATTAGAAAAAATGACCAATGATTTGGATAAAGAGCTTGAAGATTCGCAAAAGATTATGATGGAAATAAGATCGATGTACGACTCAGTGTCTACAGTGGTGGAGAACACTGAGGAACCCGCCAACGATGAGCTGCGGCATGAAAACATTTCGAAATACTTGGAAAGCAGCGTTCCAAAATTATTAATGCCGGACATGGCGGAAGACAAAATGGATATCGATATAGATGAAGCTATTTCATCAATGAAGGCCTACGCCGAGCGCCTAAAGCAGTCACTAATTGTACTGGAACAACGATCCCCGAAACCTGCAGGAATGGTAGACCTTGATCTGGACCAGTATGCACAGAGCCTGGACCAGCTCAGCAAACGCTTGGCCAACATCAAGTTAAATAAAAATGACGATGTGAATCTGAAGAATGCAGAAGTGGAGGCCAAGCTGCAACAGCTATGCGGAGATGTACATATGTTTACCAAGGTAAGAGCAGTAACATATTTAGAATGATTTCTTTTTATATAATTCAAAGTTAAGGACATTGAACCGCTAAAAAAGCAAGAGCACTAAATTATGTTTAAGAGCTAATAGCGCACTTAACTACTTTTAAGAGCTATCAGTGATATTTGTATTGGAATATTTACATTGATAGCTTGGACACCTTCTTTATTTGCAATCATGTTCGGTTTCAATGGTGACATTTGCCCTGTAACTATTATTATTTTCTTACATGAGTTAATTTTTGGTATTGGGATTTAATTGATTGGATTTTTTTTATATTTTAATAAAGCTATTACTAAAATGTTAATTCAAAAGTGAGATATTCAATAATTCAATTGGATCTTACTGACATTGTTTTATTTCTTTTCCAGTTGATTGAATCTAAGAAAACTTTGAGCGAAAGTAACAAGAATTGGTCTGAGAATCGGCAAGATGGCTATGAAATGCAGTATGATAATATCATCAAAAAGCTCATCTCTGATCTGAATGAGGTAATTTATTTGCTGCAGAACAAAGTGTAAATCATTTGAAGTGTGATTTTCTATGAATGGATCTCTTACTGTTGTCTAAGCACAGCTTTTTTTTATTATTTCAGGGTTTAAAACCCAGTCTTTTGTGTTCTATAATAGTTTTTTAGTCAGTGTATAACAGAATTAATACACAATGTGAAAAAAGGTATTTTAATCATTATTTTTCACAATTTCAGGGTGTCATAGTAACTTTGTTCATAATCAGTAATGCCCCTTTTTCAGGTTTTGCATTAATTCTGTTACATATTGTAAGTATATTAATTTGTTATGGGTGATTTCTGCCAATGTTGAGATCAACTATTAGGTGTACCAGTGTGAACAGTGCAACCAATTATTGTTTATTATCTACTACCCTTTGAAACAACTAACTTAAATATTGTTATCAAGGAAAAACAGTTCCACCCCTAAGATGACACACTGACCAATATATGGACTAGCAGTGGTAGCAAGTTTTATGAATATTACTTTGTGTTTTTCCCAAAGAAATTGCATAATTATATTCTTTAATTTTTAATCAATATCACTTTCTCATGTTTTTGGAAAAGTTAAGGTCCAGTGAAGTTGGTAATATTGTGATTTTTACTATAGATTTAACTTAAGGTGGATGCTCCAGGGTAGCCCGCGAAATTCAAATATTTTTATGTTTTTTTGCGATTTGCCGGTCAGTGTGAAGCTGTATGTGGACCAAGTTCGAAAGAATGAATATTTCAGAAATAATCATTCTTTCGAACTATATGAACTTAGAGGGATATATTGATGATTAAAATGGTTATAATTCTTTAGATAAATACGCGTTACGGTCGCGGATCGCATTTGGTCCACATACAGCTTCACACTGACCGGCAAATTGCAAAAAAACAAAAATATTTGAATTTTGCGGGCTACCCTGGAGCATTCACCTTAAATAAGATTGAACGCCAAGGCCATGTATAACTACTATAGACCTATAATCTTAAAAACATAAGTAATCTCTTTATTATTACAAAATTAAAGTCAGTATTTTGTTTTATAATTTATTAAGGTAACTTACAAGTGATTTCAATTTCAATTTTGAATTTATCAAGTCTTATCGTCATCAAAATATTTCTGAAAATAGTGTTCATTTCATTAGGTAATTTGGAAATGTATAATTTTGTAAAATCAAAATAATAATTTAAATAGTGTCAACATACCAAAACTCAAAATAGTTCAGTCAGTCATAATTAATTAAAATTGTTAAATAAACGATTAATAATAAAGAATACTGTCTTATAATTTTTACAACAACATTTACAACAGCTGGGTCAGATCTTATAATATCATAAAAGTGGACTATCATGCTGTGTAACTCATGCAGGAGTGCTGGAGTCTTCGACATGTAATTTAATTCTCTTTCGATCAGTAGTGTGGTCTACATTGTTCTCATCATCATCAACAACGATCTTGTCATCTTTTGAGGGTCTCTCATCTGCTTCTAACACCTTGAGTCTAATGTCACACAGAGTGGCTCCATGGAGAGTTTTAATAGCGTCCTGCGCTGCTTTAATTGAAGCATACTTGGCAAAGCCAAATGTTTTATTAGGGAATGTCGACACATCTATGAGATCCCCAAAACGACAAAAAGCATCTTTCAAAATTGAGACAGGGGGGGGATGAGGCTTGAACACTAAGAAACATCTCTGAGCTACCCTGCTACTACTGTTGGCAAGTGGCTGTGGAGGGGGCAAGCTAACACTACAGAACTCAGGTTGATGGCTCTCAGCTTTTATCTCTCTCAAGCCAGGGCCTGCTGTAGCAGCTTGTATCAATGTTGATGCATGAGCTATAGCCTCTGCAAGCTGAACCAAATCGGGATTTGCTGTGTCAATGGCATTTTTAAAGTTGTTAACAATATTAGAAAGGTTATTTGCTGCCTTGCTTATAGGGTTATCATCTAGTTTCACAGATATGATTTCTCCTGAAGGAAACTCAAAATTATTTAATCTTTCAACAGCATAACTTGCTGATTTTTCATCTGCATATGTAATGATTGCCTTGCAATAACCATTGAAGGAGTCACATGAGTATTTACATGCAGTCATTCCTGGGATTATGTTAAAAAGCCGGTCTATATACTTCTGTGGCACTTGCGGGCTACAAGTCACACATACTGTATCATAGTCATTAGGTTTGGATTTAATGAATGAGGTGACACTGTCTCTTTTGTGCATTTCGCCTCTGGATTGGCTGTAGTGGTCACTGTAACCATCTTTTACAATACTAGAGTTGCTAGAGTGAAAGCTTTCAGTAAAGTTCTCAATACTATTGCGACTTCGTTTCAATTCTTCTTTAGGTGTAGCAAATATTGCTTTATACTTCCTGTCACATCCTTCAAAAGCCAAGGCTGCATCAAGAAATGAATTGTAATGGACGTAAGCAAACCCCCTGCACTCATTGGTGAGCTTGTCCCGCTGCAAGTGGATGCTGTGTAACTGACCAAACTCTGAGAAGTGTTGTCTCAACTCACTCTCAGTGACTTCTTTATGTACTTTGATAAAGAGTCGCTTGTACTTGTCCTCGTTAGGGTTATGATTGTCGTTCTTATCTGTAGCTACCATTACTCGGACGGGTTTGTTACTGTTAGCAATAGTTTTTAAGTGCAGCTCCTTTATAGCAGCTGCGGCGGAAGAAGTCTTAGTATATTTAATGTAAGCTATGCCCTTGGACTCCCCAGTAGTGCGGTCCCGCGGCATGTGTACGTATTCTATCTCTCCGTGCACCTCGAACGCCGGCCTCAAATCTTCTGCCCGTAATTGCTTGTTGCATACTACGAATATCCTCGAGTAGGGTGGTTTATCGTCATTGCGGTCGTCATTTCGCTTACTTTGGTTCCAATTGTTCATGATCACAGTCTAACGGTAAATTAGATCAGTACGTGGTCGTCAATTAAGTCGTTATTACAAGCAGTCTGAAATAGTCTCACGTTAGTCGTTATATTGTCTCTTCATGTCCAATTTTTAAAATCACCAATCATTTTGAGAAAACAAATAAATCATCTGACGAACACCGACCAAACACAAAAGAAAACTAAAAAAGTTCATTCAACTCATTGTAATTTTTATTTGGACAGATTATGCAAACTTACCACGGATACATAGTCTGTGCGTGGACAGACTATCTATCACGGAACAGAAAAAGCAAGCACAAATATCTGAATTGCGTTAGAGATTTCATGAAAAACATTGCGCGGTTTTATATATAGATATCTCAGAAATTAAGCACTGTAGCTCCACAAACCCTATGTTATTGAAATTGGTATGAAAAAAGCTAACTGATTATATCAAGTTTAGTACAGTTTTACCTTGTAATATATTGCTAATTCGAAGTTGAAGTCGGGTAAGCGACTTTTTCTCAGTGTTTTTCAATTATTACTTTGTTGACTGCAGGAAAACTCGAGAAGTAATAGAGTGTAAATTAAGTGGGTGATAATCACGATGCATTGTATCGATCTAGGAAGTGGAATATAAGAATTTAAGCCGCATGCTATATTCTTATACAAAGCTCTAAAAGGTTTACACAGTTCCAGCTAGCAAGCGTATTGGACTGTGTCGGCAGTATGTATAGCTGTCTAGTCGCTCTGTGTCCACCACTATCTACAATTAGAATGAGACAAAACCGAAAATAAAAAACCACTACCACACCACCACGTTGTGAATGTTTAAAGAGTGATTCTCATCATCAAACTGAATTTGAGTAAAGCGCGCGCACGAAAATTCTGCGTGCGGTTAAATCGGAACTTAATATGTTAATTTTATAAGTATGCGCTAGTATAATCTAGTACATTAATTATACCTAGCTAGTTAATTTTTTCAATTACAATTTACAGCAGTCATATCAGTTTTAAATAAATTAAGAAAATATATTTTATTAGGCCTGCAAATTGAAGCAGCGCCACTCTAGTCTCGTGAAAGACCATGCAGCAGACCTCGCAGTACCATGAATATACAGGAGTATAGAGACGAAAAGCACGATCCTAAATAGCTGACAAGTTGAAAAAGTGTCCAGCTGTAAGCAGTAAGTAGCAGTTCAAAGACCTTCCAGAATGGTGCTAGCATAGCTATTAATAGATGAATGATTGAAGAGTGTCGAGTTTGATGAACTTTTGTTCTCTTTATTTTGAACATACCATTTTTAGGGCTCCGTACCCTAAAGTAAGTCCGTCCGTCTGTCTGGTCAGCGGGATGTATCTCAAGAACCGTAATAGATAAAGAGTTGAAATTTTCACAGATTGTGTATTTTTATTGCCGCTATAACAAAAAATATAAAAATTCAGGTTTATGTTACGGAACCCTTAGTGTGCGACTCCGACTCGCACTTGGCCGGTTTTTTTTAATTTTATTTATTTATTTTTTTAATATAAATAAATAATTAATAAATGAATAATTTATAAATAATTAAAATTAATGCACAAAATTTTATTATGTATCAGTGTTTCTGATGGCGCAAATCATAATGAAATAATAACGAAGCGGAAGTTGTTCTTTCCTTGTTTATTTTTCTGTCCAACTCTAATAATTTTGATACTGTGTACTCGACGAACACTTTTCGTACACAGAGATAGCCCTCCTAAATAAAGTCCTAGTCTCTATTCTCCGTGGTACCATGCTGAAAATTCTTCAAAAAAAGTAAATGACAGCAGCGCCAAAATCTAATTAGAACTGGAACTGTCACTTATGTCAGTTATCCGTCATGCGTGGTTGTGTATTTTGTTCTCCTTGTGAAAATACAAATGCAACGCAGTAATAAAAATGAACAAAACTATATTTATCTTTTGAAGCGTATACTGTAATTTAATTCCTTTAGTTGTGTTCTCCTATGTAACATATCTCATCGCTCATGTCCTCTCAAGAAATGTTTCATAAACCTGATAGTTGCATACTACAATCTCGTCAAAGATTTTACAGTAATGACGACTTTCAAGATGAATTGAACAATTTATTCAATAAAAAATTCCAGTTTCGCTTCTACAATGATTGGAAATTACCTGAGAAAGAGTCGTGGTTTTCGACGCCACCTTGGAAGGTGAAGCAATTAGAGATATTGAAAAATCGATTAAATTTTCACAAAAGTCAGTTGAATGATTTCAATATTGAAGAGTGGAGCAGTCATACGCGGCGCAGAAATCCTGCGGGGGAGGTCGGCTGGAAGATCAGGTGTCAAATAAACCCAGAGTTCTTAACACAAGCGTGGACAAAGTTCTACGAGTGCGCTTGTACCTACAACATCGTACCGGCGGAGGCCACGCTCGATAGGAAGATGGTGTCGCTGCACTTGTGCGAAGCCCCGGGGGCATTCATCACATCTCTGAACCACTATCTGAAGTCTAACCACCAGAGCATTGATGTGAGTCAGTGAATCAGCAGCCAGCAAAATTCTAACAATTTGAAACATGAAACAGATTGTAAGCATTTTGCGGCATCAACAAGGTGTTTCAGTTATTATCTTGTATTGAATAGCTTGCATGTGTTAACATCATTATTATTTCCCATTTTGTTGACCATCTGTTTACACAAACCAAGCTTTAGCAAATATATACTAATTGTACCAACAATGACATCATGACAACTTATCCAAATATTGTGTACCTGTTATTTAATTACCATTTAAATTAAGGCACTTATAACTAACTGTTCTACCTTTTTCAGTGGAAATGGGTGGCCAACACACTCAACCCATACTATGAAGGCAACTCTCCATCCAATATGATCAGTGATGACCGGTTTATGTTCCACACATTAAACAATTGGGATTTTGGTGTGGACAACACTGGCAACCTCATGGACTGGGAGAACTCACAGGCTATCATTAGGAAGGCCAAGTCTTTGGGAAAGGTTGGTGTTCTTTTAAACCTTTATTATGATTTTTATCTAATTTCTTGTTTTATTTTGCAACTTGTCCAAACATACTTAAACTGAGTGCCTAATGCTTTATGCCCAGGTGCTCCTGGTAACAGCGGATGGTTCTATTGACTGCCTGCAAAGGCCTGATGCTCAAGAGGAAGTGACCTCCCCTCTGCATTACTGTGAGATCATCACGGCACTGCAGGCACTAAGCCCAGGTACTGTACCAGTTTTATGTGTATTTAAATGAAACACATTTAAAAATGTAAAATAAATAAACATTTTAAAATAGTATCAGGACAGGGTTTGATCATTCAGTGAGATTGAGTAAACATTATGTTTTCATGTAATATAAACTTTATTTTATGAATGTTTCAGGTGGGACACTAATCTTCAAGCTGTTCACCTTATTTGAACATTCAACAGTGAGCCTCCTGTATCTCATGAACCATTTGTTCAGTGAATTCAACATTTACAAGCCCGTCACCTCGCGGCAGGGCAACTCTGAAGTATACGCCGTCTGCCTCAAGTATAAGGGTGTGGAAACACTGGAGAAGTTCCTTCCTACTCTAAAGTCTGCATATGGCTCAGATGTGTATGGGAACTTTGCCCTGTTTCCCCTTGAAGCTATACCAGAAATATTCCTGAAACAAGTTGAAGAATGCGCATGCTACTTCTGTTCTATACAGTGCCAAGTAATCAACAATAACCTCCAAGCCTACCTCATGCAGAAGAACATTGCACTCCACAGAGACATCAAGAAAATTCGAGCGATAGTAGCTAATGAATTCATCTGGCAATACGATCTAAAGCCTTTGGATTGTGAACAAGAAATTTTAAAAGGAGTCCTACATGAAGAAAACAAAATCAACATGAACCCGAGGTACCACCGGGGATCTTATACGGAGAGGCAGCTGTACACGAAGATGTCTCTCAGAGAAAAGTTAAACAATTTGAATTCATTCCTGCAGGCAGAGGTGCTGTCAAATCCTATGATTCTAATCAATGAACAAGTGAAATGGATGCAGTTCTATGACAAAACCTCTGAACTGAAACTTATCTTCACATATGGTTGTCCCTTACAGAAAATAAATAGCTCAAAGTTTATATTTGTACCTATATTTAAGTTATACCAACAGATTTTAGCTGAAGAAGAGTTTAAAGAGATAATATTTTGTAAAGATGGTAAATGTACAGATAATAATAGAGACTATGGACTGGAGATAAATATGAGACTGTTGCTTCCTGAGTTTGAGCATTTAGAGAGCTACCATGTGTTTGAAAAGAGGTGCTTCAAGATGTTGTTGCAGAGTTTGCAGAAGTTAGTGGTGGGGCAGACGCTGCTGGTGCAGAATATCAACATGCTGACACACTTCAATGTCAGTGTCATATATATCATAGCCAAGAAGTGTTTTGAAAATATTGGCTTCACGTCTCACAACACCCTTGTGTTGAAGAACCTTATGAACAAATCTACATTGAATTACCTTGAGTTGTTGAACAATGAGTGTGACAAAGTGAGGAGTGATGGCACTAAGGACGTGCTGAACTCCCTGCTGGTGCGGACCACCAATGTTGGTGACTTCTACAACAGCATTGTCTTCTACAACAACACATTTTACAGGAACAAGTGTCTGGAGTACCTCGCTAAGATTGAAAAAGTAATCTAATCTATTCTGCGTTGTCTGCATTTTTAACTGTATCTACTTAATACCTATTTTTTAAACATTTTTATTGTTGTATGTATGTATGTATGTATGTAAATCGGGCTGGTTTCCGCAACTCCACAACTAAGCGCGTATTTTGCGTGCAGTGTTTTTATTGTTATAAAATGTTCTTGTTCTGTAAATCCTATTTTACATACATTTAAATAAATCTTAAATGTTGTGTGAAATGAATAGTATTATTCGGTCAGTGGATCGTCTTAGGGGCGGAGTCCTGTACCCATACCCATACAAAGTAAATTGTACCCATAAAATAAATAACATAAATAAACACATTACCATTCCTCTGCGTCGCGCAGTCGGGTAAAAAAGATGGATGGATGCAAGTCAAGGGCAAAAATACTTATATAGACACGCCTTCTCTTGTTTGAATATTAATTAGCATAAATAAATAGCGGGTTTATATCTGCAGGTTTATAGCCCCAACACGTTCGAATTTGGTACGACCGCGACGGCCTACGTGCGGGTCTACCAATTTGGTTCGCTGCCGTCCCGGAACAGAAAAAACAGGTGGAAATGCTATGCGACGAAATTTATATCGGAACCTGTGTTGCCACACTCACACAACTATACCGATAATCATATAATTTACTACAAATCAAGGATACGATTGATTGGTCGTTTCAATTTTGGTCAAAACAAGAATAAGTCAAAGAACCTACATTTGAAAATATACCTTCGGCCTTACATGTAGGATTTATTTTGCTTTAAGGCAAAAAGTACTCACGGCGTTACGTTTTCTGAATTTATTCTAAGTTGAATTTACGAGTAAATTCCGCTATTCGACCATAGATGGCGGTATTTTCAATGGTTGCAATTATAAACTTAATCCACTTAGTTATAAGGTTCATTACTCTATGTGTTGATGATAGTAACAGTTGCCACTCGATCACGGCTGCGACCACAGAACAGAAAAAACAGTAGAAGTGCAAAGTAGGCGTGGCACGCGTGCCGGTGTTACGCGTAGTTACGCGTACCTCAACCAACCCAGTCGTGTTCTAACATCACGACGAACCGATCGTCTCGCTCACTCACGATACAAATTTGTAATTTCTGATCCATGCCGTATTGTTCCATTTTAGATGGAAAAATAATAGTAGGAAAATAAATCTTAAAAATGAACGTGTTTCATACCATAAGTAAGATTTTGTTTTCTAATAAAATCTTAGCAAATTTCATTTTGCCAAAAACTTAAGTTTACGTCTAGTTAAATTCAACCTGATCCCATTAGCGTAGAGTGTATTTTACATCGATTCAGTTACTATTTCGTTCTTGAAAGTTCTTCGCTATTCAAATAGTGATGTAGTCAGGTCGGATACTGGATGGATAGATATCGATAAAAACATTTCTTTGTAGTTCGTCTTGAAATTTTATTGAAATCACTAAACATAACTTTAAAAATAATTTTAGGTTTCCCAAAGACGCTATCGTCAAAGAAAAATGGATAGATGCAATGGGTAGAGTTGGATGCCAAGCAAAACAAGCACGATTTTTTTAGAAAGCGATTTTTAATTTCAAAAAAGAATATAGATACACAAAAACTTTGTCTGCGATAAGATTCTGTACCAAACTATGTAATAAGATACTATCGTAAGCCATTTGGCATAAAGAGTTCATGGAACAGAAGTGTAAACAACACCCCTTTTTTTGTCGGCAGCTGATTAAGATACCTGAGGCATGATTTTATAAGGCTTGTGGTATGAAAAAAAGTCTGGCCAAGTGCGAGTCGGACTCGCGTTCAAAGGGTTCCGAACCAATTTCATTTTTGTTAGGGTTCCGTTGCTTACGGATGTTCAGAACACTAAAAAATTTATGACGGGTGTTATTTTATTGATTATTGTGTAATAAGGTGCATAAATAAAATAGAAACCTTTGCAATAATGTTTTTTTCGTTTCTATCAACTTTTATACAATAAACTGGGAATATTTCGCTTATGCTATTTTCAAAGTAGAACTTTATTACCAATGTATTACAAGGCAAACCCTAACTTATCCATTTTAAATGTGATAGCTTATTTCATAACGATTCCAACAACAAGTTTCATGTATCAGTCACATTTTTTGGAATTAATTTCGAAAAAAGTTATCGATATCGACAATGTAAGTCAAAGTTCATGTGTCACAGCCGTGATCGAGTGGCAACTGTTACTATCCAAACATAGAGTATTGAACCTTATTGCTAAGTAGTTAAAGTTTATAATTGCAACCATTGAAAATACCGCCATCTATGGTCGAATAGCGGAATTTACTCGTAAATTCAACTTGAATGAATTTAGAAAACGAAACGCCGCCGCGCCGTGAGTACTTTTCACCTTAAAAGCAAAATAAATCTACGTGTAAGGCCGAAGGTATTTTTCCAAATGTAGGTTCTTTGACTTATTCTTGTTTTGACCAAAATTGAAACGACCAATCAATCGTATCCTTGATTTGTGGTGAATTATATGATTATCGGTATAGTTGTGTGAGTGAGGCGACACAGGTTCCGATACAAATTTCGTCGCATAGCATTGTCACCAGTTTTTTCTGTTCCGTGGCTGCGACACATGAACTATGACTTACATTGTCTATATCGATAAATAAGATAACTTTTTTCGAAATTAATTTCGAAAAATGTGACTCGCTTGGTGTTGGAGTTTTATATGGGAGCCATACATGAAACTTGTTGTTGGAATCGTTATGAAATAAGCTATCACATTTATAATGGATAAGTTCGGGTTTGCTTTGTAATACATTGTTAATAAAGTTCTACTTTGAAAATAGCATAAGCGAAATATTCCCAGTTTTTTTTTTTTTTTTTTACTAATAATAGGCACGCGCTTGACCACCATCTCACCTGATGGTAAGCGATGATGTGGTCGAAGATGGAGCACGCCTGCCTAGAAGCAACCTATTTTATTGTATAAAAGTAGATAGAAACAAAAATGTACCGGACGGGCGTGATCGACTGGAACGGGGGTGTGATGGGGTAGGTCTATCCTTCTTCTAATCCTTCGATGTGAACTGTGACCACCCGACTGCGTCCAGCCGCGCTGACGTCCTGTACCGGGAGTACTGAGGTTCCCCGTACCACGCGTGCAACGTTCTTCTTGCTATTTACTTGCTGTCTTCGGGGAAGATTGGGGTGAGGGATGTATTAAACATACATCCCTCACCCCAATCTTCCCCGAAGACCCAGGGATAAATAATATGCAGGAATTTGATAACACGGCAGCTAGTGGTTTAAGGGAAAATTCGCAATTACTTTGCTTCTAGTTAAAAATTCTATATTTCTTCTGCCGGTGACTACAAATTGCTATTTTCTATCTGTTTACTAACGTACTATGTTACTTTACCGTAACGAGCCCCAAAAACCACTAACTGTTTCAGTTTATTTTTAACTATGACTCTAGTACATTTCTGGCTATATTTAGGTCTGGATAAGGGTTAATGCACCTCTCTTTAAATCCCCCGAAATTCCCAGTCGAATGGGGTTTTAGAGAGATGTGGAACAGAGAGTAAAGTCCCACATACCTCAATTGAAAAAGAGGATCCTCCATCCAGGCGGCTGTTGTGCCTGGCGGGCTATTGCCCGATAGTTAATGTTCGGGCTGATGTATATGTTTAAATCGCACGGTAAACTTTGCTTGCGCGATGCAGGATTTCGACGAAGTAGTTCGCTGCTAGTTGGATAGATGGCGTCGCGGTTCTTTTTGTTGCGATGTAGATTTGCTCCGTCGGTTTTTCTTGTAGCAGTATTGATGCCGCTACAGGGTGAATCAACCCTTCAACCCTGCCTACTGGTGGGCTTGTTGCATTTAACTATCGAAACTATCTACAAGTGGGAACTTGTCTACTATTAAGGGTTGACTTCCCGAAAAACTGTGCCCCATGGGCTACTATACTATCTGTCATAGGGTAGATACATCATCCCTCTATCCAGATACACAACTTTTAAAGCCACCCCTCTAAGGGTGGAAGTACTATAAGGTCAGGAACCTGGAAGGGGAAAAAATCTGTGCTTTTGCATTTTCCTAATTTGTGACTTTTTGCCTCGTCTGACCATAAAGATGTGTACATATCTGAATAGGGCTCAGTGCCAGGCTTCTAGTGTCTATTATTTGAAGCGTAATTACCTAGATTTTCTGTATGTCTAGTAAATGAAGGTGTCTGTAAATTGTGGTTTTTGCTATCCATCCCATTACTTTTGAGTAACTGTCCTGTGTCGGTATGTGTAAAATGTTCAATACCTGTGTACAGTCTGTCGGCAACATTATCTGATCCACCCTAAAAACAAACGAATTTGGACCCTCTGCTTGTTACATTAAGGTTCATTCAATTTATATGTAATTAACAGACAAGTGCTCGAGGACTCGATGAACATATACAATAATAATACAGACACGCAAATTTGATCTTTAACACGTAACGTTAAGGTAAACCCACCCAATATTGTCGGAGCCACCGGCATTATGTATAATTTTGTTAAGCTATTTTAATCATTATCTCGTCGACTTTTAAGTTGGAAAGCTTTTAAGTAACTCTATATAATTACAACCCAATCTTTAATTTCGCGTATTCTCGACAAGTTCTTGTGGCTTAGCAGTTTGATGCTGGATTGGCGACGAACAACATGTGGGTTCGAAAACACATTCCACATAGTACTAGTTCCCTTTTTAATTAGTTGTAATGACAATCAATTAAAAGAGGAACTACAATATTGCTTGCATTATTGAAGAACGACCAATATGATTTACGCCTAATAACTTATCTTGTAAACAGGTGGGTAAATTAAAAAAACTTTAAGTTTAGAGAATTTAAATTTACCAAGAATGGTTGGATACGAAGTAAAGCATACATTTGCTTTGTGAGGTAGATAATAAATTCATATAAGTGACAAAAGTTACACTACGATTAATAGCAGTGACTGCGCACACACATTTGTAAATCGTTCCACATAACTCGTTAGCAATTTGGTGTAAAAAAGCATCATGTCGCAACTTGATGACTATACCAAACATAAAATCATATTTTTACGTGAGCAGAATGTTGGAATTAGAGAGATTGGTCGTCGACTTAATATAGCAGTAAGTGTTTTTTTTATACCTATTTTATATTATTGATTGTGATTAACGCGTAGTTTACTCCTTACAAGTTACATACACGGTTCCAAAAATGTTTTTTTTTTGTTTTAGAGAAATACGGTTGTTGGGAAAAAAATGTTGTGATCTTCACTGATGAAAAATCATTTAAATCGGACAAAGATGGACGTAAAATCTTATGGCGAAGGAAAGGAGAACGCTACAATGAGAAGTGCTTGCTACCTTGTAGAACCAGCGGTAGAATAACCCTGGGCTACTGGGGCTGGATGTTGTCTATGGGACCTGGTGAATTGGTGGAAGTTGGTGGTCGGTTTTATAGTAGTTTGTATTTGGAGATTCTGCGTGACGTCATGCTGCCGACTGTGCGAATTGCCTATCCAACATCACATATTTATTTCATGCACGATAACTGCTCCATCCACCGTGCAGGCATTGTTCAGGATTGGTTAGCTGCTCAAGAAGGTGTGACAGTTATTTATTGGCCATCTAAAAGTCCTAATTTGAACCCTATAGAAAATCTATGGGGTCAAATGGTTTTAAATTGGGACTCAACGGAAGTGCGAAACAAACACAACTTGGCTGAGATCGTGACATCGACTTGGGAGCACATGAGAGGCAAAGATTTGCGTTGGAATATGGTGCGCGGTAGGCGTAGCCGCTTAAAGCAAGTTATAGTAGAGGACGGTGCGCCAATCCGCTTCTAATTAATCTAGTGTCTAGGCATTTTTAAACACACCATGTAAGTAAATGCTCAATGGATTGACTGTTAAACCCATTAAAATGTTGCTGATTATGTGGTGATGTTATTGTTATAAATAGATTTTTCTATTTAAATAACATGTTTATTCACTACATATAGGCACTAGGCAGCTATGAATCGGTAAAGCATTTCACAGAAGAATTCATTTTCTCGATAACAAACATTTAAGCATAAGCACACCTTTTTTAATGTTTATAAATGGTTAGATTTGATTATGGCATACTAATATAAAATGTATATTTGGAAATATTTGAGCATTTACTTACTTTATCTTAACTAAGTGTTTTAATGAAATAATAAACATTTTAAACTTGCAATTGTTTAGTTTTATTTCTATACAAACTGCCCTTTTAAAAAGACAAGACCCTACGTCGTCCATTAAAGAAATGTAAAATAAATGTTATGAAATAATTAAAAAAAAAAACAGCTGAGCAAAAAGCTATATTTAGGTTAAACTTGGTTCGAACGTAGATAACGATGAACATCGCACTACCTTAGTGACCGCAAGACCAACTCACCTCTTATAAGGCGCATTAAAATTTGATCTTAGTTGTAATTTCTAGACGCAATATTCTAAACAATTTGAACCATATAGTATACTTTCATAAAGTTTATTCTTGCACAGCACAAGCAGCCAACCTTCTCCTCGTGCAAATAGATTATTTTGTATTTTAAAAAATCACTCCATTGAGACATCATAATAAAAAAACAACCTATAAAATAGAAAATAAAAAATTGTAAAGAGACGTTGTTTTTGCAATTTAATAAGGCAAGGTAAAATATGTTTGCACGTAGTCACTGCATACCCTTAGCAGCATTTGAATACCAGTTTTATAATGAATACAAATATTTATTTTTCAACTACCCACTTATTACAAGTTATGCGAAAATATTACCATTTTAGAAAGTTTATATTTGAAGGTTATCCGTCTATAGTTCTTTACAATAATACAAGAAATAGTTTTGGAATAAATTCTTAATTGAAAGCAAAACAACATCTTCGTCGCAGGATTTGATCTCGCAACTTGTTTTTCTCAGTCTTATACACAGACCACGAGACCAGAATTACTTGAAAGCAATTATTAAAACAAGCTATTACACTAATTATATTATAACAAGTAGTTATAACTTAAAACCTAATGCTGACGATTTAAAGATCAAATTTGCGTGTCTGTATTATTATTGTATTTGTTCATCAAGTCCTCGAGCACTTGTCTGTTATGCTCGTATAAATTGAATAAACCTTAATGTTACTGTCAGAGGGTCCAAATTCGTTTGTTTTTAGGGTGGGTCAGATAATGTTGCCGGCAGACTGTACCTCCATTACCTTTGACATTTACCAACCATCAAAACCATACCTTTTAGGGTTTACCAGGAATGTGTAGGGGAAATGTGTAGCCCTACCAATTTATTTATTTCAAAGAAAATAAGTTTCCCAAGAAAATCTTATGTGTCCGGGGGAAAACGACAAAAAAAAAATATGCTTTTAATTTCGTTACATAGTCATGAAACTGTAACTATGATATACATAAGCTCTTAACTATAAAATACATAAGCTTATTCTATACATGGGCTCTTATGTACGCGAGTTAAACAATACTATCGACGCCTAGTCGCGAACAAAAATAAAAACGTTATTTCAAAGGTTTTTATTTTATTTACGTAAATATACCTTATTACACATTAATCAATAAAAATAACACACATCATACATTTATTAGTGTTCCGAAAATCGAACCCTTACAAAGATGAAATCGATTCGGAACCCGAGTGGCTTACGATAGTATCTTATTACATAGTTTTGTACAGAATCTTAACGCAGACAGAGTTTTCGTATATCTATACCCTTTTTTAAAATAAAAAAATCGCTTTCTAAAAAATGCTCGGAGCATATCGTGCTTGTTTTGCTTGGCATCCAATCAGCTCTACCCGTGCATCTATCCATTTTTTCTTTGACGATAGCGTCTTTAGGTGACCTAAAAATATTTTTAAAGTTATGTTTAGTGATTTGAATAAAATTTCTAGACGAACTACAAAAAAATGTTTTTATCGATATCTATCCATCCAGTATCCGACCCGACTACATCACTATTTGAATAGCGAAGAACTTTCGAGAACGAAACAGTAACTGAATCGATGTAAAATAAACTCTATGCTAATAGGATAAGGGGGATTTTAACTAGACTTGAACTTAAGTTTTCGGCAAAATGAAATTTGCTAAGATTTTATTAGAAAACAAATAAAATCGTTACTTACCGATGGTATGAAACACCTCCATTTTTAAGATTTATTCTCCTACTATCATTTTTACACTCCAAAATGGAACAATACGGCATGGTTCAGAAAATATAAATTTATATCGAGAGTGAGCGAGACGATCGATTCGTCGTGATGTTAGAACACGACTGGGTTGAGGTACGCGTAACTACGCGTAATACCGGCACGCGTGCTACGCCTCCTTTGCACTTCTACTGTTTTTACTGTTCGGTGGCTGCCGTACTAAACAGTCTGGAGAGTAGTCCGGCGAACATAATAATTAAGTGGGTGACAGACGTGCAAGCAAGTACGCGTTCTTGTGGCTCGACGAGCTTTTTCGCTCGTGTATCACTGGCACTGTAAGCACGCGTACATAAAAATCACCGAGTAAGTTTGTTGGCGATCAAACAGGTTTGAATTTGAAATTTTGCTTGTAGGTCGCTCGCCTCGGCTCGCACGTCTGTCAGCACCGCGAGCCAGTACTTTGTTTTGTGCCACGTCGAGTGTGTTGTGTCGTGTTGCAAAAATTTCACACTAATAATTAACAGAATTCTTTTGTTTGCTTCTCTCATACAAATATCATGTCTGACTGACTATATTAAAATATTCCTGAATAAGAAAAATAATCCTACATTGACGACATCGCGGTCCCCCTGGTACCAGAGTAATGAACAAGCTTTCACGTATGTCACCGACGTCAAAAAGCTGAGGTTTAGTCAAATCCTCTTCGTAGTCAATTTTATTTTGAGTCAACCATAATTGCATATCTTTTTTTAAGGAATTCGTATTTGTGACTTTATTCACACAAATACGGTGATAAGAAGCATTATCTATCACTATTATGGATGGCTCTCGTAAATTAGGCACAAGTTTTTCAATAACCCACTTTTTAAAGTTGGTACTTCATCTCGTCATGTTAATTACCACTTTTTTGTGTTTGATTTAAACACAAGTAGTGCATTTGTAACAAATCCAGTATCTCCTCCCGCAAGAACAATAATATATCTTTGCCCTTTCGATACAGGCTCCAATACTCCGTCTTCACCCTCTCCTTGCCAAAATTTACCCGATGTATGCAAAGAGTGAATATAGGTCACATCTAAATAAATAATGGGCCCGACTGGGGAGATTATATTTAAGCTGATATTTCATAACGCTCCATTAGAACCTTCCGATTGGATTGAGATTTTTTAAAACGAAATCCCACCTTGTGAACCAGCTTTCGCAGACTCTCTCGGTGTCCTGTGTAATTTATTTCTCTCTTTAAGACCTCTAGAAGCTTTTTAACAGTAGGGACCTCTTTTTAGCAGAATAATATTCATGTAATTTCCTCCGTATAACTCCTATGTCAAAATCATCAACATGCCCAAATCCACTTTTACGTTTTCTGTCCTAGCCTGGTGTCCGAATTTTTGTACCAGTTTCTTCTGCTACGTGCCCTTCCTTAACTATTTTTGAAATTAGTCATTGACTCACACCATATAAGATAATTAATAAATGTTAGTAGAAATTTGAAATCTGGCAGGTTAGTTGGCTCACTCACTTAGCAGCAGGTTACCTAATAGATGTACTACTCTGTCAAGAAAGTACCGGGAAAAGATCAATAATACACAAAATGTCTGTTATTCATCCAAATTTATTTTATCACCTTCAAAGTATGCTCCTTTAGAAACGATACACTTGCGCCAACGAATAATCCATTCATCAAAACATTTTTTAAACGCTGCTTCCGGAATTGAGTTCAGTTCTCGCCGCGAATTCTCCTTTATGTCTTCTATCGATTGAAAACGGGTGCCACGAAGTGGTAATTTGAGTTTAGGAAAGAGAAAAAAGTCAGCAGGAGCCATATCTGGTGAATATGGTGGTTGCTGGATGGTATTTGTTGAGTGTTTGGTTAAAAATTCGTTCACAATGATAGCCTTGTGCGAAGGCGCATTGTCGTGGTGCAAAATCCAAGAATTTTCTTTCCACAAATCTGGCCTTTTTCGTCGAATTTGCTCTCTTAAACGCCGCATAACGCTCAAATAATATTCTTTATTTACCGTTAGACCTTCCGGTAAGAATTCAGAGTGCACAACACCGCGATAGTCAAAGAAAACAGTCAACATGACTTTGACTTTTGATCGACTTTGGCGTGGTTTTTTCGGTTTCGGTTCAGTTGGAAGGCGCCACTCCGAAGCTTGTTGACTAGTTTGCATGTCAAACTCGTAAACCCACGTCTCGTCACCAGTAACAATGCGTTTCATGAATGTTGGGTCCGAACTGACTCGTTCTAGCATGCCCTCAGCGACTTTCATGCGATTGTGTTTTTGGAGAAAATTCAGATCTTTTGGGACTAGCCGAGCAGCAACATGTTTCATACCCAAATGATTAGTTAAAATGGTACGGATCGACTCGTGAGATACAGAAAGTTCGGCGGCTATCTCTCTCAGAGTTGAATGGGGATTTTCAGTCACTATTTCCTTCACTTTTGCGATGTTAACTTCAGTTGCAGACGTTGACGGCCTACCAGAGCGAGGCAAATCTTCCATCACATCTCGACCGCTTTTGAACGCTTTGAATCACTCATAAGCACGAGTTTTTGATAAAGTCGATTCACCGTAAGCCTTCTGTAACATTTTCAGTGACTCCGAACACGAAATTCCATTGGCGATGCAAAATTTGAGACAAACTCTTTGTTCGATATTAATGTCCATTATGAAATTCGCAATACACACTATATATGATATTACTAAAACCAGCACTGTATTTAATATAAATAACAGATGCAACTCAAACTCCGCGCCAAAATGGAAAACAGTTGTGCCAATCTAGCAACTACAAAAAAACAATAATTTGAATTTGGAACCATAAACAAATCATCCCCGATACTTTTTTGACTGAATGTACGTTACCGTTACACTAACCTGCAGCAAGAATAGAAACGAATAAAGGACAAAATAGGAAATAAAATGTATCAGATTTTTATTATCGACTAGCTGACCCGCGCGGCTTCGCTCCCATCAACTGGCTACTCTATCCGCTCTACCTACCCTACCTACTTACCTTTCTTTTTTGTTTTTAAACCTTCCCTGTATTTAGGTGTTTATTGTGTAAGACATGTAGATCAGTTGCTAAAATTTACAGGCAGCAATGCACCCACAAATTCTAATACTGTAAAGGTACCTTATCAGAATCAATCGCCCGACATATCGGTGACCACGATTCCAGGCCAAACGACTGCATTACCAGCAGTATCTAGCGAGCATTCGGTTATTATAAGTGCATGCGCGGCGAATGAAGCTCTAATGCGCCTGTAGTGTACCAGACGCGGAAAATGCCGCAGACGAGGAGGCGATTGAGAGTGGGGGAAGGGTGGCTGATGGTATGGTATAGCATCATCTCCGCCACCGGCAGCGCAGCCCGAGACTTATTACGAGGGAAATCAATCTCTAATGCCGGGGGAGTGCAGTGTTGATGTACCACCAGCTCAACCACCCACACCTTCACGCCAAAAGCGTACTAGGAAGGTTGTAACCCACCTATACATAAGGGGTAAGAGATTTAGTTTTAAAGTTTGAAATATTGTGCAGGTTTCGTAAACTAAGTGTGGAGGAATGATGTGTATCCGAACCGCGCGGGAGGGGCGCCCCTCGCCTAATTACATACATTTCAAGTAGACACTGACAATCGAATGACATTTCAACATGACGGCCGTAGTTCCAAGTTCCGCCATTTCACAGAGAAGTTGGTAGGAGTGTAATACAGAAAAGGAGAGTCATGACAATCAATACAGCAATAGATAAAAAAGAAGTAGATAAAAAAAATAAACAAATAAATAAGTCAATATGAAAGGATTTAATTAAGACCAACATTATTATTCATACAATAAAATCATACAGAGGCCCAAAAGTTTTTAGGAGGAAAACTTGTACAGGAGGCCTACCATGACCTATTCAAAAGCAAGATACTGCATCGTTTCAAATTCGTACCATGAAGTCCATACCATGATGCGCTTTGCGGAGTTTGGATCGTTGTAAGTGAATGAAAGATCGCAATTTGTGTCTGAACCACGTTTAAAATGTGTGTGGTGAAAAAGAGACAACGCTATTAATTTTAGATAAATGTGTTTCGCCCACTTTATACTGTCATACTGTCAGACACGTTCAGTAGCAAGGAACATTTATTTTTGTTCTCAACATAGGATCATCACTTTAATGTATAAACAACATTATACAATTGTTTCTTTTCGACTCATACTTTTCGTTCTGTTAGTTGTTGAATGAATATTTTAGTTGATTATAATGATCTCATTTTGTAGTCTGTTTTTTTGATGATTATGTGTTTGATTGTTTATACTAATTTTAATTATGTTTTTTTCTTGTAATCAATGTGTGCAATCCTGCATTTACTAAAATATCGCTACTCTGACCCCCAAGATACAGACGAAAGTCTATTTTGGGGGTCCTCAATGTTTTATATAAGCATTTTTATTATTAAATTTAATATTATTATTATTTTAAGTTAATTCTTAGTCAAAGTAAGATATTTAAGTATTTACCTTTTGCAATTTATTTCACGAAAAATCGTATTTTTATTTTTGTTATCTTGATTTATCTATTTATTCTACAACAAATAGTGTTGTACCGGCATCAAGACCGCCACAAGAAAAACCTACGGAGCAAATCTACATCGCAACAAAAAGAACCGCGACGCCATCTATCCGACTAGCAGCGAACTACAACGTTGAAATCCTGCATCGCGCAAGCAGAGTTTACCGTGCGATTTGAACATATACATCAGCCCGAATATCAACTATAGAGCAGTAGCCCGCCAGGCACAACAGCCACCTGGTTGGAGAATCCTCCTTTTCAATTGAGGTATGCGGGACTTTACTCTCTGTACCGCTACCTCTAAATTGGTGACCCTCGACATTGAACGTCAGCGCAGCCTTCGTGCAATTACTTCAGCGTGACGTCATCATCACTTCTCCTCATCGTGACCTCAAGCTCTCGAGCAGCGAGTCATACAGCCAGCGAGTACCTACGGCTTCTAAGGGTATCCTGACCACCAGCATGCAGCAGCCGCGCATTCCTGTTCAGCATCCTCAGCCTCAATCATCACCCCGACTCACTGGGGTTACCGCATATAGTTCCGACTCACCGTGAACTCTGCGACTACCGGTTCCGACCCACTGGAGCCAGCAGCAGCAACACTCCAACTCACTGGAGCCTGCAGCATCATCCCGACTCACTGGGATCTCATCACCCCGACTCACTGGGGCACCGCATATAGTTCCGACTCACCGAGAACTCTGCGACTTCCGATTCCGACTCACTGGAATCAACCTTCAACTGGCTTGGCAAGCATCTCAAGATGCATGGACGACTCATCCACTATCGACCTCCGGTCTCCGGGGGGGAGTGATGTAACGGCATCAAGACCGCCACAAGAAAAACCTACGGAGCAAATCTACATCGCAACAAAGAGAACCGCGACGCCATCTATCCGACTAGCAGCGCACTACAACGTTGAAATCCTGCATCGCGCAAGCAGAGTTTACCGTGCGATTTGAACATATACTACTCTGTCAAGAAAGTACCGGGAAAAGATCAATAATACACAAAATGTCTGTTATTCATCCAAATTTATTTTATCACCTTCAAAGTATGCTCCTTTAGAAACGATACACTTGCGCCAACGAATAATCCATTCATCAAAACATTTTTTAAACGCTGCTTCCGGAATTGAGTTCAGTTCTCGCCGCGAATTCTCCTTTATGTCTTCTATCGATTGAAAACGGGTGCCACGAAGTGGTAATTTGAGTTTAGGAAAAAGAAAAAAGTCAGCAGGAGCCATATCTGGTGAATATGGTGGTTGCTGGATGGTATTTGTTGAGTGTTTGGTTAAAAATTCGTTCACAATGATAGCCTTGTGCGAAGGCGCATTGTCGTGGTGCAAAATCCAAGAATTTTCTTTCCACAAATCTGGCCTTTTTCGTCGAATTTGCTCTCTTAAACGCCGCATAACGCTCAAATAATATTCTTTATTTACCGTTAGACCTTCCGGTAAGAATTCAGAGTGCACAACACCGCGATAGTCAAAGAAAACAGTCAACATGACTTTGACTTTTGATCGACTTTGGCGTGGTTTTTTCGGTTTCGGTTCAGTTGGAAGGCGCCACTCCGAAGCTTGTTGACTAGTTTGCATGTCAAACTCGTAAACCCACGTCTCGTCACCAGTAACAATGCGTTTCATGAATGTTGGGTCCGAACTGACTCGTTCTACCATGTCCTCAGCGACTTTCATGCGATTGAGTTTTTGGAGAAAATTCAGATCTTTTGGGACTAGCCGAGCAGCAACATGTTTCATACCCAAATGATTAGTTAAAATGGTACGGATCGACTCGTGAGATACAGAAAGTTCGGCGGCTATCTCTCTCAGAGGTGAATGGGGATTTTCAGTCACTATTTCCTTCACTTTTGCGATGTTAACTTCAGTTGCAGACGTTGACGGCCTACCAGAGCGAGGCAAATCTTCCATCACATCTCGACCGCTTTTGAACGCTTTGAACCACTCATAAGCACGAGTTTTTGATAAAGTCGATTCACCGTAAGCCTTCTGTAACATTTTCAGTGACTCCGAACACGAAATTCCATTGGCGATGCAAAATTTAAGACAAACTCTTTGTTCGATATTTTTGTCCATTATGAAATTCGCAATACACACTATATATGATATTACTAAAACCAGCACTGTATTTAATATAAATAACAGATGCAACTCAAACTCCGCGCCAAAATGGAAAACAGTTGTGCCAATCTAACAACTACAAAAAAACAAAAATTTGAATTTGGAACCATAAACAAATCATCCATTCCCGATACTTTTTTGACTGAATGTACATCAGTCCGAATATCAACTATAGGTCAGTAGCCCGCCAGGCACAACAGCCGCCTGGTTGGAGGAATCCTCCTTTCCATTTGAGGTGTGCGAGACTTTACTCTCTGTTCCGCATACCTCCAAAGTGTGTTCATTTATTGTTATTTTTTTGTTACGTACTAATAAAGGAATCGAATCTAAAAATATTAATAACTGCATGATAAATAAATAAAGAAAGTATACTTACATTGGTATTCGTAAATATCTACAAAAAAACTTTGTTTTCGTCAATAATTCACCAAACGTTTCAGTTATGTTAGAGAAAAAGTAACTTTTGTTGAATCGTTTATTTTGACAGTTGAGAGTTTCCGTTGAGCTGATAAAAGACGTCATCGTCATCAACCAAACAGGAACAAAATTGAATGAATGAAACCAAAACATACAACTCAGTCTGTGACAATCGCTGGTAGATGGCATGGCCTAAATTGAATCGTTAATCTGACGTTATGGTACAAATTAGAAGAAAAGTTCAGTTTAGGTCCTAAAATGGATCGCGTTAAGAGCTCGTGGTAGGCGTCCTGGTTCCAAACAGATCATTATGCTCAGAGATGAGAAATATAACATAGTAAAATTACTACGAAGAACTTTAATTATGCGTCTAAATAATAGGTTCTCCAGAACTTATTTCTCTTGAAGGCGAACCTAGAGCACCACCTGTTGAACATCAAAGTTCGGAAATATTACCTACCATGTGAGATCACAAAAGCACTACACGACATAAAAACTGACAAGTCTCCAGGTGAAGATGGAATCACGGTCGAACTGTTACTAGCAGGCGGCGAACCAGTTCAAAACCTAGTCGTGAAACTTTTAATAGAGTTATTTACGATGTCCGTACCCCAGAATTATGGAAAAATGCTGTTGTTACAATTCATAAAAAAGGTGACACTTCAAAACTCACAAATTACCGTCCCATTAGTCTCCTCTCTCAGATTTATAAGCTACTAGCTGACCCGCGCGGCTTCGCTCCCGTTAACTGGCTACCCTACCCTACCTACCCTACCCGACCTACCCTACCCGACCTACCCTACCCGACCTACCCTACCCGACCTACCCTACCCGACCTACCCTACCCGACCTACCCGACCTACCCTACCCGACCTACCCAACACAAAAAAAAAAAAAAATAGATAGTAGCCGATTCTCAGACCTACCCGATATGCACACAAAATTTCATAAGAATCGGTCAAGCCGTTTCAGAGGAGTACGGTAACTAACATTGTTACATGGAAATTTTATAAATAAGATTTGCTAAAATCGTAACTACTCAGCTTACCCGTGAGCTTGATGACGCTCAGCCCATCAAATAGGTCGGTTTCCGCAGTGGATATTCAACTATTGACCATATCCACACGGTGAAACAGCTGATGGAGAAATGCCAAGAATATAACCGGCCCCTGTGCACGCCTCGCGTCGAGCACTGGGCCTTGCTCCACGCTCTCCATCGCTATCACATCGATTACCGTTACGTGGATGTGCTGCGGGAATTATACACCTCGGCCACTCGACAGTTTCGCATGCATACCCTAACCAAACCCGTATAAATCAAGCGAGAAATTAGACAGGGCGACACCATTTCACCGAAACTTTTTACAGCAGTCCTAGAAGACATCATGAAAAGGCTAGATTGGGACTATAGTGGTATTAAATCAATGGTGCCTTCCTGTCTTATTTGAGATTTGCAGATGACCTAGTAGTTTTTGCTGAAAACTTCGAATACGTCCAGAAAATGAAGTAAAACCTTTATGATGTCTCTTTTAAGTTAGGACTAAGGATAAATATGACCAAGACGAAGATTATGGCAAGTATCTCCGGCAATTCAAACCCTTCTGTTAAAGTTGGGAATGAGGTGTTGAAAATGGTTGACAGATATGTCTACTTTGGCCACATTCTTTCATTTGGCAAAGAACACCAGCAAACGGAGGTATCAAGAAGAATACAGCTTGGTTGGGCCACTTTTAGTAAAATGGACGACATTCTTAAATCATTTAAAATCCCACAATGTCTGAAATCCCACCTCTATAACCAGTGTGTTTTGCCCACCATGACTTACGGTGCCGAGACATGGACGCTTACGCAGGAGACTATGTACAGGTTGAGAGTTGCACAGAGAGCTATGGAGCGCTCCATGCTTGGCATACGGCTAATGGACTGAGTTCCAAACGTCGAGATCCGAAGACGTACGAAGGTTTTCAACATTGGAAACCAAATCGCGGAACTAAAATGCAGCTGGGCAGGACACCTGGCAAGGCGCAGTGTTGATAGGTGGAGTAAGGTGGAGCAGTGACCGAGTGTTCAAGGACTGGAAGAAGAAGTGTTAGTCGACAGCGACAGCGAGATGGGCGGATGACATTGTTGCCATCGTAGGAAAAACCTGGATGAGGCTGGCACAGGAGCGTGGGGATTAGCAGAAGAAAAGAGAGGTCTATGCTCAGAAGTGGGCGAAGTCAGGAAGTGGATGATAATGATGATGATGACGGAACTCTTTTTATGTCCGAGTCCGACTCGCACTTGGCCGGTTTTTGTGTCCAACGGCATGATGACAGCCGTGTGCACTTGAAGGCGTACGTGCAGCAAGTGTTCGATCCGATCATCTATAGCGAGAACGGACTTGGTTGGCGGATTTGATTCACTGACCGCTGTACCCATCTGAACGTGTGTTGCGTAATCAATAATTCCATAGACTATTTCTGGAATTTCCGAACGAAAAGTCGTGCGCGCGTCTGATGATCTTTCTATCAAAAATCAAATCGAGATCGTTTCAAAACAGAAAAACATTTAAGAATTTAGATGATTATATAGTTAAAAGATAATTTATAATTGTGCACAGTGAAAGTTGGTGTTTTTATAATTACTGTGTTGATGTTTAGACAGTAAATAAATACAATGGATATAAACGAAGGTAAGTAAATAATTGTTGATTATAACCTATTTTCTTTTTATGTTTAGCGGTCTATCGAATATCTTTGTTTAACCTAGTTCAATTAGGCCTGTTTGTTGCAAGAATCTTACATTTTAGTTAAACGAGCTGTTTAAAACGTCTTGACCTAAATATTCACTTTTTAAGCATCACCTACAATAGCTTAGTAATTTGGGCGTTTGTAGGTTATAAACACAGTGTAAATAATAATTATTATAATAATTCACGTCTTTTTTTAAAGATTTACATTCTACTATCACAACAGCTTTCCCAGGAAAATAAAAAGTCCTAATACATACAAAGATTTCACTGCGAGATGTTAATTGTTTTACCTTGCAATACTGCGCCTTTTGCTTGAGTTGGACATTATTCCAAATGTACCAACCTCCTAAGATACAATTTCGTGCTCTATCATCTCACATTATCCTTCCAGGTACGACTGCAGATGACCTATGGACCCCCTACAAGGAGTTGGTGTCTGTGGTGGAGGGTTACCTTGCACATGAAGGCAAAGGAGCCCCGTATGCTGTACATACATTTGAGTCAGTACTGAGGCGGCACAAGCAAACATTCCTGTCTTTGTTCAAGAACCCTGTAAGTTTGTTATTTTTATTAATTTTGGATGTACAATAGTATTTCGCAACAAGTAAAGCCAAGGTATGCTAACTAAAAGTAAGCTTGAATATAATAGTTGATATGTTATTGCAAAAACATAAATGATTGAAGTTTGTAGCTCTTCTTGTTGTTCTTCAGTTTAAAAGTTAAAATAATAAACAATGGCTGGTTAGAGGTGGCTTGGGAAAAGAATACCTGGAAAGATTTAGGGGAACTTTTGACCAGCTTAGCTTATATTGTCTGACTGAATAATATAAAATGGTGATTTAGTGGTCAACTGGTAGAAAATTCCTTCTATGAGCATTTTACAAAAACAATATGGAATTTCAGAATGACTCTCAACTCAAAAATCTTATTGTTTCCAGGCAAAAAACCCCACCAGCCGGGATGAGATCAGAAGGGGCATTACAGAGGGAGTGACCCTGCCCAGTGTGGGAAGGACTCTCCTCTCTAAAGAACTTGTAGATGAAGCTGTTATCATATCAGGTTGGTATAATAATAAACAGTTTCAATATTATCTTCCATTGAAACACTAGTTGACCCGCACAACTTTGTCTGCGTCACAAATTTCATTACTGCTCTTCTCCTATTGGTCTTAACATGATAATATATATGCCTTCCTCAATAAATGGGCTATCTAGCACTGAAATGATTTTTCAAATCAGACCAGTAGTTCCTGAGATTAGTGCATTCAAGCAAAGAAACAAACTCTTCAGCTTTCTATATTAAGTATACATTTCAAACTAAGCTAATCCACATGATAGCAAAAGCCTAATTCTGATATTTAGTTCCTGATTCAAAACTTTGTAATCAACAGAAAAACCTTTCTGCCTATATTTTAGCTGAAGTTTTTCTTACCTGATGGAAAGCGTTGATGTAGTGGACAATAGAGCATGCTAGCCTAGAAGAAAACTATTCACTCTTGACTTTAAGACCCTCAGGTTGTAGCTATCAAGAAATTACAGTAGTAGGGAGATGTTTGTGTTAGTGGGAAATAAACAATAAATAAAAAAAAAATGCAATGGCCCATTATTGTCTCTATTATTGAAATTAATATCTGAAATTAATTCTTCTTAGGCTGATTAGTTGTTTTGTTAAATGTGGATGTAGACTTGGTATTGCCATTTTTGACTGCCTGCAGTCTGCACCTCATGATCATTTGTTTTTGGAAGTTCAGTTAATCTTAGCAAATCCATGTATGAAACTGTGAGAAAGGTAGGGGAAGGAGTTGCAGTACTAACAAACTGAATTTCTCCATCAGACATGTACAATGTGAGCGAGTACCTGTCACTGGAGCTGCTCCACACGGCGCAGCGCCAGTCGCCGCGACACCCGGGGCTGCCGCGCGGGCTGGTGGCCGTGTTGCTGTACTACGACGGCCGCAGGGCGCTGGTGCAGGCTCTGAAGGAGCTGGTCATGGCGCGGGATGGAGTGTGCTGGTGAGTGTATCATGTACTACGTGAGCGAGTACCTGTGGCTGGAGCTGCCTCTGACGCCGCGACGACGCGTTCGGTCGTCTCGTTATTTTGTTTGGCGAAACGCAAGAAGATCATCGCGCGAAAACATTGTCATGGCGCTATTTTTCCATAACAAATGATCGCGTTTTCCAGTCTTTCTATTTCACACCATCTTCTGTTCCCCAGGTCAATAAACGCCCGCGAGGAGATTGTTTCGTACGTGTCCCGCTACGTGGAGCAGCTGATCGCAGACGGGTTGCTAGGCAACGCGCTGGACGCGCTGCGCCGCTTCACGCTGGAGGTTGAGATGGAGCTGCTGCAGAACAACCGTGCGCTGCCGCCGGGCCGTCACCACGCCACCCTCGTCAGCACCATCGAGACTACCAGGTATGTATACTAGTTAAAAAACACCCAGTATTTATAGCCAAGAATAACCTAGTACAAAAACGCCCGTCTATAGCTAAGAACATGGTACCAGTACAATAACACCCGGTCTCTATAGCCAAGAACATGGCACCAGTACAATAACACCCGGTCTCTATAGCCAAGAACATGGTACTACTACAATAACACCCGGTCTCTATAATTAAGAACATGGTACTACTACAAAAACACCCGGTCTCTATAGCAAAGAACATGGTACTAGTACAAAAACACCCAGTATCTATAGCCAAGAACATGGTACTAGTACAAAAAAACCCAGTTATCTATAGCTAAGAACATGGTACTAGTACAAAAACACCCGGTCTCTATAGCAAAGAACTTGGTACTACTACAAAAACACCCAGTATCCATAGCCAAGAACATGGTACTACTACAAAAACACCCAGTATCTATAGCCAAGAACATGGCACCAGTACAAAAACACCCGGTCTCTATAGCAAAGAACATGGTACTACTACAAAAACACCCAGTATCTATAGCCAAGAACATGGTACTACTACAAAAACACCCAGTATCTATAGCCAAGAACATGGCACCAGTACAATAACACCCGGTCTCTATAGCCATGAACATGGTACTAGTACAATAACACCCGGTCTCTATAATTAAGAACATGGTACTACTACAAAAACACCCGGTCTCTATAGCAAAGAACATGGTACTAGTACAAAAACACCCGGTTTCTATAGCAAAGAACATGGTACTAGTACAAAAACACCCGGTCTCTTTAGCAAAGAACATGGTACAAGTACAAAAACACCCGGTATCTATAGCCAAGAACATGGCACCAGTACAATAACACCCGGTCTCTATAGCCAAGAACATGGTACTAGTACAATAACACCCGGTCTCTATAGCCAAGAACATGGTACTAGTACAAAAACACCCGGTCTCTATAGCAAAGAACATGGTACAAGTACAAAAACACCCGGTATCTATAGCCAAGAACATGGCACCAGTACAATAACACCCGGTCTCTATAGCCAAGAACATGGTACTAGTACAATAACACCCGGTCTCTATAGCCAAGAACATGGTACTAGTACAAAAACACCCGGTCTCTATAGCAAAGAACATGGTACTAGTACAAAAACACCCGGTATCTATAGCCAAGAACATGGCACCAGTACAATAACACCCGGTCTCTATAGCCAAAAACATGGTTCTAGTTCAATAATACCCAAAACACTCAAATCAAGAGAGAGAGAGTCACGAGGAAACCCATCACAAATAAAAAAAAAACAAGTGACTGGCTGTTAATTATTTTTGTTACGCCGATGTTTGTTCGAGATACTGGGTTAGGTTATTCAGTGTTGTAAATAAATAATAAAATTAATGGTACTCTGTTAAGTTTTAAAAATAAATAACTATGTTTTTCAGTGAAACTAATATAATACTACTTGTTGGTTTAGTTTCTAATTCGGGACCATGTAATATTTGGTTTTAGTAAAAAATTTAAGATTATCTAGTAACTAAAATTTCATTAATTATTTCACAGAAAACTGCTAGCAGGTGTAGTATTTGCAGCGTCAGCACAAAGAGGACTTAACAGAGATATCATTTTGAGGCTGATATCAGAGGTATGTATAAAGTACCATTCCTAATATTGTTTTATTGTTTTCTCGTGTGTCTGATCTTGATCTAAATTAAATTTGTTGATTTCTAGCAAACAACGTCACCAACTCAAGGAGCAACGGGCGCACTCGATGAGATATCGCTTGCTTTACAAATGGCGCTGCTATATGCACTGGATTTATCAGTATTACATAGGTAAGCATTCTTTTCAAGCAAGGATAAGCAACGCTTGCCAAGGTTGGTCTGTGGATGGGTGACCATCTTAACATACCGAGTTTCCTCCGTGCCTCGGAAAGCACGTTAAGCCGTTGGTCCCGGCTGTCATTTGTAGATCTTTGGCAGTAGTTACTGGTTAGAAGCCAGTAAATCTGACTCCAGTCTTGCCAAGAAGCACCGTGTTACCCAGTTAATGGGTTGTGGAGGTCTGGTAGGCAGCCGCTTCACGTGAAACACAGGTATTCAGCTGAATCCGGTTTGACTGGAAGCCGACCCCAAATAGTTGGGAAAAGGCTAGGCAGATGATGATGACATAGGTAAGCATTCTGAATATTCAGATTCATTTCGGAACCTCATCATTATATCAGCCGAAATACCTCCACTGCTGGACGTAGTCTTCCCCTAAGTGTCGCCACAACAACCAGTCCTGTGCGTTTCGCTTTCATCAGCTAGGGCTACCCTCACCACGGCATCGGTCCACCTTGAGTCCTTCCAATAGAAGGAAACGTAATGGAAGTTATTTAGAGATGACGAATACAGGCTTTTATTTCTATATCAGAACCTCACTGTAACTTACAACTGGTTTCAAGCCTCAGAAATCAACACAGTCTGTCCTCAAAAAAGCTGCATACTAACATATTTAATTTTCAAACCAGACGCGAAGACGGCGAAGAGTTAGCCAAGAAGTTGCCCCTCATCCAAGACCCCGAGTTGATCTCCGTGCTCCTGGACGAGCTCTCAGGGTCTGCGGAACAAGGCCGAGGCTCCGGCGTGCGGGCGTTGTGTCAGCTGTCGCTTGGACTGGCGCTGGCCGCACTGAAGAGGGCGCCACAGTCGCTACTGAGGACGACTACTGCCCCACACTTGAAGTGTGAGCTCTTGGACCAGGATGAGATGCTCGTTGATGCTGCTATTGATGGGAAAGTAAGTAAAAAGTTATTTTTAGGCAAAATGTATTTACTTTATGTAAATCAGGTCTGAAATTGGCAAACAGAAGTTAGCTAAAAACTTGTAACTAAACTTTAATTACAGTGTTAACAGAATTTCACAAATGTTGCTTAATATATTATGTACTAGTTGACCCGCGCAACTTCGTCTGCGTTTCAATTTTCATTACTGCTCCGCTCCTATTGGTCTTAGCGTGATGATATACAGCCTATAGCCTTCCTCGATAAATGGGCTATCTAACACTGAAGAATCTGAGAAGTTCCTGAGATTAGCCCGTTCAAGTAAACAAAGAAACAAACTCTTCAACAAGGTGTTGTTTTGCATCCTCGTCAAATTTCAGGAGGTTTTCATAAAAGAAATAAATATTCAATTGAAAGTACGGTAGCGGGCAATAACTAATAAGCGCTGCTTTTTTTTGTTGCTGAAATTTAACAGTATTTCAGAATTAAACCCTTAATCCAATACAAAGAAAACAGAATCACCCGACTACGCACGCAGCGACGATGCAGCTGAGTGTGTGAGTGTCTTACCTACGAAATACTAGCGCGCGCGCGACCGAGCAATGACCGGTACATAATTTTACCTAATTTTTTTTCGAAAATCACCTGCATTATTGTCATAAATTTCGCTTGATAATTAACAAATTTTTGAGCATCGTTGGAATACGGAAATCTTAATAAAGACAGTAATACTAGTGCGCCAAAGAAAACTTCACTGACCTGTTATCAGATGGTAGTTTTGCTTTATCCTTCAACCTAAAGTTTTTGTAGTGATTTTGTTTTAATTGTGGATTAGTTGATTTGAAATTTTCCTTCCTACTTAACGGGCTTCGGACCGGCAATAATACTCGTACCTACCTTAATTGGTGTGCCGATCTACTAAGTCTAAAAATTTTTTCTACGTTTGACGGAAATGGGAAGACGTGTTAGTTAAGTGTAAGTACAGTCTGTGACCAACATTATCTGACCCACTAGACTATTATATGCTAATAGTCAAGTGGGTTAGCTTATGTTGGTCACATACTGTACGTGGTGATACTTTCGACTCTTAGGTATTTTAGACATAGTTACAAATTTGAAATTAACTTATTTACACTAATAAAATTGATTAAGCTAACAACGTAATTAAAAAATGTACAAATAAATAAATTACCTACTTAGTTACCCGGAGCCTGGAGGTATTGTTCAAAGTGGCCACCATCACACTCTTCGCACAATCGATCACGACGTAGCTGGTTTTCCTTCACACTAACACATTCGTTTTTAAAGTGTCGAAAGCACTAATGATCCTTGCACGTAATTCTGTTACACATGTCACTTCCTCCGTGTAAACTAACCTTTTAAAGTCTCCCCACAAATAATAGTCCAGAGGCGTCAGGTCCGGAGAACGCGGAGGCCAGGTCACAGGTCCTCCGCGACCGATCCAGTGGTCACCAAAACAGTTTACGCTTCAGTAGGCGAAACACGTTGGTGTGGTGCACTCCAGTGTTGACCAGCCTCCCGCGTGCTTGCCCGTGGGTCTCGCTGGAAGTATTCCAGGATGTCTTACTGAAAGGCGACAGGCAGGCCTACGCTGCCGCGAGCTTGAGCATCGGACTTCTTAGATTTTGGTGACTCTAGAATCATAAATCACGCAATAATCTGTCAGATTTCATTTTCATCTTTATTGCTAACGAATTAGGTTCAAGGTTCTGCACGCAAATACGCGCTTAGTCGTGGAGTTGCGGAAACCAGCCCGATTTACTTACTTATTTCCAAGTTCAAGGTTGATTGGGAAAATTTGACAGTGACGGGTAGCGTGATTTGCTTTCTGATGCTGCTATGCTAAAGTGGCCTTTAGAGACTCACATGTCAGTCTTGTAGAAAGTCACCAATATTCACAGCTCATCCTTATCATTTGTTTCAGGTATTCGAGTACCTAGACGAGGCGATCCTATCCTCCGACCTGGTGTCCAAGGAGGAGTACTACCAGCGCCGCATACACACACTCATCACGGACTTTATAGTGCTCATGCACTCCAAACTCATGGAGATGAGGGTCAAGTAAGTTGTCTACAATTTTTTAGCATACTAGCGTTTTGTACGCCTTTAGATCGGATACCATATCCCGTGGAACAATGTATTTTTGCAAGATACAATATTAGACTATGCCACTTACGCCAGATTAGCCCTTGAAATAAACGAAATACTTGGCCAGTTGTTTGGACAATTTTGCAGTAACTAGTCTTTAAAATTTCTTTTTTTTTTTGCATCTGCATTTTTATGACTACTCTTATATCTAGTTGACTGGTAGAGAATGTCCTTTGTGTTGCGTGAAGTTTTAATAAATATATTTTTTTTGTTTAAAAACACAATATTTTTAAACGGAAATACAATTTAATGCTGTTAAAAAAACATAGTCCACCCTGAAATAGTTGAGAAAACGTTATGCTTATCTCATTTGTAGTATGAATACTGCCTTATCCTTAGGGCCGACGAAGCCGCCCGCGCGGTACAGATGTACGCGTCGGAGGGGCTGACGCCCCCGGGCGGCTCGGGCGCGTCCCGCACGCGGCTGGACGCGCTGCTGCGCTGCGTGGAGCGCCTGTACAAGCACGACCCGCTGGGCCTGCGCCACGACTACTGGCAGGCCTGCCAGACGCACCAGCATCCGCATACACAGAGGTAAGCAGGACTGTTCATAACTTCTTAATTAAAGTTTCAATTACTCTCCGTACTTACAGTTAGTACCAACACGTGTAGAGTCAACAATATTTTATTTATTTGCTTTAAGTTAAGGTGACTTACGTGACTTAACCTCTCGCGCGTTTCTCGTACACATGGGTGTACAGTTCGCGTTAGCGTGGCTTGCCCCTCGGAAGTTAGGTTTGAGTGAAGTCCGCGCAGGTGCAATCGCGTAAAAAAGTGTTACGTTCCTAAAATATTTTTTTGTTTATACGTATTATACTATAAACAAGTAACAAAGACTACCAGTAACAATAAAATATCAAAAAGTAACACAACAAACACATACACCACAAGAAAACAAATCAAACTGTAAGAAATAAACAAAATAAATCATTAAAAACAATGACAACCTGTAACACTTTTCGCATCCACAGTCGTATTGCATCGAGCAAGCGGGACACGCTTATGCATCGAACTTATACGAGCGAGTGAGATGCCATTACACCCGCGCGTTTGTGCTAATCCACGCATGCGCGAGCTACCCGCGCATGCGTGGTTGTATGTTTGTTGTCAAATTGACGTCCTGCGCAGCCGATTGCGGCGTACTTTGCGGAGACAAGCTTGCGTGACAGGAACTGTACGAGAAACGCGCGAGAGGTTAAGATCCTATGACCCGTACCTGCGGCACAGTAGTTCTCCATCGCGAGCGGTCTTGAGCTTCACGTAATTCCGATGCTCGTCGCTTCTGCCAACACGGTGCGTCGCCAGGTTTGACGGGGATGTCCACGCTTTCTTTTCCCTTGAGGATTCCAATCCATGGCCGGTTTGGGAATATGATCGGGATCCTTCCGGAGCGTGTAACCAATCCACCTCCACTTACGACGCTCTCGTGGCATTTCTCCAACAGCTCTACTTTAGAGATCGTCCCGGGCCACTAAATCCCGAGGATACGGCGAAGGCATCGGTTGATGAAGACCTGGATTTGGCGTGAGATCTCCTTGGCTACCTTCCACGTTTCGCACCCGTAGAGCAGCACGGCTTTGACATCGGACCCGAAGACTTTGAGTTTGACTCTTCGGGTCAGTTTCCGTGATTGCCAGACAGGTTTCAGCTGCGCGAAGGTAGCTCGGGCTTTGGCAATCCGTGAAGTGATGTCGTCTGTTCCTCCAGTCTCCGACCCGACGCTCCCGAGGTAAGTAAACTTGTGGACGTGTTCCACTGCCTCTGTGCCGATAAGCAACGGTGTAGAATTCTTCAACCCTGTACGGAAGAATTCTTCAACTCTTGGGTCTTCCTGGTGTTAATTTTAAGATCGGTTTTCGCTGCTTCCTAGCACAGGTCGTTCAATTTTGATTGCATGTCGGCGTGTGTATGACTCAGCAGGCATAGGTCATCGGCGTAGTCTAGATCTTCCAAGACGCTGGATAATCCCCACTCTATCCCGCGGCGCCTTTTGTCATATATGCGAAGCATAATTCCGTCGAGAACGACTATGAAAAGAAGAGGCGAAAGGACGCAGCCTTGGCGGACACCAACATGCACTGCGATATCGTCCAAGATGAGGCCGTCGTGAGTCTCCTTGCAACAATATTTCTTGTTGGTGCTCTCCAACAGGCGGACCATTTTTGGCGGTAGCCCAATGTTCAGAAGGCGGGACCAGATACTGGACCACTTCAACGAGTCAAAGGTTTTTTCGAAGTCGAATAGGTAAATCTTCCTTCAAATTCAAATTCAAATTCAAAGCATTTTATTTCAAATAAACCATTCACAGGCACTTTTGAAACGTCAAGGTCGGTCAGTCAAAAACATGGAAGCTATTTGCACGTTCCAAAGCGTAGATCTCTATGGAGAAGAACGTGCAAGAAACTCCACGGACACTCTTTTAAATCATGTTCTGGTTTTACAAAATTTCAAGTTACATATACTTGTTGCTTCTGCATGTGAGGACAATGCAAAGGAAAAAAAAGGGCTTATTATAAGAATTTTAAATATAAAGATTAAAATAAGCCAATGGCAGTTAAGAGATGACCAGTCTCAACCGACGGCGCCTGTTTACGAACATGACGCGTGTATCGGCACCCTTCAGCTCAACCATTTCGAAGGGAACCGAATGATCAAACCCACGCGCCGCCATCAGCGAGACATTTGAGTGAGCATGACATGCTCTCAACCACCATGCTCGTTCATGTCCAACAAGTAAAACTATAACTACTCACATAAAATGTAAATGGTTTCATGGTACTCACATTTACAAAATTTGAAAAATATGCTTCTACTTTACACAAAACTATGGTTGTCTTTGACCAAATAATGAAAAATAAATTAATAAAGAGAACGATTAAGATCTTACATCAAAAAGAATAAATAAGTAATTAATATAATAATATAATTCGTATGTATATAAGAATAAATAAACGAAATAATGTAAGAACCTCTAAAAGGAGCGAGCATCTCTTCCAAATATAAAAACATAGAAACCTAAAAAGTGGACCTAAGCAGCTGTGACTGTGGAGCAGGACCAGCATTTAGCCAAGCGTTTTTATCGAGGATATAATCTTCCAGTTTATAATACGCTTGTCTACATAGTGTGCGTTTTATGCATGCTTTAAATTTTCTCTCATTCAGTTCGAGAATATCAACTGGTATTTTATTATAAAATTTAATACAGTACCCCATAAAAGAAGTGTGTACTTTGGCCAATCTGAATCGGGGTTGATCTAATTTGTTCCTATTTCTAGTGTTAAAATTATGCCTGTCACTAATCTTGCTAAAGAGATGAAGATTTTTCCGAACATACATAATATTTTCGTAAATGTATTGACAAGGTACCGTCATGATGTTGATATCCTTAAACAGTTCTCTTAGGGAATCACGCCGACGGAGATTGTAAATGGCTCTGATGGCTCTTTTCTGCAGGATAAATATAGACTCGATATCTGCAGCACGTCCCCATAATAAGATACCGTAAGACATGATACTATGAAAGTAACTAAAATAGACCAGCCTCGCGGTATCTATATCGGTAAATTGACGGATTTTTCTGACAGCGTATGCTGCTGAACTTAGCCGTCCCGCAAGAGATGTTAAATGAGGACCCCATTGTAGCCTTGAGTCAAGCGTAATCCCCAGGAAAACCGTGTTTTCGACGAATTCAAGTTTCTCCTTGTTCAATACTATGTCGCAATCATTTCTTTTAACGTTCGGTAAGGCAAATCTGATGCATTTAGTTTTTTTCCCATTTAATACTAAATTATTAGCAGTAAACCAATTTTGGACCTGCTGTAGGGCGTTATTTACGTCGTCAAGATTTATGGAACGTCTATCTATCTTAAAAATTAAGGACGTATCGTCAGCAAATAATACCATATGAGGTTGATTTTTTAAAAGATGGGGTAGATCATTAATATATACTAGAAAGAGGAAAGGACCCAAAATAGAGCCTTGTGGTACCCCCATTTTGACTTTTAAACCCCGTGAATTGACACCATTTATTTGAACTTGCTGCTGTCTATCATTTAAGTAAGATTTTATTAGACTGAGTGCAAGTTTACCTAGTCCGTAATGTCCTAGCTTTAGGAGCAAGGTTTCGTGATTTACACAATCAAATGCCTTGGAGAGGTCACAAAAGATTCCTATGGCATCTTGTGCCTCTTCCCACGCTGAGTATATGTGTTTTAACAACGTGGCACCAGCGTCAGTCGTACAACGACCCCTGGTAAAACCATACTGTTGATCGTGTAAAATTTTATTGATGTTAAAATGATTGAGCATCTGATTGAGCATTACTTTTTCAAACACTTTGCTAAAAACCGGCAAAACAGATACAGGTCTATAATTATTGGTGTCTTTGCTGTCGCCCGATTTAAATAGTGGTATAACCTTACTATATTTCATTATATCCGGAAAGACTCCTTGGTCTACACATAAATTAAATATTAAAGCCAAGTATGGTGCTATAGTTTCAATTATGGACGTGCACACTTTAATAGACATTCCCCATATGTCTACGGTCAATTTGATTTTGATTTGCCGGAAAGCTTTTATGACTGTCACAGGGTTGATATGTTTGCTTTGGCTTTGCCATTCTGTTGCCTGCTCCAGTATGATACGGAGAGTGTTGATCTGGTCCGTGCACGAGCGGTTCGATCGAAAACCAGCCTGCTACCTCCGAAGTAGGGGTTCCACGGCCTTCGACAGCCTATCCAGAAATATTTTGCAGAAGACTTTGGAGAGAATAGACAGCAAGCAGCCTCTCCAATTATCGCATTGACATTGATCACCTTTCCAGGGTACGGTAATTAAAAGCCCAGTCATCCGGTAGTTCTTCAATACGTCGAACACGGACGCTAAGTCGGCTTGTAGCATTTCCACAGTTATTATTATCGGCAACACTGTTCTTGCTGCATATTAATGATCTGCTTAAACCCGGTACCTTTGGGTATGCAGACGACAGCACTGTTGCTGAGAGATACGTGTCCGACGCACGAGCTGGTGGGTCGCAGATCCGGTCTCTCCGGGAGGCAATGGTTGACCGCTTGAACGTGTCCTTACAGGCAGTCTCAGAATGGGGCGATGCCAATCTGGTCAAGTTCAATGCTGCTAAGACCCAAGCGTGTCTATTTTCCGCCAAAAGGAGCCAATTCCACCCAGCTCCATCTTTCCGAGGTTTAACCGTGCCGATAACCGACCAACTTGAGCTTCTTGGGGTTACATTAACATCTACTCTCAATTTTGGCCCTTACATAGAGGCAAAAGCCCAAGTGGCTGCAAAGAAATTGGGGATTCTGGCAAAGGTGAGACGATACTTCACGCCGGAACAGCTGCTTAAACTCTATCATGCGCAAGTTCGATCGTGTATGGAGTACTGCTCTCATCTTTGGGATGGATCTGCCAGATACCAACTTGATGCCCTTGAGTCAATTGAGAAACGAGCCAAGAGGATCATCGGCAATGAGAGGCTTGTCGCGACGAAGCTCCAAAGTCTGGAACATCGACGACGAGTTGCTAGCCTGTCGGTTTTCTACCGGTTGCATTTTGGGGAATGTGCGACGGAATTGCATAATTTAATTCCGCCAAGCCCGTTCCATCATCGGACCACAAGACGAACGGCGATGCGCCACCGGTACACGGTGGATATCCCACCCATACGCACAAAACGTTTTGGTAACACATTCATAATGCGTACAGCTAAGGAGTGGAATTCCCTGCCGGAGTCTGTGTTTCCTGATAGCTACAACCTGGGAGTCTTTAAATCAAGAGTGAATAGGTTATTTCTAGGCAAGCGTGCTCCATCTTCGACCACATCATCACTTACCATCAGGTGAGATAGTGGTCAAACGCGTGCCTATGTTTAGTAAAAAAAAAAAAAAAATATTAGGTCGAGTCCGGGTGCTTTGCCTGTCTTCAAAAAGAGGACCGCTTCAGCCACTTCGGAAGCTGACGGTGGTTCCGTGTTGATGTTGAGGAGCCGTGGCGATGAGAAACTGACCTATAGAGCGTCAGGTGTCGAAGCTGCTGAACGTCGGAAGCCTTCCTCAAAGTGTTGGCGCCATCGAAGTATCCGCCCTTCTGCCGTCACAATGGGCTGCCCCTCTTTCGGTTTTAGTGGCTTCTTTTTGCGCCTGCTGTTTCCTGCCAAGGACTTTTTGGCTTTGTACAGCTTTTTAAAGTTGCCGGTGTTTGCAGTATGTTGAGCACTATCAGCAATATTATCACAAGCTAGAACAAGTCCAGTAACCCTACACTCCCCCCAGGTCGGGCGGGCGCGCGGCCACGCTGTACAAGTTCGTGCGGCTGTCGGGCGAGGTGCTGTGCGGCGCGCTGCTGGCCGCCTACCTGCGCGCGCTGGCCAGCCTGGCCGTGCCGCGCCACACGTGGGCGCTGCTGGCCAAGCGGGACGCGCTGTCCGCCTACCACCTGCTCACTGCGCTCGCCAGATATCATAGGTTTGTATGCAGCAACGATCACATTCATGGTTGAAAATTAGTACTTGACACGAGGTTGCCGAAATGTGAACTCATCTGTCATTGTGCCGAATATCGTAACCGCCAATGCCAAAAGCTTCGACGACCATCTATCGAAGCTGGCGTTGCACGATTGGATAAAAGGTCTGATAAAAAGACAGCACTTGAAACGGCTCGTATTGTGAGGATGTTCCTTTCTCGACACCGACCGAATACTAATTTTTTGAATGATTTTTATGCATTTTGATAATGTACAGTAACCTGCGCGCTGACCCGGCGCCGTTCTCCAACCACGTGCACTCGTCGTCGCTGGGCGCCTCCGCCATCGTCACGCCCGCCGCCAGGCCCGGCAAGATGTTAGTGAGGCAGGAGGAAGTGAGTATCATTATATACAGTAACCTGCGCACACACCCACACCCGGCAAGATGTTAGTGAGGCAGGAGGAAGTGAGTATCATTATGTACAGTAACCTGCGCACACACCCACACCCGGCAAGATGTTAGTGAGGCAGGAGGAAGTGAGTATCATTATGTACAGTAACCTGCGCACACACCCACACCCGGCAAGATGTTAGTGAGGCAGGAGGAAGTGAGTATCATTATGTACAGTAACTTGCGCGCACACCCACACCCGACAAGATGTTAGTGAGGCAGGAGGAAGTGAGTATCATTATGTACAGTAACCTGCGCACACACCCACACCCGGCAAGATGTTAGTGAGGCAGGAGGAAGTGAGTATCATTATGTACAGTAACCTGCGCACACACCCACACCCGGCAAGATGTTAGTGAGGCAGGAGGAAGTGAGTATCATTATGTACAGTAACCTGCGCACACACTCACACCCGGCAAGATGTTAGTGAGGCAGGAGGAAGTGAGTATCATTATGTACAGTAACCTGCGCACACACCCACACCCGGCAAGATGTTAGTGAGGCAGGAGGAAGTGAGTATCATTATGTACAGTAACCTGCTCACACACCCACACCCGGCAAGATGTTAGTGAGGCAGGAGGAAGTGAGTATCATTATGTACAGTAACCTGCGCACACACCCACACCCAGCAAGATGTTAGTGAGGCAGGAGGAAGTGAGTATCATTATGTACAGTAACCTGCGCACACACCCACACCCAGCAAGATGTTAGTGAGGCAGGAGGAAGTGAGTATCATTATGTACAGTAACCTGCGCACACACCCACACCCAGCAAGATGTTAGTGAGGCAGGAGGAAGTGAGTATCATTATGTACAGTAACCTGCGCACACACCCACACCCAGCAAGATGTTAGTGAGGCAGGAGGAAGTGAGTATCATTATGTACAGTAACCTGCGCACACACCCACACCCGGCAAGATGTTAGTGAGGCAGGAAGAAGTGAGTATCATTATGTACAGTAACCTGCGCACACACTCACACCCAGCAAGATGTTAGTGAGGCAGGAGGAAGTGAGTATCATTATGTACAGTAACCTGCGCACACACCCACACCCGGCAAGATGTTAGTGAGGCAGGAGGAAGTGAGTATCATTATGTACAGTAACCTGCGCCAGACGTTTTTGGCTTGCTGGTGACTGCGGTTTCCTATTTTGTCTGTCTTTATTAGCTGTACTAAATACATAAATAAGTTATATGTTTGTAATATTTCTAGGTGGAGGCTCTAATAGCCGCTCTAAAGCTAATAGCAAGCGTAGCACGCGAGGACCACGCCGCGTGTGCCGCTATTTGTGAGAACCTCCAGTGGGACGCCGTCAACTGCATGTTCGGTGAGTAAAGTTTTAACAGTCCACTAGTCCGTCTTTATGTCAAGAGTGAATAGGTTACTTCTAGGCCAGCGTGCTCCATCTTCGACTACATCATCGCTTACCATAAGGAAAGATAGTGGTCAAACGCAATCTATCAAAAGTAAAAAAAGAAAAAAAAATATGTAGAGCATGTCTTGATTCTGATTACTATTGATGGGCACATATTTGACCAAAACTCACCTGATGGTGAGTGATGATGTGGTCGAAAATGGAGAATGCTTGCCTAGAAGTAAACTATTCACTCTTGACTTAAAGAGTCCCTGTTTGTAGCTATCGGGAATCACAGCTTAGCTGTATACACTATGAATGTGTTCCCAAAACGTTTTGTGCGCCAATAATAGTCATACACCGAATTTTCGTGATGCGCGTATCGTTAGCGGCAAAAACCCCACCAGGGTGGGATGTCTCGTCCGTGCCGGTAGCGCATCGCGGTATGTTTTGTGGTCCGATTATAGAATGGGCTTGGCGGAATTAAACTTGTAAGTACAATTCCGTCGCACACACAGAATGCGACCGATCTGACAGGCCAGCGGTGGCCAGCGACTTTAGAATTTCGACTCGACGAACCTATCATTGCCGATCATCATCAAATTCAAATTCAAATTCAAAGCATTTTATTTCAAATAAACCATTCACAGGCACTTTTGAAACGTCAAGGTCGGTCAGTCAAAAACATGGAAGCTATTTGCACGTTCCAAAGCGTAGATCTCTATGGAGAAGAACGTGCAAGAAACTCCACGGACACTCTTTTAAATCATGTTCTGGTTTTATAAAATTTCAAGTTACATATACTTGTTGCTTCTGCATGTGAGGACAATGCAAAGGGAAAAAAAAGGGCTTATTATAAGAATTTTAAATATAAAGATTAAAATAAGCCAATGGCATTTAAGAGATGACCAGTCTCAACCGACGGCGCCTGTTCACGAACATGACGCGTGTATCGGCACCTTTCAGCTCAACCATTTCGAAGGGAACCGAATGATCAAACCCACGCGCCGCCATCAGCGAGACATTTGAGTGAGCTCTCAACCACCATGCTCGTTCATGTCCAACAAGTAAAACTATAACTACTCACATAAAATGTAAATGGTTTCATGGTACTCACATTTACAAAATTTGAAAAATATGCTTCTACTTTACACAAAACTATGGTTGTCAATGACCAAATAATGAAAAATAAATTAATAAAGAGAATGATTAAGTTCTTACATCAAAAATAATAAATAAGTAATTAATATAATAATATAATTTGTATGTATATAAGAATAAATAAACGAAATAATGTAAGAACCTCTAAAAGGAGCGAGCATCTCTTCCAAATATAAAAACATAAAAACCTAAAAAGTGGACCTAAGCAGCTGTGACTGTAGAGCAGGACCAGTATTTAGACCAGCATCTTGCCTCGTTTCAAATCTTTGTTCAGTGGTAGTCCGGTCAAAATAGACATTTCAAATAACAATAACTCCGACAGAGCTGAATTTTGGTAGAGACCTTGGGTACACCAGTAAAACTAAAGTGCCAAAGTCCTCATCGATCCCTTTGATTTTGACCTTGAAGTCAACTTTCTTTGCACACATGTGATCGATGGGGACTTTGTCTTTTAATTTCTACTGGTGTACCCAAGGTCTCTACTAAAATTTAGCTCTGTCGTGTGAGTTTTTGTTATTTGACCACTATTTTTATGTCTAATCTGACCGGAATATGGTTGATATGCCTCGCAACGTTGGTATCATCGTCATCGGTCCCACAAGGTAGACCGATGACGTGGTGAATGATGGTCGCGGGTAGCCGATGGATGCGGGACGCGGAAGACCGGTCGTTGTGAGGCCTACGTCTTGCGGCTGATATGATGATGATGGTTGGTAAGCTCTACATGGTTATGGGCAGGTCTGATCTGCTGCCACATCCCGCTGCAGCTGAAAGCTGAGCTGTGCACCACGTTGGCAGCGCTGGGCGGCACGCCGGCCACCGCGGGCCGCGTGTGGGCGGCGCTGGAGGCCGCGCATCTCGTGTCCACCACCAACGACAAGAGAGCGCTCAACGCTGAGTTACATGAGGTTTGTGCTTTACGTTTCTGGAGGGCTACTCTCGAAGCCCGATGTCCGTAGTTTCGGGCTTATTTGTGGGCGTTTTCTACGCCGTATCATCTAACCACTAAGAATTAATGACAACATGATTTATCAGTCACTGTCAAATTGTGTTATATTTCAATATTTTAATATGGCAAGCGAAGCTGATGTCGACTATTCTGCCAATGTCTAAAGTAGATTGGAGAAGCAAGTGTGTGTGGTAGATGAACGGTAAAAAAAGGACTTGATTTTTTGATTGGTCTGTACCAGTTGAAAACTTCCTGGGTTAGTAAGGGACTGAAACAAACAAAAAAATAGAGATACATAAATATTATAATTAAATTGTTAGAACATTAAAGTTATGTGCATTAAATGCCACATCCACATAAAGGGTAATTTGGGGAGCTGTATGACTTATAGTTTAAGCAGTTCTGGAGAGGGATATGTTAAAAGGGAGGGAATGTTAATCGGAAGAGGAATCTTAAATTTGGGAAGTCGGTCATATAAATCGAGTGAGGGGATTTTATTGGAACATTCGAAGAATATGTGGTCCAAAGTACCCTCTTCCATTCCGCACTCGCAGAAAGAGGAATCGCGTATGCGTATTTCTTGCAAAAAAACGGGGGTGCAACAAAAACCTATGCGGATTCTACAAAGGACAGATATAACAGTTTTAGAAACCTTTCGGAAACCAAAGAACCATGGTTTTGGTTTTATTATCGGTTGGACCGCGTAGAAAAACCTGCCTTTCTTTTTGCTGGATGTATTCCACTGTTCCTGCCAAGAACTCTGGAGATCGAATTTTGGGAAGGACGACAGATCATAGCTCAGATGGGTGTTGTCTGAGGGAACATGCATCTTTAGCCAAAGCATCAACATATTCGTTGTCCTTGATGCCACAATGACTAGGTATCCAAACTAGCTGAACATCTTTTTGACTCTTAGCGCAGGAAAGCAAGGACTTTTTGATTTTTAAAATAAGGGGGTTGTGTAGTTTGCTTTTAAAAGGACTTTGACTTAAAGCTTGCAGGCAGCTAAGAGAATCCGTAAAAATACCTGCTTTTTCAATGTTAGTGTGTGACTGTATAAAAAGACAAGCTTCTAATATAGCCACACACTCACCAGTGTATACGGAAGACTCCTTAGGGCATTTAAATTGTAATATGATACTGGAGCTTTGGTAATATACCGCGGATCCAGTGTTATTATCCGTAGTTAATTTGGAAGCGTCAGTAAAAAATAGTTGAAAACCATTCCAACGTTCGCCCACTGCCGCATTGAAGGCCGAATTCGCTGATGGGGATTTTTTGGAAATATTAATATTATAGAAGATTTTGGGGGTATAACATAAGACTTCTTAAGAGAAGTTAAATAGCGGTAACCGTGGATACTGAAAGTTGGGACATGTAAGATTTTTTATTTTTCTAAAGGCTTTTAGTAATAGAGGGATGTCTTTATTTTTCCAGTAATTTGAACTTCTGATTGGGACATCTAACTCATTTAGCTATAAGGGGATGGGAAGATCTAGAAATTGTCAAATTGTGTTGTTATTCATTCTTAGTTTCGGTTAGGGACTAATCGTAAGTCTGTAGGTGATACTGTGTAGAAACCCGCAACTAAGACCGAAAATACGGACTTCGGGCTTAGAGAGTAGCCCCCTGAAGTTAGATTTTGAATTATTTGTTTGTCCTGAATGAATGGACGATGAATGAAGATGTAAGACGAAGTTTTTATATTGAAGTAGAAAAAAAAGTGTTTTTTATAGTATTCAAATACCTTATTGTCTGCGTTTTGCTTGAAATAACTGCGGTTTTAAAAAGGCCACTTTAGCAGAATCAGAAAGCACATCACGCTACCCAACACTGTCAATTTTTTGTAATCAACGTTGAATGTAATGTGTTAGCGATTAAGATGAAAATGTGACATATTGTTATATGGTTAATATTATAACTCTAATATGATTCTGCTAAAGAGGCGTTTTTAGACCCGCTGATGTCATGTTATCTTGTAATTTGACGTGTATGTTGCGTGTTCGGCGCGCAGGTGGAGTGTCGCATCGAGGAGTACCCGCTGTCCCGCGCCTTCCTGTCGCTGCTGGACGCGCTGTGCGGCGCCGCGCCACTGCCGCGCGCGCTGGGAGCCGGCGCGCGCGCGCCCGGCCTCGACCCCTACGTGGAGCACGCGCTCAACAGGTTGGCGCTGCCCGCGCCGCACAGGCCCTACGCCAAGCCCACCGAGAAGTGGCAGGTAAGTGCGGCCACAGCTTTACTATATAGTCAGACTAGTCGACCCGCGCATCTTGTCTGCTCCACTCCTGTTGGTCGCCCGGCCTCGACCCCTACGTGGAGCACGCGCTCAACAGGTTGGCGCTGCCCGCGCCGCACAGGCCCTACGCCAAGCCCACCGAGAAGTGGCAGGTAAGTGCGGCCACAGCTTTACTATATAGTCAGACTAGTCGACCCGCGCATCTTGTCTGCTCCACTCCTGTTGGTCGCCCGGCCTCGACCCCTACGTGGAGCACGCGCTCAACAGGTTGGCGCTGCCCGCGCCGCACAGGCCCTACGCCAAGCCCACCGAGAAGTGGCAGGTAAGTGCGGCCACAGCTTTACTATATAGTCAGACTAGTCGACCCGCGCATCTTGTCTGCTCCACTCCTGTTGGTCGCCCGGCCTCGACCCCTACGTGGAGCACGCGCTCAACAGGTTGGCGCTGCCCGCGCCGCACAGGCCCTACGCCAAGCCCACCGAGAAGTGGCAGGTAAGTGCGGCCACAGCTTTACTATATAGTCAGACTAGTCGACCCGCGCATCTTGTCTGCTCCACTCCTGTTGGTCGCCCGGCCTCGACCCCTACGTGGAGCACGCGCTCAACAGGTTGGCGCTGCCCGCGCCGCACAGGCCCTACGCCAAGCCCACCGAGAAGTGGCAGGTAAGTGCGGCCACAGCTTTACTATATAGTCAGACTAGTCGACCCGCGCATCTTGTCTGCTCCACTCCTGTTGGTCGCCCGGCCTCGACCCCTACGTGGAGCACGCGCTCAACAGGTTGGCGCTGCCCGCGCCGCACAGGCCCTACGCCAAGCCCACCGAGAAGTGGCAGGTAAGTGCGGCCACAGCTTTACTATATAGTCAGACTAGTCGACCCGCGCATCTTGTCTGCTCCACTCCTGTTGGTCGCCCGGCCTCGACCCCTACGTGGAGCACGCGCTCAACAGGTTGGCGCTGCCCGCGCCGCACAGGCCCTACGCCAAGCCCACCGAGAAGTGGCAGGTAAGTGCGGCCACAGCTTTACTATATAGTCAGACTAGTCGACCCGCGCATCTTGTCTGCTCCACTCCTGTTGGTCGCCCGGCCTCGACCCCTACGTGGAGCACGCGCTCAACAGGTTGGCGCTGCCCGCGCCGCACAGGCCCTACGCCAAGCCCACCGAGAAGTGGCAGGTAAGTGCGGCCACAGCTTTACTATATAGTCAGACTAGTCGACCCGCGCATCTTGTCTGCTCCACTCCTGTTGGTCGCCCGGCCTCGACCCCTACGTGGAGCACGCGCTCAACAGGTTGGCGCTGCCCGCGCCGCACAGGCCCTACGCCAAGCCCACCGAGAAGTGGCAGGTAAGTGCGGCCACAGCTTTACTATATAGTCAGACTAGTCGACCCGCGCATCTTGTCTGCTCCACTCCTGTTGGTCGCCCGGCCTCGACCCCTACGTGGAGCACGCGCTCAACAGGTTGGCGCTGCCCGCGCCGCACAGGCCCTACGCCAAGCCCACCGAGAAGTGGCAGGTAAGTGCGGCCACAGCTTTACTATATAGTCAGACTAGTCGACCCGCGCATCTTGTCTGCTCCACTCCTGTTGGTCGCCCGGCCTCGACCCCTACGTGGAGCACGCGCTCAACAGGTTGGCGCTGCCCGCGCCGCACAGGCCCTACGCCAAGCCCACCGAGAAGTGGCAGGTAAGTGCGGCCACAGCTTTACTATATAGTCAGACTAGTCGACCCGCGCATCTTGTCTGCTCCACTCCTGTTGGTCGCCCGGCCTCGACCCCTACGTGGAGCACGCGCTCAACAGGTTGGCGCTGCCCGCGCCGCACAGGCCCTACGCCAAGCCCACCGAGAAGTGGCAGGTAAGTGCGGCCACAGCTTTACTATATAGTCAGACTAGTCGACCCGCGCATCTTGTCTGCTCCACTCCTGTTGGTCGCCCGGCCTCGACCCCTACGTGGAGCACGCGCTCAACAGGTTGGCGCTGCCCGCGCCGCACAGGCCCTACGCCAAGCCCACCGAGAAGTGGCAGGTAAGTGCGGCCACAGCTTTACTATATAGTCAGACTAGTCGACCCGCGCATCTTGTCTGCTCCACTCCTGTTGGTCGCCCGGCCTCGACCCCTACGTGGAGCACGCGCTCAACAGGTTGGCGCTGCCCGCGCCGCACAGGCCCTACGCCAAGCCCACCGAGAAGTGGCAGGTAAGTGCGGCCACAGCTTTACTATATAGTCAGACTAGTCGACCCGCGCATCTTGTCTGCTCCACTCCTGTTGGTCGCCCGGCCTCGACCCCTACGTGGAGCACGCGCTCAACAGGTTGGCGCTGCCCGCGCCGCACAGGCCCTACGCCAAGCCCACCGAGAAGTGGCAGGTAAGTGCGGCCACAGCTTTACTATATAGTCAGACTAGTCGACCCGCGCATCTTGTCTGCTCCACTCCTGTTGGTCGCCCGGCCTCGACCCCTACGTGGAGCACGCGCTCAACAGGTTGGCGCTGCCCGCGCCGCACAGGCCCTACGCCAAGCCCACCGAGAAGTGGCAGGTAAGTGCGGCCACAGCTTTACTATATAGTCAGACTAGTCGACCCGCGCATCTTGTCTGCTCCACTCCTGTTGGTCGCCCGGCCTCGACCCCTACGTGGAGCACGCGCTCAACAGGTTGGCGCTGCCCGCGCCGCACAGGCCCTACGCCAAGCCCACCGAGAAGTGGCAGGTAAGTGCGGCCACAGCTTTACTATATAGTCAGACTAGTCGACCCGCGCATCTTGTCTGCTCCACTCCTGTTGGTCGCCCGGCCTCGACCCCTACGTGGAGCACGCGCTCAACAGGTTGGCGCTGCCCGCGCCGCACAGGCCCTACGCCAAGCCCACCGAGAAGTGGCAGGTAAGTGCGGCCACAGCTTTACTATATAGTCAGACTAGTCGACCCGCGCATCTTGTCTGCTCCACTCCTGTTGGTCGCCCGGCCTCGACCCCTACGTGGAGCACGCGCTCAACAGGTTGGCGCTGCCCGCGCCGCACAGGCCCTACGCCAAGCCCACCGAGAAGTGGCAGGTAAGTGCGGCCACAGCTTTACTATATAGTCAGACTAGTCGACCCGCGCATCTTGTCTGCTCCACTCCTGTTGGTCGCCCGGCCTCGACCCCTACGTGGAGCACGCGCTCAACAGGTTGGCGCTGCCCGCGCCGCACAGGCCCTACGCCAAGCCCACCGAGAAGTGGCAGGTAAGTGCGGCCACAGCTTTACTATATAGTCAGACTAGTCGACCCGCGCATCTTGTCTGCTCCACTCCTGTTGGTCGCCCGGCCTCGACCCCTACGTGGAGCACGCGCTCAACAGGTTGGCGCTGCCCGCGCCGCACAGGCCCTACGCCAAGCCCACCGAGAAGTGGCAGGTAAGTGCGGCCACAGCTTTACTATATAGTCAGACTAGTCGACCCGCGCATCTTGTCTGCTCCACTCCTGTTGGTCGCCCGGCCTCGACCCCTACGTGGAGCACGCGCTCAACAGGTTGGCGCTGCCCGCGCCGCACAGGCCCTACGCCAAGCCCACCGAGAAGTGGCAGGTAAGTGCGGCCACAGCTTTACTATATAGTCAGACTAGTCGACCCGCGCATCTTGTCTGCTCCACTCCTGTTGGTCGCCCGGCCTCGACCCCTACGTGGAGCACGCGCTCAACAGGTTGGCGCTGCCCGCGCCGCACAGGCCCTACGCCAAGCCCACCGAGAAGTGGCAGGTAAGTGCGGCCACAGCTTTACTATATAGTCAGACTAGTCGACCCGCGCATCTTGTCTGCTCCACTCCTGTTGGTCGCCCGGCCTCGACCCCTACGTGGAGCACGCGCTCAACAGGTTGGCGCTGCCCGCGCCGCACAGGCCCTACGCCAAGCCCACCGAGAAGTGGCAGGTAAGTGCGGCCACAGCTTTACTATATAGTCAGACTAGTCGACCCGCGCATCTTGTCTGCTCCACTCCTGTTGGTCGCCCGGCCTCGACCCCTACGTGGAGCACGCGCTCAACAGGTTGGCGCTGCCCGCGCCGCACAGGCCCTACGCCAAGCCCACCGAGAAGTGGCAGGTAAGTGCGGCCACAGCTTTACTATATAGTCAGACTAGTCGACCCGCGCATCTTGTCTGCTCCACTCCTGTTGGTCGCCCGGCCTCGACCCCTACGTGGAGCACGCGCTCAACAGGTTGGCGCTGCCCGCGCCGCACAGGCCCTACGCCAAGCCCACCGAGAAGTGGCAGGTAAGTGCGGCCACAGCTTTACTATATAGTCAGACTAGTCGACCCGCGCATCTTGTCTGCTCCACTCCTGTTGGTCGCCCGGCCTCGACCCCTACGTGGAGCACGCGCTCAACAGGTTGGCGCTGCCCGCGCCGCACAGGCCCTACGCCAAGCCCACCGAGAAGTGGCAGGTAAGTGCGGCCACAGCTTTACTATATAGTCAGACTAGTCGACCCGCGCATCTTGTCTGCTCCACTCCTGTTGGTCGCCCGGCCTCGACCCCTACGTGGAGCACGCGCTCAACAGGTTGGCGCTGCCCGCGCCGCACAGGCCCTACGCCAAGCCCACCGAGAAGTGGCAGGTAAGTGCGGCCACAGCTTTACTATATAGTCAGACTAGTCGACCCGCGCATCTTGTCTGCTCCACTCCTGTTGGTCGCCCGGCCTCGACCCCTACGTGGAGCACGCGCTCAACAGGTTGGCGCTGCCCGCGCCGCACAGGCCCTACGCCAAGCCCACCGAGAAGTGGCAGGTAAGTGCGGCCACAGCTTTACTATATAGTCAGACTAGTCGACCCGCGCATCTTGTCTGCTCCACTCCTGTTGGTCGCCCGGCCTCGACCCCTACGTGGAGCACGCGCTCAACAGGTTGGCGCTGCCCGCGCCGCACAGGCCCTACGCCAAGCCCACCGAGAAGTGGCAGGTAAGTGCGGCCACAGCTTTACTATATAGTCAGACTAGTCGACCCGCGCATCTTGTCTGCTCCACTCCTGTTGGTCGCCCGGCCTCGACCCCTACGTGGAGCACGCGCTCAACAGGTTGGCGCTGCCCGCGCCGCACAGGCCCTACGCCAAGCCCACCGAGAAGTGGCAGGTAAGTGCGGCCACAGCTTTACTATATAGTCAGACTAGTCGACCCGCGCATCTTGTCTGCTCCACTCCTGTTGGTCGCCCGGCCTCGACCCCTACGTGGAGCACGCGCTCAACAGGTTGGCGCTGCCCGCGCCGCACAGGCCCTACGCCAAGCCCACCGAGAAGTGGCAGGTAAGTGCGGCCACAGCTTTACTATATAGTCAGACTAGTCGACCCGCGCATCTTGTCTGCTCCACTCCTGTTGGTCGCCCGGCCTCGACCCCTACGTGGAGCACGCGCTCAACAGGTTGGCGCTGCCCGCGCCGCACAGGCCCTACGCCAAGCCCACCGAGAAGTGGCAGGTAAGTGCGGCCACAGCTTTACTATATAGTCAGACTAGTCGACCCGCGCATCTTGTCTGCTCCACTCCTGTTGGTCGCCCGGCCTCGACCCCTACGTGGAGCACGCGCTCAACAGGTTGGCGCTGCCCGCGCCGCACAGGCCCTACGCCAAGCCCACCGAGAAGTGGCAGGTAAGTGCGGCCACAGCTTTACTATATAGTCAGACTAGTCGACCCGCGCATCTTGTCTGCTCCACTCCTGTTGGTCGCCCGGCCTCGACCCCTACGTGGAGCACGCGCTCAACAGGTTGGCGCTGCCCGCGCCGCACAGGCCCTACGCCAAGCCCACCGAGAAGTGGCAGGTAAGTGCGGCCACAGCTTTACTATATAGTCAGACTAGTCGACCCGCGCATCTTGTCTGCTCCACTCCTGTTGGTCGCCCGGCCTCGACCCCTACGTGGAGCACGCGCTCAACAGGTTGGCGCTGCCCGCGCCGCACAGGCCCTACGCCAAGCCCACCGAGAAGTGGCAGGTAAGTGCGGCCACAGCTTTACTATATAGTCAGACTAGTCGACCCGCGCATCTTGTCTGCTCCACTCCTGTTGGTCGCCCGGCCTCGACCCCTACGTGGAGCACGCGCTCAACAGGTTGGCGCTGCCCGCGCCGCACAGGCCCTACGCCAAGCCCACCGAGAAGTGGCAGGTAAGTGCGGCCACAGCTTTACTATATAGTCAGACTAGTCGACCCGCGCATCTTGTCTGCTCCACTCCTGTTGGTCGCCCGGCCTCGACCCCTACGTGGAGCACGCGCTCAACAGGTTGGCGCTGCCCGCGCCGCACAGGCCCTACGCCAAGCCCACCGAGAAGTGGCAGGTAAGTGCGGCCACAGCTTTACTATATAGTCAGACTAGTCGACCCGCGCATCTTGTCTGCTCCACTCCTGTTGGTCGCCCGGCCTCGACCCCTACGTGGAGCACGCGCTCAACAGGTTGGCGCTGCCCGCGCCGCACAGGCCCTACGCCAAGCCCACCGAGAAGTGGCAGGTAAGTGCGGCCACAGCTTTACTATATAGTCAGACTAGTCGACCCGCGCATCTTGTCTGCTCCACTCCTGTTGGTCGCCCGGCCTCGACCCCTACGTGGAGCACGCGCTCAACAGGTTGGCGCTGCCCGCGCCGCACAGGCCCTACGCCAAGCCCACCGAGAAGTGGCAGGTAAGTGCGGCCACAGCTTTACTATACAGAGTTGATACGACAGAGGGGCATTAAATTAAACTACGTATACTATACGTGTTCAGTATTAATTCGATACGGTACAAAAACAAAAAGCGCCATAAAGGAGAAAATATTTTTTTCAAACAAATTAAATAGCTTGCAAATCCGAATAAAACGCAACCACCCTTTGTAAAAAAATTACACTGACCTTAGATACCGCTAGGTAACAAAGCGGCAACGTCGCGCGCGCCGGAGCGCGGTGTGCGGTATCTCGTGTGCTCGGCGGGGGCCGGGGCGGGGGGGCGGCCGGCGACTTAGTCCTCCGCTCGCACTGGCTTTTATGTTAGGTAACGTTTTGAAGTACGCGCACAAAAACAAACACACTAAATTTTTAAATTTTTGATGTGTCCTCCATTCACATTGATGCACAAATTATACCGACGGAGAATATTGTTATTTATTTTTCTAATTAGATCACTGTCCGTCCTTTGATTTGTGAAATGCTAAAATAATCCTATTTTTTAACTCATCAATTGTATTTACCTCTGAGGCATACACTTCACCCTTAATGTAACCCCACAAAAAGAAATCCATGGGAGTGAGGTCCGGAGATACTAATACTAAATAATAATAATCCCAAGTTACGTGTCCTATCACCATAAAAAACAGTCAATCACAAAAAAAAAAACACTAATACTAAATAATAATAATCCCAAGTTACGTGTCCTCTCACAATAACAAAATAAAATTACAATTGTTTGCGCGCGAATTCCACAAACCGTACGTTCCGAAAAACAAGCGTCGGCGCACTGAGGGACTTACCGATCGCAAAAAACAAGGATGCAACAAACTGACCTATCTCTATTTCTTTCGCTCGCTTTATGTTAGTCGCTTTCGTAGTGAAAGTGCAAGTGTGTGTGTATTGATTGCTTCCTTGTTTGCATTGCCAATTTTTAGTGAATGTCCTTCGGCATGCGTCAGAGCGGCAACAACGCATCGTAGATTTATCGTTGTAAGGTGCATGACCTATGCTTAGACGATAATCAGCTGTTAGAAAAGATACATCGTGTTCAAACCGTGCAAAAACTTTAAAAATCATTTGCGACTAAACTACTGCTCCTAATTAATTTATTTTTGGTACAGAGCTTGAAAATGGTACCTAGTATAGGCAGTATAAAGGAAAGCCCCTCTGTCGTATCAACGGTGTATAGTCAGACTAGTCGACCCGCGCATCTTCTTCTGCTCCACTCCTGTTGGTCTTAGTGTGATGCGCTGTAGCCTTATAGCCTTCCTCGATAAATGTAGCGCTTTCAAACAAACTAAGAAAAAAACGCTTCAGCTTTATATATAAGTATAGATATAGATAACCTGGAAATACTTATTATCTTCCACACTTAGCAACTCCATGTTATCTCCACAGATGCTGTCGCTATGCTTCCGGCTGTTCGCGCGCTGGCTGGAGTCATACGAGCCGTCCCCGAGCGACTTCCCGCCCGTGGGCCGCGAGCCCGACACCAACCCGCCGCCCGGCTTCCGCCTGCTGCTGCAGCTGCACACCAAGTCCGAGCTGCTGCGCCTGCTGCTGGCGGCGCTGGACGAGGCGCACGAGCTGCTGGATACTCCGACGCCGGCCAAGGTGACTGTACTGCTGTTGCAGCTGCGCCCTAGGTCAATAATGATAAATTATGCATCGAGGGATTAAATGCATATGCGAACTGCGAACCTGTATTCTCGTTTCGTCAAAGAACGCAGGATACTAAGTAACTATTTTTATTGCAACCTAGCCATGTAATACTTTCTTGTTTATCCCAGGTGTACGTGGAACAGAGTCTGATCAGCATCCTGCAGATAATGGAGCGCGCCTTAGCGCTAGAGCGACCGCTACAAACCGCTGCAGCCGACGCCGGACGATCTGTTCTTATCGTACCGCTGTCCAAACTTATACTGGGTGAGTCACTATTTGATCGCACGTGACGATTTTGTCTTGTCAGGGACCTACATTGATTCGAGATTGTACAAATGCGAGGTTAAGAATGACACTCGAAAATAGAGCATTAAAATGTGAAGTGCATAGTGTAAAGCTCAAATTGTAATGGAATTTCGAGTTGCGCGTAAAAAGTGGTGACGACGTTTATTGAGGCATCAGCGGTCTTCAATGGTGCAGGTGTAAGGGCACTTGAAGCACTTCATCCCATCATTTTCTTGAGGCCCATTGTGTCTCCCTATGTAATGTTTTCTTCATCTTTTCTGTAACTTGTATGTTTTACATAATAAAGAGTATTCTATTCATCCTGTGGGCTATATTTTGTATGGAAGCAGCGCATTATGTACTCGTATTTATGTATGGATGCTATTATATGCATGTATGCAAACCTCTATTTACTTGTGTTATCCGTTAGTGACTACTACGGCAGGTACTACTACTTCTACTAAAATACTTGCAATTTGTTCTCGAACTATTTTTTTCTAGTGTGCATGCGATATCCCTTCGAACGGCACGACTGTGTCTTGGACGGATTCGGCCGTAATATTCTCAGAGTATTCGAGTGCATTGTCAGGTAGAGCGTACATCGGCGAAGTCGCTGCTTGCGTCGCTAAGACTAAGGATTATTCGCGTACAGAAACCGCTCCGTGTATTGGGTAGTAGACAGGTCATTTCTGTAAATGTTAAATAGCGTCGGCGCTAATACACTGCCCTGAGGAAGACCGTTCCTTTGCCGTTTTCATCTGCTCTTGGAGGACTGATAACATATTTGGAATCGGCGGTTTTGCAGGAGTTCGATTAATATGAGCTCAAATCTCTGATCATAAGTAAGGTTGCTAACTTTGCTAAGCAAAATTTTGGTGGTAATGGTGTCATAAGCTGCTGAGTGGTCTACAAAAACGGCACGGGAACTCTTAGCTTCGCAACCGACTTCTAAATATACTGTCAGTTGGAAGATCTGGCTAGAGCAATATTTCCCTGGTTTAAAGCTAGCCTGCCTCGGGTATTCTTCTTCTGGGTCGATGGCTACGCACAGGCGGTTTAGTAGTCTTTCAATCAACTTATATATTGTATGGCATAGAAGAGATACGGCCCCGTAACTGGAGTCGTCAAAAGGACACCAGGTAAATGGTGTCTTTCTCTATAATTGAGGAAAATCAGCGATACTCACACATTTGTTTAATAATGTTTAAAGCCAAGATAGAGCTAAAAGCCCCAGGTGTTGTGCCTGCTCCACCGGGAGATCAACGTTGCCAGCTGCCTTGCCGTTTTTTAGTGTCTCGATGGCGAGAATGATGTTTGTATGTGTAAAATTTTTACCGATTTCGGAGGAATTTTAGTGGCAACTGGGCTTTTGAGTCTAGGTTGTTTGTTAGGAAGGTTTTCCATTAAGAAACAGTTTTTGTGTTATTTGAATGGCTGTAACGTAGCTTTGGCTAAGATATCTCCATTGAGTGTACTTACTGTAGACTAAGCTTTTTTACTGTCATGGTGGTACATATTGGTGTTTCTAATAGTAGTCATTTTTGTTTACGTTTTTCGCCAACCTTGGACACCAACTCATTGCCAGCTAAGACCGTATACTGAGAAAAAGGGTCATTTTCATACAGGTCGTCAGTTTTGAGGTCCCTTGATGTGCGGCATCCTCCAGGTATACACTGTCGCGACACAGTCCTAACGAACTGTTCGTAATTGGAAGGTGTAGCTGTAGGTTGATCTTTAAATGATGCAGGTGTATCTTCAAATATTTTGTGTTACATTTTTGAGCCGTTTGCTGTGAAAACTCTTGGACCGGGGGTCCGGTTAGTTATGAATGTTTTGTATTATATTGCAGCCCCCGAGGGCCCCGACAACAACTGCCGCCTGGTGACGTGCTGCAAGGTGCTGCAGCACGTGTCCACCCTCCCTGCGGCCGCAGCGCGCGCGGTGGCGCTGCTGGTGCGCGCGCTCAACACGCCGGCCGCGGCGCGCCATCTGCTGGCGTCCATCACGCACAGGCACGCGCTGGCGGCGGAGATCAGGTATGTGTGCTGCTGACACAACAACTGCCGCCTGGTGACGTGCTGCAAGGTGCTGCAGCACGTGTCCACCCTCCCTGCGGCCGCAGCGCGCGCGGTGGCGCTGCTGGTGCGCGCGCTCAACACGCCGGCCGCGGCGCGCCATCTGCTGGCGTCCATCACGCACAGGCACGCGCTGGCGGCGGAGATCAGGTATGTGTGCTGCTGACACAACAACTGCCGCCTGGTGACGTGCTGCAAGGTGCTGCAGCACGTGTCCACCCTCCCTGCGGCCGCAGCGCGCGCGGTGGCGCTGCTGGTGCGCGCGCTCAACACGCCGGCCGCGGCGCGCCATCTGCTGGCGTCCATCACGCACAGGCACGCGCTGGCGGCGGAGATCAGGTATGTGTGCTGCTGACACAACAACTGCCGCCTGGTGACGTGCTGCAAGGTGCTGCAGCACGTGTCCACCCTCCCTGCGGCCGCAGCGCGCGCGGTGGCGCTGCTGGTGCGCGCGCTCAACACGCCGGCCGCGGCGCGCCATCTGCTGGCGTCCATCACGCACAGGCACGCGCTGGCGGCGGAGATCAGGTATGTGTGCTGCTGACACAACAACTGCCGCCTGGTGACGTGCTGCAAGGTGCTGCAGCACGTGTCCACCCTGTCTGCAGCCTACAAGTTCCGTCGATTGTCCATAAAATAACCAACCTACTTGTAGCGGCATCAATGCCGCCACAAGAAAAACCAACGGAGCAAATCTACATCGCAACAAATAGAACCGAGACGCCATCTATCCAACTAGCAGCGAACTACTACATTAAAATCCTGCATCGCGCAAGCAGAGTTTACCGTGCTATTTGAACATATACATCTCACTATCGGGCAGTAGCCCGCCAGGCACTACAACCTTCTGGTCGGAGGATCCTCCGTTTTCAATGGGAGACTTTACTCTGTGTACCGCATACCTCCAAGTGCTCTATCCCACTCATTCACAACTTCGCTCATACATCGACTTGTCTCTAGATACGGGTTCGTGGAAGTCCTGGAGGCCGAGGAGTGGTCGGAGCCAGCAGTGACGGCAGAGGGCGCCACCGCCACCGCCACCGCTACCGCCGCCGAGCCCAGCGACTACGTGCGGCAGGCCAAGGAGGGCGTGCTGCTGCTGCTGCAGCACGTGCTGCCCACTGCGCCGCCCAACCTCGCGCACTTCCTGCTGGGCTACAGCTTAACTGACGACGTGAGTGTTCATTAAGTTATCAAAGCTTACGTGGTGCTGGGGCGACGCGGGCAGGTCGCCGACAGCAGTGGATGTCTGCACGCTGATATGGTGATGATGAAGAAAGTTATCGTGTAACGGGAAAGTGTGGGACTTTATTAGCTCCTTTGTTAATTTCTTGTGGAATGACTCATCGTCATCATCATATCAGCCGAAAGAAGTCCATTGCTGGACATAGGCCTCCCCTGAGATGGGCAGGCGGGTTGGCGATAGCAGTGTATGGTGTTGAGTTTTGCAGAGAACGTAGCTGCCCATTCTCTGGCGAGTCCCTTAGTCGCTCCTCACGACACCCACAGGAAGTGGTGTGAAGAATAAAACCGTCCGTATTATTCTTTTACGTCACCATACGGCACCGGCCGACCCGATAGTATAACTGTAGACATGACCCGCAGGTGAGCCGCAGCCAGCTGAGCGAGGCCGGCTCGGCGGGCTACCCGCGCACGTGTCTGCACTCCATACTCGACATCCTGGAGCAACACATCGCCTCACACAACCAACAACACAGGTATGTGCTGTTGTAACGAATATTTGCCGTATACTTTTTGTATTTTTAACTCTATACTAGCTCACCCGGCGAACTTCGTACCGCCATATTCTTTTCTATTATTTTTTCTTCATACAAACCTTCTCCTGACAATAACGAACATATAAAAGAAAGATTTCTCCAATTTGATGCAGTCTTTTGGAAGTTATGCACGTACAAACATTTCGGTGATTCATTTTATTTATATAGATTAGTTTCTGTACCCTGTGTGATCTCTGGACAAGTTTGACTTGCAAACATCATCAGATCGCCGCGGTTGACCTCAATGGTGACGTCTTTCCTCAAGGATTCAGGATTAATAGCTCAGAAATGGCACACAAATAATTATAGGCTATAGCTAAAAAAGAAAATGTTTGTTGGGCTTTCCCTAGAAATATTTTATTTTTGAACATTTTTGTATGGGACCTGGCCATAACCACAATGAAACATGTATATATGGGTAAAGATCACTTATACAAACAAAAAATGTGCGTTATTTGGTGCCCTAAAGTGTCACGTTGCCATGCAATCAAGCTTTGTTGAATTGAATGTAATGCATAAAAGTACGAGTCATTGTTGTCACTTGACCCCACTGACTTTACCTCCAATTATCTCGGCAACGTGACACTTTAGGGCACCATAATGCCATATTTTTTGTTTGTGTAAGTGTCCTCTACTCATAAATAATAATGTTTGACTTGATATAGAACATTGTGAATGTAATTTTGCGACTCACGGATGTCCCTCAAGTTGAAAGGAAAAATCGTGATAAGACCTGTCGTAATGTATGGATCAGAATGTTGGGCTGTGAAAAAGACGGATGAAAATAGATTGCATGTAGCGGAGATGAGAATGTTGAGATGGATGTGTGGAGTAACGAGAATGGATAAAGTGAGTAATGAGTACATTAGAGGCATTTTAAAAGTGGCGCCAGTGACGGAAAAGTTAAAAGAGAATCGCTTGTCTTGGTATGGTCAGGTGAAGAGGAGGGGTGAAACGCATGTAACTAGAAGAGTTGTGAATATAAATGTGGAGGGATGGAGAGGGAGAAGAAGGCCGAAGAAAAGATAGATGGATTGTGTGAGGAGCGATATGAAAGAGATGGGAGTTAGTGATAGCGTGACGGCTGATAGGACAGAATGGAAGAAAAAAAAGTGTTGCGCCGACCACAAGTGACACGGGATAAGGGCAGGAAGATGATGTGAGTGTAATGTTCTCAGGGAGGCAAACAACCTGGTAGAGAGCTGCTACCGGCTGGTGTACTGGCTGTGCGCGCGCCCCAACACGTCGGCGCCCATCCTGCGCTTCCTCAGGACCAGGGACTACTTCCTGTCCAGGCACGTCAAGGCGACCGTAGATCTCAAGGTAGGTTTACTTACTAACAACCTAGTAGAGAGCTGCTACCTGCTGGTGTACTGTGCTTAAAGCCGATCCAGGAGGGCTACTTTCTAAGTCCATAGTCCGTAATTGCGGGCTTAGTTGCGGGTAACACCTAGGGACTTACGATTAGTCCCGAACCCGAACTGAGAATCAATGAAATCACTATTTGACAGTAACTGTGAAATCGTGTTGTTATTAATTATAAGTGGTTAGATGGTAACGGAGTAGAATAGGCGCGCAACTAAGCACGAAACCTCGGACTCCGGGCACAGAGTTATTTATTATGGATGGGAAATCATCAAATGACTATTCCCGCTCTGGATGAAGCAGACGGGAGTGTTAAACTCTTACTGACTTAAACCTGTCCGTGTTCCTTCTTAAGCCCTTTGCGTTCCAGAGCCGCGGTGACTCTTCCGAACAAACTCCGCAACCCTTGCAGGCGCTGGGCTTAGCGGAGCCCTTCTTCTATGCTGACGTCATGTTGATAGTCTTGATTCTGAAAACTGTATAATAGAATATATATACTCTTTATTATGTACACCAAATAAGTTACATAAAAGTACATGAGGAAAATCTAACATAATATGTCACCCTAATGGGCGGCTTTATCGCTAAAAGCGATCTTTTCAAGACAACTTTTGGATGGATTTTAAAGGGAAAAAGGAAATACAGTACTGTAGGTAGTTTTAAGGAGCTCGTGGCTAGATAATAACAGTCGCACGGTTCGATCTTCAAGGTTAAGTAACGCTTGCCAAGGTTGTTCTGTGGATGGGTGACCATCTTAACATACCGAGTTTCCTCCGTGCCTCGGAAAGCACGTTAGGTCATTGGCCCCGGCTGTCATTTGTAGATCTTTGTCAGTCGTTACGGATAGTCAGAAGCCAGTAAATCTAACTCCAGTCTTGCCATGAAGTACCGTGTTACTGTGGTACCGGGATTTAGGGCGTAGCGGTAGCTAAGCTAGTTATATAAATAAAAAACTGATGGAACTTTTAAGGATAATTATATTTTACGTGGGCTCTCAAGGGAATCTCTTACAGAATCTTTTTAGAAAAAGCGAGCACATTCTTATCATTCTTTGAATTCAAACCTAATCTAAATCTTCTTAAACCTTCTAAGGCTTATATCATTGATGAGTTTGCACATTCTAAGGAGGATGTTCTACATTACCCTGTTAATGGGTTGTGGAGGTTTGGTAGGCAGCCGCTCCTCGTAAAATACTGGTATTCAGCTAAATCCGGCTTGACTGGAAGCCGACCCCAATATAGTTGGGAAAAGGCTAGGCAGATGTTGAGTACTGTAGGTAGTTTAATAATTACAATAATGATGTTTCGTCTGTGGCCAGAGCGCGTCAGTGGTGACGCTGTCGGCCCGCTCGTGGGTGCTGCGCGCGTGCGCGTGCGAGGTGGGCGCCGGCGCCGCCAGCCGCCAGCACGCCGCGCTGTCCGCGCTGCTCACCGCGCTCACTCACACCGCGCACCACCCCACGCAGGTAATGAAGGACGCCGCCAGCACGCCGCGCTGTCCGCGCTGCTCACCGCGCTCACTCACACCGCGCACCACCCCACGCAGGTAATGAAGGACGCCGCCAGCACGCCGCGCTGTCCGCGCTGCTCACCGCGCTCACTCACACCGCGCACCACCCCACGCAGGTAATGAAGGACGCCGCCAGCACGCCGCGCTGTCCGCGCTGCTCACCGCGCTCACTCACACCGCGCACCACCCCACGCAGGTAATGAAGGACGCCGCCAGCACGCCGCGCTGTCCGCGCTGCTCACCGCGCTCACTCACACCGCGCACCACCCCACGCAGGTAATGAAGGACGCCGCCAGCACGCCGCGCTGTCCGCGCTGCTCACCGCGCTCACTCACACCGCGCACCACCCCACGCAGGTAATGAAGGACGCCGCCAGCACGCCGCGCTGTCCGCGCTGCTCACCGCGCTCACTCACACCGCGCACCACCCCACGCAGGTAATGAAGGACGCCGCCAGCACGCCGCGCTGTCCGCGCTGCTCACCGCGCTCACTCACACCGCGCACCACCCCACGCAGGTAATGAAGGACGCCGCCAGCACGCCGCGCTGTCCGCGCTGCTCACCGCGCTCACTCACACCGCGCACCACCCCACGCAGGTAATGAAGGACGCCGCCAGCACGCCGCGCTGTCCGCGCTGCTCACCGCGCTCACTCACACCGCGCACCACCCCACGCAGGTAATGAAGGACGCCGCCAGCACGCCGCGCTGTCCGCGCTGCTCACCGCGCTCACTCACACCGCGCACCACCCCACGCAGGTAATGAAGGACGCCGCCAGCACGCCGCGCTGTCCGCGCTGCTCACCGCGCTCACTCACACCGCGCACCACCCCACGCAGGTAATGAAGGACGCCGCCAGCACGCCGCGCTGTCCGCGCTGCTCACCGCGCTCACTCACACCGCGCACCACCCCACGCAGGTAATGAAGGACGCCGCCAGCACGCCGCGCTGTCCGCGCTGCTCACCGCGCTCACTCACACCGCGCACCACCCCACGCAGGTAATGAAGGACGCCGCCAGCACGCCGCGCTGTCCGCGCTGCTCACCGCGCTCACTCACACCGCGCACCACCCCACGCAGGTAATGAAGGACGCCGCCAGCACGCCGCGCTGTCCGCGCTGCTCACCGCGCTCACTCACACCGCGCACCACCCCACGCAGGTAATGAAGGACGCCGCCAGCACGCCGCGCTGTCCGCGCTGCTCACCGCGCTCACTCACACCGCGCACCACCCCACGCAGGTAATGAAGGACGCCGCCAGCACGCCGCGCTGTCCGCGCTGCTCACCGCGCTCACTCACACCGCGCACCACCCCACGCAGGTAATGAAGGACGCCGCCAGCACGCCGCGCTGTCCGCGCTGCTCACCGCGCTCACTCACACCGCGCACCACCCCACGCAGGTAATGAAGGACGCCGCCAGCACGCCGCGCTGTCCGCGCTGCTCACCGCGCTCACTCACACCGCGCACCACCCCACGCAGGTAATGAAGGACGCCGCCAGCACGCCGCGCTGTCCGCGCTGCTCACCGCGCTCACTCACACCGCGCACCACCCCACGCAGGTAATGAAGGACGCCGCCAGCACGCCGCGCTGTCCGCGCTGCTCACCGCGCTCACTCACACCGCGCACCACCCCACGCAGGTAATGAAGGACGCCGCCAGCACGCCGCGCTGTCCGCGCTGCTCACCGCGCTCACTCACACCGCGCACCACCCCACGCAGGTAATGAAGGACGCCGCCAGCACGCCGCGCTGTCCGCGCTGCTCACCGCGCTCACTCACACCGCGCACCACCCCACGCAGGTAATGAAGGACGCCGCCAGCACGCCGCGCTGTCCGCGCTGCTCACCGCGCTCACTCACACCGCGCACCACCCCACGCAGGTAATGAAGGACGCCGCCAGCACGCCGCGCTGTCCGCGCTGCTCACCGCGCTCACTCACACCGCGCACCACCCCACGCAGGTAATGAAGGACGCCGCCAGCACGCCGCGCTGTCCGCGCTGCTCACCGCGCTCACTCACACCGCGCACCACCCCACGCAGGTAATGAAGGACGCCGCCAGCACGCCGCGCTGTCCGCGCTGCTCACCGCGCTCACTCACACCGCGCACCACCCCACGCAGGTAATTTAAAATTAAATGACATTGACGCTTCTGCGCTGTCACTTACAATTCCTGCACTAGGGAACGTGCAGGAATTATCAGTAATAATTCCTTTACGTTATGTAAGGATTCCTTGGGAGAATCCATTTTAATGATTTCTTAACTTTTATCTACTATTCACCAAGATTCACGGTTAACCATATATAAGGTGTAACTATTCATACACTAAATATTTTAAGACAATCATCTAACGGTTATAACGAAGCCATTTCAAAGGATTTTTTTTTATCTAAGTATATTTTATAAAAAAATAATAATTTAAAATCACATGACGCATGACGGGCATCGCCCGTCGCCGTGTCGTCGGCGCGGTGCGTCTCATTCATAGAATAGGGAGTAAAGGTTTTATGCAAGATGTCTCAAGAAAATGTAGAATTATTATAATTTCGTAAAAACAAAAACACTTACATAATTATTTTTTTTTCGTTGAAATGGCTTCGTTATAACCGTTAGATGATTGTCTTAAAATATTTCGTGTATGAATAGTTACACCTTATATATTACAGTATGGCTGAGCGCTGCGCGCTCTCCGCCTTGTTATCTCAAAAACGGTTAACGCATGAAATAGCGTTCGTCACGAAAATAGTTGCAAATTTACGCTCTACAATTTTGATCATTGGAGACCGAAATAATCGTGACAAAACGTTTTGTTTTCTAACTTACGACGCAGATACGATATTGGTGTTAGTGTGATGATATATAGCAAAAAAAAACCTACCGATAAATGGGCTATCTAACACTGAAATAATTTTTCAAATTCGACCAATTGTTCCTGAGATTAGCGCGTTCAAACAAACAAACTCTTTAGCTTTATATATTAGTATAGATTCCTAAAAACATATTTTCCCTCGTAGGAATGGGAATGGTGCCTTCTCCGTCGGACACTAGAAGAGCTACCAGTGAGCGTGGAAGCAGCGGTGGAGCCGCGCTGGGAGCTGTTCCAAGCGCAACAGTTGCGACAGGCCATCGCCTCATGCGATCTGCCCACAGGTCAGTACTAAGGAATGATCACTCCCCTCCACCACCACTACCTTGGTTATAAATAATGAATAGGTTACTTCAAGGCAAGCATGTTCCAGCGTCGATCATATCATCATCGTCGCTTTCCAACAGGTGAGATTGTGGTCAAACGCGGGCCTATCTATTCAATTATGTTGCCATATAAGATATCACTTATATATCGCGTAATTTTTTGTTTCGTTATCTTAATTATATTACAATTCAAAAGAAACTTAACAATCTATTTTTCGAAATTTTCCATTGAATTTTATTGATCTAAATTTGAAATATGTTTAGAAAAAGAAAATCATCGATTCAAACAAATAAGGTTAATTTGGGAAGAAGGATTGTTGCAAAATAATGCAACACACAATGCTGCAGAACGTAATAATGATGTCTTTGTGGTTCAGGTCTAGGCGGCAAGCGAATCAGCGTGTCGCGCGTACACGCGCTGTTGACGCGCGAGTTAGCCGCGCTACACGCTACCGCGCCGCAACGGAACCTCGTAGCCACCGAGATACAGAAGGTAAGGTATTCAGATTCTGTTTATTATTTGGAACTATATTGTCTAGGCTTAGCTTAAGGGCGCTATTACAAAATCGAGCGCTTGCCCCGGACTAAAGCTACAAACCGCGTTTCCCGAGATTTATAGTGATTGTGGGGCTGTATACAAAAATTGCTTAAAAATATGAGTTTACTTTTAAATAGACCAATTTTTTTTTTCTTGCATTATAACAATACCTCCTTAATTATTAAAAAAAATTTATTTGAATTTGAATTACACTTTCATAGATAAAAAATATAGTTTCGTACGGAAAATTGTCAATAATTCTCAGTTTTACAAAATTATTTTTGGTTTATTAGTGCATGAATCGTAACAAATTGATTTGATCATTCCAAAGTAGAAGGTACAATTGTATCATGGACTGCAATTGTATCATGGATGAGCCGCAGCTTTCATTGTAGAACTCAACACCATACACTGCGATCGCCAACCCGCCTGCCAAGCGTGGCGATTATAGCAAACCTGCCCTTTGGGGGAGGCCTTTGTCCAACAGTTGACGTCTATTGGCTGTTATGATGATGACGATGAAGTAAAATAAACTTGGCAATGACACTTCTGTGCTGCAAACTATGGTTCCTGCTCGTTTCGCTATATGATGATGTTGTAGCCAATTAAAACCTAAACTTTATTTTTTACGGTTTATTTCTTTTCATTCTACAGGTCCTAGATTACGTAACAGAAGTAAACAGACAGCGCAACCTAGCGGCCACCCTCACACACTACTACGACTCCTGGCGTCAACTAACAGAGATCCTATTCTGTGTGGCACCACACGATATCCTCAGCCTAGAATCTAGAAAGAATCTCCTCCTAAACATTCTGCAGGACCTTCTCAACAAGATACCGCCTTCAGAAGTACTGCCACAACTTGGGAACCTCGCATCAGGAACCGTGCTGCTCCTATTAGTCAACCTACGACATTGCTACATCCTACAGAAGAGGGAATCGAATCAAAAGTCCTCTGAATTCGAAATGAGCTTCTTTGGACCCTCAAACCAGATCATGCAAACGAATTCTTTAACTCTGAAATTCATTCTACACAAAATTCTGTCATGGATTCTCATGTCCGGTGGTTCAACGCAAAAGATGAGAGTGAATTTATATGGGGCTCTATTAAATTACTTGAATATTGTGAATTTGAAGACCAGTGCAGCGGATCAGGAAGACGAAAGCCTGTCTAACACGTATGTTAGTAGGCTAGACAGTTCTAAGGCAAGGCCTAGTCGGGAAGAGTCTGCGCTGAAGTCTATGGTGATCGATGTGATCAGTGATTTCGGTGAGAACCTGTGCTCCATAGTGTGTGGCGACTGCATCGGGGCAGGTCACGACGTCTGCCGCATGGTGGCGCTGGCGTGCTTGGACACGCTTCTAGAGATCAACCCCAGGACCGACTGGATGCACACGCTGACCAACCAGGGCTACCTGAGGAGCTTGATCGACAGTTTACTGCAAGATGATGAGGGCTTGAAGGAGGTGAGTGTTATATATATAGTCCAGCACATATCATTATGCGCAGCTTATATTTATGTACAGCCTAGCCACTATAATACTAACTTGTACGTCTATTTACAACTTAAAACCTTCGCCCAACAGACACTAGAACCGAACCCTAAGTCCCTACGCGTCCTGTACGTGTACGAGTCTAAGATGGGGCTGCTGATCAAGATGGCGGGCACGCGTGCGGGCGCCGAGACGCTCCTGTCTCAGGGCGCCTTGGGCTGCCTCGCCGCCCTCACTGCGCTAGCGGCCCATCCCGACATCCACACGGGCCTCGGTACACACAAAGATACGGAGTTCGTGCCTTCGGTGGCTAACAGGTGAGACGTCCAACAGATAGATGCTCCTGTCTCAGGGCGCCTTGGGCTGCCTCGCCGCCCTCACTGCGCTAGCGGCCCATCCCGACATCCACACGGGCCTCGGTACACACAAAGATACGGAGTTCGTGCCTTCGGTGGCTAACAGGTGAGACGTCCAACAGATAGATGCTCCTGTCTCAGGGCGCCTTGGGCTGCCTCGCCGCCCTCACTGCGCTAGCGGCCCATCCCGACATCCACACGGGCCTCGGTACACACAAAGATACGGAGTTCGTGCCTTCGGTGGCTAACAGGTGAGACGTCCAACAGATAGATGCTCCTGTCTCAGGGCGCCTTGGGCTGCCTCGCCGCCCTCACTGCGCTAGCGGCCCATCCCGACATCCACACGGGCCTCGGTACACACAAAGATACGGAGTTCGTGCCTTCGGTGGCTAACAGGTGAGACGTCCAACAGATAGATGCTCCTGTCTCAGGGCGCCTTGGGCTGCCTCGCCGCCCTCACTGCGCTAGCGGCCCATCCCGACATCCACACGGGCCTCGGTACACACAAAGATACGGAGTTCGTGCCTTCGGTGGCTAACAGGTGAGACGTCCAACAGATAGATGCTCCTGTCTCAGGGCGCCTTGGGCTGCCTCGCCGCCCTCACTGCGCTAGCGGCCCATCCCGACATCCACACGGGCCTCGGTACACACAAAGATACGGAGTTCGTGCCTTCGGTGGCTAACAGGTGAGACGTCCAACAGATAGATGCTCCTGTCTCAGGGCGCCTTGGGCTGCCTCGCCGCCCTCACTGCGCTAGCGGCCCATCCCGACATCCACACGGGCCTCGGTACACACAAAGATACGGAGTTCGTGCCTTCGGTGGCTAACAGGTGAGACGTCCAACAGATAGATGCTCCTGTCTCAGGGCGCCTTGGGCTGCCTCGCCGCCCTCACTGCGCTAGCGGCCCATCCCGACATCCACACGGGCCTCGGTACACACAAAGATACGGAGTTCGTGCCTTCGGTGGCTAACAGGTGAGACGTCCAACAGATAGATGCTCCTGTCTCAGGGCGCCTTGGGCTGCCTCGCCGCCCTCACTGCGCTAGCGGCCCATCCCGACATCCACACGGGCCTCGGTACACACAAAGATACGGAGTTCGTGCCTTCGGTGGCTAACAGGTGAGACGTCCAACAGATAGATGCTCCTGTCTCAGGGCGCCTTGGGCTGCCTCGCCGCCCTCACTGCGCTAGCGGCCCATCCCGACATCCACACGGGCCTCGGTACACACAAAGATACGGAGTTCGTGCCTTCGGTGGCTAACAGGTGACGAATAATTCACCCGACCAAATTTAGATTAGTCCACAATCTCAACGCAGGTAAGGGCTTGTACAGACGAAAGGCACTTCGCCAACGGCAACGCCAATTGCAGTCGTCGACCTCTGTCGGACACGTGGTTACCTACCGCCGATAGGTGACTACGCTTGCAATTATGACGACGCCTGTCGCCGAAGCGTCAATGGCTGCAGTTGGCGTTGCCGTTGGTAAAGTGTCGTTCGTCGGTATGAGTCCTTAGCCAAATACGCAGGAGATTTTATGGACACGACCGAGAAAAGATCAGGCGCAGACCCAACAGCTTAATGTGTTTTTTGAGACACGGAAGTATCATACCACCGTCAACGCGTCGGCGGCAGTCGGCAAAGTGGCGACGGCTGCAGTTTGCGCTGCCGTTGGCGAATTGCCCTTCGTCTGTATGAGCCCTTACTCAGAAATTCTTAATAGAAACACTCAATAACAGTCGTTGCAGTGGCTGAGTGATTGCCCTCTACACAGTACGATTCTTACTTTAGATTAGTTTTATTTACATGACGGCGGCGGTGAACAAACGGCCTTTCTTAGGCCGTTTGTTCACCGCCGTGTCTCGGCGCCGTGATGTCGTCGTCGCCCCGGAATAGCTCATGATTTTTCATTTGAAAAATATATTAGGTACAATAAATAAAAATTACCAAGTTTAAATACGACATTTATTCATTAGTAAAACTTGTAGAAAGTAAAAAAAAAATGTTTGTGGGATAAAACTAAGGATACGTTCAAAGATAAAATTTTGCGAAGACATGCATGGTACGAAATTTGCATTTTATACAAAAGCAGAAGGAGAAGTTGTTTTCGGTTGAACGCAGCCATTCGCTAGTTTGTTTTATTTCTACGCATTACCATGCACGACAACTACAACAAACTGACTGAACCACCGAGATCGTCGCGGTGGAGAAACGATCGCCGTCTCGTCAACGTGATCCCCGCCAGAAATAATCTCATTCTCGGTGGCGTACCGGTGATGGTGGCGGTGGACAAACGCACTTAGCGTATTTTATTTCTATGCAACATATGTACGTCATACATTCTCGTACCCCATGTAGAGTAACGTATGGTGTGTGCGTCAGGTTCCGTCAGATCCTGGTGCCCGCGCTGTCCCTGTGCGACGCGCTGCTGACGACGCTGGGCCCGCAGAACCACAGCTGTGTGCTACACGTGACGCACGCGCTGCTCAGCCACGTCGAGTGCATCGACGCCGTGCTCAGGTAACTATGTCCTCCTCCTGCGAAGCTGGCCCGCAAACGATTCTTCGTTCCCTCTCCTTCACGCCCCAGCCGCCGTAATCGACGTAGACGCCCCGGGCATCGGGACGAACAGGGCGGTTCCTGGGCCTGCAGTCTTGACGTAGATAACGATCGCGTAGCGACCGAATTTGGTGGTTAAGTCCTAAAGTCGCTCGTACACAGTAAATTTCGAACGCTATTTACGGATCATACCATTGATTTTGACCGTGGAATACTTTCGAGATTGACTGTTTACGTCCGATCAGGACCAGGGGAAACCCGTATTTTCGGCCTTAGTTGCGGGCGTTTTTACTACTCCGAGCTAAGAGACTGACAATGCCTTCGGAGTCATTTGATGATGTCACGTCGTAAAAAAAAAAAAATTTTGATTTTGACATAATTTTCGTTATCAGCACTTGACCCCTTACCAAATTCTTTCGAACTCATATTACCGTGTTTGCATGTCATCAACTTTTTATGATACAGAGCGGCGCACCCGAACTCTCCCGCGGAGCTCCTCATCGAGGTGGAGGCGATAACGTCAGTGATAGGGCGCGCCTCCAACCGCGAAGTGTTCGGCGGCGCCGTGGCGGCCGAGCCCACGGCGCTGCGGGCGGGCGCGGCGGGCGCGGCGGCCGCGGCGCGCGTGCGCTGGCTCATGCTGGCGCTGCTGGCGCGCTTCCACCGCCCGGCCGGCGACCTGCCCGACCTGCCCGACCACACGCAGACGCGCTTGCTGTATTACAAGGTAAACAGCCTAAACTTTCAGATCCTGAATGGCGAGTCCACATACCAGTCTCTTGATAACGCTGATACAATCTGTTGATAGCACAGAGGGTAAATCTAGCTTAACTATAAACACGATATTATTCAACGTTATTCACGGTTGACCTCTATCTCAAAAACGGTAGAGTGCATAAAAAAATGTTCGTTACAAAAAATGTTGCAAATTTTACGCTCTGCAATTTTATTTTGATCATAGGTAGTAACATCCTTGGAGCTATAGAAACCGATATAATCAACTTTTGTGATATTTCACCTTCAATAACTTACGAAGCAGACACGAGATTTTAAGGGACTTGAAACAACATTTAGAACGCCGAAATGAAGGTGTATACGAGTTTCCAGCTTATTATTCCGCTCTCATTCCGCGTTTGACCCATTTTTTATGCTTATTTGACTGGACCTATATACCTTCTCTCCCAGATCGTGTGCAACCTGCTAACATATGCGCGCAACATAATGTGCGACTCATCCGGGCGCGCAGTGAGCGGCGTGTGCATCGAGGGCGGCGCCTGCGCGCGCCTGCTGGCCTTACTGCAGCACCTCGTGCGCGCGCATGCGCACCACGACAAGCTGCTCGCCACCACGCGCCACCAGCTGCAGAACCTGCCCACCATGAGTCTGGACGGTATGTAACAACATAATGTGCGACTCGTCCGGGCGCGCAGTGAGCGGCGTGTGCATCGAGGGCGGCGCCTGCGCGCGCCTGCTGGCCTTACTGCAGCACCTCGTGCGCGCGCATGCGCACCACGACAAGCTGCTCGCCACCACGCGCCACCAGCTGCAGAACCTGCCCACCATGAGTCTGGACGGTATGTAACAACATAATGTGCGACTCGTCCGGGCGCGCAGTGAGCGGCGTGTGCATCGAGGGCGGCGCCTGCGCGCGCCTGCTGGCCTTACTGCAGCACCTCGTGCGCGCGCATGCGCACCACGACAAGCTGCTCGCCACCACGCGCCACCAGCTGCAGAACCTGCCCACCATGAGTCTGGACGGTATGTAACAACATAATGTGCGACTCGTCCGGGCGCGCAGTGAGCGGCGTGTGCATCGAGGGCGGCGCCTGCGCGCGCCTGCTGGCCTTACTGCAGCACCTCGTGCGCGCGCATGCGCACCACGACAAGCTGCTCGCCACCACGCGCCACCAGCTGCAGAACCTGCCCACCATGAGTCTGGACGGTATGTAACAACATAATGTGCGACTCGTCCGGGCGCGCAGTGAGCGGCGTGTGCATCGAGGGCGGCGCCTGCGCGCGCCTGCTGGCCTTACTGCAGCACCTCGTGCGCGCGCATGCGCACCACGACAAGCTGCTCGCCACCACGCGCCACCAGCTGCAGAACCTGCCCACCATGAGTCTGGACGGTATGTAACAACATAATGTGCGACTCGTCCGGGCCACAGCCACGCCAAAGTCGATCAAAAGTCAAAGTCATGTTGACTGTTTCTTTGACTATCGCGGTATTGTGCACTCTGAATTCTTACCGGAAGGTCTAAAAAAATATTATATGGTAAATAAAAAATATTATTTGAGCGTTATGCGGCGTTTAAGAGAGCAAATTCGACGAAAAAGGCCAGATTTGTGGAAAGAAAATTCTTGGATTTTGCACCACGACAATGCGCCTTCGCACAAGGCTATCATTGTGAACGAATTTTTAACCAAACACAACACTCAACAAATACCATCCAGCAACCACCATATTCACCAGATATGGCTCCTGCTGACTTTTTTCTTTTTCCTAAACTCAAATTACCACTTCGTGGCACCCGTTTTCAATCGATAGAAGACATAAAGGAGAATTCGCGGCGAGAACTGAACTCAATTCCGGAAGCAGCGTTTAAAAAATGTTTTGATGAATGGATTATTCGTTAGCGCAAGTGTATCGTTTCTAAAGGAGCATACTTTGAAGGTGATAAAATAAATTTGGATGAATAACAGACATTTTGTGTATTATTGATCTTTTCCCGGTACTTTCTTGACAGAGTAGTACATTTAGATCTGGGGTTTTTATTGTACTTAATGATATTTAGATTAATAATTGTCATAATTTTAATCGTATTCACATGTGAGTAGGTGATATTTGTGTAAAATAAAAACGTAAACAAACACAGTTGGCGCAAAATTTCGACTTTGGAAATCAAAACTTTTATTAATGCTACATTTATCGTTAGAAATATGGTTACATTCGTAAGATAATCAAATGATGAGCAAACAAATGATTATCCCCTCAGGAATTCCACAAGGATCGCTTTTGGGACCCTTGTTATTCAATATCTTCATCAATGACGTCTCCTCATGTTTCTCTAACTCAACAGTTCTTTTGTTCGCGCACGAATGAAGATTCTTAGGGTAATCAGAACTTATGAACATGCTGAACGACTCCAACGCGATCTGGACAAATTCCAAGAGTATTGTATGACCAACCGCTTGGATCTTAACGTCTCGCAATGTCATACATGTACCTTCACTCGTAAATCTAAACCTATTCTTTACGATTACAAGCGAGCCGACACTTCAATAGCCAGAGTTAATACGATTAGGGACTTAGGCGTCACTTTTGACTCGAAACTTCTTTTTGACACACACATCGATAATATAATTAAAACAGCTTCTAAGGCACTAGGTTTCACTCTGAGAATATCAGCAGATTTTAAAAATATCACAACACTCAAAATTCTCTATTGTGATTTTGTGCGCAGTCATCTCGAATACTGCTCACCAGTGTGGAATCCCATTTATAACGCTTACGTTAATCACATCGAAAGTATTCAAAACAAGTTCTTGAGGTACATTCAGTTAAGATCCGAAACCTATTTACATAGCTATTACAGCCGCTGCAGGAAGTTTCACATTCTTCCACTAATTGAGCGGAGAAAAATTGCCGATATGGCATTTCTATTCAATTTGGCAAATGGTTCAACCGACTGTTCTGAACTGATGAACAAAATTGTGCTGCGTGTGAGTGAATCAACGACCTCTGTATGTTCCCTCTGTGCGGTGCAAAATACCGACAAAACTCAGTGTGTGAGAGTATTGATGATCTTGACTTGTTCTCTACCGGTGTTACAAAACTAAAAAACTCACTAAAAATATTCTTAATGTTATATCCGAGTGCTAACTATTTCTTACATTCTCTTGCCTGTCTACTGTTTCTTTTGCTACCCTAAAATTGTTAGTGAAAACTTTTAATTGGCCATCTTTCACTAACTGTCAACTAACTGTAACCCAGCTGTAAGTTTTCTTAAGAAATAAAATAAAATAAACCACTACCCCCGTAATGGACTTTGGGTGTCCGGAATCCAAAATTTTCATGTTTTTTAGCCTCAAACATCGCTGTCATCAAAATTTTGTTAATAATTTAATTCCGCCAAGCCCGTTCCATCATCGGACCACAAGACGAACGGCGATGCGCCACCGGTACATGGTGGACATCCCACCCACGCGCACAAAACGTTTTGGGAACACATTCATAATGCGTACAGCTAAGGAGTGGAATTCCCTGTCGGAGTCTGTGTTTCCCGATAGCAACAACCTGGGAGTCTAAGTCAAGAGTGAATAGGTTACTTCTAGGCAAGCGTGCTCCATCTTCGACCACATCTTCGCTTACCATCAGGTGAGATGGTGGTCAAGCGCGTGCCTATTAATAGTAAAAAAATAAATAAAAAAATTGCATCGTAGATATTTTTTGTCAAGTTTCGATCGTATTTTTAATTAACTTTTGTATGAATAAGGATAAAACAAAGAACGCAAATATAATGCTTATGTCTTGATTTTGCTCTTTTGTATATTTTAAGCAGGCGAGAAGTTTGTTAACTCATATTTTCAGAAAATCCAAGTTTACTACCTTTTGAGAGGTGAAGTAATTAATATTTAAGAGACATTTTTAAGTAGACTGAAGCGATTTGAACGACCTTAACTTGCAATTTAAGATATTTCTCACAAACTTATTGTATAATATAGCTACGGAGACAATTTTTTTTTAGTAAATTCAATTGACGGAATTTGATGACGTAATTCGCAAAATCCCGTCGACTCAGCTGTTGTGTCAAATGTCAAAATCTTGTCGTGCAGAGTGGTTAAATAGTGGCTAGTAAACACATTAGTCACTGTCCATGTAGGACTCCCTTTATAAAAGCTGTTTTGCTTTTTCCACCACCAAAAATCACATAATTCCTTTCACTAATTGACAGTTTTGTTCCAGACATGCGCAAGCTGGTCCCGGAAGAGTCGCAGAGCCTGTCCCCGTCGGAGTGCCGCGCGCGCGGCGTGGCGGCGCTGGGCGCGCGCGTGGCCGGCCGCCGCGCCGAGCTGGCCGCCTGCGAGCTCGCGCTGCACGCCGCGCTGCACCTGCTGTGGGCGCACGCGCGCCTGCTGCTGAGGCTGCACCTGCCTACCGATGATAATGATAACTGTACGTGGGACGCGGACTGTCTGTGTTGTGCTGTGTTGTGTTGTGGAGTCATGTGGTGCCACTCGGTGCGCAGAGCTGGGCATCAAGCTGGTATCTGGACTCCAGGGCATCAAGCTGGTATCTGGACTCCAGGGCATCAAGCTGGTATCTGGACTCCAGGGCATCAAGCTGGTATCTGGACTCCAGGGAATCAAGCTGGTATCTGGACTCCAGGGCATCAAGCTGGTATCTGGACTCCAGGGAATCAAGCTGGTATCTGGACTCCAGGGTATCAAGCCGGTATCTGGACTCCAGGGTATCAAGCTGGTATCTGCCAGAGATTCATCCCAAAGATGAGAGCTTGCGCTTGATAGTTTAGGCAGCTATTTCGGCGTGAAGTACCGTCTCACCTTTGCTAGGATCCCCAACTTTCTGGCAGCCACTTGATTAATGATTTCCCTATCCTTTCTCATGAAAGCGTAACAAAAAAACTTACAGTCTTATTGATAATATTAGTATGATAGTATAAAGAAGTAAAATGTGTTGTTTATGTTTTGTTTTGATTACGACAGCGATGTTGAACACGTCTGCGGCGTGGCGCGGCAGCGGCGACGAGCTGCCGGAACTGCGCAAGGAGCTGGTGGCCGTGTTCAACGACCGCTTCACCGAGCAGCTGCTGGACACCGCCAAGGTAAGCCGCTCTCCACATCCACCGTGTTCAACGACCGCTTCACCGAGCAGCTGCTGGACACCGCCAAGGTAAGCCGCTCTCCACATCCACCGTGTTCAACGACCGCTTCACCGAGCAGCTGCTGGACACCGCCAAGGTAAGCCGCTCTCCACATCCACCGTGTTCAACGACCGCTTCACCGAGCAGCTGCTGGACACCGCCAAGGTAAGCCGCTCTCCACATCCACCGTGTTCAACGACCGCTTCACCGAGCAGCTGCTGGACACCGCCAAGGTAAGCCGCTCTCCACATCCACCGTGTTCAACGACCGCTTCACCGAGCAGCTGCTGGACACCGCCAAGGTAAGCCGCTCTCCACATCCACCGTGTTCAACGACCGCTTCACCGAGCAGCTGCTGGACACCGCCAAGGTAAGCCGCTCTCCACATCCACCGTGTTCAACGACCGCTTCACCGAGCAGCTGCTGGACACCGCCAAGGTAAGCCGCTCTCCACATCCACCGTGTTCAACGACCGCTTCACCGAGCAGCTGCTGGACACCGCCAAGGTAAGCCGCTCTCCACATCCACCGTGTTCAACGACCGCTTCACCGAGCAGCTGCTGGACACCGCCAAGGTAAGCCGCTCTCCACATCCACCGTGTTCAACGACCGCTTCACCGAGCAGCTGCTGGACACCGCCAAGGTAAGCCGCTCTCCACATCCACCGTGTTCAACGACCGCTTCACCGAGCAGCTGCTGGACACCGCCAAGGTAAGCCGCTCTCCACATCCACCGTGTTCAACGACCGCTTCACCGAGCAGCTGCTGGACACCGCCAAGGTAAGCCGCTCTCCACATCCACCGTGTTCAACGACCGCTTCACCGAGCAGCTGCTGGACACCGCCAAGGTAAGCCGCTCTCCACATCCACCGTGTTCAACGACCGCTTCACCGAGCAGCTGCTGGACACCGCCAAGGTAAGCCGCTCTCCACATCCACCGTGTTCAACGACCGCTTCACCGAGCAGCTGCTGGACACCGCCAAGGTAAGCCGCTCTCCACATCCACCGTGTTCAACGACCGCTTCACCGAGCAGCTGCTGGACACCGCCAAGGTAAGCCGCTCTCCACATCCACCGTGTTCAACGACCGCTTCACCGAGCAGCTGCTGGACACCGCCAAGGTAAGCCGCTCTCCACATCCACCGTGTTCAACGACCGCTTCACCGAGCAGCTGCTGGACACCGCCAAGGTAAGCCGCTCTCCACATCCACCGTGTTCAACGACCGCTTCACCGAGCAGCTGCTGGACACCGCCAAGGTAAGCCGCTCTCCACATCCACCGTGTTCAACGACCGCTTCACCGAGCAGCTGCTGGACACCGCCAAGGTAAGCCGCTCTCCACATCCACCGTGTTCAACGACCGCTTCACCGAGCAGCTGCTGGACACCGCCAAGGTAAGCCGCTCTCCACATCCACCGTGTTCAACGACCGCTTCACCGAGCAGCTGCTGGACACCGCCAAGGTAAGCCGCTCTCCACATCCACCGTGTTCAACGACCGCTTCACCGAGCAGCTGCTGGACACCGCCAAGGTAAGCCGCTCTCCACATCCACATATACAGGCCGCCATTTTGGTCGTGTTACACAGGCGGCCCACTTAAGGTACCCGACATAAACTACCTCTAGGAACGATTTTTTTTAATAATTCATGAAGATGATAGGTACAATATAAATTAATAATGCATTAGAATAAGCTAGTTTCCACCATCAATATGTATGTGTATTATGTGTTACGTATTTTTTTTTATAAAACGCATCAAAAGTCTTGACGTTAGAACGCGCTAAAAATTATAACACGGTGTGACGTATGGAGAATATTAATAGCATCGTATCTTCGTCAATTTCGGTTTATGTAACAAAAGAAAAAAAAAACGGATCAAATATTTTTTGATGATCTAACTGACGGACTAATTAATTTTGTTCGGTGGACAAGCCTGTTATGAAACACCCTGTTAATAATGTTTACGTATCAAAACAATATCGCCTTCCATTCAGCGCTGTCCTTGGAACACAAGACTCGGACTGCTCTCGCTGCACTCTTTCAAACTACGTCATGCGTCATGATAATTAATAATATGTTCATTTTATACATAGAAATCTCTAAGCTCATAAAAAAGGCCACTTTAAGAGAATCAAATGATAATACTAGTTGACCCGCGCAACTTCGTCTGCGTCACAAACTTCATTACTGCTCCGCTCTTATTGGTCTTAGCGTGATGATATATAGACTATAGCTTACCTCGATAAAGGGGCTATCTAACACTGAAAGAATTTTTCAAATCGGACCAGGAGTTCCTGAGATTAGCGCGTTCAAGTAAACAAACAAACATACTCTTCAACTTTATATATTAGTACTAGTTGACCCACGCAACTTCGTCTGCGTCACAACTTCATTACTGCTCCGCTCCTATTGGTCTTAGCATGATGATATATAGCCTATAGCCCACCTCAATAAAAGGGCTATCTAACACTGAAAGAATTTTTCAAATCGGAACAGTATTTCTTGAGATTAGCGCGTTCAAGTAAACAAACAAACAAACAAACTCTCCAGCTTTATATATTAAAAAAGTATAGATAGACTAGTTGACCCGCGCAACTTCGTCTGCGTCACAATTTTCATTACTGCTCCGCTTCTATGGTCCTAGCGTGATGATAATTATATAGCCTATATAGCCTTCCTCTATAAATGGGCTATCTAACACTGAATGATTTTTTTTAAACCGGAACAGTAGTTCCTGAGATTAGCGCGTTCAAGCAAACAAACAAACTCTTCAGCTTTATAAATTAGTATAAGTAGATAGATTAATCACACAAGAATCTGTAAAATTTCATTTTCATCTTTATCGCTAACGCATTAGGTTCAAGGTTGATTGGGAAAATTTGACAGTGACGGGCAGCGTGATGTGCTGGGTGATTCTGCTAAAGTGGTCTTTTTAGACCCGATTATCACATGTGGCGGACTTGGGGTCGGCGCAACTCGTTGTTTCCTCCATTCTGTCCTGTCCACCGTCACGCTATCCCTGACTCACTGTTCTTACATATCACTTGTCACGCAATCAATTCATCTTTTCTTTTACCTTACTCCTATTTTACTTGCGAAAGTTTGGAAGGGTGGACGTTTGTAACTCAATCATGGGTGGCTAAACGGATCTTGGTCATAGTTGAGCTCCTCAAGTTCTGAGTTGAGATGCACGATAACTGACAAATGCTTGCACTGCCTGGACAGGTTCACTCAAACCTGCGTTGTGATTTCCTCAAAAGGACACCTCAGACGTTAACTTGCATGGTTTTCATATGTTATTGGCAATTGCATGGACTTCAAAAGAGACCCTGTGAGTATGTTTCGGTGTATCTTCTCAGGGTAGTCAGCTTGGAAACTCCGGCCTCATCTAGATTAATGTAAAAGAGTTACTTGTAACCTTCTTCTTTTGTTCTGTAATTATTATCCTAGACAAACACACCGACATATAAATGTGTTGCTGTTTTCACGATTTGTTGCAGGTACACTATTTTACAGTAGTTTTGTGTATAATTTGTACTTAATTGCTTATAATCATGTTTGCAGAACCAGCCGCAGATCCAGCGCGGTTTCCTGGAGATTCTCGTGAAGGACATCAAGACCATGATCCAGTTCTCTCCGCTCTGATGGCGTTGTATTAATGTTTCTATTACGATTACGTTTATAATAAACTATACGAACGTGTCACGTTGGCTAATTAAATTAATTTTGTAATTATTTTTGTGTTTCAGTTTCCGTTTTCCTCGCCAAATTAAAGCTACAGACCTTGGCACCTATTTTCCGTGTTCCATAGTTTCGGTTCGTGTATTAATTTATAGATTATCCCGATTTATAAATGAAATTACTTAATCGAAGCCATCGAGAGACACGGCGAAGCACTTGCCGTGTCGCTCGATATCTCAAAGACCTTTGACAGGGTCCGGCACGCAGGTCTACGCAGCAAGCTGCCTGCTTATGTCATCCCAGCTGGTTTTTGTAGCTGGATATCAGACTTCCTTAGTGAACAGTCGATTTGAGCAGTCGTTGATGGCTGCTCAAATGCTGCGGGGATGAATTTCGTTCCTTGAGAGAGGCCATGGTAGAGGAGCTCGTGGCTAGATAATAACAGCCGCATGGGTCGATCTTCAAGGTTAAGCAACGCTTGCCAAGGTTGGTTTGTGGATGGGTGACCATCTTAACATAGCGAGTTTCCTCCGTGCCTCGGAAAGCACGTTAAGCCGTTGGTCCCGGCTATCATTGGTAGATCTTTGGCAGTCGTTACGGATAGTCGTCTATGGCATTAAGTCCGCCTCTGTACATTTGTGTGCATGAAGTATGACATAAATAAATAGTCAGAAGCCAGTTAATCTGACTCCAGTCTTGCTATGAACTACCGTGTTACCCAGTTACTGGGTTGTGGAGGTCTGGTAGGTAGCCGCTCCGCGTAAAATACTAGTATTCAGCTAAATCCGGTTTGACTGGCAGCCGACCCCAACATAGTTGGGAAAAGGCTAGGCAGATGATGATGATAATGATGAGAGAGGCCATGGTAGAGCGGACAAACTTGACCTTAAGCTTTATCTCCCAGTGGGGTGATGACAAATTGGTCACTTTTAAAAAGTAGCCGTTTCGACCAAACTCCTACTTTTCGGGGTGCATCTGTTCCTGTGACTGATCGGCTCGAGCTCCTAGGCATGGAGTTGACATCCAGTCTTAACTTCAGCGCCACCATCGGGTATAAACTGCGGCCAAAAAGCTGGGCATCCTAAATAGAGTGAAGCGATACTTCAGGCCTGGACAGCTTTTAACGTTATACAAAGCACAAGACCGATCCTGCATGGAATTATATATTGTAGCCACCTTTGGGATGGCTCAGCTAAATACCAGCTTGCCGCGCTTGACTCGGTGGAACGCAGAGCTAAGAGGCTAACTGGTGACGTAAAACTGGTGGATGCCAAGTTACATAGCTTGGCTCATCGCCTTAAGGTTGCCTGCTTGTCGGTCTTCTACAGATTGCACTTCTGTGAGTGTGCCCAAGAACTCCACGACCTCATTACGGTTGGTATTACGGTGTTCGCAAATGTTTTTTTTATTAATTATCCTAATTGGGACTCTTATCATGCACGAAGGAGGATAATGTTGTAGCTACGAAGTAAACATGTTATTGCTTCTATGTACATTTATGATAAGTTTTTTAGATTCATTAACTAGTCGCTATGGACTATTATCAGAGCTATTAGGTAACAATACCGGGTATAAAAACGGTATTGAAACTCCATGTTTTCGACACACAAGGTTTTGTATTCGTCGAGCCGTTATCAAGAGTGGAAGCACCGTCTAGCTCCAACTAGCTCCGTTCAGCAACGTGTTGAGCGACATGAGTAGCACCCAGCGGGTGGTGGCGGTGGTGGCGGTGTTGGCGCTGCGCATAGCGTTGGCTTACTCCTTCTCCTGGGGTGAGTACAGGCATCGTCTTCTTTCGGCGTAACTTTTTAGCAGCAAGTTTTTGCACTAACATTTTTGAACCTTGTACTGTGTTAACGCTCTCTCTACTGACAGTTCTTGCGTTGCGACGACCGTGACAAGACTGCTTTGTCTTCGGGTTCACAATCTACATTTTCACACCGCTTCCACGACCATTAGATTATTCACAGAGGCAGCGTGGGGAAAAAGTCTAAGGATATGTCTTTCACAGGCGTCATATTGAATACTGAAACCCATGAAGGATTTGTGAGGAAACTCCCGAGTGTAGCGAGGAAGTTAAGAGCATAAGTTACGAGCAAACCGAGGCTTGTTCTTGTTAGGCGGCGTATTCCGTGTATTTTTTATAATAGTTTAATATTTATACTTATCTATACCATTAATTTTTATTTCTACTGCTGTACCCAAGGTCTCTACTAAAGTTCATCTCTGTCGGAGTTTTTGGTATTTGAAATGTCTATTTTGGACCATGTACATCATTGAAGTAGTTCACTCCCAAGTCATTTTTTCTTCAAGATAGTTATTAAATGTATTAAAGCTTTTGGCATAACTTACATTTTATAAATAACTATCGCAACTTCTTTTGTGTCACATTTTAATCGACTTCTTCAAAAAGGAGGAGGTTCTATGTTCGGCTATATGTATTTTTTTTATGTGTTCACCGGTTTCTTCGCCAATTTTATTCTGGACCGATTTTAAAAATTATTTTTTTTATTCGAAAGCCTCCTGTGGGATCCCATAAAAATCGAGGGAAACTCTCAGATTTTATAAACACATACTTACAATGTTTTTCATAAACTTTCTAACGCTATTCAGATGCCTGGTCATCATCATCTCATGTTGCTGAGCTGATGATGGGATACCATGAAAAATTTTTGTTCAGCGATATTTTTGCCAATTGTTAACCGATTTGGATGATTCTTTTTTTGTTTTTTTTAAGAGTATTTTCTCGGACTGGTCCCATTTAAATTTGGTCAAGATCTGATGAAGATCTTCAGCGGTAGGCAACGGAACTCTTCAATAAATGATAGGAAACGGATCGGGATTTCATAACATCACGTCGGCACGCTGTGTTAAAAAAATAAGGTTTAAATTTAAAAAAGGTTTTTTAAGTACCCCCGTACTTCCGTGCAGTTTCAGTGACCTAGAGGGCATTATACAGCTAGATATCTTTCCAAATTAAATTAAATTTGAACAAGTAGTTTAACAATTATTGCAAATCAAAGTTACTTAATTTGGTCACTGACTGGCCGATCATCAAAATTCTAGCAGACCCAAAGCTCCAAATTTTTAAACACAGTTATTGTTAACCCTATAAAGTAAGGAAAAACTGACATTCCGAACATTGAAATTATTTATTTATTTTATTAATTTTTGGAAAATTTACAGCTTAACATAACACTAATAAACATTTAAATAAAAAAAACCGGCCAAGTGCGAGTCGGACCCGCACACAAAGGGCTCCGTACCTTTAACCTTAATTTTTATTAAGTTGTTATAGCGGCACTATTGCCGAAGAACCGTAATATCTCAAGAACTTGAGATGACGTTCTTGAGATACAGCCCGCTGACAGATAGACGGACGGACGGACGGACGGGCAGCGGAGGCTTAGTAATAGGGTTCCGTTCCCAAAGGGTAACCAACGGCCAATTACAAACTGTCGCATGTAATATAATTATTAATAATATGAAATAGTAGACTACATATAACATAACACAGAAAAAATATGTAAAAGCTATCAGATTTATTGTTTTTCAATTTAGCAACACTAGTACATAGGACCTAACAAAAAGGAGCTCGTGAGTTTATAAAAAAGTATGAAGACGATGCTTTTGTATTTAAATCATAAAAAATATAGTCTTTATTTAAAGTAATATGTGCTTACCTACAAAGTACGGAACCCTCGGTGGATGAGTCCGACTCGCACTTGGCTACGCAGTCAGATTAGTTCTTCCTTCTGTAGCCCCACAGTATGAGCGCATGACGTGTTCATTGATAGATTGCGTCCATTGCATGCGCTGCACACTTCCGCGGGAGCTGGGACCACCACCACCACCACCACCACTACTACTACACTATCATTACACCACTTAAATTAAAACAATGGTATAAAGAACGTTGGTATATGCAATGGTGTAATACTTCGAACAAATGTTATTCGGCTACGTGTAACTTCGATAAAAAGTTTTTCGACCAAAAGAAACGTCGAAGTGAAGAAAAAAATCGAATTGATAATAGGCCAATTGATACAGTGGCAGAAGTGACTTCGATAAAGTAAAAAAAAAACCAAACCATAATAGTGGAAAAGTTTTAGATGAAATTAAATTCGGTCAAATGTTTTTCGAACTTAAACCATCATCGAGGGCCGACCAGCGCGGCTTGCGGCCCTCGATGGCAGGCCGCGCGGCTCGCGGGCATTTTACTTGCGCACAACTTCCTCGCAGTAGGTGTGAAAATCAGAGTTTGCCCTTCAATCATAAAGGTGTCTTGGCTTTGGGCTGCCTTGAATCTCTCGTTGCATCCCGGGTTCTTGTATTACCTCCAAATTCCCTCGCTTCGCTCGTGTGGTATATTCTAAACTCAGGGGCTGGGCTCAGGTCGATCGATTTAATTATATCTAGGCGCCAATGAGATCATTGTATAGTCCTTAAAAAGGATATCAACAAAACAAAGAGTATTTTATTTGCAGTGAAGAAATGAGCCGATTAAGATTGGAAGTTAGGAATTTTCTGAAAGGATACAGATATTTCATAAAGGAGGAATGGCCTTGGAAAGGAAATACTTTATTTATCTATCAGCTTGTTAAAATGTTTTTTATTTTTCAGAATTCGTCGTGGCCAGATCTAATAAACTTGAATTTTATAATCAGGGAACGTTAGCATACACGGCAGCGCCTACAAGTCATCGTATCAAGTGGATCATATACGATCCAGTGCGCGACAGGGTGCTGTTCGCGGACACACGCAGCAGCAAGATGTCTGCAGCTTCTTTTGATATAGCAACAAAGATTACGCAACCATTAATAATGAAAAAAACAAAGAGATACTTTAAAAGGTTCGCCTACGACCCGGCCACAGAATTACTTTTTGGATCTCGTGTAAATAAGATATACTCATTTTCAATCAAATCTGGAAATAAGAACAAAATTACTCGTAATGGCGATCTTGTGATCGATTTGGAATCGACTGTACTCCGCGAGCTTGCCGTCGACAGCTGTGGAGGGTATGTCATTATAATTTTATAATTGCAAAAATAAAATCAATTTTATAAGTCCTCCATGAACTAAATAAATAACTATTTCAGGTATATTTACTGGACAGCAAGTAACACTATAGAAAGGGCTCTATTTAACGGTTCAGATAGAGAAGTTGTAATAGGCAAAGGTTTAGCAGTAAAATTAGGCTTTGCCATTGACACACAGAAAATATACTGGATTGAATCTCAAGAATATAACGAAGGTGGATTTTCTATTGAAAGCGCAGATTTGAATGGCAAGAATCGAAAAACATTATATAGTGAAGTGGAATCTGATTTCATACCAGACAAAGTAATTGTATCTAAGTATTTTGTCTACTGGAGAGACGGTATTGAATCAGCGTTCGTCTGGCAATTTCCAAAGAATCCACCGAATGATAGAAACGTAAAACCTAATAAAATTTCAATTCCTTCAAATTCTAACTGTTTTTACGGTTTTCAAGATATAACCGCAAACTATAACGTTGAAGAACGAATTTGGGGCGTTCCAAATTGCCTTGCGCTAAAGAGTCTGCTACCAGGGGACTCCGACTGCGTCAATGGTAGGAAAGTTATCGGCGAACCTCGTTGTGAATGTGCGCAGGGCTACATCGGTGTGCGCTGCGATGTTTCCGTTTGTCACAACTATTGTTATCAAGGAGATTGTGATGTTGCTGCTGGGGGACAACCTAAATGCAGGTAATACAAATGTTCATCCATCCATCACTCATTATTATGAATGCAAAAAACGTCTAACTGAATAGTTCGAACCACGCACCTATGAGGGCACTGAAGCCCCCTTGCAGCATGCATCATTCTTCTGTCACCTACACTCTCACGTACTCGTACTCGCGCACAAACACACGTAGGTGCAGCCGATATGACAGTTCCCTTACGGAATCGCGCCAACGGAAATTTAACATGACTCTGATTTATCTTTTCTGCAGAATAAATATAGACTCGATTTCTACAGCTTATCCCCATAATAAAATGCCGTAAGACACGATACTATGAAAGTTACTAAAATAGACCAGCCTCGCAGTATCTACGTATGTATATCAGTAAATTGACAGATTTTTCTGACAGCATAAATGCTGCTAAACTTAGCCTTCCCGATGTTGAATGACAACCCCCTTGTAGCTTGAGTCAAGTGATTCCCAGAAAATCGTGTTTTAGACGAATTCAAATTTCTTTTTGTTGCAACATTTGGTAAATTAAATCTGATACACTTAGTTTTCTCCTATAAAATACTTAATTATTAGCAGTAAACCAATTTTGGGCCTGCTGTGGGGCGTTATTTACGTCGTCAAGATTTGTGGGACGCCTACCTATCTTAATAGTTAAGGACGTATCGTCAGCAAAGAACACCATTTGAGGTTGATTTTTTAAATGTAGGGAAGATCATGATAGACAGTTAAAAGAGGAAAAGACCCAATATTGAGCCTTGTGGTATCCTCATTATGACTTAAACCCCTTGAATGATGCCACCATTTATTTGAACTTGCTGCTGTCTGTCGTTCAAGTAAGACTTCACTAAACTGAGTGCAAGTTTACCTAGTCCGTAATGTTCTTGCTTTCGGAGCAAGGTTTCGTTATTCACATAATCAAAGGCCTCTCCGAGGTCACAAAAGATTCCTATGGCATCTTGCGCCACTGTCCACACTGTTTATGTGTTTAAACAACGTGACACCAGCGTCAAACGTACAACGACCTTTGGTAAATTCGTACTTTTAATCGCGTAAGATTTTATTGATTTAGCATGACTTTTTCAAACGCTTAGTTGAAAACCGGCAATACGGATACGGGTCTATAAGTATTAGTATATTAACTGTAACCAGATTTAATAACTGGTATAACCTTACTATATTTCATCACTAGGGACCCGCTCCGGCTTTGCACGGATGCAAATTATAAATAATATAGTACTAAAACCTTCCTCGAGAACCTCTCTATCTATTAAAAAAAACCCGCATCAAAATCCGTTGCGTTGTTTTAAAGATCTAAGCATACATAAGAACAGACAAACAGCAGAAGCGACTTTGTTTAATACTATGTAGTGATAACCGGAAAGACTCCTTGATCCACACATAAATTAAATATTAAAGCCAAGTTACTGCTATGGTCTCAATTATGGACGTGCAAACTATAATAGACATTCCCCATATATCTTCGATCAATTTAATTTTGATTTGTCGGAAAGTTTTAACTGCCATGTGCAGTCTCCAGTAAACAGTCAGTAGGTATCTTGTTTTATTATCTGCCGATTTGATTTTGTTGCTAATGTACTCGTACAGGGCTTTAGCTACATTGCAAGTATTTTTGAAAACCTTAGAATATTTGTTTACATACCTATTAAAGGATTCAGTGTTAATGAAAAGCTTAAGGTCATATAGCTCAGTCTTTCCCCACTTATAATACCTTTAGTCCAACTTTCCTTAAAATTAAATAATTTTAGGGAAAATATTTCTTTTCGAAAGTTGTATTGAATTCCATCAGTAATAATTCGCATCCTCAATATTATGGCTTAGTTTACTTATTTTGCATTGAATTTAGCTAGTTTGCCAGTTGTAATTGGCCTAAATTGTATTTGAACTTTTTGCAAGGCTGCTTTATACTTAAATGTTACCAGTTGTCCACTGTGATCAGAAGGACGGTCTGAAGGCTTTATCTAAATAATCACAATCGCAGAATATATTATCAATACAGGTTGCAGAATTTGGTGTTATTCTAGTTGGTTCAAATGTAAAAACATTAGACAAATCGAACGATTTAAAAAGGCTTAATAATCCATTGCTATATGAATTATTGTAAAATAAAATACTATTATTAAAATCTCCACAAATCGTGGGTTTGTTGCCTGCTGCAAGTTTCGCAAGGATATTTTCCATTGTTGATTCAAATAAAATAAAGTTTTCAGGGTTTGGGGGTCTGTACACGCACACATAACATGTTTATCTAACTCAACACAAGACAGTTCGATGCAATGTTCCACTGACAAGCTAACAATGTCATTGCCGTTGCATACATTTCAAGCATATTTTTACTAAGATGAGGGAACAGGAATAGATTTGCGGAATAATTTGGAAATTTAGGGAACAACTGCCCACACTATAATTTTCATCATCAGTAATCCTGAATCCAATGTTCACACTAAAACATACAATGTTAATTATTGCTTTTTTCTAAAAACATTTCATGTTCTAATATTTTGGAAGAGACACCTTGAATATTTTGATGAAATAATTTCAAGGCATGCTGCTGGCTGACCCCCTTTTTGAAATCTAGTTAACAGAGAGCAAGAAGATACTTTGTTGTTGGTAGGCATAACTATTCTGTTACTAGTATTCTCTGTTGTCTAATGAACTAGTTTAAATGTAAATCCGGAGTTGCCTCATGACGTCATTATCAACACTTGGCAGTAAGTTGCAACTACTGAATGAATCTTGCATAGTGATACATGGAACCTCTTCGTAATTTTTTTTTGTTTTTTAGGGTTCCGTACCCAAAGGGTATCCAAAGGAACCCTATTACTAAGCACCCGCTGTCCGTCCGTCCGTCTGTCTGTCAGCGGGCTGTATCTCAAGAACCGTAATAGGTAAACAATTTTCACAGATTGTGTATATCTATTATCTATTGCCGTTATAGCAACAAATAATAAAAAGTAAGTTTTATGGTACGGAACCCTTCCTGTTCGACTAGTACTTGGCCGGTTTTTTTTTTCTTAAAAAATACACCACTAAAATACCTACAAACACAGTAATGTTGGTATTAGAAGTAAGTCGAATCTGGTATACAATAATTTGTGTAGAAAACTCAGGTTGTTACTAATTTATTTAAACCTCTTCCTATACTGTCTGAAAACACAACTGAATGATAACAACTATTCCCCGAGAAAAACTACTCCGTTTTATATCTTCGTTATTTCAGCTGTAATGCCGGATACTCTGGGGAGAGGTGTGAAGTCAACCTGTGCCAGGACTATTGTCTAAACAATGGTACTTGTTCCCTGACTAATCACAGTGAACCAGTCTGTGATTGTACAGGACCGTATAAGGGTGAAAAATGCGACGTTCCCATCTGTAAGGACTATTGTTTCCAAGGTGAATGCAGTGTCAGTGCCGAGGGACAACCTAAATGCAGGTAAAACAAGTTTTCACTCCATTATGGAGAGGCTTACTTCGTACTGAGCGAACGAAATCGATCTGGGTGTGCTCCTCGTTCGCCTGTTACAACTAGTCTCTACTCTGTTTCATATCTTCGTTATTTCAGCTGTAATGCCGGATACTCTGGGGAAAGGTGTGAAATCAGCCCGTGCCATGACCATTGTCTAAACAATGGTACTTGTTCACTGACTAGTCACAGTGAACCAGTCTGTAATTGCACAGGACCTTATCAGGGCGAAAGATGCGAGGTTCCCATCTGTAAGGATTATTGTTTCCAAGGTGAATGCAGTGTCAGCCCTGAGAGACAACCTAAATGCAGGTAAAATGTTCGTTTTATTTAGTTTGATATTTCATTTAGAAAAAACTAATTGAAGTCGGATAAAAATGTCAAGAGAAACTAGATACCTTGCTCTAGAGCAATGCTTAAAGCTACAATATTGTATGTTTTTTTTATATTTCTGTGGTTCTTTTGTCTTTGAGCCATATACTAGTGACGGGCGGGCATTTGAGAAACTTTCTTTGTAACTATGTAGCTCTTTGTTGACCAAAAAGTGCTGGCTCTCAGCCTAATTTCAAGACTTTTGATTTAGTTGCTAGCGCTTGATGGTTTGCTCATTTAGGTCTTTGTCGACTTCCGGTATGTCAGTTTACTTGTGCAGTGTGCTGCCGAAGATCAGACTGTGAAGCACAAAATTAACACAAGGTGGTCATTTCAGATGCAACGTGGGTTACACCGGTGAGAGATGTCATGTTCCAATCTGTGAGAACTATTGTTTCCAAGGTGAATGCACTGTCAGTGCCGAAGGACAACCTAAATGCAGGTAATACAAGCATTCACCCCATTATAGAGAGACTTACTTCGTACTGAGCGGTCGAAATAAATCTGGGCGTGCTCCTCGATCGCCTGTTACAACTAGTACTCTTTTTAAAATCTTCGTTATTTCAGATGTAATGCCGGATACTCTGGGGAGAGGTGTGAAATCAGCCCGTGCCATGACTTTTGTCTAAACAATGGTATTTGTTCACTGACTAGTCACAGTGAACCAGTCTGTAATTGCACAGGACCTTATCAGGGCGAAAGATGCGACGTTTCCATCTGTAAGGACTATTGTTTCCTAGGTGAATGCAGTGTCAGTGCTGAGGGACAACCTAAATGCAGGTAAATGTTCATCTCACTGGGTACTAGTTACACTCGTAAACTGAATAAAATTACACTTTAAAACCGTAAGCAACGATTTTTTACAAAAATAAGTTTTTAAACTGAATAAAATTACACTTTAAAACTGTAAGCAACGATTTTTTACAAGAAACTGCTTTTGAAATCGTATTTGTACAGTTTTAAACAGTTGATGTTTCAGTTCTATTTAGAAAAAAATAACTCTAGAGCAGTATTTTTTGCTAAAATGTAGTATGTTTTTTCGATTTCGGCTGTTCATTTATCTTCGAGCCATATACTAGTGACGGGCGGGATTAGGGGGACTGCCTTTATGTAGATCTTCACGTTGCACGGCGATCGTATCTATGACTCTCTGAAAATAGATCTTTGACGTCCAAAAAGTGCTGGCTCTCAGCTTAATTTGAATACTTTTTATTTAGTTGCTAGCGCTTGATGGTTTGCTCATTTCGGTCTGTTCCGACTTTCGGTATCGGTTTCGGTTCACTTGTGCAGTGCGCTGCCGAAGATCAGACTGTGAAGCACAAAATTAACACAAAGTGGCCATTTCAGATGTAATGTGGGTTACACCGGTGAGAGATGCCATGTTCCAATCTGTGAGAACTATTGTTTCCAAGGTGAATGCAGTGTCAGTGCCGAAGGACAACCTAAATGCAGGTAAAACAAATTTTAATTCCATTATGGAGAAGAGGCTTAATTCGTACTGAGCGGTCGAAATCGATCTGCGCGCGCTCCTCGATCGCCTGCTACAACTAGTCCCTACTCTGTTTAAAATCTTCGTTATTTCAGCTGTAATGCCGGATACTCTGGGGAGAGGTGTGAAGTCAGCCCGTGCCATGACTATTGTCTAAACAATGGTACTTGTTTCTTGACTAATAATACTGAACCAGACTGTTATGATGGCATGATTGTATTAAATAATGGCACCACGTCACAGCGTGCATGCACTGTCAGTGCCGAGGGACAACAACCTAAATGCAGGTAAAACAAATTTTCATTCCATTAAGGAGTGGCTTACTTCGTACTGAGCGAACGAAATCTATCTGGGCGTGCTCCTCGTTCGCCTGTTACAACTAGTCCTTACTCTGTAGTCTTCATACTTATTTTAACTTATACTTGATATGTTTTAAGAACTTATAGTTGATAGTGTATGTTAGTATAGGTACTCGTACTAATGTAAATCAAATTAATATTTGTATGCCACCTGCTGTGGCAGGACACAGAGACCCATTACCAATTGTTCCACCCTATTTATTTTGATATCTTCATTATTTCAGCTGTAATGCCGGATACTCTGGGGAGAGGTGTGAAGTCAGCTTGTGCCATGACTATTGTCTAAACAATGGTACTTGTTCCCTGACTAATCACAGTGAACCAGTCTGTGATTGTACAGGACCGTATAAGGGTGAAAAATGCGACGTTCCCATCTGTAAGGACTATTGTTTCCAAGGTGAATGCACTGTCAGTGCCGAGGGACAACCTAAATGCAGGTAAAACAAGTTTTCATTCCATTATGGAGAGGCTTACTTCGTACTGAGCGGTCGAAATCGATCTGGGCGTGTTCCTCGATCGCCTGTTACAACTTTACAACTAGTCCTTACTCTGTTTCAAATCTTCGTGATTTCAGATGTGATACCGGATACTCTGGGGATAGGTGTGAAGTCAGCCCGTGCCATGACTATTGTCTAAACAATGGTACTTGTTTCTTGACTAATAATACTGAACCAGACTGTTATGATGGCATGATTGTATTAAATAATGGCACCACGTCACAGCGTGCATGCACTGTCAGTGCCGAGGGACAACCTAAATGCAGGTAAAACAAATTTTAATTCCATTATGGAGAAGAGGCTTAATTCGTACTGAGCGGTCGAAATCGATCTGCGCGCGCTCCTCGATCGCCTGCTACAACTAGTCCCTACTCTGTTTAAAATCTTCGTTATTTCAGCTGTAATGCCGGATACTCTGGGGAGAGGTGTGAAGTCAGCCCGTGCCATGATTATTGTCTAAACAATGGTACTTGTTTCTTGACTAATAATACTGAACCAGACTGTTATGATGGCATGATTGTATTAAATAATGGCACCACGTCACAGCGTGCATGCACTGTCAGTGCCGAGGGACAACCTAAATGCAGGTAAAACAAATTTTAATTCCATTATGGAGAAGAGGCTTAATTCGTACTGAGCGGTCGAAATCGATCTGCGCGCGCTCCTCGATCGCCTGCTACAACTAGTCCCTACTCTGTTTAAAATCTTCGTTATTTCAGCTGTAATGCCGGATACTCTGGGGAGAGGTGTGAAGTCAGCCCGTGCCATGACTATTGTCTAAACAATGGTACTTGTTTCTTGACTTATAATACTGAACCAGACTGTTATGATGGCATGATCTTTGTAGCAAATAATGGCACCACGTCAGAGCGTGCATGCACTGTCAGTGCCGAGGGACAACAACCTAAATGCAGGTAAAACAAATTTTCATTCCATTAAGGAGTGGCTTACTTCGTACTGAGCGAACGAAATCTATCTGGGCGTGCTCCTCGTTCGTCTGTTACAACTAGTCCTTACTCTGTAGTCTTCATACTTATTTTAACTTATACTTGAAATGTTTTAAGAACTTATAGTTGATAGTGTATGTTAGTATAGGTACTCGTACTAATGTAAATCAAATTAATATTTGTATGCTGCCTGTTGTGGCAGGACACAGAGACCCATTACCAATTGTTCCACCTTATTTATTTTGTTTTGATATCTTCATTGTTTCAGCTGTAATGCCGGATACTCTGGGGAGAGGTGTGAAGTCAGCTTGTGCCATGACTATTGTCTAAATAATGGTACTTGTTCCCTGACTAATCACAGTGAACCAGTCTGTGATTGTACAGGACCGTATAAGGGTGAAAAATGCGATGTTCCCATCTGTAAGGACTATTGTTTCCAAGGTGAATGCACTGTCAGTGCCGAGGGACAACCTAAATGCAGGTAAAACAAGTTTTCATTCCATTATGGAGAGGCTTACTTCGTACTGAGCGGTCGAAATCGATCTGGGCGTGTTCCTCGATCGCCTGTTACAACTTTACAACTAGTCCATACTCCGTTTCAAATCTTCGTGATTTCAGATGTGATACCGGATACTCTGGGGAGAGGTGTGAAGTCAGCCCGTGCCATGACTATTGTCTAAACAATGGTACTTGTTTCTTGACCAATAATACTGAACCAGACTGTTATGATGGCATGATTGTATTAAATAATGGCACCACGTCACAGCGTGCATGCACTGTCAGTGCCGAGGGACAACAACCTAAATGCAGGTAAAACAAATTTTCATTCCATTAAGGAGTGGCTTACTTCGTACTGAGCGAACGAAATCTATCTGGGCGTGCTCCTCGTTCGCCTGTTACAACTAGTCCTTACTCTGTAGTCTTCATACTTATTTTAACTTAAACGTGTATTGAGAATTTTAAAAGCGTCGTATCATCGTCAATTTTTGTTATCATAACAAAAGAAAAAAAAAACCGACTTCCAAAAACAAAACACTACAAAGTAAAAAATACCTTTAATTTCGGAAGTCGGTGTTCAAAAACAAAATAACCAAAATCACCGACTTCCGAAATTAAAGGTTTTATTTTTTTGTTAAAAAGATATAATTATTTTTCACTTTTTGCGTACCACTAAAAACTTAAACCACAAGCACAGCGTGCCGGTGTGATATTATGTTATGAACTGGTGTAAACAATCAACAGACATGCGATTACAGAAATCCCGATCCATTTGCTATCATTGATTGAAAAGTTCCGTTGCCTACCTCCGAAGTTCTTCACCAGATCTTCACCAAATTTAAATGGGACCAGTCCGAGAAAATATTCTTCCAAACAAAAAAAAGAATCATCCAAATCGGTTTACAATTGGCGAAAATATCGCTAAACAAACATTTTTCATGGGATCCCATCATCAGATCCTGACTTATACCTTCCATCATCAGCTCAACAACATGAGATGATGATTACCAGGCACAAATATCTGAATTGTGTTAGAAAGTTTATGAAAAACAGTGTTTGTGCTTATACTCGTAAAATTTGAGGGAACTGACGGACTAGTTAGATTGTTTCAGAGGACAAGCTCTATTCAAATTAATATTCGTATGCTACCTACTTTGGCAGGACACAGAGACCCATTACCAATTGTTCCACCCTTTTTAACCTGTGTGCACAAATAAACGTATTCGATTTGATATCTTCATTATTTCAGCTGTAATGCCGGATACTCTGGGGAGAGGTGTGAAGTCAGCCCGTGCCATGACTATTGTCTAAACAATGGTACTTGTTTCTTGACTAATAATACTGAACCAGACTGTTATGATGGCATGATCCTTGTAGCAAATAATGGCACCACGTCAGAGCGTGCATGCACTGTCAGTGCCGAGGGACAACAACCTAAATGCAGGTAAAACAAATTTTCATTCCATTAAGGAGTGGCTTACTTCGTACTGAGCGAACGAAATCTATCTGGGCGTGCTCCTCGTTCGCCTGTTACAACTAGTCCTTACTCTGTAGTCTTCATACTTATTTTAACTTAAACTTGATATGTTTTAAGAACTTATAGTGGGTAGTGTATGTTAGTATAGGTACTCGTACTAATGTAATAGGCTAGTTTCCACCATCAATAAATTGCAAATCTATTTAGTCCGTCAGTTGGAGCATTGAAGAATAATGGACACGATTTTTTTGTTTTTGTAAATCAATATATATTGACAAGGATAAAACGCATCAAAACTCGGGAGTGTAAACCGACTTCCAAAAACAAAACACTACAAAGTAAAAAATAAATTGAATTTCGGAAGTCGGTATTTTTGGTTATTTTGTTTTTGAACACCGACTTCCGAAATTAAAGGTATTTTTTACTTTGTAGTGTTTTGTTTTTGGAAGTCGGTTTTATTTTTTTGTTAAAAAGTTTTAATTATTTTTCACTTTTTGCGTACCACTAAAAAGTTAAACCACAAGCACAGCGTTCCGGTGTGATATTATGTTATGAACTGGTTTAAACAATCAACAGACATGCGATTACAGAAATCCCGATCCATTTGCTATCATTGATTGAAGAGTTCCGTTGCCTACCTCCGAAGTTCTTCATCAGATCTTCACCAAATTGAAATGGGACCAGTCCGAGAAAATATTCTTCCAAACAAAATAAGAATCATCCAAATCGGTTAACAATTGGCGAAAATATCGCTAAACAAACATTTTTCATGGGATCCCATCATCAGCTCAACAACATGAGATGATGATTACCAGGCACAAATATCTGAATTGTGTTAGAAAGTTTATGAAAAAACAGTGTATGTGCTTATACTCGTAAAATTTGAGGGAACTGACGGACTAAATAGATTTTTTCAGAGGACAAGCTCTATTCAAATTAATATTTGTATGCCACCTACTTTCGCAGGACACAGAGACCCATTACCAATTGTTCCACACTTTTTAACCTGTGTGCATAAATAAACGTATTTGATTTGATATCTTCGTTATTTCAGCTGTAATGCCGGATACTCTGGGGAAAGGTGTGAATTCAGCCTGTGCCAGGACTATTGTCTACACGGTGGTACTTGTTCCCTGACTAATCACGGTGAACCAGTCTGTGCTTGCGCATTTCCATATGAGGGCGATATATGCCAAGGTGATTATTTTTTTAAATTGGTCAATTGTCAGTGTCCTCGCAAAACTACGCTTAATTCTAGATTTAAAATAATGGGAAAAGATATAACAGGTCTGTGAAAATAAACAGTAATTTCGGACTTACAACAGCACTTACTGTGTAAATAATAAGTGTTACTGGTGCGTTCTTCGAGCTTTACTTTAACATCTATAAGTAATCTCATGACGCTTCAAGTATCATCGCCTACCTTTAAGGTTTACGTTGTGAGCTGCTACTTTCAATACTCAGACCCAGTTACTCCACATATACATAATCTCTGTCACGTCTTGCGGTCGCTCGCGAGCTGCAAGTTATAGTTGGTGCTTACGTAAATGCATCTTCTTCCCTGTGGTATGGCAAAGTTCTGTTGAAGATATTATTGCTGAGATGAATTTATCAATTCATAACACCCCAGACGCACTACCTATTTTTTGTAGCCAAATGGGCGAATCTTATATTGACGTCACACTTTCTAGTGCAGACGTAGGTACGTTTGGATAGGTGGCGTGTCCTTCCTGACACGTCTTGTAGTGATTACGCCTGATCGTGTACGCGTTTGTTCCTATGTTTAGTCAAGGTTCGACACACTTAATTGGAAATTTTACATATAAGAGTAAAGGCGCGAATTGGGAATTCTTTAGCTCACTTTTTGCTTGACATGCCAAAGACTTCACTCGCGATGGACTGTCAGGTGATGAAAGTGCTGAGATAATGTCAGACACCTTCACTTACTGGTGCTGACATTGCTATTGGTCGCGCATCTATGACCAATATTCGTAGATTTGATAGGTGGAGTGACTGCCTTGTTGAACAACATGAAATATATCGTAGAGCGCGTAGCTTAATAAGCTATAAAACGTAAGGTTACCGAGGACCTCCTTAATCATGCTTTAAGTACTTTTAGAGTTGCCAAGTCACGCTACAGATCATCGGTTGAAAAATCTAAGGGTAATCTACTCCGGATAATTGTTGATAAACTTGATAAGGAGGGTACGTGGTCTCCTTTGTACCACGAGTTCAAAGCTAATAGATCTGTCGACCTTGCGTACATTCAGAACATAAAAGTAAATAATATACATACTACCGGTATTGAAGAAACAACTGATGTTCTGCTTGATTCTCTTATACCAGTCGATTCATCAGTAAATGATAATGAATACCACCAACAGATCAGAGCGTGGGCCGCGGTGCCACCTGAATCACCAGAGTCAGGCGTTCCATCCACTGACGAATTCTTAAACGTTGTCAAGAGACTACCTCTCAATAAATCATCCGGTGAAGATAAAATCATCGAATATAGGTAATGATTATAGAAGCGTGTAAAACAGCGGGAGACGCGATCTTTTCCGTATATAACCGATGCATTGCGGAAGGTATTTTCCCCGCGAATATGTTTTATTTTAATTATCTATCTATCACTATCTCACCTGATGGTAAGCGATGATGTGGTCGAAGATGGAGCACGCTTGCCTAGAAGTAACCTATTTATTCTTGACTTAAAGACTCCCAGGATGTAGCTATCAGGATACACAGTCTCCGGCAGGGAATTCCACTCCTTAGCTGTACGCATTATGAATGTGTTCCCAAAACGTTTTGTGCGTATGGGTGGGATGTCCACCATGTACCAGTGGCGCATCGCCGTTCGTCTTATGGTCCAATGATGGAACGGCCTTGGCGGAATTAAATTATGAAATTCCGTCGCACATTCCCCAAAATGCAACCGGTAGAAAACGGACAGGCTAGCAACTCATCGTCGAAGTTCAAGACTTTGGAGCTTTGTCGCTACGAGCCTATCATTGCTGATGGTGACAAGACTTTATATGCATTATTACAATCAGTGGTGACAAGCCCCCGGACGACCCTAAGTCGTACCGGCCCATAACAGTACTTCCATCTTTGGGTCTAGGGAAAATTCTTAGAACGACTAATCGTTCCGCGCTGGCTACCGAACGGACCTAAATTTCATGATAATCAATTTGGTTTTACTATTGGCAAATCTACTGGCGCTCTCTGTCCGTAAAATTGTTAACTTATGGGAACATAAATACGTGGTTGGAATCTTTCTCGACATATCTGGAGGTTTTGATAACGCATGGTTGCCGATGCTACTACTTAAAATGAAAAACCGTGGTTGCTACAAAAATATCTAATCATCTCATCTAAAATATCTGATTTTTTCATACTTTCTAAACGGCTCCGCGAAACTCAAACTTGAACATTATTCCATTACTAAGTCTCTAACCATGGGATGTCCTCAGGGCTCAGTTATCGGTCCATATGTTTGGAATGATTTCCTCGCGCTTCCGCTCCCATGCGGCTGCTCATTAAACGGTTACGCGGACGATGGTTTGCTTCTCATTCAGGCAAGTACTCGGACTGGACTCGATAACTTGGCTGACACATGCCTACGTTTAATATCTCAGTGGGGCGATCGAAACCGTCTGACCTTTACACCGCATAAAACCTATCAACTTATTTTAAAAGGAAACCTTAAATCCTAGGCTAGTATTAAATTTAATAACGTACCCGTTAAAACAAAAGAATCCGTGTGCTACCTCGGTATGCTACTAGAAAATAACTTTTCATTTATTGATCATATAAAAACAGTAGGTGAGAAAGCAAAAAAGAACTTCTATGCTTTGACTAGAATATCCAAAGTTACTTGGGGTCTATCTATTCAAACCTTAAAAACTATTTACAGGGCTACTTACTTGGGTTGGATGTGCTAAGGGACATCTGTCTAGGCCGATAGGGTCACCATAGGGGCGGTACGACGTCAATTGCTCCAAAGCCAGCGTTTGGCTTTGATATTCTTATGCAAAGCGTATAGGACGGTTAGTACTGAATCCCTTACCGGTACTGGCGGGTGTCCTCCCAGTCGATCTAGAGGTGCAGCAGCGTGCTGCAATTTACTACTACGCTAGAAAGATCATGGACCCAGAGTTTTACCGCAACGAGACCGTGCTAAGATCACTAGATTACTAAAACCCCAGACTGATGTCTGGGAGGAACTTTTATCCGAATGGCAATGTAAGTGGGAAAATATTACCAAAGGCCGTCACCTCCGCCAGTTTTTTAATCTGTTCGTGAGCGGCTGGATAGGACATGGCTGGAGGTAGATCACTGTCAGGTGATCAACTTTAAGAGTAAATTATTTTCTTTTAGGCTTGTGTCCCGCCTTTATGTCAATGTTCTACAGCTGACTATGAATACGAATAATCAGCACATCACATCTTATGGGAGTGTATTATTTAGCGGGTACGTGTTAAAATCCCGAAATTTCATAATAACTATGATTGAAATACCGACGTCTAAAATAACGAAATTCAAAATGCCGAAAGTTTTAAATGCAAGATAGCCGTTATAGACGAAATACCGATGGATGAAATCCCAAAGAGCGGCGACGTTGTTCTTGCGGTGGCGGTGACGGTGGGCATTCTGCTCAACATGTTTTAATATTCTTTATAGCGGGGGTAGATCTCGAAAAATTATTGTATTCCGTAATGTTTTATTCATTCGTAGTTACTGTTAGGGGTACGTATTGCAGTATCTAAAATTAAAAGAACTAACGTAAAATAACCTAAAATCCCTAAAATCTAAATACCTAATGATTGCTTCACCTATATTCAAAGTATCGAAAGTACCAAAATGGATAGATGCTCACCAAATCTTGTAAGCCGGAAATAGTAACATTAATACCCAAAATTAGTGTATCAAACTTAGGCGTAGTAATTTTTTTTACATTTTCCATAGGTCCCATAGAGAAAGTTGATCCTTATGATGAACCTAATACAGTGGCTGGTGTTATAGGTCCCATAGAGAAAGTTGATCCTTATGATGAACCTAATACAGTGGCTGATGTTATAGGTCCCATAGAGAAAGTTGATCCTTATGATGAACCTAACACAGTGGCTGGTGTTATAGGTCCCATAGAGAGATTTGATCCTTATGATGAACCTAATACAGTGGCTGGTGTTATAGGTCTCATAGAGAAAGTTGATCCTTATGATGAATCTAACACAGTGGCTGGTGTTATAGGTCCCATAGAGAAAGTTGATCCTTATGATGAACCTAATACAGTGGCTGGTGTTATAGGTCCCATAGAGAAAGTTGATCCTTATGATGAACCTAACACAGTGGCTGGTGTTATAGGTCCCATAGAGAAAGTTGATCCTTATGATGAACCTAACACAGTGGCTGGTGTTCTAGGTCCCATAGAGAAAGTTGATCCTTATGATGAACCTAATACAGTGGCTAGTGTTATAGGTCCCATAGAGAAAGTTGATCCTTATGATGAACCTAATACAGTGGCTGGTGTTATAGGTCCCATAGAGAAAGTTGATCCTTATGATGAACCTAATACAGTGGTTGGTGTTGTGTATGGATCTTTGGGATTTTAAGCTTACGGGCAAATGAACTTTCGGGATTTAAAACTTTCGACCAAACAATCAATCGGTGTTGTGTCGTTAACGAAGAGAGCCACTATTCACCTTTAAGGTTTCCATCATCAGATCGTTGTTACTAGCTAAAATAAATAACACAACCCCTTACGATTCATATGAGCCCAACCACGATGGGTATAAGAGTAGGTAACTAAGTGAGCCATTACTCAAATTAATGATTTACATCATCAGATCGTTGTTACCAGCTACAATAAATAGTACCACCCCTCACAAGTCATATGAGCCCAAACACGATAACTGTAAGAGTAGTCAAGTCTAAAAGAGTCACTACTTACCATTATGGTTTCCATTATTAGACCGCTGTTACAGTTACTAGCTGCTATAAATAGACCCAATCAGTACAATCCATATAAGCCCAAACACGCTGGGTATAAGAGTAGTCAACTAAGTGAGCCCCTACTCACCTTCATGGTTTCTATCATTAGATCAATGTTATCAGCTGCAATGGATAGTGCTCATCAGAAAGATTCAAATGAGCCCGAAAACGATGGGTATAGGAGTAGCTAGTTAACTAAATTAGCCACTACTCATCTTTATGGTTTCCATTATCAGATACTTGTTCCAAACTACAATAAATAGTGCTGATCAAAAGGATTCAAATGAGCCCAAACACGATGGGTATAAGAGTAGTGAACTAAGACAGCCACTACTCGCCTTTATGGTTTCCATCATCAGATACTTGTTCTAAACAACAACAATAAATAATGCTCATCAGAAGGATTCAAACGAGCACAAACACGAAGGTTATAGTAGTAGTCAACTAAGAGAGCCACTACTCACCTTTGTGGTTTCCATCATCAGACCTTGTAACCATCTACAGTGAATGGTACCCAATAGTACGATTGAAGTGAGCGCAGACATCACAGGCATATTAGTAAGAGATAAGAAAAAAATACCTTTCGAGGCTTTCTCTAAAGAAATACTCAAGCTCATATAGATAAATCTATGTGTTAGCCATCGAAATCGAAAAAAAAATACATATTCTTGCTTTATTTCAAATTATGAAATAATACGGTGGGTCTCAATATTGTCGGGCTCTGGGCCGGACCATTCTTCTTTGCTTACAGGGATTTTTCCAAGAAAACCTTGGAATTTCTTTCACGCAGAAAAGTTTAAGGGTTATTTTGTTTTGAAAAATTAAATTTTTGTCGCTTGGGTCAGAGCTGTGTGCAGAGTGTTTTTCTGCTATATTGATAGAATGAAGCGAGTATGGAAAAATCGCCATCATTTTAGTAAAATTACTGATAGACATAATTTTAATACTAGAAATAAAGATAAATTAGATCAACCATTTTATAGATTAGCTAAAGTACACACATCTTTCATGAGGTACTGTGTTAAATGTAACAATAAAATACCTTGTGACATATTAGAACTAAATGAAAGACAATTTACAGCGTATATCAAAAGCACACTTTGTAAACTAGCTTATTACAAATTAGAAGATTAAATTCAGGTTTAGAATGCCTGGAAGCATGCTGGTCCTGCTCCATAGGACAGTCAATGTTGTAGACAAAATAAAACTGGTTGCTTTATGTATTAACTTTATAGATGTTCTGTTTCTTTTTGTGTTTGTATTTTTCTTTTAACTCACACACTGTTAATTAGTGATTCCAATATTTGTAAATGTGTGAGTATCATGTACCTACTTATTTAGAAAATTGATTAGTCTACCTCTGCATACGCGCGTTACGTCATCGCACCATTCGGTCAAACCCCAAGCGAACGCCGGCGTTCGCTCTCCCCCACTTCATTGTGAGTTATTCCATTGAAAATGATGATTGTCAACATACCTACACCGGTGCATTACTTAAAATATTCTTAATTCTTTCCTTTTTTTTCGAAGTTGGTTAAAATAGCTATACCTATACGAATCGTGACAGGTTATGGATGGGAAATCATCAAATGACTCCTCCCGCTCTGGGTGAAGCAGGAGGGAGTGTCAGACTCTTATTGACTAAAACCCATCCGTCTTCCTCCTGGTGCCCTTTGCGTTCCAAGGCTACGGTACCTCTTTCGAACAGATTCCGCAGCCCCAGCAGGCACCTGCCCTAGCGGGCACCGTCTTCCACGCTGACATCTCTTTGAGGCGCGCTGGGATCGCAGCGTGCCGCCGACCCGGGCCTAGTTCTGATCAGACGGCGAGCCACCCACTGCTCGCCGTCCGCAGGCCGTGCCTACGGCGGCCGGGAATCGTCCTGCGACTCCCGACGCCTGGGGCGTCTTCTTCTGTTGCGGCGACTGGGGCGTGAGCTTTCCCTATCTCTCACACGTTCGGCCTCCTCCTTTGCTAGCATTACTGCTTCGCAGAAGGAGGTGACCACTTCCCATGCCTCCTCGCTCCCAACCATAGATTGAACCAAGGACGGTCGCGAGAGGTCGCCGCCGCCGATCGCCTCGACGAGGACCCGGTGGTGTTCCGCTCAAGCAGGGCAGACCTCCACCGTATGCTCCACCGTGTCCTCCGGCGACCCTCACAGTGTTGACACCCGGGCGCGTCCTCCCGCCGAATCCGAAACAGGTATCTCCCGAAACAACCATGTCCGGTGAGTACCTGTGTCAGGCGGAAGGTGAGGACGCCGTGGCGCCGCTCCAGCCACTCCTCAAAGAGGGGACTTATCGCCTGGATTGTGGCGTGCCCAGCGCTGGGTTGCGATAGTCGCTGTCTCCATACCGCCATGAGATCCTGTCGTGCCGCCTTCCTGCGATTTGCCGCGGCAGATGAGACTCGCCCCGGCGTTGCGCCTCCACGCGCCTCTCGTAAATGTGCGCGAGGGCTCTCGCCTCTAGATCAAATGTCGGCAAACCGGCAAGGAGGCTCGCCGCCTCGCCAGAGACCGTGCGGTATCCCCTGCTAGCCGGTTAGCCATGATCCTCTGAGACGCGAGGTAACGGGCCGGTTGCTTCCTCAAAGTAGGCGCCCACACCGGCGCCCCATAAAGGGCCATGGACCGCACGACCCCCGCGTAAAGCCTCCGGCAGGACCTCTGCATACCCTAGGTGCATGGTCCTCACATATTACAAAATTTTTGTATGCTTACCAAATATTGTAAAATATTTATTTGAAAAAGAAACTATGGAGTTTCTTGTCCATTCTTCTCCATAAGAATCTACCTTTCCGAATGGACAGTAGAGTCACTTCAGAATTTTGATATATTTGAAATGTGAATGACGTTCACAAGTGCCGTTTAATGGCCTAATTGGAATAAACGTTTTGACTTTGGACTTGAGCGACATGCACCGCACAGCCGGAACTACTGGGAGGAACCGTAACAAACGAAATAAACAAATGCTTCAGGTTTGATTAGCTGGTATTCGCAATTGCCAAGTCATAGCACCACTAAGCGTCATCGAACTCTCATTAACTTAATTTGAACATAGAAAATCAAAGACATCACGGTCATCGCAGCACTACACGGTTTGAACTAATCAATCTTACTTAAATCTAACCCGTGTTAACTCACGTACCTAGCAGGCAAACCAGTAGTGAAAAATAGAAAAATCGAGTTACAAATTGTAACAGCTCAGAATTTTCTGTATCTGTAATGCCTAAATTAATGTTACTAAAATCAAGTTGCTGTTCATGACAGTTTGCTATCGAATTTACTAACTGTTGCCAGGTGAGGAAAACTCTGCTGCCGACACGTTAACACAAAAAGTGAATTTTTAACTAGAAACGTTTATTTCAGTACATAACCTTGTGGTGAGCTTACCATGCGATTTCTCATCCTAAAGTTCACACTGAATGAAATGTTGAAACTATTACCACCTACGAAAAACTGAGCACTAAAATAGGATTCCCAGAAATTTCTTCGAGAATGGGCAAAAACGGGAAATGCGCGTACGAAGTCGCAGCCAAAAGCTAGTGTAGTTTACTAACGAAGGTGTTTTTACCATTACAGACTCTTCAGTCGCGACAACCGTATCAGTATACACAAAAACGTATCATGACAAATTTCACTGGCTTCCTATAGTGAATGGCATATTGCCTCCAAACGCCATTATTGGCGGTTTTGAAGAAGAAGATACTTACATTGCCAGAGCTAACCACAGCACAGGTTCGCTGTGTCCTGGGAAGTATGTGCCATCACAAGGTAGAGGTTACATTGCTTGGGGGGGCAAGGAACATAGTCAGAGCGAAGAAAGCATTGAGGTAAGTTTATTGCTTTTCAAATATTTTTGTTTCTCCTTGAAAGTAAAATCCAACCGTTTCCGATTGTTCATCTTTCTTTTTATTACAGAGATTTTTACAATGTAAACAATTTACGGCAGTTATGGCTGCATTTAGTTTTGAGATAAGAATAATGCATAATTTTATTTTCAGATATTATGTGGGACGAATGCTGCATGGGTTAGAACAAGTCTCGGCAACAGCAGTTTACCTGCAAATGCATTCATCGGCGGACGCACAGGTGGAAAAGATGAAGTTGATGGTGAACCTCTGTACATAGGAAGAGATATGATTGGCAACGATCGTGTATTGGGAAAAGTCCATGTTCGTCATAACAGTTGCTATTTCCCATATCATGGCAAGGAAAAATTTACACATTCATGTGAAATATTAGTAGAACCAGACGACGAAATATAATAAATTTTAACCAGTAAAGCTTGTGCAATCTACCAGCGATGGAACTTGATATCAAGTTTTATGACATTAGTACTAAATAAAATAGTAATATTTGTAATAATAAAGTAAAACTAAGTTTTTATTTGTACGCATATTGAAATGTGAGTAGTGTTTAGCCATTTAAGTAACAGATAATACATATTCAGTAAACTCTGTGTCTGTAACAAAGCCATACTAAAAATAAAATAATTGAAAATTGTTATGATGCCCTTTTGTCTTTTTTACGTCCAAAAGTAGATTATGAACTTTAAACCAAGATGTTGAATAATGCTAAGGCGCAACGGACCATCTTATGAAAGTATGTAAATCCGCAATTGTGATTTCATAGTTAGAAAATCTTCTTCTTCTTCTTCTACCTGGCGTTAATCCCGGCTATTGCCAGGGTCCGCCTTCCTACTTAGCTTCCTCCACTTTGCCCGATCTTGAACATCCTTCTCAGTTAGGCCATTGGCTCTCATGTCGGACTTAACGACGTCCAACCAGCGCTTGCGAGGGCGACCACGGGACCTAGCCCCAAGAACAGCCATATTCATGCATCCCCGACCAACGTACTCCATAGGGCGGCGCATGATGTGGCCATACCATCGCAGACGACACTCTTGCAGTTTTTCCCCCACGTCACGGACACCAAGACTACCTCTGATGAAAGAGTTGCCTATGCGATCGGATCGCGTTACGCCACTCATCCACCTCAGCATCTTCATCTCCGTGACGCTAAGCTCCTGGGTGTGTCTGCCTAGTGCTGGCCAACATTCACCGCCGTACATTAGGACAGGCCGTATGATGCATTTATATATCTGCCCCTTGAGCTTCGGAGGCATTTTGCGGTCGCATACAACGCCCGTTACCTCGCGCCACTTCGCCCAAGCCGCGCATATACGTGCTTGGACATCGTCGTCCACGTTGCCAGACTCGTGCAGCACGGATCCAAGGTACCTGAACGTATCGGACTTTCTGATCAGGTCCGAACCTATTCGGATGAACCTATTTGAATCCGTGCCGCCACAGGACATGTACTCAGTCTTCGCCACATTTAGTCTCAGACCACCGTTTTCAAGCGTGTCCTTCCAAATGTTGACTTTGCGCTCAAGATTGGCTTTGTTCTGATTAACGAGGGCGATGTCATCGGCATACATCATTAGCCATGGAGGCTGATCTTGGATGTTTGCCGTAACTACATCGAGCACTACGTTAAACAAGAACGGGCTAAGAGCCGAGCCTTGGTGAACGCCAACAGATATTGGGAAGCCATTCGATTCGCCAACAGCGGTCTGGACAGAGGACACGGAATCGCGGTACATGTCTCTGATAATGTCAATATAGGCCTCGGGAACGCCCTTGAAGCGCAGTGCCCACCAGATGGACTGCCGAGGTATACAGTCGAAGGCCTTCTGCAGGTCTAAAAAGGCCATATGCAAAGCTCTCCTTCTCTCTCTGTAAGCCTCAGCCAGATTCCGTAAGGCGAATACTGCGTCCATGGTGCTGTTACCCGCCCGGAAGCCATATTGACACTCAGAGACAGTACACTCGATACGGAGCCGTGTGTCAATGATGCGCTCGAAGAGCTTCAGAAAATCAAATTAAATAAAAAATAATTTGTCCTTTGTATAAAGATAAAGGAGGCAATTAGAAACGGGCTCAAAACGAAGCCTTGCGGAACCCCCATGCTGACAATAGATCCCAAAGATCGCGGATTGCTGTTTTCGTCTCCTCTTTGAATGCTATCATACGAGATCGAGTATATTTTGTACCAGTATTGCAAACTCCATCCAAAGTAACCTAAAAATTAAAATTTTGTCATGATAAACGCTATCGAAAGCCTAGATAATTAAGTCACTGAAATATTCAAAGCATTATTATGCAAATAATTTCTCCGGTGTCTCGAAGCTTAATAATAGCGCGACAGCGTTCGGGCAGCCTCTTTTAAAGCCGAATTTATTACAGTGTTGTAACAAAATTGAAGTCCAGTTAAACGGTTTGCAAACTAGCATCACGTCAAAACAGAGACGCGTAGTGGGAGAACATAAGAGCACATAGCTGTGACAGATTCTTTCTTATCCCTTTTTTTGCGTGTGGAAAAGCTGGTAGATGTCCTCCGATGTATAAAACTCAGTTTTCTGCAACTGCGTTTGTCCGGACGGTGCGCATGTGAGTCCATACGTATCTAGTTTATCTTGCTCCTCTGGTCATCACCTTCCTGTCCTGGTAAGTGAACTATTTACCTATATAGATATAATAGGACAGGTAAATTAATTGGTTTAGTTGGATTACCTATCCCTAATCGACAGAAATAAATAAAATTAAAGTGTATATTTATAATATCAAAAATGCATATGAGAGTATGTACGATACTAGTTACAAAAATCATTTTTAGTTTTTTTTTTTATCTGTAGGTCTGTTTGGTCCGACAAATCTACAAAACGACTGGTTCCATTTTTAGCCGACTTCTGAAAAAGGAGAAGTTCTCAATTCGGTGGGTATGTGCACCGATTACTCCGAGGTTTCTGATCCGATTTCTGTGATTCAGTTTTAGTTCGATACTTGCCATTTGGTCCCGTAAACATTAAGATCAGTTTGGTTCAGTAGTTATTATTTTATGATCATTTTTGCTTATTTCAATTTCTGCGTTGACGAAGACATCGTCCAAGTATCACCACTTAAAAGAGAAAAATAAATACCTACTATTTTTTTATAAAAAAATATAACCGACTTTCATACAAAGCACTAAAAATTATAAACCTTAATTTCGGAAGTCGGTGTTAAAAACAAAGAAGCAAAAGCAAAAACACCGACTTCCGAGATTAAGGTTATTTTATACTTTGTAGTGTTTTTTTTAGATGTCGGTTATATTTTTGTAAAAAAGTTTTTTAGGGTTGCGTACGGAAGGGTTACCAACGGAACCTATTACTAAGCCTCCGCTGTTGTCCGTCCGTCCGTCTGTCTGTCAGCGGGCTGTATCTCAAGAACCGTAATAGGTAGAGAGCTGAAATTTTCACAGATGTGTATTTCTATTGCTGCTATAACAAAAAATAATAAAAATTAAGGTTTATGGTACGGAACCCTTCGTGTGCGAGTCCGACTCGCACTTGACCGGTTTTTTTATTTACGACGCTATTCAGGTGGGTAATACGTCCATGTCCATAACCATGACTTCTGTTTCTATATGCAGGGCTTAAAGGGATATAGAGTTTAAATGAATGGGAAGACGCAACCTGATCGTGTCAGATCGCTCACTCCGTCTAGCTCCCGTCATCCCAATGGGACCTTACTTACCTATCCAAGTCGAAAACCTAACCTCACTTGGACCAATCATTAAATGGCCAATACTGCAATATAGCCACGACATATTTGTTATTTGATGTGGTGGTAAATAAATTATAGGTAATCAGCCCACCTATAATCTACTTTGCTATTTAAATAACCTTTTCTTGACGTCAATATTTGATTTGAGTGGTCCGATTATAAACGTAAGGAGAGCAATTCCGCCTTTAGTTGTAACGTTAACGATAACGATAACGACCATGACATTACACAAAATAAACCTCAGTATCCCATCGAGTTCGCCCGCGCTCGCTCCACAACAACTATCAATTTAATTGGAGAACCGCGGGCAGCCTCTTTACCCCGCTTAACTTTTCGATTTACATTCAAAACGGTCTTTTAAAAAACCCAACTCAATAACTACGAGTCTAAACCCTTGTTCGATGCGTACTTTACAAGTCATTCGGCTGTAAAACTTAGTGTGCGGCCTACCATTGGCGCCCGGGCGCGGGGAGGAGCCGCAGGCCACGCCCGGCGCCCGCCGCGCATGCTAAACGCGCTTTAAACCCCGTTTAAGCGGTATTTTGGTCCAAAACCACAAGAAAATGTATGTAACGTCGGTTAGGGGTAGGGCGTAGCTAAATGAAAAGATTTTCGCGATTCAACGACTATTTTGCGAGTATGGCGGACAGTGACGTCGGATGCGCGGGAAAGTGCAGGTTGCTTACTAGTTACTTTTGTTAATTGCATTTAGGGTTTGTTATTAGTATTGATTAATGTGGTGAAATTTAAATGAAATTATTCGGGACGGAAACTTAATGAAATGGTTTTAAAGAGTTTGAACTTTCTTTTGTCGCTATGTGGGGTTTGAACAACCTTTCTATCAATTAAAGTGTTTGGAGTTTTTTTTTTGCGATTTATAAAAAGTGTTAAAATCATGGACTCGCGGATGCAGGACAGTCACAAGTCGTTTCTAATAAAAGATCTCCTCGGAGATGTGCTGAGGCCGGGGGCGGTGGGGGTGGTGGCTGCTGTAGGTATGTCGGTAAATAATTCTTTAACTATCACAGTTTAAGCATGAACATTAAAAAAGTAATCTTACCAAATCAAAAATATTTTCAAGGCTCTTAGCAATGTCACAATTTGATTGTATTATCGATACAACGCTACTAAGTTAACGATATAAGTTCGTCTCACACACAATAATAATGTCGACATCGCATCTGTGTGCGTGAAACTGTTAGCTACTGGACTACACTAACCTTAGTAATGTATTTATTCGCTAAGTGAACAATGTATGTTCTTTTAAAATAAATAAATAATCTTTAACCCCAAACCCATATTTTCGGGAGTGTTTTAGGACTTTTTAACCGACTTCTTCAAAAAGAAGGAGGTTCTATGTTCGGCTGTACGTATATATATATTTTTTTGTATGTTCACCGATTTCTCCGCCAATTGTGGACCGATCGTAAAAATTCTTTTTTTATTCAAAAGCCTGATGTGATCCCATTTTCACCAAGTCAGAATCTGATGATGGGATCCCATGAAAATCGAGGGAAACCCTCAAATCTTATGGGCACATACAATGTTTTTCATGAAGTTTCTAACGCAATTCAGATATTTGTGCCTAATAATCATCATCTCTTGTTGCTGAGCTGATGATGGAAAGTATAAGTCAGGATCTGATGATGGGATCCCATGAAAAATGTTTGTTCAGCGATATTTTCGCCAATTGTTAACCGATTTGGATGATTATTTTTTGTTTGGAACAGTATTTTCCCGGACTGGTTCCATTTTAATTTGGTGAAGATCTGATGAAGAACTTCGGAGGTAGGCAACGGAACTCTTCAATCAATGATAGCAAATGGATCGGGATTTCTGAAATCGCATGTCTGTTGATTGTTTACACCAGTTCATAACATAACATCACGCCGGTCGCTGTGTTTGTGGTATCACTTTTTAGTGGTACCTGCGTACCAATAAAATGTGAAAAATAAAAAACCTTTTTACAACAAGTTGGTGTCAAAAACCAAAAGAATACCAATAACACCGCCTGCCGAAATTAAAGTTATTTTATACTTTGTAGTGTTTGGTTTTCGGAAGTCGGTTTTATTTTTTATAAATTGGATTCAATACGCGTTTCCTGAAAATAATCAGATAAAGTCGACTAGAGCTCGTACGTGAAGAACGTAGTAGTCTCTTAAAATTAACTTTCAACGTTTAATTAATGTACGTGTACCTAATTTATTGTATGCTCTATTGACCAAAAAGTTAAGTTGTAAGTCCTAAGTTGTTCAATCCTTCGTAAAATTCTCCCGTTACTAACTGATTGCGAGACTGACTGACAGACAACGCAAATGAGCCGAAATCCTAGGTCGTAGAATGCTGAGTTTTGGCTTGTAGGTTCCTTGAAGAGTGTAGAGGAGCACTAAGAGAGGATTTCTCGAAATTCCTACGAGAACGAAAAAAAATGGGATATGCGCGTAGGAAGTCGCGAGCAAAACCTAGTAACTTCATTAAATTTTAAGCGTAGATGGTAGCGCAGTCGCGTAGCAGCTTCGTAGCAGTCTCGTAGCGGTCTCGTAGCAGTCTCGTAGCAGCGGCTATAGAGAGCGTCTTTATAATCCTAATTTATAAAATTCTGCCGTTACTGTGTGACTGATAGACCACAACCGAAACTACTGGTTGTAGAAATATCAAAGAAAGTCGGTCACGGCCCATACATCGTGCGACCTGACTATAAAATATCATGGACATGAATAGTGTATAGATTAATTCGTTCCCCTAGGCACAACCAATCCTATATTGAAAATATATATTTTTTTAAAGCTGAGAATCTTCGAACGTTACTTTTGAGGTTATGATGTAGGTAATACTGAAGTCTACTGCCATGACTATAACCTCAGCTCAAACCACAAAATGAAAACGGTTGGAGTCCGTAATAGTAGCCAAGTCACAAATAAAACACTAAAATCACAAGAAATCGTACAGTACGCAACGACGCAAGAGCAACGAACGGCGGAAAACGCTTTGACAGCTCTCATGTCATAATAGGTTCCGGTCTATGCATTCTATATTAGGTACTGTCAACCTATCATTTGCAACTCATTTCGGAATACTCAATCCATATCCCCATCTAAAAATGATGTAATTGATAATAAACTAAAAAATAAATAAAAATTCTTCAATAAAATATGGTATTTTAAAAAAGTAAGTGTTAATGGTAGTGTCAAGATAAAACGTGTACCACAGATAAAAACGGGTTTAGATGCGTTCCAAAACCTATAAAATTAATAAGGAAATGAGATTTTTGTTACAAAGCTAAATTATTTAACTGGCTCCAATAAAATAAATTGAGTCATTTTTTGACGATGACTCATTGGAGTCAGTTTCATATTTCGGTCAGGTCATATATGGCCGATGTTCTTTGGCACGTACGTTCCTTGGGGAGTGTAGGGGAGTACTATGAAAAGATTTCCCGAAATTCCTACGGAAACCGGAAAATCGGGATATGCGCGTACGAAGTCGCGGTCAGAAGCCAGTTTTCCATATGTTTTGTACAATTTAGCGGATTCAAATAAGTACAGAGTAAATTACTTATAGTCTTGGTTTGGTTACCGGCAAGTCGCCGAGGTCTAACTAATAAATCATTGGATTATCGAGTATTAGAAATTCAAACTAGTATAAAGGTTTACCAGTTAAGTTCTTAAATAACAATTTGATACAATCACAATTGTAACAGGTCTAACCGCGATTTTTAACCGCCTTTATATTTGCTCTTTATGGATGATCAAAATTAAGAACTTTAGAAGATGTTACGTAAAGTCATTATTTTGTGGTCGACGTTGGAGCCCGTTTGTCTAGATTTACATAAACTATTCACGCTTTACTAGAATACTCCAGGTACTTACTTTGTTGTTATGTGATGTCATGTCCCCCATGAAGCCCATGCCTGAAAAGGTATCAAACGAAACCGATGATGGTGCAAGGAGGAAGCGCCGTCAGCGAACCAACAGGAGCCGCTGCGGCGCGGCTCCCACGGGTCCAACGTAAATATACGTGCCGCAAAGAAATTGTGGGGTACGTGCGCCAAAAGATAATTTACACCCCGAGAGTGCAGCTGCTGGAATCGCGCCGCAACGTCAACTCCAAGGCGTTCGTGGTGCGCGTACCAACATGTTTTCTGCACCTTGTCATGGGCAGGGATAAGTAGCAGACAGATCAGAATCAACTCCAGCTGAATAATTTATATAATGTGGATAGTTTACAATCTGAAAACATCTTATTAATATTATGAATGCGAAACTTTGTGAGGACGGATGAATGGATGGATGTTTGTATCTCTTTCGCATCAGAGCGCCTGAAAGGATCTTCATGAAATTTGGCACAGGAGTAGATTATAGTCTGAAATAGCATATAGGCTTTTTATGCCAGGGGTATATTCCCTGGGGATCATGCGGGCGAAGCCGCTGGCAGTAGGTAGTACCTACATACATATTATATGTTGTAGGATACCGAGCAGATACAGCAAAACTTCTGTTGAACAGTTTGCTACAGCAATGATGGTTTGATCGCACTGAGTGTGAAGTCCTGGTATCGATTCCGGAGCCAGTCCTGAGCCTAATCTCTTTACTCGGTCGTGACCCATCGGATTATATGAGAGGTTAAGGAATAAATAATGCACCTGTTTGTACGCAATAATGAACTATAATATTTTCTGCGTATTTGGTTGATCTCCGTTTTGGCTGTCCACTGTGACCGAAGTTTGGTCAGGAGGGTTTAACAGTAACAAGTTTTTAGGGTTCCGAACCTATCCGGATACCAACACTGCGAGGATAACCCGGAGGCACGTTGGAGCATACGGTGGAGGTCTACTCCGCTTGGGCGGAGCACCGCCGTGTCCTCGTCGAGGCGATCGGCGGCGGCGATCTCTCGCGTCCGGCCGTGGTTCAAGCCATGGTCGGAGCGAGAACATGGGAAGCGGTCACCTCTTTCTGCGAAGCAGTAATGCTAGCAAAGGAGGAAGCCAAACGCGTGAGAGAGAGGGAAACCTCACGCCCCAGCCGCCGCAACAGAAGAAGACGCCCCGGTCGTTGGGAGTCGCAGGACGATCCTCGGCCACCGTAGGCGCGGGTCTGCGGACGGCGAGCATTGGGTGGCTCGCCGTCTGATCAGAACCAGGCTTGGGTCAAAGAGCTGTCAGCATGCAGCAAAGACGGGGCCCGTTAGGGCCAGTGCTTGCTGGGGCTGCGGACTTCGTTGATGGGTTTAGTCAGTAAGAGAATGACACTCCCTCCTGCTGTACCCAGAGCGAGAGGAGTCATTTGATGATTTCCCATCCTAAAAAAAAAGTGCGAGTCGGACTACCAAAAAAAACACGTTTCTGGTATAGGAGTCCCTTATATGTTTAATTTAGTTTAATTTTTTTGTACTAGCGACAACAAAATTTGGATTTGGATATTTTGTGACACTTTACAACTTTAAAATTCTATCAGTGGGCCAATACTACCAATACTACCAATACTACCAATACTACCAATACTACCAATACTACCAATACGACAAATTTATTAAGCAACTTTCGCATTCGCAACTAAGTCGCAATCTGTCAAAATGGAGGTAAAACGTTACTTAAAAATTAGTACATAGTATTCGCCCTCTGATAGAATTTTAAAATAGTAAAGTCTCACAAAATATCCAAATCCAAGAGTTTGTTTTTCTGTTGTCGCTACCATGTACGACGATTACACAGTTATCCAAATTACTTCTTCATAAGGTGAACCACCTTAAAGACCACGATCACATCACATGAATATGTTATGAGTAGTATGAATATAGTGTATACGACATAATCGCATTATTACCAGGATACGTGTCTAAGTGCGCGCGGCGCGACGCTAATAAGCCGACATTTTGAGCGCAAGTGTGCGCGCGCCCTGCGCCGGCATACATTAGCCCGGGCTACCCCGAGCTACCCCGATCTACCCCGAGCTACCCCGAGCTACCTCGAGTTAGCCCGGGTTAGCCCGCGGTGCATGCATTAACAACTAATAAACCAACTCGACGGAATAATTAGCCGTGTTTAATGAATGTTTCATGTGTCGTCTCCTGCCATTTTCACGACATACTCGTGAGGAGAGGGGCAATCAAGGAATGGTGGTAACGAAGTCTCCACATGTTGTTGAATTTATTTACATTTTAATTCTGGCTTGTTGTTTGTTTGAAATAGAGTAAAAAATATATAATTAAGTGAACGAAGAATGTGCGTCAATTTTTCAAATTCAAAATATTTTATTTCATAGGCTATGGAACTATTTATAACTTAAAAAAAACTTTTGTATTTTTCGTAGTCTTATGGACAAAAACAGAAAAAAAATTGGTGTACTTTGCTGTTTGCTGCTTCTAATTGAATATATCTACAGGATATTATAATTTAAAGGGCCATCTTCAACCTGCAGAATAGCCTCTCCTAGTGCACGCCATTCAACTCGATTTCCGGCATCTCTCATCCAGCTGCTACCAGCCACCTTGCGAAGATTGTCGCTCCAACCTGAGGGCGCCCTGCCTTACGCTTGCCGTGGTCTCCACTCAAGAACTCGTTGGATCATTTCGTTGCGTATTCGGTCCCTCAAAGAGACTAAGCATAGCCCGTTCCATAGCTCGCTGAGCGACCTTGAATTTATGGACCAGCCGTACCGTGGGTGTCCACGTTTCGGTTCCGTCAGTCATAACAGGCAGGACGCATTGATTGAAGACTTTAGTCTTTAGGCTCTGTGGAATACGTGACGAAAAGGTCGTGATCGAATTTAGAGTAGACATGGGCAAAATGTATCAGTAAAAAGAAAATATAGAAATGTATCTCTCGATCACTGGGAAATGTACCACTCTTTTGTATCTTTATATCCTTATGTGTCGGTAGCTCACGCTGTTCAACGTGGCTCGCTTATTCGCTTCGCTCAACTCAATCCACAATATCAGTGAGAGTGATAAACAATGTCAACGCGCGACAGAACATTTCAAATATGGAAGTGCGAAAGAGACGCTTGAATTTGACTTTGGAGGTCTAAAAGAACGAGTGCATAGATGTGCGCTAGCTATACGGCTGCGAGACAAATAAAAAAAGATACCGTGAGTTGTAAAGATACACTAATAAATTCGGATGTGAACGGATACAAAGAGTGATTCATGGAAACGTATTGATTCAAATCTTTTTCATCTATCTCTCCTGAGTTCCCCATCTTTAATTTAAGGGATACTTCTGTCTAATGTAATCTGTTTCTAAATAAAGGTTCAATAACTTAGTTTTAAGCCTCGCCAGCTTTAACTGGTCATTCTTTCTTCAATATAAAATTGGGTTTAAGTCGAAAGTAAGGAACGTGCCGTTTGCACATTTCTGCACGTCCTCAGCACCCTTGTGACAAAACTATTCTTTGCACTTTTACACTGTAAAAGTTTATCGCCTGCTAACGACCACTTCACTCAAATATAGTCTCTTTAAGATGTTTTTACCTGTCAAACTATAATAGATAGACTTTATTTGACATCTGAACCAGAAATTCATCATTTGCCTAGACGTTTTCCAATTATGTAAAGGTTAGCTTCCAGTCAAACCGGAATCAGCAGAATACCAGTATTTTTCATGTACCGACTACCAGTAACGATACTTCTTGGCAAGACTGGAGTCAGATGTTCTGGCTTCTGGCAATCAGTAACGATTGCCAAAGATCTACAAATGTCACTGAAGCTTTTCGAGGCACAAAAGGAGTGTCGGCAAATTAAGATAGTCACACATCTACAGACTAAACTCGGCAAGGGTTTGCCCTATCTTGGAGATCGACCTGTGCGGCTGGCATTACAAGTACGAGTCCATCACTACACTTTCGCATTAGGTTAAAGCCTGTAATGATAGTTGTGAGGAGATAAATAAATAAATAAATTATTTAGCCACGAGCTCAAAATTAAAATAGTATTAATATGTTATGAATACCTATACCTAACGTTTTTTGAAAATTAAAACTACCAGTATAAGTACCTTGTATAAAGAGAACAGAATAGAATAGAATAGAATACTCTTTATTAGAGCTAGTTGTGTTCAGCATCACTTCAGCCTGTTTCAACCTTATCACTGACCACCTACTACCGGGTATGGGCCTCTTTCCTGCCCGGTTCTCGGTTGTTTGCTCATTTATACTCGCAACTTTAATTATAAATCTTTGGCCGTTCGTTCTTAACGTGCATCCTCTTGACCACAGAACAGATAAACTCTGTTCTGTGCTCTTGACATCTGATAGCGATATAGCTGGTCGAAGCTTGAAAAAAATATTTTTTCGGCGCTGGCAGGCGCTGTTTCTTGTGGTCAATCCCAAGCATTTTGGCATTCACAATCACTATCGCCGAAAGAATTTAATTTTGTCTAGAACCCCAGAAAGTTTTATCAATTGTACATTTTGATGAAAGTGGGATCAGCATTATCATTCACAGCCATTTCAGCTGTGGTTGAATAGACGCCTGACTGCAATGACTAACGTCCTCGTGTAGCAAACGAAGTTTTTCCTTATTGCAAGTTATTTCTTCTAGACATTCTAATCATTCTCTCGGCTAGTCTCTAACTATTTAGTTCATCTTAGTTAAGTGACATGTGCCAAGACTTGAACCTTTGCCTTCATTTCAAACAGTCTCTCTCTGAAGTCGGTGAAGACATTTTGTTTTCCTTTTCTATTGTTTGGCACGCGTCTTATCGCTATCTCGCCTGATGGTAAGCGATGACGTGGTCGAGGATTGAGCACGCTTGCCTAGAAGTAACCTATTTTTTGATGCTATATTTTAGTTTGTTTTTGGTTTAGTGTATTTGTTAGTTTTAGTTTTGCCATGCTAAGTTAATGCAAAAGTGCACATAATTGTAACTTTGAATTACATGGCTATAATAATTGTATACTATTGAGGGTATTTTTCTATATCTATAATTTTCTAAGCTAAATAACTAAAAATAAAACTTAACAACTACAAATTCATAGCAATCAGCGTAAGACAACTCCGCTGCATATGCTCTTGAGCGCAGCACGCCGCCACTTGTCTCCGCACGCGACCGCCACGCGCCGCGGTCGAGCACCGATTGACTCCGCGCGTTCACTATTCAAAGTTCAAATTAACGACTTTTAATTTGCTTTGTCCAATCAAATTCATGCTTTGTTCGTTTTGTTCATGGAGATCTTTATGAGTCGGGAGCCAAAGTTGCTGTAGTCATTTTGGATTGTTCGAATTACTGTATCAATCAAATTGTGTTCAAATGGCTAGCCTTTGAGTGGCAAGGCTACACATGAGGCTAGGTCTTATGCGTCCTAGGCAGACTATGAAATATTTTAGCTCTACAATACCTAGACACAATATAATTGCAAGTTACATTGCATAATGATTCAATGCAAGTCATTTGTTAGAGCTGCTGTCTCGAAGAGAAGTGTTTCTTTGAGGCTTTGTTTACGGCTTACGACGCTATTTACGATGCGGTTTGTAATCAGTGAAGAAATGTGTACCTTGCGAAGTATGTGCGGTGTCACCTTGAATGATATTTAGAAAAGCTAGGTGCGTAGTACTCACGAGGAGTGGGAAGCGGGCATGTGTGACCGAATGTATGAATGTAAACGCAGCAGACGGAGTATCTACGGATCGTAGCAGGATAGGTTGTGTAGATTTGCCTATCGTTTCGGGAAAAGGAGTGTGTAAGAGAGAAGTTGAATGTAGATAAGTATGTGTTTCTTTTATTATTAAGTAGGTATTTGTGTGAAATTGGTTCGATTCGAGTCACCGCGAACCTGGATCGCAATGGGCATTAAGAGTCATGGATGGGTTTAGTCAGTAAGAGTCTGTCACTCCCTTTACTCCACCAAGAGCGGAAGATGTCATTTGATGATTCCCATACATAAAAAAAGTCACATTTGGCCGCAAATTACCTTTTAATTGCAATCACAAGACGCAATTATACCTTAATCACGTGGAAATAATACGAAGAAGAAGAATCTATCATAAAACACCTAACTTGAGAAACTCCAAAATCCAAAAAGTTTCCGTAAAGCTTATTGGAGAAATTATTAAGACATGATAACATGACAAGATCTCTTTTTAAACAGTTTTCTTAACTTTTACAAATAATTTTGATACGCAGAGTATTATCGGTTAGGTACGACATCGGGGAGCATGGTCGACAATCAGTGGCTATTGATACCAAATAGCTCTCTTACTTCACCAATATCAGCTTTATTACGATAGCTATCAAAACGTTAGCTTTTCCTCGCCGCAGGGGTTCTAATCATCGGTTTATAAGAAGAGAATATACAAAATGAGCCAAAAGCTATTAGTTTAACTTTGGGTATTGTTCATTCATTCGTTCTCGTAAAGGCCGAATAGGAGAAACGATAAAGTGATAATGTTACTTACATGATTACTTACGTCCAAATCAACCGATTTGGACAACGTATGGATCGGTTGATTTGGATAACGTGTGGGGTGTGATCATGTGGTTGGGTGGCAATGACTCCGAAACTGCTCCGTGCCTCGGAAAGCACGCCTTTGAGGGAACAAAACGCGCACTCGTGTCACACCCGCGTGACCAAAAATTTGTAGTTTTTTGCACTTGTCATATTACTAGCTTCTGCCCGCGACTTCGTCTGCGTAGAATTTAAAGCTTGCGCGCAACTTCTTCGTATAATATTCTGATCCTCGGAAATTCAGCTTCATGATTGGATCCTGATAGTTCGTGAGTTTTTGCTATTCTTACTTTCAGCCCCGGAATCACTTCTACATGTTTGTAGTCTCTTGGTGCTTGTGAATCTTTAGCGCTCACAATTCCAGCCCCAAAATTAATTCGACATGTCTTTGATTTTTACTATTGATAGGCACGCGCTTGACCAACATCTCACCTGATGGTAAGCGATGAAGTGGTCGAAGATGGAGCACGCTTGCCTAGAAGTAACTACTGATCTACAAAATATATTGACATGTGTCGGTTCTCCAGATACTTTTAAATCCTAACCGCTTGCAATTAAAGCCCATTAAGTACTTACATACTTAAACACGTTTCTAGTCTTCTGTTACTTGTAAATTTATTGCGCTCATAATTCCAGCCCCGCAAATACTTCGTCATGTTCCTGGTGTCTTGATGCCAGTGAATCTTTAGCAGTCATAATTCCAGCCCGTAAAAAACTTCGACATGTTTCTGGACCCATGATACTTGTAACTGCTTGCAATTAAAGCTCCGGAAACACTTCAACATGTTTCTGCTTTCCTAGTACTTGTGAATCTATAGCGTCCACAATCCCAGCCCGGAAAAACTTCGAAATGTTTCTGTTGTATTTTCTGGTCTCCTGGTACTTGTGAATCTTTAAAAATAAAATAAATAAAAATAGCTTTATTTCCTTCTACAATTTGTTTGCATTAAGCTAATTATTAGTGTTACTTTACATGTTATTGTTAGTAATTTTATTTTTCTAGATTTAATATGGTTATTTACAAGGACCCCATCAATAGCGTGAAAGCCTCCTCCATTCGTTTCCATGCTATTCTGTCTCGAGCTACTCTCTACTCTAGATTTACCTACTATTTTTACAATATCGTCGCTTCATCTCATTTGTGGTCGAACTTGTCTGCGTTTTTTATTAATGGGTTAACAATTCGTGGTGATTTTCGTCCACCTTTCATCTGGTACTCTTTGGAAATGTCCAGCCTATTTCCATTTTAAACCAAGAATCTTTATGACCACATACTTTGCCTTGATTTTACTTCTAATTGTTGTGTTCTTTACTTTGTCTTTAAGTCTATGGTTTATGTAGCTCCTTTCTATTCCTCTTTGGCACACTTTGATTTTATCTAAACGTTTAGTGAGGGGCCATGTTTGGCTGGCAGGCGTATGTGAGTGTGGGAAGTACGCATGTTTCCAAGGTTTTTTTTTTTATTTTGGTTGGCATCTTACTCTTGAATATTTCTTTTAGTGTCCAGTATTTATTCCTGGTGGATTTGATTCTTCTCTCTCTTTCCCTTTCTGTGCAATTTTTAAAAGCAATTAGGTGTCCTAAGTAGATATACTCTTCAACGTACTCTAGGTTGGTGGATGAAATTACTATTGGTGCTTTGTGTCTGTTTGTCATAAGTTTCGCTTTTGTTTGGTTTACTTCTAGGCCTACTTTTTTGCTCTCTTCAAATAGTGATCTAACATAGACTGCATATCATTTGGGTCTTCTGACATCACATATCATAATATATCGTCGTCATCGCTCTGAATATTTCTTCTAACACCGCTATGAATATTTTAGAGGAGAGTGGGTCACCTTGTTTAACTCCACTTTCGATTTAAAATCTATTTCCTGGTTTTTCAAGCATAATCCTAGAGTTACTATTTTGGTAGATTATCTTAATAAGATCGAAAAAAAATTTGATTCTATAGCGCTCGCAATTCCAGCACTGAAAAATACTTCGACATGTTTTTGCTCTCCTGGTACTTATGAATCTTTAGAAAAATACTTCGGCATGTTTCTGCACTCCTGGTACTTATGAATCTACAGCGCTCGCAATTCCAGCACTGAAAAATACTTCGACATGTTTTTGCTCTCCTGGTACTTGTGAATTTACGTCCAACACTCATAATGCCAACTCCGAAAATACTTCAACATGATTCTGCTCTCCTGGTACTTGTGAATCTATAACGTTCACAATTCCAGCCCGGAAAAACTTCGACATATTTCTGCTCTCCTGGTACTTTTGAATCTGAAGTACTAAGGCAGCAGCAGCTCTGGATTTTCACTTCTTCCTCTGTTTCCATTAAGCCATGTAAGTTACCGGGATAAAAATGCAAATAGCTTGTGTGTTATTTCAGGATGTGAGCTACATGTGTGCAAAATCATCCTCAAATTTCATCCTAATCCGTTTTTGCGTGACCGACGGACAAACATACAAACTCTCAAACATACAAACTTTTACATTTATAATATTAGTAGAATTAAGGAAATAGTCTAATGTAAAATAAATTTTTTCTAGTTTTTTTAATAGCTGTTAAGACGTGATTCTCATTTTAAAATCAGCTACTCTCAGATATCTCCGCCTTAAGCCCTTGGTTCCGGCTGACATTTGGAGATCTTTGACAGTCGTTATGGATTGTCAGAAGCCAGTAAATCTGAGACTAGTCTTGCCAAGAAATAATGTGTTACCCAGTTACTGGGGATGGACGTTAGATAGGCAGCCGAAAGACGTCCACTGCTGAACATAGGTCTCCCCCAAGCGTGGCCACAACGACTGGTCCAGTTGCTCCTCGTAAAATATTGGTGTTCAGCTCATTCTGGTTTGACTGGAAGCTAACCGCAATATAGTTAGGAAAGGGATAAACAAAGCAGAATACTAAGTTGAAACTAAAAAATCGTCAAAGTGCGAGTCGGACTCTCACACGAAGGATTCCGAACCATAACCTTAATTTTTATTATTTGTTGTTATAGCGGCAATAGAAATACACAATCTGTGAAAAATTCCACTGTGTACCTTTCATGACATACAGCCCGCTGACAGACAGCGGAGGCTTAGTAATAGGGTTCCGTTGGTTACCCTTCGGGTACGGAGCCCTAAAAAGATGATTTGATTTGGTTCGAGCTACACGATTAATTGCTGAATACGTACTAATGCTAACCCTTAGTACTTTGGATCGGAACATTTATAAATTGCGCTCAGGGAAAAGTGATCAGCTTTTCCGGTTGCAAGTACGGTTCCGTACAGGTTCTGTGCAGAAAGCAAACAACACTTTTGGACACAACAGGTTTGAAAATTATTGTTCGGAGATAATTTGTAAATTATTTTGTTGATCTTCTTCGTGTCGCTGGCACGACATTTGTTTAAATTTGAGTGGCCCAAAACATTGCCACTTCCACGGCATCGTTAGTGGCCATAGAGCAACACAGGCCACCGGCGAATCGCCGGTGGCCTGTGTTGCTCTATGTTAGTGGCACATAGGTCATTTCGGTTGTATTTTTTGGGGCATAGAGGGCAAGATTTGTGTTTTTTTGATAACACCACAAGAGCCTCATCGGCCTCATAGGATGAGGCCAACCTGAGGGAATTCGACAATTAATACAGTAATTAAAGATTTGTCTTTCGTGTCGACTGACTCCACAAATTTTGCCCGACCAGTAAATGGCTACTTGGAACAGCCATTGTCATTAGCCACGATAATATTATGGTCCTGGAAGGTGCCGGTGATTAATAAAGAGCTGGAAAGTAGAAATGGGGCACAGAAATTAAAGGTTGAGATGAGATGCCCAGCGCCGCAGCGTCGTCTGGTTAGCAGAGATTCGTGATTGTCGTCATTACCTATGAGCGCACAAATGAAGGACAACCCTAGCGGTAACATTAATGATTGTACTGCGTTCGACACCTTTTGATAGTTGAATACTGAGGTTCATGAAAAAGCTGTAGCAGCCAAGTAGCTTAATCAGCTACAGACATTTAATATAACAGCTTTTTTTCTTTTCAAGGATGAGAGATCATTAAATGCCTCCTTCCGCTCTGGACGGGGTGTAAGTCAGATAGGTAGTCGCCCTTCGTAAAATACTGGCCTTCAGCTGAATCCGGATTGAAACTACGTCCCGTCAGAAGATACGATCTTCAGGGATTTAAGTTTATGAAGAGTTGTATGTAGAATATGGCTGTACTGTGAAAGTGATAATCGTGCAGTACGTTCTTTGTACGGCATAATCGATTACGTCGCCGTGCCGACAGAGGGCACCTTTCGGTTCTGTCGGCCAAATTATCGGGACGATCGTAAAGTCGCGCGATGATCGCTTTGTTGTTTGTTCGAGGACGACGCTTTCTTTTTTTGACGTGATAACGTCTTATAAATTGATGAACACCGGCTGCACGCACGAAAAAGTGTCACGGTCACGTTTCGCACGTTCAATTGTTTTCTTATGACGTTATCCTTCCAACCAATTCCGCAACCAGGACGATGACTTACTGATCAAGTATCAAGACTACTCGTGCCCGCTCGGGAGCCTCAGGGGTGTCGATGTTAAAGCGCACAGCGGGACACCGCTAATTTGTCACGCGTGCTATTTACATTGTCGTTCGGGGGCTAAGGAGCAGGGGCTCGCCGCACCCCACGACATAATGGGCTCAAAACCGAAAATATTGTTGTTAACTTTTGTTTGTAAAGGTGTCCAGCACTAAATATAAACCGACTTCAAGGAGTACCGTATAAAATTAACTGAAATTTCAAACAGTATCATTTAGACCGTTTTTAGAGTATCTTACCCGAAGGGTTACCATCGGAACCTTGTTACTAAGCCTCCGCTGTCCATCCGTCCGTCTGTCAGTCAGCGGGTTGTATCTAAAGAACCGTAATAGGTAGACAGTTGAAAATTTCAGTTTGTGAATTTCTATTGCCGCTATAACTACAAAAAAAAAAATAGAGGGACAAGAAACGTATTTCGTTGTATGGTACGGAATCCTTCGTGTGAGAGTCCATAAATTTTTAGTAACAGGTTTGCACTTACGAGTATATACTATTGTTAGTAACTTAACTAAAGGCGAATTAATGAGAGGATCAAGCATCTACAAAACACCAAAATACTAGTGTATAAGTCTTCTCACCAGTTGCTTTACTATGGTGGAGGAAGTATCAGCCGCCACAGCCTTAAAACATACAAAATTTACAAAACATACATAAAATTTTGTAAAAACAGTCCAAGCCGCCGCCGCCCCGCCGACGGCGACGGAACAGCGTTACAAACTTTGAAATTAGTTATCGCTGACTAGAGAATAGGTATAAGTTATAGATTGATATTGAATGAAATTCTGTACCACTAGGTGCCACTGCTCCTGTCCTCAACTTCTATAAATATTCTGATATCGAGCTTCACCTGACTGACAAAGTGAGCCTTATCATACACAGTATCATCATCATCATCATCATATCAGCCAAAGGACGTCTACTGCTGGACATAGGCCTCCCCCAAGCGTCGCCACAACGACCGGTCCTGCGCGTCTCGCATCCATCGGCTACTGCGATCTACACCAGGTCATCGGTCCACCTTGTGGGAGGCCTTCCAACGTTGCGTCTTCCGGTACGCGGTTGCCACTCCAGAACTTTCCGGCCCCATCGACCATCTGTTCTGCAAACAATGTGCCCTGCCCACTGCCGCTTTAGTTTGGCGATCCTTCGGGCTTTGTCGGTCACCTTGTTTCTCTTGCAGATATCATCATTCCTGATTCGATCACGCAAGGAAACTCTAAGCATTGCCGTCTCCATAGCCCTTTGAGTGACTTAGAGTCTTCTGATGAGGCCCATTGTGAGCGACCATCATATACAGTATCTATTCTATTAATATACTAATACTAATATATAAAGCTGAAGAGTTTGTTTTTTTGTTTGTTTGCTTGAACGCGCTAATCTCAGGAACTACTGGTTCGATTGGAAAAATTATTTCAGTGTTAGATAGTTCATTTATAGAGGAAGGCTATAGGCTATACATCATCACGCTAAGACCAATAGGAGCGGAGCAGACGAAGTTGCGCGGGTCAACTAGTCATCATCTGCCTAGCCTTTTCTCAACTATATTGGGGTCGGCTTCCAGTCAAATCGGATTTAGCTGAATACTAGTATTTTACGTGGAGCGGCTGCCTACCTCCACAACCCATTAACTGGGTAACACGGCACTTCATGGCAAGACTGGAGTCAGATTAACTGGCTTCTGACTATCCGTAACGACTGCCAAAGATCTACAAATGACAACCGGGAACAACGGCTTAACGTGCTTTCCGAGGCACGGAGGAAACTCGCTATGTTAAGATGGTCACCCATCCACAAACCAACCTTGGCAAGCGTTGCTTAATCTTGAAGATTGATCCGTGCGGCTATTATTATCTAGCCACGAGCTCAACTAGTAAGTCTTATATTAATACGAATTTGATACCTCACCTCAGATTCCGCGCACTGCTAGTCTGATACTCGCCCCCTGGGTAGTACTTCTCCACTACTTCTTTTACACAGCTAAAACTCTTTGAAATGGTGACGTGCGAACGTTTTGAAGGCCTGTCTTTTTGTAAGCGTTGACGTTCGAATAGTGCCGGTAAATAATCAGCCTAATTTGAACACAAAACTTCAGTTAGAAAAGAAAAATTCAGCCTATAACTTACCCACTAAAATGTTAAGCAATCAAAGTATACTCTCCTACTTACGTGAACATGTAAATCAATGTTTTAGACTACATAACGGCCTCGCCTTTGGCTCAGGCGTCTGTCCCGACTCGATTGCAATGATACGTTTACTATATTGAATTATTTGGTTTCTTATTGCGAATTAACATTTGTCCCCAAAAAGGCAGTATTGGTGGAAAATGAATTACTCAAAGCCTCGATTTAAAATTTTAATGTCACCGCTCACTTTGCGACGGACTTGACTTGAACGTTGAATATTTTCCTTTGTTTCGATCATTTCCTTCCTGTTGAAAGGATTTGTAAAAAGATGAAATAGAAAAGCCACGCCACCCATTATTAACGTAATTCTTCTCTGAATTAAATTGTTCATGACGTTAAGAATAAAACGACAAAAAAATACTAAGTGTACTGTGATAGTTATTAGAAATAAACCGGCCAAGTGCGAGTCGGGCTCACACACGAAGGATACCATAAACCTTAATTTTTATTGGTTGTTATAGCGACGATAGAAATACACAATCTGTGGTAATTTCAACTGTTTACCTATTACGGTTCTTGAGATACAGCCCGCTGACAGACAGGCGAACGGACGGACGAACGGATGAACGGACGGACGGACAGCGGAGGCTTAGTAATAGGGTTCCCTTTGTTACCCTTTGGGTACGGAACCCTAAAAAACGGAAACCTTATAGGGTCGATTGTGTGTTTCGCGGTCCGTCTTTCACAGCCGTTTTGCAGTGCTCTAAATCTACAGGACTATTTCAGCTGAAAGGGGAACGCTCAGAAACTACTATTTGCTCTAAATTATATTTAGAATAAAATATCTATATACCTAGCAGATAATTCTCAAGTTTGTTTATTTAGTGTGAAAAAATAGCAATTATTGTAATACTAGTTGACCCGCGCAATTTGGTCTGCTCCACTCCTATTGGTCTAAGTGTGATGATATATAGCCTATAGCCTTCCTCGATAAATAGGCTATCTAACACTAAAAGAATTTTTCAAATCGGACCAGTAGTTCCTGAGATTAGCGCGTTCAGGCAAACAAAGTAACTCTTCAGCTTTATTACTACTTTATTTATATTTTGTCAGGCATTTTTTTGTGATCCTAAAAGACTAGTTTCCATTCTATAATTTCGAAAAACGGTCTATAAGGTTCTTACATCCATTTTAAGAGCCAAAATTAACACTCATATAGACAGCAACTCGATTATGTCTGCCTCTCAGAATGGATGTAGGAATGGGTCCCGCGGTACTAAGGAGCTGCTCCTCATAGATGTGGCCATTAGTCAACAGGTTCGGCGTTCCCGAAAGGATCTGTCGACATGCTGGATAGACCATAAGAAGGCCTATGACTCTGTGCCTCATACATGGCTCATGAGGGTGTTAGAATTGTATAAAATTGATACAACGCTACGCACCTTCCTGATGTCGTGTATGAGGCAATGGAGGACAGTCCTTCGCTATCCAGAATGTCGAAATATCCAGAGAACTAGCGAACCGATAAGGATCAAGCGGGGTATATTTCAGGGCGATAGTTTGAGTCCGCTTTGGTTTTGTCTAGCCTTTAATCCTCTAAGCACACTGCTAGAGAATTCAGGGCTAGGATATCGGTTAAAGAGAGGTGGTCAGGTTATATCTCACCTCTTTTACATGGATGATTTGAAACTCTTTGCCCCCACTAATCTGCTACTGATGGAGCTACTGAAGGTAACTGAAACTTTCAGTAGCGCCATCAGAATGGAGTTGGTGTGGACAAATGTGCAGTCATGCATGTAAAGCGTGGAGAGATTATGGAATCCGTGGGAACTCAACTCTCGGATTCTATAAACCGGAGATCCCTCTCTCCAACTGAAACTTACAAGTATTTGGGTATGTCGGAAGCGTTAGGCTTTCGGCGTACTCAAATGGACTCAAACGGAACTTGACGCCCTGGATAGGCGGGTACGTACACTGCTTACTGCGTATCGAATGCTTCACCCACGGTCGTCGGTAATAAGACTGTATATCCCGCGAAAGTGTGGAGGTCGAGGCTTTTTAAATGCTAAGACTCTCTACAATCGCGAGATATGCAGTCTCAGGTAATACTTCCTAGCTGTCGACGTGGGTATGCATAAAGATGTAGTGGCGGTGGATATGGGACTCATCCCGCTCTCCTTGGCAAATGAGAACTGGAGCAAACCTGCAGTACTTGACACCAACGATCGCAGGGCGGTATGGCAGAGCAAGGAGCTTCACGGACGCTTTTTCCGGGCCCTACATGGGCCTGACGTAGATCAACTAGCGTCCGTAGCCTGGCTGCGTTTCGGTGATCTTTTTGGAGAAACCGAAGGTTTTGTCTGTGCAATTATGGAAGAAGTTATCATGACAAGGGACTACCGGAAATTTATTGTGAAGGACGGCACGGTCGACATATGTCGGGCATATCACCGTCCGGGAGAATCAATTCGCCACATTGTCTCTGGTCGTTCTCGTCTAGCTAATGGAGAATACTTGCATAGGCACAACCTTGTAGCCAGGATTATCCATCAGCAACTTGCTCTGAAATACTCTCTTGTGGAGTCGGAGGTGCCATACTATAGGTATGCGCCCGACCGAGTTCTCGATAATGGCAATATCACATTGTACTGGGATCGGTCCATCATCACTGACAGGACTATTGTTGCCAATAAGCCTGATATAGCGGTGTTGGACCGAATAGAGAGGCGTGCAATGATTGTAGACATAACCGTCCCACATGACGAGAACCTCGTGAAAGCCGAGAAAGATAAACAAATCAAGTATATAGACTTGGCTCGCGAGGTTATCGACATGTGGGATGTGGATTCCGCAATCATTGTACCGATAGTCGTATCAGCCAATGGCTTAATAGCCACGAGCCTCGACCAACACCTCAAGAGGCTTTCGTTAGGCTGCTGGATCAAGGGCTTGATTCAGAAAGCGGTACTTCTGGACTCGGCTCGTATTGTTAGGAGGTTCCTCTCTCTGGAGCCCTGACCGCTGGTAGCTTGGACCCTGTTCCCGATACCGGTGGGCTACTATTTATTATATTTTTTTAAATATTTTTATATTTTTTTTTTTGAAATATTTAAAAATGCAATTTGTAGGTTAATTTATCGAATTAAGGAGATAATAATAATAATAAATTTATTCAGTTCAATAACACATTGTACAATAGATAGACAATATTGCAATACATAAAAGCCTTAAGTGCTAGGTTTGTTCAGATTCCCTGGATCCCGCACTAGGATGCCCTGTGTCGTGGGGGTATTTATAGATATTAGTATTCAGATAGTATATAAATAGGTCAAGTAGGGTATAGGTAGGTTGAGTAATTGAGAAACGAGCCAAGAGGATCATCGGCAATGAGAGGCTCGTCGCGTCGAAGCTCCAAAGTCTTGAACATCGACGACGAGTTGCTAGCCTGTCGGTTTTTTACCGGTTGCATTTTGGGGAATGTGCGACGGAATTGCATAATTTAATTCCGCCAAGCCCGTTCCATCATCGGACCACAAGACGAACGGCGATGCGCCACCGGTACATGGTGGACATCCCACCCACACTCACAAAACGTTTTGGGAACACATTCATAGTGCGTACAGCTAAGGAGTGGAATTCCCTTTCGGAGTCTGTGTTTCCTGATAGCTACAACCTGGGAGTCTTTAAATCAAGAGTGAATAGGTTATTTCTAGGCAAGCGTGCTCCATCTTCGACCACATCCTCGCTTACCATCAGATAGTGATCAAACGCGTGCCTATCAATAATAAAAAAAAAAGTATATAAATAGGTATAGATTTAACTTGATTGCCACTTTTCGTATTTTGCATTGCATATTAATTACTAACAATTACTAACCTGAGGGCCAATTCTAGTACGCAATCTGTGTAATGCAATGTATCAATGTAAAATAATGCAAACGTTGTTTAAAATTTTGTAATTTGACACTCAAGTTTTTACAATTCGCACTCTGGGCCTTGTTTATTCTCTTTTCAACCATTTGAAATTATGACAGAAACGACAATACTTATATTTAGTTAAATGCTAAAGTGATAATAATTCGTTTATTTTAATCCTAGCTTTGTCATACACTTTACTAGCTTCGGTTCAGTAGTTTTGGCGTGAAAGCGCGACAGACAGACTTTCGCATTTATAATATTAGTAAGGATTATAGAAAAAATATTGAAGCAAGCTTTGATAATAATTACTGAAATTGGAATGGTTTCCCTGCATTTGAAGTACAATTTGAAACATATATTTCATTTCTTGTTAATTTCAGCTGTAGGCTGTTGGGCCCTTTGTTACACATTTAACTTCAGAATAGAATAGAATACTCTTTAATATGTACACCAAATTACAGAAAAGATAGATGAAGAAAACATTACATAGGGTGACACAATGGGCGGCCTTATCGCTTCAGTAACTCAAAGTAAGGCTACCGGTAGAGCCTCACTGGATCCAAAAGGACCCACTGAATCTTTTGTTATGCATGTAACTGTTTTTGTCCCTAACAAATAAAATAAATAAAAACCGGTCAAGAGCGCATCAGACTCGCGCACCGAAGGTTCCGTACCATCATATAAAACGTGTAATATTTTTAAATTTTCATCGGCGTGGCCTATATTCGTCGACGCGTAATAAAGGAAAATCATAAGTACAACACACACATTTCCATAGCCTCAGTAAGTTACATAGTCTGCATAGTTATATTTCCTGATCCTGATAACCCGTTTTTTTCCAGGGTGGAAATCTTCACGGATATTCTCCACACTGGGGTCGGTGGAGGGGTCTGTCAGACTCGCACTGACTACCCCCCGGTTTTCCCTCTTACACTTGTACCCTGGGCTGCGGATGCGTATGTGACTTCCGCTGCATATCTATTTATTTATTTACTAGTTGACCCGCACAGCTTCGTCTGCATCACAAATTTAATTACTACTCCGCTCCTATTGGTCTTAGCGTGATGATATAGCCTATAGCCTTCCTCGATAAATGGGCTATCTAACACTGAAAGAATTTTTCAAACTGGACCAGTAGTTCCTGAGATTAGCGCGTTCAAGTAAACAAACAAAATATCTCTTCAGCTTTATATTAGGTCTTTACCTATGAAATTGGCGTTCTGCAGTACTGGCCATTTCAAATCAAAATAATTTTTGTTTGGCTAAGAATTCTAATTTCAAATTAATTTTATTTTAAAAACATGGTTTTTTTTTTCCAAAAGTAGTAATTTGCTTTTTGATTAGTGTTACATTTTCATCGCATTTCAATCTTTTTCGTCATCATGGATACGTTAAAAATTCGAGTAATTATGGAATATGAATACCGTCGTGGCAGCAACGCGGCACAAGCGGCACTCAACTTCAACGACGTTTACGGAGCTAACACTACAAACCAACGCACCACCTGTTATTGGTTTGCTCGCTTCCGTTCTGGAAATTTCGACCTGAAAAATGAACCTCGCGGTCGTCCGAAGACTTAATTGGTCGACAATGACGAATTAAAGGCGATTGTGGAAGCTGATGATACACAATCTACGGCTGAATTAGCAGCAGCTTTCGACGTTAGCGTCAAAACAATATTGGTCCATTTGCGTCAAATTGGCAAGGTAAAAAAGCTTGACAAATGGGTGCCCCACGAACTCAATGATCGCCAGGGCGAAGCACGCGTCGAGACGTGACTTGCACTGCTCAACAGACACACAAATGAAGGAATTTTGAACCGCATTGTTACCTGCAATGAAAAATGGATTCTGTTTGATAACCGCAAGCGCTCAGCAAGTTGGTTGGATCCTGGTTCAGCACCTAAACAATGCCCTAAACGAAAACTTACCCCTAGAAAAGTGATGGTCACTGTTTGGTGGTCTAGCGCCGGTGTGATTCATCACAGCTTCTTACCAAACGGGGTGAGCATTACTGCAGATGTGTACTGTGAAGAACTGAACACAATGATTGAGAAGCTGGCACATCTCCAACCAGCATTGGTCAATCGCTCGTCTCCGCTGCTTCTGCATGACAACGCGCGACCTCACGCTGTACAGCAGACGGTCTCCAAGTTGCAAGAACTGGGGTTGGAAGCTCTCCGTCATCCGCCCTACTCACCAGACCTTGCGCCTACAGACTACTACTTTTTCCAGAATTCTGATAACTTCTTGGCGGGAAAAAAATTCAATACCCGAGAGGCAGTATAAAATGCCTTTGAAGAATTTGTTGCCTCCCGTCCAGCTGATTTCTTTAAGAAGGGCATCAATAAACTGCCACTGCGTTGGCAAAGATGCATTGATTGCATGGGTGATTACTTCGATTAATACAAATAAAAAATACATGAAAAAAATTCGTTTAAATATTTTCATACAAAACGGCAATTTCATAGGTAAAGACCTATTATATTAGTATAGATTCATTAATTTATTTATTTATTCACAGCTTTTTTTATTTGTAATGGGTGCGCTCTTGACTCTAGTCTATGTCAGAGATGACAGAGACAAAGTCTACGATGGAGCGAGCCTACCCAGAAGGAGCCTGTTCACTCTAACTTTGAAGAGATTAGGGTTGTAAGCTTTTGGAAACACAGACGCAGGCAGAAAGTTCCACTCCTTTGCTGTGCGCATTATAAAAGACGTTTGAAAACGCTTAGTGAGAATTGGTGGAATAGCCACAAGGTAGGAATGGTAAGATGCAGTGCGTCTGTATGTCCGATGGTAGAAGGGGCCGGTGGGATGAGGTCGTGGAGTTCTTGGGCACACTCATCGAAGTACAATCTGTAGAAGACCGACAAGCAGGCAACCTTACGGCGATGAGCCAAGCTATGTAGCTTGGCATCCACCAGTTTAACAATTTTACTTAAAATAAATAAACCGATCTTACAGCCAATTACGGATTTACATGTTAGCACCATCTAAGCATAATTATGAGAGTGTGTGGTGTGAGTGGGTGTGTTGTGTAGGAGTGTGTGAAGAGTTGAAGTGGTGTATCTAGGTAGGCAAGAACAAGGCTGCCTAACATCGGGCCCGCGTTGCTTTGAGATTTAACAGCCGATTGCGGTCACAGCATGCGATAGTCTTTCGTGAGAAACAGATTTCAGGATTTAAACTATTTTGATTTTAATTAACCCATTCTCAATGTACGTTCAAGAAGCAACTGGGAATCAACTGCATCTTCGTGAAGGACATGAACTATCTCTAGACCTACCTCCTAACTTTAGCTAATTTATCATTCTGTAATTCTCACTTGATTTGTGGAACTTAGCAGAGATATGATCAGTTGTGTTTAAATTGACATACTACATGAGAAATGAATTTAATAGCTGCTGACATTATTTAAAAAAAAAATTTACTTTGTCAAAAAAAACGACCGCTAAAAAAGACTAAAAAGTTCGAAACAAGTCGCTTTTCCAGCAGTCTGATGCAGTTGGTGGCATTAGATCAGTGATTGAACTTACTTTTTTGAAGTTCTTGAAGTTACTTTTTTGGAATCGTCTCCTCGAGCCCTTTATTTCGATATCCCACTCGATAGTTTTTTGAGGGCATAATTTGGCGCCAAAAATCCACCATTTTTTTTTTTCATTTTGATATAATCAGTGTCACTCTCACAGTAAATACGAATCTAACGACACCTCTCAAGCTAAAATCCATTGAGCCGTTTAGGCTCTAGGGCGTGGCGTGGCATATACATACACACGAAAAACATAACCCTCCTTCTTTCGCAGTCAGGTAAAAAACACATAATCAGTATGCAATTTTTGGTCCTGCTATGGTAAAATTACCTCGTACCGCATTTGTGATTTTTTTGTAGTTAAATAAAAATAGACAAAAAGAGTCACGCAACTAACTGGCTTCCGAAAGCATTACGAAGACTTATTAATTAGTGATGTCGTTTATTCTTTGTAAATAAAAACTCTTCCCTAACATAGATAGCCATCAAAATAGTTCAAGCAAAATTGTGCCGTGCAGTTCCTTGGGTTTTAGGATTTTAACATTTTTAAGAGTCCATTATATACTCTCGTTTCGGGAACAGTCGTGGTCTTTCTTTTTAAACGACTTCTTCAAAAAGGATGAGGTTCTATGTTCAGTTTTATTTTATTTTATTTTATTTTATTTCATAGGAATAACAAACAGCAGTATATTACATATTAGGCACACAATATAAAAACTTATAATAAAAGTAACAAATACACTGCTCAAGACGTTATCCACAGATTACTACACAGTATAGCTAGCTGTTAGCTGAACAAAACAAAAAAGCACTTACTTACTAATTAACCGGGTTATGATCTCTTAAAATAGTCGTAATTTCACGCTTAAATATAGCTTTGCTGAGATACATGATATCCGTAGAGCCAAACTGTTTATTATAGGTGTCAACCAAGCGACGTAACGGCGAGCGAGCACCTGAGTTAGTTCGACAAAATGAAGTAGCAAATAGTTGTCTCGAACGAACCTCTCGACCGATCACAGTACGAGGGATCAGGAAGCACAAACTGTTCACAAGATCAGTACAATCAAATTTATTGCGGCATATACCATACAGAGTCAACATTTCAAGAAGGGTGCGACGGGATTGTAGGGTCATGAGGTTATATTTTTTAAGCAATAACTGATATGACGTTTTGGTTTTAAAGCATCTGTAATGCATGGAACGTAGGTACTTACGTTGGACCAACTCAATGATCTCAACGTACTTTTTGTAATAAGGGTTCCAAATGGGTACTGCGTATTCAAGTTGTGGCCGTATTATTGATTTGTACAGATGCAAGTATGTAGAAGGCCGATGAAATTCTCTCGAAGCTCTCATTACGAAACCAAACATTTTATAAGCCTTATTGACTATGTTGTCTACATGGGTGTCAAGATGGAGCTTGGAGTCTAGATTTACGCCAAGGTCACGGAGGGATGAAACCTTGTTCAGGGCAGTGTTTCCAAGAGAGTAATTGAACTTCGTCACATGTTTTTTCTTAGTAAACGTAATGCTGTAACATTTAGAGATACTAAGATGAAGCTTATTAACAGTGCAGTATTCCGAAAAACAGTCAAGATCCTTCTGAAAATCTAAGCAGTCGGTTTGAACAGCAATATTTTTGTAAATTTTCAAATCGTCCGCGTATAGTAGAAACTTTGAATTCTTAAAGCAATCTTTGATGTCGTTGATGAATAAGATAAACAGAAGGGGCCCTAAAATTGAGCCTTGGGGGACTCCTGAAGTGACCCTAATTGTATGAGACTCAAACCCATTAATGACCACTTTCTGGGTCCTATTAGTGACATACGACACGAACCAACGCAGTAAATCTCCTCTAATGCCGTTGAATGCGATTTTGTTGAGTAAAAGCTTATGATCTACCTTATCGAACGCCTTTTGGAAGTCTGTATATACAGCATCAATTTGCTGCCCCTTGTCTAAGCCTTCAAACAGATGTGTTGTGAAAATAAGGAGATTACTTATACAGGACCTTCCTCCGACAAACCCATGTTGTTCTTTTAATATTACACGATGAATGATAGGGTATATCACGCTATGCACCAATCTTTCAAAAAGTTTTGAAAGCCCCGACAGCAACGAGATTGGACGATATGTAGATACATCACTCTTAGAGCCGCATTTATGTATTGGAACAATGTTTGCTCGTTTCCAGACATCAGGGAATACACCACAAGCAAGGCATTTATTATATAATATAAACAGGGGAAAGCACAATGTGTCACAAGTATTTTTTAAAAAGATCGAAGGAATACCATCTGGCCCTGGACCCTTAGAGGCATCCACTGATTTGAGTTCTTTTTGAATTTTGTATAATGGAAAGTGCAAATTACAAAGATTAATATCGTTGTCAGGATTGGCGGGAGGGGGTACCCATGACTTTGAATCGAAAGTAGACGGTTCGTAAACGGATTGGAAAAAAGTGGAAAACAAGTCACAAGTAGTAGTAGGGTCACTGGAAGACTTTTGGAGATAGTGAACTGTAGCTGGAATACTGTTGGTGGAGTTACGATTAGATTGTATGTTTTTTTTTCTTTATGTATGTTCACCGATTTCTCCGCCAATTCTGGACCGATTTCAAAAATTCTGTTTTTATTCGAAAGCCTTATACTCCTGAAGTGGTCCCAATGTCACCAAGTTAGAATCTGATGATGGGATCCCATGAAAATCGAGAAAAACCCTCAAATTAATTTTATAAGCACATACACTGTTTTTCATAAACTTTTGAACGCAATTCAGATATTTGTGCCTGGTAATCATCATCTCATGTTGCTGAGCTGATGATGGAAGGTATAAGTCAGGATCTGATGATGGTATCCCATGGAAAATGTTTATTCAGCGATATTTTCGCCAATTGTTAACCGATTTGGATGATTCTTTTTTTGTTTGGAAGAATATTTTCTCGGACTGGTCCCATTTAAATTTGGTGAAGATCTGATGAAGAACTTCGGCGATAGGTAACGGAACTCTTCAATAAATGATAGCAAAAGGATCGGGATTTCTGAAATCGCATGTCTGTTGATTGTTTACACCAGTTCATAACATAACATCACGCCGGCACGCTGTGTTTAACACTACAAAGTAAAAAATAACTTTAATTTCGAAAGTTATTTTTTACTTTGTAGTGTTTTGTTTTTGAAAGTCGGTTTTATTTTTTTGTTAAAAAGTTTTCACATATCGTCTCTAGCAATTGAAAAATCTAATTTTAAATCTCCAAAATCATTTGAAAAATCTTTTCATTTCTTTATATTTTGATTCGGTAATAATATTACATGTCACTTGAGTGAAAGTAGCTATATCTATGTATTATGCCGACATAAGTATGATACTTCTTCTTTTCGCAACTTCAGGCTTGTTTTGTCGTTGATAGTTATAAAATGTTCCCTTTTTAGTGTTTTGACTAGTTCCAAATTGTACCTTTTGTATTTTTGAAACATTTTTACTTAATATCAACATTTAATTGGATTAAAACTTTGAAAGACTTTTCTTGTACTTAAGCAATTTTATTTTGTGTAACTTTAAAGCAATGCATGTTATATACGTAGATAGAATACAACATTTTAACGATGTTTTCGTAGAAGATACCCATGCGGAAACATTAAGACCTCTCGACGTCGCGGGGAGGAGTGCACGCTAAAACATATTTATGCGATATTATAACGAGAGAAACACTCGAGGGCCCGCACCGCTCTCCAGCCAGCTCGACATATAACAAGTAATCGAGGTACGGCCACGCCATTAACAACGCCGCATACAAAAGTTTAGCGAAAGAAAATCATATGAAAAGCGACCACCCGGCCTGAATGCCCCACGCCCACTCCTCACCATTTTCACGCAAATTAAAAGACACAAACGCAACCATAGATAAGAATTTCCCGCGCGCGCTAAAACACACCATTCACAGACGTCGTATTCAATTGCTCGAGAGCGAAACGGAACGCCCCGAGGCATTAATTAGAGCAGAAAACTCGCGTCTATGGCCGTTCCTTTTTTAAAACTGAGGTCTTTATGCGAGCCCCCGCCTTTGTGCGCGTTCCGTTTGTGCTCGTGGTTAAGTGTCAAGTCTTAGTGTCAAGCGATGCTTTAACCTCTTTGTTGACTATAATTTACGGGAAATCCTCATTTCGCACCAACAAACGAAGTAGATTATAAAGGAACCTTATTTTTTTCTTCATTTAGTCACTGCATGACAACGAGAAGCATCATTTATTTTAAATTGTCCTCAGGTCCACCTCAAAACAATGAAGATCAAGAAACGTTGCGATTCAATTCGACAACTAGCCAGAATGTGGAAACATCAGATGCCGAAGATGACATTTCCGTCGGTGACAACAGAAGCGAGACATCCACTCCCAAAAAGTCACAATTCTCCTTCCCAGACGAATATAAAAAGAAATTAGACGGAGAAGAAACAGAAAGGTCATCGCCTTTAGAATACAACCAAGCGAATTACAGTTCTCCATTCAAAGAAGATGACAATGAATATGAGAACCGACCGGAAGAACGAATGAAATTATACGACACCAGCCTGTTTCACTTGTATAGGCCAGAGCGAGAGAGCAAGAAGGATGAGGGAACGGAAGGGACGGGGTATGAGCACATGGCTGGGTTGTCGGATAGCATTTATGGCAGGTCTATGGATCTGTCGAAGAATTCGTTTCAGTCGCAGCTGTTAGCCGGGTTCGCGTCAGTCATCGCTGGAACCACACAGAGAGAGTCGCAAGAGACGAACGGTAATATTGATTGTGTACATGCTATTATTTGGTTTAAAGTTGTCATTAGAACAATGCAATTTCATCTAATATGAATTAGGCCTAAAAGTTATGTTTTTTATTATGACTGTTTGCGATGCAACATATGAGTTTCATACACAGAGTCATAACACAAAAGCTTAACGTAATTTAAACTTTATTAAACGACTTCTAAAAAAGGAGGAGGCTCTCAATTCGATTGTTTTTTTTTTCAAATTACGTTCAAAGTGTCTAAAAAGTGTTGTTAGCCGACTATTAAAAGGTTGAGGTTCCCATTTAACCTAATATTGTTTTTTAATTAGACTAGCGTTCAATCTCATTTGATGGTAAGCGATGGCGTGGTCGATGATAGAACACGCTTGCCATGAAGAAAATTATTCACTCGTGACTTGAAGATACCCGACCTTGGGGGGTCAGGGGTTGGGTGCTTTTATAAGTGTATATAGTTGTTGCATTAACAAAGCATAGCACTTTCAATATAATTATGCAATATGTATGTTTTTTGTATTTCTTAGACCGTCAGCCTGGCAGCCGTCCGTCTGCCTCGTCGAGCTCGAGCCGCAAGCCGCGTCGCCGACGCACCGCGTTCACTCACGCGCAGCTCGCGTACTTGGAGCGCAAGTTCCGCTGCCAGAAGTACCTGAGCGTTGCCGACCGCGGGGACGTGGCGGAGGCGCTCAGCCTCAGCGAGACGCAGGTCAAGACTTGGTATCAGAATCGTAGGTGAGAGTTGTGTGATTTTATTATTGTTTGAGTTAGTATTAACATAGGAAGTATGAAGATTCTTTAGACAGCGAGAAATTTATATAAAATATTCAGTTCTTTAGTTTGAACAGTCACGCAAAGCTGTATAGTACACTCACATTTCGCTAGTTGTGTACACATTTTGTCGTATTGAAAGTTTGATACTTTTAACTCATTTTAAACCTGCGGTTATTTTGGCGCCCAACACGGGCCAAGATAGCCCCATGCTGGGTGCCAATAAGTACAAACAGTTTAATATAAATAAACTTCTATGACCTCTATTTAAAAAATAAATGGATCAGTTTTGAAAAGCTAGTCACTAAGGTAGAAAAACGATTCATTAATATTTTCCCATTTATAGCCACAGCGCCCAAGTGGGACTACATAATTTGAACATAGAAAATACATAGGTCAAACAGATTTAGGTGCACAGAATAATTTAACTTTGTGGGGTTTTGTAAAAAATATTGATCTCAGTATGTTATTTACAGGTTTATTGAGTCCGAACATGCAACTATGTTGGGCGCCAATTTAAGCCTAAACAAAAAAAAAAATTGTCTAAAACACAGTTAAAATATCTTCTTTACGAAAGCAACATACATTTTAAATGAACTCCTTATATTATTGATTTTGCATAGTATTATAGTGTCGTTAGTTACCTACTAATATTTCCAGATCCCCAGAGCTCCTCGACGTTACTTATTTAAAATGTTCTTTGAACGGTCCCATGTCCCGGACCTGCTAGCTTGCGCTGACGGCCTGCTTTATTTCGGCCATCTTTTTTTTTGCAGCTACGCTACACATTTTGTGACTGACTAAATAAGTAACGTCTCTCTATCACCTTGCTCTGTTACAAAAGATTTAAAACTCACATTGTGTTTCTCATAGAACTAAATGGAAGCGTCAGAATCAGTTGCGCCTGGAGCAGTTACGTGCGCAAGCGGCGAGTGGCGAGCGCGAGCTCTCGGCACATGCGCTGCCGCTTGCGTGCGCGTTGTTGCCGCCCTATCCAGCCTACATGCACTGCCATCTGTAAGCGACTACGGACATTGCACTTATTATTATGTTAGAACCAAATGGAAGAGTCAGAACCAGCTTCGTGCACCGGCGGCTAGTGATGAGCGCGAGTTGTCAGCGCATGCGCTGCCGCTTGCGTGTGCTCCTACCGTACCCGGCCTACATGCACTGTCATCGCAGCGCCTGCGGACACTGCTGAGCCGGCCACCATGTAAGTGGAAATAGGAACGAGTGCAGTGAGTCGTTCCAATTTGCCACAGTGGCAGTTGAGTAGATAACACTTTTACTATACGACAGTGACCCCAACATGGGCTACGAGTCCCATGCTGGGTGCCATTTTTAATATAAAATAGACATCTATGACTTCTACTTCAAAAATAAACGTTCAGTTTTATTTAGGTATTTAGGTTATGTAGTGAACGTGTCATCTACTCAATTTGCCTCATGTGGTCCTCCAGCCCAAACTGTTTCAAGCATTCTTTCTTTTCTTTTGTTTGTATTCAAAGCGAACTGCACAAAACCTACAGTGTGCCACTCTGTCACAGATATTCTACTGTATAAATTTGAAATGTTGATGTAAACGAAAGCATAAAATAAACAAGGGCTTAGTAGCACTCTATCAAAGAAACCAATGTCTCAGTTCTGAATTAAGTCACATTTGTACTCGCAATATAAGTTCTAAGATTCTATTTTACATTTTATTAATTTGCTGTACACCTAACACAGTGTGTTTCTTTTTAACCCAAAGGTTGACTGGTAGAGAATGCCTTGTTGCATTAAGTCCGCCTATGTACCACTATTGTACATGAAGTTTAAATAAATAAATAGAGACAAATATATTCTTAAATAAGAAATAAACATTTATTGTATTTCCCGTTTTCCTCAACACTAGACGATGCCTATTAAATAAGTGTTAGTATTATTGTAGGTAAGTACCTAAGTAGAACATTTAAGTTATAAGTTAAAAAATGTGCAATAAAATTGTAAATTAAAAAAAGATACCTACCTAAGAATATCTCCAGATCTTCAATTGATCGATGTAGGTAATATTTCTAGAAAAATACATTATTTATAATACAAATTGCAAACTGTGTTTTGTTATGAATACAAACACAGGCTGAAACTGAATTATTATCCACTATCTACTGCTTGCTATTTTATTAACAATGGTAGGCGCCAGAGAAATGTGCAATAACGGTTATTGATCCACAAAAATTAATTGACTTTTTATTTTTAAATTATGAACTAATTGACGTTTAGTTCATAATTTATTTTTCGGGTATAGGTATAGATACCGTATGTAGATGGGATATTAGGGAAAGGTCACTATACTTTATTGCAAGTTTATCTGGCGCCAACCATACATGTGAACTCATGTCATGTGTGTGTGTCTTTGTTTCAGCCATAGGCTAGTATCCACCATTGATAAATTGTAAATCTCTTTAAATATTTTGTAAATCTCTTTAATCGAAAAATAATGGACACGTATTTTTTGTTTGTGTAAATCAATGACTATTGACAAAGATAAAACGCATGCAAACTCGGGAAACGAAGAACGCACAAAAAATTATACCACGGCGTGGCGTATTGTGAATTTTAACAGCGTCGTATCTTGGTAAATTTTGATTTACGTAACAAAACAGAACAAACGGGTCAAATACTTTTTGATAATCTAACTGACGCACTTATTATGATTTTTCAGTGGAAAAGCTTATTATGATGAAGTAGAGTAGGTACGCGTTAGGTTTACCGACGGCTCTATCTCTTTCCCGTCGGCATCAATTCTTGTCTTGCAATAACTAGTTATATTGCACCAATAAATCTGTATTGTAAAGATATAATTATTTCTATGATTCAAACCACTTGTGTATATTGTAAATATAATGAAATATTTTTTGTAGATGTGTCTATTTATGTTTGGAAATTATTTGACCGTTAGCTACACAGTTTTTTTTTGCTGATGCTGATTAGTATTAAATCTGAATTGTCATTGATCTGAGGGAAGTTTTCGTTTTATTTTTTAAGGAGTTTTCGTTCGCATCGCAGTCGCAAACAATCAAAAACATCTAATTACCATTCATTTGGACAAGTTTTTCTCATTACTTATCGCTGAGATGATAATGTGTCGCTAATATGAACGCTTCGTTAAGAACGAATCTTGACCTTCTGGTAAAATCAAGTTAAATATTGATTTAATTGACTATTTGCTCAAAACAATAAATAAATATAGTAAAAGTTTCTATTTTATTTGATTATATTCGGAAAACTTACAGCTAATTACAAGGCATGCTTACTTAGGTATTCTAATAGGTATATTCAATCAATCTTATGTCAAGAAATTGCATTGTACAGTTAATAAATATCAGTTTTAGTTGTTATTTATTTATAAGTAGAACTTAAAACCATAGCTTTAACATAGAATAACAATCCAAATTGTAATTGCAAGTAAAATGATCTTAAATCACCCACAGCTTTTCAATCACGCTCCATTCCTGAACCCGCCATTCAATTCTGCGCAAATTATGCAAATGTTTTGGCGCCATTCCGAATCATGGCTGCCAACCGCCCGCAATTTGCATCTCTTAGCGAGTTGTTACGAGAGCAAAGCCGCTACAGCGCTCGAAACTTTAAGAGCAATAAGTATATGTGCTGAACTTTACCTCGCTTTAAATCGCAGCAACGCTTTACAGCCTCCAAGTTACTCAAGGCGACAACTTTGACCGGCCTCAGAGTCACATTTACTGTTCAATTTATTCAAACAAATGCTAATTTGTAGCTTTTCGTTTCAAAATTGTTGATTATTTATCCGTCTTTATTTCAGATTGAAGCAAACGAGGGTTTATTAAAGGGTGGGCTCGTGTAATTGGGCTGTTTTGATGTCGCGGGGGTGTCGCGGGCGCGGGTGAAGGGTGAGGGTAATTGAAGTATTTTCCCGACGTTTGGAGGGTAGTTACGTTACCCGAGGCTGAATGGATTAGTTAGCGCCGAGATAACGATCTGTCAATGATGCCTGTATAATGGGCGCTGTGTATTCTTTTATTAGGCGTTATTTGCTGAGATTATGTTCGTTTAGTTTGTTTGTATTTTAGTACAGATTGTGCGTGCTCAGTGGCTTGAGGAGATTCTGTTTTGACGTTAATGCTATGATTACTGTTGTGGCTTTTATGGACCATTGAATGTAGTTTTGATTGAAACTGTTTGAATGATTTACAGCCAAAGATTAACTATACTACCATCGTGACTTAATATGTCCTATTTTGGTTCCAGTGAGAATACAAACCCACTAGTACTTTAATGTTTGATAAAAATCTATTATCACCAAAAACAATAGAATCTTGATTCCCTAATTATCAAGTTTGTCAAGTCAAAGTCTAATCAAGTTCGGCCAAACTCCTATTTTTTAAAATGTGTTGTGGGTTTGCTCTTGACTCTAGTCTAGGTCAGAGATGACAGAGACAAAGTCTACGATAGAGGGAGCTTACCCAGAAGGAGCCTGTTCACTCTTACTTTGAAGAGATTAGGGTTGTAAGGTTTTGGAAACACAGACGCAGGCAGCGAGTTCCGAGTTCCTACAGAAGAATATATGAGTTTGGCCGAACGGGTCTAAAAAGGCCACTTTAGTAAAATCATATTAGGATCATAATATTAATCACACAACAATCTGTCAAATTTCATTTTCAACTTTATCGCTAAAGCATTAGGTTCAAGATTGATTGGGATTTGACAGTTTCTGGTAGCGTGATGTGCTGTCTGATTCTACTAAATTGACCTTTTAAGACCCACAGAACAAGAGACCGGAGCTATTAATTGTGTGTTTTGGCCACTAGTGGCTAAATAATAACAGCCGCACGGGTCGATCTTCAGGGTTAAGCAACGCTTGCAGAGGTCGGACCGCGAATGGGTGACCATCTTAACATGCCGAAACGTCTCCATGCCACGGAAAGAACGTTAAAGTGATCGTCCAAGCTGTCATTTGTAGATATTTGACGGTCGTTACGCGCGGTCAGAAGCCTGGTTAGGGAGCAGACTAGGTTACCGCTGCCTGCTATCTTCCGCTGTAACTTTTTAGGGTTCTGTACCCGAAGCGAACCAACGGTACCCTATTATTAAGGCGCGGCTACGGCTCAGTAGCTACTATAAGACTATTTTCTTAATTATGCGATATATGAAAATTGGAGTTTTATTTATTTATTTAATTTATGGCACTCCAAAAACACATTCACTAACACATTTTGGGGGCATGGTGTATTTATTTTCAAAATTATTTTATTTTATTTATTTAGGGGACAACAAACAGCTACAACATTAAATTTTAACAAAAAAAAATATTTCAGATCAAAAAAATATTTTTAATGAGTGCCTCTACAAAGCATAATTAAAAAAACAGTTCGTAATGACATTACCACATCTCTCACGATAAAATTAACTAATAAATAAATAAATTACTAACAAAATTGGAGACGTGGTGGCAAAGACTGGAGAGCGTTGGCCTGAAATTGAGCAGAACCAAAACAGAGTACCTGTTCTGCGATTTCGGCGGTCTCTCCAGTCCGATACCTATAGCTCTCACCGGAACGCCTATACCGATTTGCTCCGACTTTCGGTATCTCGGGTCGCTTGTCCAGGGAGATGGCGATATAGACCGAGACGTAACGCACCGGATCAACTCAGGATGGATGAAATGGCGACAGGTCACTGGAACAACATGTGACCCTCGGATGCCCCTCAAATTAAAATGGAAAATATGTAAGTCCGTGATAAGACCTGTCGTAATGTATGGATCAGAATGTTGGGCTGCGAAAAAGACGGATGAAAATAGATTGCATGTAGCGGAGATGAGAATTTTGAGATGGATATGTGGAGTAACGAGAGTGGATAAAGTGAGAAATGAGTACATTAGAGGCACTTTAAAAGTGGCGCCAATGACGGAAAAGTTAAAAGGGAATCGCTTGTCTTGGTATGGTCATGTGAAGAGGAGGGATGAAACGCATATAACTAGTAGAGTTATGAACATAAATGTGGATGGATGGAGAGGGAGAGGAAGGCCAAAGAAAAGATGGATGGATTGTGTGAGGAGCGATATGAAAGAAAAGGGAGTTAGTGATAGAGTGACGACTGATAGAACAGAATGGAAGAATAAAACGTGTTGCGCCGACCCCAAGTAACATGGGATAAGGGCAGGAAGATGATGATGACGACTAACAAAACAAAAAAAAAAACATTCAAATTGCTAAAAATTGGATTTGATTCATCATACATGCATTAATTCAATATACATTCATTTCATTTTATTATTTATTTATTAGATAGAAGTTTCATAATATTCCATTTAAAGTATGTCTAACACGGACATTAAAAACGACCATCGGAGCTAAACTGCGAAGCGTATTTCAATGGAATGTGTACTATCTCAAAGACAATTTAACTATCCAAATTTTGATATACGCCTATCATTGGCGTATCTAGGGTTTTTTTCCAGGGGGGGCCTGGCCCCCAACCTGAGATGCAACGCCCAATAAGATAAATCGTTGCGGTGTGTACGATCAAACTTTTAGGTCAGTCATAGTCAGAATGCCCAGGTTGCTCCCCACATTCACGGGTAACAAGTAACTTTGTTGACTGATGCAAGAAAGCTCAAGAATTTAGAGACGTAGAATACAAGAGCGACCGTGGCGAGCTCGAAAATTTTTGTACCATTTCGGATTGGTTTGATTGTAATGAAGCAAAAAGTTACAACAAAAAGTGTGTCAAAATTGCAATGGCAATTAATATCTAAGGAGAAGTAACTCTTAGCCTCATACAGAAAAGGTTAAGAAACTGAGAGATTGTAAAATTCAATAACAAGCAAAGTGAGCTTGAAAATGTTTGCAGTCCATGTCATTAGGTTTGAGTTTACTTTAATAGAAGAAACTTTTTTGACATAATGCACAAAAGTTCAAGCACTTGAGAGTGTAGAATGCAAAACCGAGCGAAGCGAGCTCGAAAATTACATTACGCAACAAATAAAATACTTTTTTTTTCACCGAGATTTGATTATGGTACAGAAAACTTAGGACAAATGTTTTATTTACATAAAACATTTCAGTCACGTATAGATTTTAAGAGATGTTCATATTGTCCCGGGCCCCGGGACGATATAAGAAACTTAGTTGATTGATGCAGAAAACCTTAAGAACTTAGTGTAGAATGCAAGAGCGAGCGAAGCGAGCTCGAAAATTGTACCCTTATCGGATAGCTTTGATTTTCTGCCATTCATATCCAAATAGAAGTAACTTTTGTCTCATACAGGAAATATTCAGAAATTCAGAGCTTGTAAATTTTAGCACTCCATCTCGTTTGATTTTTATACTTAAATAGATTAAAATTTTTCGACAAAACGCACAAAAGTTCAAGCACTTGAGAGTGAAGAATGCTAAACCGAGCAAAGCGAGTTTGAAAATTATTTATTGCACCCTGGATAATTTATCAACTTAATTATGCAGGTTGTGTGGAACAGAACTCAATAAGAGCCGGGGGGTGGGCCTCTTAGCCCACCTAACGCCTGTCTTGCGGCCTGCCCGCCCCGCAAGCCAGGACGAAGAAGAAGAAATGCTAAAAAATAGGCTTTCTAACATTTTGTGGAAATTTTCCGATGCTTAAGTGCTGTATCTCGGCACCTATTTAACCTACTAAGATGCGATTTATGGTGAAACTGAAGCAAGTTTTGACTACTTTAAAAGTATGCGGATTGACTTTTTATCTACAATGCACAATCTAAAACATACCGAAAATTTAATTTTCCGAGCGCGACGCTGTGCACTCGTAGGTACTCCTGTATACTATTGGCATCTTTTCTAACAAAAATAAAAAAATCAGGATTGTGCAATTTATTGCTACTTATGTTGTTTTAAATGTCTGGTCTTTGCACTATGTAGGAAATAATATGTTTTTAGGTTTGTCGGTAGTAGATTGTTTTTTAACCGACTTCTTCAAAAAGGAGGAGGTTCTATGTTCGGCTGTATTTTCCGCCAATTCTGGACCGATTTAAAAAAATCTTTTTTTATTCGAAAGCCTATACTCCTGAGGTGGTTCCATTGTCACCAAGTCAGAATCTGATGATGGGATCCCATGAAAATCGAGGGAAACCCTCAAATTTTATAAGCACATACCTGGTAATTATCATCTCATGTTGCTGAGCTGATGATGGAAGTTATAAGTCAGGATCTGATGATGGGATCCCATGATAAATGTTTGTTCAGCGATATTTTCGCCAATTGTTTACCGATTTGGATGATTCTTTTTTTGTTTGGAAGAGTATTTTACCGGACTGGTCTAATTTTAATTTGGTGAAAATCTGTTGAAGAACTTTGGAGGTACGCAACGCAACTCTTCAATAAATGATAGCAAATGGATCGGGATTCCTCTAATCGCATGTTTGTTGATTGTTTACACCAGTTAATAACATAATATCATGCCGGCACGCTGTGCTTGTGGTTTCGCTTTTTAGTGGTACGCAGACGGCAATTTTTAATAAAGAAAACAAAAATTGCCGTCATAGGCGTATATAGGGGGGGAGCGCCACCCCAGAATGGTCTGAGGCCCACCCCAGGATTTTTGAGGACAGGTTCGAAACTTAATTAACTCCACAAAATCACCATCAATCATAAAACTTTTAACAAAAAAATAAAACCGACTTCCAAAAACAAAACACTACAAAGTAAAAAATAACTTTAATTTCTGAAGTCGGTGTTTTTGGTTATTTCGTTTTTGAACACCGACTTCCGAAATTAAAGTTACTTTTTAGTGGTACCTGCGTACCACTAAAAAGCGAAACCACAAGCACAGCGTGCAAGTTGTTATTGATGTCGCAGCTAGGGACACTTGCGATTACCCTGAGATCCAGTTGCAAGATCCCGATGAACTGTTTAGGGGGAGACCGTGGGCTGACCGAGGTTACGTCTTTTCCGATGGTGTACTTTATAGATATGGACCGAAGCAGAGCGAGAACGACGACGCTTGCCTGGTCGTACCGTCGAGCGAGAGACACAAGGTTCTCGCTGACTACCACGACGCACCTACTGCCGGTCACCTAGGCACTGAACGAATCCTCCAATGTATCGCCTCGCGATACTATTGGCCAGGTATGAGAGCGTTCATAGCCAATTATTTCAAGGAATGTGTACCGTGTCAAAGATATAAAGAGGACAGGCGTAAGCCTGCAGGGCTTATTCAGTCTCCGGCCATAGCGCAGCCATTTAAAGTGATTGCTGTCGATCTTTTCGGGTCGCTCCGAGAGACTGAATTAGGCAACAGGTGAATTTTAAACATCGAAGATGTCTGCTGGGTAAAATTGTTCTCTTTGAAAAGCGCAACTAGCTTCGATTGTGCTGAGGTGATTGTCAATGAGGTCTTCTTGCGTTATGATGTTCCTCGTCGTATGATCAACGACAACGGGTCGGACAACGTTCAATTTATTAGCGAGATCATGCAGCAGATGTGCTTTATCTTTGGTGTCGATCAGGCGTCGACACCATACTACCACCCCTTAGCGAACCCCGTTGATCGCAAAAATTGTGACCTCAAACCGCAGCTCGCCATAGACGTGGGTAAAGATCATTCGACGTGGGATTCACACTTGGCAACTGTGAGGTTCGCAATGAATTCTTTGTGCACAGTATATTCACCTGCAATGTTGACTTTTGGGCATAATTTACGCGCGCCCGCAAATGTTTTTAACGGCACACTAGATGGCGCTAGATTTGTAGCGAATATTTTAAAATAATTGGCGCTATTTAAAACGATTGACGACTATCCTACTGGACGCTAGGGATATCCAGAAAATGTCAAAATATATAGAAAAAAAAGGTTTTTCGCTATTGTCACCAGACGGCGCTTATTCAATTTCAATACAAATTGACGTTTACGCTAACGCGATCGAAAACGTTAAAAAACTCGCACTAAGCCCACTCCATGCGAGACTCGCCCTTCGAGGTTACGTGTCGTGAACTCGAAGTACGGTTTTCTTGCTTTAAATTTTGTTTACACGGAGAAATCCAGACAGTCGATTCTGTAAACATGTCGAAGTGAAGGTTTGGGTGAAGTGATCAGTGAGCTGTCATTCCATCTTGATTACAGGGATTGACAGCTAACTTCGTGATCACTTTCACTTTCTTACTTTCGGAATCGTATGTTCGAGGTAAGAAACTTGCATCGTGTAACTCGCGCTTTACACTGAAATAATTTTTCAAATCGGACCAGTAGATCCTGAGATTAGCGCGTTCAAGTAAACAAACAAACTCTTCAGATTTAAAAAATAGTATAGGTTCGATAGGTGATGCCACATCGATTTACGCGAAAAAAAAAAAATTTTGCTGGGCCCAAAAGGACCCACTTGGGTATAGAGAGGTTAAATTAATTAGATAAATTGATCTAAATTGTAGTCCCGTAGTTGGATATGATGAAATAACCAGTAAAATAAAGGACAGTGGTATCAAAAATTGATCACAACACAAAGAAATATACGGTTCAGAGTTAATAGTTGTGGCGTTCCTCAGGGAAGTGTGCTAGGGCCTCCATCCTTACTTCTTTACTTCTTACTCATCATCATCTGTCTAGCCTTTTCTCAACTATATTGGGGTCGGCTTCCAGTCAAGACGGATTTAGCTGAATACCAATATTTTACGAGGAGCGGCTGCCTACTAGATCTACCCATGCGGCTGTTTTTTATCTAGCCACAAGCTCCTCAAGTTCCTTACTATAATATTATAAATGCGAAAGTAACTCTGTCTGTCTGTCTGTCGCGCTTTCACTCCAAAATTACTGAACCGATTTAAATGAAATTTGGTATACAGATAGTTTAGAGCATGAGAAAGAACATAGGTTTTTTATCCCGGAAGTATGTTCCCTGGAGACCACGCAGGCGAGGGCCGCTGGCAGAAGCTAGTTTTTTTTTTTAAATATACATAAATGACCTTTGCAAGAGCCTTAAACATTATTGTACACTATTTGCTGATGACACTACTTTGACAATGAAATCTTCAAATAGGAATGACCTAGAAACTGACACTAACAATGAAATACTACAAGCAATGAAATCGCTGGAATCTAATCGTGTAAATATTGAAAAAACATACTTAGTACAATTTAAAACACACAATTCTTTGGTAAAACCACCTCAAATACACAACAATAATTCAATTTTGAAACCTGTACCCTCAACCTTATTCTTGGGAATAATTATTGATGAAAAATTAAATTGGAAAGAACACTTGAAAAAAGTCTGCACTCGTCTCGACAAATTTGTGTATGCTCTTCGAAAACTGAGACGAATAGCCAGTAGAGAAACAGCCCTCCATGTTTATCATGGCATCAGTGCTTCGTTACGGCCTCGTGATATGGGGAAATTCAGTAGATGCGAACAAAGCATTAATTGCACAAATAAACTGTGTCAGAGCTGTGTACGGAGGAGAATATTTAGAGTATTGTAAGCCATTATTTAAAGCACTAAAATTCTTTCACTTCCTTGCCTACAAATTTTTGAACTTTGTATGTTTGTTTAAAGATATCCGCACATGTTACCATTGTATGAACACATTTCTAAAAGAGTAAAAACAGAAGTCCAAATAAATTACTTGCACCGCCAGAGACTACATTTGTATAGCAGGAATTTCAATTGCATGGCAGTCAAAATCTTAAACAATTTACCCCCAAGCATCTGAGTGTTGCCTACCAATAAATTCAGGAAAACAATATTGTATATAACTGAATTTATTCAGTTAATGACTTATTTATTATAAATTTGACATTACAAATTAAATTTATTTTATTTAACACTTTACGCACACAGATGTACAGAGGCGGACTTAATGCCTGAGGCATTTTCTACCAGTCAACCTTTGGGAGATGCAGAGAATAATACTAGTAGGTGCAAATTGTGAAAAAAAAACAGAAATACTATACTTGAACAAGTGATGCAAGCAAACAATGAATTATAACTAGCGCTGTAACGATACTACTGCCAACTTCTTACGGATGTGCTCTCGAACCTTGACTTTGAAGGTTAATCGGCTAGTTGCCATCCTGATTTCCTGGGGAAGGGCATTCCACAGAGAAATGGATTGTATGAAAAACGAATTGTGAATGAAGTCAGTACGGTGAGATGGACAGTGAAGAAGACGATTATGGGATGAGCGTAGATTTTTATTGTGGTTGGCGCAAATGTATTGGAAATAAGGGGCTAGATAACTTGGAGAATTGGGAGAGTCAAGAAATGAGAACAAGATAGTTAGCGCCCTTTGCTCTCTGCGCTGGCGTATGGGCAACCACTTTAGAAACGAACGGTGCGCAGAGACATGGTCATATTTGCGTAGATTGAAAACAAATCGAATGCAGTAATTTAGAAGACGGTCAAGTTTGTTGAGGAGATCTGCATTCAGGTCATAGTAGCACACGTCACCATAATCGATGATGGAAAAAATTAGAGTCTGCACAAGCATTGTCTTCGTGTTCGATGGCAAAAAGTTTTTCAAGCGATACAGAGCCCGCAGCGTTCCCGTGACCTTCTGACTGACGCTAGCGACTTGAGCACGCCAGTTTAGGGTTCTGTCGATACGCAAGCCTAGGTCCTTGACGTCAGTGCTAAATGGAACGATCGTACTGTCGAACAGAATAGGTGGCAAAGTTGCACCATCCAGTTTAGCGATGTTTCGAGGACTACCAATGATGATCGCCTGACACTTGTCGGGCGATCATCATTGGTAAATAATACTTTGTGTGTGTATGTACCCATTAACTTGAATTGTTGTATTTTTTTAGCATTTGACATTATATAATTAGTTAATTTTGACATATCATTAAAAACTTGACATTGTATAAAAATCACCTATTTACTAAAAAACTGATTTATAATTTTAATGGGGATATAATTTCTAATAATTGTTTTCATGACAAACTTTCAGACTATTTCTACACGGGCAACGGTAGTATAATTATGTGAAATTAGACAGTGAATAAGACCTTAATAATAATAATAATAATAATAATAATAACGATTTATTTCCCACCACAATATAAAGAAAGGTATATAAAATATAGCATCAAATACATAACATCGAAATTTATACTGCGGGAGACTGGTGCCTAAACTAGACCGCAAAGTCTGTATTTCAGGACACCAGGTCTCCACCCATCGGAAACATCATTTGTAGCAGAACTTATAAACTCGCTCAATAACAGAGTGCGGTAAGATTATTTTTAGATTCTAGAGATAATATATATGAAAGATTAGTATTAATTTAATTTAAGAACTAACCAAAACTAAAATAAATAAAAATAAAAAAAAATACATTTCCAAGATAACTTGAACACTAATTAGCGTTGTGTGGTGTGGGTGTGTGTGTATATGTGTGTGTGTATGTGTGTGTGTGCGCATGTGTGTGTGCACGTGTGTGTTAAAGATTGTACATATAATATAATCATGATATTTCCCCTGTCTATTTTTGTGTAGTAATTCATATGTGGATCATTTATATGTGGGATGGTAAGCCACTAATGTACCATATACTCAGAAATAAATTATCTTCAGTTATGAAATGAAGATATCTCATTTTGAATCTATTGTCCTATGTTTCTTTCCTTATAACAATTTTAGCTGTTATCTTTATACTCCAAATACCAAATGAAAACTATTTGCCATCATCTCCCCGCGGCCTTTTGAAGTCTCCTATCTCTAAAAACAGTAAATTTTCCAGAAAAAAAAAAACAAAACATTACAAGGTACAGAATAACTTTACATTATTCACAGTTTGAAGGGCACCATTATTATTTTAGGCGACCTTAATCTAAAAAGTGCGTCAGTAAATGTTAATAATTACTACTGTTATTTTCTAAGCTTTTGTAGACTGGTAGAGATGAATGAGGTGATGAATATGCGTGGCAGTAAGTTAGATGTAGTGTTGGCTCAGGAGGGCGCTGCTGTAAGCTGTGAGTATTTCGAGGGTACGGAACTGGTTCCGATTGATCTGTATCACCCTCCGTTGGATATTGCTGTTACCATCCCAACGCGTAAGGTACATGAAAAACTTGACCCTAGCAATATTGACCGTAGTAAAGATTGGAACTTTTGTAAAGGTGACTACACATTATTGTTCGATCTTGTTCGCTCTGCTCCATGGCCGGACGTTTTTCGCTGCAATGACGCGTCCACCGCTGCTTGTAAGTTTTATAATCTAATGTACGATATATTTGATTCCTCTATTCCAAAGAAGACGAGAAGGACCTCTGGTAATAAGCGGTACCCAGTCTGGTTTACTAGAGATATCGTAAGCGACGCTCGACGTAAATCACAACTCCATAATAAATGGAAACAATCCCGATGTGATGCTGCGTATGCTCGGTTTAGCGCACTGCGGTCGGAATTAAAAGTGAGAACCGAGGAGGCATATAGATTGCATTGTTCTAATATGGAAAACAGCCTAGGCAAAAAACCAAAACTGTTCTGGCAGCACATTTCAAGCCTGCGATCTAAGGGTGGGTTTGAGCCGGACGTTGTGCTTGATGGCAGGGTCTATTCAGGTGTCGAAGCTGCTGAGGCATTTGCTGAGTATTTTTCCAGCGTATTTCTGCCGGACACACCAGAATTGGACCCGAAGTCAAACACGGTGAAAAGTGAGGGAGGTAATTTTCCTGTTTTTTTTTTTTTTTTTTTAAGGATGGGAAATCATCAAATGACTCCTCCCGCTCTGGGTAAAGCAAGAGGGAGTGTCAGACTCTTACTGACTAAAACCCATCCGTGTTCCTCCTGGTGCCCTTTGTGTTCCAAGGCTACGGCACCCCTTTCGAACAGATTCCGCAGCCCCAGCAGGCACCTGCCCTAGCGTGCCCCGTCTTCCACGCTGACATCTCTATGAGGCGCGCTGGGATCGCAGCGCGCCGCCGACCCGGGCCTAGTTCCAAACAGACGGCAAGCCACCCACTGCTCGCCGACCGCAGGCCCGCGCCTACGGCGGCCGGAAATCGCCCTGCGACTCCCGACGCCTGGGGCGTCTCCTTCTGTTGCGGCGACTGGGACGTGAGGTTTCCCTCTCTCTCACACGTTCGGCCTCCTCCTTTGCTAGCATTACTGCTTCGCAGAAGGAGGTGACCGCTTCCCATGCCTCCTCGCTCCGAACCATAGATTGAACCAAGGCCGGTCGCGAGAGGTCGCCGCCGCCGATCGCCTCGACGAGGACCCGGCGGTGCTCCGCCCAAGCAGGACAGACCTCCACCGTATGCTCCGCCGTGTCCTCTGGGTGACCCTCACAGTGAGGTAATTTTCCCCTACCTGTTTTAGTCCCTCCGGACGTGGTTAGGGGTATTTCCAAACTCAAACCCTGCAGCTCGGTCGGCCCGGATAACATCCCTGTATATATCGTTAAAGGATGTAGCAGTATATTAGCAGCCCCTTTATGTCATGTTTTTAATCTAGCTCTTCAGTCGGGCGTGTATCCGGAGATGTGGAAGACTTCACGTGTTACTCCCATCCCTAAAACCAGTGACAAGACATCTGTCGAGGAGCACAGACCCATCACTATTTTATCAACCATTGCAAAGGTCCTTGAACATATACTTCACACTGTTATCTTTAAACAAACCAATATGTATTTTTTTGATGACCAACATGGTTTTCGACCTGGTCGCTCCGTGAACTCAATCTGCTGGTTCATGTTGCCTTCATATCCAGTAGCCTGGAATCCGGTAGGCAGGTCGACACTCTGTATTTTGATTTCCGGAAGGCGTTCGACAGGGTGGACACGATGTGCTTTTGGCAAAGTTAGGGGCTACGGGCTTCTCATCCGGCCTTATTAACTTCTTCGCCGACTACCTACGGGATCGCAAACAGTTCGTCCGGCATGGCTGCTTTGAGTCGAAGGCTTACTACACTCGCTCGGGTGTGAGTCAGGGATCCGTATTAGGGCCGCCTCTGTTTCTGATCATGATCAATGACCTAATTTGTAAGATTCGATTCGCAAAATGTCTACTATATGCCGACGTTCTAAAGCTAGCTGCACAAATCAGAACAGAGGTGGATTGCGAACTCCTACAAAAAGACATCGATACCGTCTATGGGTGGAGCATTGCGAACGGATTGTTGTTTAATATTAGTAAATGCAGCGTTATGACTTATGGTCGAGGGTTGAGACCAATAAAATACATTTATAGTTTGGGGGGTATAGTGATCACTCGTGTCACCAGCGTTAAGGACTTAGGAGTGACTTTCGACCGCAGTCTGACATTTAGAGACCACGTGTCTGCCCTTGCAAAGGAATCCTTCAGGCGTCTGGGATTTGTCTTGAGGAACGCTCGTGACTTTCGCAATCACAGTATTATTAAACTCCTATACACCACTTTGGTTCGGAGTAAACTCGAGTCCAGCGCCTGTGTCTAGCATCCACATACTGCGTCACTGACACTGATGCTTGAGAAAGTTCAGAAAACCTTCCTGAGATTTTTGTATCAAAGGCTGTACCATTACTTTCCATTCATGTACCCAACGAACTATATTCTAGGGGTGTTGGGCTTCAATTCGTTGGAGGTAAGAAGGGGCTTTGATCAGCTCACGATTGCCTGTAAAACCCTGAGCGGTCGTATTGACTGCCCTGAGCTCCACGGACTTTTCTGCTGCCTATTTGTGCCCGACAAATACCTTGGGCACCGTCAAAGCCGCCGTCATAACCTGTTCGCACTACCGCTATCTAGATCGGTTGCTAGAGCTGAATCCCCGGTATGTCGAACCCTAAGGATGCTTAACGCCCTCCTGACTGCCGACCCTGAATGTGATGTGTTTGCTGATGAATGGAAGAAAATAATGCGTGCCTGTCTGGTGTTTTGTGAGAGACAATATGCGAGGGTGTCCACAGTTACATAGTTTCTGTTAGTTTATGATGTTTCTAATTTATTTAACTATTTACGCAAATAATTATTAATAATTTTATCCACGAATTGTATATCTTTGAATTTGAATTTAATTTTTGTATTGTATGTTATTTGAATGCTTATTTTATTTTAATCTTTATAATTCTATGTTAATTAATGTAATTGGACCTGTGCCGTTTTAATTAACTATAAATAAATAAACTTCGGAAAAAAGAAAAGAACTTTAATTTCTGAAGTCAGTGTTTTTGGTTTATTTTTTCGTTTTTTGATACCGACTTCCGAAATTAAAGTTCTTTTCTTTCTTCCGAAGTTATTTTGTACCTTGTAGTATTTTGTTATTGGAAGTCGGTTGTATTTTTTGTAAAAAGTTTTTATTTTTCACTTTTTAGTGATACCCAGGTACCTGCGTACCCATTAACAGCGTACCAGCGAAATGTTATGTTAAGAACTGGTGTAAACACTAAAGAAACATGCGATTTCAGCAATCTCGATCCCTTTGCTATCATTTATTGAAGAGTTCCGTTGCCTACCTATGAAGTTCTTCGTCAGATCTTCAACAAATTGAAACGGGACCAGTCCAGGAAAATACTCTTTCAAACAAAAAAAGAATCATCCTAATCGGCTGACAATTGGCTAATTGGCTAAAGTATCGCTGAACAAACATTTTTCATGGGATCTTATCATCAGATCCTAATTTATACCTTTCATCATCCGCAAGTCTATTCTGAAAGTAACCATTTCGATATCGAGCTTCACCTGAGTGAGATAGTTCACAAAGTGAACTTTATTGCACACAGCATAAAGGTCTTATGTTTATACTCACCTCAGATTCCGCTGTCGAGACACGTAAATGTTGTTACAGAATAGGGGTACAGCTCAGCAACATGAGATGATAATTACCAGGCACAAATATCTGAATTGCGTTAGAAAGTTCATGAAAAACATTGTATGTGCCTATAAAATTTGAGGGTTGCCCTCGATTTTCGTGGGATCCCATCAATAGATTCTGACATGGTGACAATGGGACCAATCGAGAAGTATACCCTTTTAGATGAAACAAAAATTTTTAAAATCGTTTCATAAATGACTGAGTTACGAGGTAACAAACATAAAAAAACAACCGAATTGAGAACCTCCTCCTTTTTTTGAAGTCGGTTAAAAAGAAGCCTTTGACACTCCGCCGTAGTATAGGTTTCTGATAGTAAAATAGTGTTCGCAATAGGGAAGATGCAAATACAGAATTTATGAGAATTTTGTCAGTAAAATGATAAAAAAGTATAAAATAAAGGCCATTGCAACATTTTTATCGATTTTTAACAAAAATAATGAATTAAAGTAACGTGAAACGGAACGTATTTAAAAACAACAATCAGCGTTTAGTGACGTATCTGCTGTTATGCCAACGAAAAGGCGACCTTATGTCTTTGAGTTAGGACAGTTCTTGACCAGTGATGACACGAGTGACGTCATCGTCCGTTTTCGCGCGAACCTTTAAACTGTCGGTTTCAAAACGCAATTTTGGTAATAAATTATAGCGTTTTCATTTCTTATTTATGTGGTGGTCTATTCTACCTAGATGGAGTTCTTTAAATTAAAGCAAAAACGAAAATATTGCATGTTCCTTATTGGATCTAGATATTCTCTGGATGTATATCCAGAGAATATCTTTTACAAACATATACATATATAAACAATAATTGTACCTTCTAATAATGTTATCTAAGTACCTACAGTTTGGATTAGATTACCATCATCTGCTAGGCTAGCGTGGAACCGCTGCGCGCTGCCTACGAGACCTCTACAACCCATTAACTGGGAAACACGGCACTTCATGGCAAGACTGGAGTCAGATTTACTGGCTTTTGACTATCTGTAACGACTGCCAAAGATCTACAAATGACAGCCGGGATCAACGGCTTTTTGACGGTCGCTCATCGCATGCTTTGCAATGTGTTTGTGCGATTCGCAGGCAAATTTATATCGAAAAGTGTGCGTTGTGAGGCGTGCGCGGCGCATGCCTCACAATGTCTGTATCCACTTTAACGTGCTATCCAAGGCACGGACGAAACTCTATATGTTAAGATGGTCACCCATCCGCAGACCAACCTTGGCAAGCGTTGCTTAACCTCGAAGATCGACCCGTGCGGCTGTTGTTATCTAGCCACGAGCTCCTCCCAGCTGCTACCAGTATCATTAATTCTTATTTCACTAAAAACGCAAAACATGTAGGCACCGATATAAGTAATCAACTTCACGCGTCGCCAACCAAATCATAATACAATACTTTCTTAATTAAATTCTGTCCTTACGCCTTAATATTCAGATAAAAATAATCACTTGCTTAGACATGAATATTCTGTTCAATTCTATATTTTTGTTTATAATAAGTAAAATCAAGTGTCAGCAATTATTAAATGAAAAGTTAGACATATCCACGCACAAACCTGGTGAAATCAATCTTGAAAAGACGAAAATTGATAGAAGATTTCTAGAAGACTTGGATGATGAAGAGTGGCACGTCGCCCATCTCCGTGGAGCCATGCTGGACGGCAGGAGGGACTGCGTGTCCGAGACCTTCGCAGACAAAGCTAGAAGATACAGGAAAATGTTAAGAGAGGACGGAGCGAGGGTCGAGTACGTGTCTTATAAAGCTCTCCCTGTCAAGCCAGAAGATATAGTCGTAGACACTTGTAAAGTCGATTTAAACGAGCCATTTGATAATGTTACTATGAAAGTAACGTCTGCAAACTTCATCAAGCCTAATGTTCCACAAAATGTAACATCAGCTAATACAACGGCAACGACAAAAGTGACAAAAACGACAAAAGTGTCAAATACGACAACAGTGACAGACACGACAAAAGTAGGAGAAACAACACCAAAAATGGACTTTAAAGCAACGACAGTTGAGTCGAAAGTGGAACAGAAGAAGAAGAAGTCCGGGGAAAAGCCTGGGAAGGATACGAACGACACGCGGCGCGCCAGTGAGTACATGTTCAGCTCGGTGGAGTATTACGACGAGTCCGTCGAGTTCGACAGCTCGTTGTGCCCCGATGCCGTCGAGATCATCGAGCTGCAGATAGACCAGCTGCGGAGCTACGACTTGGAGTGTGAGATGACGGTGGAGTGGAGGAGCTTAGAATAAATGTGTTTTGTCTCGTTTTTGTTCAAGTATGTAGCGAACTCAGAACTACTCGTAGGATTCTAATTCATTTTGTATACCTTAATCATCATCAAATCAGCTGATAGACGTTCAGCGGTGGACATAGGCCTCCCCCAAGCATCGCCATAACGACCGGTCCTGCGCGTCTCGCATCCACCCTACCCGCGACCTTTTACTTTATCTTCGTGTACCTACTACGTTTTAAAAATCTACAACTGTCTTCAGGGTCCCACCTATCAGTGTAGGTACCAAACCCTATTATTTTTTTTTTGAGATTATGGCGTCAAAGCGTAAAAATAATAACTTTCGCTTTTATAAAACTAGCTCCTTCCAGTCGATTCGAAAATTATAGGTATTAAGGGAATATACTACCGGGATGAAAAGTATCCTAAGTTTTAAGCCGGTACGTCATGGTCTACTCATGTGCCAAGTTTCATTCAAATCCCTTCAGCCCTCAGGTAAGTTGTGAAAAGGCGACAGACAGAGCTACTTTCACATCTATATTAATAATAATAGTATGGATTAGTAAGGAAGTAAGGATAGAAAGATATTCTACGTACTGTTTCTAAAAATGTAGGTCACTTACTCCATCTATCGGTGTAAAAGCTTTTAACTCAGTAGGTATGGAAACATTTTATTTTCATTTCTCCAGCCACGTGGCAATCCACGTAGCGTTCTCTAGACAACTTATATACTTGTCAATAGATGGCGCTGATCCTTTCAGCGGGGAATTACGTGGTAGCCGTGTCACTTTGCTGCTCGGAGAGTAAGTACAAGGAAGTTTTGATAGATGGCGTTAGATGTAGATTTGGAAGCTAGGTTTTACAATACTCGTAATTAAGTGTAATAAATGTAATAATCTTGACGCTGAAAATAAACTGCATAGGTAATTAATGAAGTCAAAGTTATTTAGATAATTTATATCGAATGGGCCGTTTCAAAAATTCAAACATCTAGCAGAATTTGAATTTAGAATCTGCCAGGCAGTTTCTAAACAACTCCGAATTGGTTTCTTAAATTATGCCCTACTAAATACCTAGATTCTTTTAAAGACTATTTACTTACTTATTAATCAAATTTTGACATGGGTTATGTAGTTTGTTCTATGAAGTAAATGACATCACATCACTCCACGACACTATTTTATAAATAATCCAAATTTTATTACGCCATAAAACTACCTAATAAAACTAGCTAGGTAGTAATTTTCGATCTCATGTAAAACTTGTAAAGATCTTATATCAACACTGATACTTATTCTCATTCTTGTTACTTTGCAGGAAGGTACCTAAATAGAAATATATACCTAGTAATAATAACATATTCGAATTGAGAACTCCCTTCTGTTTTTGAAGTCGGTTACAAAGAGAGTTACGTTCATTAAAACACGAACCTATTGTTACAGTTAGCATTTAATTAAGAATGCTGCTAATACTAATACTAATTAGCAAATATGTATGTTTTATTTGTTAATTGGTTCTTACACACTCGAGTCGTGGCAGGCGGCAGGTTCACTATGAGCAGCTATTTGTCACATTAATTAGTTTCAGGTGCTTCGTGCGTTATTATTTCACGGTTCTAGTGTTTCTGAACTGCTCCCACTTGGGATATTGGGAAATAAACCTTGGTGCTTTGTTTCGAAGATTAGATTATTTGATTTTTTAGTCATAGTTATAAGATAAACGCATATTTTTTTCTAAATTAACCTGACATAAAAAATGTCTGAAAAACCGCTGTCAACAGAGCCTTATTGTACAAAGGCAACTATTCTTGAAAAAAGGAAAACATAGGGACACAGTATACATCCTTATTATTCAGTTTATAAAATGTCTTATAAATCGGCCCAATATTGGAGGAGGAAACAGGCGAGAGTCAAACCTCAAATTATGATTTTATACATATTGTAGCGAAATAAAAGAAGTTATCGCATAAAACACGTCTCATATAATTTTGTTTTTTTTTGAAAAAAATGAATCTAAATGGTAAGTATAAAAAATATAAAAACAGTCAAATACAAAAAAAAATACTAAAAAATTATAACATATTTCGTACTGGTGAATGAAAAAAAAAATTTAATTTTGAAGCAAAAAAAAAAGAAATGCGAAAGAAATCGGTCACGGTTTTAAATTTGTTAGCAAAAACTACCTTTAAGTAAGCGAACTTCTACACCTTCAGATAGTGATTGCAATCAGTACTGAGATTTGGAAGCACCTCAAGTTACAAATAGGAGTTGACTTTACAACTCCTAGACAATATGCAAATAGGAAATAACCAGGAAAAACAAATTAAAATGCAAACTAATAACATCAACAAAATTTAAATATCTATTTTTAAATAAAGTGCGTGGATATCCCGGAGATCGATGGATCGATGTTCAACTGGATCACGTTTTCTAATAGAACTCTGAACTATGTTGTATTGCTCACGGTTACTAGGAAAGAATCTCCTCTATTACGGGAGGTAGACCGTAGACCGTGGATTGTAGACCTTGGACCGTAGATCGTAGACTGAAGACTGAAGACTGAAGACCGATACCGTTGGCTGCGATCGGTATCTACAGCAAATAACGAAATATGAGCGACGTAATTCTCGAACAGAATTTCTAATAAAGAAAGGAAATATTTACGTACCGGTCTTGTGTTTAAATAAATAAACCTTCCGATGTTTTTGATGTTTCTGAACTCACTTCTGGGACAAATTTTATTAAGATACTGAAAAATCATCAAATCTAAAAAAGAAAGAACCAAAAGCGAGAAATACATACCTTAAGGAAATTTTATATAAAAAAGTTAGTACATCGAAACTGGGTAGGTACTTTATGATCAATTTACAATAAGTATTCAATTCACTTGATTCAAGATAAAATTGTCATTTAAAAATTCAATCCAAACGTTCACTAGATACTCAAAATATTTTTTTACCAATTTTCCTTTGACATTTTGAAGGAATCGGAACTTGAATTCCTTTTGTTCAGAAGAAAAATACTGTCCACCACAAAAGAGGTTAAATCAAGAACAAAGAGCTTAAAACAGATTATGCAGTATACACAATGCTGCAATATGTACAAAGTCTATCCGCACGCATTTCTTCTCAGTTCCCAGTGGCTGTGTTTCCTGTTAGCTATAACCTGGTGGTTTTTACGTCAAGATGTGATGGTTTACTTCTAGGCAAGCGAGCTCCATTGTGGACCATCATCATCGCTGTCCATCAGGTGAGATCGTGCCAAATGCGAGCCACGAGCCAATTATTTTTCTATTCAAGTAGTTTGGCATGGCAAGGGAAGTCTCAAAGGAAGCTCTGCAAGTAAGCAAGTAGATAAGCTGTGTAAAATCTCGACTACTAATGCCTCATGGGTGTGTAAGGAAGGCATTAAGAAGCCCTCGTGGCCGCGGCTTTTGTTAGAACCAAGGTTTCTGGGCTGACACACGGTTTTTATATTTCCTCAATGTTTGCCACAACAAAATAGAAGAATATGGGCATGTAATAGATAAATACCTACCATTAATTAAAAGTAAAGGCGGTCTTACATTAAAACATTTTCTTTCTTCATGTCTTTGTAGCAAGCTAGTGGCTTTTTGGTGGCTTTGTAGTTGAATAGTGAAAAAGCCATATCGAAACAATCGTAGACCAAACGATTTGACGGCGAATATTCAATAGTTTCAACTCAAGTCCTGTTGTCGAAAACATCCATAGGTGAAGCGTTCTATCGATGAATCTCTCAAAAACGAAACGTCCTGTCGGTGCAGTCCAAAGGAGAAACGACTGTCGGAGAACGCTTGCAGAATCGATCTAGAGTTTATAGTATTTGTGCGTTGGTAACCTTGTTCTTTATGTATTTGCTTTTTTGAATAAGTCGGACTGTCCTGTTAATATCGTATGGCTTTAATGGTGAGAGGTTTAAGAACAGGTAACATTGCCAATCAGCTTCAATCACTTTTTTTGCGTATATTTTATCATCATATCAGCCGAAAGACGTCCACTGCTGCACATAGGCCTCCCCCAAAGGGAGGGGTTTGCTATAACCGTAGAATTTATAGTAAGTAGTAATTTTGTTTGCGTAAAGGTTCAGCTATTTCTCGTTTGAATTTTTGTAACACAAAAAAATAAGCAGTGAAATGTAGGTATGATTATTGGAGATAAAACACATTAACATAAAATAGCCGTAGAAATCGTCCAACATGTCGCGCCAGAGGGGTGCAACGCCCCAACTGCATTCATCCCACGTCGACAGGTTACCCAACCAGTCTACGTACTAGTTCCACCCCTTCGCTCGACTGTGCGCCTGGTACCTCAGCCTCGAAAACACGTGAGGCGACGTGTTGCGACGTGTTTCCCACACACGGGGGACCGGACATGTGTATTTATGATACACAGACACGTGTCTCGTGTGTATGTGGGACACGTCTGCCGAGACGATGAGGGATGGGTTTTGTGGCGTGGTAGGCCTGCGAAGGTCACGGTGATTTAGGTCAATGTTAAATTGCTGTAGTTATGAAGTTAAGTAAAGTGACAGATTTAAAGGGCTGATTTTTTAATATTTTTAGCTTGAGGATTAAATATGACCGTTTGACAGTTTTTGTGCAGAAAATAATCATGTCAATCCTTCATATTATATTTTTTATGTAAGTTATTTGAATCAGTTCTTAGCTATAATTTCATGCCATCGGAATAACCAAAATAGGTGGGAACACTAGTTTTGAAAGCTTATCATTGTAAGGATGTTAATCTAGTCAAAATTGGACTTCTAAAATTGTTCACGATGGTAACCTACTTAATTATTTCGGTAGTACTATATGGATCTCCTGATTTTACTTTTTCTTTGAGACAGTCAATTAAAACAAAACCCTTAGTACCTAAAACACAAAAAAGTACTTATGTCTATTGCTTTTGCATCTTCGTTCATAATATACGCAGCGTTAAATAAATAGTTTGAGAAAATCAGAGGAAATTAAATCAGAACTGGGTGACTGAATTTTCTTAATTACTTTCACCGTCTCTCTTTTTCCTCTAAACTATGTTCCCAAAGAGTCTCGTGATTTGATATTAGGTGCCACGTCTTTCCGCCTCGGCGCTGGGGAGCTCTTCAGATGAAGAGAGAGAAGATTACTTGTCTCTTTTCATCGTATCAAATAATTTACGATGCATCCCTTTCACTCGCATTCATAGGGGTATGCAATTATACCACTTACTTTACAAAAGGTCTTATCAGCCAGGTATGAACATCCTACCTTACACTTTAAAACATGATGGACAAGGTCCAAAATTGTCAGCAAAAAAATTATTGAAGTCACAAAGGGATGAAACGCAGTCGGTTCCCCGCACGCAGTTTTTTTAAAGAAAAATGTGGTGTTATCTTTGTGCATTTGAGTTGCAATTTGTGTAACATACACTCAACGTTAACAGGAGTTGTCTTTGTGTTCAAGATAATAGAGACTTAACTGCATCTGGTTTAAATATATATGTGGTCTATCCAGGAGGAGTCCAGAGACTCTTGGTGACTTCTGCTCGCCTAGTATCGAATGCCCTTTAACACGTGACGTCAGGGGTTTTCACACGGTCGCTCAGCTGTTTTGTGTATACACAAGGTCGGTTTTTTATCTGGACCGTTAATAACGGTTTTAACGAAATAGGTGCAGCATTGCTTTTTTTGGTAAAAAACAAGTAAAAAGATACTAACCATCCTTAAGTTTTTTGATCGTCATTCCAGTTTTTTTTATAACTTGTCAGGCAGATAACTGTGTTTTTAAGGGAGGGCTCTAAGATAAATATTAACAGCCACTCGCGTCAATCTTCGAGGTTAAGCAGTGCTTGCCGAAGTCGATCTGTGGATGGGGGGTGATCATCTTAATATACCAAGACTCCTCCGTGCCTCGGAAAGCAAGTTAAGCTGTTGGTCCTTGGCTTTCGTTTATGGATCTGTCTGTGGCAATCGGTATGGATTCTCAAAAGCCAGAAAATCTTACACCAGTATGGTTAACAAAACTCCACTTTGACAATGAACTTCTCTTGCAAAAAACTTGTTGTACTAAGTAGGTACTTCTGTCTTAATCTCGTAAAATGAACACGTTTAACTAATGAACGTATTTACATCAATATTGTTAATCCCGAAACTTGTCAAAATATTTTGAAAATAAACAGATCTGTCTGTTTTAATCCTGAATTTTTCGATCTGAAATACGTCCGTGGTCTCGATTCTTCTTATCAGACCGTGTAAGTTAGGCTTTACGGGCTGCCTTGTTACTTGTAGTTTACATAGGTAGTGTTTGTAGATGATGTACCTAGGTTGTACAGTCTGACCAACATTATCTGACCCACTTGACTATTATACGCTAATAGTCAAGTGGGTTGTTAGCTAATGTTGGTCACATACTGTACTTAGTTACCCTCTTCATGGTTCCTGATATCCTGGTAGCTCGCCCCTTTCTGGAACGTGACGTGTTCACGCCGCCGCCGCTTTTCAACGCCTCATACAAGCAACAACCCTAAATCCTACATTTTTCATCAAGTGATCACGTCAGAATCGTGTACAGAAAACATGCAATCGATGTAACTCTTGGTGTGATCTGATCTCCCAGTAACTACCGCTCCTAGAAACGTGACGTAACTTGTTAGTTCCCACGGTTCGTCTCAACTTCCGAGTTTTTTACGTAACTGCTCTACCTAAATGTTTTTTATGTATTTTTTTTTGGCAAGTTTTGTACCCTCCTAAAAGGTTTTATGGATTTAAAAAATTGGGTAACCATAATATACTAAACACCGTGCCACTGCTGAGTGATTCTCTGCAAAAAAAAAAATGTGTAGTAATTCACCCGTATTTTATGTGACCATTACCCCTACTGTACCCCTATTCTGTAACAACTATTTCGTGTCTCGACAGCGGAATCCGAGGTGAGTATTAAATTCCGTCTAACGTAAGACCTTTATGTTGTGTGCAATAAAGCTCACTTTGTGAGGTTTGTCACTCAGGTGAAGCTCGATATCGAAATGGTTACTTACAGAATAGACTAGCAGGGCTCTGTTTAATACTCGTAAACGTTACAATCCGACAATTTTGTAAATAATTGTCAAATTTCTTAAATTGTATGACAGGTGCTGTTCAATAAACCTAACAATTACGTAAGAATTTTACAAGTAAAATCCTTACAAATACTACCACTACAAGTGCTGTTTAATAAAAGTTTACATGTGTAGAAAACGCCTGTAGATTTAGATGATAATATTGTACCTACAAATTTGTAATAGTAAGTTTGAAATTACATAAAATGTAAGTTTTTGTTGAAAATTCTTAAATCGAGAGTAGATTTCACCAATCTTAGAATTTTAAATATTTAAAAATTGGTTTTAGCATTTGATTTACAGAATACTTTTCTATTTTTAGGGTTCCAACGGAACCCTATTATTAAGCCACCGCTGTCCGTCCGTCCGTCCGTTTGTCTGTCAGCGGGCTGTATCTCAAGAACCGTAATAGGTAGATAACTGAAATTATCACGTGCCGCTACAGCAACAAATAATAAAAAAAAATGAAAAATTAAAGGGAGCTCTCATACAAGAAACTTGTTTATGGTACGGAAACTTTTGTGTGAGTGTCCGACTCGCACTTGGCCGGTTTTTTTATTCAAAACGAAAGTCATGGAGCACTATATCAAAATCACAGTTATGTCTAATATTCATCATCACTATCTACTGTCACTACACACTTTCACTACTAAGTAGTTGTTAGAACCATTTTTAATTAAATTTCTTCACTTAAGGTGAATGCTCCAGGGTAGCCCGCGGAATTCAAATATTTTTATGTTTTTTGCAATTTGCCGGTCAGTGTGAAGCTGTATGTGGACCAAATACGATCCGCGACCGTAACGCGTATTTATCTAAAGAATTATAACCATTTTAATCATCAATATAGCCCTCTAAGTTCATGTAGCTCGACAGAATGATTATTTCTGAAATATACTTCAAATCATACTTTCAATCATGTCTATGTGTGTGTAAACGGTACTATAAGCGAGTTAGATATTATTTTCGTGAAGTATGGCGAATCAGAAGGGTTTTTATGCCGTATTTTGACTAATTTCGATAAAGTGGAATATCCGATTGTCGCACCATTATTTCTGCGACTTAATATTGTTCCAATTACACTCGAAACAAAATAAAACTGAAAATGTTGACTTCAGCGCCATCTCGCGGGAAAATGGCAATGAGCAACCCGTAACATTCACCTTAATGTATTGAGATACGTTATTGTAAAGTTCTGACACAAGGTGAGTCGACCTGTCAGAATTGTTCTAAAATTTACAAAAATTATGTAAACTTGTAATTACAATAAATTGTGTTCAATAAAACAGTTTTCCTGACAAATATGTAAATTGTCACCTTTAAAGAAAAAATGTTTATTAAACAGAAATATGTAAAATTATGGCTACAATTTTACAATTTTGTAAGTTTTCCTCCATTGTAAATTTGTAAGTTGTGTCTTTATTAAACAGAAACTTGTAGACTTGTAACTTGTAAAATACAATTACAATTTGTAAAGTTTATTAAACAGGGCCATGGTCATCTGATGGCAAAAAATCTGCTTGCAAAGAAGTTCTAAGGAATTCCATGATCATTTTTCAAGCTGACTGATGCAGTTGATGGCTACAAACTTGTGATTTTACCTGAATTAAGTTAACCTCTTGCTTTGCTCTGGTTTCCTGGTAGCTATCGCTCCCTGAAACGTGACATAACCAGTTCGTTCCCACGATTTATCCCAACTAAATAGTTTTTGTTAAGTTTATCAAGCACGTAAACTGCCTCCGTGGTCGAGTGGTTTAGGCGTTTGCCTTGTGACCCGACCCTTGTGGTCGTGGGTTTGATTCCCACGGGAAGCATACTTTGTAAAGCGTTTTCCTCAGTTTGGCTAGGACATTGCAGGCTTGAATCACCTGGTTGTCTGATAAAAAAATGATCCCGTGCTTCGGAAGGCACGTATAAGCCGGTGGTCCCGGCCGCCAAATGGCGGTCGTCAAAGAAACCATGTCAGAGGCCCTTGATGCGGTTAAAAACTCTGACTTTGGGTTGGGGTGCTACACCTTAGTGCCCGCACGATAAGAAGAAGCATGTTTTTATTCCTATTACTTAAGTTCCTTTTTACGTTAGTACCGTAAGTAAGACGCATCTTTATAAACTCGTTCTATTGTAACAAAAAAAAATGACAATAAGTATATGCAATAAGTACCTACATTTATTTCAATGAGCAAATTAAAAAAGCAGAAAAATAAATAAAAATTAAATGAAACAAATCATTGAAACATCTTCATTGAATAATTTGAAAGTATAATAGTTTAGATTATAAATACATACGAGTAGGATTTTTTTCTACTGATCCCTTCATTTCGTTTGGATTCGTTATAAATGAATCGAAAGTGTCAATCAATGCACGGTCTCATTTCTTCAACCTGCCGCGATGACGTCGAATGTACCTATTATTTTAATGTTTATCTAACTTGTAAAGTTAAAGCAGCTGTAAGAGACAGACACATGAAGTCGCATCATAACAGAATGATTAAAAGCTCTAAATGAACCTGGTGACCTAGTAATAAATGAACGAATCGACCGAATGGCGGCGTGCAGTGACTCGCTAGATGACGTCATAATGTGACGTCACGGGCGATTTCCCAGGCAGGGGCCTAGTGACGTGTAGTCTAGACAGGAAGGTTGACTGAAGTATGCACCTAAATATAACGAATCGCCAATACCTCTTCTTTTGCTCGCCATTTTCGCAGTGGATAATTATGCACTGTCAAAATGCAGCAGTATTTGGAGACATGCATCAAGCCATCATTGTAAAGAGTTCCATTGATACTGAGAATTATTGTGAGGGTTGTTCCCACGACTTCCTTCCCTCATGCAAGTACCAAAATTCAAAAAGGTTTCACTATCGATATAAGAAAACTGAACGTGCTTACAATCTCCTCTCGTGTTATGCTACCTTAGTATCCTGTGCCCAAAAGCACGTGGCTATATTGCACACTAGAGCACAATAATTCTCGAAGCGTTCGCATTCACATTGCGGTCGCGAACTGTCAAATACACCTCTAACTTCCGTTCTTTTTTATTTGTTGTCTATGTGAACGACGTCGATCAGTGCCTCCATTCATCCAAATTATTATGCTTTGCCGGTGACGTGAAAATTTTTGCCACTATTTCAACGCCCAAAGATAGTCTAGCACTTCAGGCTGACTTGTTTCAGCTTGAAGAGTATTGTCGGGCTAATAAACTTGATCTCAACCCAAGTGTTCGGTGATCACTTCCACTAGAAAACGTGCAGTCCTAGCCATTACTTACTTTAGCGGACCAGATCTTGCCAAAGTGCAATACTATTCGTGACTTGGGCATCCATCAAGACAGTAAGTTACTTTTTGACACACACGTTGACTCAATTGCTTGGGTTTATAATACGTCTCTTTAAGTGTTTTACGGATGCTAAAACACTAAAAATATTGTATTGCACTTTTGTAAGAAGCCAGCTAGAGTATGCGGCTCAGATATGGAATCCACTATCAAAAATATATTGACCGCATTGAATACATCCAAAGACGTTTCATAACACATCTTTGCTTTCATCGAAAGATTCCCTCCCTTTCGATCAACCATCGATTATTCCGCACCCCGGCAGGCACTGGCCCTGGCAAAAAACCAAAAAATACCACCGACTTCTAAATAAAAAACACTCGGAAGTCAGTGTCAAAATACCAAGGACTTAAAAAACACCGACTTCCGAAATTAAATTTATGTTTTACTTTGTAGTGTTTTTTTTTGTTTGGAAGTAGGTTGTATTTTTTTGTAAAAATATTTTTTTTTCTGACATGGTCAGGAATTTTTATACCTCCATGGTATAAACATTCCTTAATTTTGATACCTCCTTGACCATGTCAGAAAAAATAAACACGACGATGCTTAACATTACGATTCCAAGAACGTAATTCACTAAATTAAAATTATCATAAATTCTGCCTACGAAACAACAACAAAAGTTCAAAGGTAACTTTCCAAGCAGTCTGATGTAGGTATGTTGGTGCCATCATACCTGATAAATAAGTTTAACTCTTGGTGTGCTGTGATGTCCTGGTAACTATCGCTTCCTGAAACGTGACGTTACCAGCTCGTTCCCACGATTCATCGCAACAATAGGAATATTTTTTTTAACGCTTGATATTTATTCTGGCTAAATAATAACAGCCGCACGGGCCCATCTTAAAGGTTAAGCAACGCTTGCCAAGGTTGGTCTGTGGATGGGTGACCATCTTAATATACCGAGTTTTCTCCGTGCCTCGGAAAGCACGCTAAGCCGTTGGTTCCGGCTGTCATTTGTAGATCTTTGGCAGTCGTTACGGATTGTCAGAAGCCAGTAAATCTGACTCCAGTCTTGTCAAGAAATACCGCGTTACCCAGTTAATGGGTTGTGGAGGTCTGGTAGGCAGCCGCTCCTCGTAAAACACTGGTATTTATCTAAATCCGGTTTGCCTGGAAGCTGACCCCAATATAGGTAGTTGGGAAAAGGCTAGGCAGATGATGATGACGTTTTCATTCAAAGAGTGTTCGTAAATCACATTCCATTTCGATCACTACATGACACTACGGTAGGTAAAGTAAATGGCAATTGGTTCACGGTTTTAAAAGCAGTTGTAGATTTAGATAATCGGGGTTGTAGGCTAGTCTATACAGGAGGGTTGACTAACGAAAATATCACGCACCTCCGATATTGTTTTGTTCGCCATTTTCGAAGTTAATGAGGATATGCCATGTGGTATGATAAAAACGTCTCGTCTAGACGTTGAAATAAAACATGAACTCGTGTACCAAACAGAATACGGCCATCATCACAAAGAGTTCTACTGATGATGAAAATAAATATTACAATTTTCCTCACGTTAATCCTCCTTTAGAGTTCCTCATTCAAGCACCCAACTTCACGAGTTATCACTATCGATATTGTAAAACTGAAAGTGCTTACAATTTGTTGGCGCGTCCTGCTACCTTAGTATCCTGTGCCCGGAAACACGTGGCCATATTGCACACCCGAGAGGCGGTTCTCTTATTTTTAAGGAGCGTTCGAATTCGCATTGCGCTCGCAAACTGTCAAGTACGTCTTCAACTGTACGAAAATTAAAGGTGTAATTATTTTGACAGTTTGCATGTCAATACGTTTGACATGTTTTTGACACAGATTATCTCTGAGATGACATTGCAACTTGAGTTTTAACGTTTTGTGAGCGCGCGTCCTGTGCGCTTCTCAATCCCATACGTTTGGACTTTGGTCAAATTATTGCTAATAGGATGACACTGTCTATGTGCGTGCGGAATAATGAAACAACTCTTAATAAATTCTACCAACCTAGTATTAGTATTGAATTAACGAAACCTTTTGACCGTTAACGAAGGTTTTGTTAATTACGACGTCATGTGACATCACCGATGACTTCGAATTGGGGAGTTGTAAATTGTCTATAATCTACAAATTATTGTAGCTTATCGTTTTTTGCAGGATTGAGATTTTTTGTGTGTATTTTTTTAAAGGACCTTAATTTAATCATTATGATCAGAAAATTGGTTTTATGACGACAGTTTTCTCACAATTTTCAGGGTTACCCCCTAAAAATTGCCCCCCCCCCTATTACTAAGCCTCCGCTGTCCATCCGTCCGTCCGTCCGTCTGTTGGTCAGCGGGCTGTATCTCAAGAATCGTAATAGGTAGACACTTGAAATCTTCATAAATTGTGTATTTCTATTGCCGCTATATCATCATCATGGTACGGACCCTTCGTTTGCGATTCCGACTCGCATTTGGCTGGTTTTTAGGGTTTCGTGCCCGGAAGGCTAAGTAATGAGGTTCCGTTGATTACCACGAACTACTCATCAGGCTTCGTAGTCAGTCCGACTGTCTGTCAGCGGCGTCGTAATAGGTTGGCATTACAATTTAACAACAAGATTATTTTTTTGTATTGCCGTTATAAAAACAACGCGACTTTTGCCCCTTAATGTTTCTTGGGCTCATAAAGTATACAAATGCATTAGGCTTAGGTATGTACACAAACTTGCAAATGTGTACAGTATAAATAAATTAATGATTACAACAAAAACTTAGTATTTGTGATACTGAACTGTCCTGTTGAGCGATTTTTCTAAAAATAAAATAAAACAAAAAGAAGAACTGAAAAGCATTTAAGAAATAGAAAGCTTTAATGAAATTCAGACTATTGTTGCGTGGTTGCGTAGCCTCAATGAAAACCTAGTTTCCCATACGCTTGTAAAGGTGAGTTCAGTGTCCGGTGGCGGTTCGATGCAACTCCTATTGATTTCTGGTGTCCTAGTACTTTGCGTTCGAAAACACGTGGCCTCACTGCGGCCTCACTACGGAAACCAGGGTCAGACCGTGTCTCGCCTATACTGTGTCAATAGCGTCGGGCGTTTTTCATAATTTGTGTGGTTTTTGCCTCACAAGACCATCTCAGGAAGTTATCAATATGGTTCTGACATGATTTGACCACAACAAGTTAACCATAGTCATCAGATGATGACCAGCTCCAGTCAAACAGGATTCAGCTGAATACCAGTATTTTACGTGGAGTAACTGCTTATAAGACCTCCAAAACCAATTAACCATCTATTTATTGGGTAAGTTCGGTACGGTACTTCTTGGCAAGACTGAAGTCAGATTTACTGGTTTCTGAAAATGGCTAGACAATAACAGCCGCACGGGTCGATCTTTAAGGTTAAGCAACGCTTGCCAAGGTTGGTCTGTGGATGGGTGACCATCTTAACATAACGAGTTTCCTCCGTGCCTCGGAAAGCACGTTAAGCCGTTGGTCCCGGCTGTCATTTGTAGATCTTTGGCAGTCGTTACGGGTTATCAGAAGCCAGTAAATCTGACTCCAGTCTTACCAAGAAGTACCGTGTTACCCAGTAAATGGGTTGTGGAGGTCTGGTAGGCAGCCGCTCCACGTAAAACACTGGTATTTAGCTAAATCCGGTTTGACTGGAAGCCGACCCCAATATAGTTGGGAAAAGGCTAGGCAGATGATGAACTGCTTATAAGACCTCCAAAACCAATTAACCATCTATTTATTGGGTAAGTTCGGTACGGTACTTCTTGGCAAGACTGAAGTCAGATTTACTGGTTTCTGAAAATCCGAAACGACTGCCAAATATCTACAAATGACAGCCGGGACCTATGGCTTAGCGTGCTTTCCGGGGCACGGTAGGAAAGTCGGTATGTTAAGATGGTCACATCCACAGACCAACCTTGGAACGCATTGCTTAACCTTGAAGATCGACCAGTGCGGCTGTTATTTAGATAACCATTGCATGGACTGATCTCTGAGTTAGTTTCGGTGTTCCTACTCTTGGAGTACGAGCTACGAAACACTGGCCTCATCTAGTTCAAATCTGTTTTTTATGACCAACTTGCTATTGCCTACGGCTTCGTTCACGGTAATATTATAATAGATTTACGCAAAACGTCCTCCGAGTACCTATCTTTCTCTGTACAAAAAATCATAAAAATCGGTTATGCGATTTAGGTGTGAAAGTGTAACAAACAAACACACTTTCTCTTTTATATTAATAAGTTAGGATTTGAAATTAATTACGTTCCACATTTATCAATAATTGTAGAATTAATATTTTCCCAAATTCACAAACACTGGTAACACTTACATTCGACGAAGCACGGTGTACCTAGTATTTTTATGGCGTATGGGTAGGTGTTTCTTAGTGATACTAAAATCAGGCAAATTATCTCCTAGTGAATTCTGATGTCCCAGTATCAAATACCCGTCAACGTGACGTGTTGCCACTATCGATTTGACTTTCAGTTTTAACTGACTACCCACGAGTATGCTGCAACTGCAGAAACTCCTGCAATTTTTGTATCTCCTTGTGATTTCTGTTGTCCCAGTCTTGCTGCTGATTCACGCTACGCGTATCCATGGCAACTGCAAGATTGCTTGGCCGGATGATTTTTGCATAGATACTAGCAGTGTAGGTAGACAAGGATAGATAGTGAGCACTATCGTTATGCAAGAAAGATGGTTTTTGGATTTAAAGCTCGAACTGACAAACGAGTGTTGCTTTACTTTTAATTTATGGCAACTGTCAATGATTGACAAGGATAGAGAGATAGTGCCAAACCCCTACTCCAATGCACTACGGCCTTGAACTAGTTATTGTGGGAAAATGTTAGATAACTTTAAAAAATGTTTCAACATTGAGTGCGTAAAATATTTCAGGCTGCTAATTTGATGCAATCGTTTTGCATAAGGTCAATTTCTTAGATGAGCACTGAGCAGTTCTATTATTGAATATTTTAATGGCACCCATAGTGGGGCAATTTTGCATTTTTGATGTACTTTTGACGTGATTACTATTATTTGAACTAGTATTAACAAGTTTAAGAACCGGTCAAGTGCGATCGGACTCGCACACGAAGGGTTCCGTACCACAAAGCGCAAAATAAACACGTTTCTCATATGAGCCCCCCCTCAACTTCTAGTTTACTTTTTATTATTTGCTGTTTTAGCGGCAATATAGCGGCCGATACAGCCCAAAGGATCGCCAAACTAAAGTGGCAGTGGGCAGGGCACATTGCTCGCCGAACAGATTGTCGATGGGACCGAAAAGTTCTGGAGTGGCGAACGCGTACCGGAAGACGCAACTTTGGAAGGCCTCCCACAAGGTGGACCGATGACCTGGTGAAGGTCGCGGATAGCCGATGCATGAGAGATGCGCAGGAACGGAGGACAGAAGGCCTATGTCCAGCGGTGGACGACTTTCGGCTGATATGCTGTGATGATGATGATAGCGGCAATAGAAAAACACACTCCGTGAAAATTTCAACTATCTACCTATTACGATTCTTGAGATACACCCCGCTGACAGACAGACGGACGGACGAACGGACGAATGGATGGACGGACAGCGAAGGCTTAGTAATAGGGTTCGGAACCCCAAAAAGTAGCAACTTTCTTCAGGGTTTTAGGAAAGATAAATGAGGTAAACAAAAGTGTTTAGGTATGGTTATTTGGTATTTGAATCGCAAAGAAACTAAGATTCAAATTTAAACACCAATTCGATTTAGCATATCCCTACTTACAGAACTACGTTATTTTGGCTGAATAGTCACACACATGCCGGACGTCAATTTCATTTGATTTACATTGACGGGCTTACATTATCTTTCACGTTTGACGGGCTTCTTAATTTTAAAAGTACGACTAGACCAATAAGACGTCTCCCAATTTTTGCTCAGATCTATAAATCTTGTGGCCAAAATGTAGGTTCTGGTTAATAGAAAAAATATCAACAAAACTACAGGTGAGTCATAGTCCTGCGTATGTGTGTGTGTTTTGAGTGCAACCAGACAGAACACCTAGAGCATTCTGATGTCCTAGTATCCAAGCGCTCTCAAAACGTGACGTAACACCCAAAGCCGCGGAGGGATCGATCGGGAGTCGAGAAATATTATAAAAGTGTTTAACGATTGCTTCTTTTGAGTAAATATTGGTCTAATTAATAATTAGGGTATACCTTTTAAGCCCGCTTCAATATTCCGTCCTTTATATCTACTTAATAACTAAACGAAAAATGTATTAACATTGCGTTTCTTAAAACTCGAAAAAAACTTCAAAGATCTAATTTGTTATAACTTAACCGTAGTTTCGGAAATTTATTATTAGAAGGGAACATAATCTAAATAAATTAACAAATACTTAATTATCATACACTAATTAACACGAAATTATGTACAAACGCGTATATTAACAAAATAAATCATTGGGCATCAAAAAAATAATCCACATCGCTGTCAATGGCAAAAGTTCCCAGAACACTGGCAGCATTGCCGCGTTGAATCGCAATGCTGATTCTTTGGCCGAAAAAAGCCCAGCCCTCTGGTCACGTGAACAGTCGACAAGTTGTTTGCTAATGTCCCGAAAGACTCGATGCGCACTCGGACCCCATGGGCCTAGTGTTTCAACGCCAAACGGCTCAAATATGTAACTTCCAATTAAGTTGTTATATTTGCGCCGTTTGAGGTTTTCTGCACCTGCAGCAGCCGCCCCAGCACAGCCCGCCGTGCTAAGAAGATGGGATGGCGCAAGGGTGTCGACACATGTTGCATCCCACACCAAAGGCCTACCCACCTTCCAAGGCATTATGGTCATCCCATCTGGCCTTTTCCCATCGTCGCGTGCCAAGCCGTTGGGTTCTAAAACAGCTGGCACCCCGGCGGTGACAAGGGCCCGACGGATAATGTCATTAATGCTGGCGTGCCGTGCTAACCGACCAGCGCTCCTACTGCAGGACAGGCCATGGTGTCCGAGGCGGTCGACTGCTTCACCGCATTGACACCGATGTGGAGCTCCGCTAGGAGCACCCAAACCGTAGTTTTCGGTTAAGTTATAACAACTAGTTAACCCGCGCAACTTCGTCTGCGTCACAATTTTCATTACTGCTCCGCTCCTATTTGTCTTAGCGTGATGATATAGCCTATAGCCTTCCTTGATAAATAGGCTATCTAACACTGAAATAATTTTTCAAATCGGACCAGTAGTAGTTCCTGAGATTAGCGCTTACAAGCAAACAAACAGACAAACTCTTTAGCTTAATATATTAGTATAGATTAAAAAAAAAGAAACAAAATGCTAATTTGACTCAAATGAGTGTTAACAGACGTAATGTAAATTAATAAGTAAGTCTCATGATGGGCGCCGCCGTACTTCTTACATTTATGTGTATTCTTGGATTTTATATATTATAAGGTGATTACAATACCATCTTATTACTAGACTATCCCGTATTTTCTTATTATTGTAAAGAACTGTATTGCATGAAATACTTACTGCACGCGAAATGTGTATTGCGTAATAAAAGCTTCATGTGTGTATTTAGAGTGCAACGGAAACTCTTACTCCTTTCTGATGTCCTAGTATTCAGTGGCTCTCAAAACGTGACGCTGGCAGAAGCAGCTGGTTTTAAAATAATTGTTCGTGCTGTCCTGTACTAATACTCCGTTTTTGAAAATAAGAGATAGCAACATTAATAGTGAGGACCTGCGCGAGGCTATTCAACAACATTACACTCGTTCTAAATCAACAAAAACAACAGCAATTTTCAAATCAGTTCGAACATTTCGGTTTCTAAAGAAGGAATTAGCTTCAGCCTACCAGCTTCGCGGCCGTGACTCATATTTTGTAAATTCAGTCAGTTTATTTCCTACTAGCTCGTCGCCCGCAACTTTGTTCGCGCGGGTTTAGTAGGTACTCCACGAACTTCATCTCCAATAAGTCCTTCCTCTATAAAGGGTAACGTGTAAATTAATTATTAAGGTGAATGCTCCAGGGTAGCCCGCGAAATTCAAATATTTATATGCTTTTTGCAATTTGCCGGTCAGTGTGAAGCTGTATGTGGACCAAATGCGATCCGCGACCGTAACGCGTATTTATCTAAAGAATTATAACCATTTTAATCATCAATATAGCCCTCTAAGTTCATGTAGTTTGAATATTTCAGAAATAATCATTCTTTCGAACTACATGAACTTAATTTAAATGGTTATAATTATTTAGATAAATACGCGTTACGGTCGCGGATCGCATTTGGTCCACATACAGCTTCACACTGACCGGCAAATTGCAAAAAACATAAAAATATTTGAATTTCGCGGGCTACCCTGGAGCATTCACCTTAATAGACTCCCCCCCTTATTCTTATCGTGTGGGCAGTAAGGTCTAACGACCACACACCCTAGTGTCAGAGTTTCTAAACCGCCTCAATCGAGTATTTTTATACCCGTCGTAACTTTTAAACGAAAGGTCCGATTTGCATAATTTAAATTGTAATTGACGTACACATAACCAACCTAAATTACCAAACCATTTATATGGATAAGGATTAATATCATGATACCAAAATCACCACTATTCCATTCCACCCGGGTTTTGATCGAATAATTTGAACAAAAAGTGGTTATTGTGACTTAATCATAATAGTTGGATATATACCCTTGCGGATTTTTTTGTGGATATTGATGTCTTCTATAAAACTGTAGTACATCCCTTTGCTCTATTGTCAATAGTTTACGCAGCGTACGCGATATAAGGATTTTTTTTTGGTATTTCTTGACACCTTGCGTTACATTATCGAAGTTTTCATACGGATCCCTAACTTTCTGAAAATATTCTATAACTCATGTTCATCAAGGATAGTATAGGATTCTAATAGTGAAAGAATTTTTCAAATCTGTCCAGTAGTTTCGGAGCCTATTCAACTCAAACAAACAAATCTTTCCTCTTTATAATATTTGTGTAGAAGACTAGCCTTATAATGGCGCCTGGCGGGGAAATTATAAAGTAAGAAGTTTATCCTTTTGTCGAGATTTTGATTGATTGTATAAGGTAGGAGGTCCGAAAATAATGTAATGGCTTCAATATATTTGACGAGTAGCGAATCACCACACCCTCTGCAGGGTTTTGTATAACAGAACCTATGCGAAGAAAAGTTCATTGATACACGGCTTAGTTATTGTGAAATCATCAATAAACCCAACTTGTTGATCTTCAACTCAAGTTATAGTTCTTACTGAACGGTTCTTTCAGCTTCATGGTCCCTTGTTGGGCGCCAATACAGAAATATAATGGAACATAAATCTATTATATTAATACTATTTATTGATAATACTTGTTAATTATTGTTAATGACTGGTTGATAATACACATATTTTATTCTTGTATGTTTTTTAGTATTCGCAAAATGTAGGTTCTGTTCTGGTTGATCAATAACTACTCACAAAAACTTCTAAGCAGTAAATAATACTACATGCGTGGTGTGTGTTGACTGAACAATACCTCCTAGCGCTGTCTGATGTCCTAGTATTCAGTAGCCTTTAACACCCCTGTGACGTAACACCCGTGACGTCACGAAGCGATTCGATCAGATGAATGTATGGTGGGTATTTATTATTTGGTTGGATGGTTTCTCAAAGTCCCTACTTTGAAAATAGTGCCTATAGTGCCTATATTCAATGATGTCTTAGTGCATCTATAAATTATTTAAAAAAAACCGGCCATGTGCGAGTCGGACTCGCCCATGAAGGGTTTCGTACATTTTAGGGTTCCGTATATTTTTATTACTTATTTGTTGTTATAGCGGCAACAGAAATACATACTCCGTGAAAATTTCAACTGTCTACCTATAACGCTTCACGACACGAGATATAGTCCGCTGACAGACAGATGGACGGACGGATGGACGGATGGACAGACGGACAGCGGAGGCTTATTAATAGGGTTCCGTTTGTTACCCTTTGGGTACGGAACCCTAAAAAGTAGAATGTCTCTTCGGATAACAATTTGAACCACTTGTGTGACCAAATTGTTATCCACTTCAACTTTCAATGAACCAAATTATCAATTTAAAATTTCTCAAAAGATGTAAATAACTCCAGACCACTAAGTGGTAGATACCTTAATAACCAGTTTACTATACCGCATATTTTTAATTTTATTCACCAAACGAGAATATTAGTGGCGCCCATTTTGGGTGGTATATTTCTATAGTAGTGATTTTATGTTTATGTTTATCTGCACTGACTGATTCTTAAATTAGATAGGTATCTAAGTAATTAGGTATTTCCAACATTTTTGAAACGACGCGCGCAAATGAATCCAGAATTCCAGAGTAATTTTTATAAGATTACCTACTTAGTGTGCATAGTTTTGATTCACCGGAAATTAAGATTGTTAAAAATTTTGAAAAATGCCTATATTTGAAAAGTCGATCCTTTTTAGGGTTCCGTGCCCGTAGGGTAACTCCGTTGTCCATCCTTCTGTCTGTCAGCGGGCTGTATCTCAAGAACCGTAATAGGTAGAGAGCTGAAAATTTCACAGATTGTGTATTTTGTTGGCCTCTATAACAACAAATAATTAAAATTAAATTTTATGGTACGGAACCCTTCGTGTGCGAGTCTGATTTGATTTGTTATGGGTTTGCTCTTAACTCTAATCTATGTCAGAGATGGCAGAGACAAAGTCTACGGTGGAGCGAGCTTAATTTTGAAGAGATTAGGGTTGTTAGCGTTTGAAAACACAGACGCAGGCAGCGAGTTCCACTCCTTTGCTGTGCGCATTATAAAAGACGTTTGGAAACGCTTAGTGCGAATTGGTGGAATAGCAACAAGGTAGGGATGGTAAGATGCAGTGCGTCTGGATGTCAGATGGTAGAAGGGGGCCGGTGGGATGAGGTCGTGGAGTTCTTGAGCAGATAAGTTTCTCCACGCCAGTGTCCACAAGTAGCCATATGGCAGAAAAACCCGATTTCTCAATGCAACGGAGACGACAACAAATGTCATCGCGGACGTACACACAGACCCCAGCCTGCTTCTTGAACTTGTGTTCCAGAGAGTAGCCGGGTGATCTCCAGCTCTATTCAGTTTATGCTTATAGAAAACAACGATTTCGTATGGAGACGGGTACGCGTCTATTCAGCTTTCGCAAACTAGTATAAAATGAGGACAAATGTGTTATTATCATGCGAGTGCCATAGATCGAGTTCAGCGGTGTACTACTTACTAGTTTACTTACGTACAGCGTGTACGCGGCTGATAGAAGCTGAACTGCTTAAGTGTGACCTAAATCATTCGGCGAAACGCGAATGGAGCTGAATAAGTGCGAGTAGTCCTTTGTACAGATATGCTCATTAGTTTTAGTGAAATGTAGGTTCTGGTTGAAAGAAAAGTCATCCACGAAAACTCCGCTCCTATATGCAACATGCCTGTGCATGTTGAAAGTAACGAAAACTCCTAGTGCTTTTTGATGTCCTAGTATCGAAGAGCTCTCAAAACGTGACGTAACAACTGCGGAATGGTGAATGTGAGTAAAAAATAAGAGACACACTGGTCCTACGTACGCAACGTATGCAACGCTTTTGTATCGTATCGTATAATATTGCGTTGCATACGATAAGTGTGTCTCTACTGCATCGTTTTTCATACAAAATCAAGAGTCCAGATTATCATAATGCGTTGCATACGTTACGTAAGTGGGACCAGTTTGTCTGTAGCTTTATATGGCCTAATATTAATATCTAAACAAACAAAATTGACAACTTTTCTTTTTTTAAAAGCCGAAAATAAGTCTTAACTAATTAGGTAGAGGAGTGGCCTGTATTCGAAGTTTTTGAAGTGATATCTTATTTAGGCGCTTTGATCACTTTTTGGGTGAAGAAAAATTAGAATAGAATACTCTTTATTATGTATACCATATAAGTTATAGAAAAAATAGATGAAGAAAACATTACAAAGGGTGACACAATGGGCGGAATTATCGAAAATCGTGGATTTTGCGTCATCGTCACCAAACGCTTTCCATCTACACTAATATTATAAAGAGGAAAGATTTTTAAAAACTACTTACTGAACCGATTTAATAGCTCGACGATACAATTCACAAGTTACCTAGTTTTCACTTCTATCGGCAGTCCCGAGACTGTCCGATTTTTTTAATGAGATTTGGATTAGAATTACCGACTATTCCACGATTTTTTTTCAATTTTACCCATAATTTTTTTTTTTTTTTTTTTTTGCGGCCAAAAGCTGAATGTGTGGTTGAGGTCTGACGCGAACTTTGCCGGCGTGATGTTTATTTGTATTAGGTACCTTTACAGCGCTACTTCAGGATTGCGATAACTAAAAAAGAGGAGAAGAACGGTTTCTTGAAATGAGTTCAAAAAAAATAGGTTAGTTTCCAACTTCAATTAGGTTGAAGAACTATTTTTCTTCCGCCTAAATTGTTCTAATTACAACTTAAAAAAAAAACAGAATCATTTTTGAGAAATTTCTTAGTTATAAGTACTGATTAGCTGATTAGATATGTTGAATACTTGCGCCTTTTTACTCTAATTCAGATTTGTATGTAGGCTGTGGGTTCTAGTTGAAAGATAAATTCCCCACCAATACTCCAGGTTGTTAGTGCAATGGCATGCGTGTGTGGTAAGAGCAACGAGAACTCCTAGTGTTTTCAAGTGCCCTAGTATCTGATGGTCGTCAAAACGTGACTTAACGCCCATTGCCGCAGAAGGATACAAGAGGAAAATGTAGGAGCCATCCCTATCTATCTACAGTGGACTGTTTAGCTATCAAAGAAAATTCAGATACAAACTATGAAAATCATGGGCACACCATGGTGAAAATGTATCCGCACATGGAACTACATGTGCAGATACAGTTTTATATGCCTATTCCTTGCCTTTTCGCTGAACATACTTTTCTTCCTACCAAAGATATTTTGAAGTACCCAGCTAAAACAAATAGAAAACACGTCTCCATAAAACATTTTAACGTTTTCTCTGTAATTGTTTGAGATGTTTTCAATATTTACATTAGATAGGTACTTCATGACTTCACCAAAAGCAGATACATGTAATGTTAATTGTATAGATACTGCCCATTTTTACAATGTATTACAAACAAACCTCTTTTTCGTTCCTGGTGACCTAGTATCCAATGTAATGAAACACGTGGTGTTAGATCAGTGCTTTGGCGCTTTAGTACAACCAAGTTTGCACCGTTGCCGCGTTGTAACAATGTGGTGGCAATGCACCTCATGCTGCGGCTACACTGTCGCAATACTCGTAACGCGAACAATTTCTTCGCGCGCTCTCTGTCGCACACAGCTCAACGTCTTACTGTGCAATAGAGAGCGCGCGAAGAATAGTTCGCGTTATGCACCCCAATTTTTTTTAATATTACGGGCACCTCCTGTTGATTCCTGTAGTACTGGTATTCAAAATTTAATACTACGTTGACTTGACACGCCGTTAAAACACGTCAGAATTGATTTCGTTGTTTGTGAAATCATACGGTTTCTGAATTGAGTATTTGAAGATGAGAACGTGACAAACTTCAATACCAATATTATATAGGTTTTAAGGTTAAATTAAGAGCATTTGTCAACGTCGACGATTGACAGATACTCAACTTCAAATGATTCATTCAGAATTCGGGGTGTAATCATTTATTTTTTCTTGATCTTAAAATAGGACTTTAAAAAATAAATCAACAGTTCTCGTGCTTTAAAATATCATGGTGTCTGATTAAAACATGATAGAAAGTCCAGTCTCATTTCTTTTGTTTTAAAATAACATTCTCTTAGTCTCCAATGTAATGAAACACGTGTTCTCAGATCAGCGCTTCAAGAGGGCGCTTTGGTATGACCACAGTATAAATATCTACCAGTACTGTGACTTGGCCCTCTCCTAGAAATAATTACCTACTGCTTACAAAACTATCACACTGTCCATTAGTCACTGCGGCGCATTCGCGACCGCTTGCATGTGGAGAGCAATTTGAACTCGATACACGTAGGTATGACTCGCGTTCCGACCGTTTGTATGGAGATAGAATACTGTAGATGTCTTTATGTGATGCACTAGTATGTGGTGCAAAGCGCCCCTATTTCTTCAAAAAGGATGAGGTTCCATGTTCGGCTGTTGTATTTGTTTTAATGTATTTTCACCGATTTCTCCGCCAATAATTATGGATAGATTTAAAAAAAATATTTTTTCGTATACTCCTGAGGTGGTGTCATTGTCACCAAGTCAGAATCCGATGATGTGATCCCATAAAAATCGAGGGAAACCTTCAAATTTTATAGACACACACAATATTTGTCTTCATAAACTTTTTAACGCAAGTCAGATATTTGTGCCTAGTAATCATATCTCATGTTGCTGACATCGCATGTCTGTTTCTTGTTTACATCCGTTCTTAACATAATATCACGCTGCATAGTGGATCGAAACTATGATTTTAGTGACATAGGGATCAACTATGGTTTTTCACTTTTTTATTTATGCGGATGGATAGAGCTCATTAACCTCAATAATAATTGTTCTGATGCTTTTTCCCCTAAACGTTATACTTTGGGTATAAAAATGTGTTTTGTTATTTTTTTTTGTATGGAGCGGATCTAATTAAATTAAATTCCTGCTAAGAAGAGTTTGATCCCGCTTTGGCACTTTATTTCTCTCAGACCTTGTCTAGTCTACTATCATTTGATGCTATGTTCATGTGCATAAAATTGCAATTCTGCCAAATAATTGGATTGAAAAATAAAATGAAAAAAATACAAAGAATAAAAGCTTAATTTTACATTTTCGTAAGTTCTTTTAAGTTAAATTTGATAAGGAATAATAAGTAAAAGCACGAAATAATACACATAATTACTTATTTAACAACAATACATTTAAAAGGTCTCTAATTAGCTTAAATCTAAACATATTCAATGCTTTGTCCTGAATGACTGACGGCTCAACGCACAGTCTAAACCGCTGATCTTAGGGAGCTGAGACTTGAAGGGTGTGTTCTTTGTATGACGTAGGCATCCGATAAGATAGGATTTTCCGAAATTCTACCCCTAAGGGGGTGAAAAGGGGGGCAAAGTTTGTATGGAAAACCGTCATTTTCAAAGTGTTTCACACACAAGTTTCTGGTTAGAAATAAATAAGAATATTTGTAAGTTTTTTTGAAAATCAACCCTTTGAGAGGGTGAAATAACGGTTAAAAGTTTATATGGCAAGTCTGACATTTTTGAAGTGAAAAGAATTAAATTTGATATTAAAGCTTCTGGAGCATAATTACAAGAAAATGTGTTTCGTCGTTTTTGGAAATTCAACCCATAACGGGAGAAATGGGATGGAAACATTAGTAAAACTCAAAAAAAAAAATCTCAAAAACTGCTTGATCTATAAAGCTGAAATTTATAAAGAAGGTGGATTATGAGTAGAAAATATCAGATAAAATTATTTTTGGAAAGTTTCCCCGTTAAAACCTAACATAGGGGTTGGAAGTTTGTATCCGAAATCTTATTCCTTGAGTTTATAAACTTAATACTTGGCACGAACACTGGCCTAAGTAAATTACAAAGGTTGTCATTATTAGTTCCGTTCCACCCCGTTCCAATCCGTTTTATCCCTTTTAACCCCGTTGGTGGCTGATTATAAAAACTCTCTAGATCCGTTTTAAATAATTATCCCACTTTTAGATTGTTTTATACCCTCTAGCAAAAACTAATACCATCCCCTACTGACGGCGCGGTGTGTTCCATGCGCGCCTCGAAGAGCTCGACGTAGACGGAGCCCGCTAAGGCCAGTGCCTGCTGGGGCTGCGGACTTTGTTCGAAAGAGGTACCGTAAACCTGGAACGCAAAGGGCTCTAGGAGGAACATGAATGGGTTTTAGTCAGTAAGAGTCTGACACTCCCTCCTGCTTCTCCCAGAGCGGGAGGAGTCATTTAAAGATTTCCATTCTTTAAAAAAAAAAACCCTATAAATTTTGTCACCCCTTTATACCTCTTGATGAATTGATTTTATAAAAATACAATAGCGTGTATTTCGTATTATTGTATCAAGATTGTTAATGCCGAGTTTCAACTTCATCGGTCTAAGCAATAACACCCTTCCATAAAAACTTTAACACCACCTTAACCCCCATTGGGGAGAAGTTTTGAGAAACTATGTCATTATTTTTTATTCATTTAGTTCAGTTATCACATCATCTGCCTAGCCTTTTCCCAACTATATTGGGGTTGGTTTCCAGTCAAACTGGATTCAGCTGAATTACGGTGTTTTACGTGGAGCGGCTGCCTACCAGACCTCCACAATCCCATTAACTGGTTAACACGGTACTTCTTGGCAAGACTGGAGTCATATTTACTGGCTTCTGGCAATCCGTAACAATTGCCAAAGATCTACAAATGACAGCCGGGTCCAACGGCTTAACGTGTTTTCAGAGGCACGGAGAAAACTCGGTATGTTAAGATGGTCACCCATCCACATACCAATCTTGGCAAGCGTTGCTTAATCTTAAACTTTGTCATCCCTTTACACCCCTTTATGAGTTGATTTTATAAAAATACAATAGCGTGTATTTCGTATTATTGTATCAAGATTGTTAAGTTTCAATTTCACCGGACTTAGCATTAACATCCCTCCATACAAAATTTAACACCACCTCAACCCCCACTGGATGGAAGTTTTGAAAACTATGTCATTATTTTTTATTCATTTAGTTCAGTATTTGTATCAAATTTCAAGTTTAAAAATCTAAAAAATAAGATTCTTTCATACAAACCTTAACATCCCCTAAATAGTGTTTTGGGGGTAGTTCAGAAAAACTAATAACTACAACCTTTGTGATTCAATTAGGCCAGTATTCGTGCCAAGTATCAAATTTATAAACTCAAGGAGTAATATTTTGCATAATAACTTTTGGCGAAAGTTTCAAAAAACATCCCACGTCATGAAACGCTACTTAGCAGGAATTTAATTTAATTTGATCCGCTCCATATAAAAAATATCAAAACAAATTTCTCTACCCAAAGTATAAAGATTATGTCACTAAAATCATAGTTCCGATCACTGTGCGCCCGCCGGTACGCTGTCAATGGATACGCAGGTACCACTAAAAAGTGAAATTAAACAAAAATTTAAAAAAAATATAACCAAAAATTCCATGTATACAAACACAGCTCTTGTTCGTTCCTGGTGTCCTAGTATCCAATGTAATGAAACACGTGGTATTAGATCAGCACTTTACAAGCAAGACGCTTTGGTACAACCAAGTTTGCACCGTTGTAACATGTGGTGACAATGCACCCTTATTTTAACATTACGAGCACCTCCTGTTGATTCCTGTTGTACTAGTGTTCAAAATTTAATACCACGTTGTCTTGACGCGCCGCCGTTTACACGTCAGGAGGCCTAAAATGCCACTTTAGCAGAATCAGAAAGCACATCACGCTACTCGTCACTGTCAAATTTTCCCAATCAACCTTGAACCTACTGCGTTGGCTATCGCCAACGAAGGATGAAAATTGAATTTGACAGATTGTTGTGTTATTTATATTATGATTCTGCTTTAGTGACCTTTTTAGACTTGCTGAACTGATTTCGTTGTTTGTCAAGTCATGGAGTAGGTTTCTAAATTGAGTAGGTATTTGAAGACGAGAACGTGACAAACTTCAATGCTAATATTTTACAGGTTTTAAGGTTAAAAGAAGAGCATTTGTCAACCTCTACAATTGACACAAACTCAACTTCATAAAAATAATAACACCGACTTCCAAAAATAAAACACTACAAAGTAAAAAATAACTTTAATTTCGGAAGTTGCTGTATTTGGTTATTTTGTTTTTGAACACCGACTTCCGAAATTAAAGTTATTTTTTGCATCGTAGTGTTTTGTTTTTAGAAGTTGGTTTTATGTTAAAAAATTTGGTTTCCCAATTTTGGTTCAGGTTTTGGTTAACAATTGGCGAAAATATCGCTGAAGAAACATTTTTCATGGGATTCCATCACCAAATCCTGACTTACCGGATGTCAGAGAGCCATGGAGAGAAGCATTCTTAACCTAAAACTCAGAGACAAAAAACGACACTGCGAAATAAGAAAAAAGACAAAAGTTATGTATGTGTTAACCCATTGCAAGAAACTGGAATGGAAATGGGCTGGTCACATTGCACGTCAGGATAAAGAGAGATGGACTAGAAAAATTACTACACGGACTGCCCCCAACCCCCCCCCCCCCCCCCCGGAAAAATTAAAAGAGGTCTACTGAGTGAGAACAGCCCAGGATAGGAAAAATGGAGCAACAGTAAAAGCACTGTGTTTATTACACTAAGGAATTAAAGAGACTTATTAGACAATACGGTCATACCAATTATGTTTTAAAGCTAACACTAATAACATAGATAAACACAGAATTGCAGCGTTGGTTACGTCATGTGTAAGGGGTACAGAGTACCAGGACGACAGAAAGAATAGGAGTTCTCATCACCTATCAATGTTGAACCAATTATATAGGGGTGGGTGTAATGTAAAACACCTATTATGTTGTTACAAACAGGTTATTTAAAAAAAAAGGCGCTTCAAGTGAGCACCATTGTGTTTGTGCAATAAAAGGCCACCTGTTTCTTTTACTAGCATTTTGGGCATTTGGGTTTTGGTTCGGGTATTTTGGGTACGAAAAATAAGGAATAGACTTTCTGACAAACGAAAAAGAACGGAGGAAATCGGTTCCGTAACTCCGGAGAAATCAAAATATATATAAATTATTCTGTTACTGACTGATTGAGTGACTGACAGACAACGCACAGCCGAAACTACCGGTCGTAGTAGATAGTTGAAATTCGCCATGAAGGTTCTATTGGAAGTGTAGGGAAGACTAAGAGAGGATTTCCCGAAAGTTACGGGAGCGGGAAAAACGGGATATTATATGCGTGTACGAAGTCGCGGGAAAAAACAAGTCGGTGATAAAAACAGACTAGGCGACTGCATAACCTACTCTTTTCTCAAAGTCGATTAACTTCCGGCGAAGGTTGAACTCACACCGTATAAGACCACGTGTTTCATAACATTTCATACTAGGGCATCAAGAGTTCAATGTAGTAACTTTGATAACTAAATACGCATACATTTACCTCTATTGCAAGGTCACACTGCACATCGACGAACACACTGCTTGTTCGATCGCGAGTTGATCTATTAGATCGATAGATGGCGTTGTACAATTTGAGTCGCCCGCTGAATCGCGGTGTTAAGATTCTCCGCCAATATGCTATAAGGTTTTGATGAATACATTTTTTTTTGGTCCCCCCCGTCTTTTGCCAAACGAGCCAGCCCGCGAAGCTGAGCCAGTAGTGACAAATATCTCCCTAAATAATGACATGACCCAGCCAGTCTCTTGCTGCCCCCCCCAAAACGACGCCGCTGAGCCGAGGTCCGTACCCCACAGGGGGTGCCCTCAGCGAGCGGAGTTCTAATAAATATAATAATTGTAGCCTCGGCTGGGGGCCTTAAATTCTAGAGGCCCACACAGGCAAGTCCGGTTTAGTAGTTGACAACCCTCTAGGGTTGAAAACTGCGAGTGGCCATCGACAAAAAAAAAAAAAAAAAAAAAAAAAAAAAAAAAAAAAAAAACATTTTTTTTGGTACTTGCTTGGAACAAATTGTTTTATTTAAACAAATTCCCTCGGGCAGTTGACCAGTGCCGAACATTTGGTCCTATCGAGCCGGATCGTGAAAGTATAATCGCGTCGGCAAGTGAGGTGACCGTTTTAGTGTGTCGAATGGTGAGGCATAGAAACCAGTGGTGGATCGCCCTGAAGTGCCTGTAAACTCCCCGGTGTGTGGTGAGCTGAGCAGCGGTGTACAGCAGCGCAGCAACGAGGTTTGCAGCCGTTCCCTCCAGAGGGCGCCACCAGTATCGAGGCAGCAGTGACATCAGCGTAGCAGCAACGACTTCAAGAGTGACGAGTGTGACGACGCACACGCAGCAGGGACGTGTTCGGACTTCGAAGAGGTTTGGCAGACAAAACCGTGAGTTACAACCCAGTGTCTTTATTTCGTAGACTTGTGAATATCTATCTCAGTGAATTTTGAAGATCAACTTAGTGAAATTTCAAGTGATTGAGACTTTAAAGATTTAATTGTAGTTTTGGACTTTTATTATAAATAAAGTGTTGTGACGGGGAAATTCCATGCCCGATTTACATCACTTTTAATTGTTAACTGATTTTGTTTGTTGTTTTGTATTTTGTGACTTGTAATTTTTCGTCGGTTGCAATATACAGATATTGAATTGATTTACTAAGTAGAAAACTAGCATTGTTGTACACAATGGAATCCTTGAGTAAATTGCAATTAAATTATAAAAAAATAATTGAAAAAGGTAGAATAAACTTCAAAAAATCACCTAAAGATCGTCTTACAAAAACTTATATTGAAACAAGATTAGAATCTTTAGAGGAACAGTGGAAACAATTTGTTGAAACTCACAGGCGCATCGTTGAAAAAGCAACCGACGAGGAATTAGAAAGTAATGTTTATTTTACGTCAGAAATATATGATTTAACTGAAGATTTATACATAACCTACAAGTCTGAATTAAAAGAACACTTACTTCAAAATAGTCCGTGCAATAGTGCTGATCTCAATAGTAATAAACATTCTAATCAAAATAGTTCAAATGTGAAATTGCCACAAATTAGTTTGCCTACGTTCTCGGGGCTCTATTCTGAATGGGTTACGTTCCGCGATTTATTTACTTCATTAATCCACAACAATAATACACTGGATGACGTTCAAAAACTCCATTATTTAAAGAGTCATCTCTCAGGCGAAGCAGAACAGTTGCTTCGGCATATTCCCGTGACTGCGTCTAATTACGATGTGTGTTGGTCGACTCTAAACAAGCGATTTGATAATAAAAAGTTTTTAGCTAACTGTTTGCTCAAACGGTTAGTCCATCAATCGTCTATTACAAAGGAATCGTCGACCAACGTCAAAACTCTGTTAGACACGACTGTTGATTGTTTGCATGGTTTACGCAGTCTAGGAATTGATGTAAGCTCCTGGGATGCAATTGTTGTGTACTTGGGCTCCGAAAAATTAGATACCGAGTCTCGTAAATTGTGGGAATTAAGAATTAGTTCTAATGATGATTTACCTACGTTTGATGAGTTCAAAACTTTTATGGAGTCTAGGTTTCGAGCCTTAGAGTATTTAGATCCTAAAGTTAATAAACATAATAGCACTCGTGATAATAATGCCAAATCTTTTCATGTCGCCTCTCAAAGCTGTTTATTATGTTCTGGAGATCATAAATTGTGTCACTGTAAAACATTTGCAAAGAAAAATTGTGACGAACGTCGTGAGTTTGCGCGAGCCAGTAAGCTTTGTTATAACTGTCTAGGAACAAACCATTCCGTTTATTCTTGTCGCCTGCACACTAAATGTCACTTTTGTAAGAAGAAGCACCACACTTTACTTCACCCAAAGTCAACTGCCATGTCTGCTGAAATTGTTGATGGTTCAGCAGAAACGAAGGTGGTGGTTGCTAATGCAGCCACCTCTTCCAGTCAAAGCGAGACTAAACCCATTTATTGTTTTGCGGATGTTCACAACCACGGTCTGTTAGCCACAGCCTTGGTCAACGTTGAGTCAAGAACTGGTACTGCTTTTGTTTTAAGAGCTCTGATGGATCAGGGCTCTCAAGTCTCTTTCATAACAGAGGCTGCAGTTCAGTTGCTAGGACTAAAGAAAACACCCGCTCACACCGACATATTTCGACTAGGCGATGACGAGGGAAACCAATCAATGCCCTCTAAGTGGATAGTTAGATTAAAATTGCAGTCACGTCTAGATCCCTCCTTTGTTTTATATGTCGATGCCTATGTATTGAATAAACTCACATCTCATCTTCCTGAGAAGAAAATCGTTCAGATACCGGTTTCATTCTCGTCCTTAAAATTAGCTGATCCGACCTTTGATACCCCAGGGAAGATTGATTTATTATTAAGTACGCGTGTAGTCGGAGAAGTTTTATCGGATGGTTTAGTCAAGGGTCCGCCGGGAACTCCAGTTGCCCAGAAGACTAAATTGGGCTGGATTTTGTCTGGTGAGATCCCATCGTCAGCAATCTCTAGGCCAGTATGTTATCATACTGTAGTACAGTCAGCGGACGTCAATGACCTTTTGCGTAAGTTTTGGGAGTTGGAGTCAGAGCCCTCAGTTCGCAGCGTGATCTTGACTGAAGAAGAACGAAAATGTGAGGAGTTCTACTCTAAGACCACCAAACGCGACGCGACCGGGAGATATGTTGTAAAACTACCATTCAAAACCGAGTCGCCCAGTTGCACGTCTGGTGGGTCAGAGGTCATTGCCCGTAGGCGCTTTATCAATCTAGAAAAAAGATTATCAAAGGAACCGGAATTTAGAACACAGTATAGTGCAGTCATTAATGAATACCTTCAACTGGGACATGCTGAAGTTGTCCCTCAGATAGAATTAGGTAACGATGCGTTCTATCTACCACATCACGCAGTGGTTCGTGAGGATAAAAGCACCACTAAGGTTAGGGTCGTCTTCGACGCTTCATGTTCAGGCCACAATGGAATATCATTAAATACAGAATTAATGGTTGGCCCAACCCTACAACCTGATTTGCGTCAAATTATTATGCGGTGGCGCTGTCATCCCATAAGTTTGGTTGCAGATATCGTTAAAATGTACCGTCAGGTCAAGGTTGCAGATGAGGATGCTAATTATCAGCGTTTTTTGTGGCGTGACAATCCAGAAGGTGAATTGAAGCATATTCGGTTATTACGTGTTACTTTTGGAACATCCTCTGCGCCGTACCTAGCGGTCCGGTCTTTACAACAACTAGCTCGTGACGAAGGAAAAGATTTTCCTCTTGTGGCAGAACGCGTCCTTACATCGTTTTACGTCGACGATCTGTTAACGGGTTGTCAATCTGTTGCTGAAGGTGAACAAATTTATCACCAATTTAAGGAGTTATTAGGTCGTGGGGGCTTCAAGCTTCAAAAGTGGTCCAGCAACAGTGACGAATTATTAACTAAAATAAACGATGATACTGTTAGGCAGGACACATTAGAATTTAAAATAGATGCACTTACTAAGATTTTAGGGTTAACTTATGATAGAAATTTAGATGAGTTTAGATATAATGTCCAACTTTCTCCGCCCGAAACACCCATAACCAAACGAAAGGTAATCTCTGACATCGCCCGTTTGTTTGATCCTCTTGGCTGGCTTGCGCCGGTGATAATCACAGCCAAGGTGTTTATCCAACGCCTGTGGTTAGCAGGATCCGAATGGGACGATACACTTCCAGATCACCTGGCAAAAGAATGGCTTAGTTACAGGAAAAACCTTTACCATCTTAGGAATTTCAGCCTGCCACGATGGATTCACACAAATCAACTTGATGTCCTGCTAGAGTTGCACGGGTTCTCTGACGCGTCTAATGTCGCTTACGCAGCCGCTGTCTATGTTCGGTGTATTGACGCCGACGGTCACGTTCATGTCAGTCTGGTTGCGGCTAAGACCAAGGTAGCTCCTGTCAACCAGGTATCCATACCTCGTTTGGAGTTATGTGGTGCCTTACTGCTCACAAAACTTCTGCGTGAAGTTTCCGAAACCTTGGATGTATGTAAAGAAAACATACATGCATGGACTGACTCGACAGTGGTGCTCGCCTGGTTGAGCAGCCATCCCAGCCGCTGGAAGACCTTTGTCGGCAACAGGGTTTCGGAAATACTTACCGTCATTGAAAATAATCAGTGGTCGCACGTCAAGTCCAGTGATAATCCCGCAGACAGCGCATCGCGTGGCGTAAATCCTTCAGAGTTCGCTGACCTAGAGTTGTGGACACAGGGACCTAGTTGGTTAAAAAATAAAGAAATTATCTATAACAAAAGACAATTCAAGGAAACTAACTTGGAAGAGAGAAAGGCCTCTGTGGCATGCAGCACTGTGGTGGGGAAAGTAGGTGAGGATGGTGTAATATTAAGATATTCATCTCTTCGAAAAGCTACAAGAGTGATAGCTTATTGTAAGAGGTTTTTAAAATTTAAAAATAAAAATTGCACTACAAAATTTAATAAGTTTCTCACACATTCTGAAATTCAAGGGGCATTACTCACCTGCATTAAATTATGTCAAAGGGATCATTTTGGATCAGAAATTAATAGTTTATCGTTAAAAGGGGAAATACATAAAAATGGAGTACTCACCTCGCTCAATCCTTACCTGGATCAGGAACAGATTTTGAGAGTTGGCGGTAGATTACACAGGGCCAACCTTCACGAGAATTCAAAACATCCGATAATTCTTCCTCGTAAGTCACATTTAACCCACCTCCTGATAGCTGACGCTCATGAGAGGACGTTGCATGGCGGGCCTCAGGTAACTCTCAATTATTTGCGATCCAAATATTGGATAATACACGCAAAGGGTAACGTTAGGCACTACATACGCAAATGTGTTATTTGCATCCGTCATTCCGCTCGGTCGACACACCCTTTAATGGGGTCATTGCCCTCTGCTAGGGTCAACGTAAGCCGAGCTTTCTTTAGAAGTGGCGTGGACTATGCAGGTCCAATTAGCATCCGGCCTACCAAGGGTCGCGGGTATCACTCCACTAAAGGCTATATATGTTTATTTGTTTGTATGGCCACTCGGGCCATACATTTGGAAGTCGTCAGCGATATGACGTCGCAAGCCTTTTTAGCAGCCTTCAAGCGCTTCACAGCGCGGCGAGGCCGTTGTGGTGAAATGTGGAGTGATAACGGCACCACCTTTGTAGGAGCGAACAAGGAGTTGAAGGCGTTGTTCAATCACGAAAGGTCTGGCATAGCACCTGATATTGCCGATTGGTTGGCGACCAATGGAACAACTTGGAACTTCATTCCACCTCACTCCCCAAACTTTGGGGGACTTTGGGAGGCTGGAGTGAAGTCGACCAAGCATCATCTTAAAAGAGTAATTGGTACAAGCACACTCACTTTTGAGGAACTGACAACAGTTCTTGCCCAGATAGAAGCCTGTCTAAACTCTAGGCCTATTTCCAGCATCAGCACTAACCCAGAAGATCCAGGCCCATTAACACCGGGTCATTTTCTAGTGGGTGAGCCTTTGCTTCTCGTACCCGAAATTAATTTTGAAAACTCAAATATTAGCACCTTGAGAAGATGGCAGTTGACTCAACGCATGGTTCAGGACTTCTGGCGCAGGTGGTCGCGTGAGTATCTGGTTCAATTTCACCAGAGGAACAAATGGGTGCATCAAACCGTAGAACCAAACTTGGGTGATGTAGTGTTGGTTATGGAAGATGATCTTCCACCTGCTAGATGGCTCTACGGACTTATTACTGAAAAACATACTGGCTCGGACAAAATCACAAGAGTGGTTTCATTGCGTTGTAAAGGATCTACTATCAAAAGACCTGTGTCAAAGTTAATAGTGCTTCCTATTACTTCATAAAAATGTTATAGTTTAAGAATTAATTAATATTAGTTATATTACATCTTAAGTTTAAAACTATGACTTGAAATGTTTCAAGGTTTATATGTAATTTTTGTCGTTCACACACATACAGTCCATTAGTGTTTTCACTTCCCACCATCTTGAATTTATATCATGGTGGGCGGTCATTTATGCTATGTTAAGCTTAGTTCTGGACATTTTGTCCATGGTGGGCGGGATGTTCGATCGCGAGTTGATCTATTAGATCGATAGATGGCGTTGTACAATTTGAGTCGCCCGCTGAATCGCGGTGTTAAGATTCTCCGCCAATATGCTATAAGGTTTTGATGAATACATTTTTTTTGGTACCTACTTGCTTGGAACAAATTGTTTTATTTAAACAAATTCCCTCGGGCAGTTGACCAGTGCCGAACACTGCTGTTTTAACGATAGCACAGGTACATGTTCAACTGAATTATGGAAATATCAACAAGAAAAACCGCATTATGATTATTACATTTAACCTCGCCTAGCGCCGGTTGATAATTAAGAAGCCCTAGGGTTGCATGTTAGGAAGATTTTTGTAACTTCCTCTTCCTTAGCTGTATATCACTCAAGAAGTAGGAAGTCGTTGTAAGGGTCGCGGGGCTCCGTTAGATCTATGCACCTATATTCATTCAGTAATGGACGTCTTTCGTCTGATGATGATGTCGCTCAGACACATTCACAAAATGCTTCGAAAATATTGAGCGTCTATACTGCTGTGGTAAGCTCGAAAGAGGTAATAAAAATAAGTTAACATCCAATGATAGAATCCAAATAGCAGTTTCTTATTTAAAACATTTCATGAAACCCTTAAAGAAGTTTTCCCTATGTTAGTTTATAAAGAAAACTAGGTATTTATGTGTGTTTACAAAACTTCAATATATACATTATTATTTTTTTTCTTTATTTGTAATGGGTTTGCTCTTGACTCTAGTCTATGTCAGAGATGACAGAGACAAAGTCTACGATGAAGCGAGCCTACCCAGAAGGAGCCTGTTCACTCTAACTTTGAAGAGATTAGGGTTGTAAGCTTATATATATATTCTCGAAACTGACTTACACTGAGATCTACTTACGTACTTCGTACTTTATAAAAATGCAAACATATGTAAACTGAATAAAACTTTGTAATAATTGGGTACTTTCCAAGATAAAAAAATCATAAATCAATTTAGACCGTCCTAAGATTTTGAAAAAATTTGATCACGTATTTTATGTCATTTCAAACGATAAATATTGACAAAGCGCATCAAAGTTCAAGAGTGGGGGCTGGTGACGTCACATTATAGTAAAAATAGTACTGAAATGAGACGTCATGCGAGTTTTCAGCGCACTGTATCGTCTTAATTTATTGCTAACGTGAAAAAAGAAAATACGTATCCAATATTGATAACCGACTTCTTCAAAAAGGAGGAGGTTTAATGTTCGGCTGTGTGTATCTTTCTTAATTTTTTTTTATGTGTGTGTTTTTGTTTTTGTGTGTGTGTGTTTTGTTTTTATTTCTCCGCCAATTCTGGACCGATTTTATAAATTCTTTTTTTATTCGAAAGCCTATACTCTTGAGGTGGTCCCATTGTCACCAAGTCAGAATCTGATGATGGGATCCCATGAAAATCGAGGGAAACCCTCAAATTTTATAAGCGCACACAATTTTTCTCATAAACTTTCTAACGCAATTCAGATATTTGTGCCTTGTAATCATCATCTCATGTTGCTGAGGTGATCATGGAAGGTATAAATAAGTCAGGATCTGATGTAAAATGTTTGTTGAGCGATATTTTCGCCAATTGTTAAACGATTTGGATGATTCTTTTTTTGGTTGGAAGAGTATTTTCTCGGACTAGTCCCGTTTAAATTTGGTGAAGATCTGATGAAGTACTTCGGAGGCAGGCAACGGAACTCTTTAATAAATGATAGCAAATGGATCGGGATTTCTGAAATCGCATGTCTGTTGATTTTACACCAGTTCATAACAGAACATCACGCCGGCACGCTGTTTGGGTACTTTTTAAAATAAAAATAAAAAACTTTTTTACAAAAAATAAAACTGAATATAAAAATAACTTTAATTTCGGAAGTCGGTGTTTTTGGTTTTTTCGGTTTTAAGCACCGACTTCCGAAATTAAACTTATTTTTTACTTTGTAGTGTTTTGTTTTTGGAAGTCGGTTTTATTTTTTGGAAATCTATCTGACGGACTAATTAGCGCAATTATGAGCAAAAAGAAATGTCTAGCAATTTTGCTGAAAACTGGTTTGAGATAGTCACAAATCCGGTTACGTCACGTAATGAAGCGGTACCGTTACCAGGGTATCAAAGTTGACAGAAGTACTTGTTGCAACAGATGAGTCAAGAGAAAAAAACGATTGGTTATGGTATGATAAGTAAGTAGTGTAAGTACTGCGAATTATGAAAAGCGGTTTTGTTTTTAAGACTCCTTCTCCATTAAACACAAAAGAACCATATTGTTGTGTGCCTACCCACCCAATTAAAAAAATATGTTAAAAAAAGTTCCTTTTTTCGATATTTTATTTAAACTTAAATCAAATAACTTTTATGAAGTTGTTACAACTATTCACTCTTCTAAAAAACATATTAATTTTAGTTGGAAAATTTTATTATATTAAAAGCAGCGATTTTTTAGGTATTCGAAGCTTGAGAAATGGGAGGCCTTTGCCCAGGATGCCCATTATAAAACATATAATGATCTAGAAAATATCCTCTCGTCCCAAACGCATATACTGTCTCGGTACCTACTTGGGTAAAAAAATATTCTAGCCTTTCGATTTGATTTTGATTTCACATACAATAATCACTAGTTAAAATTGGCAATGTGAGTACCAATTCCACTATTTTCAAGCAACTTTTGCATTCGCATCTCAGTCGCAAACTGGCAAAAAAGCCTAAATTTCTGTACATTTTTGACAGACTGCGACTGAGATCGAATGCGAAGATGCTTAAAAATTGGCCCAGTGTTCTGTATTGGTGTCGTTTGATTGCACTCCATCAAAATGTTCAGACATTATCTGACCCACTTGAGTATTATTTGCTAATAGTCAAGTGGGTCAGATAATGTTGGTCATAGTCCCTACCTAATTAGGTAAACCAGAAACCTAAACCTACCAACCAGAACAACCTCATCTTTTTCTGTAAAAAGTTGAATATTAATAATCGAATTTAAATGGTTTTCATATCTTATAGTAAAGGGTGTAGCTAGCATAGGTACACATTTGCACATTTTCAATTTACCTCTGCGTATAATGTTTGTAATAGTATCTAAATAAGTAAACCAGAAACCTTAACCAACCAAACAAAAAAACCTTATATTTTTCTGTAAAAAGTTGAATACTATTATTAATAACTTAAATAGTTTTCATACCTCATGTGAAAATAAATAATAGTAAAGGGTGTAGCTAGCTGTTCGATTTTTTCCAGCTTTGACGATTTAAAGAGTCTACGTCTCTACGAGATTGCTACGAAATGCTACGACGTAGCTGGATGATGCGCATGACATGTTACGAGAATAAGTAAGTGATTTCATAAAACCAAATTAATGGACGACTTTCAGGGTGAAAAATTGTTTATTTATATTTGAACTGGTGAGTATGTTTATTGAGTGAGGCACAAACACAAAAATGCCAATGTTTGTACAAACTTTGACCTTTATATTTATGGCAGGATACAAAATTCAGGAAAACAAAACACCGTTTTGCATGTATATGTTTTTAAATTCATACAAAACGATGTTTACGTTTTTCCTTGTTTAAAAGTTTTGGAAGTCTATTGTTCGACTTTTGTTTCAGTTAGCCTAAAAGCGGCGCAACAGGAGCCAGTTTTTGAGTTTGTTGAAAAATAATTCGACCAAAAAAATAAATTAGCTCTGTTGTTTGTTTGCTCAGGCCTTTTAAATTATTAGTAGTCGCAATAAGGCCACGTGTTTTTAAAATATTGAGTACCAGGACACTAGGAATCAATTGGAGTCGCTAGAATGTGGGTTCAGGTGGGTTGCAACTTACAGCGAGTGACATAAAATATGTGACTCTAGCTTCTGTCAGCGGCTTCGCCCGCGTGATCCCTAGGGAACATACTCCCGGGTTAAAAGCTCTCTGTTCCAAAACTCATCCAGATCTGTTTAGCCGTTTTGACGTGAAGAGTAACATCCATCCATCCATCCATCCATCCTCACTATCTTTCATATTTATAATTTAGTAGGAAGCCTACGTTTACGCTTACTCATTGTAAATCATTCAAATATTTGATTCAAATGATTTTTTTAACAGAATTAAGTTTGTGTAAAAATGTTACGAAACTATTGCTGGTGTACAATAAAGTAGGTAAATTATATCTATCTTTTTTAGTAGGAAATATTTATTTGAATCAAGAAGTTGAGTCATGATATTTTTAGTGCTAAAAAAAAAATTGTAAAACCCATATCCATCAAAATCAACATGGTTAAACAAGGGACCCTGGTGTGTCTGTCTGTGTGCCTGTTATTCAATACTAACAAGAGGATTCCTTCGTCTGTGTCAAGGTCGTCTGTTGCACCTGTCCACGCCCATTCAGTCTCGGGGAGAGTTTGAATGGGTGTGGGTAAAGTTGTGTCTGTTCAATATTGGCGAACTCCAGTTGACTCATGGCGTCCCAGTATTTGATATTTAATACCACATGGCTTGGGAGCCGTCTCTGCTCATTCTGAACACAAAATAATGTTTTGTATAGCAGTTTGGCATAAATTAACACTGTGTACTATTTATTATTTCCAGCTTTGAAAGACATGCTGAATCTTGAGAAACTTGGATTTTCTCGAAGCCTCATTGTTGAAATAGGTCCTGCGGGGAATACATAGGATAATGAGAAACTTAAATAAAACCGGAAGCAGCGGTGATAGTGGAAGTGGAGGTTCGGAGGTGTCTTTAGGTCTAAAACGACCTACTGTCGTTATCTTGCTGTAACTTAAAATTTGTATAGCTTAATAGCTCCCCGGTGTTTACCTGAGCTCTGGTGGTGTTTTTCACAACCCACTCAGTTTTCAACTAACGCATATTTAGCCGACATCAAAAAAGGAGGTTTTGTAGATCGGGACCCGCTCTTCACTGAAAGTGATAAATAAAGTCGTGCTTACCGAAATAAATAAATGCAGATACAAGATTTCGATCTATCTCTTTCCTTGTTCCTATTTTTCGAATCTTCTGTGATTTAGCAACGACACTTGTAAGCTACCGGAGCCAATGTAGTTTACGTGCATCTTTGATGAGCTTACTATAAACTCTTGATGTTTTATGCCGTCCTTCTACGTTTCCTGAAGACGTGGCGCAACTCTTGAATTCTCATGGTCGTGGTCTCATAGGAGCACTTCTTTGAGCGTGAAAAGATCATTGTTTCCGAAATACTCGTAAATACAATTTTAAAGTAATTCTGCAGTTGATAATCGGTAAAGGAATAAAAAACGGAAAAACGGGAACCCGGAAATCCCGGTTTCCGGTATGCAAATGAAATCGGTCAAAAATAAGTTGCATATTTGCAAAGCGCTAATATTATTCTGTAGCAAAACTGAAGTCAAATATTATGTAGCGCATCCTTTGATCGTTGGCTCTTGACGTCTTCTGTCAGTCCACGTCTCTACGAGATTGCTACGAAATGCTACGACGTAGCTGGGTGACGCGCATGACATGTTACGAGAATAAGTTAGTTATTTCATAAAACCAAATTAATGGACCAGTTTTTAGGGCGAAAATTGTTTATTAATAGTTGAACTGGTGAGTATGTTTATTGAGTGAGGCACAAACACAAAAATGCCAGAGTTGGTCCAATCTTTGACCATTTGTATTTATGGCAGAATACAAAATTCAGGAAAACAAAACACCGTTTTGCATGTATATGTGTTTAAATTCATACAAAACAGTGTTAACGTTTTTTCGTCATTAAAAGTTTTGGAAGTCTATTGTTCGATTTTTGTTTCAGTTAGCCTAAAAGCGGCGCAACACGAGCCAGTTTTTGAGTTTGTTGAAAAATAATTCGACCAAAAGTTCAATTAGCTCTGGTTACTCGGGCCTTTTAAAGTATGAGTAAGTAGTATGAGTGAGTAGTCGAAATAAGGCCACGTGTTTTTAAAATATTGTGTACCAGGACACCAGGAATCAATTGGAGTTGCTAAAATGTGGGTTTGGGTAGGTTGCGATTTACAGCGAGTGACATAAATTATGTGACACAAGCTTCAGCCAGCGGCTTTGCCCGCGTGAACCCTAGTAAACATATTCCCGGGATTAAAAAACCTATGTGCTATTCCAGACTATAATCTATCTCTGTTCTTAATTTCATCCAGATCTGTTTAGCCGTTCTGATGTGCAGAGCAACAAACATCAATCCATGCTCACAAACTATCGCATTTATAATTTAGTAGGAAGTAGGATTTTATTTTCTGTCACTCAATAGGTACTAGCGGCTTCTTTGTCTGTGTCACGGTCGTCTGTTGCACCTGTCCACGCCCATTCAGTCTCGGGGTGAGTATGAATGGGCGTAATGTAGGTAAAGTTGTGTCTATTCAATATTAGCGAACTCCAATTGAATCATGGCGCCCTAGTACTTGATGTTTTATACCACGTGGCTTGGAAGTCGTCTCTGTTCATTCTGCACACAAAATGATCTTTTGTGTAGCAGTTTGGCACACAAAAGATCATTTAGTAGAACACTGTCAGTGTTTTAGTCGAACACTGTGTACTATTATTTCTAGCTATGAAAGACATGCTGAACTTGGATGAGAGACATGGATTTTTCTCGAAGCCTATCAGTTTTCCGCAAAAGCTTTAATGGGTGCTTCATTGAATATGTTAGTTAGAAAGTAGAATTAAAGCTAATGGCGGTGACAGTGACAGTGGAAGTGGGGGGTCGGAGGTGTCATTAGGTTTGAAACGACCTACTGTCGGTATCTCATTGTAACTAAAATGTGAATGACTTTAAGTTTTCAACTAACGCTTATTTAGCCGATTTCAAAAAAGGAGTTTCTGTATTCCCCGCTGACAGACAGACGGATGGACGGAAGGACGGACGAACGGACGGACGGACGGACGGACGGACGGACGGACGGACGGACGGACGGACGGACGGACAGCGGAGGCTTAGTAATAGGGTTCCGTTGGGTACCTTTTGGGTACGGGAACCTAAAAACTACTTGGCAAAGCCAATAAAACTAAAATTAAGGATTTATATAGTAGAACGGAGGATTCATTTGAAATTATCAATATATATATGTATATAAAATTCTTCCGTTACTGACTGATTGAGTAACTGAGTGACTGACAGACAACGTACAGCCGAAACTACTGGTCGAAGAAAGCTGAAATACGGTTCACGGTTCACGGTTTCATTGGGAGTGTGGGAAGACTTAGTCTTCCCACACTCCCAATTAAGAAGAAATAAAAGAGGAAATTCTTACGGGAGCGGGAAAAGAACGGGAAATAATATGCGCTACGAATTTGCGGGCAAAAACTAGCCGGTGATAAAAAAACAAACTAAACTAGACTCACACCGTATAAAGCCCGGTTGTTTCGTAACATTTTACACTTGGGCATCAGGAGTTCAATGTAGTTACTTTGATAACTAAATACGCACACATATACCTACATTGCAAGGTCACACTGCACATAGACGAATACTTTGCTTTTTTTACGATAGCACAGGGACTTTTTCAACTGAAATAAGGAGATTTCAATAAGAAAATGCTCATTATTATATTAAACCTCAAGAAAAGAGTTCATTACCAAGAACACTATAAGCTGCATTCTAGGAAGATTTTGTAACTTCCTTAGCTGTATATTACTCAAGAAGCAGGGAGTCGCGTATGTAAGGGTCGCCTGGATCCGTTAGATCTATGCGGCCTATGATGTCCAGTGTCGTCTTTCGTCTGATGATGTCGCTCAGACAGATTCACAAAGTGTTTCGTCTATACTGCTGTGGTAAGCTCGAAGGAGGTAATAAAAATAAGTTAACATCCAATGATCGAATCCAAATAGCAGTTTCTTATTTAAAACATTTTATGAAAACCCTTAAGGAAGTTTTCCCTATGTCTATTATAGTTTAATATATGAGACTAACTCAGTTTATTAGGAATTATAGCAAAATTTCCCTACGTTAGTTTATAAAGAAAACTAGGTATGTGTGTTTACAAAACTTCATTATTCTCGAAACTGATTTTTACTGAAAAATTTTTATGGCGGCAATACGTCATTTAGTACTTTATAAAAATGCAAACATATGTAAACTGAATAAAACTTTTTAATTATTGGGTACTTTCCAAGATAAAAAATCATAATTTAATTTAGACCGTCGATTATGCCATTTAAAAACATTAAATATTGATAAAGATAAAGCGCATCAAAGTTCAAGAGTGGGGGGGGGGTCTGGTGACGTCGCATTATAGTAAACAGTGTTGAAATGTGACGTCATGCGTGTTTTCAGCGCACTATGTATCGTTGTTATTTTTTGCTAACGTGAAAACAGAAAATACGTGTCCAATTTTTGGAAATCTATCTGAAGGACTAATTAGATTTTTTCAGGATAGTGGGTACCCAATTGTTTAGTGAATTAAGTCTAGGGCTGATGAGCAAAAATAAATGTCTAGCAATTTTGCTGAAAACCGGTTTGAGATAGCCACTGTTCACGCACCAAACGCGTGAGCATGTGGACGGGTGACAACGGCGGCTGAGACGCGGGCGCGGGGCCAACGAGCTGCGCGCGGCTAGCGACGAGCGGCGGCGGCGGCGGCGGGTACCACTTCACGATCAGACGGCTTCCACGACACTCGCGTCCCCCTCAAACAACGATTCTGTACCGCTACTTATTTTCATTGTTTTAATATAATTATTAATCGAGTATACAGTCCACTCATTTCATCATCTCCCTGAGCTCCTGAGAACGATCATGAACAGCCACAAAAACGGTAACGTCACGTAATGAAGCGGTACCGTTACCAGGATATCAAAGTTGACCGGAGTACTTGTTGCAACAGATAAGTCAAGAGAAATAAACGATTTTTTCAATTTGGTATTCAAAGCTTGAGAAATGGGAGGCCTTTGCCCAGGAGCGGTACATACATAAAACATATAATAGTCTAGAAAAACTCTCGTCCCAAACGCATATACTGTCTCCGTACCGTCCGTCGTGGGTAAAAAATATATGCCTTTCGATTTGATTTTGATTTCACATACAATAATCACTAGTTAAAATTGGCAATGTGAGTACGAATTCCACTATTTTCAAGCAACTTTTCAGTCGCAAACTGTCAAACAAGCCTTATGTTCTGTATATTTGAATTCTGTATTGATGTCGTTTGATTGCGCTCTATCAAAATGTTCAGTTACTGTTGAACGGCACAACACTTGCTACTTTCTGTACTCCTAATATTTGAGGCGTCAAAACACGTGGCCTTAAAGCTCGTGGAACTTGCACATTTTCAGTTTACCTGTGGATGTAATACAACTGTACAGTCTGTGACCAACATTATCTAACCCACTTGACTATTACTTGCTAATAGTCAAGTGGGTCAGATAATGTTGGTCATAGTCCCTACCTAATTAGGTAAACCAGAAAAGGTTTAGGTTTAAAGATGAGGTTGTTCTGGTTGGTAAACAAGAACCACCTCATCTTTTCTGTAAAAAGTTAAATATTAATAATCGAATTTAAATAGTTTTCATATCTTATAGTAAAGGGTGCAGCTAGCATAGGTACTTACATTGATTTTTCCAGCTTTGACGTTTTAAACAGACTACGTCTCTACGAGAATGCTACGAAATGCTACGACGTAACTGGATGACGCGCATGACATGTTACGAGAATAAGTTGGTAATTTTATAAAACAAAATTAATGGACCAGCTTTTAGGGTGAAAATTGTTAATTTATATTTGAACTGGTGAGTATGTTTATTGAGTGAGGCACAAACATAAAAATGCCAAAGTTAAATTCATACAAAACGGTGTTTTCGTATTTCCTTCACTAAACGTATTGGAAGTCTATTTATTGTTTAACTTTTGTTTCAGTTAGCCTAAAAGCGGCGCAACAGGAGCCAGTTTTTTGTTGTCAGTTGAAAAATAATTCGACCAAAAAGTTCAATTAGCTCTGATGTTTGTTCCTTTTAAAGTATGAGTAGTCGCAAAAAGGCCACGTGTTTTAAAATATTGAGTACTAGGACACCATGAATCAACTGGAGTTGTTAGAATGTGGGTTTGGGTGGGTTGCGACTTACAGTGAGTGACATAAATTATGTGGCACAAGCTTCAACCAGCGGCTTTGCCCTCGTAATCCCTAGGAAACATACACCCTGGATAAAAACTTATGTGGTATTCCAGACTATAATCTATCTCTGTTCCAAATTTCATCCAGATCAGTTTAGCCGTTCTGACGTGAAGAGTAACATCCATCCATCCATTCTCACTAACTATCACATTTATAATTTAGTAGGAAGCCTACTTTAACGATTGCTCGTTGTAAAGCATTCAAATATTTGATTCAAATGATTTTTTATAATAGAATTAAGTTTGTGTAAAAATGTTACGAAACTATTGCTAGTGTACAATAAAGTATATTCTATGTATCTTTTTTAGTAGTAAATAATTATTTTAATCAAGAAGTAAGTAAGAGTCATGATTTTTTTAATGCTAAAAAAAATTGTGAAACCCATATCCATCAAAATCAACATGGTAAACAAGGTACTGTGGTGTGTCTGTCTGTGTGCCTGTTACTCATTACTAACGGGGGATTCCTGTCTGTGTCAAGGTCGTCTGTTGCACCTGTCCACGCCCATTCAGACTCGGGGTGAGTTTGAATGGGTGTGGGTAAAATGTTGTGTCTGTTCAATATTGGCGAACTCCAGTTGACTCATGGCTAAATAAATGCAGATACAAGATTTCGATCTATCTCTTTCCTTGTTCCTATTTTTCGAATCTTCTGTGATTTAGCAACGTCACTTGTAAGCTAGCGGAGCCAATGTAGTTTACGTGCATTCTTTGATGAGCTTACTATAAACTCTTGATGTTTTATGCTTCCTTCTACGTTTCCTGAAGACGTGGCGCAACTCTTGAATTCTCATGGTCGTGGCCTCATAGGAGCACTTCTTTGAGCGTGAAAAGATCATTGTTTCCGAAATACTCGTAAATACAACTTTAAAGTAATTCTGCAGTTGATAATCGGTAAAGGAATAAAAAACGGAAAAACGGGAACCCGGAAATACCGATTTCCGGTATGCAAATTAAATCGGTCAAAAATAAGTTGCATATTTTTAAAGCGCTGATATTATTCTGTAGCAAAACTGAAGTCAAATATTATGTAGTGATCCTTTGATCGTTGGCTCTTGACGTCTTCTGTCAGTCCACGTCTCTACGAGATTGCTACGAAATGCTACGACGTAGCTGGATGACGCGCATGACATGTTATGAGAATAAGTTATTAATTTCATAAAACCAAATTAATGGAGCAGCTTTTACGGTAAAAAAATGTTTATTTATAGTTAAACTAATGAGTATGTTTATTGAGTGAGGCACAAACACAAAAATGCCAAAGTTGGTCCAATCTTTGACCATTTGTATTTACGGCAGAATACAAAATTCAGGAAAACAAAACACCGTTTTGCATGACGTATATGTGTTAAATTCATACAAAACAGTGTTAACGTTTTTACGTCATTAAAAGTTTTGGAAGTCTATTGTTCGACTTTTGTTTCAGTTAGCCTAAAAGCGGCGCAACACGAGCCAGTTTTTGAGTTTGTTGAAAAATAATTCGACCAAAAGCTCAATTAGCTCTGTTTGCTCAGCCTTTTAAAGTATGAGTAAGTAGTATGAGTGAGTAGTCGAAATAAGGCCACGTGTTTTTAAAATATTGTGTACTAGGACACCAGGAATCAATTGGAGTTGTTAGAATCTGGGTTTGGGGGTAGGTTTCGATTTACAGCGAGTGACATAAATTATGTGACACAAGCTTCAGCCAGCGGCATTGCCCGCGTGATCCCTAGTAAACATATTCCCGGGATAAAAAACCTATGTGCTATTCCAGACTATAATCTATCTCTGTTCTTAATTTCATCCAGATCTGTTTAGCTGTTCTGATGTGAAGAGCAACAAACATCCATCCATCCTCACAAACTATCGCATTTATAATTATTAGGAAGTAGGATTTTATTTTCTTTCACTCAATACTAGCGGCTCCTTTGTCTGTGTCACGGTCGTCTGTTGCACCTGTGCACGCCCATTCAGTCTCGGGGTGAGTATGAATGGGCGTGATGTATGTAAAGTTGTGTCTATTCAATATTGGCGAACTCCAGTTGAATCATGGCGCCCTAGTATTTGATGTTTTATGCCACGTGGCTTGGAAGTCGTCTCTGTTCATTCTGCATAAAAAATGATCTTTTGTGAAGCAGTTTGGCACACAAAAGATCATTTAGTAGAACACTGTCAGTGTTTTAGTCGAACACTGTGTACTATTATTTCCAGCTATGAAGACATGGATTTTTCTCGAAGCCTATCAGTTTTCCGCAAAAGCTTTAATGGGTGCTTCATTGAATATGTTAGAAAGTAGAATTAAAGCTAATGGCGATGACAGTGACAGCGGAAGTGGGGGGTCGGAGGTGTCATTAGGTTTGAAACGACCTACTGTCGGTATCTCATTGTAACTAAAAATGTGAATGACTAAGTTGCTCTCCAGTGTTTACCTGAGCTCTGGTGATGTTTTTCAAAACCTTCAGTTTTCAACTAAAGCTTATTTAGCAGATTTAAAAGAAGGAGTTTCTGGATTCGGAGATTGACTTTTCACTATCAATGAAGAAGGATGAACAGGGTCTTCACAAGAACAGGAGTTCTCATCACCCAATGTTGAACAAATTATACAGGGGTGTAATATAGAACACCCATATTTTTATACAAACAGGTTTTTCAAGTTAACATGTTTTTGTTTAAATTAGGAGCTTGTGGCTAAATAATAACGCACGGGTCGATCTTTAAGGTTAAGCAACGCTTGCCAAGGTTGGTCTGTGGATGGGTGACCATCTTAATATCCCGAGTTTCCTCCATGCCTCAGAAAGCACGTTAAGCCGTTGGTCCCGGCTGTCATTTGTAGATCTTTGGCAGTCGTTACGGATTGTCAGAAACCAGTAAATCTGACTCCAGTCTTGCCATGAACTACTGTGTTACCCAGTTAATGGGTTGTGGAGGTCTGGTATGCAGCCGCTCCACATAAAACACTGGTATTCAGCTGAATCCGGTTTGACTGGAAGCCGACCCCAATATAGTTGGGAAAAGGCAGGCAGATGATGATGATGTTGATGATGATGTTTTTGTTAATATTACAAAAGGCCACCTGTTTCTGTATTCTTTCTGTGTTGGTTTTAGCTTTCATGTGAAATGTAAAATATGGTTCAATGAAAATCCAAGAACCTAGCGTAACGAACTCATAATTTAAAGTAGGTAAATAAAAAACGTAAGATTATTTTTTCGCTTGTTAGTTGTACCTTATACTAACAGTATAACTCAAAAACTGACCAAGTGCGAGTTGGACTCGTACACGAAGGGTTCCGTACCATAAACCTTTATTTTTATTATTTGTTGTTATAGCGGCAATAGATTAGAAAAAATACTATCACTACGAACAAATAACCCTTTAATTAAACAAAATTATAAAATATATGAAAAGACTTTAAAAAGAATTGTAAACAAGGCTCAAAAACCACAGTATATAAATAAATTATAAAAATCTAACAATAACGTAAAAACGATGTGGAAAATTATAAACGAAAGAAACGAATAAAAACGTAAAAAAAACCAAAAGCAACATATCACTACACATAAATGACAATGTTGTCACGGAACCTAAACAAATTGCAAATAATTATGTTTAATGATTTCTTTGCATCTATCGGAGCAGGGAATGCCCAATCCCCCGGTAAGTTGCCGCGAGGAACTTCAACTTTTAACCCCACAGAAAATACCATGTTCCTTAGCGCAGTAGATCCTGCTGAAATAAATATATTGTTAAAAAGTCTCAAAAATAAAAACAGCTATGGAATAGGTGAACTACCACCAATCCTAGTAAAACAGTGCGCAAACGAGCTTACCCTACCATTTTACTTGCTAGTCAATCAGTCTTTTGAAGAAGGAAGATTTCCGGACTACTTAAAGAAAGCTATAATCAAACCAGTTCACAAAAAAGACTTAAAAACCGACCCTACAAATTACCGTCCTATAGCACTCTTACCTACCGCCTCCAAGATATTTGAGAAAGCTATGTGCAATCGTGTCTATAATTCGTTTTGCTAAAAATACAAAATTTTCAACGAATCTCAGACCGGTTTCCGGAAAAATCGCTCTACCGTCCTAGCAGTATATAAATTTATCCAGGAAGCCATTAATATAATTAATTAAAAAAAGTATGCTGTAGGTATACTGCTGGATATGACGATAGCTTACGACAAAGTACAATATGATATCTTACTTAATAAGTTGCACGGAATAGGGATCCGCGGAAAAACTCACGAATGGTTTAAATCATATTTGGAAAATAGAGAACACCAAGTCGAAGTTGAATACTACAATAAACACACCAAGGAAATACAACATATTCGGTCAGACAGTAAACAAATGAACGCCTCAATTCCCCAAGGGAGTGTAATTGGATGTCTCCTATTTATCATCTATATAAACGACCTCCCAAAAATCATTAATGAGTCATGTGTTCTATTTGCTGACGATATCTCAGTTCTAACCTCATGCCAAAACAATAATAACATAACTGAAAAACTTACAGAAATTCTAAACAAAATAACAACTTGGATGACAGAACACAACCTTGAGCTTAATTTTAATAAAACCAAAATCATGTCTTTCCACCCTCGTCAAAAAAGCCCCTTAGATATAAAATTCATTTATAATGACACAAGTATATATAATTCTTGAACTGTTTCATTTATAATGAAACAGTTCAAGAATTCACCCTACTCGGTCTATCTATAGATACAAATTTGAATTGGAAATCTCATATCAAAATAATTAGATCCAAACTATCAAAATATGCTTATGCCCTTCGAGAAATAAAAAAAATAATGGCGTTATACTATAGGGAAACAGTACACACGCACCTACACTCTTCACACTGCAAAAACGACTGATTAGAATACTAGCTAACATAGATGACACAGACAGCTGCAAACCACATTTCCAAGAGCATAAACTTCTAACCCTTCCCTCTATATATATCTTGGAAATGTGCAAATTCGTAAGAAACAACCAACAATTATACACTACACGAGAAGACATACAAACTAAATTTACACTACGACACAAAAATAGGTTAAACCTACCCGGTTCTAAGCTCAAAATACACTCAACAAACGCTTTAGTAATGTCAATAAAAATTTACAATAAATTACCTGAAACAATTAAAAATGAAAAAAAAATATACAACATTTGTCAATAAATTGAAACATTTTATAATTTTAAAATGTTACTATACTGTTAACGAGTATATATTGAGTATTGAGTACTGAAATACACACAATCTGTGAAATTTTCAACTCTCTACCTATTAAGGTTCTTGAGATACAGCCCGCTGACAGACAGACGGATGGACAGAAGGACGGACGGACGGAAGGAAGGACGGACGGACGGACGGACGGACAGCGGGGGCTTAGTAATAGGGTTCCGTTGGGTACCCACCCTTTGGGTACGGAAACCTAAAAACTACTTGGCAAAGTCAATAAAACTAAAATTAAGGATTTATACAGTAGAACGGAGGAAATCGATTTCCTTTGAAAATATCAATATATGTATATAAAATTCTTCCGTTACTGACTGATTGAGTAACTGAGTGACTGACAGACAACGTACAGCCGAAACTACTGGTCGAAGAAAGCTGAAATTTGGCATGAAGGTTTCATTGGGAATGTGGGAAGACTAAGAGAGGAAATTCTTACGGGAGCGGGAAAAGAACGGGAAATAATATGCGCTACGAATTTGCAAAAACTAGTCGGTGATAAAAAAAAACAAACTAGACACACCGTATAAAGCCAGGGTGTTTCGTAACATTTTACACTAGGGCATCAGGAGTTCAATGTAGTTACTTTGATAAGTAAATACGCACACATATACCTACATTGCAAGGTCACACTGCACATAGACGAATACTTTGCTTTTTTTACGATAGCACAGGGACTTTTTCAACTGAAATAAGGAGATTTCAATAAGAAAATGCTCATTATTATATTAAACCTCAAGAAAAGAGTTCATTACCAAGAACACTATAAGCTGCATTCTAGGAATTTTTGTAACTTCCTTAGCTGTATATTACTCAAGAAGCAGGGAGTCGCGTATGTAAGGGTCGCGGGGATCCGTTAGATCTATGCGACCTATGACCTATGTCGCTCAGACAGATTCACAAAGTGTTTCGTCCATACTGCTGTGGTAAGCTCGAAGGAGGCAATAAAAATAAGTTAACATCCAATGATCGAATCCAAATAGCAGTTTCTTATTTAAAACATTTTATGAAAACCCTTAAGGAATTTTTCCCTATGTTTATTATAGTTTAATATATGAGACTAACTCTGTTTTTTAGGAATTATAGCAAACTTTCCCTACGTTAGTTTATAAAGAAAACCAGGTATGTGTGTTTACAAAACTTCAATATTCTCGAAACTGATTTATACTAAAAAAATTTATGGCGGCAATACGTCATTTAGTACTTTATAAAAATGCAAACATATGTAAACTGAATAAAACTTTTTAATAATTGGGTACTTTCCAAGATAAAAAATCATAATTTAACTTAGACCCTCGATTATGCCATTTAAAAACGTTAAATATTGATAAAGATAAAGCGCATCAAAGTTCAAGAGTGGGCGGGGGGGGGGGGGGGGCTGGTGGCGTCGCATTATAGTAAACAGTGTTGAAATGTGACGTCATGCGAGTTTTCAGCGCACTGTATCGTTGTTATTTTTTGCTAACGTGAAAACAGAAAATACGTGTCCAATTTTTGGAAATCTATCTGAAGGACTAATTAGATTTTTTCAGGATAGTGGGTACCCAATTGTTTAGTGAATTAAGTCTTGGGCTGATGAGCAAAAATAAATGTCTAGTAATTTTGCTGAAATCCGGTTTGAGATAGCCACAAAAACGGTAACGTCACGTAATGAAGCGGTACCGTTACCAGGATATCAAAGTTGACCGGAGTACTTGTTGCAACAGATGAGTCAAGAGAAATAAACGAATTTTTCAATTTGGTATTCGAAGCTTGAGAAATGGGAGGTACCGTACCGTCCGTCGTGGGTAAAAAATATATGCCTTTCGATTTGATTTTGATTTCACATACAATAATCACTAGTTAAAATTGGCAATGTGAGTACGAATTCCACTATTTTCAAGCAACTTTTCAGTCGCAAACTGTCAAACAAGCCTCATGTTCTGTACATTTGAATTCTGTATTGATGTCGTTTGATTGCGCTCCATCAAAATGTTCAGTTACTGTTGAACGGCACAACACTTGCTACTTTCTGTACTCCTAATATTTGAGGCGTCAAAACACGTGGCCTTAAAGCTCGTGGAACTTGCACATTTTCAGTTTACCTGTGGATGTAATACAACTGTACAGTCTGTGACCAACATTATCTAACCCACTTGACTATTACTTGCTAATAGTCAAGTGGGTCAGATAATGTTGGTCATAGTCCCTACCTAATTAGGTAAACCAGAAAAGGTTTAGGTTTAAAGATGAGGTTGTTCTGGTTGGTAAACAAGAACCACCTCATCTTTTCTGCAAAACGTTAAATATTAATAATCGAATTTAAATAGTTTTCATATCTTATAGTAAAGGGTGCAGCTAGCATAGGTACTTACATTGATTTTTCCAGCTTTGACGTTTTAAACAGACTACGTCTCTACGAGATTGCTACGAAATGCTACAACGTAGCTGGATGACGCGCATGACATGTTACGAGAATAAGTTGGTAATTTCATAAAACAAAATTAATGGACCAGTTTTTAGGGTGAAAATTGTTAATTTATATTTGAACTGGTGAGTATGTTTATTGAGTGAGGCACAAACATAAAAATGCCAAAGTTAAATTCATACAAAATGGTGTTTTCGTATTTCCTTCACTAAACGTATTGGAAGTCTATTTATTGTTTAACTTTTGTTTCAGTTAGCCTAAAAGCGGCGCAACAGGAGCCAGTTTTTTGTTGTCAGTTGAAAAATAATTCGACCAAAAAGTTCAATTAGCTCTGTTGCTTTTAAAGTATGAGTAGTCGCAAAAAGGCCACGTGTTTTAAAATATTGAGTACTAGGACACCAGGAATGTGCTTGAATGTGGGTTTGGGTGGGTTGCGACTTACAGTGAGTGACATAAATTATGTGGCACAAGCTTCAACCAGCGGCTTTGCCCTCGTAATCCCTAGGAAACATACACCCTGGATAAAAACGTATGTGGTATTCCAGACTATAATCTATCTCTGTTCCAAATTTCATCCAGATCAGTTTAGCCGTTCTGACGTGAAGAGTAACATCCATCCATCCATTCTCACTAACTATCACATTTATAATTTAGTAGGAAGCCTACTTTAACGATTGCTCGTTGTAAAGCATTCAAATATTTGATTCAAATGATTTTTTTATAACAGAATTAAGTTTGTGTAAAAATGTTACGAAACTATTGCTAGTGTACAATAAAGTATATTCTATCTATATTTTTAATAGTAAATAATTATTTTAATCAAGAAGTAATAGTCATGATATTTTTAATACTAAAAAAAAATTGTAAAACCCATATCCATCAAAATCAACATGGTAAACAAGGGACTGTGGTGTGTCTGTCTGTGTGCCTGATACTCATTACTAACGGGGGATTCCTGTCTGTGTCAAGGTCGTCTGTTGCACCTGTCCACGCCCATTCAGACTCGGGGTGAGTTTGAATGGGTGTGGGTAAAATGTTGTGTCTGTTCAATATTGGCGAACTCCAGTTGACTCATGGCGTCCCAGTATTTGATATTTAATACCACATGGCTTGGGAGCCGTCTCTGCTCATTCTGAACACAAAATAATGTTTTGTATAGCAGTTTGGCATAAATTAACACTGTGTACTATTTATTATTTCCAGCTTTGAAAGACATGCTGACTCTTGAGAAACTTGGATTTTCTCGAAGCCTCATTGTTGAAAGTAGGTCCTGCGGGGAATACATAGGATAATGAGAAACTTAAATAAAACCGGAAGCAGCGGTGACAGTGGAAGTGGGGGTTCGGAGGTGTCATTAGGTCTGAAACGACCTACTGTCGTTACTTGCTGTAACTTAAAATCTGTATAGCTTAATAGCTCCCCAGTGTTTACCTGAGCTCTGGTGGTGTCTTTCACAACCCACTCAGTTTTCAACTAACGCATATTTAGCCAACATAAAAAAAGGAGGTTTTGTAGATCGGGACCCGCTCTTCACTGAAAGTGATAAAGTCATGCTTACCGAAATAAATAAATGCAGTAACAAGATTTCGATCTATCTCTTTCCTTGTTCCTATTTTTTTAATCTTCTGTGAATTAGCAACGACACTTGTAAGCTAGCGGAGCCAATGTAATTTTCGTGCATTCTTTGATGAGCTTATTATAAACTCTTGACGTTTTATACGTTTCCTGAAGACGTGGCGCAACTCTTGAATTCTCATGGTCGTGGCCTCATAGGAGCACTTCTTTGAGCGTGAAAAGATCATTGTTTCCGAAATAAATAAATAAATAATAAATAATAAATTTTATTGAAATAACAAGTTCACAAAAAGTGTACATATGGTTCAGTAGTAGGTATATATTAGTCTAGGCCTATAATAGAATTATAATAATTTGGAAATATACTATGGTAGGTACTGCAAAATTTTAATATTACAGTCATAAATAGAACTCTAAAGGTAATGTAGTGCGTTACCTGATCTAGGTTTATATAAACCTGTGTTTCAGGCCATCTCCTCTACGAAAGTACATATTCAATCAATGAATTAAATTAACATAATGTTCAATATCTAAGCTATACAATAGTTTGCGAAACCTTATTACAAACTAGGCTTATGGGAAATGTTTATATTATATATATAACTAAAATTATCATAAAATGATAGATATTAAATTAGAGTAATTACAGTATAGTCAGCTGCTTAGGTTAACACGTCTAGTAGTTTTTCCGTGTCCGAGTAATTTAGTTTTGCTAAATAATCAAATAACATTATGTAACACCTATTATAACTTACTTATATATCTTAAGCAATTTATTAAATTTATTATATAAGAAAGGTCCTAGAAATAAATAAAATCTTTTTGAGAAAGCATGTTTAGTCTGAGGGTTCGTGCAGACCAGATCCTTTCTTCTCTTGTCTGAAGGCACAGGTTTAAAATCTAGTTCAGTGTGCTGCAGTAAAACTATACTTAGAACAAAAAGTTGTCGAACTGTTAGGACGTTGCATGCCATATAAAGCTGGTGTGTAGGAAATCTGAACGGGCGACGTGTAGCGACTTTTAGAATTGCTCTTTGAGCACGTTCTAGCAGTATTAAAGTTGATTTTGCGGCCCCACCCCAAGAAGTTATGCAGTATGCAAGAATAGATTGACACAAAGCCAAATAAACCTGTTTAATTAGTTTGTAGTCGGCTATGTCCCGTAAATTCTTAAAAATATATATTAACTTACGCACTCTAGTGCATAATAAATCGATGTGTTTACGGAAATTTAGGTTTGTGTCAATCGTGACGCCGAGGTATTTGATGTGGTCAGCTTTAGTTAAAGTAGGACAAGTGCATGTTCTGTCACCGTTTGTGTTACAATTGTGCGCGCGAATGTTTTGGTTAGTAAGCATCGTGTTAGTATTTCTCATTGAAAATAGAATACATTTGGTTTTATCTGGATTTAACGTTAATAGATTATTATGTAGCCAATTACACACAATATTAAAGCCATTCTGAGCAAGTTCATACATATCAGTTCTTAATTTACCTGAGAACAGTAGAGCTGTGTCATCCGCATATGACATAATTAAACCATTTTGAAGTTGTAAGCGGCAAAGGTCATTTATATATATTAAAAATAATGTGGGCCCCAAAATACTGCCTTGTGGGATTCCATAGTTACTATTTTTAAGTTCAGAGCTCGTGTACTCACCGATTTTAAAAGACTGGCAACGGTCGCTAAGATAGTCCGCTAACAATTTTAACTGAGCTCCTCTTATGCCAATTTTTTCCAACTTGAGTAATAGAAGAGAACAAGAAATAGTGTCAAAAGCCTTGGCAAGGTCTAAAAAGATCCCGATGGTATGCATGCCATCATCGAAATTTTTACTTATAAAATTTGTCAATTTGTGTACTGCTTGACTCGTTGATCTTTTAGGCCTAAAACCAAATTGTTGATCTGACAGTAAATTGTTATTTTCAAGATATTTTACTAGTCTGTTGTTAATGATTCTTTCCAAAATCTTTGAAAGTCCCGTTAGTACTGAAATAGGTCTATAGTTAGTAACACAGGTTTTATCTCCGGATTTGAAAACGGGGGTGACTACTGCTTTTTTTAGCAATTTTGGGAATATTCTTTGGGTTAAAAAGGTTAATATCTGAAAAATGTGAGTTAGTGGAGGGGCAATTTGATATTTAAGTTTTTTAAGTACAAAATTAGGAATGTCATCCCAACCGACGGCGCAGACGTCCTTTAACCTGTCTATTATACCTATCACTTCACTCACGTCCGTATCTAATAGTACAAAAGAGTTCAGTGTAGTATGAGGCATAGATGGACTTTGAAAAGAAGACATTCTGTGCGATAGGTTTTTTTCTGCCAGATTTTTCCCAACGTTAATAAAGTAATTGTTTGCTTTATTTGTCGCTGCGGATGGGTTAAGGTCGGTTATTAAAAGATCGAGCGGAGGCTCTGAGTCTTTGGATCTAAATGTGTTACTTTTAATAAATTTCCAGATAAGCTTATTATTTTTCCCTGCCTTCTGTAGTTGATCTTTCTCGTATTGCTTTTTTAGTTTTTTCAACAGATTGTTGCAGAAATTTCTATATCGCTTATAAGTGACTAATAGTATTTCATTTTCAGGGGAAAGTTTACATTTTTGGTGTAGTCGGTCTCTATGTCTGATACAGCGAACAAGTCCGGGCGGAATCCATGGTTTAATGTTATTGTACTTTCTAGGTATTACTTTTGTTAAAGTGTTGTTCTTAATCGCATATTGGAACAAATCAATGAAACATTGTAATGAAATATTTGGGTCACTCAAACTATAAACTGGGTCGAAATTAATTGCTCGTATGTCATTTTCAAGATTAGTCATGTTGACTTTAGAATAGCTGCGCATGCAATTTTTTCTAGGTGAAGGTATTTGCAATGTTAGTAAAACAGCTTGATGGTCAGTAAGTGACGTATTAGTAACTAGTGTTATGGACGGCGCTTTTGACTTTATAATGATATGGTCGAGGCATGAGCCGCTCTGGTGCGTTGGGTAATAATAAGCTGGTAGAAGTCCATGAAATGTGCAGATGTTCAGATAGTTATGTGCATGAGTATCAATTTTCCCGGAAGCAATGTTGATGTTAATGTCTCCTAAAAGTATTATATTTTTAAAAGATGATATTATATCCAAGTTTATGTTAAGCGAGTCAAGAAATCTGTCAATATTTTGAGATGGTGGTCTATAAATGGCCATAAATACCGTATCGGGGGAAGTTTTAACTAACAAACAGTTACAGTCTTGAAATAAGGGTTCCTCTACCACTGCTTCTAAATTATTTTTTATGTACACAACTAGTCCACTATTTTGATTAATGTGGCTATTGGTTTTGTGTAAGTTGTAGCCTTCTAGCGATGGTATATTCGTTGTTTGTTCGGAGAGCCAACATTCTGTTAACACAATAATGTCACAGCTTATTTCAAGATTCTGTAATAGTACTTCAAGGCCGTTAAAATTACGGTTTATACTACGAATATTTTGTGTGAGCACTGTTAACATTTTCTTACCTATGTGAAGAATATTTTTGCACTCCTCAAGATTACCAATTCTTGCTTCGGACACTGAAAAACTATCTAGATCACTGATTAGCTGATTAGTCATAATACTAAAACTAACTTATCTACTTTTTATGTGCGAATTTATAAAAATATTTGGTGGCGCTCTTAGGCGCCTTCATAGTCTATGGAATTAATATAATTGTCCTCAGCGAATTTTCGTGCTGGGCAATTCACGTCACCAGTTGGGTGATCATGTTTCCGCTTAAAACGTTTGCACGTTGCACACTGAGGAGGAGAAGTTTTGTTGCTGCAATCTTTGAACGAGTGTCCCGTCTCACCACAGAGGTTACATGTTGGAGACGTTTCGCGGCAAAACTTGGCTGCGTGACCGAACTGCTGGCAGTTGAAGCACCTGGTCACCAATGTAAAATCTCTAACTGGACATGATGTCCAATTTATAAAATGGCCTTGGTTCACCAGTATTTTCCTGATGCTGAGAGGGACTTCAACTATATAATTACATGTTGGGCGATCTTTCTTTCCGGACTTATGGCTCATTTTTATTGTGTCTAAAAAGGCTTCTCGAGTAGTTTTCGGCAATTTTTCAGACAGGTTTTGCTCATAAACGCAATCCAACACCTCCTTTTCACTGAGAGCTACGGGGACACCAATTATTGCTATCCTGGGGCGGCGTTTTGACGGTTCTTCAATTTTAAGGCCTGACGAGACCAGTTTCTCCGAACTTTTTAATTTAGCAATGTCGTCTTTGCTATCCGTGCTAATAATAACGCCTCCATTCCTAATTTTTCTTAGGCTACGGACTCGAAGTTTTAGTTCCTCCGGCGAGATAATTTTTTGTACGAGTGTTTTTGTATCGTCACTTGAATGTTTCTTATCGGTAGGATAGATGGCAACGGAACTAAAATTAGCTGGGCGAATAAAATTATCTGTACCCTTTTTAACCATATTGGCATAAGAACTAGGGTCTGGTTGCGTTATCTTTTTATCAACGACCTCTTTGAATTGGTGCAGAGTGTTTGCAACGACCTGCTGTTCTTGAAGGAACTGGATAGTGCTGTAGGCCTGAATAGATTTTTGTTTCAGGGATTGGTATAGGACAGCCATTTGAGATGTCCCATGTGCGACTTTTCTACAAAGATTGGTGACGCGGAGCTTCTGGTCAGAGTTCATTTTTCCTTCGGCAACAGTAGAGCAAACTTCATTTAAACAGGTCTCTATGGATCCTAACCATTTCTGGATCTCCGGCGTAGCGATGACATCAGCCAGTAAGTTATCCTCCGTGGATGGGGGGGGGTTCCGTTTCAACTGGTTGGTTTTGGTCAGAGGTTGATGGAGGAGGAGGTGGACTTCGCCGCATTAGTTGGCTACGACCAAAGGGGCTAAACCCTTGGTTAGACATAACTACCACAGCACTATTTTTGTGTATAAAAGTAATTAGTTCATCGTGCACTGTGAAAAAGTTGTAACTTGCAAAATTAACACGCGCGACACACTTTACTCATTAAGACTGAGTCCACAAGTTTTTATGTTAAGTAATATTTGTAATTATTTAGAGGCAATTCATGACAAATAACACAAAACATGTCCGCTTAGAATCGCGGCTCGAGAATTCCTCAATAAATACAACTTTAGAGTAATTCTGCAGTTGATAATCGGTAAAGGAATAAAAAACGGTAAATCGGAAACCCGGTTTCCGGTATGCAATTAAATCGGTCAAAATGAAGTTGCATATTTTTAAAGCGCTAATATTATTCTGAAGCAAAATTGAAGTCAAATATTATGTAGTGCATCCTTTGATCGTTGGCTCTTGACGTCTTCTGTCAGTCCACGTCTCTACGAGATTGCTACGAAATGCTACGACGTAGCTGGATGACGCGCATGACATGTTATGAGAATAAGTTATTAATTTCATAAAACCAAATTAATGGAGCAGCGTTTACGGTAAAAAAATGTTTACTTATAGTTGAACTGGTGAGTATGTTTATTGAGTGAGGCACAAACACAAAAATGCCAAAGTTGGTCCAAACTTTGACCATTTATATTTACGGCAGGATACAAAATTCAGGAAAACAAAATACCGTTTTGCATGTATATGTGCTTAAATTCATACAAAACAGTGTTTTCGTTTTTCCGTCATTAAAAGTTTTGTAAGTCTATTGTTCGACTTTTGTTTCAGTTAGCCTAAAAGCGGCGCAACAGGAGCCAGTTTTTGAGTTTGTTGAAAAATAATTCGACCAAAAGCTCAATTAGCTCTGGTTACTCGGGCCTTTTAAAGTATGAGTAAGTAGTATGAGTCGCAATAAGGCCACGTGTTTTTAAAATATTGAGTACCAGGACAGACTATAATCTATCTCTTTTCTTAATTTCATCCAGATCTGTTTAGCCGTTCTGATGTGCAGAGCAACAGACATCAATCCATGCTCACAAACTATCGCATTTATAATTTAGTAGGAAGTAGAATTTTATTTTCTGTCACTCAACACTAGCGGTTCCTTTGTCTGTGTCACGGTCGTCTGTTGCACCTGTCCACGCCCATTCAGTCTCGGGGTGAGTATGAATGGGCGTGATGTAGGTAAAGTTGTGTCTATTCAATATTGGCGAACTCTAGTTGAATCATGTCGCCCTAGTACTTGATGTTTTATACCACGTGGCTTGGAAGTCGTCTCTCTGCACACAAAATGATCTTTTGTGTAGCAGTTTGGCACACAAAAGATCATTTAGTAGAACACTGTCAGTGTTTTAGTCGAACACTGTGTACTATTATTTCCAGCTATGAAAGACATGCTGAACTTGGATGAGAGACTTGGATTTTTCTCGAAGCCTATCAGTTTTCCGCAAAAGCTTTAATGGGTGCTTCATTGAATATGTTAGAAAGTAGAATTAAAACCTAATGGCGGTGACAGTGACAGAGGGAGTGGAGGTAAGAGGTGTCATTAGGTTTGAAACGACCTGCTGTCGGTATCTCATTGTAACTAAAATGTGAATGGCTAAGTTGCTCTCCAGTGTTTACCTGAGCTCTGGTGGTGTTTTCCAAAACCTTCAGTTTTCAACTAACGCTTATTTAGCAGATTTCAAAAAAGGAGTTTCTGTATTCGGACAGTGACTTTTTCACTATCAATGAAGATGGATGAACGGGGTCTTCACAAGAACAGGAGTTCTCATCACCTATCAATGTTGAACAAATTATATAGGGGTGTAATATAAAACACCCCCCATATTATTATTTTTGTACAAACAGGTTTTTCAAGTTAACATGTTTTTGCTATATTATATTACAAAAGGCCACCTGTTTCTGTAACTAGCGTTTGGGTAAGGAATAACGGGCCATATTAAAACGTTAGTTTATTTTGGGCCGGCTATGTTAGCCGGTTATCTCGCTCCGTTGCACCACGTGAATTTTAAACCCACTAAGAACAATATATTACCTTTAATTTATTCATGTAATTATTGGTTTTAGATATCATGTGAAATGAAAAATATGGTTCAATTCAAATCCCAGAACCTAGCGTGACGAACTCATAATTTAAAGTAGGTAAATAATAAAAGGAAAGATTATTTTTTTGCTTGTTAGTTGTACCTTATAACAACATAACTCAAAAGCCGACCAAGTGAGAGTTGGACTCGCACACGAAGTGTCCCGTACCATAAACCTTTATTTTTTATTATTTGTTGTTATAGCGGCAATAGAAATACACAATCTGTGAAAATTTCAACTCTCTACCTAATAGGTAGAGAGTTGAAATTTCTTCGGTTCTTGAGATACAGCCCACTGACAGACAGACAGACGGACGGACGGACGGACGACAGTACAGGGACTTTTTCAACTGAAATAAGGAGATTTCAATAAGAAAATGCTCATTATTATATTAAACCTCAAGGAAAGAGATGATCACCAAGAACACTACAAGCTGCATTTTAGGAAGATTTTGTAACTGAGAAATATGTCAGGAGCAGGTACTTAGTCAGCTGGAAGCGGAATAAAACAAGGTAACGTCTCGATAGCACAGAGTATATTCGCAGACTAGCGCGGCGGCGGTGACAATAACAAATTGTAGTTAATAACCTACTACCCACTTAGTCTAATTCTCAACATACATCACACCTCCCTTCTTAAATTACAATAGTTTCATCAATACATTAAGATTTATTATTCAAGTACATTGGAATCGAATAACCGGTTTACGTGTTCGCTTTGGGTACTCTGCTTGCTGCTGATCTGATAAACCAGGTGATTGATTAGATGGCTGATCAGAATCAACACCTCCTACTTCATCGTTTATTGTTTGTTTCGACTTATTTCCCTCAACCACATTCTCATCACTGCGGTCTTCCTCATTCTTCCTCGACTTTAATGAGTTATCCTCAGCCTGCGCTACGGAGCTCTCACCCTCCATCGTTCCCTCTTCTTCAGTGTTCGGTCCACCAACCGATACTCGAGATCTGCGCCGTATCTGATCAACGTGTCTTTTAATGAATTGACCGTTATCCCTTGCTATTATATACCGACGGGCACTATCCACGTTTGTAATCGAACCCTTTACCCATTTATTTGAGGAATTGTAATCCCTCATCCAAACGGGATCGCCCTCGTTGAACGATCGCAAAACCCCACCTGATGAATCGATTTGTCTCTGCTGCGCATCCTGCACTCTGGTACCTACTGATCGTTCCGTTCGTAACAAATCCAACCTGGACCGTAGTGTTCGTTTCTGTAACAACATAGCGGGTGTCTCACCAGTTGTGCTGTGCGCTGTGTTTCTGTGTGCTAGTAAGAATGATTGTAAAGCTGTGTCTACATCCACGCGATCCCTAATAGCCTTTTTGATAGTGCGTTTGCATATGTTAACTGCATTTTCTGCTGCTCCGTTTGACGACGGATGATAAGCAGGCGAAAAATACTGCCTAATTCCATTTTTTATTAGAAAATTTTTAAATTCTGTACTGGTGAAGGGTGGTCCCTGATCTGATACCAACTGTTCCGGTAAACCAAACCTCGCAAAAGTCGAACGTAACACTTTAATAACATTTGACGCGTTAGTTCGTGACATTTCAAATATTTCTAGCCATTTTGAAGATGAATCTATCAATACCAGAAATGTCATACCTCGATATGGGCCCAAAAAATCGATGTGAAGTCTAGTCCACGGTTGGTTATAATACGGCCATGGTTGGATGATAGATCGCGGCGGCGCGTTCGCTTCCGCCGCACATGTCTCACAGCTTTTACCTAAGTCCTCGATATCTTTATCGATGTTAGGCCACCAGACATAACTCCTAGCCACACTTTTCATCTTTACGATACCCATGTGACTGCTATGCAATTGTTGTAATATGTGCCCTTGTAATGCCTGTGGAATTACCATGCGATAGCCCCACATTATACACCCACATTCTATATATAATTCGTTTTTCCTTGCATAGAATGGTTTAATCTCTTCACTACTGGGACTAACTGACGGCCAACCTGAATGTATGTATAACATCACCCTACTAAGCACCTTATCCTTGGATGTCACACGCTTGATATCACTGCTAGTGACGGGTAAGAAATTTTCTACAAAGTTAACATAAGTACTTTCTCTTTTTGACTTATCAGCGCAATTATTCTTACATGGCAGGCGTGACAAAGCATCTGCACTGTTCTTACTAGAAATTATGTACTCAATCTTGTAATTGTAACCCGACAGTAGTACCGCCCACCGCTGTAGCTGTGAGGCAGCCATCACCGGTATACCCGTTTTATCACCAAAAATATATGTTAAAGGTTTATGATCAGTTCGTAGTGTAAAGTGACGACCGTAAAGGTATTGATGAAACTTTCGAATACCGAATATAATTCCAAGAGCCTCCCTATCTATTTGCGCATACGCTCGCTCAGTTGGTGTAAGCGACCGCGATGCATACGCCACCGGCCGCTCGCCGTCCGCCGTAACATGTGATATTACCGCGCCCACACCCACGCTACTCGCATCCGTGGTCAAAATCAGCGGTAGCTCCGGATTATAATGCACTAGTACTTGACCATCCGATAAAAGGCGCTTCACTCTTGTGAATGCCCTTTGGCAATCCGCATTCCAATTATACTTAGCGCCTGACTTTAGGAGATTATATAACGGCGCAAGAACTGTACTAATATTTTTAATAAATTTCGCATAATACATAACTAGACCTATAAACGCTCGTAACTCGGTGATATTGGTAGGCGCCGGCGTCTCCATCACCGCCTGAACTTTCTCCGGGCACGTGTGCACGCCCTCCTTACTAATTACGTGACCCAAATAGGAAACAGACTTTGCAAAGAAAACGCATTTTTCTTTCTTCACTCTAAGTCCGTAGTCTTGCAAACGCTGAAAGACTTTATGCAAATTGCTTACATGATCGGCCTTCGTACTACCTGTCACGATTATATCATCTAAGAAAACACCTACACGCGGCATGTCAGCAAATAATTGTTCTATTCGCCTTTGAAAAATGGCCGGGCTAGACGCTAAACCATACACTAATCTGTTATACATGTATAAACCTTTATGGGTATTAATTACCGTGTATTTTTTTGTGTCATCGAGCTCAAATTGCGCGTATGCTTGAGACAAATCGATTTTACTGTAGTATTCACCCCCTCGGAGACGAAATAACAAATCTTCTACCCTAGGCAGCGGATAACGGTCAATTTCTATGACTTTGTTTAAGGTCAGTTTATAATCGGCACAAATACGAATACTACCGTCCTTCTTTACCACTGGAACTATCGGCGTAGCCCAGTCCGAACGCTCCACCGGGGTGAGAACTCCGTCGCGCACGAACTGCTCCAGTGCGCGCTCCACCGGCTCGCGCAGCGCGTACGCCAGCGGGCGCGCGCGCATGAACACCGGCCGCGCCCCCTCGCGCACGTGAATGCTCACTGCGCCGCCCGTGAAGCACCCGAGGCCCTCCGCGAACACGTTACAGTATATGGAACTGAAATAGGGTACATCGTATTCATTACTTTCCCACATTTTATGCACATCGTAACTTAAATCGGGTAGTTGTATCTTTAATGCCGCTATCCAATGTCGTCCTAAAAGTACAGTTTTTCCTTTTTCTATAACAAGTAATTCCAAAAATTCACTTCTATTCTTATACCGAACTAGCGGTTTTATTATACCTAACGGTTTATCAGTCTCACCCGTTTAATATCTCAATATTACTTTACATGGTTGTAGGGTAAGATCGTTGAATAGTCTATTGTAACACTCCCGACTAATACAAGACACTGCACTACCTGTGTCACATTCCATAGCAATGTCTTTATTATGTACATTCAGTGATATATAGATTGGTTTACAACTTGATATCGACAACCGACAAACATCAACAATAATTACCTCGTCACTGTCCGCCTCTTCGTCCTTGCCGGCGGTTTGCACGTCTACCTGATGCTGTCCCACCATATTAGGACACATACGTCGCAGGTGCCCTTGCTGGTTGCAAACCCTACACACGTAACTTGCGAACTTGCACGTCGATTCGTTGTGGTTAGCGCCACACACCCGGCATGGCCGCTGTGGCCGAGCTCGCTCCCCCGGCCGAGCTCGCTCACCCGGCACCGACATCACCGACTCGTGGCCCGCGCGCCGCTCCCGGAAATCACGTCGCTCGCGCACTTCGCGCCGCGCGACGCCCGGCTGCCAGCCGCGCTCCGCCCCGCCCGCTGCATGCCGTCTCGTCGTCATCGCTTGACACGTCACCGTCGTTGCGTCCGTTCCTGCTGACGATTTAGGCTCTTCCACTATAGCAGCGTCCTTCTCTGCTGATTCCATGCTGGCGGCTAGTTTATACGCCTTGGCAAAATCCAGTTTTGACTCTGCGAATAACCGTTGCCTAATATTCTCGCTCGCTATTCCGCACACCAATTGATCCCTCAAACTTTCTTCGAGCCAACTTCCGAACTCACAGGTCTTCGACATTTTCTTCAGCACCGCCACGTACTCGGATATGCTTTCCCCCGGTTTCTGTTTTCTATGCCTGAATTTATACCTCTCAGCGAGTTCACTAGGTTTAGGTTGTAAATGTTTACCCATGATTTCCGTTAATTGCTCAAACGTCTTCGTTTTTGGTTTATTCGGTGTACACAGATTGACCAGCAGCTCGTAACCCTCTGCCCCCATTACGGTTATTAACGTCGGTACATGTAAATCCTCCTGTATGTCGTTCACAACGAAGTATTGTTCTAACCGTTCGACATATAGATTCCAATCGTCTTTGTGGACGTTAAACTCGGCTATTTTTCCGATCGTCATCGTAAACGCCTTCAATATCACACGCGAACTGTTCACTTCTCGTCGCCACTGAGAAATATGTCAGGAGCAGGTACTTAGTCAGCTGGAAGCGGAATAAAACAAGGTAACGTCTCGATAGCACAGAGTATATTCGCAGACTAGCGCGGCGGCGGTGACAATAACAAATTGTAGTTAATAACCTACTACCCACTTAGTCTAATTCTCAACATACATCACAGTAACTTCCTTAGCTGTATATCACTCAAGAAGCAGAGAGTCGCGTATGTAAGGGTCGCGGGATCAGTTAGATCTATGCGACCTATGATGTCCAGTAGTGGACGTCTTTTCGTCTGATGATGTCGCTCAGACATTGATTGTCTATACTTCTGTGGTAAGTAAAGCTTGAAAAAGGTAATCAAATTAAATAAGCATTCAATGATCGAAGCCAAATAGTAGTTTTTTATTTAAAATATACCATGAAAAAAAACACCGACTCTCAAAAACAAAACACTACAAAGTATAAAATATAACTTTGATTTTGGAAGTCGCTGTTTTTGGTATTTTTTGGTTTTTTGACACCGACTTCCGAAATCAAAGTTATTTTATACTTTGTATTGTTTTGTTTTTGGACTTCGGTTTAATTTAATTGTAAAAAAAATCTTTCATTTTTCACCACAAATACAGCGTACCGGCGTGATGTAATGAACTGGTGTAAACAATCAACAGACATGCGATTTCAGAAACCCCGATCCATTTGCTATCATTGATTGAAGAGTTCCGTTGCTATTCAGGTTCATTCAGGGCCTGCCATTTGTCGTGGCTCGTCTTCCTAACGTTTAAACTGTCTCCCTTTATTTCTTTTGTCGTTTTGCATGTATGTGTTCATACAAAACGGTGTTTGCGTTTTTTCTTCATTAAAAGTTTTGGAAGTCTATTGTTCGACTTTTGTTTCAGTTAGCCTAAAAGCGGCGCAACAGGAGCCGGTTTTTGAGTTTGTTGAAAAATAATTCGACCAAAAGTTCAATTAGCTCTGGTTACTCGGGCCTTTTGAGGAGCTCGTGGCTAGATAATAACAGTCGCACGGGTCGTTCTTTAAGGTTAAGCAACGCTTGCCAAGGTTGGTCTGTGGATGGGTGACCATCTTATCATAACGAGTTTCCTCCGTGCTTCGGAAAGGACGTTAAGCCGTTGGTCCCAGCTGTCATTTGTTGATGGCAGTCGTTACGGATAGTAAGCCAGTTAATCTGACTCCAGTCTTGCCATGAAATACCGTGTTACCCAGTTAATGGGTTGTGGAGGTCTGGTAGGCAGCCGCTCCGCGTAAAATACTGGTATTCAGCTAAATCCGGTTTGACTGGAAGCCGACCTTTAGTTGGGAAAAGGCTAGGCAGATGATGGCAGATGACTCGGGCTTTTTAAAGTATGAGTATTAAGTAATAAGGCCACGAAAAATATTGAGTACTAGGACACCAGGAATCAATTGGAGTTGCTAGAATGTGGATTCGGGTGGGTTGCAACTTACAGCGAGTGATATAAATTATGTGACAGTGTGACAGACAGTGTGACCAGTTCAGCCGTTCTGACGTGAAGAGTAACATCCATCCATCCATTCTCACTAACTATCACGTTTATAATTTAGTAGGAAGCCTACTTTAACGATTACTCATTGTAAAACATTCAAATATTTGATTCAAATGATTTTTTTTATAACAGAATTAAGTTTGTATTAAAATGTTGTGGAACTATTCGTGGTGTACAATAAAGTACGAGTATGTTCTATCTATCTTTTTTAGTAGTCTAAAGAAGAAAGAGTCATGATATTTCAAGAAGTAAGAGATACTTTTTGTGCTCAATTAAAAAACGTTGTAAACCCATATCCATCAAATTTAAAATGGTAAGCAAGGGACCCTGGTGTGTCTGTCTGTGTGCCTGTTACTCAATACTAACGGGAGGATTCCTTTGTCCACGCCCATTCGGACTCGGGGTGAGTTTGAATGGGTGTGGCTTGGGTGTGGGTCAAGTTGTGTCTGTTCAATACTGGCGAACTCCACTTGAGTCATGGCGTCCCAGTATTTGACGTTTATTACCACGTGACTTGGGAGCCGTCTCTGTTAATTCTGCACACAAAATCTTTTGTATAGCAGTTTGGCATTAATTAACACTGTGTACTATTATTTCCTGTAATGTGTACTATTTGGTTACTAAAAAGCACGGTTACGGCGAGAAAAATGAAAGAGAATAGAGACTGGTATATTTTGCGCTCCAAAATAAATAAAATAAATAAATAAAACGGAAATCCGGAAACTCGGAAATCCCGGTTTCCGGTTCAGAAATGAATTTGGTTTAAATAAGTTGTGTATTTTTAAAGCGCTAACTAAGATTATTCTGAAGCAAGCAAAACCGAAGTAAAATATTATGAACTGTTGTGCATCCTTGGATCGTTGGCTCTTGACGTCTTCTGTCAGTCCACGTCTCTAAGAGATTGCTACGAAATGCTACGACGTAGCTGGATGACGCGCATGACATGTTACGAGAATAAGTTAGTAATTTCATAAAACCAAATTAGACCAGCTTTTAGGGTAAAAAATTGATTATTTATATTTCAACCGGTGAGTGTTTTAATTATAAACTGCTAAAATTAAGATTTTTATTTAGGTTCAATTTAAATAATGCTTATTTAGAACACTAATTAATTTACAAATACTTAACTAACATACAAAATTAATTAAAAATTATTGAGTGAAGAACAAACACAAAAATATTAATTTTTGTCCAAACTTTGTCCATTTAAATGAATGGCAGCATACAAACTTCGGGAAAAACAAAACACCGTTTAGCATGCATATGTGTGTAAATTCATACAAAACGATGTTTGCGTTTTTCCTTCATTAAAAGTTTTGGAAGTCTATTGTTCAACTTTTGTTCCAGTTAGTCTAAAAGCGGAACAACAGGAGCCGAGTTTTTAGTTTGTTGAAAAATTATTCGACCAAAAAATTCAACTAGCTTTGTTCGCTTGCACCTACCTCTATATGAGTGGTCGCAATAAAGCCATGTCTTTTAAAATATTGAGTACTAGGATATCAGGAATCTATTGGAGTTGCTAGAATGTAGGTTCGGGTGGGTTGCAACTTACAGCGAGTGACATAAATTAAATGACACTAGCTTCTGCCAGCGGTTTCGCCCGCGTGATCCCTAGGGATCATACTCCCGGGATAAAAGGCATATGTGCTATTTCAGACTATAATATATCTCTGTTCCAAATTTCATCCAGATCAGTTCAGTCGTTCTGACGTGATGGAGTAACATACATCCATCTTCACTAACTATCGCGTTTATAATTAACCAGGAAGTAGGATTTTACGCTTACTTATTTTAAGTAATTCTAATACGTGATTCAAATGATTTTTCCTTCAAAAAAATTAAATTTGTGTAAAAAGGTTGTGGAACTATTGTTGGGGTACCATTAAGAATATTCTATATTTTTTTGCTGTCTGAATAATTGTGTCAAGAAGTAGGAGCTAGGCATTGACATATTAAAAACCCAGCCATGCTATTTTTTTTTGCTCAGAAAAATCAAAAAATGATTTTGTAAACCGGTTTGTCGTTGTTTCCACCATTTCCATCAAAATTATAATGGTAAACAACGGAACCTGGTGTGTTTGTCTGTGTACCTGTCAATCAATACTAACGGGGGATTACTTTGTCTGTGTCAAGGTCGTCTGTTGCACCTGTCCACGCCCATTCAGTCTCGGGGAGAGTTGGAATGGGTGTGATGTGGGTAAAGTTGTGTCTGTTCAATTTAGCGAACTCCAGTTGACTCATCGCGCCTCATACTTGATGTTTAATACCACGTGACTTGGAAGTCGTCTCTGTTCATTCTGCACACAAAATGATCTTTTGTGTAGCAGTTTGGCATTAATGAACACTGTGTACTATTATTTCCAGCTATGGAAGACATGCTGACCCTTGAGAAACTTGGATTTTACTCGAAACCTATCAGTTTTCCGCAAAAACTTTAATGGGTACTTCATTGTTGTATATAGGTCCTGCGGAGAATACGTTAGAAAGTAGAATAAAATCTAATGGCGGTGACATGTGACAGCGGAAGGGGGGGTCGGAGGTGTCATTAGGTTTGAAAGAACATATTGTCATTGTCACTAAAAATCTAAAATCTGTATGGCTTAATGGCTCTCTAGTGTTAACCTGAGCTGTGGTGTTGTTTTTCAAAACCTAGTAAGTTTTCAACTAACGCATATTTAGACGACTTCAAAAATGGAGGTTTTGCATTTGGATCGTTACTCCGCTAAAGTCATGCTTACCGTATTAAATAAATGCAGTAACGAAATTTCGATCTATCTCTTTCCTTATTCCTATTTTTCGAATCTTCTAAGATTTAGCAACAATACTTGCCAGCTAGCGGAACCAATGTGATTTTCGTGCATTCTTTGATAAACTTTTTGTTGACTCTTTGCGTTTTATGTCGTTCTTCTTCGTTTCCTGAAGACGTGGCGCAACTCTTGAATTCTCACGGTCGTGGCCTCGTAGAAGCACTTCTTAGAGCGTGAAATGGTCATTATTTTTCGAAATAAATACAATTTTCAAGTAATTCTGCAGTTGGTAATCGGTAAAGGATAAAAAAAACGGAAATCCGGAAACCCGGAAATCCCGGTTTTTGGTTCGGAAATGAATTCGGTTAAAAATAAGTTCTATATTTTTAAAGCGCTAATATTATTCTGAAGCAAGCAAAACTGAAGTCAAATATTATGAAATGTAGTAGATCGTTGGTTCTTGACTTCTTCCGTCAGTCCACGTCTTTACGAGATTGCTACGAAATGCTACGACGTAGCTGGATGACGTGCATGACATGTTTCGAGAATAAATAAGTAATTTCATAAATCCTAATTAATGGACCAGCTTTTAGGGTAAAAAAATGTTTATTTATAGTTGAACCGGTGTGTATGTTTGAGGCACAAACAGAAGTATGCCAATGTTGGTCCAAACTTTGACCATTTAAATTTATGTCAGGATACAAAATTCAAGAAATCAAAACACCGTTTTGCATGTATATGTGTTTAAATTCATACAAAACGGTGTTTGCGTTTTTCCTTCATTAAAAGTTAAAGCCTGAAAGCGAGACCTCCAGATCCACTTGACCGATTCTGTTAAAATTTGGTACATATGTGGAATTTAGTGATCCAAACTCGGACGTGTTACGTAAATTATTATTAAATTTTTATTATGGGGGTCACTGTTGGTGGTCAAATTAGAAAATTAAAATAAAGTTTCGTAAAGTATATCGTGTGACATATGAAATGAAAGAATTTACTCTAAGGGTTATAATTATATTTTTTATGACTATAAAATAAATGGTTTTGAAGTTATTCAAGAAATTAGGCGAAAAATTACCACTCTTCTTCCCATTTCCATAAAATTAAAGCCTAAAATTAAAAATAATAGATATTCACCACAAGATATAAGAAGTCTGAAGTGTAAAAATTACTAATGTTAAAAGAAAAAATTCGTCCTGAAACCTTTGCACGGGTGTCCGACTCACACTTGGCCAGTTTTATTTCAACGTAATTAAGTTTGTGTGAAAATGTTGACAAATTATTTTTGGTGTAATGTTTAGTATATTCTATCATTTTTTGCTGTCTTAAATATTGTATCAAAAAGTAGGAGCTAGGTATATGTAAAAAACCCAGCCATTTGTTTTGCTCTGAAAAATCTAAAATAATTCTGTAAACTGGTTTGGCGTTTTTTAGGCCACCATTTCCATCAAAATCGAAATAATAAAAGGGACCCTGTTGTGTCTGTCTGTGTGCCTGTCACTCAATACTAACGGGAGGATTACTTTGTCTATGTCAATGTCGTCTGTTCCACTCCCATTCAGACTCGGGGTGAGTTTGAATGGGTGTGGGTAAAGTTGTGTCTGTTCAATACTGGCGAACTCCAGTTGACTCATCGCGCCCTAGTACTTGATGTATAATATCACGTGGCTATCATTCTGCACGCAAAATGATCTTTTTTTTGTGTAGCAGTTTTCATTAATGAACACTGTGTACTATTATTTCCAGCTATGAAAGACATGCTGACCCTTGAGAAACATGGATTTTTCTCAAAGCCTATCAGTTTTACGCAAAAGCTTTAATAGGTACTTTATTGATGCAAATAGGTCCTGCAGGGATACGTTAGAAAGTAGAATAAAACCGGAAGCAGCGTTGACAGTGGAAGTCCCCAACTTCCACTGTCGGTTTGAAACGCTATTGTAGCCAAAAATCCGTATTGCTTTATAGCTCCCTAGTCTTTACCTTAGCTCTGGTGGTGTTTTTTAAAAACCAGTCAGTTTTTAACTTATGCTTATTTAGCCGACTTCAAAAAAAGAGGGTTTGTTGTATTCGTGACTCCGCTCTTCATTGAAGGTGATAAAGTCATGCTTACCGAAATAAATAAATGCAGTAACCAAATTTCGATCTATCTCTTTTCTTGCGGAACCAATGTAATTTTCGTGCATTCTTTGATAAACCAATGGTTGACTCTTGACGTTTTATGTCGTCCTTGTACGTTTACTGAAGACGTGGCGCAACCGTTGAATTGTCATGGTCGTGGCCTCGTAGAAAGAAGCCTTCTTTGAACGTGAAACGGTCATTATTTCCGAAATAAATACAACTTTCAAGTAATTCTGCAGTTGTTATTCAGTAAAAATTAAAAAAACGGAAATCCGGAAATCCCGGTTCCCGGGTCGGAAATAAATTCGGTTTAAAATAAGTTATATATTTTTAAAGCGCTATTATTATTCTGAAGCAAGCAAAACCGAAGTAAAATATTATGAACTGTAGTGCATCCTTGGATCATTGGCTCTTGACCTCTTCTGTCAGTCCACGTCTCTACGAAATTACTTCGAAATGCTACGACGTAGCTGGATGACGCGCATGACATGTTTAGAGAATAAGTTAGTAATTTTATAAAACCAAATTAATAGACCAGCTTTTAGGGTAAAAAAATGTTTATTTATAGTTGAACCAGTAAGTATGTTTGAGGTACAAACACAAGTATGCCAATGTTGGTCCAAGCTTTGACCATTTAAATTTATGGCAGGATACAAAATTCAAGAAAACAAAACACCGTTTTGCATGTATGTGTGTTGTATGTATTCATACAAAACCTTGTTTTCGGTTTTCCTTCGTTAAAAGTTTTGGGAAGTCTATTGTTCGACTTTTGTTTCAGTTAGCCTAAAAGCGGCGCAACAGGAGCCGGTTTTTGAATTAGTTGAAAAATAATTCGACCAAAAAGTTCAATTAGCTCTGTTGTTTGCTCGGGCCTTTTAAAGTATTAGTAGTCGCAATAATGCCACGTGTTTTAAAAGATTGAGAACCAGGACACCAGGAATCAAGTGCAATTATTGCTAGTATGTGGGTTCGGGTGGATTGCAACTTACAGCGTGTGACATAAATTATGTGACACTAGCTTCTGCCAGCGGCTTCGCCCGCGTGTTCCCTAGGGAACACACTCCCGAGATAAAAAGCTAATGTGCTATTCCAAACTATAATTTATCTCTGTTCCAAATTTCATCCAGGTCAGTCCAGCCGTTCTGACGTGAAGGGTAAGAAACATCCATCCATCCTCACTAAATGTCACATTTATAATTTAGTAGGGAGTAGGATTTTACGCTTACTCATTATTAATCATTTCTATATTTGATTCAAATGATTTTTAGGGTTCCGAACAAAAAATGGAACCCTTATAGGATCACTCCGGTGTCTGTCTGTCTGTCCGTCTGTCACAGCCAGTTTTCTCCAGATCCACTACAAGACCGATTCTGTTAAAATTTGGTACATGTACTTTAGTGATCCAAACTCGGACTTGTTACGTAAATTATTATTTTTTTAGTATGGGTGTAACTGTTGGGGGTCAAACTAAAAAATTAAAAAAAGTTTTGTAAAAAATATCGTGTGACATATGAAATGAAAGAATTTACTGTAGGGTTTTCATAACATTTTTTTTTTATATTTTTAAAATATATAATTTTGAAGTTATTCAAGAAATTAGGCGAAAAATTACCACTCTTCCCCCATTTGCCGAAACTACGAAGCCTAAAAAAAAAAAAAAATGGAGATAATAGATCTTTTTTTCAAATATTATGGACTGTAGTGCATCCTTGTATCGTTGGCTCTTGACGTCTACTGTCAGTCCACGTCTCTACGAGATTGCAACGAAATGCTACGACGTAGCTGGATGACGCGCATGACATGTTACGAGAATAAGTTATTAATTTCATAACACCAAATTAAAGGAGCAGCTTTTACGGTAAAAAAATGTTTATTTATAGTTGAACTGGTGAGTATGTTTATTGAGTGAGGCACAAACACAAAAATGCCAAAGTTGGTCCAAACTTTGACCATTTATATTTACGGCAGAATACAAAATTCAGGAAAACAAAATACCGTTTTGCATGTATATGTGTTTAAATTCATACAAAACAGTGTTTGCGTTTTTCCTTCATTAAAAGTTTTGGAAGTCTATTGTTCGACTTTTGTTTCAGTTAGCCTAAAAGCGGCGCAACAGGAGCCGGTTTTTGAGTTTGTTGAAAAATAATTCGACCAAAAAGTTCAATTGGGTCTGTTTGCTCGCGCCTTTTAAAGTATGAGTGATTAGTCGCAATAAGGCCACGTGTTTTTAAAATATTGAGTACCAGGACACTAGGAATCAATTGGAATTGCTAGAATGTGGATTTGGGTGGATTGCGACTTACAGCGAGTGACATAAATTATGTGACACAAGCTTCAGCCAGCGGCTTTGCCCGCGTGATCCCTAGGAAATATATTCCCGGAATAAAAATCCTATTTGCTATTCCAGACTATAATCTATCCTAACTAGCACCAAAGCGTTAAAAAAACCTATATAAGACTCGTATATCAGTTCCATTTGAGTATAAAAGTGTTAACGCATACCCGAACAACTGAGTTAGAGCATGCTCTAACTCACTTATAACTACGAAAGAGGCCCACAGTTTTACAGGTAAGAGATATAGAAAGCCTACAGTACGGTGTCACAAAGATATTAAAGCTGCACAAGAGCGCTTATTCATCGTCAGCTACTACTTAAACCGGTATTACCGTTATAATACAGGGTTCGTAAACGTTACAGGTGGTATAAATCCTATAGTACGGTGTTAAAAAGTTATTAAAGCTGCACAAGAGCGTTTATTCATCGTCAGTTACTACTTTAACTGGTATTAACGTTGTAATACCGCGTTGGTGGTAAAAAAGCACTACAGGAGGTTAAAAAGCGCACGTCAAGATTGAAGAAGCCAGAAACTTTACTAAGATTAAATCTGTTCCTAGTGGAAGTGTTAATATGTCATCCGTTATTCAACACAGCAGAATAATATTGTGGAATATTAAGTTATTTAAGTATGTGACGTGAAAAAGGAATACCCTTATGATTTCACGGTAAATGTTTCTCATCTCAATTTTAACGCGCCTAGGATTTATTAAAGATTTAAAAGAAAAGCTGTATGATAATAAAATGGGTACCTCAAGCTAAACATTATTACTCATTCCTGCTTCCTGAGCAGTGGTATGTAAATTTAAGTGGCATTCATGGAACGCTTCAATAATGTAAAAAAAATTGTGTATTGTAGTCAAATGTTGAATAACTCGAAATAATATTAATTGTTAGGTTACCAAAACAATGGCAAACTTTACAAAAGTCAGGTTAGTGTTATTAACGACCCATACTTGCGTTGTTTGACACCAATACCTTTAGAATGTCTTTAAAAGGGTACTGCCTAACACAATAAGCTTTAGTTATTTTCCATCCTTTATTATAGGTTAAACCTAGATAGAGGAGTTGTTTAACACCTTTAGTTTCTCGTGGTACTAAACTCTCGACAATCTCTATTTTATAGGCTTTTTTTTTTTTTTTTTTTTTTTGATGGGAAATCATCAAATGACTCCTCCCGCTCTGGGTAAAGCAAGATGGAGTGTCAGACTCTTACTGACTAAAACCCATCCATGTTCCTCCTGGTGCCCTTTGTGTTCCAAGGCTACGGCACCCCTTTCGAACAGATTCCGCAGCCCCAGCAGGCACCTGCCCTAGCGGGCCCCGTCCTCCACGCTGACATCTCTATGAGGCGCGCTGGGATCGCAGCGCGCCGCCGACCCGGGCCTAGTTCCGATCAGACGGCGAGCCACCCACTGCTCGCCGACCGCAGGCCCGCGCCTACGGCGGCCGGAAATCGCCCTGCGACTCCCGACGCCTGGGGCGTCTCCTTCTGTTGCGGCGACTGGGACGTGAGGTTTCCCTCTCTCTCACCCGTTCGGCCTCCTCCTTTGCTAGCATTACTGCTTCGCAGAAGGAGGTGACCGCTTCCCATGTCTCCTCGCTCCGGACCATAGATTGAACCAAGACCGGTCGCGAGAGGTCGCCGCCGCCGATCGCCTCGACGAGGACCCGGCGGTGCTCCGCCCAAGCAGGACAGACCTCCACCGTATGCTCCACCGTGTCCTCTGGGTGACCCTCACAGTGATGACACCCGGGCGTGTCCTCCCGCCGAATCCGAAACAGGTATCTCCCGAAACAACCGTGTCCGGTGAGTACCTGCGTCAGGCGGAAGGTGAGGACGCCGTGGCGCCGCTCCAGCCACTCCTCAAAGAGGGGACTTATCGCCTGGATTGTGGCGTGCCCAGCGCTGGGTTGCGACAGTCGCTGTCTCCATACCGCAATGAGATCCTGCCGGAGCTCCGTCCGCCTTGCTGCCATTTGCCGCGGGAGAGGAGTCTCGCCCCGGCGTTGCGCCTCCACGCGCCACTCGTAAATGTGCGCGAGGGCTCTCGCCTCCAGATCCCATGGCGGAAGTCCAGCAAGGAGGCTCGCCGCCTCGCCAGAGACCGTACGGTATCCCCGGGCCAACCGGATAGCCATGACCCTCTGAGACGCGTTAAGGTAACGGGCAGGTCGCTTCCTCAAAGTAGGCGCCCACACTGGCGCCCCATAAAGGGCCATGGACCGCACAACCCCCGCGTAAAGCCTCCGGCAGGAGGTATTTGGACCCCCTAGATTGGGCAGAAGCCGCTTGAAGGCAGCCCCGGCTCGCCCAAGTCTGGGAGCCAAACGTCGGAAATGTTCGACGAAGTTCCACCGGCTGTCAAGGACGAGACCCAGGTACGTCATCGTCGACCCGACATTGATGTGAACCCCTCCTACCGTTATTTGAGATCCAGATGGTGGCCTGTTCCGAGAACCATGGAAGCACATGGCTTCGGATTTGTGAAGGGCCACCTCGAGACTCAACTGCCGGATCCTCTCAACGACTATCGCAACCCCGCGTGTCATAGCGTCAGCCGCCGCCTGGTGCGACCGTCCCTGCGCCAGGACTAGCGTATCGTCAGCATAGCAGACAACACTGACGCCGCAAGGGAGGTCGGCGCGCAGCACCCAGTCGTAGCCGATGTCCCACAGGAGCGGCCCCACAACGGAACCCTGTGGAACACCACACGACATCTCTCGCCGGTTCCACTCCCCCAGGTGACCAGGGTAGATGACGGCTCTGTCCGTCAAGTAAGCCTCGACTACGCGACGGAGGTAGGTCGGCACCCGGTGATACCGAAGTGCCTCCCTAACGCAACTCCAGGGCAGGGTGTTAAAGGCATTGGCAATGTCCAGAGACACCGCCAAGACGACCCCGCCCCGGGAAACCGCGTCCCCCGTCGAAAGGGCTCTCACGCGCATGATGGCGTCCACCGTCGAGCGGCCCGTGCGGAAACCGAACTGGTTCTCCGCCAGATCCGGCCCCACCCTCACTAGGTGCTCGACGAGGCGGTTTGCAATTACTCTTTCAAAGAGCTTGCCCACCTCATCGAGCAGCACGATGGGCCGGTATGCGGACGGAGAGTCCGCAGGGCGCCCCGGCTTCTTAATGAGGACCAGTTTCCCCGTCTTCCAACGAAGTGGGAACTGGCCCCTCTCCAAGCATGCGCTTAGGAACCCTCTTAGTCGAGGCCCGAGAGCCTCCAAGGCCAGGACCCAGGCTTTTCCAGGTAAGCCGTCGGGTCCTGGGGCGGTATTTTTGGCCTTCAACCTATTAACCGCCACTCTTAGGTCTACCTCAGTCACCTCCGGAGCATCGTCATCGTCGTCATCGGTGTAGTCCGCATAGGGCACCGCAGGTGGCGGAGCCATAGGCGGGGGAGTATGCTCCCCTCGCGAGGGGAACAGAACGCTCACCACGTCCTCCACCAGCTGGGGCCGGAGACTCTGCGTCAACGGGGGGGCCCAGGTGCGGAGCTTATTCCGCACCATTTTGTAGGGTCTTCCCCACGGGTCCCCGTTCAGAGACTCCAGCATCTCCTTGCGAGCCAGATCTTTGGCCTGCAGGATTCCCGCTCGGAGGGCGGCCTTCGCCACTTTGTACTCCTCGTACAGCTCCGCCTCTCTGACTTGCGCATCCGGAGGGCAGCTACTACTTAAACCGGTATTACCGTTATAATACAGGGTTCGTAAACGTTACAGGTGGTATAAATCCTATAGTACGGTGTTAAAAAGTTATTAAAGCTGCACAAGAGCGTTTATTCATCGTCAGTTACTACTTTAACTGGTATTAACGTTGTAATACCGCGTTGGTGGTAAAAAAGCACTACAGGAGGTTAAAAAGCGCACGTCAAGATTGAAGAAGCCAGAAACTTTACTAAGATTAAATCTGTTCCTAGTGGAAGTGTTAATATGTCATTCGTTATTCAACACAGCAGAATAATATTGTGGAATATTAAGTTATTTAAGTATGTGACGTGAAAAAGGAATACCCTTATGATTTCACGGTAAATGTTTCTCATCTCAATTTTAACGCGCCTAGGATTTATTAAAGATTTAAAAGAAAAGCTGTATGATAATAAAATGGGTACCTCAAGCTAAACATTATTACTCATTCCTGCTTCCTGAGCAGTGGTATGTAAATTTAAGTGGCATTCATGGAACGCTTCAATAATGTAAAAAAAATTGTGTATTGTAGTCAAATGTTGAATAACTCGAAATAATATTAATTGTTAGGTTACCAAAACAATGGCAAACTTTACAAAAGTCAGGTTAGTGTTATTAACGACCCATACTTGCGTTGTTTGACACCAATACCTTTAGAATGTCTTTAAAAGGGTACTGCCTAACACAATAAGCTTTAGTTATTTTCCATCCTTTATTATAGGTTAAACCTAGATAGAGGAGTTGTTTAACACCTTTAGTTTCTCGTGGTACTAAACTCTCGACAATCTCTATTTTATAGGCTATGTCTGCAATAATAGTCAATATAGCATCTTAAGTGGTATAAAACAATTCATTGCAATAACTATACAACAATAAGTGTTAAAAATTGTCGGCAAACACTTTTGTAAAGACTTGGGTATCACAGAAAAGTTAAAGCTATGAGGTATTAAGTATACTTGCAGCTACTAGCACAATTAAAACTCTCAAAGCTATATTACGTCGTTCATTAAAGCTTTAGTGTTGCGATTGGGGCTAAAACTTGTTTGTTAACTCCTCTATATCGTCTTTAGTAATAACTGAGATAATTATAACCCTGTTATATTACTTTTAGACATAAAAAAACCTGTAACTGACACCAAAATATTATTTGGGATCTCTGTTCTTAATTTCTTCCAGATCTGCAACAAACATCTATCCATCCTCACAAACTATCGCATTTATAATTTAGTAGGAAGAAGGATTTTATTTTCTGTTAGTCAACACTAGCGGTTCCTTTGTCTGTGTCACGGTCGTCTGTTGCACCTGTCCACGTCCATTCAGTCTCGGGGTGAGTATGAATGGGCGTGATGTAGGTAAAGTTGTGTCTATTCAATATTGGCGAACTCCAGTTGAATCATGGCGTCCTAGTACTTGATGTTTAATACCACGTGGCTTGGAAGTCGTCTCTGCTCATTCTGCACAAAAAAATATCTTTTGTGTAGCAGTTTGGCACACAAAAGATCATTTAGTTGAACACTGTCAGTGTTTTAGTAGAATAGTAATAATAACAGCCGCACGAGTCGATCTTGAAGGTTAAGCAATGCTTGCCAAGGTTGGTCTGTGGATGGGTGACCATCTTAACATAACCAGTTTCCTCCGAGCCTCAGAAAGCACGTTAAGCCGTTGGTCCCGGCTGTCATTTGTAGATCTTTGGCAGTCATTACGGATTGTCAGAAGCCAGTAAATCTGACTCCAGTCTTGCTAAGATGTACCGTGTTACCCAGTTAATGGGTTGTGGACGTCTGGTAGGCAGCCGCTCCACGTAAAACACTGGTATTCAGCTGAATCCGGTTTGACTGGAAGCCGACCCCTATGTAGTTGGCAAAAGGCTAGGCAGATGATGTCAGTGTTTTAGTAGAACACTGTGTACTATTATTTCCAGCTATGAAAGACATGCTAAACTTGGATGAGAGACTTGGATTTTTCTCGAAGCCTATCAGTTTTCCGCAAAAGCTTTAATGGGTGCTTCATTGAATATGTTAGAAAGTAGAACTAAAAATGTGAATGACTAAGTAGCTCTCCAGTGTTTACCTGAGCTCTGGTGGTGTTTTTCAAAACCTTCAGTTTTCAACTAACGCTTATTTAGCAGATTTCAAAAAAGGATTTTCTGTATTCGGACAGTGACTTTTTCACTATCAAATGAAGATGGATGAACGGGGTCTTCACAAGAACAGGAGTTCTCATCACCTAACAACGTTGAACAAATTAAATAGGGGTGTAAAATAAAACACCCCATATTATTATTTTTGTACAAACAGGTTTTTGAAGTTAACATGTTTTTGTTTATATTACAAAAGGCCACCTGTTTCTGTTACTAGCGTTTGTGTATGGAATAATGGGCCATATTTTAACGTTAGTTTATTTTGGGCCGGCTATGTTAGCTCTATCTAAATAAGATTATTTTTTCGCTTGTTAGTTGGACCTTATACTAACAGCATAACTCAAAAACCGACCAAGTGCGAGTTGGACCCGAAGGGTTCCGTACCATAAACCTTTATTTTTATTATTTGTTGTTATAGCGGCAATAGAAATTACACACAATCTGTGAAATTCTCAACTCTCTACCTATTAAGGTTCTTGAGATACAGCCCGTTGACAGACAGACAAACGGATGGACGGAAGGACGGACGGACGGAAGGACGGACGGACGGACGGACGGACGGACGGACAGCGGAGGCTTAGTAATAGGGTTCCGTTGGGCACCTTTTGGGTACGGAAACCTAAAAACTACTTGGCAAAGCCAATAAAACTAAAATTAAGGATTTATATAGTAGAACGGAGGAAATTCCCTTGAAATTATCAATATATGTATATATAATTCTTCCGTTACTGACTGATTGAGTAACTGAGTGAATTTTGGCATGACGGTTTTATTGGGAGTGTGGGAAGACTAAGAGAGGAAATTCTTACGGAGCGGGAAAAGAACGGGAAATCATATGCGCTACGAATTTGCAAAAACTAGTCGGTGATAAAAAAAACAAACTAGACACACCGTATAAAGCCGGGGTGTTTCGTAACATTTTACACTAGGAGTTCAATGTAGTAACTTTGATAACTAAATACGCACACATATACCTACATTGCAAGGTCACACTGCACGTAGACGAATATTTGCTTTTTTTACGATAGCACAGGGTTTCAACTGAAATAAGGAGATTTCAATAAAAAAATGCTCATTATTATAATCCTTAAGAAAAGAGTTCATTACCAAGAACACTATAAGCTGCATTCTAGGAAGATTTTGTAACTTCCTTAGCTGTATATCACTCAAGAAGCAGGGAGTCGCGTATGTAAGAGTCGCGGGGATCCGTTAGATCTATGCGACCTATGATGTCCAGTGTCGTCTTTTGTCTGATGATGTAGCTCAGACAGATTCACAAAGTGTTTCGTCTATACTGCTGTGGTAAGCTCGAAGGAGGTAATAAAATAACTTAACATCCAATGATCGAATCCAAATAGCAGTTTCTTATTTAAAACATTTTATGAAAACCCTTAAGGAAGTTTTCCCTATGTCTATTATAGTTTAATATATGAGACTAACTCTGTTTATTAGGAATTATAGCAAACTTTCCCTATGTTAGTTTATAAAGAAAACTAGGTATGTGTGTTTACAAAACATCAATATTCTCGAAACTGATTTTTACTGAAAAATTTTTATGGCGGCAATAAGTCATTTAGTACTTTATAAAAATGCAAACAGAGGTAAACTGAATAAAACTTTTTAATAATTAACTTTCCAAGATAAAAAATCATAATTTAATTTAGACCGTCGATTATGCCATTTAAAAACGTTAAATATTGATAAAGATAAATCGCATCAAAGTTCAAGAGTGGGGGGGGGGGGGTCTGGTGACGTCGCATTATAGTAAACAGTCATGCGAGTTTTCAGGACGAGGAGGGAGGACGAAAGATGGCGCTCCAGCTAGCCTAACGTTAAAATAAACGCTCCGTTTTTAAATATGTTTTAAAAATACTATTAGTGTTTACAAGTGTATAAAAAGAAGTTTATTGATAAAACGTTAAACAATAACTTAGTATCAGTGTTTTCAACGATTTTTATACACAAACTGTGAAGTTATGTCCTAAATAATACACCATAATCTGCCCCAAAAACAATCACAACAAAAACAATAACAAGTTTAAAACGGAATTTACAACTAATTTTCAACCTGTAAAACATTCTGTGACCAAAAAAATAACATAATAATAAGTGCAAAACAAAAAAATAACAACAAAGACAAAGTGAAAAAGTGATTCATTTGTGTTTAAACTTTAACCGTCGGAACATTGAGAAAAAAAAGAAGCGATTTTGAACCTTAAACTTTACATCGGCAAAGAAATTTAATCGGCCGCAACTAGTCAAAAAATTCGAGAGAAAGGTTAAAGCACGATTGGCATAGTTGTGAGGGCGCTCCACTTTTGGCGAAATTAACTTGCGTCGTTCAAGTGGGCGCGAGTTCAAACCTCAGTGCCAACATTCACTTTTCGGAAATTTCAAAATTTATTTGTGATTTTCTAAAACCTCTACATAACGCAATGTCACAACCTATCAGTACAACAAGCGATAGTAGTAGCGGCCGTAAAATAACACCGCTAGTAATATGTCATAAATGCAAAAAGAAGGTAGACATTAAATGTACAGCCTTGTGCTCTGCCTGTGACAACAGATATGAACTTGATTGCGATGGATACCCAGAGCATACATATCGGCTCAAGGACACAGAAGCAAAACAGAAGTGGAGATGTAAGATATGTATCAGAAACAAAAAATACCCTAAAACCGACTATTCATCCGGCATAACTTTACGAAAGAAACAAACTGTTTTGAAGACCCCATCACCTAAGGAACAAATACCAAAGATACAGTTTAATAGCACAATGTTATCTGACTCCCACATACTTACTGACTGCAAAACATCTTATGAGTCATATATAACTCCCAATAGATTATCAAGGAGTGTTGACAGAACTGTAACTGATTTAATATCTAATTCAGAGATGAAAGAGACAATCGCTCAACTCACACGCAAACTGGAAAGCACGGAAAATGAATTAGAAAACGTATTATTAGAAAACACCGATTTTCATAAACATATAATCAAATTATCCACAGAAATCAACACTTTAAAAGCCCTGTGCCAGTCTTCTTCCATTTTTCCCAATCAAGCGTCAAGTATAAAGAAAAAGAAGCAAGTCACATTACAGCAACACAACTTGAGTTCTTTACCGTCCTCTCCAACGTCATCCTCATTGAAAGCTGAGACCAGTGACTACGTACTTCGCCTGGAACAGGAAATATTAGAAATCCAAAAGAAATTACGGATCGCGGAACAAGAGATCGCGTTACTGACAGAGCGCATTAGTTACTATGCAACTGGGGAACTGCTAAACTGTGAAACTGCGGCACAAGCGTGTAATTTTGCTCGCAAAAATGTCGCAGGCGTGAAACAAAAAAATAGACTTTCTATTATCAGCAGCAATAGCACAAGGGGGACTCTGCCCTTAATCGAAGAAGTATTCTCTGATCAATTTGAGTATTGTAATTATCTAGTACCAAACGTCACCTCAAAAGATTTCTTAAGGACCATTCAGTACAAATTAAAAGACTTCTCAATGAATGACTACTGCCTGATCTTCATTGGAGGAAAAGATCTACAAAATGGTGACTATGCAAATATACTTCACAACCTAAACTGCTCGCTGAAAAACGTAACCCACACTAATGTTGTTATCTGCACCCCCATCTATGTAAAAGGTGCACTAATACATAATTACAAAGTGGAGCTTTTCAACAACCTACTCTTGACAGACATAAAAATTAATGAATATGCATATTTCTTCGATAGCAATGCAACTCTATCGCATGAAATGTTTTCCTACACTACTGGGAAAATAAATAAATACGGATGGAGAAACATTTTTGACCAGATTATGTCCAGGATAAGGTTTGACTACAGAGTATTCGGTTCTCAAGAAGTTTTGACAACCACGAGGGTCGAGAATCATGTCAACTCTGCCTCAACTAGTACTACTGAGATTCTAAATGAACAAGAGAATACTAAAACAACGAGTGATCAGTTTTTTCTATTATAAACATATAAATATTCTGCACCAAAACATCGCGGGACTTCTGAATAAATCTGATATGTTGACACTACATATTCAAGAGTTGCACACTGAAAAAAAACATTGACATCGATGTATTATGCATTACTGAACACTTCGTAACTTCAGGACAGGAATCATTAATTAAAGTACCTAATTTCAAGCTAGCATCGTGGTATTCCAGAACCCGTCAGAAGCGTGGAGGTGCGTGTATCCTTATCAGAAATAGATACGAATATAGGGAACTTCCTAATACGTCTATCACAGGTTTTTTTGAATATTGTGCAATAGAATTACCTCAACAGGGATTAATTGTTGTATGCATTTATAGACCTCCGAATATGTCGGGTATAAATTCGTTTATGGATAATTTAAACATCTTACTGAAGCAATTGTGTACTAAGTTCAGTAAAAAAAAAATAGTTTTGTGCGGGGACTTTAACATTAATACACTAAAAAGGAATAACTTAACATTAGACTTTGAAAATTTATTACTTTCCTATAATCTTAAATTGGAATTCAAACAACCGACTAGACTTAAAAGCGGCACTTGTCTAGATAACTTTGCTCATAACTCCAGACAAAAATGTGTGAGTGAAGTAATCGATTTTGCGTTATCTGACCACACTGCTCAGATTTTAAAAATACTGGTGAACAAAACATGCATACTAAATTCTTGGCACATTCATAAACGTAACTTATCCAAACAAAATTTAATATTATTCAAAAAACACCTTCAATGTCTGTCTTTTTCAGAAGTATTCGAAACAGACAACCCTAATGAGGCATACGATAAGTTTATAGATCTATTTCGTTTATTTTATGATCTATGCTTGCCAAAACAATTAATCAATGTAAAACCTGATAAAAAAGTAAAATGGATTTCGCGTGGAATAAGGATTTCTAGCAGGAAACAAAGAAACCTACTTTGGAAATATAGAAAAGCACCTTCAAGTGAAAGTAAAACTATATTTAAAAATTATTCACGGAGACTAAAAACAATTATAAATCTCACTCAAAAAGCTCAGAATAATTACCTTATTAATTGTTCTCAAAATAAATCAAAGACATCATGGCAGATAATAAATGATAACAATCGCTTGAAAGAACCTATTTTGCAAATAAATAAAGATAATAAACTAGTAAAAAATCCTAAGGAACTTGCCGAGTCATTTAACGATTTCTTCGTTGATCAGGTACAGAATGTAACTAACAAACATCTGGGCAAGACAAGTTGCAATATAAATATCAGAAATTCTTTATTCATGTCTCCGGTAGTACCTCAAGATATACTACGTGTAATAAAACATTTAAAAAATAAAAAAAGTTTTGGATACGACGAAGTTTCTACCGCGGCAGTAAAATTTGTTTCAGAAATTATAGCGAAACCGTTGAGCCACATAATAAACGCATCTATAAGCTCAGGTTTATTTCCAGATCAATTGAAAACTGTTGTCATAAAACCGCTACATAAAAAAAACACTAAGGAGGACATGTCAAATTATAGACCAGTAGCTTTGATTTCAGTGTTTTCTAAGATATTCGAAAAGATTATATATGAATCTGTTTACACATTTGTTATTAAAAATAATATATTATGCGAAGAGCAAAAGGGCCTTAGGAAAAATAAAAATATTAGCATGGCAATATTTGATCTTATAAAAGTGATAATGAATAATGTTGATAAGAAAAACCCTGTATGTGCAATTTTCACCGACATGACAAAAGCTTTCGATTATGTAAAACATGACACGCTATTAAATAAGCTTGAAGGCTATGGTATAAGAGGCAACGTACTAAACCTAATAAAATCTTACCTCACTGATCGAAAACAATACACAGAAATATCGAGAGTATGTACTAAAACCAAGCGTGAATTTAAATATCTATCGTCCAGTAGAATACCTAAGTTTGGGGTTCCACAAGGTAGTGTACTCGGGCCATTATTATTTCTGCTTTACATTAACGATCTACCGCGTCAAATTCATAAGCCAATGACATTATTTGCGGATGATAGCACAGTGATAATTGAATGCAAAGACAAAACGGAATACAAAAAAGATATAAACAACACCCTTAAAAGTATGATATAATGGTATAATAAAAATAATCTAGTGATAAATTTAAATAAAACTCAGGTCATGCATTTCTACCAGCGACTAGAGCCAGAAAATATTATAATTAAATATAATGACCAAAACGTAGATACAACAATAGTAACAAAATTCTTAGGAGTTCACATCGACAATAAACTAACATGGAAACATCATGCTGAAAACGTTTGCAATAAATTAAGTAAAACGGCATATGTACTCTATAGTCTTTCAAAAAAAGTTAACATAAGTACATTAGTGACAGCTTATCATGGTTTAGTTGCTTCCTCGCTAAGATTTGGTGTCATTTTTTGGGGAAACTGCAGTGAAAGAGAAAGAGTATTTAGGGCCCAAAAACGTTGCCTTCGATCAATGACAGGTCTTAAAACTACAGAAAGCTGTCAACCTGTTTTTAAAGCTCTAAGATTACTTACGTTGCCATCATTGTATATTCTTGAAGTAGCCCTATTCGTTAGGACGAACAAGCACCTGTTTACATCAGTAGTAGATAAAAGACAACGCTCCGGACCAATAAGATCTCAATATCAAAATCTTCTTTACACAGGGGGTTATCAAACGTCTTTACATAAAAAGAATATTTTAACCATGGGTCCTCTTATATACAACAAACTACCGATACATATGAAAGAATTACCCATACAAGTTTTTAAAAAACAGTTAACAAAACGGCTACTAGACAAGTGTTACTATACAATTAAAGATTTTCTTAATGACAATACTTTCTAGTAATGGGGTGTACGAGTAGGCGGCTTCTTTGTCTGATTTATTCACATCTATATCTTTACTTTTTATTGCAAGTCTTATTTTGTTTTTATTTATTTTTTTGTGATGTGTGAAAATTAAGATAATATAATTTATTGACATTTTAATTCTTTCATTTTGTTGACATCTTATTGAATTATCTGACATTTTTAATTTATTTTGTTCACATTTCTATTTAAATTTGTTGACATGTTTTTTTTTATTTAAATTGTTGACATTTCTAATTTAATTTTCTGTTTTTTTTTTTTTTTGTTGAGATTTGTATTTTAATTTATTAACATGTGTATTGTATTTTCTTGACATTTTGCTAAAAATTGTAATCTATAATTAATATGAAAAATTATGGACAATTGCATGTACTTATAAGACATTTGCACACCTGTTGAGGTAAAATATGGCAGAACTTTTGTTGTTTGTAACATCACATGTATGTACCCATATTTCAGCAAATAAATTATTTGTATTTGTATTTGTATTTGTATTCAGCGCACTGTATCGTTATTATTTTTTGCTAACGTGAAAACAGAAAATACGTGTCCAATAATTTTTGGAAATCTGTCTGAAGGACTAATTAGATTTTTTCAGGATAGTGGGTACCCAATTGTTTACTGAATTAAGTCTAGGGCTGATGAGCAAAATTAAATGTCGAGCAATTTTGCTGAAAACCGGTTTGAGATAGCCACAAAAACGGTAACGTCAAGTAATGAAGCGGTACCGTTACCAGGATATCAAAGTTGACCGGAGTACTTGTTGCAACAGATGAGTCAAGAGAAATAAACGAATTTTTCAATTTGGTATTCGAAGCTTGAGAAATGGGAGGCCTTTGCCCAGGAGCGGTACATACATAGAACATATAATAGTCTAGAAAAAACTCTCGTCCCAAACGCATATACTGTCTCCGTACCGTCGTGGGTAAAAAAAAATATGCCTTTCGATTTGATTTTGATTTCACATACAATAATCACTAGTTAAAATTGGCAATGTGAGTACCAATTCCACTATTTTCAAGCAACTTTTCAGTCGCAAACTGTCAAACAAACCTCATATTCTGTACATTTGAATTCTGTATTGATGTCGTTTGATTACGCTCCATCAAAATGTTCAGTTACTGTTGAACGGCACAACACTTGCTACTTTCTGTACTCCTAATATTAGAGGCGTCAAAACACATGGCCTTAAAGCTCGTGGGACTACACATTTTCAGTTTACCTGTGCGTGTAATATAACTGTCTGTGACTAACATTATTTAACCCACTTGACTATTATTTGCTAATAGTCAAGAGGGTCAGATAATGTTGTTCATAGTCCCTACCTAATAAGGTAAACCAGAAAAGGTTTAGGTTTAAAGATGAGGTTGTTCTGGTTGGTAAACCAGAACCACCTCATCTTTTCTGTAAAAAGTTAAATATTAATAATCGAATTTAAATAGTTTTCATATCTTATAGTAAAGGGTGCAGCTAGCATAGGTACACATTTGCACATTTTCAATTTGTAATAGTACCTTAATAGGTACCAACCAACCTGAAAAACCTTGTATTTTTCTGTAAAAAGTTGAATATTATCTATACATATTAAGCTGAAGAGTTTGTTTCTCTGTTTGCTTGAACGCGCTAATCTCAGGAACTACTGGTCCGATTTGAAAAATTCTTTTAGTGTTAGATAGACCAATTGTATTGAGGAAGGCTATAGGCTATATATCATCACACTAAGGCCAATAGGAGTGGATCAAATGAAGTGGCGCGGGTCAACTAGCTATTAAAAACTTAAATAGTTTTCATACCTTTTGTGAAAATAAATAATAGTAAAGGGTGTAGCTAGCATAGGTACTTACATTGATTTTTCCAGCTTTGACGTTTTAAACAGACTGCGGCTCTACGAGATTGCTACGAAATGCTACGACGTAGCTGGGTGACACGCATGACATGTTACGAGAATAAGTTAGTTATTTCATAAAACCAAATTAATGGACCAGTTTTTAGGGCTAAAAATCGTTTATTTATATTTGAACTGGTGAGTATGTTTATTGAGTGAGGCACAAACACAAAAATGCCAAAGTAAAATTCATACAAAACGGTGTTTTCGTTTTTCCTTCACTAAAAGTATTGATAGTCTATTTATTGTTTAACTTTTGTTTCAGTTAGCCTAAAAGCGGCGCAACAGGAGCCGGTTTTTTGTTGTCAGTTGAAAAATAATTCGACCAAAAAGTTCAATTAGCGCTGTTGTTTGCACGCGCCTTTTAAAGTACGAGTAGTCGCAATAAGGCCACGTGTTTTTAAATATTGAGTACTAGGACACCAGGAATCAATTGGAGTTGCTAGAATGTGGGTTTGGGTGGGTTGCGACTTACAGGGAGTGACATAAATTATGTGGCACAAGCTTCAACCAGCGGCTTTGCCCTCGTAATCCCTAGGAAACATACACCCTGGATAAAAACTTATGTGGTATTCCAGACTATAATCTATCTCTGTTCCAAATTTCATCCAGATCAGTTTAGCCGTTCTGACGTGAAGAGTAACATCCATCCATCCATTTTCACTAACTATCACACTTTTAATTTAGTAGGAAGTCTACTTTAACGATTGCTCGTTGTAAAGCATTCAAATATTTGATTCAAAGGACTTTTTTATAACAGAATTAAGTTTGTGTAAAAATGTTACGAAACTATTGCTGGTGTACAATAAAGTATATTCTATCTATCTTTTTAGTAGTAAATTATTTTAATCAAGAAGTAAGAGTCATGATATTTTTAATGCTAAAAAAAATTCATATCCATCAAAATCAACATGGTAAACAAGGGACTGTTTTGTGTCTGTCTGTGTGCCTGTTACTCATTACTAACGGGGGATTCCTATCTGTGTCAAGGTCGTCTGTTGCACCTGTCCACGCCCATTCAGACTCGGGGTGAGTTTGAATGGGTGTGGGTAAAAAATTGTGTCTGTTCAATATTGGCGAACTCCAGTTGACTCATGGCGTCCCAGTATTTGATATTTAATACCACATGGCTTGGGAGCCGTCTCTGCTCATTCTGAACACAAAATAATGTTTTGTATAGCAGTTTGGCATAAATTAACACTGTGTACTATTTATTATTTCCAGCTTATAAAGACATGCTGACTCTTGAGAAACTTGGATTTTCTCGAAGCCTCATTGTTGAAAGTAGGTCCTGCACGTACGTAGAATAATGAGAAACTTAAATAAAAGCGGAAGCAGCGGTGACAGTGGAAGTGGGGGTTCGGAGGTGTCATTAGGTCTGAAACGACCTACTGTCGTTACTTCCTGTAACTTAAAATCTGTATAGCTTAATAGCTCTCCAGTGTTGACCTGAGCTCTGGTGGTGTTTTTCACAACCCACTCAGTTTTCAACTAACGCATATTTGGCCGACATCAAAAAAGGAGGTTTTGTAGATCAGGACCCGCTCTTCACTGAAAGTGATAAAGTCGTGCTTACCGAAATAAATAAATGCAGATACAAGATTTCGATCTATCTGTTTCCTTGTTCCTATTTTTCGAATCTTCTGTGGTTTAGCAACGACACTTGTAAGCTAGCGGAGCCAATGTAATTTTCGTGCATTCTTTGATGAGCTTACTATAAACTCTTTGACGTTTTATGCCGTCCTTCTACATTTCCTGAAGACGTGGCGCAACTCTTGAATTCTCCTGGTCGTGGCCTCATAGGAGAACTTCTTTGAGCGTGAAAAGATCATTTTTTCCGAAATAAATACAACTTTAAAGTAATTCTGCAGTTGATAATCGGTAAAGGAATAAAAAACGGGAGGGAACCCGGAAATCCCGGTTTCCGGTATGCAAATTAAATCGGTCAAAAATAAGTTGCATATTTTTAAAGCGCTAATACGATTCTGAAGCAAAACCGAAGTAAAATATTATGAACTGTAGTGCATCCTTTGATCGTTAGCTCTTGACGTCTTCTGTCAGTCCACGTCTCTACGAGATTGCTACGAAATGCTACGATGTAGCTGGATGACGCGCATGATATGTTTAGAGAATAAATTAGTTATTTCATAAAACCAAATTAATGGAGCAGCTTTTACGGTAAAAAATGATTATTTATAGTTGAACTGGTGAGTATGTTTATTGAGTGAGGCACAAACACAAAAATGCCAAAGTTGGTCCAAACTTTGACCATTTATATTTACGGCAGAATACAAAATTCAGGAAAACAAAACACCGTTTTGCATGTACTCGTATATGTGCTTAAATTCATACAAAACAGTGTTTTCGTTTTTCCGTCATTACAAGTTTTGGAAGTCTATTGTTCGACTTCTGTTTCAGTTAGCCTTAAAGCGGCGCAACAAGAGTCAGTTTTTGAGTTTGTTGAAAAATAATTCGACCAAAAAGTTCAATTAGCTCTGTTTGCAGGTATGAGTGGTCGCAATAAGGCCACGTGTTTTTAAAATATTGAGTACTAGGACACCAGGAATCAATTGGAGTTGCTAGAATGTGGGTTTGTGTGGGTTGCGACTTACAGCGAGTGACATAAATTATGTGACACAAGCTTCAGCCAGCGGCTTTGCCCGCGTGATCCCTAGGAAACATATTCCCGGGATAAAAACCTATGTGCTATTCCAGACTATAATCTATCTCTGTTCTTAATTTCATCCAGATCTGTTTAGCCGTTCTGATGTGCAGAGCAACAAACATCCATCCATCATCACAAACTAGCTCATTTATAATTTAGTAGGAAGTAGGATTTTATTTTCTGTCACTCAATACTAGCGGCTTCTTTGTCTGTGTCACGGTCGTCTCTTGCACCTGTCCACGCCCATTCTGTCTCGGGGTGAGTATGAATGGGCGTGATGTAGGTAAAGTTGTGTCTATTCAATATTGGCGAACTCCAGTTGAATCATGGCGCCCTAGTACTTGTAGTACTATACCACGTGGCTTGGAAGTCGTCTCTGTTCATTCTGCACACAAAATGATCTTTTGTGTAGCAGTTTGGCACACAAAAGATCATTTAGTAGAACACTGTCAGTGTTTTATTCGAACACTGTGTACTATTATTTCCAGCTATGAAAGACATGCTGAACTTGGATGAGAGACATGGATTTTTCTCGAAGCCTATCAGTTTTCCGCAAAAGCTTTAATGGAAGCTTCATTGAATATGTTAGAAAGTAGAAATAAAGCTAATGGCGGTGACAGTGACAGCGGAAGTGGGCGGTCGGAGGTGTCATTAGGTTTGAAACGACCTACTGTCGGTATCTCATTGTAACTAAAATGTGAATGACTAAGTAGCTCTCCAGTGTTTACCTGAGCTCTGGTGGTGTTTTTCAAAACCTTCAGTTTTCAACTAACGCTTATTTAGCAGATTTCAAAAAAGGATTTTCTGTATTCGGGCAGTGACTTTTTCACTATCAAATGAAGATGGATGAACGGGGTCTTCACAAGAACAGGAGTTCTCATCACCTATCAATGTTGAACAAATTATATAGGGGTGTAATATAAAACACCCCCCCATATATTATTTTTGTACAAACAGGTTTTTCAAGTTAACATGTTTTTGTTTATATTACAAAAGGCTACCTGTTTCTGTAACTAGCGTTTGGGTATGGAATAATGGGCCATATTTAAACGTTAGTTTATTTTGGGCCGGCTTTGTTAGCTCTATCTCACTCCGTTGCACCACGTGAATTTTAAACCCACTAAGATCAATATATTACCTTTAATTTATTCATGTAATTATTGGTTTTAGATATCATGTGAAATGTAAAATATGGTTCAATTCAAATCCCAGAACTTAGCGTGACGAACTCATAATTTAAAGTAGCTAAATAATAAAAGGAAAGATTATTTTTTTGCTTGTTAGTTGTACCTTATAACAACATAACTCAAAAGCCGGCCAAGTGCGAGTTGGACTCGCACACGAAGGGTCCCGTACCATAAAACTTTATTTTTATTATTTGTTGTTATAGCGGCAATAGAAATACATAATCTGTGAAAATTTCAACTCTCTACCTATTACGGTTCTTGAGATACAGCCCACTGACAGACAGACAGACGGACGGACGGACGGACGACAGCACAGGGACTTTTTCAACTGAAATAAGGAGATTTCAATAAGAAAATGCTCATTATTATATTAAACCTCAAGGAAAAAGATGATCACCAAGAACACTATAATCTGCATTTTAGGAAGATTTTGTAACATCTTTAGCTGTATATCACTCAAGAAGCAGGGAGCCGCGTATGTAAGGGTCGCGGGGATCAGATAGATCTATGCGACCTGTGATGTCCAGTAGTGGTCGTCTTTTCGTCTGATGATGTCGCTCAGACATTGAGCGTCTATACTGCTGTGGTAAGTAAAGCTTGAAAGAGGTAATCAAATTAAATAAAAATCCAATGATCGAAGCCAAATAGCAGTTTCTTATTTAAAATATACAATGAAAAAAAACCGACTCTCAAAAACAAAACACTACAAAGTATAAAATATAACTTTGATTTTGGAAATCGCTGTTTTTGGTATTTTTTGGTTTTTTGACACCGACTTCCGAAATCAAAGTTATTTAATACTATGTAGTGTTTTGTTTTTGGACTTCGGTTTAATTTAATTGTAAAAAAGTTCTTTTGTTTTTCACCACAAATACAGCGTACCGGCGTGATGTTATGTACTGGTGTAAACAATCAACAGACATGCGATTTCAGAAATCCAGATCCATTTGCTATCATTGATTGAAGAGTTCCGTTGCCTACCTCCAAAGTTCTTCATCAGATCTTCACTAAATTAAAATAGGACCTGTCCGGGAAAGTATTCTTCCAAACAAAAAAAAAAATCGGTTAACAATTGGCGAAAATATCACTGAACAAACATTTTTCATGGGATCCCATCATCAGCTCAGCAACAAGAGATGATGATTACCAGGCACAAATATCTGAATTGCGTTACAAAGTTTATGAAAAATATTGTATGTGCTTATAAAATTTGAGGGTTTCCCTCGATTTTCATAAGATCCCATCATCAGATTCTGACTTGGAGATATTGAGACCACCGCAGGAGTATAGGCTTTCGAATAAAGAAAGAATTTCCAAAATCGGTCCAGAATTGGCGGAGAAATTGGTGAACATAAATTTTAAAAAAAGATACATGTATGATTTGAAGAAGTCGTTTAAAAACAGGATTCAACCGCTCGGTCCTCAACTAACCTTAATAAAGTTAGTTGAGGTTAGTAAAGTTTATTAAGGTTAGTTGAGGACCGAGCGGTTGAGTCCTGTTTTTAAACGACTTTTTCAAATCATACATGTATCTTTTTTTAAAATTTATGTTCACCGATTTCTCAAAAATCGCTGCCTCAAGGCAGCGATTTTTTTTAATTTTTAGTTATCGATGCTTGAAAATTGGGATGCCTTTCCCAAGCAGCGGGACATACACCTACACCCACAATAATCACTTTTGGTAAACAAAATTAGCAAACGAGCCTAGAGTGACAAATCCACTATTTTTTTAATCAACTTTCACATTCGCATGGCAGTCACAGTCTGTCACAAATATAGAAATTGAGGCTTTTTCGACAGTTTGCGACTGAGATGCGAATGCGAACGTTGTATAAAAATTGGCCGTAAGAAATTCCTAACTGATTGCACTCCTTGAAAATGTTCTGTTTGTGGTGCAACGGCACAGCACTTACTACTTTATGTACTCCTAATATTTGAAAAGTCAAAACACGTGGCCTTAACGCTCATGGGACTTGGGCTTGTAGTGTAATAATTGTACCTCATTGTGTTGATAGACGAAATATAAAGTTTCTCTGTGAAAAATTGAATATCTGTACATATTTGAACTTAAACACCCCCCCTGCCCTTATCCTATGTTACATGGTCGGTATAACACGTTTTTAAATAGTAAAGGGTGGGTGGGTGTGTAGCTAACATACATAGATTTTTCCAACTTTGAAGTTTTAAACAGTCTACGAGATTGCTACGACGTAGCTGGGATGAAATGCGCAAGGCATATTACGAGAATAAGATACATAGTAATTTCATAAAACCAAATTAATGGTCCAAGGTTATGAAATTGTTATATGTGTACTGAGTGAGTCACAAACACAAAAATGCCAATGTTTGTCCGAACTTTGTCCATTTAAATTAATGGCAGCATACAAACTGCGGGGAAAAAAAAAACCGTTTTGCATGCATATGTGTGTAAATTCATACAAAACGATGTTTGCGTTTTTCCTTCATTAAAAGTTTTGGAAGTCTATTGTTGAACTTTTGTTTCAGTTAGCCTAAAAGCGGAAACACAGGAGCCAGTTTTTGAGTTTGTTGAAAAATTATTCGACCAAAAAATTCAACTAGCTTTGTTCGCTTGCACACCTACCTCTATATGAGTGGTCGCAATAAGGCCACGTGTTTTAAAATATTGAGTACCAGGACACTAGGAATCAATTGGAGTTGCTAGAATGTGGGTTCGGGTGGGTTGCAACTTACAGCGAGTGACATAAATTATGTGGCACTAGCTTCTGCCAGCGGCTGCAGTTCAGTCGTTCTGACGTGAAGAGTAACATACATCCATCCATCCATCTTCACTAACTATCGCGTTTATAATTTACCAGGAAGTAGGATTTTCGCTAAATAAAAAAGAAAGATAAATCATTCCAATATATGATTCAAATGATTCTATTTTTCAACAGAATTAAGATTGTGTTTATTGTAAGACTATTGTGGGTGTACCATTACGTATATTCTATCTATCATTTTTTGCTGTCTAAATAATTGTATCAAGGCAAAAGGAGCTAGGCATTGATATAAATACAAAACCCAGAAGTAATTTTGCAGTTAATAATCGATAAAGGAAAAAAAAACCGGAAAATAGGAAACCCGGAAATCCCGGTTTCAGGTTCGGAAATTAAATGAATTCAAAATAAGTTGCATATTTTTAAAACGCGAATATTAATTTGAAGCAAGCAAAACAAAAGTCAAATATTATGGACTTTAGTGGATCGTTGGCTCTTGACGTCTTCTGTCAGCCTACGTCTCGAGATTGCTACGAAATGCTACGACGTAGCTGGATGACGCGCATGACATGTTACGAGAATAAGTTAGTAATTTCATAAAACCAAATTAATGGACCAGCTTTTATGGTGAACAAATTGTATATATTTGGACAGGTGAATATGTTTATTGAGTGAAGCACAAACACAAAAATGCCAATGTTTGTCCAAACTTTGACCATTTATATTTATGGCAAGATACAAAATTCAGGAAAACAAAACACCGTTTTGCATGTAAATAAATATAAAATAAAATAAGCCTTTATAGTAATAAAGGCTTATTTTATTTACTACTTTTTGTTACTTTTTACAATATTATTGGTACATGCTATACTGATTACTATTTGTTACACCTAATTTTGCTCTTTATAGAACATCGGTAATCGGTTTATCTGTAGCAGCTTGTCTCTCGAAAAAGGCCTCCTCCAAGGACTTCCATGCATCTCGATCCCTAGCTATTCGGGTCCACTTAGGGCCCGCCATATGTCGTGGCTCGTCTTCCTAACGTTTAAACTGTCTCCCTCTATTTATTTTGTCGTTTTAAATGTATGTGTTCATACAAAACGGTGTTTGCGTTTTTCCTTCATTAAAAGTTTCGGAAGTCTATTGTTCGACTTTTGTTTCAGTTAGCCTAAAAGCGGCGCAACAGGAGCCGATTTTTGAGTTTGTTGAAAAATAATTCGACCAAAAGTTCAATTAGCTCTGGTTACTCCTCGGGGCATTTTGATGAGCTCGTGGCTAGATAATAACAGCCGCACGGGTCGTTCTTTAAGGTTAAGCAACGCTTGCCAAGGTTGGTCTGTGGATGGGGGTGACTATCTTAACATAACGAGTTTCCTCCGTGCCTCGAAAAGCACGTTAAGCCGTTGGTCCCAGCTGTCATTTGTTGATCTTTGGCAGTCGTTACGGATAGTCAGAAGCCAGTTGTTAATCTGACTCCAGTCTTGCCATGCAGTACCGTGTTACGCAGTTAATGGGTTGTGGAGGTCTGGTAGGCAGCCGCTCCGCGTAAAATATTGGTATTCATTGGTGGTTGGACTGGAAGCCGACCCTAATATAGTTGGGAAAAAGCTAGGCAGATGATGGCAGATGACTCGGGCTTTTCAAAGTATGAGTATTAAGTAATAAGGCCACGAAAAATATTGAGTACTAGGACACCAGGAATCAATTGGAGTTGCTAGAGTGTGGTGTTTGCAACTTACAGCGAGTGATATAAATTATGTGACAGTGTGACAGACAGTGTGATCAGTTCAGCCGTTCTGACGTGAAGAGTAACATCCATCCATCCATTTTCACTAACTATCACATTTATAATTTAGTAGGAAGCCTACTTTAACGCTTACTCACTGTAAATCATTCAAATATTTGATTCAAATGATTTTTTTATAACAGAATTAAGTTTGTGTAAAAATGTTGTGGAACTATTCGTGGTGTACAATAAAGTACAAGTATATTCTATCTATCTTGTTTAGTAGTCTAAAGAAGAAAGAGTCATGATATTTCAAGAAGGCAGAGATACTTTTTGTGCTCAAATAAAAAACGTTGTAAACCCATATCCATCAAAATTAAAATGGTAAGCAAGGGTGCCCTGGTGTGTCTGTCTGTGTGCCTGTCACTCAATAATAACGGGAGGATTTCTTTGTCTGTGTCAAGGTCGTCTGTTGCACCTGTCCACGCCCATTCGGACTCGGGGTGAGTTTGAATGGGTGTGGGTAAAGTTGTGTCTGTTCAATACTGGCGAACTCAACTTGAGTCATGGCGTCCCAGTATTTGACGTTTATTACCACGTGACTTGGGAGCCGTCTCTGTTCATTCTGCACACAAAATAATCTTTTGTACAGCAGTTTGGCATAAATTAACACTGTGTACTATTATTTCCTGTACTGTGTACTATTTGGTCACTAAAAAGCATGGTTACGGCGAGAAAAATTAAAGAGAACAGAGACTGGTAAATAAAACGGAAGTCCGGAAACCCGGAAATCCCGGTTTCCGGCTCAGAAATGAATTCGGTTTAAATAAGTTGTGTATTTTTAAAGCGCTAAGATTATTCTGAAGCAAGCAAAACCGAAGTAAAATATTATGATCTGTAGTGCATCCTTGGATCGTTGGCTCTTGACGTCTTCTGTCAGTCCACGTCTCTACGCGATCGCTACGAAATGCTACGACGTAGCTGGATGACACGCATGACTTGTTACGAGAATAAGTTAGTAATTTCATAAAACTAAATTAGACCAGCTTTTAGGGTAAAAAAATGATTATTTATATTTCAACCGGTGAGTGTTTTAATTATAAATTGCTAAAATTAAGATTTTTATTTAGGTCAAATTTAAAAAAATGCTTATTTAGAACACTAATTAATTTACAAATACTTAACTAACATACACAATTAATTAAAAATTATTGAGTGAAGAACAAACACAAAAATATAAATTTTTGTCCAAACTTTGTCCATTTACATTAATGGCAGCATACAAACTTCGGGAAAAACAAAACACCGTTTAGCATGCATATGTGTGTAAATTCATACAAAACGATGTTTGCGTTTTTCCTTCATTAAAAGTTTTGGAAATCTATTGTTGAACTTTTGTTCCAGTTAGTCTAAAAGCGGAACAACAGGAGCCGAGTTTTTGAGTTTGTTGAAAAATTATTCGACCAAAAAATTCAACTAGCTTTGTTCGCTTGCACCTACCTCTATATGAGTGGTCGCAATAAAGCCACGTCTTTTAAAATATTGAGTACTAGGATACCAGGAATCTATTGGAGTTGCTAGAATATAGGTTCGGGTGGGTTACAACTTACAGCGAGTGACATAAATTAAATGACACTAGCTTCTGCCAGCGGTTTCGCCCGCGTGATCCCTAGGGATCATACTCCCGGGATAAAAGGCATATGTGCTATTTCAGACTATAATATATCTCTGTTCCAAATTTCATCCAGATCAGTTCAGTCGTTCTGACGTGATGGAGTAACATACATCCATCTTCACTAACTATCGCGTTTATAATTAACCAGGAAGTACGATTTTACGCTTACTTATTTTAAGTAATTCTAATACGTGATTCAAATGATTTTTCCTTCAAAAAAATTAAATTTGTGTAAAAAGGTTGTGGAACTATTGTTGGTGTACCATTAAGAATATTCTATATTTTTTGCTGTCTGAATAATTGTGTCAAGAAGTAGGAGCTAGGCATTGACATATAAAAAAACCCAGCCATGCTATTTTTTTTTGCTCAGAAAAATCAAAAAATGATTTTGTAAACCGGTTTGTCGTTGTTTTCCATCAAAATTATAATGGTAAACAACGGAACCTGGTGTGTTTGTCTGTGTACCTGTCACTCAATACTAACGGGGGATTACTTTGTCTGTGTCAAGGTCGTCTGTTGCACCTGTCCACGCCCATTCGGTCTCGGGGAGAGTTGGAATGGGTGTGATCTGGGTAAAGTTGTGTCTGTTCAATATTGGCGAACTCCAGTTGACTCATCGCGCCCTAGTACTTGATGTTTAATACCACGTGGCTTGGAAGTCGTCTCTGTTCATTCTGCACACAAAATGATCTTTTGTGTAGCAGTTTGGCATTAATGAACACTGTGTACTATTATTTCCAGCTATGGAAGACATGCTGACCCTTGAGAAACTTGGATTTTACTCGAAGCCTATCAGTTTTCCGCAAAAGCTTTAATGGGTACTTCATTGTTGTAAATAAGTCCTGCGGGGAATACGTTAGAAAGTAGAATAAAATCTAATGGCGGTGACATGTGACAGCGGAAGTGGGGAGTCGGAGGTGTCATTAGGTTTGAAAGAACATATTGTCATTGTCACTAAAAATCTAAAATCTGTATGGCTTAATGGCTCTCTAGTGTTAACCTGAGCTGTGGTGTTGTTTTTCAAAACCTAGTAAGTTTTCAACCAACGCATATTTAGCGACTTCAAAAATGGAGGTTTTGCATTCGGATCGTGACTCCGCTAGAGTCATGCTTACCGTAATAAATAAATGCAGTAACGAAATTTCCATCTATCTCTTTCCTTCTTCCTATTTTTCGAATCTTCTAAGATTTTGCAACTATACTTGCCAGCTAGCGGAACCAATGTGATTTTTGTGCATTCTTTGATAAACTTATTGTTGACTCTTGGCGTTTTATGTCGTCCTTCTTCGTTTCCTGAAGACCTGCGCAACTCTTGAATTCTCACGGTCGTGGCCTCGTAGGAGCATTTCTTGGAGCGTGAAATGGTCATTATTTTTCGAAATAAATACAACTTTCAAGTAATTCTGCAGTTGGTAATCGGCAAAGGATTAAAAAACGGAAATCCGGAAACCCGGAAATCCTGGTTTTCGGTTCGGAAATGAATTCGGTTTGAAATAAGTTCTATATTTTTAAAGCTCTAATATTATTCTGAAGCAAGCAAAACTTTTGCCAAATATTATGAAATGTAGGGGATCGTTGGCTCTTGACTTCTTCCGTCAGTCCACGTGTCTACGAGATTGCTACGAAATGCTACGACGTTGCTGGATGACATGTTTCGAGAATAAATAAGTAATTTCATAAAACCTAATTTATGGACCAGCTTTTAGGGTAAAAAAATGTTTATTTATAGTTGAACCGGTGTGTATGTTTGTGGCACAAACACAAGTATGCCAATGTTGGTCCAAACTTTGACCATTTAAATTTATGTCTGGATACAAAATTCAAGAAACTAAAACACCGTTTTGCATGTATATGTGTTTAAATTCATACAAAACGGTGCTTGCGTTTTTCCTTCATTAAAAGTTAAAGCCTGAAAGCGAGACCTCCAGATTCACTTGACCGATTCTGGTAAAATTTGGGACATATATGGACTTTAGTGATCCAAACTCGGACGTGTTACGTAAATTATTAAATTTTTAGTGTGGCGGTCACTGTTGGGGGTCAAACTAACAAATTCAAAAAAAGTTTCGTAAAATATATCGTGTGACATATGAAATGAAAGAATGTACTCTAATGGCTTTAATTATATATTTTTTATAGTTATAAAATAAATGGTTTTGAAGTTATTCAAGAAATTAGGTGAAAAATGACCATTCTTCTTTCCATTTCCCGAAACTCCTGAAACTAAAATTAAAAAAAAAATGGAGATAATAGATCTTTACCTAAAGATTACAAGAAAATGTATGAGAAGTCTGACGTGTAAAAATAACAAATGTTAAAAAAAAAAATCGTCCCGAACTCTTTGCACGCGTGTCCGACTCGCACTTGGCCAGCTTTTTTTCAACAGAATTAAGTTTGTGTAAAATGTTGTACAATTATTTTTGGTGTACCATTTAGTATATTTTTTTATTTATTTTTTTGTCTTAATAATTATTGTATCAAAAAGTAGAAGCTAGGTACTCGTATATATAGAATACCCAGCCTTTTTGTTTTGCTCAGAAAAATAAAAAATAATTCTGTAAACCGGTTTGACGTTTTTTAGGCCACCATTTCCATCAAAATCAAAATAATAAAAAGGGACCCTGGTGTGTCTGTCTGTGTGCCTGTCACTCAATACTAACGGGGGCTTGCTTTGTCTGTGTCAATGTCGTCTGTTGCACCTGTCCACGCCCATTCAGAGTCGGGGTGAGTTTGAATGGGTGTGATGTGGGTAAAGTTGTGTCTGTTCAATATTGGCGAACTCCAGTTGACTCATCGCGCCCTAGTACTTGATGTTTAATACCACGTGGCTTGGAAGTCGTCTCTGTTCATTCTGCACACAAAATGATCTTTTGTGTAGCAGTTTGGCATTAATGAACACTGTGTACTATTATTTCCAGCTATGGAAGTCATGCTGACCCTTGAGAAACATGGATTTTTCTCGAAGCCTATCAGTTTTACGCAAAAGCTTTAATGAGTGCTACATTGATGCGAATAGGTCCTGCGGGGAATACGTTAGAAAGTAGAATAAAACCGGAAGCAGCTGTGACAGTGGAAGTGGGGGTTTAGCCGACTTGAAAAAAGGAGTTTTTGTATTCGTGACTCCACTCTTCATTGAAAGTGATAAAGTCACGCTTACCGAATTAATAAATGCAGTAACAAAATTTCGATCTATCTCTTTTATTGCGGAACCAATGTAATTTTCGAGCATTCCTTTAATTGTTGACTCTTGACGTTTTATGTCGTCCTTGTACGTTTCCTGAAGACGTGGCGCAACTCTTGAATTCTCTCAGTCGTGGCCTCGTAGAAAAGCCTTCTTTGAGCGTGAAAAAGAATTTTTTTCCGAAATAAATACAACTTTCAAGTAATTCTGCAGTTGGAAATCAGTAAAAATTAAAAAAACGGAAATCCGGAAACCCGGAAATCCCGGTTTCCGGATCGGAAATAAATTCGGTTTAAAATAAGTTTTGTATTTTCAAAGTGCTAATATTATTCTGAAGCAAGCAAAACCGAAGTCAAATATTATGAATTATATAGTGCATTCTTGGATCGTTGGCTCTTGACGTCTTCTGTTAGTCCACGTCTCTACGAGATCGCTACGAAATGCTACGACGTAGCTGGATGACGCGCATGACATGTTACGAGAATAAGTTAGTAATTTTATAAAACCAAATTAATAGACCAGCTTTTAGGATAAAAAAATGTTTATTTATAGTTGAACCGGTGTGTATGTTCGAGGCACAAACACAAGTATGCCAATGTTGGTCCAAACTTTGACCATTTATATTTACGGCAGGATACAAAATTCAGGAAAACAAAATACCGTTTTGCATGTATATGTGTTTATGAAATTCATACAAAACGATGTTTACGTTTTTCCTTTATTAAAATTTTTGGAAGTCTATTGTTCGACTTTTGTTTCAGTTAGCCTAAAAGCGGCGCAATAGGAGCCAGTTTTTGAGTTTGTTGAAAAACAATTCGACCAAAAAGTTCAATTAGCTCTGTTTGCCTTTTAAACTATAAGATATCGCAATAAGGCCACGTGTTTTAAAATATTGAGTACTAGGACACCAGGAATCAATTGGAGTTGCTAGAATGTGGGTTCGGGTGGGTTGAAACTTACAGCGAGTGACATAAAATATGTGACACTAGCTTCTGTCAGCGGCTTCGCCCGCGTGATCCCAAGGGAACATAATCGCGGGAAAAAAAACCTATGTGCTATTCCAGACTATAATCTATCTCTGTTCTTAATTTCATCCAGATCAGTTTAGCCGTTCTGACGTGAAGAGCAACAAACATCCATCCATCCTCACAAACGATCGCATTTATAATTTAGTAGCAAATAGGTTTTTACGCTTTATCATTATAAATCATTCCTATATGTGATTTGGCAACAGAATTAAGTTCGAGTTAAAATGTTGTGGAACTATTGTTGGTGTATCATTAAGTATACACCATCTATCTTTTCAGTAGTCTAAAGAATTGTTGTATTAATCAAGAAGTTAGAGTCATGATAAAATTATTTTTTAATTTTTTTTGAGCAAAACGCTCAAAAACATAAAAAAATTATTTTGTAACTACCCATCAAAATCAACATGGTAAACAAGGGACGCTGGTGTGTCTGTCTGTCACTCAATACTAGCGGCTCCATTGTCTGTGTCACGGTCGTCTGTTGCACCTGTCCACGCCCATTTGGTCTCGGGGAGAGTTTGAATGGGTGTGATGTGGGTAAAGTTGTGTCTGTTCAATATTGGCGAACTCCAGTTGACTCATCGCGCCCTAGTACTTGATGTTTAATACCACGTGGCTTGGAAGTCGTCTCTGTTCATTCTGCACACAAAATGATCTTTTGTGTAGCAGTTTGGCATTAATGAACACTGTGTACTATTATTTCCAGCTATGGAAGTCATGCTGACCCTTGAGAAACATGGATTTTTCTCGAAGCCTATCAGTTTTACGCAAAAGCTTTAATGAGTGCTACATTGATGCGAATAGGTCCTGCGGGGAATACGTTAGAAAGTAGAATAAAACCGGAAGCAGCTGTGACAGTGGAAGTGGGGGTTTAGCCGACTTGAAAAAAGGAGTTTTTGTATTCGTGACTCCACTCTTCATTGAAAGTGATAAAGTCACGCTTACCGAATTAATAAATGCAGTAACAAAATTTCGATCTATCTCTTTTATTGCGGAACCAATGTAATTTTCGAGCATTCCTTTAATTGTTGACTCTTGACGTTTAATGTCGTCCTTGTACGTTTCCTGAAGACGTGGCGCAACTCTTGAATTCTCTCAGTCGTGGCCTCGTAGAAAAGCCTTCTTTGAGCGTGAAAAAGAATTTTTTTCCGAAATAAATACAACTTTCAAGTAATTCTGCAGTTGGAAATCAGTAAAAATTAAAAAAACGGAAATCCGGAAACCCGGAAATCCCGGTTTCCGGATCGGAAATAAATTCGGTTTAAAATAAGTTTTGTATTTTCAAAGTGCTAATATTATTCTGAAGCAAGCAAAACCGAAGTCAAATATTATGAATTATATAGTGCATTCTTGGATCGTTGGCTCTTGACGTCTTCTGTTAGTCCACGTCTCTACGAGATCGCTACGAAATGCTACGACGTAGCTGGATGACGCGCATGACATGTTACGAGAATAAGTTAGTAATTTTATAAAACCAAATTAATAGACCAGCTTTTAGGATAAAAAAATGTTTATTTATAGTTGAACCGGTGTGTATGTTCGAGGCACAAACACAAGTATGCCAATGTTGGTCCAAACTTTGACCATTTATATTTACGGCAGGATACAAAATTCAGGAAAACAAAATACCGTTTTGCATGTATATGTGTTTATGAAATTCATACAAAACGATGTTTACGTTTTTCCTTTATTAAAATTTTTGGAAGTCTATTGTTCGACTTTTGTTTCAGTTAGCCTAAAAGCGGCGCAATAGGAGCCAGTTTTTGAGTTTGTTGAAAAACAATTCGACCAAAAAGTTCAATTAGCTCTGTTTGCCTTTTAAACTATAAGATATCGCAATAAGGCCACGTGTTTTAAAATATTGAGTACTAGGACACCAGGAATCAATTGGAGTTGCTAGAATGTGGGTTCGGGTGGGTTGAAACTTACAGCGAGTGACATAAAATATGTGACACTAGCTTCTGTCAGCGGCTTCGCCCGCGTGATCCCAAGGGAACATAATCGCGGGAAAAAAAACCTATGTGCTATTCCAGACTATAATCTATCTCTGTTCTTAATTTCATCCAGATCAGTTTAGCCGTTCTGACGTGAAGAGCAACAAACATCCATCCATCCTCACAAACGATCGCATTTATAATTTAGTAGCAAATAGGTTTTTACGCTTTATCATTATAAATCATTCCTATATGTGATTTGGCAACAGAATTAAGTTCGAGTTAAAATGTTGTGGAACTATTGTTGGTGTATCATTAAGTATACACCATCTATCTTTTCAGTAGTCTAAAGAATTGTTGTATTAATCAAGAAGTTAGAGTCATGATAAAATTATTTTTTAATTTTTTTTGAGCAAAACGCTCAAAAACATAAAAAAATTATTTTGTAACTACCCATCAAAATCAACATGGTAAACAAGGGACGCTGGTGTGTCTGTCTGTCACTCAATACTAGCGGCTCCATTGTCTGTGTCACGGTCGTCTGTTGCACCTGTCCACGCCCATTTGGTCTCGGGGAGAGTTTGAATGGGTGTGATGTGGGTAAAGTTGTGTCTGTTCAATATTGGCGAACTCCAGTTGACTCATCGCGCCCTAGTACTTGATGTTTAATACCACGTGGCTTGGAAGTCGTCTCTGTTCATTCTGCACACAAAATGATCTTTTGTGTAGCAGTTTGGCATTAATGAACACTGTGTACTATTATTTCCAGCTATGGAAGTCATGCTGACCCTTGAGAAACATGGATTTTTCTCGAAGCCTATCAGTTTTACGCAAAAGCTTTAATGAGTGCTACATTGATGCGAATAGGTCCTGCGGGGAATACGTTAGAAAGTAGAATAAAACCGGAAGCAGCTGTGACAGTGGAAGTGGGGGTTTAGCCGACTTGAAAAAAGGAGTTTTTGTATTCGTGACTCCACTCTTCATTGAAAGTGATAAAGTCACGCTTACCGAATTAATAAATGCAGTAACAAAATTTCGATCTATCTCTTTTATTGCGGAACCAATGTAATTTTCGAGCATTCCTTTAATTGTTGACTCTTGACGTTTTATGTCGTCCTTGTACGTTTCCTGAAGACGTGGCGCAACTCTTGAATTCTCTCAGTCGTGGCCTCGTAGAAAAGCCTTCTTTGAGCGTGAAAAAGAATTTTTTTCCGAAATAAATACAACTTTCAAGTAATTCTGCAGTTGGAAATCAGTAAAAATTAAAAAAACGGAAATCCGGAAACCCGGAAATCCCGGTTTCCGGATCGGAAATAAATTCGGTTTAAAATAAGTTTTGTATTTTCAAAGTGCTAATATTATTCTGAAGCAAGCAAAACCGAAGTCAAATATTATGAATTATATAGTGCATTCTTGGATCGTTGGCTCTTGACGTCTTCTGTTAGTCCACGTCTCTACGAGATCGCTACGAAATGCTACGACGTAGCTGGATGACGCGCATGACATGTTACGAGAATAAGTTAGTAATTTTATAAAACCAAATTAATAGACCAGCTTTTAGGATAAAAAAATGTTTATTTATAGTTGAACCGGTGTGTATGTTCGAGGCACAAACACAAGTATGCCAATGTTGGTCCAAACTTTGACCATTTATATTTACGGCAGGATACAAAATTCAGGAAAACAAAATACCGTTTTGCATGTATATGTGTTTATGAAATTCATACAAAACGATGTTTACGTTTTTCCTTTATTAAAATTTTTGGAAGTCTATTGTTCGACTTTTGTTTCAGTTAGCCTAAAAGCGGCGCAATAGGAGCCAGTTTTTGAGTTTGTTGAAAAACAATTCGACCAAAAAGTTCAATTAGCTCTGTTTGCCTTTTAAACTATAAGATATCGCAATAAGGCCACGTGTTTTAAAATATTGAGTACTAGGACACCAGGAATCAATTGGAGTTGCTAGAATGTGGGTTCGGGTGGGTTGAAACTTACAGCGAGTGACATAAAATATGTGACACTAGCTTCTGTCAGCGGCTTCGCCCGCGTGATCCCAAGGGAACATAATCGCGGGAAAAAAAACCTATGTGCTATTCCAGACTATAATCTATCTCTGTTCTTAATTTCATCCAGATCAGTTTAGCCGTTCTGACGTGAAGAGCAACAAACATCCATCCATCCTCACAAACGATCGCATTTATAATTTAGTAGCAAATAGGTTTTTACGCTTTATCATTATAAATCATTCCTATATGTGATTTGGCAACAGAATTAAGTTCGAGTTAAAATGTTGTGGAACTATTGTTGGTGTATCATTAAGTATACACCATCTATCTTTTCAGTAGTCTAAAGAATTGTTGTATTAATCAAGAAGTTAGAGTCATGATAAAATTATTTTTTAATTTTTTTTGAGCAAAACGCTCAAAAACATAAAAAAATTATTTTGTAACTACCCATCAAAATCAACATGGTAAACAAGGGACGCTGGTGTGTCTGTCTGTCACTCAATACTAGCGGCTCCATTGTCTGTGTCACGGTCGTCTGTTGCACCTGTCCACGCCCATTTGGTCTCGGGGAGAGTTTGAATGGGTGTGATGTGGGTAAAGTTGTGTCTGTTCAATATTGGCGAACTCCAGTTGACTCATCGCGCCCTAGTACTTGATGTTTAATACCACGTGGCTTGGAAGTCGTCTCTGTTCATTCTGCACACAAAATGATCTTTTGTGTAGCAGTTTGGCATTAATGAACACTGTGTACTATTATTTCCAGCTATGGAAGTCATGCTGACCCTTGAGAAACATGGATTTTTCTCGAAGCCTATCAGTTTTACGCAAAAGCTTTAATGAGTGCTACATTGATGCGAATAGGTCCTGCGGGGAATACGTTAGAAAGTAGAATAAAACCGGAAGCAGCTGTGACAGTGGAAGTGGGGGTTTAGCCGACTTGAAAAAAGGAGTTTTTGTATTCGTGACTCCACTCTTCATTGAAAGTGATAAAGTCACGCTTACCGAATTAATAAATGCAGTAACGAAATTTCGATCTATCTCTTTTATTGCGGAACCAATGTAATTTTCGAGCATTCCTTTAATGGTTGACTCTTGACGTTTTATGTCGTCCTTGTACGTTTCCTGAAGACGTGGCGCAACTCTTGAATTCTCTCAGTCGTGGCCTCGTAGAAAAGCCTTCTTTGAGCGTGAAAAAGAATTTTTTTCCGAATTAAATACAACTTTCAAGTAATTCTGCAGTTGGAAATCAGTAAAAATTAAAAAAACGGAAATCCGGAAACCCGGAAATCCCGGTTTCCGGATCGGAAATAAATTCGGTTTAAAATAAGTTTTGTATTTTTAAAGTGCTAATATTATTCTGAAGCAAGCAAAACCGAAGTCAAATATTATGAATTATATAGTGCATTCTTGGATCGTTGGCTCTTGACGTCTTCTGTTAGTCCACGTCTCTACGAGATCGCTACGAAATGCTACGACGTAGCTGGATGACGCGCATGACATGTTACGAGAATAAGTTAGTAATTTTATAAAACCAAATTAATAGACCAGCTTTTAGGATAAAAAAATGTTTATTTATAGTTGAACCGGTGTGTATGTTCGAGGCACAAACACAAGTATGCCAATGTTCGTCCAAACTTTGACCATTTATATTTACGGCAGGATACAAAATTCAGGAAAACAAAATACCGTTTTGCATGTATATTTGCTTATGAAATTCATACAAAACGATGTTTACGTTTTTCCTTTATTAAATTTTTTGGAAGTCTATTGTTCGACTTTTGTTTCAGTTAGCCTAAAAGCGGCGCAATAGGAGCCAGTTTTTGAGTTTGTTGAAAAACAATTCGACCAAAAAGTTCAATTAGCTCTGTTTGCCTTTTAAACTATAAGAGATCGCAATAAGGCCACGTGTTTTAAAATATTGAGTACTAGGACACCAGGAATCAATTGGAGTTGCTAGAATGTGGGTTCGGGTGGGTTGAAACTTACAGCGAGTGACATAAAATATGTGACACTAGCTTCTGTCAGCGGCTTCGCCCGCGTGATCCCAAGGGAACATAATCGCGGGAAAAAAAACCTATGTGCTATTCCAGACTATAATCTATCTCTGTTCTTAATTTCATCCAGATCAGTTTAGCCGTTCTGACGTGAAGAGCAACAAACATCCATCCATCCTCACAAACGATCGCATTTATAATTTAGTAGGAAGTAGGATTTTACGCTTTATCATTATAAATCATTCCTATATGTGATTTGGCAACAGAATTAAGTTCGAGTTGAAATGTTGTGGAACTATTGTTGGTGTATCATTAAGTATATACCATCTATCTTTTCAGTAGTCTAAAGAATTGTTGTATTAATTAAGAAGTTAGAGTCATGATAAAATTATTTTTTATTTTTTTTGGAGCAAAACGCTCAAAACCATAAAAAAATAATTTTGTAAACCCCCACCCATCAAAATCAACATGTTAAACAAGGGACGCTGGTGTGTCTGTCTGTCACTCAATACTAGCGGCTCCATTGTCTGTGTCACGGTCGTCTGTAGCATCTGTCCACGCCCATTTGGTCTCGGGGAGAGTTTGAATGGGTGTGGTGGATAAAGTTGTCTCTGTTCAATGTTGGCGAACTCCACTTGACTCATGGTGTCCCAGTATTTGATATTTAATACCACGTGGCTTGGGAGCCGTCTCTGTTCATTCTGCACACAAAATAAGCTTTCGTATAGCAGTTTGGCATTAATTTACACTGTATACTATTATTTCCAGCTATGAAAGGCATGCTGACCCTTGAGAAACTTAGATTTTTCTCGAAGTCTATCAGTTTCAGTATCAGTTCTTTGAGCGTGAAAAAGAATTTTTTTCCGAAATAAATACAACTTTCAAGTAATTCTGCAGTTGGAAATCAGTAAAAATTAAAAAAACGGAAATCCGGAAACCCGGAAATCCCGGTTTCCGGATCGGAAATAAATTCGGTTTAAAATAAGTTTTGTATTTTTAAAGTGCTAATATTATTCTGAAGCAAGCAAAACCGAAGTCAAATATTATGAATTATACAGTGCATTCTTGGATCGTTGGCTCTTGACGTCTTCTGTTAGTCCACGTCTCTACGAGATCGCTACGAAATGCTACGACGTAGCTGGATGACGCGCATGACATGTTACGAGAATAAGTTAGTAATTTTATAAAACCAAATTAATAGACCAGCTTTTAGGATAAAAAAAATGTTTATTTATAGTTGAACCGGTGTGTATGTTCGAGGCACAAACACAAGTATGCCAATGTTGGTCCAAACTTTGACCATTTATATTTACGGCAGGATACAAAATTCAGGAAAACAAAATACCGTTTTGCATGTATATGTGTTTATGAAATTCATACAAAACGATGTTTACGTTTTTCCTTTATTAAAATTTTTGGAAGTCTATTGTTCGACTTTTGTTTCAGTTAGCCTAAAAGCGGCGCAATAGGAGCCAGTTTTTGAGTTTGTTGAAAAACAATTCGACCAAAAAGTTCAATTAGCTCTGTTTGCCTTTTAAACTATAAGAGATCGCAATAAGGCCACGTGTTTTAAAATATTGAGTACTAGGACACCAGGAATCAATTGGAGTTGCTAGAATGTGGGTTCGGGTGGGTTGAAACTTACAGCGAGTGACATAAAATATGTGACACTAGCTTCTGTCAGCGGCTTCGCCCGCGTGATCCCAAGGGAACATAATCGCGGGAAAAAAAACCTATGTGCTATTCCAGACTATAATCTATCTCTGTTCTTAATTTCATCCAGATCAGTTTAGCCGTTCTGACGTGAAGAGCAACAAACATCCATCCATCCTCACAAACGATCGCATTTATAATTTAGTAGGAAGTAGGATTTTACGCTTTATCATTATAAATCATTCCTATATGTGATTTGGCAACAGAATTAAGTTCGAGTTGAAATGTTGTGGAACTATTGTTGGTGTATCATTAAGTATATACCATCTATCTTTTCAGTAGTCTAAAGAATTGTTGTATTAACCAAGAAGTTAGAGTCATGATAAAATTATTTTTTAATTTTTTTTGAGCAAAACGCTCAAAAACATAAAAAAATTATTTTGTAACTACCCATCAAAATCAACATGGTAAACAAGGGACGCTGGTGTGTCTGTCTGTCACTCAATACTAGCGGCTCCATTGTCTGTGTCACGGTCGTCTGTTGCACCTGTCCACGCCCATTTGGTCTCGGGGAGAGTTTGAATGGGTGTGATGTGGGTAAAGTTGTGTCTGTTCAATATTGGCGAACTCCAGTTGACTCATCGCGCCCTAGTACTTGATGTTTAATACCACGTGGCTTGGAAGTCGTCTCTGTTCATTCTGCACACAAAATGATCTTTTGTGTAGCAGTTTGGCATTAATGAACACCGTGTACTATTATTTCCAGCTATGGAAGACATGTTGACCCTTGAGAAACATGGATTTTTCTCGAAGCCTATCAGTTTTACGCAAAAGCTTTAATGAGTGCTACATTGATGCGAATAGGTCCTGCGGGGAATACGTTAGAAAGTAGAATAAAACCGGAAGCAGCGGTGACAATTGAAGTGGGGGTGTAGCCGACTTGAAAAAAGGAGTTTTTGTATTCGTGACTCCACTCTTCATTGAAAGTGATAAAGTCATGCTTACCGAAATAAATAAATGCAGTAACGAAATTTCGATCCATCTCTTTTCTTGCAGAACCAATGTAATTTTCGTGCATTCCTTGATAAACTAATGGTTGACTCTTGACGTTTTATGTCGTCCTTGTACGTTTCCTGAAGACGTGGGGCTACTTTTGAATTCTCGGTCGTGGCCTCGTAGAAAAGCCTTCTTTGAGCGTGAAAAGGTAATTATTTCCGAAATAAATGTTCAAGTAATTCTGCAGTTGGAAATCAATAAAAAATAAAAAACGGAAATCCGGAAACCCGGAAATCCCGGTTTGCGGATCGGAAATGAATTCGGTTTATTTATTTATAAAATAAGTTCTGCAAGCAAAACCGAAGTCAAATATTATGAATTTTAGTGCATTCTTGGATCGTTGGCTCTTGACGTCTTTGGTCAGTCTACTTTTCTACGAGATTGCTACGAAATGCTACGACGTAGCTGGATGACGCGCGTGATATGTTACGAGAATAAGTTAGTAATTTTATAAAACCAAATTAATAGACCAGCTTTTAGAGTAAAAAAAAAATGTTTATTTATAGTTGAACCGGTGTGTATGTTCGAGGCACAAACACAAGTATGGCCAATGTTGGTCCAAACTTTGACCATTTATATTTACGGCAGGATACAAAATTCAGGAAAACAAAATACCGTTTTGCATGTATGTGTGTTTATGAAATTCATACAAAACGATGTTTACGTTATTCCTTTATTAAAAGTATTGGAAGTCTTTTGTTCGACTTTTGTTTCAGTTAGCCTAAAAGCGGCGCAATAGGAGCCAGTTTTTTGAGTTTGCTGAAAAATAATTCAACCAAAAAGTTCAATTAGCTCTGTTTGCTCGGGCCTTTTAAAGTATGAGTAGGAAATAAGTTAAAGTATGAGTAGTCGCAAAAAGGCCACGTGTTTTAAAATATTGACTATTAGGACACCAGGAATCAATTGGAGTTGCTAGAATGTGGGTTCGGGTGGGTTGCAACTTACAGCGAGTGACATAAATTATGGGACACTAGTTTTGTGTATTATTTCCAGCTATGGAAGACATGCTGACCCTTGAGAAACATGGATTTTTCTCGAAGCCTATCAGTTTTACGCAAAAGCTTTAATGAGTGCTACATTGATGCGAATAGGTCCTGCGGGGAATACGTTAGAAAGTAGAATAAAACCGGAAGCAGCTGTAACAGTGGAAGTGGGGGTTTAGCCGACTTGAAAAAAGGAGTTTTTGTATTCGTGACTCCACTCTTCATTGAAAGTGATAAAGTCACGCTTACCGAATTAATAAATGCAGTAACAAAATTTCGATCTATCTCTTTTATTGCGGAACCAATGTAATTTTCGAGCATTCCTTTAATTGTTGACTCTTGACGTTTTATGTCGTCCTTGTACGTTTCCTGAAGACGTGGCGCAACTCTTGAATTCTCTCAGTCGTGGCCTCGTAGAAAGAAGCCTTCTTTGAACGTGAAAAGGTCATTATTTCCAAAATAAATACAACTTTCAAGTAATTCTGCAGTTGGTAATCAGTAAAAATTAAAAAACGGAAATCCGGAAACCCGGAAATCCCGGTTTCCGGTTCGGAAATGAATTCGGTTTAAAATAAGTTCTTAATTTTTAAAGCGCTAACATTACTCTCGAGCAAGTAAAACGGAAGTCAAATATTATGGACTGCAGTGCATCCTTGGATCGTTGGCTCTTGACGTCTTCTGTTAGTCCACGTCTCTACGAGATCGCTAAGAAATGCTACGACGTAGCTGGATGACGCGCATGACATGTTACGAGAATAAGTTAGTAATTTTATACAAAAACAAATTAATAGACCAGCTTTTAGGATATAAAAATGTTTATTTATAGTTGAACCGGTGTGTATGTTCGAGGCACAAACACAAGTATGCCAATGTTGGTCCAAACTTTGACCATTTATATTTACGGCAGGATACAAAATTCAGGAAAACAAAATACCGTTTTGCATGTATATGTGTTTATGAAATTCATACAAAACGATGTTTACGTTTTTCCTTTATTAAAAGTATTGGAAGTCTTTTGTTCGACTTTTGTTTCAGTTAGCCTAAAAGCGGCGCAACAGGAGCCAGTTTTTTGAGTTTGCTGAAAAATAATTCTACCAAAAAGTTCATTTAGCTTTTTTGCTCAAGCCTTTTAAAGTTAAATAAAGTATGAGTAGTGGCAATAAGGCCACATGTTTTAAAATATTGAGTACTAGGACACCAGGAATCAATTGGAGTTGCTAGTATGTGGGTTCGGGTGGGTTGCAACTTACAGCGAGTGACATTAATTATGGGACACTAGCTTCTGCCATCGGCTTCGCCCGCGTGATCCCAAGGGAACATAAGGGAAAAAAACCTATGTGCTATTCCAGACTATAATCTATCTCTGTTCTTAATTTCATCCAGATCGGTTTAGCCGTTCTGACGTGAAGAGCAACAAACATCCATCCATCCTCACAAACGATCGCATTTATAATTTAGTAAGAAGTAGGATTTTACGCTTTATCATTATAAATCATTCCTATATGTGATTTGGCAACAGAATTAAGTTTGAGTTAAAATGTTGTGGAACTATTGTTGGTGTATCATTAAGTATATACCATCTATCTTTTCAGTAGTCTAAAGAATTGTATAAATCAAGAAGTTAGTCATGATAAAATTATTTTTTAATTTTTTTTGGGCAAAACGCTCAAAAAACATAAAAAAATAATTTTGTAAACCCCTAGCCATCAAAATCAACATGGTAAACAAGGGACGCTGGTGTGTCTGTCTGTCACTCAATACTAGCGGTTCCATTGTCTGTGTCACGTTCGTCTGTTGCACTTATCCACGCCCATTTAGTCTCGGGGAGAGTTTGAATGGGTATGGATAAAGTTGTCTCTGTTCAATATTGGTTAACTCCACTTGACTCATGGTGTCCCAGTATTTGATATTTAATACCACGTAGCTTGGCAGCCGTCTCTGTTCATTTTGCACACAAAATAATCTTTCGTATAGCAGTTTGGAATTAATTTACACTGTATACTATTATTTCCAGCTATGAAAGGCATGCTGACCCTTGAGAAACTTGGATTTTTCTCGAAGCCTATCAGTTTTCCGCAAAAACTTTAATGGGTACTTCATTGTTGCAAATAGGTCCTGCGGAGAATACGTTAGAAAGTAGAATAAAACCTAATGGCGGTGACATGTGACAGCGGAAGTGGGGGGTCGGAGGTGTCATTAGGTTTGAAGGGACCGAGTGTCGTTATCCCACAGTAACTAAAAATCTGTATGGCTTAATAGCTCTCTAGTGTTTACCTGAGCTGTGGTGGTCTATCTCTATTCTAAATTTTATCCAGATTTGTTCAGCTGTTCTGACGTGAAGAGTAACAAACATCCATCCATCCATCCTCACCAACTGTCACATTTATAATATACTAGGAAGTTGGATTTTACGCTTAATCATTCGAATATTTATGTTCAAATGATTTTTAGGGTTCCAAAGAAAAAATGGAACCCTTATAAAAATGATTATGATTATAGAATCGCTCCGGTGTCTGTCTGTCTGTCCATCTATCACAGCCAGTTTTCTCCAGATCCACTAGATCGATTCTGTTAAAATTTGGTACATATATGGACTTTAGTAATTCAAACTCGGACATGTTACGTAAATTATGATTTTTTACTGTTGGGGTCAAACTGGAAAATTAAAAAAAAGTTTCGTAAAATTTATCGTGTGACATATGAAATGAAAGAATTTACGCTAATTATATTTTTTTTTTATAATTCTAAAATAAACGGTTTTGAAGTTATTCAAGAAATTAGGCGAAAAATGTCCACTCTTCCTTGCATTTCCCGAAACTACTGAGCCTACAATTAAAAAAAAAATGGAGTTAATAGATCTTTACTTAAAGATTACAAGAAAATGTATAAGAAGTCTGAAGTGTAAAAATAACAAGTGTTAAAAAAAATCGTACCGAACCCTTTGCACGCTGCGTCCGACTCGCACTTGGCCAGTTTTTTTTTCAACAGAATTAAGTTCGTGTAAAAATGTTGTGAAATTATTTTTGCTGCACCATTTAGTATATTCTATCATTTTTTTAACAATTGTATCAAGAAGTAGGAGCTAGGCATATATAAAAAACCCAGCCATTTTCTTTTTGCTCAGAAAAATCAAAAAATAATTCTGTAAACTGGTTTGGCGTTTTTTAGGCCACCATTTCCATCACAATCAAAATAATAAAAAGGGACCCTGGTGTGTCTGTCTGTGTGCCTGTCACTCATTACTAACGGGGGCTTGCTTTGTCTGTGTCAATGTTGTCTGTTGCACCTGTCCACGCCCATTCAGACTCGGGGTGAGTTTGAATGGGTGTGATGTAGGTAAAGTTGTGTCTGTTCAATATTGGCAAACTCCAGTTGACTCATCGCGCCCTAGTACTTGATGTTTAATACCACGTGGCTTGGAAGTCGTCTCTGTTCATTCTGCACACAAAACAATCTTTTGTGTAGCAGTTTGGCATTAATGAACACCGTGTACTATTATTTTCAGCTATGGAAAACATTCTGACCCTTGAGAAACTTGGATTTTCTCGAAGCCTATCAGTTTTCCGCAAAAGCTTTAATGGGTACTTCATTGTTGCAAATAGGTCCTGCGGGGAATATATTAGAAAGTAGAATAAAACCGGAAGCAGCGGTGACAGTGGAAGTGGGGGTGTAGCTGACTTGAAAAAAGGAGTTTTTGTTTCGTGACTCCACTCTTCATTGAAAGTGATAAAGTCACGCTTACCGAAATAAATAAATGCAGTAACAAAATTTCGATCTATCACGTACTTTTCGAGCATTCCTTGATAAACTAATGGTTGACTCTGGACGTTTTATGTCGTCCTTGTACGTTTCCTGTAGACGTGGCGCAACTCTGGAATTCTCACAGTCGTGGCCTCGTAGAAAAACCTTCTTTGAGCGTGAAAAAGAAATTATTTCCGAAATAAATACCTACAACTTTCAAGTAATTCTGCAGTTGGAAATCAGTAAAAATTAAAAAAGCCTCGTAGAAAAGCCTTCTTTGAGCGTGAAAAAGAACTTATTTCCGAAATAAATACCTACAACTTTCAAGTAATTCTGCAGTTGGAAATCAGTAAAAATTAAAAAAAACGGAAATCCGGAAACCTATCCGGGTTTCCGGATTTCCGTTTTTTTTAATTTTTCGGTTTCCGGATCGAAAATAAATTCGGTCTATAATAAGTTTTGTATTTTTAAAGTGCTAATATTATTCTGAAGTAAGCAAAGCCGAAGTCAAATATTATGAATTATAGTGCATTCTTGGATCGTTGGCTCTTGACGTCTTCGGTCAGTCTACTTTCTACGAGATTGCTACGAAATGCTACGACGTAGCTGGATGACGCGCGTGATATGTTACGAGAATAAGTAAGTAATTTTATAAAACCAAATTAATAGACCAATTTTTAGAGTAAAAAAATGTTTATTTATAGTTGAACCGGTGTGTATGTTCGAGGTACATACACAAGTATGCCAATGTTAGTCCAAACTTTGACTATTTATATTTACGGCAGGATACAAAATTCAGGAAAACAAGATACCGTTTTGCATGTATATGTGTTTATGAAATTCATACAAAACGATGTTTACGTTTTTCCTTCATTAAAAGTATTGGAAGTCTTTCGTTCGACTTTTGTTTCAGTTAGCCTAAAAGCGGCGCAATAGGAGCCAGTTTTTGAGTTTGTTGAAAAATAATTCGACCAAAAAGTTCAATTAGCTCTGTTTGCCTTTTAAACTATAAGAGATCGCAATAAGGCCACGTGTTCTAAAATATTGAGTACTAGTACACCAGGAATCAATTGGAGTTGCTAGAATGTGGGTTCGGGTGGGTTGCAACTTACAGCGAGTGACATAAAATATGTGACACTAGCTTCTGCCAGCGGCTTCGCCCGCGTGATCCCAAGGGAACATAATCGCGAGAAAAAAAACCTTTGTGCTATTCCAGACTATAATCTATCTCTGTTCTTAATTTCATCCAGATCAGTTTAGCCGTTCTGACTAGGGCTTGCAAATATTCGACAATTTTGCAATTCGAATATTCGATATTTTTTTGGGGTATATTCGAATATTTCGAATATTGTTCGAATATTAAATAAAAAAAATAAGCTTTATAGAAATCATGTCTTTTAATTTCTAAATAGTCTTTATTCTCTAAATCAAAATAACAGTAGTTAAAGCTAACGCAGTATTACAAAAACAATTAAAATAGCATTTTTTTCTGTTAGAAGAACACGAAAGATTAGAATAGCTAACATTAAACTGCAAATAAACAACTAGTTTCTTCAGATAAAATATCTAACACAATTATCAACGTATTTTTTTGGAAGGATGGTCAACTTAATATTGTACTGATGATATTAAAACATCACAAAGTTATTCTAATATAATATTCGCAAAAATTAGAAATTAGAAACAAATGCTTAAAATGTTTTAAAATAAACAATATTTATCAAAATAAACTAATCTTGTTTTGGTTTTCAACCCTGGACACAAACACAACACAGTCTTATAAAATCAGTTATGAATATTGTAATAATATAATAAAATCAAACAAAACAATAACAAGTAAGTAACGCAATTAAACCTTTGATGCAAAATCATTTTCTTAATGTTAAATTGGAAATTGTCACTAACAATGTGTGATATTGATAATTTAACATTAAATCTTGGTGATAATAACAAAAATAATAAATCACTAGATCAGATCAGTCCTAAGTAGCACACTACATTTAGTACAGAAAATTACAGTACGTTTTTAATTCTTATGGCGTGTCCTTCAACGTTTTCCCTGGAAGTGGGACCTAAGGAAACTTAGAGCATCCATGGATTCATCGTTTAAGGCACATCTTAGATGGTTGAAAATATATTTGATGGAAGAAAACACCGGCGCCGGCGGCGTCTTCCGAATGTTCCCGATCGTTGCCGAATCCTGTCGTAACACTCGTAACGCCCGCGACTCGAACGACGTTACCTTGTTTGAACGGCGTGCATGAACGTTAAATTTTGTGTGCACATCAGATTGTTGTTTTGTTTTTTGGTCGAATATTCGAATATCGTAAAATTTCTATTCGAATATTTGAAACAGTTTATTATTCGAATAATTCGAATATTCGAATATTCGAATGCAAGCCCTAGACATGTTACGTAAATTATGATTTTTTACTGTTGGGGTCAAACTGGAAAATTAAAAAAAAGTTTCGTAAAATTTATCGTGTGACATATGAAATGAAAGAATTTACGCTAATTATATATTTTTTTTATAATTCTAAAATAAACGGTTTTGAAGTTATTCAAGAAATTAGGCGAAAAATGTCCACTCTTCCTTGCATTTCCCGAAACTACTGAGCCTACAATTAAAAAAAAAAAATGGAGTTAATAGATCTTTACTTAAAGATTACAAGAAAATGTATAAGAAGTCTGAAGTGTAAAAATAACAAGTGTTAAAAAAAATCGTACCGAACCCTTTGCACGCTGCGTCCGACTCGCACTTGGCCAGTTTTTTTTTCAACAGAATTAAGTTCGTGTAAAAATGTTGTGAAATTATTTTTGCTGCACCATTTAGTATATTCTATCATTTTTTTAACAATTGTATCAAGAAGTAGGAGCTAGGCATATATAAAAAACCCAGCCATTTTCTTTTTGCTCAGAAAAATCAAAAAATAATTCTGTAAACTGGTTTGGCGTTTTTTAGGCCACCATTTCCATCACAATCAAAATAATAAAAAGGGACCCTGGTGTGTCTGTCTGTGTGCCTGTCACTCATTACTAACGGGGGCTTGCTTTGTCTGTGTCAATGTTGTCTGTTGCACCTGTCCACGCCCATTCAGACTCGGGGTGAGTTTGAATGGGTGTGATGTAGGTAAAGTTGTGTCTGTTCAATATTGGCAAACTCCAGTTGACTCATCGCGCCCTAGTACTTGATGTTTAATACCACGTGGCTTGGAAGTCGTCTCTGTTCATTCTGCACACAAAATAATCTTTTGTGTAGCAGTTTGGCATTAATGAACACCGTGTACTATTATTTTCAGTTATGGAAAACATTCTGACCCTTGAGAAACTTGGATTTTCTCGAAGCCTATCAGTTTTCCGCAAAAGCTTTAATGGGTACTTCATTGTTGCAAATAGGTCCTGCGGGGAATATATTAGAAAGTAGAATAAAACCGGCAGCGGTGACAGTGGAAGTGGGGGTTTAGCTGACTTGAAAAAAGGAGTTTTTGTATTCGTGACTCCACTCTTATTGAAAGTGATAAAGTCACGCTTACCGAAATAAATAAATGCAGTAACAAAATTTCGATCTATCACGTACTTTTCGAGCATTCCTTGATAAACTAATGGTTGACTCTGGACGTTTTATGTCGTCCTTGTACGTTTCCTGTAGACGTGGCGCAACTCTGGAATTCTCACAGTCGTGGCCTCGTAGAAAACCCTTCTTGAGCGTGAAAAAGAAATTATTTCCGAAATAAATACCTACAACTTTCAAGTAATTCTGCAGTTGGAAATCTGTAAAAATGAAAAAAAACGGAAATCCGGAAACCTATCCGGGTTTCCCGATTTCCGTTTTTTTTAAGTTTTCGGTTTCCGGATCGGAAATGAATTCGGTCTATAATAAGTTTTGTATTTTTAAAGTGCTAATATTATTCTGAAGTAAGCAAAGCCGAAGTCAAATATTATGAATTATAGTGCATTCTTGGATCGTTGGCTCTTGACGTCTTCGGTCAGTCTACTTTCTACGAGATTGCTACGAAATGCTACGACGTAGCTGGATGACGCGCGTGATATGTTACGAGAATAAGTAAGTAATTTTATAAAACAAAATAATAGACCAATTTTTAGAGTAAAAAAATGTTTATTTATAGTTGAACCGGTGTGTATGTTTGAGGTACATACACAAGTATGCCAATGTTGGTCCAAACTTTGACCATTTATATTTACGGCAGGCATAGAGCAACACAGGCCACCGGCGAACCGAATTAAATATAATACAATACTTACGCGTATTAGCACATTTTATTAAAATTACTCAGTAAGAACGTCAACTAAAATGTATTTTTTTTTAGGTTTCCTAAAGATCCAAATTTAAAGGATACATGGAGGGCATTTTGTAATAACAGACCAACCTGGATTCCCACGAGAAATAGTGCCATTTGCTCAAACCATTTTAAGTCTTCTACTTTCAAGTGTTGGTGAACAATAGACGGAGATTAGTTGATGGCGCCAAACCAACTCTGACGCTGACCTGTATTTGTTCCGTAAGTTTTATTTATTCATGGACGAGGTAAACGAGCGTACATTCCACATGATTTGATTAGTTTTTTTTTTACGGTGGGTAAAATCATCAAACAGGGGATCATGTTTGATGATTTTACCCACCGTACACCGTACCACCGCCCTTGAGTGGAGCGAGAGGGTATGTCAGACTCTTACGAACTAAACAACCCACCCCGTTCGTTGCCTTTAATACCAGGACCGAGCCTTCTTTTCGAAAGCGGACCTCAATCCCTAGTAATGATTTACTTAGTTGAACTTGAAATGAAGCGTAGATTTTTACAATTAAAGATATTAAATCTAATTTTCCAGAACCATCAACAAACATTCAATATGCCAGATGAGAGACTATCATCTTATGATGCCATTAATGACACTCGTACTGTTCCTAATTCATTGACATCTCCGTGTAGATCGTCAACTCCTCAAAATGTGAGTTGGTTTTAAATCGTTTATTGTAGAATCGCATATTGATAAAATGGTCATTTCCACTATTTTACTATTGAGATTAAGTAAGCTATGTAAAAATATGATAAGAGCATATTTATTTATTTGTTTTTCAGGCCCGATCAGAGGAAACATCTAAAAAATCTACTTCGGTTCCCACTACTGCACTTACTCCACGAAAAAGAAAAATGCAGCAACAATTAGATTATCAGAAAAAAAAAATTAAAAGGCTACAAGCTAAAAATCTTTTCTTAAAGAAAAAAGTTGCTGGGCTAGAAGAAATTCTTCAGAGTCTGGATGAAAAAGCTTTGATAGATAAAGAGGAAAGGATGGTCCTGGAGAAAATTGGCGTTGAAGAAGCTGAGCTTATTAAGCGTCAACTAAAGAAGTGTAAAAGTGGGAAGCTCTCACGAGCTAAGTATTCACCAGAACTGAGGTGCTTTGCTCTAACTCTCAACTTTTATTCCCCCAAAGCTTACAAATATGTTCGTAAAACGTTTGGGACGTGTTTACCTGCTCCACGTACTTTAACAAAATGGTATAGTAATATTGATGGACGGCCCGGTTTTACCAAGGAAGCCTTGGCGGCTTTAAAATATAAAGCCGATGCCAATCCACATAGTAAAATTTACTGTACTTTGGTTTTCGACGAAATGAAAATAAAGACACAATCACATGACAATCCAAGCGGTGACAGACGATTTGGGTATATTGATTATGGTTTCGATTTTATAACTGATAATACAGAAGAAGCAACAGATGTCTTAGTATTTCTATTAGTAGGCATTAATACTCCATGGAAAGTCCCAATTGGATATTTTTAATAAAAGGTACAAGTGCTAAGTTAAAAGCTCAACTTGTTACTAAAGCATTTGAATTAGTACATGAAACTGGAATAGAAATAAAAGCGTTAACGTGTGACGGCGCAAAGGCAAATTTAGCAATGGCTACAGAACTGGGTTGCTGCTTAGTTGCAAATAAATTGCAAACTACCATATTAGATCCTACAACGGGACAACGGGTTTACTTTTTTTAGATCCAAGTCACATGTTAAAATTAATTCGAAACACTTTTTGTGACTACAAATGTTTTTACGATGATAATGAAAATAAAATTCAATGGTCATTTGTGGAAGCGTTACATAAAATCCAGGAAGATGAGTTATTTTATATGGCTAATAAGTTAAAAGCTAATCACATTTACTATAAAACGAAAATAATGAATGTTCGCCTTGCAGCACAATTGTTCAGCGCAAGTGTTGCTGATGCACTTGTGTTTTGCGAACAAGAATTAGATTTGCCAGAGTTTAATGGAGCAACCGCAACTTCGAAATTTATTTCACTGATAAACGATATTTTTGATATTTTGGATTCCCGGTCACGTCAAATTGGATATAAAAGAGCATTAAACTTGGAAAACTTTGACAAAGCTTTTAAAAAAATGGACGAAGCTCAAAAGATTTTGCTGAGTTTATCAACTTTTGTAAAAAACCGTAACGGGGAGTCGCGTAAAATGAAATTAGTAGATTCTCCAAGATACACAGGTTTTTTGGGAATTTTGATCTGTATTGAAAGTACCAAAGCTATCTTTCATGATTTAATACAAAGCCAACAAAATGGCCTCAAATATATGCCACTACACAGAATAAGCCAAGATCATATCGAACTTTTTTTTTCCATAGTAAGGAGTCATGGTGGTTATTGCGATAATCCCTCAAGCTCCCAGTTTGAAGCGATTTATAAAAAAATTCTTGTTAATACAGAAATAACACAAACGGGAAACGGAACGAACTGCATTCCGTTGGAAAAAATTACTATACTAAATTGCACATCTGCACTTGACAAAATTAATGCTTCAACCGTACGACAATACAATAGCAATGACGCTACTGACGAAGTCAATTTTACCAATTTTATTGACGATTTAGTCGATGAGATTGAAGCTCTAACTTTTTTATCCCCGTTTGCGGAAAAAGTTGTGGAGTATATAGCTGGATATGTTATATTCTCGACAAAAAAAATAATTAAATGCGATACGTGCATTAAAGGTTTGCTTGGGCCGCTTGATGAAAAAAGTTTAATTCACCAAAAAAGCAAAGGAAAGTTACTGTATGCCTCAAAAGAGGTGATACTTTTATGCCGGATTTGTGAAAAAGAAATAAGAAGACATTTAAGTGCCGACAATAAACCTACACGATCTTGTACCACACATGAAGTCGTGACACGCTCTTTGAAAAAGTTTATTGGCAAAGACTTATTTCCCTCAATTAGTTATCATTCACACGAAAACGATTTTACAAATCATAACTTGGAACTAGCAAGATTAATCATGCAAAAATATGCTGATACACGAATTTCTTTCTTAATGAAAAAAACAAACCCCCAAAAATGTATTCGTCATATTTATAGAAAACTAATACATTTTCAAAACCAGTGATAGTTCTGTAACAGTACCTATTTTTAATCGCTGGTTTTTATAATGGGTTAGCTTAAACTTTTTCCGTCCTATTACAAAAAAAAAATTCGTTAGTCCTAGGTTTAAAACAAGTTTGTTGACTTATTTGCCTAGCAACGGTTTTGTTTATGTCAATTATTAAGATTATATTTCAATATTCAATGCAAAATCCATGTATTTAAAATATTTATATATTCAAATCTTCCAGATCCGTCAAGTCAATCATAATTAATCTTAATTTGAGACTTGAATCTTTTTTTAAAGAAAATTTCACTAAGGATATACCAACCTTTGAATTTAAGCGTATCACAATCGATACAATTCAGAAAACTTTTAAGTCTCAACATAAAAAACACTAAGGACTTATGGGGTATATCCGTTAAGGTTCTTGGAGACATTATTGATACAATTGCTCCAGTCCTAACAGGCATATTTAATCAATGTTTAGCCAGTGGTACGTTCCGTGATCAAGTGAAACTTAGTAAAGTAATACCAATTTTCAAATCAGGTAGTAAGAGTGATCTCTCTAATTATAGACATGTATCTGTGCTTTTTAAAGATTATTCTGTAATACTATCATAATGTAGTAGTTAATACCTAAACTGAAATAAACGTATCTTGTGATTGTAAATGTTTTTTTTTTTGCATTTAGCCATTTCCTCGCTGAGGTGGGATGAAAAGTTACGTATTGAACTCGAGTGCAAAGATTTTTCACTTTGTGCTCTTTTGATTCTCTCGCTAACGCTCAGGATTCTTATTTTTGAATCCTTCGCTTGCTCAGTCATCAAAATTGAGCACGCGGTTAAAAAGCAACTTTACAGGTTTGTGTAAAAAATTACCATTATTATTATCATATTCATTTTAAAATGTATAAAAAAAATTAACGTTAATTTTATTAGTTTTATGATTATTGTGTTACATAATAAATAAAGTCTATCATAGTAATATCTACTTTTGAATAACTTATTAAACCTAATTTCCTTAACCGATTTCTTGAATTTATCGATAATGCGTATCGACAGTTGTTACAGCTATGGCTGCAAGGAGTTGTCAGTGTAGTTGCATCATACATTCAGTCAAAAAAGTATCGGGAATGGTTGATTTGTTTATGGTTCCAAATTCAAATTTTTGTTTTTTTGTAGTTGTTAGATTGGCACTACTGTTTTCCATTTTGGCGCGGAGTTTGAGTTGCATCTGTTATTTATATTAAATACGGTGCTGGTTTTAGTAATATCATATATAGTGTGTATTGCGAATTTCATAATGGATAAAAATATCGAACAAAGAGTTTGTCTTAAATTTTGCATCGCCAATGGAATTTCGTGTTCGGAGTCACTGAAAATGTTACAGAAGGCTTACGGTGAATCGATTTTATCAAAAACTCGTGCTTATGAGTGGTTCAAAGCGTTCAAAAGCGGTCGAGATGTGATGGAAGATTTGCCTCGCTCTGGTAGGCCGTCAACGTCTGCAACTGAAGTTAACATCGCAAAAGTGAAGGAAATAGTGAATGAAAATCCCCATTCAACTCTGAGAGAGATAGCCGCCGAACTTTCTGTATCTCACGAGTCGATCCGTACCATTTTAACTAATCATTTGGGTATGAAACATGTTGCTTCGGCTAGTCCCAAAAGATCTGAAAGAAAATTCTTGGATTTTGCCTTCGCACAAGGCTATCATTGTGAACGAATTTTTAACCAAACACTCAACAAATACCATCCAGCAACCACCATATTCACCAGATATGGCTCCTGCTGACTTTTTTCTTTTTCCTAAACTCAAATTACCACTTCGTGGCACCCGTTTTCAATCGATAGAAGACATAAAGGAGAATTCGCGGCGAGAACTGAACTCAATTCCGGAAGCAGCGTTTAAAAAATGTTTTGATGAATGGATTATTCGTTGGCACAAGTGTATCGTTTCTAAAGGAGCATACTTTGAAGGTGATAAAATAAATTTGGATGAATAACAGACATTTTGTGTATAATTGATCTTTTCCCGGTACTTTCTTGACAGAGTAGTATTATTATACTGTTATGACACGATTTATTCAATGTGTGTGTGAAATTGTTAGTGTATTTTGTAATTGTTATGGTGTGAGTTTCGTAGTGACAGACATCTGTTTTTGTGTGAGAATTTGAGAATGTGTGATTTCCCCCCGCGAAAAATGACAGACATATTTGTATCGGTAAAAAACGCAATGGCTACTCCCCTCCGGTTCGCCGGTGGCCTGTGTTGCTCTATGACGGCAGGATACAAAATTCAGGAAAACAAGATACCGTTTTGCATGTATATGTGTTTATGAAATTTATACAAAACGATGTTTACGTTTTTCTTTCATTAAAAGTATTGGAAGTCTTTCGTTCGACTTTTGTTTCAGTTAGCCTAAAAGCGGCGCAATAGGAGCCAGTTTTTGAGTTTGTTGAAAAACAATTCGACCCAAAAGTTCAATTAGCTCTGTTTTCCTTTTAAACTATAAGAGATCGCAATAAGGCCACGTGTTCTAAAATATTGAGTACTAGTACACCAGGAATCAATTGGAGTTGCTAGAATGTGGGTTCGGGTGGGTTGCAACTTACAGCGAGTGACATAAAATATGTGACACTAGCTTCTGTCAGCGGCTTCGCCCGCGTGATCCCAAGGGAACATAATCGCGAGAAAAAAAACCTTTGTGCTATTACAGACTATAATCTATCTCTGTTCTTAATTTCATCCAGATCAGTTTAGCCGTTCTGACGTGAAGAGCAACAAACATCCATCCATCCTCACAAATGATCGGATTTATAATTTAGTAGGAAGTAGGATTTTACGCTTTATCATTATAAATCATTCCATGAATTAAGTTTGAGTTAAAATGTTGTGGAACTATTGTTGGTGTATCATTAAGTATAAACCATCTATCTTTTCAGTAGTCTAAAGAATTGTTGTATTATTCAAGAAGTGAGAGTCATGATAAAAATTTTTTTTATTTTTTTTTGAGCAAAACGCTCAAAAACATAAAAAAATAATTTTGTAAACCCCTATGCATCAAAATCAACATGGTAAACAAGGGACGCTGGTGTTTCTGTGTGTCACTCAATACTAGCGGCTCCATTGTCTGTGTCACGGTCGTCTGTTGCACCTGTCCACGCCCATTTGGTCTCGGGGAGAGTTTGAATTGGTGTGGATAAAGTTGTCTCTATTCAATATTGGCGAACTCCACTTGACTCATGGTGTCCCAGTATTTGATATTTAATACCACATGGCTTGGGAGCCATCTCTATTCATTCTGCACACAAAATAATCTTTGGTATAGCAGTTTGGCATTAATTTGCACTGTATACTATTATTTCCAGCTATGAAAGGCATGCTGACCCTTGAGAAACTTAGATTTTTCTCGAAGACTATCAGTTTTCCGCAAAAACTTTAATGGGTACTTCATTGTTGCAAATAGGTCCTGCGGAGAATACGTTAGAAAGTAGAATAAAACCTAATGGCGGTGACATGTGACAGCGGAAGTGGGGGGTCGGAGGTGTCATTAGGTTTGAAAGGACCGAGTGTCGTTATCCCACAGTAACTAAAAATCTGTATGGCTTAATAGCTCTCTAGTGTTTACCTGAGCTGTGGTGGTCTATCTCTATTCTAAATTTTATCCAGATTTGTTCAGCTGTTCTGACGTGAAGAGTAACAAACATCCATCCATCCATCCTCACCAACTGTCACATTTATAATATACTAGGAAGTTGGATTTTACGCTTAATCATTCGAATATTTATGTTCAAATGATTTTTAGGGTTCCAAAGAAAAAATGGAACCCTTATAAAAATGATTATGATTATAGAATCGCTCCGGTGTCTGTCTGTCTGTCCATCTATCACAGCCAGTTTTCTCCAGATCCACTAGATCGATTCTGTTAAAATTTGGTACATATATGGACTTTAGTAATTCAAACTCGGACATGTTACGTAAATTATGATTTTTTACTGTTGGGGTCAAACTGGAAAATTAAAAAAAAGTTTCGTAAAATTTATCGTGTGACATATGAAATGAAAGAATTTACGCTAATTATATTTTTTTTTTATAATTCTAAAATAAACGGTTTTGAAGTTATTCAAGAAATTAGGCGAAAAATGTCCACTCTTCCTTGCATTTCCCGAAACTACTGAGCCTACAATTAAAAAAAAAAATGGAGTTAATAGATCTTTACTTAAAGATTACAAGAAAATGTATAAGAAGTCTGAAGTGTAAAAATAACAAGTGTTAAAAAAAATCGTACCGAACCCTTTGCACGCTGCGTCCGACTCGCACTTGGCCAGTTTTTTTTTCAACAGAATTAAGTTCGTGTAAAAATGTTGTGAAATTATTTTTGCTGCACCATTTAGTATATTCTATCATTTTTTTAACAATTGTATCAAGAAGTAGGAGCTAGGCATATATAAAAAACCCAGCCATTTTCTTTTTGCTCAGAAAAATCAAAAAATAATTCTGTAAACTGGTTTGGCGTTTTTTAGGCCACCATTTCCATCACAATCAAAATAATAAAAAGGGACCCTGGTGTGTCTGTCTGTGTGCCTGTCACTCATTACTAACGGGGGCTTGCTTTGTCTGTGTCAATGTTGTCTGTTGCACCTGTCCACGCCCATTCAGACTCGGGGTGAGTTTGAATGGGTGTGATGTAGGTAAAGTTGTGTCTGTTCAATATTGGCAAACTCCAGTTGACTCATCGCGCCCTAGTACTTGATGTTTAATACCACGTGGCTTGGAAGTCGTCTCTGTTCATTCTGCACACAAAACAATCTTTTGTGTAGCAGTTTGGCATTAATGAACACCGTGTACTATTATTTTCAGCTATGGAAAACATTCTGACCCTTGAGAAACTTGGATTTTCTCGAAGCCTATCAGTTTTCCGCAAAAGCTTTAATGGGTACTTCATTGTTGCAAATAGGTCCTGCGGGGAATATATTAGAAAGTAGAATAAAACCGGAAGCAGCGGTGACAGTGGAAGTGGGGGTGTAGCTGACTTGAAAAAAGGAGTTTTTGTTTCGTGACTCCACTCTTCATTGAAAGTGATAAAGTCACGCTTACCGAAATAAATAAATGCAGTAACAAAATTTCGATCTATCACGTACTTTTCGAGCATTCCTTGATAAACTAATGGTTGACTCTGGACGTTTTATGTCGTCCTTGTACGTTTCCTGTAGACGTGGCGCAACTCTGGAATTCTCACAGTCGTGGCCTCGTAGAAAAACCTTCTTTGAGCGTGAAAAAGAAATTATTTCCGAAATAAATACCTACAACTTTCAAGTAATTCTGCAGTTGGAAATCAGTAAAAATTAAAAAAGCCTCGTAGAAAAGCCTTCTTTGAGCGTGAAAAAGAACTTATTTCCGAAATAAATACCTACAACTTTCAAGTAATTCTGCAGTTGGAAATCAGTAAAAATTAAAAAAAACGGAAATCCGGAAACCTATCCGGGTTTCCGGATTTCCGTTTTTTTTAATTTTTCGGTTTCCGGATCGAAAATAAATTCGGTCTATAATAAGTTTTGTATTTTTAAAGTGCTAATATTATTCTGAAGTAAGCAAAGCCGAAGTCAAATATTATGAATTATAGTGCATTCTTGGATCGTTGGCTCTTGACGTCTTCGGTCAGTCTACTTTCTACGAGATTGCTACGAAATGCTACGACGTAGCTGGATGACGCGCGTGATATGTTACGAGAATAAGTAAGTAATTTTATAAAACCAAATTAATAGACCAATTTTTAGAGTAAAAAAATGTTTATTTATAGTTGAACCGGTGTGTATGTTCGAGGTACATACACAAGTATGCCAATGTTGGTCCAAACTTTGACTATTTATATTTACGGCAGGATACAAAATTCAGGAAAACAAGATACCGTTTTGCATGTATATGTGTTTATGAAATTCATACAAAACGATGTTTACGTTTTTCCTTCATTAAAAGTATTGGAAGTCTTTCGTTCGACTTTTGTTTCAGTTAGCCTAAAAGCGGCGCAATAGGAGCCAGTTTTTGAGTTTGTTGAAAAATAATTCGACCAAAAAGTTCAATTAGCTCTGTTTGCCTTTTAAACTATAAGAGATCGCAATAAGGCCACGTGTTCTAAAATATTGAGTACTAGTACACCAGGAATCAATTGGAGTTGCTAGAATGTGGGTTCGGGTGGGTTGCAACTTACAGCGAGTGACATAAAATATGTGACACTAGCTTCTGCCAGCGGCTTCGCCCGCGTGATCCCAAGGGAACATAATCGCGAGAAAAAAAACCTTTGTGCTATTCCAGACTATAATCTATCTCTGTTCTTAATTTCATCCAGATCAGTTTAGCCGTTCTGACTAGGGCTTGCAAATATTCGACAATTTTGCAATTCGAATATTCGATATTTTTTTGGGGTATATTCGAATATTTCGAATATTGTTCGAATATTAAATAAAAAAAATAAGCTTTATAGAAATCATGTCTTTTAATTTCTAAATAGTCTTTATTCTCTAAATCAAAATAACAGTAGTTAAAGCTAACGCAGTATTACAAAAACAATTAAAATAGCATTTTTTTCTGTTAGAAGAACACGAAAGATTAGAATAGCTAACATTAAACTGCAAATAAACAACTAGTTTCTTCAGATAAAATATCTAACACAATTATCAACGTATTTTTTTGGAAGGATGGTCAACTTAATATTGTACTGATGATATTAAAACATCACAAAGTTATTCTAATATAATATTCGCAAAAATTAGAAATTAGAAACAAATGCTTAAAATGTTTTAAAATAAACAATATTTATCAAAATAAACTAATCTTGTTTTGGTTTTCAACCCTGGACACAAACACAACACAGTCTTATAAAATCAGTTATGAATATTGTAATAATATAATAAAATCAAACAAAACAATAACAAGTAAGTAACGCAATTAAACCTTTGATGCAAAATCATTTTCTTAATGTTAAATTGGAAATTGTCACTAACAATGTGTGATATTGATAATTTAACATTAAATCTTGGTGATAATAACAAAAATAATAAATCACTAGATCAGATCAGTCCTAAGTAGCACACTACATTTAGTACAGAAAATTACAGTACGTTTTTAATTCTTATGGCGTGTCCTTCAACGTTTTCCCTGGAAGTGGGACCTAAGGAAACTTAGAGCATCCATGGATTCATCGTTTAAGGCACATCTTAGATGGTTGAAAATATATTTGATGGAAGAAAACACCGGCGCCGGCGGCGTCTTCCGAATGTTCCCGATCGTTGCCGAATCCTGTCGTAACACTCGTAACGCCCGCGACTCGAACGACGTTACCTTGTTTGAACGGCGTGCATGAACGTTAAATTTTGTGTGCACATCAGATTGTTGTTTTGTTTTTTGGTCGAATATTCGAATATCGTAAAATTTCTATTCGAATATTTGAAACAGTTTATTATTCGAATAATTCGAATATTCGAATATTCGAATGCAAGCCCTAGACATGTTACGTAAATTATGATTTTTTACTGTTGGGGTCAAACTGGAAAATTAAAAAAAAGTTTCGTAAAATTTATCGTGTGACATATGAAATGAAAGAATTTACGCTAATTATATATTTTTTTTATAATTCTAAAATAAACGGTTTTGAAGTTATTCAAGAAATTAGGCGAAAAATGTCCACTCTTCCTTGCATTTCCCGAAACTACTGAGCCTACAATTAAAAAAAAAAAATGGAGTTAATAGATCTTTACTTAAAGATTACAAGAAAATGTATAAGAAGTCTGAAGTGTAAAAATAACAAGTGTTAAAAAAAATCGTACCGAACCCTTTGCACGCTGCGTCCGACTCGCACTTGGCCAGTTTTTTTTTCAACAGAATTAAGTTCGTGTAAAAATGTTGTGAAATTATTTTTGCTGCACCATTTAGTATATTCTATCATTTTTTTAACAATTGTATCAAGAAGTAGGAGCTAGGCATATATAAAAAACCCAGCCATTTTATTTTTGCTCAGAAAAATCAAAAAATAATTCTGTAAACTGGTTTGGCGTTTTTTAGGCCACCATTTCCATCACAATCAAAATAATAAAAAGGGACCCTGGTGTGTCTGTCTGTGTGCCTGTCACTCATTACTAACGGGGGCTTGCTTTGTCTGTGTCAATGTTGTCTGTTGCACCTGTCCACGCCCATTCAGACTCGGGGTGAGTTTGAATGGGTGTGATGTAGGTAAAGTTGTGTCTGTTCAATATTGGCAAACTCCAGTTGACTCATCGCGCCCTAGTACTTGATGTTTAATACCACGTGGCTTGGAAGTCGTCTCTGTTCATTCTGCACACAAAATAATCTTTTGTGTAGCAGTTTGGCATTAATGAACACCGTGTACTATTATTTTCAGTTATGGAAAACATTCTGACCCTTGAGAAACTTGGATTTTCTCGAAGCCTATCAGTTTTCCGCAAAAGCTTTAATGGGTACTTCATTGTTGCAAATAGGTCCTGCGGGGAATATATTAGAAAGTAGAATAAAACCGGAAGCAGCGGTGACAGTGGAAGTGGGGGTTTAGCTGACTTGAAAAAAGGAGTTTTTGTATTCGTGACTCCACTCTTATTGAAAGTGATAAAGTCACGCTTACCGAAATAAATAAATGCAGTAACAAAATTTCGATCTATCACGTACTTTTCGAGCATTCCTTGATAAACTAATGGTTGACTCTGGACGTTTTATGTCGTCCTTGTACGTTTCCTGTAGACGTGGCGCAACTCTTGAATTCTCACAGTCGTGGCCTCGTAGAAAAGCCTTCTTTGAGCGTGAAAAAGAAATTATTTCCGAAATAAATACCTACAACTTTCAAGTAATTCTGCAGTTGGAAATCAGTAAAAATGAAAAAAAACGGAAATCCGGAAACCTATCCGGGTTTCCCGATTTCCGTTTTTTTTAAGTTTTCGGTTTCCGGATCGGAAATGAATTCGGTCTATAATAAGTTTTGTATTTTTAAAGTGCTAATATTATTCTGAAGTAAGCAAAGCCGAAGTCAAATATTATGAATTATAGTGCATTCTTGGATCGTTGGCTCTTGACGTCTTCGGTCAGTCTACTTTCTACGAGATTGCTACGAAATGCTACGACGTAGCTGGATGACGCGCGTGATATGTTACGAGAATAAGTAAGTAATTTTATAAAACAAAATAATAGACCAATTTTTAGAGTAAAAAAATGTTTATTTATAGTTGAACCGGTGTGTATGTTTGAGGTACATACACAAGTATGCCAATGTTGGTCCAAACTTTGACCATTTATATTTACGGCAGGCATAGAGCAACACAGGCCACCGGCGAACCGAATTAAATATAATACAATACTTACGCGTATTAGCACATTTTATTAAAATTACTCAGTAAGAACGTCAACTAAAATGTATTTTTTTTTAGGTTTCCTAAAGATCCAAATTTAAAGGATACATGAAGGGCATTTTGTAATAACAGACCAACCTGGATTCCCACGAGAAATAGTGCCATTTGCTCAAACCATTTTAAGTCTTCTACTTTCAAGTGTTGGTGAACAATAGACGGAGATTAGTTGATGGCGCCAAACCAACTCTGACGCTGACCTGTATTTGTTCCGTAAGTTTTATTTATTCATGGACGAGGTAAACGAGCGTACATTCCACATGATTTGATTAGTTTTTTTTTTACGGTGGGTAAAATCATCAAACAGGGGATCATGTTTGATGATTTTACCCACCGTACACCGTACCACCGCCCTTGAGTGGAGCGAGAGGGTATGTCAGACTCTTACGAACTAAACAACCCACCCCGTTCGTTGCCTTTAATACCAGGACCGAGCCTTCTTTTCGAAAGCGGACCTCAATCCCTAGTAATGATTTACTTAGTTGAACTTGAAATGAAGCGTAGATTTTTACAATTAAAGATATTAAATCTAATTTTCCAGAACCATCAACAAACATTCAATATGCCAGATGAGAGACTATCATCTTATGATGCCATTAATGACACTCGTACTGTTCCTAATTCATTGACATCTCCGTGTAGATCGTCAACTCCTCAAAATGTGAGTTGGTTTTAAATCGTTTATTGTAGAATCGCATATTGATAAAATGGTCATTTCCACTATTTTACTATTGAGATTAAGTAAGCTATGTAAAAATATGATAAGAGCATATTTATTTATTTGTTTTTCAGGCCCGATCAGAGGAAACATCTAAAAAATCTACTTCGGTTCCCACTACTGCACTTACTCCACGAAAAAGAAAAATGCAGCAACAATTAGATTATCAGAAAAAAAAAATTAAAAGGCTACAAGCTAAAAATCTTTTCTTAAAGAAAAAAGTTGCTGGGCTAGAAGAAATTCTTCAGAGTCTGGATGAAAAAGCTTTGATAGATAAAGAGGAAAGGATGGTCCTGGAGAAAATTGGCGTTGAAGAAGCTGAGCTTATTAAGCGTCAACTAAAGAAGTGTAAAAGTGGGAAGCTCTCACGAGCTAAGTATTCACCAGAACTGAGGTGCTTTGCTCTAACTCTCAACTTTTATTCCCCCAAAGCTTACAAATATGTTCGTAAAACGTTTGGGACGTGTTTACCTGCTCCACGTACTTTAACAAAATGGTATAGTAATATTGATGGACGGCCCGGTTTTACCAAGGAAGCCTTGGCGGCTTTAAAATATAAAGCCGATGCCAATCCACATAGTAAAATTTACTGTACTTTGGTTTTCGACGAAATGAAAATAAAGACACAATCACATGACAATCCAAGCGGTGACAGACGATTTGGGTATATTGATTATGGTTTCGATTTTATAACTGATAATACAGAAGAAGCAACAGATGTCTTAGTATTTCTATTAGTAGGCATTAATACTCCATGGAAAGTCCCAATTGGATATTTTTAATAAAAGGTACAAGTGCTAAGTTAAAAGCTCAACTTGTTACTAAAGCATTTGAATTAGTACATGAAACTGGAATAGAAATAAAAGCGTTAACGTGTGACGGCGCAAAGGCAAATTTAGCAATGGCTACAGAACTGGGTTGCTGCTTAGTTGCAAATAAATTGCAAACTACCATATTAGATCCTACAACGGGACAACGGGTTTACTTTTTTTAGATCCAAGTCACATGTTAAAATTAATTCGAAACACTTTTTGTGACTACAAATGTTTTTACGATGATAATGAAAATAAAATTCAATGGTCATTTGTGGAAGCGTTACATAAAATCCAGGAAGATGAGTTATTTTATATGGCTAATAAGTTAAAAGCTAATCACATTTACTATAAAACGAAAATAATGAATGTTCGCCTTGCAGCACAATTGTTCAGCGCAAGTGTTGCTGATGCACTTGTGTTTTGCGAACAAGAATTAGATTTGCCAGAGTTTAATGGAGCAACCGCAACTTCGAAATTTATTTCACTGATAAACGATATTTTTGATATTTTGGATTCCCGGTCACGTCAAATTGGATATAAAAGAGCATTAAACTTGGAAAACTTTGACAAAGCTTTTAAAAAAATGGACGAAGCTCAAAAGATTTTGCTGAGTTTATCAACTTTTGTAAAAAACCGTAACGGGGAGTCGCGTAAAATGAAATTAGTAGATTCTCCAAGATACACAGGTTTTTTGGGAATTTTGATCTGTATTGAAAGTACCAAAGCTATCTTTCATGATTTAATACAAAGCCAACAAAATGGCCTCAAATATATGCCACTACACAGAATAAGCCAAGATCATATCGAACTTTTTTTTTCCATAGTAAGGAGTCATGGTGGTTATTGCGATAATCCCTCAAGCTCCCAGTTTGAAGCGATTTATAAAAAAATTCTTGTTAATACAGAAATAACACAAACGGGAAACGGAACGAACTGCATTCCGTTGGAAAAAATTACTATACTAAATTGCACATCTGCACTTGACAAAATTAATGCTTCAACCGTACGACAATACAATAGCAATGACGCTACTGACGAAGTCAATTTTACCAATTTTATTGACGATTTAGTCGATGAGATTGAAGCTCTAACTTTTTTATCCCCGTTTGCGGAAAAAGTTGTGGAGTATATAGCTGGATATGTTATATTCTCGACAAAAAAAATAATTAAATGCGATACGTGCATTAAAGGTTTGCTTGGGCCGCTTGATGAAAAAAGTTTAATTCACCAAAAAAGCAAAGGAAAGTTACTGTATGCCTCAAAAGAGGTGATACTTTTATGCCGGATTTGTGAAAAAGAAATAAGAAGACATTTAAGTGCCGACAATAAACCTACACGATCTTGTACCACACATGAAGTCGTGACACGCTCTTTGAAAAAGTTTATTGGCAAAGACTTATTTCCCTCAATTAGTTATCATTCACACGAAAACGATTTTACAAATCATAACTTGGAACTAGCAAGATTAATCATGCAAAAATATGCTGATACACGAATTTCTTTCTTAATGAAAAAAACAAACCCCCAAAAATGTATTCGTCATATTTATAGAAAACTAATACATTTTCAAAACCAGTGATAGTTCTGTAACAGTACCTATTTTTAATCGCTGGTTTTTATAATGGATTAGCTTAAACTTTTTCCGTCCTATTACAAAAAAAAAAATTCGTTAGTCCTAGGTTTAAAACAAGTTTGTTGACTTATTTGCCTAGCAACGGTTTTGTTTATGTCAATTATTAAGATTATATTTCAATATTCAATGCAAAATCCATGTATTTAAAATATTTATATATTCAAATCTTCCAGATCCGTCAAGTCAATCATAATTAATCTTAATTTGAGACTTGAATCTTTTTTTAAAGAAAATTTCACTAAGGATATACCAACCTTTGAATTTAAGCGTATCACAATCGATACAATTCAGAAAAATTTTAAGTCTCAACATAAAAAACACTAAGGACTTATGGGGTATATCCGTTAAGGTTCTTGGAGACATTATTGATACAATTGCTCCAGTCCTAACAGGCATATTTAATCAATGTTTAGCCAGTGGTACGTTCCGTGATCAAGTGAAACTTAGTAAAGTAATACCAATTTTCAAATCAGGTAGTAAGAGTGATCTCTCTAATTATAGACATGTATCTGTGCTTTTTAAAGATTATTCTGTAATACTATCATAATGTAGTAGTTAATACCTAAACTGAAATAAACGTATCTTGTGATTGTAAATGTTTTTTTTTTTGCATTTAGCCATTTCCTCGCTGAGGTGGGATGAAAAGTTACGTATTGAACTCGAGTGCAAAGATTTTTCACTTTGTGCTCTTTTGATTCTCTCGCTAACGCTCAGGATTCTTATTTTTGAATCCTTCGCTTGCTCAGTCATCAAAATTGAGCACGCGGTTAAAAAGCAACTTTACAGGTTTGTGTAAAAAATTACCATTATTATTATCATATTCATTTTAAAATGTATAAAAAAATGAACGTTAATTTTATTAGTTTTATGATTATTGTGTTACATAATAAATAAAGTCTATCATAGTAATATCTACTTTTGAATAACTTATTAAACCTAATTTCCTTAACCGATTTCTTGAATTTATCGATAATGCGTATCGACAGTTGTTACAGCTATGGCTGCAAGGAGTTGTCAGTGTAGTTGCATCATACATTCAGTCAAAAAAGTATCGGGAATGGTTGATTTGTTTATGGTTCCAAATTCAAATTTTTGTTTTTTTGTAGTTGTTAGATTGGCACTACTGTTTTCCATTTTGGCGCGGAGTTTGAGTTGCATCTGTTATTTATATTAAATACGGTGCTGGTTTTAGTAATATCATATATAGTGTGTATTGCGAATTTCATAATGGATAAAAATATCGAACAAAGAGTTTGTCTTAAATTTTGCATCGCCAATGGAATTTCGTGTTCGGAGTCACTGAAAATGTTACAGAAGGCTTACGGTGAATCGACTTTATCAAAAACTCGTGCTTATGAGTGGTTCAAAGCGTTCAAAAGCGGTCGAGATGTGATGGAAGATTTGCCTCGCTCTGGTAGGCCGTCAACGTCTGCAACTGAAGTTAACATCGCAAAAGTGAAGGAAATAGTGAATGAAAATCCCCATTCAACTCTGAGAGAGATAGCCGCCGAACTTTCTGTATCTCACGAGTCGATCCGTACCATTTTAACTAATCATTTGGGTATGAAACATGTTGCTTCGGCTAGTCCCAAAAGATCTGAAAGAAAATTCTTGGATTTTGCCTTCGCACAAGGCTATCATTGTGAACGAATTTTTAACCAAACACTCAACAAATACCATCCAGCAACCACCATATTCACCAGATATGGCTCCTGCTGACTTTTTTCTTTTTCCTAAACTCAAATTACCACTTCGTGGCACCCGTTTTCAATCGATAGAAGACATAAAGGAGAATTCGCGGCGAGAACTGAACTCAATTCCGGAAGCAGCGTTTAAAAAATGTTTTGATGAATGGATTATTCGTTGGCACAAGTGTATCGTTTCTAAAGGAGCATACTTTGAAGGTGATAAAATAAATTTGGATGAATAACAGACATTTTGTGTATAATTGATCTTTTCCCGGTACTTTCTTGACAGAGTAGTATTATTATACTGTTATGACACGATTTATTCAATGTGTGTGTGAAATTGTTAGTGTATTTTGTAATTGTTATGGTGTGAGTTTCGTAGTGACAGACATCTGTTTTTGTGTGAGAATTTGAGAATGTGTGATTTCCCCCCGCGAAAAATGACAGACATATTTGTATCGGTAAAAAACGCAATGGCTACTCCCCTCCGGTTCGCCGGTGGCCTGTGTTGCTCTATGACGGCAGGATACAAAATTCAGGAAAACAAGACACCGTTTTGCATGTATATGTGTTTATGAAATTTATACAAAACGATGTTTGCGTTTTTCTTTCATTAAAAGTATTGGAAGTCTTTCGTTCGACTTTTGTTTCAGTTAGCCTAAAAGCGGCGCAATAGGAGCCAGTTTTTGAGTTTGTTGAAAAACAATTCGACCCAAAAGTTCAATTAGCTCTGTTTTCCTTTTAAACTATAAGAGATCGCAATAAGGCCACGTGTTCTAAAATATTGAGTACTAGTACACCAGGAATCAATTGGAGTTGCTAGAATGTGGGTTCGGGTGGGTTGCAACTTACAGCGAGTGACATAAAATATGTGACACTAGCTTCTGTCAGCGGCTTCGCCCGCGTGATCCCAAGGGAACATAATCGCGAGAAAAAAAACCTTTGTGCTATTACAGACTATAATCTATCTCTGTTCTTAATTTCATCCAGATCAGTTTAGCCGTTCTGACGTGAAGAGCAACAAACATCCATCCATCCTCACAAATGATCGGATTTATAATTTAGTAGGAAGTAGGATTTTACGCTTTATCATTATAAATCATTCCATGAATTAAGTTTGAGTTAAAATGTTGTGGAACTATTGTTGGTGTATCATTAAGTATAAACCATCTATCTTTTCAGTAGTCTAAAGAATTGTTGTATTATTCAAGAAGTGAGAGTCATGATAAAAAAAAAAAATATTTTTTTTTGAGCAAAACGCTCAAAACATAAAATAATAATTTTGTAAACCCCTATGCATCAAAATCAACATGGTAAACAAGGGACGCTGGTGTTTCTGTCTGTCACTCAATACTAGCGGCTACATTGTCTGTGTCACGGTCGTCTGTTGCACCTGTCCACGCCCATTTGGTCTCGGGGAGAGTTTGAATTGGTGTGGATAAAGTTGTCTCTGTTCAATATTGGCGAACTCCACTTGACTCATGGTGTCCCAGTATTTGATATTTAATACCACATGGCTTGGGAGCCGTCTCTGTTCATTCTGCACACAAAATAATCTTTGGTATAGCAGTTTGGCATTAATTTACACTGTATACTATTATTTCCAGCTATGAAAGGCATGCTGACCCTTGAGAAACTTAGATTTTTCTCGAAGCCTATCAGTTTTCCGCAAAAACTTTAATGGGTACTTCATTGTTGCAAATAGGTCCTGCGGAGAATACGTTAGAAAGTAGAATAAAACCTAATGGCGGTGACATGTGACAGCGGAAGTGGGGGGTCGGAGGTGTCATTAGGTTTTCTTTCTTTCTTTAATTCTTTATTGTACACCAAAACAGCTTATTCAAAATACAGTAATGAAAGTTCATGTACAAAGGCGAGCTTAACTCAGAAATGAGTTTTCTCCCAGCAAACCTTTGAGTGATAGAGAAAGATGACAATGGAGGGTAGGATCCAGTGCACATAATTACATTTATTTAATTACTTTTTATTATATATATATAGATTAAAACATAAACCTACATACATAACTATAAATATTCATACACATACATATATACGTATATTATGTCAAAAGCGAAAGGAAATGCTCTTTAACTTTCCTCTTGAAGACATCAAGAGAAGGGCTGTCGCGTATGGAGTGTGGGAGCGAGTTCCAGAGACGTACTGCAGTAACAGAGAAAGAGCCACCATATCGACTAGAAGTGTGACGCGGGGTACGAAGGAGAAGAGAAGTGGCAGTTCGACATGATTTGCCCCTCGGGACGAGGTACTCAAAGCGTTCACGAAGGTATTGAGGAGAATTGGGATTGTGAAGGATAGTATAGAGAAGGGATAAGATATGGGTATCTCGCCGACGCCGAATCGGCAGCCACTTCAATCTGGTCCGAAACTCCGACACGTGGTCGTATTTCCGGAGACCAAAAATAAACCGAATGCACAAGTTCTGCAGTCGCTCGAGTTTGTTCAGGAGTACCTCTGTAGCATCTAGGAAACAGACATCCGCGTAGTCTATAAGTGGTAAAAGAAGCGATTGAGCAAGACTGACCTTTGTGTGAAATGGTAAGAATTTTTGAAGACGTTTAAGAGACTGAAAAGTGTAGAATACCTTCTTACTAACATCAGCAATATGAACCTCCCAAGAGAGGTTAGTATCAATATGGACGCCTAGATTTTTAGCGCTTTTAGAGTATAAAATTGGCACTGAATCATACACTACTGGTGGCAGAGACTGGTGATCCAATAGGCTGAGCATGTATCTGCCACCCACAATAAGCGCTTGAGATTTAGTTGGGTTAAGCAAGAGTCCAAAAGATTTAGCCCACTTGTTGATATTTTCAAGGTCATCGTTGATGGCAGCCACAGCCGCAGCCAGTTCGCCTACTTTAAAATGTCGATAAAGCTGCAAGTCGTCTGCATAGAGATGAAAGTTAGAAGTAAGGACCTTAGTGATAGCGTTTATAAATACTGAGAAGAGAAGAGGAGAGAGGACGCCACCTTGAGGAACACCCGCAGCCAATTCACACCACTCAGAGGAATCCCCATCAGATCGAACAGACTGCGAGCGACCCCGAAGATAAGATTTAAACCACTCAATTACTGGTACGGAGACATTGAGGGAGGAAAGGATACCCAAGAGAATGTCAAAGTCAACTGAGTTAAAAGCACTGCTGAAGTCCAGTAGAACCAAAACTGTTAGACATTTGTTCTCCATAGCCAGCCTAATGTCATCAGTAATTTTGACTAAGGTTGTTACAGTGCTATGGCCAGGTCTGAACCCAGATTGGTAAGGACTTAGCAATGAATTAGAGGACAGATAATAAGACAGTTGCTTCTGAACAATACTCTCGAGGACTTTGGAGAGGACTGGAAGGATGGATATTGGACGGAACTGGGATGGTGTGGTAGGATTAGCCACTTTAGGAAGCGGTAGAACGTGAGCTCTCTTCCAGGCTGAAGGAAAGGAACTAGTAAAGAGAGAAAAATTTACTATATGGGTTATGACAGGAAGTATTTCATTCAAAATAGGTACGAACATTTGGAGCTGGAGACCATCGTCACCTACCGCCTTAGTAGAGATGGATAGGATACATTTCTCAATGTCAAGTTCAGTAATTGGGTGGAACGAGAACGAAGTATTTGTAGGCAAAGTAAAAATAGAAAGATCATGGAGAGAGGAAGATTTAGCAAGAGTATCGAGTGTAATAGGTGACTTAGAAAAGTGCGCATTAAGTGCATTGAGGTCCATTTTATCTGGGGAACTCTTGCTAGGTGATTTACCAATGCCAAGAGTCTTTAAAAATTGCCATACTTGTGTTGGATTAAAGTTTTCAATTGAGTTGTGAATGTGGCGCCTTTTTGCATTCCTACACAAACGACCACAGCGATTACGCAACTTCTTATAATGATCCCAGTTTTCCTCAGTGGGCCGCCTCCTGTACCGCCGCTTGGCCTTGTCACGCTTGGCCATATGGTTTTTTATTACTGGGGATAACCATGGCGCAGGAAGGTGCTTCACTTTCACCTTTTTCAAGGGAGCATGTGTCTCGTACAACTCCAACATAGATCTGCTGAAAACTGACACCATAGTATCTACATCCCCACAGTTGAACACAGAAGACCAGTCAATGCCACCAGCGTCGGCTCTTAAACGCTCCAAATTAATGTTTTTAAAACTACGAAGAATGAGAAATTTGGCCTTGCGTTTAGGAGGTCGAATCTTATAAGACAGATAGATGAGATCATGGTAGGAAAAGGGAGCAGGAAGCTGTCCATGTGTGGCTACTTTGTTAGGATCAGAAACTAGAATGAGATCTAAGAGAGAAGGAGTTGAGTGAGGAGCCCTGTGAGTAGCACTGAGTGGAAGAGCGTGCATATTGACAGAAGAGACAAGTGACTGGAGTTTACGGCTGCGCGAGTCCCCCTTCAGCAGACAGGTATTGAAGTCTCTGAGAATAAGCGTGTGGTCATAAAGTGGGGAAAGATTTTCTAATTTCGTTTCAAATGAGGAAAAGTAGTCGATTTGACAGGAGGGACTGTAATAGACGCCCAAAAGTAACTTAGTATGCTGAAAGTCTATTTCAAGAAATAAGTGTTCAGCAAACTTTGAGTAGACACTCGGAGACTGGTCTACAATCTTGTAGGTGATGTCACCACGGAGATAAATAGCAACCCCTCCACATCCCTTGCCCGTTCTATCATTACGCATGATTTTGTATCCGGGCAGAGAATACTGTGTGGAAGGAAGTGCAGGCTTCAAAAAAGTTTCGGAAACAAGGACAGCATGAACAAGGTCTGAGTCAAAAGAAGATAGTAAATCAGAGTAGTGAGCAGGAACGCTTTGAGCATTTATGTGGACAACATTAAAGAATTTGCGACAGTTGGAGAAAGTAGAAGACAAGTGGTCTCGAAGAGTCAGAGAAATGTCGTCGCTAAAAGCACTGGCAAAACTCTGATCCGACGCACAAGAGGATGAACACGAAAAGAAACTGTCGTCAACGAAATCATTTGACATAATAAGCTTTAAATATAAATATATAAATATAAAAAATTATAAGCAATAAAAAAAAACTAGACTATTTTAACTCAAAAAAATAAAAATAAAATATTTTCAGTACTCTAACCTCGATGCACTCGCCGGTTACATTAAATTATTTGTTCCTATTTTTCGATTTTTCTGTGATTTAGCAACAACACTAGCAAGCAAGCGGAACCAATGTAATTTCCGTGCATTCTTTGATAAACTAATTGTTGACTGTTGAGGTTTTGTGTTGTCATTCTACCCACCGTTTCCTGAAGACGTGGCGCAACCCTTGAATTTTCACGAATGTGGCCTCGTAGAGCACATTGAGGGTGATAAGTTCATAATTTCCAGAAGCCTGGAAATGAATTAGGTTTAAAAAAAGTTGTATATTTTTAAAGTGCTAATATTATTCTCGAGCAAGCAAAACCGAAGTCAAATATTATGGACTGCAGTGTATCCTTGGATCGTTGGCTCTTGACGTCTTCGGTCAGTCTACTTTCTACGAGATTGCTACGAAATGCTACGACGTAGCTGGATGACGCGCGTTGTATGTTACGAGAATAAGTAAGTAATTTTATAAAACCAAATTAATAGACCAATTTTTAGAGTAAAAAAATGTTTATTTATAGTTGAACCGGTGTGTATGTTCGAGGCACAAACACAAGTATGCCAATGTTGGTCCAAACTTTGACCATTTATATTTACGGCAGGATACAAAATTCAGGAAAACAAAATACCGTTTTGCATGTATATGTGTTTATGAAATTCATACAAAACGATGTTTACGTTTTTCCTTTATTAAAAGTATTGGAAGTCTTTCGTTCGACTTTTGTTTCAGTTAGCCTAAAAGCGGCGCAATAGGAGCCAGTTTTGGAGTTTGTTGAAAAAAAATCTCTGAGGCTCTGGCGAACCTGGTTTCCCTCTCGTAGGGTTGTGGGGGTCAGACGGCTGGTCGCCCCACGTAAAACCAACTTCAGCCAAATAAAATGGACAAGAAGTTGAAAACGGGTACTCGGGCTAGGGCGTCGCCGCATAACGACGCGCAGGCACATCGCCCTAAACCTGCGATAAGTGGGCTAGGGCTACCGTGTCGAGTACGGGCACGGCTAAAGAGGATAGTACCCAAGAAGAAGTTCCGCTTTGCCACCTGGAACATTGGCTCCCTAACCGGACGTTGCCGAGAACTCGCGAAGCGTCGGGTCCAGTGCGCCTTCCTTCAGGAGACGCGCTGGAAGGGAAATAAGTCACGTGACATCGGGCAGGGGTACCGGCTAGTGTACACCGGATCACCAACGGGCAGGGGCGGATTGGCCGTGGTGCTGTCTAAGGACCTTCAGGATGGACTCCTTGAAGTAGACCGATGCAGCGACCGGTTGATGCGAGTTAGGGTGCTGGTCGAAGGGTCGGTAACGAACCTAATCAGCGCCTATGCTCCTCAAACTGGTTGCTGTGAGTCTGAAAAGGAGGCCTTCTGGGATGAGTTCGAGGACGTACTACGCGCTATTCCGAATTCCGAAGGTGTTTTGGTTGGGGGGGATCTCAACGGTCACGTAGGTCAGTTTGCTGGAGAGTACGGACGTGTTCACGGTGGTTTTGGATATGGCCAGCTAAATGCAGAGGGAGTCAGTATACTCAGCACCTGCGCTTTGTCTGACCTAGCCATCGCGAACACGTTCTTTCAGAAGAAGCCCCAGCATCTTATTACGTACCGTAGTGGTGCCTACTCAACCCAAATAGATTACCTGCTAATGAGACGGTGCCACATTGGCAAGGTAACCAACTGCAAAGTCATCCCAGGTGAAAGCCTAACGGCTCAACACCACCTCCTTGTCCTGGACTTTGCGGTTGTACCGAAAAAAAAAGTGACCGAGGAACGCAAACCCCGCACAAAGTGGTAGTTGCTTGATGGTCCTAGGCAGTCGGACTTCATCGCGGAGCTCGAGCATCTCGAGATCAGTGCTCCGCATGAGTCCGCTCAAGAGATCTGGAGTAGGATCCAACCAGCAATCACCGATGCGGGTAAGCGCGTCCTTGGCACTTCTCGTGGTGGCCGCACCATAGAAAAGGAGACGTGGTGGTGGAATGACGGGGTGCAGGAGGCGACTCGGAAGAAGAAGGTTTTATTTAAACAGTGGCAAGGGTCCAACTCTCCGGATGACAGAGAGGCATATGGAGCGGCTAAGCGCGCTTGCAGAAAAGCTGTAGCCAGAGCCCGCAGCAAAAGTCTGGCGCCCTTGTACGACAAGCTGGAAACTGCGGAGGGGCAAAAGCTTATTTTTAAGCTGGCGCGTGCCCGGGAGAAAGCTGCATGGGACATTAGCAAATGTCTCTGTGTAAGGGACGCCCAGGGTAAGCTGCTCTACGATGCCCCCTCTGTTAAGGAGAGATGGTGTACATACTTCGCGGAGCTGTCTAACAAACAGCATCCGCATAACCTTCCTCCCGAACCACCTCCTAACCTTGGACTTATTTCCCCTATTTCCCCCGATGAAACCCGCATTGCTCTTCGCCACATGAAGAACCGGAAAGCGGTCGGGCCTGACAATGTGCCAATTGAGGTGTGGAAGGCGATGGGCCCACATGGCGTGGACCTTCTGACGGATCTTTTTAACCGCATCCTGATCACCAAGGAAATGCCGAACCAGTGGCGATTTAGCCTGATTATCCCTGTATACAAAGGCAAAGGTAGCGTACAGGATTGTAGTAGCTACCGCGGTATCAAGATCATGTGCCACACCATGAAGCTCTTCGAGCGCATCATTGACACACGGCTCCGTAGCGAGTGTACTGTCTCTGAGTGTCAATATGGCTTCCGGGCGGGTAACAGCACCATGGACGCAGTATTCGCCTTACGGAATCTGGCTGAGGCTTACAGAGAGAGAAGGAGAGCTTTGCATATGGCCTTTTTAGACCTGCAGAAGGCCTTCGACTGTATACCTCGGCAGTCCATCTGGTGGGCACTGCGCTTCAAAGGCGTTCCCGAGGCCTATATTGACATTATCAGAGACATGTACCGCGGTTCCGTGTCCTCTGTGCAGACCGCTGTTGGCGAATCGAATGGCTTCCCAATATCTGTTGGCGTTCACCAAGGCTCGGCTCTTAGCCCGTTCTTGTTTAACGTAGTGCTCGATGTAGTTACGGCAAACATCCAAGATAAGCCCCCATGGCTAATGATGTATGCCGATGACATCGCCCTCGTTAATCAGAACAAAGCCCATCTTGAGCGCAAAGTCAACATTTGGAAGGACACGCTTGAAAACGGTGGTCTGAGACTAAATGTGGCGAAGACTGAGTACATGTCCTGTGGCGGCACGGATTCAAATAGGTTCATCCGAATAGGTTCGGACCTGATCAGAAAGTCCGATACGTTCAGGTACCTTGGATCCGTGCTGCACGAGTCTGGCAACGTGGACGACGATGTCCAAGCACGTATAGGCGCGGCTTGGGCGAAGTGGCGCGAGGTAACGGGCGTTGTATGCGACTGCAAAATGCCTCCTAAGCTCAAGGGGCAGATATATAAATGCATCATACGGCCTGTCCTACTGTACGGCGGTGAATGTTGGCCAGCACTAAGCAGACACACCCAAGAGCTTCGCGTCACGGAGATGAAGATGCTGAGGTGGATGAGTGGCGTAACGCGATCCGATCGCATACGCAACTTTTTCATCAGAGGTAGTCTTGGTGTCCGTGACGTGGGGAAAAAACTGCAAGAGTGTCGTCTGCGATGGTATGGCCACATCATGCGCCGCCCTATGGAGTACGTTGGTCGGGGATGCATGAATATGGCTGTTCTTGGGGCTAGGTCCCGTGGTCGCCCTCGCAAGCGCTGGTTGGACGTCGTTAAGTCCGACATGAGAGCCAATGGCCTAACTGAGAAGGATGTTCAAGATCGGGCAAAGTGGAGGAAGCTAAGTAAGAAGGCGGACCCTGGCAATAGCCGGGATTAACGCCAGGTAGAAGACAAAATTCAGGAAAACAAAATACCGTTTTGCATGTATATGTGTTTATGAAATTCATACAAAACGATGATTATGTTTTTCCTTTATTAAAATTTTTGGAAGTCTATTGTTCGACTTTTGTTTCAGTGAGCCTAAAAGCGGCGCAATAGGAGCCAGTTTTTGAGTTTGTTGAAAAATAATTCGACCAAAAAGTTCAATTAGCTCTGTTTGCCTTTTAAACTATAAGAGATCGCAATAAGACCACGTGTTTTAAAATATTGAGTACTAGGACACCAGGAATCAATTGGAGTTGCTAGAATGTGGGTTCGGGTGGGTTGCATCTTACAGCGAGTGACATAAATTATGTGACACTAGCTTCTGTCAGCGGCTTCGCCCGCGTGATCCCAAGGGAACATTATCGCGGGATAAAAAACCTATGTCCTATTCCAGACTATAATCTATCTCTGTTCTAAATTTCATCCAGATCGGTTTAGCCGTTCTGACATGAAGAGCAACAAACATCCATCCCCTAACTGGTGCTTATAGCACAGGAGTCCTCCTAGTTTAAGCCCAGTTGCACGTGTTTTGTATCTTGCCTTTAACTTATAAAGTCCTATTTAAGGTACAATTATTGTAATTAGGTTTAAGTCTTGAACAAAATAAATATTGTTTATACTGTTTGTTTGTTTATCCATCCTCACAAACTATCGCATTTATAATTAAGTAGGAAGTAGGATTTTACGCTTCATCATTATACTCGTAAATCATTCAAATATTTATTTATTTTAATTTCATTTATTTTTCAACAGAATTAAGTTTGTATAAAAATGTTGTGAAACTTTTGTTGGTTTACCATTAAGCATTAAGTGTATACTATCTATCTTTTTTAGTAGTCTAAAAAATTGTATTAACCAAGAAGTAAGAGTCATCGTGATATTTGATTTGCTCAAAAAAATAAAAAAATAATTTTGTAAATCCATATCCATCAAAATCAACATGGTAAACTGTCAATTGAGGGTAGTCAAGAGTAAAACATCAAAATTTAAACTCTCAATTATAAATTTAATTAAAAATAGTAATTATAATCAGTTACATACAGAAATGATTCAAACTATTAGTTAGTTATCTCTACCTGCCAGTGAAGTGTTTTCAGCTCCTAATCAGATACTTAATATTAATTATAACAACACCACACAATGGAAGCAATTAACCGCACCATCATGGATATGAGCAACATGTTCACTCAAAGGATGTCGGAATTTGAGAAAGAGTTGCAGAAAAGTCCATGCACCACAATAATTACCACCACAGGTTTGGCAGCGGAGTTTACATCGTTCCGGACTTTTATTGTACAGGCGCTCAGTACTCTCCAGCAACAAGTAGGCATCCTAGCACAAAGCCTCGATAACATGGAGATGCGTGGGAGGCGGAAAATTCTACTGTTGCACGGAGTGTCGGAGGAGCCAAACGAGGAGACTGCACAGGTGGTGGCTCAAATTGTCAAGCAGCGTCTGAATTTGGACTTGGTTGCATCTGGCATCAAGCGGTGTCACAGGATGGGGCGCAGCACATCTCAAAAACCCCGACCAATCCTATTTAAGCTGCACGATGTGGCTCTCCGGGATAAACTCTGGTTCAGCAAAACTAAGCTGAAGGGGTCTGGGATCACTGTTTCGGAGTTCCTAACTAAAGCCAGGCACAATGTCTTCATGGCAGCGCGGGACAGATTTGGTGTGACCCAATGCTGGACTTCAGAAGGCACCATTTTCGTCCTCGATTCAAAAGGATCCCGGCATCGTGTCACTTCATTTGCCGAGCTGAATAACATCGCGCAGCAGCCGGAGCAGCCCTCAGGACAACCGGAGACTGGCGTCATTCAACCTGTCGCAGTGGGAAAGGCCGCTGCAGCTAAAACCAAGCGTGCTGTAGCCAGAAAGTGATCTTCATTGTTTTGATTTGTTTATCTTTTATTTAAGTAGTCCAGGTGGTAGGTAGGTTTTGTTTGCACTCAGTAGGTAGTTCAGCATAATATAGAAAATTTTAATGCTCCGCAACTAGTCTTAATTAACTTCCCGTTCTTTGTTTTTGTGTACCGTTTATTTTGTTTATTTTTTTGTTGTTCTTCCTCACATCAATGTCAAATGTCAATGTCGCTATCTGTCACTTTATTGTTTGCGTTCCGTACCGCGGTACTTTCTATTTTAAACACAGCTTCGTTACACGATCCTACTTTTTAATTTTTTTTTTTTTTTGTTTTACTTTTTCTTTTTTTTTTGTATGTAACCTTGTTCATTGTTTTATACCTGGACTACAAAATCTAATTTTTGATTTTTTTTTTTGTTTCCTTTTTTGTAAAGCACAACTGGCAGGTGGACCTTAATATTTTTGTTTATTTGTACGTTTTATTGTTTTTATTATATTTATATATATACCTATATATGCACAGCCCTGGCTGTAGCAGTGATAGTGATACTTTATTTTCTTTGAACAGTAATGATGAAAGCTTCGTAAGTGTTCCTTCCTTAGCCGACACGCTTGTCTCTGTATTTTCCGATGTCTCCCAGAACTTTAATGTAGTCCACATAAATGCCCAGAGTATTCCGGCTCATTTCGCTGATATGCTGGTCAATTTTGACTGTAAGAATATTCATGCGATTCTTGTTTCTGAATCGTGGTTGAAACCTTGTCTTCCGTCTTCCTCTTACTCTCTTCCTGGTTTTCAACTCATTAGGAATGATCGCGGGATCGGTGGTGGTGGTGGAGTGGCCATTTACCTTCGTAATTACATTCCATTTTCTGTTGTTAACATGTCCGCTCAGCCGCCCCCACCGAACGCCGGCGAACATCTTTTCGTGGAAGTTGAACTTCATCACTCTAAGATTCTTCTTGGGGTCTACTACTGCCCTTCTCTTCGGATTAATTTCTTATCTTCTTTTGAACTCATTTTAGAAGCCTTAATTCCCTCTTACAGTCATATCATCATAATGGGCGACTTTAATACATGTCTCCTTAAAAATGACTCCCGCTCCACTTCTCTTCGCCGTATTGTGGAATCCACCAATCTCTCTATCCTCGATCTTGGTGCCACTCACCATTTTCCTAATTCTGCTCCCTCACTTCTCGATCTTATGTTTGTCTCATCTCTCGATCACGTAGCTAAACATGGTCAAAGTTCAGCTGACGCCTTTTCCTATCACGACCTAATTTTCACCTCTTATAAAATTCGTCCACCTAAGCACAAGTCCAAAACTCTTATGCTTCGCAATTTTGATGGAATGAATGTTGATCGTCTTCGGGAGGACGCCAGCAGCATTGACTGGACGCCTCTTGTCACATCGTCGTCCGTCGACGAACAAGTTGAAATCTTGACCTCTACCTTGATTCAGCTGTACGACACACATGCACCTATTCGAGCTGTGAGAGTGAAACATCTTCCAGCGCCATGGCTGACTGATGAAATAAAACTTTTACTAAGTAAAAAAGCAGCCGCTAAGTTTAAGTTTAAAATTCGGCCTAACGACATCAATAAGGAAAAATATGTCTCAATTAGAAACCACTGCAATAAGGTGTGTAGGAACGCAAACCGCCAACATGTCCATAGTTCTGTTCAAAATGCTGATCCAGCTAAGGTCTGGAATTTTCTCAAATCCTTAGGTATCGGAAAAAAATCTCGTGAAAGGATTCCTAAAGACTTAGACTTCAACTTGCTTAATAGTCATTTTTCTACTTCGCCCGTACTGGATAGGGCCACCAAAGCTGAAACACTAAGTCATCTTTCAAACCTTCCGATACCTGATTATTCTCCTTTTGTCATAAGTCAATTCACTGCTAGTGATGTTAAAAAGAGTATTGTATCGATTACATCCAACGCTGTGGGTAGTGACTGTGTCAGCCGTAAGATGATCATTCCCATCCTTGATGATATTCTTCCGGTCATCCTTTATATCCTCAACTTCTCTGTTTCCAGTAGGGTCTTCCCACAAGCCTGGAAACATGCCCAGGTTATCCCTTTACCTAAAAAATCACATCCTGATTCTTTCTCTGACTATCGTCCCATTTCCATTCTCCCATTCCTATCCAAAGTCCTTGAAAAACTCGTCCATCAGCAGCTTAGCTCATTCCTTTCCAAGCACAATCTGCTGAATCCCTTCCAATCTGGTTTCCGACATGAACACAGTACTACCTCAGCACTTGTGCATATTACGGATGATATCAGGTCAGGCATGGAAATGGGGAAGTTAACGGCACTCGCTCTGCTTGACTTTAGCAATGCTTTTAATTTGGTTGACTTCGACATTTTGCTTGGAATACTGTGCTCTTTTAACATATCTCCTTCGGTAATTGACTGGTTTCGTAGTTACCTGTTTGGTCGCCGGCAGCGTATTTGCATTGAAGAATCTTTCTCTTCTTGGTGTAACACCTCTGCCGGTGTGCCACAGGGTGGCGTGTTATCTCCTCTACTTTTCGCACTTTTTATTAATGCTATCACTCAACGACTATCTTCTTTCTACCACCTGTATGCTGATGATCTACAAATTTACACCCAAGCCCCTCTAGGAGAGCTATCTACTGCGATTGAGACGATTAATACAGACCTGGCTCGAATAGGTGAATGGAGCACTGAGTTTGGGCTGAAAATCAATCCAGCAAAGACGCAAATGATTATTGTTGGTAGTTCCCGAACCGTTTCAAGGATTGATTGGTCGACACTTCCCCAGGTTTCTTTCAATAACACTACTATTCCTATAACTCACACTGTGAAGAACTTGGGGATTTATATCGACAGCACTCTTTCCTGGACTAAACAACTGCAGGAGGTCAGTCGTAAACTGTTCGCTTCGGCGGGCTCTCTGAGACGCCTTCGTAATTTTCTTCCCATCACCACTAAAATTGCCTTAGCACAATCTCTTCTTCTCCCAATCTTGGACTATGCTGACGCCAGCTATCTTGATCTCACCCAAGTCCAATTGGACAAGCTTGAGCGACTTCAAAATCTCTGCATCAGGTTCATATTTGGCTTGCGCAAGTATGACCACGTTTCTGATTTTCGTACCAAGCTCAAATGGCTTCCTATTCGCCTTCGCCGGAATGCCCACATACTTTCTTTGCTTTATAATGTGCTCTTTAATCCTTATACTCCTTTTTATCTTAAAGAACGATTTCAGTTTCTCTGTGACACGCATTCTAGGTCTTTGAGATCATCGGAAAATCTTAAATTAAGTATTCGTATGCATTCCACATCCTTCTTTGACAAATCTTTCACTATTCAAGCAGCTCGTTTGTGGAATGCATTACCAATAGATGTGAGGCGCGCTCAAACGCTACCAACGTTTAAAAAATTGGTGAAGGAACATTACCTCTCACTATAACGTTTTGTCTCCTTTCCCTGTTATATATTTGATATTTATTAGTATATTACTTAATATTGTATGTATTTGTTTTATATTATTGTGTATGTCTCTCTATTAATACCTATTATTTATGATGTTTGTACACTGACCGCCCTAAATCTAGCTTCTTTATTTCAGTCCATCCAAAGGTTGTCTGTAAGAGATTGCCCTGTGCGATAAGACCGCCCATTGTACACTAGTTTTATAAGCGTTTTTACTGTGCTTGTTATGAGGTGTACAATAAAGTATATAATAATAATAATAAACAAGGGACCCCGATGTGTCTGTCTGTCACTCAATACTAGCGGCTTCTTTGTCTGTGTCACGGTCGTCTGTTGCACTTGTTCACGCCCATTCAGTCTCGGGGAGAGTTTGAATGGGTGTGAGTGAAGTTGTGTCTGTTCAATATTGGCGACCTCCAGTTGACTCATGGCGCCCTAGTACTTCATGTTTAACACCACGTGGCTTGGGCACGTGTCTGTTCATTCTGCAAACAAAATAATCTTTTTTAGCAGTTAAGCATTAATGAAAACTGTGTACTTTTCAGCTATGGAAAACATGCTGACCCTTAAGATTGAGAAACTTGGATTTTCTCGAAGCCTATCAGTTTTCCGCAAAAGCTTTAATGGGTACTTCATTGTTGCAAATAGCTCCTGCGGGGAATATATAAGAAAGTAGAATAAAACCTCATGGCGGTGACATGTGATAGCGGAAGTGGGGGTCGGAGGTGTCATTAGGTTTGAAACGTCCTAGTGTCGTTGTCCCACTGTAACATGCTGAGGAGGTTTAGTATTCGGATCGTGACCCCGCTCTTTATTGAAAGTGATAAAGCCATGCTTACCGAAATAAATAAATGCAGTAACAAAATTTCGATCTATCTCTTTCTTTGCTCCCATTTTTCGAATCTTCTGCGATTTAGCAACAAAACTAGCAAGCAAGCGGAAGCAATGTTATTCTCGTGCATTCTTTGATAAACTTATTGTTGACTCTTGGCGTTTTATGTCGTTCTTCTTCGTTTCCTGAAGACGTGGTGCAACCCTTGAATTCCCACGGTCGTGACCTCGTAGGAGCACTTCATTGAGCGTGTTATTTCCGAAATAAATACTACTTTCAAGTAATTCTGCAGTTGGTAATCTGTAAAGGAATAAAAACCAGCCATGTGCGAGTTGGACTCGCACACGAAGGTTTCCGTACCTTAAACCTTAGTTTTTATGTCGTTATAGCGGCAATAGATATACACAATCTATGAAAATTTCAACTGTCTATCTATTACGGTTCTGAGATACAACCCGCTGACAGATAGACGAACGGACGGACGGAGGGACGGACTGCGCAGGCTTATTAATAGGGTTCCGTTACCCATTGGGTACGGAACCGTAAAAAACATAAATCCCGGTTTCCGGAAATTAAATCGGTCAAAATAATTAGCATATTTTTAAAGCGCTAATATTATTTTGAAGCAAGCATAACTGAAGTCAAATATTTTGAACTGTAGTGCATCCTTGGATCGTTGGCTCTTGACGTCTTCTGTCAGTCCACGTCTCTACGAGATTGCTACGAAATGCTACGACGTAGCTGGATGACGCGCATGACATGTTACGAGAACAAGTTAGTTATTTCATAAAACCAAATTAATGGACCAGCTTTTAGTGTAAACAATTGTTTATTTATAGCTGAACCGGTGAGTGCCTATGTTTACTGAGTGAGGCACAAACACAAAAATACCAATGTTTGTTCAAAACTTCGTCCATTTAAATTTATGGCAGCATACAGAATCCAGGAAAAACTAAATATGTACCACCGTTTTGCATGTATTTGTGTGTAAATAAATACAAAACAGTGTTTGCAATTTTAGTTCATTAAAAGTTTTAGAAGTCTATTGTTCAACTTTTGTTTCAGTTAGCCTAAAAGCGGAAAAACAGGAAACAGTTTTTATTTTATTTAAAAAAGGTTTGTTAAAATATAATTCAACCAAAAAGTTCAACTAGCTCTGTTCGCTTGCCCCTCTTTTTTATGAGGCCTCAATAAGGCCACGTTTTTTAAAAAATATTGAGTACTAGGACATCAAGAATCAATTGGAGTGGCTAGTTTCTAGTATGTGGGTTGCAACTTACAGCGAGTGACATAAATTATGTGACATTTTACGCTTACTTATTACGTACTAGCGACCCGCTCTGGCTTTGCATGGGTGCAAATTATATAGTTATAAAACCTTTCTCGAAAATCATTTTATCTACTAAAAAAACCCGCATCAAAATCCGTTGCGTAGTTTTAAAGATCTAATCATACATAGAGACAGACAGACAGCGGAAGCAACTTTGTTTTCTATAATGTAGTGATAAATCATTCAAATATGTGATTATTTTTCAACAGAATTAAATTTGTGTAAAAATTATGTGAAACTATTGTTGGTGCAAATAAAGTATATTTATTCTATCTTTTTAAGTGTCTCAATAATTGTATGAAGAAGTAATTTTTTTATTAAAATAATCAGAAAATATTTTTGTAAACCCACACCCATAAGCATCAAAATCAAAATGGTAAACAAGGGATAAACAGGGTGTGTCTGTCTGTGTGCCTGTCTTTCACTCAATACTAACGGGGGATTCCTTTGTCTGTGTCACGGTCGTCTGTTGCACCTGTCCACGCCCATTCAGTCTCGGGGTGAGTTTGAATGGGTGTGGGTAAAGTTGTGTCTGTTCGATACTGGCGAGCTCCAGTCGCAGAGACCACGTAGTTTTAAACATTCAATACTAGGATAGCAATAGCCACAGGAGTACGGAACACAGCTTCGGGGGTGATTCTATTTATTGCCAGGTGCAAGCAAGGGTGCAACAGACAACCTTGACATAAATAAAATAATAAGCGCGCGCACCCCTCATTTTATTATCAAACATTGTAAACCTGACTCGCCACATGTTTCAAGGCATCAAATACTAAGACCTCATAAGTTACCAGAAGCTTTGCAATCGTTTTTGTGGAATGGGATGTCAAAAAAAGTGGGGTGTTCTTTTTTTTTGCAGTTATGTCGAGTGACGCTTGGCATGTTGAATGAACAAGGGAAAAAACATTCAAAGACCCCAGTTATTGGGTGTAACCACCGCCATTTGGACTTTTTTCGTATAAATGGTATCATCCGGAACTTATCAACAAATCCAGTGATCCCTGGTGTTACCGCATTCATCAAAATCGGCTCAGTAGTTTGGCACTACGGTGGAACGTTCTTAAAAACACACAAACATTTATTCACTTATTCATCATCTGCCATCATCTGCCTAGCCTTTTCCCAACTATATTGGGGTCGGCTTCCAGTCAAACCGGATTCAGCTGAATACCAGTGTTTTACGTGGAGCGGTTGCCTACCAGACCTCCACAACCCATTAACTAGGTAACACGGTACTTCTTGGCAAGACTGGAGTCAGATTTACTGGCTTCTGACAATCCGTAACGACTGCCAAAGATCTACAAATGACAGCCGGGACCAACGGCTTAACGTGCTTTCCGAGGCACGGAGGAAACTCGGTATATTAAGATGGTCACCCATCCACAGACCAACCTTGGCAAGCGTTGCTTAACCTTAAACTTATTTATTCACTTATTGACTATTATTTATACATGCTTTATTGTGCATCATGACTAAATGTAACATTGGATAAAACCTTAAACTTAACAAAAAAAATTCTACATTCAATGTTAAAAATTGTAACCCTTGCCTTTGCATCGGATGAAAAGTTATGTAGTAAGTAGGTACTAGGTAGTTGTCACACTTTAACTGCGCTTTTCCTATTATATATTTAAATATTTAAAATATTGAGAGAGAAGTTGCACAATCCCATTATTTTAGGGCAGGTGAGCCTGTGTGTGCCCGATAGGTACGTGTGGCGACGACGGCGACTGAGCCTGCTGGTGGAGCCGCGCGGTCGGACCAACCTTCTAAGAGAGGCGCCGCTGACGCGTGCACTTCGCACGCTCAACCTGATAGCTAATGAGACGGACCTATTTTGTTGTACTCTGGGTGAGTTCACAAAGAATGCATTATTTATAATTAGTTATAGATGTTAGTATAAGTTAGGATAAGCGCATTTATCGCATTGGGTTAAGCCTGTTATGATAAATTAAAGAAGAAATAAATAAATAAAAATATTTTACTCCTTGTTTTTATCCCTCTACTCGTCGCAGTCACTACAATATTCATTTATTTTCTAGCCATCGTATTCCATACAATCCATCCCACGTGTCTTTGGTATTCGTCTACACACATAACAATCCGCAAGCAAAATCGAAGATGTTTTAGTTTTCGTGCAACTTTTGATAATCGTGTTGAATTTCGACGTCTTCTGACATCCTGGTACCGCCCGCTTCATAACAACGTGATGCAAACCATCGATATTCCACTGTTGTGCCTGCTCTTCGTCGAAAGTGAAAATGTTATTCTTAACGAATAAATGCGCTTTGACTCCACTAATAGTCAAATTAAATTGACTGGTAAAAGTAATAGTCGTAATTTAAACCTTGAAAATTGATAAATTTTATGTTTTTTTTTTTAATTTTCAACAGTTTGTTGTTGTGTCCGTGAGAAATCGATGGCTGCGTCACGTTTTCAGACAACGTTGGCTACCAGGATATCAGAAGATGTCAAGAGTCAATAATCAAAGGCTGAAAGAAAGTTATAACATTTGCCTTCGGTTCTGCTGCTTGCTTAAAAAATATTAGCGTTTCAAAAACATACAATAGTTAGTTATTGTCACTAACATTTTTTTTATATTAAATTACTAATAACTAAATATGAAGTTAAACGAGACAGAAAAAAATTGTATAGTATTTTAATGTAGTAAATAACTGAAATAGAAAAAAAACTGACCAAGTGCGAGTCGGACTCGCGTGCAAGGGGTTCCAAACGAATTAATTTTTTCAACATGTTATTTTAACAGTATAGACTTCTTATAGGTTTTCCTTTAATCTATAGGTAAAGAGCTATTATCTCCAATTTTTTTCGAGGGCGATCAAGATACCTATAGGGCTTCAGGAGGCGATTACAAAAATGTAACTCACTAAAAAGTAGGACATAAAAAAATTACTTTGTCAAAAAACCAGACCACTAAAAAGATCGAAACAAGTCGCTTTTCAAGCAGTCTGCAGTTCAATCACTGATCTGATGCCACCAACTGCATCAGACTGCTTATAAAAAGCGACTTGTTGTATAAAAAGCAACTCCAATCGATTCCTGGTTTTCAAACACGTGGCCTTATTGCGGTCACTCGTTAAAGAGGCGCAAGCTTTGTAGTTGAACTTTTTCGTAGAATTATTTTTCAACTAACTCAAGACTCCTAATGCATGATGCATCGCATTCCAACAATATATTTTTGAGACTTATATGAAAGCAGAATATGTAGAAAAAAAAAACTATATTACAAAAAAAAAACAACCGACTTCCAAAAACAAAACACTACAAAGTATAAAATAACTTTATTTTTGGAAGTCGGTGTTGGTTCTTTTCTTTTTTTTAAACCGACTTCCGAAATTAAGTTATTTTATACTTTGTAGTGTTTTGTTTTTGGATGTCTGTTGTTTTTTTTGTAAAAAAGTTTTTTATTTATCACTTTTTTAGTTGTATCTGCATACCGGCGTAATGTTTTGCTATCAACTGGTGTTGTAAACAATAAACAGCCATGCGATTTCAGCAATCCTAAACCAATTGCTATTATTTATTGAAGAGTTCCGTTGCCTACCTTAGAAGTCCTTCATCAGATCTTCACCAAATTGAAATGGGTCCAGTCCGGGAAAATACTCTTCCAAACAAAAAGATTCATCCAAATCGGTTGACAATGGGCGAAAATATCGCTGAACAAACATTTTTTATGGGATTCCATCATCAGATCCTAACTTATACCTTCCATCATCAGCTCAGCAACATGAGATGATGATTACCAGGTACCTACATATATTTGAATTGCGGTAGAAAGTTGATGAAAAACATTGTATGTGCCTGTAAAATTTGAAGGTTTCCCTTGATTTCCATGGGATCACACCATTAGATTCTGACTTCAATGACAACAACTAAAACATTTGGATTTTTTATTATACAAGCTTATTGTGCACAAGACCAAATATAATAATGGAGAAAACCTTCAACTTAACAAATCAAACCTTCATACACTGTTAAAAATCTTAACCCTTCCTATTGGCTTAGCATTGTCGGATAGTAAGTAGGCACTAGGTAGTTGTCACCTTTTATCTGCCCTTTTCCTATTTTAGTTTTCGTTTTAATCGTTTATTCCTTTATTCGCAGTAAATTAAATAGTCATTTCTTTTCTACCCATCATATTCCATACAATCCACCCAACGTGTCTTTGGTATTCGTCTACACACATAACAATCCGCAAGCACAATCGTAAATGTTTTAATTTTTGTGCATCCTTTGATAAACTTGTTGACTCTCGACGTCTTCTGATATCCTGGTACCGCTCGCTTCATAACAACGTGATGCAAACCATCAATTTTTTACTGTTGTGCCTGCTCTTCGTCGAAAGTGTAAAAGGTATTCTTAACGAATAAATTGCACTTTATTTTATTTTATTTTATTTTATTTGATAGGAATAACAAACAGCAGTATATTACATATTATACTTTGACGCCACTAATAGTCAAATTAAATTGACTAGTGAAAGTTTACGGATTTGAAAAATAAATGTTTATCCGAACTCGTAATAGTCGTAATTAAAACCTTGAAAATTGTCAATTTTTTACTTTATTTTTATTTTTATTATTGATGGGTTTGCTCTTGACTCTAGTCTATGTCAGAGATGACAGAGATGTCATCAGTCTACGATGGAGCGAGCTTACCCAGAAGGAGCCTGTTTACTCTAAAATATATTTTGTTAGTTTTTTTTTTATTTTCGACAGTTTGCTGTTGTGGCCGTGAGAAATCGATGGTTGCGTCACGTTTTCAGACAGCGTTGGCTACCAGGATATCAGAAGACGTCAAGAGTCAATAATCAAAGGTTGAAAGAAAGTCAGACATTTGCCTTCGGTTCTGCTGCTTGTTTCAAAAACCAACAATACTTAGTTATTGTCATTAATATTTTTAATATTAACTTACTAATAACTAAATATGAAGTTTAACGAGACAAAACCATTTTGTATAGTTTTTTTTTATGTAGTAAATAACTGAACTAGTTAGAAAAAAAAAAACTGACCAAGTGCGAGTCGAACTCGCACTTGGTCAGTTTTTTCGAAGAAAATAAATTCGCCTTTATTTTTTTAACATGTTGTTTTAACAGAATAGATTTTTTATTGGATTTTCTTTAATCTAAAGGTAAAGAACTATTATCTCCATTTTTTGCTCAGTAGTTTCGGAGGTAAAGGGGTCATTTTTAGGGGTACTGGAGTGACACGGGTTATATAAAATTAAAATGGCTGATTATTGGCGCCATATTATGCCTTCAATAAATGTTTAATTTTTAAAACCTATCGAAGAAGTATCAAGTAAAGGGCTCGAGGAGACGATTCCAAAAATGTAATTCAATAAAAAGTAGGGTGTTAAAAAAATTTCTTTGTCAAAAAACCCGTCCACTAAAAACAACTAAAAAGATCGATTCAAGCCATCTGATGCAGTTCGATCACTGATCTGATGCCAGTAACTGCATCAGACTGCTTAAAAAGGGACTTGTTTCGAACTTTTCAGTTGTTTTTAGCGGTCGGGTTTTTTTATGGAATAACTTCAAAACCATTAATTTTATAATTATTAAAAAAATTAAATCAATCCCTCACAGTAAGCCCTTTTATTTGATATGTCACTCGATGTTGGTCAATAAGCTTTTTTTTTTAATTTTCTAGCTTGACCTCCGAAAGTGACCACCATGCTAAAGAAATAATAATTTACATAACACGTTCGTGTTTGGGTCACAGAAGTCCAAATGTGTACCAAATTTCAACAGAATCCTGGCTATGACAGACGGCAGACAGTTAGACAAACACCCGAATAAGAGATAAGATATTTATTTTGCAAATATGGGTACAAAACACGGTGATATATAAATATAATTAGGAACAGCCATATTTTACCAGAAGGCATGCAAAAGTACAAAATACAATTAATATAATACTAGGCACATAATAATAAAGATAACAATGTCAATATAAAGATTAATTAATACAATTACAATTTCATTACAACATAATTAAATAAAAATTAAGTGTCACATTTTTCTAATTTCTAGTCTAAATAAAAGTAATCACAAGATTCCTTTTTCCGGTTGCTGTTCGGAACCCTAAAAAGAACGAACCGATTGATCTTGCCAATAGTCGACAAATTAATTTAAAACTGACGAATTTTCTGAGGCTACAAAAAAAAGACGATTTAGTTTGCTAAATTGATGTCCGCTGTCCAACTGCAGAATAACTTGAAAATGCATTACATATTTCTGAAAGACTGACTTTTTCACACGTTCAATGAAGTGTTCACACGACCGTGGGAATACGCAACTATGTCACGCTTATAAGAAACGGTTGGTACAAGGACATCAGAAAACGTCAGAGAATGCACGAAAACTTCAACAGACTTTTTTTTTGCTAGAAAGAGAAGTCCTTTGTTTGTTGGTTTCTCTTTCTTCTTCTTTTTCTTGCTCTCGCTCTTGTTTCGTATTTATCGATATTATTGTGATGAATGCCATTCACTGGTATTGTATATATTTATTTCGGGCAGCATTAACTACCGTACGTGGCAACTACCGCGCTAGCGTTTATTTTATCTGTTTGACTGACATATTTTGACAATTCAAAAGTGCCTGTAACTGGTTTGTTTGAAAGAAAAGATTTTGTATTTTGTTAAACCGACGAAAAAACATGGTTGTATTTGTAAGAGGTTCTCAAGTCGACGCGTATATTTTTAGCGTATTTATTTAAATTACTTTTTCATATTCAACGAAGAGCTAACCGTGGGAAATCAATGGTTGCGTCACGTTGTCAAGAAGCCGTCGATACCAGGATATCAGAAGATGCCAAGAGTTAACATTACGTTTAGGTATCAAAGGATGCACGAAAACTACGACATTTGACTCTGGTTCTGCTTTCTTCAAAATATTGTAGCTACCGAAGAACCAACTGCAGTACGAGTTTGTAAACTTAGGCCAGATACCAGCTTGATGCTCTTGAGTCAATTGAGAAACGGACCAAGAGCAGCATCGGCAATGATAGGCTCGTCGAGTCGAATCTCCAAAGTCTTGAGCTTCGACGCCGACGCTGGCCTGTCGGTTTTCTATAGATTACATTTTGGGGAATGTGCGACTGAATTGCATAATTTAATTCCTCCGAGCCAGTTCCATTATCCTACCACAAGATGAACGGCGATGCGCCACCGGTACATGGTAGACATCCCACCCACGCACATTACGTTTTGGGAACATATTCATAGTGCGTACAACCTTGGAGTCTTTAAGTCAAGAGTGAAGAGGTTACTTCTAGGCAAGCGTGCTCCATCTTCGACCGACATCATCGCTTACCATCAGGTGAGATAGTGGTTAAACGCGTGCCTATCAATAGTAAAATAAAAACAAAATAGGTGAAGATAATATGAAGTCAATCCATACAATCAAGATGGAATGACAGCTCACTGCTCACTTCAGTCTCTTACTCCATTTACGAGTAAGTTAATAGTGAGATATTGACAGAATAGGCCAGCTGATCTTCAGTAGAATCATTAGGCTTCATTAGCTCGGCGTTTTTCTGGTGTTCGTGGTTGAATGTGTGACGGACTTGTCCCAATTAAAATATATTCTCAGTATTTAAATTGATGTGAAATAAATCCGCCGAATGGGGCCGAGAAGTTCTGGAGTGGCGACCGCGTACTGGAAGATGCAACGTTGGCGCGGCCTCCCACAAGCTTTATCGATGACCTGGTGAAGGTCGCGGGTAGCCGATGGATGCGGGACGCGCAGGACCGGTCGTTGTGGTGACGCTTTGGGAAGGCCTATGTCCACCTGGACGTCTTTCGACTGATACGATGATGTTCGATGCTGATGATGTGATTTAGAAAAATATTTATTAGTTTGAAAGGGTTGACTTTCCTCGACAAATAGAGGGAACTCTTCTAATTTTATTGGTTCTCTTGAAGCGATGGTGTTTTTGGAAGAGTTTTTTTTTCTCGTAGTGGTCCCATTTCAATTTGGTGAAGATCTCATAAAGAATTTTGGAGATATTAAACGAAATTCGACAATAAATGATAATCACTGTCTGTTTTTTGTTTAGGAGCTCGTGGCTAGATAATAACAGCCGCACGGGTCAATCTTCAAGGTTAAGCAACGCTTCCCAAAGTTGGTCTGTGGATGGGTGACCATCTTATCATAGCGAGTTTCCTCCGTGCCTCGGAAAGCACGTTAAGCCGTTGGTCCCGGCTGTCATTTGTAAATCTTTGGCAGTCATTACGGATAGTCAGAAGCCAGTTAATCTGATTCCAGTCTTGCCATGAAGTACCGTTACCCGGTTACTGGGTTGTGGAGGTCTGGTAGGCAGCCGCTCTGCGTAAAATACTGGTATTCAGCTAAATCCGGTTTGACTTGAAGTCGACCCCAATATAGTTGGGAAAAGGCTAGGCAGATGGATGGACGGACTGTCTGTTTATTGTTTACACCATAAATATACGTTCATAACATAAAATCACGCCGGTACGCAGCGCAGGGGTACGCAGGTGTGTATGTCAATTTAATTGTGGGGGGGGGGTGTCACCACACAAAAGTGAAAAAAAACACAAAACTTTTTTTACAAAAAAAATTCAACTGACTTCCAAATTATAGACACTACAATGTATAAAATAACTTTAATTTCAGGAAATTATTAAAAAGCTATTATTTATTGAAGAGTTCCGAAGTCGAGCATCAGATCTTCACAAAATTGAAATGGGACAAGTCCAGGAAAATACTCTTCCAAACAAAAAAGATTCATCCAAATCGGTTAACAATTGGCGAAAATATCACTGAACAATCATTTTTCATGGGATACTATCATCAGATCCTACCTTATACTTTCCATCATCAGCTCAGCAAAATGAGAGGACGATTACCAGGCAGGTATCTTAATTGCGTTGGAAAGTTTATGAAAAACATTGTATGTGCCTATAAAATTTGAGAGTATCCCTCGATTTTTATGAGTCTCAGATTCTGTCTTGGTGACAATGGGACCAACTCAAACTTTCGAATAAAAAAATAATTTTTAAAATCGGTCCACAATAATAATTGGCAGAGAAATCGGTTTAATCGGTGATAAAAATAAAAATACATACAGCCGAACATTTCTATGTTCGGCTGTATGTATTTTTGAAGAAGTCGTTACCAAAAAAGTACCTACAGCCGAACTTAGAACCTTCCTTTTTGAAGAAGTCGGCTAAAAAAATGATTATTGCGTGGTTTTAATATTATGATTCTACTAAACTGGCCTTTTAGACCCGCAGGGACGGCTCCCAAGCCACGTGGTGTTAAACATCAAGTACTAGGGTGCCATGAGTCAACTGGAGTCCGCTAGTATTGAACAGACACAAATTTACCCACACCCACCCATTCAAACTCACCCCGAGACTGAATGGGCGTGGACAGGTGCAACAGACGACCTTGACTTAAAACACTTACTGTGAGCCATTTCACACGATAAGGTTTGAATATTTTTTTTATATATTTTTTTTGTAACGTAAAACGTCCGTGTTTGGGTCACTGAAATCCATATGTATAACAAAGTTCCAACTGAATCTGTCCAGTAGATTCGGAAAAAACTGGCTATGACAGACGGACGGACAGACAGACACCCGAAGTGATCCTATAAGGATTCCGTTTTTTACGGATTTTTGGAACCCTAAAGAAACGAGAGAGTACAGTTTTTCAAAATTTAGTAGTAGACTGCTAAAATATCTCTTAGAACTTTCTAGCACCCTAGTACTAAACGGACAGATGATACTAGGCATTCAGGAACGCGCGGTTTGACGTAATTACTTCTTAGACTTCTTTGACGATACCCGCGGTTCTAAAAGGGCCACTTTAGCAGAATCTTAGCACACATCACGCTACCCGTCACTGTCAAATTTTCCCAATAAACCTTGAACCTAATGCATTAGCGATAAAGAGGAAAATGCAACGTGACAGATAGATGTGTGATTTTTTTTTATGGTTTTTACTTTCTCGGGTTCCTACCTAGAGACCCGGTTCATTGGTAGGCGTAGGTACGAGGGGCCGAAGCCAACCTCGCAGAGGCCTCTTTAGACATTTCAAATGGAATGGGACACCAACCGACGATTATCCCTGTATGCACTGTGAAAGTATACCCAAGGACAATCCCCGGTTGGAGCAGGACTATTGCAGAATATGGAAACAAAAGATGAAACGGTATGGGTTTGGCTGGTTTAGTGGACTAATAATCGTTTACTATGGAAGAACTATTGGCCCCTGCCTGACCATTGACAATTAAAACGGCTTTAACCTCTTGGCTCATCAATGCCCCACCGTTGTATGGCAAATGGAACCTTTTGGTTCCACCGTTGTTTCCACCGGTTAAAATGGCAGGGGGTGACTTGCACACTCAATAAATGGGCCCCCCGAAAAGGGTCGATAGCACAAAGTAACGTAGCGCCATGGAGGCAACATATCCTGAGGTGCTAGAGGAGTGGTGAGGTATACCACGGCTATCAGGACAATCCCGGAAGTACGGTCAAGATCCAGCACCTTACTGGATTATACATCCTTCTCCCGAGCACGTTTGCTCTTGCAAATCTCCACTCAGACCGGCCGATTAAGGCAAGAAAGAGGTGGGAGCTCTGTTCCTCGTCAGTTTTCACCCCGGCCAGCCAATAAAGGCAAGCCGGAAATGAGGAACAAGAATTCTCCCTGGAGATCAGGTCCGTGGGGTCGCCATTGCCCAACAGTTCGCCACAAAACTGCCTTGCGGATGATGTGTGATTATTATTATGATTCTAATATGATCTTGTGATTTTTCGAAAATCCAATGATGTAGCTTCGGTTTCCATCAAAATCGAGCTCGTGACTCCTTTGGGTATTAAAATTTTGCTACTCTTCATAGTTTCAGATGTGGTTTTCTACGCTCAGTTGAACAATAATTCACAATAAAGAAGCGGCTGCCGCACTTTGTTTCAGTGAAGACAAAGATGGATAGGAAGTCCTTGACAGTCGGAAAGCCAGAAGTCTGACGAGCAGACTAAACAAGGGATATATAACCGAACAACTGGATTGGTTGTGAAGATCAGGCAATCGGTTCAAGTAAAATTCTGACGAGTTACTTCTATTCAGAGTGGAAGACGAAACCAACATACATGTAAACGGATGATAAATGTTATTTATTTGTAAGTAGGACAAAACATTACAATTTTTATTCTTTTTTTGCTCATTTTAAGGTAGATGAGACTGGTGGCTCATCGGCCACATCACAAATGATCGAGAGCTTTTTAAAAGGCTAGTGTTTTTTGACAAAACAATGTGTTTTTAAACTTTGTTGGGCTGTTTTCGGTTTTAATCAAATAGACACCACAAAAAAATAGTATGCCTCCTAATTCTTGATGAATTAAATTTTGTTTTGCAAAAACCACCTATTTTTAGAGCATGTTTTTGAAATAAAATGTCAGTGCCACTACGCAAGGTGCAACCCACCTCTGAATATTCCGCACACTAGTAACTCCAATCGATTCCTCGTGTCTTAGTACTCGATATTTTAAAACATTTGGCCTTATGTAAGCTTTGTTGTTGAACTTTTTGGTCGAATTATTTTTCAACTAACTCAGACTTCCAATGCATGATGCATCGCATTCCAACAATATATTTTTGGGACTTTTATAAAAGTTAAGTGGAGAATAAGTTGAAAAGAATAAGTTATTTTTTGTTACTTTTCAGATGTACCTGTGTACTTTCACAGCGTACTGGCGTGAGTGATGTTATGTTATCAAATGGCACTAGGTAGGTAGTTGTCACCCTATCTGCCCTTTTCCTATTTTAGTTTTCGTTTTTATCTTTTATTCCTTTATTCGCAGTAAATTCAATAGTCATTTCTTTTCTAGCCATCATATTTCATACAATCCATCCAACGTGACTTTGGTATTCCTCTACGCCCATAGCAATCCGCAGCAAAATCGAAGATGTTTTTATTAAAAATTGTAATTGAAAAGATGTTTTAATTGAAAAGAAAATTCGGAGATGTTTTGATTTCAATTTGAAAAATAAATGATTATCCGAACTCGTAATAATATTAATTTAAACCTTGAAAATTGACAAATTATAGTTTTTTTTTTTTTTTTTTCGACAGTTCAACTATCTATTTCTCACGGCCACAACAACAGGCCGTGAGAAATCGATGGTTGCGTCACATTTTCAGACAGCGTTGGCTACCAGGATATCAGAAGACGTCAAGAGTCTCAAATCTAAGACTGAAAGAAAGTCAGTCAGTCTGCGGTTCTGCTGCTTTCTTCCAAATAATATTAGCGTTTCAAAAACATACAATAGTTAGTCATTGTCACTAATATTTTTTTACAATAAAGCTTATTTTTTTAATTTTCTACTTTGGCTCCCAAACATAAGTGACCACCATATAAAAAAATAATAATTTACGTAACACGTTCGTATTTGGTTCACAAGTCCAAATGTGTACTAAATTTCAACAGAATCGGTCCAGTGGATCCGGAGAAAACTGGCTATGACAGACGGACAGACAGATAGACAGACACCCAAGTAATCCTGTAAGGGATAAGATAAGATAAGATATTAAATTTGCAATATGGGGTGGGTACAAAACACGGTGATATAAAAATATGATTACCAGAAGGCATAAAGATTAATTAACAAACTACAAACCATTACAATTTCATTACAATAATTTATTTCAAAATAACTATATACATTATGAAAATACAAAACCAAATACATCAGGCGTCGAAAAATTCCTCCGCATCGCCGTCATCCGGAAACGTGCCCAGAAGATTGGCAGCATTGCCACGTTGCATGGCAATGCTAACTCTTTGAGCAAAGAACGAGCCAGCCCTCTGGTCACGCAAAGTGTCGACCAGTCGGCGAGAAATATCCTTAAAAAGGAGACGCGCTCTCGGACCCCATGACCCTAGCCGACCGTATTACAATATAATTTAATAAAAATTAAGTGCGTGCAACATTTTTTCTAGTCAAAATAAAAGTAATCAAGAGATTCCTTTTTCCGTTTTTTGTTCGGAACCCTAAAAAGAACGAACTGATTGATCTTGCCAATAGTCGACAAATTAATTTAAATTACGAATCTTCGGAGGCTACAAAAAAAGACGATTTAGTTAACTCAATTGTTGTCCGATATCCAACTGCAAAATAACTTGAAAATGCATTACATGTTTCTAAAAGACTGACTTTTTCACACGTTCAAGGAAGTGTTCACACGACCGTGGGAATCACAATACGACATCAGAATACGTCAGAGAATGCACGAAAACTTCAACTGACTTTTTTTTTGCTAGAAAGAGAAGTCCTTTGTTTGTTGATATATAAGCAATACAAAGTTAAAAATAAAATTTTAGGAGTCGGTATCAAAATCGAAAACACAACCAAAAAAACAGCAACTTTCGTAATTAAAGTTATTTTTAGATTACTACAATTTTTAACAATTAAATCGCATCAACGAATTTGTGATTATTAAAAACTTTCTAATATTTAAAATATTAGCAACTTTTTATTTTATTCTGGGTTATTGAAGCGCTAATATTATTTCGGAGAAAGCAGAATCGCAGTCATATTAAAACTTTCATGCATCCTTTGATTGTTGGTTCTTGACGTCTTCTGATGTCCTGGAACCGAAAGCTTCTTGAAAACGTGACGCAACCATCGATTTCCCACGGTCAGGCCAGCATCAGCACTCTATTGGAAATGCAAAAACCAATATTTCCAAAATGGCATGTTGACTTAATTACAGATTTAATGGTTTTCAAATTACGAGTTTTGAAAATCAACGTGATAATGTCTTAATAATCGATGAACAGCATTCCCTAATATCCCTCGTACCTATATAATTTATTGTAAGGAAAAATATTCGAGTCGACTTGAGAACGTCCTCCGTTTTTTCATCGGTTAAATAAAATACAAAATCCTTTCTTTCAAATAGATCAGTTACAGGCACTTTTGAATAGTCAAAATCTGTCAGTCAAATAGATAAAGTTAATGCTAACGCGGTAGTTGCCACGCGCGGCAGTTAATGCTGCCCGAAATAAATACATAAATACAGTACCGAAACAATAACAAGAGCAAAAAAAAGAAACAAAGAAGAAGAAAGAGAAACCAACAAACAAATAACTTCTCTTTCTAGCAAAAAAAAAAGTCAGTTGAAGTTTTCGTGCATTCTCTGACGTATTCTGATGTCCTTGTACCAATCATTTCTTATTAGCGTGACATAGTTGCGAATTCCCACGGTCGTGTGAACACTTCCTTGAACGTGTGAAAAAGTCAGTCTTTCAGAAACATGTAATGCATTTTCAAGTTATTCTGCAGTTGGACACCTTTTTTTATTTTAAAGTGTTTTGTTTTGTAAGTCGGTTTTATTTTTTGTTAAAAAGTTTTTTATTTTTCAATTTTTAGTGGAATGCAGGTACCACAAAAAAGTGAAACCACAAACACAGCGTGCTGGCGTGATGTTATGTTATGAACTGGTGTAAACAATCAACAGCGATTTCAGAAATCCCGATCCATTTGCTATTATTTATTGAAGAGTTCCGAAGTCGGTCATCAGATCTTCACCAAATTGAAATGGGACAAGTCCAGGAAAATATTCTTCTAAACAAAAAAGATTCATCCAAATCGGTTAACAATTGGAACAAATATCACTGAACAAACATTTTTCATGAGATCCCATCATCAGATCCTGACTTATACCTTCCATCATCAGCTCAGCAACATGAGATGATGATTACCAGGCACAAATATCTGAAGTGCGTTAGAAAGTTTATGAAAAACAGTGTTTGTGCTTATAATGTTTGAGGGTTTCCCTCGATTTTCATGAGATCCCATCATCAGATTCTAACTTGGTGACAATGGGACCACCTCAGGAGTATATATAGGCTGTCGAAAAAAAAAAAACTATAATCGGTCTACAATTGGAGGAAAAATCGGTGTACGTACAGAAAAAAAAATGCACAGCTGAACATAGAACCTCCAAGTTTTTGAAGAGGTCTGTTAAAAATGAAAGTGGTTTTATAACGAGTATTAAGATTCTACTGGCCTTTTTAACCCGCAGGGACAGCTTCCAAGCCACGTGGTATTAAACATCAAGTACTAGGGCGCCATGAGTCAACTGGAGTCCGCCAGTATTGCACAGACACAACTTTACCCACACCCAAGCCACACCCATTCTAACTCAGCCCGAGTCTGAATGGGCGTGGACAGAACTGAGTGTCAGACAGGCATACAAAAACACAAAACCTACCTACCATTATGGTTCCTTTTTTACCATTTTGGTTTTCATGCTGGTGGAGCAAAAAATACTCTGCGAATTAGTAAGTTGAACAAAAAAGGCAGCCAAGTGCGAGTCAGACTCGCGTGCAAAGGGTTCCGAACCAATTTCATTTTTTTAACATGTTATTTTTACAGACTTCTTATAGGTTTTCCTGTAATTTTTAGTTAAGTATAGAACTATTTACTATCTGCATTTTCTTCAAAATTTTATGCTGAGTAGTTTCGGAGATAAGGGGAGGAGGAATGGTCATTTTTGGTCTAATTTCTTGAATATCTTCAAGACCATTTAAAATTTTAAAATAATGGCAAAATATAGTTAAAAACTTGACAGAGAGCCCTTTCATTCGTTATGTCACGCGATAAAGTTTGAAAAACTTTTTTTTTAAGCTTTTTTAGTTTGACCCCCAAAAGTGACCACCATACTAAAAAATAAAAATTTACGTAACACGTTCGTGTTTGGGTCACAGAAGTCCAAATGTGCACCAAATTTCAACAGAATCGGTTGAGTGGATCCGGTGGAAACTGGCTTTAACAGAAGGACAGACAGACACCCGAGTGATCGTATAAGGGATAAGATAAGAAAAGATATTTATTTTGCAAATATGGGTACAAAACACGGTATATAAAAATATAATTAAGAACAGCCATATTTTACCAGAAGGCATGCAAAAGTACACAATACATTAATATAATACTACTAAGTACATAATATTAAAGATAACAATGTCAATATAAAGACTAATTAATACAATCACAATTTCAGTACAATATAATTAAATAAAAATTAAGTGTCACATTTTTCTAATTTCTAGTCAAAATAAAAGTAATCAAGAGATTCCCTTTTTCGTTTTCTGTTCGGAACCCCAAATAGAACGAACTGATTGATCTTGCCAATAGTCGACAAATTAATTTAACTGACGAATCGTCGGAGGCTACAAAAAAGATTTTTTTTTCTTGTGCTAATCTGCATCATCATCAGTGCTGTTGAGCAAACCATCTGCTTATACTACTATAAGCAGATGGTTTGTGAGGTTTTCTAAAAAAATCTTTTTTGTAGCCTCCGAAATCCGAAAAAGGACGATTTAGTTTACTAATTGTTGTCCGCTGTCCAACTGCAGAATAACTTGAAAATGCATTACATACTCCTGAAAGACTGACTTTTTCACACGTTCAAGGAAGTGTGCACACGGCCGTGGGAATACGCAACTATGTCACGCTTATAAGTAACAATTGGTACAAGGACTTCAGAAAACGTCAAATAATGCACGAAAACTTCAACCGACTTTTTTTTTGCTAGAAAGAGGTTTTTTGTTTGTTGGTTTCTCTTTCTTCCTCTTTGTTTCTTTTTCTTGCTCTCGTTCTTGTTTCGTATTTATCGACATTTTTGTGATGAATTCCATTCACTGGTATTGTATCTATTTATTTCGGGGAGCATTATTTGCCGTGCGTGGCAAATACCGCGCTATTTATTTTATCTATTTGACTGACAGATTTTGACACTTCAAAAGTGCCTGTAACTGGTTTAAATCAAAGAAAAGATTTTGTATTTTGTTTAACCGACGGAAAAATACTAACAATATTTGTAGGAGGTTCTCAAGTCGACGCGTATATTTTTTAACCGTATTTATTTATATTACTTTTTCATATTCAACAAAGAGCCGACACAACCATGGGAAATCAATGGTTGCATCACGTTACCATGAAGCCGTCGGTACTAGGATAGCAGATAACACCAAGAGTCAACATTACGTTTATCAAAGGATTCACAAAAACTGCAATATTTGAATCTGGTTCTGCATGCTTCAAAATAATATAGCTTTCGAAGTACCAACTGCAGTGCGATTCTGTAAACTTAGGCCAGACACTAGCTTTATGCACTTGGGTACATTGAGAAACGAGCCAAGAGGATCATCGGCAATGATAGGCTGGTTGGAGGTCGAGTCAACGGCTACGCTCCAAAGTCATGAGCATTGACGTCGAGTTGCTAGCCTGTCGGTTTTCTACCAGTTGCATTTTGGAGAATGTGCGACGGGATTGCATAATTTAATTCTTCTAGGCCCGTTCCATCATCAGACTACAAGACAAACGGCAATGCGCCACCGGTACATGGTAGACATTCCACCCACACGCACATATATAGCATAACAATAGCACAGATCAAAATAGAGCATTTGTCGCACAAAAAAATGCATTCGAGCAATTTACGGGCTTGAATACGACGACTCTTGTCGGCCGGTATTTCAAAAACTTGGTTTAAAGATATTATGTATGTTTGTGTGGAAGCATAAATAATTATTTACGAAAGCAGACGATGTACATCCTCGAAACCGGCGCGACCCTCACAGGCTCGTAGGTACTGGATGTCATGCCAAGGCTGGCCAAACATAATTAAAGCTGTTTGTATATGTGTGTAGAGATATTTAATAAGATACCGAGCGACATAAAAATTATAAATACCACAATATTTAAAAGTAAATTGTAGGATTGGTTATCCACTAATAGTTTTTATAGTATAAAAGAGTTTTTTTACAAAAAAAACAAATGACTAATTGCAAGTACGAAAAATTTGCACGCTTATAATGTTAAACAAAAACATGCATGCTCTGTATTTTAATTTTTGTACAACTTTTTTATGCAAATACATTTTATTCTATTCTCAGACATTTCGTTCGCGAATAAAAACAAATATCTTGACGACACAACCACGAACACAATACTACGCCGCTATAGTGCCACGCGATCTGCCCGCTGGTTTCAAAAACGGGTCAACGTTGCCCGCCTCGCTTCCCGCGCCGCCGCCGCCGCCTCGCTGCCCGCAAAACCCGAGGCAGAGGCCTAACGGATAACATAAGATAAGATATTTATTTTGCAAATATGGGTACAAAACACGGTTATGTATAAATATAAGTAGCAACAGCCATATTTTACCAGGAGGCATGCAAAAGTACAAAATACATTAATATAATACTAAGTAGGTAAATAATAATAAAGATAAAAAAAAAAAAAAAAAAAAAAAAAAATAAATAAAAAAAAAAAAATTGTGTCCCATTTTTCTGATTTCTACTCAAAATAAAAGATCAAACCAACAATTAACTAACAAACTATTTACACTTAAAATAGAAAATAAAACTCCTAACTACGAGTATAATATCGCGTCAAAAAATTCGTCCGCATCGCAAAAGTAATTAAGAGGTATCCTTTTTCCATTTTCTGTTCGGAACCCTAAAAAGAACGAACCGATTGATCTTGCCAATAGTCGACAAATTCATTTAAAACTGACGAATCTTCGGAGGCTACAAAAAAAAGACGATTTAGTTTACTAAATTGTTGTCCGCTGTCCAACTGCAGAATAACTTGAAAATGAAACACATATAGGTACACACATACATATTTCTGAAAGACTGACTTTTTCACACGTTCAAGGAAGTGTTCACACGACCGTGGGAATTCGCAACTATGTCACGCTTATAAGAAACGGTTGGTACAAGGACATCAGAAAACGTCAAAGAATGCACGAAAACTACAATTGACTTTTTTTTCTAGAAAGAGAAGTCCTTTGTTTGTTGGTTTCTCTTTCTTCTTATTTGTTTTTATTCACTGGTACTGTATCTATTTATTTCGGGCAGCATTATTGCCGTGCGTGGCAACTACCGCGCTAGCATTTTTTGTATCTATTTGACTGACAGATTTTGACAATTTAAAAGTGCCTGTAACTGGTTTATTTGAAAGAAAAGATTTTATATTTGGTTTAACCGACGAAAAAACATGGTTGTATTTGTAAGAGGTTCTTAAGTCGACGCGTATATTTTTATAATACCTTTTCATATTCAACGAAGAGCTGACACAACCGTGGGAAATCAATGGTTGCGTCACGTTGTCAAGAAGCCGTCGATACTAGGATATCAGAAGATGCCAAGAGTTAACATTACGTTTATCAAAGGATGCACGAAAACTACGACATTTGACTCTAGTTCTGCTTGCTTCAAAATAACATACCTAGCTACCGAAGAACCAACTGCAGCACGATTTTGTAAACATAGGCCAGATACCAGCTTGATGCTCTTGAGTCAATTGCGAAACGAACGAAGAGCAGTCGGCAATGATAGGCTCGTCGAGTCGAAGCTCCACAGTCTTGAACTTCGACGTCGAGTTGCTGGCCTGTCGGTTTTCTAAAGATTACATTTTGGGGAATGTATTGCATAATTCTTCCGAGCCCGTTCCATCATCTTACCACAAGATGAACGGCGATGCGCCACCGGTACATGGTAGACATCCTACCCACGCACATTATGTTTTGGGAACATATTCATAGTGCGTACAATCTGGGAGTCCTTAAGTCAATAATGAAGAGGTTACTTCTAGGCAAGCGTGCTCCATCGTTGACCACATCATCGCTTATCATCAGGTGAGATAGTGGTCAAACGCGTGCCATCATAGCGAGCTATCAATAGTAAAAAAAAACTAAATAGTTGAAGTTAATATGAAGTGAGATATCAATCAGTACAATCAAGATGGAATGACAGCTCACTGCTCACTTCATGCTCACTCTTACTCCATTTACGAGTAAGTTAATAGTGAGATATTGACAGAATAGGCCGGCTGATCTTCAGTAGAATCATTTCTCCGGAACTCGTTGGGCTTCATTAGCTCGGCGTTTTTCTGGTGTTCGTGGTTGAATATGTGACGGACTTGTCCCAATTAAAATATATTCTCAGTATTTAAATTGATGTGAAATGCCGCCGAATGGGGCCGAGAAGTTCTGGAGTGGCGACCGCGTACTGGAAGATGCAACATTGGCGAGGCCTCCCACAAGGTTTACCGATGACTTGGTGAAGGTCGCGGGTAGCCGATGATGGATGCGGGACACGCAGGACCGGTCGTTATGGTGACGCTTTGGGAAGGCCTAATGTACGGCAGTGGACTTCTTTCGACTGATACGATGATGAAATAAATGCATTTTTAAGCTGTTGTTCTGCATCTTGCCAACGAAAACGAAATAATTTATTTCAAATTTTAGCAAGATCAGTCGGTTCGTTCTTTTTAAACGATTTCAAAAAGGAGGAGGTTCTCAATTCGATGGCATCTTTTTTATTATTTTTTATGTATGTTCTCCGATTAGGTACTCGAAAAGCCTGGCCCGGGTGGTGCTAATCAGGTGACACTAACTGGTGGTAGGCTTCGGCCGATGGCTTGTGACCACCCACCCACTGGGCAAAGGCGTACCGCCAAACGGCCTAGCCGTGTTCCGGTACGATGCCCAGTGTAGCCAATACAGAGGAGTTGGGTCGAAATAGTTGTTCCAATGCAGGCAGACCGACCAGGCTCGCGTTGATATGGGCGTATCGGGAGACTAGTCGCGGAGGGTAGCGGGATCCGAGGCACGGTGCGCCGCTGGCCGACCGCAGTTAGTTGGGGGCCCAAGTAGTGTGCTAGCCACACATGAAAGGCTGCCCCGCCAACTGACGAAAAATCCCGGGGTGCGCCATCGTGCTGGCTGGCGACCAGATGGGGAGGACCCGATGGACATTCCCGGGGGGGTTCGGGCGTCCCCGCAGTCTCCAGACTAGTCCCCCAATGATATCGTCCTGTCAGAGCGTGCCTGAGGGTAGCAGCTTGGAACCTCATTTCACTTCCTTCTCCTCAACAACCTTCACTCTCAACATGACGAAAAGGAACAAAATAAAAAAAGCTGTACAGCGGCAGCACTTCCTCCCCCACAAAGTGCACCTCAGCAATATTCGAGGTCTGCACTCAAATCTCGCCGCAGTCCATCACCACCTGGAGACTGAGAAACCAGCACTCCTGTTCCTTTCCGAGACGCAGATCAGGTGTCCGTCAGACGTGTCTTACCTTTCGTACCCAGGGTTTACCCTGGAGCACCATTTCAAACCACGTGCGGGCGTATGTATGTACGCCCGTGACGACATCTGTTATCGGCGTCTCCGTAATCTTGAGGACTCCAGGTTCTCAACGCTGTGGGCTTTAGTGGACACAGGCCTAGATAAAATTGTCTACGCTTGTGTCTACCGTTCGCACAGCGGTGATTTGGAGACAACTAAGCTCACACAGCACCTGAGTGAGGCGGCGGATGCGGCTCAGCAGCGGTACCCTTCTGCCCAATTGGTGTTACTGGGGGACTTCAACGCCCACCATCAGGAGTGGCTATTCCCATACCAGTGTACAGACCATGCTGGACGAGAAACGAGAAAGCTAGCCCTAGCGCTGAATCTTACCCAGCTGGTCCAGGAGGCAACGAGGGTGCCGGATGTTGATTCGCACACTGCCAATTGCTTGGACCTTTTGCTGACAACGGATCCAGACCGCTATTCGGTGTCGATTTCTTCACCACTGGGTAGTTCCGACCACTGTCTGGTGAAGTCTGTGTCCGTTTACTCCCCGCCCGATCCTAGCCCAAGAGGCACACGGCGGGTATGGCGGTACAGGTCAGCAGATTGGGATGGCATGCGATCATTCTTCGCATGTTATCCTTGGCAGGCTACTTGCTTTTCTTCGACTGATGCTTCGTCGTGCGCAGACGCCGTAACGGATGTGTTGCGGAGGGGAATGGAGTACTACATTCCGTTCTCTGACATAACTATGTCTGGCGAAGCTCGTCCATGGTTTAGTGCCGAGTGCAATCGCGCTGATGCGCTTAAGCACGCGGCTTATCTGGCATGGGTCGACGCTCGCACGTGCAAAGCAAGCGACGTGACTCGGAAGAAGAGAGCCTTCAACAGGGCTGCCAAGTTAGAAAGTTTATGAAAAATATTGTGAGTATGTGCCTATAAAATTTTAGAGTTTCCCTCGATTTTTATGAGTTCCTATCATCAGATTCTGACTTGGTGAAAACGGGACCACCTCAAGAGAATAGACTTCCGAATAAAAAAAATATTCGGCGTATGCCATATTTGGCAGAGAAACCGGTTTAATCGCTGAACATACATAAAAAAATACATACAGCCGACTATAAGGAGGTTGAAGAGGAGGTTTTTGAAGAAGTCGGTTAAAAAAATTATTGACTGATTGTTGTGTGGTTATTAAGCAGGGACGGTTCCCAAGCGTGGTATTAAACATAAAGTAGGTACTAGGGCGCCATGAGTCAACTGGAGTCCGCTAGTATTGAACAGACACAACTTTACCCACACCCAAGCCACACCCATTCAAACTCACCCCCATTCTGAATGGGCGTGGACAGGTGCAACAGACGACCTTAACACAGACAAAGCAAGCTCCCTGCCAGAACTGAGTGACAGACAGGCATACAAACACACAAAACCTGCCTACCATTATGGTTCCTTTTTTACCATTTCGGTTTTCATGCTGGTGGAGCAAAAAATACTCTTTTCGAATTAGTAAGTTGAACAAAAAAGCCAGCCAATTGCGAGTCAGACTTACGTGCAAAGGGTTCCGAACCAATTTCATTTTTAAACATGTTATTTTAACACTAAAGACTCCTTAAAGGTTTTCCTGTAATTTTAAGGTAAGTATAGAATTATTATATGCATTTTTATCAAAATTTTAGGCTGAGTAGTTTCGGAGATAACCCCCCCTTATCTCCGAAACTACTCAGCCTAAGGAGGAATGGTAATTTTTGGTCTAATTTCATGAATATCTTCAAAACCATTTATTTTAAAAATTATGAAAACCCTCACAGAGCGGCCCTTTTCATTTGATATGTCACCCGACAAAGTTTGAAAAACTTTTTTTAATCTTTTTTAGTTTGACACCCAAAAGTGACCCCCATACTAAAAAAATATTTGTTTACGTAAAACGTCCGTGTTTGGGCAACAGAAATCTATATGTATACCAAATGTATTTTTTCAGTTTTATGTATTTCAAAAGAATCGATGCAGTAGATTCGGAGAAAAATGGCGGTGACAGACGGACAGACAGACACCCGAGTGATCCTATAAGGGTTACGTTTTTTACGGACGTTCGAAATCCAGAGAGTAGTTTTTAAATAAAATAATTGACTGCTTACATATCTCTTAGTACTTCCTAGCACCCTAGTACTGAATGGACAGATGAGTTGATACTAGGCATTCAGGAACGCGCGGTTTGACGTCATCATTACATATTTCTGAAAAAATGACTTTTTCACACGTTCAAGGAAGTGTTCACACGATTGTGGGAATTCGACGGCTATGTCACGTTTATAAGAAACGGTTGGTACAAGGACATCAGAAAACGTCAGAGAATGCACGAAAACTTCAACTGACTTTTTTTTTGCTAGAAAGAGAAGTCCTTTGTTTGTTCGTTACTCTTTCTTCTTCTTTGTTTATTTTTCTTGCTCTCGTCCATGTTTCTTATTTATCGATATTTTTGTGATGAATGCTGGTACTGTATTTATTTATTTCGGGCAGCATTATTGCCGCGCGTGGCAACTACCGCGCCAGCATTTATTTTATCTACTTGACTGACAGATTTTGACAATTCAAAAGTGCCAGTAACTGATCTATTTGAAAGAATGGATTTTGTATTTTATTTTACCGATGAAAAAACGGAGGACGTTCTCAAGTCGATTCGTATATTTTTTTACGCGTATATTTATATTACTTTTTCATATTCAACGAAGAGTCGACACAGCCGTGGGAAATCAATGGTTGCGTCACGTTGCCAAGAAGCCGTCGGTACCAGGATAGCAGATGACGCCAAGAGTCTACATTACGTTAATCAAAGGATGCACGAAAACGTCGAAAACTACAACATTTGGGTTCTGGTTCTGGTTGTTTTCATATTATATAGCTACCGAAGAACCAACTACAGTGCGATTCTGTAAACTTAGGCCAGACACCAGCTTCATGCCCTTGAGTAAATTGAGAAACGAGCCAAGAGGATCATCGGCAATGATAGTCTGGTTGGAAGTCGAGTCAACGGCGACGCTCCAAAGTCTTGAGCATCGACACCGAGTTGAGAAGTGTTTTCATTTCAATTTGGAGAGCTGATGAAGAACTTCGGAGATACGCATCGGAACTCTCAATAAATGATAGCAAATGGAAATTGGTGAAATCGCATGTCTGCTTATTGTTTACATCAGATCATAACATAACATCACGCCGGTACGCTGTGAATGTCAAATTTGTTGTGGGGTAGATATTACCACTCGAAAGTGGACTAAGTCCGCCTACGTACCAGTATTGTACATGAAGTTTAAATGAATAAATAACGTTTTTACAACAAAAAAAAATAGTGGTCTCCAAATTATTAGCAATACAAAGTTAAAAAATAATTTTCAGGAGTCTGTGCCAAAAACGAAAACACAACCAAAAAAACAGCAACTTCCAAAATTAAAGCTATTTTTAGATTACTACAATTTTTAACAATCAAATCGCATCAACGAAATTGTGATTATTAAAAAGTTGCAATTATTTGAAATATTAGCAACTTTTTATTTTATTCTGTGTTCTTAAAGTGCTAATATTATTTCGGAGAAAGCAGAATCGCAGTCAAAGATTATAACTTTCATGCATCGTATGATTGTTGGCTCTTGACGTCTTTTGATGTCCTGGTACCGAAAGCTTCTTGAAAACGTGACGCAACCATCGATTTCCCACGGTCATGTCAGATCAGCACTCTAATAAAAATGCAAAAACCAATATTTCCAAAATGGCATATTTACTTTTACAGAGTTAATAATGGTTTTCAAATTACGAGTTTTGAAAATCAACGTTTATCACGTTGATTTTCAAAACTCGTAATTTGAAAACCTTCAACCTTAAACCTTCTTAATAATCGATGAACACCGGCTGCACGCACGAAAATGTGTTACGTTCCCCGCACGTTCAATTGTTTTCTTATGACATTATCACGTCAAATTGTCGTTTTACAATTTTTTTCTTTATCGTGCATACCTATTTAATGAATGAATAAATGAACATTACTTATGGTAGGCGTCAGATAAACTTGAAATAAAGTACCTCTCCCTAATATTCCCTCGTACCTATATAATAACAATAATAATTTAATGTTCGGGTCACAGTAAATTAAGAACCGTTTTTCACTTCTGCAAATGTAAAGGATTACATAACTGTAGATTCAATTCAGGACTGCCTTATGTCTTAATTTCCGGTTTTGAAATAAAAGAATGTCAATTAATGTTGGTGGGTCAATGACCGTTATAAGTATTGCACATTTGTCTTGCGCCTACCATAGCTACATTCCGACCTCTTTGTCTCAGTTGACTAGGTAGAAACCACAGAATGCCACCTGCTACATTCGAAGTATTATTTTTATTTACCCATCATACTATATATCACCATACAATTTTCTCGGACCGCATTTCGACATTAAACTGGACTAATCAATATATGTATACATATTTTTTCATTCATCAATATTTATTTATTACTAAGTAAGTATCTTATATTCCGTGCGCAAATGAAGACAAGGGATTCAAGAAACTACAGAATATAGGTTCGTACAAACACACCAGTTACGTCATTGTCATGCAAAATTACGTGACTGGCTTGGTAACTGATGGAACACCACCAAATTAAAAATAAGTAGTAGATTTTTTGAAAACTTACGACACGGTAACCGAATGTGCTGAAGGCAAGCGATCTATCTGTCAATGAATACAGTTAGAGTGGCGAGAATTGTGTGGTGTTGAGACGGCTGTAACAGATAGATTGGATGTACCAGTTTAACTCTGGTAGGTGACCGAGTTAATCTTTCGGTAGATTATTGAGACCGGCGACATTATATCTCTTGATGAATGTGTGTCGCAAGTTGTTATACCAATAGATGATTGTAACAAAAGGAGGAATGAGGACCTCGTGGCTAAATTATAACAGCCGCATGGGTCGATCTTCAAGGTTAAGCAACGCTTGCCAAGGTTGGTCTATGGATAGGGTGACCCTCTTAACATACCGAGTTTCCTCCGTGACTCGGAAAGCACGTTAAGCCGTTGGTCCCAGCTGTCATTTGTAGATCTGTGGCGGTCATTACGGATATTCAAAAGCCAGTAAGTCTGACTCCAGTCTTGCCATGAAGTACCGTGTTACCCAGTTAATGGGTTGTGAAGGTCTGGTAGGCAGCCGCTTCTCGTTGCTTTATGTATTAACTTTATAGATGTTCTGTTTCTTTTTGTGTTTGTATTTTGCTGATAACTCACACACTGTTAATTAGTGATTCCAATATTTGTAAATGTGTAAGTATCATGTCACTTATTTAGAAAATTGATAAGTCTACCTCTGCATACCCTAGGTGATGATCCTCTCCTCTGCCACGGCAAATCGCAGCACGGCGGACGGAACTCCGGCAAGATTTCATGGCAGTATGGAGACAACGACTGTCGCAACCCAGTGCTGGTCACGCCACAATTGCGGCGATAAGTCCCCTCTTTGAAGAGTGGCTAGAGCGGCGCCACGGCGTCCTTACCTTCCGCTTGACGCAGGTACTCACCGGACACGGTTGTTTCGGGAGGTAGGTACCTTTTTCGAATACGGCGGGAGGATACACCCGGGTGTCAACACTGCGAGGATCGTCCGGAGCACACAGTGGAGCATACGGTGGAGGTCTGCCCTGTTGGGCGGAGCACCGCCGTGTCCTCGTCGAGGCGATCGGCGGCAGGGATCTCTCGCGTCCGGCACTGGTTCAAGCCATGGTCCGGAGTGGCGAGACATGGAAAGCGGTCACCTCCTTCTGCGAAGCAGTAATGCTAACAAAGGAGGAAGCCGAACGCGTGAGAGAGAGGGAAACCTCACGCCCCAGCCGCCGAAACAGAAGAAGACGCCCCGGGCGTCGGGAGTCGCAGGACGATTCTCGGCCACCGTAGGCGTGGGACTGCGGACGGCGAGTATTGGGTGGCTCGCCGTCTGATCAGAACCAGGCCCGGGTCGGCGGCGCGCTGCAATCCCAACGCGCCTCAAGGACATGTCAGCACGGAAGACGGGGCCCACTAGGGCCAGTGCCTGCTGGGGCTGCGGACTTCGTTCGAAAGAGGCATCGTACCCTGGAACGCAAAGGGCACTAGGAGAAACACGGATGGGTTTTAGTCAGTAAGAGTCTGACACTCCCTCCTGCTGTACCCAGAGCGGGAGAAGTCATTTGATGATTTCCCATCCTAAAAAAAAAAAAAAAAAGGTGCATGATCCTCACATATTACAATTTTTTGTTTTATGCTTACCAAATATTGTAAGAGATTTATTTGAAAAGAGTAACTATGGAGTTTCTTGTCCATTCTTCTCCATAAGAATCTACCTTTCCGAATGGACAGTAGTCATTTCAGAATTTTCATATATTTGAAATGTGAATGACGTTCAAAAATGCGGTTTAATGGCCTAATTGAAATAAACGTTTTGACTTTGATTCGTAAAAAACTGGTATTCAGCTAAATCCGGCTTGACTGGAAGCCGACCCCAATATAGTTGGGAAAAGGCAAGGCACATGATGATGATTGTAACAAATGAAAATTATGGTCAAATGAAGTTATATCATTCGTTGTTATAATAAATAGTTGTATCTACGTAACTTAACACACCCTGTAAAAATATCGTGTAAGTTGTAAAGTAAAACTTGCGATTGAACCCCTGACCACTCCTCCAGCTTAACTGGAGTTAAGCTCCAGTACTGCTTGATATCCTAGTACCCCAGTAGTTAGTAACAGGTGGCCTCAGTGCGGCGCTTGCTGACAACAGCAGAATTAAATCAAGAGCAACCAAGAAGCCAGGTTTATTTGTCTGTTTGGTTTGCTTACGTACGTATTTTTAAGGTTTCTTTTTTTTATTTATTACAGAACCTAAAGCGTCAACGAGAACTGACGGCGCAACACTGGGGTGCTTCTAGGTCATCCAGCTGTGTTATTGGTTGCTGCGGTAACCCATCCCACACCCTGTTGTCAAATGAATTTGCTACTGCGGGGCAACTGGCGTAGTGTTTATATGTACAGCCGAACGCATGCTCTGTATTTTAATTTTTGTACCACCTTTTTATGCAAATACATTTTATTCTATTCTATTCTCAGACATTTCGTTGGCGAATAAAAATAAATATCTTGACGAAACAACCACAAACACATTACTACGCCGCTATAATGCCACGCGATCTGCCCGCTGGTTTCAAAAACGGGTCAACGTTGCCCGCCTCGCTCCCGCGCCGCCGCCGCCGCCGCCGCCCCGCTGCCCACAAAACCCGAGGCAGAGCCCTAAGGGATAACATAAGATAAGATATTTATTTTGCAAATATGGGTACAAAACACGGTTATATATAAATATAATTAGCAACAGCCATATTTTACCAGAAGGCATGCAAAAGTACAAAATACATTAATTTAATATTAAGTAAATAATAATAAAGATAACAATGTCGATATAAAAAATAATTAATACAATTACAATTTCATTACAATATAATAAAAAAAAATAAGTGTCCCATTTTTCTGATTTCTACTCAAAATAAAAGATCAAACCAACAATTAACTAACAAACTATTTACACTTAAAATAGAAAATAAAACTCCTAACTACGAGTATAATATCGCGTCAAAAAATTCGTCCGCATCGCAAAAGTAATCAAGAGATATCCTTTTTCCGTTTTCTGTTCGGAATCCTAAAAAGAACGAACCGATTGATCTTGCCAATAGTCGAGGCTACAACAAAAAGACGATTTAGTTTACTTATGTTGTTGTATTGTGTGTTGTCCGCTGTCCAACTGCAGAATAACTTGAAAATGAAACACATATACACACATACATATTTCTGAAAGACTGACTTTTTCACACGTTCAAGGAAGTGTTCACACGACCGTGGGAATTCGCAACTATGTCACGCTTATGAAACGGTTGGTACAAGGATATCAGAAAACGTCAGAGAATGCACGAAAACTTCAACATCCTTTTTTTTTGCTAGAAAGAGAAGTCCTTTGTTTGTTGGTTTCTCTTTCTTCTTCTGTTTCTTTTCTTGCTCTCGTTCTTGTGTCGTATTTATCGATATTTTTGTCATGAATGCCATTCACTAGTACTGTATCTATTTATTTCGGGCAGCATTAACTGCCGTGCGTGGCAACTACCGCGTTAGCATTTATTAACCGACTTCAAAAAAAGGAGGAGGTTCTCAATTCGGTTGTATTTTTTTTTTATCTAGGCATTTGACTGACAGATTTTGTCAATTCTAAAGTGCCTGTAACTGGTTTATTTGAAAGAAAAGATTTTGTGTTTTGTTTAACCGATGAAAAAACATGGCTGTATTTGTAAGAGGTTCTCAAGTCGACGCGTATATTTTTTAAGCGTATTTATTTATATTACTTTTTCATATTCATCAAAGCCGAAACAACCGTGGGAAATTAATGGTTGCGTCACGTTGTCAAGAAGCCGTCGATACCAGGATATCAGAAGATGCCAAGCGTTAATATTACGTTTATCAAATGATGCACGAAATGACTCTGGTTTTGCTTGCTTCAAAATATTGTAGCTACCTCTTCGGTACCAACCAATCAACTACAGTACGAGTTTGTAAACTTAGGCCAGATACCAGCTTGATGCTCTTGAGTCAATTGTGAAACGAACCAAAACCAGCACCGGCAATGATAGGCTCATCGAGTCGAAGCTCCAAAGTCTTGAGCTTCGACGCCAAGTTGCTGGCCTGTCGGTATTCTATAGATTACATTTTGGGGAATGTGCGACGGTATTGCATAATTTAATTCTTCCGAGCCCGTTCCATCATCTTACCACAAGATGAACGGCGATGCGCCACCGGTACATGGTAGACATCCTACCCACGCACATTACGTTTTGGGAACATATTCATAGTGCGTGGGAGTTCTTAAGTCAAGAGTGAAGAGGTTACTTCTAGGCAAGCGTGCTCCATCGTCGACCACATCATCGCTTATCATCAGGTGAGATAGTGGTCAAACGCGTGCCATCATAGCGAGCTATCAATAGTAAAAAAAAACTAAATAGTTGAAGTTAATATGAAGTGAGATATCAATCAGTACAATCAAGATCGAATGACAGCTCACTGCTCACTTCATGCTCACTCTTACTCCATTTACGAGTAATCTAATAGTGAGATATTGACAGAATAGGCCGGCTGATCTTGCAGTGGCAACTACCGCGCTAGCATTTATTTTATCTATTTGACTGACAGATTTTGACAATTCAAAAGTGCCTGTAACTGATCTATTTGAAAGAATGGATTTTGTATTTTATTTTACCTATGAAAAAACGGAGGACGTTCTCAAGTCGATTCGTATATTTTTTTACGCGTATATTTATATTACCTTTTCATATTCAACGAAGAGTCGACACAGCCGTGGGAAATCAATGGTTGCGTCACGTTGCCAAGAAGCCGTCGGTACCAGGATAGCAGATGACGCCAAGAGTCAACATTACGTTAGTCAAAGGATGCACGAAAACGTCGAAAACTACAACATTTGGGTTCTGGTTCTGGTTGTTTTCATATAATATAGCTACCGAAGAACCAACTACAGTGCGATTCTGTAAACTTAGGCCAGACACCAACTTCATGCCCTTGAGTACATTGAGAAACGAGCCAAGAGGATCATCGGCAATGATAGTCTGGTTGGAGGTCGAGTCGACGGCGACGCTCCAAAGTCTTGAGCATCGACGCCAAGTTGAGAAGTGGTTTCATTTCAATTTGGAGAGCTGATGAAGAACTTCGGAGATACGCATCGGAACTCTCAATAAATGATAGCAAATGGAAATTGGTGAAATCGCATGTCTGCTTATTGTTTACATCAGTTCATAACATAACATCACGCCGGTACGCTGTGAATGTCAAATTAGTTGTGGGGTAGATATTACCACTCGAAATGCACTAAGTCCGCCTACATACCACTATTGTACATGAAGTTTAAATAAATAAATAAAACGTTTTACAACAAAAAAAAAAAACAAGTGGTCTCCAAATTATTAGCAATACAAAGATAAAAATTAATTTTCAAGAGTCGGTGTCAAAAACGAAAACGCAACCAAAAAAACAGCAACATCCGAAATAAAAGCTATTTTTAGATTACTACATTTTTTAACAATCAAATTTCATCAACGAAATTGTGATTATTAAAAAGTTGCTTATATTTCTAATATTAGCAACTTTTTATTTTATTCTGTGTTCTTAAGGTGGATGCTCCAGGGTAGCCCGCGAAATTCAAATATTTTTATGTTTTTTGCAATTTGCCGGTCAGTGTGAAGCTGTATGTGGACCAAATGCGATCCGCGACCGTAACGCGTATTTATCTATAGAATTATAATCATTTTAATCGTCTATATTGCCATCTTTGTTCATGTAGTTCGAAAGAATGATTATTTCTGAAATATTCATTCTTTCGAACTACATGAAATTAGAGAGTAAAGTAAAGAGCTTAACTGGAGTTAAGCTCCAGTACTGCTTGATATACTAGTACCCCAGTAGTTAATAACAGGTGGCCTCAGTGCGGCGCTTGCTGACAACAGCAGATTATTGATACAGAGAAGCCAGGATTATTGGTCTGTTTAGTTTGGTTACTTACGTATTTTTAAGGTTTTTTTTAAATTTTATTACAGAACCTAAAGCGTCAACCAGAACTGACGGCGCAACACTGGGGTGCTTCTAGGTCATCCAGTTGTGTTATTGGTTGCTGCGGTAACCCATCCCACACCCCGTTGTCAAATGAATTTGCTACTGCGCGGCAACTCGCGGAATGTTAATATGTACAGCCGAACATTGAACCTCCAACTGTTGTGTGAAGAGGTCTGTTAAAAATGAAAGTGGTTTTAATATTAATATTCAACTATTTAGACCCGCAGGGACGGCTCCCAACTTGACGGACAGAGCCGTCATCTACCCCGGTCACCTGGGAGAGTGGAACCGGCAAGAGATGTCGTGCGGTGTTCCACAGGGTTCCATTCTGGGGCCGCCTCTGTGGGACATCGGCTACGACTGGGTGCTGCGCGCCGACCTCCCTAGTGGCGTCAGCGTGGTCTGCTACGCTGACGGTACTGGCGCAAGGGAGATCGCACCAGGCGGCGGCCGACGCTATGCCACGCGGGGTTGCGATAGTCATTGAGAGGATCCGGCAGCTGGGTTTCGAGGTGGCCCTACACAAGTCCGAAGCCATGTGCTTTCATGGTTCTCAGAACAGGTTGCCATCGGGATCCCAAATAACAGTAGGAGGGGTTCACATCGGTGTCGGATCGACAATGACGTACCTGGGTCTCGTCCTTGACAGCCGGTGGAACTTTGTCGAGCATTTCCGACGTTTGGCTTCCAGACTGGGGCGAGCCGGGGCTGCCTTCAAGCGGCTTCTATCTAGGGGGTCCAAACGCCTCCTGCCGAAGGCTTTACGCGGGGGTCGTACGGTCCATGGCCCTTTATGGGGCGCCGGTGTGGGTGCCTACTTTGAGGAAGCGACCTGCCCGTTACCTCAACGCGTCCCAGAGGGTCAAGGCCATCCGGCTGGCCCGGGGATACCGCACGGTCTCTAGCGAAGCAGCGAGCCTCCTTGCCGAACTGCCGCCATGGGATCTAGAGGCGAGAGCCCTCGCGCTCATTTACGAATGGCGCGTGCAGTATGGAGACAACGACTGTCGCAACCCAGCGCTGGGCACGCCACAATTGCGGCGATAAGTCCCCTCTTTGAGGAGTGGCTAGAGCGGCGCCACGGCGTCCTTACCTTCTGCTTGACGCAGATAGGTACTCACCGGACACGGTTGTTTCGGGTGGTACCTTTTTCGAATATGGCGGGAGGATACACCCGGGTGTCAACACTGCGAGGATCGTCCGGAGGACACGGTGGAGCATACGGTGGAGGTCTGCCCTGCTTGGGCGGAGCACCGCCGTATCCTCGTCGAGGCGAACGGCGGCGGGCATCTCTCGCGTCCGGCCCTGGTTCAAGCCATGGTCCGGAGCGACGAGACATGGGAAGCGGTCACCTCCTTCTGCGAAGCAGTAATGCTAACAAAGGAGGAAGCCGAACGCGTGAGAGAGAGGGAAACCTCACGCCCCAGCCGCCGAAACAGAAGAAGACGCCCCGGGCGTCGGGAGTCGCAGGACGATTCTCGGCCACCGTAGGCGTCGGACTGCGGACGGCGAGCATCGGGTGGCTCGCCGTCTGATCAGAACCAGGCCCGGGTCGGCGCGGCGGCGCACTGCGATCCCAACGCGCCTCAAGGACATGTCAGCACAGAAGACGGGGCCCACTTGGGCCAGTGCCTGCTGGGGCTGCGGACTTCGTTCGAAAGAGGCACCGTACCCTGGAACGCAAAGGGCACTAGGAGAAACACGGATGGGTTTTAGTCAGTAAGAGTCTGACACTCCTTCCTGCTGTACCCAGAGCGGGAGAAGTCATTTGATGATTTCCCATCCCAAAAAAAAAAAAAAAAAAAGTGACGGCTTCCAAGCCACGTGGTATTAAACATAAAGTACTAGGGCGCCATGAGTTAACTGGAGTCCGCTAGTATTGAACAGACACAACTTTACCCACACCCAGTCAAACACGCCCCGAGTCTGAATGGGCGTGGACAGGTGCAACAGACGACCTTGACACAGACAAAGCAAGCCCCCGCCAGCATTGATTGACAGACAGGCATACAAACACACAATACTTAACTACCTACCATTATGATTCCTTTTTTACTATTTCAGTTTTCATGCTGGTGGAGCAAAAAAAAACTCTATTTGAATTAGTAAGTTGAAAAAAAAAACCAGCCAAGTGCGAGTCGGAATCGCGTGCAAAGGGTTCCGAACCAATTAAATTTTTTTAACATGTTATTTTAACACTACAGGTTTTTTTTAGGTTTTCGTATAATCTTTTTGGTATAGAATTATTATCTGCATTTTTTTTCAAAATTTTAGGCGTTGTAGTTTCGGAGATAAGGGGGGGAGGGAGAATGGTCATTTTTGGTTCAATTTCTTGACTATCTTAAAAACCATTTATTCTAAAATTATGAAAAAAATATAAATAAAACACTCACTGTGAGCCCTTTCACACGATAAAGTTTGAATTTTTTTTTAATATATAATTTTTTTTTTACGTAAAACGTCCGTGTTTGGGTCACAGAAATCCATATATATAACAAAGTTCCAACTGAATCGGTCCAGTAGATTCGGAAAAAACCGGCTGTGACAAATGGACGGACAGACAGACACCCGAGTGATTCTATAAGGGTTCCGTTTTTTACGGATTTTCGGAACCCTAAAAAAACGAGAGAGTACAGTTTTTCGAAACTTAATAGACTGCTAAAATATCTCTTAGAACTTTCTAGCACCCTAGTACTAAACGGACAAATGATACTAGGCATTCAGGAACGCGCGGTTTGACGTCATCGATACTTCTTAGACTTCTTCGACGATACCTGAGGGTCTAAAAGGGCCACTTTAGCAGAATCTTAGCACATCACGCTACCCGTCACTGTCAAATTTTCCCAATAAACCTTGAAACTAATGCGTTAGCGATAAAGAGGAAAATGCAACGTGACAGATAGATGTGTGTTTTTTTTTTTGTTTTTTACTTTCTTGGGTCCCTCTTCCTAGAGACCCGGTCCTTTGGTAGGCGTACGAGGGGCCGAAGCCAACTTGCAGAGGCCTCTTTAGACATTTCAAATGGAATGGGACACCAACCGACGATTATACCCACTGTGAAAGTATACCCAAGGACAATCCCCGCTTGGAGCAGGACTATTGCAGAATATGGAAACAAAAGATGAAACGCTATGGGTTTGGCTGGTTTAGTGGACTAATAATCGTTTACTATGGAAGAACTATTGGCCCCTGCCTGACCATTGACAATTAAAACGGCTTTAAAATGGCAGAGGGTGACTTGCACACTCAATAAATGGGCCCCCCGAAAAGGGTCGATAGCACAAAGTAACGTAGCGCCATGGAGGCAACATATCCTGAGGTGCTAGAGGAGTGGTGAGGTATACCACGGCTATCAGGACAATCCCGGAAGTACGGTCAAGATCCAGCACCTTACTGGATTATACATCCTTCTCCCGAGCACGTTTGCTCTTGCAAATCTCCACTCAAACCGGCCGATTAAGGCAAGAAAGAGGTGGGAGCTCTGTTCCTCGTCAGTTTTCACCCCGGCCAGCCAATAAAGGCAAGCCGGAAATGAGGAACAAGAATTCTCCCTGGAGATCAGGTCCGTGGGGTCGCCAGTGCCCAACAGTTCGCCACAAAACTGCCTTGCGGATGATGTGTGATTATTATTATGATTCTAATATGATCTTGTGATTTTTCGAAAATCCAATGATGCAGCTTCGGTTTCCATCAAAATCGAGCTCGAGACTCCTTTGAGTATTAAAATTTATTGCTACTCTTCATAGTTTCAGATGTAGTTTTCTACGCTCATTTGAACAATAATTCACAAAATAGTATGCCTCCTAATTCTTGATGAATTATTTTTTTTTTTTGCAAAAACCACCTATTTTTAGAGCAGGTTTTTGAAGTAAAATGTCAGTGCCACTGTGCAAGGTGCAACCCACCTCTGAATATTCCGCACACTAGCAACTTCAATCGATTCCTGGTGTCTTAGTACTCGGTATTTTAAAACATTTGGCCTTATGCAAGCTTTGTAGTAGAACTTTTTGGTCGAATTATTTTTCAACTAACTCAGACTTCCAATGCATGATGCATCGCATTCCAACAATATATTTTTGGGACTTTTATAAAAGTTAAGTGGAGAATAAGTTATTTTTTGTCACTTTTCAGATGTACCTGTGTACTTTCACAGCGTACTGGCGTGAGTGATGTTATGTTATCAAATGGCACTAGGTAGGTAGTTGTCACCTTCTATCTGCCCTTTTCCTATTTTAGTTTTCGTTTTTATCTTTTATTCCTTTATTCGCAGTAAATTCAATAGTCATTTCTTTTCTACCCATCATATTTCATACAATCCATCCAACGTGTCTTTGGTATTCCTCTACGCCCATAGCAATCCGCAGCAAAATCGAAGATGTTTTTATTAAAAATTGTAATTGAAAAGATGTTTTAATTGAAAAGAAAATTCGGAGATGTTTTGATTTCAATTTGAAAAATAAATGATTATCCGAACTCGTAATAATATTAATTTAAACCTTGAAAATTGACAAATTATAGTTTTTTTTTTTTCGACAGTTCAACTATCGATTTCTCACGGCCACAACAGCAGGCCGTGAGAAATCGATGGTTGCGTCACGTTTTCAGACAGCGTTGGCTACCAGGATATCAGAAGACGTCAAGAGTCTCTAATCTAAGACTGAAAGAAAGTCAGTCAGCCTGCGGTTCTGCTGCTTTCTTCCAAATAATATTAGCGTTTCAAAAACATACAATAGTTAGTTATTGTCACTAATATTTTTTTACAATAAAGCTTATTTTTTTTTAATTTTCTAGTTTGGCTCCCAAACATAAGTGACCACCATATTAAAAAAATAATAATTTACGTAACACGTTCGTATTTGGTTCACAGAAGTCCAAATGTGTACTAAATTTCAACAGAATCGGTCCAGTGGATCCGGAGAAAACTGGCTATGACAGACGGACAGACAGACAGATAGACAGACACCCAAGTAATCCAGTAAGAGATAAGATAAGATATTAAATTTGCAATATGGGTACAAAACACGGTGATATAAAAATATCATTACCAGAAGGCATAAAGATAACAAACTACAATTACAAACAATTACAATTTCATTACAATAATTTATTTCAAAATAACTATATACATTATGAAAATACAAAACCAAATACATCAGGCGTCGAAAAATTCCTCCGCATCGCTGTCATCCGGAAACATGCCCAGAAGATTGGCAGCATTGCCACGTTGCATGGCAATGCTAACTCTTTGAGCAAAGAACGAGCCAGCCCTCTGGTTACGCAAAGTGTCGACCAGTCGGCGAGAAATATCCTTAAAAAGGAGACGCGCTCTCGGACCCCATGACCCTAGCCGACCGTATTACAATATAATTTAATAAAAATTAAGTGCGTGCAACATTTTTTCTAGTCAAAATAAAAGTAATCAAGAGATTCCTTTTTCCGTTTCCTGTTCGGAACCCTAAAGAGAACGAACTGATTGATCTTGCCAATAGTCGACAAATTAATTTAAATTACGAATCTTCGGAGGCTACAAAAAAAGACGATTTAGTTTACTAAATTGTTGTCCGCTGTCCAACTGAAAAATAACTTGAAAATGCATTACATGTTTCTAAAAGACTGACTTTTTCACACGTTCAAGGAAGTGTTTACACGACCGTGGGAATCACAATACGACATCAGAATACGTCAGAGAATGCACGAAAACTTCAACTGACTTTTTTTTTGTTAGAAAGAGAAGTCCTTTGTTTGTTGATATATAAGCAATACAAAGTTAAAAATAAAATTTTAGGAGTCGGTATCAAAAACGAAAACACAACCAAAAAAACAGCAACTTTCGTAATTAAAGTTATTTTTAGATTACTACAATTTTTAACAATTAAATCGCATCAACGAATTTGTGATTATTAAAAACTTTCTAATATTTAAAATATTAGCAACTTTTTATTTTATTCTGGGTTATTAAAGCGCTAATATTATTTCGGAGAAAGCAGAATCGCAGTCATATTAAAACTTTCATGCATCCTTTGATTGTTGGCTCTTGACGTCTTCTGATGTCCTGGAACCGAAAGCTTCTTGAAAACGTGACACAACCATCGATTTCCCACGGTCAGGCCAGCATCAGCACTCTATTGGAAATGCAAAAACCAATATTTCCAAAATGGCATGTTGACTTAATTACAGATTTAATGGTTTTCAAATTACGAGTTTTGAAAATCAACGTGATAATGTCTTAATAATCGATGAACAGCATTCCCTAATATCCCTCGTACCTATATAATTTATTGTTAGGAAAAATATTCGAGTCGACTTGAGAACGTCCTCCGTTTTTTCATCGGTTAAATAAAATACAAAATCCATTCTTTCAAATAGATCAGTTACCTACAGGCACTTTTGAATAGTCAAAATCTGTCAGTCAAATAGATAAAGTTAATGCTAACGCGGTAGTTGCCACGCGCGGCAGTTAATGCTGCCCGAAATAAATACATGAATACAGTACCGAAACAATAACAAGAGCAAGAAAAAGAAACAAAGAAGAAGAAAGAGAAACCAACAAACAAAGGACTTCTCTTTCTAGCAAAAAAAAAAGTCAGTTGAAGTTTTTGTGCATTCTCTGACGTATTCTGATGTCCTTGTTTCAATCATTTCTTATTTTGCGTGACATACATTCAGTCAAAAAAGTATCGGGAATGGATGATTTGTTTATGGTTCCAAATTCAAATTTATGTTTTTTTGTAGTTGTTAGATTGGCACAACTGTTTTCCATTTTGGCGCGGAGTTTGAAGTGCATCTATTATTTATATTAAATGCAGTGCTGGTTTTAGTAATATCATATATAGTGTGTATTGTGAATTTCATAATGAACAAAAATAACGAACAAAGAGTTTGTCTTAAATTTTGCATCGCCAATGGAATTTCGTGTTCGGAGTCACTGAAAATGTTACAGAAGGCTTACGGTGAATCGACTTTATCAAAAACTCGTGCTTATGAGTGGTTCAAAGCGTTCAAAAGCGGTCGAGATGTGATGGAAGATTTGCCTCGCTCTGGTAGGCCGTCAACGTCTGCAACTGAAGTTAACATCGCAAAAGTGAAGGAAATAGTGACTGAAAATCCCATTCAACTCTGAGAGAGATAGCCGCTGAACTTTCTGTATCTCACGAGTCTATCCGTACCATTTTAACTAATCATTTGGGTATGAAACATGTTGCTGCTCGGCTAGTCCCAAAAGATCTGAATTTTCTCCAAAAACTCAATCGCATGAAAGTCGCTGAGGACATGCTAGAACGAGTCAGTTCGGACCCAACATTCATGAAACGCATTGTTACTGGTGACGAGACGTGGGTTTACGAGTTTGACATGCAAACTAGTCAACAAGCTTCGGAGTGGCGCCTTCCAACTGAACCGAAACCGAAAAAACCACGCCAAAGTCGATCAAAAGTCAAAGTCATGTTGACTGTTTTCTTTGACTATCGCGGTGTTGTGCACTCTGAATTCTTACCGGAAGGTCTAACGGTAAATAAAGAATATTATTTGAGCGTTATGCGGCGTTTAAGAGAGCAAATTCGACGAAAAAGGCCAGATTTGTGGAAAGAAAATTCTTGTATCTTGCACCACGACAATGCGCCTTCGCACAAGGCTATCATTGTGAACGAATTTTTAACCAAACACTCAACAAATACCATCCAGCAACCACCATATTCACCAGATATAGTTCCTGCTGACTTTTGTCTTTTTCCTAAACTCAAATTACCACTTCGTGGCACCCGTTTTCAATCGATAGAAGACATAAAGGAGAATTCGCGGCGAGAACTGAACTCAATTCCGGAAGCAGCGTTTAAAAAATGTTTTGATGAATGGATTATTCGTTGGCGCAAGTGTATCGTTTCTAAAGGAGCATACTTTGAAGGTGATAAAATAAATTTGGATGAATAACAGACATTTTGTGTATTATTGATCTTTTCCCGGTACTTTCTTGACAGAGTAGTAGTTGCGAATTCCCACGGTCGTGTGAACACTTCCTTGAACGTGTGAAAAAGTCAGTCTTTCAGAAACATGTAATGCATTTTCAAGTTATTCTGCAGTTGGACAGCGTTTTTTTTATTTTGTAGTGTTTTGTTTTGGAAGTCGGTTTTACTTTTTGTTAAAAAGTTTTTTATTTTTCACTTTTTAGTGGAATGCAGGTACCATAAAAAAAGTGAAACCACAAACACAGCGTGCTGGCGTGATGTTATGTTATGAACCGGTGTAAACAATCAATAGCGATTTCAGAAATCCCGATCCATTTGCTATTATTATTGAAGACTTCCGAATTCGGTCAACAGATCTTCACCAAATTGAAATGGTTCAAGTCCAGGAAAATACTCTTCCAAACCAAAAATTTTCATCCAAATCGGTACAATATGCGAAAATATCACTGAACAAACATTTTTCATGGGATCCCATCATCAGATCCTGACTTATACCTTCCATCATCAGCTCAGCACCATGAGATGATGATTACCAGGCACAAATATCTGAATTGCGTTAGAAAGTTTATGAAAATCAGTGTTTGTGCTTATAAAGTTTGAGGGTTTCCCTCGATTTTCATGAGATCCCATCATCAGATTCTAACTTGGTGACAATGGGACCACCTCAGGAGTACATATAGGCTTTCGAAAAAAAAAAAAAACTAAAATCGGTCTATAATTGGAGGAAAAATCGGTGTACATGTAGAAAAAAAAAATGTACAGCTGAACATAGAACCTCAAGGGTCAGCATGTCTTTCATAGCTGGAAATAATAGTACACAGTGTTCATTAATGCCAAACTGCTATACAAAAAAAAGATCATTTTGCGTGCAGAATGAACAGAAACGACTTCTAAGAAACGTGGTATTAAACATCAAGTACTAGGGCGCCATGAGTCAACTGGAGTCCGCCAGGATTGAACAGACACAACTTTACCCACACCCAAGCCACACCCATTCTAACTCAGCCCGAGTCTGAATGGGCGTGGACAGAACTGAGTGTCAGACAGGCATACAAAAACACAAAACCTACCTACCATTATGGTTCCTTTTTTACCTTTTTGGTTTTCATGCTGGTGGAGCAAAAAATACTCTTTGCGAATTAGTAAGTTGAACAAAAAAGGCAGCCAAGTGCGAGTCAGACTCGCGTGCAAAGGGTTCCGAACCAATTTCATTTTTTTAACATGTTATTTTTACAGACTTCTTATAGGTTTTCCTGTAATTTTTAGTTAAGTATAGAACTATTTACTATCTGCATTTTCTTCAAAATTTTAGGCTGAGTAGTTTCGGAGATAAGGGGAGGAGGAATGGTCATTTTTGGTCTTGTAGCGGCATCAAGGCCGCCACAAGAAAAACCTACGAAGCAAATCTACATCGCAACAAAAAGCACCGCGACGCCATCTATCCGATTAGCAGCGAACTACAACGTTGAAATCCTGCATCGCGCAAGCAGAGTTTACCGTGCGATTTGAACATATACATCAGCCCGAATATCAACTATTGGGCAGTAGCCCGCCAGGCACAACAGCTGCCTGGTCGGAGGATCCTCCTTTTCAAATGAGGTGTGCGGGACTTTACTCTCTGTACCGCATACCCTCCAAACTGGTGACCCTCGACATTGAACGTTAGCGCAGCCTTCGTGCAACTTCTTCAGCGTGACGTCATCATCACTTCTCCTCATCGTGACCTCAAGCTCTCGAGCAGCGAGTCATACAGCCAGCCAGTACCCACGGCTTCTACGGATATCCTGACCACCAGCATGCAGCAGCCGCGCATTCCTGTTCAGCATCCTCAGCCTCAATCATCACCCCGACTCACTGGGGCATCGCATACAGTTCCGACTCACTGTGAACTCTGCGACTACCGGTTCCGACTCACTGGAGCCAGCAACAGCACCACTCCGACTCACTGGAGCCTGCAGCATCATCCCGACTCACTGGGATCCCATCACCCCGACTCACTGGGGCATCGCATATAGTTCCGACTCACCGTGAACTCTGCGACATCCGGTTCCGACTCACTGGAGCCTGCAGCATCATCCCGACTCACTGGGATATCTCATCACCCCGACTCACTGGGGCACCGCATATAGTTCCGACTCACCGAGAACTCTGCGACTTCCGATTCCGACTCACTGGAATCAACCTTCAACTGGCTTGGCAAGCATCTCAAGATGCATGGACGACTCATCCACTATCGACCTCCGGTCTCCGGAGGGGAGTGATGTAGCGGCATCAAGGCCGCCACAAGAAAAACCTACGAAGCAGATCTACATCGCAACAAAAAGCACCGCGACGCCATCTATCCGATTAGCAGCGAACTACAACGTTGAAATCCTGCATCGCGCAAGCAGAGTTTACCGTGCGATTTGAACATATACATCAGCCCGAATATCAACTATTGGGCAGTAGCCCGCCAGGCACAACAGCTGCCTGGTCGGAGGATCCTCCTTTTCAAATGAGGTATGCGGGACTTTACTCTCTGTTCCGCATACCCTAAAGTCTAATTTCTTGAATATCTTCAAAACCATATAAATTTTTAAAATAATGACAAAATATAGTTAAAAACTTCACAGAGAGCCATTTCATTTGTTATGTCACGCGATAAAGTTTGAAAAACTTTTTTTCTAACCTTTTTTTGTTTGACCCCCAAAAGTGACCACCATACTAAAAAATAAAAAATTACTTAACACGTTCGTGTTTGGGTCACAGAAGTCCAAATGTGCACCAAATTTCAACAGAATCGGTTGATTGGATCCGGTGGAAACTGGCTTTAACAGAAGGACAGACAGAAACCCGAGTGACCGTATAAGGGATAAGATAAGAAATGATATTTATTTTGCAAATATGGGTACAAAACACGGTGATATAAAAATATAATTAAGAACAGCCATATTTTACCAGAAGGCATGCAAAAGTACACAATACATTAATATAATACTACTAATTACATAATATTAAAGATAACAATGTCAATATAAAGACTAATTAATACAATCACAATTTCAGTACAATATAATTAAATAAAGATGCAAAGCAGCAGATACTCTTTTTTGTATTTTGTTAAAAAATGAAGGAGTAAAACTAATTTATTTAATTCCATTATTACCGGTATATTCTAAGATATTTTTATAACTAAATACACTAAAACTTACTAATTAGCAAGAAATTATGTACAAACGCGTATAAAAAGTAAAATTAATCATTGGGCATCAAAAAAATAATCCACATCGCTGTCAATGGCAAAAGTGCCCAGAACACTGGCAGCATTGCCGCGTTGAATGGCAATGCTGATTCTTTGACCGAAGAAAAGTCCAGCCCTCTGGTCACGTGACAATCGACAAGTTGTTTACTGATATCCCGAAAGACTCGATGCGCACTTGGACCCCATGGCCCTAATGTTTCAACCCCAAACGGCTCAAATATGTAACTCCCAATTAAGTTGTTATATTTGCGCCGTTTGAGGTTTTTTGCGCCTGCAGCGGCCGCCCCAGCGCAGCCCGCCGTGCTAAAAAGATGGGATGGCGCAAGGGTGTCGACACATGTTGCATCCCACACCAAAGGCCTACCCAACTTCCAAGGCATTATGGTCATCCCATCTGGCCTCTTCCCATCGTCGCGTGCCAAGCCGTTGGGTTCTAAAACAACTGGCACCCCGGCGGTGACAAGAGCCCGACGGATGATGTCATTAATGCTGGCGTGCCGTGCTAACCGACCAGTGCTCCTACTGCAAGACAGGTCATGGTGTCCGAGGCGGTCGACTGCTTCACCGCATTGACAACGATGTGGAGCTCCGCTAGGAGCACCCAAACGCAGACACGTAGCGATACGGAAAGTACTGTCACTCAGCATAGTACCTATGTTGGGTGACGGTAGTGCCTGTAGCCAAAGACCCGACTCCTATTCACCCACAGCCAACAGGCGGGCACGCTCCGCAGTATTGGTGGACATATTTAAGAGGTTATTCCGTACCAACCTGCAGAGCGGCTCATCCCATTGTCTTTGGGAAAATAAGTTATCGGGCAACGCCGTATTCGGGCAAGCCACTTTCCAGGCGTTCACTGCTTCGGTCAAGTAAGGCACTTCACTGTTAACCAAAGATGGAGTTAAAATACTTTTGGTTAAATTTACAGTACTATTGACCAATGACAGGAACGCTGGTAGGCATATATCAGAAATTTTGCGGATGCCGAGCCCACCAAAGCGAATGGGTAGAGTGGCTTGCAGCCATGCTCGGTCATCCAGAGCCACATTTAGGATAGATGTTAGTGTATCTTGAATGATTTGATCAATTTTGTCCAAAAGATGTGACTGCTTCCATAAAGGGGAAGAGCGGAGAAAATACATAAAATTTAAAAAATAAAGATTAAGTGTCACATTTTTCTAATTTCTAGTCAAAATAAAAGTAATTAAGAGATTCCTTTTTCCGTTTTCTGTTCGGAACTCCAAATAGAACGAACTGATTGATCTTGCTAATAGTCGACAAATTAATTTAACTGACGAATCTTCGGAGGCTACAAAAAAGATTTTTTTTCTTGTGCTAATCTGCATCATCATCAGTGCTGTTGAGCTCAAACCATCTGCTTATACTACTATACCTAAGCAGATGGTTTGTGAGGTTTTCTTAAAAAATCCTTTTTTGTAGCCTCCGAAATCCGAAAAAAGACTATTTAGTTTACTAATTGTTGTCCGCTGTCCAACTGCAGAATAACTTGAAAATGCATTACATATTTCTGAAAGACTGACGTTTTCACACGTTCAAGGAAGTGTTCACACGGCCGTGGGAATACGCAACTATGTCCCGTTTATAAGTAACGATTGGTACAAGGACTTCAGAAAACGTCAAATAATGCACGAAAACTTCAACCGACTTTTTTTTTGCTAGAAAGAGAAGTCTTTTGTTTGATGGTTTCTCTTTCTTCTTCTTTTTTTCTTTTACTTGCTCTCGTTCTTGTTTCGTATTTATCGATATTTTTGTCATGAATGCTATTCACTGGTACTGTATCTATTTAATTCAAAAGTGCTTGTAACTGGTTTATTTGAAAGAAAAGATTTTGTATTTTGTTTGCCCGACGGAAAAACACTAACTATATTTGTAGGAGGTTCTCAAGTCGACGCGTATATTTTTTAAGCGTATTTATTTATATTACTTTTTCATATTCAACGAAGAGCCGACACAACCGTGGGAAATCAATGGTTGCATCACGTTACCATGAAGCCGTCGGTACTAGGATAGCAGATAACGCCAAGAGTCAACATTTCGTGTATCAAAGGATTCACGAAAACTGCAATATTTAACTCTGGTTCTGCTTGCTTCAAAATAATATAGCTTTCGAAGTACCAACTGCAGTGCGATTCTGTAAACTTAGGCCAGACACTAGCTTTATGCACTTGTGTACATTGAGAAATGAGCCAAGATGATCATCGGCAATGATAGGCTGGTTGGAGGTCGAGTCGACGGCTACGCTCCAAAGTCTTGAGCATCGACGTCGAGTTGCTTGCTAGCCTGTCGGTTTTCTACCAGTTGCATTTTGGAGAATGTGCGACGGGATTGCATAATTTAATTCTGCTAGGCCCGTTCCATCTTCAGACTATAAGACAAACGGCAATGCGCCACCGGTACATGGTAGGCATTCCACCCACACGCACATATATAGCACAACAATAGCACAGATCAAAATAGAGCATTTGTCGCACAAAAAAAAATGCATTCGAGCAATTTACGGGCTTCAATCCGACGATTCTTGTCGGCCGGTATTTCAAAAACTTGGTTTGTTGCCTCTGCCGTCTCTTTATATATATGAGATATGTATGTTTGTGTGGAAGCATAAATAATTATTTACGAAAGGAGACGATGTACATCCTCGAAACCGGGGAGACCCTCACAGGCTTGTACTGGATGTCATGCCAAGGCTGGCCAAACATAATTAAAGCTGTTTGTATATGTGTGTAGAGATATTTAATAAGATACCGAGCGACATAAAAATTATAAATACCACAATATTTAAAAATAAATTGTAGGATTGGTTATCCACTAATAGTTTTTATAGTATAAAAGAGTTTTTTAACAAAAAAATTGAATGACTAATTGCAAGTACGAAAAATTTGCACGCTTATTATGTTAAGTAAAAACATGCATGCTCTCTATTTTAATTTTTGTACAACCTTTTTATGGAAATACATTTTATTCTATTCTATTCTATTCTCAGACATTTCGTTCGCGAATAAAAACAAATATCTTGACGACACAACCACGAACACAATACTATGCCACTACAGTGCCACGCAATCTGCCCGCTGGTTTAAAAAACGGGTCAACGTTGCCCGCCTCGCTCCCGCGCCGCCGCCGCCGCCCCGCTGCCCGCAAAACCCGAGGCAGAGGCCTAAGGGATAACATAAGATAAGATATTTATTTTGCAAATATGGGTACAAAACACGGTTATATATAAATATAATTAGCAACAGCCATATTTTACCAGAAGGCATGCCAAAGTACAAAATACATTAATATAATACTAAGTAAATAATAATAAAGATAACAATGTCGATATAAAAAAATTATAAATACAATTACAATTTCATTACAATATATTAATTAAAAAAAAATTAAGTGTCCCATTTTTCTGATTTCTACTCAAAATAAAAGATCAAACCAACAATTAACTAACAAACTATTATTATACACTTAAAATAGAAAATAAAACTCCTAACTACGAGTATAATATCGCGTCAAAAAATTCGTCCGAATCGCAAAAGTCAAGAGGTATCCTTTTTCCGTTTTCTGTTCGGAACCCTAAAAAGAACGAACTGATTGATATTGCCAATAGTCGATAAATTAATTTAAATTACGAATCTTCGGAGGCTACAAAAAAAGACGATTTAGTTTACTAAATTGTTGTCCGCTGTCCAACCGCAGAATAACTTGAAAATGCATTACATGTTTTTTTTTTTTTACTTAACATAGGCACGCGTTTGACCACTATCTCACCTGATGGTAAGCGAGGATGTGGTCGAAGATGGAGCACGCTTGCCTAGAAATAACCTATTCACTCTTGATTTAAAGACTCCCAGGTTGATGTTTCTGAAAGACTGACTTTTTCACACGTTCAAGGAAGTGTTCACACGACCGTGGGAATTCGCAACTACGTCACGCTAATAAGAAGTGATTGGTACAAGGACATCAGAATACGTCAGAGAATGCACGAAAACTTCAACTGCCTTTTTTTTACGTGAAAAAAATATTCGAGTCGACTTGAGAACGTCCTCCGTTTTTTCATTGGTTAAATAAAATACAAAATCCTTTCTTTCAAATAGATCAGTTACAGGCACTTTTGAATTGTCAAAATCTGTCAGTCAAATAGATAAAGTTAATGCTAACGCGGTAGTTGTCACGCACGGCAGTTAATGCTGCCCGAAATAAATAAATACAGTACCAAAACAATAACAAGAGCAAGAAAAAGAAACAAAGAAGAAGAAAGAGAAACCAACTAACAAAGGACTTCTCTTTCTAGCAAAAAAAAAGTCAGTTGAAGTTTTCGTGCATTCTCTGACGTATTCTGATGTCCTTATACCAATCACTTCTTATTAGCGTGACATAGTTGCGTATTCCCACGGTCGTGTGAACACTTCCTTGAACGTGTGAAAAAGTTAGTCTTTCAGAAACATGTGATGCATTTTCAAGTTATTCTGCAGTTGGACAGCGTTTTTTTTTTTATTTTGTAGTGTTTTGTTTTGGAAGTCGGTTTTATATTTTGTTAAATAGTTTTTTATTTTTCACTTTTTAGTAGAATGCAGGTACCACAAAAAAGTGAAACCACAAACGCAGCGTGCTGGCGTGATGTTATGTTATGAACTGGTGTAAACAATCAACAGCGATTTCAGAAATTCCGATCCATTTGCTATTATTTATTGAAGAGTTCCGAAGTCGGTCATCAGATCTTCACCAAATTGAAATGGGACAAGTCCAGGAAAATACTCTTCCAAACCAAAAAGATTCATTCAAATCGGTACAATAGGCGAAAATATCACTGAACAAACATTTTTCATGGGACCCATCATCAGATCTTGACTTATACCTTCCATCATCAGCTTAGCACCATGAGATGATGATTACCAGGCACAAATATCTGAATTGCGTTAGAAAGTTTATGAAAAACAGTATTTGTGCTTATAAAGTTTGAGGGTTTCCCTCGATTTTCATGAGATCCCATCATCAGATTCTAACTTGGTGACAATGGGACCACCTCAGGAGTATATAAAGGCTTTCGAAAAAAAAAAAAAACTAAAATCGGTCTATAATTGGAGGAAAAATCGGTGTACGTATAGAAAAAAGATACGTACAGCTGAACATAGAACCTCAAATTTTTTGAAGAAGTCTGTTGAAAATGAAAGTGGTTTTAAATTCTACTGGCCTTTATATTTATAACCCGCAGGGATAGCTCCCAAGCCACGTGGTATTAAACATCAAGTACTAGGGCGCCATAAGTCAAATGGAGTCCGCCAGTATTGAACAGACACAACTTTACCCACACCCAAGCCACACCCATTCTAACTCACCCCGAGTCTGAATGGGCGTGGACAGAACTGAGTGTCAGACAGGCATACAAACACACAAAACCTACCTACCATTATGGTTCCTTTTTTACCATTTTGGTTTTCATGCTGGTGGAGCAAAAAATACTCTGCGAATTAGTAAGTTGAACAAAAAAGGCAGCCAAGTGCGAGTCAGACTCGCGTGCAAAGGGTTCCGAACCAATTTCATTTTTTTAACTTGTTATTTTAACACTAAAGACTCCTTAAAGGTTTTCCTGTAATTTTCAGGTAAGTATAGGCTGAGTAGTTTCGGAGATAAGGGGAGGAGGAATGGTCATATTTGGTCTAATTTCTTGAATATCTTCAAAACCATTTATTTTAAAATTATAAAAAAATATAATTAAAACCTTCACAGAGAGCCCTTTCATTTGATATGTCACAGGATAAATTAAAAAAAAAAATAATCTTTTTTAGTTTGACCCCCAAAAGTGACTGACTCCCATACTAAAAGAATATTTGTTTACGTAAAACTTCCGTGTATTTATTTCAACAGAATCCATGCAGTAGATTAGGAGAAAACTGGCGGTGACAGACGCACAGACAGACACCCGAGTGATCCTATAAGGGTTCCGTTTTTTACGGATGTTCGGAACCCTAAAAAACGAGAGAGAAGTTCAACGAGGCAGAACCATTTTGTTTATTTTTGTTTTTATGTAGTAAATAACTGAAATAGAAAAAAAAAGCTGACCAAGTGCGAGTCGGACTCGCGTGCAAAGGGTTCCAAACGAATTTATTTTTAACATGTTATTTCAACAGTATAGATTTCTGATAGGATTTCCTTTAATCTATAGGTAAAGAGCTATTATTTCTATTTTTTTCAAAATTTTAGGTTTAGTAGTTTCGGAGATAAGAGGGTAATTTTTAGGGTTACTGTGAGAGTGACACGGGTTATATAAAAATTAAAACAGCCAATTTTTGGCGCCATATTATTTAAAATTACTGAAGGCATACTTCAATAATTTTGGAATTTTCAAAACCTATCAATACCCCGTCGATAGGTTAATAAAAAATATAAATATAAAATAAATATAAAGGGCTCGAAGAGACGATTCAAAAAAGGTAACACAGTAAAAAGTTGGACATGAAAAAAATGACTTTGTCAAATAACCCGACTACTAAAAACAACTAAAAAGATCGAAACAAGTCGCTTTTCAAGCAATCTGATGCAGTTCCATCACTGATCTGATGTCACCAACTGCATCAGACTGCTTAAAAAGGGACTTGTTTCGCACTTTTCAGTTGTTTTTAGCGGTCGGGTTTTTTTTATTAAATAACTTGAAAAACGTTAATTTTAAAATTATGAAAAAAATATATATCTAACCCTCACAGTAAGCCCTTTCATATGATATGTCACTCGATATTGTTCAAAAACTTGTTTTTTAATTTTTTGTTTGACCCCCGAAAAAGACCACCATACTAAAAAATAAAAATTTACGTAACACGTTCGTGTTTGGGACACAGAAATCCAAATGTGCACCGAATTTCAACAGAATCGGTTGAGTGGATCCGGAGGAAACTGGCTTTAACAGAAGGACAGACAGACACCCGAGTGATCGTATAAGGGATAAGATAAGAAAAGATATTTATTTTGCAAATATGGGTACAAAACACGGTGATATAAAAATATAATTAAGAACAGCCATATTTTACCAGACGGCATGCAAAAGTACACAATACATTAATATAATACTACTAAGTACATAATATTAAAGATAACAATGTCAATATAAAGACTAATTAATACAATCCCAATTTCAGTACAATATAATCAAATAAAAATTAAGTGTCACATTTTTCTAATTCCTAGTCAAAATAAAAGTAATCAAGAGATTCCTTTTTCCGTTTTCTGTTCGAAACCCCAAATAGAACGAACTGATTGATCTTGCTAATAGTCGACAAATTAATTTAACTGACGAATCTTCGGAGGCTACAAAAAAGATTTTTTTTTCTTGTGCTAATCTGCATCATCATCAGTGCTGTTGAGCACAAACCATCTGCTTATACTACTATAAGCAGATGGTTTGTGAGGTTTTCTAAAAAAATCTTTTTTGTAGCCTCAAAAATCAGAAAAAAGACGATTTAGTTTACTAATTGTTGTCCGCTGTCCAACTGCAGAACAACTTGAAAATGCATTACATATTTCTGAAAGACTAACTTTTTCACACGTTCAAGGAAGTGTTCACACGGCCGTGGGAATACGCAACTATGTCACGCTTATAAGAAACGGTTGGTACAAGGACATCAGAAAACGTCAGAGAATGCACGAAACTTCAACAGACTAGTCTGTCGGTTTTTTACCGGTTGCATTTTGGGGAATGTGCGACGGAATTGCATAATTTAATTCCGCCAAGCCCGTTCCATCATCGGACCACAAGACGAACGGCGATGCGCCACCGGTACATGGTGGACATCCCACCCATACGCACAAAACGTTTTGGGAACACATTCATAGTGCGTACAGCTAAGGAGTGGAATTCCCTGCCGGACTCTGTGTTTCCTGATAGCTACAACCTGGGAGTCTTTAAATCAAGAGTGAATAGGTTATTTCTAGGCAAGCGTGCTCCATCTTCGACCACATCCTCGCTTACCATCAGGTGAGATAGTGGTCAAACGCGTGCCTATCAATAGTAAAAAAAAAAACTTTTTATTTGCTAGAAAGAGAAGTTTGTTGGTTTCTCTTTCTTCTTCTCTGTTTCTTTTTCTTGCTCTCGTTCTTAACCGCGCTAGCATTTTATCTATTTGACTCACAGAATTAGACATTTTAAAAGTGCCTGTAACTGGTTTATTTGAAAGAAAAAATTTTGTATTTTGTTTAACCGACGGAAAAATACTAAGAATATTTGTAGGAGGTTCTCAAGTCGACGCGTATATTTTTTAAGCGTATTTATTTATATTACTTTTTCATATTCAACAAAGAGCCGACACAACCGTGGGAAATCAATGGTTGCATCACGTTACCATGAAGCCGTCGGTACTAGGATAGCAGATAACACCAAGAGTCAACATTACGTTTATCAAAGGATTCACAAAAACTGCAATATTTGAATCTGGTTCTGCTTGCTTCAAAATAATATAGCTTTCGAAGTACCAACTGCAGTGTGATTCTGTAAACTTAGGCCAGACACCAGCTTTATGCTCTTGGGTACATTGAGAAATGAGCCAAGAGGATCATCGGCAATGATAGGCTGGTTGGAGGTCGAGTCAACGGCTACGCTCTAATGTCTTGAGCATCGACGTCGAGTTGCTAGCCTGTCGGTTTTCTACCAGTTGCATTTTGGAGAACGTGCGACGGAATTGTATAATTTAATTCTGCTAGGCCAGTTCCATCTACAAGTTCGACTACAAGACAAACGGCAATGCGCCACCGGTACATGGTAGACATTCCACCCACACGCACATATATAGCACAGATCTTAAAAGAGCATTTGTCGCACAAAAAAAAAGCATTCGCGCAATTTGCGGGCTTCAATCCGACGATTCTTGTAGGCCGGTATTTCAAAAACTTGGTTTGTTGCCGCTACCGTCTCTTTATATATATGAGTTACGAGTATGTATGTTTGTGTGGAAGCATAAATAATTATTTACGAAAGCAGACGATGTACATCCTCGAAACCGACGCGACCCTCGCAGGCACATATTAAAAGCTGTGTGTAGAGATATTTTATAAGATACCGAGCGACCTAAAAATTCTAAATACCACAATATTTAAAAGTAAATTGTAGGATTGGTTATCCACTAATACTATAAAAAACTCTTTTATACTATAAAACTATTAGTGCCACTATAGTGCCACGCGATCTGCCCGCTGGTTTCAAGGTTGCCCGCTTCGCTCCCGCGCCGCCGCCGCCGCCCCGCTGCCCGCAAAATCCGAGGCAGAGGCCTAAGGGATAACATAAGATAAGATATTTATTTTGCAAATATGGGTACAAAACACGGTTATATATAAATATAATTAGCAACAGGCATATTTTACCAGAAGGCATGCAAAAGCACAACATATGTACATTAATATAAAACTAAGTAAATAATAATAAAGATAACAATGTCGATATAAAAAATAATTAATACAATTACAATTTCATTTCAATATAATTAAAAAAAATTAGTGTCCTATTTTTCTGATTTCTACTCAAAATAAAAGATCAAACCAACAATTAACTAACAAAATATTTACACTTAAAATATAAAATAAAACTCCTAACTACGACTATAATATCGCGTCAAAAAATTCGTCCGCATCGCATAAGTAATCAATAGGTATCCTTTTTCCGTTTTCTGTTCGGAACCCTAAAAAGAACGAACCGATTGATCTTGCCAATAGTCGACAAATTTATTTAAAACTGACGAATCTTCGGAGGCTACAAAAAAAGACGATTTAGTTTGCTAAATTTTTGTCCGCTGTCCAACTGCAGAATAACTTGAAAATGCATTACATATTTCTGAAAGACTGACTTTTTCACACGTTCAAGGAAGTGTTCACACGACCGTGGGAATACGCAACTATGTCACGCTTCTAAGAAACGGTTGGTACAAGGACATCAGAAAACGTCAGAGAATGCACGAAAACTTCAACAGACTTTTTATTTGCTAGAAAGAGAAGTTTGTTGGTTTCTCTTTCTTCTTCTTTGTTTCTTTTTCTTGCTCTCGTTCTTGTTTCGTATTTATCGATATTATTGTGATGAATGCCATTCACTGGTATTGTATATATTTATTTCGGGCAGCATTAACTGCCGTGCGTGGCAACTACCGCGCTAGCGTTTATTTTATCTATTTGACTGACATATTTTGACAATTCAAAAGTGCCTGCCTGTAACTGGTTTGTTTGAAAGAAAAAAATTTGTATTTTGTTTAACCGACGAAAAAACATGGTTGTATTTGTAGGAGGTTCTCAAGTCTACGCGTATATTTTTAAGCGTATTTATTTATATTACTTTTTCATATTCAAGAAGAGCCGACACAACCGTGGGAAATCAATGGTTGCGTCACGTTGTCAAGAAGCCGTCGATACCAGGATATCAGAAGATGCCAAGAGTTGACATTACGTTTATCAAAGGATGCACGAAAACTACGACATTTGACTCTGGTTCTGCTTGCTTCAAAATAATATAGCTACCGAAGAACCAACCGCAGTACGATTCTGTAAACTTAGGCCAGATACCAGCTTGATGCTCTTGAGTCAATTGAGAAACGAACCGAGAGCAGCATCGGCAATGATAGGCTCGTCGAATCGAAGCTACAAAGTCTTCGACGTCGAGTTGCTGGCCTGTCGGTTTTCTATAGATTACATTTTGGGGAATGTATTGCATAATTTAATTCTTCCGAGCCCGTTCCATCATCTTACCACAAGATGAACGGCGATGCGCCACCGGTACATGGTAGACATCCAACCCACGCACATTACGTTTTGGGAACATATTCATAGTGCGTACAATCTGGGAGTTCTTAAGTCAAGAGTGAAGAGGTTACTTCTAGGCAAGCGTGCTCCATCGTCGACCACATCATCGCTTATCATCAGGTGAGATAGTGGTCAAACGCGTGCCTATCAATAGTAAAAAAAAACTAAATAGTTGAAGTTAATATGAAGTGAGATATCAATCAGTACAATCAAGATCGAATGACAGCTCACTGCTCACTTCATGCTCACTCTTACTCCATTTACGAGTATAGTGAGATATTGACAGAATAGGCCGGCTGATCTTCAGTAGAATCATTTCTCCGGAACTCGTTGAGCTTCATTAGCTCGGCGTTTTTCTGGTGTTCGTGGTTGAATATGTGACGGACTTGTCCCAATTAAAATATATTCTCAGTATTTAAATTGATGTGAAATGCCGCCGAATGGGGCCGAGAAGTTCTGGAGTGGCGACCGCGTACTGGAAGATGCAACATTGGCGCGGCCTCCCACAAGGTTTACCGATGACCTGGTGAAGGTCGCGGGTAGCCGATGATGGATGCGGGACACGCAGGACCGGTCGTTGTGGTGACGCTTTGGGAAGGCCTAATTAATGTACGGCAGTGGACTTCTTTCAACTGATACGATGATGAAATAAATGCATTTTTAAGCTGTTGTTCTGCAGCTGGCCAACGAAAACGAAATAATTTATTTCAAATTTTAGCAAGATCAGTCGGTTCGTTCTTTTTAAACGACTTCAAAAAGGAGGAGGTTCTCAATTCGATGGCATCTTTTTTATTATTTTTTATGTATGTTCTCCGATTAGGTACTCGAAAAGCCTGGTCCGATTTAGAAAATTCTTTATTAGTTTGAAAGGGTTGACTTCCCTCGACAAATAGAGGGAACTCTTCTAATTTTATTGGTTCACTTGAAGCGATAGAGTTTTTGGAAGAGTATTTATCTCGTAGTGGTCCCATTTAATTTTGGTGAAGATTTGATAAAGAATTTTGGAAATATGAAACGAAATTTTTTCACTAAATGATGTCACATGTCTGTTTATTGTTTACACCATAAATATACGTTCATAACATAACATCACGTCGGTATGCTGCGAAGGGGTACGCAGATGTGAATGTAAATTTAGTTGTGGGGGGGGGGGGTATCACCACACTAAAGTAAAAAACATGAAACTTTTTTACAAAAAATAATCAACTGACTTCCAAAATTATAAACACTTCAATATATAAAATAATTTTAATTTAAGGGAATGTCGGTGTCAAAAAACAATAGGCAAAAAAAATCGTTGATCGAACATTTTTCATGGGATATTAGATCCTACCTTATATTTTTCATCATCAGCTCAGCAACATGAGATGTTGATTACCAGGCATATCTGAATTGCGTTAGATAGTTTATGAAAAATATTGTGAGTATGTGCCTATAAAATTGTAGGGTTTCCCTCGATTTTTATGAGTTCCTATCATCAGATTCTGACTTGGTGAAAATGGGACCACCTCAAGAGAATAGACTTCCGAATAAAAAAATAATAATTCGGCGTATACCATATTTGGCGGAGAAACCGGTTTAATCGGTGAACATACTACTCTGTCAAGAAAGTACCGGGAAAAGATCAATAATACACAAAATGTCTGTTATTCATCCAAATTTATTTTATCACCTTCAAAGTATGCTCCTTTAGAAACGATACACTTGCGCCAACGAATAATCCATTCATCAAAACATTTTTTAAACGCTGCTTCCGGAATTGAGTTCAGTTCTCGCCGCGAATTCTCCTTTATGTCTTCTATCGATTGAAAACGGGTGCCACGAAGTGGTAATTTGAGTTTAGGAAAAAGAAAAAAGTCAGCAGGAGCCATATCTGGTGAATATGGTGGTTGCTGGATGGTATTTGTTGAGTGTTTGGTTAAAAATTCGTTCACAATGATAGCCTTGTGCGAAGGCGCATTGTCGTGGTGCAAAATCCAAGATTTTTCTTTCCACAAATCTGGCCTTTTTCGTCGAATTTGCTCTCTTAAACGCCGCATGACGCTCAAATAATATTCTTTATTTACCGTTAGACCTTCCGGTAAGAATTCAGAGTGCACAACACCGCGATAGTCAAAGAAAACAGTCAACATGACTTTGACTTTTGATCGACTTTGGCGTGGTTTTTTCGGTTTCGGTTCAGTTGGAAGGCGCCACTCCGAAGCTTGTTGACTAGTTTGCATGTCAAACTCGTAAACCCACGTCTCGTCACCAGTAACAATGCGTTTCATGAATGTTGGGTCCGAACTGACTCATTCTAGAATGTCCTCAGCGACTTTCATGCGATTGAGTTTTTGGAGAAAATTCAGATCTTTTGGGACTAGCCGTGCAGCAACATGTTTCATACCCAAATGATTAGTTAAAATGGTACGGATCGACTCGTGAGATACAGAAAGTTCGGCGGCTATCTCTCTCAGAGTTGAACGGGGATTTTCAGTCACTATTTCCTTCACTTTTGCGATGTTAACTTCAGTTGCAGACGTTGACGGCCTACCAGAGCGAGGCAAATCTTCCATCACATCTCGACCGCTTTTGAACGCTTTGAACCACTCATAAGCACGAGTTTTTGATAAAGTCGATTCACCGTAAACCTTTTGTAACATTTTCAGTGACTCCGAACACGAAATTCCATTGGCGATGCAAAATTTAAGACAAACTCTTTGTTCGATATTTTTGTCCATTATGAAATTCGCAATACACACTATACCGGGTGTATCTGACATCGACGCCAAACGATTTCCAGGGGTCCAGGACATGATTCTGGACACCCTGGAGTTGGAATTTTTCGTCGGCTTTTTCCTCATTTTTTCATATTTTTTAGGAGTTTTTTTTACTTTAGACTGCTCATAATCGTTATTCTGACCTAACCCAATAAGATTTTTAATTAAAAAGTCATTAATTCACTATTTTCACAAAAAAAAGCAATGTAAATAAAACTTCAAATTAGGTAGCTATCAGCTGTGCAAAGTTCAAACGAAAGGTCAACGCATGCCAAGTAGGTACCTGCGAGTGAGCATGTCAAAGGCACCGCTCAAAAATACCGTCTAAAGACTGCCGTCATTAGAAAATAATACGTATCACAACAAAATAAAGTAAGCGATTTCCAACATTAAAATAATTGCTTAAAGACGCAAATCGGTTATTTTGTTGTGTGTCGCCAAATCGTATTTTCTTATAGCGGCAATACGTAGCGCGCTCTTTGACATGCCGACAATCGAGCCGATCTAGGTACCTATTCTGTTGAACAGAGTGTAAGGGGCGGTTCAGTGTCTCGCTTAGTGGTGATGGTGACACCTGACCGAGATTTTTTTTTAAGTGAAAGCTTCTTTAGCGACGTTGTGCACTTTTTTTGTGATGGGTAAAAAAATGTTAAGCTCGCGTCAAGACACGTGACCCTGGTGAAAATGCGTGAGATGGTGACCTGATCGAAAATTCGTAACACGGAGGGAGAGAAGCACGTATTCAAGTTTTCACTTCTGCCGGCACTCCCGGAGTTTTTACTATTAATAGGCACACGTTTCACAAATCATAATAAGGCTTAAGTTAATAAAATAAGTAATGTTACGCTTATCTCAATTGGTTCGGTTTCTTGCAGCTTGGGTTCTCTTAGATCTTAATCGATAAAAAGCGATCAAGTAACTACATGGTTAAGTATTTCAACAAAAAAAAATCATTCAATAAATAAATAACCACCCATGATAGTTCCGCCACTGTACTGCACGTAGGTATGTCGGCGAAATCAAAAGAGAGTTCGAAAAGAACATTTCGTGATGGATTTTTGCCAGTTTCTTGTTGACGTTGATCGCGAACGAGTGTGCTTTTTGTGAAAGTCTGTTTTCGGAACGTTAGAGAACATAAGTTTTAGTTTGATCCCAAAACTAATTTTCTCTCTGTTTGTGTGTCTGATTTGAAAATGTCATCTGGACTTGTGGAATCGGTGGATCGGTAGATTCGGCCCGCCCGGAGCCATTGCCAGCTCACTCACCAGACTCGACCCCATTCGATTTTTTCTTTGGGGTTACGTCAAGGACAAGTGTTTGTGTCCGAGTGCGCTTCCGCAGCCGAGATGAGGAATCGCGTCGTGCATGTGTTTGCGACGTTGCGTGAGGAGTGTGCTCAGGACCCAAAGTTTCTGCTCCGTGTTCACGCTGAAACTCTGGGCCGTGCTCAGATATGCGAGCGTGCTGGCGGCGGCCACTTCGAACCCAGGGGTGAGCGACCTTAAGGTGAGTTAGTAGTAGGTACTTACATTATCATTAGGATCTCAATGTAGGTAGGCCGAAGCGTAACAAACGAAACTAAGTCTAAGCCTAACTATTACTAAGCCTCCGCTGTCCGTCCGTCCATAGGACTAGGTAATTTACGGGGGCTCGCATACAAGAAGCGTGTTTTTTGAGTTATGGTACTTACAGAACCCTTTGTTTGAGAGTCCGACTCGAACATGGCCGGCTTTGTTATAAATTCTTATCAGAATCGCGTTCGTGATTTTAAGAGAGCATGTTCCACAAGGATGTATTCCAGCGACCCATCCAAGGTGACCTTGTTTGGGTGAATTCATAGGTACAAAATTCGCGGATGGAAACCAAGCTCCAACCAAGGTCACCTTGGATTGGACATTGGATTCGGTAAGTACATCATTGTGGAACATGCTTAAGCTTATGACTCCTTAACTTCTGCGTAAACATGTCAGTTGTTGTCGGCTACGGGTGTTATTCGTCGGTACTTAGGTACTTTCTAAGTGAGTGAGGCGGTTAAGAGTTACCTACGATACCGGATCTCAATGTAGGTACTTCAAGCTTATTTCTTATAATCAATCCTTATCTGAATAATTATTTTAAGAGATTAATCTTATGGCTCCTTCTCTTATTTCTTCAAAAACAAGTTCTTACCATCAGCAGGTTAGTATTTTTGAGTGATAAAAATGATTCATTTTATGAGATAGGTATTATTGTTGTGTCAAAGTGACTTAGATAGTTCATTAGTTTATACCTACGTGACCGGATCTCAATGAAGGTACCTACTTACAAGTTTTGTTTTTCGTTATCTTATCAATCCTTATCGGAATCGTGATTTTAAGAGACTAAAGACTAAGCTTGTGGATGCTTTTCTTCTCTTGAATTCTGCATAAACATGTTCCTACCATCATTAGGTACCGTAGGTATTTCTGAGTGATTAAAAAATGATTTTATGTGATATTGTGGTCGCCGATAGGTAGGCGATATTCGTAGGTAAGTACATTTAACGACAGAAGCTCGCGCGGCGTCGCAGCTTTGAGTGTGTTCAAGAAGTGTAGGTACGTACTCCGTACAACGCTCTCGCGCGTTTAGATCGCGTTGTTCACAATATATTGCGCGCTCGAAAATGTCAATTTCTGTAACCGATCATTAGCGAGATTAATGACTTCCACAATTTGATAAGTGGCATCAGGTGTAGCCTTTTCGCGAAGTTTGCGTTACGATGTCCCGGACACCCTGTATATGATATTACTAAAACCAGCACTGTATTTAATATAAATAACAGATGCAACTCAAACTCCGCGCCAAAATGGAAAACAGTTGTGCCAATCTAACAACTACAAAAAAACAAAAATTTGAATTTGGAACCATAAACAAATCATCCATTCCCGATACTTTTTTGACTACCCGGTACATAAAAAAATACATACAGCCGACTATGAGGCGGTTGAAGAGGAGGTTTTTGAAGAAGTCGGTTAAAAAAATGATTGACTGATTGTTGTGTGGTTTCCCACCCACCCGCAGGGACGGTTCCCAAGCCACGTGGTATTAAACTTAAAGTACTAGGGCGCCATGAGTCAACTGGAGTCCGCTAGTATTGAACAGACACAACTTTACCCACACCCAAGCCACACCCATTCAAACTCACCCCGAGACTGAATGGGCGTGGACAGGTGCAACAGACGACCTTGACACAGACAAAGCAAGCTCCCTGCCAGAACTGAGTGACAGACAGGCATACAAACACACAAAACCTACCTACCATTATGGTTCCTTTTTTACTATTTCGGTTTTCATGCTGGTGGAGCAAAAAATACTCTTTTCGAATTAGTAAGTTGAACAAAAAAGCCAGCCAATTGCGAGTCAGACTCGCGTGCAAAGGGTTCCGAACCAATTTCATTTTTTAACATGTTATTTTAACACTAAAGACTCCTTATAGGTTTTTCTGTAATTTTTAGGTAAGTATAGAATTATTATATGTATTTTTATCAAAATTTTAGGCTGAGTAGTTTCGGAGATAAGGGGGGGAGGATTGGTCATTTTTGGTCTAACTTCTTGAATATCTTCAAAACTATTTATTTTAAAATTATGAAAAAAATATATTAACACCCTCACAGAGCGGCCCTTTCATTTGATATGTCACACGACAAAGTTTGAAAAACTTTTTCTAATCTTTTTTAGTTTGACCCCCAAAAGTGACCCCCATACTAAAAAAATATTTGTTTACGTAAAACGTCCGTGTTTGGGTAACAGAAATCCATATGTATACCAAATGTATTTTTCCAGTTTTATGTATTTCAACAGAATCGATGCATTAGATTCAGAGAAAAATGGCGGTGACAGACGAACAGACAGACACCCGAGTGATCCTATAAGGGTTACGTTTTTACGGACGTTCGAAATCCAGAGAGTAGTTTAAAAAAAAAAATAATTGACTGCTTACATATTTTATTTATTTATTTAAACACTTTCAGCACAAAAAATGTACAGAGGCGGACTTAATGCCAAAGGCATTCTCTACCAGTCAACCTTTGGGTAATGCAGAGAATAGTCGTAGGTGCAATAAAGAAAATTTAAAGCGATTCAAATACAATAATGAACAATATACAAATATAAACCATACATACAATACAAATATATAATAAATATACAAATCAACAAGAGAAATATACAAACGAAATACTAAAACAATTAAGGCGAATAAGTTAACGGGAAACATTAGCGCTGTGATGATACAACTGCCAACCTCTTACGAATGTGTTCACGAACCTCAACTTTGAAGGATAATCGGTTGGTGGCCATCCTGATCTCTTGGGGGAGCGCATTCCAAAGAGAAATAGACTGAACGAAGAAAGAAGAGAGCATAAAGTCAGTACGGTGAGAGGGACATTGAAGGAGACGGTTGTTTGACGAGCGTAGATTTAAATTGTGGTTGGCGCAAATGTATTGAAAGTGAGGGGCTAGATAACTGGGAGAGTTGGGAGACACAAGAAATGAAAACAAGGTAGTTAGAGCCCTTAGCTCTCTGCGCTCGCATATAGGCAACCACTTCAAAAGCAATCGATACGCAGAGACATGATCATATTTACGCAGATTGAAAACAAATCGAATGCAGTAATTCAGAAGACGGTCAAGTTTGTTGAGGAGATCTGCATTCAGGTCATAGTAGCACACATCGCCATAATCGATGATAGGAAAAATTAGGGTCTGCACAAGCATTATCTTGGTGTTTGACGGTAAAAAGTTTTTTAAACGATACAGGGCCCGCAACGTTCCCGTAACCTTCTGGCTGACACTAGCGACTTGAGTACGCCAGTTTAAGGTACTATCAATACGCAAACCTAGATCCTTCACGTCAGTGCTAAATGGGACAATCGTACTGTTGAACAGGACATTTGGCAAAGCTGTTTCATCCACTTTAGCGATGCTTCGAGAACTCCCAATGATGATCGCCTGACACTTATCAGGGTTTACAGCTACACCAAATCTATCTGACCATGTTTTTATGGCTATCAAGTCTCTGTTTAATTTGTTGATAGCGTCCGGTAGTTCATCGACCCTCACTTGACAGTACAACTGCAGGTCATCTGCATATAGATGATACGCACATTGAAGTTCAGAAATTATTAGATTAATAAAAATAGAAAACAGAAGCGGAGAAAGAATGCCGCCTTGAGGAACGCCAGTTTCCAAATCACGCCAGCAAGATGGGGAATCCCCAACGCGAACCGACTGCTGACGTCCCTGAAGATAAGAGGTGAACCACTCCAGTGCTTCGGGAGAGACCATAACATAGGAGAGAATGGCTAAAAGGATGTCATGACTGACGGTATTGAAGGCATTTGAGAAATCTACCAATACTAGTACAGTGACCTTGGTATCTTCCAGTCCTGCCCTTATATCGCCAGTCACTTTAAGGAGAGCGGAAACAGTACTGTGCCCGGGCCTGAACCCAGATTGTAGAGGGCTAATTAGGGAGTTACAATGCACAAAGTGCGAGAGCTGTTTGTGTACACAGGCCTCGAGCACTTTGGATAAGAACGGAAGTATAGAAATTGGGCGGAAGTGGGTTGGAAGAGTGGGATTGGAAACTTTCGGTAGAGGACGAACGTAGGCTTTACGCCATAAGGAAGGGAAAACTCCAGAGAAAAGAGAAAAATTGACAATGTGGGTGATGGCAGGTAAGAGGTGATCTAGAATGGTAATGATCATGCCACGAGTGACATTATCACAGCCCACCGCTTTTGACTTTATGGACAGAATGATTTTTCTGATCTCTCCCGACTCAACTGGAACGAAACGAAAAGAATTAATTTGAGGACGCGTTAGACCAGAGATTAGAGACAGAGTAAGTTGTTTGACTAGACGATCCATAGTAGGTACAGTAGAGAAATGACAGTTAAGATCGTTTAAGTCAATAACATTTGGAAGGTCTAAATGTCGCGTTTTGCCGATACCAAGAGTTCCTAGGAATTTCCAGATATCAGCAGAAGAAGAAGAAGAAATATTTTCGAGAATACATATCTCTTAGTACTTCCTAGCACCCTAGTACTGAATGGACAGATGAGTTGATACTAGGCATTCAGGAACGCGCGGATTGACGTCATCATTATATATTTCTGAAATAATGACTTTTTCACACGTTCAAGGAAGTGTTCACACGATCGTGGGAATTCGACGGCTACGTCGAATTCCCACGATCGTGTGAACACTGTGTGTCACGTTTATAAGATACGGTTGGTACAAGGACATCTGAAAACGTCAGAGAATGTACGATAACTTCAACTGACTTTTTTTTTGCTAGAAAGAGAAGTCCTTTGTTTGTTGGTTTCTCTTTCTTCTTCTTTGTTTATTTTTCTTGCTCTCGTCCATGTTTCTTATTTATCGATATTTTTGTGATGAATGCTGGTACTCTATTTATTTATTTCGGGCAGCATTATTACCGCGCGTGGCAACTACCGCGCCAGCATTTATTTTATCTACCTACTTGACTGACAGATTTTGACAATTCAAAAGTGCCTGTAACTGATCTATTTGAAAGAATGGATTTTGTATTTTATTTTACCGATGAAAAAACGGAGGACGTTCTCAAGTCGATTCGTATATTTTTTTACGCGTATATTTATATTACTTTTTCATATTCAACGAAGAGTCGACACAGCCGTGGGAAATCAATGGTTGCGTCACGTTGCCAAGAAGCCGTCGGTACCAGGATAGCAGATGACGCCAAGAGTCAACATTACGTTAATCAAAGGATGCACGAAAACGTCGAAAACTACAACATTTGGGTTCTGGTTCTGGTTGTTTTCATATAATATAGCTACCGAAGAACCAACTACAGTGCGATTCTGTAAACTTAGGCCAGACACCAACTTCATGCCCTTGAGTACATTGAGAAACGAGCCAAGAGGATCATCGGCAATGATAGTCTGGTTGGAGGTCGAGTCGACGGCGACGCTCCAAAGTCTTGAGCATCGACGCCAAGAAGTGATTCCATTCATAAGTGGTTTCATTTCAATTTGGAGTGCTGATGAAGAACTTCGGAGATAAGCATCGGAACTCTCAATAAATGATAGCAAATGGAAATTGATGAAATCGCATGTCTGCTTATTGTTTACGTCAGTTCATAACATAACATCACGCCGGCGCCGGTACGCTGTGAATGTCAAATTAGTTGTGGGGTAGATATTACCACTCAAAAGTGCACTAAGTCCGCCTACGTATCACTATTGTACATGAAGTTTAAATAAATAAATAAAACGTTTTACAACAAAAAAAAAAACAAGTGGTCTCCAAATTATTAGCAATACAAAGATAAAAATTAATTTTCAAGAGTCGGTGTCGAAAACGAAAACGCAACCAAAAAAACAGCAACTTCCGAAATAAAAGCTATTTTTAGATTACTACAATTTTTAACAATCAAATTGCATCAACGAAATTGTGATTATTAAAAAGTTGCTTATATTTCAAATATTAGAAACTCGCTTCTTGAAAACGTGACGCAACCATTGATTTCTCACGATCATGTCAGCATCAGCACTGTTGGAAATGCAAAAATCAATATTTCCAAAATGGCATAAGTAAGACCAAGACTATAAGACTTTTACAGAGTTAATGGTTTTCAAATTACGAGTTTTGAAAATCAACGTGATAACTTCTTGATAATCGATGAACACCGGCTGCACGCACGAAAATGTGTTACGTTCCCCGCACGTTCAATTGTTTTCTTATGACGTTATCACGTAAAATTGTCGTTTTACATTTTTTTTCTTTATAGTGCATATTTAATGAATGAATAAATGAACATAACCTATGGTAGGCGTCAGATAAACTTGAAATAAAGTACATTGACCTTTCCATAATATTCCCTCGTACCTATATAATAATAATAATATTTTTTTATCCACAAGGCAGTTTTGTGGCGAACTGTTGGGCACTGGCGACCCCACGGACCTGATCTCCAGGGAGAATTCTTGTTCCTCATTTCCGGCTTGCCTTTATTGGCTGGCCGGGGTGAAAACTGACGAGGAACAGAGCTCCCACCTCTTTCTTGCCTTAATCGGCCGGTCTGAGTGGAGATTCGCAAGAGCAAACGTGCTCGGGAGAAGGATGTATAATCCAGTAAGGTGCTGGTAGGAATCTTGACCGTACTTCAGGAATCGTCCTGATATCCGTGGTATACCTCTCCACTCCTCTAGTACCTCAGGATATGTTGCCCCCTTGGCGCTACGTTAACTGCCATTTTAAAGCCGTTTTAATTGTCTATGGTCAGGCAGGGGCCAATAGTTCTTCCATAGTAAACGATTATTAGTCCACTAAACCAGCCAAACCCATAGCGTTTCATCTTTTGTTTCCATATTCTGCAATAGTCCTGCTCCAAACGGGGATTGTCCTTGGGTATACTTTTACAGTTCATATTACCATATAATGTTCGGGTCACAATAAATTAAGAACCGTTTTTCACTTCTGCAAATGTAAAGGATTACGTATCTGTAGATTCAATTCAAGACTGCCTTATGTCTTAATTTCCGGTTTTGAAATAAAATAATGTCAATTAATGTTAGTGGGTCAATAACCGTTATAAGTATTGCACATTTGTCTTGCGCCTACCATAGCTACATTCCGACCTCTTTGTCTCAGTGGACTAGGTAGAAACCACAGAATGCCACCTGTTACATTCGAAGTACCTATTATTTTTATTTACCCATCATACTATATATCACCATACAATTTTCTCGCACCGCATTTCGACATTAAACTGGACTAATATATGTAGGTATACATATTTTTTCATTTATCAATATTTATTTTTTACTAAGTATCTTATATTCCGTGCGCAAATGAAGACAAGGGATTCAAGAAACTACAGAATAAAGGTTCGTACAAACACACCAGTTACGTCATTATCATGCAAAATCACGTGACTGGTTGGTAACTGATGGAACACCACCAAATTAAAAATAAGTAGGTAGTAGATTTTTTGAAAACTTCATACGAAGCCGTTTTGCTCAAATGCAAAAACAAAATTTAAGAGCTACACGGTAACCGAATGTGCTGAAGGCAAGGGATCTATCTGTCAATGAATACAGTGAGAGTGGCGAGAATTGTGTGGTGTTGAGACGGCTGTAACAGATAGATTGGATGTACCAGTTTAACTCTGGTAGGTGACCGAGTTAATCTTTTATATCTCTTGAATATGTATCGTAAGTTGTTATACCAATAGATAATTGTAACAAAAGGAGGAATGAGGAGCTCCTGGCTAAATTATAACAGCCGCATGGGTCGATCTTCAAGGTTAAGCAACGCTTGCCAATGTTGGTCTGTGGATGGGTGACGATCTTAACATACCGAGTTTCCTCCGTGCCTCAGAAAGCACGTTAAGCCGATGATCCCGGCTGTCATTTGTAGATCTTTGGCAGTCGTTACGGATAGTCAGAAGCCAGTAAGTTTGACTCCAGTCTTGCCATGAAGTACCGTGTTACCCAATTAATGGGTAGTGAAGGTCTGGTATTCAGATAAATCCGGCTTGACTGGAAGCCGACCCCAATATAGCTGGGAAAAGGCAAGGCACATGATGATGATTGTAACAAATGAAAATTGTGGTCAAATGAAGTTTCGTTGTTAATAAATAAATAAATAATAATATTTTTTTATTGTGTCTCAAAACGTTACATCAACAAATGTGAATGAAACAGCCCCAGTAAGTAATTAATAATACTTGTGTTAGGGTTGTCTCGCTATTTGTTGTTATAATAAATAGTTGGATCTACGTAACTTAACACACCCTGTAAAAATATCGTATAAATTGTAAAGTAAAACTTGCGACTGAACTCCTGACCACTCCTCCAGCTTAACTGGAGTTAAGCTCCAGTACTGCTTGATATACTAGTACCCCAGTAGTTAATAACAGGTGGCCTCAGTGCGGCGCTTGCTGACAACAGCAGATTATTGATACAGAGAAGCCAGGATTATTGTTCTGTTTAGTTTGGTTACGTACGTATTTTTAAGGTTTTTTTTAAATATTATTACAGAACCTAAAGCGTCAACCAAAACTGACGGCGCAACACTGGGGTGCTTCTAGGTCATCCAGTTGTGTTATTGGTTGCTGCGGTAACCCATCCCACACCCCGTTGTCAAATGAATTTGCTACTGCGCGGCAACTCGCGGAATGTTAATATGTACAGCCGAACATAGAACCTCCAACTGTTTGAAGAAGTCTGTTAAAAATGAAAGTGGTTTTAATATTAATATTCAACTATTTAGACCCGCAGGGACGGCTCCCAACTTGACGGACAGAGCCGTCATCTACCTCGGTCACCTGGGAGAGTGGAACCGGCGAGAGATGTCGTGCGGTGTTCCACAGGGTTCCGTTCTGGGGCCGCCTCTGTGGGACATCGCCTACGACTGGGTGCTGCGCGCCGACCTCCCTAGTGGCGTCAGCGTGGTCTGCTACGCTGACGATACGCTGGTACTGGCGCAAGGGAGATCGCACCAGGCGGCGGCCGACGCTATGACACGCGGGGTTGCGATAGTCATTGAGAGGATCCGGCAGCTGAGTCTCGAGGTGGCCCTACACAAGTCCGAAGCCATGTGCTTTCATGGTTCTCGGAACAGGTTGCCATCGGGATCCCAAATAACAGTAGGAGGGGTTCACATCGGTGTCGAATCGACAATGACGTACCTGGGTCTCGTCCTTGACAGCCGGTGGAACTTTGTCGAGCATTTCAGCAGCATACGCTGTCAGAAAAATCCGTCAATTTACCGATATAGATACCGCGAGGCTGGTCTATTTTAGTTGCTTTCATAGTATCATGTCTTACGGTATCTTATTATGGGGACGTGCTGCAGACATTGAGTCTATATTTATCCTGCAGAAAAGAGCCATCAGAGCCATTTACAATCTCCGTCGGCGTGATTCCCTAAGAGAACTGTTTAAGGATATCAACATCATGACGGTACCTTGTCAATACATTTACGAAAATATTATGTATGTTCGGAAAAATCTTCATCTCTTTAGCAAGATTAGTGACAGGCATAATTTTAATACTAGAAATAGGAACAAATTAGATCAATCCCGATTCAGATTGGCTAAAGTACACACTTCTTTTATCGGGTACTGCATTCAATTTTATAATAAAATACCAGTTGATATTCTCGAACTGAATGAAAGAAAATTTAAAGCATGCATAAAACGCACACTATGTAGACAAGCGTATTATAAACTGGAGGATTATATCCTCGATAAAAACGCTTGGCTAAATGCTGGTCCTGCTCCACAGTCACAGCTGCTTAGGTCCACTTTTTAGGTTTCTATGTTTTTATATTTGGAAGAGATGCTCGCTCCTTTTTTTTTATAGGTCTTACATTATTTCGTTTATTTATTCTTATATACATACAAATTATATTTTTATTATAATTACTTATTTATTCTTTTTGATGTAAGAACTTAATCGTTCTCTTTATTAATTTATTTTTCATTATTTGGTCATTGACAACCATAGTTTTGTGTAAAGTAGAAGCATATTTTTCAAATTTTGTAAATGTGAGTACCATGAAACCATTTACATTTTATGTGAGTAGTTATAGTTTTACTTGTTGGACATGAACGAGCATGGTGGTTGAGAGCATGTCATGCTCACTCAAATGTCTCGCTGATGGCGGCGCGTGGGTTTGATCATTCGGTTCCCTTCGAAATGGTTGAGCTGAAAGGTGTTCGTGAACAGGCGCCGTCGGTTGAGACTGGTCATCTCTTAACTGCCATTGGCTTATTTTAATCTTTATATTTAAAATTCTTATAATAAGCCCTTTTTCTATTTCCCTTTGCATTGTCCTCACATGCAGAAGCAACAAGTATATGTATCTTAGAATTTTGTAAAACAGAACATGATTTAAAAGAGTGTCCGTGGAGTTTCTTGCACGTTCTTCTCCATAGAGATCTACGCTTTGGAACGTGCAAATAGCTTCCATGTTTTTGACTGACCGACCTTGACGTTTCAAAAGTGCCTGTGAATGGTTTATTTGGAATAAAATGCTTTGAATTTGAATTTTGAATTTGGCTCCCAGACTGGGGCGAGCCGGGGCTGCCTTCAGGCGGCTTCTACCCAATCTAGGGGGTCCAAACGCCTCCTGCCGAAGGCTTCACGCGGGGGTCGTGCGGTCCATGGCCCTTTATGGGGCGCCGGTGTGGGCGCCTACTTTGAGGAAGCGACCTGCCCGTTACCTCAACGCGTCCCAGAGGGTCATGGCCATCCGGCTGGCCCGGGGATACCGCATGGTCTCTGGCGAAGCAGCGAGCCTCCTTGCCGGACTGCCGCCATGGGATCTAGAGGCGAGAGCCCTCGCGCTCATTTACGAATGGCGCGTGGAGGCGCTACGCCGGGGCGAGACTCCTCTGCCGCGGCAAATTGCAGCACGGCGGACGGAACTCCGGCAGGATCTCATGGCAGTATGGAGACAACGACTGTCGCAACCCAGCGCTGGGCACGCCACAATTGCGGCGATAAGTCCCCTCTTTGAGGAGTGGCTAGAGCGGCGCCACGGCGTCCTTACCTTCCGCTTGACGCAGGTACTCACCGGACACGGTTGTTTCGGGAGGTACCTTTTTCGAATACGGCGGGAGGATACACCCGGGTGTCAACACTGCGAGGATCGTCCGGAGGACACGGTGGAGCATACGGTGGAGGTCTGCCCTGCTTGGGCGGAGCACCGCCGTATCCTCGTCGAGGCGATCGGCGGCGGGGATCTCTCGCGTCCGGCCCTGGTTCAAGCCATGGTCCGGAGCGACGAGACATGGGAAGCGGTCACCTCCTTCTGCGAAGCAGTAATGCTAACAAAGGAGGAAGCCGAACGCGTGAGAGAGAGGGAAACCTCACGCCCCAGCCGCCGAAACAGAAGAAGACGCCCGGGGCGTCGGGAGTCGCAGGACGATTCTCGGCCACCGTAGGCGTGGGACTGCGGACGGCGAGCATTGGGTGGCTCGCCGTCTGATCAGAACCAGGCCCGGGTCGGCGGCGCGCTGCAATCCCAACGCGCCTCAAGGACATGTCAGCACAGAAGACGGGGCCCACTAGGGCCAGTGCCTGCTGGGGCTGTGGACTTTGTTCGAAAGAGGCACCGTACCCTGGAACGCAAAGGGCACTAGGAGAAACACGGATGGGTTTTAGTCAGTAAGAGTCTGACACTCCCTCTTGCTGTACCCAGAGCGGGAGAAGTCATTTGATGAATTCCTATCCGAAAAAAAAAAAAAAGAGACGGCTTCCAAGCCACGTGGTATTAAACATAAAGTACTAGGGCGCCATGAGTCAACTGGAGTCCGCTAGTATTGAACAGACACAACTTTACCCACACCCAGTCAAACACGCCCCGAGTCTGAACGGGCGTGGATAGGTGTAACAGACGACCTTGACACAGACAAAGCAAGCCCCCGCCAGCATTGATTGACAGACAGGCATACAAACACACAATAACTACCTACCATTATGGTTCCTTTTTTACTATTTCAGTTTTCATGCTGGTGGAGAAAAAAAAACTCTATTTGAATTAGTAAGTTGAAAAAAAAAAACCAGACAAGTGCGAGTCGGAATCGCGTGCAAAGGGTTCCGAACCAATTAAATTTTTTTAACATGTTATTTTAACACCACAGGTGTTTTTTAGGTTTTCGTATAATCTTTTTGGTATAGAATTATTATCTGCAGTTTTTTTCAAAATTTTAGGCGTAGTAGTTTCGGAGATAAGGGGGGGAGGGAGGATGGTCATTTTTGGTTCAATTTCTTGAGTATCTTCAAAACCATTTATTCTAAAATTATGAAAAAAATATAAATAAAACACTCACTGTGAGCCCTTTCACACGATAAAGTTTGAATTTTTTTTTTTTATATATAATTATTTTTTTTACGTAAAACGTCCGTGTTTGGGTCACAGAAATCCATATTATATAACAAAGTTCCAACGGAATCGGTCCAGTAGATTCGGAAAAAACCGGCTGTGACAAATGGACGGACAGACAGACACCCGAGTGATTCTATAAGGGTTCCGTTTTTTACGGATTTTCGGAACCCTAAAAAAACGAGAGAGTACAGTTTTTCGAAACTTAATAGACTGCTAAAATATCTCTTAGAACTTTCTAGCACCCTAGTACTAAACGGACCAATGATACTAGGCATTCAGGAACGCGCGGTTTGACGTCATCGATACTTCTTAGACTTCTTCGACGATACCTGCGGGTCTAAAAGAGCCACTTTAGCAGAATCTTAGCACACATCACGCTACCCGTCACTGTAAAATTTTCCCAATAAACCTTGAACCTAATGCGTTAGCGATAAAGAGGAAAATGCAACGTGACAGATAGATGTGTGATTTTTTTTTATGTTTTTTACTTTCTTGGGTCCCTCTTCCTAGAGACCCGGTCCTTTGGTAGGCGTACGAGGGGCCGAAGCCAACTCGCAGAGGCCTCTTTAGACATTTCAAATGGAATGGGACACCAACCGACGATTATCCCTGTATGCACTGTGAAAGTATACCAAAGGACAATCCCCGCTTGGAGCAGGACTATTGCAGAATATGGAAACAAAAGATGAAACGCTATGGGTAACGCAATTAAAACGGCTTTAAAATGGCAGGGGGTGACTTGCACACTCAACAAGTCGCCGAGCCTCACTTCTCAACATCAAGACAGGGTAAGTCCTAGTCACATAGCTTCGTCCCAGGCAGTCCCCTCTCAGGGCACGGCCGCGACCAACGCGACCCCTAGTGCCACCAAAGACAAGAAGAGGCCGCGGTTTCCTCCGCTGGTAGTGGAGAAATTGCCGAACTGGGCACAACATTTTAGGGCGATCGCGGCCCAGCTCCACCGGCCTCCCAACGCTCGCCCGTACGGCTCCGGGGTTCGATTCTCCCCGGAGTCTGAGGAAGAATACCGCCTCATCCAGAGATACTTGACCAACCTGGAGAAGGAGGCCGGCGTCAGCTGGTTTGCTTACTCCCTACCAGTGGAGAAGCTACTAAAAGTAGCTATCCGGGGGCTGCCTGCGGACACTGATCCGCAGGAAATAGAGGAGGAGCTCCGCTCACTAGGTTTTGAGCCGGAGTACGTGCGCCACATACGTGCGCGCCAAGGAAGACCCGGCTGCGTCTTCTACGCCCTACTCAAGCGGACGCCGGACGTGCGCCGCATCTACGACACCTCCGTGTTACTACTAATGCGGGGTGTCAGAGTGGAGGCGTGGCGTGGAAAACGCGGGCCCGCACAGTGCCACCAGTGCCAGAAGTTCCGGCACTCGTCGCACCAGTGCCACCGTCCGCTCGCCTGCGTACGATGCGGAGAGGGGCACGCAGCAAGAGACTGCACTCGGCCGCGTGAAGAGCCCGCCACCTGCGCAAACTGCGGGGGCGCGCATCCGGCCAGTCACGTCTGCTGCCCCGTCTTCCAAAAGGAAGCTAGAAACAGGCGGGCGGGGACTGTCGCCATCTCCACCACAGCACCGCGCCGCCCTACGAACGTGGATGGCCCTAAGGGAGAGGCCCAAGGCGGCGCGTCATTAATGGCGGCAGCCAACGGGCCCACCAACAGAAGCGGAGCTCCCTCCGTCGGGGGGAGGAAGAAGAAGGGTAAGAGGGGGGGCAAAGGGAGGAAACCCAAGCCCCCCGCTACCCAGGGGTCCAACACCGTTCCCCAGGCCGTCCCTGCTCACAGCAAGGCGCAGGCCAACACAGATAAACAAGTAGCGATTGTTAGCGTCGGCACAACGCAACCAAAACGCCTACAAAAAGTTGCGAGCAACAAGCCGCAGCCCAGCCACAGCGCCGTCTCATCCGCCGGCGCTAACGAAAATAAAGAGTTTACTGCCTGCGCCATCAAGCTGCTGATGAGCCTACTGAAAGCCATCCAGCAGGGACAAGACGCAGGGCAGGTCATCCTCAACGGCTTGGCCGAACTACTCACCCTCTACAATGGGTAAGCCGTTGAGGGTGCTCCACTGGAACGCCCGCGGCCTTAAAACCAAGGTCACCTCCCTCCGACATCTCCTGAGGGATCAGAATATCGACGTGGCGCTCATAAGTGAGACGCACCTGGGACCTGAGGACAGGATTAGGTTTCCGGGTTTCCTCACTTATAGGAAAGATGAGCGGTCGGCTCTGAACCAACCGTACCGTGGTCTGGCAGTACTGGTACGGCGAAGAGTCGTCCATCAGGAACTCCCCCTGCTGTCGCTGCGTAGCCTGTACACGCTGGGTGTACAGCTGCACGTCGCCGGCGATGACATTGATATCTACGCTTGCTACAGAGCGCCCGCAACGAAACTAGACTCGGCAGAGTTGCGGGCGCTAATGACACAGTCGCCTCGCGCCACCTTGATCGCCGGCGACCTGAATTCCAAACACCCGGCGTGGAATTCCAACTCCACGAATACCGGGGGGAGACGGCTTTTCGCCGACGCCGAAGCCTTCGGCTTAACGGTGTCCGGCCCTGAGACGCCCACCCACTACTCCGGAAACAACCTCCACATGCCCGACGTGCTGGACATCGTTGTCCATCGAGGGCTAAACTGCCAGATCACGCAGCAAGTGATCGACGACGAGTTACAATCAGACCACCAGCCCGTACTCGTCGTCTTATCGGGGATGCCGACCCGACTCAAGCCGCCAGCGCCACGTCGATTACTGGACTGGAACAAGTTCACAGAAAGGATTGAGGCCACAGCTCCGACTCGGCCTATCACTACCGCCGCGGACGTTGAGCTGCTCGCAAATGACGTCACTGCTTGCGTGCAATGCGCCTTAGAAGAGGCGACAACTCATCTACCAGCGGAGGGGAGAGGGCTACAGCCGCCCCTACCGTCTCGACTACGAGCCATGGTCGCCGCCAAGAGGCGCCTGCGCAAGCAGTGGCAGCAAACACGCTGCCCAACTCTGAAATCGACGCTCAACCGTCTCGCGGAGAGGGTAAAGGCCGAGTTGCGCGCTCAGGCCGCCGCGAGTTGGGAGGAACGCATTGACGGCGCAGTGGGTGACTGGCCGTCCATGCACAAATTATGTCGCCAGCTAACGAACACCCCAGCTCCGGTGCGCCCTCTACTGGATTGCGACGGGGCGCTCAAGTATGTAGCGGAGGAGAGGGCGGAGGTCTTCGCCGCCCACCTGGAGCGTCAGTTCTGCCCGAACCCGACCGCCGAACACGAACATGTCGCGGCGGTCGAGCAACACCTTGGGGACTACTTCGCCACGCCGATAGCTCCCGAGGAAGAAGCTATCTTTTTCTCGCCGGGCGCAGTCAGACGCGCCCTTCTGCGAACGAAGCTGCGAAAGGCCCCCGGTGCCGACGGTATCTCCAACACAGCGCTGCGCCACCTGCCGCACCGCATGGTCGCGGCCTTGGCGCGCCTGTTCACGGGGATACTGCGCATGGGGGTCTTTCCTACACAATGGAAAGAGGGGCGCGTCATCATGCTGCCCAAGGCAGGGAAAGATATCCTGAAGCCGGCGAGCTATCGGCCGATCACTCTGCTGCCCACCATCTCCAAGGTGTTCGAGTCGCTCCTGCTGCGACATCTCCAGCCGCATATCGCTCCGAGACCGGAGCAGTTCGGGTTTAGGGCGGAGCACAGCACGACGCTTCAGCTATCAAGGGTACTGCACCTGCTGTCTTCAACAAGAAACAGGAAAGAATACGCGGTAGCAGTATTCCTTGATATGGAGAAGGCCTTCGACCGAGTCTGGCACGAAGGGCTTATTTACAAACTGGCCACCTCCGCCGCGCCCCGTCGCGTGGTCAAAGTGGTCCAATCCTTTCTGTCCAACAGGAGCTTCCGAGTGGTGGTCGACGGCGCGCTGTCCACCCCCCGCCCTGTCCGGGCGGGTGTGCCGCAGGGCAGCTGCGTGTCGCCAGCCTGTTACTCACGTTACACCGACGATATCCCCGCCACCTCTCTAGTTACGCTCGCGCTGTTTGCCGACGACATAGCAACCTCGCTCAACACCAGCCACGCGGCGTCCAAGATGCAGCGCGCGCTCGACGAGCTTCCCGCCTGGCTCGCCAAGTGGCGACTGTCGGTTAACGTGGGTAAGACGCAGGCGATCGCCATAGGCTCAGCGCGCCTCCCACCGCCCTTGAAGTTACAAGGAGTCGACGTCGAGTGGTCCCCCCAGGCGAAGTACCTCGGTGTGACCATCGACCGTCGGCTCTCGATGGGGCCGCACGTCCACCAGGTCGCCGCACAGGCGAGGACCGCCCGTGCACGGCTCTACCCAGTGCTCTCGTCCCAGCTGCCGGCGCGCGTCAAGTTGGGTGTGTACAAGACGTACATACGCCCGATTCTGACGTACGCCGCCCCCGCTTGGTTCGCCCTCACGTGCGAGGGGAACCGCGTGAAGCTCCGCGCGCAACAGCACCTTGCGCTGCGGACCATTCTGCACGCCCCTCACTTAGTGAGGAACGACGTAATCCAGCGGGACCTCGGGATCGAGAGCCTGGATGAGTTCATTCAGCGCCTCGCGAAAGGCATGTTCGCGCGCGCCGACGCATCCGCTTGGCCTCACGTCAAGCAAATTGCGCCCTGGCGCGCGCGCCCGTCTGACGCGAAGCGCCTACCCCGCGACCTGGTCGGGGACGTGGACGGCCCCGTCTCACCTCACCGGACTGACGCCTGAGTAGGCCGCTTCCCGCTACACGCGGCCTACTCAAACAGTGACACTGTACACGCACTCGCATCCCGGCGCGCGACCTGTGCTAAGTTAATATAGGCAGGTTGCGTTCCGAAACTCACACACTCACCACTAGACAGGCGCTAGTACTCACGCACCGGATATGTTTCCTAGGTTAATATAGGCTTATTCGGTGCATTAGCACTGGGCGGCAGTACTCACAATACACAGCCGCCCACACATACATTCGGCTCTGCAGTCCGGGCCGCAATCGGCTAGATCTGAGAACCGGTGCGGACGAGAGCCACTCACTCCTTGCTGCAGGTGCGTCACCAAAGTCGACACCTTCGTCGCTGGTCGTTCTCGCTGGGCCTCCCCCAGGTCACTGGGGGTCTCACTCGGCGGGGACTGACCGCCGAAGGTGCCGTGAAGAAGCGACAAACAGTCGCGACGCGCCTGTAGTAAAACACTTCAGCGACCCTATCACAGGCGTGCGACTGTTTGCTAAGAAAATAGCGGCAGGCGCACGCCAACGTATTATGGCATTTTTGTTGCCGTTCCAACGACCGGCCCGTATTAACGGGCTGAGGAGTGACCACCGCGGTCAGGGGGCTTCGCCCCGACACCGCCTGCCGCGCCCCCGTGAGGGGACGCAGCGACATCCACCAGAGTGCACACTCAATAAATGGGCCCCCCGAAAAGGGTCGCTAGCACAAAGTAACGTAACGCCAAGGGGGCAACATATCCTTAGGTGCTAGAGGAGTGGAGAGGTATACCACGGCTATCAGGACAATCCCGGAAGTACGGTCAAGATACCCTACCAGCACCTTATTGGATTATACGTCCTTCTCCCGAGCACGTTTGCTCTTGCGAATCTCCACTCAGACCGGCCGATTAAGGCAAGAAAGAGGTGAGAGCTCTGTTCCTCGTCAGTTTTCACCCCGGCAAGCCAATAAAGGCAAGCCGGAAATGAGGAACAAGAATTCTCCCTGGAGATCAGGTCCGTGGGGTCGCCAGTGCCCAACAGTTCGCCACAAAACTGCCTTGCGGATGATGTGTGATTATTATTATGATTCTAATATCGATGCCTTAGTTCACAATTGCACTAACTACAAAATCTTGAATTTTCTCTTTTTAAATGCCAATCACACTAAATTTCATGCTCTTTCGTTTGCGCGTATCGAAATACCGTTATTCCGTCTCATTCTACCGAAAACGTGGGTTACAGTTGTATTAACTAAAGTCTAGTAATGTTCCATGAATATTGTATTGTACTAATGACCTTTATTTTTGTAAATCCAAACAAGATATACTTTATGTGATTTTAAGTTTCTTAATCTCAGAAAATTTCAAAATACAAACGTATTATAAACATTTGCAATATCTGCTCATACTTTTTAACAGTGCTATCGGAGTGTATTATGTGATGTCAGTACAAAAGCATCAAGAAAATTTGATGTAAGTACAAGTGTGTTATGTACTTTCGTTTGAAGGAGTTTGGCATTTTTGAAGTGCACAATTGTGAATTGCGTATATGTGAAATAAATAGAAAAGTGGGAATAAACTAAGACCATTTAATTAAATGTTTATTACGTACTGTACCTCAATCAAGGTGGTGTGGAAACAAGTTATTCAGCGAAAACGCGTGTTGAATTAAACTTTGCAACACTCGTACGCCAAAACTATTAATTTTACGAAAAAGTTGTTGAGAAAAATGGTAGGAAATTTTCTTTTGTTTAATTTTGTACAAAGTGTTTTTATCGTAGAATGAGTTAGAAAAGAGATATCATCAAAAACTGCTATAAGACGCCATTTATCCAATATGGCGACGCGAGCGGCAGAGATACGAGATGGCAAAGTTGAAATTCATAAAGAGCACTTCAAAATCTACAAAACTACCCACCGATTATCAAATCTCCCGGAAAACATTCCAGGTTCAGGCTCTGTTTTTGCACCAAATAACTACTAGTACGGAGTCTAGAAACATGTCAAAGTATTAATTACTTCGGCAGGAATTGCAAGCGCTAAAGATTCGCAACTACCAGGAGACCAGAAACATGTCGAAGCTTTTTCGAGGATAGAATTATGAGCCAGAAACATGTCAGAATATTTTTCGGCTGAAATTGTGAGCGTTAAAGATTTTACAAGTACCATGAGACTAAGAAACATGTCGAAGTATTTCTTTAGCTGAAATGATCGCTAAAGATTCACAAGTACCAGGAGACCAGAAACATGTCAAGCTTTTTCGGGAGGGTATTATGAGCGCTAAAGATTCACAAGTAGCAGAAGACCAGAATCATGTCGAAGCTTTTTGGGGGATGGAATTGTGAGCACTAAAGATTCATAAGTAGATACCAGAAGACCAGAAACATGTCAAAGTACTTTTGGGCTGAAATTATGAGCATTAAAGATTCTCTAATACCAGGAGACCAAGAAACACGTCAAATATTTCCAGGGCAGAAATTGTGAGCGTTAAAGATTTGCAAGTATTTTTCTAGAGTTGGAATTATGAGCGCTAAAGATTCACAAGTGCCTGAAGACCAGAAACATGTCAAAGTATTTTTGGGCTTAAATTGAGAGCGCTAAAGATTAAAAAGTACCAGGAGATTAGAAACATGAAGTGTTTTCGGAGCTGGAATATGGAGCGCCAAAGATTCTAAATCACCAGGAGACCAGAAACAGGAGGCTAGAAGACAGAATTTATTAATTTTCTTATTTGTAATAATTCAGAAACTCATTGTTTTAGGAATTAACTAAAGATTGGCCCAAAGGCTTCAGACCTTTTAGTTTTTTTATTGTGAGTTCGAAAAATATTTTATTTGATTGTAATTTAAAAAATTGTGTTTTATAATAAAAATAAACATTATGAATATGGATCATTGCTTCATTATTTTGTCTATTTAATGCAATACCCATACATATTATTATCTTTCTTCTTGGATCTTAAAGCAGCCTGGTAATTCTGTTAAATTTAATATTTTAGAATTCTTTACTTAATGCCTGTTAACATAATCAATCGTAGTGCACACATGTATTAAATGGGGGGTTTTAGGTTTATTTAGTCATTTTAAAAAGGTAACGTGTATTCTAATATTACAATATTGAGATATGATGAAGTTAAAGGACTAGTCTTATGAATAGATGCATATTTGTTTTGTTATTTTACTTGGTTTTTGTACTGTTCTTGTCTAAACTTAAAAAAACTTTAAAGCTCTCTCCTCAAAAATGTCATTTTTGTAGTTAGTGCAATTGTGAACTAAGGCATCGATATGATCTTGTGATTTTTCGAAAATCCAATGATTTAGCTTCGGTTTCCATCAAAATCGAGCTCGTGACTCCTTTGGGTATTAAAATTTTGCTACTCTTCATAGTTTCAGATGTGGTTTTCTACGCTCAGTTGAACAATAATTCACAATAAAGAAGCGGCTGCCGCACTTTGTTTCAGTGAAGACAAAGATGGATAGGAAGTCCTTGACAGTCGGAAAGCCAGAAGTCTGACGACCAGACTAAACAAGGGATATATAACCGAACAACTGGATTGGTTGTGAAGATCAGGCAATCGGTTCAAGTAAAATTCTGACGAGTTACTTCTATTCAGAGTGGAAGACGAAACCAACATACATGTAAACGGATGATAAATGTTATTTATTTGTAAGTAGGACAAAACATTACAATTTTTATTCTTTTTTTGCTCATTTTAAGGTAGATGAGACTGGTGGCTCATCGGCCACATCACAAATGATCGAGAGCTTTTTAAAAGGCTAGTGTTTTTTGACAAAACAATGTGTTTTTAAACTTTGTTGGGCTGTTTTCGGTTTTAATCAAATAGACACCACAAAAAAATAGTATGCCTCCTAATTCTTGATGAATTAAATTTTGTTTTGCAAAAACCACCTATTTTTAGAGCAAGTTTTTGAAATAAAATGTCAGTGCCACTACGCAAGGTGCAACCCACCTCTGAATATTCCGCACACTAGTAACTCCAATCGATTCCTCGTGTCTTAGTACTCGATATTTTAAAACATTTGGCCTTATGTAAGCTTTGTTGTTGAACTTTTTGGTCGAATTATTTTTCAACTAACTCAGACTTCCAATGCATGATGCATCGCATTCCAACAATATATTTTTGGGACTTTTATAAAAGTTAAGTGGAGAATAAGTTGAAAAGAATAAGTTATTTTTTGTTACTTTTCAGATGTACCTGTGTACATTCACAGCGTACTGGCGTGAGTGAATGATGTTATCAAATGGCACTAGGTAGGTAGTTGTCACCTTCTATCTGCCCTTTTCCTATTTTAGTTTTCGTTTTTATCTTTTATTCCTTTATTCGCAGTAAATTCAATAGTCATTTCTTTTCTAGCCATCATATTTCATACAATCCATCCAACGTGTCTTTGGTATTCCTCTACGCCCATAGCAATCCGCAGCAAAATCGAAGATGTTTTTATTAAAAATTGTAATTGAAAAGATGTTTTAATTGAAAAGAAAATTCGGAAATGTTTTGATTTCAATTTGAAAAATAAATGATTATCCGAACTCGTAATAGTCGTAATTTAAACCTTGAAAATTGACAAATTATAGTTTTTTTTTTTAATTTTCGACAGTTCAACTATCGATTTCTCACGGCCACAACAGCAGGCCGTGAGAAATCGATGGTTGCGTCACATTTTCAGACAGCGTTGGCTACCAGGATATCAGAAGACGTCAAGAGTCTCTAATCTAAGGCTGAAAGAAAGTCAGTCAGCCTGCGGTTCTGCTGCTTTCTTCAAAATAATATTAGCGTTTCAAAAACATACAATAGTTAGTCATTGTCACTAATATTTTTTTACAATAAAGCTTATTTTTTTAATTTTCTACTTTGGCTCCCAAACATAAGTGACCACCATATTAAAAAAATAATAATTTACGTAACACGTTCGTATTTGGTTCACAAGTCCAAATGTGTACTAAATTTCAACAGAATCGGTCCAGTGGATCCGGAGAAAACTGGCTATGACAGACGGACAGACAGATAGACAGACACCCAAGTAATCCTGTAAGGGATAAGATAAGATAAGATATTTAATTTGCAATATGGGTACAAAACACGGTGATATAAAAATATGATTACCAGAAGGCATGCAAAAATACAAAATACATTCATATAATACTAAGTATATAATAATAAAGATAACAATGTCAATATAAAGATTAATTAACAAACTACAATTACAAACAATTACAATTTCATTACAATAATTTATTTCAAAATAACTAATAAAAATAACTATATACATTATGAAAATACAAAACCAAATACATCAGGCGTCGAAATTCCTCCGCATCGCTGTCATCCGGGCAGCATTGCCACGTTGGATGGCAATGCTAATTCTTTGAACAAAGAACGAGCCAGCCCTCTGGTTACGCAAAGTGTCGACCAGTCGGCGAGAAATATCCTTAAAAAGGAGACGCGCTCTCGGACCCCATGACACTAGCCGACCGTATTATAATATAATTAAATAAAAATTAAGTGCGTGCAACATTTTTTCTAGTCAAAATAAAAGTAATCAAGAGATTCCTTTTTACGTTTTTTGTTCGGAACCCTAAAAAGAACGAACTGATTGATCTTGCCAATAGTCGACAAATTAATTTAAATTACGAATCTTCGGAGGCTACAAAAAAAAACGATTTAGTTTACTAAATTGTTGTCCGCTGTCCAACTGCAAAATAACTTGAAAATGCATTTTATGTTTCTAAAAGACTGACTTTTTCACACGTTCAAGGAAGTGTTCACACGACCGTGGGAATCACAATACGACATCAGAATACGTCAGAGAATGCACGAAAACTTCAACTGATTTTTTTTTGCTAGAAAGAGAAGTCTTTTGTTTGTTGATATATAAGCAATACAAAGTTAAAAATAAAATTTTAGGAGTCGGTATCAAAAACGAAAACACAACCAAAAAAACAGCAATTTTCGTAATTAAAGTCATTTTTAGATTACTACAATTTTTAACAATTAAATCGCATCAACGAATTTGTGATTATTAAAAACTTTCTAATATTTAAAATATTAGCAACTTTTTATTTTATTCTGGGTTATTAAAGCGCTAATATTATTTCGGAGAAAGCAGAATCGCAGTCATATTAAAACTTTCATGCATCCTTTGATTGTTGGCTCTTGACGTCTTCTGATGTCCTGGAACCGAAAGCTTCTTGAAAACGTGACGCAACCATCGATTTCCCACGGTCAGGCCAGCATCAGCACTCTATTGGAAATGCAAAAACCAATATTTCCAAAATGGCATGTTGACTTAATTACAGATTTAATGGTTTTCAAATTACGAGTTTTGAAAATCAACGTGATAATGTCTTAATAATCGATGAACAGCATTCCCTAATATCCCTCGTACCTATATAATTTATTGTTAGGAAAAATATTCGAGTCGACTTGAGAATGTCCTCCGTTTTTTCATCGGTTAAATAAAATACAAAATCCATTCTTTCAAATAGATCAGTTACAGGCACTTTTGAATTGTCAAAATCTGCCAGTCAAATAGATAAAGTTAATGCTAACGCGGTAGTTGCCACGCACGGCAGTTAATGCAGCCCGAAATAAATAAATACAGTACCGAAACAATAACAAGAGCAAGAAAAAGAAACAAAGAAGAAGAAAGAGAAACCAACAAACAAAGGACTTCTCTTTCTAGCAAAAAAAGTCAGTTGAAGTTTTCGTGCATTCTCTGACGTATTCTGATGTCCTTGTACCAATCATTTCTTATTAGCGTGACGTAGTTGCGAATTCCCACGGTCGTGTGTACACTTCCTTGAACGTGTGAAAAAGTCAGTCTTTCTGAAACATGTAATGCATTTTCAAGTTATTCTGCAGTTGGACAGCGTTTTTTTTTTATTTTGTAGTGTTTTGTTTTGAAAGTCGGTTTTATTTTTTGTTAAAAAGTTTTTTATTTCTCACTTTTTAGTGGAATGCAGGTACCTACCACAAAAAAGTGAAACCACAAACACAGCGTGCTGGCGTGATGTTATGTTATGAACTGGTGTAAACAATCAACAGCGATTTCAGAAATCCCGATCCATTTGCTATTATTTATTGAAGAGTTCCGAAGTCGGTCATCAGATCTTCACCAAATTGAAATGGGACAAGTCCAGGAAAATACTCTTCCAAACCAAAAAGATTCATTCAAATCGGTACAATAGGCGAAAATATCACTGAACAAACATTTTTCATGGGATCCCATCATCAGATCCTGACTTATACCTTCCATCATCAGCTCAGCACCATGAGATGATGATTACCAGGCACAAATATCTGAATTGCGTTAGAAAGTTTATGAAAAACAGTGTTTGTGCTTATAAAGTTTGAGGGTTTCCCTCGATTTTCATGAGATCCCATCATCAGATTCTAACTTGATGACAATGAGACCACCTCACGAGTATATATAGGCTTTCGAAAAAAAAAAAAAACTAAAATCGGTCTATAATTGGAGGAAAAATCGGTGTACGTATAGAAAAAATATATTTACAGCTGAACATAGAACATAGAAAAATTTTTTGAAGAAGTCTGTTGAAAATGAAAGTGGTTTTAAATTCTACTGGCCTTTATTACCCGCAGGGACAGCTCCCAAGCCACGTGGTATTAAACATCAAGTACTAGGGTGCCATAAGTCAAATGGAGTCCGCCAGTATTGAACAGACACAACTTTACCCACACCCAAGCCACACCCATTCTAACTCAGCCCGAGTCTGAATGGGCGTGGACAGAACTGAGTGTCAGACAGGCATACAAACACACAAAACCTACCTACCATTATGGTTCCTTTTTTACCATTTTGGTTTTCATGCTGGTGGAGCAAAAAATATTCTGCGAATTAGTAAGTTGAACAGAAAAGGCAGCCAAGTGCGAGTCAGACTCGCGTACAAAGGGTTCCGAACCAATTTAATTTTTTTAACATGTTATTTTAACACTACAGACTTCTTATAGGTTTTCCTGTAATTTTTAGTTAAGTATTTACTATCTGCATTTTCTTCAAAATTTTAGGCTGAGTAGTTTCGGAAATAACCCCGAGGAGGAATGGTCATTTTTGGTCTAATTTCTTGAATATCTTCTAAACCATTTAAAATTTTAAAATAATGACAAAATATGGTTAAAAACTTCACAGAGAGCCATTTCATTTGTTATGTCACACGATAAAGTTTGAAAAACTTTTTGTTTAACCTTTTTTAGTTTGATCCCCAAAAGTGACCACCATTCTAAAAAATAAAAATTTACGTAACACGTTCGTGTTTGGGTCACAGAAGTCCAAATGTGCACCAAATTTCAACAGAATCGGTTGAGTGGATCCGGAGGAAGCTGGCTTTTACAGAAGGACAGACAGACACCCGAGTGATCGTATAAGGGATAAGATAAGAAAAGATATTTATTTTACAAATATGGGTACAAAACACGGTGATATAAAAATATAATTAAGAACAGCCATATTTTACCAGAAGGCATGCAAAAGTACACAATACATTAATATAATACTACTAAGTACATAATATTAAAGATAACAATGTCAATATAAAGACTAATTAATACAATCACAATTTCAGTACAATATAATTAAATAAAAATTAAGTGTCACATTTTTCTAATCTCTAGTGAAAATAAAAGTAATCAAGAGATTCCTTTTTCTGTTTTCTGTTTAGAACCCCAAATAGAACGAACTGATTGATCTTGCTAATAGTCGACAAATTAATTTAAGTGACGAATCTTCGGAGGCTACAAAAAAGATTTTTATTTCTTGTGCTAATCTGCATCATCATCAGTGCTGTTGAGCACAAACCATCTGCTTATACTACTATAAGCAGATGGTTTGTGAGGTTTTCTAAAAAAATCTTTTTAGTAGCCTCCGAAATCTGAAAAAAAAACGATTTAGTTTACTAAATTGTTGTCCGCTGTCCAACTGCAGAATAACTTGAAAATGCATTACATACTTCTGAAAGACTGACTTTTTCACACGTTCAAGGAAGTGTTCACACGACCGTGGGAATACGCAACTATGTCCCGTTTATAAGTAACGATTGGTACAAGGACATCAGAAAACGTCAAATAATGCACAAAAACTTCAAATGACCTTTTTTTTTGCTAGAAACTGAAGTCTTTTGTTTGTTGGTTTCTCTTTCTTCTTCTGTTTCTTTTCTTGCCCTCGTTCTTGTTTCGTATTTATCGACATTTTTGTGATGAATGCCATTCACTGGTATTATATCTATTTATTTCGGGGAGCATTATTGCCGTGCGTGGCAACTACCGCGCTATTTATTTTATCTATTTGACTGAAAGATTTTGACAATTCAAAAGTGCCTGTAACTGGTTTATTTGAAAGAAAAGATTTTGTATTTTGTTTAACCGACGGAAAAATACCTACTAACAATATTTGTAGCAGGTTCTCAAGTCGACGCGTATATTTTTTAAGCGTATTTATTTATATTGCTTTTTCATATTCAACGAAGAGCCGACACAACCGTGGGAAATCAATGGTTGCATCACGTTACCATTAAGCCGTCGGTACTAGAATAGCAGATAACGCCAAGAGTCAACATTACGTTTATCAAAGGATTCACGAAAACTGCAATATTTGAATCTGGTTCTGCTAGCTTCAAAATAATATAGCTTTCGAAGTACCAACTGCAGTGCGATTCTGTAAACTTAGGCCAGACTATGCTCTTGGGTACATTGAGAAATGAGCCAAGAGGATCATCGGCAATGATAGGCTGGTTGGAGGTCGAGTCAACGGCTACGCTCCAAAGTCTTGAGCATCGACGTCGAGTTGTTAGCCTGTCGGTTTTCTACCAGTTGCATTTTGGAGAACGTGCGACGGAATTGTATAATTTAATTCTGCTAGGCCAGTTCCATCATCGGACTACAAGACAAACGGCAATGCGCCACCGGTACATGGTAGACATTCCACCCACACGCACATATATAGTACAGATCAAAAAAGAGCATTTGTCGCACAAAAAAAAAAATGCATTCGAGCAATTCACGGGCTTCAATCCGACGATTCTTGTAGGCCGGTATTTCAAAAACTTGGTTTGTTGCCGCTACCGTCTCTTTATATATATGAGATATGTATGTTTGTGTGGAAGCATAAATAATCATTTACGAAAGCAGACGATGGACATCCTCGAAACCGGCGCGACCCTCACAGGCACTGGATTTCATGCCAAGGCTGGCTAAACATATTAAAAGTTGTGTTTAGAGGTATATAATAAGATACCGAGCGACCTAAAAATTCTAAATACCACAATATTTAAAAGTAAATTGTAGGATTGGTTATCCACTAATATATATAAACTATTAGTGCCACTATAGTGCCACGCGATCTGCCCGCTGGTTTCAAGGTTGCCCGCCTCGCTCCCGCGCCGCCACCGCCGCCCCGCTGCCCGCAAAACCCGAGGCAGAGGCCTAAGGGATAACATAAGATAAGATATTTATTTTGCAAATATGGGTACAAAACACGGTTATATATAAATATAATTAGCAACAGGCATATTTTACCAGAAGGCATGCAAAAGCACAACATATGTACATTAATATAATACTAAGTAAATAATAATAAAGATAACAATGTCGATATAAAAAATAATTAATACAATTACAATTTCATTACAATATAATTAAAAAAAATTGTGTCCTATTTTTCTGATTTCTACTCAAAATAAAAGATCAAACCAACAATTAACTAACAAACTATTTACACTTAAAATATAAAATAAAACTCCTAACTACGAGTATAATATCGCGTCAAAAAATTCGTCCGCATCGCATAAGTAATCAATAGGTATCCTTTTTCCGTTTTCTGTTCGGAACCCTAAAAAGAACGAACCGATTGATCTTGCCAATAGTCGACAAATTTATTTAAAACTGACGAATCTTCGGAGGCTACAAAAAAAGACGATTTAGTTTGCTAAATTTTTGTCCGCTGTCCAACTGCAGAATAACTTGAAAATGCATTACATATTTCTGAAAGACTGACTTTTTCACACGTTCAAGGAAGTGTTCACACGACCGTGGGAATTCGCAACTATGTCACGCTTATAAGAAACGGTTGGTACAAGGACATCAGAAAACGTCAGAGAATGCACGAAAACTTCAACAGACTTTTTATTTGCTAGAAAGAGAAGTTTGTTGGTTTCTCTTTCTTCTTCTTTGTTTCTTTTTCTTGCTCTCGTTCTTGTTTCGTATTTATCGATATTATTGTGATGAATGCCATTCACTGGTATTGTATTTATTTATTTCGGGCAGCATTATTGCCGTGCGTGGCAACTACCGCGCTAGCATTTATTTTATCTATTTGACTGACAGATTTTGACAATTCAAAAGTGCCTGTAACTGGTTTGTTTGAAAGAAAAGATTTTGTATTTTGTTTAACCGACGAAAAAACATGGTTGTATTTGTAAGAGGTTCTCAAGTCGACGCGTATATTTTTAAGCGTATTTATTTATATTACTTTTTCATATTCAAGAAGAGCCGACACAACCGTGGGAAATCAATGGTTGCGTCACGTTGTCAAGAAGCCGCCGATACCAGGATATCAGAAGATGCCAAGAGTTGACATTACGTTTATCAAAGGATGCACGAAAACTACAACATTTGACTCTGGTTCTGCTTGCTTCAAAATAATATAGCTACCGAAGAACCAACCGCAGTACGATTCTGTAAACTTAGGCCAGATACCAGCTTGATGCTCTTGAGTCAATTGAGAAACGAACCGAGAGCAGCATCGGCAATGATAGGCTCGTCGAATCGAAGCTCCAAAGTCTTGAGCTTCGACGTCGAGTTGCTGGCCTGTCGGTTGTCTATAGATTACATTTTAGGGAATGTATTGCATAATTTAATTCTTCCGAGCCCGTTCCATCATCTTACCACAAGATGAACGGCGATGCGCTACCGGTACATGGTAGACATCCAACCCACGCACATTACGTTTTGGGAACACATTCATAGTGCGTACAATCTGGGAGTCCTTAAGTCAAGAGTGAAGAGGTTACTTCTAGGCAAGCGTGCTCCATCGTCGACCACATCATCGCTTATCATCAGGTGAGATAGTGGTCAAACGCGTGCCTATCAATAGTAAAAAAAAACTAAATACACTCAGCGGCACGGAATGTGGCCCAAGCGCGCTATATGGTTTATTATCAAAAATGAAACGCAAAACAGGGTTTTTTTTTGTTGTAAAATTTAAATGTTTATTCGAATCTTAAATGCGAATGATTAATTAACAAAAAGTGAGTTAACTCTATTAAAAATTTACAAAGTTACAAAAAAGACATTAAGCTCTAAGTTTAAAAAAAATGTTTTACAATTAAATTTACAAAATAAAGCTATGGTACTTAAAATTAATAGCGCGTATTTCCACCTCTGGCCCTGATGACCGCCTGCATGCGGTCAGGCATGCTGTGGATTATGTTTTTAATGTCCACATGGGGTATTTCTTCCCAGGCGGCCACCAAAGCGGTTTTTAATTGACTGATAGTCTCTGGAGGGTTGGGACTGGATCGGATGCGTCTTTTAAGCATATCCCAGACATGTTCTATGGGATTCATGTCTGGGCTTCGTGCCGGCCACTCCAATTTATTAATTCTCACCTCCGACAGGTAATCATCCACGCAACGTGCAGTGTGAGGTCGGGCATTATCTTGCATTAAGATGAAATCTTCGCTACCGATGAATCCCACGAATGGTAGAACGTGTTCTTGAAGGATCTCTTCAATGTAGCGCACTGCCGTTAGACGACCTGCAACTACTGCCAACTCTGTGCGTGCGTCTGAACAGATCCCTCCCCAAACCATAACTGATCCACCATGGAAACTGACGGTTTGCCTGGTAGTTATTGGCAGAAACCTCTCCCCATGCCTTCTCCATACACGTTCGCGGCCATCTGGAGCTCTTAGGGCCACTCTGCATTCGTCAGTCCACAGAACTTTACTCCACTGCTCGTGTGTCCAATTTGCGTGTTCGCGAGCGAACCGAAGTCGAGCTACACGATGGTGCCGGAGCAGTTCTGGACCTCGCGCTGGTCTTCGAGCACGCAGATCCCGTTCCTCCATTCTCCTTCTTATTGTCCGCTCACTTACGTTGACCCCTCTTGCCGTTTGTAGCCGCTGCCGTATTTCAACCGCAGTAAGGAACCGATTTCTCAAAATTGCGAGAGCGATAAATCGGTCATCTCGCGCTGATGTACACCTAATACCGCCACTTCCAGGTCTCCTCGTGTAAAGGCCGGTCTGGTCGTACCTTGTTAAGGCGTACCTGACAGTTGTACGTGGTACATTTAAAGTTTCAGCAATCTCTCGCTGCGTTCGCCCCTGACTCCGAAGCAACACAGCTTGAGCAACTTGAGCTGAAGTTAGAGGCATTATGTTCCAATTCTGGAAGCATAAATTACTACAGATTAATTAAAAAATAAAACAATAAAGATTAAAATGCACGATCATTAGAATATCGAGTTTTAACTCACCCGTGTCTTGTGCGTTGCAGTAACGAACTAACGTTAAGTGTCACAGAAATGAAACAAATTAACAAATTTAAGTGCTTACCCTCTTAAATTAACAAAAACAAACGTCCTGACAAACTGCCACTTGAAATTCTTATACGCGATATCAAAATCGCCTGTTATCGGTTTAAGAAGTTAATATGAAGTGAGATATCAATCAGTACAATCAAGATCGAATGACAGCTCACTGCTCACTTCATGCTCACTCTTACTCCATTAACGAGTAAGTTAATAGTGAGATATTGACAGAATAGGCCGGCTGATCTTCAGTAGAATCATTTTTCCGGAACTCGTTGAGCTCCATTAGCTCGGCGTTTTTCTGGTGTTCGTGGTTGAATATGTGACGGACTTATCCCAATTAAAATATATTCTCAGTATTTAAATTGATGTGGAATGCCGCCGAATGGGGCCGAGAAGTTCTGGAGTGGCGACCGCGTACTGGAAGATGCAACATTGGCGCGGCCTTCCACAAGATTTACCGATGACCTGGTGAAGGTCGCGGGTAGCCGATGATGGATGCGGGACACGCAGGACCGGTCGTTGTGGTGACGCTTTGGGAAGGCTTAATTAATGTACGGCAGTGGACTTCTTTCAACTGATACGATGATGAAATAAATGCATTTTTAAGCTGTTGTTCTGCAGCTGGCCAACGAAAACGAAATAATTTATTTCAAATTTTAGCAAGATCAGTCGGTTCGTTCTTTTTATACGACTTCAAAAAGGAGGACGTTCTCAATTCGATGGCATCTTTTTTATTATTTTTTATGTATGTTCTCCGATTAGGTACTCGAAAAGCCTGGTCCGATTTAGAAAATTCTTTATTAGTTTGAAAGGGTTGACTTCCCTCGACAAATAGAGGGAACTCTTCTAATTTTATTGGTTCACTTGAAGCGATAGAGTTTTGGAAGAGTATTTATCTCGTAGTGGTCCCATTTAATTTTGGTGAAGATTTGATAAAGAATTTTGGAAATATGAAACGAAATTCTTCACTAAATGATGTCACATGTCTGTTTATTGTTTACACCATAAATATACGTTCATAACATAACATCACGTCGGTATGCTGCGAAGGGGTACGCAGATGTGAATGTAAATTTAGTTGTGGGGGGGGGGGGTATCACCACACTAAAGTAAAAAACATGAAACTTTTTTACAAAAAATAATCAACTGACTTCCAAAATTATAAACACTTCAATATATAAAATAATTTTAATTTAAGGGAAGGTCGGTGTCAAAAAACAATAGGCAAAAAAAATCGTTGATCGAACATTTTTCATGGGATATTATACCTCCTTATCAATCCATCCTACCTTATATTTTTCATCATCAGCTCAGCAACATGAGATGTTGATTACCAGGCATATCTGAATTGCGTTAGAAAGTTTATGAAAAATATTGTGAGTATGTGCCTATAAAATTTTAGGGTTTCCCTCGATTTTTATGAGTTCCTATCATCAGATTCTGACTTGGTGAAAATGGGACCACCTCAAGAAAATAGACTTCCCAATAAAAAAATAATAATTCGGCGTATACCATATTTGGCGGAGAAACCGGTTTAATCGGTGAACATACTACTCTGTCAAGAAAGTACCGGGAAAAGATCAATAATACACAAAATGTCTGTTATTCATCCAAATTTATTTTATCACCTTCAAAGTATGCTCCTTTAGAAACGATACACTTGCGCCAACGAATAAACATTTTTTAAACGCTGCTTCCGGAATTGAGTTCAGTTCTCGCCGCGAATTCTCCTTTATGTCTTCTATCGATTGAAAACGGGTGCCACGAAGTGGTAATTTGAGTTTAGGAAAAAGAAAAAAGTCAGCAGGAGCCATATCTGGTGAATATGGTGGTTGCTGGATGGTATTTGTTGAGTGTTTGGTTAAAAATTCGTTCACAATGATAGCCTTGTGCGAAGGCGCATTGTCGTGGTGCAAAATCCAAGAATTTTCTTTCCACAAATCTGGCCTTTTTCGTCGAATTTGCTCTCTTAAACGCCGCATAACGCTCAAATAATATTCTTTATTTACCGTTAGATCTTCCGGTAAGAATTCAGAGTGCACAACACCGCGATAGTCAAAGAAAACAGTCAACATGACTTTGACTTTTGATCGACTTTGGCGTGGTTTTTTCGGTTTCGGTTCAGTTGGAAGGCGCCACTCCGAAGCTTGTTGACTAGTTTGCATGTCAAACTCGTAAACCCACGTCTCGTCACCAGTAACAATGCGTTTCATGAATGTTGGGTCCGAACTGACTCGTTCTAGCATGTCCTCAGCGACTTTCATGCGATTGAGTTTTTGGAGAAAATTCAGATCTTTTGGGACTAGCCGAGCAGCAACATGTTTCATACCCAAATGATTAGTTAAAATGGTACGGATCGACTCGTGAGATACAGAAAGTTCGGCGGCTATCTCTCTCAAAGTTGAATGGGGATTTTCAGTCACTATTTCCTTCACTTTTGCGATGTTAACTTCAGTTGCAGACGTTGACGGCCTACCAGAGCGAGGCAAATCTTCCATCACATCTCGACCGCTTTTGAACGCTTTGAACCACTCATAAGCACGAGTTTTTGATAAAATCGATTCACCGTAAGCCTTCTGTAACATTTTCAGTGACTCCGAACACGAAATTCCATTGGCGATGCAAAATTTAAGACAAACTCTTTGTTCGATATTTTTGTCCATTATGAAATTCGCAATACACACTATATATGATATTACTAAAACCAGCACTGTATTTAATATAAATAACAGATGCAACTCAAACTCCGCGCCAAAATGGAAAACAGTTGTGCCAATCTAACAACTACAAAAACACAAAAATTTGAATTTGGAACCATAGACAAATCATCCATTCCCGATACTTTTTTGACTGAATGTACATAAAAAAATACATACAGCCGACTATGAGGCGGTTGAAGAGGAGGTTTTTGAAGAAGTCGGTTAAAAAAATGATTGACTGATTGTTGTGTGGTTTCCCACCCACCCGCAGGGACGGTTCCCAAGCCACGTGGTATTAAACTTAAAGTACTAGGGCGCCATGAGTCAACTGGAGTCCGCTAGTATTGAACAGACACAACTTTACCCACACCCAAGCCACACCCATTCAAACTCACCCCGAGACTGAATGGGCGTGGACAGGTGCAACAGACGACCTTGACACAGACAAAGCAAGCTCCCTGCCAGAACTGAGTGACAGACAGGCATACAAACACACAAAACCTACCTACCATTATGGTTCCTTTTTTACTATTTCGGTTTTCATGCTGGTGGAGCAAAAAATACTCTTTTCGAATTAGTAAGTTGAACAAAAAAGCCAGCCAATTGCGAGTCAGACTCGCGTGCAAAGGGTTCCGAACCAATTTCATTTTTTAACTGTTATTTTAACACTAAAGACTCCTTATAGGTTTTCCTGTAATTTTAAGGTAAGTATAGAATTATTATATGCATTTTTATCAAAATTGTAGGCTGAGTAGTTTCGGAGATAAGCCCCCCCCCCCCCTTATCTCCGAAACTACTCAGCCTAAGGAGGAATGGTAATTTTTGGTCTAATTTCATGAATATCTTCAAAACCATTTATTTTAAAAATTATGAAAACCCTCACAGAGCGGCCCTTTTCATTTGATATGTCACACGACAAAGTTTGAAAAACTTTTTTTAATATTTTTTAGTTTGACACCCAAAAGTGACCCCCATACTAAAAAAATATTTGTTTACGTAAAACGTCCGTGTTTGGGCAACAGAAATCTATATGTATACCAAATGTATTTTTCCAGTTTTATGTATTTCAAAAGAATCGATGCAGTAGATTCGGAGAAAAATGGCGGTGACAGACGGACAGACAGACACCCGAGTGATCCTATAAGGGTTACGTTTTTTACGGACGTTCGAAATCCAGAGAGTAGTTTAAAAAAAAAATAATTGACTGCTTACATATCTCTTAGTACTTCCTAGCACCCTAGTACTGAATAGACAGATGAGTTGATACTAGGCATTCAGGAACGCGCGGTTTGACGTCATCATTACATATATCTGAAAAAATGACTTTTTCACACGTTCAAGGAAGTGTTCACACGATCGTGGGAATTCGACGGCTATGTCACGTTTATAAGAAACGGTTGGTACAAGGACATCAGAAAACGTCAGAGAATGCACGAAAACTTCAACTGACTTTTTTTTGCTAGAAAGAGAAGTCCTTTGTTTGTTGGTTTCTCTTTCTTCTTTGACTCTTTGTTTATTTTTCTTGCTCTCGTTCTTGTTTCGAATTTATCGATATTTTTGTGATGAATGCCATTCTGGTACTGTATCTATTTATTTCGGGCAGCATTATTGCCGTGCGTGGCAACTACCGTGCTAGCATTTATTTTATCTTTTTGACTGACAGATTTTGACAATTCAAAAGTGCCTGTAACTGGTTTGTTTGAAAGAATGGATTTTGTATTTTATTTTACCTATGAAAAAACGGAGGACGTTCTCAAGTCGATTCGTATATTTTTTTACGCGTATATTTATATATTACTTTTTCATATTCAACGAAGAGTCGACACAACCGTGGGAAATCAATGGTTGCGTCACGTTGCCAAGAAGCCGTCGGTACCAGGATAGCAGATGACGCCAAGAGTCAACATTACGTTAATCAAAGGATGCACGAAAACGTCGGAAACTACAACATTTGGGTTCTGGTGCTGGTTGTTTTCATATAATATAGCTACCGAAGAACCAACTACAGTGCGATTCTGTAAACTTAGGCCAGACACCAACTTCATGCCCTTGAGTACATTGAGAAACGAGCCAAGAGGATCATCGGCAATGATAGTCTGGTTGGAGGTCGAGTCGACGGCGGCGCTCCAAAGTCTTGAGCATCGACGCCAAGAAGTGATTCCATTCATAAGTGGTTTCATTTCAATTTGGAGTGCTGATGAAGAACTTCGGAGATACGCATCGGAACTCTCAATAAATGATAGCAAATGGAAATTGGTGAAATCGCATGTCTGCTTATTGTTTACATCAGTTCATAACATAACATCACGCCGGCGCCGGTACGCTGTGAATGTCAAATTAGTTGTGGGGTAGATATTACCACTCAAAAGTGCACTAAGTCCACCTACGTATCACTATTGTACATGAAGTTTAAATAAATAAATAAAACGTTTTACAACAAAAAAAAACAAGTGGTCTCACAAAGATAAAAATTAATTTTCAAGAGTCGGTGTCAAAAACGAAAACGCAACCAAAAAAACAGCAACTTCCGAAATAAAAGCTATTTTTAGATTACTACAATTTTTAACAATCAAATTGCATCAACGAAATTGTAATTATTAAAAAGTTGCTTATATTTCAAATATTAGAAACTCGCTTCTTGAAAACGTGACGCAACCATTGATTTCTCACGATCATGTCAGCATCAGCACTGTTGGAAATGCAAAAATCAATATTTCCAAAATGGCATAAGTAAGACCAAGACTATAAGACTTTTACAGAGTTAATGGTTTTCAAATTACGAGTTTTGAAAATCAACGTGATAACTTCTTGATAATCGATGAACACCGGCTGCACGCACGAAAATGTGTTACGTTCCCCGCACGTTCAATTGTTTTCTTATGACGTTATCACGTAAAATTGTCGTTTTACATTTTTTTTCTTTATAGTGCATATTTAATGAATGAATAAATGAACATAACCTATGGTAGGCGTCAGATAAACTTGAAATAAGTACATTGACCTTTCCATAATATTCCCTCGTACCTATATAATAATAATAATATTTTTTTATCCACAAGGCAGTTTTGTGGCGAACTGTTGGGCACTGGCGACCCCACGGACCTGATCTCCAGGGAGAATTCTTGTTCCTCATTTCCGGCTTGCCTTTATTGGCTGGCCGGGGTGAAAACTGACGAGGAACAGAGCTCCCACCTCTTTCTTGCCTTAGGTAATCGGCCGGTCTGAGTGGAGATTCGCAAGAGCAAACGTGCTCGGGAGAAGGATGTATAATCCAGTAAGGTGCTGGTAGGGATCTTGACCGTACTTCCGGGATTGTCCTGATAGCCGTGGTATACCTCTCCACTCCTCTAGCACCTCAGGATATGTTGCCCCCTTGGCGCTACGTTACTTTGTGCTAGCGACCCTTTTCGGGGGGCCCATTTATTGAGTGTGCAAGTCACCCTGCCATTTTAAAGCCGTTTTAATTGTCAATGGTCAGGCAGGGGCCAATAGTTCTTCCATAGTAAACGATTATTAGTCCACTAAACCAGCCAAACCCATAGCGTTTCATCTTTTGTTTACATATTCTCCAAACGGGGAATTGTCCTTGGGTATACTTTCACAGTGCATACAGGGATAATCGTCGGTTGGTGTCCCATTCCATTTGAAATGGTCTAAAGAGGCCTCTACGAGTTGGCTTCGGCCCCTCGTACGCCTACCAAAGGACCAGATCTCTAGGAAGAGGGACCCGAGAAAGTAAAAAACAATAATAATTTAATGTTCGGGTCACAATAAATTAAGAACCGTTTTTCACTGCTGCAAATGTAAAGGATTACATAACTGTAGATTCAATTCAGGACTGCCTTATGTCTTCATTTCCGGTTTTGAAATAAAAGAATGTCAATTAATGTTGGTGGGTCAATGACCGTTATAAGTATTGCACATTTGTCTTGCGCCTACCATAGCTACATTCCGACCTCTTTGTCTCAGGTGACTAGGTAGAAACCACAGAATGCCACCTGTTACATTCGAAGTATTATTTTTATTTACCCATCATACTATATATCACCATACAATTTTCTCGGACCGCATTTCGACATTAAACTGGACTAATCAATATATGTATACATATGTTTTCATTCATCAATATGTATTTATTACTAAGTATCTTATATTCCGTGCGCAAATGAAGACAAGGGATTCAAGAAACTACAGAATAAAGATTCGTACAAACACACCAGTTACGTCATTGTCATGCAAAATCACGTGACTGGCCGGTAACTGATGGAACACCACCAAATTAAAAATAAGTAGTAGATTTTTTGAAAACTTACGACACGGTAACCGAATGTGCTGAAGGCAAGGGATCTATCTGTCAATGAATACAGTTAGAGTGGCGAGAATTGTGTGGTGTTGAGACGGCTGTAACAGATAGATTGGATGTACCAGTTTAACTCTGGTAGGTGACCGAGTTAATCTTTCGGTAGATTATTGAGACCTGCGACATTATATCTCTTGAATGTGTATCGCAAGTTGTTATACCAATAGATGATTGTAACAAAAGGAGGAATGAGGAGCTCGTGGCTAGATAATAACAGCCGCATGGGTCGATCTTCAAGGTTAAGCAACGCTTGCCAAGGTTGGTCTATGGATGGGGTGACCCTTTTAACATACCGAGTTTCCTCCGTGACCCGGAAAGCACGTTAAGCCGTTGGTCCCAGCTATCATTTGTAGATCTGTGGCGGTCATTACGGATATTCAAAAGCCAGTAAATCTGACTCCAGTCTTGCCATGAAGTACCGTGTTACCCAGTTAATGGGTTGTGAAGGTCTGGTAGGCAGCCGCTTCTCGTTGCTTTATGTATTAACTTTATAGATGTTCTGTTTCTTTTTGTGTTTGTATTTTGCTGATAACTCACACACTGTTAATTAGTGATTCCAATATTTGTAAATGTGTAAGTATCATGTCACTTATTTAGAAAATTGATAAGTCTACCTCTGCATACCCTAGGTGCATGATCCTCTCCTCTGCCGCGGCAAATCGCAGCACGGCGGACGGAACTCCGGCAGGATTTCATGGCAGTATGGAGACAACGACTGTCGCAACCCAGTGCTGGTCACGCCACAATTGCGGCGATAAGTCCCCTCTTTGAAGAGTGGCTAGAGCGGCGCCACGGCGTCCTTACCTTCCGCTTGACGCAGGTACTCACCGGACACGGTTGTTTCGGGAGGTAGGTACCTTTTTCGAATACGGCGGGAGGATACACCCGGGTGTCAACACTGCGAGGATCGTCCGGAGCACACGGTGGAGCATACGGTGGAGGTCTGCCCTGCTTGGACGGAGCACCGCCGTGTCCTCGTCGAGGCGATCGGCGGCGGGGATCTCTCGCGTCCGGCCCTGGTTCAAGCCATGGTCCGGAGTGGCGAGATATGGAAAGCGGTCACCTCCTTCTGCGAAGCAGTAATGCTAACAAAGGAGGAAGCCGAACGCGTGATAGAGAGGGAAACCTCACGCCCCAGCCGCCGAAACAGAAGAAGACGCCCCGGGCGTCGGGAGTCGCAGGACGATTCTCGGCCACCGTAGGCGTGGGACTGCGGACGGCGAGCATTGGGTGGCTCGCCGTCTGATCAGAACCAGGCCTAGGTCGGCGGCGCGCTGCAATCCCAACGCGCCTCAAGGACATGTCAGCACAGAAGACGGGGCCCACTAGGGCCAGTGCCTGCTGGGGCTGCGGACTTCGTTCGAAAGAGGCACCGTACCCTGGAACGCAAAGGGCACTAGGAGAAACACGGATGGGTTTTAGTCAGTAAGAGTCTGACACTCCCTCCTGCTGTACCCAGAGCGGGAGAAGTCATTTGATGATTTCCCATCCTAAAAAAAAAGAAAAAAAAAAGGTGCATGATCCTCACATATTACAATTTTTTGTTTTATACTTACCAAATATTGTAAGAGATTTATTTGAAAAGAGTAACTATGGAGTTTCTTGTCCATTCTTCTCCATAAGAATCTACCTTTCCGAATGGACAGTAGTCATTTCAGAATTTTCATATATTTGAAATGTGAATGACGTTCAAAACTGCGGTTTAATGGCCTAATTGAAATAAACGTTTTGACTTTGATTCGTAAAAAACTGGTATTCAGCTAAATCCGGCTTGACTGGAAGCCGACCCCAATATAGTTGGGAAAAGGCAAGGCACATGATGATGATTGTAACAAATGAAAATTATGGTCAAATGAAGTTATATCATTCGTTGTTATAATAAATAGTTGTATCTACGTAACTTAACACACCCTGTAAAAATATCGTGTAAGTTTAAAGTAAAACTTGCGATTGAACCCCTGACCACTCCTCCAGCTTAACTGGAGTTAAGCTCCAGTACTGCTTGATATCCTAGTACCCCAGGCACTTGCTTACAACAGCAGAATTAAATCAAGAGCAACCAAGAAGCCAGGATTATTGTTCTGTTTAATTTGCTTCCGTACGTATTTTTAAGGTTTCTTTTTTTTATTTATTACAGAACCTAAAGCGTCAACGAGAACTGACGGCGCAACACTGGGGTGCTTCTAGGTCATCCAGCTGTGTTATTGGTTGCTGCGGTAACCCATCCCACACCCTGTTGTCAAATGAATTTGCTACTGCGGGGCAACTGGCGTAGTGTTTATATGTACAGCCGAACATAGAACCTCCAACTGTTTGAAGAAGTCTGTTAAAAATGAAAGTGGTTTTAATATTAAGATTCTACTATAGTGGCTTTTATAGACACCCGCAGGGACAGCTACCAAGCCACGTGGTATTAAACATCAAGTACTAGGGTGCCATGAGTCAACTGGAGTCCGCTAGTATTGAACAGACACAAATTTACCCACACCCACCCATTCAAACTCACCCCGAGACTGAATGGGCGTGGACAGGTGCAACAGACGACCTTGACACAGACAAAGCAAGCCCCAGCATTGATTGACAGACAGGCATACACACACAATAACTACCTACCATTATGATTCCTTTTTTACTATTTCAGTTTTCATGCTGGTGGAGCATGAAAACTGAAATAGTACCCTGTTGGCAAGAAAACTCTATTTGAATTAGTAGTCAAAATTTTAGGCGTAGTAGTTTCGGAGATAAGGGGGGGGGAGGGAGGGAGAATGGTCATTTTTTTCAATTTCTTGACTATCTTCAAAACCATTTATTCTAAAATATGAAAAAAATATAAATAAAACACTCACTGTGAGCCCTTTCACACGATAAAGTTTGAATTTTTTTTTAATATTATTTTTTTTTTTTTACGTAAATCGTCCGTGTTTGGGTCACAGAAATCCATATATATAACAAAGTTCGAACTGAATCGGTCCAGTAGATTCAGAGAAAACCGGCTGTGACAGACGGACGGACAGACAGACACCCGAGTGATCCTATAAGGGTTCCGTTTTTTACGGATGTTCGGAACCCTAAAAACGAGAGAGTACAGTTTTTCAAAACTTAGACTGCTAAAATATCTCTTAGAACTTTCTAGCACCCTAGTACTAAACGGACAGATGATACTAGGCATTCAGGAACTCGCGGTTTGACGTCATCGATACTTCTTAGACTTCTTCGACGATACCTGCGGGTCTAAAAGGGCCACTTTAACAGAATCTCAGCACATCACGCTACCCGTCACTGTCAAATGTTCCCAATCAACCTTGAACCTAATGCGTTAGCGATACGAGAAAAATGCAACGTGACAGATTGATGTGTGATTAATATTATGATTCTAATATGATCTTGTGATTTTTCGAAAAATAGTTTCAGATTTGGTTTTCCACGCTCAGTTGAACAATAATTCACAATAAAAAAGGGGCTGCCGCACTTTGTTTCAGTGAAGACAAAAATGGATAGGAAGTTCTTGACAGTCGGAAAGCCAGAAGTCTGACGACCAGACTAAACAAGGAATATACAACCGAACAACTGGATTGGTTGTGAAGATCAGGCAGGCAATCGGTTCAAGTAAAATACTGACGATTTACTTCTATTCAGAGTGGAAGACGAAATCAACATAGTACATGTAAACGGATGATAAATGTTATTTATTTGTAAGTAGGTTAAACATAATACTTTTTACACGAAATTCTTTTTGGTAATTTTTAACGGGCGACATCACAAATGATAGAGAGCTTTTAAAAGGCTTGAGTTTTTTGACAAAACAATATATTTTTAAATTGTGTTGGGCTGTTTTCGGTTTTAATCAAATAGACACAAAAAATAGCATGCCTCCTAATTCTTGATGAATTTAATATTTTTTTGCAAAAATCGCCTATTTTTAGAGCAAGTTTTTGAAATGAAATGTCAGTGCCTCTATGCAATTAGCAACCCACCTCTGAATATTCCGCACTCTACCAACTCCAATCGATTCCTGGTGTCTTAGTACTCGATATTTTAAAACATTTGGCCTTATGCAAGCTTTGTAGTTGAACTTTTTGGTCGAATTATTTTTAACTAACTCAGACTCCTAATGCATGATGCATCGCATTCCAACAATATATTTTTGGGACTTTTATAAAAGTTAAGTGGAGAATAAGTTGCAAAAACCTTAGTACAAAAAAAACAATCGACTTCCAAAAAGTATAAAATAACTTTATTTTCGGAAGTCGGTGTTTTGGTTCTTTTCGTTTTTTGAAACCGACTTCCGAAACTAAGTTATTTTATACTTTGTAGTGTTTTGTTTTTGGAAGTCAGTTGTTTTTGTTGTAAAAAAGTTATTTTTAACACTTCTTAGTTATACCTGCGTACCCAGTATTCACAGCGTACCTACTGGCGTGAGTGATGTTATATTATGAACTGGTCTTGTAAACAATAAACAGCCAGATTTCAGCAATCTCGAACCAATTGCTATAATTTACTGAGGAGTTTCGTTGCCTACCTCCGAAGACCTTCATCAGATCTTATTAATTACTTAGTATTAAATTAATGTATTTTGTACTTTTGCATGCCTTCTGGTAAAATATGGCTGTTGTCCAAGAGTCAACATTACGTTTATCAAAGGATTCACAAAAACTGCAATATTTGACTCTGGTTCTGCTTGCTTCAAAATAATATAGCTTTCGAAGTACCAACTGCAGTGCGATTCTGTAAACTTAGGCCAGACACCAGCTTCATGCTCTTAGGTAAATTGAGAAACGAGCCAAGAGGATCATCGGCAATGATAGGCTGGTTGGAGGTCGAGTCGACGGCTACGCTCCAAAGTCTTGAGCATCGACGTCGAGTTGTTAGCCTGTCGGTTTTCTACCAGTTGCATTTTGGAGAATGTGCGACGGAATTGCATAATTTAATTCTGCTAGGCTCGTTCCATCATCGGACTACAAGACAAACGGCGATGCGCCACCGGTACATGGTAGACATTCCACCCTCACGCACATATATAGCACAACAATAGCACAGATCAAAATAGAGCATTTGTCGCACAAAAAAAATGCATTCGAGCAATTTACGGGCTTCAGTCCGACGATTCTTGTCGGCCGGTAGTTCAAAAACTTGGTTTGTTGCCGCTACCGTCTCTTTATATATATGAGATATGTACCTATGTTTGTGTGGAAGCATAAATAATTATTTACGAAAGCAGACGATGTACATCCTCGAAACCGGCGCGACCCTCACAGGCTCGTACTGGATGTCATGCCAAGGCTGACTAAACATAATAAAAGCTGTTTGTATATGTGTAGAGATATTTAATAAGATACCGAGCGACATAAAAATTCTAAATACCACAATATTTAAAAGTAAATTGTAGGATTGGTAATCTACTAATAGTTTTTATAGTATAAAAGAGTTTTTTAACAAAAAATTTAATGACTAATTGCAAGTACGAAAAATTTGCACGCTTATGATGTTAAGCAAAAACATGCATGCTCTGTATTTTAATTTTTGTACCACCTTTTTATGCAAATACATTTTATTCTATTCTATTCTATTCTATTCTATTCTATTTTCAGACATTTCGTTGGCGAATAAAAACAAATATCTTGACGACACAACCACGAACACAATACTACGCCGCTATAGTGCCACGCGATCTGCCCGCTGGTTTCAAAAACGGGTCAACGTTGCCCGCCTCGCTCCCGCGCCGCCGCCGCCGCCCCGCTGCCCACAAAACCCGAGGCAGAGCCCTAAGGGATAACATAAGATAAGATATTTATTTTGCAAATATGGGTACAAAACACGGTTATATATAAATATAATTAGCAACAGCCATATTTTACCAGAAGGCATGCAAAAGCACAACATATGTACATTAATATAATACTAAGTAAATAATAATAAAGATAACAATGTCGATATAAAAAATAATTAATACAATTACAATTTCATTATAATATAATTAAAAAAAAAATAAGTGTCCCATTTTTCTGATTTCTACTCAAAATAAAAGATCAAACCAACAATTAACTAACAAACTATTTACACTTAAAATAGAAAATAAAACTCCTAACTACGAGTATAATATCGCGTCAAAAAATTCGTCCGCATCGCAAAAGTAATCATCCTTTTTCCGTTTTCTGTTCGGAACCCTAAAAAGAACGAACCGATTGATCTTGCCAATAGTCGAGGCTACAACAAAAAGACGATTTAGTTTACTAAATGTATGTTGTTGTATTGTGTGTTGTCCGCTGTCAACTGCAGAATAACTTGAAAATGAAACACATATACACACATACATATTTCTGAAAGACTGACTTTTTCACACGTTCAAGGAAGTGTTCACACGACCGTGGGAATTCGCAACTATGTCACGCTTCTAAGAAACGGTTGGTACAAGGACATCAGAAAACGTCAGAGAATGCACGAAAACTTCAACAGACTTTTTTTTTGCTAGAAAGAGAAGTCCTTTGTTTGTTGGATTCTCTTTCTTCTTATTTGTTTCTTTTTCTTGCTCTCGTTCTTGTTTCGTATTTATCGATATTTTTGTCATGAATGCCATTCACTGGTACTGTATCTATTTATTTCGGGCAGCATTAACTGCCGTGCGTGGCAACTACCGTGCTAGAATTTATTTTATCTATTTGACTGACAGATTTTGACAATTCAAAAGTGCCAGTAACTGGTTTGTTTGAAAGAAAAGATTTTGTATTTTGTTTAACCGACGAAAAAACATGGTTGTATTTGTAAGAGGTTCTCAAGTCGACGCGTATATCTTTTAAGCGTATTTATTTATATTACTTTTTCATATTCAACAAAGCCGACACAACCGTGGGAAATTAATGGTTGCGTCACGTTGTCAAGAAGCCGTCGATACCAGGATATCAGAAGATGCCAAGAGTTAACATTACGTTTATCAAAGGATGCACGAAAACTACGACATTTGACTCTGGTTCTGCTAGCTTCAAAATATTGTAGCTACCGAAGAACCAACTGCAGTACGATTTTGTAAACTTAGGCCAAATACCAGCTTGATGCTCTTGAGTCAATTGAGAAACGGACCAAGAGCAGCATCGGCAATGATAGGCTCGTCGAGTCGAACGAAGCTCCAAAGTTTTGAGCTTCGACGCCGAGTTGCTGGCCTGTCGGTTTTCTATAGATTAAATTTTGGGGAATGTGCGACGGTATTGCATAATTTAATTCTTCCGAGCCCGTTCCATTATCTTACCACAAGATGAACGGCGATGCGCCACCGGTAGGTACATGGTAGATATCCCACCCACGCACATTACGTTTTGGGAACATATTCATAGTGAGTACAACCTGGGAGTCTTTAAGTCAAGAGTGAAGAGGTTACTTCTAGGCAAGCGTGCTCCATCTTCGACCGACATCATCGCTTACCATCAGGTGAGATAGTGGTCAAACGCTTGCCTATCAATAGTAAAAAAAAAAACAAGCTAGGTGAAGATAATATGAAGTCAATCAAGATGGAATGACAGCTAACTGCTCACTTCATGCTCACTCTTACTCCATTTACGAGTAAGTTAATAGTGAGATATTGACAGAATAGGCCAGCTGATCTTCAGTAGAATCATTAGGCTTCATTAGCTCGGCGTTTTTCTGGTGTTCGTGGTTGAATGTGTGACGGACTCAATTTGTTCCAATTAAAATATATTCTCAGTAAGTACTTAAATTGATGTGAAATAAATCCGCCGAATGGGGCCGAGAAGTTCTGGAGTGGCGACCGCGTACTGGAAGATGCAACGTTGGCGCGGCCTCCCACAAGCTTTATCGATGACCTGGTGAAGGTCGCGGGTAGCCGATGGATGCGGGACGCGCAGGACCGGTCGTTGTGGTGACGCTTTGGGAAGGCCTAATGTACGGCAGTGAATATCTTTCGACTGATACGATGATGTTGATGATGAACTTGACTTCAAAAAGAGGAAGTTCTCAATTCGTTGGCATCTTTTTTTTATGTATGTTCTCCGATTACTCGAAAAAGCCTGGTCCAATTTAGAAAATTCTTTATTAGTTTGAAAGGGTTTACTTTCCTCGACAAATAGAGGGAACTCTTCTAATTTTATTGGTTCTCTTGAAGCGATGGTGTTTTTGGAAGAGTTTTTTTTCTCGTAGTGGTCCCATTTGAATTTTGGTGAAGACCTGATGAAGAATTTTGGAGATATGAAACGAAATTCTTCACTAAATGATAATCACATGTCTGTTTATTGTTTACACCATAAATAAACGTTCATAACATAACATCATGCCGGTACGCTGCGAAGGGGTACGCAGATGTGAATGTAAAAATGAAAAACATGAAACTTTTTTGCAAAAAATTTCAACTGAGTAATTTGGAAATTATAAACACTACTTACAATATACAAAATAACTTTAATTTCAGGAAATTTCGGTGTCAAAAAACAATTGGCAAAAAATATCGTTGAACGAACATTTTTCATCGGGTTCTCATCATCAGATCCTATACCTTATATTTTCCATCATCAGCTCAGCAACATGAGGTGATGATTACCAGGCATAGGCGGAGAAATCGGTTTAATCGGTGAACATACATAAAAATAAAAATACATACAGCCGAACATAGAACCTCCTCCTTTTTGAAGAAGTCGGCTAAAAAAAATGATTGTTGCGTGGTTTTAATATTATGATTCTAGTGGCCTTTTAAGACCCACCCGCAGGGACGGCTCCCAAGCCACGTGGTATTAAACATAAAGTACTAGGGCGCCATGAGTCAACTGGAGTCCGCCAGTATTGAACAGACACAACTTTACCCACACCCATTAAAACTCTCCCAGAGTCTGAAAGGGCGTGGATAGGTGCAACAGACGACCTTGACACAGACAAAGCAAGCTCCCTGCCAGAACTGAGTGACAGACAGGCATACAAACACACTAAACCTACCTACCATTATGGTTCCTTTTTTACCATTTCGGTTTTCATGCTGTTGGAGGGAAACAAAAGAAAAACTCTTTTCGAAAAAGTAAGTTTAACAAAAAAACCAGCCAAGTGCGAGTCGGACTCGTTTGCAAAGGGTTCCGAACCAATTTCATTTTTTTAACATGTTATTTTAACACTACAGACTTCTTATAGGTTTTCCTGTAATTTTTAGGTAAGTATAGAACATCTGCATTTTTTTTAATATTAGTCTGAGTAGTTTCGGAGATAAGGGGGGAGGAATGGTCATTTTGGTCTAATTTCATGAATATCTTCAAAACCACTTATTTTAAAACAATGAAAAAATAAAATTAAAACCCTCAAAAAGGGCTTTCACTTGATATGTCACGATAACGTTTGCAATTTTTTTTTATCTTTTTTAGTTTGACTCCAAAAGTGACCCCCATACTAAAAAAATATTTGTTTACGTAAAACGTCCGTGCTTGGGTAACAGAAATCCATATGTATACCAAATGTATTTAAATAAAAAAAAGTCTTATATTTCCTTCTTAAATACAAAATAGTTAGGTAAGTAATTAAGTAAAAGTTAACATTTTTGTTTAGCAGGAACCCCTTAAATAGGTGAAGGCCTCCTCCAAATCTTTCCAATTGGTTCTGTCTTGGGCTACTTTTAGCCATTTTGGGCCAGCAATAGTTTGTATATGATCCTCCCATCTTGATATTGGGCGACCCTTTTTTCTTTTCCCTTGTGGCCCTTTCCATGAAGTTATTCCTGCAGTCCATCTCTGGTCCTGAAGTCCAGCCCATTTCCATTTTAGACTTTTGGCATATTCAAGAGCATTTATCGCTTTTGTAGTTTCTCTTATTTTTGTATGTCATTTTTTTTGGATTTTCCTAATATTTAGCAAACTTCGCTCCATTCCCCGTTGGCAGGTTTTTACTTGGTTAACGACCTTTGATGTAAACTTCCAAGTTTGGCAGCCATAGGTCAAGCACGGTAGAATGCAGGAGTTCAATACCTTAGTTTTTAAATTAGTTGGCAGACAGGGAGACCCTTTGTCACCAAAAATTTTCATAGCCATACTGGAGTCAATATTTAGGCAGTTGGATTGGAAGCACTATGGCATCAATATTGAAGATAAATATCTAACTCATCTCCGCTTCGCAGACGACTTAGTAGTGCTAGGATAATCAAGCTTACAGCTTTAATACATGGTTGAGTCTCTACACAGAGCCAGCATACAAGCAGGCTTGGAAATGAATACAACAAAAACCATGGTAATGACAAATAGTGCCAGAAATAAAATAACAGTTGGAAACGAACTTTTGAAATATACAGACCAATATATATAGGAAAACAGATCAGCTTTGACAGAAAATAACAATGAGATGGAGATTGGAAGAAGAATCCAACACTCATGGAACAAACACTGGATGTTGCGTGAAACCAAATGTATTTATCCAATTTTCAATCTATATTATGTATTTCAACAGAATCGATGCAATAGATTCGGAGAAAACTGGCGGTGACAGACGGACAGACAGACAGACAGATGGACAGACAGACACCCGAGTGATCCTATAAGGGTTCCGTTTTTTACGGATGTTCGGAAACCTAAAAAACGAGAGAGTTGTTTTTCAAAAATTTATTGACTACTTAGTTATGCGTAGCCAACCCTTAACAAGAACTGTATTGGTAAACTAACACGACACCATGCCACCCATCAGTTCCAGATAGTCTTAAATATCTATAATAAATTCCTAAGTAATGGCTACCAAAACAATTAGAATAAGATCTGGTATGCAAGTAGTCTCCAGTTGCTGGCCCACTGTGAGGTCCAGCCACAGACACACACATGTAAACCTTCCACTAGCATATAAGCCCATGTAACTTAGACTAAGGCGTTCTTATTATTATAAAGCTCATGCTGAGCATACGTGTTTTTAATTAAATAAATATATTTTTTTAATAAGTCTTGCGCGTTCATATTTGACTGGCGCAGCCGGGTCGGATTAGTAAAGTCGCGAACAGTGATCGTTGATGGACACATAAATCGGTCGCAACGTTACCTAAACGCATAAACTTCTATTCCGTAAAGAACCTATACAAACAAATTCGTCAAAAGAACGTCGCGTGTGCAGCCCATCAGCAGCAGCAGCCATCGACAACAACAGCAGCCCAGCGGCAACAGCAGCAGCAGTACTAAGAGAACCGGCATGGGATCGAGCAGTCTGTGAGTAGACCCTTTTTCGCACTGTTCCTTTCCTTGTCTTAATCCTAAGTAACGTTTAATTGGACTAGACATCGCCATTTAACGTTTGGACAAAAATCGCCAAATTTTTAGTTTTTGGTAATTGGGACTCACATTGCCATTTTACCTCGTTTGTGTTAATGACTCGAACATTAATCATTGTACACATTTTAGCGTAACAACGTTGTTTGGGCCAGAATCGCCAGCTACGTAACATTCTTTTTCTTACATTTTAAATTAAATTATGAATAATGAATATTCAACTTATCCCTAAGGAAATCCAAAGCATCATCCCAAGATTCGATGGGGATGATAAGTTATTGAATCTTTTCGTCTCTAAATGCGAATATGTAATCAGAAGTTTTAGAGGGGAGAACAACCCAGCACAACAGACCTACCTATTTCATTGCATTACAAGTAGGCTAGTTGGTAAAGCTGCCGTTTTAATTAGCGAACGTGAAAACGTCACTACTTGGGAAGCCCTAAAAGAACTTTTTGTCCAACACTTCGGAGACCCGAGATCCGAAGCCTGCCTTAGTATAGAATTAGAAAACCTAAAGATAAAACAAGGAGAGTCATATATAGATTTTTGTCACCGTATTCAAAATGTTAGAAGCTCACTTATATCTAAAGTAAACCTTCTCACAGATGAAGGAATTAAAGCAGCAAAATATATTATATATAACAATACTGCCCTAAACGTTTTCCTATACAACTTACCGGAGGACATGATTAAGTTTGTAAGACTAAACAAATGTATAACACTAGAGTCCGCATTAAGCATAGTAACCGAGGAAGTTAATTTCCAAACTAGATACAACGCCAGAAACAAGGTTAAAACAATCCCTAGTAGTAATACGAGTATTAACCAATCAAACAATACCAAAGCAAGCCTTACAACTCCAAATCAATATAAATTTGGTATTCCGGCAAATAACAATCAAGGTTTTAGACAAGTGTATGGTTTTAAACCTAATTTTATTTCAAACCCCAATAATAACAATCAAAAAATAAATCAACCCCAAGGATTTAAACCAGGCACTGGTAATAATCAACCAAAAGCAATAACTCATCAACCACAACAGATTCCGCGAACATTAAATAACTACAAACAATCAGGCTTCTTTAAAGCCAACCCAAATCAACAATTCCGATTTGGCATAATTAATCAACAACCTAGACAAAACACTGACGTATCGATGAGAACAGTTCGTAATAATATGATCGAAGAACCACTTGAACTTGACCCTGACTCTAATTGCGAGCAGATATTCTTGTTAGACGACGAGAACCTTGTAGTGCTAGTAGACGAAAATAATCTGCAAAGTGAAAATGAGCCTGCAAATTTTCAAATAGAAGCCTCAACGGCAGACCAAATAGATCAGAAACCGAAGTAATTAACTTAAATTATAGTGGTCTTAGACTACCGCACATTTATTTACCGGAAATGGAAGCCATTTTTCTTATAGACACAGGTAGTACAAGATCTTTTATTAACGCCGAACTAGCTGACCAATACTTTAAATATTGCAAAAGCGAAGAACCATTTGAGGTTATTAGTACACATGGACGTAGCAAGCACAGTGAAGTCGCGTATATACCCTTAACAGACACCTTTAACACAGATATTCATCATAAGTTTTACATATATAACGTTGATAAAGCATATAACGGCCTTATAGGATCAGATCTACTAAAAGAACTAGAAGCTACTATAGACATGAAAAATCAAGTCTTAAAGACCAGCACTACGGAAATTCCTATTTTATACAACCCATCTTATCAGATAGTACTATCCCCTAGATCGGAAACGCGTGTTAGAGTCCCAACAATGTTAGAAAATGGAAATGCAATTTTAAATCATATCGAATTCTGCCCAGGAGTTCGTATGCCTGACGCTTTAGTTAACTGCGTAGACTCTTTAGCTCAGACTGTCATACAAAACACTACTGACACCGAGATGACTATAACATTCACAAAACCTTTTAAAGTTCATAATATAGAACAGGACCTAACAGATGATTGTCTAATTCATAATTTAAATCACAATAGTCTTGATTTAGAAAAATTATTAAATGAAAATTTAAACAAGTTACGTCTTGATCATCTAAACAAAGAAGAAAAGTCATTAATAATTAATTTATGCACCGAGTATAAAGACATCTTTCATTGTGAACATGTACCTTTATCTTTTACCAACCAGGTTAAACATAAGATCCGTACAAAGAACGAAGACCCTATTTACATACGCCCATATAGACACCCTTTTAGTCAAAATGAGGAAATACAGAAACAGGTGGACAAGCTTTTAGAAAATAGAGTTATTAAAGAATCACACTCACCTTGGAGTGCCCCTGTACACCTAGTTCCTAAGAAAATGGACGCCTCAGGTGAACAGAAGTTTCGGATGGTTATAGACTATAGACGACTTAACGAAATAACAATAGATGACAAATACCCACTACCAAACATCACGGACCTATTTGATAGACTAGGAAAAGCATCTTATTTCACTACGATAGACCTAGCTAGTGGTTATCATCAATTAGAGGTAGAAAAAGAAGATCAACCGAAAACTGCATTCACAACACAGTCAGGACATTACGAATTCGCTCGTATGCCCTTTGGTTTAAAGACAGCCCCAGCTACTTTCCAACGAGCCATGGATAATGTACTCCGTGGACTCCAAGGCATACATTGTCTTGTTTACTTAGACGATATTATTGTATATTCAACCAGCCTTCAGGAACACATAGATAAACTTAAAAAAAATATTCGATAGGCTTAGAGAAACGAACCTCAAAGTAACCCTTGACAAATGTGAATTCCTTAAGAAAGAAGTGTTATATTTAGGACACACAATAACAAAAGACGGTCTTAAACCAAATAATGACAAAATTAAAGCTGTGTTAAAATTCCCTTTGCCCAAAACACCAACAGAAATCAAAAGTTTCCTAGGTTTAGTAGGATATTATCGTAAATTCATTAAAGATTTTTCTAAAATAACGCAACCCATGACAAACTGTCTTAAAAAGAAAAACAAAGTCACCATAACTCAAGAGTTTGTAAACGCATTTGAAAAGTGCAAAGAGTTACTTACTAATGCACCCTTATTACAGTTCCCAGATTTTGAGAAACCCTTTCTTTTAACAACGGACGCATCTAACTTTGCGATAGGAGCAGTCCTATCTCAAGGGCCAATTGGTAGCGATAAACCAATAGCTTTTGCGAGTAGAACTCTTAACGATGCTGAAACACGTTACAGTGCTATAGAAAAAGAACTATTAGCAGTTGTTTGGGCATGCAAACATTTCAGACCTTATTTATACGGTAAAAAGTTTACGATAATAAGTGACCATAGACCATTAGTATGGTTAAATTCTATTAAGGAACCAGGAAATAGACTCACAAGATGGAGACTTAGACTCTCTGAATATGATTATGAGATTAAATACAAACCCGGTAAACTAAACAGTAACGCAGATGCATTGTCCAGAATCAAAATAAATGCTCTAGACAATGTCTCAATGCTAGTCAATATGGATAACTCCAAAACCGTTGTCATTTCGTCTGACGAAGAAGACAATATTACTATTTCATCCAGTACTTCAAAAAACAGACCTAAGTCACCCTATTCAGTACCGTCAATAGGAAGCGAAACGGTCACAGCTTCTGAAAGAGCAGACTCTTCTTTGGTGACTATCCATTCGGAAGACAATACAGACTCATCCGATATCCCAATATTAAAGGAGGCCATAGATACGAAACCCAATCAGATTCTCGTATTCACTTGGCATAAAAACGAGTGCAGCGTTAAAAACCTATCTAGAGACAAACAAAAGATATTTGAAGTACACATACCAAGAGATAGCCCAGAATTAATAAAAGAATTTCTAAAGGAATATATTCGTCCTAAAATAAAATATTACATCTACTTTGAAGATGAACGCCATCGTAAAGAATTCTCAAATATAATAACAACCTTGTTTAAAAAGGATGCAATAAGCATTTATGAATGCACCGAGAGAGTCATTTATGTCGAAGACGAAAACGAACAGCGGGAAATAGTCCTAAAATACCATGTTGGAAAAACATGCCATCGTGGCATCAGAGAAACCGTAGCCCATCTAAAAAGGACTTACTACTGGAATAATTTAGAACATACTGTAGCCTGTATAATTAACTCATGCGAAGTTTGTAAACAAATGAAATACGATAGAAAGCCAATAAAACCCGAACTACAACTAACCCAAACTCAAACAAAACCATTTCAAGAAATATTCATAGACATATTTTCGATAGAAGGAACCTACTTCCTTACAATCATAGACGCTTTCAGCAAACTAGGTCAAGCATATGAAATATCCAGCAGATCTACACCCGAAGTTATAAGAGCACTAATAAAGTATTTCGCCACATACGGTGTACCATCAAAGATCAGTTCAGATCCAGGTTCAGAATTTAATAACAACCTATTAAAAGAAATGTTAACATTCTATAAGATAGACTTACACATAGGTACGCCTCATAATCCAAACTCTATGGGACTGGTAGAAAGATTCCATTCCACCATTATCGAAATCTACCGACTTGCAAAGTATGAAAGAAAGATAACCGACGCCGCATCTGTCATGACGTATGCTATAATGTCATACAATCAATCTATTCATTCAGCTACTGGATTAACACCATTTGAAGTAGTCTTTGGACATACTGACGCTTCAAGTACTTTTGCAGTAGATTTTAATAAAAACTACACCCAACAATTAGTAAAAGACCATTTTAAACGTACTAAATATCTATACAATTATTTAACTAATAAAATGATACAGTCCAAAGAGAAGGTCAAAGAAAAACGTGGTGGTGAAAGACAATTTGATATTAAAGAAGGAGATCGGATTTATATGAAAGGAGTTAATACCAGACGTAGTAAAGATAAGCCCAGATACCAAAAAGCGATAGTTATAGATAAAGTCAAGAGAAATACGGTAGCCGTCCAAAATGAAGCCCGTAAAATTAAAAAAATACCCGTTAAAGACATTAAACGCCCTTCACAGGTTCGCCCTGGTGGTGACGATGCAAGCAACCCTCAGCCTGGGCCTTCAACTTCAAAGGATTGAAGACAATCCGGGAATTCTTCCCGTTAAAGAAGGTCAAGCGTCACTAAGCCTTTATAATTGGCATATAGTTAAGAGACTAGACTTAAATTTAGTTCATAGGAATTTAGAATATAACATAGAAAAGTATAACGATATTTCCAACTATTTAAAAGATAAGTTAAGTATATACGTTTTAGATGGTAGTCTTGTTGATGCAGAGTTGCAAGCCCAATATATAATGAACATAACTATAGAACGATATAACCAGTTAATCCCAAACATAAGAATAAAAAGGGGACTAATCAATCCTGTCGGATCTATAATTAAAGCTATTACGGGAAACTTAGACAACGATGATGCACTTAGATATGATAAATGGATAAACAGCATACAATTGCAGCAAGATGCAGTCGTAAATAAAGTTACTTTAGTTTCCGAAATAGTTGACACATTTGTTAATATCACTAACTCAACTAGAAACAACTTCATAATACTTGAGAAAACTATTAAGGAAATAGAAGAAATTTTAAATCAAACTGAATTCCAAAGGAGTAAGAACCTTGTCTTAAATACTTATAACATGTTAATTCATAATTTCCAAATATTATTAATTCGCTTAGACGAAGTGGAAACTGCATTAGCATTTAGCAGAATTAATGTATTACATCAGTCTATATTAGATACCACTGAACTTATTAATATTCTACAAGACATAGAGAAAATAGATAAGTTAGTCTTTCCTGTTAGTAATGAAAACTTAGTAAATATAGAACATTGCATTGACATCAAAACTTATGTAAAAGGCAAACAAATAACTTTTATTATGTCAGTACCAACGGTCCAATTAGATGTCTATAATTATTACACGCTACATCCTTTTCCTATGTACAATCCCCATCTTGGTTTATCTTTCCTAATTACCCCTAAACATCCCCATATCCTTGCAAAAGGGTCGAAAATAGTATCACTCTCCCAGCCTTGCAGAGAAATAGACGAAGGAAAGTTCCTTTGTTACGAGAACAACGTGTCTTCAGACGAAGAAAATAACTGCATCAAGGATTTGATGACATTCTCTGCGAAGATAACATCGTGCCTGCCTCTTCCAGTCAACGCATCTGATGTTAAAATTAAACTCATACATCAGGACTCTTGGATCATTTTCACAGGACATCCTACATTCCTGATAGAAAACTGTGACGACGACAAGAGCCAACATGACATCATGGGCACCTACATCTTAACCCTTAACAACGCCTGCGAGGTTAAAGTCGGGACAACTACATTAAGAAAGCGCCGTCTTCAAACAGGAGAAGTTGTCTTTCGCAGCTCACCGTCAATACATCTACCCAGTATTACAACACCAAAAGACACCACGCTACGCAAAACGATCAATCTAGACGAGATTGATTTGGAAAATCTACAGTTCCTGTCGCACGCATTGAAAATTACAAGTAACAGTGAAGTGAAAGACAGTGAAAGTCATTTTGTGGATGTGCACAGTGTTAGCATAGGAACTGTCTTAATTTATGTTATTTTATTCTTCGTACTAATTTTAGTTATACTGTACCGCTATAGAAGCATACTATTGCGTAGGTTTAATCAAAATCATCAACCTCGTAATGTTACTTCGGATGATGATTTTGCTCTTACGGAGGGAGGAGTTATGCGTAGCCAACCCTTAACAAGAACTGTATTGGTAAACTAACACGACACCATGCCACCCATCAGTTCCAGATAGTCTTAAATATCTATAATAAATTCCTAAGTAATGGCTACCAAAACAATTAGAATAAGATCTGGTATGCAAGTAGTCTCCAGTTGCTGGCCCACTGTGAGGTCCAGCCACAGACACACACATGTAAACCTTCCACTAGCATATAAGCCCATGTAACTTAGACTAAGGCGTTCTTATTATTATAAAGCTCATGGTGAGCATACGTGTTTTTAATTAAATAAATATATTTTTTTAATAAGTCTTGCGCGTTCATATTTGACTACTTACATATCTCTTAGTACTTCCTAGCACCCTAGTACTGAATGGACAGATGAGTTGATACTAGGGCATTCAGGAACGCGCGGTTTGACGTCATCGATACAGTGACGTCATCGACGATACAAGGTCACTTTTTCAAGGGTGAGTGGATAGCCAAATCTTGTGATTCTTTAAAAATCCAGTGATGCAGCTTCGGTTTTCATCAAAATCGGGCGACTCCTTTTAGCAATCATCGTTTCAGATTTTGTGTTCCCTGCTCACTTGAACAATTCATCCTATACTATAAAGATGCGGCTGCCGCACTTTGTTTCAGTGTAGACAAAGGTGTATCCTTGACAGTCAGAAAGCCCGAAGTCTGGCGACCAAGACTAAACAAGGGATATATAAGGGAACAACTCGATTGGTTGTGAAGATCAGGCAGTCGGATCAAGTAAAATACTGACGAGTTACTTCTATTCACAGTGAAAGACGAAACCCACATACATGTAAACAGATGATAAATGTTATTTATTTGTAAGTAGGACAAAACATTACACTTTTTATTACTTTTTGGTCATTTTAAGCTAGATGAGACTGGTGGCTCATCGGCCACATCACAAATGATCGAGAGCTTTTTAAAAGGCTAGAGTTTTTTGACAAAACAATGCGTTTTTAAATTTTGTAGGGCTGTTTTCTGGTTTAATCAAATAGACACAAAGAAAGGTAGGTGGCATTCAGTTGCAAAAAAATAAAAAGTAGAATACCTCCAAACTCTTAATGAAACCATTTTTTTTTTCAAAACCACCTATTTAGAACAAGTTTTTGAACTGAAATGTCAGTGCCACTATGTAAGGTGCAACCCACCTCTAAATATTCCGCACTCTAGCAACTCCAATCGATTCCTGGTGTCTTAGTACTCGATATTTTCAAACACGTGGCCTTATTGCGATTTAAGTTGACCTTTTTGGTCGAATTATTTTTCAACTAACTCAGACTCCTAATGCATGATGCATCGCATTTAAGCCTAACTAAAACCAAATTCCAACAATATATTTTTGGTAACTTTTATGAAAGTAAAGTAAGTGCAGAATAAATTGAACAAAGCATTTATTTCGAAAATTGAGAAGTCATTAAAGGCTAGTTTTTAAATAGATTTTACCTATTTGTGTACGAAAATACGCCACAACTGTTTTAACAGTTCAACTAAGCAGCTGCTCTGACAAACATTTTTACAGACATCACAATGTGATAAAAACTGTCGAGTGTGTTTACTGAAGATTAATTGGTAGTACCTACTTATTTTTGCAGCAAGCAGAACTTCGGTTCTGCTTGCTGCAAAAAATCAACACTGTCAATGAGAAAAGTTCCCAGAATACTGGCTGCATTGCCGCGTTGTATGGCATAGCTGAATCTTTGGCAAAAAAGCCCAGCCTTCTGGTCACGTGAACAGTCGACATGTTGTTTGCTAGTGTCCCGAACGACTCCATGAGCAAATTTCGTGAATGATGACGGGCCCTCCAAACCGAACGGGTGGTATGGCTGAAGTGAAGTGGTATGAATGAAGCATTTGGCCTGTTTTTTGGTCTTCCTCTACCCCAATAACAACAACTAAAACATTTGGATTCTTTTTTTTATTTGTGATGGGTTTGCTCTTGTCTCTAGTCTAGGTCTGAGATGACAGAGACAAAGTCTACGATGGAGTGAGCTTACCCAGAAGGAGCCTGTTCACTCTAACTTTGAAGAGATTAATTAAAGAAATAAAAATAAGCGTTCGGAAACACAGACGTAGGCAGAGAGTACCTTTACTGTGCGCATTATAAAAGACGTTTGGAAACATTGCGAATTGGTGGAATATCAACAAGGTAGGGATGGTAAGATGCAGTGCGTCTGGATGTCCGGTGGTAGAAGGGGGCCGATGGGATGAGGTCGTGGAGATCTTGGTCCTTTATTAGGTAGGTATATATGCGTTATTGTGCACCAAGACAAAATATAATAATGAAGAAAATCTTAAACAAAACAAAAACATGTCCACGTACACTGTTAAAAATCTCAACATTTCCTATTGGCTTCGCATCGTCGGGTGAAAATAAGTACCTACTCGGTACTTGTCACCCTTTATCTGCCCATTTCCTATTTTAGTTCTTGTTTTTGTCTTTTATCCCTCTATTCGCAGTCAATTCAATAGCCATCATCTTCCATAAAATCCATCCAACGTGTCTTTAGTCTTCCTCTGCACCCATAGCAATCCGCAGCAAAATCGAAGCCACTGTTTTTGAGTTTTCGTGCATCCTCTGATAAACTTATTGTTGACTCTTGACGTCATCTGATATCCTGGTACTGACCGCTTCTTAACAACGTGATGCAATTCATCGATTTCCCACGGTGTCATTCTTCGAACTAAATGCATTTTGGCATCACAAATGGTCAAATTAAATTAAAAGTATTGAAACACAACATCTACTCTCAATTTTGGCCCTTACATAGAGGCAAAAGCTCAAGTGGCTGCAAAGAAGTTGGGGATTCTGGCTAAGGTGAGACGGTACTTCACGCCGGAACAGCTGCTCAAACTCTATCAAGCGCAAGTTCGATCGTGTATGAAATACTGCTCTCATCTTTGGGACGGATCTGCCAGATACCAGCTTGATGCCCTTGAGTCAATTGAGAAACGAGCCAAGAGGATCATCGGCAATGAGAGGCTCGTCGCGTCGAAGCTCCAAAGTCTTGAACATCGACGACGAGTTGCTAGCCTGTCGGTTTTTTACCGGTTGCATTTTGGGGAATGTGCGACGGAATTGCATAATTTAATTCCGCCAAGCCCGTTCCATCATCGGACCACAAGACGAACGGCGATGCGCCACCGGTACATGGTGGACATCCCACCCATACGCACAGAACGTTTTGGGAACACATTCATAGTGCGTACAGCTAAGGAGTGGAATTCCCTGCCGGAGTCTGTGTTTCCTGATAGCTTCAACCTGGGAGTCTTTAAATCAACAGTGAATAGGTTATTTCTAGGCAAGCGTGCTCCATCTTCGACCACATCCTCGCTTACCATCAGGTGAGATAGTGGTCAAACGCGTGCCTATCAATAGTAAAAAAAAAAAAAAAACTTTGATTTGAAAAATAAATGATATTCTAAAGTCGTAATTTCAAACATGACCATTGACTCTGTATTCAACTGCATATTTTCGGACTCAATTATTTTATATCATTTTCAATGGAATACTGGCCGGCCGGCGGGTGCCGCAGTGGCATGACCGTGGGATATCGATGGTTGCGTCACGTTTTCAGGAAGCGTTCAGTACTAGGACCTCAGAAGACGTCAAGAGCCAACGATCAAAGGATGCACTTAAAGTAATAACATTTGACTTCAATTCTGCTTGCTTCAAAATAATAACAAAAAACTTAAAAAACCAACAGCAGCTTAAAATGAAATTTAATGAGACGGAATTATGGTTTGTTTATGAGTATTGTTTGTAAAAAAAAGATTTATAAAAAAACAAACCGCTTGATGCACTTAGTCAAAAGTCAACAAATTAATTTAACTAGTGAATCTCCGCAGGCTTCAAAAATAGATTTTATATTCTAAATATTTGGCCGTTGACCAACTACAGAATAACTCGAATATGCATTATTATTTCTGAAAGACTGACTTTTTCACACGTTCAAGCAAATGCTCACACGACCGTGGGAATTAGACGACTGCGCCACGTTTTTGAGAACCGATAGATACCAGGACATCAGAAGACGTTAAGAATCAACAATAAGTTTGTCAACGAATGCACTAAAATTATATTTGACTTAGGTTTTGCTTGCTGTCAACACTTGCTGAGTTATATTTAACCATATAAATATCCGATAGTTGAATGTTTTTTTTTATTTTGAAAGCGAGACTTTTTTAATTTGAAATAGAAATTGGTGGCATCATGTTGTTAGGGAGCGGTCGGTATCAGGATTTCAGAAAACGCCAACAGTCCATAATAATTTTATCAAGGGTGCACGTAAACTATAAACATTTGATTCGGTTCTGCTTGCTTCAAAAAGTAGTACTACCAATAATTGATCTTCAGTAAACAAACACACTCGACAGTTTTTAACCGACTTCTTCAAAAAGGAGGAGTTTCTATGTTCGGCTGTATATATTTTTTTATGTATTTTCACCGATTTCTCTGCCAATTCTGGACCAATTTCAATAATATTTTTATGTTCGAAAGCCTATACTCCTGAGGTGGTCCCATAGTCACTAAGTTTGAATCTGATGATGGGATCCCATGAAAATTGGGGGAAACTCAAATTTTGTAAGCACGTACAATGTTTTACATAAACTTTCTAACGCAATTCAGATATTTGTGCCTAGTAATCATAATCTCAGTTGCTGACCTGATGGTACACCATCATCATGATGGATCTGATGATGGTATCCCATGAAATGAAAAATGTTTGTTCAGCGATATTTTCGCCAATTGTTAACCGATTTAGATGATAATTTCTTTTTTGGAAGAATATTTTTTCGGACTGGTCCCATTTAAATTTGGTGAAGATCTGACGAAGAATTTCGGAGGTAGGCAACGGAACTCTTCAATAAATGATAGCAAATGGATTGGGATTTCTAAAATTGCATGTCTATTGATTGTTTACACCAGTTCATAACATAACATCACGCCGGCACGTTGTGTTTGTGGTTTTACTTTTTAGTGGTACCTGCGTACCACTAAAAAGTAAGATTTAGATTAGAAGTAGATTTTACCTTATTTGTGTACGAAAATAAGCCACAGCTGTTCAACTAAAAAGCTGCTCTGGCAAACGTTTTCACAGACATTACAATATGATAATTAAAAACTGTCGAGTGTGTTTACTGAAGATCAATTAAGTATTGGTAGTACTACTTTTTGAAGCAAGCAGAACCGAATCAAATGTTTATAGTTTTCGTGCACCCTTGATAAAATTATTGTTGACTCTTGGCGTTTTCTGATATCCTGATACCGACCGCTTCCTACATGACGCAACCACCAATTTCGTTCTTTGTTGAGATCAAAAAAGTCTCGCTTTCCAAAATAAAAAAAACATTAAATTATTGGTTATTTCTATAGTTAAATATAATTCAGCAAGTGTTGACAGCAAACAGAACCAAAATCAAATATAAATTTAGTGCATTATTCGATAAAGTTATTGTTGATTCTTGACGTCTTCTGATGTCCTGGTACCTACTGTTTCTTAAAAACGTGGCGCAGTCGTCGAATTCTCACGGAAGTGTGAGCATTTATGTTTGAACGTGTGAAAAAGTCAGTCTTTTAGAAATAATGCGTTTTCAAGTTATTCTGCGGTGAAGTGTTAAGAATATCTCGCTCTTTTTGAAGCCCGCGAAGATTCACCAATTAAATTAATTTGTTGACTAAGTACATCAATCGGTTCGTTGTTTTTTTATAAATCTATAGGTTCATACATTTTTTGTATAAATAATATGCATAAACAAAACATGATTCTGTGTCTTTAACCGTTCATATGCCACTTGTTTTTTAAAGCTCTTGTTACTATTTTGAAGCACGCAGAATCAAGGTCTAATGTTATGACTTAGTGCATTCTTTGATCGTTGGCTCTTGACGTATTCTGAGGTCCTGGTACTGAATGCTGCCTGAAAACGTGACGCAACCATCTATTTCCCACGGTCATTCCACCGCCGCCCGCCAGCATTCCATAGGAAAGACAAAAACAATTGATTCCGAAAATATGCAGTTGAATACAGACTCGACAGTCAAGCTTGAAATTACGAGTTTAGAATTTCATTTAATTTTTAAATCAAAGTTTCAACACTTTTAATTTGACCATTTGTGACGCCAAAATGCATTTTTACATATTATTTCGGAAGAATGACACCGTGGGAAATCGATGGTTTGCATCACGTCGTTAGGAAGCGGTCGGTACCAGGATATCAGATGACGTCAAGAGTCAACAATAAGTTTATCAGAGGATGCACAAAAACTAAAACATTTGGCTTGGGTCTTGCTTGCGGGCGGAATGTTACTGGGGTAGAGGAAGACCAAAAAAATATCGGCAAAGTGCGAGTCGGACTCGCGCATGTAGGATTCCGTGTCGTCGTACAATATTTAATACTACCTAAGTAATTATTGAATACTTTTTTATTATTTGTTATTTTAGCGGTAACACACTCCGTGAAAATCTCAAGTGTCTATCTATTACGGTTCATGATACACAGTCCGCTGATGGACTGACGGACGGATTTCAGAGGCTTAGTTATAGAGTCCCATTGGCCAGTAGCGTAGCTAGCATGGGTGACTCCCGGGGCGGATGTGGTGTCACCCCACAAATGAACCCAAAAATTATGAGAGACGCGTTTCGTTTTGGGTACGGCAGGCACATGCCATTTTTCGGAAGAGAGGTGTTCCAAATGTGCTGCAGGTCTTTATTTTCAGGAATGCTCTTACATCACTTAAAAACAAGATCTTGAAAATTTGTGCTCTCTCTCGGATTATTTTGATTTTGTTTTCATCATTATCCAGACTAATTTTTGTTGACTGACGCAAGTAAGTTAAAAAACAAGAGAGGGTAGAAAATTTTTGCATCCCACCTCGGATAGTAACTTATGGAATGATGCAAGAAAGCTCATTAACTGAGAGAAAGTAGAACACATTTATTTTTTTCTGACATATGTAAAGTAATTTGGTTGAGTTATACCGTAAAGCTCGAGAACAAAGAAGTTGCAGAATGTAAGAGCAAGCGAAGCGAGCTCGATTTTTTTTACACCCCACCTTTAACGGGTTTCAATACGTCACCCGTTAAGGGGTGACACGTGACACTCGACCGTAACAAAAAGTCAACTGAATGCGAAAACCTCAGGAACTAAAGTATTGATTGCACCTCATCTCGGAAGAGTTAACTGTCTTTTAGTCGTTCGTGCTCAAAGAGAAGTCTTTTGATTTATACAGAAAAGCTCATAAAATGCAAGAGTGAGCTCAAAACTTTTCACCTCACTCCCGGCAGGTTTCGTTGCATCAAACGTTTAGGGATGACACCCGACAGTGACAAAAACCAGTCAACGAATGGTCGGGTGTCATCACCCCTAAACGGGTGTCACCCTTAGCGGTCCGCCCCCTCCACCCCTCCTCGCTACGCTACTGCCGTTGGCCTTTGGGTACGGAACCAAAAACCGATATGTAGATTGTATGAACGATGATGGGTAGGAAGTGAAATGGGTTTGGATGACCGAGCGCGGCTGCAGCGACACTACCTATTCGGTTTGGTGGGCCCGTCGTCATCGGCCAAATTTGCTCATCGAGTCTTTCGGGACATCGGGCTGGGCTTCGGTTTGTACATAATTTAGCGGATTCCTTAGTCTAGATTATATTCGTCAGTATTAAAAAGTTACTTTAGTTTACCTGTACATAATAATTATATTCTAAGCAGTGCTAAATATGACATTATTATTCATTCCACACTCCAAGACTGACTTTTTTGACACCTCGTTTATCAAAATGGATGTTAAATGATGCTTCTGGTAACTTATGGGGTTTTAGTATTCAATGCCTTGAAACACGTGGTAAATTAGTGTGCAGTGTTTGTGTGTACTAGGGAGGGGTGCGCTTATTATTATTATTTTTCGTCAAGGTTGTCCGTTGCATCTGACAATATACAATACTATTAGGAGAAAACTACTAGCAAGAATAGCAACACCGCGACGGACTACATAAGCAAGGCGGCTGGCGGCACTCGTCCGCTAGTCCGGTTAAGCAGCAACCACCCTAAGAGAGGTGAACTGCGAGTGGTCCTAATAAAAAAAAAAGCACTCGTCCATTTGCCCATTGGTCGTTCAACCGTTGGGCCGGAGGCCATTAAATTCTTAAAAAAAATGTCTTTCTATTTGTAACAATACAACAAATAGACTCGCCCCAAAAGTTGTGTTTTTGTACTCCTGTGTCTCTTGGTATCCTAGTATTCAATTTTAAATGACACGTGGCTACAGTGTATACGGTTCATTGGTGAGCTTTTTAATTCAGGAGATTGTGATAAGTTTCGGTTACTTTCTTATCAGGCAAATGATTTGTAAGCAATCTTCACTCGTCCGCTAGTCCGGTTAAGCAGCAACCACCCTTAGAGAGGTGAACTGCGAGTGGTCCAAATAAATAAAAGCACTCGTTCATTTGCCCATCGGTCGTCGCGCAGCGCGGAAGCTCTGTCTGATTTATCATATTTCGAATATTGTACAACCGTTAGGCCGGAGGCCATTAATTCAGGAGATTGTGATAAGTTTCGGTTACTTTCTTATCAGCCAAATGATTTGAAAGCAATCTTCACTTGAATAACTAGATTTTGAAAGTTTAGGTAAATATAAGCTTTATTCATGCATGCGGCGCGGACTCACGAAGATGATACAATCAGAAATGTTTGCACCAAATATGCGAGCCAACCACTCACTCAGTCCACTCTATCTGCAGTTTATTTTTGATAGCTTAGTATCCTGCGCTACGAAATACTTGGCCGAATAAAACACGCATAATGATACGTTCACACAAGCAAATATTATGGGCCTAATCGCGTGAACTTTTCCTAGCTCTACTCAGTCCGCTACTACGCTCCGCACTACCTCGTTCCGCATCAATGACAGACAGCCCGCAACTTCACTTCGCATTACTCCCTCTCTCCGCTCCGCTACTTCACTTTGCGTCAATGGACAGGCAGCCTTAACCCATTGAGGAGATTAATATACCTTAACCCCTATTATTAATTCATTCACAAGTATACAAGGTGACTTTGTGTTAAATGAAAAATCGTTAAGGAATCCATAACGTAAACCACGTTATGGATTCCTTAACAATTTTTCTTATTTTGTCTTATAGGCTCTCTATTTGGGGTTGAAACTATCATCATACTTTGGATTTCCAGAATTAAAAATATTGTGCCTAAATATAATTGCTGTTATTTGGCCCTGGTTCAATCTATAGCGAAGGAGGAGGCCGAACGAGTGAGAGAGAGGGAAACCTCACGTCCCAGCCGCTGGAACAGAAGAAGACATCCCGAGCGTCGGGACTCGCAGGGTGATTTCCGGCCATCGGAGGCGCGGGCCTGCGGATGGCGAGCATTGGGTGGCTCGCTGTGTTCCACGTGCGCCTCAAAGATCTGTCAGCAAAAGAGACGGAGCCTGCTAGGACAGTGCCGGTCGAGATTTAATTAAATTTACATCTGTCTGTTGTGTGCGAGTCCCAAATAAACATTTTTTCTTTCTTTCTTTCAAGAATCCGTTTGAAATATAGTCACCGCGGCCCTGGATCTGGAACGCAAAGGGCATTTGGAGGAACACGGATTACACGGATGGGTTTTAGTCAGTAAGAGTCTGACACTCCCTTCTGCTTCACCCAGAGCGGGAGGAGTCATTTGATGATTTCCCGTCTTTGAAAAAAAAAAGGTCTGGGGAAAACCGTATTGCAGTTTTCAATACATTTGCTCAAACAATGCATTTAGAAAGCCTGTATACATTTTTTGAAAGTTCAAAAATACGCACCATACAATGGAGCGTGTGGCAAAATACCTACTTACAAAACGCCGTGCGTAAACTTTACGATTTTTATAGTTTCCATAAACAATGTAATAAGAATTAAATTGTTTATTGAAACTAAAAAAAACACGTTTTTTTAAAACTACAAACTTCTTAGAGGTTTTCCAGTAATATTTACGTATAATACTATTATCTGCATTTTATTTAAAATTTTAGGCTCAGTTACGGAAATGAGGGGAGAATGGTCATTTTTGGTCTTATTTCTTGAATACCTTCAAAACTGTTTATTTTAAAATAATGATAAAAAATAATTAAATCCCTATATATATATATATTTGATTTGTCTCGTGGCTAAATAATAACAGCCGCACGGGTTGATCTGTAAGGTTAAGCAACGCTTGCCAAGGTTGGTCTGTGAATGGGTGGCCATCTTAACATACCAAGTTTCCTCCGTGCCTCGGAAAGCACGTTAAGCCGTTGGTCCCGGCTGTCATTTGTAGATCTTTGGCAGTCGTTACGGATAGTCAGAAGCCAGTTAATATTACTCCAGTCTTGCCATGAAGTACCGTGTTACCCAGTTAATGGGTAGTGGAGGTCTGGTAGGCAGCCGCTCCGCGTAAAATACTGGTATTTAGCTGAATCCGGTATGACTGGAAGCCGACCCCAATATAGTTGGGAAAAGGCTAGGCAGATGATAACCAATGTAATAATAATTCCACTAAGGAGTTTCACGCTGACGCAGACAGTTGCGCTTTTGCTTCCGTCTGCGTCTGCGTGAAAGAAAAAAACCGGCCAAGTGCGAGTCGGACTCGCACGCGAAGGGTTCCGTACCATAAACCAGATTTTTATTATTTGTTGTTATAGCGGCAATAGAAATACACAATCTTTGAAAATTTACATCCCGCTGACAGACAGACGAACGGACGCGCCGAATGCGCCAGAAAGAAGGGTTATTTTATGTTGTAGTTATGTATCGATTGTATGTATGTAACATATGTATTTGGAACGATCTGTTGCCGCCGTTTAGGCTTGATGGATTTTAGCTTGAGAGATGTCGTTAGATTCGTGTTATTTAGGCTAAAGAAATATAATTATATGCATACTCACATACATATATTCGATAAAAACAAACTATAGAATATATGAGACAATAGCCAGTTTTGTTTTGTAAAACAAACGTACAGAGCAAAAACGCATCCGTTTACGTCTGCGCGAGTTTCACAATCTATATCTTAATATATATAAATCTCGTGTCACAATGTTTGTCCTCAATGGACTCCTAAACCACTTAACCGATTATAATAAAATTCGCACACCATGTGCAGTTCGATCCAACTTGAGAGATAGGATAGTTTAAATCTCAAATTATAGTAGGTAGGGTAGGTAGGGTAGGTAGGGTAGGTAGGGTAGGTAGGGTAGGTAGGGTAGGTAGGGTAGGTAGGGTAGGTAGGGTAGGTAGGGTAGGTAGGGTAGGTAGGGTAGGTAGGGTAGGTAGGGTAGGTAGGGTAGGTAGGGTAGGTAGGGTAGGTAGGGTAGGTAGGGTAGGTAGGGTAGGTAGGGTAGGTAGGGTAGGTAGGGTAGGTAGGGTAGGTAGGGTAGGTAGGGTAGGTAGGGTAGGTAGGGTAGGTAGGGTAGGTAGGGTAGGTAGGGTAGGTAGGGTAGGTAGGGTAGGTAGGGTAGGTAGGGTAGGTAGGGTAGGTAGGGTAGGTAGGGTAGGTAGGGTAGGTAGGGTAGGTAGGGTAGGTAGGGTAGGTAGGGTAGGTAGGGTAGGTAGGGTAGGTAGGGTAGGTAGGGTAGGTAGGGTAGGTAGGGTAGTAGCCAGTTGACGGGAGCGAAGCCGCGTGGGTCAGCTAGTAGTAATATATAAAGCTGAAGAGTTTGTTTGTTTGTTTACTTGAACGCGCTAATCTCAGGAACTACTGGTCCGATTTGAAAAATTCTTTCAGTGTTAGATAGCCCATTTATCGAGGAAGGCTATAGGCTACCATTATGCTTAGACCAATGGGAGCGGAGCAGTAATGAAAATTGTGACGCAAACGAAGTTGCGCGGGTCAACTAGTACGAGAATAAGAAAAGTTCAGAAGCTTTGAGGTGAAATAAAGCGCAGTATACTTTCCAATACTTTTTTATTTTTAATAATACTCAATTAATTATTAACAAAATTAGGTATATTCATTTTTCCAAATTTTTCTAAAATCACGAATACCACAGATTAAAAATGACTGCCACATAAAACTAAAGCTCATTCATTTAAATACTTACTGTACTTTAAATTCAAAAAATGGAATGTTCGGAATTACTAAAATGCTTGTTCATTTTAAGTATTTTGAAGATTAGTTTTAAAAATAGAATATCATCTAAATACATAGTAAGCTAGATAACAGTTAATATTCTGAATGATCGAACCTTCTTGGAAGCGCTCTTGTTCAATGCGTTTGTGAGTCAAGACGACAGATGTAGTTCTAATTTTAAATTTGCAAATTCGAGCCATTTTTAAATTGCAAAGATTGTTGCGACTTTCCGACTGATATCTAAAAACAAAAAGTTCGTCTCACAGTTTTCTCGCAAAAATGTCGAAAAATATTGTAGGATATACGTGCGGATTTTGGTATTTACAAACACGTGACTATGATAAGCCCTCGACTTCGTCTCAGGCTTACATTCGTCTACTCTTTTGTAAAAACCGACTTACTGCACTAATAAAATAAATAACTATTGTGTAGGTAGGTACTGAGTTTATTCATAAATTAAATCGCATAACTAGGAGCTCGCCATAATTTTCTATTTTAATCTGTTTGTTCCATTTACTATACATATACAAAGACGATACGATAAGCGCAGTGATTGAGCGATTGGCTACTGCACCGCGCGTCGTGGATTCGATTCCCGCACGGAATAAATATTTTTTCGGGCTTCTAGGTATAATAGTTGTTCCAGTTATGACTATGTGTGTTTGTTAATGCAACCACGGTACAGAAGGAATTCCTAGTGTGGGGGCAATGTTTTTTTTAATGTAAAAAAGTAGAAACTTCATTTTTTATTTTTTTATTTGTATTGGGTTTGCTCTTGACTCCAGTCTAGGACAGAGACAAAGTCTACGATGCAGCGAGCTTACCCAGAAGAAGCCTGTTCACTCTAACTTTGAAGAGATTAGGGTTTTAAGCGTTTGGAAACATAGACGCATGTAAAGAGTTCCACACCTTTGCTGTACGCATTATAAAAGTCGTATGGAAACGCTTAGTGCGAATCGGTGGAATAGCAACAAGGTAGGGATGGTAAGATGCAGTGCCTCTGGATGTCCGATGGTAGAAGGGGGCCGGTGGGAGGAGTTCGTGGAGTTCTTGGGCACACTCACCGAAATATTTCTGTAGAAGACCGATAAGCAGGCAATCTTACGGCGATACACCTATCATACATTTTTAGCACCTAATAGCGTGCCGAACTTATTCAACAGCCGATGAAAGACCTTTGAGGAACTTTTTTTAAAGTAGCAAAGGCAGAAATGCAACGAAAAGTTGATCATTTCTGCCCTGTTTGCTATCTGCGAGCGAGCCGCACTGTGGCCACGTGTTTTCAAAGGTTGAATACTAGGACATCAGGAATCAACTGAAGGTACGCTAACTATCAGAGAGGGAGGGCGGGAGAGGGGTAGCTCCTGCGGTTTGAACCTTGCACGATGACGTCAAATGAAATGTACGAAAAGATTTAAGTGTTATCATTTTTTATTCGTATTGAGAAATATAAAACATTACTTTAGTTACATCTTAGTTTATTAAAGTATTGAAAAGGTAATTACGTTGCGTAGCGGACAAACACAGGCTACGCCGTAGCAGTCGTACGTAGCACGTCGTAGTAGCGTCATACGCAGACGATGATTGAAATGATTTCGAACTAACTTTTACCCACAACTTCACTAGAATTCAAATGGCTTTTCGCAAAAACAATAGTAGGTACTGTAATCGCGAAATAAAAGAATCGACTGCACCATACATTTATGTGCGTATAACTCGACCAAATGTACTGAATAGTCGACATGTCCAACCAAATATAGGAAAAGAACGGACGAGCGGAACCCTAAAAATTATAGACAATATCTATGCTTATGGTCACTTCATCACAGAATCCATAAGAAACCAGCTAATTATTTGCTAAAAAGGTCCTTTTGATCAATTAAATCTGATAATATCAATAAAATTAAACCCCAACCAGTGTCGCTAAAGAATCATAGATACAATGTAATGTACATCGTTTTATCTAGCTCGTCTAGACTGCACCGAAGGAAGGGGTGGGGGGGGGAGGATAGCGCTCCGTGACGTCCCTGTACGAAGGTACGACGTCACACCGCGCGTTCCTGAGTGCCCTAGTACCGACATCATTGTTCAATTCATACCAGAGCGTCATGAATTCTTAAGTGGTTCATCAGAGGTTGAAAACTAAAAACAAACAAACAACGGATTTAATTTTTTGTTAAATTAATATTATACTTGTGACATTTCACCGATACGATCATATCAACCGTTTAACCGTTTTTTCGAAAAAAAAAAAATTATGAAGATAAGACAAAAAGGACTGTTACAGCAATTTCGATATTGATATTTAAATAGGTACATTATAAGAATTCAAATAAATGAATCGAATCCACATATCATTATTTCAATGTCACTTGCTATAAGTAGGTATGACTTAGTGCATCTTTTGGTGAACGTGTATGCTCTTGTCCCTTACTGTCTACTGATACCCTAGTACCAAACGCTTCCTGAAAACGTGACGCAACCAACGGTTTCCCACAGTCGCGGCCATGTCAACTCGTGCAAGTCTTGTGTGTTTATTTATTATATTCATTTTGTTAGTTATTTATGTAGCTTATTATGATAGCTTATTTGTGTAAAAGGTAGTGAAAATATACGTTCATAGTTTATAATATAGACTTTATTTAATTTCACCCTGCCATGGTTTACGAGTATTTAATTGTTTGTATAATTAATTAATAATACCTAATTATTTATTTTAAAATAGGTATTACCTATTTGTTTTTTTACTGTTTCCTATTTTATTTGGCTTTTTAAATTATGCTGTTACACTACATGCAATTTATTACTGTTCCATAATTTTATTCGGCAAATGATAGGGTGGCGAAGCAGCGGCAGCGTCACGTTTTGGAAAACGATGAGATACTAGGCTACCAGAAGTTAATAGGAACACTGTAACCGTTATTTTCGGTTATGACATCTAAAACACGCTCATCAATCATGTTGGTAATGTCCACATCACGTCACCGGTCAGCCACTTTACAAATATCTCTCTTCTTCTTCAGTCGGCCCTGGTATTACTGAGGATCATGGTCACTGGACCATTAGTCCAAAGTTGCTATCACCACCTGCTGGAATTTTCTTCAGGATGTAGCTTCTTTCACTTGGTCAGACCATTGTGTTGGCGACAGCCTCTTGCTCTCTTTCCTTCGGTTTGCCAAAATTACCAGCTATCTCCCCTTCGCATTATGTGGCCAAAATAGATCAAAATACTCTATAAGCAAATTGTAGATAATCAGGTCCTGATATTGAGTTGAGAAAGGACACACACATCTGTGCGTTTGGCTGTCCATGGGATTCCGAGCATGCACCTCTATATTTCGAATGCGTCCATCCTGTCTTTCTCTTATGCCGTCAGATATAGCTTCACTTGTTTGATTGCTCTGTGTGCCACGAAACTTTCAATATGTGTTCAAAGTTTGATCAAAGATTGCAAACTTTTAACAGATATTCTATGTTGTATCTGTTTTTTAGTGCACACCAAAGCGTTCAAAGTTGAATGTGTTCAAATACATACAGGGTATTTCCCGTTGACCTAGAACTATGAAATTCGGCAAATAATACCGCCTTATACTACAAGAATAGGGAAAAGTCTCAAACTGTACGCTTGTAATTAAATTATGATTTAATTACAAGCGTACAGTTTGAGACTTTTATTTTATATTATATTATATTATATTATATTATATTATGGTGTTTTTGAAAGAGTTTTCTACTCGGGTTTGCTCCCGGTGATTTTTCTTTACTCCCGCCCTGAGACCCTCAGGGAAAAGGAGGTTCGGATTCCCTGCTAAGTGGTTACAAATACTGTGTCTCCCATTACTTTGCTTAAGATGGTGACTGTATGAATGGCTGCTTGTTTCTGTATTATATGTATGTTTATGCCTGCATCTAATTTATCACAATATCTATGTATGCTCTTAGCTACTATTCCTGTTGCTCCTATGACTACCGGTATGATTTCTGTAGGTGTGTTCCACAATCGTGTAATCTCTTAATATTATATTATATTATGGTGTTTTTGAAAGAGTTTTCTACTCGGGTTTGCTCCCGGTGATTTTTCCTTACTCCCGCCCTGAGACCCTCAGGGAAAAGGAGGTTCGGATTCCCTGCTAAGTGGTTACAAATACTGTGTCTCCCAGTACTTTGCTTAAGATGGTGACTGTATGAATGGCTGCTTGTTTCTGTATTATATGTATGTTTATGCCTGCATCTAATTTATCACAATATCTATGTATGCTCTTAGCTACTATTCCTGTTGCTCCTATGACTACCGGTATGATTTCTGTAGGTGTGTTCCACAATCGTGTAATCTCTTAATATTATATTATATTATGGTGTTTTTGAAAGAGTTTTCTACTCGGGTTTGCTCCCGGTGATTTTTCCTTACTCCCGCCCTGAGACCCTCAGGGAAAAGGAGGTTCGGATTCCCTGCTAAGTGGTTACAAATACTGTGTCTCCCAGTACTTTGCTTAAGATGGTGACTGTATGAATGGCTGCTTGTTTCTGTATTATATGTATGTTTATGCCTGCATCTAATTTATCACAATATCTATGTATGCTCTTAGCTACTATTCCTGTTGCTCCTATGACTACCGGTATGATTTCTGTAGGTGTGTTCCACAATCGTGTAATCTCTTAATATTATATTATATTATGGTGTTTTTGAAAGAGTTTTCTACTCGGGTTTGCTCCCGGTGATTTTTCCTTACTCCCGCCCTGAGACCCTCAGGGAAAAGGAGGTTCGGATTCCCTGCTAAGTGGTTACAAATACTGTGTCTCCCAGTACTTTGCTTAAGATGGTGACTGTATGAATGGCTGCTTGTTTCTGTATTATATGTATGTTTATGCCTGCATCTAATTTATCACAATATCTATGTATGCTCTTAGCTACTATTCCTGTTGCTCCTATGACTACCGGTATGATTTCTGTAGGTGTGTTCCACAATCGTGTAATCTCTGTTTTGAGTAAGTGGTATTTGCTCAATTTTTCTATCTCTTTAGGCCCTATGTTATAATCTGATGGTACTGTTATGTCTATTAAATATGTTTTATTTTCTGTTTTATTTACGTAAATTATATCCGGTCTATTATGCGTTACTGTGACATCTGTCTGAACTGGAATCTCCCACATTAATTTAGCTGTCTCATTTTCTTTTATCTGTGGCTGAGTTAAGACTTCTTGCCACCAGAGGTTAGGGGCTTCAAATTTATGTTTTTTCGCTAATGCCCAGAATATATATTTTACAATATTGTTGTGCCGCTTGATATAGTAAGTGCCAGCTAGTTTTTCACACCCAGAGATGATGTGCTGTGTGGTCTCATCTTTCGACAGACATAACCGACACTTACCATCAACAGGCCTTTTCAAAATGTCTCTTTCGAACTGCTTGGTCATTACAGCCTGATCCTGAATAGCAAAAATTGAAGACTTTTTTTTTTTTTTTTTTTTTTTCTTTACTATTGATAGGCACGCGTTTGACCACTATCTCACCTGATGGTAAGCGAGGATGTGGTCGAAGATGGAGCACGCTTGCCTAGAAATAACCTATTCACTCTTGATTTAAAGACTCCCAGGTTGTAGCTATCAGGAAACACAGACTCCGGCAGGGAATTCCACTCCTTAGCTGTACGCACTATGAATGTGTTCCCAAAACGTTTTGTGCGTATGGGTGGGATGTCCACCATATACCGGTGGCGCATCGCCGTTCGTCTTGTGGTCCGATGATGGAACGGGCTTGGCGGAATTAAATTATGCAATTCCGTCGCACATTCCCCAAAATGCAACCGGTAAAAAACCGACAGGCTAGCAACTCGTCGTCGATGTTCAAGACTTTGGAGCTTCGACGCGACGAGCCTCTCATTGCCGATGATCCTCTTGGCTCGTTTCTCAATTGACTCAAGGGCATCAAGCTGGTATCTGGCAGATCCATCCCAAAGATGAGAGCAGTATTCCATACACGATCGAACTTGCGCTTGATAGAGTTTGAGCAGCTGTTCCGGCGTGAAGTACCGTCTCACCTTAGCCAGAATCCCCAACTTCTTTGCAGCCACTTGAGCTTTTGCCTCTATGTAAGGGCCAAAATTGAGAGTAGATGTTAATGTAACCCCAAGAAGCTCAAGATGGTCGGTTATCGGCACGGTTTCACCGCGGAAAGATGGAGCTGGTCGGAATTGGCTCCTTTTGGCGGAAAATAGACACGCTTGGGTCTTAGCAGCATTGAACTTGACCAGATTGGCATCGCCCCAATCAGAGACCGCCTGTAGGGACACGTTCAAGCGCTCAACCATTGCCTCCCGGAGAGACCGGATCTGCGACCCACCAGCTCGTGCGTCGGACACGTATCTTTCAGCAACAGTGCTGTCGTCTGCATACCCAAAGGTACCGGGTTTAAGCAGATCATTAATATGCAGCAAGAACAGTGTTGCCGAAAGCACCGACCCCTGAGGAACCCCGGCATTAATATCCAGCAGTCCAGACGAGCAGCCATCTATGACCACTCGGATAGACCGATCCCTCAGGAAATCTGCGATCCAATCACACAAACCGGCGGGCAGACCGAAGGAAGGAAGCTTACTAATAAGGCCATCGTGCCAGACCCTGTCGAATGCCTTCGAGATGTCAAGGGAGACCGCCAGTGCCTCCCCGTGCTTCTCTATGGCCTCACTCCAGATGTGAATGGCATACGCTAGAAGATCCCCAGTTGACCGATTTCGGCGAAACCCGTATTGCCGGTCACTAAGGATATCATTCGCTTCTAGGTACGCCAGGAGCTTATGATTCAGCACGACTCTAGTGAAGATGATATCGGTTGTTTTTTTAGCCAGTTGAATGAATATTTTTTATCGATGTTTGCTTTTTCTAGTACAGCTTTACAGAATTGCCCATGTAGCGGCTTGGCCCTCCATTTCTCTATCGCTTTTTGTGTAGTTGCTATTTTTATTTCTTTATCTGAGTAACTATTTCCTTGCTGTATTATATTATATTATATTATATTATATTATATTATATTATATTATATTATATTATATTATATTATATTATATTATATTATATTATATTATATTATATTATATTATATTATATTATATTATATTATATTATATTATATTATATTATATTATATTATATTATATTATATTATTTTTATAAAGAAATACAGCTGAATTCAGAATCTCCTCCTTTTGTGTAGTCGGTTAAAAAGAAGTGAACCGATTGATCTTGTCAAAAGTCAACACAATATTTGTTCTGGTGAAATCACTTGGTGTAAATATTTAAGCCAAGGCTGTTTTAATAGGGAACATGCAATATTTTTATTTTGGCTTTAATTAAAGAACTCCGTCTAGAATAGACCGCCACATAAATAAAAAATGAAAATGCTTTAATTTATTGCTAAAATTGCGTTTTTAACACGTTGCGGGACGGTAATGACTTTTTCAAACTATGCGATAATACAGTAAAATTGCCCATACAAGGTACGACCACTACTATATCCGTACTTACCTAGAGCAATACTAAAGAATAATAATACAACGATAGTACTTTCATCTATAATCTTTATAGACCGATTACGGGCATAACCGTAGTGTGCGTGCGAGGACTTCATAGAAAACGCACTAACACATATATTTTCAATGTGTGACTTGGTGCGTTCTAATGCTCCTATACGTATGAGGGATTGATGTGATACGACAGTTAAAACGGTTTTCCTTGTTCCTCTATACGAAATTTCACTGTAATGTCCGTACCTCACTTTAGAAGAGTTTAAAATTGTACGGCGGTGCCCGTACTGTCATTTTTCAACTTCAAAAAATCTACTGCTGATTCAGTGCGTCCCGCAACGTGTTAAACAGACAGTTTAAATTTTCGCGCCAAAACGGACGATGACGTCACTCATGTCTGTCACTGGTCAAAAACTGTCATAATTCAAAGTCATAGAGCAAGATCCCAGTGCTTCCAGAACTTACTTATTTTCTCAGTAACAAAATGTGTGGAATTGAATAGTGTTAGTATGTAGGAGTACTTTGAACATTCGCTTCCCTGCTAGTTTGAGTGACGCGACCGCCAGTTTGTAAGTATCATCATCAGATGCTATCTATAAAAGGACTAGATCATTTTCAAGATTTTTACAAAATACATATTCTTTAATTATTTAGTAATACAGTAAAAATTTAAAGACTAATTAGTCATTGTAATAGTGTAAGATCTGATCGCTATCTCCACTGAGAACTGAGATCCTATTCACAAGGATCTTTTGGACATTTACTAAGGGGTATAATTTAGACGGTCACCAAAAATAATATTTTTAAGACTCTAAGCCTAGGCACCAAAATGGATCAATGGTCACCAAATTCTATCCAACTCAACTGTGATTGCCATAAAATGTAGGCTTGGGGTTACAAACTGGATAAAATAGGTCGACTTCGAGAGCTTCCTTGTCGAGTTAGGTGCCGTCGTGAACCGATACCTCCCACGCCCAGTGCTGTTGCTCGGGGATCTCAATGCCAAGTCTGCGGCGTGGGGATCCCCGGTCACCGATGCCAAGGGTGAGGTGCTGGAGGAGTGGGCGGTCACGACCGGCTTGACCGTCCTTAATCGGGGCTCGGAGTACACGTGTGTGCGGCAGCGGGGCGGTTCTATAGTGGAAGTCTCGTTTGCTAGCCCTACTGTCGCTAGCCGTGTCCGCGCCTGGCATGTCGCCGTGGAGGTGGAGACGTTATCGGATCACCGATACATCCGTTTTGACGTCTCCCCCAGACCGCGGGCGGCCGTAGTCCATCGGCCCCGCGAACGGACGGTCCGCGCTGGGCGCGCAAGCGCCTCGACAGGGAGCTTCTCGAGGAGGCCGCTATTGTGCAGGCCTGGATCCGGGAGTCGGTGACGACCGAACCCGTCGACGTCGAAGAGGGGGCGCAGTGGTTCCACGGGGCAATGACGCAAATCAGCGACGCGTCCATGCCCCGGGTCCACACACAACCCAAAAGGCGCCAGGTGTACTGGTGGTCCGCCGAGATCGAGCAGTTGCGCGTCTCGTGCGTGCGAGTCCGGCGCCGGTACACCCGATACCGAAGACGACGTCGTCGGGTGCCTGACGAAGAAGCCGCGCTGTATGAAGTGTACCGCGCGGCTAAGGAGGCTCTGCGGCTTGCTATCGGCGAGGCGAAGACGCGTGCCAGGGAGGAGATGTTGGAGACTCTCAACGGGGATACGTGGGGGCGTCCATACCGCTCGGTCCGAGGCAAACTCGGACCTTGGGCGCCTCCGCTTACGGAGAGTCTCGAACCTGAGCTGCTGGAGGACGTAGTCGCAGCCCTCTTCCCGGCACGAGCGGAGCATACTCCGCCGCCGATGGTTCTGCCTACAGCCGCAGAGCCTGAAGAGAACGCCAACGTCCCAGAGGTGACAGAAGCAGAGTTGAGGGCGGCCGTGATGCGGCTCCGGGCGAAAAACACTGCCCCGGGGCCCGATGGGATTCACGGCTGCGTGTTGGCTCTCGCTCTGAAGGAGCTGGAGCCCCAACTGAGGGGACTCTACTCAGCGTGCCTGGAGCAGGGCCAGTTTCCCGTTCAGTGGAAAACAGGTCGTTTGGTCCTGCTCAGAAAGGCGGGGCGCCCTGCGGACTCGCCGTCCGCGTACCGGCCCATAGTGCTGCTGGACGAGGTGGGAAAGTTGTTCGAGCGGATAATCGCCGCCCGCCTCGTCGGCCACTTGTGCGGAGAGGGGCCGGACCTGGCCGAATGCCAGTTCGGGTTTCGGCATGGGCGCTCCACTATCACGGCGATATCGCGAGTGAGAGTCCTGGCGGAGGAAGCAGTGTCCCGGGGCGGGGTGATGTTGGCGGTGTCCTTAGACATCTCCAACGCCTTCAACACCCTGCCCTGGAGTTGTATTCGGGAGGCACTGCGCTATCATCGAGTGCCTACCTACCTCCGCCGCGTCATTGGGGCTTATTTGATGGACACCAGCACCCCATGTCGTGCGGCGTTCCGCAGGGCTCGGTCTTGGGCCCACCCCTGTGGAACATCGGTTACGACTGGGTACTGAGGGGCGAGCTCCCGCCGGGAGTAGACCTGACGTGTTACGCTGACGACACGCTGGTCACTGCCCGGGGGAGCTCGTACAGGGAGGCAGCGTTGCTGGCGACGGCCGCGGTCTCACAAGTGGTGAGCCGCATACGGCGCTTTGGCCTGGAGGTAGCCCTCAACAAGTCGGAGGCCATAGCCTTTCATGGCCCCCGGCGGGCGCCGCCAGCGGGATCACACATAGTTGATGGGGGGGGCCGTATCGCTGTCGAGTCCACCATGAAGTACCTGGGATTGGTTCTCGACAGCCGGTGGGATTTCGGCCCCCATTTCCGGCGGCTGGCGCCCAAGTTGTTGGGCGCGGCTGGGGCGCTGTCAACGCTGCTTCCCAATCTGGGGGACCCGAGCACCGCCTGCAGGCGGTTGTACGTGGGGATCGTGCGATCAATGGCCTTGTATGGGGCCCCGATCTGGGCGGCCGGCACCATCACTGTTCTGCGGAAGCCGCAGAGGGTGATGGCCGTCAGAGTCATCAGGGGCTATCGCACAATCTCCTACGAGGCGGCTTGCGTACTGGCCGGATCTCCGCCCTGGGACCTGGAGGCAAAAGTCCTCGCGTCACTGCACCGGTGGCGTGAGGAGGCGCAGGCGCGCGGCGAGCGACTGATGCAGCAGCACATTAAGCTGCGTCAGTCGCAGCTGCGCGAGGTTCTGGTGGCGGAATGGCGGAACAGGCTCTCACGCCTTTCCGCCGGCCTCGTCACTATCGAGGCCATCCGGCCAGTGCTCGAGCTGTGGCTCGGGAGAAGGCACGGCTCCTTGACATTTCGTGTGACGCAGGTCCTCTCGGGGCATGGCTGCTTCGGGAGGTTCTTGTGTCGCATAGGCAGGGAGCCGGACGCTCGGTGTCACCACTGCGTCGACTGTCGGGAGAACAAGGCGCGGCATACGCTGGCAGAGTGTGCCGCTTGGGAGGAGCCACGCCGTGCCCTCATCTCTGTGGTAGGCAGTGATCTCTCGCTGTCGGCTGTAGTTCGTGCTATGGCCGACGGCGAGGAGTCCTGGGACGCGGTGGTCTCCTTCTGCGAAACAGTTATCGCGCAGAAGGAGGCTGCGGAAAGGGAGAGGGAAATCTCAACCTCTCTCCCAGCCCGCAGCAGGCGCACCGGGCGTCGGAGGAGGGCATACGCTGCCCTCTTCCGGCCCCCCTAACTGGGTCTAGGGGTGGCGGAATTGGGGATGTCCGTCGCCCCCCATTCATTCGACCCCGAGGTGGCGGCGCGTGGTGTCCCCGTGCGCCCCTCTTTGACGTCGTGGGGGGAGTCAAACACCTCACTCCCCCCGCTGACCCGAGGTGGCCCGCAGAGACGGGCTGGCACCAGCCGGGGATTACGGAAGTCGCATTAGTTCTCGCGATCTCCGGTTGGTGAGAGATGGATCACCGGGGTGGTTTTAGTCAGTAAGAGTCTGACAGACCCCTCCGCCCGCCCCAGGGCGGAGAACATCCATGAGGATTTCCCCCCGTCACAAAAAAAAAAAAAAAAGTTTGGAATTGTGACAGGCCCAGATGAAGTATCTGGGCCTGGTGTTGGACAGCAGGTGGCGCTTCGGCCCGCACTTCAGCGGGCTGTCGACGCGCCTGCTGAAGGCCGCGGACGCCTTGTCATGGCTCCTCCCGAATCTGGGGGGGCCCAATGCACGATGCCGGCGTTTGTATGCCGGCATCCTGCGGAGCATGGACCTATACGGGGCTCCAATCTGGGCGGACTCCCTCCACAGGAGGGAGAATGCGACCATGATGCGCAGGCCCCAAAGGGCCATTGCACTGCGGGTAGCGAGGGCCTACCGCTCGGTGGGCTTTTCGGCGGTGTGCGCTCTGGCGGGCACCCCTCCTTGGGAGTTGGAGGCGTGGGTGCTCGCCAGAGTGTACGAGTGGACGGCGCGGCGAAAGGCCCTGGGCGAGCGCCCCGTCGCGGAGGAGCGGGAGGCCGTGCGGCGGGAGGCGAGGGACGCCATCATCGTCCATTGGACGGAGGACCTCGCCTTGCGCCGATCTCCCAGTCCTCTTCCACTCCGACGATGCGGGAATGCCGCTGGGTCGTTTTAGTGGGTATACCGGGTCAGCCCGGGAGTCCCACATACCCCTCCCGTTCCCCCGACGGGAGGGTATGCGTAATGCATTTTTTCCCAGCTTAAAAAAAAAAAAAAAAAGGTTAGAATTGTGACCAAACGCGCGCGAGCCGAGCGAGCGAAGCGAGCGGTGCCGCGGCAGCGGCCGGCGAGCGCTACTTCTCGAATATTATTTGGTGACCATTTATCTGCTTTGGTAACCGTTTAGAACTTTTTTGGTAGTAGGTAACATAGGTACTTTTTTGGGCGGTGTTTAAACACAAGCCTTTACTAAGTATAAAAAGAAAGCTCCAAAAAGACCTCCTATTATAGACTTTTGAAATAAGTCATACCTACTTACATCACTAAAAAAAATGCCCATTGGATGGAGCTAGCAGATACTTATTATGCGTACGTTGAAATTACACTGGCACTACTCTATTCAAATAGGTTGGTATTGCGAAATAAGTAACGTCTGGGAGCCCTGGGATCTCGGACTATAAACTAACACGAGTGACGTCGTTTCACGTTACTTTAAATTTGTAATTATTGTTCAAAAACAATATTAACTGGAATGAAAACGTTGCGCTGGCCCCTCTCTTTAGCTTTTTTTACATTTTAGCCACAAAATATTGATAAATATAAAATCTGCATCTTCCCTATTTAATAAATCAACTATAGACAGCTCTGGCAAACATTTTTACACACATCACAATTTAATAAAAACTGAGTATATTTACTGAAGATCAATCGGTCGTAATATTGGTATTCAGGTGAATCCGCTTTGACTGGAAGCCGACCCCAAAATAGTTGGGAAAAGGCTAGGCAGATGATGTATCGGTAGTAATATTACTTTTTGAAGCAAAGGGAACTGACGTCAAATGTTACCTATAGTTTTTGTGCACCCTTGATAAGCTTATTGTTGACTCTTGGCGTCTTCTCCTATCCTGGTATCGACAGCTTGCAAACAAGTTATATCAGCTGGTTAGCTGTGTCAGCTCTTTGTTGAAATTAAATAAATAATTCAAGTTATCCGAAATAAATAAATGCATAAACATTTTGTTCTGTTTAAAATTATACACTCTTGTCGTTTTCTGATGTCTTTGTACCAACAGTTTCCTGAAAATATGGTGCAGCCTTCGAACTCCCACGGCCGTGTGAACATCTCCTTGGACGTGACAAAGTTAATGCATTTCTCAAGTTACCCTGCAGTTTGCTATGGGTACCGTAAATTAAATGGTTTCTTTTTGAAGGCTGCGAAGAATCTCCAGTTAAATTAATTCGTCGATTTTTGGCAAGATTAGTCGGTTCATTCTTTTACATGCTTTGCGAAATAAAACATTTTGTTTTGTATCTCTCTGCTGCTATTTATCGATTCTTCTGTAATTAAGCAAGTGTAAGTGTGTTGTAAGTAAGCAGAGCCAAAGACATTCGTGGATTCTTTGAAAAATTGTACACTCCTGACGTTTTCTGTTGTCTTGGTACCGACAGCTTCCTGAAAATATGGTGCTGATTTCGAATTCCCACGGTCTGCGGTCGTGTGAACATGTCCTTGGACGTGACAAAGTAAATGCATTTTTCATTTAAACACCCCCCCCCCCCCCTGCAGTTTGTCAACAGTCCAGGATTTGGTAAATTACATTGTCTTTTCTTGAAGCCTGCGAAGAATCTCCAGTTTTCGTTGATTGATTTATTTAGTTTCTTTTGTATGTATTTTTCAAAGCGTTACAATCAAAGGCTAGTTCTACTTACTTCAATTTATACCACCCTATTTGAAGTAAGTAGAACTGAACCTTTGATTGTTGACTCTTGACGTTTTCTGATATCCTGGTACCGAACACTTTCTGAAACCGTGACGCAACCATCGATTTCCCACGGTAATGTTGGCATTCCGTTGACAATAAAAAAAATGGTTCCGAAAATATGCAGTTGAATAATAAGTCAATTGTTAAGGTTGAAGTTACGAGTTTAAACAATAATTTATTATTATTTATCAAATCCGTAAAGTTTGACAAGATAATTTAATCTGATTATTTGTGAAATGCAAAAATTGATTACAAATGCGTTTTCATCTGGCGTAGCGGTGGGAAATCGATGGTTTGCATCACGTTGTTATGAAGCGGCCAGTACCAGGATATCAGAAGATGTCAAGAGTGTACAGTAAGTTTATCAAAGGATGCATTTTTGGTTTTGCATGCGGATAGTTATAGGGATAGAAGAAGACCAAAGAAACTATGGATGTGTTGCATGAAAGATGGTGCAGTTGAAATGACTGTGAACGGGGATGTACGGAATAATACAAACTATACTTTACCTAATAAGCCGACCTCAAATAATTGAGGATGAATGTTTCCTAGTACCAATAATCTACTTGACTATTTACCCGAATACGACAAAACCAAAAGGCAGGATTATGATTGTAACAGTCAATGAATTTTGCGGATATTCCACCGTAGCGCCATCTGGTGAGATAGTGGTCAAACGCGTGCCTATCAATAGTAAAAAGATAATTCTGTACCGATTTTGATGAAGATTCAACGATGTCTTGTTTTATTTCAGATGATGTAGACATTTATACGAAAAAAATCCATGTGACAGATGTAAAATCTTAAAAACTGGGGATATCTCAACTGGTTTTTGAACTCAGAACTTATGTTACACTTTCTACCTAGCTTTTTTCCCGAACTTTGGGGCTGGTTTCCAGTCATATAGGATCCACCTGAATACCAGTAGTACATGACCTCCACAACGCAGTAAATACACGGTAAGTACACGGTAACCCTTGGTAAGACTGGTGTCAGATTTTCTGGCATCTGACTATCCGTAACAACTGTCAATGACAGCTGGAACCAAAGACTTAACGTGCTTTCCGAGGCCCAAATAAGTCTTGGTTTGCGAGAGATGGTCACCCATCCGCGGATCGACCTCGGCAAGATTGCCCGAGCGACTGTTATTGTTAACAAAGGGCTAGCAAAAAAAGTCCGTCTTTTTTTTTGACAGCAAATAAAATCTCATTGATCAAAATCGGTACAAAAGTTTTTGGTAACTTATGGGGCCCTAGTATCCGATGCCTTGAAACACGTGGCGAGGCAGGTGGGCACTGTATATTTATTTGAGTCAAGGTCGTTTGTTGCACCTGGGAAAAAAAAGACTCGCCCCTAAAGCTGAGTTTCGCCCTCCTGTGAGCTTTGGTATCCTAGTATTAAACGTTCGAAAACACGTGGCCTCAGTGTATACGGTTCATTACTTTTTTCGTTCTGAGAGACTTGGAGAAAGTTGCATTCTGTTGTTACAGAATGCGACTTTCGAAATGTCAAACACAACAACATTTCGACAGCGTTTGTCAACTGCATACATTTTTGACGTTTTGTTTTGAAAATCGCCTTCGTCATGCTACCGATGACACAATGCACTCTTCCAGAACCGCCTTCGGCAAATAAGTACCGGATAACGTAACTGGGATATAATCTAAGTAATATTATAAATGCGATAGTTTGGATGCATGTTTGTTACTCAATCATGTCAGAACGGCTGAACGGATCTAGAGGAAATTTGGAACATAGATAGATTATAGTCTGGAATATCACATAGGCTACTTTTTATCCCGGGAATATGTTCCCTAGGGATCACGCGGGTGAAGCCGCTGGCAGAAGCTAGTTTGAAATAAATGTTTAATTAGTCACTAGATTTTTTAAAGCTTAAATAGGTTTATGCATGCGGCGCGGACGGACAACAAAGATACACGATACGATAGAAAAGTGGCAGATTTTCAGTAACACCTCTGTTTTTTTAATGCTTTACATTTCTTTGCGATTACTACTAAGACGCATACATGACATCATTTGCAATGTATTTCTAGTACTCAATCATTGTAAAATCTTTGATACTCGTTGAAGTGAATTTCTGTTGCTTTTAAGGGTTCCGAACATATGTAAAAAACAGATACCTTATAGGATCACTCGGGTTATTGGTTCGTCTGTCACAGCCAGTTTTCTCCTGATCTACTGGACCGATTCTGTTGAAATTTGGCATACAACTGAACTTCTGTGACCAAAACACGAACGTTTTATGTAAATAAATAAATTTTGAGAATGGAGGCCACTTTTGGGGTCAAACTAGAGAATTAAAAAAAAGTTTTTCATACTATATCATATCATCATCTGCCTAGCCTTTTCCCAACTATATTGGGGTCGGCTTCCAGTCAAACCGGATTCAGCTGAATACCAGTGTTTTACGTGGAGCGACTGCCTACCAGACCTCCACAACCCATTAAATTGGTAACACCGTACTTCTTGGTAAGACTGGAGTCAGATTTACTGGCTTCTGACTATCCGTAACGACTGCCAAAGATCTACAAATGACAGCCGGGAATAAGCCCAACGGCTTAACGTGCTTTCCGAGGCACGGAGGAAACTCGGTATGTTAACAGACCAACCTTGGCAAGCGTTGCTTAACCTTACAGATCGACCCGTGCGGCTGTTATTATTTAGCCACGAGACAAATGAAATAAAAGGGCCTATTACACGGTGAGGGTTTTTTTTTTTTTTTCATTATTTTAAAATAAACAGTTTTGAAGGTATTCAAGAAATAAGACCAAAAATTACCATTTCCCCCTCATTTCCGAAACTGAGCTTAAAATTTTTAATAAAATGCAGATAATAGTTTTATACGTAAATATTACAGGAAACCTATAAGAAGTTTGTAGTTTTAAAAACATGTTAAAAAAATTAAATTGATTCGCGAGTCCGACTCACACTTGACCAGTTTTTTGTCATCTTTCGTACAAAGGCACTAAAAGGTTCTACTTTAAATTGAAATATAGTTGTTTTTTGATGCCCTAGTACCCTGCGTTGTGAAACACGTGGCCGCACAATACGTATTACATACACACATGCGAATATTATACATGTGTACGTCTTCACCGTTGTAACCGTACCCCTGTTATGGATTCATTCACAAGTATTGCAATAATAATGAATGGGGTTTGTTGTCCCAGTTGACTATTGATGTTCCAATATTCAATGCCAAAGACACCTAATAGCTGGTCATCGCCATTCTTCAAGAGTTTACATTAAGTAAGTATTGAATTCCACAACCATAATTATATTTTTTGTTCTCTATGGGCGAGGCCACAACACTGCGTTGCGACGTCGTATCGCAAAAATGACGTCGCTCAGCAATACAATGCGATTGCAATGCGTCGTAGATTTTTACGATGCGACGCCGCAACGCAATGTTGTGGCCTCGCCCTATCTGTTTGAATTTCGAGAAACATCGAGAAATTAATCATAATATTTTTTTTACGAATTTGTCGTAACTTAATATAATAATTAATGGTTTTACCGCTGTTATTTGTGCTAGCGGTGTTAACCTATAATTAATTGTTGCACCCGTGATTGTATCCTATTATAAATAATAAGCTGCTAATGTTGTAAACAATTGTTGGTTAAACTGAATAAAAATAAATAAAATAAAAATCCTACTTCCGACAATAATAAAAAAAAAACTTTTTGAAAATTTTTAATAATGAATGATTTTACAGTGTTTTAGCTTTTACATCAGAATAACACATGCTTTAATTAATATGGCTAGTATTACAACTATTAAACTAATATCTGCGACAAATAAATTCACTTGACTTTGGGAATGTTGTAAGATTGGTCAGTTTAATTAAATAATTACGAAAATGACCTATGCAGAATGTAAATTTGTATATTACATTTCTGCCTTGTTTGCTGTCTGCGAGCGGGTCGCACTGAGGCCACGCGGTTTCAAACGTTTGGTACTAGGACATCAGGAATCAACTGAAGGTACGTTCATAATATTTGTCGGGAAGGTGCGTTCTACTACAGGTTGCACCTTGCGTGGTGACGTCAAGTTAACGCACGAAAAGTTAAAAATATTACTTTAATTTTGTTTGTATTTCAGTAAACAAAGTTTTCTTTCATTCGTGAAACATTGCGCTCTGTAAAATTACGCATTTATAACAGTACTACAGGACCCGCGCTATTCCAGAGCATTGAAATCAAGTTGTGCAGGCAACCAATTTTAAGTGAGCAAAAGCTCAAATAAAAGAGCTCGTTCCAGCGAGTGTGCAAAACGTGCCTCAATTTAAACTGGAGACCAGTGGCGGCGCAAGACTAAAATTTGATGTGGCCAAGATTGGCATTTTGCGAGGCCCTCTAGGTATTTTTATTTTTTTAATTAATGATGGGTTTGCTCTTGACTCTAGTCTACCTCAGAGATGACAGAGACAAAGTCTACGATGGAGCGAGCCTACCCAGAAGGAGCCTGTTCACTCTAACTTTGAAGAGGTTAGGGTTGTAAGCTTTTGGAAACACAGACGCATGCAGAGAGTTCCACTCCTTTGCTGTGCGCATTATAAAAGATGTTTGGAAACGCTTATTGCGAATTGGTGGAATAGTTACAAGGTAGGGATGGTAAGATGCAGTGCGTCTGGATGTCCGATAGTAGAAGGGGGCCGGTGGGATGTGGTCGTGGAGTTCTTGGGCACACTCACTGAAGTACCTATGAATAGAGTGATATTTTGAGGTTTTGAGAGGTTGGATTCTACGATTGAAGGTGAGATTCGGTGAACTCAATCGCACCCCGCTACGAGTAGTATTGATTTTCTTTTGACTGTTGGTGCAAAAATAGTAAGTATTGGACGAGTGTGGGAATATTCAAGAAAGAACTAAAGTAAAAAAGCTTTGATGCAAGAGCGATCGTAGTGAGCTTGTACATACGAGTAAATCATAGCCTATCCCGCCGTGGCTAATATTTTGACAAAACTTACTGAAGTAAACCTTAACAATAAATGTATTTAATTAGCAAGAGCAACCAAAGCGAGCTCAAAAAAAATGGAAATAGACACGGAAAAGGATGATTTGATGGCCTTAGCTACGGTTTTTCTGAGTTGAAAAAAGCCAAATCTGCGAGGCCCTTGGGATCGCGAGGCCGTAGGCGGTGGCCCACATCACCCACGTCTTGCGCCGCCTCTGCTGGAGACATACAGAAAGAAAACTATGAAAACATAAGAAATGTAGATACTATTACTACTTGCAGGAAGAAAACGCAGTCAAGTATATCTTGAAATAGGTCAAAGTTAGGTGATTTTCAATGCTTGATGACAAGTCTGTGGATAAAAAAGGAAGCATATCGGTTGTCCAGAACGATTTAGTAATAGATTTTTGTCTTTTTATATTTAAATTACTTACAGTAAAATTTATAATTTATTCAAGAGGTAACTTTAGCGGGTAGGAATACAAGCTACGCCGTAGCACACGTAGCTCGTAGCACGTCGACGTAGCGTCAATCGTACCTACAGCAATCATGTCAAATTCCTAAGCTGTAGCTCCTGTACCGTATCTTAGAGGAAACGTATAATTTTTTCAGGATAAAAGTAAGAAATTTCAAACGGCATTGACACACAATTCCAACGTGTGTATTTCCAAACAACTATTCTTTGAGATTAAAAATATGTATCTGCAAAACTAGTAGTAATGATTTTATTCTGTGTTAGATTTTAGCTGTTGAGGTATGTGTTTAATCTACATAATTATGTAGTTGAAGACCTTTGGTACATAATTACCCTTCATCATCATCATTATACTAATCAGCCAAAAGACGTCCACTGCTGGACATACGCCTCCCCCAAGCGTCCAAAATTACCTTTGATTTTTTTTAAATAACTCTATTTGGTTTTTGACGTCAGTAGACCTAGTATTCTGTGCTGCAAAGTGAGGACATGAGGACACACACGGGTGTGTGTCCTCACAATGTACATACTCACCCACCCTATAAATATTACAAATATTATGGACATCTGCCATGCCCCTTTCATTCAGTAATAAATGCTATACCTACATCGAACCTCCAGGTGAACTCTAATGTTCCAGTATTCATTGCCTACGAAAACGTGGCAACACCCGTAATACAATGACTAAATGTGAATTTTCTGGCACAATCGAGAGACTGTATCTTGTATCTTAGAGAACTACGCTTAAATAGCTTCAAATCCCTTAGTTAAAAATTATGAACCAAAAAAATTTATTCGTCACATTAATAATACTAACAATCCGCAAGGCAGTTTTGTGGCGAACTGTTGGGCACTAGGGACCCCATGGACCTGATCTCCAGGGAGAATTCTTGTTCCTCATGTCCGGCTTGCCTTTATTGGCTGGCCGGAGTGAACACTGACGAGGAACAGAGCTCCCTCTTTCTTGCCTTAATCGGCCGGTCTGAGTGGAGACTCGCAAGAGCAAACGTGCTCGGGAGAAGGATGTATACTCCAGTAAGATGCTGGTAGGGATCTTGATCATACTTCCACGATTGTCCTGGTAGCATGGCGTACCTCTCCACTCCTTTAGCACCTCAGAATATGTTGCCCCCTTGACGCTACGTTACTTTCTGTAGCGACCGTTTTCGGGGGGCCCATTTATTGAGTGCGCAAGTCACCCCCTGCCATTTTAAAGCAGATTTAACTGTCAGTGGTCAGGCAGGGGCCAATAGTTCTTCCATAGTAAACGGTTATCAGTCCACTAAACCACCCAAACCCATAGCGTTTCATGTTTTGTTTCCATATTATGCAATAGTCCTGCTCCAACTGGGGATTGTCCTTCGGTATACTTTCACAGTGCATACAAGAATAATCGTCGGTTGGTGCCCCATTCCATTTGAAATGTCTAATGGGGCCTCTGCGAGTTGGCTTCGGCCTCTCGTATGCCTATCAAAGGACCGGGTCTCCAGGGACCCGAGAAAAAAAAAAACATAATAATAATCATTTTATTATCAGGCGACTGAGGACCATAGATAAAATACACAAAATTAAAATAGGTATACACAATTATCATAAACAATTGTAAACTAATACATATTGACAACTAAAACCTAATTAATACTATAATAATTATACACGTAACGTTGTCGACGTCGTGTTTTGCTGCGTGTTGTCGCGTAAATGTCTTCGGAAACGTCGAAATATGACACCTTTCTGCCAGAAGTCCTCTGTAAAGAAGATCTGTAGATGGTGGGTTGGAACTCCATGAACGACGTAAAGTTGATGTTGTGACGCGATTCCAACCTTCGACCCTCAGAGTCCACTTGGTCTTCTCTTTCAAATACTACACGACATCCTCAACCCTTGTGGGGTGATGCAGACGTGAAATATACAACTGCGTCGAAGGCACAGCAGGGCGCAGCAGCATGTTTGGTCCACTCGGTGCGGTACCGCACTGATTACGAGAACAGGGCTTCTTCTCTACTTTAGTGAAAACCTCTTCATCAACTTGGCCCGTTCCTGGCAAGGAGCCACAGGTCGCAGTCAGTGCAGTTTGAGTACCCTTAATTTTCCCTATTTTGGCTGGTTGGTTAGGCTACGACGCATTCGATTTGCCGGTGGTGACAATAGCAGCGTAGGCACGTTTAGGGGTTGACGTACCTACGTGTGACGTTTCCGCAGCCGGTGTTGAGTTGCGGGCGACGGCGGCGGCGGGCGGCGTTTGATCAGCAGTATCCGCAGCTGGTGACGCACTTGTATTCGCCGATTCCAAACTGCCGATTGATGCACTTTTATTTGATATACACAGCACAATTGAAATTTTTAAAATTTTCGACTTTGTCCCGTAAAAGTCACCCCGTACCTACTCAACATTAAATTAATTGAAATAGTTGAATTTGAACTTTTGTATAACAATTAACCAATTCTACGTTAACTGTTTTTTTCCCATTATATTTTTTCATCTGCCTGGCCTTTTCCCAACTAAATTGGGGTCGGCTTCCAGTCAAGCCAGATTTAGCTGAATACCAGTATTTTACGAGGAGCGGCTGCCTACCAGACCTCCACAACCCATTAACTGGGTAACACGGTACTTCATGGCAACACTGGAGTCAGATTTACTGGCTTCTGACTATCCGTAACGACTGCCAAAGATCTACAAATGACAGCCGGGCCAACGGCTTAACGTGCTTTCCGAGGCACGGAGGAAACTCGGTATGTTAAGATGGTCACCCACCCATCCACAGAACAACCATAGCAAGCGTTGCTTAACCTTGAAGATCGACCCGTACAGAGATCGACCCGTGCATTTCCCATTACATTTTCATAACGCTAGTAGAACTTCAAAACTATCACCAAAGTGACGATGCTGTGGAGGTGCCAAGTTTAAATTAGGTACTGAATAGCCAGCGACACTAAAGAGATTATTGTACAACTAACTAGACAATTGTATTCCTGCCCTGAGTGCCGTCTGCCAGTGGCCGCTTTACTGAGGCTACGTGTTTTTAAACTGTAAGTACTAGGACTTCAGGAATCAACAGGAAGTACTCTCATAATATCTGAGGGGTAGATGGTGCCTCCGGGTTGCACACGGTTGTTCATAAACGAACGCAAGGTTCGTCTTTTTCCATAAAATTTCTTTCTACTTATAAAAACGACAATCACAGACAAATGAACACATTGAAATGATTCAGTCATCGGAAACTGGTTATTTTAATAAAAGATACAAACCTGCTTATAGCAATTAAAACATGTCGGTTTGATCAGAGACAGATCTTTAGACCCCCTTGAATGTTATATTCAGGGGCAACTTTTGGTCAAAATTTTGTGAAATTGTGATAGTAACTTGTATTTAAGAAATTCTAATTTCGGCCTCCTGCCGATTGATAAAAACATTACATTATAAAGTGTCTGCGTGTGGCATATTGTAAGTCTAGACAGCATTGGTCGATAGTTTGTGACGTCACTTTATGACGTCATACCACGAATTCCTACACATCCTAGTAGCGACTTCTCAGTTCATTTCGTACTAGGGTGGCAGAATTAATAGGAAGGTAGAAGTGACGTCGTGTTTTCTGCAATTCCGCTCTTCCGAGTTTTTTTATAGTCCTCCTGATTTTGATTTTATGTTATTTTCATGTATACTAATATATAAAGCTGAAGAGTTTGTTTACTTAAAAGCGCTAATCTCAGGAACTACTGGTCCGATTTGAACAATTATTTCAGTGTTAGATAGATCGAGGAAGGCTATAGGCTATATATCATCACGCTTATACCAATAGGAGCAGAGCAGTAATGAAAATTGTGACGCAAACAAAGTTGCGTGGGTCAACTAGTTTGTAAATAAAACTACGGTTATTGTTCAGTTGTTTTTCTTTATAACAGTTTACGAATATGTTTAAGTTGGTGCCTGAATTGGATTAGATTCACAATTGCACACTGGCGCTAAAATATTCAAACAAAAGGTTATACATTTTTTTTTTCTAACAAATTTATTGTTGCAAGTCCCTTTTGGCCTCTTCAGGTCTACCTATTCGAGTTCAATGCCATAAGCCACGTGGCGAGGCAGGTGTGAGTTTAAACGAGTGGTAAAGCTAGGTAATGTCTATTTTTTAATCTCGGAGACTAAATCGACAACTTCAAATGTCAAAACTGACTTTAAATTCTATTGAAATCTATGTCAGTGTATTTTCAGTTGTCAATTTAGTGTCTGAGATCAAAAAACAGACATTAGTTTGTGTCAAGGTCGTCCGTTGCACCTGGCAGTTCGAACTCGACCTTGTTTTATTGTTTTGATATTTTTGTACTCCAGTTGACTCCTGCTGTCTTGGTATTCAATGTCGAAAATCACGTGGCGTCTCTCGGCCTCACTGCAGCAGTTCGGTTTAAATAATGACCATTTTTCTCAAAATTGAAATACAATAATCATGATCTTGACAAAAAACCACATACACGCTGCGGCAAGTTATACAGAAGGCCAAGATTATAATCTGCCCCTCTGCTTAGCGTTTGTGAACTACGAAAAAGCCTTCGATTCGATTGAAACTTGGGCTGCGCTGCAGTCTTCTCCAACGGTGCCAGATCGATGTTTAGTGGTGGTACTCAGTTTGCCTTATGTGCCTACTATTTAGAATTTCAATAGCTCCAAATGTATTCTGGTATCTTCGTATTTTGTGCAGTAAAATACGTGGCAGAGTACCAATTGCATACATACACGATAAAATACTTGTATGTCGCCCACATTGCATCGCTGACCTCCTATGGAGACGCTAGGATCTGAATGAGGTCAAATAATGGACTGGTCCTGTATGTACCAACCACTCAAGGAACAGTCTATTTTTGATTACATTCTATTGATTTCTAATATCCTGGTATCCAATTTTGTAAAGCACGTCGCAGCAATCGTATACCGGAGTCAACAAGGAGGATCAAAACGTTATTATTTCCGAAACACTCATGTCCAGAGCACACCAGCCACTCCTTCATTATGGGTCTTACTGCCGCCATTACTACTCGTATAGGCTTCTCATTTTTATCAAAGGTTTCTACAATACTCATAGGTTTTCGTTTTGCCAATAATATAACCAATGCAAACTGTTGAAAATGAATCAACGATAAAAAAAATCAGAGAGTTTTTGCTGACAAACTTTAGCAGAGCACTTTCCCTCACTCTCTATTTATCCTTCCGTGGTACACGCAGAAGTACTCGTACCTCAGAACCCAAATAGGAAGGTGGAGGCTATCCTGACGGGACAATAGCAGGGCGTGGATGCGGAGTCGCTGTTACCGCGCGGCACTTTGCAACTTTGAAGGCACCCTAACCCTAATACCACTAATGGCTATGTAAGAATGTCGAAATAAAGATTTTATCAATCACTATTTCGTTTTTTTTTAAACATCCGTTACAAGCAAATGTTTAGGGTATTGGATAAAACATTCTTGCTACGTCGTAGCACTCGTAGCTCGTAGTACGTCGTAGCGCTGTCTTTATTCTTAATTCATCTATATCTACTAATATATAAACCTGAAGAGTATGTTTGTTTGCTTGAACGCGCTAATCTCAGGAACTACTGATCCGATTTGAAAATTCTTTCTATGTTAGATAGCCCATTTATCGAGGAAGGCTATAGGCTATATATCATCACGCTAAAATCAATAGGAGCGGAGAAGTAATGGAAATTGTGACGCAGACGAAGTTGCGCGGGTCAACTAGTCGGTAATCTACTTTTCGACACATTTGCTCAAAAAATGCATTAACGGAGCCTGTATACATTGTTTGAAAGTTAAATATTACGCACCACACAATGGAGCATGTGGTAAAATAGGTACTCTCACCTAAGTACTTACTCTACAATACAAAGCGCTGTGCGTAACCTTTACGGTTTTTTTTTTATTTCCATAAACAATATAACAAGAATTCCACTATAGAGTTTCACGTAGAATCAGTATGTATATTATACATACATACATATATTCGATAAAAACGAACTACAGAATAAATGAGATCGTCTCATTTATTCTGCAGTTCGATTTTAGGGTTCCGTACCCAAAGGGTAACCAACGGAACCCTATTACTAAACCTCCACTGTCTGTCCGTCCGTCAGTCCGTCCGTCTGTCCATCAGTCTGTCAGCAGGCTATATCTCAAGAGCCGTTATAGGTAGACAGTTGAAATTTTCACAAAATGTGTATTTCTATTGCCGCAATAACAGTAAATAATAAAAAAAATAAAAATTAAAGGGGCTCCCATACAAGAAACGTGTTTATGGTACAAAGCCTTTCACTTGAGGGTAGACCGCAAAAACTAAATTTTATTTATTTTATCTGTAAATGTACTGTATTAATCCAAAATTCAATGTTAAACTACACATGTAAGTCTTATCTTTAATGGAAAATGAAGAATCAGTGAAAATCTAAAAACTAATCATAACAGCTAAAAGTGTTTTTTTTTTTACTATTGATAGGCACGCGTTTGACCACTATCTCACCTGATGGTAAGCGAGGATGTGATCGAAGATGGAGCACGCTTGCCTAGAAATAACCTATTCACTCTTGATTTAAAGACTCCCAGGTTGTAGCTATCAGGAAACACAGACTCCGGCAGGGAATTCCACTCCTTAGCTGTACGCACTATGAATGTGTTCCCAAAACGTTTTGTGCGTATGGGTGGGATGTCCACCATGTACCGGTGGCGCATCGCCGTTCGTCTTGTGGTCCGATGATGGAACGGGCTTGGCGGAATTAAATTATGCAATTCCGTCGCACATTCCCCAAAATGCAACCGGTAAAAAACCGACAGGCTAGCAACTCGTCGTCGATGTTCAAGACTTTGGAGCTTCGACGCGACGAGCCTCTCATTGCCGATGATCCTCTTGGCTCGTTTCTCAATTGACTCAAGGGCATCAAGCTGGTATCTGGCAGATCCGTCCCAAAGATGAGAGCAGTATTCCATACACGATCGAACTTGCGCTTGATAGAGTTTGAGCAGCTGTTCCAGCGTGAAGTACCGTCTCACCTTAGCCAGAATCCCCAACTTCTTTGCAGCCACTTGAGCTTTTGCCTCTATGTAAGGGCCAAAATTGAGAATAGATGTTAATGTATCCCCAAGAAGCTCACGATGGTCGGTTATCGGCACGGTTTCACGGCGGAAAGATGGAGCTGGGCGGAATTGGCTCCTTTTGGCGGAAAAAAGACACGCTTGGGTCTTAGCAGCATTGAACTTGACCAGATTGGCATCGCCCCATTCAGAGACTGCCTGTAAGGACACGTTCAAGCGCTCAACCATTGCCTCCCGGAGAGACCGGATCTGTGACCCACCAGCTCGTGCGTCGGACACGTATCTCTCAGCAACAGTGCTGTCGTCTGCATACCCAAAGGTACCGGGTTTAAGCAGATCATTAATATGCAGCAAGAATAGTGTTGCCGAAAGCACCGACCCCTGAGGAACCCCGGCATTAATATCCAGCAGTCCAGACGAGCAGCCATCTATGACCACTCGGATAGACCGATCCCTCAGGAAATCTGCGATCCAATCACACAAACCGGCGGGCAGACCGAAGGAAGGAAGCTTACTAATAAGGCTATCGTGCCAGACCCTGTCGAAGGCCTTCGAGATGTCAAGGGAGACCGCCAGTGCCTCCCCGTGCTTCTCTATGGCCTCACACCAGATGTGACTGGCATACGCTAGAAGATCCCCAGTTGACCGATTTCGGCGAAACCCGTATTGCCGGTCACTAAGGATATCATTCGCTTCTAGGTACGCCAGAAGCTTATGATTCAGCACGCGTTCCATAGTCTTACAGAGTATGGACGTTACCGAGATGGGTCTATAATTCGACGGGTCAGCTCGACTACCCTTCTTGGGCACGGGCTGCACGTTAGCTTGCTTCCAAGCCTTCGGCACTTTTCCAGTCTCGAACGAAAGGCGAAATAGGCGTGTCAAGATCGGAGACAGCTCAGGCGCACAAGTCTTCAGAACAATTGCCGGTATCCCGTCGGGACCACTAGCCTTGTTTACGTCTAGGTTACGCAGTACCCTACGGACGTCCTTCTGATGAATGCGAATGTTCGACATACTCGACTCGCATTCACCAGGAGAGGCGGAGGGCGTCGCGCCACCAGGATCCAGACGTGAAGATTCCGCAAACAAAGAAGCAAACAAGTTCGCTTTCTCCTCTGCGGAGTGGGCCAGCGTCCCGTCGGGTCTCAGCAGTGGTGGTAGTGAGAGGCGGCAGAAGTTCGATTCGACCGACTTAGCCAGGGACCAAAAAGCCTTACTACCTGCTGGGTATGAAGCAAGTTTGTTCCCTATTCGGCTAATGTGGTCAAACCGAGCCCTCCGCAACACCTTCTTGCAGGACTTAGCAGCCCTGTTGAAGGCTCTCTTCTTCTGACTCACGTCATTTGCTTTGCGCGTACGAGCGTCGACCTATGCTAGGTACGCCGCGTGCTTAAGCGCATCAGCGCGATTGCACTCGGCACCAAACCAAGGACGAGCTTCGCCAGATATTGCTATGTTAGAGAACGGAATGTAGTACTCCATTCCCCTCTAAGCAATTGGCAGTGTGCGAATAAACATCCGGCACCCTCGTTGCCCCCTGGACCAGCTGGGTAAGATTTAACGCAAGCGCTAGCTTTCGCGTCTCTCGTCCAGCATGGTCTGTGCACTGGTATGGGAAGTGCCACTCCTGATGGTGGGCATTGAAGTCCCCCAGTAACACCAATTGGGCAGAAGGGTACCGCTGCTGAGCCGCATCCACCGCCTCACTCAGGTGCTGTGTAAGCCCAGTTGTCTCCAAATCACCGCTGTGCGAACGGTAGACGCATGCGTAGACAATTTTGTCTAGACCTGTGTCCACTATAGCCCACAGCGTTGAGAACCTAGAGTCTTCAAGGTAGCGGAGACGCCGATAGCAGATGTCGTCCCGGGCGTACATGCATACGCCCGCGCGGGGTCTGAAGCGGTGCTCCAGGGTAAACCCTGGGTAAGACAGGTGTGACACGTTCGACGGACATCCGATCTGCGTCTCCGACAGGAACAAGAGCGCTGGTTTCTCGGTCTCAAGGTGGTGATGGACTGCGGCGAGATTCGAGTGCAGACCTCGTATATTAGAGAAGTGCACTTTATGCGAAAGGACGTGCTGGCGCTGTACAGCTTTACTCTTTTTATTCCTGTTCATAAAAGTGATGGAGGTTGAGGAGAAGGAAGTGAAATGAGGTTCCAAGCTGCTAACCTTCAGGCACGCCCTGACAGGACGACATCTTTGGGGGACTTGTCTGGAGACTGCGGGGACGCCCGAGCCCCCCCGGGAATGTCCATCGGGCCCTTTTATCTGGTCGCCAACCAGCACGATGGTGCATTCCGGGATTTTTCGTCAGATGGCGGGGCAGCCTTTCATGTGTGGCTAGCACACTACTTGGGCCCCCAACTATCTGCGGTCGGCCAGCGGCGCACCGTGCCTCGGATCCCGCTACCCTCCAAGACTAGTCTCGCGATACGCCCATGCCAGGGCTAGCCTGGCTGGTCTGCCTGCATTGGAACAACTATTTCGACCCAACTCCTCTGAATTGGCTACACTGAGCATCGTACCACACATGAACACAGCTAAGCCGCTTGGCGGTACGTCTTTGCCCAGTGTCAACAAATAACCATGATCTTGAAGATATTATATCATTTAATTGTGTATAAAAGTGAAATAAAGTATGGTAGTGATGTGTGACTGACACTGCCATGGCCACCAATCAGGCATTTTAGTTTTGATTACATAAAAGTAGTTGCTAGTTAGTTGAAATTTCTCGCCAATTAGTCGGTTACTGGTTCAAAAAATATACCTAAGGGTTTAGAGGTGGCTGATCTGGGGAGCACTTACCCCAGCTTGGCCCATTTGAATCACAAAAGCTAAGGCATCTGCCAAGGATCTGTTTTCTCCCTAAGATGAATGGTCATTTCTGACCCAGAGTTCGACAGAGTTGAGAACTCTCGTAGTTTTTTGGTCATCTTGTTACACTTTAATAGTTATTGTACTGACTCGCACGTGTTACACTTTAATAGTTGTTGCATTGACTCGCACGTGTTACACCTTAATAATAGTTGTTGTATTGACTCGCACATTAAATGCACATTAAACGACCGCTTTGGCGGCAAAGTAGGGGGAGATATTGTGGGGAGAAATCGAATAACAGGCGATATATTCGTTTGACAACAGTCCGACTAAAAGGTTGCCTCAACTAGCTTCTGTGCTTAATATTATCATATGTTGATATATTTTACAGTGAATGTTTTAATGTGAAAAATAAATTAAATTGTGAAAACGATAACTGAAGTTGTTATTTGAAAGTGGTCTTCCTGAGCGTCCGTTACAATCTAAAGTAGAGCAAGAATATGTATTTTTTTTATTTCGATTTCAATTATGTCTAACGCATACTTATATGACTTATGACGTATTCTCGCATACTTATATGACTTATGACGTATTCTCGCATCTTTATATGACTTATGACGTATTCTCGAAAAGTTATTTTACATACCTACATTCTTCTTACAAATATAGCAGTGTTTGTGCGCATTTAAATCGTTCTGATGACCACTATTCATTATTGAAATCCTGTTGATGAGCACTATTGCTGTTGGGAACAAGGATATGATGATGGAAACCATAAAATTCTATACCCACTGTGTTTGGACTCCTATGAATTGTACGGGGCGGTATTATTCACTGTATTAGGTAACAATAATCTGATGATGGAAGCCATTAAGGTGTGTAACGGCTCTTTTAATTGACTATACCCATCATATTTAGACTCATTTAAATCTTCTGATGAGCTAGTGCTCACATCGTTATTACCAACTGCAATGTTTAGTTCCATTGGAGCTGGTAACACCGATCTGATGAAAGAACTCTTATACCCGTCGTGTTTGGGCTCATACGAATCGTACGGGGTGGTACTCATTACAGCTGGCAACAACAATCTGATGATGAAAGTCATAAATGTGTATATCGGCTCTCTTAATTGATTTCTCATATACCAATTGTATTTGGGCTCATTCGATCTTTCTGATGAGCACTATTCATTGCAGCTGATAACAACAATCTGATGATGGAAACCATAAGATTGAGTAGTGGCTCACTTATTTGACGACCCTTATACCCACCGTGTTTCTGCCCAACTAACACTAAAAACTAATACTAAAGCGTTAAAAAAACATATATAAGACTCGTATATCAGTTCCATTTGAGTATAAAAGTGTTAACGCATACCTGTACATCTGAGTTAGAGCATGTTCTAACTCAATATAACCACGAAAGAGGCCCACAGATTTACAGGTAAAAGTTATTAAAAGCCTATAGTACGATGTCACAAAGATATTAAAGCTGCACAAGAGCGCTTATTCCTCGTCAGCTACTACTTTAATCTGTATTATCGCTGCAAAATGGAGTTGGTAAACGCTACAGATGGTATAAATCCTATAGTAAGGTATTAAAAAGATATTAAAGCTGCAAAAGAGCGTTTATTCATCGTCAGTTACTACTTTAACCGGTATTACCGTTGTTATACCGCGTTAGTGAGCACTACAGGTGGTAAAAAGCGTACGTCAAGATTGAAAAAGCCTGTAACCTTACTAAAATTAAATCTGTTCGTAGTGGAAGAGTTATGTCATCCATGATTATTCAACACAACAGAATAATATTATGGAATATTAAGTTATTTAAGTATGTGAAATGAAAAATTACTGCCCTTATGATTTCACGGTAAATGTATACCATGTTTCTCATCTCAATTTTAACGCGCCTAGGATTTATTAAAGATTTAAAAGAAAAGTTATGATAATTAAATAGGTACCTCAAGCTAAACATTATTATTCTTTCCTGCTTTCTGAGCAGTGGTGTGTAAAATTAAGTGGCATTCATGGAACGCTTTAAATAATGTATGAAATTTTGTATATTGTAGTCAAATGTTGAATAACTCGAAATAATATTAATTGTTAGGTTACCAAAACAATGGCGGACTTTACAAAAGTGAGGTTAGTTTTAAGAATGACCCACACTTGCGTTGTTTGACACCAATACCTTTAGAACGTCTTTAAAAGAGTACTGCCTAACACAATAAGCTTAAGTTAAACCCTTTATTACAGGTTAAACCTAGATAGAGGAGTTGTTTGACACCTTTAGTTTCTCGTGTTACTAAACTCACGACAAACTCTATTTTATAGCCTATGTCTGCAATAATAGTCAATATTGCTCCTTAAGTGGTATATAACAGTTAATTGCAATAACTATACAACAATAAGTGATAAACGGAGTCGGCGAACACTTTTATAAAGACAGTCAGTTACAGAAAGGTTAAAGCTATAAATTATTAAGTATACTTGCTGCTACTAGCACCATTATAACTCTCAAAGCTATATTACGTCGTCCATTAAAGCTTTAGTGCTGCGATGGGGGCTAAAACTTGTTTGTTAACTCCTCTATGTCGTCTTTAGTAATACTTTAGTATAATTATAACCCTGTTATATTACTTAAAATCATAAAAAAGCCTGTAACTGACACCAAAATGTTATTTGGGTGCTCATAAGAATCGTACGGGTTGAGCTATTTATTGTACCTAGTAACAACAATCTGATTATCTAATTATGGAAACCATAAAGGTGATTTTCTAATTGACTACTCTTATACGCAACGTGTTTAGACTCATTTGATTTTTCCTAATTAGTACTATTTATTTTAGCTCGTAACAAGTTTCTCATAATTGGGAGACCATAAACTCCTAAAGGCGAGACAACTAAGAGATCCTGTAGGATATTTTAGTTGGCTCCTTATACACATCGTGTATGAGCTCATTCCAAAGGTACTAGTGGATACAATTCGTTGAAGTTGTATTCAGTGTTTCCGTTGAGTCGGATAATAAATTATTGCATGATATTGACCGTAAAAATTGAATATTAAAGTAGGTCCTGTAGTCATAAAAGTATCCATTTAAAATGTATTACTAACTGCCCGCAACTTTGCTCGCTTTAAAAGTAGTTTCATGGGTTTAAATTTTATAGCACGGATTCCTTTTTCTTTCTAAATCAATTTACTCCTTATAATACCAGTTATCTGCTAGTGAAAGGTCCACCCACTTGGCAGACAGATTGACAAAAGTTTTACAAATTGTGATTTTATCATAAGAATCGTACCTTTACATTACCCATATATTTTCATATATTTTAAATAAAAAGCTGTTATATTGAGATTACAAACAGACACTCCAATTTATTTGTGTTGGTTAAATGACAGCCTTTGTCACAGTATTTTTGTCAGTTTTAATGGTCTAACTTTCTGGTTTCCATCATCAGATCCTTGTTCTCATCAACAATGAATGGAGGACTATTCATTGCCCAAACACGATGAGTAGATGGATATAGGAGTAGTCAACTAAAAGAGGACACATCATCAGACCCTTGTTATAAACTACAGTGATTGGTAATTAACCACTGTAGTTGATAACAACCCAACCGTACGATTCAAATGAGCTCAAACACGATGGTTATACTATAAGCCAACTAAGAGTTCCACTATCCACCTTTCTGGTCTCCATTATCAGGCCATTGTTCCCAATCACAATAAATATAGTTCTCAATTGTGTATTCAAATGAGCCCAACCACGATGATTACGCTAGCGGGAGCGTACGAAAAATAGTTTTTCTAAACTTCTCTCGAACGAATGCTTAAAACCATAATTATATATATATTTATGCGTTCGCCAAAAATTCCTCTTCAGTCGCTTATTAGTCGCAATTTTTCGGCAATTCACAGATTTATTCGAGTCTTAGTTTAGAAGACATAATGAGTTATTTTTTTAAGGTATAGTCCAAGAGCTATATTGAAGATTACGAAAAATTGCCAAGAAAAAAATATTTCAACTGCATTTCTTATTTTTAAACAAGGTATTGGTCAAAAAGATTTACTGTTGACTAGTACGGCTGAGCGCCACGCGCTCTCACATGAAAAAATGTTCGTTTCAAAAACAGTTGCAAATTGTACGCTCTATAAATTTGATCATTGGTTTAACATCATTGGAGCAATAGAAACCGAAATAATCACAAAAATAAATAAAATTGTGACATTTGACCTTCAACAGCTTACGATGCAGACACGAGATTTTATGAGATTTTTGAAACAATATTTAAAAGGCCCAATAGGTTCCAGCTTATATATACCTTTCTGGTCTCCATCATCAGAATATCCCCAACAACAGTGTCCATCTGTCTGTCTGTCAATAGGCTGTATCTCATGAACCGTAATTCTCAGTCTGATGCCGCTATAACAACAAATAATAAAAATAAATTTAAATTCGGGCTCTCCCCTACTAGAAATAGAAAAGTGTTTTTTTGTCGTTTTATGATCGATCTTAATAATGGGAACAGATAGACATATGAAACGCTCACAGAATTTGTATTATTATAATATGCGCAAATAAAATCTAATTACATAAAATTATATTTAAAAAAAAAACCGTCTTCCAAAAACAAAACACTACAAAGTAAAAAATAACTTTAATTTTAACTGTCTACCTATTACGGTCCTTGAGATACAGCCCGCTGACAGACAGACGGACGGACGGACGGATGGACGGACGGACGGATGGACGGACGGTAAGAGGGGTAGGAGTAGGAACGGAACCCTAAAATTTTTCTCATTAACAGAACAATTTTTAGTCAGCCTTTTTGTATGAGAGAAGAGGCGGCTCTGTGAGGCCACGTGTTTTTCGACAATGAATACTAGGACATCAGGAGTCAACTGGAGTACGAAAATATCGAATCAATAAATCAAGGGCGAGTCCAAATTGCCAGATGCAACGGACGACCTTGACACAGAAACATCCCACCTTCACCCCTCGTTTTAAAGTGTAATATCTGCTTCGCCACATGGGGTAACGCATTGAATGAAAACTATCAGACGTGGCCAAATCTTAAAAACGTGTCTAAAATAATTTCGTACAAAAAAAAACTTGAACCTTTTTTTAGATTTCAGTGCCACCGAACGGATGCAAAACCATCCAGGGTCCGACTTAATGCAGTCCCCAATGCAGTCTAGACTTCTAAAGGTGCTCACTCACCGGGAGCCTGTAACACCATGATTCGATTTTGAGCATTACGTTACAATAGGGAACATGCAATATTTTCATTTTTGCTTTAATTTTAAAGAACTCCATCTAGAATAGACCACCACATAAATAAAAAATGAAAACGCTTTAATTTATTGCCAAAATTGCGTTTTTAAACCGACAGTTTAGTTTAAAGGTTTGCGCGAAAACGGACGATGACGTCACTCGTGTCTATCACTGGTCAAGAACTGTCCCAACTCAAAGACATAAGGTTGCCTTTTGTTGGCATAACAGCAGATACGTCACTAAACGCTTTTAAATACGTTCCGTTTCACGTTACTTTAATTCATTATTTTTGTTAAAAATCGTTAACCAAAATAAAAACCTTGTAATGGCCTTTATTTTATACTTTTTTATCATTTTACTGACATAAATCTCATAAATTCTGTATTTGCATTTTCCCTATTCTGCCTACCCTGACTATCGCGGAGTCGCCTGTAATTTTTCATCCTTTGGGTGAGCTTCCCTCCATTGTAGACTTTGTCTCTGTCATCTCTGACCTAGACTAGAGTCAAGAGCAAACCCATCATAAATAAAAAAGAAATTTAAAAAAACATTCATGATTCGATTTTGAGCATTTGCTGTAGCTGAATCGTCGTCGTTTTTTAAATTTGCAAATTCGAATCATTTTTATATTGCAAAGATTATTGCGTCTTTCCGACTGATATCTAAAAACAAAAAGTTAGTCTCACAGTTTTTCTCGCAAATGTGTCGAAAAATATTGGATGATATGCGTTATTATATATGGGTATTCACAAACTCATGACTATAGTAAGCCCTCGACTTCGTCTCAGGCTTACATTCGTCTACTCGTTTGTAAAAACCAATTTACCGCACTAATATCATAAATAACTATTTCATTACTCATACTCGGAAAGTAGGCCTGAAGTTGCCTGAGGAGCGGGTTGAAAGCATTACTTTTCAGCCCTAGGGAGAATCTTTTTCAACTGACTGCCGTCAAATTATAAAAAAACTCGTTGAACATTTTTGTTGAATTATTTCTCAACTTTCTATACAGGCAGTCAATTACAATGCGATGCAATTGCAATTGAAATAACGTAAACGTTATTATTAAGATTATATTTTTCAAATGACTTTCTTATAATTTACATTCAACTATTTTTACTTTCCTTTTATTCGTAATGAAAAGCACAGTGTTTACCTCGGATGAAAGACTTATTTAGTCCCTCGAACTATTGGCACCCTCGCTACTTTCGGGCGCCAAACGCCGTCTCGGGATTAAATCAGTTACTTTCAGCCCTAAGGTTACAATGTACTATTTCATAATGACATGTAATGAAACCATTGAAAGAAGTCGGTTAAAAAGCGGCCTAGCTATAACAGGCAGTGGACATCTTCCAGCTGAAATGATGTGAAAATACGTCACCGTGGCGTTTTTATTGTAAAGGTGCTTATTCACCGGGAGCATTCGCCTGTAATGTAACGTTACAGAACCGAGCATTACATTATTTTAAAATAGTTTTTGTTACCAATATCGCTTCTTCTGCATTTTGTGTTTGTGTGAAAACGACTAATTCAGCTACAGCAAAAGCTCAAAATCGAATCATGAATATTTTTTTTTGTTTATGTTAGGTTTGCTCTTGACTGGGTCAGAGATGACAGAGACAAAGTCTACGATGGAGCAAGCTTACCCAGAAGGATGAAAAATTACAGGCGACTCCGCGCTAGTGAGGTTTTGAGCATTTGCTGTAGCTGAATTAGTCGTTTCCACAATGTCAAACGAAACAGTCGTTGTGTTGAGGGCAACAATAATAATTTGATTTCGTTTTAACGTACAAAATGCAGAAGAAGCGATATTGGTGACACAAACTATTTTAAAATAATGTAATGCTCGGTTCTGTAACGTTACATTACAGGCGAACGCTCCCGGTGAATAAGCACCTTTACAATAAAAACGCCACGGTGACGTATTTTCACATCATTTCAGCTGGAAGATGTCCACTGCCTGTTATAGCTAGGCCGCTTTTTAACCGACTTCTTTCAATGGTTTCATTACATGTCATTATGAAATAGTACATTGTAACCTTAGGGCTGAAAGTAACTGATTTAATCCCGAGACGGCGTTTGGCGCCCGAAAGTAGCGAGGGTGCCAATAGTTCGAGGGACTAAATAAGTCTTTTATCCGAGGTAAACACTGTGCTTTTCATTACGAATAAAAGGAATGTAAAAATAGTTGAATGTAAATTATAAGAAAGTCATTTGAAAAATATAATCTTAATAATAACGTTTACGTTATTTCAATTGCAATTGCATCGCATTGTAATTGACTGCCTGTATAGAAAGTTGAGAAATAATTCAACAAAAATGTTCAACGAGTTTTTTTATAATTTGACGGCAGTCAGTTGAAAAAGATTCTCCCTAGGGCTGAAAAGTAATGCTTTCAACCCGCTCCTCAGGCAACTTCAGGCCTACTTTCCGAGTATGAGTAATGAAATAGTTATTTATGATATTAGTGCGGTAAATTGGTTTTTACAAACGAGTAGACGAATGTAAGCCTGAGACGAAGTCGAGGGCTTACTATAGTCATGAGTTTGTGAATACCCATATATAATAACGCATATCATCCAATATTTTTCGACACATTTGCGAGAAAAACTGTGAGACTAACTTTTTGTTTTTAGATATCAGTCGGAAAGACGCAATAATCTTTGCAATATAAAAATGATTCGAATTTGCAAATTTAAAAAACGACGACGATTCAGCTACAGCAAATGCTCAAAATCGAATCATGAATGTTTTTTTAAATTTCTTTTTTATTTATGATGGGTTTGCTCTTGACTCTAGTCTAGGTCAGAGATGACAGAGACAAAGTCTACAATGGAGGGAAGCTCACCCAAAGGATGAAAAATTACAGGCGACTCCGCGATAGTCAGGGTAGGCAGAATAGGGAAAATGCAAATACAGAATTTATGAGATTTATGTCAGTAAAATGATAAAAAAGTATAAAATAAAGGCCATTACAAGGTTTTTATTTTGGTTAACGATTTTTAACAAAAATAATGAATTAAAGTAACGTGAAACGGAACGTATTTAAAAGCGTTTAGTGACGTATCTGCTGTTATGCCAACGAAAAGGCAACCTTATGTCTTTGAGTTGGGACAGTTCTTGACCAGTGATAGACACGAGTGACGTCATCGTCCGTTTTCGCGCAAACCTTTAAACTAAACTGTCGGTTTAAAAACGCAATTTTGGCAATAAATTAAAGCGTTTTCATTTTTTATTTATGTGGTGGTCTATTCTAGATGGAGTTCTTTAAAATTAAAGCAAAAATGAAAATATTGCATGTTCCCTATTGTAACGTAATGCTCAAAATCGAATCATGGTGTTACAGGCTCCCGGTGAGTGAGCACCTTTAGAAGTCTAGACTGCATTGGGGTCGATTTCTCGACGTCACTGTATGTATGACGTCATATCGCGAGTTGCTACATGTCCTAGTACCGACTTCTCAGTACATTTTGTACTAGGGCCGCAGAATTGATAGGAAGGTAATGATGACGTCGTGTTTTCTACAGCTACGCTGTTCCGAGTTTTTAAAAAGTCTTCAGATTTTCATTTAATGTTATTTTCATTTGTAAATAAAACTAGACTTAAAATTTTCTTCTTTGTAGTTTAACATGTAGTCAGACCCTGGATGGTTTTGCGTCCGTTCGGTGGCGCTGAAACCTAGAAAAAGTTCAATTTTTTTTTTCGTACGAAATTATTTTAACACGCTTTTAAGTTTTGGCCACGTCTGATAGTTTTCATTCAATGCGTTACGCCATGTGGCGAAGCAGATATTCCACTTTAAAACGAGGGGTGAAGCTGGGATATTTCTGTGTCAAGGTCGTCCGTTGCACCTGGCAATTTGGACTCGCCCTTGATTTATTGATTTGATATTTTCGTACTCCAGTTGACTCCTGATGTCCTAGTACTCAATACCGGAAAACACGTGGCCTCACAGAGCCGCCTCTTCACTCATAAAAAAAGACTGACTAAAAATTGTTCTGTTAATCAGAACAATTTTAGGGTTCCATACCCAAAGGGTAACCAACAGAACCCTATTACTAAGGCCTCCACTTTCCGTCAGTCCGTCCGCCCGTCTGTCTGTCAGCGGGCTGTATCTCAAGAACCGTAATAGGTAGACAGTTAAAATTTTCACAGATTGAGTATTTCTATTGCCACTATATCAAAAAATAATAAAAATAAGGTTTATGGTACGGAACCCTTCGTGTGAGAGATCCACTCGCACTTGACCGGTTTTTTGATTTGATAATGATGCATTCTCGACAGGAAAGGGTCTGTGGTAATTTAAAGTTATGCCGTTTGGATTGTGTAACGCTCCGGCAACGTTTGAAAGCTTGATAGATCTTGTTTAAAAAAACACTACCGAGAGCAAAATTACTTAAATGTAATTAAAATTTTGTTAAGAAAGTATTTAAATAAGAAATACAAAACCTTTTGAAATTAAATTGAATTTGATTTTTTTTTTAAGTAAAAACTTATCATATTTTTTTCAAATTACATGCATATGACTTGTTGTAGATGATTATTTGATAATGCCCTTTGTGTTCCAGGGTCGCGGTGCCTCTTTCTAAAAAAATCCGCAACTCAGGTACCTTATGTGCCTACTACATATTTAGAATTTCAATAGCTCCACATTTTTTCTAATGTCCTTTTATTTTGTGCACGTGAACTTTAGAGTATTGCGTACACGAAAACATACTTGTATAATATCGCCCACCACGCCCATGAATCTAGCTAAACATATGAATGGATTCATTGATATTGCAAGATTGACCTCCTGGTAACATTTAATGTCCTGGTATTTTGTGTCTTAGAACACGTGGCTAGAGACGCTGGGGTCTGAATGAGGTCAAATATTGGACTGGTCCTATACGAACCAGTCAAGTACCAATCCACTTTTGATTGCCTTCTATTGATTCTTGATGTCCTGGTATCCAATTTTGTGAAGCACTGGTAAGGGTGTGTACCGGAGTGGCAAGGGGGCCACTCGATACGTTATAAATAAAGATGGGGCGGGGGGGAGCAAAATTAAATGCGAATAACTTCCGCAGGGTCTAACCTTCCGTGGACAGGAAGTCTCTGAATCGCGTCAGAAGCTAAGTAGGAAGGTTAAACCCTTTTTTTTTAAGGATGGGAAATCATCAAATTACTCCTTCCGCTCTGGATGAAGCAGGAAGGGAGTGTCAGACTCATGATGGAATAACAGCAGGGCGTGGATGTGGAGCTGAGTCAAAAACTATGCTCCACCCTCATATCCTGTACATGCAGCTAAAAAGACCTATGCAGTCACCGCTGGTGCCGTAAAGTGAAAGTGGCAAAGTATGGGAACAAACATTTCTAAATGAAAAGTCGTACTAGTGACATGAAAGAAAAGACAATGCCATTCTATTATTTTTTTAAGCAACAAAAATGTATGAAAATTGAGGCTTTCTTGACAGATTGCAATTGAAATGCCAATGCGAACTTTACTTAGAAATTAATAGTATGCTCTGTGACTGCCAATTCTACAAATTTTTATGCAAGGTTTACATACATTTCTGCCATGTTTGCTGTCTGCGAGTGACCGCAGTGAGGCCACGTGTTTTCAAACTTTGAGTACTAGGACAACAGGAATCAAATAGAGGTAACTAGGTTTGTGAAGGTAGGGTGCACCTTCCACGGTGACATCATAAACGCAATATTTTGCGTATGTTCTTTTTATTCACAAAGCGAATTATGTTCTTGTAATTTTTTGATGGATCTTATTGCGATAATTGTCCTACCTGCAATTTTATATGTACTCGTATATGCTGTTTTCAGTATGTTTTTGTTAAATCTATTGTGTACTTCTGCCGATCCGTCCGGGGAACAAAGGCGTGATGCGTATTTAAAAAAATATATTTTATTTACAATGTCTCATCCCCAAAGTGTTGATGCCATACATTTTAACACCGCAATCACTTTACTGATAGCCGAATTATACATTTATGTTTCAAATTGTAAAAATATGAGCTAACGCCACTAATGGGTATGTAAAAATGACGAAATAAAGATTTTATCAATGGATTTTTTTTTAAACATCCGTCACAATTAATAGATTAAGGCCGCTCTCTCGAAAAAGCTTAAAAATAGCGTGAAGATGAAGCAGTTGTTGGTCGGCATTTACTAAGAAATTACGTCTGAAAAAAATAGGTAGTAATCTACAAGATATGGTACGTAATTTGGTTTAGCCAGAACTTATGTATCGGTATCACATGGTCAGAAAAAAATCACCAAATCACCTCCAAATCGTTGAGATGAAACCATTTTATTCTATAATTATTTAACAAAAGAATAAAAAAAATATCTACTGCTTTAAAGAAGTAAGTAGACTAAACAAAAATAATTTGGTTTTGTTACTTTTAAAAAATATGTATTATTTATATTATAAAAAAATAAAAACACAGGTAGCGGAGTGGCGCGTAGAGGTGTAGTTAGCTCCGTTAGTATGCACAAGGTCATTGCCATGTATACAAGCCTTAAGATATTGGATTTAACATACTTAGATACGTCGTAGCACTCGTAGCTGGTAGCATATCGTAGCGCTATCTATATTCTTATTTTATCCGTAGAACTAGTTGACCCGCGCAACTTCGTCTGCGTCACAATTTTCATTACTGCTCCGCTCCTATTGGTCTTAGCGTGATGATTTATAGCCTTCCTCGATAAATGGGCTATCTAACACTGAAATAATTTTTCAAATCGGACCAGTAGTTTGTGAGATTAGCGCGTTCAAGCAAACAAACAAACTCTTCAGCTTTATATATTAGTATAGATACTATGATTTTGGCACTTGAATGTGCCTGTCGGGGTGCATTGTATAAGTATTTGTGAAATTGACATGAGTATTTGTATTTACTTAAATACAAGAAGTAGAGTTACTTATAATTTTGGCCACGTAGCAAAATATCTTTGTAGCGCTATATTTTTCATATTTTCCTGTAAAAACAGGCTCACGTTCTGCAGTGGACGTCTTTCAGCTGTAATGATGATGTGACAATGCGTCACAGCGGCGAAATCCTTTGTTTAAAATAATTTGTGACACCAATATCGTTCCTTCTACTTTCTGTACGTAAATAACAAAATCAAATTTTATTATCGGGCTCAAAACAACAACCGTTTCGTTTGACATTGTGAAAACTACTAATTTAGCTCCTAATCGAATCATGAATGTTAAAGGCGAATGCTCCCAGTGAGTCAACACCTTTAGAAGTCTAGACTGCATTAAGATCGATATCTCGTCATCCTATGACGTCACTGTATGTATGACGTCATATCGCGGGTTCCTACACGTCCTAGTACCGACTTCTCAGTCCATGTTGTACTAGGGCCGCAGAATTGATAGGAAGGTAATGGTGACGTCATGTTTCCCACAACAACCCCATTAAGCTTTTTTTTTCATAGCTGATTTTGTATTTTGTTGCTGATTTTGATTTCAGGCCTTTTTAGTTTTTTTTATGCAAATAGTAATCTATAATGTGATTTAGTAAAACTAACGATGGTTATTTACGGTAGAGGTTTGTTTGGAATAGTAATATATTAGAATTAGAATACCTCATATCATTCAATTTTATTTGTAAACAGGTATTGAAGAAATAAAAGTTTTGAGTTGTATTGCTCATTTTAAGAATATTCTTTTTTTTCTAACCATTTTCTTACCAGAATTTCTCACAATACAGATTATAATATGCAGACTTGATGTGTGCAAATCGGTCTGTCAATGTTCTTATTTATGTTGCACATTTGTATGTTGCTTTTGGCAACTTCTGATATCTTGGTATTAAATGGCCTATGCTTTTTCGTTGACTTTTATCGTTCTGATGACATGATACTCCTTATAATACCAGTTATCTGCTGGTTAAAGGTCCACCCACTTGACAGACAGATAGACTAAAGTTTTACAAATTGTGATTTTATCATAAGAATCGTACCTTTACATTACCCATATATTTTAAATAAAAAGCTGTTATATTGGGATTACAAACAGACACTCCAATTTATTTGTATTGGTTCAATGGCAGCCTTTGTCACAGTATTTTTGTCAGTTTTAATGGTCTAACTTTCTGGTTTCCATCATCAGATCCTTGTTCTCATCAACAGTGAATGGAGCACTATTCATTGCCCAAACACGATGAGTAGATGGATATAGGAGCAGTCAACTAAAAGAGGACACATCATCAGACCCTTGTTATAAACTACAGTGATTGGTAATTAACCACTGTAGTTGATAACAACCCAACCGTACGATTCAAATGAGCTCAAACACGATGGTTATACTATAAGCCAACTAAGAGTTCCACTATCCACCTTTCTGGTCTCCATCATCAGGCCATTGTTCCCAATCACAATAAATATAGTTCTTATCAGGTGAATTCAAATGAGCCCAACCACGATGATTACGCTAGCGGGAGCGTACGAAAAATAGTTTTTCTAAACTTCTCTCGAACGATCGCTTAAAACCATAATTATATACCTATATATTTATGCGTTCGCCAAAAAATTCCTCTTCAGTCGCTTATTAGTCGCAATTTTTCGGCAATTCACAGATTTATTCAAGTCTTAGTTTAGAAGACATAATGAGTTATTTTTTTAAGATATAGTCCAAGAGCTATATTGAAGATTACGAAAAATTGCCAAGAAAAAAATATTTCAACTGCATTTCTTATTTTTAAACAAGGTATTGGTCAAAAAGATTTACTGTTGACTAGTACGGCTGAGCGCCACGCGCTCTCACATGAAAAAATGTTCGTTTCAAAAACAGTTGCAAATTGTACGCTCTATAAATTTGATCATTGGTTTAACATCATTGGAGCAATAGAAACCGAAATAATCACAAAAAAATTGGTTGCCTGTAAAGTCGGTATACGGGCGAAAGTTTTACGTGACAACGACTTTGAGTGGTAAAATAATTTTAATGTGAATATTCATTCGTATAGTAGGAAGAAGGATGAAATAATAGTAACAATTTAAAACATTTATTTATACAAAGAATTATATTTACAAATGCTCGAGTGGAAGGGGCGCGTGCCTTTCACTTTTTATGTCTGTCTCTCTCGCTCTTAGGCGGGCTAACCATGCCCGAGTGGAAGGGACGCGTGCCTCTCACTCGCTCTCATTGTGAGCGCATAACGTGAGCGGAGCGTAACGCAGTTTCTTGAAGTGTCACCCGGCAAACCAATTTATAAGACGTTGTCACGTCAAAAAAATAAAATTGTGACATTTGACCTTCAACAGCTTACGATGCAGACACGAGATTTTATGAGATTTTTGAAACAATATTTAAAAGGCCCAATTGAAAGTGTATACCTACAAGGTTCCAGCTTATATATACCTTTCTGGTCTCCATCATCAGAATATCCCCAACAACAGTGTCCATCTGTCTGTCTGATGATCTCATGAACCGTAATTCTCAGTCTGATGCCGCTATTATAACAAATAATAAAATTAAATTTAAATTCGGGCTCTCCCCTACTAGAAATAGAAAAGTGTTTTTTTGACGTTTTATGATCGATCTTAATAATGGGAACAGATAGACATATGAAACGCTCACAGAATTTGTATTACTATAATATGCGCAAATAAAATCTAATTACATAAAATTATATTTAAAAAAATAAAACTGACTTCCAAAAACAAAACACTACAAAGTAAAAAATAACTTTAATTTTAACTGTCTACCTATTACGGTCCTTGAGATACAGCCCGCTGACAGACAGACGGACGGACGGACGGATGGACGGACGGTAAGAGGGGTAGGAGTAGGAACGGAACCCTAAAATTTTTCTGATTAACAGAACAATTTTTAGTCAGCCTTTTTGTATGAGAGAAGAGGTGGCTCTGTGAGGCCACGTGTTTTTCGACATTGAATACTAGGACATCAGGAGTCAACTGGAGTACGAAAATATCGAATCAATAAATCAAGGGCGAGTCCAAATTGCCAGATGCAACGGACGACCTTGACACAGAAACAGCCCACCTTCACCCCTCGTTTTAAAGAGTAATATCTGCTTCGCCACATGGGGTAACGCATTGAATGAAAACTATCAGACGTGGCCAAATCTTAAAAACGTGTTAAAATAATTTCGTACTAAAAAAAAACTTGATCCTTTTCTAGATTTCAGCACCACCGAACGGATGCAAAACCATCCAAGGTCCGACTTAAACATGTCAAACTACAAAGAAGAAAATTTTAAGTCTAGTTTATTTACAAATGAAAATAACATTAAATCAAAATCTGAAGACTATAAAAAAACTCAGAAGAGCGTAGCTGTAGAAAACACGACGTCATCATTACCTTCCTATCAATTCTGCGGCCCTAGTACAAAATGTACTGAAAAGTCGGTCCTAGAGCGTGTAGCATGACGTCATACATAACATACAGTGACGTCAAGCTATCGACTCCAATGCAGTCTAGACTTCTAAAGGTGCTCACTCACCGGGAGGGAGCCTGTAACACCATGATTCGATTTTGAGCATTACGTTACAATTCTGCCTGCCCTGACTAGCGCGGAGTCGCCTATAATTTTTCATCCTTCTGGGTAAGCTTGCTCCATCGTAGACTTTGTCTCTGTCATCTCTGACCTAGTCAAGAGCAAACCTAACATAAATAAAAAAAACATTTATGATTCGAAACGATATTGGTGACACAAACTATTTTAAAATAATGTAATGCTCGGTTCTGTAACTTTACATTACAAGCGAATGCTCCCGGTGAATAAGCACCTTTACAATAAAAACGCCACGGTGACGTATTTTCACATCATTTCAGCTGGAAGATGTCCACTGCCTGTTATAGCTAGGCCTTATTTTTAACCGACTTCTTTAAATGGTTTCATTACTTTTTGAGTTTGAGTAATGAAATAGTTATTTATTATATTAGTGCGGTAAGTTGGTTTTTACAAACGAGTAGACGAATGTAAGTCTGAGACGAAGTCGAGGGCGGCGACAATTTCGTTTGACATTGTGAAAACGGCTAATTCAGCTACAGCAAATGCTCAAAATCGAATCTTGAATGTTTTTTTTATTTATGTTAGTTAGGTTTGCTCTTGACTAGGTCAGAGATGACAGAGACAAAGTCTACGATGGAGCAAGCTTACTCAGAAAGATGAAAAATTACAGGCGACTCCGCGCTAGTAAGGGCAGGCAGAATTGTAACGTAATGCTCAAAATCGAATCATGGTGTTACAGGCTCCCGGTGAGTGAGCACCTTTAGAAGTCTAGACTGCATTGGGGTCGATAGCTCGACGTCACTGTATGTATGACGTCATATCGCGAGTTGCTACATGTCCTAGTACCGACTTCTCAGTACATTTTGTACTAGGGCCGCAGAATTGATAGGAAGGTAATGATGACGTCGTGTTTTCTACACCTACGCTCTTCCGAGTTTTTAAATGGTCTTCAGATTTTGATTTAATGTTATTTTCATTTGTAAATAAAACTAGACTTAAAATTTTCTTCTTTGTAGTTTAACATGTAGTCGGACCCTGGATGGTTTTGCGTCCGTTCGGTGGCGCTGAATTCTAGAAAAAGTTCAATTTTTTTTTCGTACGAAATTATTTTAACACGCTTTTAAGTTTTGGCCACGTCTGATAGTTTTCATTCAATCCGTTACGCCATGTGGCGAAGCAGATATTCCACTTCAAAACGAGGGGTGAAGCTGGGATATTTCTGTGTCAAGGTCGTCCGTTGCACCTGGCAATTTGGACTCGCCCTTGATTTATTGATTCGATATTTTCGTACTCCAGTTGACTCCTGATGTCCTAGTACTCAATATCGGAAAACACGTGGCCTCACAGAGCCGCCTCTTCACTGATACAAAAAGACTGACTAAAAATTGTTCTGTTAATCAGAACAATTTTAGGGTTCCATACCCAAAGGGTAACCAACAGAACCCTATTACTAAGGCCTCCGCTTTCCGTCAGTCCGTCCGCCCGTCTGTCTGTCAGCGGGCTGTATCTCAAGAACCGTAATAGGTAGACAGTTAAAATTTTCACAGATTGAGTATTTCTATTGCCACTATATCAAAAAATAATAAAAATAAGGTTTATGGTACGGAACCCTTCGTGTGAGAGTCCGACTCGCACTTGACCGATTTTTTGATTTGATAATGATGCATTCTCGACAGGAAAGGGTCTGTGGTAATTTAAAGTTATGCCGTTTGGATTGTGTAACGCTCCGGCAACGTTTGAAAGCTTGATAGAACTTGTTTAAAAAACACTACCGAGAGCAAAATTACTTAAATGTAATTAAAATTTTGTCAAGAAAGTATTTAAATAAGAAATACAAAACCTTTTGAAATTAAATTGAATTTGTTTTTTTTTTTTAAGTAAAAACTTATCATATTTTTTTCAAATTACATGCGACTTGTTGTAGATGATTATTTGATAATGCTCTTTGTGTTCCAGGGTCACGGTGCCTCTTTCTAAAAAATTCCGCAACTTGGGTACCTTATGTGCCTACTACATATTTAGAATTTCAATAGCTCCACATTTTTTCTGATGTCCTCTTATTTTGTGCAGTAAAACACGTGACCTTTAGAGCGCTTGTAGACGTCCGTTTTTTTCACCGGATAACGGACCGTGTTTTTTATCCATTGAAGCGGATATAGCATCTAAGATATTTCTTAGATGCTATATCCGCTTCAATGGATAAAAAACACGGTCCGTTATCCGGTGAAAAAAACGGACGTCTACAAGCGCTCTTAGAGTATTTGCGTACACGTAAACGTTGTATATCGCCCACCACGCCCATGAAACTACCTAAACATATGAATGGATTCATTGATATTGCAAGATTGACCTCCTGGTAACATTTAATGTCCTGGTATTTTGTGTCTTAGAACACGTGGCTGGAGACGCTGGGGTCTGAATGAGGTCAAATATTGGACTGGTCCTATACGAACCAGTCAAGGACCAATCCACTTTTGATTGCCTTGTGAAGTGGCAAGGGGACTCGATACGTTATAAATAAAGATGGGGCGGGGGGGGAGCAAAATTAAATGCGAATAATTTCCGCAGGGTCTAACCTTCCGTGGTCAGGAAGTCCCTGAATCGCGTCAGAAGCTAAGTAGGAAGGTTAAACCCTTTTTTTTTAAGGATGAGAAATCATCAAATGACTCCTTCCGCTCTGGATGAAGCAGGAAGGGAGTGTCAGACTCATGATGGAATAACAGCAGGGCGTGGATGTGGAGCTGAGTCAAAAACTATGCTCCACCCTCATATCCTGTACATGCAGCCAAAAAGACCTATGCAGTCACCGCTGGTGCCGTAAAGTGGAAGTGGCAAAGTATGGGAACAAACATTTCAAAATGAAAAGTCGTACTACTGACACAAAAGAGAAGACAATGCCATTCTATTATTTTTTTAAGCAACAAAAATGTATGGAAATTAAGGCTTTCTTGACAGATTGCAATTGAAATGCCAATGCGAACGTTACTTGGAAATTAATAGTATGCTCTGTGACTGCCAATTTTATTCTACAAATTTTTATGCAAGGTTTACATACATTTCTGCCATGTTTGCTGTCTGCGAGTGACCGCAGTGAGGCCACGTGTTTTCAAACTTTGAGTACTAGGACAACAGGAATCAAATAGAGGTAACTAGGTTTGTGAGGGTAGGGTGCACCTTCCACGGTGACGTCATAAACGTAATATTTTGCGTATGTTCTTTTTATTCACAAAGCGAATTATGTTCTTGTAATTTTTTGTTGGATCTTATTGCGATAATTGTCCTACCTGCAATTTTATATGTACTCGTACATGCTGTTTTCAGTATGTTTTTGTTAAATCTATTGTGTACTTCTGCCGATCCGTCCGGGGAACAAAGGCGTGATGCGTATTTAAAAAAATATATTTTATTTACAATGTCTCATACCCAAAGTGTTGATGCCATACATTTTAACACCGCAATCACTTCACTGATAGCCGAATTATACATTTATGTTTCAAAATGTACAAATAAGAGCTAACGCCACTACCGGGTATGTAAAAATGACGAAATAAAGATCCATCACAATCAAATGATTAAGGCCGCTCTCTCGAAAAAGCTTAAAAATAGCGTGCAGATGAAGCAGTTTTTGGTCGGCATTTATTGAGAAATTACGTCTGAAAAAAAATAGGTAGTAATCTACAAGATATGGTACGTTTTTTTTTTACTATTGATAGGCACGCGCTTGACCACCATCTCACCTGATGGTAAGCGATGATGTGGTCGAAGATGAAGCACGCTTGCCTAGAAGTAACCTATTCACTCTTGACTTAAAGTCTCCCAGGTTGTAGCTATCGGGAAACACAGACTCCGGCAGGGAATTAAGCGACGAGCGAGAATTTATGTATCGGTATCACATGGTAAGAAAAAAATCACCAAATCACCTCCAAATCGTTGAGATGAAACCATTTTATTCCATAATTATTTAACAAAAGAATTAAAATAAGACTAAACGAAAATAATTTATTTTTGTAACTTTTAAAGAATATGTATTATTTATATTATAAAAAAATAAAAACACAGGTAGCGGAGTGGCGCGTAGAGGTGTAGTTAGCTCCGTTAGTATGCACAAGGTCATTGCCATGTATACAAGCCTTAAGATATTGGATTTAATATACTTAGCTACGTCGTAGCACTCGTAGCTGGTAGCGTATCGTAGCGCTATCTTTATTCTTATTTTATCCGTAGAACTAGTTAACCCGCGCAACTTCGTCTGCGTCACAATTTTTATTACTGCTCCGCTCCTATTGGTCTTAGCGTAATGATATAGCCAGCTAGTAGTTCCTGAGATTAGCGCCTTCAAGCAAACAAACAAACAAACACTTCAGCTTTATATATTAGAATAGATACTATGATTTTGCCACGTGAATGTGCCTGTCGGGGGTGCATTGTATAAGTATTTGTGAAATTGACATGAGTATTTGTATTTACTTAAATACAAGAAGTAGAGTTACTTATAATTTTGGCCACGTAGCAAAATATCTTTGTAGCGCTATATTTTTCATATTTTCCTGTAAAAACAGGCTCACGTTCTGCAGTGGACGTCTTTCAGCTGTAATGATGATGTGACAATGCGTTACAGCGGCGAAATCCTTTGTTTAAAATAATTTGTGACACCAATATCGTTCCTTCTACTTTCTGAACGTAAATAACAAAATCAAATTTTATTATCGGGCTCAAAACAACAACCGTTTCGTTTGACATTGTGAAAACTACTAATTTAGCTCCAAATCGAATCATGAATGTTAAAGGCGAATGCTCCCAGTGAGTCAACACCTTTAGAAGTCTAGACTGCATTGAGATCGATATCTCGTCATCCTATGACGTCACTGTATGTATGACGTCATATCGCGGGTTCCTACACGTCCTAGTACCGACTTCTCAGTCCATGTTGTACTAGGGCCGCAGAATTGATAGGAAGGTAGTGGTGATCATGTTTCCCACAACAACCCCATTCAGCTTTTTTTTTCATAGCTGATTTTGTATTTTGTTGCTGATTTTGATTTCAGGCCTTTTTAGTTTTGTTTTATGCAAATAGTAATCTGTGTAGAAGTGGATATTTAATGTGATTTAGGAAAACTATCGTATTATTCAATTTTATTTGCATACATATAGGTGAAGATTTGAGTTGTGTTGCTCATTTTAAGAATATTCTTTTTTTTCTTGCCATTTTCTTATCAGAATTTCTCATAATACAGATTATAATAATTATGCAGACTTGATGTGTGCAAAATCGGTCTGTCGATGTTCTTATTTATGTTGCACATTTGTATGTTGCTTTTGGCAACTTCTGATATCTTGGTATTAAATGGCCTATGCTTTTTCGTTGACTTTTATCAATAATTCATTTTGTGTGTTTGATTTTAGATCGACCCTTCTTAGAACCACTTCACTAAAACAGAAACCACGTGGCGAGGTAGGTGAGCAGCTTTGAAACGAGGGGTGAAACTAAGTTGTTTCCGTGTCAAGGTCGTCCGTTGCACCTGGCAGTTTGGACTCGCCCTGTATATTGAATCGTTAGTTGAGTACTCCTGTTGACTCCTGGTGTTCTGGTATTCAATGTTGAAAAACCCGTGGCCTCACAGAGCCACATTTGTTCGCATATAAACGCAACGCAAATAATGTACGCCCGCGATTTTTGAATTAAGTATTCTACTCGTATGATGAAATGTTTCAAACTGTAATTTTAACTAAAAACCTGGCAAACTTAAATAGGGTCTTAACTTTTTGAACTACAAATTCTGAATTTAAAAACAAACATAAATACAAGACAGACTGTAAAGTCAAATGGTTCTGAATTTTCTAACTAAAGACACTAATGTACTCATTTAACATTTTAAAAACTATTTTATTAAAAATAAAAACTTGCCAAGTGCGAGTCGGACTCGCACACGAAGGGTTCCGTATCATAAACCTTAATTTTTATTAGCGGCAATAAAATACACAATCTGTGAAAATTTCAAGTGTCTACCTTCTTGCACAGTTCTTGAGATACAGCCCGCTGACAGACAGACGGACGGATGGACGGACAGCGGAGGCTTAGTAATAGGGTTCCGTACCCAAAAGGTAACCAATGGAACCCTAAATAAAACATGGCGTCAAAGAAGTGAGCCCAAAATACTGGCGGTATTGCCACGTTCTATGGCAATAATAATTCATTAATGTTTATTTTAATCTTCTTGTATAATAAAATAACATACTTGATTGACTTGGAAGTTAATCAAGTTACGGAAAAAACTCGCATTAATAATTTTGTTCAAAAAAAATATAACGTGTATTTGGATTTTCAGAAACTCAACCCCTAAAGGGGTGAAAAGGGTTGATACAGTTTTAGGGAAGGATTTTACTGCTTGCTTTAAATACCTCGAAAATTGATAGGTATAATTAATACTAGCACTTCGCCCGCGACTTCGTTCGCGCGGGTTTAGTTATTACTACACGAACTTCATCTCCCCGAGTGAATTCCTTATTAATAGACTAAACATTCGACGACGCGAGGGCAGTTCGCACAAACTGCAACATTTTTCTTATTTCGAGTATTTTTATTCCCATCACAACTTTTAAAGGAAAGGTCCGATTTGAATAATTTAAAGTGTAATTTACTTTTACATAACCAACCTTAATTATTTAACTATTTAAATAGATATGGATTAATATCATGATACTAAAACCACCACTGTTCCATTTCATCCGGGTTTTGATTGAATAATTTAAACAAAAAGCGGTCATTGTGACTTAATCATAATAGTTAGATATATACCCTTACGGACGTTTTTGTAGGTATTGATGTCTTGTATAAAACTTTACGACATCACTTTGCTCTATTGTCAATAGTTTTCGAAGCGTACGCGAAATAAAGATCTTTTTTGGTATTTTTTTCACACCTTGGGTTACATGGTCGAAGTTTTCATACGGATCCCTAACATTTTTAAAAATATAAAATAGCCAATGTCCATCAGGGATAATGTAGAATTCTAATGATGAAAGAATTTTTTAAATCGGTCCAGTAGTTTCGGAGCCTATTCAATTCAAACAAACATACAAACAAGACTTTCCTCTTTATAATATTAGTGTACATGAAAGTGTAATAATGGAAAAATAGTGTACATTTATTTATTTATTTAAACTTCATGTACAATAGTGGTACATAGGCGAACTTAATGCAACTAGGCATTCTCTACCAGTCAACCTTTGGGTTAAAAAGAAACGCACTGTGGTAGGTGTACAGCAAATAAATAAAAAAAATATTTTTCGGAAAAAAGAAATATCTTACTAAGAAATAATATATATATTAAAGTTAATGAATAAACGAAGTGATTTCTTTATAATAAACACCCTAGGGGTGAAAAGAGGAATATAGGTGGCTATGAAAAATCTCAATCCACCAATGTAAAACTTATATTTATTTAGGTAAATAATAAAGACTGTAATGATCCACTATTCCAAAACCAATATTTAAAGGGTGTGGGTGGTTCTACTCGTAGTTCGTAGAAGAATGAACGCGCGAACGTAATCGCAGGTGAAATCTTAGTCATTAATATTTGTTTCGAATTGACCACGTAAAAATTCGGTCAATTCTACAATACATTTTGTACGTTTTTTTCAAAATTGAAGGCGCAAAATAAGTAGCTTTTGCAGCTTTATGGAGCAATTGAAGCTTTTATGGCACTGAGGAGCTCGTGGCTAAAGAAAAACAGCCGCACAGATCGATCTTCAAGGTTAAGCAACGTTTGCCAAGTTTGGTCTGTGGATGGGTGACCATCTTAACATACCGATTTTCCTCCGTGCCTCGGAAAGCACGTTAAGCTGTTGGTCCCGACAGTCATTTGTATAACTTTGGCAGTCGTTACGGATTGTCAGAAGCCAGTAGATCTGACTCCAGTCTTGCCAAGAAATACCGTGTTACCCATTTGGGTTGTGGAGGTCTAGTAGGCAGCCGCTTCACGTAAAATACTGGTATTCAGCTGAATCCGGTTTAACTGGAAGTTAATCCAATATAGTTGGGAAAAGGCTAGGCAGATGATGATGAAGCTTTTATGGCACTCAAGTGCTGATCCACCACCAACGGCAGATAGGATTATTTATTAGTTCATTTATTTAAAAACTTGCTACAGATATTTTAATAATTATCATCTTCCTGTCCTTATCCTATGTTACTTGGGTAACACGTTTTTTTCTTCCATTCTTTCCTATCACCTGTCACGTTATGTTATATAAAAACTCTTACAAAAAATAGAACTGACTTACAAATAAAAAACACTGCAAAGTTTACAAAATCGAAGGAAGTCGGTGATACTGGTTTGTTTCTTCGTTTTTCAGGATTGCCCTCGATTATGTAAATATTTACAGTGGAACATAGAAACTCCTCCCAACTAGCACCAAAGCGTTAAAAAAACCTATATAAGACTCGTATATCAGTTCCATTTGAGTATAAAAGTGTTAACGCATACCTGTGCAACTGAGTTAGAGCATGCTCTAACTCACTTATAACCACGAAAGAGGCCCACAGTTTTACAGGTAAAAGTTATAGAAAGCCTATAGTACGGTGTCACAAAGATATTAAAACTGCACAAGAGCGCTTATTCATCGTCAGCTACTACTTTAATCTGTATTATCGTTGTAAAATAGAGTTGGTAAACGCTACAGGTGCTATAAATCCTATAGTAAGGTGTCAAAAAGATCTTAAAGCTCCACAAGAGCGTTTATTCATCGTCAGCTACTACTTTAACCGGTGTTACCGCGTTAGTGAGCACTACAGGTGGTAAAAAGCGCACGTCAAGATAAAAAAGCCTGTAACCTTACTAAAATTAAATCTGTTCGTAATGGAAGTGTTATGTCATCCATTATTCAACACTGCAGAATAATATTATGGAATATTATGTTATTTAAGTATGTGAAGTGAAAAATGACTGCCCTTATGATTTCACAGTAAATGTATACCATGTTTCTCATCTCAATTTTAACGCGCCTAGGATTTATTAAAGATTTAAAAGAAAAATTATGATAATAAAATAGGTGCCTCAAGCTAAACATTACTATACATTCCTGTTCTTGAGCAGTGGTATGTAAAATTAAGTGGCATTCATGGAATGCTTCAAATAATGTAAGAAATTTTGTTTATTGTAGTCAAATGTTGAATAACTCGAAATAATATATATATTAATTGTTAGGTTACCAAAACAATGGCGAACTTTACAAAAGTGAGGTTAGTGTTAATAACGACCCATACTTGCGTTGTTTGACACCAATACCTTTAGAACGTCTGTCAAAGAGGACTGCCTAACACAATAAGCTTTAGTTAAACCCTTTATTACAGGTTAAACCTAGATAGAGGAGTTGTTTGACACCTTTAGTTTCTCGTGTTACTAAACTCACGATAAACTCTATTTTATAGCTTATGACTGCAATAATAGTCAATATAGCACCTTAAGTGGTATAAAAGAGTTCATTGCAATAACTATACAACAATAAGTGTTAAGAGGTGTCGGCGAACACTTTTATAAAGACTTGGGTGTCACAAAAAGGTTAAAGCTATAACGTATTAAGTATACTTGCTGCTACTAGCGCCATTATAACTCTCAAAGCTGTATTACATCGTCCATTAACGCTATAGTGCTGCGATTGGGGCTAAAACTTGTTTGTTAACTCCTCTATATCGTCTTTAGTAATAACTTAGATAATTATAACCCTGTTATATTACTTAAAGTCATAAAAAAGCCTGTAACTGACGCCAAAATGTTAGTTGGGCTGCTTTTGTAAGTCGGTAAAAAAGGAAATAATTGGTATACAGTTTGTGCCAAATTGGATTTCCTGTAGAAAAAATTCAGTCAATGCCTGAAACATCACTTTAGACGCTGGAAGGTTAGTTAGTTTATGCAACAAAAAACAAAAAGCATACTTCTGGACCCAGCAGTTTTGGTTTATTTTATTTATTGGGTCAACAAATAGCTACAATAAACATATTTACAAAAAAATACGTTAAGTTAACGTTTACAATATTGCAGCCCACTGCATTATCCACATATGCACGTACAATAATACCTACCTACCTACTTGTCTGTTAATGATTGAATTTAATCATTTGATTTAGTACGAGTAGATTATTGTAAAAGGATAATTAATCGCAAGCGCGCCGTAAAACAAGGAATTTGCTACTTAATGAACCCAAATAACTAAAAAGTATACCTAATGGCAGTTTACTGTTCAATATTTTTCTTACGATAGTAAAATTCATCATCAAAATAAGAGGTGGAGATTGCCTTGCTTCATGATGTTTAATTTGGTACAGTGTTGTTAATATGAAAAATATTTTGGTACAGGTACTAGGTATTTCAATAGCTGCAGATGTTTTCTGGTGTCCTAGTATCCTGTGTTGTGAAACACGTGGCCTCTGTGCATTGCGTACACACACACACTAGGTACCAAAATATAATCCGTGTACTTGTATGTAGTGCCTGCCACGTCCAATGTATCTACAGGTAAGAATGAATGGGGCTTATTGATGTTACTAAGCTGACCTCCAGACGACATCTGATGTCCTAGTAGTAGTTTAAGAACACGTGGCTAAAGTCTCCAGGGTTCTCAATGAGATCAAACAATTGCGGTCTTTGTGGACCAGTCAAGGATCAATCCATTTTCGATTATCTTCTATTGAGTTCTGAAATCCTGGTGTTCTGGATTGATAGTGTCAAAAAAAATCTATTTTTGATCTCTTTTTAACGCTCCAAAGATGCGTTTGCCCCTTGCTGAGTTCGGTACAAGCCCATACCACGTTACTTATTTATCCCTTATAGGATCACTCGGTAACCTACCCGTAAGTCGGTGTTTTGGTTTTATTATTTTGTAAACCACAAACACAGCGTACCCGCGTGATGTTATGTTATGAACTGGTGTAAACAATCGACAGGCATGTGATTTCAGAAATCCCGATCCATTTGCTATCATCGATTGAAGTGTTCCGTTGCCTACCTCCGAAGTTCTTCATCAGATCTTCACCAAATTAAAATGGGACCAGTCCGGGAAAATACTCTTCCAAACCAAAAAAGAATCATCCAAATCGGTTAACAATTGGCGAAAATATCGCTGAACAAATATTTTTCATGGGATCCCCATCATCAGATCCTGACTTATACCTTCCATCATCAGCTCAGCAACATGAGATGACGACTACTAGGCACAAATATAATGTCATGAAAAACGTTGTGTGTGCCAATAAAATTTGAGGGTTGCCCTCGATTTTCATGGGATCCCATAATGAGATTCTGACTTGGTGACAATAAGACCTCCTCAGGAGTATAGGCTTTCGAATAAAGGAAGAATTTTGAACATCGGTCCACAATTGGCGGAGAAATCGTTGAGCATACATAAAAAAAATACATACAGTCGAACATACTCGTAGAACCTCCTCCTTTTTGAAGAAGTCGGTTAAATAGGTAAATACATTTTGAAAACGGGGTTTCTTTTTAGAGAAAACTAGAAAAAAGATACAACTATATCAAGTGAGTGTGTTTATTTTTATAATTTTAAAATCTATGGTTTTGAAGTTATTTATTTATTTATTTAAAATTCATTTACAATAGTGGTACATGGGCGGACTTAATGCAACAAGGCATTCTCTACCAGTCAAACTTTGGGTTATAAAGACCCAAATAAAAATTTGTGGTAGGTATAAGGAACTATATACAAACAATATACTTAATTAGTACTAATAAAATACATCTCGTTCATAAGCTAAAATAATAAACTAATAAACATGATCTTTTTATAAAAATCCTTCTGTTCAAGAGAACTCACAATAATCATGACGAAGACCAAACTAAGAATGACAGGCTTAAGAGCCCGGTGGACGACACTCGCAACTAGAAGTTGAGGCGCGCACAAAATTTGTTCTCGGCAAATTGCCATTTCACTTTGACCCAAAATAAGCACACACGGTTACGCGGCGCGCAGCCGTGTGACTTTTTCATTACATAAGCATTCTATAGGGCTTCATGAACTTAGAGGGCTATATTGATGATTAAAATGGTTATAATTATTTAGATAAATACGCGTTACAGCCGCGAATCGTATTTTGTTCAACATAGCGCTTCACACTAACCGGCAAATTGCAAAAAAAAAAATGAATTTCGCGGGCTACCCTGGGGCTTGCACCATAAAGTAGTATTTCGGACTTTGCGCTTAAAAGAAAATTTCGACTCAGCCTTCTTGATGTCAAGAGGTAGCACATTCCAGAGTTTAATGGTGGAAATAGCGTAGGAGTTAGACAAGAGCCCGGTACATTCTCTTTAGAAAATCAGGAGCACAATGATCGTTCAAAACAGAGAAAGGGCATGCAGAGGGATCTGAGGGATCTCCTTTGATGGATAGGCATTTATTTAAGCTGATAACGGATCATATAATTACGCAGGCCAAAAATGAAACGAATACAGTTGTTCAGAAGTTGATCCAGTTTGTTAAGAAGTTATAGGAAGCACAAGTGATTGGACCAAAGCTGTTTTAGTGCTTGAGGGAAGAAAATGCTTGAATCTATAGAGAAATCTCAGTGAGTATGTTACTCTCTGGCTAATTTGAGCAATCAGTTATTCAAGAAATTAGATGAAAAATTACTATTGAGGGAGTGATAATTTTTCATCCTATCTGCAAAACTACTAAGTCTAAAGTTTTGAAAAAAACCACAGATAATAAATAGTTCATTGACACACAAAACACACACACATACAGATAAAAAAAAAAAAACACACACACATTCATACATACACACACATACATATAAATGCAGTACAGCAGAACCTATAAGAAGTCTATGGTTTGGAATTAACATGTTATAAATATGAGATTCATTTGAAACCCTTTATATGCCAAGTTCATCTTGCACTTGGCCGGTTTATTTAAACAAAATCTAAATTTTTTTCTATCAATTTATTTACGTAAGTACACAGAAAACACTGAAAAGAGAGAATAATAATAGAAGAGATCCAAAACTCCGAACTTGAATACGTCTTTGCAGCGTCATAGGTTGATAATTGACACGACCTTGGGGGTGTGGCATACGGGCGCACCCCTCTCTCATATGTGTTCCATACGATAGCTCTACTTGGTTTCTGATAGCCTAGTAGCTTGTTTATTAAAACACGTGGCGTGCGATTTATCCCGTCTGCCGCCTAATGGCACACATATGTGGAATTTTAAAAGAAGATAGAAAGGAGATTATCATCGCTTACCATCAGGTGAGATGGTGGTCAAACGCATGCCTATTAATGGTAAAAACAAAAAAAAAAGATTATTATTTATGTATTGCATTGTGTAGTACATTTCACGCTCTATCACATCGGTTCTTCAAGAATTAATTTCTAAATACGTGTTTGTAAGGTTTCTGGAGAAATACTCTTATCATACTTTACGTAATTACTTATGCAAAATGTGGGTAAAGAAAAAGATTAGCTAAGAAAACGGGATTTTGATAGACTTCGAACAAAAAACTTATGTTATCCGTATTGTTCTGAAACTGAACTTCAAAACAAAATACGTGCTTGGACATAGTTGCGGACATCATACTGATAAACTTTACAAAGGGTTTGTTTGTACAACGTCATCATCATCATCTGCCTAGCCTTTTCCCAACTATTTTGGGGTCGGCTTCCAGTCAAACCGGATTCAGCTGAATACCAGTGTTTTACGTGGAGCGGCTGCCTACCTGACCTCCACAACCCATTAACTGGGTAACACGGTACTTCTTGGCAAGACTGGAGTCAGATTTACTGGCTTCTGACAATCCGTAACGACTGCCAAAGATCTACAAATGACAGCCGGGACCAACGGCTTAACGTGCTTTCCGAGGCACGGAGGAAACTCGGTATGTTAAAATGGTCTCCCATCCACAGACCAAACCTTGGCAAGCGTTGCTTAACCTTAAAGATCGACCCGTGCGGCTGTTATTACTTAGCCACGAGCTCCTCATGTTTGTACAACGTCATGTCTTCCTAATTTTGGTTTTCTCACATTATTTCCATCCAAATGGAAAATGTGAATTAAATGCCAAGAAAAAAACATATCCGACATTGTAAAAATCACCTCTAAATAAAGTTAATATCCAATCCATAAATTGTAAACACCCTTAGCATGACAGACCCACCTCGTGGCATAACACTGGTACTAATCATATGTGGAATATCATAGCTCCAGAAAACTCCTGACATCCTGGTACCGCATGTCCCCAAACACGTGACGTCACTAGAGCATTCCCCCGGCCCGGGCCGACTGACGGGAATTTAGTGTTGCGGCTCACGACACAAAAAAGGTTTTCGCCCAGGGGTATAGTAAAACGCGACCATGGGATTTATACAGAACGGATGGCCGCAGTCGTTATGTCTGTAAACAACAATAATACATTGCAGTGGTTTTATTTTTCAGATGTATTTTTTAAAAACCTAGGTTAGTATATACGTCCTACTAACCTAGGTTTTTTCAATGTAGTAGAAATTTGCAAACAAATGTATTGCTCAAAAGAACTTGTACACACAAGAGGTGTAAGAAAGCTTTTTGCCAAGTAAATTTTGAAGTGAAAATTCTTTAAGTCATTATTATTGGATGTTTTTGTCAACTACATATATTGGGGTCGGGTTCCAGTCAAACCGTATCCCGCTGAATACCAGTATTTTACGTAGATTGACTGCCTATCTGACCTCCAAAACCCAGTGACTGGGTGACTGGTATTTCTTGGCAAGACTGGTGTTCGATTTTTTAGCTTCTGCTAAAAAATCGTCTTGCACACCACCAACCATTGAACCATTGCCAGACTGTACTGTCAGAAGACAGTACAGTCCGTAATGACTGTCAAAGATCTCCAAATGACCTACGTCTGAACGTGTTTTCCGATACAAGGAGGAACCTCGGTATGTTAAGATGGTCACCCATCCACAGACCAACCACGGCAAGCGTCGCTTAACCTTGAAGGTCGATCTGAGTGGCTGTTATTAGTTAGCCACGAAAGTAACGGTGAATAGTGTAAATAAAGTACTTCACATGGCTAAGACAGCTTGTCTACGAGCTACGGCGTAGGCTTCTAATAAATTATGCATTTTGCTACAGCTACGGCCTACGGCGTAGCGGCACGTAGGCTTCTTGCTACGGCTGTAACAGTGTCTTGCCTTAGTTATCTACAGCGAGCAGCCTGCTAACAGACAAACGGACAGACAGCGGAGCCTTTGTACGCTATGGGTGCCTGAAAATAATATTAGAATTGCAAAAGTGAGCTTGTTTGTAACATTTCAATTGAAATTATTTTGGTACAGAGCTAGATAGGACCGTCGAACCTTAAATAGGCTACTTACACACGAACGAAGCCCCGGGCAAACGATAGTAGAAAATATGTCAAACAAGGATGTTTATTCTTCAGTTACCTATCAAAAATATGGCCATTGAAAAATACCACTCCCCGACCTCAGATCGCCGGTTTTTGTTTTTTTTTTCTCTTCCTTTTCCAATGGGGTTCATCCTACTATTATTATTTATTTCTTTTTTTTCCCAATTTCAAAGTCTTCAGCCCTGGTAACTCGAATAAGTTATTGTCAAAAAAAAAAACAAATCATTTGTTTCCTTAATTTGTTATGTGAACAAGAATGTGTTAGTTTTTTCCAAGGGAATCTTAAAAGTTCCCTCAGTTTTTCTTTTTTAACGTAGCTCTCGCTACGCCCCGAGCATTAATGAGTATGTTAGCTAAAAGAGCTGTTGGAAATACATTCTACAAAAGATATATCTTGTGAGATGAGAACGTGGTTCGTTCTCATGTCACAAGATATATCTTTTGTATTTTAAAATCGATCAATGCAAATTAAAAATCAAAATTGAAAATTAAGCTGTTATCTAATATATAAAAATCTCGTGTCATGGTGTTTGTTACCGAACTTCTCGGTAGATATGAGAATTACTAAGTATTTTTTTTTATGTGGCAAAACAACGTTTGCCTGAGCAGCTAGTTTTAATATAAAAGTCCACATAAAATAGAAAATAAAACAACAAAGCAACAACAGCTATTCGAGATCAAAATGTTAAAAAAAAAAACAAATCCATGCAAGCTTTTCTGCCAAGTTTTGTCTCCAACTTCAAGAACAACACTGAATTGAAGATGAGAGGGGTGTCTACGCATACACTGACGTAACGTAAACGCCCCTCAATGACAACCCCAATTAATGCAACCATGCATGTGTGCACTTTCATTCATTCACACATTCACTTCGCAAAAGCTATCCATCACTGTCTCTCTAGTGGTCTCTATTCACCGACAAACTTATATGTTCACATAACGGTGGAGCCACTTGTAACGGTTTGACGTCAAATCCAGTGCATTCCAGTTTAGTTCCAAATTTTGCCACGTGTACAAATTAAGTTTGACTGTCTACACGAACATTGATTTACGGTGCAGTGAAGAACTTCTCGTGATTTCTGGTGGCCTGGTACTTATTGCCCTTTTACACGTGTCGTTTCTCCTGGCGCGCTTTTCTCACTGTTAATTCGATGGAAAATAGATAGAGGGCGTTTTTACTGGTTTGTTTGCAGTTTTCATAGTTTTTCTATTAAGGTGGAAGCGCCAGGGTAGCCCGCGAAATTCAAATATTTATATGTTGTTTTTTTAATTTTCCGGTCAGTGTAAAGCTGTATGTTGAACAAAGTAGGATTCGCGACCGTAACGCGTATTTATTTAAAGAATTATAACCATTTTAATCATCAACAAAGCCCTCTAAGTTCATTAAGCCCTGACGAATGACTTTTTCATGAAATAACCATTCAATAGGGCTTAATGACCATTCAATAGGTTTTTATTTCGTTTCTTTAATGTATTTGTTTATATTTATATTGCTGTAATTTCACATGACTTCTTTTGCTGAATATTGCAAGACCGCTACATGTTGGTATTTTTTTTTTAAACTGGTTATTATTAGTTGACTTTGTTCTTTGATTGAAAGAAGGCTAATTTAAGTAATAATTACAATTATGAGATTTAGTTATAAATAGCACATACGCATTTGCTGTACCTACTATTGCCATCTGTTGGTGGTTAACTGGAACCAAAAAGTTCGGTTGCATGCAGGGCGGGAAGCTTGGGTTTGGTTGTAAATATGCTTAGGTATCTGCGTATAAATTACAAAAGTTGCAAATACTATCTATTATAATATAATTTGCTAATGTTTTTTTTCCATAGAAGTATTAAATAAAGTCAAAATAAAAAAAAATCGCAACAATCATGTCAATCGCAACGTTCATGTTGTTGATAGAGCACTACATGTATGGTATTGCTGCACTCCTGTCGCTTCCTGCTATCCTAGTACTTTTTGCCCCACAACACGTCACACCGTTGCCGGTTTGCCCCGACACAAATTTTAGTGGTGTTCCGTATCAATATAGATATGGTTTGCTTTATTTTTACGAGCTTTCTATTAAAAAATTACTTTCGATGTTTAGAAAAGTAATGGACATGATAGCTACTGATTTGATATCTAAAAATGAACAAACAAAATATACCTATAAAATATTTTAAACTAGCTACTGCCAGCGGCTTCGCCCGTGTGGTGTCTAGGGAACATACTCCCGGGATAAAAAGTAGCCTATGTCCTTTCTCAGGCTCTAGACTATCTATGTACCAAATTTCATATAAATCGTTTCAGTAGTTTTGGCGTGAAAGCGCGACAGACAGACAGATAGACAGACAGAGTTACTTTCGTATTTATAATATTAGTAAAATAATAATTATATAAAGTAAGGAACGTAATAAAGTAAGGAAAGTAAGGATTACAGTGGACAGTGAAAACTGGCCAAGCAATGAGAGTCGAACTCGCGCGCAAAAGTTTCAAATGAATCACATTTTTATAACTTGTTACTTTAAAACCATAGACTAGTAATAAATTGTTTACAAACAATACTAATAAACGTTTTCATTTTTGTTAGGCTCAGTGGTTTCGAACATGTTTCATTTCGTTTATGGCTCCGTGGTTACGGAGATAAGGGGAAATGGTACTTTCTTGAATTGGCTATGGCAGATGGACACACAAGGGATCTTATAAGGGTTGTGTTTTTTTGACGAACGTTTGGAATGGAATGTGAAAATGGTAATTAATTGACTGTACACAATGTTATTAAAACTGCTGTGATCACCAGTGCATTGTTTTAAAATGATTTATGGTGTGAAAGAATATTTTAAATTTTCAATTCATATATATTATTGTGTGGTGAAAGTGGTTTACAATGATGAGTTCATTGACCTTTTCAGATTTTGCGTTATTTCACACCCTTTATAATGAAAAAACTGGCCTACTTAGTGTAAGTTGGACTAGCATGCAAAGGGTTCCGAACGATTTTTTTGTTTTTTTGACATGTTATTTTTACAATAAAGACTTCTTATAGATTTATAACCTCAGTTTATAGGCTCAGTAGTTTCGGAGAAAAGGGGGGCGAATGGTCATTTTTTGCCTAATTTCTTGAATAACTTCAAAACCATTTATTTTAAATTATAGAAAAATATAAATTAAACCCTCACAGTAAGCCCTTTCATTTGATATGTCACACGATATTGTTTAAAAAACTTTTTTGTTAATTTTATAATTTGTCCCCTAAAAGTCACCCCCATACTAAAAAAATAATAATCTACGTAATACGTCCGTGTTTGGGTCACAAAAAAAACTAATTTCAACAGAATCGGTCTAGTGGATCTGGAGAAAACAGGCAGTGACTGACGGACAGACAGACAGACACCTAAGTGATCCTATAAGGGTTCCATTTTTTGTCGGAGCCCTAAAAATTACGAATACTTGCAAAACACTCACCGTTTTTTTAAAAAAAGTACAGTAAATAACTTTTACTGTACTTTTTTATTTTTGTACTAATTTGTTATTTAATATATATCGGCATAATAATTTGTAATTGAATAATACGGATAATAATTTGTAATTGAACAATATCGACTATAATTTGTAATTGAATAATACTGATAATAATTTGTACTTGAGTAATACCAGTAATAATTTGTAGTTGAATAATACCAATAATAATTTGTAATTGAATAATAACGAAAATAATATGTAATTGAATAATACCGATCATAACTTGTACTTGGATTATACCGATAATAATTTGTACTTGAATTATACCGATAATAATTTGTTATTTAATAATTATTGCGCTAGTTATTTGTACTTAAATAATACTGGTAATAATTTTGTAATTGAATAACACCTATAATAATTCGTTATTGAATAATACCGATAATAATTTGCAATTGAATAATACCAATAATATTTTTAATTGAATATTACCGATGTTATTTTTTATTTACTGTTCTGATAAAATATTTTCTTCCGACAAGATTCGCAAAGTTCATCGCATAACATTTGTTATTTGTTCCCTACGTGCCATAGTTTGTTAGGTTGCGTGGTTATCGCGTGCTTTGCCATCAGTGTACGAATAGAAACAGTTTAGCTATAGTTCGATGGCGCGCCGATACTTGTAAACTGAAATAAATGCACACCTGAACGACAGACTAGAGATATTAGTGTAATTAAAATTATTTTGTAGGCCTAGAGGTGCATCGACAGCTTATGACATCATCTCTAAAATTTATGAGAACTATTTAAAGGGCATTCAGTTGAGATTGCAATGGATTCCATCACATATTGGTGTCAGAGGTAACGAGGAGGCTGACATATTAGCGAGAAAAGCAGCAGTAGATGGGAAAGAGGTTCTATGTTTGGGCGAAATATTTTAATAAGAGATCTTTGATAAATGGAATTTGGTACAAAACAATACAAAGTGAGCTTTCTCGAATACCATGGTTCATTAATGTGAGTTTGAGTAGGTCTTTAATTGTAACAGCGCTCAGGTTAAGATTTGGTCAGGTTCCACTAAACAAGTTCGCACACATGATGAGAAAATCAGATTTTCCAAATTGTGATGTTTGTGTTATTGAAGACGTGCATCACCTGTTGGTGGAATGTGTCCTTTACGATACCGATCGAGATCCATTGTCTGAAGCCGCTACAACGCTGTTTATTTTATTTAGTCGTAAGCCATAACTAGTAAGTAGATTTAGTTTAGTTTAAGTTAGGTTACGATGGAATTGACATATACCTTATGTATAAAAAATTCTTAAATAAATAGAAATAAAAAATAAAATAAACTTGCTTATCTCATCTAAAATGTATGAAACTATTAAAAACCAAATTGCTGTATGAATCTGTCTGTTTCACTGCTTACTTCATCTAAACCACGACTAATAATAAGAACGAAACACGAAGAGAAAGTGTGTGTAATGAAATGCGAAGTCCCCGTTTAAAATAAATTAATGGAAAATGGTTTGACACATATTCTTTAGCTGACTACAAATTAAACGGGAAAAAGTTATGTAATAGGTCCTCTCTGATAGTAGTTACAGTACTGAAAGGACTACAAAAACAGTATCGCTGAGTACTTAATTATATTATGAATAAGGTTACCATACTAGTGGGACAGGGTAGAGATGCTGTGGGCTAAAGTGAGATGTTTTAAAATTATAATAAACTTATCTCTGTGATCCATTCTGTTGTGCAGGTGTACACAGATGATCGTAAACTCGGCGCACGCGCACACGACTTGCACTTGCCGCTGGTGGAGCTACGAGACGCTGACTACGTCTGATGTACGACGGCTTTGGTATTTAAAAGCTTTTAACCATTTATTTACAGTAAATAAGTAGTTTTACAACTGTAGGTATTCGGTTAACTATAGAAAAATATTCGTGGCGAAATTTGTACCTACCCAAATCTATCTATACTTATATATAAAGCTGAAGAGTTTGTTTGTTTGCTTGAACGCGCTAATCTCAGGAACTACTTGTCCGATTTGAAAAATTATTTCAGTGTTAGATAGCCCATTTATCGAGGAAGGCTAGAGGCTATAATATCATCACGCTACGGTCAATAGGATCCGAGCAGTAATGAAAATTGTGACGCAGACGAAGTTGCGCGGGTCAACTAGTATGTCAATAAAACGAAGACTCAGTCTAAGAAAACTGTTTGGAAAAATAAGACATGCTTCATCAAGGGCGGAAAACATTGCTCGATAAGGGTAAGAGAATGATGAAGACTCTTCATCCTGTATTGGATAAAACTATATATATAATTATGAATTTATGATATATAGTTGGCTGGTTGGTGGTTGGTTGGTTGGTTGGTTGGTTGGTTGGTTGGTTGGTTGGTTGGTTGGTTGGGTTGGTTGGTATTTGTGTGTTTAGTAAGTTATGTTAATCAGATTCAGTGCTAATAATGGCTTTCTTTTTAAACCGTTTAAGATAGATTTAGAAAAAATATTGGACACATAGTTTGTCTTTTTTTCACGTAATCAATATATGAAGACGATACAGGGTGTTGAAAATACAAGTGACGTCACTACTATAGTACAATTTGTACCAGCGATGTGACGTCACCAGCCCTCTCTCTAAAACTTTGATGCGCTATATCTTTATCATTTTTTATCCATTTGATATGGTAACAGTACGTTTCCAATATTAGATATTTGAAAATCTAATGGACGGTCTAAATAGAATCATATTTTTTCTATCGAGAAAAATAGCCTATTGTAAACGCAAACGTCTATTGGTGCCCATTGGCCTAGCTTCATTCTGTATCCTGCTTGTTTAAGAGAGCGGAAATGTTTTTTTTTACTCTGTCGTAGGACTTTTCATTTCGTGGTGGGATCCAGACAGTTGACCAGTTTTTCCGGGACTCGGCGAGCTTCATTGACTCGGCGTTTGTCTGGTGGTCGCCACTGTTGATTTTGACTCTCAGGGGTTGCACTGAGTTGCGGGCTGTCGACGCGCCTGCTGAAGGCCGCGGACGCCCTGTCGTGGCTCCTCCCGAATCTGGGGGGGCCGAACGCACGATGCCGGCGTTTATATGCCGGCATCCTGCGGAGCATGGCCCGTATGGGGCCCCTATCTGGGCGGACTCCCTCCACAGGAGGGAGAACGCTACTCTGATGCGCAGGCCCCAAAGGGCCATTGCACTGCGGGTGGCGAGGGCCTACCGCTCGGTGGACTTCTCGGCGGCGTGCGCTCTGGCGGGCACCCCTCCTTGGGAGTTGGAGGCGTGGGTGCTCGCCAGAGTGTACGAGTGGACGGCGCGGTGAAAGGCCTTAGGCGATCGCCCCGTCGCGGAGGAGCGGGAGGCCGTGCGGCGGGAGGCGAGGGACGCCATCATCGTCCATTGGACGGAGAACCTCGCCACCGCCACCTTTGGCCGCAAAACACTGGACGCGCTCGGTCCGGTCCTGCGAGACTGGCTCGAGCGCTCCCACGGTTTCCTCTCATTCCGTCTGGTGCAGATGTTGTCAGGCCACGGTTGTTTCGGCACGCACCTGCACCGGATCGGGAGGGAGGAGACTCCGGCGTGCCATGATTGCGGCGCGGCGGAGGACACAGCTCAGCACACCCTCGAGGTGTGCCCGGCTTGGTCCACGCCGCGCCGCAGTCTGACTGCAGAGATCGGACAGGACCTCTCACTTCCCAGCGTGGTCAACGCCATGCTGGAGAATGAGGGGTCCTGGGCAGCGGACGCCTTCTTTTGCGAGGACGTCATCTCGCAAAAGGAGGCAACGGAGCGCGCACGGGAGGACGACCCTCTCGCTGCGTGAAGAGGTCGGAGAAGACGTCGTCTTCTCCCTCCTCATGGTGGTGATGGGCGGGCGATAGGCGCGGGTGCGCCTCCGCCCGCATTGCACTTCACACCACCTTCGCCGGTCATTCCTGGCCCTCCCCCCACGGGGAGGACGTGAGGGGCCCGCCTTTTTAGGCGGGCGATCGTCGGAGGAAGACTGGACGCCAAGGCTGCGCCGATCTCTCAGTCCCCCTCCACTCAAACGATGCGGGAATGCCGCTGGGTTATTTTAGTGGGTATACCGGGTCTGCCCGGAGAGTCCCACATACCCCTCCCATTCCCCCGATGGAAGGGTATGCGTAATAATTTTTTTCCCAGCGCAAAAAAAAAGGGGTTGCACTGAGTTGCGTAATTTGTTCGAAAGAGTCACTGCAGCCCTGGATCGCAAAGGAAAGAAAAAAAAAGAAGGAAAAGACGTTTATTTCCTCAAAAGCGACGCACAAAACACAAAATTATAAGGGAATAAATAAAAACTTAAGTAAAAACCAAATAACCCATTGTCGCTAGAGGACTATGTCAGGACCGGGCACAAGTCTTTGTTCACACCACAGACAAACAGAACACAGTTTAACCATCGAGTGTAAAAAATAAGTTCAACAGATTGTCTATGATGCGACCGAAAGATTATTAGTTGGGACAAGCCCGCCACACATTCCCAACCACTGCAACTCCTGAAAGCCAGAGTCAACAGTGGAGAGTCCCGGAGAAATTATTCAACTGTCTTGGATCCTGCAACGAAATTAATCAGAAAAGTATACCGGGGGAAAGGGTATTAAGAGGAACACGGATGAGTTTTAATCAGTAAGAGTCTGACACTCCCTTCTGCTTCGCCCAGAGCAGGAGGACTCATTTTATGATTTTTCATCCATAAAAAAGGGTTTGCAGTGGTTGGGAAGAGTGAGGCCGGTTCGTCCCAAAAACACCAGATTCAGTAACCAGATTATTTTCGACCGACTCATTACTGTTGTACATAAACTTTAATTTACATATAAATTTTCGAAGTTTTATTTTACCTCTATTGTCCATTTCTGTTATTATTGTTTACTTTTTTCGTGATGTCAAAATGTACTGTCAGTCAGTGCAGTGCCGGACGTCACGCCATAGACAACTATTGCACTGTGTTTTGTTTTGTCTGTGGAGTAACCAGAGCCTCGTGGTAGGTTAATGTCCGGTCCTGACATAGTTACAGATATAAATTTATAGTAGTTTTTAGTTAGTAATAAGTTTTCTTAAAATTTTGTGTTTTTGTGCGTCATTTCTAGAACATTAAACGTATTTTCTTTCTTTCTTTTTTCTTTTTAAACTCTTCGTAGCTTTTAACCCAGCCATGTTCTTTATGCTATGATTTTCCAGATGTGAAACTAGTATCTTAATAGTTGACTACATATTACTGTTATCTTAATGCGGTAATTGAACCTGCGACCCATTGCGCAGTAGGCAAACGCTCTACCACTGCGCCATTAAGGTTACGACTTAACGCTATTGAGAGGCTGCGTAAATGCGTTGCTATACGCTTTAAACCTGTAATCAGCATAGCAACACAGTACGAGTGTATATAGCTACGTAGAATCTAAACTAGGTATATTCTTATTATTTTTAGGGTTCCGTATCTCAAAAGGAAAAAACGGAACCCTTATAGGATCACTTTGTTGTCCGTTCCTCTATCTGCCATCTTGGAAACGTGTGGAAGTGTCGAGTTGAAATTTAAACCATATATTTAAGTCCAGGGCCCCTTGCAGCTGTGAAAAAATTAAACTTCTAAGTTAACGTACCAAAAAGGAACGGTTGTTTAAGCCGCAAAAAACGTATACTTCGACACTCCAGGTAATAATTTTGATTCCCTTGAGGGTATTTCCCGTTGACCTAGAACTTGGGCAAGAATTTGAATTTTAACAAGTAATATCGTCTTATACTACAAGTAAAGAGAAAGGTATGAAAACTATACATTTGTAATTAAATCATAAAAGATAAAGTCTTTATTTAAAGTAATTTGGAGCTACTAAGAATGGTCATTTTAGACCCAGAGTCCGACAGAATCGAGATAATGTCGTAATTTTTTTGTCATCTGGAGTAGAGCAAGAATATGTATTTTTTTTTTCGATTTCCATGCCTAACGCACAAATATTTTTTTTACTATTAATAGGCAAGCGCTTGACCACCATCTCACCTGATCGTAAGCGATGATGTGGTCGAAGATGGAGCACGCTTGCCTACTCTTGACTTAAAGGTTGTAGCTATCGGAAAACACAGACACTGGCAGGGAATTCCACTCCTTAGCTGTACGCATTATGAATGTGTTCCCAAAACGTTTTGTGCGTGTGGGTGGGATGTCCACCACGTCTTGTGGTCCGATGATGGAACTGGCTTGGCGTAATTAAATTATGCAATTCCGTCGCACATTCCCCAAAATGCAACCGGTAGAAAACCGACAAGCTAGCAACTCGTCGTCGATGCTTAAGACTTTGGAGCTTCGAAGCGACGAGCCTGTCATTGCCAATGATCCTCTTGGCTCATTTCTCAATTGACTCAAGGGCATCAAGCTGGTATCTGGCAGATCCGTAGGTACCAAAGATGAGAGCAGTATTCCATACACGATCGAACTTGCGCTTGATAGAGTTTGAGCAGCTGTTCCGGCGTGAAGTACCTAGGATCCCCAAACTTTGCCTCTATGAAAGGGCCAAAATTGAGAGTAGATGTTAAAGAAACCCCAAGGAGTTCAAGTTGGTCGGTTATCGGCACGGTTGCACCTCGGAAAGATGGAGCTGGGTGGAATTGGCTCTTTTGGCGGAAAATAGACACGCTTGGGTCTTAGCAGCATTGAACTTGAACCGATTGGCATCACCCCATTCAGAGACAGCCTTTAAGGACACATTCAAGCGCTCAACCATAGCCTCACGGAGAGACCGGATCTGCGACCCACCAGCTCGTGCGACGGACACGTATCTCTCAGCAACAGTGCTGTCGTCTGCATACCCAAAGGTATCGGGTTTAAGCAGATCATTAATATGCAGCAAGAATAGTGTTGCCGAAAGCACCGACCCCTGAGGAACCCCGGCATTAATATCCAGCAGTCCAGATAGAGCAGCCATCTATGACCACTCGGATAGACCGATCCCTCAGGAAATCTGCGATCCAATCATACAAACAGGCGAGCAGACTGAAGGAAGAAAGCTTAATAATAAGGCTATAGTGCCAGATCCTGTCGAAGGTCTTCGAGATGTCAAGGGAGACCGCTAGTGCCTCCCCGTGCTTCTCTATGGCTTCACTCCAGATGTGAATGACATACGCTAGAAGATTCCCAGTTGACCGATTTCGGCGGAACCCGTATTGTCGGTCACTAAGGATATCATTCGCTTCTAGGTACGCCAGGAGCTTATGATTCAGCACGCGTTCCATAGTCTTACAGAGTATGGACGTTACCGAGATGGGTCTATAATTCGACGGGCCAGCACGACTACCCTTCTTGGGCACTTTTCCAGTTTCAAACGAAAGGCGAAATAGGTGTGTCAAGATCGGAGACAACTCAGGCGCACAAGTTTTCAGAACAATTGCCGGTATCCCGTCGGGGCCACTAGCCTTGTTGACGTCTAGGTTACGCAGTATCCTACGGACGTCCTTCTGATGAATGCGAATGTTCGACATGCTCGACTTGTATCCACCAGGAGAAGCAGGGGGCCTCGCGCCACCAGGATCCAGACGCGAAGATTCCGCAAACAAGGAAGCAAAGAAGTTCGCTTTCTCCTCAGCGGAGTGGGCAAGCGTCCCGTCGGGTCTCAGCAATGGTGGTAGTGAGGGGCGGCAGAAGTTCGATTCGACCGACTTAGCCAGGGACCAAAAAGCCTTACTACCTGCTGGGTATGAAGCAACTTGGTTCCCTATTCGGCTGATGTGGTCAAACCGTGCCCTCCGCAACACCTTCCTGCAGGACTTGGCAGCCCTGTTGAAGGCTCTCTTCTTCCGAGTCACGTCAATTGCTTTGCGCGTGCGAGCGTCGACCCATGCCAGGTAAGCCGCGTGCTTAAGCGCATGAGCGCGATTGCACTCGGCACCAAACCATGGACGAGCTTCGCCAGACATAGTTATGTCAGAGAACGGAATCTAGTACTCCATTCCCCTCCGCAACACATCCGTCACGGCGTCCGCACATCCGTCAGTCGAAGAAAAGCAAGTAGGCTACCAAGGATAACATGCGAGAAAGATCGCATGCCATCCCAATCTGCTGACCTGTACCGCCATACCCGCCGTGTGCCTCTTGGGCTAGGATCGGGCGGGGAGTAAACGGATACAGACTTCACCAGACAGTGGTCGGAACTACCCAGTGGTTAAGAAATCGAGACCGAATAGCGGTCTGGATCTATTGTCAGCAAAAGGTCCAAGCAATTGTCAGTGTGCGAATCAACATCCGGCACCCTCGTTGCCCCCTGGACCAGCTGGGTAAGATTTACGCTACGGCTAGCTTTCTCGTTTCCCGTCCAGCATGGTCTGTGCACTGATATGGGAAGAGCCAATCCTGATGGTGAGCGTTGAAGTCACACCAATTGGGCAGAAGAGTACCGTTGCTGAGCCACATCCGCCGCCTCACTCAGGTGCTGTGTGAGCTCTGTTGTCTCCAAATCACCGCTGTGCGAACGGTAGACACAAGCGTAGACAATTTTATTCAGGCTTGTGTCGTCTAATACCCACAGCGATGAGAACCTGGAGTCCTCAAGATTACGGAGACGCCGATAACAGATGTCGCACGTGGTTTGAAATGGTGCTCCAGGGTAAACCCTGGGTATGAAAGGTAAGACACGTCTGACGGATATCTGATCTGCGTCTCGGAAAGGAACAAGAGTGCTGGTTTCTCAGTCTCCTGGTGATGATGGACTGCGGCGAGATTTGAGTGCAGACCTCGAATATTGCTGAGGTGCACTTTGTGGGGGAGGATGTGCTGCCGCTGTACAGCTTTTCTTCTTTTGTTCCTTTTGGCCATAAGTTTGAGTGAAGGAAGGAGAGAAGGAAGTGAAATGAGATTCCATGCTGCTACCCTCAGGCACGCTCTGACAGGACGACATCTTTGGGGGACTAGTCTGGAGACTGCGGGGACGCCCGAGCCCCCCCGGGAATGTCCATCGGGTCCCCGTCTGGTCGCCAGCCAGCACGATGGCGCACCCCGGGATTTTTCGACAGTTGGCGGGGCAGCCTTTCATGTGTGGCTAGCACACTACTTGGGCCCCTAACTACCTGCGGTCGGCCAGCGGCGCACCGTGCCTCGGATCCCGCTACCCTCCGCGACTAGTCTCCCGATACGCCCATATCAACGCAAGCCTGGTCGGTCTGCCTGCATTGGAACAACTATTTCGATCCAACTCCTCTGTATTGGCTACACTGGGCATCGTACCGGAACATGGCTTGGCCGCTTGGCGGTACGTCTTTGCCCAGTTGGTGGTCACAAGCCATCGGCCAAAGCCTACCACCAGATTAGCACCACCCGGGGACCACGTGTAGGGTCTAGCATTGGGTATTTTCCTACGGACGCGGGTGACTCGTTTCCCATCCATTCCTACAAGTATGACGATCGAGTTTGAACTCATCTGAATTGTCTCGATGGGTACAGATGGGTGCTATCTATTGCAGCTAGTAACGATGAACTGATGATGGAAACCACAAAGGTAAGTAGCGGCTCTTTTAGGTGACCACTCTTGCAGTTATCGTGTTTGGGCTCATATGAATTGTGAGGGGCTATTCATTGCAGCTGGTAACAACGATCTGCCGATGGAAACCTTAAATGTGAGTAGTGGCTCACTTAATTGACGACTCTTAAACACTTCGTATTTATTCATTTGAATTTTCCTAACAAGTACTATTTATGTTAGCTGTAACTTATAATATATATAACGACGATTCAGATGAGCACCAGTTCGGTGGTTATACTATTAGCCAATTGAGAGATCTACTATCCACTTTTCTGGTCTCCATCACAAGATCCTTGTTCCCAACAACAATTAATAGAGCTCATTAGTCCAGATCAGTTCCAGATGAACTAATCCGGATCTTTCAATACTGGTACAACAATCAGGTTAATGTTGTTCGATGGTTGGGGGCTTATTCGACCCCATATAGGTTGGAGTGTGGCGTGAGACAAGGAGGGCTAACCTCACCGAAGCTCTTCAACCTGTATGTTAATGCGCTGATAGAGAAGCTCAGCAACACGCATATCGGTTGCCATATTGGAGGTGTGTGCCTAAACAATATCAGTTACGCTGACGCCATGGTGCTGCTGGGCGCCTCTGTCTGTGGTGTGTCAAGGCTGATTGGCATTTGTGAAAAGTATTCAGAAGAACATGGTTTGTTGTATAACACAAATAAGAGCGAGTGCATGGTCTTTCGGGCCAGGGGGGGGGGTGTCCAGATTACTTACCAGCAATTAAGCTCGACGGATGCCCACTCAATACAGTTGACACGTTTAAGTATCTTGGGCATTTATTAACTGCTGACCTGAAAGACGATGCATACATTGAAAGGGAACGTAGTGCGCTGTCTGTTCGTGCGAATATGATAGCTCGCAGATTTGCTCGGTGTTCGAGGGCCGTCAAAATAGCGCTATTTAGGCATTTTGTACGTCCTTTTATACTGGCAGTCTGTGGGTGGATTACACACAGAAACAGTACAGCGCTCTTCGTGTCCAATTCAACAACGCGTTCAGGATGCTCATGGGGCTGCCGCAAGCGATGCACATCCCTATTACATAGGGTGCGGGGCAGCCGCAACAGTATCCTGAGCGCTTTAGCTGATCGCTTTGACTGTCAGTACGTGAACCACTATTGCATGGTTCATGTACGGACTGATATTGCCATGTTATTTTAATCTGTCTATTTTAATTTTAATCTAAATCTTATAGGTAAATAATATAGGTATAATGTTTCTAAAATTTAAATGTAAATTCATAATAATTAGTGTGAGCTATTGTTATTTATCTAAATTATTGTATTGTCTATGGGTTTCATGGCCTGATATAAATGTTTTTTTTTTTTTATTAAACGGATTCAAATGAGCCCAAACACGATGGTTATACTAGCATCAACTAAGAGATCCACTGTCCACCTTCCTGCTCTTCATCATCAGATCCTTGTTCCAAACAACAATGAATCGTGCTCATCAGAAGGATGGTAATGAGTCCAAACACGATGGCTATACTAGTAGCCAAATAAGCAGTCTACTACCCACCTTTTTGGTCTGCACTGGTAATGTGCCCACAAGGCTGGCAGCATTGCCACATTGCAATGCTTATCCTTTTTCTGAGGTAGAAGCCAGCCGCGTCCCGCGAAGTGTCAAGCGTCTTGACAGATCTTCAAACAAGTAATGCGCACTCGGGCCCCACGACTCAAGAGTTTCAACCCAAAAAAAAGCGGCTCGAAAATAAAACTACCAACGAGGTAATTATATTGCCGCCACTTGAGGTTCTCCGTAGCCGCAGCAACAGCGCCAGTACACACACAGACCAGCGCCAGTGCACTAAGAGCTAGGAAGATGGGATGGCACAAGAGTATCGACACAGGTAGCGTCCAACACTAAAGGCCCATAATCTAAATTATTTTTGGAATCCGTAACTCAAAAGGAAAATCCGGAACACTTTGTTGTCGGTCCGTCCGTCTGCCTGTCTGCCAAGACCCTTTATCTCGGGAACGCGTGGAAGTATCGTGTTGAAATTAAAACCACATACTCAAGTCTACAGTCCCTGAAGCTGTGAATTAACGTAACTTCTAAGTTAACGTAAAAAAAGATACGGCCGTTTGTGCCGCAAAAAACATGAATTTCGACACTCTCAAGATTTGAATTGATATGGTATTTTCCATTGACTTAGAATTATGAAATACAGTAGTATTTCATAATTCTAAGTCACGTATAGGAAAAAATCTGAAAGCTATACATTTGTAATTAAATCATAGTCTTTATTTAAAGTCATATATACCTACAAAGTACGGAACCCTCGATGGTGTCGGTGGGTGAGACCGACTCGCATTGTTTTTGTTATAATCAACCTGTTTAATGTAATTTTTCAAGTCGAACCAGCAGTTCCTGAGATTAGCGCGTTCAATCAAACAATTTTTTCAGCCGTATAATAGGTATTAGTATTATACATATACTTTTCTGTAAAATTAAGAGGTCAAAATTGTCATGGTACTGTCCTGTAGTGCTGTGCACCGTGATTTTTACGTAAAGTGAACTCACTCCTCGCTAAATGCTAGTTGGAGCTATTGTGCTTCAGTTGGTCTATTCTGTAAGTAACCATTTCGATATCGAGCTTCACCTGAGTGAGATAGCTCACAAAGTGAACTTTATTGCACACAACATAAAGGTGTTACGTTTATACTCACCTCGGATTCCACTGTCGAGACACGAAAATGTTGTTACAGAATAGCACTACTGCTAGTATTTAGCGAGGAACAACCAATTGGAACGGCAGCTTCCTACAAGCTCACTTCGCCCTTAGCTTTCACTTTATTTTATTACAGAATTGAACGGCTGCATAGCCTATTTTAAAAATACAAACATTAAACATTACATTCTAGACACACTCACAAACTTATACATATATACCTCCCAGACAGCAAGCATTCCCCCACCCTTATCTCCACACAGAACATGCATACATTAGCGTGAACAGCAAATCTGCCTAGCACCCGTTAGCATGTTCTAAATTACTACATAACATGTCCTCCGGCGCGGCCTGTTCAAATCTCTAAATTGAAAAACGTCGTTACATGTTGTGGGCTGACTCATCAACACACAGACAGAATGGCTCAACTCAAATTTTATGAGTTGGTTTCCCTGAGCGGTGCCTTTTGCGCGTACATATTTGTTCAGGGAGTTTTTTCGGGCTGAGTCTACTTATTTACGTATTCCACTTTGCTACGGATTAGGGATTGTTAGTGGTGCATATTTTAGTGCCGTTGTCTGTTAAGTAAATGTTTTGGTTTATGAAGAACTTATTTATTAGTAAGACCAAGAAATTTACAAAGTTTGAGTGAACAGGCTCCTTCTGGGTAGGCTCTCTCCATCGTAGACTTTGTCTATGTCATCTCTGACATAGACTAGAGTCAAGAGCAAACCCATTACAAATAAAAAAACAAAATAAAAAGTTTACTTAGGGATACTGTATTAATCTAACGATACCAACTTCGTATGTGTATATTATATCTTACAAAAATATCAGTTCACAGTGTTTAAATAAACCAACAACAATATTCCACGCAAGTCTCGCCAATTTGTAGATCAAAGTCGAAAACAAGACGGAACAAATTCCTTCTAAAAACTCATAAAACTTTGAAATGTGCACCGATTGTTTGTAGAATAGTGGCGAACGGAAATATTCCCACGACACATATTTATAAAGATATAGGGCCAATTATAAATAGCGCGGCCCAGTGTCCACGAAAATGATATGATACGATTGAGTTGAGAACAAATGTATAGAATAGAAAAATAGGCGAACAGCGCGCGGTTCCAGTCCATCCCACAACAGTTAGCGAGCTGGTCGCCAGCGCGGGCGGGCCGCGCCGACACCTTGCCGAGTTGCCGCAAATTATATACAACTTTACGTCTCTTTTCTTTAAAAAAAGTGTCTTTAGACGCGAGTGTTCTGACAATGATGTGGATTTGTACGCGTCGCTGTGAATAGGCCTCGCGCGCTGCGTGACGGATGACTCTCCCGCGCTTTCACATCAGGTGCGTTCATGTAACACTGATAGAACATAATTAATGACTCCGCACACATATTGATTTTATTGTCACATTACTGCTGCAGTAGCAGTAGCTAACTTTTTCCAATAGGGTGTCCCAGCATAAATCAAACGTTAAGCCATGTTCCATAGAGAATTGTGTCATTTACAAAATAAACTGCTTTGGCCCAGTTTAAAAGACTTATTTGAGAATTAAACGGTCCTCGACATAACATGAAACATCAAAGCGAGTGGGTTCATTGATTTTTCGTTAATTTATGTTTAAATGGTTATTAGATAATGTTGGTAAGTGTGTGGAGTGGTGTTATTTTTCTCGTTTTCGTGTGGTAGGTAAGTGAGGCGTCAGATATGAGCGGCCCGCGCACTGGGCCGCACGTGGGGCCTGTTTGGACACAAACAAGTGAATTCTATTTTAGTTTGACGTTTCGTAACGAATGTCCCTTGGCCGGTGTGTTGATAAATGGCAGCTTTTGATAAATATGTTGTCTGCCGTGGCTGGGTTGTGTTGTTCTGTGGTTCGCGTGTGTGCTGTCTGAGACAAGTCCTCGCTCGCCGATGTGAGTTTTTTCATCTTATTTTTCTGTATTGTTTGTTGTTTTCTGAAAGTGGTGATTTATAGTTCTTGGTGTTACAGATCTGTTAAAACTGTGTTTACAGATACGATTGTATAGTTGCAGTTTAATATAATAAACACGATAAGTCAAAGTTTAACCATGAATGTAATTATTTTCATTTAGTTTACAAAATAAATGTCGGAAAAGCGTGCGCGAAAATGAGGTGAAAAAGTTTTTGGAATCCCGAGGCGTTTCGGGAAAAATTGCTTTGTAAACACTAATTATTTTTTCCATTCTGGATATGAATATTTTAAGGACTTAGTACCTGTACTTAACAGGTTATTATTTTGAATATGTTATAACGGCTATACAATATCGCTTGTGTATTCTATTTTGGTTGAATCAGCTGATCGCACAGGTACGTATTATCTATACATGTAGGCTAGGATTAAGTTTAACATTAGGTTTGTATTTTGGGTTCCTTAATGAGTAGAAACTTTTAGGTTGGAATTTATAGAATAGATCGTTTTTTTATATATCAACATTTTTTTAAAGTTCATGTGAGAAAATTTTATTCATAATAGTATCGCACGTGGTGTCTTAAACTGTTAGTGTAGCAAATAAATAATAATAAATCTATACTAATATTATAAAGAGGTAAAGTTTGAGAGTTTGTAGGGGGTAATCTCTGGATCTACTAAACCGATTTTGAAAATTATTTTACCAATAGAAAGCCACGTTATTTGTGAGTGTCATAGGCTACATATTAACCTGAAAAATACCGTCTAACGAAGTGGGCACGGGTCAGCTAGTAAATATTTCTTTGAGAATTATTTCAACCAAGAACAAATGATTGCAATGCTTGAACGTTATGTTGTACAAAACACTTCTAGATATCGCCCTATCGAACCTACATACACGTCTTCCACTACTTAACATAAGGCTTCTTACACAAATTAATTATTTACGATAACAGAAGTCTCTCTCTTGTCCTGATTAATGCTTTATCAGACTATTCTATATCATATTCTGTAGATTGTTATGATACATTTATTCGTTCTTCTTCTTTTCAATCGATGGTTAACTTTTAAATACTATTTTTTGTTTTACTATTGATACTCGTAAGCATACGTTTGACCACTACCTCACCTGTTAAACGATAATGCTTTCGAGAAGGAGCACGCTTGCCTAGAAGTTACATATTCATTCTGACTTGAAGACTCCCAGGTTGTAGTACGTTTGACCACTATCTCACCTGATGGTAAGCGATGATGTGGTCGAAGATGGAGCACGCTTGCCTAGAAGTAACCTATTTACTCTTAACTTAAAGACTCCCAGGTTGTAGAATCCAGGGTGTGATTTCATAGCATGTAGAGCTATGTTTAGAATATTAGAAGTTGAGTTTTCGATTTCTGTCTATTTTGCATTAACTTAACGTTGTAATCTGTCTTGACTTGCACAAAATCAATGTCTATAGTACGTAATGTCTTTTTACAATTAACACGCGAGCGAGTTAAAAGGCTACTTATCTTAACCAAGACATTCTCGACCGTAACTCTGTATTACCACCCACCACTATAAAACCGGAAGCCATCCCCCATGGCCCATTCATCGGCAACCCTTTGACATCCCCATAACGAAGCCCAACAAATCAAACTACCCCACAATTGATTACCCCATTTCCCTTACACATACATAATGCATCAAAGAAACAAGTTTTTACAACACTTGTTTCTTCTTACCCCACACTAATGCGCGCGGGGTACGCTTTTACCCCGGCCGGGGTGTTAGAGTACCCCAACGCTCATTAAAGAGTTCGTTAGCTTTATCAGCAGCGTTTACGGGTGTATCGTGTTTTTATAGATGTTTGAATTTGTTTAATTAAGCCTTACGATGCTCGTTTGGGGGGTGTTGGGGGTGCTGAGCGGATAGTTAACACTATTGGGGTGGTTATTGATTGTTTGATCGTGTTTCTGTAGTTCGATAGGGGGTTAATGGATACTGGTATATTGTTTTAACTGCAGTGAACAAGGTGTAGCAGATTAAACGCAAAAATTAAGGAATCATTGATCTCATGCGACAAAAAATCAGCAGAAGGCCTAATAGGCCGCTAAAATATTTTTGACGTAAAGTAACGTAATGTAAAATTGTACCAAAGCTACAATACTCGTTTCGCATATAGTATTTATTTGAATTTGATACTTTAATCATATTTTTGAATGATATAACTTATGTTTGTCCCACACATTCAAAATTCACTTAGGTTAACGTTACTATACGTCAAAATATTCGTTTTAGGCACTCTGTTCCAAACATTAAGGAGTAAGGAGCGGTCGATTTTTCAGCAATTTCAGGGTTGGTTCCCATAAGTCTTCCATAATTATGCGTACAATGACCTCTTTGAGGAGTTTCGTTTAATATGGTGGCACTTGTACTGTAGTAGTGACTGCTAAATCACCTTATAATAACCATTCATTTTTTACCCGACTACGGCAAAGCCAAAAGGAAGGGTTATGATTTCAGCTATGAACCGATTTTGATACATGGGGTATCAAAAGATTCTTTAAAATACTCCGGGTGACATAGAATATGTAAATTTACACTACATTTAATATGCGAGAATTGTCACGTAAATTTTTGACCCTGAAAAAAATAAAATCGAAATAATAACGACATGTTTGGTACCTATCAATAGAAAGGTCTTAACAAGCACGTTTCAAATATGTAAATATCTCGTATTGTCTAACTAAATTAATATGTTTATGGTCCAGTATTCTGAAGTCGGGTAACAGTTTTTTTTTAACTTTATTCTTGTTCAAATGAAACTTTAATTAACAGATTTATGAGGACACAATTGATTGAGATTTGGTTAACTGTTAACAATTTTCTACTTATTTATTCGGTCTTAATTCAATTTGTTATGCATTATCGTTACATATTATTAAAAAGTCCTCCGCCGCGTCTGCCTGTCTGTCTGTTCGCAATAAACTCAAAAACTACTGCACCGATTTCCATGCTGGATAGAGTGGTTCTCGAGGAAGCTTTAAGAATATAATTTGTTTGAAATGGCAGCGCGGGCGATGTGCTAGTTGAATGCAAAAAGACGGATTAACTCCCTTTGTGTCTATCTTATTTTTTTGTACAAGAAAGTTTATCCAAAGGATTTTGAGATAGACACCGGTTTTTTACTGAATACAGTTTTAAATGCAAGCAAAGTGCACGCCTTCGTTACCTAGTATTTTCTAAGTGCCCAGCTTATAATAATCCTATTGCAATAACCCACGTTACTGATACCAGTCGTACATTCCTGCTGCCCTAGTACCTGACTGCCGCATGACATAATAATTTAATTAGCGGTTTATGTAATTGGATTAACGATTATCCTCCTCGTTTAACACCACAGGTACTAGGACCTCATTATAACGCGGTAGGCGACGTTTCCACATTTACATAATGTGTCTTTTGAACTATCTTCTTCATTATACTAGTAAGGATTTGTCTGGACACGTTTCTTAGTAGTCTTAGTGCCCGTTTCAATAACGGGAAGCGACATCAAAATTTCATATACAGGTAGCAGTTACCTAATTATCTATACTATAGACTTATCTTATATCTTATACTAATATATAAAGCTGAAGAGTTTGTTTGTTTGTTTGTTTACTTGAACGCGCTAATCTCAGGAACTTGTCCGATTTGAAAATTTCTTTCAGTGTTAGATAGCCCATTTGTCGAGAAAGGCTATAGGTAATCATCACGTGTAGACTAATAGGAGCTGAGCAGACGAAGTTGCGCGGATCAACTAGTAATAAGAAAAAACAACACCAACCGCAAGGCGAGATAAAATTTTGAACACAAGACTCGGACCGTGGTTCGTAAAGAACTCAAAAAAATATCGGTGCGTACATTTAATACGGCCCGGACTCGGTCGTATGTGAACGAATTCATTGGTCGTACACGACCGTGAACGGGATACGTCGGACCACGTTGTGTCGGACAACGGATCAACCTTGAAACAACTGTATTACGTTGCCTAGCAACCGATTTCCAGTAATTTTAACAGACATCGAACTTGAATTATAAAACTTATGGTTAGACGCTAGCTAACTAGAGGTCAATTAGCTTCATGATAGTGAAATATGGGCATGAAATTGAATTATATTTATTATTACTTGAAATTAATTTAACGTACTGAAACTTTTCTCCATGTTTTCTTCACAAACAGTTTATATTTGATTTGTCTAAAACTGTATACAAAATCAATGAATATTGTTACTAACAATATAAATGTGAAAATTTGTTTGTTTTATTCCTGAACAACTGAACCGTATTTGATGAATTGTGTTACAGGGATAGATGGGACATGGAAACGGTCAGGAAAAGCTTCTTTTTTCACAAAAATCTAAAACGCGGTAGAATCCACAGGAAAATCTAGTGGGAAATCCTAACTGATCCTATAAAATTACTATAACAACTACAATGTTACTCATAGTAAGCCGCACATACTAGAATCCTGGCAGACAAACCCGACATGGGTTCATCGAAACTAGCCATAAATCAGATTTATGACCAGGAACACATAAGATCAATGCAGTTATCCGTAGCCGAACGAATGGGGCTAAGAGCTATAGGCTCGGCTACGGGGGTCGGATAGATAACCAGACGATGACGTAAAACGCTTACTTCAGTCATTTCTTGCTACCGTAGATATGGCCCGGAAGAACCAACGTTGAGGTTCCGTCCTCATGATTTGTCTGGTCAAACTAATTTGCAACCAATATGGCTAGTACAATTAGTCAATTTCACTGACCGCCAGATTGACTTGGTTTGTAGGTAATGTATGTAAAACCAAGAAAATTTACGATTTACTTAGATTAAAGATAGAATAGAAGTTTACAATAAAAAAAAAAAAGATTTTTTTTTAGGGACAAGCCCGCCACACATTCCCAACCATTGCAACTCCTGAAAGCCAGTCAACAGTGGCGACCACCAGAAAAATGCCGAGCCAATGAAGCTCGATAAGTCTCGGAGAAACGATTAAACTGTCTTGGTTCCCGCAACGAAGAATTATCATTTTAGGACCAGACAAATGTAGACGAAAGCTCCTGTACGAAAGACTGGAGTTCGTACGAGGCAAACCCTGTGTTACTGATCTCCAGGCTCCCAGTGTTTATGATCATCTTATGGTATATTGCAGAAGCTTAAAGTACAAGCACAATCATTTGGTAATTATTGTGATAGCAATGTACTTGTACACCTAATAAGTACTCATTTTATTAGCACTTTTCAAACCAGAACACAAGGATCAGCACTGCTGTCAAATCCTTTATTTCAAATAGACCAGAAGGCCTAAAAAGACCTTTTTAGCAGAATCAGAAAGCACATCACGCTACCCGTCACTGTCATATTTTCCCAATCAACCTTGAACCTAATGCGTTGGCGATAAAGACGAAAATTAAATTTGACAGATTGCGATGTGGTTAATATTATGATTCTAATATCATCATCTGCCTAGCCTTTTCCCAACTATATTGGGGTCGGCTTCCAGTCAAGCCGGATTTAGCTGAATACCAGTATATTACGCGGAGCGGCTGCCTACCAGACCTCCACAACCCAGTAACTGGGTGACATGGTACTTCAGCTGCTATGCAAGTATTCCCTGAAAAAGACTTTTCAGAAACCACTCAACGAGTTTAGATTTTTTAGACGAAAGATTTACTCGGCCATCAAGATATCTATAACGACGCACACATACGTCCGTATCTACAGGCACAAGTACTATCCAAGTATCCACTATATCTTCCGAGGCATTATCTGCGGTTATTAGGCGTCTTACCCACTAGACCAAACTGCGGCGCGCTCAGCGTTTCATTACGCCGCCGCAGTGGCCAGCCGGCCTAATTAACTTACGTCGCACTTGTGTCGTTTGGGTTAAGTTACGGGTTTTAACTTACTGCCGCGCACCTGAGTGTGCTGCGTGAAGTTAGTAATAAGTGAGGTTTTGGGTAGTTTATTTTTATTTGTTATATTTTTGTTATTTCGATGTAACTTCCACGTATCAATGGCACCTGTAGTGCAAATAAAAGTTTAAAGAACGTTAAACTCTCTGATATTAGGTAAGCTATTACGATCTTTCATTAGGTTAGCTATTACGTCCAAACGTGAAAGCATGCATATTTCAACGATTCCTTTTATAGCAGAAACTAGCTTTTGCACGCGACTTCGTGCGGTCATATCCCGTTTCTCCCATTCCCGGAGGAATTTCGGAAATACCTCTCTTAGTGTTCCCCTACATTCGAAGAATTTTATACCTTTTGACAGTAATTTATCAATAAACTAGCTCTTTTGGTAAAATGGGATGTGTCGGGCAGTTCATAATATTTGCCGAAGGTAAGCCATAGTTGCCCCAATGGTCACATCAGCTTGTAATTATGATAATTCTGTAACATTTTTCCACCCTTTTTACTTAACACCATACACCAATATTTTAATTCGTGTATGTTCACATAAGAATACCTAATGCAATTATATTTTTTTTTTATCTAAGATACTATATTCTAGAACTTGCTTAGAGGATTTTTAAAAGCCACTTAGAGCTGAAACAATGCACAATATCAAAACAGTTATTTACTTAATTCCTGAATAAACAGCAGCCATTAAACAAAACAGCCATGTTTTTCTATAAATAAAAAGCTGAAGCCCAGCTCAGGCTGTACTTAAGCTATCTTGACTGCAAACTCGTTTACGATGCCGCGCAGAACTTAGCCGGCGCTAAGTAAAGCTTAAAGCTTAATTCAACAAAGAAAGCCGCCAGCATTCGTCGGCACCGTTTGAAATAAATCGTACTAACATGCTGGGACTAAAGAAAGACAACAGTCTACACCGGAGGCAAGCCAGCTAAATTATTTTTCCTCTTTTTTGTGAAAAAACTTGAAATGGCTTAATTTTAAGTTAATTTTCGGGCTTAATTATTTGAATAAATAACTCGCCACTAGGGATGATTCTTGAGTACAAGAAATATGATTACATTAAGTCGAAATATATGGACACGTATTTTGTGCTCTATCAAGTCATTGAAAAATGAAGAAACGAAAGCGCAAAGTTCATGAATGGGAGCTGGTGACGTCACTTTTGAGAAAGAGTGTACTCAAATGTGACGTCACACGAGTTATTGACGCACTGTATCGTCTCATTTCTTGTTTATTGATAAAAAAAATACGTGTTCAATATTTTTTGGAAATCTATCTGATTTATTAGATTTTTTAGTCATGTACCCTATCCTCGTATATAAAAAGCGTTTGTAGTAATGGGATGCGGAATTATTCCAGGATGAGGTAGGTTGGTACTGGTTCGTTATTAATTAAACTTAAGCTAATCCGTTTTCTGAGGACTTAGAATTTGTAAATAGTTTCTTCAACGATCAAGATGAAGTTGAACACTTTGAAACTGTTATTATATCTATATGTCATCATAATAATTATGATACGGCTGACACTATCGCCATAAAGTCCGCTTGGATGTACTTTTAATAGCCCATTACGATAACGCTTAGTAGAAAAGCGGACTTTTAGCGCGACCAAGACTACTGGCCACAAATATTGTAAAATGCACATATTACAATATTGCAAAATGGATATTAAGGTCAATATTAAGGACCTTTTGCACAGCATCTTTTTGGTCGACAGCATTCTGAGAGCTTTAGCGGAGTATACATCCTTCTTATTAATTTTATGTACCTAGTATCTCTTATATCGGTCCAATATTGAAGGAGAAAACAGCCGAGTGCCAAACCACGAATTATAACGTTTTACATACAAAGTCTCGCCGCCAGCATTTCCTCTTAATGATTTTTACTGACTGAGATTCCTCCGTGCCTCGGAAAGCATACTTGGCTGTAGATCCCGGCTGACATTTGTAGATGGAGTCGTCACGGGTGGACAGAGACCAACAAATGTAACACCAGTCTTGCCAAAGTGATTTCGTGATCCTCAGTTACTGGGTTTTGAAGGTCAGATTAGGCAGTCCATGTCATGTATAATACTTAGCTGAACCCACTTAGTACCGACTGAATGTGTTGGCCATTTGGAAAAAGGCTGGGCAGATTATAAGTCCTGCGACCTTTCCTTCTGCAAAAGAAAAAAAATGTTACCGTTAAATATTCCCGATGAAAAACCTGACTGACCATCGCAGCTTGCAACAATATTCTACAGGAAAATGTGAGGTGATAATCGCCCATTACGCGGTAACCACGTACCAGTAAATTACGAATTATTCAAGTACTAGGGCCTCATAAATTCGCAGCGGTAATACATTAAGCCGAAGTTGCACGTGCATTTGTCAAAATATACCGTGTGTGATTATCATGGCCGTTAGCAAGGATGACGAAGTGAGGGTAATTGCTGCAACACTCGCTATTTAACCATAAATCTGGAATATGCGCGATTTATTGCGAACACTCGAAATAGTACGTGTCAAGGGAACGTGTTTACTGAGATTATATTAGTAACGTAGGCTTAATGTAACTGAGGCACAATTACGCCTAAAATTCGAAGTGAAATACGCACGTGAGCACACCTTCTTTCTGTGCAAATAAACAACTATTCTATCCATATTTTCAAGAAGTTGATAGAATCATCACAGCGTTAGTTCGTTGTATTTGTTTTTCTTAAAAATGTTGTTAATTTATGTGTATCTATGTATTTATAATTATATGCATTTCCTCTCTTTCCTCTACGCGCTCTTGTCACTGTCGGCGTTCCAGCCGTACTAGAACCCAATGGCCTGGCTCGCGACGATGGCAACCGACCTTATGCGCCTTTAGTGTGGGACGCTACTTGTGCGGCATACTCTTGCGCCATCCCACCTTCTTAGCTCGTCATGCTGTGCTGGTACTGCCGCTGCGGCTGCTGAGAACCTCAGACAGCGAAAATATAATTGCAGGCAATTTTTAACCAACTTAAATAAAACCTGGCCAAGTGCGAGTCGGGCTCGCGTGCAAAGGGATCCGAACAATTTTTTTTTGTAACATGTTATTTTTACACTATTGACTTCTTATAGATTTTCCTGTAATCTTTAGGTAAAGATCTCCATTTTTTTCAAAATTTTAGGCTCGGGAGTTTCGGGAGTATGGTCATTGTTAACCTAATTTTCTTGAATAACTTTAAAACCTTTAAATTAATTTTAAAATTATGATAAAAAATATAATTAAAACCCTCACAGTAAGCCCTTTCATTTGTCATGTCACACGACATTGCTCAAAAAACATTTATTTGAATTCTCTAGTTTGACCCCCAAAAGAGACCTACCTGGGGGTAGGTCTCTTTTGGGGGTCAAACTAGAAAAATTGAATAATTTACGAAACACGTCCGTGTTTGGGTCACAAAAGTCCTTATGTGTACCAAATTTCAACACACCCGGTCCAGTGGATCCAGAGAAAACTGGCTGTGACAGACTCACAGACAGACAGATACCCGAGTGATCCTATAAGAGTTCCGTTTTTTGTTCGGAACCCTAAAAGGAGGAGGTTCTAAATTCGGTTGTGTTATTTTTTCATGTTTGTTACCTCATAACTCCGTCATAGGTATATGAACCGATTTAAAAAAGCCTTCTTTCATCTGAAAGGGGTATACTTCCTGATTGGTCCCATTGTCACCAAATCAGAATCCGATGATGGGATCCCATGAAAATCGAGGTAAACCTTCAAATTTTAAAGGCACATACAATGTTTTTCTTAAACTTTCTAACGTAATTCAGATATTTGTGCCTGGTAATTACCATCACATGTTGATGAGCTGATGATGGAAGGTATAAATTAAGATCTGATGATGTGATCCCATGAAAAATGTTTGTTCAGTGATATTTTCGCCAATTGTCAACCGATTTGGATGATTCTTTTTTGCTTGGAAGAGTATTTTCCTGGACTGGTGCCATTTCAATTTGGAGAAGATTTGACGAAGAACTTCGGAGGTAGGCAACGGAACTCTTCAATAAATGTTAGCAAATGGATCGGGATTGTTCAAATCGCACGTCTTTTTGTTGTTTACACCAGTTCTTAACATAACATCACGCTGGTACGCCATTAATGGATCTGCAGGTACCGGTAAAAAATAAAAAACGGTTTACAAAAAATAACTTTAATTTCGAAAGTCGGTGTCAAAACAAGAAAAAATATCGACTTCCGAAATTAAAGTTATTTTATACTTTGTAGTGTTTTGTTTTTGGCTTTCGGTTGTACTTTTTGTGGTTGAAACTCTTGGACCGAGGAGACCGAGTGGTCGCGTGTTATTTAAAGAACTAGCTACACGCTTAGTTGACATTTCACCCGAGGGCTGGCTTTTACCTCGGACGGAGGATAAGCATTGCCGTACAACGTGGTAAATGCCTTTTCTATTGGGCTCACTTACAGTCGGCAGCGATGCGGACGAATTTTTTGACGCCATATTTTAGTTAGTAGTTTTATTTTCTACTAGTTGACCCGCGCAGCTTCGTCTGCGTCACAATTTTCGTTACTACTCCGCTCCTATCGGTTTTAGCGTGATGATATATAGCCTATAGCCTTCCTCGATAAATGGGCTATCTAACACTGAAAAAATATTTTTTCAAATCGGACCATTAGTTCCTGAGATTAGCGCGTTCAAGTAAACAAACAAACAAACAAACTCTTCAGCTTTAAATATTAGTATTAGACTAGCTGACCCGTGCCCACTTCGTGGGGCTTTATTTTTCGTGTCAATATAATTATAGCCCTTGACACTCACAAATAACGTGGCCTTTTATTGGTAAAAGAATTTTCAAAATCAGTTCAGTAGAAGTGTGAGGTTGTAGGGGGTAATCTTTTGGGGTGCGGAATCCGTTCGAAAGAGGCAGCTGACCTTGGAACGCAAAGGGCGTAGGAGGAACACGGATGGGTTTTAGTCAGTAAGAGTCTGACACTCCCATCCGCTCCGCCCAGAATGGAAGGAGTCATTTGATGATTTCCCATCTTTAAAAGAAAAAAAAGGGGTAATCTTTGCCCCCTACAACCTCACAAACACACAAACTTTACCTCTGTTTAAAATTAGTATATATTTTGAGTGTATATAGTATAAATAATCTTTTTTTCTTCTCTGTTTGTCTTTCTCTCAAGGTGCACCTACCATGTGGTTTCCGCACCACTCTAAGGTCGTCTGGTAGAAAATTAAGGCTTTAAGACCAGCTTTGTACATAGTTTTTAATCGACTTCAAAAAAGCCGGCCAAGAGCGAGTTGGATTCGCACACGACGTGTTCCGTACCATAAACCATTTTTTTTTCTTATTACAGCGGCAATAGAAATACAATGTGTGAAAATTTCAACTGTCTACTTATTACGGTTCTTGAGAAACAGCCCGCTGACAGACAGACGGACCTTCTTTTGGGTACGGAACCTTAAAAAAAGAGGAGGTTCTTACTAGTGCATAAAGTTTTAAGTAATAACAAATATTTCATAGATAATGACCCTAAGTTTTTCCAAGAGGGCCTTAGGAATTTGTCTACTTTTCAATACTTCCATAACTTAAAAGAGCTATAAAAATAAATTAATGGTAAAGTGGATACAGTTTTATTTTGTTCAAACGTTTATTACTCTTCTTCTAGGCTGTGGATAACAAGTAAGTTTTACTAAAACCAATCCTAAGATAACTAAACCTCTTACCTAGGTAGACTTTGGGCCGTTTACCTAAGTACGTAAGGTTTCAGAGGTCATGACATGTCAAATCCTACTTTAGGAATAAGAATAGTATAGAATAGCAACAATTTGGAGCAAAAGTTTTTCAGGCTATCAGGCTAAAGAAAAAAAGACCGGCCAAGTGCGAGCCGAACTCTCACACGAAGGGTTCCATACCTTAATGTTTATTATTTGTTGATATAGCGGTAATAGAAATACACAATCTGTGAAATTTTCAACTGCATAACTTTTACGGTTCTTGAGATACAGCCTGCTGACAGAAGAACGGACGGACGGACAGCGGAGGCTTAGTAATAGGGTTCCGTTGGAACACTAATTAACTTCGAATGCAAATAAAACCGGACTAGTGCGAGTCGAACTCTTACAAGAAGAGTTCCGTACCATTATATGCCGAAAGAAATCACGTTTATTTGTTGTTATAGCGGCAATAGAAAAACACAATCTATAAAAATTTCAACTGTCTACCTATTATGTTTTTTGATATACAGCCCGCTTACAGAACGGACGGACGGACAGCGGAGGCTTAGTAATAAGGTTCCGTTGGTTACCCTCCGGATACGAAACCGTAATTAACTTCAAATCCTTAGGTAATTCAGAATTCAGAGGAAAGTTTAAGATTACGAAAAGTATTCAAAGCAAATACTCCAATATATCAGCGAACTACCGGTCAAGCCGTACACTATACAAACACAAAAATGTCAATACAAGATAAGCTTTTTATTATCATAAACATATTTATAGCCACTAAAACTACATTTTCACTATTTTCGTTTTCCCTTTTTGGCACAAAATCCGCTGATCATGGGCTTTTTTATCTACGCCCGCCATCTTTATAGGTCCTGGAGAAAAGTTCACATAGGGATTATTTTGTTCGTTTGTGACCAGGAAGGCATGATTTAGGGGAGGTCTGGCGAGCAATTCATGCGTAAATTACTGAACCCCTGGTGTGAGGATATTAGGTGCGAGGTAGAATGTGAGATAAAGTAGGGAATGGAGTCTTAAATTAAATTGTAAGATCGCAGAACAGTTGGTGCAAATGTTTGGCTTGTTTGCAGGGCGTGAAATTTTAAGGTTATTAATAAAAAGCACATAATGTATCACAATTTTTCATACAATCCATTTCTCTGTGGAGCCCTTCCCCAGGAAATCAGGATGACAACCAGCCGATTAACCTTCAAAGTCAAGGTTCGAGAGCACATTCGTAAGAAGTTGGCAGTAGTATCGTCACAGCGCTAGTTATCATTCATTGTTTGCTTGCATCACTTGTTCATCAAGTATAATTGTGTATTAGTTTATTAATATGAGTATATATTATAGTATTTTATTGTATTTACAGTTTTTTATATTTATCTTTGTTTTAATTTAAATATTAATCGCGTTTCTGTTTTGTTTTTCACAACTTGCACCTACTAGTATTATTCTCTGCATCACCCAAAGGTTGACTGGTAGAAAATGCCTCAGGCATTAAGTCCGCCTCTGTACATCTGTGTGCATAAAGTATTAAATAAATAAATAATGTAACTAATAATTTTCCTACGATGACGTTGCGAATTTTTTTCGAAACAGGCACCGCGGCCCTGGACCGCAAAGGGCATTTGGAAGAACACAAATGGAAAAATTCGATACTCCTTTCCTATAACATAAGGAGTCATTTGATGATTTACCAACACAAAAAAGATGACTTAAAAATAGAAATAAACTACAAAATTAAATAAGCTCAAAAATGGAGCGCTAAACAGACAATAATATTTTATCATCTTGTTCACATTTGTATCTAAGATAAGAAAATAAAAAACAAACCTAGCTGAAACACTCGGAAAATAAGAAAAACAAGAAGTGACGATATTCCTTTCGATATTGCGCTAAACGACGAAAACAACAAAACGCTTACCATATGCTTAGGTTGGCACTACGAATTGCCAACCTAAGCATATACTAAGTCACCACTCTATTTCAGTAAAAAACCAACATAGGGAAAATTCTACCAATTCAAAAAAGATGATGAATGAGAATACCATCATCTGCCTAGCCTTTTCCCAAGTATATCGCTATTCCCTATTGGGGTCGGTTTCCAGTCAATCCGGATTCAGTTGAATACCAATATTTTTCGTGGAGCGGCTGCCAACCAGACCTCCACAACCCAATAACTGGGTAACACGGTACTCATTAGTAAGACTACTGTCAAATTTTCTGGCTTCTGACAATCTGTAACGACTGACAAACATCTACAAATGACAGGCGGGACCAACGGCTTAACGTGCTTTCCAAGGCACGGAGGAGTCTCGGTATATTAAAATGGTCACCCATCGACAGACCATACTCGGCAAGCGTTGCTTAACCTTGAAATCGACCCACGTGGCTGTTATTATTTAGCCACGAGTTCCTCGTTGAGATGCGGCGAATACGAACCTTGCATAAAATTGAATAGAATTGGCCCTCAGATATCAGTATTTCATCAATATAAGACTCAAATGTACTTTAACGATATTGAAACCTCATTTATGTCTGATTGATCCCAGTTTAAATTGCTATAGAAACAATTTATGAACCTTTTAAATATGACCTTCACATCTAATGTAGGCAAATATCTGTACCCATTAGATATTCGTAGATTTATCATACGCCCTTCTATCTGTATAATTATATTGAATTTTCCCACTTGAAGGTCTTGGCAGATGGATCTAATTCTAAATCTACATGTAGTTCTCACCGCATCGTGGATAATTTAGATGTTAGATAGCGTTGTTTGAACCGTACCTAGTAACTCAAAACTATTAGTCAAAGGGAAGATTAAATTCAAGAGTCTGAGCTCTAAATTAACAACTAAAGCGTTATGTACACGATGCGAGATTATCGAACGTTTTGGGGTGAAAAGTCGTATGCGATTGTCGTAGGCGATTATCTTAGACGATTATCAAAATAACAGAAACTCGGTTACGAGGATGTCATACGATAATCGTAAGATAATTATCGCCTAGAGTTTTGTGTACACGATGACACAAATTGTTATACGACATTTGCATACGATTTCTCGACTCGTCGGAACACGATCTCGTATGTCATTTTTAGGGTTCCGTACCCCAAAAGGAAAAAACGGAACCCTTATAGGATCACTTTGTTGTCCTCCCTTCTGTCTGTCAAGACCGTTTATCTTGGGAACGCGAGGAGGTATCGAATTGAAATAAAAACTATATTCTTAGTTCTATGGTCCCTCGATGCTGTGAAAAAATCAAGCTTCTATGCTAACGTAAAAAATAGATAAGGCCACAATCGCTGTTTGTGGATTCACTTTTTAGTGGCACGCAGGTACCACTAAAAAGTGAAAAATAAAAAAACTTTTTGAATCTTAAAACAAAAACAAAAAAAATAAACCGACTTCCAAAAACAAAACACTACAAAGTATAAAATAAATTTCGGTTCGGTCGGTGTCAAAAACCAAAAAAATATCAAAAACACCGACTTCCGAAATTAAAGTTATTGTATATTTTGTAGTGTTTTGTTTTTAGAAGTCGGTTTTATTTTTTGTTTTCTTACTCGTACTTTCGAGAATCGTATGTTCGAGGTAAGAAACTCGCATCGTGTAAATGGCGCTTAAAGATAGATTCCTAAAGGTCCAATCGCTGTAGATTGTCTGACCTTTGAACTTATGCTACCCGTAGTGACCGTCGTATGTTATCTATGTATTAGTACTGTGAGGCACTCGCTTTTAATTGGCTACGAGAGGGATTCTTCAATAATTTAAAATCAGAGTATTTTAGAGAATAATTATATATTTTGCGTGTTTTCAACGTCAGGGCAAACAATCGAATTCCTTAGCAAAAACTAACACTTCCATTACGTTATCACATTCGAAATCTAACTTTCTTTTTTCTTAACTCTTTCAAGGCTTATGTCATTGAGGTTGCACCTCCCAAAGAGGATCTCTGCATGAGCTACCCCCCGAAGAATGGAGGATAGTAAGAATGATTTTCTTGCCATCATACATTCAGTCAAAAAAGTATCGGGAATGGATGATTTGTTTATGGTTCCAAATTCAAATTTTCATTTTTTTGTAGTTGTTAGATTGGCACAACTGTTTTCCATTTTGGCGCGGAGTTTGAGTTGCATCTGTTATTTATATTAAATACAGTGCTGGTTTTAGTAATATCATATATAGTGTGTATTGCGAATTTCATAATGGACAAAAATATCGAACAAAGAGTTTGTCTTAAATTTTGCATCGCCAATGGAATTTCGTGTTCGGAGTCACTGAAAATGTTACAGAAGGCTTACGGTGAATCGACTTTATCAAAAACTCGTGCTTATGAGTGGTTCAAAGCGTTCAAAAGCGGTCGAGATGTGATGGAAGATTTGCCTCGTTCTGGTAGGCCGTCAACGTCTGCAACTGAAGTTAACAACGCAAAAGTGAAGGAAATAGTGACTGAAAATCCCCATTCAACTCTGAGAGAGATAGCCGCCGAACTTTCTGTATCTCACGAGTCGATCCGTACCATTTTAACTAATCATTTGGGTATGAAACATATTGCTGCTCGGCTAGTCCCAAAAGATCTGAATTTTCTCCAAAAACTCAATCGCATGAAAGTCGCTGAGGACATGCTAGAACGAGTCAGTTCGGACCCAACATTCATGAAACGCATTGTTACTGGTGACGAGACGTGGGTTTACGAGTTTGACATGCAAACTAGTCTACAAGCTTCGGAGTGGCGCCTTCCAACTGAACCGAAACCGAAAAAACCACGCCAAAGTCGATCAAAAGTCAAAGTCATGTTGACTGTTTTCTTTGACTATCGCGGTGTTGTGCACTCTGAATTCTTACCGGAAGGTCTAACGGTAAATAAAGAATATTATTTTAGCGTTATGCGGCGTTTAAGAGAGCAAATTCGACGAAAAAGGCCAAATTTGTGGAAAGAAAATTCTTGTATCTTGCACCACGACAATGCGCCTTCGCACAAGGCTATCATTGTGAACGAATTTTTAACCAAACACTCAACAAATACCATCCAGCAACCACCATATTCACCAGATATGGCTCCTGCTGACTTTTTTCTTTTTCCTAAACTCAAATTACCACTTCGTGGCACACGTTTTCAATCGATAGAAGACATAAAGGAGAATTCGCGGCGAGAACTGAACTCAATTCCGGAAGTAGCGTTTAAAAAATGTTTTGATGAATGGATTATTCGTTGGCGCAAGTGTATCGTTTCTAAAGGAGCATACTTTGAAGGTGATAAAATAAATTTGGATGAATAACAGACTTTTGTGTATTATTGATCTTTTCCCGGTACTTTCTTGACAGAGTAGTACATTCCCAGCCTTGGAAGAGTCAAGCACCTACCTACTCCTAACCCGAAGTCCCTGCCTAAGTGGCGACTCTTCGTAGACAGTTGGACATATGCTTCTATAGAAGCAGTTTCAGTCATACCCTGCGCTGGGCAATATTCTTTATATTATTATGCGCCATTTGCGCAATATCTTAAAGCAGTTATGCTGAAAACCTGCTGCAGCAAAACGCCACACAAACCTGCAACACATCGTCGGACGTAAACAAAATCGATGCGACAATTCACATCTATCCAGAAGGGATTGAATTGATTAGATTTACCCTAACTAATCTATGTGGTTGCTCGTCGGATGAACCTATTATGTCTACTCTGCTAAAGTTTTTAAATTTTAACTTGGAACTTACTCCAGTGATTATAATACATAAGAATTGAAATCAATTGCCTCCATAATCAGTTCAACCAATGGTGACAACTAGCCACCCTTCGCGAAGGTTATACCTCGTATGCAAAGTTAGTTTAACCGCCCATTGAGTTCTTTACTGGCGTAAAATTAATCGCGAAAACTCTACCTCTAACACCACTAGAATGAGTTCACCCTAGCTAATATTATTTAAACGCGCTCTTCACAAATCTGGGAGCGCCCTCGAAGTCGTCGATCACGTGCCTGTCCTTCTTCGAATGTACATGGAACGGAAGACTTCATTCAATATCTTATTCAACTTACCAACGAAAATAATGTTTGTTTACATAAAATTATAATTGACATCTATCTGCTTTGACATCCTACTTTTTCTATTACCATAAATATACTTTATAATAAAATGGTTTCAACCTATTTACATTAACTACAGAACCTTATTCAATTCAACCTTTACAGGTTCTATATGAAACAATAAACTTTTTGATTAGTTTGACTCAATATGACAAATTGTTTTCTTTTCAGTTTGGGCACGAAGATAAATTTTGTAGGCCCCATTCAAGTACGTACTAATAGCCTGTGTTAGTTGTGTCTGTGTGTTTGTGTTTAAAACAGATATATTATTATTAGAAAGATCATTGGAGGACAAAGGAAGTTGCGCCTCCTCAGGGAACATCTCCTTCGGTTCGTCTTCCTGAGTGGTGGCCTCCTCAACTTGGGCATCATCCAACATGTGATCCAATATGCTACTACCGATGACTGATTCGTCATGGAGATCACATACAGGTTCAGACAAAGTCGCTTGACATTCCGGAATAGAATCTGGAATAAATAATGGAATGGACACACCGGGCTCTTTCTCTTCATCCGTCATGTCCGCTTCCATCTCGTCCTCGAATAGGCTGCTCTCTCCACAGCTCTGCTTTACTTCGTCATCATTGTCATCATGGTCATCATTGTTTTCGATTTGTGGGTCGTCAATTTTCAAAATAGAATATAATGGTGTATTATTATCGACATTTACATATTCCTGCTGTCCGCATCCATCGGACACTTCAGTAATTGTCTTTTCGACATAAATAGGGCATTCCAATAGCCGTCGTCGTTTACACGAAATACATTTGCACGGGAATTCTTTTCTTATTTTGTCGCATAGCAACGAAAAATCTATACCGTCATGGTATACCGTATTATAAAAATATCTCGCAGCGCTCTGCAGAAATGCGCCCAAAATCAACTAATAATCGGCTTCTCGCCACTCGCTTTCGATAGCGACTCGCCTGAATTCGGCTACGAATTCTTCAAAGCATACTCGGTCTATACCGGTATATAACATAGACATCTTCTACACATATGAAATCTTTCTTTCAAATATAAAAACCACTTAGCTCTTATTTCCAGGCGTCCATCCATCTAGCGCCTGAAAATCGTTCGCATCTCGTCCTTTTCGAGATGAATCTATAAAATTGGGAGTTTCTTCATACACTTTTTTATTTTACGCAGTGCACACGCGTAAATTACCGGGCACCTCCGCCACTTGTTAGGCACTCGCTTTTAATTGGCTACGAGAGGGATTCTTCAATAATTTAAAATCAGAGTATTTTAGAGAATAATTATATATTTTGCGTGTTTTCAACGTCAGGGCAAACAATCGAATTCCTTAGCAAAAACTAACACTTTCATTACGTCATCACATTCGAAATCTAACTTTCTTTTTTCTTAACTCTTTCAAGGCTTATGTCATTGAGGTTGCATCTCCCAAAGAAGATCTCTGCAGTACTAACCTAACTTATCCAGCCTTCATAGCACCAGGCATCCTCTGGGCACGCTCGCTCCATCATAGACCTCATCCATAGTTTGCCATCAGGCGTGATCGAGGTAAAGAGCAAGACAATTCCTCAATTAAAAAATCTTCAAAGGTACTCGATTACTCGAAATTTTATAGAATACTAGCTACCGCCCGCGGATCCGACCTCGTGAAATTAAAAATTACTGAAGGAAAGAAAGAAATAAATGCTTATTTGGTACTCGCACAAGACAAATAAAAAGTAAAATAAGAATTTTGAAAACTAGCAGTAATAATCTATACACTGTAATCCTTATATATACAGTATGTCTGGGTTCGGACTGTACAAACTTTAGAAGCTGATAGTTTGCTCTATTTTAACACTAAAACCATTCTACATGCGGGGTCTAAACCCAACTCCCTCTGAATGGCAGCCATTTTTGTATTTTAGTTGACTTTTTCGTAGCGTCCGTACTAAAAGTAATGTAACTTTGGAATTTAATGCCCGATTATCGTAAAAAAAACTTCCCAAAAGAGAAAAATATTAACAATCAGATAAATAACTCAAATAATTTTAATAATTGCTTATTAAAGTAAATGCTCAAAGATCAACTTTAAAAACATCCCTTTTTTAAGGATGGGAAATCATCAAATGACTCCTCCCGCTCTGGGTGAAGCAGGAGGGAGTGTCAGACTCTTACTGACTAAAACCCATCCGTGTTCTTTCTAGTGCCCTTTGCGTTCCAGGGTACGGTGCCTCTATCGAACTAAGTCCTCAACCCCAGCAGGCACTAGCCCTAGCGGGCCCTTTCACAAAAAAAGAAACTCCCCTGAGAACTACCTCTTTTTATCCACGTGTCTCTCAGATGGTAAGTTTACCTAAATAATGATACCAAAAACTCGATTCTATGACAATTGGTTTAAGAGATATTGTTGTTGGAACATAGGCTTGTGCAGATAGTGAATTCGTAACGATTTGTGTGTTTGTATTTTGTGTGTTTGGCAAAGATAAACAACACACCAAGTTTAATCATCATTGTTTAAAGTGTTGTTGTTTAGTATCTAGTAGTAACTTTTGTATAAAAGTAGACAATTTTTGACAATAATTGTTCAAAATGGCCACCACAACTTTGAAGGCACGCAGTAGCCCGGATCGCTAACTGCTGTATGGACCATCTCAACTGACTCGGATCAGCCTTAATTTCGGCAGCAGTAACGCGAATACGCTCCAGCAGCTCTCCTCTGGTGTTGACTGTCTTAAACTTTCTGCTCAGACGTAGACCAATATCAACCACAGTTGATTGGCCGCGGCGGTCTGTAACCTGGCCACCGCTTTCACCAGACTTAAGGTGGTTGCGCCAGGGTAGCCCGCGAAATTCAAATTTTCTTACGTTTTTGCAATTTGCAAGTCAGTATCAAGTTTTATGTTGATAAAAGTATGATTCGCGAGCGTAAGAATTATGTATTTTCGGAATTATAACCATTTAAGTCTGCAATAAAGTTCCATAGGGCTAGGTAACCCGAAAGAATTACTATTTCATGAAATCTTGACTTTTAGGATTATACCGACTTATGGAGTTATTTTAATGATTTTAATGGTTATCCCTACCCTGGCGCATCCACCTTAACGCCACTGGACTTTCATCTCTGGGATTGGATAAAACAGAAAGTTTCTAAACCATAATCACACATCAAAACTCGAGTCAAACGCTGAAGTCCAAGAAAAATTGTAATAGCCCTCATAAGACGCAACAAACAAACTCATTTGCGCTTCATAAGTTAGGATTCTCCCGGCTTGCACGTGATTAATCATTCTTGGTTAGAGCCAATTAGCCATATAGCCGCAAGCTCTTTCCGCGTAGAACACAATCAGCCAAAGAATAGGAGCCAAGTAAAGTCACATTATCTAAATGAGTTCGAAACTTCCCCGTGTAGTAAAATCCTCATTTCTCACTTGGTTTTGCTTAGAAACTGAGCGCCACACCATAATCCCATGGGGAAAGACCTGCCACGAAATTAACAGCGTCTTAAGTCAAAATAATTGTTTGTTAACACCGACATTAAATGCCTGTTAAATCTTACTCTGGTTTTATTGTAAGTTTTCCTGTTGTGGCGTGTTTTGTTGCCCCTCCGATTTAGTGGCCCGGGCCGCGGTCATAAACCGAGATTAAGTGTATTATTATTCTTTGTGCATTTGGTTACGTTAAAATTAAAAATGTAGTTAGTTCTGCCATGATTTTATTCTTTTGCTGGTATACAAACTAAAAGTCGCGCACTTTTCTCATTAGGTTGGCTGAACATCCACGCCATCAACGCTTTTTATATGAACTCACTCTTGACCTTGATCTCGTGTGAGTGAGTTGACATTTATCTATTCAGAACCTGCCACCCGTGGCTTCGCCCGCGTTTTCTTCTAAAACTAAATGTGTGTCTGTGTGTTATTCTGATCATCATCATCATCACCATCTGCCTAGCCTTTTTCCAACTATATTGAGGTCGGCTTCCTGTCAAACCGGATTCAGATTTTCTGACTTCTAACGATCCGTAACGACTGCCATAGTTCTACAAATGACAACTTTACTGTAATATATGTGTATGTGTAGGTATATAATGTTTGTGTATGTATATGTGTGTGTAATGTGTATACTTTACTGTAATGTAATATTACAGTAAAGTGTCATCAAAGATCCTTTCAGAAGGCTCACACACACACACACACATAATACCTGTATATTAGATTGTATTTATTTTCCTTCGCTGGTTCATTTAAATAAAATCGCCATTGCATGCATTGATGCACCATTCAGTTGCTCGGCCAAAGTTCGCTTTATCGCGGCGAAGTTCGACCAAAAAGGTGTGAAACTACAAAAGCTGGTTGAGCGAGGCGGCAGAACTTTGGTGACACGCAAACAACTGCTCCGTACTCGTGTTTATGTATTTAAACTTTTACGACATTAAAGTGTCTTTGTTTATTTGCAAATATATTTTACAATGGGGGACTTTTTGGCAACCGATCTTTTGGTGATGTAGATACCAATTATGGTTGTTATTAGCCCGTGCTTAGGCGAAAGGAGTGTTTTACAGTTCATTAATCGTTACTTTACTTACCTTTACATATTCTATTGTATTAAATGGATATTTAAAGACTTGAGTCATTCGAAAAGATAAAAAAAATAAGTTTGTGTTCTGCCCGTATTGATCTGTCAACCTATAGGTAAAAATTCAAGCATTTTTTTCCGATTTACAAATCGTAATGCCTTAAAGGCTTTTAAGAACTAGGTGGATGCAACATATAATTACTTTACATACAAACAAGCAACCTAACTTTTCATGAGTGAATATAACATACACAAGCCTTCCTCATTTACCGCACTTTCTATATGTCAAAAGCATATCAAAATCTGTTGCGTGATTTACGAGAATTAAGCGGAGAAACGAACAGTGGCTGACAGTGACTTTGTGTTATACTATTTATATAATATAGAGATTAGAGAAGATAAAACTATGTTATTTTCTATTCTCATAATGGAAAAACCAAAATAAATAACTATATTTATTTTGTTTTTTTTTCATGGACTATCATGACGTAGTGAAAAGATAAGTGTGACCCAAGCGTGGATTGACCCTTGTAAAGTAAATAAGTGAGTCTGAAATTGAAAAGATCGTGATATTGTTTACTTAAGGTATATCCACACATATAGTGAGATAGTGGTCCAATGCGTGCCTATCAATAGTAAAAAAATATATATTATGGGCCGGGGACAAACCGCGGCCCGGGTGTGGCCCTGCAGTGTGATACTAAAAACTTCTCAGTGTGCACGCTTAGAAGAAGCTTAGAAAAAGCATTTTGGGGAGTGTGCGACGGAATTGCATAATTTAATTCTACCAAGCCCGGTCCATCATCGGACTACAAGATGTACGGCGATGCGCCACCGGTACATGGTAGAAATCCCACCCACACGCACAAAACGATTTGTGAACAAATTCATAGTGCGTACTGCTAAGTAGTGGAACTCCCAGTCAGAGTCTGTGTTTCCTGATAGCTACAATCTTGGGGTTTTTATGTCGAGAGTGAGTAGGATACTGTAGGCAAATGCTTGGACCGCATCATCGCTTAAATTACCATCAGGTGAGATAGTGGTCACACGCGTGCCTATCAATAGTAAAAAAAGGGGACGTGAAGTGAGCTTTCAATCCATACGAACAAGATGGATCACCTTATACTCACTCCACCTAACTATATACGGGCAGATATTGACAGAATAAAGCGGCTGATATTTTTGGACCAAGCTGTAGGTAGTGTCAATTTTATTGAAGCACCTGAGTCGCGATCTCTTGATTTTCCTTTACTAATCTCGTGGTTGGTTCAAAATTTAACTGGCGAATATAGCTGGTATAACTGAAAATCTATACTCAATCATTAATATTATAAATGCGAAAGCATGTATGTTTGTTTTTTAGGGATCGGATTTGTAACCAACTTAGCACATGTCCTGGATTACGACATACGATTTTTATCCCGAGAGTAAGTTCTTTTGGCATCATTTTCGCTGGCACTTAATAAATCTACAGACTTCAACTATCAACTCTACATTTATTTCTCTTACTTTACTTTTAAACCTAAATGAACGAATGAGTGAACGTTTGCACTGAACGCCTCTAGTTCTAATTAATTAGTGTATCTGTCGCAGGTGCTCGACGCCGAAACATGTTCATTTGAGAGCCCTGCTTCGGACATGTTGACGGCTGTTCGAGGGTGTTCAGACAAATAGTTTCGACTTTGAGTTGGGGACATTCCGCAGTTGTTGCGAGGGATGTTTTCCGAAACTCTCTGTTAGTTTGTAGGAAGTCTGTTTAAGCGTTGATGTTTTGTTGTTAGAATGTTGTGTCAAGATATAGCTTATTCAATTACTTAGGAAGCTTTCGAATTCATGTCACAATTTCATTTCAGCGTCAATATTAAAAAAAAAATGTTGAAATATAAGGAAATTAATTAGAGGTGTTTTTGACAGTTTACGATTGCTAACGCTCCTTAGATATACGAGATTCCTCGAAGTGGCAATTTTTTTTTTTTTAATTTACGTTAATTTTCATCTGCCTAGCCTTTTCCCAACTATATTGGGGTCGGCTTTCAGTCAAGCCGGATTTAGCTGAATACCAGTATTTTACGCGGAGCGGCTGCCTACCAGACCTCCACAACCCATTAAAAAATAATTATCCCATTAAACAATTGGGAAAAAATAATTTCTCAAAAATTGTAGAATTGGCGCTCTGGCTCGATTATATTTTGTTTTTTCTTTTGTTTATGGCAACTGAGCTGGTTCCGAGTATACTGCCAGTGTCACGTCGTGACAGCGGTACCCAGTATTGTAATTGTAATTGTTTAGAGGGCAGACAAAGTGATATTGCATCAGCAGTAACTCACAGTTGTCTAAAAGCTCAAAAAGATATGAGACAACAGCGAAATGCCACGTGATCAATCAAAAACGTTTTAAGATAGAACTAGATTTTGGCCGCGACTTCGTACGCGCATTTTCAGTTCCTATATAAATTTCGAGAAATCCTCTCGTGGTGCAGAGCGGCGTGTAGGGAAGCTACACGCCAAATTTCAGCTTTCTACGACCAGTGGCCTTAGTGCGAGTTTTTTAACGTTCTCGATCGCGTTAGCGTAAACGTCAATTTGTATTGAAACTGAATAAGCGCCGTCTGGTGACACTCACGGACAACCTTTTTTTTTTCTATACAGTTTGACATAAGCGAACGTTTACGTCAACGCGATCGAGTGCGTTAAAATACTTACACTAAGCCCTCTGTAGTATCGGCTGTGTGTTGTCTGTCAGTCACTCAGTAACTTAAGAATTTTATATGTAAGGATATCCCTTTTGATTGAACTCAGGTTCGTATGAATCGATTTAATTACCAGTATAGAAACTAAAATAAGGAAAAATGTAACCACATTTTAAATCGATCCCACCCCTACAAATGGCGGTACACATGGAACCTCGCAGAAACTTCGTAAAGTAGGCAACAAAAAATATTTGTGAGTAGGTACAATAAACAATTTCCTTCTTATTTCCTCGCAGTCTGACAACTGATACGTAGCCATACAGCCTGCAACGTCAGAGGGCGGCCATCTTGTTTTACAGGCCGATATTTTTGTAGGCTTTTAATTATTGATGTGGTAACACTGGACATTACTGTACTCGTGGGTATCTAAAAAGGCAGATGATGAAATTGAATTGAATTGATAGTTAAATAACTATCATGATCTGCCTAGCCTTTCATCCAACTTTATTGGGGTCGGCTTCCAGTCAAACCAGATTCAGCTGAATACTAGTATTTTACGCAAAGCGGCTGCCTACCAGACCTCAACAACCCAATAACTAGGTTAGTACGGTACCTATTTAAGTATATATTTTTGGTCCGAAACCGTCTTGTTAATATTTATATCAAGCCGTGCTAGTGTCATGACTTGTGCGAATATGTTGTCTATCTCTTGGATATCTGTCTTAGTCTATCGTCTATCCATTGTAAAACGTAGGCTGAATATAAACTCTCAGCTGAGACGAAGGAAGACAAAGCTGAACAGCGCTGTTACCATGATTACCTACAACTTATAAAGTTATAAGTGAAGCTGCATGTTTTTATTATTGTATTATTCGTTTTTCAAAAAACGTTGCTCCACACTAGAAATATCTCCTGCGTTGTGGGCGAGTTCACAAACATACAAACTCACATACACAAACATCCAGACCCAGAACAACTATCTGTAAAGTCTGATTTTTAATCTTGGAGACTAAATTGACAACTTCAAATGCCAGAACTGACTTAAATGCTATTGCAATCTATGTCAGTTTGCCATTGGCACTTGTCAATTTAGTCTCCGAGATTAAAAAACAGACTTTAGGTCATACAAATATATTATGTTCCGTGCGGGAATCGAATCCGCGACACGCAGCGCAACCAATCGCTCAACCAATGCGCAACTAGGAAAAAAGAATCTCGGAAAAAGCCTAATGACCGTTTTTCATGTCTTCGGAATGGCCGATGAGTGAGCGTCATCAAAGACCCGCAATTCCGTGCACGCGGAGAGCCCATAACTCTCGAGAGAAATGTTCCCTCGGCCTACATACAGAAAGTTTAAATTTCATTAAAAATGAAGACATAAAAACTTCTCTCTGCAGTTTAAATAATGAAAATACTTTCGTCAACTACCGCGATAGCTGCTACATATTCAAATGAGCACGATCCAAAATTCTGAGGCATAAAATATTGTAGACGAAACTTTACTAAGTAGTTTTCGTGATAGAACGTTTCTGGCAGGTCATAGATCTTAGCGCAGTCGCGTGGCCGTACCGCGCCGTGCCGTGCCGTGCCGGACCGTGCCGCGCCGTGCCGCGCCGTGCCGCCGCAGTGCCTATCTGCAGGAAGCTCTGACAGCTTCGTGTAGTGCAAACTGCATTGTTGCAGCGCACAATGCTCGTAGATAAATGCTCACATGATGAAGTTTTCAGGCAGTTCGCGTAGTTTCGGTCTAGTTTGCTCGTTGTCCGATTGCGCCACAAAGAATGGGACAAAGATTGCTGTTTGCACGGAAACTATTTATTACTGGCCAGTTTGTCTGCGGCTTCGTGTGATTTTAAATTCCATTTTTGAAAATGGATGATGACTTCATCTTGTGAAGCATTTTAGTTCTATTTATAAATAGTTTTGACACTTATGCTTAGTTTTAATACTGATTGATTACCACAATTTTTATTTTTCGAAGGAAAATCTTAATTTAAGGTCTGCTTATCAGTATTTTCAAAGTCATAATGAGGTTCGAATTATTTTATGAATACCCCTTTTTTATAGTTTAATAACCGTAAAGATCTTACACCTTTAAAGATGTATTTACGTAACGGATCATTGACAAAAGCAAGACATCCACTCTAGGTACAAAACAATCTCCACAAGAGGTCAGCACTTCCAATAAATCGCGAACTACCCGCGTATAACCCTAGCAAATCGGCTGTCACTCAACGAATTCACTCGGCCGCCTTCGTTAGCTAGAGTAGTCCTAAAAGAAAAGCTAGAACAAGACGGGATGAATAAATCAGGGATGCGACGTAAATCCCGGCGTCCCGGCTATCCCGGGCTGAGCGGGATTCGCGTCTCATTTACAATTTAACTGCAGAATTAATCTGACAGCGGAGTGAATCGACCGCTGGTCTCTCGATAAAATTTATTGTTCGTGCATGCAGTAGATACATGTCTATACTACTTGTGGAGGACTGTCTTCGAGGATTCGTAAATTGGGGAGAGATTTATTGATTCTGGCCGAGTCGTTGTGACACTAGTTGGGTTTGGGATTAGATGTATCTGTGTGTAGACGTGTTCGTGTGCGGGTCATCTAGAATGTGCCTTAGAAATTATGCAGGTCTTAGATTAAGTTGAAGTCGGCTTACTAGTATTGATGAAGTTTTTTTTTATGTTAAGCTTTGCTTGTTTATTAAAGTTTACTTCTAACATGAGGTAATATCCTTGCATTTTTCTTGGGATAAGTCCGGCACACTATTCCCAATCATTACGACCCCGGAAGGCCAGAATCAGCAGTGGTGACCACCAGAAAAACACCAAGTCAATGAACTCGACGGGTCCCGCCGGAACGATTATCCTTAAAACGTTGCCATGGCACTGTGAAAACTAATAACAGTAAAGTATTTTCCTATTAATTTGGAGATAAACTAAAGATCTCCTCGAAGAAATTTTAATAACTATAACTTACACACAAACTTCCTCAAAGCCCGCCTTAATCTCAACTTATTTTGTTCATTTTCAGCATGGGTTACGTTATCCATATTTCTTCTATGTAATCCTCTGCTTTTTAACACTTTGACCTGAGCGCTTAATGCCTTGATATAAGGTGTGGGATTTTGTAACCCGGGATCTTTTGGACCGCGGGATCTGTCCGGACTCCGGGGTCGCGAAGACCCAACACGCATAAATCTTTGGAGCTTATTTGTTGCGGAAAGTAGTCGGGTTTACGGCCGTCGGTGGTGGGGGGCTGGTGTAATTGATTTGTTAACAGTACTCACTTAACCCTTTGGGAGTCGCCGCGGCTTCTGCTCCGGCCTACGCGTTATTATGTTGTTATTTCTGTTTCGTATTTTATTACACTGAAGGAGTGAAGGTTATCTATTTTTTATAGCCTTTGTAAGACTGGGTGACATAAAAATATGCGTTACAGAATAGAAACTTGGTTTCATAAAACTGAGGAAAATTAAACCGTTCTTGTTTTCATGTTTTGTTAAATATATTTTCTTGACTGACACATTACAAAAGGATTTCTAAAAATAAAGCAAACTATCGATTCAATTATATCGCGATACCCGCACACAAAGAAAATAAATGAACTTTTTGAAAGCTTTATAAATTAACGAATTACTAGTTAATTAAGAAACAATTCTAATTCAAACTTAATACACTAGTACACAGCTAGGAACAATTCACAAGCCTTAAATGAACAAATAAAATGAAAACAGTAGCGACAGTGGCCGACAAATCGAACACATAGAGGGAAATAACAAAACTGATAACAAACAAATTATCATCATCATTTGAGCCGAAAGACGGCGTCGCCAAAGAAACCAATTTTTTTATTCATTCATCATGCATTTTCATTCATTCATCTCATTCTCTCATCCAGTCTTCTGCCGCAACCTTCGCCAGGGCCTGCAGTCTCGGCATACTTAAATAACGATCACGTAGCGACCGAATTTGGTCGTTAAGTCCTAAGGCCGTAAATAAATTCGAACGCGACCCACGGATCATACCATTGATTTTGACCGTGGAATGCGTTCGAGATTGACTGTGTATGGGTGACTCTAACGAATTCGGTCGCTAGACGATCGGTGAGTACGTCGCGACTTCCCGTCCAGGTCATCGGTCCACCTTACGGGAGTTTAATGTTGCGTCTTCTGTTACGCGGTCACCACACCAAAATTCATCGGCCCCAACAGCCATCAGAGCAATACAAAACAGTACCTACTTATCTATTTTATTAACAGTTCTCAGTTTCACTAAAACCGATCCTCGAAACAAATCTGCTACTGATACTGTTAGCATACCAGCTATTCTGAAGGCTGTATACAAATAGTTGTATCGCCACAGTGCGGAAATGAAAGCGCCACCCTTCGCGAGACAGAGCCTGCTGCCAAATAATAAATACGCTGAGGTCGTTCAACTGACTGCCATGTCCTTTTAAATTGGCGAAGTGTTGAAAGATATAAATTGTATTTATTTGATCCACAAACAAGCCCGAAATAGTGAAAAAGATCATTCACTGCCCAAAATGTACCTAGGTACTGAACAGGGGTTTTATTCGCGGTTTCAGGTTGGTCCCATACTAAAAATTTTTGCGTGTAATAAAACCTTGTCTGGTTTCGCGTTTATACTTTTAAAAGTTGTATTTATTTTCAAAAGTATAAACCAACCAACTTTAAACAAATACATAGGCGCTTAAAAAAATAAAAAAAAACTCTTAACTAACTCATTAAAGTCGATAAATAGGATAGGTCGGTAGTTTGGCTGATTTTATGTTTTTGTGTAAGTTATCTTATATTGTACCTACATTTTGAGCAAATAAAGTTCTAATTCTGAAATTGGCTGTTATGTTACACTGGGTCACAACCAGATCGAAACGAAAGTCAACCAGGTTGACAGCCTAAACTTTTTTGGCATAACCTAAGCTAAAGGGTACGTACTTATCGTTTTACTTAGATACTAGGTTGTGAAAGTCAGATAGGCACTTCATGTTCGTGCTGGTCCCGGTTAGTCTACAAATGAACGCCAACATAGGACAAGACCAATCTATTTATCTTTAATCTGAGCCTTACTCATCTGCCTAGCCTTTTCGCAACTATATTGGGGTCGGCTTCCAGTCAAACCGGATTCAGCTGAATACCAGTATTTTACGAGGAGCGGCTGCCTACCAGACCTCCACAACACATTAACTGGGTAACACGGTACTTCATGGCAAGACTGGAGTCAGATTTACTGGCTTCTGACTATCCGTAACGACTGCCAAAGATCTACAAATGACAGCCGGGACCAACGGCTTAGCGTGCTTTCCGAGGCACGGAGGAAACTAGTTATGTTAAGATGGTCACCCATTCACAGACCAACCTTGGCAAGCGTTGCTTGACCTTAAAGATCGACCCGTGCGGCTGTTATTGTCTTGCCACGAGCTCCTCAATCTGTGCCTTACTGCAGCAAAAAAGGCCCATTTTAGCCAATCAATCAGTGCCTCTGAACACTACATAGTTACTTGCTAAAACCATACCTTCTCGTACTATAGACACTAGACGCCATCTCCTTCCATTCTTACTTCATCACGAAAATCGCCGACACCTCACATATGACCTACAAGGTCATTTCCCCGAATTCCCTGACCACGTCAATATCTTGGCAGCTCACAGGCCACTAGGCCGATTAGGGGGGGCCGTTACACCGCCCATCGCCTGGAATATTATTTAATAGCAATTTTCGGGACACTTAGCCCCGAATAGACCGTAGATAAGGTGATACGAAGGGTGCGACGAAGATCTAGGGGAGATGGAAGGGATACATTCGTTAAAGTTGCAGGCTGGCACTATTTCAGTTTACTTACATCTCATATTTACTTACATCTCAGTTTACATAAAATGAAACCTGTGTTTTTTTTGGTTAATCTATATGTTATTAGCTTGCTTGGCCTTTCCCACTACTTTTCCCTAAACCAAAAATTTTTCTTTTGTTTTTTTTCCAAGAAACTGATGCTTAACTCAAAAGCAACTTGACACAAAAATAAACAAGTAAAATTCAGAATAACTTATTCTATTTGATTTTTTGAATGAAAGTTACAAAAATATACCATTCACGGCAACCTTGATTTTGCGATTTCGTCAATTTCAACTACTTTTTCAGCAACTATATTCTTGCTGAATAACGTCTTAAATATGAAGTTAATTTAATATTCAAGTCAAATCATAATTTTAACAGTTCAAACTGGAAATTTGAATTAACAAGGCAATTTAATAGGTAAAATAAAACTAAATACTTACGTCTAGAAGACTCATGTGAACCCTTTACGTAAAATTCGTCTCGTTTATATCTATCAAGTCATTTCCAGACTACCAACGTCCGTGTACACACGCACATCAACCCTGAATGACCGGACGGGCTCCGTGATGGAATGAGACATACATATGTATACCGCGGCCCCGTCTGCGACCCCGTCGTTACTCACATTACTTCGCGTTCACTTCGTCTGCCGGGGATTGGGAATAGGATAGCTGCGTACGAGGTATTGGTAAACGTAGATCTTTGTCTACGAAGAACAAAAGGTTATAGAGTGTTGCTTAATAAAAGTCATCTGCCTAGCCTTTTCCCAACTACATTGGGGTCGGCTTCCAGTCAAACCGGATTCAGCTGAATTACGTGGAGCGGCTGCCTACCAGACCTCCACAACCCATTAACTGGGTAACACGGTACATCTTGGCAAGACTGGAGTTAGATTTACAGGCTTCTGACTATCCGTAACGACTGCCAAAGATCTACAAATGACAGCCGGGACCAACGGCTTAACGTGCTTTCCGAGGCACGGAGGAAACTCGTTATGTTAAGACGGTCACCCATCCACAGACCAACCTTGGCAAGCATTGCTTAACCTTCAAGATCGACCCGTGCGGCTGATATTATTTAGCCACGAGCTCCTCTTCTAGATCTGAAATTAATCTTAATAAAAGTACTTTCGTAAAAGTTCAGGGACTTAGGCCAAGTTTCCATTTGCAACCAGCTGGAATTCAAGTTGTATTTCGTTGCGGGCTTCATAGGTATAATCTAATTCAACGCTTGATCGTGCTCTGCAATTAAATAAAATTAATTTATTTCAGGCATAATGCCTATACGAAAGATAAAATTACAAATTCCACAATATAAATAAAATTAAAAAACAATTCAATATTATTAACAATAATGATGACAGATAATTAAACATGCATGCGAGTTACGTTGGCGAATCCAATGTCTATTGAGAGCCTTAGGGTCAGTTTCTGAATTGATAATTTGAATTTTAATAGCAAAGTTTGACAGATTTTCAGGCTTTAGCAGAGTTTTTCAAATATTCAAAAACAAATTCTTTGCCTTTGAAACGGCCAAAATAACTTGCACAAACGTAGAAATGGATGCTAGTTTTTCTTTGAAAGATTTCATCATATCATTTTGCCTTTAAATATACAAGTAGACGATATCAAAAGGAAGGTACATCATACATTAAACAAATATAGGTAGGTACTTATGAGATATTGAGACCCAAAGGTTCGTACCCGGCTTTTCTCGCCCGGCTCGCATTCCGATAAGAGTTATCAAACGTACACAGGAGCTGAGCTGACTAATGCTGCGTTTGTGTTTACCTCGATAGGGTACAGTCAGCAAAGAAAGCGGGTTTTTTAAATCGTAAGTTCTGAACACAAAAATAATCAGAACTATTAAAACAAGAGCGTAGGAAACGATAGCTGTAAAACTGAAATACTTGTAACTTAACATAGTACATAATAATGTAGCTTTCAAAAGTCCTTTTTTTGCTGATCGTAAAGCATTTACGTTATGAGGGTCATTATCAGTGTTGCCACATCAGCATGTAAAAAAGCTGGTCAGGCCGTGCAGATGGTAGGAAATTACATAAAAATGAATAAAAACGTGATTGTTGAAATGTTAACGAATTTCTCTGGAAACGTTAGTTATTATTATTACTAGAAAACTCACGTTCGCACCTCTTAAAATTAGTTCACAAGCCATTTTCTAGACACTAAAGAAGTGAAAGTTAGTTTTTAAAATATAAAAGCGTCATCACTCGCGAATTTGTTCATCTAAATCTTTAACAAATTTTTATTGTCACGAAGTGGGTCAATCTACAAGTCTACAAGCCAATATCTTGTAGGAAAGTAAAAAAAAAGCCATTGGCCCTATAGCCATGTTTTATTGCGTGTTCAATGTGAGAACAAACAGCCACGGCACACAGACCATGGAAAGACGCAGAAGCCTCGGCAGCAAAAACTATGCAACAACACATGGCATTCAAACCAAGCCAGGATGGCAGTGACTGACACTAATTAGTGTCCTATTTATATATAAAAAAACCGGCCAAGTGCGAATCGGACTCGCACACGAAGGGTTTCGTACAATAAAACTTAATTTTTATTATTTGTTGTTATGTAAATACTCAATCTGTGAAAATTTCAGCTGTCTACCTATTACGGTTCTTGAGATACAGCCCGCTGACAGACAGACGGACGCACAGCGGATGCTTAGTAATAGGGTTCCGTTGGATACCCTTTGGGTACGGAACCCTAAAAACGAAATAGTGAGCTATCCCTATATAGAGGGCCAGCGGTAATGATTGTCAAAAAATTCGAATTGTTTATAATTTAATTCCGCCAAGCCCGTTCCATCATCGGACCACAAGACGAACGGCGATGCGCCACCGGTACATGGTGGACATCCCACCCACACGCACAAAACGTTTTGGGAACACATTCATAATGCGTACAGCTAAGGAGTGGAATTCCCTGCCGGAGTCTGTGTTTCCCGGTAGCTACAACCTGGGAGACTTTAAGTCAAGAGTGAATAGGTTACTTCTAGGCGAGCGTGCTCCATCTTCGACCAAATCATCGCTTTACCATCAGGTGAGATGGTGGTCAAGCGCGTGCATATCAATAGTAAAAAAAAAGTCATGCGCTATCGAAATATCGCGTGACCAGTCCTAAACGGTTAGAATTTCTGACTGTCACTTAGTCTAAAACCAAAGTATGAAGTGAAGATAGGCAGCGAAGTGTGAAAGAAAGAAAAGCGTTCGGGCGGCCAGTAACTGACTTTTGTACGAACTCACAACATTGGGAATGTGAAAAAACAAAACACTACAAGGTACAAAATACCTTCGGAAGAAAGAAAAGAACTTTAATTTCGGAAGTCGGTGTTTTTGGTTACTTTTTCGTTTTTTGACACTGACTTCCGAAATTAAAGTTCTTTTCTTTCTTCCGAAGTTATTTTGTACCTTGTAGTGTTTTGTTTTTGGAAGTCGATTGTATTTTTTGTAAAACAGTTTTTTTTTGCTTTTTAGTGGTACCTGCGTACCCATTAACAGCTTACCGGCGCAATGTTATGTTAAGAACTGGTGTAGACACTAAAAAAAACTTGCAATTTCAGTAAATAAATAAATGATAGCAAATGGATCGGGATACGATCCATTTGCTATCATTTATTTAAGAGTTCCGTCCGTTGCGTACCTCGTTCTTCGTCAGATTTTCACCAAATTGAAAATACTCTTCTAAACAAAAAAGAATCATCCAATTGACAATTGGCGAAAATATCGCTGAACAAACATATTTCATGGGATCTCATCATCAGATCCTAATTTATACCTTCCATCATCAGCCCAGCAACATCAGATGGTGATTACCAGGCACAAATATCTGAATTGCGTTAAACAATAGGCACATATGTAAAACATTACATTATGTGCCTATAAAATTTAAGGGTTGCCCTCGATTTTCATGAGATCCTATCATCAGATTCTGACTTGGTGACAATGGGACCAATCGAGAAAATCAGATGAAACAAGAATTTTCAAATCGGTTCATAAATGGCGGAGTTATGAGGTAACAATCTGTCTCAGAACTGACACGCATCCAAATTAACAAAAGAAAGGAACAGAAACTATACAGATCCACGTCGTGCATATAGCACTTCTAATTGCTGCCGGTGCGGTGGTTCCGTGCTCTATGCGGGGCGACAACTGCCTCCGCTCATAAATCGTATCAAACGATGCGTGTGCGCCGATTCCCCGCCTTCACCGATATCATAATATAGGGCGCTGACGTCACTCTACATTTTACTCATTTTCTTTTATCGTTCCCCGGTGTTAGGAAATCTGTGTTTTTGATGGGCATGTAGTGTTTATTGAAGTTGTAAATTTTGTAAATATTTTTCATTGATATTTCATGAATTAAAGGAATAGGAGCTTGTTAAAATAAATAAGCAATGGAGAACATTAAAATGATGGTGTGTATTAATTATGAGCAGTTATATTTTAGAAGTAATCATCGCAACGTAATTAATTTATTATGTTTCTACACAAATGGGAAACTGTTTGATCGCTTCTACACGGGTTACTATGTATTTAATTCAATTAACAAGTTCAGTTTGAAGACTACGGATTTGGGCTTTACAGTTAGCGATATATTTTAGCAATTTATTTGGTCCTAACTAGCGTATTCTTTAAGGCTTGTATATTTGCCAATGACCTTGTGCATACAAACGGAGCTAACTACACCTCGGCGCGCGACTCCGCTACCCGTGTTTTTAATTTTTTATAATAAAACAAATAAATATTTTAAAAATGTAACAAAACCATGTTATTTTCGTTTGTATTGCACAGCAGTAGATATTATTTTTTTAGTCTTTTGTTAAAAAATGAAGGAGTAAAATGGTTTCATCTCTACGATTTGGGGTTGATTTGGTGATTTTTTTTCCTATTATGTGATACCAATACATAAATTCTGGCTAAACCAAGTTACGTGCAATATCATGTAGATTACTACCTATTTTTTTTAGATGTAATTTCTCATTAAATGCCGAAGAAAAACTGCTTCATCTGCACGCTATTTTTGAGCCTTTTCGAGAGAGCATCCTTAAGCCCAATGTTATAGTATTCTTGTTGGTAAAAAAAATGTGTATTTCGCTATGGTGCATGCGTTTTCACTGACACTGCAATGGGCGAATTTGTAGGTAGCTCACAACTTCTTCGTTTGCTGGTGGCCAAACAAGAACGGCCGCATGGATCAATTTTCGAGGTTACGCAGCTAAAGGTTGGTCCATGGATGGGTGACTACTTCTTGCCGATAATCCTTCGTGTCTCGGAAAAAGCACGAACCCACCGCGATATGCGCTATCCACGGCGTGCATGGCGTAGAAAGTGTTGAGCTATGTGAGTGCCATATTCGAGCAAGCCACGCGTGTGCCAGTGACGGCAATTGATGCGTAGCGTGTCCGTGGTATGCAATGGAACAATCCCGTACATTTTCATGCAACGCGAAGCCTCATACACGTGCGCAGCCTCTCCGTGCGTTGCGGTAGGTTTCCGCCCCGGCTGTCGTTTGTAGATCTTTGGCAGTCGTTATAGATAGTTTTACGTCAGATAATCTGTCAGTAGGTAGTCTTTCCCTGTTCCATATTATTCAGTTAATGGGTAGTGTGGGTCATAGAGACAGTCGCTTCATTTGACATACTGGTAGTTAGTTAGCTGCATCCCAACAGACTGAAAGCTGACCTGATTGAATTCTTAGCCTTGCTAAATGCTTGGTTTGTAAGCGAGGTAAGCGGTACAGAGTGTAAAGTTCCGCAAGCCTCCATTGAAGAGGAAGGATCCTTCGACTGGACGTTTGATGTGTCCGTTTTTTTACCCGACTGCGCGACGCAAAGGAGTGGTAATGTGTTTATTAGCCTATGTATGTTTGTTTGTATGTTCATTTGAAGCACTATACAGACCAAACGCCTCGGCCGATTTTTAATAAAAATTCAACATGGCGACTACTGGACGCCATATTGTGAAAATGAAAAAAAAACATTTTTTTTTTTTGCGAAGCCTATAGTGGTGTTTCAAAATAAAGGGCTCGAGAAGAAGATTCAAAAAAATTTATTCAATAAAATGTAGGAAATAAAAAAATTGACTTTGTCAAAAAACCCGACCGCTAAAACCGACTAAAAAGTTCGAAACAAGTCGCTTTTCAAGCAGTCTGATGCAGTTCAATCACTGACCTTGCTTCGCTAGTTTTTCTTGTAGCGTTATTCATGCCGCATATAGATTATTCTCAAGTTGAGTTAAGAAAATAGATTATATTAAGGAAGCTTTAGATTTTCGCGGACTTTCTAGCCCCGCGGTCTAGTTATCGTGTGGTGTGGTGTGTCGATAAATCAGCCATGTCTAATAAAAACCTTCGGCCGGTATGCCGCGGCGGCGGTTCGATTGTCCGGTATCTAACTATAAATAATATAGATAATATAGGTTGATAATATTAGGAAATCTGTTGTAGAAATAGGTTTGTTGTTCGGTGTTGTGTTCGAAGATAAAGGTTAAATGATAAGGTTACGCATTCATTAGGTTTCGTTTTTATTAATAACGGATTATTAATGTGCCCTACTAATAAGAAAACTAATACACCCAAGAATCTAAGGAGTCAATTATAGACTGGAAAAGAAGAAGAATAAAGTTTAAATGTAAGGTTGTTTTATTCGAGTTGTGTTGATCAGAGTATGTTCAGAAGATCGAGGGTAACACGTGAATAGGACTTAATTAAACACATACCAGGGAAGCATGGCACATTAAGAGTTCAGGCCTACACCTCTGCAAGTCTGTAATGAGCGGATGAAGGTTGGCTGGGAGAGCGGCTAAGACTCGCACGTACCAGAGAAGCATGACATGCAAAGGGGAGGTCTACAAGCTTATTTATAGTAGGACAAGACTGTCAAGGATGATGATGGTTTGGCTGCAGTTTATTTTTATTTTGAACGTTTCACATCATTTTATTTCAACTCTCGTGTTGCACAAGGTACGAGACTAAAAAATATACTTAAATCATAAATTCTGTTGCTCATCCTTAAAGAACTTTTAAGAAAAGCTATCCGTTGTTCTTGATGCTTAAAATTCTAGGTGAGCACTGCTAGCTTTCAGTATCTTCGTTAGTTGGAGCGTCTCCAGCAACAGATTGGTAAATATGGACAATGACTGCTGTGGCTAGGAAATGAGAATTAGTCTGCCCAGTTGGTCAACGATACTTGTTTGAGTAAATATTGTGCCACTAACTATAAAAGAGGATGAAAATAAATTACGGAGTTTTGAATGTTTTTATAAGTGTATCTACTTCTGTCACTATTTAAAGTCACTCAGTCATTCACTCAGTGGTGGAAGAATGTTATATAGTTGATGATTACTTGGAGTGTGCGTTAGAATTGTACAATTTAATTTCGCCAAGTCCGTAAAACAATCGTCGAACTTTAAGATGTACCTAATGCGAAGCGACACCGATACATGGTAGACATCCCTCCCAAACGCACAAAATGCTTTATTGAGCGTAAACTTTGATACTTAAGAATAAATGGAATATACTTTCGAGTTGAATTCTGCCGGAGTCTGTGTTTCCTGATAGCTATAACCTAAGGGTTATGGTTATTGGTCTACCACATCATTGCTTACCCATCATTTGAAGGCGAATCCTCATACATAAAAAGCGTTCATATTCAATAATCAATTTTATCATCTCAGCTACAAATGTCAAAAACTATTCCAGATGTAGGAAATCAAAGAAGGCGTATTTTACAGCTTACGACTGCAAATACCGCTTCTCTGAAATACTAGAATTGGCCCTCAGGTGAGATAGTGGCCCAACAAAAAAAAAAGTTAATTTCAGAACACAAATAAGTTCAATTAACCATCTCCTTCAAATAACCGCCACAATTACAGCTCATTCAGGCAGTTTTATTACACTTTATGTCCAAAATGAACGAACAAAGGAGATGGCATTTTTGCGCAGATCCTGGCGATAAAAATGTAATTGCTGATTACAACATTTGGCACGGCTCGAGTCTGTAGTCCCAGCGTAATATTAACAGCGTGGATGTACTTACGAGGAGATAGGGGATAAGTGGATAAGGTTTTTTTCTGTTGTTACATGGTATTAAAGTCTTTTGTAGATACGCAGCATGAGTACTGCAGACAGAGAAGATATTAAAGATAAGGCTGACCAACTGGCATCGTGTAGTATTGTATATTACAGGTACACATTTTCACGACATTTTTTGCATGGCACGTGTCGTCTGATGACATTGAGGGCTCGTGGCTAAAGAATAACAGCCGTATAGGTGGATCTTCAAGGTTAAGCAACGCTTGCCAAGGTTGGTCTGTGGATGGGTGACCATTTTAACATAAGGAGTTTCCTCAGCGCCTCGGAAAGCACGTTAAGCTGTTGGTCCCGGCTGTCATTTGTAGAACTTTGGCAGTCGTTACGGATAGTCAGAAGCCAGTAAATCTGACTCTAGTCTTGCCAAGAAATACCGTGTTACCCATTTAATGGGTTGTGGAGGTCTGGTAGACAGCCGTTTCAAGCCGACCCCAATATAGTTGGGAAAAGGCTAGGCAGATGATGATGATGTGTCGTCTGATGACAGATCATGCCAGGGTAGTGTTTCATATTTTACCAAGTCCACGATGAACTGAACTGAAGGTGTTGATGTTGCTGAACCACTAAAACGATGACATTAATACTTTCGTATACATATTAATTAACTATTCTTCGTAAAGTGGAGATAAAAGCGGTTATATAAAGAAAATAAACTCAGAGAAAAACAGGCAACAGGCAAGTTCTGGGAAACAAAAAATCTCAAGGCTGTTTATTATTAACGATGCCAAGCCAGGTGCTGGGGCAGGTGTCCTTAAAGGCAGGGCTGGAGTGTGCCAGGTGGATGTCCAGCAACTCCGCGACCGGCAGCAGTCGGGACGCCAGCGCCTTCAGCATGTCGATGACCTGGGGACCCACCTTCTGCGGCTTGGTGGAGAGGATCTCCAGAGCCTTGGACCTGATCGCGTAGTTGACTGTGTTGCGGAGGTGGTACTGTTGAAAGAAAACGGTTGAAGAATATGACTAGTCGTTCTCAGCGCTTCTCCTGCACGTTCCACGCACAGCCAAAGTGTGGAACTCTCTGCCAGCGTCTGCGTTCTCTTCCACATATAACCCGTCTGCTTTCAAAGCAAGAATATATAGGCTTCTGGATATGCTCGCCCCATCATCGACCTCCTTCATCGATTTTCAACGCTTTGCAGGCGTGATTGTGGTCAAGAGAAAGCCCATTCGTTAATAAAAGAAAGAGGATGCCATGTTTTCTCGTAGCAGTAATTTAATATCTGCTTAGAATAAAATGGAAAACTCTTAATACAGTACATATATACTAACATATAAAGCTGAAAAGTTTGTTTGTTTGCTTGATCGCGCTAATCTCAGGAACTACTGGTCCAATTTGAAAAAATCTTTCAGTGTTAGATAGCCCATTTATCGCGGAAGACGACCAATAGGAGCGGAGCAGTAAAGAAAATTGTGACGCAGACGAAGTTGCGTGGGTCAACTAGTACACTATATAAGTAACAGAAAAGACAGAACTTAAACACAAGAAAAGTTTTTTGAAATGCTGCCCAGACACAGTACAGAACAGAAAGGCCAGGTGTGTAGTACTCTCAACCAGCGAGCTCATATGACCACATGTATGCACGTGACTTTGTCTCTGTCATCTCTGACATAGACTAGAGTCAAGAGCAAACCCATTACAAATAAAAAAAATAACATCAATTAAACAAAAGAAGGTTGTAAGGATCGTAGCAAGAGGTGTTCTATAGTTTCTGCCTTCCCATGGACAAAGGCCCAGAGTTTATGTTATAATAATAAATCTTTATTCATTCAAACTGTGGTACAATACACGGTACACATATTATATCTATCAGTAGCCTCCACACTAGGATTCCCTGTGTCATGGGGTCCAGTCTCTACCCTAAGTTTAAAAAAAAGCATTTGTTTTGTATATTATACTATTAAATTTTTTTTTTTGCGACACATAATATATAAAAAAATATGCAGGTTAAAAACAAAGCCGAAAATGATGGCTGTATCTGCCTATGTTTTAGAAGTAATTTGAAATACTCGCTTATAAAAAAATATTTGATGATCTGAAGTTGTTTTGGCCAGCAGTTAATGTAAGTTTGACAGTTTGTCAGGTATTTCAGGAACCGGGTGTCAAAGTAAAGTTGAGCCAAATTTTAATTATTATTTTAAAAACTTTTCAATGAATTCAGATTTACTAAAGTAATTTGATAAAATATTTATTTAGTTGTTTTTCATTCAACTTTTAGCTGTAAGATAAGATATTGAAGAACTGGTGGCTTTAAAGACAATATAATTGTTTAAACAGAAAGTGAACATAATCCAGCTTATTTTTATTTTACTATTGATAATTACACGTTTGAGCACTATCTCACCTGATGGTAAGCGATGTTGCGGTCGAAGATGGACGGTTGTCCAGAAGTAACCTGTTCACTTTTGAAAGAAGAAAGAATTTGTTCTAACCTGTATGAGCAGAGCTACTCCCAGATGCACCGGTTTGATCTCCATGTCCTTCAGCTTCCGCACCAGGATCCTAGGCGTCAAGTCATCCAGCTTACCCAGCTGAGCTAAGATTCGTGGTGCCTGAAAAATAAATTAATACTTAAATAATTTTTAGGATGAAAAGTTCGTGTTATTATAATGTAAACCGTGATTTACTTTGATTTGAATCGATTTTTTTTTTGTGGAATTAATCGTTTTTTTCATTCTTTGTTGCAATCATGAATCCGTTGTGAAAAAGAGATTTTTATATTCATTTCGAATATCTGTATGTATGAATGTAGACGAAGCAAAAAAAGAAGTATGTATGTACGGGATTCCTACTTGAGTGCGATAGCCGTATCGTCGAATTTTATTTCTTCAAAAAACACAAGGAAATGTTGTCTAGGAGGTAATCTATACCAGTTGGGGACCAAAACTATACGAATATTTGCACTAAATAATGAAACACTGAACAATTCGGTACTTAGTGTTTTATAAAGACTGCTTAATTTCTCAACGTTGCTGTCTCCATTGTCAACTAGGTTCAAGCGAGATTACTGCTTGAATAGAATTGTTAGCAGTTATATTTAAATTAACTATTTCAAAGTTATAAACGTTGTGTTCCTTTATTTTTTTAAGGAATAGGTAAACTAGGCAAGTAGGTTAAGGCTAGGCAACTAACTCATAGTGATCATTTGTTGGTGTTGTCACAGAGTAACTTCAACACCAAAAACTTTCATTTTGATTAATTTTTTATGTAATTTAATTTTGATTTGATATTTAGGGTTCCATACCCAAAGGGTAACCAAGGGAACCCTATTACTTAGCCTCCACTGTCCGTCCGTCCGTCCGTCTGTCTTTCAGCGGGCTGTATCTCTAGAACCGTAATAGGTAGATGGGTTTAAACGTTTTGATTGATTAATTGATAAAAAAAACGCGCGAGTTTGATGTACCTATCAAAAATTACCTTTATTGAAAATCAAAAAGAGTCATAACGAATTCCCCGAAAATAATTGAATTTTCCTTCAACCATCGCAAGCAGTTTTCAATAACAAGGCTGCACAACTTTGTTTCCTACGAAAATGGGGCTAAAATCAACGACTGCTTGTTTTTGCCTAATGTAAATCATCCATCACTAAACTGACAAAGTACTGTCAGCATTACTTTTGGGGTTGTCCATTTTAATCTGGTCTTTCTGTAAGTTATTTTAGGGACATTGTTAATTTCATTTGGCCAAATACTAGTTGTTGTTGTTGACTTGAATTTTGATGAAGATAGAGATAACATCAACATCATTTTGTATTGCAAACAATCAAATGTAATAAGTACTTATAAGTGCTCGTGATCCATTAGTAATTACTTACGATCCAGGATTTCAGGAGATTTCAGGTAAGAGGAGAACGACTGATGTCTGCATGACAAATAGATATAAATTGAGTCTTGCACATAATTTTTACGGTTTCATGGGCCCATATTTATATAATAAGATAAACAAGCAGCTTGTAATTTATCCTCTTTCGAGAGCTGATTGCAAAAAAAAAGTTTGTTCGTGGCTAAAAGGCATTGATTACAATGAAACAGAATGTTTATTGAAACCCTTAAGGTGAATGCTCCAGGGTAGCCCGCGAAATTCAAATATTTTTATGTAAGAATGAATATTTCAGAAATAATCATTCTTTCGAACTACATGAACTTAGAGGGCTATATTGATGATTAAAATGGTTATAATTCTTTAGATAAATACGCGTTACGGTCGCAGATCGCATTTGGTCCACATACAGCTTCACACTGACCGGCAAATTGCAAAAAACTTAAAAATATTTGAATTTCGCGGGCTACCCTGGAGCATCCACCTTAAGGTAACGTGTACTGGTCTGGAATGATAATAAATTTAGCACACGTGCTCAGCGCACCATCACCCGAACTCTCATTCACACACACACTCTTTCACTCTCACTAACACAAACACACCACCAATCCATTTAAGTCACTTATGTCACCAGATTTTTTTTAATTTTTGATTTAATTGTCTTTTTCTTTTTTTTTTCAGTATTGGTTGTTTTTGTTTTCCTTTTTGGTTCACTTTTGTTATTATGTTATATTATGTACCTATATTTTATTAAATACAGTCACTAGTCGTAAGTGAGTTGTCCGATGGAGGGTAAGCCTGGTGATCTGTAATACAGGTTTTACCTACAACAGACACCAGTCTCGTAATATGTGCTATAAAATGACTTTGTACTGTGTAATTGAATACGAGAAACAATAAATTTTTATTATTTTTTATTATTATTATTATCCGTTACTAAATATTCAAAGTATAATGTCGTACAGCCTGGCGCACGCGTGGAATACTTGCACGTCTGCTATCTGATTGTGGATGTCTCTGCTCTCCACGGACATAATTTTTGAGTGCTACGAGTATCTTCTTTGCGTATCGGAAATACTTAAGACCAGCTGCTATGAACTTACTACCCGTTATTATCTGCTTACGACCCGTTGGTAAGCGCTTACGACCCGTTAATAATTGAAACGCTCCGTATGAAAGTACTGACGAACTATTGGTAAGTACTCACAGTACCAAGATATTATACGGCCTGACGCACGCGTGGAACACTTGCGCGTCTGCCATATATCCATACGATACGATCCGTTGGTAAGTACTTATGACCCGTTGGTAAGTACTAACGACCCGTTGGTAAATACTCACAGTATACATGATGTCGTACAGTCTGGCGCACGCGTGAAACACTTGCACGTCTGCCATCTGATAGTACTTACACCTGCTGGTAAGTACTTATGACCCGTTGGTAAGTACTTACGATCCGTTGGTAAGTACTTATGACCCGTTGGTAAATACTAACGACCCGTTGGTAAATACTCACAGTATACATGATGTCGTATAGCCTCGCGCACGCGTGGAACACTTGCACGTCTGCCATCTGGTCGTGCATGTCCCTGCTCTCCACAGACATGTAGTATTTGTGCGCTGTGTCGATGCGGTTCAGAGCTGTCGTATTGTGGGGCAGGTCCTGTACAACAAAATGAAACAATTATATAATTCAAATAAGTCTTACACAAAACGCTTAGTTCCTCCATTTAGCGCACCCAGGTAGGGCGCTGCAAGTCTCATCCTGGTAAAACAGACTTTCGTAGACCCCTCGGATATTCAATGTGAGTACGGTGTTCCTGTTCAGAATATGAGCCACACATTGGAGTGCCCCTAATGCCCATGCATCTGTACTTAGGGGACTTTGATGTATGCCACCGACGTTGTAATTGACGTGGCTACCTGCTAGGCATAAAAATACTAAGCAGTTGACCATCGACTCGAAAAGAAGAAGTTTCTGCATTCTAATCGATTCATTTTGCCATGACAACGTGAAAAACTGTCAAGTCGTTTCCAAACGTCTTTTATAATGCGAACAGCTATGGATTGGAACTCACTGCCTGCGTCTGTGTTTCCAAACGCTTACCCTAATCTCTTCAAAGTTAAAGTGAACAGGCTCCTTCTGGTTAAGCTCGCTCTGACCTAGACTAGAGTTAAGAGCAAACCCATTACAAAGAAAAAAATAAAGTCAAGGACGTACATGACAGAAAACAACTTATACAAAAAATAAAGTCAAGGACGTACATGACAGAAAACAACTTATACAAAAAATAAAGTCAAGGACGTACATGACAGAAAACAACTTATACAAAAAATAAAGTCAAGGACGTACATGACAGAAAACAACTTATACAAAATTACATCTGCTAATTAGATTGATTTTTACTGATTGATTGTATCGAGACGAGTGAAGGAAATTAATCAAAATACATTTGCTGGTCTAACTGCTCATAACGAAGAAGCCTCGTGCGATAGGTAAACAATACACATACCATTTCTGTGATAAGAACACCATTGCTTTGTATGTATTTTGTCATATGTTTAACAATAAAATCCTAAATCTGAATTCATCTGACAGGCCCTTTTCATTATAGCTATGTGGGTGTTCTTGTGTAGCTATAATTATTTCAATATAGTTACTGTTCATGCAAAGTGTCTATTAAATGTTTGCGCCCCTGCAGCGGGGAGGATATTTTTTCTTCTATTTGGGAACATTTCAGGCAAAAGTCTCTCGTATAGAAAATAAAGGCTTTATTTACTGTATAGCCTTTCGCTTTGTACAAAATGAAATATTCACGTTATTCGGCTATTGTTGTCCGAGGCATTGTTTCATTTCGATATGCACAAAGGAACGGCTTCTGCGCTAATATTTACAGGCTCCAAGTTTAATAATTTATAGACTCGTATGTACGTTAAGTCAACTTTACTTTTTGAAATACGAGACTCATCTTTATAATATCGTGTAATTTATCTGGGTGGTGGGTATTTTTTCATTCAATTGAGCATGAGGTTTTATCAATCACGAGGCGGAAATATGGTGATAACTTAATACCACCTACCTGTTGGTTTATGTCGGTATTACCTATGGGTATAACCAATGTATTCGTCATAGGATATTTATTGGCCTTAAAATTAAAAGAAAACAATTGCAGGTAGTTTTTCAGCTCTTTCTAAAAAGTGTAAAATTTTCATTGATACATTGGCAGTTTCTACAGTAACGAACCGTAGATTAGGAATTAGGGTTTAAAAATATCAGCAATACCTAAAGCTCCATATTTTAGTACTGTAAGGCACTTTTTTGGTTGCATTGATCAGTATCGACTGATCAATGCAAAAAAGGTGTATTATAAGCCTTGGGGGATTTTATAATAGGTCTTTACCTATGAAATTGCCGTTTTGTATGAAAAAATGTAACGATTTTTTTTCATGTATTTTTTATTTGTATTAATCGAAGTAATCACCCATGCAATCAATGCATCTTTGCCAATGCAGTGGCAGTTTATTGATGCCCTGCTTAAAGAAATCAGCTGGACGGGAGGCAACAAATTCTTCAAAGGCATTTTGTACTGCCTCTCGGGTATTGAATTTTTTTCCCGCCAAGAAGTTATCCAAATTCTGGAAAAAGTAGTAGTCTGTAGGCGCAAGGTCTGGTGAGTAGGGCGGATGACGGAGAGCTTCCAACCCCAGTTCTTGCAACTTGGAGACCATCTGCTGTGCAGTATGAGGTCGTGCGTTGTCGTGCAGGAGCAGCGGAGACGAGCGATTGACAAATGCTGGTTGGAGATGTGCCAGCTTCTCCATCATTGTGTTCAGTTCGTCACAGTACACATCTGCAGTAATGCTCACCCCGTTTGGTAAAAAGGTGTGATGAATCACACCGGCGCTAGACCACCAAACAGTGACCATCACTTTTCTAGGGGTAAGTTTTCGTTTAGGGCATTGTTTAGGTGCTGAACCAGGATCCAACCAACTTGCTGAGCGCTTGCGGTTATCAAACAGAATCCATTTTTCATCGCAGGTAACAATGCGGTTCAAATTCCTTCATTTGTGTGTCTGTTGAGCAGTGCAAGGCACGTCTCGACGCGTACTTCGCGCTGGCGATCATTGAGTTCGTGGGGCACCCATTTGTCAAGCTTTTTTACCTTGCCAATTTGACGCAAATGGACCAATATTGTTTTGACGCTAACGTCGAAAGCTGCTGCTAATTCAGCCGTAGATTGTGTATCAGCTTCCACAATCGCCTTTAATTCGTCATTGTCAACCAAAGTCTTCGGACGACCGCGAGGTTCATTTTTCAGGTCGAAATTTCCAGAACGGAAGCGAGCAAACCAATAACAGGTGGTGCGTTGGTTTGTAGTGTTAGCTCCGTAAACGTCGTTGATGTTGCGTGCCGCTTGTGCCGCGTTGCTGCCACGACGGTATTCATATTCCATAATTACTCGAATTTTTAATGTATCCAAGATGACGAAAAAGATTGAAATGCGATGAAAATGTAACACTAATCAATAAACAAATGACTACTTTTGGAAAAAAAAACATGTTTTTAAAATAAAATTAATTTGAAATTAGAATTCTTAGCCAAACAAAAATTATTTTGATTTGAAATGGCCAGTACTGCAGAACAGCAATTTCATAGGTAATGACCTAATATAAAAAAAAAATTGAATAGTTTCAAACAAAGTAAGACTTTAATTTGTTTTAGAATGACAGAACTGTAAAAACTTTGATCTGAGCAAGTACTCAATATAGTTATTCTTTGAATCCAATCAGTTTTCATTTCATAAGTTGTTTCCAGTGATGCTGCAGCAGTCAGTAACCTGCAGTGCCATAGTACATACCTTAGCTATATCGATGAGCTTCATGATGAGCGAGGAGTAGATTCGTCTGCTGATCGCGTCCGTGCGCCGGGCGCGGTAATTGTCTACCTCGCTGCAAACAGACGCGGAATGAAAAATATAAGATGTAAGATTTACGGTAAAATGACTACGGTGTCTTATTTTACTTTGTTCGGTGAGAAAATGTGATGTTTAAAATAGTCATGAGTGACTTTGAATTCAGGGTACCTAGGGTTTACGTCGAGGCATAGGTAAATCTTTACTCTATACTAATATATAAAGTTCGTTCGTTTGTTTGTACTGATTTGAAAACAATCTTTCAGTGTTGCATAGCCCATTTATCAAGGAAGGCTATAGACTATATGTTGTCACACTAAGACCAATAGGAGCGGAGCAGACAAAGTTGCGCGGGTCAACTAGTCTATTGTAATAATGTTAATTAAGTTTTTTTCTTAGTCTGTGTTGGAATATATTTATTATATGTTATAATCCTGCGTAGGGGTCAGGGCCTGTTTTTTTTGGGGCAAACTCGCCGCACTATTAATTAAAAGCCAGAAAAAACAGTGACAACAAGCAAAGCGCGGAGTCAATGAAGCTGAAAAATGAAATTAATCAGAGAAGGAGAGCGAGTAGATAATAATAAAAACATAATTATCACTCCACCTTATCACGCAGGAGTCAGAACAGAGCTAGATTCTGGTCTATGGTATTTTAGAATTTTGCAACTATTTGGAGTCAAACTTCCGGTTTAACGGCTTTCTTTCAAAACTATGTGGGAACGGCTCCCTGTCTCCCCATATGTATCTCAATATCAATATTTTACAAGTAACTGCCATCGAAACTACGCACCTATCGTAAGCCGCAGTAAGCCATAATGTCGTTCCGCCAGTTTCTATGGAATCCGACATGAAATATAATGTTAACTGCGATAGACACAATACACATCCTGGTTTATGCCATAGAGCTATAGAGCTTCATGGCCCAGAGAGAATAATAGATATATCAAGACCCCGATCACAATGTTTGCTAACAGCGTGTTTGTAGTTTCGGTCAGGTTTCAAACAGTTTTTTCTATTTATATTTGACTGCAGGTTTTGAATATGCGTGTAGTTTTGTTGACATACAAGTTTTCGTTTTCGTGGTCACTCACAATGGGCCTCATCAAAAGGCTCACAAAGTCACCCAAAAGGCAATGAAAGAGTAATGCTCGGAGTTTCCTTGCGTCGTCGAATCAGAAATAATTGTGATGACATAGCCCGAAGTATCGCCAAACTGAAGTGGCTGTGAGCAGCGCACATTCAAGTGGGTCGAAAAGTTATGGAGTGGACCGCGTACCGAAGACGCAGTGTTGGAAGGCCTCCCACTAGCTGGACCGATGACCTGGTGAGGGTCGCGGGTAGTCGATGCAAGCGAGACGCACAAGACCCGTTGTTGTGGCGACACTTGAGGGGCCTATTTCCAGCAGTGGACCCCTTTCGGTGGATATGATGTTGATGTTAAGTTTTCGAGCCTAAGAAAGAAGTATAGCATTACTCATGCTTTTTCCATGTCTGATAATAAGAACGCTACGTGGAATTCCTATACACAAACCTATGTCCGCTTGCACCACAAAGATTACTAAGTATTTGCACTATCATTACCGTTTAACAATATACTTGATGACAAGCGACATGGTACGGTTGAGGTAGACCTGATTCTCCTTCTTCAGGTCGAAGAGCAGCTCATTCTCGAAGTTGGAGTCTTGAAGGGCTTCCACTACGGCCTTCGCGAGGCGCCTGTTCTCTTGGAAGTCGGCCTGTGGAATTATGTGCATAGAGATCGTTGGCCGATAAAATGCTTTGGTTAATTGTGATAGGATTACTTAGAGTGTCCCAGGTTATGTGGGCAGCGTCCATCGGCTGGCAACAATGCTGAAATAAACCTTTTTCGCGCATCCGTGAAAGCACACGTTGTTTTTTTTATTTTTTTTAATGTAACTTTTTTATTTATTTTATGTGCGTGTTCCGCGACTGTCATCATTTTTTTTTTCAGGAAATTATTATGACAATGATAATTATGAAGTATTTTATTGTTATTTCTCGTAGTTTTTATTCAAAAGAACGCTTGGATGCACTTAACGACAATTTGGATTTTAAAAGCCTTGCCTAACAGATACAGAAACAAAAAATAGACCCTTTGTTCTGAAACCGTATCTGAACTGAACAAAGGAAATGCATTCCGTAGCTATTAAAATAAATAAATGTTTTTAAGAACACGCTACAATGCAAAACCGTGCAATTTGGATCTCATAAAAAGTTACAAAAAAAGGAACTTTGAAATAAAATCGTATAGTTTTTTTATCTTGGCGGGTTTTACATCTGCATGCGTTTGTTATCAGAACATGCATTGTTGCCAAATTTCCGGAGCTGTTTTGCAATTCAAAGTGTGCAACGAAACAATTACGTTTACCTCTGGATTGGGGTGCGCAGAGGCGACAGCCGCGAGTACTAGGAACACAGCGAACGCCATTCCCCACTGCAACATTCACTTTAACTGCCAATATCCATTTTATTTTTCAGTAAAAATTACTTTCACAGAGAATATCTAACGAACGCTGTTTTTTATTCACGAGGGACAGACTTTAGCGTTGGCGTTCAAAATGGCGACGGCACGTAGTCGAGAGTTACTCAGCTCTATGGTAACTGGTTGGTGCTGCTCTCGTAAAACGTGATTGTTAATAAAATAGTACGACGCGTTAAGTGACTTGTATTTGCGTTATGACATTCGATCAATTCGAATTGGAGCTCTGAATAACATATTTGGTATTACGGGAAAATTTCTACAAAACTAAATTGAAATGGGTATTGAGCGATTCTTACTTTAATTAGTTTTATAAAAGGCTTTCTTGTGGCATTTTGCATATTTTATCCCTGGTATTAGGTCTTCTTCGTTTCTATTCGCTTTTAAAAAGATAGTCGTCAAGCTTTCATCTCTTAGATAACCCTTGAAAACGAGTCAGACCAACGTTACCCAAGAGCTGGCCTTTAGCTTGGACAGTGGATAAGCACTGCCATACAACGTGGCAATGCCGCCAGTATTTTGGGCTCACTTCAGTCGATGGCGATGCGGACAAATTTTTTAAAGCTTTTTTTTATTTGTAATGGGTTTGCTCTTGACTCTAGTCTAGGTCAGAGGTGACAGAGACAAAATCTACGATAGAGCGAGCTTACCCAGAAGGAGCCTGTTCACTCTAACTTTGACGAACTTTTTGACGCCTTTTTTTAGTTTAGATCTTTTATTTTTATTTTAAGTGTAGTTATAGCTTTTTGGTTTTATTAATGATTGACTTTTATTAAAACAAAATATATACACTCCGCACGTCCGCATCGCTGTCCTCAGGAAGTGAGCCCAAAAGACTGGCGGCATTGCCAAGAAGTATGGCAATGCTTATCCTCTGTCTGAGGTAAAATCCAGCCATTGGATCACGCGGTGTCAATTAAGCGTTTTAGTTAATTTAAAATATAAAATGTGGGTACAAAATATAAAAAAAAAAACTTGTAAAATCAAACAAAAAACCTGAATTGAACTACATACTATGTTATCTAGGTATTTATTTTTTAATTAAACTCAGTGAGCGTTTGGCTGAAACTATAACAAAAAAATGCATGAAAAACGAGCACTTTTTCACAAAATTCAGTTAGTTTTCAATTTCAAATTGAAAATATAAATTGCAACGACGAGAAAGAAAATTGTTCTCAAACTGGCCGCTCTTGAAAACGTTATCTCAATTTTACTTTTTAACCGACTTTTTTATATGAAAGTATTTAAGTACCTACTTTCCGGTTGGTCCCATAGTAATCAAAACAGTTGTTTGGTTTTTAAGTCAAATAGCTAGAAAAAATATATCATCCAGGTAAACGAAGCGTTTTGTTTTCCTGTGACTTTCCAGTGGTGTTGTTAGGTGGTTTTTACAAAAAATACTACCGAATTGTTGTATATTTTTTGTAAACAAAATAGTTTTTTAAATACGTTGAGGAATTTCTACGTCAATTTTAAAATCGTGAAGGAAATATAGGTACATTTCTTGTACTTACAATAAAAACTGAGACACACACTTAACACTCATATTGAGACTCATAGTAAATATATCCGTGAAAATCTAAAAATAAAATATATTTTATGGAGAGCCACACGAGAAGAAACTTTGTAACTATACATTTTAGATAATGACCAAACTTCCGAATCTTCAGCCATAAAAAAGGTTAAAATATTTAGGTTCAACCTAAATATTTTAACCTTTTTTATGCGGAAAAATTGTGTTTTTGAAAAACTTCAAAATAATATTTATAGTAGAATATTTCTCAATTATTTCATAGGAGTTGTTCATTGTCGCTCAAGACCGGTTGTTGTGGCGACACTTGGGGGAGGCCTATGTCCAGCAGTGAACGTCTTTCGGATGATATGATGAGTTCCTTGTTGAGGTTGTATGTTCTTTGTTAGGGTTTCATTTGAATCGAAATGAAAAGGTAGAAAAAAATAATAACAAGTGAATCGTAAATAGGCGCAAAGCGACAATGCAGCATCTAGTAAAATATAAAAACATTGATAGAAACGCTTTCTTACACTATTGCCGCGTTACGCATTGTCGGGTCACAACACAGCCATTAACCAAAATAAAACAGAAAGTCATACGGAATACATAGGTACATTTTATGTACGCTAAAATAACGTTGTATCATCCTTATATACCTCAATTTCTAAACAATATTTTACAACCACTCAACCCGAAAATACCAAGTTGCAAACAGGATACCTAAACCAATCTAGAGCTATCACCGGGAAGATTGCATGGATGAAATACTCGGCGTACCGGCATTCCGGCGTTGTGGCGTAGTGGCGTAGTGTCGTACCATCGTATCGGTAAATATCGGCTCGTGTCGCAATACTTTTACTGCGACCGTAAAACTCGAGATTTATTGCGTTTACAATACGCCACTAGGAGGTACGCGGATTTATGGAAATCTGTTATATTGTGTGCGAGAATATTGTTAGTTGCCTGATTGTCTCACACTGCTGGGCGTCACATTTGATGGATGAATATTACTATTGTATTGGAAAATATTGTTTGATTTAGTTTTAGTCGTGTAAGGCGGGTTTTTTGAATATGTAGTGTGCAATTATTTTGTAGACAAACTATGTTTTATAACTTTTTGTGTTACTTTAGTAGGTATTCCTCTATCACCAAGAACACAACGAAACTAGTCCAACTGACGTATCTAAAAAAGTGACGGTATTGCTGCATCTGCATTTAATTTCTTAACAAACTAGCTAATATTTATTCAAGTCAAACTTAGACACCCCTAAATATGAAACCAACATCTGCGTCCTCAAATGCTGCAGCAGCTGGCAGACCTGACAGTCAGACAGATGCTCAATTCGTAAAGCCATTTTACAACTCAAACCCAACTTGAAACAGCAATAACAAACTACGTACCTACAAGCACTTACAACCAAAAAAACACAAACCTGTCAGATCGACGCAGCTCGTAAAACTGAAGATAAAATTTTACGCGATCCACATAACATATCAGAAAATTGAGACATTCTAGACAAAACTTTAATATTACACACGGCGATAAGTGAAACGTGAAATTTCAGCATTTTCTCGCGTCCTGGAAAATTTATCCGCGCGGGATCGCCCGGGAATGGAATACCATTCGATTTCCGCGCACTTTTCGCGCCACTACTAAGGGTGGGAGCTGGGACGGAAGCGAGCGGAGCGGAAAGCGGACATGTGTAAATGAAAGATCGTTATCAATTAATTTGTTCTGTGATTTATTAAAACTATTTAACGTTTTAACTTTATGAAAGTGTAGCTACGTTTTGGAGTTATGTGTTCACATATTTTCAGTCAGCTGCCAAGTTTTGTAGACTTTTGGTGATAGTGATCTTAGTAATCATTAGTACCCCTACTAACCTTAGTAACCGTTTTTAGGGTTCCGCACCCGGAATCCTATTACTAAGCCTCCACGTTCCGTCCATCCGTCCGTCTGTCTATCAGCGGGCTGTATGTCAAGAACCGTCATAGTTAGACAGTTGAAAGGACATTGCTCGTCGTACATACATAGCTCGCCTAAGATCCAACAGGGAGGTGTATTTTCTTTGGGTTTTAGATAATGTATACATTCGATTAAACCTAAATTAAAACAACGGACACTTTTGAGAATTCTGAAAACATCAAAACACTTTCGGATTTTGAGGTTATAATTACGCCAATAAAAACATTCGATAAGTAGCAATAACTTAGCATTTATTACTGAATGTAATAAAAAAAAGAATGCACGCGCCAAGTGACATTACTACCAAATGTCAAATGTTGTCATCTGTCAATTCCTCAACTGTCAGTATCGATATTATTGCTCGTTTCAAACAGCGCTTTCAATCGAGTTTTTTGATAAGGCTTATTATGGTTCCGCGACATCATAGCGGACTGTTTGTAACTAAAAATCATTATCGTACTTATATCAAGTGTTGAGAATACTGACGCTTGTCTGTGTCAAATTCCTATTAAGAGTGCTGTTACAAAGACTTGGCTGTATGAGCTATAATACTTTTGCCTATTAGAAACTTCAAATTGAACCAAACAATAATAGAACTATCACCGAGGATTATGACGGAAGCTAAGAACGAAAGTGAATACTTTTTAAAATGGTTTTAAAAATTTAAAGTGTCCGTTCTATTAAAATGTAAGTAATGTATATTATTAAAAGAACTAGTAATTATAGTAAATATTTCATGCGTGTTGGTTCATAGGCCATTTTTTACAATGTCCTTTTCACAGATTGTGTATTTCTATTGCCGCTATAACAAAAAATAATAAAAACCAAGGTTAATGGTACGGAACCCTTTGTGTGCGAGCCCGACTCGCACTTGGCCGGTTTTATATTTCAAGTTCTTTCAGTCCACCTTAAGGTTGTCAGATGAATTTCGTTGTCAGATATAAAACCGTCATGGTACCCTAAGAATTAAGTTTTTATTAAATTATTTAACGTTTTAACTTTATGAAAGTGTAGCTATGTTTTGGAGTTACCTACGTGTTCACATATTTTCAGTTAGCTGCTAAGTTTAGTAGACTTTTTGTGATAATTAACCTTAGTAGGTAACCCTATAGTACCTCTACTAACCCTAGTAACCGATTTTTATATTTCAAGTTCTTTCAGTCCACCGTAAGGTTGTCAGATGAATATCGTTGTCAGATATAAAACCGCCATGGTACCCTTAAAATTTGCTTTGTATAAAAGAGTTTTATTTTATTTACCTAGGGAAAACAAACAGTTACACAACAATGTTACAATACAAGAGTTGTAGAACTAGTTTTAGAATATAATAAAGTGTAACTCTATGTATTTTCTCTATCCATGTCTACACTTTTAGTGATGATGTCTAATAATCTAGTTAGCCTCTAAATCCACGTCATCACACCAGCCGAAAGACATCCACTGTTCGAAATATTCCTCCCCGCGCACGTCACCACAACAACCGGTTCTGTGCGTCTCGCATCCATCGGCTACCCGAGACTCTCACCAGATAATCTGTCCACTGGCAGGAAAACTAAAGTGGCAGTGAGCCTCTAATATTTCTACATATTCCCGTGCAATTGCACAAGCTAAAGCGTAGGTCATTCGATAGCTACTGCCCAATAAATCAGTGTTTACAGCCTATCAAACGGTTTGAGCCCAATATATCACGTTGGAAGTGGCCATGACTTAGTGGCGCGATATAGGTGGAAACACAAGCAATCAAACATAAATTACTGAGTGATAAAATACTTCTTAGTCACATCGGCTTTGCGGTAGGTTCCGCACCACAAATGAGTAAAAATACAGTTAGATAATTGAGGTTTCTGGTGACCCTTGCAAAATATAAATAGTGCTAAGGACGACTGTAACGCCTGGGCCGGTCACATCAGCCGCATGCATAGTGATCGTTGAGCAATAGTCTCCACAATGTGGGTGCCTGAGGTTGAACGGCGCCGCCGAGGTCAGCCGAGGAAGAGTTGCCGAGAGGACCTAGACGCCTACTGCCAGGGTTGGTTCGAGCTGGTTCGGAACAAAAATATCTGGAATGACTTAGGAGAAGCCTTTGCAGTGGGACAGTATAGGCTAAGTACATTTATCGCATTGGGTTAAACCTGTAATGATAGATGTTGGAAGAAACAAATAAATAATAATAATAAAAAAAGCAACCCTTATAAATTTTTTTTGAGATACCTAAGTATATAAAAGCATGTTATAGGCACTTTTATTTAACAAAAAAAAAACTGACTGACTTAAAAAAAGGAGGAGATTCTCAATACGGTTAACTTTAAAAAAAAACACTTTTGGTGTGTGTGGACACCGAATAGGTTGGCCTGATTTCAACTGACTTCTTTAAATATTAACCGAAAACTGCAGCAATGTGCAATCAGGACACAATTTACCTTATTGCGGATTTTTTCCGAAGGAGTCACTGCAGCCCTGGAACGCAAAGGGCATTTGGGGGAATACGGATGGATTTTGAGTCAGCAAAAGTGTGACACTCGCTTTCGCCTCGCCTAGCGCGGTCAGAGCAGTCATATGAGATTTTCCATCCAATAAAAATACCCGGTCTACCTTCGAAGAAGCAATTCACAACCCTATCCCGCTATCTCTAACACCGTATTCCAACCTTAAAATTATATTTGCCAATCAATATGCATCGGTAAAGAAACTCGCGGCGATATTGCATCGTACATCGGCAATATCAATTATTTAAATGGCGTGTCGTTATATACGATGCGATACGGTGCTCTTAGATGCGGTTACAATACAATGCTCGTTTCTAACCGATGAGCAATAACTGGCAATGTTTCCAGAAGTTTGATGGCTCTTTATGAGCATAGGTCTTTTGGGAACGCTGTTCTTGTACTCTTGGTACTAGATGAAATAAAATTCTTTGTTTGGTATACATGTGGAGATGCAATAAACGATTTCAGATGCTACACAACATGGTCTAAGCAAACTTTTTGTGATATTATTGTAGTGAAGAGGCTCGTCTTAGGTATTGAATCAAGATAGTAATCGATTCGTGGATGAGTTGGTGTTGACTATTAAGGTTTCAGTATTTTTTGAGTCAGGTGGACATTGAAAAAGATAGCCTGTGTTTCTGTTGATGAAGACGAAAGGTGGCTATTATTCCATTAATTTTAGGATTGTGAAAGCCTTACATTTCTTAGTTTGATTCGGTGTTTCTTCTCAGAGTGCTCAGCTAAGCAACTCCGGCCTCATCTAGTTTTAATTGACAAAAAAAATTGACATGTAAAAATGTTCTTCTTCCACCTGGCGTTAATCCCGGCCATTGACAGGATCCGCCTTCCGACTGAGCTTCCTCCACTTTGCTCGATCTTCAACATCCTTTACAGTCAGGCCATTGGCTCTCATGTCGGACTTGACGACGTCCAACCAGCGCATGCGAGAGCGCCCATGGGCTCTAACCCCAAGGACAGCCATATTCATATATCACCGACCAACGTACTCGGTGGCCATACCAACGCAGACGACACTCTTGCAGTTTTTTCCCAACGACACGTACACCAAGACTACCTCGGATGAAATAGTTGCGTATGCCATCGGATCGCGTTACGCCGCTCATCCACCTCAGCATCTTCATCTCCGTGACGCGAAGCTCCTGGTTGTGTCTGCTTAGTGCTGGCCAACTCTCGCCCCCATACAGGAGGACAGGCCGTATGATGCATTTACATATTTGCCCCTTGAGCTTCGGAGGCATTTTGCGGTCACATACAACGCCCGTTACCTCGCGCCACTTCGCCCAAGCCACGCCTATACGTGCTTGGACATCGCCTTCCACACTTTAATTGACACATTAACAGGTCCGACCGATTTCCGATTCTTCATGTGGCGAAGAGCAATGCAGGTTTCATCGGGGGAAATAATTCCAAGGTTAGGAGGCGGTTCGGGAGGAAGGTTATGGGGATGCTGTTTGTTAGACAGCTACGCGAAGTATGTAAACCATCTCTCCTTAACAGAGGGGGCATCGTAGAGCAGCTTACTTTGGACGTCCCTTACACAGAGACATTTTTTAATGTCCCGTTTAGCTTTTTCCCAGGCACGCGCCAGCTTAAAAATAAGCTTTTGGTCCTCCGCAGTTTCCAGCTTTCGTATAAAGGCGCCAGATTTTTGCTGCGGGCTCTAGCTACAGCTTTATTGCAAGCGCCCTTAGCCGCTCCATACGCTTACTCAACTATTGACGTCTAAAAGTGTTATCGTTAGAAATTTAACAAAATCTTGCTATTAATGTTTTGTAGTACACCTCTGACGCTCTACGACTTTAAGTACTTTACAAAGAGAGAGTTAAAAATTAATCTACAACCATAAGAAAGACATTAAAGCTTAAAGTAAAGACCTTTACAAATTTATCGCCTCATCACACACATGAATCTGTAAACGACGAGACAGTCACTAAACCGTTTTATGACGCCAAACGAAGTCGTGACCAGTAAACGAGAGCACATTTATCTCAGGAAATAGAATCCTTGTATAACACAGTACCCTGCTGCTAAATGGACGTCACTACGACAGGGTAATCTGAGCACATAGACTAAATATTAATACTTGATTGACGAGTTAATTTGGAATAACAGGACAGAAGGAATTTTAATAGATTTTGCAAATTGTTTTCTACGAATTCTGGAACTGTTTCGTTCCGGGTTGTTAATTTTGCACATGTCTTATTGCGTTCATTGGTTGTAATGCATTTTTTGTAAGGAGGATTGTCACTACTCGTTTTATGCATTAATTTGTTCAGTCATAGTTTTGGCGTCGATAGTGTTTACCTTAAACTTTTATATCGTTGTGTGGATTGAATAACTGGCATCGTCGCATTAAGAATAACGGCTCCATAACAGCCGAATCTGAAAACGTTTTTATTTTGAAGGTATCTGATGCTTTCTGTACCTTATTTAATCAAATAAAAGACTTTGTATTTGCAAAACTTAATAGATCCCTCTTTGTCCACAGTGGTAGGTGCGAGGATGGCGCGGGCTGCGAGCTCGCGCTGAGTGCGGCTCTCCGCACCCATGGGCAAGACGTCCGGAGGCCGGCCCGACCGCGAACCAGGAGTGCGCGTACACAGGATTGCTAATAGAAGGTACCATTCTTATAATAAACAATTTAAAAATATGCACAAACAAGCAGCATTAAAACAGTACAAATCTGAGACTTGCTTTTGAAACTACTGATGCAAGAACAGAAAGAGTCGTATTTTCAAGGCGTCTAGAAAACGTAGTTCACAGTAGTGATAGTGCAACCAAATGTTAATGTAGCATTTGAATTTATATATTATAATAGCTCATGTTATTCGTGAAATATTATTAAGTAAGCAGGATAAACTGAGCGACACTGACTGCCAACCCACAAGCATATTTATGTATGTACCACCCACCAAATGTTTATTGTGAAGGCTATTTATTCTGATGCACCATAGGCTCTATTTTAGTAGCACTGACACTGCACAGTAGGATACATGAACAAAATTTCTACAGGCGCAGAGCGGCACTGCTTCCCGCGCACCCCATGGGCAAGACGTCTGGTAGTCGCCAAGAAGTGGTTGGCCGCCAAGAACTGCTTCGAGTGAACAGGATTGCTAACAGAAGGTACAAATTATATTATAAAACACGGAACAGGTTATTACTCACTACTTATCATTTCAGACAATACCATTTCTCATCCGTAATAAAGAGTGAACCAAATAACTCAAATAGAATCGATCTCAAAAAGCATCAATGGAACATTCATAAACAAAGGTTCACAATATAAATAAATGCCTCAAGACATAATCTAACAAACATTTTACCATTGAGCAATAAAATCAGTTCAAGCCACACATATAAAAAATATACAAGCGATAATAGAACACACCGCTTGCTAACAAGATATTAAAAATAAACACAATATCCATTAACAATGAAAGTGTATGATACAAGTCGACAGACGTTTGACCGAGTTCCAAAATACACGTGATTCACATCACGCTATCAAACAGGCAGACAAAGATCTCTAAGTCGACGGCAGCAGTTGTTCAGACATCAATCTCCAACTGATGACTCGTGGGCAGCGTTTGACAAGGTCGACACCTGTATTTATTTGACAACCTCCTTAAAACGGAACAATGCTTGTATAAAGCGATGCTCACACAGTTTGTTGCTTTAAAAAACAAGCTCCACTTTGCGCGAGACTTCAATCGAACATTTTTGGAAATGAAAACATGGGGGATACCGCAGGGCTCTGTGTTAGGCCCATAAAGAATGTTCGTAGTATCTTCTTTCTTAAAAAATTGAGTCATAAGACATACGGTTATTTGACGATAACGATACGGAACGATTTATTTAATTAACCGTTAGACGTAAACTGGGATTAAGCGGCTGTGTATAGATCATTCATCACGTAAGTATGAGTCATTTGGAGAGCGTCCAAAGCTTTTTCGTAAATATTGTCGACTGAATGGGTTTTTCTTTCATAATGCGACATATATGTGGTTAAGATTATGAGAGTTAAATTATTGTGTAGAATTTTGAATGTACTTACTAGTTTTTCACTCACTGATGCCATATTACACTTTGTAATGTTTCTTCAAATCTTTTGAACGATCAAGATCCTCGTAAATAGGTTGAGTTATTTCCCACATTGTTAATTTTCACATTAAAACACTTAGACATTTTTAGTTTTTTCACCATTAACTTTTTATGTATCCTGAATGAGATTTATGAGGATGCTGTCAATCGTGTTCTCAAATGATCACTCTCCGTTAATGTATTTTTTATAAAATGAAATATCGAGCACACGCACAATACCGTGCTGAATATAAAATTTGAATAAAGCCTTATTGATCTCTGTCATCTCTGACCTAGACTAAGTCAAGAGCAAACCCACCTCAAATAAAAAAGCAAATAAAAAATTTCGCCGTATGGTGTCGGCCGGTGCCGTGTGGTACCGTAAAAGAATAACACCATTCCATCACTTCCCATGGGTGTCGTATGAGGTGACTAAGGGACTTGCCAGAGAACGGGCAGCAGCGTTCTCTGTGAAACCCAACACCATACACTGCGATAGCCAACCCATCTGCCAAGCGTGGCGATTATGGCAAACCATTTGGGGGGCCAAATGAAAAACACAACGATAAAATGGCCCCTAGTGCCCGGTTTTTTTTCCCACTAGGTGGACTGATGACCTGGTGAAGGTTGCGGGTAGCCGATGGATACGGGACGCGCAGGACCGGTCGTTGTGGTGACGCTTGGGGCAGGCCTATCTCCAGCTGTGGACGTCTTTCGGCTCCTATGATGATGACGAAATTAAAAAACTTACTGGGTGGATTACACCTATTACATATTTTAATTCAATAAATCCATTCAGGTCAACCTCGAATCAGCTTCCCACAATTAAATTGACAGCTATAGCTTGTTTTCTATTTATAGTAACGTTCTAGACTCGAGAGTATTTTTTCCGTTGCCGTGCCTACAGAGTAAGGTTAAGGGAAGACTCCTTTAGAAGGACTCATTATATGGCTGTTAGTACTTGAAGAAGTACAGTAGTTGGGATATTTAGCCTATTATTGTTGCCAAATCTTACCTTGTTCCTATTATTATATTCATTATACATTTATAGGTCGTTCACTCTAAAAACAAAAGAATAACAACTTGTCTCCCCAATCCCGATTGACAACAGAACTGGCCTTGAGTTTCTATTAATTGAACATCTATTCTTATAACTTCAGCCGTTTCCTATAGCCCGTAGTTGTGTCCGCGGCTTTACTGAGTTTGTACACAATTGAGTCGATTTTAGCTAAATTATCTAGATTTAGTTTGTGGCACGTGGGAAACCGACGCGGGCGCTTTGGACGTAAAGCATAGAGATCGGTCCATTCAAATAAACTGATGCTGTTAGTGTATTGTTTTGTGTTGGTGATAGTTGAAGATTTACTGGGATAAGGATCCTATAAATTCTTTTGGTGAGTTTATTTTTGTTTATGTTCACTACAAGTGGTATCTTATTTTTGTATATCCTTATTTTTGCGTCGGATAGTTCAACGATGTCCGTGTTGTTTAGTCAATTTTAATAGAAAGCTATTAAAGCTGAGCTTTTTAAAACAAATTAGTTTCGAGGCAATACTTGCAACCATAATGAAAACTCGTAATTATTTGAAACAATATTCAATATTGATACTGCTCATGTAAATCCTACAATAGAGTTTAAATTTCCATACAGTTAGTAAATAAACAGCTGATGCAGGTTTACTATCAACTTGACCTCCATTGTTCCAAACTAGGATGGTTTGTTTATCTCAGACCCATCGTACGTCAGGGTAACATAACAAAGAACAATGCATTCCTACCTGCACTCAAGATAAAATTAATTTTACATTCTTGCACTAAATTGAACACTCAACACCACAACTGCTCACTGCAACTGCTACAGTGAAGTGTATACAATTTGGTCACTATAAACGAGTAGGTGAAGAACTGTTTAGTGGCCAGTAACTTTTAAGATTTCCAATTTTTTCTGTCCTTGGAGATTCTTTTGAACATTTGAGAGACAGAGTATAGGTATGTGATACACAAAAGTTATCACCAGACACAGTGCTGTGTGCAATGGTTTTTACTACAACCCATGATTCAGTTTTCATTTATGTTGCTGTGTTTTTTTGGGATGCTGAGTAACAGCATGAAGGTTTGATTTCCAGGTTGGTCAAAGTGATAGATGATTTTTCATAAGTTTTGTTTTGCTTACAACCCAGTGTCTGCTTTAGTGCCCGATTTATGGCAATAGATGAGATTTAACCAGAATTGACTGAAGTTCCAGCTCTAATGTGTGAACGTTAGAGCTAGAATTTTTGCCAATTTGACGTAAGTCCACAGAACCACTTTATCAGGGGCCGAAGAAAGTATCGGTTTCGACCTTTGTCTCTTCCGCAGGGATTCGTACCTGTCTTGACATATTAATTTCAACCACGACATCTTGTTCAGCAACCGGTACATGTTTTGAAATATCACTTCTTATCCTTCTTTTACCAGGGATTCGAACTCCGAAATCTTTTCCCACGCAAGTCCTTGAAGTATCAATTCTTACTATGTCCTCTTACGCAGGGACTCGTGCCTGTCTTGACATATTAATTTCAACCACAACTTCTTGTTCAGCAACGAGTACATATCTTGAAGTATCACTTCTTATCCTTCTTTCTACACCAAGAATTTGAACCCTGAAATGTTTTCCCACTCAAGTCTTGAAGTATCAATTCTTACTGTATCCTCTTTCGCAGGGACTCGTGTCTGTCTTGGGGCCGTCGGGCTCGCTGCGGCAGCGCGCGCGCAGGCGGCGTGTCCGCGGCCGGCGGCGGCGGCGCGGGCGCGTGGCGGAGGCGCGAGCGCGCCCCGCAGCCGCGCAGGCCCATGGAGATCCTCACCAGCATCTATGCGCTGCTGTCTGGAGGGGTGAGTTATCTTTGTAAAAAGGACACATTAAAGTAGGATGCGATAGAGACAGCTTGAAAAGGCAATTGACGATTTTTATACAAATGAAACAGCTATGACTCGATTTTCGCTGCTGTCCTGAGTTGTAGTAAGTTGGGCAGATAAGTTAAATCATAGTAGGTAAAGTCAGTCAATTACAACTCGGCTCCAGACGACACCTTGTCTGATCCTTAGATCATTCAGAAACTGTTGAAGTCATTCACATTGTTGGAGGAGAATCAAGTTATAGCTTAGATAACAATATAGCATTGGCCGCAATCGATGCATAAGATAACCTCTAAAAAAGTCGACACTACCCAGAAACGCTATATTAGTTCGTCTACCAACTATAGTATGCATTCAACCAAAAGCTCGCGTATCTGCGCTGTAGGTACCTATTTCCCCGAAATGTACTCGTAGGTAGGTACACTATTTAGTAGAATCGTTACGCAAGCGGTAAGCTGAGGTAAGGTGAGGATAGGCTTGACGAAAAAGTTGCGGGTGAAACCATAACATGGAATTGCCATCGTGATACATCGACGTTTATAAAGGTAGGTACCACACTGAGGTAGGTATAAGATTTCTGTCACGAACTAACGCCAAGTCATTGTCCTAAAACGAAATTCGTAGTGCGGTTTTTTTACAACATAAACTTGCTTAAATTAATTCCAACCATAATCTCATAGCGTCCCTACATAAGTGCATATTTCAACCCTCGTAAGCGTAACGCTACACATAGGTATAACCTTAGTTACATAGGTTCCTGTTTACCATAACCCTAGACTGCGACACTAATTAACATACGTAAGTCTGAGGCAGGGACCGCGGAAGTCGGGACTAATCTCGTTGTAACGTATCGTAAGTCGGCGTCGTCACGTCGCGTCGTGGCTTCCGACTTCTACTATTGTATTGTGTAGTTATTAGGGACATTTGTTTCTTTGTTTGTCTTGATATTAATTGTGATATTGTTTCCTGGTCCTTCGGTCTTATTGTAGTGTGGTATTTGGTCCTTTTGGCGGTTATGTATTGTTTAATACTGTGATTTTTAGGAGTGTATTGGAAGTAAATATGGGCATGCCGTATTTAGACATTCAGCGACTCATGTTAAACAGGATCAAAGTTTGCTTTGTCTTTCCACTCCTTGTTTCATGCCTACGTTTTGTTTCAACTTTTAATTTTTCTGATGTTGGTACTAAACTTGTCCTGTAGCAGCAGCTGCGTGTAAATAAAACAATAGTTAAAACTTTACTGCTAAAATTTGTTCCGCTCAAGAGTCAAGAGCAAGCCATAAACATAAAATCTCTTTGAATTCAAACAGCGCGGTTTACAAAGAGCCTCCCCAATTTGCACCAATTTTAACACTGAATGTTTAATACCAACATTAGATATTGAATTCTAAGCTTTAGAGCCCATGATTTTATGTGTTATTTTCCCGTGTACAGCAAGGGGTGAACCCGAAGATTGATTCCGTAGCATTCCGACTGCACTGCGGTGCAACTACCGCCGCGTTGCTTGCGGCTAGCGCAGCCTTAACAACGCGCCACCTGGTGGGGAACCCCATCGACTGCATACACACGAGGTGAGAAAACACAACGTTTTGCTAGCTGGCCAGCGATCCACGTAGTTCGTACTTAAAATGCTAGATGGCGTTAAACTAAATATTGGAAGCAGGAAAAGTGTGGGTGGGAAAATGAGCGGAGATTTTTTGTAGAAATGTATTGTATTATTTCAGTAATATGACTATTGTTATTAAAATAATATACCAGGCGAATTATCGCACTCAGGTTTAAAATAGCACCGCTGTCACGATTCAACCCCGCTGGTTATTCATGGTGAACTCATTAGTCAAAAATGTGTGCCAATTATTATTTTACAGTTAATAGTTTTATTAGTGTAATAAATTAAATTAGTCCACGAGCTAAATAATAATTATGACAGTAGTTACGCTGTAAAACTGTGTTTTCACTTTAAAACGGTTGGAAAATTCTGGAGATAATATCTTGTATTTTGTACGAGTTATGAACCACCCGAATATCATGAATTTTACTTAGGCCTTTGTTTAGAAAATGTGTTAAAAACTCATTTATATTTTTCAGCAAAAAATATAATAAATTTATCAACACTCATATATTAAAATTTCAATCGTAATAGCGAAACAGGGTATTTTCCAGTGTTTATTTTAATTAATACATAACTTTTTATACTTGATTAAAAGTCATGGTTTTACTAAAAGCACGTCTGAAAGAAAAGTTTTAACACGACTGCAGTTGGCGCTACCACTAGCACAGATTAAATACCGACGCCATTCGATTATATTGTTAATGGCGCTTTATTAGTTCTGAGGATACATCTGGGTACTTGCATCCTTTTAAGAGCTTTTCAGCCATTAAAAACGTGTTAAAGAATTAACGCAATACCTGAAAAGTGGTAAATTGTACTAATTATTATGATTAACTAGTTGACCCACGCAGGAGCTCGTAGTTAAATAATAACAGCCGCACGGGTTGATCTTGAAGGTTAAGCAACGCTTGCCAAGGTTGGTCTGTGGATGGGTGACCGTCTTAACATAACGTGCCTCGGAAAGCACGTAAAGCCGTTGTTCCTGGCTGTCATTTGTAGATCTTTGGCAGTCGTTATCATCATTTAAGGTTAAGCAACGCTTGCCAAGGTTGGTCTGTGGATGGGTGACCATCTTAACATGCCGAATTTCCTCCGTGCCTCGGAAAGCACGTTAAGTTGTTGGTCCCGGCTGTCATTTGTAGATCTTTGGCAGTCGTTACGGATTGTCAGAAGCCAGTAAATCTGACTCCAGTCTTGCCATGATGTACCGTGTTACCCAGTTAATGGGTTGTGGAGGTCTGGTAGGCAGCCGCTCCACGTAAAACACTGGTATTCAGCTGAATCCGGTTAGACTGGAAGCCGACCCCAATGTAGTTGGGAAAAGGCTAGGCAGATGATGATGAGTTGACCCACGCAACTTTGTCTGCTCCGCTCCTATTGGTCTTAGCGTGATGATATAGCCTTCCCCGATAAATGGGCTATCTATCTAACACTGAATTATTTTTCGGACCAGTAGTTCCTGAGATTAGCGCGCTCAAGCCAACTCTTCAGCTTTAATATTAGTACAGATAGATTAGAAATATACTAACAGCTGATTCTTAACCGACTTCAAAAAAAGGAGGAGGTTCTTAATCCGGTTGTATTTTTTTCATGTGTGTTACCTCATAAATCCGTAATTTACCGATTTCAAAAATTCTTCTTTCATGTGAAATTGTATAAGTACTTTCCGATTAGTCTCATTTAAATTTCATCAAAATCAGTTAAGCAGTTTGGCTTTTGAATCAAAATAGCTGGAATTCGTATTTGGTTTGTCATTCAAGTAAACGAAATTAGTATTTTGCTTTCCTGCGACTTTCCATTAATGTTGTTAGTTGTGGGGTACCACTAAAAATGAAAAATAAAAAAAAAAAACAAAAAACAACCGACTTCCAAATTAAAAAAAAACATTGCAAAGTATAAAATAACTTTAATTTCGGAAGTCGGTGTTAAAATACAAAGAAACAACCAAAACCACTGATTTACGAAATTGAAGTTATTTTATACTTTGTAGTGTTTTTTATTTAGAAGTCGGTTGTTTCTTGTGATTTCAGGATTTGTCCTGTAGGAAAAGTTTTTGATAATAATGGGTACAAAGACGCCGTACCAGATTTTATTATTACGGTCCCGTATCTCAAAAGGAAAAAAACGGAACCCTTATTTGTCCGTCCATCTGTCTGTCAAGACCCTTCATCTTAGGAACACGTAGAGGTATCGAGTTTAAATTAAAACCATATACTCAGGTCTACGGTCCCTTGAAGCTGTGAAAAAATAAAAGTTCTCAGTTAACGGTTAAAAAAGATACGACCATTTATGCCGCAAAACACTTATATTTCGACACTCTCAAGGGAATCAAAATGTATTGGGTCCCGTTGACCTAGAACTATGAAATTGGGCAAGTAATACCGTTTTATACTACAAGTGTAGGGAAAGTCTGAAAACTTTACATTTGTGATTAAATCATAAAAAATAAGTATTCTTAATTTAAATAATATGTTCGGAACCCTCGGTGGGCGAGTCCGACTCGCACTTGACCGGTTTTTTATATTCGAGATGGGTTTGCTCTTGACTCAGGTACCTATCACGTTTGTTCTGTAACAAGTTGCACACTGACGAAGTTTATCAGCTCAAAGCTGCTTCATTGAAGAAGACCTGTGCTTAATTTCCTCCTCATTCCCCCAGGGACATACCAGAAGACGTGCTGAACACGTACTGCTGGATCCACTCGACCTTCACCGTGGCTGGCGAGGCCGGAGGAGCCTATCCTGGTGTGCGCGGCGCGGGCACGTCTCCCCGAAGATATGGGAAGTACTACCAGTGGGTCGCCTTCACGCTGTTCTTTCAGGTTAGTGGTGGTTATGATCTTTGTTGTTTACAGGTTGAATAACTTTTAGCGTTTTAATACAAATAATCATTGCGAGAATACGGGTTCGTTGTGTTAATATGGTCAGTGAAACCTATCCGGGCGACAAAGCCCTCGGGTTTGCCGTACATTTTGTATTTCAGTAGGTAACCCTCGTTTTCGAGCATTGGATAGCTCGCCGTCCGATCAGAACCAGGCCCGTGTCGACGGTGCGCTGTGGTCCACGCGCGCCTCAAAGAGCTGTCAGCATAGGAGACGGGGCCCGCTAGGGCCAGTGCCTGTCGGGGTGCGGAAACCGTTCGAAAGAGGCACCGTACTCTAGAACGCAAAGGGCATTAGGAGGAACACGGATGATTACAGATCCTTAAAAAAAAACCCTCGTTCTATAAAAACATGTTTTTAGTCCTTCGTTGTTTTTTTTCTGATTCATTTCGTTGTGGGGACCAAGACAGTCGAATCGTTTCTCCGGGACTTGTTGAGCTGTATTTCTGGTGGACGCCACTGTTGATTCTAGCTTTCAGGAGTTCCCATGGTTGACAATAGTGTGGCGGGGTTGTCCTTCATTTAAAAAAAAACTCATCCGACTATTTTCATCAGGCGAGATCGAGTTTAGGAGCTGAAAATCAGAACATAAGTGAACCCCTTTTTCAATTATTACCAATAATGACTAACGGGATGATTGGTGAGTCAAAGGATTTTAAGAAGTTTTAAGAAAATGGGTTAGTCAGTCTCCGGTCATGAATGTTGAATGATGATGAATTAACGCAATAATAGGGAAGGAAGGAGAATTTGAATGCTTACATTAGGCACCTACTGATATTCGCTGAATCGAAATATAATTTTAATGATCGAAAAAGAAGAGAATTAATAAGTTAAAAACTTATTTTCTGCTCAATCACTTTCATGCTTTTTTTTAGGTTGGTAAATCATCAAATGACTCCTCCCGCTCTGGGTACAGCAGGAGGGAGTGTCAGACTCTTGCTGGCTAAAACCCATCCGTGTTCCTCCTAGTGCCCTTTGTGTTCCAGGGTACGGTGCCTCTTTCGAACGACGTCCGCAGCGAATCACTTTCATGCCTAAGACATCCAATTTTCTATGGCTTCCTATTCAAAAGTAATAAGTTAGTAAAAACTCCGGTTACAATTATAGAAACAGTCTTATTCTCCAAAGAAAATAGTGGAAAGTTTTATTTTATTTTTATAACTTTCCAGTAGGTATATTCTCCTCCCCAAACAGGCACACTAAATATCTAATATAGGGCTATAATATTCCAAACAGTGATAATGATAACTAAATTGCAAAATAATATTGATATACGAGCAATAAAGTTAAGTGCTAGTCGCTTAGTCTATGGCGAGTATAGACTATAGAGTAGAGTAAATGATTCTAGTGCGGTCATCGTGAATTGGCTACTTAGCGGGCCTCGGGATTAGCTGGCGCGCTATTGGAGTGTAGTAGGAATGAAGAGTATTGGCGGTTGGCAATTTATAATAAATTCTGTTTGTAAGGTCACTGTATGAATGAGGAAAAAATTGGGTATAGGACAAAAAACCGTTTTAGAAAACTGATTTTTGTCAATATAAAACACCTGCCTATAAATAAATACTGGTTCAACTTTTAAATACTCACAGTTTAAAATCTATTATGAAACAATTAAATCAACTCATGCTAAATAAATTGAGGTCTGAGAAAAGGTTCCGATGTTGCTACGAAGTGCTACGGCGTAGCAAGCTCGTAGCAGTACAAGCTACGAATATTGGCACGTTATGATTTTTGCATCAAAGGCGATGAGGGGGGATAAATTATGTGATAATCGATAAATGTAGACTGTAGAGTTACTTATGCAATATTTTTAACAACACCTATATTTCCTACGTATAGCTAAAGTGTACTACTGTTTACCTAGGAGTGAAGTCACAAGCCCCTACCTGAACTTTGAAGCGTTTTTCATTTATTATTTTGCTATCTTTAATAAAGCTAATAATTATCCAGAATACATTTCTATTTAACAATTATTAAAAGAGTTATTGTTAATTAAGTCACGCATTACAAAATTCAGTTATTTTAATTACTATTAACTAAATAGTAGGTTAGACGTTATCAGGATCCGTTTGTGTGTTAGTAATAAATGTTGCATTACATAATGTACAGCTGCCGAACACAATTATTACATCCATGACGGTTCCACGAAATTATTGCAATTACCAAGTTATTGTTGTTCAGTTCAGAGTACCGTTACTGCAGGCGTGTCAAACTACCCACAAATACAGGATGTACCTAACTTTAACGCAAAACCTGAAAACGGGAAATATGATATATAAAAAAAAGTCTAGCGTCTTAGCGTGATGATATATAAGCCTATAGCCTTCCTCGATAAATGGGCTACCTAACACTGAAAGAATTTTTTCGGAAATCGGACCAGTAGTTCCTGAATTAGCGCGTTCAAGCAAACAAACAATCAAACTCTTCAGCTTTATAAATTAGTATATAGATAGATAGAAAACTCGACAAAAGACTGACGACAACATCTCAGTCAACTGTCAAAAATGTATGGAAATGAATTTTTTTGACAGATTGCGACTAAAATGCGAATGTGAACGATGCTTAAAATAGTAGAATTGGCCCTCATCATCATATCAGCCGAAAGAAGTCCACAGCTGGACTGTACATAGGCCTCCCCCAAGCGTCGCCACAACGACCGGTCCTGCGCGAATTGGCCCTCAGATGATATATTTTATCGCGATTTCATGGCTTGTCTTATACTGAAAACGTTAATATCAAGGACTGCATAAGATTACAGATGTTACGTTATTTCTGTTACAACCTGTATAATTATTACATGTGGCAAAACTAACGGATTGCGCGCAAATCCGTGACGCGGCTTCTAACTGCTGTCGATAAACTAGAGTCGCGCTAGCACCGTTACCTGGCTTCACTTGCATGTCGGGAAGTGGTTTCAGCGACAATAGGGCTTAAAATGAAGTATTAGTAGAACGTATAGTAACTATGATTAGCGTCATATAAATTTACAATAGTGGTCATTGGCCTACCAGCATGTATTGATAAATAAGGCTTAATAATTGTTGTGTTCTATGTTACGTAATTTTATGTTTGCATTTTAACTTATTGACTTAATACGAACTTTAAGAGAACGTGTAGGTTCTAACTATGGTTGGAGCCAAATAAATTTGCTATAAAAAGGTTGGTAACCTCCTGATATAAAGATCTTGAATCGACGTATATCGTGATTTTTGTCATTTTTTTTAATTTTAAAGAAATTAGAGAAATAAAAATACTAGTACTAAAAGTACTAAGACTTTTATTACTAGTATTTTTACTTATTTGAAAAACACTTTATACAGATTTATTTATAACTAAAACATACTTACGAAAACATACCTTCAGCAAATATTTAATTTAGATACTAACAAATACAATTTAATAAAAAAAATCAACCGCAAAAACGACAAAAATCACAAACAAGTCACTTTTGAAACAATCAATCATAGATTTAATGTTACCAACTGCAGCAGACTATATTAAAACATTGCCCTTATTTTTGGGGCAGTCCGATAAAAATACAGCAATACGAAATTTGTCTCTAGTTCTATTTATTTTCAAAAATTTCCAGCTGAACAGGGTCCTCAACGAAACCCGCTTTCGGTCAAGGGTCGCTGTTCATTTCTCATTAATAATAAATGCAAATTAGCTATTTAACGCTTTGCAACAACAATTAATTCTGCTAATGAGCTCATTTACATAACCAGCAGTTATTCTATGCTGTATATGTTACCGTTTAAGTTATTAATAATTGTAGTTAATAATGATTAGAGAATGGAAAAAAGGGATGTGGTTTATGGATACCTACGTATGCGAGTTTGCCTCACTCTTGGCCGGTTTTTGTAAAAAAAAATTCTAGTGATGTAGATTTTTTTTTTATGCCAATGATTTATTTTGTAACGCGATTCGTGATTATTAGTCTAGTTAATTAAAAGTCTATATGTATGCTTCAAGTTATTAGAGAATAATGATAACAAAGATTTCTAGATGACCTAATATACCCACTAAGTGTTGCAATACCGTTACAGAATTTCACAAGGTATTGTAGTTTTCAGTTGAAATACTTTTCCCTGGAAATTATGCAGCTACTCTCCTTCCACACAATACCATCCACCCTGACAGACGGACGGACACAAGCAGCAATTCGCATGTAAATCGGTAAGTATGTTAACGTTCTTGCGTTTTGTGACGGTGTCCCGCCATCGACGGTAGGCAGCTAGGTACTCACGTTTAGTGTCCTCGCACGTGCTACTTGTCGCGACAAGCCTGTGGTCCAAGGCATGGGAAATTGGCGTCGGAGATTGATTTTTTAATATTTGACGCTACTGACGATCAAGAAAGAAAGAAAGAAAAGAAAGAAAAAATGTTTACACACACACACACACACATACATGTTTATCACAGTTAATTTTACTGAAGTGTTCATTTAGTGTAAAAATAAATCGATTGAGAAACGAGTCAAATCGCTCATCGGCAAAGATGCACTGGTTGAGTCAACGCTCCGAAGTCTTGAACATCGACGCCGAGGTGCCAGCCTGTCGGTTTTGAACCGACTTAAAAAAAAGAAGGTTCTCAATTCGACAGCGTATATTTTTTGTTTTTTTTTTTGGTGTGTCGCGAATGTTTTTTATACGAAAGGGTATGCTACCGAGGTGGCCCCATTGCCACCACTTCAGGATCTGATGATAGGAACTCTGAGAAATTGAGGGCAAAAACTCGAAAATTGTAGGCACGCATCTGGTAAAAACTTGATATTCGTGTGTATATCAGGTGATACTACAAAACAATGAAGGTTTGGATCAGATCTGAAGATGGAGACGACAGAGAGTCAAGGGACCTCCACATCGGTACGTAGGAAATACCAAGTGTTTGGGATTATTTCATTCGTATTGACGAGACCCTTACACCGAAAGCACTAAGTAAGTTTTATTAAATAGGCTCCAGTTCATAACATAACATCACGCCGGGACACTGTGAATGGGTACGCAGATACCACTAAAAAGAGAAAAATAAAAGTTTTTCCATTGATTACGCTTCGGTGTGTGTTTTTAGTTTCTCTAGCTCGTTCCATCTTCGAACTACAAGACGTAATAAGGCGATGCGCCCACAAGTACAAAGCTTTTTGGGAATATCTACTTTCACTGTTCGTAGTGTGACTGCCAGTACTAACAATTTTATTAATAGGAACAAACCTCAAATCACGCAAAATTAAAGATGTATTGTAATTTTTTTTGAGTTATGCAGAAACATGTTTGTAAAAGAAAGAAAAAGACAGAAAGAAAGAAAGATATTTTATTTGTCAAATATGCGTTTACATAAACTATCGAATCAGACATGCAAGGTATTAACAGTATATTGTGAGCGTCCATATTTTAATATATATCGCAGAGTTTCAATTACAATATTGACAAGAACCACAGAAGCCGTTTATGGCTTATTTATGGCTAATGAGTTCGGATTAAATATTTCTGAGATAATTAGTAACACGAAAACAAATTAAGTGATAAAACTTTTGTATGCGCGCAAGTAGTTCGTTTATTATTTTTGGTAGTATGTAGGTGTATGTTCTCATACCGTATGTATTGTTGCATCTAGACAATACAAAAGTCTTCATACTAGCTGATGTTCTTAATTTAGGATGATGTGTTTTCTTTATAGTTATGTTAATTTTGATGATATATTCGTCTTTTGAAATTTAGTCATGTTTTGTATTGGCAATATGTTGCAATAATGAAATAGTTCAGAATAATCATTTTGGTATTTTGTTCTTATTTTAATAGTTCGAGCTGTTTATTTTTTTTTTGGCCCTTTCATAGAGGCAACAGCTCAAGTGGCTGCAAGAAAGTTGGGGATCCTAGCAAAGGTTTGACGGTACTTCACGCCAGAACAGCTGCTCAAACTCTATCAAGCGCAAGTTCGATCGTGTATGGAACACTGCTCTCATCTTTGGGACGGATCTGCCAGATAGGTACCAGCTTGATGCCCTTGAGTCAATTGAGAAACGAGCCAAGAGGACCATTGGCAATGAGAGGCTTGTCGCGACAAAGCTCCAAAGTCATGAGCATCGACGACGAGTTGCTAGCTTGTCGGTTTTTTACCGGTTGCATTTTGGGGAATGTGCGACGGAATTGCATAATTTAATTCCGCCAAGCCCTTTCCATCATCGGACCACAATACGAACGGCGATGCGCCACCGGTACATGGTGGACATCCCACCCATACGCACAAAACGTTTTGGGAACACATTCATAATGCGTACAGCTAAGGAGTGGAATTCCCTGCCGGAGTCTGTGTTTCCTGATAGCTACAACCTGGGAGTCTTTAAATCAAGAGTGAATAGGTTACTTCTAGGCAAGCGTGCTCCATCTTCGACCACATCATCGCTTACCATCAGGTGAGATGGTGGTCAAGCGCGTGCCTATTAATAGAAAAAAAAAAAAAAAATTGCGGTTGATTCTTGACGATTCGAATCACCAAGTTTTTGCATTTAATCCGTTACACCTTGTAAGCATAAACTGTCAATGGTTATTGTCATAATATAGCCATGCGCTAGTTTCCATAGAGTCACCTAGAGTTTAGGATTTTAGTGTTTTTTCGGAACCTTTCTCTCGCTGAACGCTTGTCGCTTGCACGCGTGTTACAATTTGACATCACAGTGTCCATCTTTACATGTTTACTGCTCACCTGCGCAAGTGGGTCGCACTGAGTCGCTCTGAGTCGCTGTGCTGTGATGTGCCGTCTATGATGAAACTCACTTCATTTACATGTTCTTCAGTCTGCTACTAATTTCAGCGCTAATTTCTGAAAGGAAAAGCTGTTGATTGCCATTTAAAAAAAGTGTAAGTTTAAAAACCAAAAGGCGCGAAAAGGGCTCCGAACGAGCTTTTCAGCATGCTAATTAAGAACTATAGACTTCATAATTTTAATATTCTTATTATAACATAAGGTTTTTCTGAAATCTCTAAGCATAATAGCATTTTCTGTATTAAAAAAAAAATGGACTCAGTAGTATCTCTCTTTGAATAACTTCTTTAAAATCGTAAGTATTTTGATTATTATTTCACACGACAAATTCGTGGCAAATTGGCTGTGACAGACGGACACACGAGTGATCCTGTCAGATACTTATTAAATCAATACTTATCTCTTAAAACATTGGAATTTTTAATTCATCATCTGCCTAGCCTCTTCCCAACCATATTGGGTTTGGCTTCCAATCAAAGCGGATTCAGCTGAATATCATATCAATATTTTACGTGGGGCGGCTGCCTACTATACCTCCACATCCCATAACATTGTCATTTTTAAATAATGTTACAATACATTAACAATTCTCAGTTTTGTAAATTGTAAAACTATTCTTAACTTTTCGTTAGAAAACCAAAATAACATCTTCCTTGTGTATTTAATGTTACCTACATCTCTGACGTAACCAGTCCAATAAAATCTCCCAACAGGTATTTATTTTGAAAATAAACTCGACGTGTTTACATTATTTAGGGACCGCCCAAGGTAACGTAAATAATACGTCCATTGATTAAAACAAATAAAAACACATTAATTCTCAGTTTTATATTTATATTTTTGTAGAGGTTGCTGCAATTTGTGAGCAATCAAGAAATGGAGTCAAAACTAATTTGTTTGTTTTGTTTGTGCAACGTGTGAGGTTTTAAATTAAATAATAAATATTAATAAAATTCTTCCGTTTCTGACTGATTGGGTGACTTACTGGACTTAGAAAGCTGAAATTTGGCATGAAGCGTTCCTACGCTCCGTAGGGGAGCACTAAGAGAGAGTTCCCCGAAATTCTTACGGGAGCGGGATTAAACGGGATATGCGCGTACGAAGTCGCGAGCAAAAGCTCTAGTTAAATATAATATTAGATTTCAATTCTCTGAAGGCACAGGCAAGTAGCCCATTTCGACAATTATGTAAAACTAGCTTCCGTTAGCGGCTTCGCCTGCGTGATTGTATACTTCCGGAATGAAAAGTATCCGATGTCTCCTTCTAGGATATGGTCTAGACGTGAAGAGGTAACAAACAGATAGAGAGACAGACAGATTTACTTTATAAACTAAGCAAAAGTTATTTTTTTTTAGCAAAAATACTAACATATTTATAACGACAGATAGAAAGAATATACTTTAATGTACAAAAAAGTAAAAACAAAAAAAATAAATAAGAATAATGCAACTAAATTCTCATAATTCAGTCACCGGGTCTAAAATGTCACGGCACAGTGCGTCAGCGCCATCTGTCGAGCGCAACGCTAATTACTGCGCGTACAGACTACGTTATAGAATCCGCAGAGTTTACGCGTCCGTAGAGTTTAGCACTAAACGCGTCGGTGAACAGGATTCCTGTCAAACGACTTATGGTTTTGATGAGTGGTGCAGCAGCTTTACTATTGAATCCGTGTTAGATTCTTCCTCTGCGGGCTACTCTCTAAGCCCGAAGTCCGTAGTTTCGGGCTTATTCTACTCCGTATTACGTAGGTAACCACTAAGAATGAATTACTGACCATTCGTGTTGTGATTCATTCTTAGTTCGGGTTCGGGACTAATCGTAAGTCCGTAGATGATACGGAATAGAATACAGAGTAGAAAATACGGACTTCAGGCTTAGAGAGTAGCCCCCCAGAGACAAGCATTTATAAGATACATAGATAGAATCATACTTTATTCTATACCAAAATTGTACCATAACTAATAACTTACGTAAGTAGGTAAGTATGCCTTTTGAAAGAGACGTGTCTGATTCCTGTTCAGGAAGAAACATTTATAAGACACGTAGACAAAATATAGTTTATTATCAAAATAAACTCCAATGTTTCTGAATATTTTAATAAAGCGCAACTAAATTCGCATAATTCTGTCACCAGGTACTATCAGTGTCGCGGCAAAGAGTGTCAGCGCCATCTCTCGAGCGCACGTTATAGACTCCGCCGGTTTTATGTGTCCGAAGAGTTTGGCACTAAACGCGTCGATTAACGAAATTCATGTAAAACGAGCTTTGGGTTTAATACTTTTGATGAGCTAGTATTGCACTGGTAGGTACAACTGTTTGGCCATATATTGAAAGAGACGCGTTCGATTCCTGGTATAAGATAAACATTTATAAAATACATATACAAAGTAATACGTTATTGTACACCGACATTGTAATTCAAGTGACAACTCTAAATCTCATAAGGTTAAAAGGTTGTCTAAAAACAAAAAATCACAGGGGAACCCAATATCAAGGTGTTAGATGCTTTCAAGGTTCTAAGAGTTCTGACCTTAAACGTTAAAACGGAATATGATTATTTATTATTGTTCTTTTTTTATCAATATTAATAATTAAATTTAGCTAATTGCAATTAACAGTTGCGTTACAATTTGGTACTCCTGCATTACAACTTCCATTCGAGAAAATGCAGCAAACCCCTAAATTTTTCACATAAATCGCCAAACACGATGAGAAACACCCATCTACCTACAGAAAACAGGTAAAGTTCAGATTTGCATAAACTAAAACCGGTAACAAGACCTTATTATGCTCGAAAAGCGAAACAGCTTTAAGTTTTAGTGCTCTTACAGCTTCAGAAGCTGCAGCACGTGTCGACTTAGCGAAATTGCTGCATTTACGTCATACTAACTCTTGAGAATTTTGTTTAGTTCATCTTGGGAGGCTGTGAACTAGGCAAAATTTGGAGGTAGGTACGACGGTTGAGTGGTTCCCCGTTGCAGAGTATCAATTCTATTATTTTTTAAACAATTTTCGCATTAGCATCTCTTTCAGTCAAAACTGTAGGGAAATTGAGGCTTTTTTACCAGATTTCGAATGAGATACGAATGCTAACTTTCCATAAAAGATCGTAATTCTACTATCTTTTATGCAACGTTAGTCCGTTCGGACTCCACATTAGTCATCAAATTAACAGTATTTTGGATATGAGCGAGGGTTTTTCATGTGAAAATTGATCAACAAAAAATTTTTACTTGTTATAAATAAAAAATCACTTATTTAGCACAAACTAAAAGACACAAAACACATTTACAGGAAAAACAAAAAGGCAATAAAATACTGTTTCTCTCTGCTGCGCCAAATAGGTCCAGTGCTACTAGTAGTAGCCTACTAGTAGACTACTACTAGTGCCTCCTTTGTCTTCGGCAAAACTTACTTCCCGAGGTTTAACGCAGTTTGATAAGTATCATCATCTGCCTACCCTTTTCCCAACTACATTGGGGTCAGCTTCCAGTCAAACCGGATTCAGCTGAATACCAGTTATTTTACGTGGAGCGGCTGCCTACCAGACATCCACAACCCATTAACTGGGTAACACGGTACTTCTTGGCAAGACTCAGATTTACTGGCTTCTGACAATCCGTAACGACTGCCAAAGATCTACAAATGACAGCCGGGACCAACGGCTTAACGTGCTTTCCGAGGCACGGAGGAAACTCGTTATATTAAGATGGTCACCCATCCACAGACCAACCTTGGTAAGCGTTGCTTAACCTTAAAGATCGACCCGTGCGGCTGTTATTATTTAGCTATGAGCTCCTTGATAACTATAAGGTAAAGATTTTCCCAAATTCTATGTTACCTGTAAGTACACATTTAGAAAATAGCGCCGATGCAAAACGGTAAGTCCACAGGTATTTGCAGGTGTTAAAGATCTAAGTAAAATTAGATAAACATCCTTTTTATCCACGAAAACGAATAACTTTTAGTAGAGAAACTTTGCATCACGGAAAAATTAAGCTACTCCATAGAATCATCAAACGCATATGCTATCAAAATGCTCGAGACAGTTGAAAACACCGTTATGTTTTCATATTCATGAGATTTTTCCCCAACGTTAAATATTTTTGCTCTCACCCAAAAGCTAATAAGTAGTATTTCAGAATCATTCAGAAGTTCTTTGTTAAGATTAAAATATATCAAATACGATAGAAAGGAAATAAGAACGAACCAAAGAAAATATGTAATCTGATTTATGGCGCCAATGAAATATTCGTTTGCACACTTCAGCCTCAGTTTATAATCATTACAAACTTCAATACATATTTTACATATTATTTATTATAACAAGTTTTCATGTGTCACTTAAAAGTTCATTTTTTTCAGCTTTTCAGTGTTTGTTAACACCATCAATTAATATTTTTATCACTACACAATACTGGGCTAAATATTTCTGACATATTTCATCTGTTTATTTCCTCGATATGTCAAATTTCTCGGCTATTAGACCCACGTGCGCCACTCACTCTAGTTAGTCAACATTAGTGATATAAAATATCGCCAAAATAAAAATAAGCGTATGTCAGTATGACACCAAAAAATAAACTTCTCAACTCATTTACACGGTACCCATAAACATAATAAATTATTACATTAAACTCCTATTTTTTATAAAAATAAGAAATATGGAAGAACATTTCAACACGTCCAATTTAGTTGTTATATGTGCTGAGATGTTTATGTCCGCCCAACTTCAAAGATTTATCCGCGCCGTGTCACGCGCGATCTGTCTTTGATTCCTACGTCTTGTTTCTGTTTTAAAATACTAACGTGTTCCCCTCGTAACACGGTGTAACTAACTGACTTGTCAGCTCCGTCAACTTTGTAAATCATATTCGTCAACGGTGCGTCACGTCGCGTCACGTCGTCGTCCCGTGTCAGCCGCACTTGACAACTTACGACACCGCGGTGTTGACGCAAATAAAAGCTTTCGAAAAACCATCACTCAAATATGAAGCCATTTTGTTATCCGATAATAAATTCAAATGTCGAACTCAATATTTATTGCCGTTTTTATAGTTTGCACTGTAACTAAAGATGTTATTTTAGTAAATAAAATAAAATATAAAACGGACCGCGTCGGGTGCGAGGCTAGCGCGTCAGAGCGGTTCTCACGATCATCATAAACGTAACATATATCTATTATTGTTGGAGCCCTTCCAATGTGAAACTATTATACCTACTAAGTGTTGGATCTGTGGGACTGCGATGCACCGCGCGTGCTGACGCGGGCCCCTGGGTCCCGGGCGACGGGCCCCGGGCCGCTCGTGTGCGGTACAGAGGTGCTGCTAATTACCGTGGCAGCAGCGCCGGGCGCGCCGGTGTGCCGCAACACGTTTCATCAGCTGACCTAATAACTTCAAATATTATGATGTTAACGTAGGCAGCGGCGCTGCACGCGCGTGCCGCACGCCCAACTTAACTTTATAAATAGAATGCACATCGCCCTGTATGTATTTAACGTAAGGAGCTTTTTCAGCGGCGCGAGCCAGTCGCCGCGAACGTCTGAGCGCGCCGCCCGCGCCGTCCGTCCCGCGAGTCGCCGGACAACGTAACTATTGGAAACGGATCGCGAACTTTTTTTCTATAGAATTTTGGAAGTTTTTCGATGCGAGTGGGTGCGGTGCAGTGCGGGCCCCCCCGGGCGACAGTGCGCGCCGGGCACGCGACCAGCGCTAGTCTCAACATAACCGTGTTTCAAAAATAAAACGTTGCCGATTCGAAACCGGAGCACCCCGAAGGTTAATGACAAAATAAAAAGCATGCATTAAAATTGTATGTCTGAAGACGGTGGGCGATCGCAGCCTGGATGCGTGGCGATGAGCTATATCGACACGTGAGTCGCGCTCTATTTTGCTATCACGATACTTTGGATGTCTTGAGAGACGAATTTATTTAATTTGACGTGAACTGTGAGTACACCGTACGTGCAACGTTTCCCATAGCGTATGTTTGTGTAAGTGGTACAAATGAACTGGTAATTAGAGTGGTGGTTGTAATTAACTCTCACAATGCCGCGCGGCTCTGTCGGTAGTTTTGCAACTAATCAAGGTGTTCGTTAGTATTTGTTTACATTCCAGTTTTGTAATAACAGCGCGGTCAGAAATTAAAGTGTGTGCACTCTATGATTTGTTTCGTATTCTGAAAACTTCGTCCTAATACTTAACTATGAAACAGTGGTTATATTATAAACAAAGCTTTTTCAAAGTTTTATTACCTAAAATTTTTGTTTAGTTAAACACTATAAACTGACCTTAAAAACCATTTTTCTGTTCAGACTTACCTGGATTTTTACAACTTACACGATTTTTTTTTATACTTCAGTACGCTGAAAACTTAGCATACTTTGCTTTTTATGCTTATCGTGAACAAATAGTATCTACACTTTGATTGCTAGGAGTTTAATTAAATCACAAACAGAAATTATAAACTTAACTTTAAACTAAACAATGACAATCTGAAACCATTGCGCCAAAAATTCAAAATAAGAATCTGTTCGCATTTTTTACTCATCTGCAACCTAATTCCGCAACTTTTATTCTCACAAGTCAATTCTGCACTTTTTTTAGAATCCAATTCAGTCGAACTGTTCCGTTTTCGATCAAACCCCGCCGTGTGGTGATTTACGACAAGTTTCGAAACGTTCCTCGATAATGCTCATAGTTCATCGTACGAGGCGTTTGGACAATGTTGACCCAATATCGCCGGGAGCTGTCTGCTCGCCGAATTACAATGTACCTTCTACATTAAACAGTGGCTAATCGAGACCGTGCTTTTTAAATTAATTATGCCTACCGCGGAACAGCGGCGTTCGTTCGGCGGATAATTTTAAGGTGCTGGATGATATTTTTATGAAATATTCGTGTGGAGAATGATGTTGTATAGCTCCTAGTGAAGATGTTGTGTTTTATGTAGGCTGAGTTTTGTGTTCGTTGAGGTTTTATTTATTTGTATTATTGTTGTATCTCAAAATTGATAAAATAGATCTATTCAGCTATGAGCAATTTTTTGTGTGTGTGTGGTTTACCGTTAAAGCCGTATTGCACAACCAAATGGTTGCCACGAATTATCACAATTAGCATAGACAACACTAAAGATCAGATCAGTACGGTACTAACAAAGTTATTACCGAATAAACATTGCTGCAACATTTTGCCAAAGGTCAAATATTCAATAATTTACCAACGAACTACAAATACAAAAAAGAGACACTAAATCAGCCCCAAGCTATTTAACGAACTGAAATAAACATTTATTGCGTATCGATACTAGGCCGAATGCGCGTTATCTTTGCGTCCGCTGCTTTCCCGCGCTTTTCGCTGTCACTCATTAGCAATTAATGGCGGTCACTTGATGGCTCGATGGTTTGATGGTTTGACACATTCGACGACTGACACAAAATGGTCAAAGGTCTGTTGAAAATGTTATGGGTGGCATAACACGGAGAAATGGTGGTAACAAATGATTTAGTTGTAAATGTTAATATATTTGTGATATTTGTGTTGAATCGTTTCTGGTCTGAGATAATAAACTGACATTATTTCGGGATTCCTTAAATCAATGTGTTATTTCATGGATGCAAAATAATTATATGGGGCAAAAAAGGCCAACTATAAAATTGTACACAATTCAAGAAAATAACCCTCGTATTGTAGATGCACATAAAATAAGAACTTATATTCTCGTTATGCTCACGGAATATGCTGCAATTTTGCAACAGAATAGCTTTTGCATTTACAATTCCATGCTCAACCTTAACAGGACCGGACTCATTTCGTAGCCATCCGTAAGAACTACTACTTAAAACTTTAGAGTGCGACCAAGTGCGAGTCAGACTCGCGTGCAAAGGGTTCCGAAAACCAATTTCATTTTTTTTATATGTTATTTTAACACCACAGACTTCTTACAGGTTTTCCTGTAATCTTTCAAAATTCTTTTTTTTTTTTTAATTTTAGTCAATCAAAGTCAGTTTTGATCTAATTTCATAAATAACTTCAAAACTATTTAGTTTTAAAATTATAAAAAGTATAATTAAAACCCTCACAGAAAGCCTTTCATTTGATATGTCACTCGATACAGTTTAGAATTTTTTTTTTGTAGTTTTCTTGTTTAACCCCCGAAAGTGAACCCCATACTAAAAATGTATTTATTTACGTAACGCGTCCGTGTTTGGGTCACATAATTTCACATGTATACCAAATTTCAACAGAATCTATACAGTAGATCCGGAGAAAACTGGCTGTGACAGACGAACAGATAGCCAGACAGACCCGAGTGATCTGAGGGAACCGTAAAAATTGGACGATACCGATTTAACGAAGTATTGATAATAATTGATACGCTTGCTTCATATTAGGAGCATGAACTGCTAATCAGTATCTAAACATATCATAATGTTAGTTTATTTATTGGTGTAAATACCTAAGGTTGAATATTTTAGAAACACTGACTACCCTTTTGGCATAACCAAATTCAACACACGTAGGTATACGAATTGATTATTACCAATTTTTATAGGTATATTGCATTCACGGAGTGAGTAAAAAATCTATACCATTTATTTATTCCTACATTTCATACCATCAAGAGGTTTGTCATTCGATGTTCAAACCTCATTCTTCACTCACATGTCACTGGCCAGCAACAAAAAGGTGTAACTAATTAAAAGGAACGTTGCATTTCTCATAAATCATACTGCATTTGAACCAACGCACTTTTGGGACAGTCAACCGCACAGTTGAACTGCGAAAATCGCCTATCCTACCGCTACAAGGTAAAAACGCCTGTAACTCGTAGCAGTGTGTACCTATTATTGTGTAATAGGGCATTGCCTACGGTCAAAAACGTACTTGAAAGATTTCTTATTTGAAAAAAAACTTACTGAAAAAAAATCTATGGGAAAATAGAAAAGTAATAAAGGGTATTACTTTTCTATTTTCCCATCGATTTTTTTTTTTCAGTAAGTTTTTTTCAAGTTATTCTTTCTTTGGCCCCAAATCACTATGGCGATGTTACTGGCATGTGACGTCAGAAACATGTAGTACTACCTCTGTATCAACAGCATCACCATCTTTTGAGTTTTCAACAATTTATTTCTTTTCCAGTTTTGGCTCGATTTTTTTTTGTTTTGTTCGCTTCAATGCACCTCTAAATTAGGAAAAAAGTGTAACGTTCAAATCTTTAGGTACTAATAACTTCACCGTGTTATCTAGTCTTAAAAGATAAATCCAGTAAAATATCCCATAGTTACAGACGGTTGACTGTACCAACAAGAACCTATTTATTCTAACCCACACGTGTCACAGTCGGCAGTACCTACCTACCTACCAGGCACTGCAAATCACTGTTTCTCAGAATCGTATTTTCAGAATGAATTAGTGTCAACTTTGTGCAGTTCGGTGCGAAGACTTTGTGCATCTATTCAAACGGTTCATGGGACTTTAGTATTGTGTGAAAGAACACAATACTAAAGAAGATGGTATGCTCTATGGCTGACTCACGTTAATAGGTTTTACCTGGAACCCAGAACAGAATATGAAGTGCTGAACTGTCATTCAGTTCACTGTCCAATTTATTTATTTTGATTTGTAACGGTTTTGCTGTTGACTCTAGTCTATGTCAGAGATGACAAAGACAAAGTCTACAATGGATCGAGCCTACCCAGAAGGAGCCTGTTCACTCTAACTTTGAAGAGATTAGGGTTGTAAGCTTGTAAGTTGAAAGATAAATGTCAAAATTTAAAAATGTTGTCCACAAAATCTACCTAGTTTTATTGAAAGTTTTGATTAGTCTTATTTGGGTTATGGATTTGTTATTTACAGACTATCGCCACTTTTATATAGAAAAAAGAAAACAATTTACTAAACAGATTCTAAATTTAAATGATCTATGGAGACTTTGAATTTAAAATAACTTCCCGATTTTTATACGTTCAACTTACATTTTGTCTTTGTAAGTTTTTTTTTTCATGGTATGCGTCATGCTCGGTTTTCTTTCTTTCATATTTTAATGGTTCTAAGTTAGGTAATAATCACCTGTCAATAAACGATGACAGGCTTACAATATATGTATACTGAAGAGTGTGTTTGTTTGTTTATTCGATTCGATAGGTCCGATTTGAAAAATTATTTCAGTGTTAGCCCATTTATCGAGGAAGGCTATAGGCTACCTATATCATCACGCTAAGACCAAAAGGAACGGAGCAGACGAAGTTGCGCCAAGTCAACTAGTTGTGGATATAATGTAAAGAATAAAAAACTCTGAGTTTCTTAATTAGTTCTGACTACCATTTCATAACACTGGACAAATGAGCATTGGTCACTTTCACACATAAAATATTTTCCTGTAGAAAACTATACAGTAGCAAGTCTATATTTTTATTCAACATCAATAAACTGGTTAGTAAAACATGCGCGCGCGCAATCGTTGTAAAGTCAGTTTTATTGGCGCGTTCGTTTGAAAAAAATACAAACTGTTAGAAAGTAAATGTTGTACGTTTGTTTAGCGATGGATCACACATTCCTTGGATGGGTGGGCATCACTGTAGGCGGGCTTGTCTCCCAGAGACATGCAGATATCAGGTACAAAGAAATGTGGTTTTCAGGACTAGATTCAGGTCCTCAGAGTCGGTAAAAACTTTCAGTTTGTGAAAAATTTTGGTGGTTTAAAGATTTTTTAAGACACAGTAAGTATTTCCAGCAACTACACTTCTTTTGTCTAATTTGTGTCATTCCATTAATTCTAACCACTGTCATTTAAAGCTAAAAATATGAGTTTAGCTTGAGCTACTGTAATACCACTCGGTTAAAATCCCAGGTAATAGTTTGTCTTTACTTTTGGCAACCTTTATCGCGTATAGGAAGTCAGCATACCTATAATATTCCAGCTCACTCGTGCCCACTTCGTTGGATGGTATTTTTCGGGTTAATATATAGGTAGCCTATGACACTCAAAAATAGCGTGGCTTTCTATCTGTAATAGAATAGAATCAAAATCGGTTCAGTAGATCCAGAGATTATCCCCTACAACCTCACAAACTTTACCTCTTTATAATATTAGTATACAGGGCGTCCCACGGCTATGCCACATGGAGGGAAAGTACCTTAAATAATGTCTTCTTTCAGTAAAATGTTCCATCTACAATATTCAAGGTACTTTCCCTCCATGTGGCATAGCCGCGGGACGCCCGGTATATATGGTAACAAATAATAAACGACATAAAAGAAAAGTAAAAAGTTGATCAAAGATGATGAGTAATGACTAAAGACAGAACAGCCCAAAGCCGAGACATTATCGACATAGCGTTTAATCGTCTCTACGACTCCGATCAAACTGTTTCATTCCTACAGAGTTGTTATGTTGGTAGCATTGTAGTTAAGACTAATAAGGAAAGATACAATATGGTAGTATTGTATATTTATTAGCAACTCTCTGTGAATGTCTTCCTTAAAAATTGGGAAGCAATTACAATAACCAGAGTCAGTCAGACAGTACTGTGAACCATTTTATAAAGCTGTGTAAGGTTTAATGAAAAAGATATTTAGAACGTGAAAAGTAGATTTGTTATCGATAGTGTGTCATGAATTAGCTTTGATCTGAGTAAGTCCTCTAATAATTATCCCTTAAATTCATAATTCGAGGTTTGGCTCTCGACTGTTTTCTCCTCCAATATTGAACCGATTTAAGAGATATTTCACAAACTGAATAAGAAGGATATAATATACTGTCTTTTTTTGATGATTTATTAACCGTATAAGCACTAGAACCCTCACAAAATGCTCAAAATTGACGGATGGATGAACGGACAGCGGAGGCTTTAGGGTTCCGTTGGTTACCCTTTGGGTACGAAACCCTAAAAACGAACGACGAAAATCCTAGTAATAAGCACTAATGTATTGTATTTCTGATGTACGTGACTGTAGTCTTTTATGAGAAGAAATTTCTTTAAGCACAGTTCGCTGGACTACCTTCTTCACAATCAAACGAACACATTTACATTATTTTAGACGTAAAGTATGACTTTGTTATTTATTACAGAAACATTTTTACTATGCAAAACATAATGTGTTTTTACTGAAATTCCGTAACTGACCTCTTTAAGTTAATTTAAAAGAAATTTTAGTTTCAGCGTAGCAGCTGAAAATAGCAAAACTAAATGCAACGTTATATTTTAAACTCTAGAAGGAGCTTTTTCTCTATTTATAGTCCAGTTCCACTTCCTGTTTTCTATCATTTTCACTTCCTGTTTTTTTAGCAATCCTACCTAGCCACCTAAATTACATTTGATCCACAGTGGTAAAGTTGTTTTTCTTGAAAAACCGGTCAAGTGCTAGTTGGAATCGCACGCAAAGGGTTCCGTACCATAAACTTAAATTTTTATTACTTATTATTATAGTGGCAATAGAAATACATAATCTGTGAAAATTTCAACTGTCTATCTATTACGGTTCTTAAGATACAGCCCGCTGACAGACAGACGGACGGACGGACAGTGCAGGCTTAGTAACAGGGTACCGTTGGTTACCCTTTGGGTAGGTACGGACCCTAAAAAAGGAGTATCCAGGTAAACCACGAGGCAAAAATGAACGCGATGCGTCTATTATAAAAAATCTATAACTTTTCGAAGAATATTTTTATCTACCTATGACTTTAACATAATCTGAAAATATTTTTTTCTAAATGTACGAATACGAAGGATCTAATAAAAACTTATAAACAAAAAAAAAAACGAATGTAATGAGCCTCAAAAGGTATATATATATAATAAAAACAGCATAGCCTCGATAAATATTAATGACGATTCGACCAAAACAAATACTAAGACTATTTCGCCCATGAAATTAAGTACCAATGTCATATTCGTTCTAACATAATTTTTCAACCAAAATCTTATCAAGGAATTCTTCTTTTAAATACACGTCTTTTCATCCGGGTCACCATAGATCCCGAATCACCACCTGCGAGGTCAATGACAGGCCCCTTAAATTGATCCGAGGCGTCTCGAAATACGACTGTAACTGTACCATTCACGACCAGACTCTTTTGTTTGTATTTATAGGAAGCCAGACAGAGAAAGTTTGTGTAAACTGGCTATATGCTGTTGTTGGCACATTAAACTTTGATGGTACCAGGACCTATCTATACTAATCTATACTAATATATAAAGCTGAAGAGTTTGTTTGTTTGTTTGTTTACTTGAACGCGCTAATCTCAGGAACTACTGGTCCGATTTGAAAAATTCTTACAGTGTTAGATAGCCCATTTATAGAGGAAGGATATAGGCTATGGCCTACTCAACCCAAATAGATTACCTGCTGGTGCGACGGTGCCACATTGGCAAGGTTACCAACTGCAAAGTCATCCCAGGCGAAAGCCTAACGGCTCAACACCGCCTCCTTGTCCTGGACTTTGCGGTTGTACCGAAGAAGAGAGTGACCGAGAAACGCAAACCCCGCACTAAGTGGTGGTTGCTTGATGGTCCTAGGCAGTCGGACTTCATCGCGGAGGTCGAGCATCTCAAGATCAGTGCTCCGCATGAGTCCGCTCAAGAGATCTGGAGTAGGATCCATTCAGCAATCACCGGTGCGGGTAAGCGCGTCCTTGGCACTTCTCGTGGTGGCCGCACCATTGGAAAGGAGACGTGGTGGTGGGATGACGGGGTGCAGGAGGCGACTCGGAAGAAGAAGGTTTTATTTAAACAGTGGCAAGGGTCCAACTCTCCGGATGACAGGGAGGCATATGGAGCGGCTAAGCGCGCTTGCAAAACAGCTGTAGCCAGAGCCCGCAGCAAAAGTCTGGCGCCCTTATACGACAAGCTGGAAACTGCGGAGGGGCAAAAGCTTATTTTTAAGCTGGCGCGTGGCCGGGAGAAAGCTACACGGGACATTAGCAAATGTCTTTGTGTAAGGGACGCCCAGGGTAGGCTGCTCTACGATGCCCCCTCTGTTAAGGAGAGATGGTGTACATACTTCGCGGAGCTGTCTAACAAACAGCATCCCCATAACCTTCCTCCGGAACCGCCTCCTAACCTTGGGCTTATTTCCCCTATTTCCCCCGACGAAACCCGCATTGCTCTTCGCCACATGAAGAACCGGAAAGCGGTCGGGCCTGACAATGTGCCAATTGAAGTGTGGAAGGCGATGGGCCCACATGGTGTGGACCTTCTGACGGATCTTTTTAACCGCATCCTGATCACCAAGGAAATGCCGAACCAGTGGCGATTTAGCCTGATTATCCCTGTTTACAAAGGCAAAGGTAGCGTACAGGATTGTGGTAGCTACCGCGGTATCAAGATCATGTGCCACACCATGAAGCTCTTCGAGCGCATCATTGACACACGGCTCCGTAGCGAGTGTACTGTCTCTGAGTGTCAATATGGCTTCCGGGCGGGTAACAGCACCATGGACGCAGTGTTCGCCTTACGGAATCTGGCTGAGGCTTACAGAGAGAGAAGGAGAGCTTTGCATATGGCCTTTTTAGACCTGCAGAAGGCCTTCGACTGTATACCTCGGCAGTCCATCTGGTGGGCACTGCGCTTCAAGGGCGTTCCCGAGGCCTATGTTGACATTATCAGAGACATGTACCGCGATTCCGTGTCCTCTGTCCAGACCGCTGTTGGCGAATCGAATGGCTTCCCAATATCTGTTGGCGTTCACCAAGGCTCGGCTCTTAGCCCGTTCTTGTTTAACGTAGTGCTCGATGTAGTTACGGCAAACATCCAAGATCAGCCTCCATGGCTAATGATGTATGCCGATGACATCGCCCTCGTTAATCAGAACAAAGCCCATCTTGAGCGCAAAGTCAACATTTGGAAGGACACGCTTGAAAACGGTGATCTGAGACTAAATGTGGCGAAGACTGAGTACATGTCCTGTGGCAGCACGGATACAAACACCATCCGAATAGGTTCGGACCTGATCAGAAAGTCCGATACGTTCAGGTACCTTGGATCCGTGCTGCACGAGTCTGGCATCGTGGACGACGATGTCCAAGCACGTATTGGCGCGGCTTGGGCGAAGTGGCGCGAGGTGACGGGCGTTGTATGCGACCGCAAAATGCCTCCGAAGCTCAAGGGGCAGATATATAAATGCATCATTCGGCCTGTCCTACTGTACGGGGGCGAGTGTTGGCCAGCACTAAGCAGACACACCCAGGAGCATCGCGTCACGGAGATGAAGATGCTGAGGTGGATGAGTGGCGTAACGCGATCCGATCGCATACGCAACTCTTACATCCGAGGTAGTCTTGGTGTCCGTGACGTGGGGGAAAAACTGCAAGAGTGTCGTCTGCGTTGGTATGGCCACATCATGCGCCGCCCTATGGAGTACGTTGGTCGGAGATGCATGAATATGGCTGTTCTTGGGGCTAGGCCCCGTGGTCGCCCTCGCAAGCGCTGGCTGGACGTCGTCAAGTCCGACATGAGAGCCAATGGCCTGACTGAGAAGGATGTTGAAGATCGGGCAAAGTGGAGGAAGCTAAGTAGGAAGGCGGACCCTGGCAATAGCCGGGATTAACGCCAGGTGGAAGGGGGGGAAGGATATAGGCTATATATCATCCCGCTAAGACCAATAGGAGCGGAGCAGTAATGAAAATTGTGACGCAAACGAAGTTGCGCGGGTCAACTAGTGGTAAATATTAGGTACAATAAATAGGTAAAATAGAAACACTAAAAAAACGCTTACAACCCGAATCTCTTCAAAGTCAGAGTGAACAGGCTCCTTCTGGGTAAGCTCGCTCCAGCGTAGATTTTGTCTCTGCCATTTCTGACCTAGACTGGAGTCAAGAGCCATCCCACACAAGTAAAACAAAAAGAAGAACATGTAAGTATTCGATGCAACTCAACAACAAAAAATACAAAACACAATCCTAAATATGATATAACAATTAATGTTAATATGAGTTTGTTTGTTTGTTACGTTTTCACGCATAGAGATAGGTGGGACCCTGAAGGTGCCTGTCCGTTACAGCAGAGCGAGGCAGCAGAGCGGAGAAACGTTGAAATTTTATCCAATGGAATTGCATAAAATCTCCCACCACTTGATTGGTTAATATTTCTCCGTTTCTCCGCTCCACTACCTCGCACCGCGCAAATGGACAGGCAGCCTGAAGACGGTTATGAGCTACTGTTTTTTGCGAAAATCTGTATTAAATACTGCGAACGAAATCGCGCGCAAAAGCGTGTATTTCAATAAATAGCTAAGAAAGAAGGTTTTCTCACAAATAAAAATGCAAAAACAAAACTTAGTTTCTACTCGAAATACAATACAAAGTTTAACTTCACTGTTAGACAATGTCCGTCTCTCGAATACTATTGAATAATAATAAAAAACTGTTGTCATTGCTCGAAACTATAGACAAACTGTTCTTTAAGAGAAGTCTGTTTTTTAGCTAAAATGTCACCCAATTGTTTACTATTGAAGTATTAGTAATACTATTAATCAGTCAATTCCATTAAAAAATCGGTAGTTACATCGATTCCTAAATTATTATTTTTAACTTTAGTATTAATGTACATGGCAGTGCGGAGACAACGACTATCGAAACCCAGCGCTGGGCACGCCACAATTGCGGCGATAAGTCCCCTCTTTGAGGAGTTGCTAGAGCGGCGCCACGGCTTCCTTACCTTCCGCTTGACGCAGGTACTCACCAGACACGGTTGCTTCGGGTGGTACCTGTTTCTAATTCAGCGGGAGGATACGCCCGGGTGTCAGCATTCCGAGAATTGCCCGGAGGACACGGAGGAGCATACGGTGGAGGTCTGCCCTGCTTAGGCGGAGCACCGCGGTGTCCTCGTCGAGGCGATCGGCGGCGGCGACCTCTCGCGTCCTGCCCTGGTTCAAGCCATGGTCCGGAGCGGAGAGACATGGGAAGCGGTCACCTCCTTCTGCGAAGCAGTATTGCTAGCGAAGGAGGAAGCCGAATGCGTGAGAATGAAACCTCACGCCCCAGCCACCGCAACAGATGAAGACGCGCTGGGCGTCGGGAGTCGCACGGCGATTCTCGGCTTGCGGACGTCGAGCTTTAGGTGGCTCGCCGTCTGATCAGAACCAGGCCCGGGTCGACGGCGCGCTGTGTTCCACGCGCGCCTCAAAGAGCTGCCAGCATAGAAGAACGGGCCTACTAGGGCCATTGCCTGCTGGGGCTGCGGACTTCGTTCGAAAGAGGCAACATACCCTGGAACGCAAAGGACTCTAAGAGGAACACGGAAGGGTTTTAGTCAGTAAGAGTCTGACACTCCCTTTGACTTCACCCTAAACGGGAGGAGTCATTTGATGATTTTCCATCCTTATAAAAAAGGTAAACATAAAAAACAGAAATATACATAGATAACGAAAAACAGAAAGAATTAAAAAAATGTGAGTGGAATAACTAACAATAAATTGGAAGCGTTGTACACTCCCATTTAAATTTAATTTAATAAAACTAAGTATATTTTAGACTACAGTCCATAATTACTTATCCATACCACCACGTGGGTACTTTCAGATGTTGTCATCCTAATTACTTGAAGGTCACCTAATTATTTTTCAGTTGACAAAGTAACCTCGTTCCCGCTAATCAGTTATTATCAGATTTGGGCGACACTTCACTTTTATCTTTAAGGATATCGGCCATCGGGCTTGTGACGCCTTTGTCCAGATTATGGGACAAGGATTTCTACTTTTTAAAGAAAGACACTTAACTTATTTTTAGAATTCACAAGGCCACTTGCATTACAAAACTGTCTAGCCATGTGTATTTACAATTTTCCCTAAAAACTAAGCAGGTGATGTTCCAAGTAGGAAAATAAACAGAACATTACATAAAATCGTATCCAATGTTATATTAGACCAGAACTTTGTAACCATAGATTTATTGCGGCTTCGCCCGAGTGAAAGTCTAAAAATATCCGAAGGAAATCAATTCCATGTCCTTCTTCAGTGACCATAAAATCTCTATTCCAAAATTCATGTAACTTGCTTTACCGATAGTTTAGGTGATCTTAACATACAGACAGATGGGCAGAGGTTACTTTAGCATAAAAAAATCTAAGTATAGACTTTATAATATGAGCTCAGTTGTAAGGGATCTATCTTCACTTCTAAGCTCATATAATAGTAGCCACTTAATCAATCGCTATATTATTTGCCCTCCATCTAAGACTCTTCAAAAACATCAAACATAGCAACAGAAAATAATAAAACTCTGGCAACTTTTCTTTATTAATTAAATGCAAACAAAACCTACGCAATGACGCAGAACTACACGTTGACGGTACCTACCAACACCAGACTATTAACTGTCTACCATGACACGCCGAGAAACAGCCGCGGAAATTGATCTCACACCCCATCGCGGTGTTTCTTCGAACACATCATCGGAAGGTCGAACAAAACCCGCAATGGAACGCTAAAGTATCGATAAGTTACAAACGAACACTGACGTACGAAACGTTTGCACTGTATCCATAGCGGTTGTCAATTTGTTCCCGGTTCCAGGTACTACACGCAACCTCACAAAATAAATGATTAACAAAAAGAACTCCAGATCCGACCTTCGAGCCGGATACTTGCGCGTATTATAATTATTTACAATCGTAAATCGTATTAGCGAATGATTCCGTTTATTTTTTCAATTCTAGTCAATGATAGAGTCGGCGTATCGGCGTATTGGCGTACAGGCGTATCGGCGTATCGGTAACTCAGATTGTATCGGTACACCAGTCTATTTTGGCATGTAGGAAGTTTATTATGTATTTATAAATGAAGTCGGTGTTGTGGAGCGTGCACACTTGCCTCGAGATTTGAAATTATTACGCAAATTATTGTTTAAAATAAATGTAGAGGGTTTGTTTCTTTTTTCGTTGTTTTTGAATCGAGGTCTATTTTACAGCGGTCAGGTGGATTTATATCAACCTGTGGTTCCCAACCTAGTTTAAACCTGGATCCAGTTTAATATCTTTGTCGTTAACAAGAGCCAGGCTTCCATAAGATAATTTGATTGTGTCAATCTAAATAATATAAACTTTTACATAATAATTATACTTCAAAACACGCACGAAAAAGTGTCACGTTCCGTAAGACGTCAGGACATGTGACCTGATCGAAAATTCGTAAGGCGAAGGGAGAGAAGCGCGTATTCAAGTTTTCACTTCTGCCGGCATTTCCGGAGTGTAATCCGTTTTTTTTATTATTTTAAAGCTCCACGAAGCACTATAGTTTAGCTCTTGCGGACCAATGATATCTACGGATTGTTTGGCGATTGGAGTGGCCATGGATCCCGTACGTCATCCCATCTCGTCGATTTAACTCTTAATTATTGCAGGCGAGACGTAAATACAAACACATAAGAAGTTACGATTGGTTTCTCCGAAGCAGACGTGCGAAAAAGCTTTGAAACAACATTGCATTTCATTTGAAAATTGAATTATATGGCTTTTACAGCTGCAATTTCTTCTTAAATTTTACGTAAGTTCAGCTACACGATTATTGACTAATGTTTGGACTGGTCCTCTCGAATCTGTGTGGTGCTTTCCTGAAAAGACCATACCTGTCAGACATTAACCTCCATGGTTCTCATAAGTTTTGACCACAAGTTTTAAGCAATACACTGAAATAATTTTATTAATACTTAGTTGTTAATTTTTAGTTGTAGATATTCACCTATCAATAGATCCAAAAGGAGCCACTTTTTCATATCTATCTATACCTATACTAACATATAAAGTTAAAGAGTTTGTTTGTTTGCTTGAACGCGCTAAAAAAATAAAATTATTTAATGTTAGATAGCCCATTTATCGAGGAAGGTTATAGGGGTATCATCACGCTAAGACCAATAGGAGCAGACGAAGTTGCGCGAGTCAACTAGTTAAATATAAAAGTGGATAATCTACCGGAGAGTCTTGACCTCTGATTTTGAGTCGGTTTTTATTTTTAGCTGGGAAACGCCGGCCTCAAATATTTTCATTTGACAAAAAAGATTGGCGGCCAAAAAACTTGTTGACCCGCGCAACTTCGTCTGCTCCGCTCCTGTTGGTCTTATGAATGTTCCTGAGATTAGCGCGTTCAACCATACAAACAAACAAACTCTTAAGCTTTATAAATTAGTATAGATATAGATTTGCAGAATAAACACCATCTTTTTAATATATTAAATTCTTCCGTTACTCATCATCATCTGCCTAGCCTTTTTCCAACTATATTGGGGTCGGCTTCTAGTCAAACCGGATGTAGCTGAATACCAGTATTTTACGCGGAGCGGCTGCCTACCAGACCATCACAACCCAGTAACTGGGTAACACGGTACTTCATGGCAAGACTGGAGTAAGATTAACTGGCTTTTGACTATCCACAACGACTGCCAAAGATCTACAAATTACAGCCGGGACCAACGGCTTAACGTGCTTTCCGAGGCACGGAGGAAACTCGGTATGTTAAGATGGTTACCCATCCACAGACCAACCTTGGCAAGCGTTGCTTAACTTTGAAGATCGACCCGTGCGGCTGTTGTTATCTAGCCACAAAATTCATCCATTACTGACTGATTAAATAACTGACAGACAACGCACCGCCGAAACTACAAGTCATAGAAAGCTGATATTTGACATCTAGGTTCCTCGGGGAATGTCGGGAAATCCTCTCTTAGTGCTCCACTACACTAGCTAACGGGAACGGGATATGCGCGAATGAAATCGTGGGCAAAAGCTAGTTTATGTATGTATCAATAGGGAACATGTAATATTTCCATTTTTGCTTTAATTTTAAAGAACTCCATCTAGAATAGACCACCTCATAAATAAGAAATGAAAACGCTTTTATTTATTGCTAAAATTGCGTTTTTAAACCGACAGTTTTAAGGTTCGCGCGAAAACGGACGATGACGTCACTCGTGTCTATCACTGGTCAAGAACTGTCCTAACTCAAAGACATAAGGGTGCCTTTTCGTTGGCATAACATCAGATACGTCACTAAACGCTGATTGTTGTTTTTATATACGTTCCGTTTCACGTTACTTTACTTCATTATTTTTGTTAAAAAATGATATTAACCAAAATAAAAACGTAGCAATGGCCTTTATTTTATACTTTTCTTTCATTTTACTGACAAAATTCTCTTAAATTCTGTATTTGCATCTTCCCTATTCTCTCCCATCGATTGCCTATTACCAACTGCCAAAGGATTGATTTGCCTCTTCCCCTTCAAATTTACATAAAACTGCGCCCACAAAAATGGAACGCTAAAACATTTAGAGAACTAGTGTGGCTGGCAGGGCGATTAATCGAGGAGGTATTAGAGTCCTGACGCGTCTATTTCAGCGGCCGCTCGGTGCTCCTGAGCAAACTTCATAACGCGAACTGTCTGGCTCGGATATCCCACACTGCTCGCGATAAGATAGATGCACTGGGGTATTCTGAACCTTCATGCTGCGAGATTCGCACTTGAATATACAAATTTTAGGTACTTAGGAAACGAAAATAGAGGAGCTCGTGGCTAGATAATAACAGCCGCACGAACGTTAAGGTTAAGCAACGTTTGCCAAGGTTGGTCTGTGGATGGGGTGACCATCTTAACATACCGAGTTTTCTCGGAAAGCACGTGAAGCCTTTGGTACCGCGGCTGTCATTTGTAGATCTTTGGCAGTCGTTACGGATAGTCAGAAGCCAGTTAATCTGACTCCAGTCTTGCCATGAAGTACCGTGTTACCCAGTTAATGGGTTATGGAGGTCTGGTAGGCAGCCGCTTCGCGTAAAATACTGGTATTCAGCTAAATCCGGTTTGACTGGAAGCCGACCCCATTAAATTTGGGAAAAGGCTAGGCAGATGAGTAAACGAAAATATGTATGAGTAATTAATTGCTTTGTCTTGCTTTCAAAGTTACTATAATATAAATGTGATAAAAACTCAGCCTGTCTGTATGTCTGTACGTCTAAACAGCTGGACTGATTTGAACGAAACATGGTTCAGGATACTTTTCACACCTAGATTATATTCCCTGTGGATATTTTTTGACTTTCAAAACCTGCAGAACACAGTTTCTTAACGAATCGCTCGTATTCGTTCTCAAAACGGAGGTCTACAGTAAAATCATTAGAAATTACGAAATAAGTATGAAACACAAGTTATTTTGTCCGAGCGATTAATTTTACTCGAAAAATTATAAAAATTGCATTTGAAATTAGTAAGTCACGCGAAATTCGTACAAAATTAAGAATGATCGATTGTTTTATAACCTTCAGTTGTCAGAAGAAAGAATTTCATTGACCGTCACGTTTCCGGTTTTCCGAGAAATTATGCACAGAAAGTAGCATTAAAATCGCTTCAGCCGTTTCCGAGATATGCGTGACACGTGCAGATAAACAAATGAAGTATGTTGTTTTTGGCGCCAATCGGTGGGTGTGAAGTGGAGCCGAGATTTAAATGTTCAATTAGTATTTTCTTCAACGGATATAAGTAAAGAGTTTGAAATAGTCAGGGTTTTCATTCGTCTTAGTTTCAAGGCAAATAGATTGATTGCTTTAAGCTCGAGATGATTATTATTTATTAGGCTCTAGCCACGTGTAAATGTTTTCTAAGAAGAATATAAACACGATACGTTACTTACTTTTTCTTTGCTTTTCTTTGTGGTTTAGCTACAGAGATTAATGCAAATTGAGAAGATACAAGATCTGTAGTTACTGGCTAAAAGTGATAAACATTATAAAGACATATGTCAGGGTGATTGGTAAATGCGTTCTTTCAAATGGGATGTTCTAAAGCTAATTTGCAACGATTTTGACACTGGCAACTTGAAGGCAAATTTGATTGTTTTTGGCTGTGTTTTTTCCGAGGCTCGTTAGAAACTCAGTATATAATGCATGGCCACCCAACAGATCAACCTCGGCAAGCGTAGCTTAACCTCAAAGTTCAAACCATTTTTGGTTTGGATTTGAAATCATCAAATGACTCCTTCCGGTCTGGGTGGAGTGAAAAGGAGTGTCAGACTCTTGTCCTTTGCATTCCAGGGCCGCCCGGCCGCGGTGACTCTTTCGAACAAATTTCACAACCGTGGTAGGCCTAACCTAGCGGACACCGTCACTAAAATTCAACTCGCGTGGCTTTTATTATGTCTTGTCCTTTCGTACTTAAATATACACAGACAAATAATAACACGGTACCTATATGTACCAGTCCATTCCCCAGTCCATTGGACACAGTCCCTAACAGTTCTATAGTAAGCGGGACCACACAGCAACACCTGACTAACATAGTTCTATTCTAATCTAGTTTACAATTACGCCGAGAACATGGCGGTAAATAATGGAACTTGTCAAGCTTGAGGTTGACTAAAAACATGGGAGAGAGACGGTTATGTTTAGTAGAAATTGACGTTTGACAAATGTTCGTTTTTATTAACAGTAGGTCATATCTTAATGTAATGTAGATAGCTTGATACGGAGGGAAGTGGAAATTATATTTTTGTTTTTTTCCTACTCCTCCGCTGTACTTTTCTGATTAATTTCGTTGCAGGATCCAAGACAGTTGAATCGTTTCTCCGGGACTCGTCGGGCTTCATTGGCTCGGCGTTTTTCTGGTGGCCGCCACTGTTGATTCTGGCTTTCAGGAGTTGCAGTGGTTGGGAATGTGTGGCGGGCTTGTCCCATATAAAAAAAATGTCACCAGTTTAATGCATAAACGTAAAATTATAACCTAACTAGCTTTAGCCCGCGACTTCGTACGTGTATACCGTTTTTCGTAAAATTATAACCTAACTAGCTTTAGCCCGCAACTTCGTACCTACGTGTATACCGTTTTTCGTAAAATTATAACCTAACTAGCTTTAGCCCACGACTTCGTACGTGTATACCGTTTTTCGTAAAATTATAACCTAACTAGCTTTAGCCCGCGACTTCGTACGTGTATACCGTTTTTCGTAAAATTATAACCTAACTAGCTTTAGCCCACGACTTCGTACGTGTATACCGTTTTTCGTAAAATTATAACCTAACTAGCTTTAGCCCGCGACTTCGTACGTGTATACCGTTTTTCCCGTTATCATAGGAATTTCAGGAAATCCTCACTTAGTGCTGCCCTACAGAGTGTCGGGAAGCTTCATGCCAAATTTCAACTTTCTACGACCAGTAGTTTCGGCTGTACGTTGTCTGCCAGCCACTCACTCAGTCACTCAGTCACTCAGTGATGGTTTTTTTTATAGATATTGATTGTTTAGGATTTTTCCTAATAAACAGATAATTTGGAAACTATTGAATTTAGACGGGGATTTTGGTTTTAAAAATGACATGTTCACAACTACCCGGTGATACATAAGCAATAGGGAATATGCATGAAAAACATATTTATCATCTATACAGTTTATGTCAAAATATACGAGGGTGCGTTTTTAAGTTCGCGGAATGGGAGGGTAGATGATAAAAATAGGTCATTATTGAGGTGGCCACGACTTCAGCCACTCAATATTAGTATAAATACCAGGTTTTGTCTTAATTGGGTCATTAGTCTTTGAACTATCGTCAAGCAAACAACTCAATCGGGAAGAAAGTGTGCATTATGGAAAAAATCGAGTACCGTGCCGTAATAAAGTTCCTTACCAAGCAAGGAAAGTCAGTTCAAAACATACTGGAAGAGATGGAATCCGTTTACGGGGACTCTTGCCCGGGTAAATGTCATGTAAAGTCATGGTTTACAAGTGGCATTGTCTTTTTAAACAAGGCAGGACCTCACTTGAAGACGACCCGCGGCCCGGACGGGCGATCGAGGTGACTACTCCGGAAATCATTAAGAATGTCTAAAAAATAATATTGGAAGATGCCAGACTAAAGAAGAAACAGCTTGCAGAAATGGTTGGAGTATCGGATACAATAATTTTCAAAATTCTACACGATCATCTTGGCATGACAAAGGTCAGTGCAAGATGGGTGCCAAGAATGCTCACGCCGCCTCAGAAACAACGCCGCGTGGAGTGTTCTCGCACGTGGACCTCTGTAACGAAGATAAGGATGGACTATTGAGTCGAATTGTTACTGGAGATGAAACTTGGGTTCATCATTATGAGCCTGAGTCAAAACAGGACTCTATGCAGTGGCACAAAAAAGGTACACCACTACCCAAGAAGTTTAAAGTGTCACAATCGGCTGGGAAAATCATGGCAACAGTGTTTTGGGATTCGGAAGGGATTCTGTTGACCGATTATAAAGATAAAGGTGTTTCTATAACCGGAGAATACTATGCTTCTATCCTCGAGAGGTTGAAAGAAAGTATTAAAGAAAAAAGGAGGGGAAATTGACCAAAGGTGTCCTTCGTCTTCACGACAACGCGCTTGTTCACAAGAGCCGTGTTGCGTTGGCTGCCCTGCATAAGGGGGCTTCGATATTTTAGACCATCCACCCTACAGCCCAGACCTGGCTCCCAGTGATTATTACCTCTTTCCAAATCTGAAAAAAGAACTTCGTGGAAAGAAATTTTCAACTGATGAAGAAGTGAAGGACGCGGTTTCAGCTTATTTTTCGGACAAAGACAAAACATTTTTTTATGAAGGTATACATAAGCTAATTGAAAGATCTGAAAAATGTATTAGGGTAGCAGGTGAATATATTGAAAAAGAATAATAATTTAGTATTTTTATTTACACTCCTTGCCCTCCATTCCGCGAACTTAAATTCGCGAGATATAATTATTTTAAACAAATATATCTGTCCCTCTCGCGAAAACGCTTTTTTCTATGGCAGCTGTATAGGCGTCATAGACGATGACGTCAAAGTTTACATCGGACTTCTCTTTCTAATTGTAATCTTTGAAGCTTTTATAACTTCATTGCTGATGAAGGTATTTGTACTATCCTTCAATATTGTCGGCTCTTAGCCGCGCGTGCCCTCTCACTCACACCGCTCACAGCCGACTGCTGTGTACGCTCGCACGTGCGCCAGAGATGACATAATGCTTCCCTCTCTTTCACTCACATACACTACATCCCTTCCTTGTTTTATTTTTTTTTCAAAACAAGAAAGAAACAATTAAAAACAATTGATCAAATAAATGATTCATCGTTTTATTATACTCGTAACTATTGATTACATTATTGAAAATCAACTTTTATCATCTCAAATTACTTTTAATTTTAGTATTCTTAACGATAGTCCTAATCGTCACCAATATTCTCGTCTGAACTCTCTTCTTCTACAATTTCTGAATGTTGTCCTTCCGTTTCTTTATTCATAGATGTCCATTCTCCTTCCACTTTCTTTAAATGGAGTATGTTTCTTCTTAATTGTTGTCCAGTTTCGTCGTTCTGTACTTCCACATCTCCTCCTGTTTTAGATGTTACAGTATGAGTAGCTGTATCAAAATTAAGACTCAATTTATTAGATTTATTGGTATTCTTTACATACACCTTATCTCCCACTTGTATATCAGTTTCGCGTGCTCTTCGTCTTTTATCTGTATATTCTCTCCCTTTTTCTTTTTGTTCTTTATCTTTGTCTCTTACATCCAAATCCTCAAAATTTTGTTCCGCATAATCTATCATGGGAATCTTGTCCCTAAATTTCCTTTGAAAAAATAATTCTGCCGGAGTTTTTCCAGTCACACTATGGGGTGTGCTATTGTACATAGTCAGATATTCTATCAATGCTTCTTTCCAGCTTTTTCTCTCTACTTGGCATATTTTGAGTCGTTTAAGAATGTCTCGGTTCTGTCGCTCCACTTCACCGTTCTGCTGTGGCCAGTAGGGTATTGAATTAAACAGTTTTATATTATTTTCACGACAATAGGTTTTGAACTCTGCGCTTATGAATTGTTTTCCATTATCGGAAGTTATGGAAACCGGATGTCCTAGACGGCTAAAAATCTCTTTTAGTAGGCGAATCATTTCCTTGCTGCTTATGTCTCGACAAGTTTTGATTTCCTTGTACCTTGAATAGTAATCGATCACTACTAAAAGGTGATCGCCACTTGGTAATGGGCCTAAAAGATCTATTGCAATATCGACCCATGATTGAATAGGTAATTCTCTTCTTTTGAGTGGGTGTGGTGGGTTTGGTGCTGATACCAGAGTACATCCCTTACAGGACCGTACTAAACTTTCCACGTCCTTATCATACTTAGGCCACCAAACTTTCGCTCTAAGTCTTAACTTCATTGCGACCATTCCAGGGTGGCCCTCGTGGGCAGCATCCAAAACAAAACGTCTCAGTTGTGTTGGTATAACTATTCTTGTGCCTCTTAGTAATATGTCTCCAAAGAAACACAACTCGTTCTCAAATAGTTTGTAACCTTTTACTGAATCATCCCACTTTCTGCTAAATATGCCATGTTTTACTTTTTGGATGTCAGTGTCGGTCTTTGAATGTTCTTCGATGTCTTTTAGTGATACGGCTATTGGTCTAGCGTGATCAATGATATCCTGAACGTAATCTTTTTGCTGAGTCTCATCATGTTTAAATGTACATAATCTAGACAAGGGATCAGCTATGTTATTTTTTCCTGGACGGTATATGACATTATATTTATAAGATTGAAGTCTCAATATCCAACGTTCTATACGAGCACACGGTTTGGACTTCGGTCCGAATATGACCTCAAGAGGTTTATGGTCAGTTATCAAGTCAAATTCCTTGCCGTACAAGAACATGTGGAAGTGTTCCACAGCCCACACCAATGCCAAAGCCTCTTTCTCAGTTTGGCAGTATCTACGTTCGCAATCACTGAGGGTCTTATTCCCAAACGCAATTATGCGTGGGCCTCTTTCATTTGTCTGCACTAAAATTGCTCCGAGTCCGACCGGACTAGCATCTGCAAATACCATGGTTTTATCGTCTACGTTGTAGAACCCCAAATTTGGTATATCACTCAAAGCAGCCTTTAAAGCACAAAAGGCTGTTTGTTGACTTTTTCCCCAAGAATCCCTAATATCAGCATTTCTGGCTGATCCTTGGCGAAGCAACTGCTTCAATGGTTCTGTGAGGGTCGCCATGTTGGGAATCCACTTACCAATATAGTTTATGAGCCCTAAAAAGCTTTGTAGCTCCGAAATATTGATTGGGGTTCTGAAATCTTTTATGGCCGATAAATATTTGTCTAATGGTCGAATCCCTTCGTCAGATAACTCGTGTCCTAGAAATTGAACTTTAGTTGTACCGTAAATACATTTATCATCTCTTAACAGGATGTCATTCGCCTTTAATGTCTCTATCACTTTTTGTAACCGTCTGTCATGTTCTTGCTTGTCTTTTCCGTAAACTAAAATATCATCAATGAAATTAACTACACCTTCGCATTCTATTAATACTCTTTCGAGTGTTTTTTGAAACATTTCTGGCGCACAGGTTATTCCGAACATTAACCTTTTAAAACGATATAATCCTTTACCAGAAATGAATGTAGTAATGTGTCTTGATTCGGGCAGAAGCTCCAGTTGATGAAAGGCATCCTTTATATCTAATTTGCTAAACATTTTAGCATTTTGGATCTTCGGTAGTAGCTGTTCCATCGTGGGCAGTGGATGATTCTCCCGCTTAATTGCCAAATTTGCGCGTCTCATATCGATACAGAGACGAACATCACCATCTGCTTTCAAAATCGGTACTACCGGAGATATCCATTCAGACGGTCCTTCTACCTTTTCTATTATGTCCTTTTGAAGTAGTTCGTCTATTTTGGAATTAATTTTTTCTTCTAAGGGAATCGGTACTCGTCTGTAAGGTTGTGCGACTGGTTTTACGTCCTTATTTATTAGTATTTGTATCTGAATGTTTTTAAATTTGGGAAAGGGTGTCATCTCGACTTGATTTATGTCTAATCCTAGTTTAAGTACGCCTAATGCAATTGCAGTTACTTTACCTAGTAAATTACGTGTCCCTTTGTCTATAACATAAAAGTTGGCGTTTTGTGTTTTTGTTCCAACACGAATATCCGTTGTAAAGGACGTCACTAATTTGAGAGGAACTTCACTTCCATATGCTACAAATGTTTTTCCTGGATTCTTTAGTTCTTTTCCTGTCTTTAAAACTTTTTCTCTTATTTCTTCCCACGTTTTATCTGTTATTAAGTTATGTTGACATCCGGAATCAATGAGCATCTCTACTTGGGTTCCTCCTACTAAACAATTGAGTGTATCGTTAGGTAGTATATTAAAAACATAATCAATCTTATCTTCGATCGCATTGGCCTGCTTCCTATTTTCAACTCTTTGATTTGGCTTCTTTCTTTTCGCATCTATATCCCTTTCCGATTTGCTATCATCATAGTTCCGTTTTTGACCTGTTCCTCTGCACTGAGCCTGGAAGTGCCCCACCTTTTTGCATTTGTTACAAATTTTTCCTTTGGCTGGACACTTCGCATCATACGCTAGATGATTCCAGCTACCACATCGATAACACGCCCTTTTATTGTTCTTTAATGTCCTTTCTTTCTCTTGTGTCTCAATTTTGCTTACAGTGTGTTCTTTTCCTTTCTGACTAAAATCAACTAATTGACGTTCCACTACCTCTAAAGTATTAGCTTCAGTTATCACTTCTGTTAAAGTAATTTTTTCTCCTGCGCGAAGTACTTTCTTTCTCAGTTCTTCCGACGAACATTTCTCAATTATCTGATCAATTATATTATCATCTACATCTGTAAATTGGCATTTCAACGCTTGTTGCCTTAGGCGAACTAAATATTTTTCAAATTTCTCGTTTTCTTCTTGTTTCATTTGCCTAAATAGATGTCTTTCATACCGTTTATTTTGCTTGGGTGCGATGTATTCATCTAACTTTTTTATTGCTACTTCAAATACATCTATGTCTTGATCATCTTCAACCGACGTGACGTAACCACCGGGTATGTTAAACAATATTTCTTGAAGTTCTTGTCCTCCCCAATGTAACAAACTTGCGCGTTTTTTAGAGCTATTATTAATATCTGCAGCTTCCAGGTAGATATTTAAACTCCTCTTCCAGCGTTCCCATCTTGCTCCCACAGAACCTGCTTCACCCCCGCACTCAAATTTTTCTAATGTAAAACTTGACATTATTTAATCTGTGAACAAGGAAACAAATAAGGAATGTCTCATTTAGGTTATCAAATGGGCATTATCCTTTCAACAACCTGATACATTCATTATTTATTCCTATCAACCTGTCCTTCCAAAACCACACAAATTGTTGATAAGTTCAGTAAACGGGCGTTACCCGTATAAATATTTCAATTACGAGCATTGCCCGTATCACTTCGCATTACAGGCAGCACCCGTACCATCATTACGTTGCAGGTAACCCATAAAGGCATCACCCATCGGTATTTAATTACGTTACGAAGTCCTCACAGGCATCACCTGTTGATGGACTACCAGGCATCATCTGGTAACATCACAGCATCTCTAATATACCTTCACTACATCGCACCACACCTACAGGCATCACCCATAGGTATTTAATTACGTTACGAAGTCCTCACAGGCATCACCTGTTGATGGACTACCAGGCATCATCTGGTAACATCACAGCATCTCTAATATACCTTCACTACATCGCACCACACCTACAGGCATCACCCATAGGTATTTAATTACGTTACGAAGTCCTCACAGGCATCACCTGTTTATGGACTACCAACGACACTCTTTAATATTGTAGTTAAAAGAGACAAAATTCGAAAATAATATATTTACCTGATAAAATAATAGACAATCAGACATAGATAGTAAACGAAGTTTAAAACGGAATCATGCAACTTAACAGTATTTAAAGATGTTCAATGCTAATCGGACCTGGAATCGAACCCGGCCCCGTAGTCCAGGGACAAGTTTTTCATTATTATATTTACACATCTGTTAATCTAGCAAAAGCAAAATTTCGCGTGTGCGTGTGCGGGTGTGTATGTTTGTCACTTTGTGTACAGCCGCCGGGAATGTACTACTTAAAACACATAAAACTTTTCCATAATAGAAAAGCAATCCACATAAATCGTACCGGTAGTTTCTAAAACCAGCCTACTCAAATGAATATATGCGCCAAGGAACAAAAGCGTTTGTAATCTAATTAATAATAAAAGACTATACATATAAACGATCTCATAAGTATGTCAGTACAAAAGTAACAAATGTAAACAAACGTTGAACGTCGCTTTTGATTCACTATCTAAGGTAATAACTAATACCCTCCGAAAGCGCTGACGAAAAAAATAAGGAGCGGTTGCCTCGTCCCGCATGGTAACTACCTATTTAGATGTAATGAAAATAAAATGAATACTTGCTTGTATCTGCATTAATTCGTACTGGTAACTTTGTTTACTGCATTTCATTGCTTATAAAAATACTACACTGCCACACACATACACTGTTTTTTTTTTTTTTTTTTTTTTTTTTTTCCTTTCTCCTTCCTTTTTTTTTTATTTATTTTTACTCGCAATAATTGATCCTCGTCGCCAAAATGTACTATCCTTCAATATTGTCGGCTCTTAGCCGCGCGTGCCCTCTCACTCACACCGCTCACAGCCGACTGCTGTGTACGCTCGCACGTGCGCCAGAGATGACATAATGCTTCCCTCTCTTTCACTCACATACACTACAGTATTTAAAAAATAATTTCATGATTGTTTACAGATACTAAGTATTTCATTTGCAAATAAAAAAATCGCGTGCATATTTCCTATTCCACCGGCCTCTTGATGATCACTAATCGACCCCTCTTCGTTAATACTGTTGATTTAGGAATTCAAAAGTTTCCTACTGAGAAATCTATACAAATGATTAGTGATAAATCTATTAAATCACTACTTAATATATTTTAAAGCTGAAGAGTTTTATTGTTTGCTTGGTTGCACGCGCTAATCTCTGGAACTACCAGTCAGCCGTCCGTTGGAGGTTAAAGGCACGATGATGACGACATGACTCTACCAACCTCTATGAGTTGCTTTGCTCACTAAGTATCCGTATCCGATAATAATGATCTCATTTTGATTCAAGTTTTGATTTATTTATTCTGAAAAATAATTCTTATTCATCTTTTCTCAATTGATTTGGCAGTTGGCACAACACGACTTGTTATTTATTGAAAGAACACAACCACACAACCATACCACTCACAACACCAACCATACCACTCACAACACCAACCATACCACTCACAATACCAACCATACCACTCACAACATCAACCATACCACACACTATACCATTTCTATGCCTCTCCTTTATTTGATTTGTATACTATCTTCTAGTCAGCAGAATCCACGATTGATCATATTTAAAGTACAATAACAATAATAAATGCACTGAACATGAAATAAATGCCAAAACGTCAGCTTTGACGCCTAGTATATATTCTTAAACTTCCATTTTGACGTTCAGAGATATTACAGTGGCTTTAGACGTACGGTTTTAGAAAATTGACTCTCTGTTCAGTTCAGTTTCCCAGTTCGGTTAGCCTCAAGTATTTATATCCGCCATCAGAATACTGTTCACTATATTTGCAGACGATATAGCTCTTTCGAATGTATTTTTATAATAATAGAATGTATTATGAGTTTGGGATGGTATTTGTTTGATGTTTTTATAAAGCTTTATTGATATGTTAGTTCTTTCAGCTTGGTTCCAACAAATAAGTTAGTAGGCATGAAGGGTAAGACGCGTATTAGGTCTTAACAATTTTGTAGTTTAATTAATGTGTCGTGGCCTGATTTACTCTTACAGATGTTGACAACTTTCATGACTTAATAAAATAATAACGTAACTACCTAAATTAGGAACGAAGCACATTTGTGTTTCATTCCATAATATCAATTATCATCCAGTAGTACACTCATTCCTCGAATAGTTTCCATTCGAAATTCGTCTACGGAATCTTTTTTCACTCATAACACTATCCATTGGCCCCTTTTGAACGATGTTTATCGCTCACTCTTTCATTCGTTCAACATGACATCTTTTGTATCACCACAAAACTGTCAAACGTATTTTTTTCTCACTCCTAACTGACCATAAATATGTTTCTTTTTCCATTTTTGAAACGGCTGTGTGCCTGTGTTGCTACCAGCTAAAATAAAATAACCCTTTTAAGTGACAAAGTATTTATACCTCTTTAAAATAGTGGGCTGAATGGAGATAGATTTAACCGTATATTCAACGCATTATGTTTTATTAACGTTGTCACACACAAGTTTGGCATTCATGTTTTTTAAATGGCCGCTATTTGTAAAATGTTTAGTAGTTGGAAGTGAACTGTTTTATTTGTCAAGAAATATAGCAGACATTTATCAGTTTTTGAACTCTTTTTCGGTTATATTAATAGTGTTAATTTTGTAGGAAGAAAAACAGTTTATCTCTGTCATATTTTAATAAAATAAGCCGAGAATAAAGGAAATAATCGTGCAGATAATTTGCGTTTGTGTTGGAGTTAAGATAGCTTATGATACGTAGTGTCTTTATGCGTTGAACTTCTAGAACGCTTCAAGTTATTTAACTTAAGTTATTAAACTTACCCGGAGCACTATTGTTTAAAAGCGCTTCTAAACTAAGTACTTCTTCCGTACGTAGATCTATTTGCCACATGACGTTGCACAAACCGTTCTAAAATTCTGCGGTAGATATTAAACCAACCTAATTTAAAGGAAAACCTTGTCTATTCGACCTTCTGATTAAAAAATAAACCAATCAACAAGCTCAATTATTTTCAAAATCACACGAACGCTCAAATATTTACAAATTACACACAAAACCAACAAATGAGTGTTGCCGCAAACACATTTAATTCCCGTGCTATCTCACCGTAAGTATATCTATCACGAAATACTATTTTTAAAACTAGCAACACCCATTTTTACGCGCCAAACTTGCTAACGCGCGAAGAATAGCCCCGTGGATTAAATAAATGTAAATATAGGCAAGACGGCACCGTAATTACCTAGCCAGGTTAACGTTGGTACTAGCAGACTGTTTATTTGTCTAAAAGAATTATTTCGGTAACGAACTTGGCATTCGTTGTGCGGTGAGCATTCAACGTGGAGAATTAAACGAATTTAGGTTAGGTGTGGCAGGTGCGGATTCGATGAAAAGTCTATGGGTGAGGTTACTGACGGATCATCATCATATCAGATAAAGACGTCCACTGCTGGACATAGGCCTCCCCCAAGCATCGCCGCGACGACCAGTCCTGCGCGTCTCGCATCCATTGGCTATCCGCGACCTTTACCGGGCACTAGGGGCCATATCTTGGTTGTGCTTATCATTTCAAACCCCCCCAGGGTTTGCAATAATCGACACGCGTGGCAGGCGGTTTGCCAATCGCAACGTATGGTGTTGAGTTTTACAGAGAACGCTGCCGCCCATTCTCTGGCTATTCCCTTAGTCGCCTCTTACGACACCCACGGAAAGTGATGGGATGGTATTATTTTTTTACGGCACCGGCCGACACCATACGGCAAACTGAGGCATCTTGACTTATAATCAATTCAAACCAATATCCCTAATTCACCGCTAACTCAATGAAAATTTCGGAATACTCCTGAACGTTACCACGAGCGTATTTACGTATTTGCTGAAGACGCTGATGTTTTGCAAACCTACTGCGTTAAGGTACGAGTTCGTAGCCGACTGCAGACAGCAGCAGCAGACGACATGTCGTCGCGCAGCACTGGTTTCATAGAAATACAAAGCTTTTATAGCTAGCGCTACTAAAGGTATTTCATAGAAATACATAGAAACCAGTAGTGTCGCAGCGACACGTCGTCTGCTGCTGCTGTCTGCAGTCGGCTACGAACTCGTACCTTTAGGGATCAGTTGCAATTTCACAACGCGCGTATGACTGAGTTGGAAAGTAGGTACTGGGTAAGCAAATCTGCTGCTATAAGGATGGAATTGGAAACACGGAAAGTCCTACGTTCAAGCCGTCGACCTTCCCGGGAGTTTACGGACTTTTGTTGCGTCAAAGTATTGATTGCAAAAGAAAAGATCAGGAAGAAAATAACACTTAAAACAAGTCAACTAAGTACATAAAGGAATACTATCATATATTATCAGAAAGCTCCACGATAACTCCCTAACCACGATAGTTAAAATAACCAAGGTACCCTTAATAATTGCTAAAACTAAACCAATTCTTCAAAATCTTAAATAGCGTGCAATTCTTATGCGCAACTTCAACCCAACTGAAATAACCTCTCAATAAAGCAAAAAACATAAACTATCCATTATTAAATTCGTCGGCGTGCCCGTTTGTGGCACATTGCCTTGTTTTGGCTCATTGTCGCATGTTACACCGCTTCTCGCTTTATTTTTCATGTGCCTGCCTTTCCGTACTGCACCGAATAAAGTTTTATAATCGATTCCATTTGCCTGACTTCAGAAGTTATTTGGAAGAAGAAATAGGCAAGTTTTGAATACGATTAAAAGTAGATAGAGGTAGGTCGTTTCAAAATCGAAATTCACCGTAATGATTTGTGACTGCTACGTAACGAAATGAAATAACTGCAATTTAGATACAAAAATACAATGACGATGAACAAACCTTCAATTAAAAAAAAGGATCCTTCAATTTTGTTTTGGGTGGTTTAAACCTATATTCATACTTGCTTTTTACAATATAAAGAAATACTCGTATGTTAGCAAAAAGTTTTTTATCAAAAGTTCAATGGTAAAATTAACTCCGCGTATACGTTGCACAAATGCATACGCTAGCGTCTAGAGAGTAGACAAGGTATGCATAATGCGCATAGGTCCGTCGTTGTATCGAGAATACGTCGCATTTAGCGTCTACGCTACGTCTTTATGTTCATAAAAAGTATACGATGAGCCGACGCCAGATCCGAAAGCACCAGAACTCCGAATCTGTTTAGAACAAAAAAAAAAAGTTTCACAGACAACCATAGACTTCTGACAGAGGTTAAAGACTTTTTCTATAAACACCAAACGCTATTCTAAACTCGTGCGTACTTCCTAAATATTGCTACTGAGCGGTAATAATACTCAGAAAATGATTACTTACTTCGATATTCACAGACTACACCTCTGCTATACAAAAGTATGAGTTTTAAATAAAGATCTTGTGTATTTCTTCGCGGATATTCAAATAAATAAATGTTGTGATAGATCATACCAATTTAGACTTTACTAGCTACTTTATGGTTTTCCTTTGAATTTAGAACTCGTGTGAATAAGTTGATGAAACAATTTTATAGTGTTCATCTTTTTCCTAACATTTGTTTGATTGAAATTAATGATCGAATGTTAATATATTTAGTGTCTTATGTTTAATTTAGTTAATAACGAGGTTTTATCCGTGACTCCACTTATGTCGTGCATTTTTCGGGTTATAAAGTAGCCAAGGATACTCAACGATGGGATTTTTAAAGGGTGGGAAATCATCGAATGTCTCCTTCCGCTCTGGGCGGAGCAAAAGGAGTGTCACAACCCGTTTTACAACCAGTTACAAACAAACAACTTTTTCTCTTTATATTATTTACTTTAAATTACAAACTTGCGTAGTTCTGACAATAATATTATTATTATTTTCCCTTTTACAACGTTTTAATGTATCTAAATATTGGATTGTATCGTTACTCGCAGCTATCCAGCCAGCATGCATGTTCTCGTATATGGGTCAGTTTACATTGAAAATGATGAATTCTTTTGGAATGGAACACGATGCTTTACGAGTCGGGATAATTTATTTAAACGTGTAAACAAAGGTGTACCTGTACGAGGGATACTTCTATTAGTTTTACAATTTAATGTACGGTCAGCAGGGAGCGATGAATATTTTAGGATTTGTATAAGAGGTTGTCATTTAAGGAGTTTCTAGCTTCATGTTTATGACTGACTGACCTTGACATTTCAAAAGTGCCTGTAAATGGTTTATTTCAAATAAATATATAAAGTTGAAAAGTTTGTTTTTTTGTTTTTTTGCTTGAACGCGCTAATCTCAGGAACTACTGGTCCGATTTGAAAAATTATTTCAGTGTTAGATAGCCTATTTATCGAGGAAGGCTATAGACTATCATCACGCTAAGACCAATAGGAGCGGAGCAGTAACGAAAATTGTGACGCAGACGAAGTTGCGCGGGTTAGCTAGTTTGAAATAAAATGTTTTGAATCTTTGAGACTTCTTGAAAATATTTATATTTAATTAAGTATTTCTCTTTTCCTTACTGAGTTTTCTTTTCAAATAAGGTAGAGAAAAAAATCCGATACCTGCTAGGCATCCAACTCGTTCGGATAAAACGTTTTAGGAATAACTACTTTCGTTGTACGTACAACTTAAGAGTGTAATGCCCTGTCGAAGTCGTGTGTTTCCTGATAGCTACAATCTGGGGTCCTAGTGAATAGGTTACTTCTAGGCAAAGGAGCTCCATCGTCAGCTACATCACTGCTTACCAACAGGGATTGTGGTCAATTGTGATGAATAATATAAAAGTAATACTTATATCAATTTCCAAAAGTAAAATTTTCTCCTGAGGGCCAATTCAATACAATACATTCAATTTATTATACAATATTTACGAAAAGTTCGCAGTGGCATCTCAGTCGCTTTTTATGAAAAAATTATGATAGTTGAGGATTTTTTGAACAACAGAATTGACTCTCTGTTCCAAACACTGCTTTGATAGGTTCGAGGTTCAAATTCGAATTCTGAATTCAGAAGCCGTTGGTCAAGTGCAATGATGGTTTACTTTCCTTGCTGACTGTGCCAAATTCTATGAGTATTCGAAGCGACGAACAAAGTTGAGGTGAGTCTCCCTTTAATATATTTGTATTTTTACAAATTATGTGAAAAAACACAGGCGGTGTTGCCATATCTGTCGGAGTCAATGATCTTGGAGCCAGTTGGGTGTAGAAATGATGTCATTAGTACCTACTACCGATATCTACTTGGTTTCTTAGGATATATTTTGGAGACCGTACCTATTTGGGCGGTCCTGCAATAATTACGGCTTTTATAATAACTTTGAAACATTTAAGGATATCTTTAGAAGGCGAGTCTAAAAATAGAAACAGCATTTGAGGATATCTTACATTTTATTCTTTGACAATACTAGTATTATAAGATGATAACAACTGGTTTGTGCTACTAGTATTTCACGGATAGAAAAATATGCAATTGCTTGGCAGCTTATCCCAAAATGAAGAAGTATGTTAAAAATGCACGGGTTCACACACGGAAAATGCTGCGCGAAAATACTTCTATTAGTTTTACATTTTACTGTAGAGTCGGTAAAAGACTGAGAAATCAACAAAGAAGAAAAAAAAACCCAAAAAAAAAAAAACCTTACATAAAATCTTTACGCCCATTTAAGATCTCGATTCATTTACTACAGCTAGTCTATTCTGTAAGTAACCACTTCGATATCGAGCTTCACCTGAGTGACAAACCTCACAAAGTAAGCTTTAATGCACACAGCATAAGGTCTTACGTCTGACGTAATTTGATACTCACCGCGGATTCCGCTGTCGAGATACGAAAATGTTGTTACAGAATAGGGGTACAGTTCTTAGTATACCCAGTTCATAAATATTTAGATATATTTAAAACAATACTTTACAAAATTCAATGAGTACCTCAATTTTAAGGCTTTTTTAAATCGCTTTATATTCCCAAAACAGACGAATTAGCCTATGGATATAGATAAATCTATTTATAATAAATCTATACTCTATCTTCTATACTAATACTAATAATATATAAGGCTGAAGAGTTTGTTTGTTTGTTTGTTTACTTGAACGCGCTAATCTCAGGAACTACTGGTCCGATTTGAAAAATTATTTCAGTGTTAGATAGCCTATTTATCGAGGAAGGCTATATATCATCACGCTAAGACCAAGAGGAGCGGAGCAGTAATGAAAATTGTGACGCAAACGAAGTTGCGTGGGTCAACTAGTCATACTATAGAAATGACTGTCATTTGTTATTTTCTGATGACAAAACCATTTTAAACAGCATTTCGTGGAACCTATGACCGCGCGTCTCGCGAATGTTTCAGCTGCATCGATGCGTTAACGTAAACTGAAGCATTCCTGAGTTTAATGCATTACTCACTGAACAACTATTTACTACAGTTATGATAACTGTTGATTTCAGCTGATAAATTGTCAGCAAACACGGTTTTGTTTTAATTGGGTTTGTTAGAAAATATTTCACTAAAATTGACATAAGAAGCAAGTTTATGTAATATTAATAAAACTAATACGAGAAAGGAGTAAAGCGTTTAAAGAATGAGAATAAAAAAATCTTCAGCTTCGCTATCAACGAGGAAAGTGCCCAAAAGGCTGGCTGGGCTGGTCTCGTTGAATGGCATTGCTAATTATTTGGCCAATAAAGTCTATCCCTCTGGTCACTTCTAGATAATCAAGGTGGCTTGTCGACCCCATCATGGGCCCAAGATGAATCTTTATTCAACATCTGCCTAGCCCTTCTTAGGAAAGACATTGCATTGTACCTAGGAAGATTTGAAAGCGACATCAACATAGTTAGCTATGTTGTTGTCTCTTTCAAATCTTCCTAGGTGCAATGCAATGTATGGTATAGATCGACTGCCTATCATAATTCTATAATCCATCCAAGAATAGCATTTCTGAGTATGAATGTTGTTTTTCTTTCGATTACTTTAAATAATCATGTCGAAACATGGCGTAAATATTTTTGAATATGTATTCCACAAGAGTTCCAAAGCCAAATTGTGTTTTTTTATCACACAAATATAGATATCATAATCAGCCTATATTTTACCCACTGCTGGGACACAGGCCTCCTCTTTTTCAGACGGGAGTGGGCTATAATCCACCACGCGGGCCCTGTGCGGGTTGATTTTTAACACACCTTTTGTCTAAATCCTGAGCTCTTTCCGTACCTTTTTGTACTCACTTCAACGTAAATAACATGAGAGTAGGTACCGATGTCATTTCATCTTCACGTTACATTAACTTTATAGTACCTACACAACAACCACCTAAAGATATTAGTATTTATCGTATTACAAAGAAAAATATTAGACGCGATGCCTTTTCATCCATTATTCCATATCAAAAAATGACTAAAAACAATACCCTTATTTGAAATATCATTATACCCTGTTGACGTAGTGTGTGAATGAATACGTACAGCTCTATGAATCATGGGAGTAGTGAGTTAAGTCTTAGACAAGGTTGTTTTTGGCGTTAAGCTGAAATCGGGGCAAATCCCACCATTTTATTTTTTCTATATAATATCCCTAGACACCTTTACTTTTATTAAAAAAAAATAACGACTAGCTCTATGGATACGCACACTCTATGAGAATATAAGTTGCGAAAACTTTGTTCTAAATTCAAAATCATAACACAAAACAATTTAACAAGCTTTACGCACCATCGATACACCCTGTGAGAATATAAGTCGCCATACCTTTGTCTCCATATTCAAAAACGACAAAAAAAAACAAACGCGCAGTAGTGCCAACATTCGATTTGCACTAAAACTCCAATGCAGATAGTCAGATACTGCTCCGATAATAAAAAATATGCTATAAAACATTGAAAAAGCGAAAGCGAACGTTTGCGGTAGAACTGAGATGATAGGATTACATTATTCAGATGGGTCTGCCGACTATCGCGCGCACTATAATGGGAGGTTAAAAAATTATAAGCTTTCCACGTCTTTCCTTCTGATGGACAAGGTTCTTTTGAGTTTTAGAATGTGGTAAGGTAAGGTTTTTAATTTGTGTGGCGTGTAAGACACACGAGATAGGTACATTTTATAGTTTTCGAAAGTCGAGTTATTTTTGTCCGAGCGAATTTTGTGAACAGTTAACAATTAGAAACTTGTCATATCGTTTTTGGCATTGATCGTCGCTGAGATGATATTGCAACATTAATTTGAAAGTTTTTTAATTGCAAGAGTCGGCATCCTGAACTTTGAACCAAGAAAACCTGGGGAGACACAGTGACATTCTTTCACCAGTAAAGATTGTAAAAAATAACAATGGAATTGAATCACACGAAATATTGTTAGTATACCTATGTTTATACCATTTAGACGTCTTGACAATCGCTATGATGGATAGAAAGGCACTCTTTTTAGGTCTTCTGGTTTCACTTAGATACCTACAAAGATGAAAAAATCTTAAAAGCATATAATCTATATAACCTAGTTACAACCTAACCTATTTAGCCACGCTTGTGTCTCTATTCAATTAAATTAGATCAGAAACATTTCATTCATACCTTCATCTATTAATGAATGTTGAAATTTGGCCAACATTAGTATGCAGAGTAGTACACTTGCCAGAAACAATGAAGATCATTAATACACTAATAACTCTTAACCCAGTTTAGTGAAAACAGTCGAGACTGCACTCGTTATAGACGTTACAACAACTAATTCTTATGTAGATGTCCAGATTACACCATTTTGTACAAACGGAGAAATGGTTAACATGCAGGTGAAAAAGCATTATGCAATTTACCTATACTTACATGCAAATACCGTGAACATTGTATGGCGCATAATCTATTTCATGCATGAAAGCTTCTTAGACAAGAGAAAACAAGAGGTGGTCAAGGTCTGGCGGATCAGCATACTTATTTATGGTTTAACTTCTTATCTATAGTTTGGTATTAGGACAATGACAAACAGACTAGCGAAAATCCAATAAATGGTGGTTTAATTTAACGGATTTTAAAAGGAATCGAAACGTTCGTTCATCAGCGCAGACCACTAAGAACCTCAATACCCAATACTACCGCCTCTAACGTTGACTAGGTACCTCATTTTCTTTTTGATATACCCAGTTCTCCTTCTTATCTTACTTTAAAATATACCTACAAGTCTTACGTTAAGCCCACTGTGAAAATCTTCACTACACTACATAAATGTCTTTTACTATGCCGATCTTCTACTCTCTGTGTTCATTCCTTCTTCGTACTCAAAGTTTTGCTTGTCAATAAAGTTTTATTTACTATATTCCCTACACTATTAACCTGCAAACACACTGTTTAGTTGTAAAGGTTACCAGAAACACTAGCGTCATTCACTCCAAACACTTTGAAAGTTTAAAATATTGATCCCCATTCCTACTCAACAATTTTGCTCACAACTCTATCGCATTGCTTCATCCGCTCAACATTTGTCGCTAGCGTGGGCAGATGAAAAGATAGACGAGTACGTAATTACGGACAAAAGAGCGTATTTCACATGTGTAATGTTCGACACAAACTGTTGAAGCCCGAGCCTCGACATTCATGTATCCGGCTCACCACAGAGGTTCGGGAGATTTATACCTCGTTACAGCAGAATCAGTAGTTTTATAATGTCGTAAGATTAGAGGTGTTAGCCAGGTTATTGGGTGCTTCCCGCGGAAGTCTATTTTTGTGTTTATGGTGGATTTTGGGTGGCGTTCTAAATATGTGTCAAGTGATGTTTTGTTTATTCTGAGTACGTGTGTTTGAGAAGACTGGCATCTGGTTTCTGAATTGAGAGTAAAGTTGAGTGCTTGTCAATCTCTACTTAAATGCTGAAGTTTGACCTAGGGAAGTGTCTTATTTTTAATTAAGAAGCTTCCACATTCGGATCGCATTCGCAAACTAATAAAAACATCTTTAATTTCTCTACATTTTGACATTGATTCTCGCTGAAATGATGTTCCGACTCGAATTTGAACGTTTAAAGTATGTGAATTAGCATTCAGTTCTCACATTCAAGCAAATTTCTCAAATTCAGATGCTCAGTTCCAAAATCGAGTACCTATTATACCACTAGCAACCATTTGCTAATTCAAAAGTAAAATCAAATGTTCAGTAACACCTTAGAAAATAGGTAACAATATCAAAGAGCAATTTACACGAAAAGGTAAACTGTTCTAAAAAGCATCCACAAATGATAACTTGTTTGTTTCTACTATTGTCTTTGATTTGACTGTGAATGTATCTCATCCCACGCCTCCATCTTTTTGTTTCTCCCCACTTAAAGTTTCACCATCAACATTCAAAGGTATTTCATCGTTACCACCTGGATAGTCTGCAGCAATGTACATAAGATTACAGTATGTCTGGTTGGCGGGTTAAAAACCGCGGGTATTAACCCAGTTGTGATCTAATTCGAGCTGCGCGTACGCATGGCGCTGGCGGGCGATCCCGGCTGCGTCAATACGGATGATTGATGATATTTGACAACTTTGGCTTTTTGGTTACTGTTGATGATGTGCTGTTTGTTTCTTTGGGTTGGTATCTCTGTGTTTCTTGGAAAATGTGTTTCTGTTTTCTGCAGTTGGTGGGACTGACCTGCTTTTGTGGCGCCGGTCTTTGATGGCTATGAGCAGGCAGGTTTAGTAACCACTACAGGGTTATTACCCTGTAGTGGTTACTAAACAATTTCTTTTTCTAATCAATTTATATAAAATTCTTCCGTTACTGAGTGACTGAGTGATTGAGGAACTGAGTGAATGACAGACAACGCACAGCCGAAACAACTGGTCGTAGGAAGCTGAAATTTGGCAAATAGGTAGCTTGAGGAGTGTATTGATTTTGCGAAATTCTTACGGGAATGGGAATAAACGGGAAATGCGCGTACGAAGTCGCGAGCAAAAGCTAGTTATCTATAATGCTTGTTATATTCCGTACTCTATCGTTGGTATTATTTATATGGTAGGTACGTTATATGTTTCTTCTTGGGCGTAGCTACGCCGGGTCCTCGTCGAGGCAATCGGCGGCGGCGACCTCTCGCGACTGGCCCTGGTTCGATCTTTGGTCCGGAGCGAGGAGGCATGGGAAGCGGTCACCTCCTTCTGCGAAGCAGTAATGCTAGCAAAGGAGTAGGCCGAACGTGTGAGAGAGAGGGAAACCTCACGCCCCAGCCACCGCAACAGAAGAAGACGCCCCAGGCATCGGGAGTCGCAGGCCACCGTAGGTGCGGGCCTGCGGACGGCGAGCATTGGGTGGCTCGCCGTCTGATCAGAACCAGGTCTCGGTCGGCGGCGCGCTGCGATCCCAGCGCGCCTCAAAGAGATGTCAGCACAGAAGACGGGGCCCGCTAGGGATAGTGCCTGCTGGGGCTGCGGAATCTGTTCGAAAGAGGTGCCGTAGCCCTGCAACACAAAGGGCACCAGGAGGAACACGGATGGGTTTTAGTTAGCTGCTTCACCCAGAGCGGGAGGAGTCTTTTTTTTATAAAAGTAACTTATTCATTTTCTTTTCAGGATACCAATAATTTTCCACAAATAATTTCCGTTAGTTTCTGATAGTTTGTTGTTTCAATCTATAGTATGGGCCATTGTTTTACTCGATGTAGTCAGTGGACACCGTCTAGTACCAATAATTGGCTAATTGGCGACTCATTGGCTGCTGATCTGGTGATCGACTGAAACCATCACAAGTAAACTAATAGATAAGTATCTATACCAACAGGATTTATTTTCAATTTATACAATACAACAAAACAATACCAGTCAGCAGAAAATAATAATAAAACTTTTATTTCTGGTAACATAAACCTATTGAAAACTTAACCTAGTCACACACACACTTATTTGCTATGACTCGCCACACCAACACAAGTCATGACCCAGTGATTTTGGGAGGGACAATCGAAACGTTCTATTGCGTTCAGAATGCCGTTGTTGCTACCCCGCATACGGGCCAGCAGCGATGCTGATTTTTTGCGCATGGTGGCCTTGAAACCATCAGTACGCGCTTCAGCAAACATCCCAGAATCACTGCATCTCCACGGCAGACCCAATTACATTCTGAACGCATTACTGCACTGAGTGCAGCGCAGGACTCTGTAGGCCCGCTGCGTATATCTCACCTACAGACCGCTTGAGTAGAAAAACTGGCAATAAGCTTTGAATAGCGTAACTTTCACTTCTCTCGTGCATCGGGCAAACCTGCGGGCGAGCATATTAGCTCACACCGCCAGAGACCTGTGCTCCCGCTCAATGTCTTTATCGTTCTTTTCTTTTTTAGGCGCGTATCTTTGCATGAATCTCCAGGAGCTCGTGCCTAAATAATAATAGCCGCACGGGTAGATCTTCAGGGTTAAGCAATGCTTGCCGAGGTTGTTCTGTGGATGGGTGACCAACTAAACATACCGAGTTTCCTCCATGCCTCGGAAAGCACGTTAAGCCGTTGGTCCCGGCTGTCATTTGTAGATCTTTTGCAGTCGTTACAGATTATCAGAAGCCAGTAAATCTGACTCCAGTCTTGCCAAGAAGTACCGTGTTACCCAGTTAATGGGTTGTGGAGGTCTGGTAGGCAGCCGCTCTACGTAAAACACTGGTATTCAGCTGAATCCGGTTTGACCGGAAGCCGACTCCAATATAGTTGGGAAAAGGCTAGGCAGATAATGATGATGATCTTTGCATAAATCGATTCTTCGATTAATACCTGATGCTTGTAACATTTATCTGTAGCTACACACTATTTCTCAAGTGCCTACGTCTGTCTCGCCGAAACGAACCGTTCTATTTGCAGTAACCTGGCGAATGTGTTCCTTATTCGCTGCAAACGTAAATATTAGCTAGTGAAGTTATTTGTGTATTAGGTTCAATATAACAGCATTTCGTGTGATAGATGGGTGTTACTCACATCAACTGTTCGAGTTGTTACCCAAGTTGTTACAACCTTTATTAAACACTAGTTTACTCCCGCGTCTTCGCTGCTTTGACATATTCTACAGAACCTGTGTTTTGTAAGGATAAATAGCCTTTCGGCGAAGAAAAGTATTTTCGGAATCGGTATAGATAATACACCGTGAAATTTTAATAGTTGTTTTCCCGCGGCAGAACGATTAGACATCAGTGGTACTATCCCTTTACAATAATAAATTAAATACAAGCAGTTTTACCTGTATATAATACTAGCTCTTGCCCGCTTCGTACGCGCATATACTGTTTTTCCCGTTCCCGTGAGAATTTCGGGAAATCCTTCCTTAGTTCTCCTCAACACCTGGTCCCCGAGGAACCTACATCGAAGCTTCAGCTTTCTACGACCAGTAGTTTCGGCTGTGAGTTGTCTCTCAGTCACTCAGGCACTCAGTACCGGAAGATTTTTATATATTAGGATAAGCTCTGATTAGTACACTCAATAATAAACTTTAATCTCCATTGCGTAGTTCCATTTTCCCTTTCAAAAACATCATAGTATAAACTGCTCTGATGGTCCATAAGCTCTAAAACAGGCCAGTAATACGTGTTTACGATAGCCAGCCTACTCATCAATATAACAGATGTTATCGCATAAACCTAAACCTAGTCTCCGCAACCGTTTGACGTCACTACCCACTATTTGCGAACACTTATCAAAAACTACGTCACAACCCAGCATTTCGCGATTCGCATCAACTTGTGAAGCGTGCGTTGTATCGCCTCGATAGCTGATCGATTGCCGCCAGTTGGCATCAGATCACACGCCGTATCTATGCCAGTGTGGCCAGTGTTGCCAGTATTGCCAGATATTAACGGATTTCTGACAGATACGCGAGTTAAAATCCCTGGGATTGCAGTTCGTTGAACTCTCGTGTTACCCCAGTTGTTGAAATAGCTGGATTGAGGATTGTTGATGTAAGTTCGTGGTTGAATGGAGGTATTGTTATTGCAGATTAATCCTATTTAGTTTTATTGTTATTGGCAACTTTGTAAAAGCATAAAGTAAAGGGGAATTCCATCTAATTTGCAATAAAACGAATGTCAGATTCCAAAAGTTCTCCTTAACGTTATGTGTTAGCGCTCCTTAACGTTACCTACATAGTTATCTATATCAAAATACATGGAACTATGTATGTGAATTAGGAATAAACATCACCTGTTTAATATCCCGACCGATATCAATACCCTAATGTTTGATTCCTTCTAATATCAAATACCATGGCTTGCTGTAGTGTGGTTTAGAGTGTCTATTCTAAACTGTAGAGCTAGGAGTCGCCTCAGGGGCTCTTGGTAGAGACTGCCATATCTAAAAACCAATAGTGTGAGTGTGTGTCACCTTATACTCAACGATAAATGCAGCCCATGAAAAAAAAAAAGCCAATGACAGCTCTTGACTATGGCTACAACAGCTGGGAGAGTTTGTCTTAGTGGACTTCAGATAGGGATGAAATTATTCAATGAGTTATTCGTAAATAATATTATATTAACTTCTTCCGTTACTGAGTGACTGACAGACAACGTAAAGCTGAAATGCAGAAAGCTGAAATTTGGCGGATATGGAAATATCCCGATTTTTTTTTACTATTGATAGGCACGCGTTTGACCACTCATCATCTTCTGCCTAGCCTTCTCCCACTTTTATTGGGGTCGGCTTCCAGTCAAACCTGATTCAGCTGAATAACAGTATTTTACGTGGAGCGGCTGCCTACCAGACTTCCACAACCTATTAAATGGGTAACACGGTATTTCTTGGCAAGACTAGAGTCAGATTTACTGGCTTCTGACAATCCGTAACGACTGCCAAAGTTCTACAAATGACAGCCGGGACCAACAGCTTAACGTGCTTTCCGAAGCACGGAGGAAACTCGGTATGTTAAGATGGTCACCCATCCACAGACCAACCTTGGCAAGTGTTGCTTAACCTTGAAGTTCGATCTGTGCGGCTGTTATTCTTTAGCCTTACGCGTTTGACCACTATCTCACCTAATTTTATTTTAATTTCTATGGAAACGGGAAAATCGGGAAATACGCGTACGAAGTCGCAGGCAAAAGCTAGATCAGGTTATAACAATATGACTGCTTTTCAAACAAATCCGGGTGGCTCACCGTCCGATCAGAACCAGGCCCGTGTCGACGGCGAGCTGTGTACCACGGTCGCGCGCCTCAAGGAGCTGTCAGCATAGGAGACGGGGCCCGCTAGGGCCAGTGCCTGCCGGGGTGCGGAATCCGTTCGAAAGAGACGCCGCGGCCCTGGAACGCTAAGGCCACTGGGAGGAACACGGATGGGTTTTAGTCAGTAAGACTCTGACACTCCCTTCCGCTCCGCCCAGAGTGGAAGGAGTCATTTGATGATTTCCAATCCTTAAAAAAATATGTATTAGCATTAGTTGCATAGGATTCGTTTGGAAGTATGAATATTGCACTGCCCGCACGGCAATTCCCAGCTCTATGCGTGTCCATGCTCCTAAACGAACTTCAAACAGCCTGAAAACTCAACCACAAGGTACTCCAGTCACCCCAAGACATAAACCCGATGCTCCGACCTTCATCATTGAACTCCTCGACACACTCCAGTTAACCGAATTACTTTACAATGTCAGTCGTCGGAGTTTATATAAACATCGTTTAGATCGCGGTCATTTTTCTTTACGCTCTTCGACTGTTTATTTGATAGTTTTGTACTGCTCGTTATGACTGTCTTCACTATATGAACAGGAATAGTCGGATAATTAAGTTTCCGTGTTTTTGGATGTATGAGGAAAACCATTGAACAGTTTCTTGAGAATAGTTCTTGCAAACTGAAAGACAGAGGGCAATACCCGAATTATTGTTCCCATTGCAGCAGCTGTTTTCAAATTTCTCCTCACTTTGACAGGGTAAAGGGTACCCAACGAAACCCTATTACTAAGCCTCTGCTGTCCATCCGTTCGTCCATCCACCCATCCGTCCATCTGTCTGTCAGCGGGCTGTATCTCAAGAACAGTAATAGGTGGACAATAGAAATTTTCACAGATTGTGTACCTACATCTATTGCCGCTATAACAACAAATATTAAAAATTAAGGTTTATGGTACGGAACCCTTCGTGTGCGAGTCCGACTCGTACTTGTCTAGTTTTTGCCACTGATTGAGATGATAGTTCGGATTGAATTTGAACGTTTTTTAAGTACCTACGAGAATTGGCCTTTTTTTCTGTATTCTATTAAAGCTGCACTCTGATCTTGGAGCAATTTTAAGTATCTGTGAAAGTTATTCTGAGGGCTACAAATACTCACAAATAGGAGCAGAAATAAGCAGAATAAATTTTAAAACAAAGACATTGTACGCCTCACGACTGCGCCAAATGGGTCCAGATCAGCAAAATAGTTGTTGCCTGACGCTGGTTTTCAAGTGAACCTTACGTTGAGTTGAGAATATCAGACTTTATCCAGGCCCCGACAGACCGAAGAATTAATGTCTTTCCGAGATAAAAAACAAATGAGATAGATATAAATGTACGGGTACTTTTAGATAGAAAAAATATGCTATGAGTTCGCTGAACTTATTTGTTTTAACCTCGAATTCGCCATTAAAAATTCCAAGAAATTTTCAAACTAGAAAATATCCCTACAAGGAAGTATGGTTATTCTCCAAACATGTCTTCACACATGAATTCCCGGCAATACCAGTAATTCCCAGTACTTCCCGTCTCGTTGTCGAGCGGGTACAGCATTACACAGTACTTATGTGTGTTCCGGCCGTCTTGCGTGTAATGCCGGGAGGCCGTACTAGTGCGTCTTACGACTAACACCTTATCGATTGCACACCTCACTGTCATTGTCTAGATAAACAGTAGGAAATCGTAAAAATGTTGCCAGTTATAATATATCGATGGTTTTGCAAGTTTATATTTGAGCTGCGGAATCTGTTCGAAAGAGGCACCGTAGCCCGGGAACGCAAAAGGCACTAGGAGAATCACGGATGGGTTTTAGTCAGTAAGAGTCTGACACTCCCTCCTGCTGTACCCAGAGCGGGAGGAGTCATTTGATGATTTCCCATCCTTAAAAAAAAAAGTTTATTTTTGAAAGAGATTTCTCTTTATACCATACGAGGGTTTGAAGTTTAAGAATTGATGAATTGATCGTTTGATAAAATAATGGGAACTTATTCACATATGTCCATAAATAAAGTTATGCCTTGTTATCATAGGGATGGGTGAAGCTAAAGAACACCGCCTAGTGCGGTCCTTACTCGTACTGCTTACTAAACTTATTTTGCCTCGTTCAATTTCATTAATTTAGAAAAAAACCGGCCATGTGCGAATCGGCCTCGCACACGAAGGGTTCCGTACCATAAACCTTAATTTTTATTATTTGCTGCTATAGCGGCAATAGCAATACACAATCTATAAAAATTTCAACTGTCTACCTATTACGGTTCGTGAGATACAGCCCGCTGACAGACAGACGGACGGACAGCGGGGGCTTAGTAATAGAGTTCAGTTGGTTACCCATTGGGTACGGAACCCTAAAAACGTAACTCTGGTCAAAAGCCATAATTATCATTTTTGAGGTTTCTAACAAAATATCTACTAGATTACCTTGTTTTCGTATGACCACTATCTCACCGGATGATAATTGACCACGCCTGCCTATAAGTAACCTATTCACTCTTAAGTTAAAGACCCCCAGGTTGTAGCTATCAAGAAAAACAAGACTACGTATGGGTGGGGTCTACATTGATCGGTGGCGCATCACCGCATGTCTTATAGTACGGCGATGCTAATTGGGAAAAGCGAGTTTGTTACATCAGTTGTAACAAACTCGCTGTTTTACACAGTTACTGTGTTTGTTTGCAAAATACACTTGAGGTATTTCAATTTTATCTGCTACTAGTTGACCCGCGCAACTTTGTCTGCTCCGCTCCTATTGGTCTTAGCGATAAATGGGCTATCTAACACTGAAGGAATTTTTCAAATCGGACCAGTAGTTCCTGAGATTAGCGCGTTCAAGTAAACAAATAAACTCTTCAGATTTATATATTAGTACTAGTTGACTCGCGCAAATTCGTCTGCTCCGCTCCTATTGGTCTTGGCGTGATATTTTCTTGAGCCTATAGCCTTCCTCGGTAAATGGGCTATCTAACACTGCAAGAATTTTTAAAATCGGACCAGGAGTTCCTGAGATTAGCGCGTACAAGCAAACAAACAAAATCTTCAGCTTTATATATTAGTATAGATAGATAGTTCATGGAGAAAATTCTTGATGTTGCATAAGTCTATACCTATCCATTTTCTACATAATTTTCCACTTTACAAAGGTCAGCCCAGAATGCACCAGTATCATTCATCACCCTCACTATTGGCACAAGTACACTCAAAGATCAGGAGGTCCAAACAGGCCACTTTAGCAGAATCAGAAAGCACATCACGCTACCTGTCAATGTCAAATTTTCCCAATCAACCTTGAACCTAATGCGTTAGCGATAAAGATGAAAATGAAATTTGACAGTTTGTTCATCATCATAAGATACTTTTTATCCCGGTAGAATGTTGATGTAGGATGAGCTCGTGGCCAGATAATAACAGCCGCACGGGTCGATCTTCAAGGTTAAGCAACGCTGGCCAAGGTTGGTCTGTGGATGGGTGACCATATTAACATACCGAGTTTCCTCCGTGCCTTGGAAAGCACGTTAAGCCGTTGGTCCCGGCTTTCATTTGTAGATCTTTGGCAGTCGTTACGGATAGTCAGAAGCCAGTAAATCTGACTCCAATCTTGTCATGAAGTACCGTGTTACCCAGTTCATAGGTTGTGTAGGCAGCCGCTCCTCGTAAAATACTGGTATTCAGCTAAATCCGGCTTGACTGGAAGCCGACCCTAATATAGTTGGGAAAAGGCTAGGCAGATGAATGTTGATGTAGGATAACTTCTGTCTTTGACGCAGACGAAGCCACTGTCAGAAGCCAGTCTTCAATAAATGTTTTCCATCGTATGCACCGATAACTCTAAAACTCTAAGACACGTCAGTCCTGATGCATCATGAACACTCTAAACTGTAATGTTTAGTTCTTCACGTAGTTCGGCGAAATCTTGACCTATTTTAAATGCAGCATGACTAAGAAAGCATCCATCATCAGGTCATGAATCATCATTAGCTTCCTTCAAATTGTTTATAAGAGAAACACTTCCTCGAGATATTATGAAGATCATTATATCGGTGTTAAGCAATTTATTCTAGTCAATTATAGGTGAGTCAGTTTTTCTGGCCTGCCTCGTAAATTGTGGCGGACTTGTCAGATTCTGACAATTTGTGTGTTGATGTTGTCAGTAATTGTGGTGACATTGTCACATTAATAATGTTGAATTGTTTGTTATTTATTGACCTCAAATAAAAGCCATATTTTATAGCTATTTCTTTGTAATTAATTGCATCTATTTACGTTATGATTTTACTCTGTTTTATAAAATTTCCCCATTAGATTTGTAAACTTTTCACAAGTTTAATCAATTCCGATGATTTTTCTTAATTAATGGCGTCGATTTCAACACTTATATTAATTTAACTGAAAGGAGCACTATTTGTTGAAGTAGTTTTTCTGTAATTAGTTGTTTTGAAAGCTTCCCCATTATTTATCAACATTATTGATGACCATCCACTATTAGTGTCGGTCCAGGTAACTTTGACGATTTAACAAACTAATTCGGTTAATTTTCTTAACTAACTGTAGCTATTTTATAAAATAAATAATGCTAATATTAACGGATATAAATTATCTTGCAACGGAGGTCATCTTTCGAGCTAGTTACAATTAATTTTAACTTATACTGTGCGTACTGCTAAGGAGTGTACTTAATTCTGTCCCCGCGTCTCTTTCCTGAACTTTCCTGATCGCTAACCTGTAGTTAACTCTTTCAGTCACAATTTTACATGGATAAGAATAACATCAAAGTGTGTTCATAACTTCATAGTGGCAATAGTTATGGTTAGCAGATTGTAATAATATACATTTTGAGTTCTTTTTTTTTTGTAAAGGTTTCCAAGAATATGGTGGTCAATAGCGATGACCGCCGTGGTTGTAGTAAATAAAGAACTAAATTGCATTCAAACAAGATGCCTATTAAATCGATTTTTCCACATATTCCTACTAAATCACATATAAATATATCTAAATGGTGGTTAGTGTTCTAACCACCAAGACTGAAAGTTAAAAAAATGTATGGTAACTATTAAAAAACAAGTTTCAAATTTATTTGTTTAAGTGTTTAACTAACAAGCTAGAAAGTTGCAACAAAACTTTAGTTTACAACTAAAAAAAAATAGAAACTTGTTTTTTTTTTTAAGTTTTCATACATTTTTTGTAACAAGAGTCGCTAGCGAGTATAGATTGATAGAACTCATGGTATACGTACTGGGGGATATTTTTGTCCAAGTGTGAATAGGTTATTTCTAAGCAAGCGTGTTCCATAGTCGACCTTATCATCGCTTACCATAAGGTCAGATTGTGGTCGAACGCAGTCCCATCAATACCAAAAAAAAAACTCTGAAACTCTGTCAATTTCCTCGTTGTATAAAGTTAAAACAATCTGATTTAACTCCGTCGAGGGCATGTGTTTTCTATATTTAGCCCCAATTTATTGGCTCTTGGTCGTCTGATTAATTCTCCAAAAGTACTCGTAAGTCCGGGATGGCATGTGGAACAGGAGTCCGTTACTCACCGCGGAGGAACGGAAGGTGCGCTGCTGCTGTGGAAATACTCCTGTGATTCACTCGGGGTGCAGGCGTCTGGCATTGTTGTCTTAATTAGTCCTCAAGATGCTTTTAATCGACTGCAGTAGAAATTAGATGGTGTCTGTTTAGAGCTGTTTGCAATGCATACATTGTTATATGAGTAACATACGAACAACATAGAATCCCGACGCGCAGGTTTACTAACGGAACCCTATTACCAAGCCTCTAGTCTTTGTCAATATGATAAACTGTAATAGGTAGACAGTTGAAGTTTTCACTGAGTGAATTTCTGTTTCCGTGCGTGAATTGATGCGCCATCGGTACATGGTAGACATCCCACCCACACGCAAAAAACGTTTTGGTAACACATTCATAGTGCGTATAACTAAGGAGTGGAATTCCCTGCCGGAGTCTGTGTTTCCTGATAGCTAGAACTTGGGAGTCTTTAAGTCAAGAGTGAATAGGTTACTTCTAGGCAAGCGTTCTCCATATTCGACCACATCATAGCTTACCATTAGGAGAAATAGAGGTCAAACGCGTGCCTATCAATAGTGAAAAAAAAATTAAGTGGGCCTAAGGAAGCTTATTTTTCAGGGACGATGAAGTACACGACACGCAGCGGTAGTGTTCTTTTTAATCAGGGACATAATTTCAGAAATCAAATAAGCAGAGAAACTACTTCTTGAAATAAAGTTCAAACATAACCTCTTTGTAATATTACTCTTTTCTGTTTGTATTTGTCAGAGGCCTTTACCTCAGAAACTCTGACACTACAGTGTGTGGGGTCGTTAGACCTTACTGCCCACACGATAAGAAGAACAATATTAATCGTAGTTCAAATGAAAAGCACGAGTAGCCAACAGCATCAGCTCTATTTACCATCACCTATGGTATTCGTGATCGAATCAGGAATTATGATATCCGTAAGAGAACCAAGGTTACTTACATAGCCCGAAGGATCGACAAACTAAAGCGGCAGTGGGCAGGGCACATTGCTCGCAGAACAAATGGTCGTTGGAGCCGAAAAAAACTGAAAGACGCAACGTTGAAAGGCCTCCACAAGGTGGACCGATGACCTGGTGAAGGTCGCGGGTAGCCGATGGACGCGAGACGCGCATGACCGGTCGTGCAGTGAACATCTTTCTCGAGTCAAAACGTTTATTGCAAACTAAGTGTACATCATCATCATCATCTGCCTAGCCTTTTCCCAACTATATTGGGGTCGGCTTCCAGTCAAACCGGATTCAGCTGAATACCTGTGTTTTACATGGAGCGGCTGCCTACCAGACCTCCACAACCCATTAACTGGGTAACACGGTACATCATGTCAAGATTGGAATCAGATTTACTGGCTTCTGACAATCCGTAACGACTGCCAAAGATCTACAAATGACAGCCGGGACCAACGGCTTAACGTGCTTTCCGAGGCACGGAGGAAACTCGTTATGTTAAGACGGTCACCCATCCACAGACCAACCTTGGCAAGCATAGCTTAACCTTCAAGATCGACCCGTGCGGCTGTTATTATTTAGCCACGAGCTCCGCAAACTAAGTGTACAATGGCGTTATATTTGTTAGTACTTATGACTTAGCAGCCTTTTACAAGCATTGCAATTATGCAGTTGGGATATTTTGTTCCAGAATCTGTTCAAAGCCATACCATAAACCACAAAAGTACCCTTAACCAGCAGCTCGGTCAGTAGAAAATCTGTCGATCATATGAGATAGCTGCGTCTGGAACGGGTCCAGGATCGACTCGATACTAATACACATTAAATTTTATTTTAGCTGCCGTTAGCCACGCCTGACGCCCGACCATGATACACCATACAGTATGTAGGTACAGAAGGGGCTATAGACAAAGAGATATTGTAAATGGAATAACAATAAGGTATTTTTCCTGAAATAAGCTATATGGTCTGTCAGTTACAGGACATTTTTTTATCACGTAAAGAAAATGTTAAAAAAAAATTGAAATGTTGCGTGACCTTACGCGTTGGTACACTTTTTACCAAAAAGTGACATCACGTACTCTTGAACTCCTAAAAGATGTGCTTTATCTTTGTAAAAGTGTAATTATTTGAAAAAGTAAAAAATATGGATCCAATTTTTTTTTTACATTGTAACAGAGAGACAAACTAGAATAATTATTTTTCTATAGAACCCTGTCGCCAAAAGTACAGAAAATGCAAGGTGTAATAAATTGAAAAACCAAACCTGAAAAGGGGTTATTGTACTCAGTCATTATGAACAACTTTTATTACGGGATAAATCCTGAAATCAGTTGTGCAGTACATTTTGTCGAGTTATGGAAACATAAATATGTAGGGGCGGTGTAAATGCAATCGCAGATTCGCAGTTGTCATTTGTTTGAGCTCGTGGTACGTACGCGTCTACGGGCACATGCGCCGGTTTTCGCTCGTTGTACGAACCGGGCTTTCTGCACGTATTTACTCTATGGAAACACTATCATTTTTAAATTATTTCAGTCTATGAGTCAAGGAGTCTAGCTTTTAAGCTCACGGGAACGTTGCCCTTGTTTATTTGTGAATGTAAACTGCTTTAATCTTTTCTGTTTGTAAATAAATATTAGATTTATTATAGTCAAACGTTACTCTTATGAATGTGGGATGTGTGCCATTCGAACATGAAAACGGCGTATTTATTTTAGTGAGTCAAATCGACATTTCAATCGTTTGTAAGTTTATCAATCAATCAGTCATTTCGGATAGGCAATATAGGCATTATATTGAGTAAGTTGAGTATGGTTAGGTTTTGAAATATATGCCAGCTTACCTACGAGCTTTTCATAATGGCTCTTCTCTTTTGGAAGTCGAAAATTATCCTACATGATCTACTCTTGCTCCAAGGTATATGCAAAACATCGTTCAGTTATAGATTTATAGAAGCGTGTCTGAAAACATCCAAACATCTAATACCTTAACACTTTCACGATTATAATATTAGTACCATTAGGGTTTATTTTAAAGTAGAAACGAATATCATCCTAATATATATAAAATTCTTGCATTACCGACTGATGGAGTGACTGACATCTGAAATTTGGCATTTAGCTTTCCTACTTTCCGTAGGAGACAGAGAATTTCCTTAAATTCCTACAAGAACGGGAAAAACCGGTATATGCGCGTACGAAGACGTTTACGCTAGTTTTAAATAAAATCATTACTTTTCCTTTAGCCTTTGTAGTTGGATAAGAACATTGAGCAACAGTTACCGGAACAGTTTAACAATCTTACTGTAACAATATCGCTCAACCTCGTGTCTATGGTACTCGTAACGCGAGTAGGTTATGTTCAGACAATTGATGTCAGTCTACCACAAAGACCAAAACTCAGCTGTACCTATTCACCGGCACTGACTGATCGCTGATTGATGGGAGGCTAGAGGAGCTGCGAGTGCTACTGTCATTGCTGTCAAAGTGTCAACTGTCAAACGTTGTTGAACCGTTTGGCATTGGCACTTGGCAGTCTTCATTACCGATAGACAGGCGGTGGAACAAACACGGGGTCAGGTTTTGTACGTTTGGTCTTGGCTATTCGGGATTTCGTAGGTTCAAACGATTGCGAAAACTAGATGAATAGGTCCATCGTCGACTTTGACTCTGTCATCCCTAGACTGAAGTCAAGAGCAATCTCAAATAAAATTAAAAAGGTGCACCTACTCTTAGTGGTTTTTCTTTAAAGGGTTTCCAAACATCGGAATGAAAAAAACCGGAACTTGTATAGGATAGTCGTCAATCTACCACAGCTAATTTGATCCAAATTAAGTAAAATTTGGTACACAATACGATCTTTTGTAACCAAACACAGATGCGTACCTAATAAAACGTCAATTAATAATTTTGAGATATATTTATGGTATAGAGAATTATTGCTTTGAAAAACTAAGATTTTATTGTTTCTGAAAGCAGAAGGAAAGTACTTAATTAAAAAAGTTCTTCAACTGATTAAGATTATAATATCGCCGAGTATCATAGATTTTTTCTTTTACATTTGAATCTTTGCAGGTGACAGCATTTTACCTCAACATTGTCATTTGCTATTTATCTTAGGAAAGACAAATAACGTCTGACCATATTTGTACAGGAACCATACAAGATACCAACCCTATCGGTTGTTTAAAACGAAATTAAAATTTCGTTTTAAACAACGGACATGGATTTGGTCCTTTTGCGCCAAGATCCCCAGCAGCTTGTCATAAGTATATCGTTGTTGACAAGCCGCCATATTGTTTATCTAATTATCTCGCCATCAGTAGATTACTGCCGGGCCCGCTCGCCGCGTCGTTAAACACTACTGGCCATAAACATCGCATCAAAAGAGAGCCGATTGATTTATTAATTTTGTCCTTGATCCAATTCTTTATGAATGACATTCTGCTTAGTAAACCAATGCTAACTGCATAAGGTTACTTACTTTTTTTCCTTGTAAATAATAAATTAACCCACTTTTATACCTCAAAAATCGTCGAATAGGTTAGTTCCCACCATCAATAAATTGCAAATCTATTTAGTCTGTCAGTTAGTGTTGAGAAATAAGACACGTATAATCAATGAATATTAACAAAGATAAAACGCAACAAAACTCGGGAGTGGGGATCGTGACGTCAGAACGCGCTAAAAATTATACCACGGCGTGACGTATTGAGAATTTTAAAAGCGTCGTATCTTCGTCAATTTTGGTTTACGTAACAAAAGAAAAAATACGTGTCGGATATTTTTTGGAAATCAATCTGACGGACTAATTCGACGACTAATTTTTAATCCACTAGTAGCAGTATAGTCACTACCCTATTGAGGTATTCAATGATCAGATTGGTTAGTACCTATGTTTCTAGGTTACATTAGATAGTTCTGATATCCGTAACCTAGTAACTGGGTAACAAGTCATCTCAAGCCAAACTTGTGGCAGATTTTCTGACTTCCGACTATCCTTGAAAACTGTCAAAGATCAACAAATGTTAGCCAGGAGTCGTGCCCATGGCCCATAGGAATCCTTCGATTTTCCTAGAGACATATTTCAGAGATATATTTTAACAAATAAACAGACAATGAAATTCTTATAACAGAGTTTAAGTGGCGCATACGAGTAGAGTATCGATAAAACAGGGTGAATAGTTACAAAACTTCGAATGGTATTTTCACTTGAATGTCACATTATTGGTTTCTAAACAAATATCAATCTTATTAAACTAACATTGATTTGGAAATTGGATTCCTTAAATGTTGTAAGCAGAATCTAAATAAACTGAAACGCCTCTTCAAAGTTCTTTCTATTCACCCCTCATGTAACGTTTCTACTCACCCCGTGTTACGGTAGCTTTTTCTTTACGATTTGACAACATCTCACTAGTCGCATATTTTTATAACCAGCTGCAATTGATACGCCGTTAATACCAAAAGCATGTTATTAATGTTACCAGCAGAAACACCTAGTATCGAATATGAAGCAGACATGGTACCAGTATATGGAGATCTACGAGCAATATAATAAATATTTATCCTCAGCTTGGGATGCACAATGCCCATTGACACACGGTAGATAATATTGATGTGCAGTTCTTATCCTATTCAAATTGCTACAAACGCTTCAATTAAAAACTTTGGAGTTAAGGCTTCTACAGACAAGAACGACACGAAAACCCGTGACGCGTGTATGTAACGTGCGCGTCAGCACTTGAACCGTGTATCATATCAGCCGAAAGACGTCCACAACGACAGGTACTGCGCGTCCTGCATCCGTCGGCTACCCGCGACCTTCGTCAGGTCATCGGTCCACCTTGGAGGCCTTCCACGTTGCGTCGTCCGGTACGCGGTCGCCACTCCAGAACTTTTCCTCCCCATCGACCATCTGTTCTGCGAGCAATGTGCCCTGCCCACTGCCACTTTAGTTTGTCGATCCTTCGGGCTATGTCGGTAACCTTAGTTCTCTTGCGTATTTCATCATTCTTGATTCGATCACGCAAGGAAACTCCAATCATTGCCCTCTCCATTGCGCTTTTTTTTTTTTTAATGATGGGAAATCATCAAATGACTCCTCCCGCTTTGGGTGAAGCAGAAGGGAGTGTCAGACTCTTACTGACTAAAACCCATCCGCGTTCCTCCCGGTGCCCTTTGCGTTCCAGGGTACGGTGCCTCTTTCGGACGAAGTCCGCAGCCCCAGCAGGCACTGGCCCTAGCGGGCCCCGTCTTTTACGCTGCCAGCTCTTTGAGACACGCGTGAAACACAGCGCGCCGTCCACCCGGGCTCTCCATTGCCCTTTGAGTGGCTTTGAGCCTTCTGATGCGGCCCCTTGTGAGCGACCACGTTTCAGTTTTAAACCTTAAGACTTTTGACTGTTAAATCCGTAAGATTTATAGCTTTCGGTAAACAGAGAACCCTTCAGAGTTCTACTCCTAGTCGATAGATTGTAACCAACAGCTAATGAAAGGCCTTGATAAAAAGAAAATCACTGAGTTTTACTTTGAAAAAGTAGGTATATAACTATGGAGTTTCTTGTCCGTTCTTCTCCATTCAAATCTACCTTTTAGGAATAGATACGTAGAGCCACGTTTTATAATCTGTAAATGTTGACGTTTAAAAAGGCCATTTAATAGTCTAATTGAAATGAATCATATTTATACAATTCCTATGGGATAAGCCACGGAAACGAAGCCGCGCGTAAATGCTAGCTATCTAATATTATAGTCATAATAATGTTATTTTAAAACAAAAGTTTGAACATGTCCCTGTGATTATGGCCCCATTAACTAAATATTAGCCTGCTAACCAAACATTCGGTATCGTATTAAAAGCTTCGTACCTACCTAAATGATTCCTTCTGGGAATTTGCATAAATTCATTAATAACATGTTTGCTTTGAATATTAGTATTGATCTGTATTTTCCGGCGGACGTGCAAAGCCCTGCTTAACCTTAGGGGAATATTCCCCGAATGCAATTGAACTGAAGATATGACGAATGATATCTGTGAATAAAACATCAATTTTAACACAGCTTTGAAGTTTGAATCATATATTTTCGCACAGGAAATCAACCCACACATACTCCGCTACATTCATGAATTGCAGTGACTTTTAGCAAAAATATGTCGCAATTTCCTTCACACAACTATATTCAACTATCCAAGAAAGTAATCAAATTCATTAACAAATGTTTTGATCTGACATCAAGTGTATTCACATCAAAACATTACTTTTATAACACTTACAAGAAACCAGTTAATAAAACTTTAATCGTTCACAAAAAGGAAGTTGTAAAATATTATAAAATGTAAAGAGCAGCATTTCAATGAGTATTACTAAGATTTCCGGATGTAATATGAAATAAAAGTGTTTTATTGAGCATAATGGCGCCAAAGAAATAAGCCGTTTAGTCTATGATTATGTTTATTTTTTAAAATTTCGAAAGAGCACAGATTAAAATGTGGATGAGTTACATCCGTTGGTGCAGATGCGTTTTGAGAATCACTTACCGGTCTAGAAAATGTTTGACTTGGATATTACTAACAAATACAACATTAAATACATTTGAAACGGTTGTAGAATAAATTAAATGACATGCGAATTGTAATGTGTTAGTTCTAGAGACAGCCGTCAGAAAATTAGGATGATATTCTCGAGCTATTTTCTAAAATTACTTTAGTCATCTGAATTTACAGGTTAAACAAGCCAGCCAGTTATAATTTCTCGCTTTTATATTATCGCCAACAAAGTATTTGATAAGATTCCTTCCCCGCTGTTCCTAAATAATAGGTTGGTGTCATAAAATTATATCTACTTTTATTGCTCCATCACTTCCATCAGTTTAGTAGCATAATATCATTCACATACAAACGGAAACTGTACCCATAGCCTAGTACTCCATTTGTCAAAAAACTGTTCGAGTGACTGACATTCGAGACATATTGTAATTTCCACGTCACTCTCGCTCGTACACTGACTGACTGACAGAGAGCGTAACAAATGTGCAGTCACTCGAATGTTGATATTTTTACATTATTTTACTTTCAATGTTTAAATAGTGGGTTAGTAGAGAATATGTACGTTTAAATATAGATTCTTTAGATACTGCTTTATAAATCGATTCAAAACTTTATTGAGGCTTTCCGAGACCGTAGGTACGTACCCAAACGTAAAGTGTATATCTACATTTCAAACTAGCTAGCTTTTTCCCTGCAGCTTTGCCACATAGTACATTTCTTTGGAATGAAAATTTTTGAGAATTATCTTCCACATACCTATAAACATTTTTTTTATTTAAATTACTGTAGGTAAACATCCTCCCATATAGGTACGTCAGATCAGATAAAATTCAATACCAAACAATAAACTAAAAATAAAAGTTGGAAGCCCAAAAAAACCAAAGATAAATTATTAAAAACTCGTCCGTTATCGTTATAAACAATGGGAACGTACCATAAACATCAAAATAATAGCTGGGAGCACTTTTATCTGCCGTTTGAGCTGCATTCGAAATACGGACGTAAATAAACCGAAAGTGCAAAGACTCGACCGGGAGCAATGTTTGACGCCGCGAGCTATTTGCGAGCTATTGAAAACTGACGGCCGGTAACTGAGCAGTTTGTTCTTGATGTTTTTGTTGATTTATTTGTAAATAAGGAAGGTAATTATATTAATGTAGCAGCATTTACTGAGGATTTTATCGTTTAATTAAAAGCTTGTTTAATTTACCTGGCTCTTCAATTTATTTGGAGCAACAGACAATTCATCTTCTGCCTAGTCTTTTCCCAATTATATTGGAGTCAGTTTTCAGTGGTTTGACTGGAATTGAGCTGAATACCAGTATTTTACGTAGAGCAACCGCCTAATGGATCTTCAATCTAAACGAAACAAACAATAACATAACATTAATAAGTACAAACAATGAAACTTGAAATGAAATCTTATGTAATGAAAATGAAAGCCACTTAATTACAAATCTAATATCTAAAACAGTGGCAACGGCTTTCTACGGCCATTTCTTTCTTTCAGCATTACTTTTAAGGAGTTTTTTTTAAATCTTAATAACGTGTCCTCAAGAAAAAAGGCTGTCAAATTGATACTACAAAACCACAGACAAGCGGAAAAACAACGCGCAATTCAAAAATCGAACTTCAACAAATTGAAAAAAATATATTCATTTTATTCTTGTTTCGCTTGTGTTGTCGACACCGGACGTGTGTAATGTACGGATCGTTTTTATAGCGATACAAATGATAAATTATTACCGCCATGTACGGTTGCTTCGTGAAATATTGTGGCTCTTTGGATTGCAGTTTAAACCCTTTGTTTCGTGATGGACTGCCGTCTGTGAAGTTTTGGAGAATTTGTTTTATATAGCATGGTGGCCGTTCTAGCTTCTTTAATGCAGTAATATTTTGGTCTCTTTGAAATATGTTTTCGATCGTACTTGTGTTTGTCTGGTTTGGCCTGCAATAGCAGAAAATTAGACGTGTGTAGAGAAAAGGGAAATGGTGGCTTTTTGCCCAGCAGTGGGGCATAACGGGTAATTAGATTAGGTTGTGTTCATTAAGATATTATGAATGGAAAAATATGTTTTATTTAGTGAATCAATGTTAGACGGCGGGTTGGTAGCCTTTTGGCAACTTCTTGATCTTTTCAGCAGACGCGACGTGAATACCACAAGTAATTTTCAACAAGTCAACAGTTAGCTTCTTCTATGAAACAATTAAATTAATCTAGACGGGTACACCTAAAATATAAAAAATGCCAGCTTTTATAGCTTTCCCAACGCCAACTCACCTCTGGTCAATCAACTCCAACAAAAAAAAAAACGAAATTAAAAACAGCTCAACAAAATCAAACTAATCTCCCAATTAATAATCCCCCGTCCAGCCCACACATCGCGCATCGCTTTACCTCTAAACCGGCGCGTACGCACGCTTATTTGACAAACGTGCGACACACAGCGTCCCACGTGCCGCCGTGGTTCGAAGTAGTGCGAACTGCGGTACATACCCACGTAGCACTAAATATACGGATCTTGTGAATGAATAACGCAAGTATAAATGGCTGCGCGTGCGCTGCCAACGTTGTCACACGAGCAAACACTAAATACGTTGGAGAAGGTCGACTTTTAGTGTATTAAAATTGTGGCTAGACTATCGAATTAGAGAAATACAACTGTAGCAAATTTCGACGATTTTAAACTTCATTGAAATCTTTTAACCTTAAAATGTTCCCCCTTCTACCATCGGATATCTAGACGCACTGCAAGTTACCATCCCTACCTTGTTGCTATTCCACCAGTTCACACTAAGCTTTTCCAAACGTATTTTATAATTCTCACAGCAGAGGAGAAGAACTCTCTGCCTGCGTCTGCGTTTCCGAACGCATTTAAGCCTAATCTCTTCAAAGTTAGAGTAAACAGGCTTCTTCTGGGTAAGCTCGCCTCATCGTCGACTTTGTCTCCGTGATGTCTGACCTAAACCAGAGTCAAGAGCAAACCCATCGCGAATACAAAAAAAAAACCTGAATAACTGAGATCACAAGGGCTCCAAGCTTTTTCAACTTAAAGAGGCTTTTCCTTAACCCAGTTTCCAAATATTCAGGTTAAATGCACCTTATTGTAATCATTAGTTGAAGAGCTTTCTCATATCCAAACCCAATCAATCAGATTGCATTGCATTTTCTCTTTTTCCGCAGTCTATGTCTCTTCTGTCAGTCAAACCTGAATAAGTTATTTCTAGACAAGCGTAGTCCGTATTCGAAGATGGCTAAAACAAAAAACTACGACGAGACAATTTTACCAGCGATGTGACGTCATGCATGTTTTTACCGCACTGTCAATATCATCATCTGCCTAGCCTTTTCCCAACTATATTGGGGTCGGCTTCCAGTCAAACCGGATTTAGCTGAATACCAGTATTTTACGCGGAGCGGCGGCCTACCAGACCTCCACGACCCACTAACTGGGTAACACTAAATATTGGAATGTGTAGCTGTTAGTTATTCCTAAATAAATAAACACGGTACTTCATGGCAAGACTGGAGTCAGATTTACTGGCTTCTGACTATCCGTAACGACTGCCAAAAATCTACAAATGACAGCCGGGACCAACAGCTTAACGTGCTTTCCGAGGCACAGAGGAAACTCGCTATGTTAAGATGGTCACCCATCCACAGACCAACCTTGGCAAGCGTTGCTTAACCTTGAAGATCGACCCGTGGGGCTGTTATTATCTAGCCACGACCTCCTCATGTTTTTCCCGCTTGTGTCGTCTTTATTTTGTGTTTACTTGAAAAAATAAAAAATGTTCCAATACTTTTTAGAAATCTATCTATTTTTTTCAGTAAAATACCCTATTATTATAGGTCGCGTACCTACGATCAGGTGAAATAGTGGATACGTGTCTTTCAATAAAATAGATTTATGCTATAAAAGCTGCTTTTCAGGCAAGATGAGGTTAATGGCAATTTTTCAGGAGGTGGAAGTACCTACTTATGAATAATTATGATATTACGGGACCAACGCTGAAATCGCAAAAAAAATCGGCTGCTTTCGTTTTTGGCGAGTTATGCAAACATAAATGTACCTACTTACTGAACAGCAGATTTTTCATGTTTTGGAGTTGGTCTCAAATTTTATTTTTCTTTTATATAAAATATGCTTGCTACTTTGTACTTGCTACGGGAAGTGTGTAAATAGTGATCTTTTTCAGAAAGTTTGCTATGGAGAATAGTGAATATTTTATTTTATTTATTTGGGAAGACAAACAATTGGACCCTGTTATGCAGAAAAGATCCAACCAACGTTTCATTAGTTTTGAGTAAATGCAGTTTAACGTTAGACATAGACATAAAGTATCTATTTGAAACTTAGTAGTGTAACAGGCCATAACATATAAATTATTAACATAAACATATAAATTATTAATTATTAACGTAGATAACTCGATTTTACAAAAATTGTTGGTTGGATCTTTTCAACTTAACAGGGTCCAATTGTATTGTGAGGATTACATAATATTAAATTAAATTAAATCTAAGGGTGGTTACAGTACAACCCACTACGTTTCCACGGATAACAAAAACAAATATTGGCACAGTTCAGGTACAATATAAATCATAAAAGATTTAATTAAATAATTTATCAGTGCCGAAGCTATACCTGAAACATTAATGTTGGTAATCAGAAAATAGAAAAAGATGTCAGACGTGGCCCATGACGTCAAAAGCCATACAGTTGCCGAAAATGACAGATAAACATTTTCATTTTAAATTGTTTCATCTCGTTCGTTTTTCGATCAATTATTATGTATCAGTTTTCACTGTTATTATTCGATGTCTGTAAATTTTGGTCAATTAATTATATCATAAAATATTATAATACAAAGTCCGCCTCCGCGTTTGTCTGTTCACGATAAACTCAAAAACGCTGCACCGATTTTCATGCTGTTTCCACCAATGGATACAGTAATTCTCGAGGAAGTATACACTTTTTATAGAAAAAAATAGGGGTCCTTAAGGAAATTGCAGCGCGGACGAAGTCGCGGGCGAAGTGCTAGTAGTAAATATTTTTTCACGAATATTTCCTATTGGAGACAATTCATCACTCCATGATAGAATTATTTCGTAGCTTTCCCGAACGCCTCTCTCTGTACGTGAAACTACTCCAAAGACGGAATGCTTTATAATGGGCTCCCGGCAATAAATAACAAGACTCCTAAATCTCAAACTAACACGTTTTAAACGTTTCAGTTGATTGAAATAAAACTTAACGTTTACGTCTTGTTTATTTTTATTCCCAATAAATTATAATAAAATAAATTTCGCGTTAATGTTCAACAATTATGCAGGAGTTTAAATTATTGCCGCCTGCGGGTGAATCTAGAAGAGATTTCAGCAAAACATGCAGTATTTCAAAAATATAAACGTTGAATGAGTAATGAATTTATTTGAACAGAGCAACTTGCAACAATAAAACACATAAAGATGAGATGCAAAATAAATAGGATTATGAATTACGAAATGATTACAACCCGAGCTTTTCCCCGCTTTGCTACTAACCAGCATATCCGGTAGGATTTTTCATTTGTCTTGTATAGTTCTTACACTGATAAAAAGTTACAAGCAAGCAAGAATTTTCGTAACGGTACTTTCAGAAATTAATAACGTCCAACAAAAAAAAAAATATTCTAGTCGGCCGAGTGCGAGTCGGACTCGCGTGCAAAGGGTTCCGAACACGTTCCGAACGAGATTCATTCTTGTAACATGCTCTGTGAGGTGACCCCACTCAAAATAATAATTATTTATTTTCGTAACTCGTCCGAGTTTGGATCACAGAAGTTCATCTGTGTACTAAATTTCAACAGAATCTGTCGAGTAGATTCGGAGGAAATTTACTGACAGACGGACAGACAGACAACCGAGTGATCCTATAAGGTCTGTGTTTCCTGATAGGTACAACTTGGAAGTCTTGAAGTCAAGAGTGAATAGGTTACTTCTAGGCAAGCGTACTCCATCTTCGACCACATCATCGTTTACCATCAGGCGAGATAGTGGTTAAACGCGTGCCTATCAAAAGTAAATAAATAAATTAGGGCTCCGTTTCGATGTTCGGAACCATAAGCAAAACATTGACTGATTTGAAAACCTTTCGGACTACTCATGTAACCTTGAAATCTTCCAGACTTTCATTATCTAACCTTCTTTTGTACCTGAGCCCTTTAGAACCAAAATGTGATTAGCCTTACTATACCGTTGTGAAGTAAAAAAAGCGAGGTTTTGTATTCCAGATGAAAATCTGAAGTCTCACTAATTAGCTGATCTTTTTCAACCTTTTTGCTCCGGCTTCCTCCTCCGGTGTAGTCTGTGCATGGCGGGAACAAATGTACGGAGCCGTACTTGCTAGTTTTCTTCTTTTAATGTCATATTATATAGTTTTAATTACTGGATATACCTTTTTTTTTTAAGGATTGGAAATCATCAAATGACCCCTCCCGCCCTGGGTGAAGAAGAAGGGAGTGTCAGAGTCTAACTGACTAAAACCCATCCGTGTTTCTCCTAGTGCCCTTTGCGTTCCAGGGTACGGTACCTCTTTCGAACGAAGTCCGCAGCCCCAGTAGGCACTGGCTCTAGCGGGCCCCGTCTTTTACGCTGACGAGCTATCTGAGGCGCGCGTGGAACACACCACGCCGTCGAACCGGGCCTGTTTCTGATCAGACGGCGAGCCACCCAATGCTTGCCGTCCGCAGGCTCGCGCCTACGGTGGCCAAGAATCGCACTGCGACTCCCGACGCCCGGGGCGTCTTCTTCTGTTTACTGGATATACCCTAGAACCTTTTTTTTTGTATTAAAAAAGGTCAAAATCAATCAATCGCAGTATCATCTCAGCGAAAACAGTCAATGTCGAAAACGAGTCAGACGTAGAACATTTTAGGTGTTTTGATAGTTTGCGAAAAAACTACAAGAGTAGGTATCCCTCGGAAATTGCGAAGATATGTATAGGTAATAAAGCGGTTAAAAGCGGTTAAATGGTTCGAATTCGAAGAATTTTCAATTCAATGAATGAATGAATGATATTTATTTGCTAGAATACAGGTAGCATAAGTTCTTAAAATCTATCAGTGCAATTAATAAAATTAAATACAATTCTATTCATTTAAAATAATAATTAAATATTAAAGATAGTGTCAGGAGGAGCTCGTGGCTAAATAATAACAGCCACACGGGTCGATCGTGAAGGTTAAGCAACGCTTGCCAAGGTTGGTCTGTGGATGGGTGACCATCTTAACATAACGAGTTTCCTCCGTGCCTCGGAAAGCACGTTAAGCCGTTGGTCCCGGCTGTCATTTGTAGATCTTTGGCAGTCGTTACGGATTGTCAGAAGCCAGTAAATCTGACTCCAGTCTTGCCAAGATGTACCGTGTTACCCAGTTATTGGGTTGTGGAGGTCTGGTAGGCAGCCGCTCCACGTAAAACACTGGTATTCAGCTGAATCCGGTTTGACTGGAAGCCGTCCCCAACGTAGTTGGGAAAAGGCTAGGCAGATGATGATGATTAAAGATAGTGTCAATCATAGTCAACAATAATAGTGATGCCATGTCAATAAAAATAGGAATAATAATGGAAATAATGGAAACCAAAATCTCCTATGAAATATGTAGGTACTAAGTAGGTAATCTTAGAAACCTTTTAACCTAACTCAACAGATAGATGTGTTGCTGGGGAGTTTGTTGCTCCACTTCTTCCCAGCTAAAACACTAGGAAGTGGTGACGGGCGGGGCGTGAGGCGAACTGTCTTCTGTAAAGGATGACGTTCAAAAAGTGCTGTCTTTCAGCCTAATTTGAATAAATGACTTTCGACTTTGACTTTGAGTTCCAGTGTAGGAAAACACTGTAAGAGAAACTGGGGCCCTAATCCTCTGTTAGAAAAATATCAATCAATCAATCAATCAAATTTCTTTAATATTGGCACCCAGTCCCAATATTAAAATTAAATTTAAACATGTATACAATAATAAATATAAATTACAATTCAATTTAATATAATTAAAATTAAATAATCATTAATAGTGACATAATACATTCTATCATTTAAAACGACTGTCAAAAAATCCCAAGTTTTTGAGATTGACATGTGCTACCGAAATTTATCTTATCTGTGCCATCTTTTCTTTTCTATGACGTATACTATGTGTACATTCTAAAGAATAATCTTTTAAATTTTAGACAACCGTTGTCTCTGATAAACAATTAATTTTTCTAGAGCCTCATTATTCTGTCTGAGTTCATAAACTAATATTATTCCACATTTCCGGCATAAATCAAATAAAAGAAACATAATCACGTAACAAATGACATAACAACGTTGATGACAGCCGAACATTTACGAAACTTCCCGAACGCATAATTACTAATCTTATGCGCCCGCGTCTTCGCTTCCTGCCCGCTTGCGTACGCCCTTGACCCAATATCGGATATGCACGAAAATATACCAAGAATAGTGTTGGGATTATAACAGGATAAATACTCATGAGTATTGGTTTTTATTCAACGATTGATCCAAAATTAAGTGGTACCAATAAACTATCGTTAAAGAAATTTTTTTGTGGTTCATAATTTTATATGTATTTCAGTTACAGAGACAATTTTTTTTTCCTTGCTTTTAAATAGTTGTTTAATACTTATACATACATACGTGGTGTTTTCGTTCCTAGTACGATACGTGCAGTAAGTAATTTTTAAAATAAAGTTGATAAGTTTAATAACGTAGAAAACTGTAAATTTGTATTACCTCTACCTCATATTAATTATTTTAAAAGCTACCAAATCCTATAATGAGACTGCTCGAGTATCCTGTGAATATTTTATCCTCCGTGCATCACTAACCGAGAACTAAAGTATGACAGAGGAAAATTAAAAAAATATTTGTTCGTCAGCGGAAGAGCGTTGCTTCTGAAGAGTGCCGTAAATTAAGGAGCTCGTTAAATGTGTATTTAGGGTTGCCACAGCGTAAAATGTGTAGTACCTATGAATTTTATTAGGCGTGTATCAACTTACACAGTTAAATCTTTACTTCTTTACTGGAGGCCATTTGGTTCGAACATCAATAATTTTGGCTATTACTTTGACTCTTATATATATACGTATAGTTTTGTTCATAGTACTTCTGTGCTTAGTAAAAAATATCCTCGATGAACGGCCTGTTTTTTTGTCCGAAGACAAACTATTTTTATGTATTCCATTTATGCGCAAATGTGATGCCTGCAAATGGGTTGACTTTTTGTAGCAACTCGAATCACTCAACCGTTTGTGATTCAAACACTTATATAATTAGCTGTTCGGGGATTGATTCGGAGCTTCTAAACTAATATTGTAAAGAAGTAAAACTGTTTGTTTGTAATTTGTGAAAATGATAACTCTGACAGAAAAGTACACTATCGGTCAGGTGAGTGTCATAGGCTATTATTTATCTCAGTGAAATTTACGGTTCTTGCATGAGAGGCTCCTGGAGCAAACATGCAGGAAGAATAAAATTCAACTGATACAAGCAACACTGTGACAGATGTCACGCTCTAAATCGACAATAAGAATAAAAGTGATTTAATCATATAGGCCCTAGTTGAGCTTTATCAGATTCTACTAACTTTTACCAAACAATGAACCATAAGCCATAACAGACACTAAACTTGCCGATACAACACATACAATAGCCTCCATAGTTTCGGCCATTACTCGACAGTTGCACCACAGGAATGTGGCCACAATTGGGTGCAGTGTCGCGCTTCAGTGGGTACCGCTTGGACTGGTAACAGGTCATGTACATAAACAATGATAAATTGACTGTATATTGTGAAATAAACAGTCCAACTAACTCTGTTAATTTATTATAATATTTATTTATTTATTTAAAACTTTACGCATACAGATGTACAGAGGCGGACTTAATGCCTGAGGCATTTTCTACCAGTCAACCTTTGGGTGATGCAGAGAATAATACTAGTAGGTGCAAATTGTGAAAAAAAAACAGAAACGCGATAATAATAATAAAAAAATAATAATTAAAAGTAATTAATAATATATTTTTTTTTATTTGTAATGGGTTTGCTCTTGACTCTAGTCTATTACAGAAATTTTGCTGTGCCCGGCAGGGTTCATAGTTGGTTCTATTCATTAACATTCTTCTTTTTCTTATCGTGTGGGCAGAAAGGTCTAACGACCCCACACACCCTAGTGTCAGGGTTTCTAAACTGCCTCAAGGGCCTCTGACATGGTTTACTCGAAGACCACGCAGCCGGGACCACCAGGTTATACGTTCCTTCCGAAGCACGGAATCATCTTTTTATCCGACAATCAGGTGATTCAAGCCTGCAATTTCCTAGCCAAACTGAACTGTACAAAAATGCTCTTATCGAATCGAACCCACGACACTGGGTCACAAGACAAACGCCTAAACCACTATTAACATTTACTACCTATGTGTGTAAAACACGGATTGCAATAAATGATTTGAGATTTAGTAGATAACGGGTCTCACGATCCCGTTCAAGATGAGTAACCAACGGAGCTCTTAACAAACCTCCGCTGCCAATCAGTCCGTCCATCTATCAGCGGCTGTTACTCATAAACCGGAATAGGTAGACAGTTCTTATTTTCACAGAGTGGGTGTGTATTGCAGTTGTAACTACAAATCATATGTTTTTTTTTCAGTAAAGGCCATACAAGAATCCTGATGTTCTGTTCTTGGTACTGAACCCTTCGTGTGCGAGTCCGACACGCACTTGACTGACTTTTTCTGCTGCTTTGTCCATATGACCTTTGAGAAAATAAGATGAAGCCAATGACACTCGTGATATTATAGCGTTTCATCATCATCTGCCTAGCCTTTTTCCAAGTATATTGGGGTCAGCAACCAGTCAAACCGAATTCAGCTGAATACCAGTGTTAATTTACGTAAAGCGGCTGCCTACCAGACCTCCACAACCCATTAACTGGGTAACACGGTACTTCTTGGCAAGACTGGAGTCAGATTTACTGGCTTCTGACAATCCGTAACGACTGCCAAAGATCTACAAATGACAGCTGGGACCAACGGCTTAACGTGCTTTCCGAGGCACGGAGGAAACTCGTTATGTTAAGATGGTCACCCATCCACAGACCAACCTTGGCAATCGTTGCTTAACCTTTGATCGACCCGTGCAGTTATTATTATTTAGCCACGAGCTCCTCGATATCGAGCGTTTCATCTGTAATTAAATCGGCTCGGACACCAACACGGTTCATTTTGTAAATGGATCAGATCTTCCTGAGATTGCCATTAACTTCATAAATAAACGAATCAACAATTTATTACTTTGGTAATACTTTGAGAAAGTTAGACTAGTCAAAAATGCCTAAAGCTTAAAAAACATCCATTTCCTTGCATAAAACAACGCTTTTCAGCCTTTTAACTTTTACAACGAATGCTACCAAAATGAATACGAGGCACGGGAAATATTTAAGCGCCCTCGGTAACACTTGGCAGCTTTTTCTTTGCCAAACAGCTAACATGCAGCGTGAGATACATAACTTACGATCTTCCAAAAAAAAAACTGGCAGCCCTACAAAATTGCCAGATTTCGACCGCTTAATTTTTGACAAATAATTTGTAGCTGCTATTATTTACTATGGCAATATTATTTTATCGCACAGATTAGTTACCTATCGATAAATCATAGTAATTATATCCGTCTGTTAAATGATTTAATGATGAAAATTAATTTGTTTTTCAATGATTGGCTGCCACATGTATTAACATGTGATGGATGATTTGCGAAAATAAGATATTAAATAGTATTTTAGCAGTTTTATTGAAATCATATGGTTGAAGCATCAATGCGATGTCTACGCAATGTCTACGTTCTACATCCAGACATAAAACCCTTGTTTCTTTTTAGATTTGATAGAAAACCTTGCTTTATATTTGTTTGTGCTTCAAACAGTTAATTTCATTTCTTTCCGATGGGAACCCTATTTAGTCTAAAACCTACAAAAGTCTTCGAGAGGCTGAATAGAAAATATTTATTTTTGGTATCCAGACCAAGATTAACACGGAACGGAAAAAAGGATTAGTATCAGTAGCCTACTAATACCAGGTTAACGAGGCATTTTATTACACTAGCAACACTGATTTGTAAAAAAAAAACGTGGCAACTACGTGTGGTTTCATGCTGAAAGAGGTGCAAATAACTTTGATACAGTTTCTTGATTTTGCTCTAAAAACGGTTAAAATTTCTATACAAACGTCACCTGCTTAAGTCTACCACTATTTTAAACATGAAAGTTTGTGTGAATGGATGTTTGTTAATCTTTGACGCTAAAACTACTTAACGGATGCTTATGCAAGTTTATAGTACCTAATTGAGCTTATACACCAGAATGATAATTATAACATATATAATAATTTTTAAAGGAGTACTTATTCTACGTTGACAGAGCCGCAAACAGCAGGTAATAAAATAAAGAGCTTAGTAAAAATGTGTTCAAATGAAAAGTCAAAACATGAACGGTGTGCTAATTATAATACATTTATGTTGAACCCAAATTATAGATAACTAATAGATGTAGCCATTAGCTTATATAGCCATTTCGTAATAGTTTAATAAATTACTCTTGAACAGCGCTCCCTAATCCTTTGATGTGCTCTCGAAGATTTAAAGTGCATCGTACATAATATTGGTATGTTATACTTTGTTCTTTTAACGAATATTCTTTTCAGTGTAATGAATATTGTAATCTGAAACAAAGCCATCGTAAAACATGCGGCTTTTAAGAGGCTTAAAAGATTTAAAGTCATTGAAACGATTAAATTGCGTATGGAAATTTGCGCGCATTCTCCTGTCAAAGTGACGTTTAGTGTGAAAATTCGATTGTTTATGGTTCTTTAAAAGGTGGTTAGGAAAAGAAAGTAGTACGAATAATGCAGAAGTATTTCATTTAATATTGAAAAGCTTGCTGCAATAAAACAGAAACGAACAGTTTCGTGGAAAATTAGTCTCGAAATAGAAAACTAATCATCATTTTGCTTCTTAGCTGCAAAATATTAGGAAATACTTGTCATCGTTAATGTCCGGTCGGTTAAAAGCCAAGTGGCCGTGAGACAAGATCTGAATCATCTCAAACAATGGCTACTAAATATAATATTTCAAAGGAGCTCTTAAAATCTTACGTGTAAATATTAGCACAATTTAACAGAAACAGCGCCGCGTGGCACACTTTGTGACAACGCGGGCCTTGAACCGGCTCCCGCCCATAAATCGTCTCAGCTCGAGAAATAGACTTCTTAGAAACGCGCGAAGCTCTAAAAGATTGTCATTGTTGTTTAAAATATCACACAGTGAGGGTATTTGTAGAGCACAAAAAATTACCGTGCCGAGACCATCTCACTGAAAGTCCGCAGCGATTGCATTCGACACGAGTTTACATCGAGTATTGCGAACGCTAATAAATATCTTAATGCTCTAATAACTCACATCAGGTGTCGAGCTAGTTTATGCTACTGTAATCATAATATTGCGGTTAGTCACTCACAGCTCCCTGCACCTCCGCGGTTGAGTCATAGCGACGCATAAATTAAGCCGAAGGGAATACACTACCTCTATTTAGGATCATAATTTAAATATTTTTCATCAGTTTCCTACACCGATTAGTTTATCGCACGCGTGCGGTGCTCCGGCGGATCGGCGACGTGTGAACTCATAAATCTGTACCAGAACATCTGACCTGATAATCTAGTTTACGTTAATTCCTCGAAGATTAATTTGCGGAGCGTTACGCAGCGCGGCGTCACCGCGTCCCGCGCAGACTGGACGCGAGCGGACCGCGCATGCGCCTGGGCCGGCATGGCGGCGCGCGCGCTCTCACCGCCCGGACCATGAAACGAAGACAACATGAGCCAAGCGCTGTCCCTGCTCAACTTCATCAAAATACCAAAAAAGTTATCCCCACGTGAGAGGACATGAGCCCCGGAACATTCTCACTGCCAAACTACATAGTGCCTTACGTTATAAATAGTGTAATCTTGGTGCTTCGAAACAATAAATAATGTTAGTGAACACAGACACGCGGACGATAAGCTCAAACGTTTAAGATGTTAGACGTTTTTCGTGGATTGAAGAATCTTATAAAAGTGAACTATGTCCACATCGACTCTCCAGTATTCCGCTTGCACTACTCGATCACGGTGATCCTGCTGATCTCGTTCAGCCTGATCGTGACGACGCGCCAGTACGTCGGCAACCCCATCGACTGCATCCACACCAAGGACATCCCCGAGGATGTGCTGAACACGTACTGCTGGATCCACTCCACCTACACGCTCAAGAGCTTCTTCAAAAAGAAGGTGGGCGTGGAGGTGCCCTACCCCGGCATCGGGAACAGCCGCGAGAAGGGCAAGGAAGATATGAGCGACAGGAAGATCTACAAGTACTACCAATGGGTGTGTTTTTGCCTATTTTTTCAGGTGAGTTTTAGTTTTAGCGATTATTTCCCAGACTAACAAACGGTTGACACGTCTACTGAGGTGTCGCTACTGAAATTAACACTCACTTTTAGATCAGTTTTGACAAGTCGTTGACAGCTAACGTTTTTTTTTACTATCAATGTTACTCGCGCATAGACATTTCAGTCTGCTTTGAATTTAGAAACACGCGCAGAGCGACCGTTCTATTTCATTTGTTTCTTTTACTAAATGACGTCTGGGATAATGGAAACATTGTTACTGGCCAGTATAAAAAAATGTTACTATGGAGAGATATTTTTGAAGTCGGTTTTACCACAGCTTATCTTATATAGTCTAAGATAGTTTAATAATTTCTCAAAACATGATCAAACAATTTATGAGTAGTTTTTAAAACCTACCTATGGAGGTAGATACTGTGCGAGTTTAGCTAAATCAACTTAGCTTCACTCTGAATCTGCGACCGGCTTCAACATCTGCATTTGTTTAGTAAAAATTGATACAGTAAATAAAAAAAACCTGATGTAGCCAGTGTCGCAATATAGATGCGCACGCGCATAAACAAAGCACAAGTAAATCAAGCTGACTATAATTAGCGAAACACATTGTTAATGTTGCCAGCGCGACCCGCTCCACAATAAATATTTATTTTTTATTATTTTCTACCGGTTTACGATCGATAAAACCGGGGCGTTAATCAGGGAATCCGGAAAATGCGGTAATCAAAATATTTTGTGTAATTTATTTAGTGCATGTCGTGTGTGCGGTCGAACAGTGAGTTTGTCTGTTTATAATGTTAGCAGTTGTGACAGCCAAACGGAGTATTTTGAAAATTACTTTTTGTATTTCGTCTATCCACAGATATACGTGTAACTTACCCAAAATACTGGAAATGTTTGTGAGAAGTCGCCAACCTTAGAGTGCCACTGAAATATTACATAGTAAATGAAGTGTTTAACAAAAATTTGTGTCATACAACAAAAGAATACCCACACACAAAACGTTTTGGGAACACATTCATAATGCGTACAGCTAAGGAGTGGAATTCCCTGCCGGAGTCTGTGTTTCCCGATAGCTACAACCTGGGAGTCTTTAAATCAAGAGTGAATAGGTTACTTCTAGGCAAGCGTGCTCCATCTTCGACCACATCATCGCTTACCATCAGGTGAGATGGTGGTCAAGCGCGTGCCTATTAAATTATCTATTCACATCTAACTCAACTATTAAAAAAATCATTACAATAGGGAAGATGCAAATACAGAATTTATGAGAATGTTGTCAGTATAAAATGATAAAAAGTATACAATAAAGGCCATTGCAACGTTTTTATTTTGATTAATATCGATTTTTATCAAAAATAATGAATTAAAGTAACGTGAAACGGAACTTATTTAAAAACAACAATCAGCGTTTAGTGACGTATCTGCTGTTATGCCAACGAAAAGGATACCTTTTATCTTTGAGTTAGGACAGTTCTTGACCAGTGATAGACACGAGTGACGTCATCGTCCGTTTTCGCGCAAACCTTTAAACTATCGGTTTAAAAACGCAATTTTGGCAATAAATTAAAGCGTTTTAATTTTTTATTTATGTGTGGTGTATTCTAGACGGATATCTTTTAAATTAAAGCAAAAATGGAAATATTGCATGTTCCCTATTGTGTGAAACAGAAGCTAAGGGAATTGCATTCAGGATTTGTATGAACATGATGACAAACGTTTTTTTGCAACATCCAATCTAATATTAAAATTAAAGAACAATTTCGCGAGCTAACTCTGGCGCTCTCGCCATAATAGAAGCCCCGCTAAACCATCATTAACATAGGAATCGAACCGAATATCCTTCTGGTAAGCTCGCTCCATCGTAGACTTAGTCTCTGTCATCTCTGACATAGACTAGAGTCAAGAGCAAAACCCATCACAAATAAAAAATAAATCTCACTAGTTTAACAGTTTACACGGAACCACTATACCCAAGGCGCATCTCACTCGTAATTAATTTAAAATGTCTGCGCAACCCACTCGTTATTTTGTACTGCCGACATAATTATAAACGGAAGGATTATCAGCTTAACTTCATGTTAAAGATTACTGAGATTAACTCTACAGACTGTTACTGTAAGTCCTTATGAATTATTGGTACTACGAGTTATAATAGGTAGACAAACTATAAATGTTGCGGTTAAGTTTGGTATAGAAATACTAGCTGTTACCTGAGGCTTCACTCGTTTTAAAGAAGTCTGTTACTGTTCAGGATTGAAACAATTTCTGCATAAAAAGTCAACAAAAAATGGGTTCCGCGTCATAAGCGTGAAAACTTATAAGGAAACGCGTGCGGAGAGATTTTGTATATAAAAAATCATAATTCTAGGTTTGGCTCTCGCCTTTTTCCTCTCCAATATAAAACAACTTAAAAGGTATTTCATAAACTGAATATGAAGGAGATATACTGTGTCCCTATGTTTTCTTTTTCGATAAATTATTATCCATATAAACACTAGAACCCTCAAAAACGCTCAAAATTATCCGATAAACCGCTGTCAACAGAGCCCTAGTGTACAAATTTGGCAAATATTAATGAAACAAGCAGCACAGTATTGGGTATACTGTGCTGCTTGTTTCATTAATATTTGCCAAATCCTTTTTATTCAGTTTGTGAAATAATATATTTTAAATCGATCTAATATTTGAGGAGGAAACAGTCGAGAGCCAAACCTCGAATTATGACTTTTTACATACAAAATCTCTCCGCACGCGTTTCCTCATAAGTTTTCACGCTTGTGATTTTTTGTTGACTTTTTGTGCTGAAATTGTTGCGATCCTGAACAGTAACAGACTTCTTTAACACGAGTGAAGCCTCAGAGTAACAGCTAGTATTTCTGTACCAAACTTAACCGGAATATTTATAGTTTGTCTAACTATTATAACTCATAGTAGCAATAATTCATAAGGACTTACAGTAACAGTTTGAAGAATAGTTATTTTATGAAAAAGTCATTCTATAGGGCTTCATGAACTTAAAGGGCTATACTGATATTAAAATGATTATAATTCCTTAGATGAACACGCGTTACGGCCGCGAATCGTATTTTGTTCAACATACAGCTTCAAACTGACCGGCGAATTACAAAAAAAAATTGAATTTCGCGGGCTACCCTGGCGCATCCACCTTAACGAAAAAACTCACTGTCGCATTAATAATGTCAGTAAAAATTATGAAAAATGAACAGATAGTTTATTAAAACCAGAGAAGCTTCTATGTTTTGTGTGTGGTTGAGATATGAAAGTAAGCAATCATAAGTTTGATTTTTGTCATCTTGTTCAACTAATTAAAACGAATATCATATTAAAAATGCAGCAGCTTGCTGCATTGGACTCAGTGGAACGCAGAGCAAAAAGGCTAATATAAGACGAGACGTTGGTGGCTCAGCTTCACAGTCTAGCTCATCGGCGAAGTGTTGCCTGCCTGTCTTCTACAGACTGTACTTTGGTGAATGTGCGCAGGAACTCCACGACCTGATCCCACCATCGCCCTTTCACTACCGGAATACCAGACGTACTGCAAGGTACCATCCGTACTTGGTCGATATACCGTCTGGTCGTACCAAGCGCTTCTCCTCCACATTTATTATGCGCACAGCTAAAGTGTGGAACTCTCTGCTAACGTCAGTGTTCCCTTCCACATATAACCCGTCTGCCTTCAAAGCAAGAGTGAACAAGCATCTTCTGGGCACGCTCGCTCCATCATAGACCTCATCTATCGCTTTCCATCAGGCGTGATTGTGGTCAAGAGCGAGCTAATTCCTAAATATATTTTTTTTTATAATTATCGCATCGTTTGAAACCATGTTGAAAATAATAACAGGAGCCAAATCGTTCGAAATTCAAGTTCAGTATTATTTAACGTTTGCTACGAACAGCTACGAGGCCTACGACTTTGCTACGCCGTAGCACTTAACAGACCCAAACACATTTTTTATCTAGATCTTATTACTCACGCATCACGAAGATAGGGATTTCAGTAAATTATTCTTTACTAAGTTCAAATCTATAGCATCAAAAAATATTCAGGACCAGGTTGTCTCTAAAAGATGTGCTCACCGCGATAAGACTTGTTGTAAATGATGTATATAATACAATAGAGATAATAATATTGAATGTATCGTTCTTTCAAAAGTATATCAAAAATCATATTTAACCAAATAAATATTTTGAATCCTTGTACTTTCCCATTAAGTATCGGCTTCCAAGGAGACGCTGTATAAAGTTGGCAAGAAGCTATGTTTTTATTAGGGCTGGCTCCGCTGGCCAGCTAATGTATGCAAATATCAACAACATGGTAATCTCGACGACGACTCGCGACAACCCTGGCGTCCCACTGATGCGACTTTTTGAGTTATAATTTAATTTGTTAATAGCAAATGTGCGATCTATCTTTGTAACAATTATTTATTATTATTTTTTTACAAGAACATGACTAAAAGTGATATTTTTAAGAATTACACCACACACTGTATGAACGGTATATTTCGATTGTAAAGTGCCGACTAAGTATCATTATGTTATTAATTAATCTTTTATGTCCAGGTTTTTAGGTAAATTTTCAATTGTAGTTGTCATTGTATATCAAGCTATTTAGTAGCAGATAGCAGAATTCGATAATTATTATTTCGCTCACGACTTTGCTCGCGTTAGATTTTCTCGAAAACCGGGGTGCCATCTATCACTGAACCAAAGTTTACTAAACTTTAATTAGGCGTGAACGCCTTGTTAAACTTTGGCTAACGTTTATTAATCCAAAATCCCTGACAGCTCAATCAAACTAAAAACAACATTGCCAAAACATAAAAACAAAAACTGGCGCCTTTTTCCCATAAGGATGGACAGAAACTACAATACGCAACACAGCGAAGAATCGCACAAAAAAGCCGCAGCCTCAGAACGCGCCCTTAAACAGATCATCAGAATAAAAATGTAAGAGCTCACTCAAGTGGCCGTTAATATCGGTTGATTATCATCCCGACACAGACATTACCCCCCTTAAACCCCCCCTGCGACCACCCCACACCAAAAGCGACCTAATTTTCACTTTATTAAGCTAAATAATGGCATGTTTACCCGAATGGAAGACAGTTGTGCACTATTTAGGGATTTTTTTAACAAATGTTTTGAGTTTTGAGATAAGACGTTTTTGCTGTTTTCTTTTGATTTTTTAGAGACTGGGAGATTTGGTTTTCGGCCTTGACCTTATTATCATTTATTTGATAAAGATTTGTTAATTACTTTTCTATTGCTACTATTTTATCACCTTTGCCACCTTTGGGATGGCTCAGCTAAGTATCAGCTTGCTGCGCTTGACTCGGTGGAACGCAGAGCTAAGAGGCTCACCGGTGACGTAAAACTGGTGGATACCAATCTACATAGCTTGGCTCATCGCCGTAAACTTGCCCGCTTGTTTACGGGCTGTCTTCTACAGATTACTTCGTGAGTGTCCCCAAGAAGTCCACGACCTCATCCCACCGGCCCCCTTCTACCATCGGACATCCAGACGCACTGCATCTTACCATCCCTACCTTGTTGCTATTCCACCAATTCGCACTAAGCGTTTCCGTCTTTTATAATGCGCACAGCAAAGGAGTGGAAACTCGCTGCCTGCGTCTGTGTTTTCAAACGCTTACAACCCTAATATCTTCAAAGTCAGAGTAAACAGGCTCCTTCTGGGTAAGCTCGCTCCATTGTAGACTTTGTCTCTGTCATCTCTGACCTAGACTGGAGTCAAGAGCAAACCCATAGCAAATAAAAAAATTACCTCTTCCAACGTGTCCTTTGAGAATTCGGTAAACTTCTGAGTGTGTAAGCTTAGGTGAAGTGAACGTGAAGTGAGCATACAATCCATACAAACAAGATGGAATTACAGTTTACTTTGTCCTCACTGCACCTATGTTTACATGGTGAGATATTCACAAAATAATACTGTTCTCGTTTTTAGGGTTCCGTACCCGAAGGGTAACCAATGGAACCCTATTACTAAACCTCCGCTGTCCAGCCGTCTGTCTGTCAGCGGGCTGTATCTCAAGAACCGTAATAGGTAGAGAGTTGAAATTTTCACAGATTGTGTATTTCTATTGCCGTTATAACAACAAATAATAAAAAATTAAGATTTATGGTGCGGAACCCTTCGTGTGCGAGTCCGACTCGCACTTAGCCGGTTTAATAAGTCCACTTCTCTTGACATTATTTCTCAATCATCACAATATATTAAATGCCTGTCTTCTTCAGCTTCTGTTTAACGAATCTTATCTTAAAGTGATTATTTAATCCTGGTTTGACCTACTTTTTATCATGCACGTAATACAATTTGGTACGTCTTAACTGAGAAAATACCAATGACTTTAATCATCATCATCATCCCGACTTCGCTCACTGCCGAGCCCAGGCCCCATTTGTGTTAATCCCCACGTTCCTGTGCCAGCCTCATCCAAGTTCTACCTTATGACTACTCCCGCTATGGGCGGAACAGAAGGGAGTGTCAGACTCTTACTGACTAAAACCTATCAGTGTTCCTCCTAATGCCCTTTGCGTTCCAGGGCCGTGGTGGCGAACAAATTCTGCTACCCTGGATCCAAGTTCTACCTGCGATGGCAACAATGTCGTCCACCCATCTTGCCACCGCATGACTTTACATCAGCTAAATAATAACAACCGTGCAGGTCAAAGTTAAGCTACGCTTTCGTGGATGGGTGACATACATAACAGAGTTTCTTCCGCACTTCGGAAAGCACGTTTAGTTGTCAGTTGGCTGTCATTTGAACATCAGTTTGACAGTCGTAACGGGTCTAAAAATTACACTTTAGTAGAATCATATTACGATCACAACATTAATCATACAAAAAACTCAAATTTAATTTTCATCTTTATAGCTAAAGCATTAGGTTCAAGGTCGATTGGGATAATTTGACAGCTTCGAGTAGCTTGATGTACTGGCTGAATCTGGTAAAGTGGCCTTTTTAGACCCCGCAGTCTTGCCAAGTAGCTTCGTGTTTTCCAGTTACAATAGGGTATAAAAAAGGCTCGCATCGATCGATATGTTTGTCCTATAGAACCGTATTTTTAGGGTTCCGTACCCGAAGGGTAACCAACGGAACCATATTATTAGTAATAGGGTTCCGTCTGTCTGTCAGCGGGCTGTATCTTAATAACCGTAATAGGTAGACAGTTGAAATTTTCACAGATTGAGTATTTCTATTGCCGCTATAACAACAAATAATATATATAAATTAAGGTTTATGGTACGAAACCCTTCGTGTGCGAGTTCAATCGCACATGGCCGGTATTTTTCCTTTTATTTTGGTTCTTTCAGCCATCACCGTTATCGCAAATTCTTTCATGTCGGTTGGAATATTTTCTTAGTTTAGAACTGCGCTGGTATAGTGCCCCTAAGTATTTGAGGGTTTCTCAAGGCTTATCAACGGGCTGTAGTGTCGTATTATGTGCGGTCACGTCTCCGCATGGCGCCAGTATCACCAGGTGTATATTTTGTCATTTTAATTAAAACACACGTGTTTTTAGCGCGAACAGACTCATAGCAAGGTAATAGACAACCAAAAATTGAGGACCCTAAACATAAATGACCGTTTTATTTTTAAATACGGTGTTGAAGTCGAAAAATTGTCAGCGAAAAAGATATTTACTATCGTGAAACAGAACTCAGTTAGGTACTTCTAATAATCACCATTTTATAAGCAGATAACTTACACTACTTACTTGCACTTTAGATTGTTCAAATTATATGATAAACTAGCTGACCCGCGCCAGTTCGTCTGCGTCACATTTTACATTAATGCTTCGCTCCTATTGGTCGTAGCGTGATCTTCTAAAGCCTAGCCTTCCTCGATAAGAGGGCTATCCATGACTAAAATATTTTTTTTCAGTTCGAAACAGTTGTTCCTGAGATTAACGCGTTCAACCAAATAAACCCTTTAATTTTAAAATATTAGTATGGATTAATTCAAAATGTATAAGTTTTTTCCGCGGCCTTGCTCCCGCGATATAGGACCCATGTATTATCCCGCTTAAAACGCCTCATAATGACTCATAACCATTCATATTATTAGATTAAATTCCATTCCGGGAACCACTTACCAATCCAAAGATCTTTGCGATTATTCCCTGCAGCTGGCATACAATAAACCAACACCTTACAATTTACAAACCAAACCACACTCCAAGAACCAGTCCACTACAGACGACTCACAAACCAATCGAAATGTCTGTTTATTATACAAGATAACAAGCTTTTAATGTTCTGAACCTTGTCTGATACGAGGCTGAGCATAATGCATGAGCACTACCCAGATTAGAGCCCGCGTCCCGAGGGCACGGCAGCCCGCACTATCACACCGGGATCATGTGCCTAAAATATAGACTATGTGTGCTGCTGTTGCCAATTCGGAGGTTTGGCGAGAATCACGATAATGCTGCAAAATAATTGGATTCTGGTCTATGTTGCGGTCAGCGTCGAGGTATTTATGACGCTATTCTAATGGATGGGGAAGTTTGTTAGGCTTTGTTACATTAGGAATGGTTTAAACTTAAACGGTAGAATAATAATTATGACTCGTCCCGCTCTGGGCGAAGCAGAAGGGAGTGTCAGACTCTTACTGACTAAAACCCATCCGTGTTCCTCCTAATGCCTTTTGCGTTTCAGGGCCGCGGTGACTCTTTCGAACAAATTCCGGGCCCCGTCTACTATGCTGACATCGCTTTGAGGCTAATAACCTAATAATAATACTAGATATAGTTTTGAGTGAACAAGTCTCCCCCTGCTAGAGAGTGACATAGACCTTTCATAAATGTAGGTTACCAATCCACTTTAGCCAGACAAACCCGTGGTCCAATTTCTTTGTATTCAAATTCTGCAATAGTCCTCCATCATCCGGGGATTGTCCTTAGGTATAGATACTTTCATAGTGGATGCAGGGATAATCATTGGTTGGTGACCCATATCAAACGAAATGTCTGACTGCGACTTGGCTTCGGCCCCTGTAACGCCTACCAAAGGACTGGGCCCCCAGGGTCGCGAGATCATCAGAATACTAATTAAATTATTCATCATCATCATCATACCAGCCGAAAGACGTCCACTGCTGGACATAGGCCTCCCTCAAAGGGGGATTGCCATAATCGCCACGCTTGGGAGGCGGGTTGGCGATCGCAGTGTATGGTGTTGCGTTTTACAGAAAACGCTGCTGCCTATTCTCTGGTGGAGTCCCGAAGTCGACTCTTACGACACCTACGAGAAGTGATGGGATGGTATTATTCTTTTACGGCACCATACGGTACCGGCCGACACCATACGGCGGATTAAATTATTTAGTACTCTTAATTTTATCCTGTTTGAAATCATACGTATATGTGACCGGGCAATAAGTTAGCCCTTCAGTACACAGTGAAATCATGCGTGTGGTTGCAGTTCATAAATTATGACGCTTGTTGGCAACCGGCTATAACTCCTGCCTCCGGTGACCGTCACAAATGGCGCGGAATCATTTTGCTCGCACGTCCATCTGCATTTAGTCTATCTACATAAATGTCGCGGGCTATCGTGTCTGCCTATATCTAAGCAATTTTAGCAATGATAGCTCAAGCAATCGCATGCAAAGAGTTTCTATTACAACGCGGGAAAGCTTACGCTAATTGTGGGACGAATTTTGCCAGGGTTGCGGATTTTGTTCGAAAGAGTCACCTAAGCTCTGGATCGCAAATGGCACTAGGAGGAACACGGATGGATGTAGTCAGTAAGAGTCTGACACTCTGTTCCGCTCCGCCCAGAGCGGAAGGAGTCATTCGATGAATAGCAATCCTAAAAAAAAGAAAAATAAGGTACAACTTTTTAGAATGCAATTATGGGTTTCTCATTTTAATATTTCCCACAGAAAGGAGACCAATGACCATCCAGCTGACGGAATATTAAAGGCTTATTATGCTTGATTTTGTTTCAACGTTCAAAATCAACAAAAAGTAGAAATTCGTCAGTCATATTCTATTTATTTGCGTTCGATAAGGTAAAAACAAGATGTTAACAAAAGGCTTTTAACTAAGAGCAGATTTAGACCCTTTTAGGACACAGCAAAAGTACATATTATCAATAAATTTAGAACTGGCCTTAGAAGTTTTAAACCTAATTGTAGCCGCCACTTTGTATTAAAACTGAATAAACGTGACAATAACAGAAATCCTTTCATTTCCATACAGTTTGCCATAAGCTAACGTTCACGATAACGCGATCGAGGAAGTATTAAAACTGGCACTAGGACCCCTGATCAGTGACCCGTACTTATATTGGTTTCGTGCAGGAATTGAAGCCGTAGAAGTCAGTCGCCAATCGTGCGGAATCACTTTATAAATGCTGCCGATCTTTAAGTCCTGAATCCTTTTATATTATACAAGCTTTTGCCTGCGATTTCGTACGCTCATATCCCGTTCCCGAAGGAATTTCGGTAAATCTCTTAGTGCTTCTCTACACTCCCCAAGGAACCTACATGCCAAATTGCAGTTTTCTGCGACCTCAGCTGTGTGTTGTCTGTCTGTCGTTCACTCAGTAACGGAAGAATTTATATATTAGGATTGATGATTGATAAGTATGTACTTAAACTATTGTTATTTTATCTACGCTTCGGACAGTGCAAATAGCTTCATATCTTTGACCGACTGACCTTGACAATTGATGTGCCTGTAAATGGTCTACTTGTTAAATGCACACTTTGAATAAATTCTTACATCAATTGAACAATGCGTCGTTTAAAAAAAATGGCTGTCTGTAAAGTCGGTTTACGGAATGCTTTGAGTTTGAGTTGAGTTTAAAATCTTCTCCTAATCTCACATTACGGCTGCTGTATCTATACTAATATATAAAGCTGAAGAGTTTGTTTGTTTACTTGAACGAGCTATTCTCTGGAACTACTGGTCCGATTTTCTTTCAGTGTTATATAGCCCATTTATCGAGGAAGGCTATATATCATCACGCTAAGACCAATAGGAGCGGAGCAGTAATAAAAATTGTGACGCAGCCGAAGTTGCGCGGGTCAACTAGTTTGTAATAAAATTCCAATTCTAAAACAAGATTCAGCATCATTATGATTTACACTTGCGTTGTAATTATACTTTCTTTATTCTGTAGTCGGTGCATTGGCGTTCGCAATGTTTACACCAAACGTCAGTTTTATTGTTCTGATTATATTATTGTCCGACTGTTTGCAATTACGATCAAAATATACGTTTGTCTGTTTGTGCGAACTTTTCAAACATTGTTTTACTTATTGATGATTAACCCGCAATGTGGGCCGAGTTTTAAAATATGTTTTCTGAATTAAAATGTAGGTTTTTTTCTGATTTTTCGCGTGATATTTTGATGATAACAGAATCCGGACGTTTTTCGAGTTTGTTATTTTTCCTGTGGCCTGTGTGTTTTCTTTCCGCACATATTGTAGAGTATTTTATGTGATTGGTTCTGCGATTTGCACGTGCTGCTGTTCAACGTTATGTGAGCGAGTTGGTCATGCTGCTTTTTTTCAGCGTATGACACATCTTACGAAACTAAATCTACCAGTACCGCTACACTCTTTTCACAGACCGTAGACACAATTTTACTTGTCTAATAAGTTCATTTTATGGTCCGAAAGACTCTGAACATTGAAGGGAGAAAGGTTCAACAGTAGACTTAAAAAAATGTGCAATAAAGGTTCACAAATAAATTAGAAATAACAATAAGAAACACTTTACTCATTGATTCGTCGATAGCAATTAGAGCAATCGTTATTTAAGCAACAAAGTATGTAGCGTAGTAACAAGCCGGATTCTAATGAAGCAGTAAATAATTATTATTTATTAGCAGCAGTTCGTGGGAACCGGCACTTGTATACACATAGCACATAGGTAGTACATAGAGGTGCATTGTACTTTGTTGTTGCGGCTAGTTTACATATAGTCTGGGAATTCTAGGTGCGAGAGAAAACAGCGAAGTCTAGTGATATTTTTTACCAGTTACATCGCTAAAAAATCGCAACTCGCAACTCGTCTGAAATTACGAAAACGAATACAAATACGAATACGATTACGAATTACGTAAGGTTTGGATTAAGGGGCATTCTTAAAGAGGACGCTTCTACCCGCGGATTCATCCGTGTTTGGTTATTTTTACGCAAATAAAAAGTAGTAGCTTATAATCGGCTTCAGGGTTCCCATCTATCTCTGTAGGTTCCTACCAAAATTCGTCAACATCGGTTCTGCAATTTATGAGTGAAAATGTCACAGACAAACTGACTTTCACTTTTATTATATAAGTTTGGATTAGGATTATCTATCGCATACTTTTTGGACTTTTCGACGTCGCTAATAGAATGTCACTGTGCCTAAAACTCAGGATTGAGCCAGAGCGTATCACCTGCTGTCAATAATTTATTGGAAGAGAGCAGAATAGATAAAACATATTTGAGAAAGCTTTTAGGATCCTTTAATAACTGTTAATTGCAGCTAAATTTAGGTCCTTGTAAAACCAATAAAAACTTTATACAATATTACTATTCAAAATGGCAGCATACCTATCAGTTATTTTTCCCGCGCTGTCACTGCGGAAGGCAAAGACAACTGGATATACAGCCAACGCATAAATCACGCGTGTCGGCGCGATAGCTGCATGTATCCGAACGATGATCGATGCATCCGAAATGTATTTAGAATTCGACGAATTTAATGTTTGTTTAATATTTGCTTAATGCATAATTAGTGGCTTTTCGTTGTTTAAATTATAAAGTGAGTTGGAACTCGATAAGAAACTGATTAGGTAATTGGAGTATAACTGAAAAAAATACCTACACTAATTAGGTATTTATCTAAGGGCAAGAAATACTCGAAAAATCACACTGAAATATTCAACTAACCTTTATGAAAACCGTTTATTTTTATTAGTATTAAAATTGACTCAGGTCAATGAAGGTCAAGGATGAAACAATTTTACAAACACACATTCTGCTTTTGCTCACACCATTCTCCTCAATTACCTCCCTCGACCAATGTCAATTTTAATCTCTAGAATATAAAAAATAGTGTTTATTGTGTCTACAGAAAATACGTGGGCTATTCAAAATAGATGAGACCATATATTTTTTTTGTTTGTCTATAAACAATCGCGCAACACGCTTAAAACATATTAAAGATAATTTATGAACTGTGTTAATAATCCTAAATATCCTACTTAACAATCAAAGCTTCTTTTAATATATTTAGAAGAAATTGAGCGATAAATCTTTGACCTAATCCCGAAAACATGTGAGAACCATAGCTAATAAAAATGGCCGTTTGACATAAATTATTTTGCGTCCGAAATTCGAATACTATGTGAACTGTCAAGGTTGACCATAAACAATTCATTAGAACGAGCAGTCAGCAGCAATTAACTCATGCACTTTTGGCGGTTGGAACACAAAAACAACACGTATGAAATGAAACTATTGTTGTTCTCATTAATGGTTACCATATTTCTTAAGTCGTTTCGCTTGTGGCCGTGAAAAAGTCACGACTCGCTTGCGTTTTCCCGCCAGTGGGAAATGGCCGCAAGTTATAAAATATTGGCGGGAACCATTTGGCATGCGGCGATTGCTAATTATTGGTTTGAAATGCCTAATTAGTAATGTTTCCGTTATTGGCGTGTTAAGCTATTTTGTGATTTACTGCAGTTCGCCCTCTTAACGAAAGAATGCAACAACAATGTTGGTCTTGTACTAGGATAATAACTAAACATTCCAAAATTGAAGTGCTAGTAAACTTATACTAGCACTTCGCCCGCGATGTGTTCCGCGCTGCAATTTTCTTAAAGATCCCTAATTTTTTTCTTGACAAATTATATACTAAAACCTTCCTCAAGAACCAGTCTGTGCATTGGTGAAAACAGCATGACAATCGGTGCAGTAGTTTTTGAGTTTATCGCGAACAGACCGACAGTCGCGGCGGAGGACTTTGTTTTATTATATTTAGTGATTGTGAGTAACTAGGTATAGTAGGTGTGTAGGATATTAGGAATCATTTTCCTTCGTTTATTACACCTGCTACTTATTCAGTCACTGTAGTATTAAACAAGTGATTCTAAAGGCTAGAGAATTAAATTTATTTGACGACAATCATGTATTCATTTTTATCCGTTTAATAAATTATTGAATTTTTTTAATTCGATGTCGTATTTTCCCGTCATAAATTTGATACTACGAGTATAAGCATAATCAATGCTTATCGCATTGATAGTAATACTCACAATTTCTTGAGTAAATTATAGCAATACACAAGAGCTGCTAGTCTATTCTGTAAATAACCATTTCGATATCGAGCTTCACCTGAGTGATAAACCTCACAAGGTGAGCTTTATTACACACAACATAAAATTCTTACGTTTGACGTAATTTGATACTCACCTTGGATTCCGCTGTCGAGATGCGAAAATGTTGTTACAGAATAGGGGTACAGGCAACGACGCGCGACGTTCCGATTGTGTTGACTAACGTTCATAAAATCGATGAATACTAAACTACGTATTAAAAGTCTTTATTTTATTTGGGACAAGCCCGCCACACATTCCCAACCACTGCAACTCCTGAAAGCCAGAATCAACAGTGGCAATCACCAGAAAAACGCCGAGCCAATGATACCCGACGAATCTCAGAGAATCGATTCAACTGTCTTGGATTCCGCGAGGATTCCTTAAATTTAATTTAAATCGGTTCGGTAGTTTTGGCGTGAAAGCGCGACAGACAGACAGACAGACAGAATAACTTTCGCATTTTTAATATTAGTAAGGATTTCCACTTCCCTCCTACCTAGCTCCATTCTGTCTCCTGCTTGATATCAAGCAGATAGATACAGATAGCAATAGACGTATACAACTAAGCCAAGTTGCCAAGCAAAAAAGTCTCACTTAATGCAAACGTTTTGTCCACTGTCACAAAAAACGCTTCCGCTTCTAACTCGCACCTCGCACACCACAACGTTGACCGTTAGCGAGTGCCAAGTGAGTCAGCTGTGATCTTGGAGCTATCTGTCGGCGCGGACTCTAATCTATTGTCACACCGGCTAATTATGAAGTGATATAACACGCTAACTGTGCTGTTTCTCTTTGTGATAGCTCCTACGCGTTCATAGTGAATTATGATTCTGTGCTTGTTTGTCATGCAAAGTCTATGAGAGCAAAGAACAAGTAAATATCGGGCAGATGAGAGTCGGACTCGCAAACCAGGGACAATATTAGCAGCAGTAGCAAAACAAGTCGGTGAAAATCTCATTTGTGTACCTTTGATGTTGGTTACCGTTCACTTAATAAACTGGTGTATTCTTCTATCTATACTAATAATAAAGCTGAAGAGTTCGTTTGTTTGTTTGAACGCGCTCAACTCTGGAACTACCAGACGGATTTGGAAAACTCTTCGGGTAAAAACGGGATATGCGCGTACGAAGTACCTAGCGGGCAAAAGCAAGTTACTAAATAAATTTTCACGCCACCTGCACGGAACGTCACATTATATGTCATGCAAACTCAACCTAAAGTTAGTCATTATTGCTCGGTGGGTTATAATGAAATTCAGTACAATATTATTGCCCCGAGGTCAAATTATGCGATTTGAATTTGAAACTCAACTTTGAAACCGACGGGAACCCATCTCTCTTCATGACCTGGGAACATTGCTTGAACATTTATTTGTTTGCTTGCTCGGGGCTAAAGGTGTCTTTGCCTTGGGCTCGCTTGAATCACTGCATCAGGTATTAACTCTGTATTAACTCCCTCGCTTCGCTTGTGAGTTAAACTCACGAATCCTTCATTGCGTTCGGAATTCAATATTACGCCCGTGACATAAGACACTGCTTTATCCCCTCGTTGCATAATCTACTATGACACTTTTTGGCTCAATAATACGCTTTTCTCAAGCAGGACGATCTGAAGACCACTTTTATAATGATAACCAAGCACTTCTATTATTCCTAGAAAGCAAAGTAGACTTCAATAGCTGTGAGGAATAGATAAAAATATTAATTTCGTTAACCCTAATCCCGTTATATCTAATATTAAGCTAGTTTCTCTTATAACGATTATCGAGAAAGCTTTTGTATTCGTACGTACTCGTAGGTGTCTTTTGTTCTTGTACAATTACAAGCGTTTACAAGTCACATGTGGGTGTGGTAAGCGTCTCTAAACATAGTGTTGCATCAAAATGAATGGGACACAATAATTAGCTGTCATATCGCCTACGAGGGCAATAATTTTAGCTCTCTCAAAATTAACGGTAGTCATAAACTAGCGTGTAATCATAATATATAACATTCTTCCGTTACCGACTGATTGAGTCACAGACAGACAACGTACAGCCGAAACTACTGGTCGTAGGTAAATTTGGCGTGTAGGTTCTCTGTGTAATTCCCACGGGAACGGGAAAAGACGGGACATGCGCCTACAATGTCGCTGGCAAAATCGAGTCGTGTATAAAAGTAACGTCACCTTTAAAAGGCGATCCTTCAGATTGTTTATTTAGATAATAAATTTTATTAAAACTCTAAGTGAAGAAAACAACCCTCTTGTGTTTTTTATTTCTTGCTGCAAAGGCGCAGCTGAAAACAGCTGCGCAGAAAGCTGATACATTCAATGAACGTGGGTGGTGTGGAATTAAAGGAGGGACGGGAAGTCCACATATCTACTTAATCTTATTTTTATAATACTGCGTGAAAGCTCACGAAAAAATTTCAATAATGAAATGCATTATGTTTTATTTAAGGTCATAAGGTGTCCGGCTCTGGCCGGTACTTTGTTCCAATTTGTACTACCGATACCGACACCAGAGCCTGACAGAAACTTAATAAATAGATCTGAAAGTATATTTTTAAAAGTCGTCCTTACATCAAAAAGAGAGAAGATGATGATTGTAGAGATACCTACATACATAAAAACGTACACGACCGAGCGTTTTCCCATGGCTAGCATATACCTACTTCTGACTGTCACACCATATGCTACGATCTCAACAATCCCTACTCCTTTTGCTTTGTCAACATTATTCATAGTACATCTGGCCACACACGGACGCCGATGTGACTTTCACGTTCCTGACCTTTTGTAGAAAAACTCTCAAAGTTTGATAAACAATTTTACCCACAGATAGCTATGTATGGTTTGACCTCACAATATCGATATCCGATATCCCTTAATAAGCTATTTAGGAGATACGGTATAAAATCGAAGGTCAAATATAGCACGTGTAAATTTTTTAAAGATTTTTTGTTTGGTGTCTTCTCTGGTAGTGTTTCAGTGTATAACCGTAGTTTTTAGGGTTCCGTACCCGAAGGGTAACCAACGGAACCTTATTACTAAGCCTTCGCTGTCCGTCCGTCCGTCTGTCTGTCAGCGAGCTGTATCTCAGGTACCGTAATAGGTGGACAGTTGAAATTTTCACAGATTGTGTATTTCTATTGCTGCTATAACTACAGATAATAATATTATTTGTAGTTATACCTTAATTTTTTATTAATATATTATATTAATAAAAAATGAAGGTTTATGGTACGGAACCCTTCGTATGCGAGTCCGACTCGCACTTGGCTGGTTTTTTGTTTTTGCATCTTTTTGTGTTATTTCCAAGATCGTGGGTTCGATTCCCACGGAAAGCATACTTTGTGAAGTTGGTTCCATTGCTGGGTTGAATCACCAAATTTTCTGATAAAAAGATGATTCCGTACGCACGTATAAGATGGTGGTCCCGGCCGCCGAATGAGGTCCTTGAGGCGGTTTAGAAACTTTGACACTAGGGTGTGTGGGATCGTTAGACCTTACTGCCCACACGATGAAAAGAAGACCGTGTAAGATTAGGTCGAGTGAGCTGTATTTCCATGTAATCAGGATGGAATGACAGCTCCCTTCGTGACCACTTTACCCAAGCCTCCATTTCAACATGATCACAGAATCGACGGCTGTTCTAGTACAAATGTAGGTAGATAAGAAGTCATAAGTATTTTAAGGGAAGGAGCTCGTGGCTAAATAATAACAGCCGCACGGGTCGATATTAAAGGTTAAGCAACGCTTGCCAAGTTGGTCTGTGGATGGGTGACCATCTTAACATACTGAGTTTCCTCCGTGCCTCGGAAAGCACGTTAAGCCATTGGTCCCGGCTGTCATTTGTAGATCTTTGGCAGTCGTTACGGATTTTCAGAAACAAGTAAATCTGACTCCAGTCTTGCCAAAAAATACCGTGTTACCCAGTTAATGGGTTGCAGAAGTCTGGCAGGCAGCCGCTCCACGAAAAACACTGATATTCAACTGAATCCGGTTTGACTAGAAGCCGACCCCAATATAGTTGGGAAAAGGCTAGGCAGATGATGAAGTAGTTATAAGTATTTTAATTTAGGCAGTAAGGGATAAGTATTTGTCACTAACATTACAGGTAACTGTTGTACCAACAGGAAAACCTTTTTAGACCATTATCCTTTTTTTTCTGTAATTCCAAGATGCATTAGAGAAAAAAATAATCGAGTATTCAAGAAAATTAGCAAAATTAACTTTAATTTAGTCCAATTCTATCGATCGATCCTGTTTCTAAACATCATCATAAAATACTTCCGTTACTGACTGAATGAGTGACTGAGTGACTGACAGAAAACGTACAGCCGAAACTACTGGTCGAAGAAAGATGAAATACGGCATGTAGCTTCCCTACACTCCCTACTAGAGGAGACTAAGCAATTCCTACGGTTACGGGAAGCAACGGGATATATGCGTACTAAGTCGCGGGTAAAGCTATAAAGGAAGTAAAGTCTAATAGACCAACTATGGTGAGAGTACTGGAAACCCAAAGACGGAAAGAAAATTCTTCCCACCCATTCTTTAAAAAACCGGCTAAGTGGGAGTCGGACTCGCACACGAAGGGTTCCGTTCCGTGTTCCATAAACCTTAATTTTTATTATTTGTTGTTATAGCGGTAATAGAAATACACAATCTGTGAAAATTTCAAATCTCTAACTATTACAGTTCTTGAGATACAGCCCGCTGATAGACAGACGGACGGACGGACAGCGGAGGCTTAGTAATAGGGTTCCGTTGGTTACCCTTCGGGTACGGAACCCTGAGAACGCTCTCACTAAAAAACAAAAGAAATAAATCACTAGAACTGGAACAGCAACAGCAACTCGAAGTAGAAAAAGTCAACGCTCTCAATAAATCCTTTTGTTTTTTTTTAATCTTTATTGATTTAAAAAAAAAATGAACATAAAAATGACGATAACAATCCCACCGTACCTTATAAGTAATAATGTGTGTTTTAGTAATATCATATATAGTGTGTATTGCGAATTTCATAATGGACAAAAATATCGAACAAAGAGTTTGTCTTAAATTTTGCATCGCCAATGGAATTTCGTGTTCGGAGTCACTGAAAATGTTACAGAAGGCTTACGGTGAATCGACTTTATCAAAAACTCGTGCTTATGAGTGGTTCAAAGCGTTCAAAAGCGGTCGAGATGTGATGGAAGATTTGCCTCGCTCTGGTAGGCCGTCAACGTCTGCAACTGAAGTTAACATCGCAAAAGTGAAGGAAATAGTGACTGAAAATCCCCATTCAACTCTGAGAGAGATAGCCGCCGAACTTTCTGTATCTCACGAGTCGATCCGTACCATTTTAACTAATCATTTGGGCATGAAACATGTTGCTGCTCGGCTAGTCCCAAAAGATCTGAATTTTCTCCAAAAACTCAATCGCATGAAAGTCGCTGAGGACATGCTAGAACGAGTCAGTTCGGACCCAACATTCATGAAACGCATTGTTACTGGTGACGAGACGTGGGTTTACGAGTTTGACATGCAAACTAGTCAACAAGCTTCGGAGTGGCGCCTTCCAACTGAACCGAAACCGAAAAAACCACGCCAAAGTCGATCAAAAGTCAAAGTCATGTTGACTGTTTTCTTTGACTATCGCGGTGTTGTGCACTCTGAATTCTTACCGGAAGGTCTAACGGTAAATAAAGAATATTATTTGAGCGTTATGCAGCGTTTAAGAGAGCAAATTCGACGAAAAAGGCCAGATTTGTGGAAAGAAAATTCTTGGATTTTGCACCACGACAATGCGCCTTCGCACAAGGCTATCATTGTGAACGAATTTTTAACCAAACACTCAACAAATACCATCCAGCAACCACCATATTCACCAGATATGGCTCCTGATGACTTTTTTCTTTTTCCTAAACTCAAATTACCACTTCGTGGCACCCGTTTTCAATCGATAGAAGACATAAAGGAGAATTCGCGGCGAGAACTGAACTCAATTCCGGAAGCAGCGTTTAAAAAATGTTTTGATGAATGGATTATTCGTTGGCGCAAGTGTATCGTTTCTAAAGGAGCATACTTTGAAGGTGATAAAATAAATTTGGATGAATAACAGACATTTTGTGTATTATTGATCTTTTCCCGGTACTTTCTTGACAGAGTAGTATTAAGATGTTAACCCATCCACAGACCAACCTTGGCAAGCGTTGCTTAACCTTAAAGATCGACCTGTACGGCTGTTATTATCTAGCCATTTACATTAAATTTACTAGCTAATTGTTCTTTTGCTTGCATTGGGCACACATTCCAATAAACAGTGTTGCATGTTATCAATTTTCCCTTAAATAATTCACAATTAAGTGAGTCAACATTTCCCATTATGAATGCAAAACTTCTAGTAGGAATGTGTAACAAATCCTGAGCCACTTTGACACATAATCTCCGCTGCCACTCGTCTTGTCGAGCAACAAGTATGTGACAATCGGTTCACAGCTGATCGCGGCGCTCAGTCGACTATGTACTCGAGTGATAACGGCCTCCTTGCTCATGTGCACTAGTGCTCTATTTGTGTGCTGAAGAAGGTCGCTTTTAAAATAAACTCGTGTGGGATAAAAGCAGGTATTATGTTGTTGTTTATCTTTATTTTTAACTGACTTCAAAAAAACGGAGGAGGTTCTCAATTTGGTTGTTAAGTGTGTGGGGTACCACTAGAAAGTTTAAAGTTTTTTTTTAAAAATACAACCGACTTCCAAATAAACAAGTTAAATAAAACTTAAAAAAAAACAACAAGTGCGAGTCGGACTCGCCCACACCGAGGGTTCCGTAAAAATTTGTAGGTACAAATTACTTTAAAATAAAGACTATATTTTTTATGATTTAATTACAAATCTGTAGTTTTCAGACTTTTCCCTGTTCTTGTAGATGGCGTTTTACGCCATCCTCTATTACCTAACAAATGACAATTTTACTACGACCGTAATGTGTGAACATAAATATAATTAACTCTCAGTAAATACCATTTAAAAACTCATTATTCAGCTACTTAGACAACCGGCATTTTATTCGTATTTACGTACGTAACTGACCAAACCTCGGAATGCTCAGGCGAGTGCAGTCAGGCTATTAATCTAGTAGTTGCGGACGGGCTGAGCAGCTGTTGTGGTTCACCGCGGCTCGAAAAAAACTGGCAACACTCGCCGAAACTTACGGTGGCAAAAACGTGAGTTGTATATGCCATACTCACCTATCAAGGGATTTTACGTTTTTGGAAAAATACCAGCATTAGTAATTTTTCTTGCCTTTGAGTTGTTTTGAGTCTCAACGATATAGAAGTGTGTTTATGTTTCAAAACACACTTGAGACAAGGTAGAAAAAAACCGGCCAAGCGCGAGACGGACTGGCACACGAAGGGGTCCGTCCTTATTTTTTTTGTTTTAGCAGCAATAGAACACAACCTGTGAAAATTTCAACTGTCTACCTATTACGGTTCTTGAGATACAGCCCGCTGACAGACAGACGGACGGACGGACAGATGGACGGACGGACGGACAGCGGAGGCTTAGTAATAGGGTTCCGTTGGTACGGAACCCTAAAAAGGTAGTGTGACTGTAAACCTAAAATCTTCAGCTCTGTTTTTATGTTATTATCTATATTCTGTATCTGCACAAGTATCTATCAGCTTACAAATAACACAATTGTTGTTTGTTATTCAGAACTAAATTAAAGTATCTGTAGTGCAGGTCAGTGTTGTAGGTCCAAAGTACAAGCATAATGAGTAACGCAGACACACATTATGCGTGTAAAATGACTCATACTGAAGAAAACGTAGCGACGCATTATTTTGTCACCACTCCTTTTGATACGACCGTGACCGGACACAAAAAATACATACAATCAAGATAAAATGACTGAATTCTTTCAGCAATCATCATTTCGTTGTTAACAAGGCCAAAATGAATGGGAATGACAACCGCTGCCGAACGTGATCAACTCCAAACTTTTATTATTTCGACTAGGTATCTATCGCCACCACGGATATGCTACACATTCATTTAAAAAAATATATATTAATGAGCATTTGAATTTATTTTTTTATTTGTGGTGGGTTTGAGGTCAGAGATGACAGAGACAAAGTCTACGATGGAGCGAGCCTACCCAAAAGGAGCCTGTTCACTCTTACTTTGAAGAGATGAGGGTAATTATTAAAAAGAAATATATATTATTAATTATCGAGAGAGACATCCAGAAGCAAGCGCAGTGCGAGCCTTGTGTTCCAAGGACGGCGCGGAATCAAACGCTAACATTATTTTGATACGTAAACTTTATTAACAGGCTATTTAGTAATTCTAATGCATCATTTATTTTTTGTACTTAATATTATCTTTTACAATAAATAGTCCCGCCTAGAGGAGGTAGTTTATATGGGGTACATTAAGTGGGACGCCTTTGTAAGATGATTAAATGACACCGTGTATTGTCACTTTATCTAGAGCCTCTAGTGCTTATAACACACAGCAGTGCCAACACTCGCACCCAATACAAAATCCATCTGAAAACTGAAAACCATCAAAACACTACATTTTCAATTAAACCACATGAATTGGCAGAGCTATTAATAACGCCAGTAAAGTCGGGGACACACTGGGCGATCCGCGGCGACGGACGGCCGGTCAATCGTTAGGCCGTAAACACACGGCCGATACGCGGCGCGATGCGGAACGTAAATAAACCGGACGCGGCTCGATGCGGACAAGTGAAGTATTTCGGTAGCGGATAGCTGCCGATTTATTGTTTGTATTGCGTGTTTTTACGGATGAATGTGACTTTTGATACGTTTTTGAGATTTTTTGGAGTATAGGTATTATTGATTAATTAAAATAAATTTGGTAATCAGATATTACTCAGCTACTAGGTGGTCAAATAGGTAGTCGCTGCATGTAAAATAATTGATATTCAGCGCCAAATGGTTAGACTTGAATCGTACACAAACATAGTAGGGAAAAGTCTAGAATCTGCGGGTCCAGTTAAAAATTAATTCAGTGTTAGATAGCCCATTTATTGAGGAAGGCTATAAGCCTTATATCATCACGCTAAGACCAAAAGGAGCGGAGCAGTAATGATAATTGTGACGCAGACGAAGTGGCGCGGGTCAACTAGTCAACCATAAAATTAATTCGTAAGCGATAAAGATGAAAATGATTTTGGACAGATTGTTGCGTGATTCATATTATGATTCTGCTAAAGTGGCCAAGAATTAAATGTTCGACCACCAATCGATTCGTTAGTAACAAAAGGTTAAACTTAAAATTACATTTTTATTACAACCTAAAAATATAAAGTAAGTGAAGATTAAAATACTAAAGATACTCGTTGAAACTACCAAAATTTGTGTAAATGACTACAAACACATGCCCACACTATTTCGGGGCATGCATTGAATAGATAATACCGCGGCTGAGCCGCATCGAACTCGCTCAATTTATGAGCTACGTGCACACCGGCGGCCTGTTCTCTGCGCTCTGCAGTCTGCAGCCGTAGGCTCTGCATTATGCACGCTGCACAGTTCACAACTTGCTTGCAGGTTGGCATTACTGCAATGGACTCGTTGGAATTATTGTTTTTTTAATGATCGGGCTTTGTGATGCCGCCACAAGAAAAACCAAAGGAGCAAATCTACATCGCCACAAAAAGAACCGCGACGTCATTTATCCAACCAGCAGCGAACTACTACGTCGAAATCCATCGCGCAAACAGAGTTTACCGTGCGGTTTGAACATATACATAAGCCCGAATATCAACTATCGGGCAGTAGCACAACAGCCGCCTGGTCGGAGGATCCTTCCTTTACAATGGAGGTTTGCGGGACTCTCTCTGAGTCGCTGTACCGCTGACCTCCAAAAGATAAATATAAGTAGGATATAAAAAATGGTACGGCAATATATCGATGAAATTCAACATTTTCCTGACCTGTACCTAAATGAAGATGTTTGATTTTGTCCAAACTAACTATGAATTTATGCTACAATGACATTTAAAATATTGTATTTCACATAAATAATAAAATAAGGTCCTTTTCTTCCGAAATTACTACAACATTGGCAGTACATATTTCCAAGTTCTATTCATTATAGGTATCTCAATTCGGTATGCCTCTTGCATAGGCCTACTCCAGCTCTCTCTCCACTGGTCCTCTACTACTGTGGTCTATTAGGGTCCCAAGGTTAGGCAGATATAATTTTTCTATCTTATGTTTGGACGCCCCTGTCTTCTAGTGTCCTCTTTTAGGTATCATAAGGTTACTTGTATTTCATATAGCACTTATAAAACGCCACTAAAGTGTAAGGTTCGAATTGGTCGTTTCCTATCGAGAAGATCCAACAGGAAACTCTACGGCTGATGATACACCTAAGTTACATCACATCACACTCCTTAACTACATCTTAAAATGGCCTATAAGAAAAATCCCAAAAACACGAACACCTTGCATTAATAATAAGGCAAAGGCATTCCTCCATGTATTGAAACACTCTCAATTTACAGCTTACGTGACACGACAAAATGCTGCAGAATCTGCAATTCCAACATAATAAATAAAATGTAGTTTAACGCCCCTAACGCCATCTAGTAGCGTCCCACAAACGTCAGTCAGTTATTTATATAAAGCTATCAGTATTATGATGTCTGTCAGTGTGTGCGCATCTATCCGCGGCCTGCTGAAAGCTATAATATCTGATGGCCATAAACCATTTACGATAGTGTCTAGCCAGATGAATTTATGACGTATGGATAGGGCTGCCGATTGAAAGTTATTGATTTAAGTTATAGTGAGAGTTCTGGGTATTATATCACCCTAATGCTCGTAATGCCGTAGGAGCTCGTGGCTAGATAATAACAACCACACGGGTCGATCTTCAAGGTTAAGCAACGTTTGCCAAGGTTGATCTGTGGATGGGTGACCATCTTAACATACCGAGTTTCCTCCGTGCCTCGAAAAGCACGTTAAGCCGTTGGTCCCTGCTGTCATTTTTAGATCTTTGACAGTCCATACGGCTAGTCAGAAGCCTTTAAATCTAACTCCAGTCTTGCCATGAAGTACCTACCGTGTAACCCAGTTAATGGGTTGTGGAGGTCTGGTAGGCAGCCGCTCCCAAAATACTGGTATTCAGCTAAATCCCTCTCTTAAAATACTGGTATTCAGCTAAATCCGGCTTGACTGGAAGCCGATCCCAACATAGTTGGGAAAAGGCTAGGCAGATGAATATCCGTGTGTCAGCAAAAGTTTTTAGAACTATAGGTTTTTTGATAACAATGTTACGGTCTGAAAAATTTAACTGTTTAGTTTATATTTTGATGTTTTAGCTAATTTTGCTAAATAATAATTTAGCATTAATAATTCTAGGAACATACTGCTGACATGATGGTCCAAGAGACTTTAGTCTTGAGTATTATTTCTTCGGACAATATTTCTATTTTTAATTCAAATCAAACCTATTCCTCGGCAGCCCTGCCTAGCTTCCGATATGTATTTTAGCAATTGCATTTATATACCGGCAATAGCAATAAACATTGCTACATCGTAGTACAGGTTGCAATACTGCCATTCAAACGTCTGCCACTTTTCGTTTTCATACACAACTTTATTGCCACACAGATTGTAAGATTGCTCCCATTGTGACTCACGCCTTATAACTCCCAATTTTTATAATTCTAGACTTTCGGTCACTAAAAATAAAGTTCAAAATAGGTTGTGGACGAAGTGAAGTTAATTAAGTTGGTAGTAAAACATTTGAATGCCGCTGTAAATATAGCAGTTTAAAATAAGTTGGATCAAGTTGAATGGTTCTAATATTAGTGAAATTGGTATCAGTTAGTGTAAGTGCACTTTGGTAGGTTTTAGTGTCCATACAACAGATTACTTCGCGTTGGAATCGTCTACAAAATAAGATAAGGAAACTCAAACCATGTTAGGTAGTTTGCAACATGGATACGTTGTGACATTTGAGGACGTGATATTGATATCTAAATAAATATTTAATAGTGGTATCATCGTCACGAAAAGGTCAGTCCAAAAGTTTAATTTCCGTTCAGTTTCCCTTTATATTTCCGGGCCAAAGTTTAACGATCATAGTAACAGATCAACTTCGTTTCGTACCTACTATACGCATTAACGTCCATAAGTATAAAATTGACAAAATACCTTGAGTTCAACTCCGCCGTGGTATAACTTAAAAGCTGATTTTTTTCTCATTTATACTACTCTGTCAAGAAAGTACCGGGAAAAGATCAATAATACACAAAATGTCTGTTATTCATCCAAATTTATTTTATCACCTTCAAAGTATGCTCCTTTAGAAACGATACACTTGCGCCAACGAATAATCCATTCATCAAAACATTTTTTAAACGCTGCTTCCGGAATTGAGTTCAGTTCTCGCCGCGAATTCTCCTTTATGTCTTCTATCGATTGAAAACGGGTGCCACGAAGTGGTAATTTGATTTTAAGAAAAAGAAAAAAGTCAGCAGGAGCCATATCTGGTGAATATGGTGGTTGCTGGATGGTATTTGTTGAGTGTTTGGTTAAAAATTCGTTCACAATGATAGCCTTGTGCGAAGGCGCATTGTCGTGGTGCAAAATCCAAGAATTTTCTTTCCACAAATCTGGCCTTTTTCGTCGAATTTGCTCTCTTAAACGCCGCATAACGCTCAAATAATATTCTTTATTTACCGTTAGACCTTCCGGTAAGAATTCAGAGTGCACAACACCGCGATAGTCAAAGAAAACAGTCAACATGACTTTGACTTTTGATCGACTTTGGCGTGGTTTTTTCGGTTTCGGTTCAGTTGGAAGGCGCCACTCCGAAGCTTGTTGACTAGTTTGCATGTCAAACTCATAAACCCACGTCTCGTCACCAGTAACAATGCGTTTCATGAATGTTGGGTCCGAACTGACTCGTTCTAGCATGTCCTCAGCGACTTTCATGCGATTGAGTTTTTGGAGAAAATTCAGATCTTTTGGGACTAGCCGAGCAGCAACATGTTTCATACCCAAATGATTAGTTAAAATGGTACGGATCGACTCGTGAGATACAGAAAGTTCGGCGGCTATCTCTTTCAGAGTTGAATGGGGATTTTCAGTCACTATTTCCTTCACTTTTGCGATGTTAACTTCAGTTGCAGACGTTGACGGCCTACCAGAGCGAGGCAAATCTTCCATCACATCTCGACCGCTTTTGAACGCTTTGAACCACTCATAAGCACGAGTTTTTGATAAAGTCGATTCCCCGTAAGCCTTCTGTAACATTTTCAGTGACTCCGAACACGAAATTCCATTGGCGATGCAAAATTTAAGACAAACTCTTTGTTCGATATTTTTGTCCATTATGAAATTCGCAATACACACTATATATGATATTACTAAAACCAGCACTGTATTTAATATAAATAACAGATGCAACTCAAACTCCGCGCCAAAATGGAAAACAGTTGTGCCAATCTAACAACTACAAAAAAACAAAAATTTGAATTTGGAACCATAAACAAATCATCCATTCCCGATACTTTTTTGACTGAATGTACATATATCTGATCATCATCAACATCATCATACGAACCTTCCGTCCTTCGGAAGGCACGTATAAGCCGTTGGTCCCGGCCGCCAAATGGCGGTCGTCAAATAAATCATGTCAGGGCCCTTGAGGCGGTTTAGAAACTCTGACACCAGGGTGTGTTGGGTCGTTGGACCTTACTGACCACATGATAGAAGAAGAAGCATCAAAGTTAAAAATCGACCAGATGTCGAATAACGGCAGTTTTGTTATACCACGTGCCACAGACACCTGCCAACACTTTATCAATTTAAATTATTTTTGACCAGATACTTAAAGGTCATAGAAACCATTGCAAAGATAGTCTTTGGCAAAGACTATCTTAGCTACTGCGGTGGACCTGTGACCTGCTACACAGCAATAAAGTGTTCTCTCGATCACTGTCAGTCCCCTTACCAAACTTTCGGCAACTCATGGAGTAGACTAGACCCTTAAGAATCCTCCACAAGCTGAAAAAACTACAACCAATTACCACATTTACCTCCGTAGTAAGTATTTAAACCCACAATTCTTGTTCCAGGCAATGTTATTCTACGCGCCCCGTTGGCTGTGGAAGTCGTGGGAGGGGGGCAAGATCCGGGCGCTGATGATGGACCTGGACGTGGGCGTGTGCACGGAGATCGAAAAGAAGACGAAGAAGAAGCTGATCCTCGACTACCTGTGGGAGAACCTCAGGTACCACAACTGGTGGGCCTACCGGTACTACCTGTGCGAGGGGCTTGCTCTTATCAATGTTATAGGTGAGTTTTAAGATGTCACTTTTAGTCTACCATAAGACGCTAACGTAGAGGTTATGCAGCGCCTGCTGACCTGTGATCTGTCGTCCGTGGATGGGGCGGTCATGCATTACATACCAATAATAGATAATAGGGTATCATCATGTCCATATCAAAATTCCATCCAAATATTTTGACGCTGGTTCATAGGGGAACATAAAAGATACCAAGAAATACGTGACATACAACCTCCGAAGCTAATAATTATTCGCATTTAGTCGATTCAGAAGTTTACAAGGAGGTAACTCCGCCTAACGTTTATTAACTCCGCCACGTGCACCAAATTCTAAGCTTTTCGTTTCTAAAACTGCTATCAAACTAAGTTTAGTATCTCTCAAGAAGTCGATACTATATGATGATCTATACCAGCCACTTATTGTCTTTAAATATGGATTTACATTAAACTAATTTGAATCTTAAAAGCCTCTTGGAAACCTGTCAAGTGGCCTCTCCGTTATCGTCGATGGATATGATGCGTAGTGATTGAATCTACCCACTTTCAGTAATTTCAGTTTTATAAATAATGTTGAATACTTCAACATTATTTATAATGTTACAAGGCATTTGCCTTCCTGAAAGCTCTGTCGATAAAATTTTCATATTGACAATATGTACCTACTGAAATTATTTTTGAAAGAGATGTCTTAAAAAGGTCAAACTAAAACTTCCGAGCTTAGGGGCAATTCGCGGAGAATTAAGGAGTGTTCGAATTCGTATCATAGAACTGGCAAACCATCAAAATCGCCTCTAATTTTCCTGCATTTTGACATTGACAGGAGTAGCTGAGATGATAATGGGACGTATACTAGCAAGAGTAAAAAAACGTATTATACTTAATAACTTATAATACTTATTACTTTTGTTTTCTTTGTCGCTGTACGTTTGTGTCTGTGCTGAATAAATGTTTTTCTATTCGATTTTTTTCTATTCTAAAAATTAGACTTTTTAACTAGGTAAGTTTTAAATTTTGTTTCTCTTGTTGGATGCTGTGCCTAAAAAGAAAGCAATTATGTAATTTTAGATGATGTCAACCAAAATGTAAACCATGTTCAACGCAGCTACTGATTATTATTAGTATCTATTTATTTATTAGACAGCAAAATGTCCACACTGACAAAACACAATAAGTACTTAAAAGATGTTAGTAACAATGTGACTTATTTTTAGGAGACACCAAAAAGTTCATTCAATCCTTTCAGTAAATATCTTAAAACTTATCCTTTTGGTTGTAAGTCTAAACCTTTAAGGGCTATTTACTTTCGCTTCCTGTCGCGTTTCCAATAACTAAAACTAAGCAGGCCGCGAGGGAAATAATGCTGTGTGCGCGATCTCGCTATCGCTGGGCCACGAGAATAGCGGTGAGACGCTTATATGCCAACTTACGCACTTTCACAATGCAAGCATACCTCCTGTATATTGTTATAGAAGATTTGCCAGCAGATTGAAAGGGCTGGTGGTTTAATGTCTCAAACTGAAGTCGTTATTAGCATAAAGGGTGAAATCTCTGAGTGACTAATTACAAGACAGTGGCCTAGTTAGTCAAATTGCAAACTATGAGCGATAGTGATGAAAGGGATTGATCACGTTACATGCCATATATTTTGTACTGACGATCTCGTCAATATCTTTTTTATATTTGCTATTGCGTTTCTTTAATTTCAGTTTAGTTTTGTTTTGTACCCTAATGTTAATAGTTATCTTAAACTGTGACAATGCACGTTCATAGATAGCTTTCTGACTCGCAAATACATTGAAAAGATTAATGCCACACAATATTGTTGTATGTTAGCATTTTGGCAAGAGCCGCGGCGCTGGTGGCCCGCGCGGGACCTAAACATGTCCTAACTGATATATCAGACGCACATCTGTCGCGCGCACGATCTGAATCGTGAACCGACTGGAGACAGAACAGATAGGCAGCAGAAGAACCACTTGGTTGTGCCGGGCACACAAGTAGGCCCTAACAAATAGAATATTATTTAAAACACGTGTTCGAAACGGACAGAACTCAACAGCAACAAGCACAAAACACCCTACCCCTGTACACTTCACCCCGGCAGAACATCTACCCCTGTGAACCGCAGTGGCCAATCTGGACATGTTTTAAAAGACTGCGGAAACCCAGGTACTCTCTGTGAGACAGTTGGTAACACCGAGGCGTTGCTGGCCTTCCTTGGGGAGCTGGGGTGGATCGAATGACACGTTTGTCCCACCTGCACGCAAAATACGCGCTTAGTCGTGGAGTTGCGGAAACCAGCCCGATTTACATACATACAAACGACTGCCAACCCAGAATGGCTGCTGTAAATCTAATTTGGCCAAATGGGGCGTTCTTCACCTATCCCAAACGCAGTGATGATTCACAAGAGATGCGTCACCTCTTTAGTTGCCCGTCGTGCGCAACCATCCCTATCTAGAAAGGGCCAATGATAAACTGTATAAGTTGCTCAATGATGTGCGTGCAATGCGTTTGCTGGCCGTTTACTGTTATAAAATAAACTAACTTTTGCCCGCGACTTCGTACGCGCATACACCTTTTTCCCGTTCCCATAGGAATTTCGGTAAATCCTCTCTTAGTGCTCCCCTACACTCCCCAAGTAACCTACGTGTCAAATTTCAGCTCTCTACGACCAGAAGTTTCGGCTGTGCGTTGTCTATCAGACACTCACTCACTCGTTCAGTGATTGAAAATTTTTATTTATTAGGATATATTGATGATTGATGTTTAATAGTAATAGTTTTAATTTATTAACTATAGTTTCAATAACTAAACCATTGACATGCACTTGCATATCAGTAAGAAAGCCACCGAGACTTCTGCTACGTTCCCGCATTACGCCGTAGGGTCGTACCACACCGATTGTAAATCATAACATATTGAATTAAAACGGGCATAAACCAAGTTTTACAGCACGCTGCGGGTTTTATGCCCGAATGTTGACCTGTGCCCCAACTATGCAATAAAAAAACACCATGCGTCGACGCTTTTAGGCACAGATTACAATTTAGATAAAAATACTGTAGTTTAGGTACAGGGCGTTGTAAACAATCTTGCTTCAGTTCATATTGAAGTTGATTTATTATTATATGAGCGTACGATTGATACAGATACACCAGCCGTGCATAACTATGTATAGTAACTATATATGTCGCCATTTCTGCATCTATAGTAGGTACACCCATTTCTGTCAATTCAAATATACGAACTACGAAGGGCAAGTCCCAAAAAATAGGGGGCAAGCCATTTGCAAGTCCATTGCCATCAAGATGACGAAAACCCAATAACACTGCCCAACCCTGGGAATGGAACTTAGGAGCAATTGCATTTTTTTTCAAGTTATTAAAATTATTATTAAATATTAAAATTATCGGTCGGGCCGATGACCTGGTGAAGGTCGCAGGTAGCCGATGGATGCGGGACGCGCAGGACCCTCCGTTGTGGTGACGCTTGGGGGAGGCCTATGTCCAGCAGTGGACGTCTTTACGACGATATGATGATGATGATGATTAAAATTATGAAATTATGGAATGAATTATGGTATTTTAGTAGAAAAATAGAGGAAAGCGTAGTTACCTGAGATCGTATTTTTAAGATGGTTCTCTTTAGTAGATTCACAGCAATTTTAATATGGTAGAGCGAAACGTATTCAATTAAGGATAATCAGAAAAGGTCTTCCTATCATGCGTCCCTACGAATTAATTGACCTACATTCTCGGACCCCTTAAGCAAGGTCAAAAAATAATTCAATGGCTGTGAGATTATGGCAGGTGGCAATGTATGAAATAAGGAGACATGCTGTGCCGTCCCCAAATAAAAAGGATTGTCGTCACCAGGAAGCAAATTAGTGCTACCACTATTATTGTACCTATGTTAAACAGATGGATAAATGACTTATGACTTATTGGAGTAGGTTGAATGGCCAGTGGATAAGGGAGCGTGAGGATTGGCACATGAAAAAGACGCCTTTTCCCAGCTGTGGGTGAAATTCTTCTCTGGATGGCAATGATGAGGAGGGGTCGTTCAAGTATTACGTAAGCACCAATGAGGGGTGGGGGGTCTTTATTTTGCTTATCTTTGATGACATGAGGGACGGGCGGGTTTTAAAGGGTGATTACGTCAGCAATATTCACTTCCTTTTTTGTTTGCAAATGTTAGTAGATTTTAATTTGACATAATTATGGCCAGTTAGTTTGTTTTTAAGCTCACGCGATGTTTATTTATTTATTTACTAGTTGACCTGCGCAACTTCGTCTGCGTCACAATTTTCATTACTGCTCCGGTCCTGTCGGTCTTAGCGTGATGATATATAACCTATTAATTGCCATTTATCGAGGAAGGCTGTAACCTTCCTCGATAAATGGGCTATCTAACACTGAAAGAAATCGGACCAGTAGTTCCTGAGATTAGCGCGTTCAAGTAAACAAACAAACAAAATATATTAGTATACCTATATAGATTGAGTGCATGGAGGACTTTTCTTCTTCTTTTCTTTTCTTCTTTAGTAAGAGATAACAGAAGTGGGGGAAATAGCGAGCGTGCAGAAACTATAGGTGGCAGCACAGAAATATCACTGTCAAGTATGTTTCAAGTAAAAATTCGAAATAGCTACGCTAGATGGCACAGTCTTCTTCGCGCACGTTCCCCTAAACTGAGAGTGCAGGATCCACCATATTCTGACCCTTAAAACTTCGAATATGCGATATTAGATGGCATATATAGTCAACGCCGTGAACGGCCCCTATAGGTCTCGCGCGAGTGAGGGGTAGGAGCTTTGATTACTGCCAAGGGGGATGAGGTTAAAATCACTAAAATTCTGCTGACGTAGGAAATAATTAAACGGCTCCTGAGTAATACGTCTGTATATTGTTCTAACTGTAGATTTCTATGGTTTCCAGGGCAAATGTTCCTGATGAACCGTTTCTTCGACGGCGAGTTCATGACCTTCGGGCTGGACGTCATCGCGTACATGGAGTCCGATCAGGAGGATCGCATCGACCCCATGATCTACATATTTCCAAGGTAAGATATATTATAACAGTTTCTATCTTCTTCGCGAATTAGTTAGGTATACAAGAACAAGGCTGCATCCATGACAGCGTCAAGTATGTAAGTATATTATTGACAAAGGTATATTTTTAAATTTCTTGCTGAATTAGGTACTTCATATTTCTTTACTTTGATTTTGTCTCTCTTTAGAATGATCCTAAAATAAAACTGTACTTTACAGGATGGTGAAGTGCACACTGTTCAACAAGTTCGGGTCGTCGGGCGAGGTGGAACGCCACGACGCGCTGTGCATCCTGCCGCTCAACGTCGTCAACGAGAAGATCTACGTCTTCCTGTGGTTCTGGTTCGTTATCCTCGGCATCCTCACCTTCATCACCCTCGTCTACCGCTTCGTCATCATCTTCTCGCCGCGCATGCGCGTCTACATGATGCGCATGCGCTTCAGGCTCGTCCGCCGCGACAACGTCGACACGATCGTGCGGCGCAGCAAGATGGGCGACTGGTACCTCCTCTACATCCTCGGGGAGAACCTCGACTCGGTGATCTTCCGGGACATCATGCACGAGTTCGCGAACAAGCTGAACCACACGTACCAGCACCACATCCACGGCGCGCCGGACGCGTGACCTCCGGTGCCGGGGTGGGTGTTCCACACGTGACTCACGTCGCTGCAGCGCGACCTGCCGCCCGTGTGAGCCACGCGCCCGCGGGCCCGGCGGCCGCCCTGCAGTACCCCACGCATGTTCTCGACTTCTGGACAATACTAACGAGTGTAAAGACTACTTTTATCGATACTTTTTAATCGAAATCGTAACAGTGCAATTCTAAACATGCAATAATAGTTTGTACTTAATCTTTAAGAACGTGATCTCAGGACGAATCCTATCGAAGGCCTTCTAATAGTTGACATCGACGGCTACCCCTTTAGTACTAGTATACTTTATAGAACTATTTTTACTCATAGTTTCGCTGCTCGTAGTAATCTGTTAATCGACGCTTCGTTTGTTTTCTACTTTAGCTGTTGTAACGTACTGAAGGTAAGCACATGGTGAGCACACATACACGATATACAATTTTACACATTTCACTCGCCAAGTATCTGACAGACCAAAAATAATAAAGCAATAATTAATCAAGCAATTAAGTATTATAGTGTAGTTGTACTTGAGGATATTACTAGTAGAACGAACAGTTCTTTAGAGGATCGAGTTAATACCCGTGTAGCCGGATCACCGCGACTTGACGAGACGTAGCTTTTGCGTGTCAAAAGACATATTTACGTTAATTGCAGACGAACGAACCATTGAACATGTATCGCAATGAATATTTTGTTTCTAATATCTTCCTACTCTTAAATTAGCAGCTGTTTAAACGCTACAACTTCGACAGCCATTTCATTTGAAGATGACCTTCTTTGAGGATTTCCAATATGTTTTCCAGCTTCTTTAAATTGGCTGGTACAATTAATTCCCAAAAATGACTTCGTATACAAAATGATAAAACGCCACATGTATTTAGCGCTCAAATGATGAAACAATGTTATGACGAGCACCACACTGCCACACTGCCAATAGAACACATCACAAACATGATCTAAATGTTCACAAAGATGAGTGTTTCAAAAGATTTGTTTGTGTAAACCTAATAATGGAGCGACTGAATTCTTATAATTTTTTCGATTGTTAGAAAATTTATTGATATTTTGGCTGAAGAAATCTGATCGATATTTTGAAAATTCCTGAAACCTGCTTCATAGAAAAGGAGTGGTCTACTTTCGAAAGGGGTAGTTCAAAATGGGGATTTTATTTCTTCAATCGATACTGACGTAAGTTTGCAGGTTCAAAGCATCTACAAAACCTACGAAAAATATTGTAAGATGGGGACCTACCGATTGTTAAATATTTCTGCGACAGATAGAATGCATTGAATCTGTAAGCGTATGACGCTATTTAGAGAAATTTATTTGCCTAGAAGTAGGCTAAAAATTATTATTGTTACAAACAATTTGTTGTGTTCGTGAGGATTAGAAAATTGTGTCGAGGTCGCTTGACTGGGATGTTTGATCTCCAAAACTATTGTTGAAGATCCTGGTGATCTACAGTTTCGGAATCCCAAGAGTCGTAAGGGGTTCTAAGTGATAATCTATCACAATGATATTCTACCAAAAGGCACAGGAGTCCTTGTGAAATTTCGGAAATTCCTTCATTTTCGACGTTTTGACAATCTTTATTGCTCGTAGAATGTCATTTTTTCAGGAATAACTTCTAGGCTCTTCCATAACTGACTGGCTCATAATGTAAGTTTTGGAGATCACATCCCACGTCCTGGTAGACACGTAAATATTGTAAATGTTAAGGTTGTCTGATTGTAAGATGTAAAGTGTAACGATTTATGTTTGTTGAAGCGTTTGGACACGGCCTGCGATGGCTGCATTATTATGAAAACTTACTATTTAGTTCCTAGCGCCCGTATTCGGTTGTATTTAATAAGAAATCAGGACATTGATGGAACCGATCAACCCTCGACATAGGTTTGGCACCAAATAACTAATACTAATACTTAATACCTAGATATGATTGATTTATCTTAACGATAGGCATGTAGTGTAAATCCAGTTCTACCAAATCGACAATTTCCGATCACATTCATTCTGAAGTAATTTGCGCAGTATAGTGATCAATTTCAAAATAAACTTGATAACTTGGATGAGTGATATTGCAACATGTTACACGTGTAACTGTTGCGCTACAAGTTCGCTGAACAGAGATCCGAATACGGGCGTAACAGCAACACGATACTGCAACACTAAGAGAACCATGCCAAATATTGTGCCAAAAGATATTATTTAGCAAGGTGTTACGACAGACGAAAGTTACCATGGGAGATATCGAATAAATAATTTGAAAATTGATTTCGTATTTTTACTTCTTGAATACCGAATACAAAACCCCACCCTCACTGCAACCCCCTATCAACGTTTCACGACAACATGACACGTACTAGATATTCGTATTTAAACCAATAAGAAAACTCGAAGCTTGCCACCGACTCATTCCACCAGTTTCTACGAAAATGGTTCGCAGTTTAAGGAGTGCCGCTGTGGCATGATTTTCCTTATCAGTAAGACAAGCGAAGAATTTGTGCAGCAGCGGGTAGGTAAGTACTTGGTTGCACGTGCCAATCGGTGCCCTTAAACACAGGCAATTCGCAAATTGAAGTGAACGTATAAGACCGAATATATTCGTGTTCAGTGTACGTTGGGCACAAGTTTCGGCTGTCATAGCATTATCTGTGGCCCTAGTCAGAACTTCTCTAGTCCTTCAATTTGTAATAGTAAACTTTGGCTCTAACAGTGTTAGAGCCAAAGTTTACACACCACGCCACGTTCCACAATGGAACGTTCTACAATGACATTTCTAGCAGTGGCCGGCGAGGCGTCTATCTGTGTTCAAATCAACCCATTGCCTTAAGTCTTCTTATCGTGTGGTCAGTAAGGTCTAATAACGACCCCACACCCTAGTGTAAGAGTTTCTAAACCGCCTCAAGGGCCTCTGACATGGTTTATTTGACGACTGCCATTTGGTGACCGGGACCACCGGCTTATACGTGCCTTCCGAAGCACGGAACCATCTTTTTTATCAGACAATCAGGTGATTCAAGCCTGCAATGTCCTTAGTACACATGGCTCTTGGCGCACGCGATTCTACACTTACGCGATGGTAAAAAAACTCGAACTTAGAACACAGAATGCCGCGTAAGCAACGATTCGCTCGAGCCACCATCGGCACGCCGAAGTAGTCAGTCGAAGTCGGCAAACGATATATTATAGTATCAGAGAGAGTCATTAAACTAAGGACTATGCAAGCAACCAATATTGTGCGTCTGTGTGTACATTGATCTTAATTTTGGGACAATAAATAAAACCCAGCCCATAAAAGAATAATATTTGTATAATTCATCTGAAAATGAAACACCGCGTCTTCTAACAGCTACTTATAAACAATTACAGTTTACAGAGACTAAATAAAATAATCACGATATATTCACGCAGCTTTGTTTTATAGAATGAGCAGACATGGAAGTGTAGTTTTATAAAATTACTTATTAGACGAGAATAAACAAATTTTTGAAATGGTAATTTTAAAATCAAATATATCTTGATTTTGATATTCCTTATGAACGGCAAAAATAGCAAAATTAAAAAGAAAGACATAAGGATTAAAAAGTCCGCCGTTCATAAAAATTCCATCTTAAAAATACAAACAAGAATCTTTATATAAAAATGTATCTAATATATTTTCTTTCGAGATACTTCTGACAAATAAACATCTAATTAAAACTAATCTAATAACCTATAGTAATGTCTTAATTCGAGAACATATCATACAGAGTATATAAATATTAACACAAGATATAAACTAGGCGTAATAAATGCTGGATCGTTACAAATAACATTTAAATCTAAAGTCAAACTGTTGTGATGTTTTCTTTCACATCACTTTGCATGACACTTACTTTTAAACAAAATGGAAAACTAATCGCGCATAAAATGGAAGTTGAACTTTTTCTCATTGTTGTTGGTAACAACTTTGTTCAAAATGGAAAAGAAATCAGTATAAAAACCAACATATAGGGCTATTTTAAAAAACCAGCCATTTGTTCTCCAGGTATCAACCATAGACAAGATCTATGCAAAAATATATTCCCAAAAAATCAGCTGTGTTGACAAGTTATACAAGCAAATATGTTCTGAACAGCTGTACTTTTTACTTTCTTTTCAGGGTATTGGGCAAGCTATATCTCTAATAGAATGTTCTGTGTAGCTTCAGTATTCAGGATAGCCTGAATTCAGGCGCGAACAAACATAATTTTCCTCTTCCAACTCTTTCTATAATTATTACACTAATATTAATCGTCTGTTAGGAACATACGTATAACTATAAAATCACTATTTACATCCTGTCTTTAATAATTCTTTGTCATACACCGAATTACACTTTCTGGTATTGAATTCCAATATGTACCTGTTTTGATTTGACTCTGTCAAATGAAAATAAGCTTTAATTTCATTCGAATAGGTTATAATCTCAAACTGGCAGAATCTTTGCGTAGCCATCGGTGTATGACAGTATAATAAAAATTAACTTACAATATTAAAAGTCACTAAAAATGGAAAATGTTCACGAATTTGCGCAAGCGCAACTCGTATGGGAGAATACTTAAAAACTCTTACGTATACTAAATATACAAATAATATAGATTTTGTGATTTTATACATATTTGTATTATTTTATGGCATTTTTCTTGAGCGTATTTTGTGATTAGGCGTTTTGTAATTATATTTTGTATTTGTAACAATATTACGAAAACATTATTTTATCATCTTGATTTTATTTGAAGCAGTTTGTAGAATCTCTTCGTTTTGATTTAAAATATTGAAAAAACTTCGTTGCGATGTAAACTTGATTGTAGCGAAACGAAACTTCTAAAAACTTTTTTTTTACTAGTTGGGTTTGCTCTTGACTCTAGTCTAGGTCAGAGGTGACAGAGAAATACTAAACTACCATCAAATAAAAATTGAAAAGTTCTATACACAAGACTGCCACATAGCTCCATGAGAGTAAGATACATGCAGCTTTCTTCACCACAACAAGTTAAAAAATGATATCAAATATTAAAACTTAACAATTCATCTAAAAAGTCAACTTTCAACGCGCAAAAGAGCGAAAATGCTAAAAACACTCCAATACAACGGAGTATTATAATTTAATTAGAAAAATGAACACCGACAGTTAGAGGATCACAACACTCGTTACGATTGAATGTACGCCGCAAGAGGGCGCCACCAACAACTCAAATGGTAGTTTTATACTTTCGCTTCACTTGTATTATAATATAAATACAGAAATTATACAATACATCACTGACTACCTTCTATAAACTTGGAAATATCCAAATACAAAGGCCGTAAACTTTACCGTTACACAACATTTACTTATTCGAGACATAAAAGGCGAGTTTATGGTAGACATCAGATAAATGTGCAATAGGGGGCGTGCAAAAACTATAGGTAGCAGCACAGAAGTGTCAGTGTCAAGTCAAGTAAGGAAAAAGTTCCGAATGTACAACACTAGATGGCACAGTCTACTATGGGAATGGACCGTGTAGGAGCTTTAGATGGCAGCACAGATGCCTCAAATTCAAGTTTTTATAAGTAAAAAGTTCCGAATTCTTTACACTAGATGGCTGTTTTCGCCTTGCTCGTTCCCTGTAACGGTCATTGATCCCCCACATACATTCATTGACTCTCTTAATATCAAACACAGAAATAAAGACAAAGCTGTCCTGAATCAACTTGTATCGTGATCCTTTTACATTTTCTAGTAATGAAAAATTTCATAATTTATTGTTCGAATATCTATATATTACAGAAAGTTCAATGTACTTTACTGCAAATTTATCTGGCGCCTTCCATAGTGAAAATTGTCAAAAAACCACAATATCCATGCAAGTCCATACATATACAACACTACAGTTAAGGCCATACGATTCCAGTCCATCAGATCATGTCAGTGCTTGTTACTACTATTACATACATATATATAAGCTATATGTATAAACATATTGGACCAAAAGAGACCAGATTCAAATATATAATGGCCCAAAAACACAAGTCTTATAAATTTTCAGATACATCTGATATGAAGTGAATTGCCATAGCAAAAAAAAATAATACATACTACAAAATGTTGCCAGTCTAAAATTGTAAAATCATTTTGTGCTAGGATTTATGATTGAAATTATTTTAAGACATGATTAAAATGTTTTAGAACCGTCAAAAGACAGATGGTATTTAACTAACCTTAAAAACAACTGTCGGAGTATATAAGATTATTAAAAAAATTGTAAAGAAGCTTAAAAAAGAACTAAATATATGATATGCATTAAAACTGTTTAGTAAAAATGTCTTTTTACTCAGATCAGTGGGTCTAAAAAGGCCACTTCAGTAGAATCATATTCTTGTTCTTCTTACCGTGTGGGCAGTAAGGTCTAACGACCCCACACACCCTAGTGTCAGAGTTTCTAAACCGCCTCAAGGGCCTCTGACATGGTTTATTTGACGAAGAATCATAATATTAAACATACATAAAACTGTCGAATTTCATTTTCATCTATCTATCGCTTAAGCATTAGGTTCAAAGTTGATTGGGATATTTTGACAATGACTGGTAGCGTGATGTGCTGGCTGATTCTGCTATAGTAGCCTTTTTAGACCCGCAGGGGTTTTAGAACAAGTAGATTTGGCTTAGTATACTTTTCTTATGGTTATAAGAAAAGTAAAATAAGAAATATTATCTTATAGTCCCTAATTTCAGATCTATTATATAATAGGGATAGGCGTAGCTATTTTAGGTCAATGAACCTGAATGATAATGTTAATACGGACATGCTTCGAGATTCCCGGTAATATTTTTCTGATAATCCATGTATTGAATGAAGTTTAACTGTGTGAGATATCATGAGTACATATGCCATATCAAACTACTCATTTTCAGCGGTGATGTTTGCCATATTGATATAACTTACTGGTCACGGGATTCAGAAGGCATATCCATGTTAATATAACGGTCACTGAATCCCGGGAATAGCACTTACGCCGATCACTGATTATAACTAAAGATAGTTAATTCGCAGTAAAAATGAGGTTCCAATATAGAGAGAAAGAGAGAGAGTTTAATAAAAATTGTAAGAAGAGCTATATTGGCACGATTTCTGTGCGTTTTGTGATGATGACTATAGTTTAATTGTGTAACTGAGATTTAATTAAATAGATTTGATTCGATATTCAGTAGTCTTCGCTTATAAGGTCTAAAATGAAGTGTACTGCAGACACTTGTTTTAAAAATCTATTGGTCTATATTTTCAAGCCCTGTTAGCGTAATTATTTTCTCGATAGATAACTAGCAATGTGAGTTTCAGTAATGCGGACCAGACACGTTCCAATAATTTGGTCAAACAGGCTGGTTCAAACTATTTGATCAAATTGGCATGAATGATAATTTTATCAAAAATGAGTCGTCAAATGGCGTGAAGAATTACGAAAATTCATATTTCTATTTGATCAAACAGTTTGAACAAACTACTTGAACATGATGGCCCGTATAATACGATGTTTTATTACGACTCTATAAGTATATATTTTGTTATCTTGTGATGTGAAGTTTATTTTATTGGTAATTCAAAATGGGTATAATTTAGACGGTCACCAAAAATAATATTTTTAAGACTCTAAGCCTAGGCACCAAAACGGATCAACGGTCACCAATTTCTATCCAACTCAACTGTGATTGCCATAAAATGTAGGCTTGGGGTTACAAACTGGATAAAATAGGTTAGGTTAGGTTAGAATTGTAACCAACCGCGCGCGAGCCGAGCGAGCGAAGCAAGCGGTGCCGCGGCAGCGGCCGGCGAGCGCTACTTCTCGAATATTATTTGGTGACCATTTATCTGTTTTGGTAACCGTTTAGAACTTTTTTGGTAGTAAAATAGGTACTTTTTTGGGCGGTGTTTAAACACAAGCCATTCAAAATGCGCAATCAGGTACACAATTAAACTAACTGTGTTACAATTTTATCAGAAATAAAGGTACGTCGTTTTGTTAAAGTATATAAAATGGCAGTGTATACAATTATGACTACACAATAGAATAATAATAAAAAAATCAACCAAGTGTTTAAAAAATACTCGAGAATTAGCACTTTACGTACTTTCGTTGTTCAAACGGACAGCATTATCTAATGTCATATTAAAATAAATTCAAATATGAAATAGATTTGTGAGCTTAAAAATAATCAAAATAATTCAGATTTCTAGTAGAGATTTTATGTTTTAGAATGTTTACGGACGCTATTGGTAGCAATATCCGGAGGTCCGGAAAAACTGATCAAAATGTTCTATATTAAAAACTAATAGTGCTATTAAAATTCATCTGCCTAGCCTTTTCCCAACTATATTGGGGTCGGCTTCCAGTCAAGCCGGATTTAGCTGAATACCTGTATTTTACATGGAGCGGCTGCCTACCAGACCTCCACAACCCATTAACTGGGTAACACGGTACTTCATGGCAAGACTGGAGTCAGATTAACTGGCTTTTAACTATCCGTAACGACTGCCAAAGATCTACAAATGACAGCCGGGACCAACGGCTTAACGTGCTTTCCGAGGCACGGAGGAAACACGGTATGTTAAGATGGTCACCCATCCACAGACCAACCTTGGCAAGCGTTGCTTAACCTTGAAGATCGACCCGTGCGGCTGTTATTATCTAGCCACGAGCTCCTCAGTGCTATTAAAATTATGGCCATATAAAGCCCCGTTTCTGGAACGTAAATTACTGTCAACTAAATACATTTGTCACTGCTGTGATTGGTAGAATGAATTTCCGAAAGCCAATCGTATGACGCGTCATAAATTAAACGTTACATTAACGTTGTTTAATTATATTTTCTTTCCAGAAACCGGGTGTAAACCAATGAAACAAATCTCTTATTTATATTTTCACGATTAGCTTCTATTGCGAATTCTTAAGTAGAGTATTTTACGCTATACCTATTCCATTTCACGACGGCAACATTGAAATTTGAACCTTATGTTTTTGACATAAGGTACGTAATGCGTCATCGTGAAATGCAACAACTTTTTTAATAGCGACATTGGGCAAGTAATTGACTATCGTCGACTACAGCTGAAAAAATACTAAATTTAATATATCTTTCTATTGCCATCTGATCACATACATTCTTATAGAAAAAATGTTTTTTTTTTTAACCAACCTGAGTTGCTTTTTGAGTCATATTACCTGATAAAAACTACTGGACTTACTGTCAAGTTTATATATAAAAGTACAAAGTATTTGAGCTTTGTCAACTTGAAGCATAATGCACAATTTTCTGGAAGCCAACCAAAACATGCTGAAGCCTTAAAATGTTGCTTTCTGCTTTAAACTTGAGTAGCGGGTTTTTCAGCTCCAATATTTAAATTTAGAACCTTAGACAGTGTACATTCATTCCTATTGAACCCACATTGTTATACTTTAGAGTTCTACATTCAAAGGAGTTGTTTTTCCATTACCACTAGTATTCAAAAACAAATTGGTTGCAATGGAATTTGAACTTAATAGTGTATTAGATAGAGTTTTTATTCACTTGAACATGATCATTTCCTGAGATTCTAAATTCGAATACAGAATGGGTCTTTTTTTTTAGTTGGCGTAGCCATAACTTTTTCAAGCAGGTTGATACCCAGTAGAGTTTTGAACGGGAGTGTACCAGGGGTCCTTGGAGGTTGGTGTCCAGTAGCGTAGTGCGGGGGAGTACTGGGGTGTGTGTGTGTGTGTGTGTGTGTCAGACGCCGAGCACGGCGACGCTGGGCGGCGGGCGTCACGCGCGCGAGCCTGGCTTCTCGCCCATGCGCTTGGCTAGCTCGGAGATCAGCTCCCTGGAGAAGAACCATTTAGATTAGACAGAGGTCACAATAACGATGTGGAACTGACGAAGGGTTTATGCAAGAAAACGCTGTCATGACTTATTATTCGTACTAAAACTGGTAGTAATTGTACGAGGTGCTCGTGGCTAGATAATAACAGCCGCACGAGTCGATCTTCAAGGTTAAGCAACGCTTGCCAAGTTTGGTCTGTGGATGGGTCACGGCTGTCATTTGTAGATCTTTGGCAGTCGTTACGGATAGTCAGAAGCCAGTAAATCTGACTCCAGTCTAGCCATGAAGTACCGTGTTACCCAGTTAATGTGTTATGGAGGTCTGGTAGGCAGCCGCTCCGCGCGTAAAATTCTGGTATTCGGCTAAATACGGTTTGATTGGAAGCCGACCCCAATATAGTTGGGAAAAGGCTAGGCAGATGATGAGTGGTAGTAACTGTACCTGTATATGAGCGGGTCCATGTTCCTGGCCAGCATGTACAGCAGCCACCAGTCGCCGACGTCGGTGCGGCGCGACACCAGCACGGCCGTCTCCATGGCGAGCGTGCGCGAGCGAGCGTGCAGCAGCCGAGGCCGCACTGACGGCACGAAGATTATCACCAGCCTGGAGTGGAAGAACAGGTCATTAGCGGCCGCTGGTCGTGTGTTGTGTTCCACGCGCCTCGAAGAGATGTCAGCATAGAAGTCGGGGCCCGCTAGGGCCAGTGCCTGCTAGGGTACAGGATTTTTTTCAAAAAAGGCACCGCGGCCCCGGAACGCGAAGGGCGTTTGGAGGAACACGGATGGGTTTTAGTCAGTAAGAGTCTGACACTCCCTTCCGCTCCGACCAGAGCGGGAGGAGTCATTAGAATATATCACAAAAAAAAAGAACTGCCCAAGTGTCGGAACATCGGCCAGTTTTGTGCGTCTCACAGACAGCGGACTCCAGCGGCCTTCACCAAGCCATGTGTCCGCCTCGTGGGAGGCCTTTTAACGCTCGAACTTGGGGATGGCCGTCGCCCTCCAATCATTCGGACCCGAGGTGGCGGCGCCGCGGGGGGAGTCGAACACCTCACTCCCCCCGCTGACCTGAAGTGGCCCAAAGACAACAGACGACAGACCCCTCCGAGGATATCCTCCCGTTAAAAAAAGGCCTTCAACCGCTTTCCGGTACATTGCTTAACGTTGCCCGGTGCACATAGTTGACCACAACATTTTAATCTGCATGGAGTGTGTGACGGAATTACATAGTATAATATCGCCAAGCTTGTTCCACGTGCCACCAGTACATGGTGGGCATCTCACCCACACGCAGAAAACGTTTCGGGAACACGTTCATTGTACGTACAGCTAAGGAATTCCTTGCCAGAGTCTGCGTTTCCCGGGAGTCTTTAAGCCAAGAGTGTAAAGGAGGCAAGCGTGCTCCATCTTCGACCACATCATCGCTTACCATCAGGTGGGATAGTGGTCAAACGTGTGCAAAAATGAACGTAGTTGAACAGTGGGAACCGATTAATGAATTGCTTAACGAGGTCCAGCAGACATAGTTCACCACAACATTTTAAACCCCACATTAAAAATGGCCAGGTGACATAAAACAACTATGACAGGGCACTTAACCAGCGTATTATCATAATTAGGCTATTGCCGCTATCGGCGCCTCGTTATGCAGGTACCTGTGACTGTTTACCCTGATAAGCCACGAACTGTCGCGTTATGATGTATCGACTGTTACTTTACGTTCGGTTTAGTCGCGGAGATTTGTGTAATGGCTCTTGTCAAGGTTCTGAACAGGGCTAGGGCTGGAAATCAGGGCTGAAAATTATTCAATTGCTACAGGCCTCAACAGTGTCGTCTATAGAGAGTCAAGATGATGACCAGTGGACGGTTCTATTGTAGCCAACCATTAGTGGCATAATAATGTCAACTTAGTCGAAAGGTGTTTACTGCTGGACTGGACAAAGACCTTCCCCAAGCATCGTTACAACGATCAGTCGTGATCTGCTCAAATGCAGCGGATTCGTATCAACTTGCAAGGAGTCTACGTAAGGACCCAACTAGGGACTTACCAAAATTCACCTTCTGCCACAGATTCACCATTATAAATCATCTCGACTCCATTAGCCATTTGTTCCGCAGTTTCGTCTTTTTAACACACGTTGATATCCTTCTCCAACTTTACTTAGAGGTTCATAGGGGTAATGTCCGCTCCTAACGCTAACACAAATAATGTAATCTAAGCCAAAGACGTCAACTTACCGGTAAATAACGAGCAGAGTCAGCACAATCGCCAGAATGATGTACCAGAACCACAAGAAGATGTAGGTCTTCTCGTTCACGATGTTCAGCGGCAGTATGCACAGGCTGTCGTGCGTCTGTATACTGCCAGACGCACCGAACTTGTGGAATGTACACTTGGTGATGCGGGGGAATATGTAGATCATTGGATCATATCTGGAATCAAAAAGGGGAGATTAATGCCAAGTTAGGTGGGTCGATTCTAGTTTTAAATTAGATTTTTTTCTGATACATTCGGAATTCGGATACCCGCTTCGATTCGATAGCGATGCCGCCACACTTTCTCTTTCAATTAAATTTCGATTGCAACGAAACGAAGTACTGCAAATGTTCATATGGTTCATTGGTTCACCTGCTTGTTTCTCAATCTACAAAACACTAGCAAAGCTTTCTAATCTGTTTCCTAGGTTACTGCTTATCAAGCCAACAATCGTAATATGATCGAATTTTGCATCAGATACAGACGCCTTAAATCCAACAATCATTAAAGGCGTCTGTGTCTGGAGCAAAATTCGACCATATTACGCTTAAATCTCTAAATTCCTGCTGCTATGCAGAACGGCTTAATGGTTCTTGAAGTGTAAAACCACTAGATACAATAAACTTCGGTAACGTACCTCTCTTCCTGCGGCACTTCGCTATATCCTAGAACCCTGGTGCCGTACGAGAAGAACTCCCCGTTGAAGAAGCTGTCCATCATCCAGAGCTGAAGCACGATGTTCACCAGGCACAGAAGCTCGCAACCCCAGTACCGCAGCGCGTATAGTTTGTGCGTCTGGAAAGAGGTAAAGAGTTCGTTGAAGATTTTCATAGAACAATGTTTTACTGTGGAAGTATAACATAGATGGTGTGCTCACATCCCCGCAATGAGCGAGGATGTTCACAAAGAAGATTGGCTCCATGAGTCACATGCGAGCTCATGAAAGACTGCAGCGGAGCCGTAGCAATCGCCTTGGACGAAATCGGTCGGATCACGATCATTTTTAGGGTTTTTCGTAGGTTTTTCGTATCCAAAGGGTTATCAACGGAACCCTATTACTAAGCCTTCACTGTCTATTCATGCGTCAACAACCGTAATGGGTAGACAGTTGAAATTGTCACAGATTGTGTATTAACATAAAAGTCTATTAACTATTGCATAACTAATAGTAAATGTTAAAAATCAAATCAACGACCATGAACTATGTGCCTCTACAGTTGCTTTTACGAACTTAGGCGACATTTAAAATGGCCGACACTCTGATCTCCCGCAAACGCGTTTTTTTCGTTTCAGGTGTTATCTAACAGGACAACAATATAACAATTATATGATTGAGGAAATTCAAACAGTCCGTAGTTTATCCACGATGTCCCTGAATTGGTTCACGTTACTCCGGAAGTGATAACCACAATGCCGTTGGAATCACCAGAATACTCCATTTCCACTGAAATAGTCCATTGTTATGAAGGTCTCTACTTCACATTAGTGTTTGTACTTAATAACATTGTAATACTAGATACATGACCGTTCATAATACGGAAATATCCATGTATACATTGTCTACGTCTAAGTTAAAGTCACTCATGAAAGAATAGACTAACTTCTTTTTTAAATATCAGAATTACAGCGCCAAAATATCACAGCTTTTCTTGGGTTCTGGCGAATTTCAAAAAGTTCAGCCAAGAAGTGGAATTCCCCACCAGAGTATGAACACAGACTCTGGCAGGGAACGTCCTGATAGAACTTGGGAGTCTTTAAGTCAAGAGTGAATAGGTTACTTCTAGGCAAGCGTGCTACATCTTCAACCACAACATCGCTTCGCTTGCCATCAGGTGAAACAGTAGTCAATCGTGCGCCTATCAACAGTGGAAAAAAAAAACAGTTTTGGGAGTGACCTCGTGCGTGATATTTCGTATACTTTACTAACATTTTTAACTTTTTGGCTACATCATCGCTGACAGAAAGGGAGTCAGTGATAGCATGATGATTGACAGTACAGTGGCGGAAAAATGCCGTGCTGCGCAGACTCCACAATGATCATCACATTTTTTGACGTTATAACGTCTTATAAATCGATGAACGCCGGCTGCACTCACGAAAAAGTGTCACGTTCCGCCTGAACCGAGCGTACAAGCAGATGTTATTACGTAAAATTATCGTCCGTAAACCGACTTTACAGACAACCATTTTTTTTTTGTCAAGGACCGAGGTCCTCTACAAATCTTTAAAGCTTCTCAAGCATCGTAGTAACTTATATTAAAAAGCATTCCTTAAGGTATTCTTAATAAAGAAAGAAGACCGATTTAAAAAATGCTCGCCACGACATGAGATATCTAAGTGTATGAAGACATAAAGGCGTCGGTGGTCGGCATATTAAAATTCCTGAGGAGTGAACAACCGTTTAATGAAGATAGCACTGTCTCCGGGCGACAACTGTACTCCTATGTACTAAGTTGAACTTGATGAGGATTTTATGTAAAAGAGTTCAAGGGAAAAGGGGGAATAAATTGTTGTTTGTAATAGTCCTCTTATAAATGGACAGACCAGCTAAGCTCGAAATAAAGGTTAAGTAAGCACTAACATACTTTTTAACTAGACTCGAGATTATTTTTGAGTTCAAAGCCAAGAAGACTTATGTACCTACCCGAAGCCTACCTTCTAAGTGTAGGTAACTCCTAGATGAGAAGTAAGTCTCCTTTTTCTCAAGAACATAACTGACCACTGACCAGATATATTCATCGCACTCGACTATAAAGAAGGAACAATCATTGTGACAGGAAATAACATACTATGTACATATAGACGTATTGGTGATCGTATAGTAATAAGCATAAAAGACAGGAGGTTGCTGATGAATATTTATATGCCCTGGTGGAATATATGGCAGTATTCAATCCAACATCGACAGTAGGGAATATGCATGCGATTTTTTTATTTGCAAAATGAAATACTTATTAGCTGTAGTAAACAATAGTCAAATTATTTTTTAAATACCTTCCTACCTAATAGAAGTCCGATGAAAACTTTGACGTCATCGTCTATGACGCCTATACAGCTGCCTTAGAAAACAGCGTATTAGCGAGAGGGAGAGATATATTCGTTTAAAATAATTATATCTCCTTCGTTTTTCGAGTAATTTTGATTTTCAATGTTAGTATTACATTTTTGTTTATTTTTAGATAAACTGTATAAAAACGTTTTTCATGCATAATCCCTATTTTAGGGGTGTAACTCTCCAAGGCTGCGGAATCTGTTCGAATGAGTTTCCGCGGCCCTGGAAGTCAAAGGGCACTAGAAGGAACATGGATGGGTTTTAGTCTGACACTCCCTTCTGCTCCGCCCAGAGCGGGAGGAGTCATTTGATGATTTCCCATTGATAAAAAGGGGTTCAACCCTCGTATTTTAAGAAGTATTCACATTCGCAAATTTTTCTATGTTATGACAAGTTTCAAGCTGGACCGATGACCTGGTGAGGGTCGCGGGTAGCCGATGGATGCGAGACGAACAGGACCGGTTGTTGTAGCGACACTTGGGGGACGCCTATGTCCAGCAGTGGAGGCCTTTCGGCTGATACGATGATGTTGATGACAAATTTTGATTTTTGTCGTTGAGCAAATAGTCGAAAAGCCTCAATTTCATTATTTTTTGTCAGATTGCGACTGAGATGCGAACGCCAACGTTGCTTTAAAATAAGTCGAATTGGCACAAATATTGCGACTTAAATTGGAACAGTTATTAAGTATGAGAATAGACTTGTTTCCACCATCAATAAATTTCAAATCAAATTTAGTTTCAAAGTTAGAGTATTGAAAAATAATTAACACGTATTTTTTGTTTTTGTGAATCAATGAATATTGACAAAGATAAAACGCATCAACACTCGGTAGTGGGGGGCTCGTGACGTCAGAACGCACTAAAAATTATACCACGGGGCGTGACGTATTGAGAATTTTAAAAGCGTCGCATTTCGTCAGTTTAGGTATACGTAACAAAATAAAAAAAACGGGTCAAATATTTTTTGATAATCTGACGGACTTATTACTTACATTTTTTCAGTGGACAAGCCAATTAACCATCACACTCGTAAAAGCATTAAACTTCTCAGTAATCTCTCACTTTACAAAGCGACTCCACATTCTCAAAAATGTTTTATTACCATTTTTGTGTGACATAATCTCCTAAACCACTCAACCGCTTTGGATACAACAGGCTCTCGAAAACGAGTGCATGTCCATTATTATGTCATTCTATCTCGAGTGATATTAGCGTTCTATTGACCGGTGGAGGTATTAACCCAGAAAGATAGGTAATGGTCAGTTTTCCTTTAAATGTTTTTACTTATATATGTTATAAAGTTTGTTGTTTTCCTCTACAGGCGGTGTCATTTGTATAGGTAAGTTGTTATTTTAAGAAGCTATGTCATTATGTTTTTAGGTAACCTGAATAGCCTGAACAACATTTTACATGACACATAAAAGCTTTGAGTCCACTAAACAATTTACAGGCACTTTTAAATTGTTGTTTTAGTTCTAAAGTTGCAGAAAATTGGACGTAACAAAAGAAGACCTCCATGCTGATAGAAAAGAACGTAAAATTATGGAATATATACCTAAGTACAAATGACTACAGTTATCATAAGTGCAAAACGAAAAGTTCAATACCCATTATTATGCATATCAAACTTCCTAGTTCCTTCCTGCTTTTAGGAACACAAACAACACTGTTCAAGTTACAAACTATACCTAATATCTTCATCCTGTGCAGAAACATACTGCACTATACTATCACAGACCTGAATACCAAGAACAGATCCGGCACAAAATCAAACGAGTATTCATCGTGGACCACGCGGGTGGCTCTGCAATGTTTGGGTTATCAAACACATAGCAATGGCTTCGTATTTACAAACGGACCTTGTTACCGGAGTCGTAATGATTATCTCTTGGCCCGGTTGACTCTTGAGACGAACAGACGACAGTTATTGGCGATATAGCCCAGATAAAGGAGGTATAAGCTTATGAAATACGTTCGTTGTGTTGTGATACTTGTGACTGGGTTGAAAGGGAAACGGAATGTGATGGACAGTTGCTTTATATAAGCTGAGTGTGCTATTGTATTTGTAATCGAAATCTAAGCATTTTTTGACGTAATAACGTCTTATAAATCGTTGAACACTGGCTGCACGCACGAAGAGTGTCACGGTCACGTTCCGCACGTCCAATTGTTTTCTTATGACGTTATCACGTAATATTATCGTCCGTCAACCGAATTTACAGACAACCATTTTCTTTTCTTACTTGAGATTTGCGTGCTCTGACACTGGCTAAGTCATAGGCGACAGAGACCAAGTAGACGATGGAGTGAGCTTACATAGATAAGCCTGTTAACTTTAACTTTGAAGATTGAATGCGATCGGACACAGACGCAGGTAGAGAGTTCCACTCATTGCTGTGCGCATTATAAAAGACGTTTGGAAACGTTAAGTGCGAATTGTTGGAATAGCAACAATCTAGGGATGGTAACTTGCAGTGTGTCTAGATGTCTGATGGTAGAAGGGGGCCGGTGGGATGAGGTCGTGGAGTTCTTGTTCTTGGGCACAGTAGCCGGAGTACGATCTGTAGAAGACCGACAAGCAGGCAACCTTGCGGCTATGAACCTCCTTACTTTATTTATGTAAGCTTCGTTTCGTTGGTTGGGCATTAGGAGGAACACGGGTGGGTTTTCGTCAGTAAGAGTCTGACACTCCCTTCCGCTCCACCCAGAGAGTCGTTTGATAACTATCCATAAAAAATCCGGCTAACAACGAGTCAGACTAGCACATGAAGGGTTCCGTACCATAAACCTTAATTTTTATTATTTGTTGTTATAGCGGCAATAGAAGTACACAATCTGTGAAAATTTAAACTGTCTACCTATTACGGTTCTTGAGATACAGGCCGCTGACAGACAGACGGACGGACGGACGGACAGCGGAGGCTTAGTAATAGGGTTCAGTTGGTTACCCGTTGGGTACGGAACCCTAAAAAAGGTATCATATTCTAACAATAAAGATGAGATGGCAATCGATGGTTAGGGTTACTGATTTTAAATTTAACCGGATGATTAATTACCAACAGAAATCATCATTCTTCATTGACAATGAGCTTCCCTTTGTTCCATTCAAAGGCAAAAACCCGACCGACTAATTTAGCAATGTTTACCACTTTGACGTCATTTATAAACATCAAGCGACCCGCTCCGGCTTCGCACGGGTGCAAATTATACTTATATACTAAAACCTTCCTCGAGAACCACTCTATCTATTAAAAAAACCCGCATCAAAATCCGTTGCGTAGTTATAAAGATCTAAGCATACATAGGGTCAGACAGACAGCGAAAGCGACTTTGTTTTATACTATGTAGTGGCAGTTAACTTTATTATTTACTAGTTGACCCGCGCAACTTCGTCTGCGTCACAATTTTCATTACTGCTCCGCTCCTGTTGGTCTTAGCGTGATGATATATAGCCTATAGCCTTCCTCAATGAATGGGCTATTTAACACTGAAAGAATTTTCAAATCGGACCAGTAGTTCCTGAGATTAGCGCGTTCAAGCAAGCAAACGAACTCTTAAGCTTTACATATTAGTATAGATGAAACCTCGTCATATAGTTGTCTATATTTATTTATACTGTACAAAGGTGCGATATGCATAATTATACAAGACGGAAGTTATGAATATTCTGCCATCCCATTTGTGATGTGTCAAGGTACGCTATAAAAATAGCTTGCTCATCTAACTGTTTATGTAAATATAGACACAGACAGACATTAAAATACAATAAGAGCTTGGTTGCAGTGTTGCAGATGCCCTCGCTGTTACAAGTGTTTTTTACTTCGAATCTTTGAAGATCAAAATATTCTCGAGGGGTCTTGTTATTCTATGTTAGGACAGAACTGGGATAAACAAATGAATGATGCAAGCAAACAATTTGAAAACTCAGTGCGCATTAGACAATTGTCACACCGTCGGCGAGGAAGCGATAACCTACATATCGACTATTTGCTCGCTGAGGAATGAGACCAAAGATATAGATCTCGTGTGAGTAAAAGAGACACATACATTCATAGTCGATAGCTGGCTAATCACACTGCCGGCGAACGGCTCTTACCTTACCACTAGTTGATCGCAGCGACACTCACTCGGCAATGCTCGCTTGGCGGTCAGAACTCACCAACCAGCGGTAATTTGAGCGAGTATTGCAAGTAATCGCCCGCTGCACAAAAGCACTCGCTGATCGCCGGCTGTGAGACATGTGCCTTATAGACGGCCTTCAAAAAGGACATGTGCGTTATCGCACATTGAGATTGAGCGCAAGCACGTGGCGTCAACCCCTTTTTTTGTCGCACACGAGGTTTGAATAACTCTACAGTCACAAACAACATCGTTAGCGTTTCATCACGAATAAACTAGAATATAAAACAGCGCCTGCGGCTCAAGACAAAATATTATTAAATCAGCGAATGAAAAGCGATCAAAATTCCAAACATTTTACAACGTGACAATTCGGGAGAACTTGTCCATATTTATTTGAAATCGTTATCGATGATAAAATAGCAATTTGACTCGAGTCTGGTCCACGTGCCATGGTTGTGGGAACAAAGTAGGTTCGCGACCAACCACCATGACACCATGAGGTAGTCGCTAGCCCCGGTAGGTCTTGCATCAAGTTGCGTCATATTTGCATCATCGTCGAGTCAGTGGCGTTTACGACAGCTACCTATCAAATGAGCTGTCATTAGTGAGACAATGCTGTTTAGAGAGGTCAGTGATTTACGGAAAAGTCGATTGCTAAACTATCAATCTGGCTGGCTTCTAAACATAGAAAAATAGATAGATAACTACGTCTACATTAATATTATAAAGAGGAAAGATTTATTCCTAGAAAAAAAAAATTGAAATCCCTACGAAAACCGCGCGAACGAAGTCGCGGGCGCAGGGCTAGTATTTCCTGTTCGGGTTTTTCTAAAACATCTGCCTACAAAGTCGAGAACAAGATTCCGAGAAGGTCTTAAAATCGTTGATTACAAAAATCTATCGACATCGCGGGGACATCGTCACAAAATATTGATAAATACATATTCGAAAGATATTTCAGAGAGTCCATTTTGTTGGACATTATACGATAGATATTTCGGACAGACCGGATATTTAAAACAGTCTATTTCTGTTGGTCGATTTCGACCACAATTTCGATCGATTGTAAATGCAATACAGTTTCACATGCTCCCAATATTAGATACACACACATTCAACCTTTTAAAACACCGTCTCGTGCGAATATCGCCAATAAACCAGCACAATGCTCAATGAGTAGCATCACCCTTGTGGGGTGACATGCAAGGGTCGCGAGAGGGGCTGGCCCGGGTCCCGACAGATGCACGGCTGAGAATAGCCAGCACCTGGCGCTTTTTGTATGTGCGCAGGAAATAATAGTGATAGACGTACTAGTCGAGCTCTAGTAAATGGTAGCTTAATGTTATTTTGTAGTGAATGAATGTGCGTGCTGCATGTGTAATAACTATGTATTTTTGTACTACGATACACGTGTTGACCAAGATAGATACATCATTAAAAACGTATCATTGTTAAAATATGTTCTTGTTTTAGCGTTCTTTATTGTCCAAAAGAGAAGAATATTAAGACGATAATGATGCCAGACAGTAGTACCGACACGATAGACAAGCATATGAAATTTATAAGAATAAGATTTTTTTTTTTTTTTTCATTGTTTCAGAATGCCCTTAGATTCACAAAATTATCTTATGTTGATAGCCCACAAATAGGGAGAAGCTAAGTAACTATTGGGGACTTAAGTTGAGATTACTTACGTAAATTAAATTCACAGTGTTGTATGCCAATATCAATTGCATCGTTAACGAAAGAAGACTTAAGTATTTGCAGGAGGAATACAAGAATCGTACTTATTGATAATAATCAAGAAGGTAGCCATTACCAGGCTAGTACCTCTGTTGATTGATGAAGTAAAGCATGACCTTTGGACCAGACACGTGCCTGCTACACGAGGTTCAAGTGGCGTGAACGTATTCAAATTCATTTATTTAAACGAGTATACAGTAGATCTTTTGAGTATATTTTATTATACCTACCCCCGGAACTTGACTGAAATGATTGAATTCAGTGAATATCTCAAAGCATTTTACTACTACTACGTTTTCATCACCAAGTCAAGTGACATTCTGACAACTATAAAGATTGACAAAAAGTCCACAATGTACGGGTTTGACAAGCGCTACCGAAATATCACGTGGTTTTTTGATCTACCGGACTATTGACAGAAAGATTAGGTAGGCCCTTTTTCTATTTTTTAAAACCACGTTCATAGATCTGACTGGAGATTCTCGTATTTTTAAAGGAGGATTCGCATTCATAAACTGTCAATAACATACCAATTTCCCCAAATTTCCACAAGATTTGACATTGAATGTCGCTGAGATGAAAACGCAACTTGAATTTGAACTCCTTTTAAGTAGGGTCTGTGACCAACACTATCTAACCCACTTGACTATTAGCGAATAATAGTCAAGTGGGTCAGATAATGTTGGTCACAGACTGTACAAAAATGAACCTTCTGGATATACACGACCACCGGCTAAATACAAAGGTCCTAACTCCTAAACATTAAACAAATACACGACTCTTCAGTCCCGTCAACCGACACATTCATAATCACTTAAGTCCTAGCCCTCCATAGCATTTAATAACAAACAATCGAGTAAGCAGACTCCTCGCACTAATGAGTCGGCACTTCACCATGGTTTCACATCACTGGCCCATTGTGGCCCATTGTTGAATGCTGACATACATGAGGCCCACAATCATGCGACGAGTATCATTATGCTTTCATAACTTCCATTGTGTAGTAATATGGTGTTTAAACGAGGTACTGCCTTAGTATCAATTGTAGAAACAGCTGGCCTGCTATGACGTCTTAAAACGATCATGATAACGGTGTGGGAATGAGACAGAGTTATACAAGACGCTTAACACTATCCCTTTTTTACAGCTTAATCAACAATCAAATTGATAAATGCTTTATAACTTACTTAATGCTTTTTAACTAACAGAAAAATAAAGAAAACATCACTCGATCAAAAGAAATCGGAAGAGGAGGCTAAATCCAACTATTTTTTATATTTTTCTTATTGTTCTTGAAGCTTATGAAAGTCATACTTCCAAAAACTATATTTAAGAAAGGTTAATAACATACAGAAGAATAATTTCTATAAATTATATAAATTATTGTGGCTTCACACCGTCGACGTGAGCGCACGGCTCGCTTCGCTAAAAGTATGGAAATGTTAGTTAGATACTTACTACTTCGGTCGGTCTACCTGGCCTTAAGTTAGGAGTGAAAAGGTTATCTACTTCTAGGCAAGCGTGCTCCATCTTCGACCACATTTCGCTTTCCATCGAGTGAGATTGTGGTCTGGAAGGGACTTTCAGAAGAGAAAAAGCATCGTGATGTACTACTTGGCCAAACCCAGTTAAAATAGACGCACGCTCAACGATAGAATTGCTAACGAAATAGGACTTATTATGTGGTTCTCTGGGTGAATTCATAAGGAATGAATTGTTTATAATAACCTAGTTATAGATGTAAGTATAAGTTAGGATAAGCGCAGTTATCGCTTTCGGGGGAAGATTCGGGAGGAAAAATGGAGGAACAGGTTAGTCTTAAAAGCCACTATAGAGTGAATGGTTCGTTATAATTAAATTCAGAATATTAAAAACAGACAGAATCGTTGGTAAGATCTAAGGAGTATACAGGAAAATAGTCATGCTAAAAAGTGAGGTCCATTGACATGGCAAAAATATTTCAATCTTACTAAGGATAATACCAAACTACATAGAATATCACATAAAGCGGTCATCGCTCCAACACCTGCCATTAATACATAGCAACCATCTCTGTCCGTTGATCTGGCCATCGATCCTGGCAAAAAACTGGCCATTATGAACTAGTTGGAATATGCAGCAAAAAGTTTGGCATGTTGAGAGGGCCCGCGAATCTATTTAAAGGAAGAGATTTATCCTGATGAGAATTGAATTGGCACACAAACACCTATTATAATTTTTATTTTAATGCTTACTAGCTTTGCCCGAGAGTCCCGCGACTTCGTACGCGTTATACGCGTATGAAGTCGCACGCAAAAGCTAGTCGTTCACTAAGATTTTCGAGAAATCCTGCTCCCCTACACTCTCCAAGGAACCTACATGCCAAATTTTAGATTTCTACGACCAGCAGTTTCAGCTGAGCTTTTTCTGTGAGTCACTCACTCAGTCAGTAACGGAAGAATTTTTTATATTAGCAGCATAGCACTTCGCCAGCGACTTCATCTGAGACGTAGTACTAACGATTTAATTCGGGGTGGGGGGGGCCTGGTGATCCATCACACAGGGTATCCTAGTATGGACTCCAGTATCTCACAAAGGAACATAATTATATGTTTCATCTTGTTTGTTATTTAACTTATTTTTGTAAACATTATATGTATACCGATGTGAACCTTTGTGAAGAGTTAATATTAGTAATAGATATTTGTATTTGTATTTCTCCCTTTTTATACCCTTTATAGGTTTTATTTTAAGGTTGAATTTCCAAAATCCCTTCTTAGGGCTCACCTGTCCATACTAATATTATAAATGCCTGCATGTGTGTTAATCTATCTGTGTGTTATGCAATCACGCCTAAACTACTGAACCAATTATTATGAAATTTGGTACAGATATAAGCCTGAATAAAGGACATGGGCTACTTTTTATCCCGGGTGTATGTTCCCTAGAGATAACGCGGGCGAAGCCGCTGACAGAAGCTAGTTATACATAAAAGGAAGACTGTAGCAAAACTTCATGTTCTAAGGCCGTATCCAGAAAGAAAGCTGGCAGTCTACCAGCGCCTATAGGAACCGGTCCACGCTGGTAACCGCCGCAGGCATTTATATGAACAAGCGCCGATAAGCGCCGAACGTCGCCGACAAGTTCCGAAAAGTTCAGTTTCTGTCATTTTCCCGTTTACATATAAAGATAAAGCTTTCCAGTGATGTTTCTTCAAAAGATGGCTTTTACAAATGTGAGGGTAAGACTCGGTTTTTGGACAGTGTCCTAGCGTCTCATCATCATCATCATCATCATATCAACCGAAAGACGTCCACTGCTGGACATAGGCCACCCCCGAGCGTCGCCACAACGACCGGTCCTGCGCGTCTAGCGTCTGATGTAATTTAAAACTATTTCTAGCAATGGTAGGTACCTTACCTAAGCCTAATGTTCAATACAAGGTCCATTTTGGTTTTACTCCAACAACAATACTTAAAGGAAAATCTATATTAAATTACAATAAAAACGATACAAACAATTACCTCTAATACGTCGGCATTATACCAATAGTACTCAACCGTACTGTAATGTCTTAGATAAAATTATTTCGTTTCTATTGTTTCCTTATAATTAAGTCAATTTATTTTGTCGAAAGGAACCCTAAATTCTCAGATTACGCCGGATGCCGATGGACGCAACTGGACTCGTGGAGGTAAAATCTGCTTGCCATATGTTATAGCCCGCAGCTAAGTTTTTGCGTGCTAATTTACTATCTCTCAATACAAAATGATCTTTAGTGCCTTGAAAACAGAATTTGATTTTGTTTGAAAGAGGTAAAATTGGCCAACAGACGAAGATTCGAACTTCGGCGATCCCTTTAAAATCAATTTTAAAAGGATAATAGGAAGTGTCGCAGTAAAACTTCCGCAATTGTAGACTTTATTGCAGAAGGAAATGGTTCTACAAAACGATTCGATTTACCTTTCAATTCATATTCAGGCAATCAAATATTTGTCGGCAGTCCCCGCAACTTCCGCAAGCTAGGGAAACTGCACTTAGTGAAGAAGGGATAAAGTGCAATTTTGATTGTAGGTGGAGAATCTTCGTCTTATGTTTGATATCCCCAATAACAGGGGTCGGTGATTGCTGTAGTTTACTCTCCTTGAACTTGAACAGAAAGTGGGGAGGAGACCCCGAATTAGGGGAAAAGAATGTGTACAGAAATAACAATGTTTGAAAGTCAGCGTATTTTTGTAGTTATGAATGAGAAACTTTTTCGCAAAAAGATTCAAGTTAATGCACCATTTTTACTTGAAGTAAACAGGTAAAATATTGCTAAAAGATAGTTACTGTGATGCATTGTTATCTTAAATTTACCATTGACAATTTGGATTGCAGTAAACGAACTTCAACGGTTGTCAAACTACAACATGAGAAAACCAATTTTCTTACTTTGAAAGCGTTTAAATTCAAGTCGCAACATCATCTCAGCGGCATTCAAAAGGTAGGGTATTTATTTTGAAATGAAAACACTCCTTTAAATACGAAATTTGTCCTTAAGATGTGGGATTGGAATACGAGGCAATCTCATTGCACTTTTTGGCAGTAGTTATAATACTTACACAAAAGTCTTGGCTGGTCCCTTTTAACCTTCCAATTATAGAAAACTTAAAAGCTAAACTGTCCTACAAACTGGACTAGGCAAGTCATAAGTGGGCCATTTTTTAGAGCCATCTGCTCACTGTGTCAAGACTCAAAGCAAGGCTAACTGCCAGTTGCAATGATACTTCACAGCTGCAACGATTCCCGTTTAGGGCATGACGTACCCTTGTCTTTATAATTATTATTTATGATTTGTAATTATGTCAGACGTGCTTTTGAGTTTGTCTTCGTCCGCATCACAGTCGAAAAATCTTCGACTGTTCTTGACTCCCGGGATTAATCCCGGGAGTGTGTCCTTAGAAGTAGCCTATGTCTTATTCTGCAATGGCTAGGAAAGGGCAATAACCAAGGCGCGATAACTAAGGTTAGAGACAGCCCGAAGGATCACCAAACTGTAGTGGCCGTGGGCAGGGCACATTGCTCGCCGAACAGATGGTTGATGGGGCCGAAAAATTCTGGAGTGGCGACCGCGTACCGGAAGACGAAGCGTTGGAAGGCCTGCCACAAGGTGGACTGACGGACCTGGTGAGAGTCGCGGGAAGCCGATGGATGCGAGATGCACGGTTTTTGTGGCGACACTTGGGGCCTAAGTCCAGCAGTGGACGTCTTTCGGCTGATATGATGATGATGTCTTATTCTTGTAGATGGATAGAGCATATACTCTTGGGATAAATGTAACCTAGGTCTTAATGTCTGTACAATGGCTCTACTCGTGTGCCAAGTTTCTTCCAAATCCGCTAAGCTGGTAATACGCGAAGAGGTAAGAAACTGATAGACAGAAAGAGCTACCTTCGCATTTTATAATATTGGTGCGGATTAGTAAGGATGAATTGAAATTATGTCATTTTAGTACCTATGTCCTGTCTGGGTTTTGCGGTAAACGTCGTTTTAATTAAATTGTGGTTTTGAAAGGATACGCTATGACGTAAATAAGCTCTATATAAGGATTTAATTAATTGATTTTACCGTCATCATAAGCATGATTCAGAATTCGCATTGATAGAGAAACGTCTAGAAAATAGCTTTTGTTTAGGTATCTACTGCATAGATATATCAAAAGGTACTCGCAATATTTAATTAAATATCTGGACATGTTTAAAGAGACAACCTATTGAAAAATACTGTCAGCAAAACAAGACCACCAACCTATCTACAACAGCTGCAATAAACTCTAAACAAAAAATAAGTTGTGGCGTACAACATGTCTGGTTAGTCTCTTTAAAAACACATCAGGACAAGTGGATCCCTTCCTCATATCTACTCCTGCGCATTACAAATTACCGTCGCGTCGCACGGTAGCCATCTTCAAGTACCGTTAGCACAAAAAGTGTCGTCAGACCAGTCGCGGTTGACGGCAACCAAAAAAACAAGTTGCTATTGGAAAGTTCTTTAGTATTGTGAACATAACTACTGATTTTGTAAAGGTGTGATTGAATAATGGTTATGCTGGTTAAGACCTTGGTCTAAATTATTTTTGTGTATGGAAGTACTGTTCCAGTAAATAATTTAGCCTCGCCTTTTCCAAATTTATGTTAGTTTGGGCTTAGGTGTGGCTCTAACTGGGTTCAGGGGCGGCGGTCCTGGGCCCCAAGTCTGCTATTTATTATAAATTCGTCATTCCAACACGATCCTATTGTCATTTTGCTTATAGTTCGTAATCTGCTAATTCGTAATGGTCGATCACTGGTCGGTCAATGGTCTTGTTATAGAATCATGGTAGAAAGACATTTTCGTATTGCCATTATTATAAAACCCGTTAATAGACATGATTTTCAAAAAACTACTAATAAATTTGAACATTAAGTTATGCCAGATTTATTTTATATATTTTTTACATATTATTTATTCATTTGTCATTAAGTACGAGATTACCATTATATGCCATTTCTTTCAATGAAATCAATAATAATATAATAATCTCCCCTATTCATCCGGACGAGATGGTTGCGCGTGGTGGTCCCGTGCGCCCCTCTTTGACCCGAGGTGAGACACTAGCCGGGGATTACAGAAGCCAAATAAGTTCTCGGAGAGATGGAACACCAGGGTGGTTTTAGTCAGTAAGAGTCTGACGGTCCCCTCCGCCCGCCCTAGGGCGGAGGACATCCAAGAGGATTTTCCCACGGTAAAAAAAGGCTTAGGTGTGGCTTCCAGTCAAACCGGATGCAGCTGAGTATCAGTTTTTCACATGGAACTACATATCTTACCTCCATAATCCAGTTACTGGGTAATACGGTACCAGTCGGCAGAGGTTTCATATTTTCTGCCTGGAAGTACTGTTCCAGGCAGAAAATATGACTTTGGGATTAGAGAGTAGCCCTACTCTCTAATCCCAAAGTCCGTAGTTTCGGGCTTAGTTGCGAGCGTATTCTACATCGTATTACGAAACTGGGGGGCTACTAGAGAGTAGACCCTAAGTCCCTTATTTTTTTAAAGTTGAAAGCTAATAAAAAGGAGCTCGGAAAAGGTCCCTTGTGCGAATTTGCGGTATAAAGAATTGCGAGGAAAGATCATATTGTCTTTAAGAGTGATTGACAAAAAAAACTATCTTCATTAGCAATTTTTATAATTTTCTATAAGATGGCGCAGTCAAATAAAATTTAGTCACATTAAGATCTCAGAATTAAACTTTCAAACAGCTGATTTATGCTTTGTTTACCACACATGCAGGTACAAAATGTTCCCATAGGCAAGTAGAATAGTAACACGCACGCAGAGCCCACGAAATAGACGCACCGTAAAGGCAATTTTACCACAATCACATGGTACTCATTGTGCGAGCCATTCATTCAGGAGTACATACATATAATAGCTATAATATGTTTACGCAACTCATGAATGAAATCTTCATACTCCACTGCACACGTTTGCTCGTATCTTAAATACTTAATAATGTCCCACACAAATAATATGTACCTGTCTGTATGACCTATACACGAGAAGAATGCGTTGTTAAATTCCAAGGTTGAAGATTATAAAATACCTTATTTTGTAGAATCAATTTCATCTTCATTATTAACTCTAATCAATTGATTTAGGTCTTTCGAGTTTGCAAAATTCTATAAGCTACTTTTAAGATTCTACTTAAAAAGTTAAGCAACGCTTGCCAAGGTTGGTCTGTGGATGGGTGACCATCTTAACATACCGAGTTTCCTCCGTGCCTCGGAAAGCACGTCGAGCCGCCGGTCCCGGCTGTCATTTGTAGATCTTTGGCAGTCGTTACGGATAGTCAGAAACCAGTAAATCTGACTCTTGTCTTTTTTATATGGGTTTGTTCTTGACTCCAGTCTAGGTCAGAGATGACAGAGACAGAGTCCACGATGGAGCGAGCTTACCCAGAAGGAGCCTGTTCACTCTGACTTTAAAGAGATGATGGTTGTAAGCGTTCGAAAACAGACGCAGGCAGAGAGCTCCACTCCTTTGCAGTAGTTAGACTTGCCAAGAAGTATCGTGTTACCCTATTAATGGCTTGTGGAGGTCTGGTAGGCAGCCGCTCCACGAAAAATACTGATATTCAGCTAAATCCGATTTGACTGGAAGCCGACCCCAATATAGGTATGAAGTTGGAAAAAGGCAGGCAGATGATGATGACTCTTAAGATTTCTGTATAATTATAATTTCTGGCTATGAGAGTAAGGGAAAACCAAAGAAACAATGGATGGACTTTGTGAAAGATGCTCATGTCTATAGGATGAATACTGAGATGACGGACGACCAATAGGGAAATGGGTAAGAAGGAATTCAGTTGGATTTCAATAACTAAATTGCTAAAGCAACTATATCCGAGAGAATGCAAAATGTAATACACACAAGATATTAAAGGTACTTTAACGCTTAAGGTGGAAGCGCCAGGGTAGCCCGCGAAATTCAAATATTTTATGTTTTTTTGCAATTTGCCGGTCAGTGTGAAGTGTTTGTTGAACAAAATACGATTCGCGACCGTAACGCGTATTTGTCTAAAGAATTATAACCATTTTAATCATCAATATAGCCCTCTAAGTTCATGAAGCCCTATTGAATGGTTATTTCATGAAAAAGTCGTATTTTGTTCAACAAACACTGCCCACTGACCGGCAAATTGCAAAAATATTTGAATTTCGCGGGCTACCCTGGCGCTTCCACCTTAAAATAAAACAAAGATATGTGCTAAGATTCAAACATAACTCAAAATTAAAGGTACCCATCCGTGAAGTAAGCTTCAACAAAAAATATACCCGAAAACATTGAGCAAGGTTACACAAAACCAACTTAATACAGAGATTATGACGAAATTATAGAAAAAATACTTCAAGGAAACAATAAAAGACTACTTAAATGTATGTACAAAGATTTGTTTAAGCATTCGTCATCGAATCGCGAGAAATATGTAGATGTTGAATATTGTGCGAAGGAATTAGTCTCAGTTGGTGTAGTATGCTAATTCAAACATCTGTTTTAGTAATTACGGTTTTTCCGTGTACGTACAAAACAGATAAGCTTACGTAAATAAAGGACGTCAAAATGTGATAACTGTAAATATCGAATGCCCAATGTGAAGTTGAAAGAGAGTGGGAGGCATTTAGGAAAATCCAAGCTTATAATATGAATCTCAGTGGAGAACTTAATATTATTATTTATTTAGGCAAACCAACTAAATACACACAAAGACATTCACAGCACATATCATTTCAAATACAACAACAGCATTGCATGCATCTAAATTAAAGGTAAGCATAACATTTCATTTAAATTTTACCTTTCAATATAGATAGACAATGAAGGATCATGATAATAAAAATTATATTACAGAATTAAATAAAATTTGAATATAATTTGGAATGTCAATTACCATTTACAGTTAAGATTATCATGCATTAAATCAAATAAATTAAAATTAATTTAATATTATTAATAATTATTGAGATAGATTTGTGTGTAAAGGTGTACATAAACGATACATGTATAGGCGAGAGAAGTGGAAGGAGAGTGGGAGGCTTTTAGGAAAATCCAGGCTTATAATACCTCAGTGGAGAACTTAATATTACTATTGAGGAAGATTTATCTGTAAAAGTATATATTAACGCACCGTCTGTGAAGATTTAACATCAAAAGTCAGACGTAGAGGATGTATAGCGGACCCAAATCTTCTACACGTCCTTTACATCTGACTTTTCATCTATAATCTAAATCATGTCAATACAGACCATAAATCAAATTATTTGAAAGTATAAAAGCTGTATGCTTGAAGCTTTTCCGTCGTATTCCATCCTATATAGATAGAGCTACGATTACGTCACGAGACTGTCGAGCTCAAATTCTGCGATTTCATATTTAATATTAAAATTTTCTTGCTAGTAGATTAGAATATATAAGTCTCCATAAGAGGAAACAAACCCAAAAACGTACGTGCTTCGAGTCAGAAAGGATCATGTGATAAAAATATTAAGCCACCGTTTACTTCTGTGAATTTGTAATATTAGTAGTCATGTGAGTCACAATTTGTGGAACATGATGTAGTTATACAGCCTCATTTGCAAATATAGTTATAAATTTACTGGATTTTCCCCCGTGAGTTCGAGCCTGCGACTACCAGGACAATAATTTTTTTGAGTTACCTTGTCGTAAACAGGTATTCAAACTTTATGCAGGTATATTTAATTTGAACCAATAAAAGGCTTCCGGGAAATAAAATTAATAATGCGTTTCAATTTAAAGTAATGTAATTTATTACAATACTTATCGAGGTTGTTAGGCTTCCGCTTTATAGCCCAGACACAAATCACAAAGAACTAAATAGAATGGAGATTCTTGCTAGTTGCCTACAAAACAGACACATTTAATTATGAAATCCTCGGAAAAAACTAAGATAATATGGAACCAGCCGGTGTAGTTAAATTTTACGACCTCGGCAATTCGAAATTAAATTCAAAACAAGCATAGCTTAGATATAGCTGCGAAAGAGATTAAAGATCAAAGTACTGCTTGCCACTAACAAGCTACCACCAATCTTTCTTCACCACTGCAGCTTCTGAAAGCAAGAATCGGCAAAGGCGAACCCCAGAAAATTATTAAAGAAACATAGCTAGACAAGATACGAAGCAAAAACACGTTGATAGTGCCACAGAAGGCAGTAACCACGAAGTCAAGGCGTTGACAGTCAACGACAGGCTACCCAAGTATAAGGTGTAAGCAAACGTCATTATAGGCAGTAGTGTGCCAACCAAAGAAGAGAAAGAAAGAAACACACTGCTAATGCCACTAAAGTAACGAAACACAAACAAGTTCACAGAGCCACAGAAAATGTAACCCTTAAGTAAAGGCATTGACAGTCAACAACGGGCTACCCAAGAATAAAGTGTAAGCAAACTTCATTATTGGCAGCAGTAAGCCAACAATAGAAAAAGAAAGAAACATATTGCCAATGTCAATCAAGTAACAAAACACACAAACAAGTAGACAGTGCCACAGAAGACAGTAATCACTAAGTAATAATATGGACAGTCAACAACGAGCTACCTAAGTATAAAGTGACGTCATTATTGGTAGCAGTGAGGCAACAATCAGCCCGCAGCCCACAGTGTACACCTGTGTGACCTGTGCAAGGCGAGAACATCCGCCAGATGACAGGAAGCGGTCGCATTTGACACCTACAGAGTTCAAATACTGCACTTGTATGGTTTTGTTTTAATGGGGACGTAATGGGCGAAAATATTGGAATTGGAATAGAGCATTGGAGTGGCCATGTAGACGGTAATTAATGCATAAATAAACAAAATAAATTTCAATTAAAATAGTAAGTTTACAGTCAAGAGACCGTAAAACGCTAAGACAAAATTAGTATAGTTTTAATGCCCAAAAGTAGGTATGCCCGAAATTTCGAAACCATCCCTGTTTTAACTCTTCCGTAAATGTTACCGAGTTCGTCAATACCGGTCCAGTGAATGTGTTTCTGTGTCAATTATTTCTCCGAAACGGCCTCGAAGCCTTTCAAGTTCATAATTTCGATGAAAACTTATTAGTCAGGCTTTATTACTTCCAATTGTTAATTACAGGAAATGTTACCAATACTGGTGTTATAGTCATTTGAAACCACAGACAGTTAATGATGTATTGAGTCTTGTTCTGGCAGTCTTACATCATTAAGTATTGTAATTCAATCGTAACGTTACTGTATTTTTACTCCTGCTAACCAAGGGATTTGGATTCAATTTATCTTCAAAGTTATAGTGAACAGGCTCCTTCTGGGTAAGCTCGCTCCATCGTAGACTTTATATCTGTCATCTCTGACCTAAACTAGAGTCAAGAGCAAACCCGTCACAAATAAATAAAATATATCATTGGCACTACCATATGCTATTTATTGTCTAGGATCAACTTATAAACTAGAACAAAACCAACCGAAACAGATATAATTTGAGACAATAAGTAGGACCATTTAGTTTTATTAGACAAGCTTCCGAGCTTTGGAAAAATAATTCGACAAGACTGCAACAAACTTAACGCTTTAATAACTAAGTACACGACTCTAAACCGGAAAGGTAACTTTGGAGATGGTATCAAACGCAAAAAATCTGTTGGCCATCCATTACTGGGTACACACTAACTCATAATCTATTACTAGTAACACAGTCGTCAATGTATAGAAGACAGTACAAGTTGCGTAACAACGAGCATTGAACGAAGTATGGCCAATGACCGCGTAGAAAAAAATTGGTTGAATCGGTTTGTCGCTGGCCTGATCGACTGTCACGATCTGGAGGCACGACACGGTCCATTGCGGACAAGAAAGCGACAAGAAACACACAATAGGGCGTAACAGGCGAAGAAATTAAATTGTAAAGGGTATAAAAACTGAGTTGCGTATTGAAATAACGTGTTACCTAAGTTGATGATAGGGAAATTATTCTATTTACGAATATCCAACGATATTGTGATTTTTTTGATTTTCAGTAGCTATTGAAAACGCCTCAACGATTGAGAAGATTTGGATGAAAGTTGGAACAAGGGTAGGCTAAGTTCTGGATTAAGGAAAGTATCTCCTTGTATTCCTTTATTATAATTGACTGACTTTCACGCATGCAAAAACTACTATTGTGAGACTCAACAATCCAGGGGCATTAAATGGGAATAGGGCATAGGAAAGCAAAGGGCACTACGAGGAACTCGTATGGTTTTCAGTCAATTAGTTTTTCTGCTCCGCCCAGAGCGGGAGGAGTCATTTGAGTTTCCATCCTTAAAATAAGCTAAAAACTGACCGTAATGAAATGGCAGATCCCACAGAGTTGATTGAATTTTACAAAATACATGAGATCTAATGAATTCGAATTCAGAACAGAAGAGGAAGAATTAACAGTTACTAATAATTTACAGCATGGAATGATGCTAATTGAAAACATGACACAACTGACCAGATTTACAAGGTACAAGGAAATAAAAAAATGGACACCGTTAACAAACATTGTAAACATACAAAGGAGATGTTTCAAAATGGGCCATGTCTATGTACATTACCTCATAAAAAAGAGAAAAATCCGTAGAATTAGAGAAAAATACATTTAATTCATTTAAATGTTTACTGTTGTGGTAATTAATTGATGTTTATAATTTACTTTTATCGATTTACAACATGGCGTCGCACCGATTTAGTTACAGATCATAGAAAAATAACTGTCAGCTGTCATAACAATGTCACTTCAGTCACTTTCGTCTCGTTGCCGGTAAATAAATATGTCAGAAATAAATGTCAAACGTCATTAATCAATCAAAATGACAGCTTACCGCCATGACGGGATTTTGTTGCGTGTTGCAATTTCAAGTGTAATTTCTTTTGTTTTACCATCAAACAAAGTCATTTTAAAGAAATTGGACAGTTGAGAACTGTTTTAAATATATATCTCTAATTTTAAGTATAGTGTACAAGGACATGGCCCAGAGTCCATACATTTTGGAACATCTCCTTTACTATCTAGGTCAAGATCATTAGCATATCGTCTGTAAATGATTTAAACATGATATCCGAAAAAGTAGGTGTTAATAATACATTAATGAAATAGTAAATGTAGGTGACACTAATTTAATGGCTCGTGCAGCAAGTTAAAGGTGCATCTGAGCAATGAAAAACCAATTAGAGTAAATTTTTTATATTGTGTAAAGTCTGTGTAGCAGATCATTTGGATAGTAAGTAGGTAAGTATGCAATGACAGCAAAAAAAATGTTTAGATAATATGTAAAAGAAGCAAGGTAAAATTAAGGTAACAAGAAGCAGGCATGATGACGATATATTGGGTCTTAACTCCACATTTCTTTATTCCTCAAAGCTATTACTGTGCAAAACTCATCGCTGTACTTTAGAACAGCTTACACGTTTGTGTATGCCACGCGGCATCTCGTTTTTGCATATTCTACAATGAGATTTCATAGAAGCAAATAAAAAAGTTGCGATTCATAATGTGTGGTAAAAAATCTTATTGAGCAATGACGGACGCTTCTTGAATGGCTAATTCGCTGCCGTTAGATGCAGGGTGGCCATGGCAATCGTATGTACATTTACTTTGCGTATTTAACTAACATACTTCCTGTAGCAAAGTGTAAAATTCAGAGGATTATTCTTCATATCTGGTTTGACTGGGAGCCAACCCCAATATAGTTAAGAAAAGGCTAGGCAGATGATGATTATTTTCATATCATACGACTTGCCAATGAAACAAGTTGTTAAACTTGCTTCATTGGCAAGTCGAGCTACAAGACGGGCTTTGGAGCAACTTCAAACAACGGATGATTAAGCAGGTAAAAATAAAGAGCATGCCGAAAAACAAATTCTGCAGACTGACGATAGTATACATTGGACTAGAAGATAGTGAAACTGAAATAGACCTTGACAAATGTTGATTTCAAGCAGAAGATTGAGAGCGGCCTATTAAAAAAAAATTGACAGAATTGCATTTTTTTTTAATTGATTCAGATTCAGATTCAGATTCAAATAAATATCTGAATCTGAATCTGAATCTGAATCTGCATTTATTTGAGCACAATCACAGCTAATGGAATGCGAGGATGTGTTCAACGGTGGAGCATGCTTGCCTAAAGGTAATCTATTCACTAATGATGCTGACCCGCCGTTGACCCATTTAAAGGGCGATAACGTTATCATCGTGAATTCAACACTTCAAGTCCATGGCCACATCAAGACAGTCCCTCGCGACTCACGCGCATCGCTCGCGCACCGCATGCCAATTAGAAGTCGCCCGGGAATGCATTGTGTACACAGTCCACGGAGCGGCAGGAACAAGGTTCGTTCCCAGAGGCAGGACCCAATGGTCGTGAATATCAATCGGATTTGGAACTGCAAGTTTTTTTGGTTCGTGATATTGTTGATCAGAGTCCTTGGAATATTTATATCATTGAAACGCTATATGTTCTTTGCAGAGCTTTCTACTAATTTTTGACGACGTAAATTCAATCTAGAGCCGGCTTACGACTTCTCATGTCTAAAGAGGAAAACAACTCAACATGGTATGGAAGTTACTGCTACTCGACAATCAAGCATAAGACCTACGTAACCACTCTTTCTCTAATCGCGACTTTTTTGTACAAAGACTTCTTAAAATCAAAGTTCATCACTTTCATCGCATGCAATCATAGATTTTCCAAATTACTACGTCAAAAAGTAACGTTAGACCAAAAAGACAGTAACTCCTATAATGACTTAACAATTTGGGGAAATGATTCACCTCTACAAAAGTAATTGACTCACTGCCCAAAACCACATTAACTCCTACGAGGAAGAAACTAAGTTACGTAAGTAAAATTGAATGCAGTCATGCAAATATACCAATACAATGTTAACACCCTTGAACGGCGTCGCCTCATCGTCCTGTACTTTGATCCTCGAGTGTACTCTTTTATTGCACAATAGTTAAACATAGCGACCATGACTATGTCGTTGAACCAGAAGACGGATAGAGGTCACGGAAGAATAAAACTTTTGAATAGTTGAACTGCTTGCGAAAAGAAAAGTTATAAATCATCTAGAAGATGGCGTAGAGACTTTTCTAGCTCCTACTGCAGTTAATAGACATGATCGTTTGAAACCATACGTATCTGCTGAGGTTATGCAATTTGGCCGAAACTTAAGTAATAGACAAAATCACAAACCTGCTTTACCTATGCCTAATGGTTATTCTTTGCCTAAGTTATTACGGTCATAAACACGATTTTAACTTTAATAGACCATAACGAGCTTAAATCGCTTCTTAACCATACACAAAGCAAATCTTTTGTAGTTTCCAATTTGCAATTTAAAACATTAAAAGGCATGTTTTAACCATATCCAGTTCTCCATATGAAATGGACACTACGATCTCGTTTTATAATTTTATGTGAAATAAAATATTTTGACTTAGAATTTGCTACATAAATCTACTAAGCGTGTCGCCTTTTTTTTTCAGTATTTTATATCTTTGTAATTTCGTATTTTCTAATTCATATTTTTTTTTTTTTTTTACTATAGATAGGCACGCGTTTGACCACTATCTCACCTGATGGTAAGTGATGATGTGGTCGAAGATGGAGCACGCTTGCCTAGAAATAACCTATTCACTCTTGACTTAAAGACTCCCAGGTTGTAGCTATCAGGAAACACAGACTCCGGCAGGGAATTCCACTCCTTAGCTGTACGCATTATGAATGTGTTACCAAAAAAAACGTTTTGTGCGTATCCACCGTGTACCGGTGGCGCATCGCCGTTAGTCTTGTGGTCCGATGATGGAACGGGCTTGGCGGAATTAAATTATGCAATTCCGTCGCACATTCCCCAAAATGCAACCGGTAAAAAACCGACAGGCTAACAACTCGTCGTCGATGCTCAAGACTTTGGAGCTTCATCGCGACAAGCCTCTCATTGCCGATGATCCTCTTGGCTCGTTTCTCAATTGACTCAAGGGCATCAAGTTGGTATCTGGCAGATCAGTATCAGGCAGATATTTTGGTCTTACGATTTATGTAACTGTGCTTTTGTATGTTTTCTTTTTATTCTTGTAATCAAATAAATATCTGTTCTATCTATTTATTCTACTACGTACCCTCTCGTGCCTGATGAGGTACTCGATGAGGCAGTCCTTCTTCTTCTCCTTCTCCTCAGGCTGGCAGATGCCGATGTTGAGCCCCATCACGATGGTCCTCAGCAGACCACCCTCGAACGCGTCCCACAGGAACTTGGGTGTGTAGCACATTATTGCCTGGAAGAAAAGAAGGTATGAAAATGTTTTGGTAAGGTATATTTTATTTAACCTCATGCTTAAGGATCGTCAGCGAATGGTGTTACCATTGCAGAGTACTGGGCCAAACATAAAATAATTGAATCACTCTATTTGCCATCGACACGCAAAGGGCATTAGGAGGAGCACGTATGTGTTTTAGTCAGTAAGAGTCTGACACATCCTTCAGAGGATTCATTTGATGATTTCCCATCCTTAACAAAGGTAGGTAAAATTGATAAACCGGCTACTGATTAATTTCTTCTTAGTGTGGGTCCGTACGCATGTGGATGTATGATGGATGAGTCTATTTCATTTCTTAGCACCTTTAAAGACGTTAGTAAGGACCTGCATATGCCTCTTTTAATTGATTGAGATTTTCAGTAAACTTATTTTTGAAACTGCTATTCAAAACAAAGTCCATTCATTCATTGACACTATTTACGTCATAACAAAGCAACACCCCCTATATTAGCCGATCACGATTCTCTCAGACATGTCTACATGCAAATATTTGACATATCAATTGACACTACACGTCACATGTTTTTGTTTTACTATCGGACGAGAAAAATGCAGTTCCCACGAACGTTATTCATTAGCGCAGTGATCTCGACAATGATCATTGTAACTAATGTGTCACGGTATATGGGTGAGAAGAATTGCGACGTGTTTTGTATATTAAAATATCATTATGTCACATCAGGGTCCTGATTGACGTGTATGAAGACAGATTAATGTCAACATTCATCCCAGTCATTCATTCACCGATATTGCGCGTAGAATCAGCATGCTGTAGTGGAAGTGAGCCGGCTATGTCTGTAGACGGACAGACGGTCGATGGGGCAGACGTGGAGACCGCGTATGAGCAAACGTAGTATGGGACGCCCTGCGGCATGATGGATCGATGATTTGAAGGTATCTGGCGAAAAGATGCGGCCTACTCAAGACCGGGATGGTTGGCGCTCTTTGGGGAAGGCTTACGCTCAGCAGAAGACGGCAATTGGCTGATATGATGATGATCCCAGTAAACGTGTGCAACTAACTACCAGACTTCCACAGTCTGGTAGTTAGTTGCTCTATGTACAATACTGGTACTCAGTTGTATTCGGTTACACTGGAAGCCTACCCCAGAACATAGTACCTACAGTAAAGGCTCAGGGTTGCGGAATTTGTTCGAAAGAGTCACCGCCTTGTAATTCATTTACACAGACTGGCTGGTTTGGCTGCTGGCGCGACAGCCCCGACAGCCTCGTGTCTACTAGGGAAGATGGATGGCGCGATATTGTCACTGGATGGCGGTACCTACACAAACCGTCATTCAGATATCAGAGATGACCAGTTTTTTGTTTTAGTTAATAATGTGTTTTAGTTAATATGTACCAAAAAGTTTTGTTTTTAATTATTTTTATATGGATCTCTGTGGTCTGATAATAAGATTTTTATTTAAATGATAAATGATATTTATTTTGCAAATAGGTTACAAGTAACTCTTTTACACGTCATTTTTGTTTGACACCTGAGAAGAAACACCGAAACAAACTCACAGGTCATAGTCTCTTTTGAAGTCCATACAATCGCTTATAATATATGAAAACATGGTAAGTTAACGTCTGAGGTGGCCTTTTGAGGAAAGCACCACCCAGGTTTGAGTGGGCCTGTCCAGACAGTGTAAGCATTTGTCAGTTATCGTGCAACTCAACTCAGAACTTTGAGGAGCTCAACGAGCCGACGAACAATACCAAAGTAAGGACATTTGGGTAGGCCGCATAGTATACTCAAACTGCCAGACTGTCAAAAGGCACACAGGAGGAACACGGATGGGTTTTAGTCAGAGATTATATAAAATTACGTATTATATTTTTTATTTCATTATTTAAAGCCATCATCTCCTTTTGTATAATTAAAACAATAAGATAAGATCATGACACTGGTACGATATAAATATTATTTTGTTTTAATAATGAAATGTATGAACAGTATAGAGAAGAATTTATTTATAATTCCACAGTGCACAATGAATAACATGCGGTCTCATCCACAATAATATTATAAAGAGGTAGTTTGTGAGTTTGTGAGGTGGTAATCTCTGGATCTATTGAACCGATTTAGAAAATTATTTTACCAGTAGAAAGCCACGTTATTTGTGAGTGTCATAGGCTATATAATTAACCTGAAAAATGAAGTGGGCACGGGTCAGCTAGTCGTTTACATTGTGATATTGTCTTGAAACACTTTTAAGGATGGGAAATCATCAAATGACTCCTCCCGCTCTGGGTGAAGCAGGAGGGAGTGTCAGACTCTTACTGACTAAAACCCATCCGTGTTCCTCCTAGTGCCCTTTGTGTTCCAGGGTACGGTGCCTCTTTCGAACAGATTCCGCAGCTGTCTTGAAACACCTGCCAAGTACATTTATCAGTCTTAGAACAAAACAACGTTCATAAGTCCAAGCCATTGTTTTGACTAGGTCGATCAAAACAAAGTTGTTTATATAACAATTTCTAGAACAAAGATTGGCTTGCAGAATCTCATAATCAAAGAAAAGTTAGTTATATAATCGTATGTATATTCCGCATTTCTTGTCTTTGCTTGTATACGCGCTAACACATGCTAGCGGGAAATGCTTTTGTCTTTTTAGATTTCAATTTATTTATTTTTATTTTTTTCAGGAGGAGAGGGAGGACCTCGTGGCTGGATAATAACAGCCGCACGGGTCGATCTTCAAGGTTAAGCAACGTTTGCCAAGGTTGGTCTGTGGATGGGTGACCATCTTAACATACCGAGTTTCCTCCGTGCCTCGGAAAGCACGTTAAGCCGTTAGTCCCGGCTGTCATTTGTAGATCTTTGGCATCGTTACGGATAGTCAGAAGCCAGTAAATCTGATTCCAGTCTTGCCATGAAGTACCGTGTTACCCAGTTAATGGGTTGTGGAGGTCTGGTAGGCAGCCGCTCCTCGTAAAATACTGGTATTCAGCTAAATCTGGCTTGACTGGAAGCCGACCCCAATATACTTGGGAAAAGGCTAGGCAGATGATGATGATTTTTTTTCAGGCCGTCACATTTATAGTAAAACTAGCTTTTTGCCAGCGGCTTCGCCCGCGTCTGTCCCTAGGGAACATACTCCCGGAATAAAGAAAAAGGACATAGGCTACTTTACTATACGAGTCTAGAGCCTGCTGTAGACTATATGTGTAACAAATTTCATTTAAATCGCTTCAGTAGTTTGGCGTGAAAGCGCGACAGACAGACAGACAGAGTGACTTTCGCATTTATAATATTAGTAAGGAAGTAAGGATTGAAAGGTGGCAGTTTAAAAACATAAATAATTAATCTCTATGATTGTGAAGATTTAATTAAAGTAATAAATCGATGGACGAAATGTATTTTTTAGTATCATTTGTTATTCATTGGATATCATGCCCACCAAAATCAGCGGAGTTTCTCTAAACAAAAATAACTGACCTTGTATTTTAAAGTACTTTCTAGTTGATTTATAAACAGATTCGATGGACAGATTCAAGTTATTTCCTATAAAAGTAACAATAGTTAATAACCCAATTACGGCTAATTACGTAGGCAGCACCTTCGCAGACCATTAAGTATCTTGTTTCTCCAATTAAATCATCTCATTAATATGGATCAATAGCTATTTTCCTTGAAAATAGAGTAATGTCAAGAATAAAAAAAAACGCAACTTTTATTGGTCGCCACTCGGTAACAGCACAATGTGTCACAGCACTGGACAAGATAGAGTAAGCAGTCTTAAGCTCGAGCTCAACGGGGGTAAATTAACATGTGCTACCTATTCCATCTATTAAAAATAAATGTCTGACAAGTAAATATTTAATTTTTTATAATAAATATTTAATAATACAAAACTAAATTTATTATAATTTTATTGTTATTTTTAAATTATTATTATTATTTTATTTTTTTATTAAACGGTCATTAGGTATAACAAATGCAGAATTTTTATTTTCTTTGTCTATCTGTTGGTCTGTATGTCTGTTCCAGATAATCGCCGGAATTGCTGGACAGATTTTGACAGAACTTTCACTGGCTTATAGCTCAAATAAAAAGGAGTAACTTAGGGAGTATATGAGGGTTCCGTGAAAAAATTAAAACCTGCGGACAGAAGCTAGTAGTATAATGATATCGTGCACAATACGACCAAATGATTGGTCGGTGACATTAATAATAACACCTGGCAGTTTACTCCATCGAAAAATGATTCCACTATAGTGACACCGTTACGAAACGGCTCTTATGAGGACGTTCCGTTGACAAGACGTGATTGAGCTATTAGTATACATTTGGACAGTCTGTGGCCGTATTTGGGCGTGTTGTGGGTTTCCATAAACTCAGCCAGTAGGCCACAGCCGGTCAAAGGCCTTGCTCCAGTTTTGATGCTAATTAGGACTCGCATGACGTCATTGTGCAAAACAGTTAGTTACATTTAAAATCATGCGTGTACTATGTATTTACCCAAAGAGTACCTAAGGCAGAGATGAACCTGTAAGAAACCCCCAATCCGCGAGGTATGTTTAAGTTAGAGCAGGACCTCAAGGACCTCCCGAGGTACGGAATCCGTTCGAAAGAGACGCCGCGACCCTGGAACGCAAAGGGCATTAGGAGGAACACGGATGGGTTTTTGTCAGTAAGAGTTTGAAACTCCCTTTCGTTCCGCCCAAAGCGGAAGGAGTCATTTGATGATTTCCCATCCTCAAAAAAAATAAAAAGGACCTCAAGGACCAGAAGCAAGGACCAGGACCTAAGATACAGGTTCTACCTATTTTAGGGCCCACCTTCCACAAAATCATGATACAAAATACTTAGTTACAAATATTTTAATTATGTAATAGTAGTAAGGTTAATTTTTATTTCCTATAAAGGGCTAATAAATTTATTCTTATTCTATTCTAATCTACCAAAGGGCGAGCCTTCCGCCATTAACCGGTCAGATAACCGGATCTCTGAAATCCGGATCTGATGAAAACACCTGATAACACTTTCCGGGCCCGGGGATCGAACCCAGGACCTCATGCTCGGCAGCGCTTTCCACCACTAAACCAACGAGGTAAATACTGCGCTGCTTAACTTCGAAGATCGAACCGCAGCTGCTATTTTTAGATCTTCAGTGTTTTTAACAAAAAACATTATTTAAATAACCACTCCGATCAATCAGCAAACAAAAAAGTGTCAACAAGCGCGAGCCGAGAGAAAGTTAGTCATAAAATAAATATAAAACAAACAGCTTCTATTTTTATTGCGTGAGTAATGGAGCAACGATCAAAATGAGTACTCTATGCGTTCATTGAATAAATGCATAAACATGATGAAGGTAATTAAGTGCACGACCACGTGGATTACAAAGTTCAGTAATTAATTAAACGGTGACGTCGCAAAGAGATCGGTGATGGTGAATTCGGTGGGTTCATGGCACTGTTATGGTGACAATGTTACAGTCAACTATGTAAACTCATACAGAGTGGTCCAAAAAGTTACGTCAATAACTGATCCGCGATTCTTGATGCTTTTCAGGATATTTTTAATTTTTTGGCAACCTTTTTTATAAAATTGCCAATACTATCTTCACCTCACTGAAATATTATTTTCTATTGAATTAATTAATTAGTGATATTTTTTTGCTAGAATACAGGAAAAACAGGATGAAAAAGTTTTTAGTGTAATTAATATTACACCTTTTTCTTAAGGATGGGAAATCATCAAATGACTCCTCCTGCTCTGGGCGGAGCAGAAGGGAGTGTTAGACTCTTACTGACTTAAACCCTCCTAGTGCCCTTTAAACAACAACAACCACATCTTTTATGAATTTATGTCTGTTTATGTTGTGTCCGTGTGGACCTTTGTTGTTTTTTTGTATGTGTTTTGGGTTCGCTCTTGACTCTAGTCTAGGTCAGAGATGACAGACAAAGTCTACGATGGAGCGAGCTTACCCAGAAGGAGCCTGTTCACTCTAACTTTGAAGAGATTAGGGTTGTAAGCGTTTGGAAACACAGACGCAGGCAGCGAGTTCCACTCTTTTGCTGTGCGCATTATAAAAGACGTTTGGAAACACAGACGCAGGCAGCGAGTTCCACTCTTTTGCTGTGCGCATTATAAAAGACGTTTGGAAACACAGACGCAGGCAGCGAGTTCCACTCTTTTGCTGTGCGCATTATAAAAGACGTTTGGAAACACAGACGCAGGCAGCGAGTTCCACTCTTTTGCTGTGCGCATTATAAAAGACGTTTGGAAACACAGACGCAGGCAGCGAGTTCCACTCCTTTGCTGTGCGCATTATAAAAGACGTTTGGAAACACAGACGCAGGCAGCGAGTTCCACTCTTTTGCTGTGCGCATTATAAAAGACGTTTGGAAACACAGACGCAGGCAGCGAGTTCCACTCTTTTGCTGTGCGCATTATAAAAGACGTTTGGAAACACAGACGCAGGCAGCGAGTTCCACTCTTTTGCTGTGCGCATTATAAAAGACGTTTGGAAACACAGACGCAGGCAGCGAGTTCCACTCCTTTGCTGTGCGCATTATAAAAGACGTTTGGAAACACAGACGCAGGCAGCGAGTTCCACTCTTTTGCTGTGCGCATTATAAAAGACGTTTGGAAACACAGACGCAGGCAGCGAGTTCCACTCCTTTGCTGTGCGCATTATAAAAGACGTTTGGAAACACAGACGCAGGCAGCGAGTTCCACTCTTTTGCTGTGCGCATTATAAAAGACGTTTGGAAACACAGACGCAGGCAGCGAGTTCCACTCTTTTGCTGTGCGCATTATAAAAGACGTTTGGAAACACAGACGCAGGCAGCGAGTTCCACTCTTTTGCTGTGCGCATTATAAAAGACGTTTGGAAACACAGACGCAGGCAGCGAGTTCCACTCTTTTGCTGTGCGCATTATAAAAGACGTTTGGAAACACAGACGCAGGCAGCGAGTTCCACTCTTTTGCTGTGCGCATTATAAAAGACGTTTGGAAACACAGACGCAGGCAGCGAGTTCCACTCCTTTGCTGTGCGCATTATAAAAGACGTTTGGAAACACAGACGCAGGCAGCGAGTTCCACTCTTTTGCTGTGCGCATTATAAAAGACGTTTGGAAACACAGACGCAGGCAGCGAGTTCCACTCTTTTGCTGTGCGCATTATAAAAGACGTTTGGAAACACAGACGCAGGCAGCGAGTTCCACTCTTTTGCTGTGCGCATTATAAAAGACGTTTGGAAACACAGACGCAGGCAGCGAGTTCCACTCCTTTGCTGTGCGCATTATAAAAGACGTTCGGAAACGTCTTACAAATAAATACGTTATACATTTATTATTTTGCGATCCAAGGCCGCGGTGACTTTTTCGAACAAATTCCGCCACCTGGCAGGCACCGACCCTAGCGGGCCCCGTCTACTATGCTGACATCTTAAAACACCTGCACCTTTAAAAATGCCACTGGCGCTGCAAGTTAGACACGTTATTTGCAGTGCCAGTACACTGGGTTCAAGATATTAAAAAAGTTAGCCATCAGCTCGAACAGAAGATTTCCGTTTTAATGAACAGCTGAGATTGTATTATAAGTAAACAATGACATCACGGCACAATAGTAATGTTTACATCTACATCAAGGTTCCGACAATTACTCGGCACGTCCTTTTAATTATTTTATTGTAATCTTCCATCTGACGACACTGTGACGTGACAATAGCAGCTGTTTGATATAGTTTTTAGACATTAAACCCGGTTTTAAACAATAGTGTTATGGATGGGTTGTTGCACACAATAATAACGATAAGTTATTTAGCAAATTCTTTCTCATCCATCAAGCAAGTGTTTAGTAGGTCAACAGCACATCAAGTTACCACAAACTGTCAAATATTCTCATTCGATTTTGAACTTAACCCGTAAAAAATTAAGTTTTAAAATCAAATAATATGAGGAAATTTTACTGTTTTGTATAACTTGATGTGCTTTTGACTGTACCTACATAAAACCATAACATCTTACAACGCATTTGGGGAATGGCGACTGGTTACGCAGTAAGCCTACAAGTACAGAAATATTACACCAGTTATGATTAAATCCTATGTCATTAATAGGGAACTATCAATCAGGGGCAAACGTAGTGTGGGACGCCCTGCGGCACGGCTGATGATTTGAAGAAAGTGGCTGGCAGCGGATGGATGCAAACTGCCCAAGACCGGGATGGTTGGCGTTCTTTAGGGGAGAGGGAGGCTTACGTTCAGCAGTGGACGGCAATTGGCTGATATGATGATCAATCAGGCACCAATTTCAGATAGAGGAATCAAACCCAGACAGGTTCGATTCGCGGTCGGTAGTTTAATACGTTTAGCTATTGCCCCTCGCTTGAAATCAGAGCTAGTTCAAAACAACAAAAATCAATCTCGTTTTATATGCGGACAGCAAGTCTGCAGTGGTCAACTCAAAATTACCCATTTAGGCATCCGACTTTAATTGCTTTCGTCAAAAATGGGTCTCAATTGTAGTTGCTGTGAAATTAAGACGCAACACGGTCCTTGTGTGTTGTAAAACTATAGTTGAGATCAGTGTGATCTATATCTATACTAATACATCTATACTAATATCTAAAGCTGAAGAGTTTGTTTGTTTGCTTGAACGCGCTAATCTCAGGAACTGGTCCGATATGAAAAATTATTTCAGTGTTAGATACCCCATTTATCGAGGAAGGCTGTAGGCTATATTATATTATCGCGCTAAGACCAATAGGAGCGGAGCAGACGAAGTTGCGCGGGCAACTAGTCGCTATATAGATTTAAATAGAATAAAATTTAAATGAATGTAAGTATTATTTTTTGTACTTTGTTAAGTAATAATAAAAAAAAAATGTCGCAATGAAAGCAGCTGTACGTAAAATTTATTATTTCCCTGATATACATCTCACTCAACTGCCTAGCCTTTTCCCAACTAAATTGGGGTCGGCGTCCAGTCAAGCCGGATTTAGCTGAATACCAGTGTTTTACTTGGAGCGGCTGCCTACCAGACCTCCACAACCCATTAACTGAGTAACACGGTACATCTTGGCAAGACTGGAGTCAGATTTACTGGCTTCTGACAATCCGTAACGACTGCCAAAGATCTACAAATAACAGCCGGGACCAACGACTTAACGTGCTTTCCGAGGCACGGAAGAAACTCGGTAAGTTAAGATGGTCACCCATCCACAGATCAACCTTGGCAAGCGTTGCTTAACCTTGAAGATTGACCCGTGCGGCTGTTATTATCTAGCCACGAGCTCCTCTATTGCATATGATATGCATCTCACTGTTAACACTTAAAACGTGTTGACAACATTGACTAATGTGATAATTTCATAAACAATGCAAGAATGCACCTTAATGACGGCTATTTGTTTTTACGCATTGACCTGGCGACCTCTACTATCATACAAATAACTTTAATACAATTAAAACTGTGGTTTGTACTGTCTGAACTCTGAACTGCAATCTTTTCATTATTATATTAACACTTACTTAATGACGAATTCATTTGAGTCATCAACCTTATAGTTAAATATACCTGTTATTATTATATAAACCAGTTGACCCGCGCAGTCTTCGTCTACGTCACAATTTTCGTTACTGCTCCGCTCCTATTGGTCTTAGCGTGATTATATAATATAGCCTATAGCCTTCCTCGATAAATGGGCTATATAACACTGAAATAATTTTTCAAATCGGACCAGTAGTTCCTGCGATTAGCGCGTTCAAGCAAACAAACTCTTCACTTTATATATTAGTATAGATGTTACTTTTTCTATTATTTCTTTAAGCAATTTAACAGCATTCAAAATATTTGTGGGCAGGGAGCATTCGTTTTAGTCATTCAAAGTAGGTATTTTGATAGTTCGTTTCTGCTTATAGTACCTATGGGTAACATTTCAATCGGCTCACCGTTATATATAACGTTCACCCAATCATCCCAATCGTACATGGATAACGTATGTGCTTTCAAGATTCATAAACCCTCATCATCTGCCTAGCCTTTTCCCAAATATATTGGGGTCGGCTTCCAGTCAAGCCGGATTTAGCTGAATACCAGTATTTTACGAGGAGCGGCTGCCTACCTGACCTCCACAACCCATTAACTGGGTAACATGGTACTTCATGGCAAGACTGGAGTCAGATTTACTGGCTTCTGACTATCCGTAACGACTGCCAAAGATCTACAAATGACAGCCGCGACCAACGGCTTAACGTGCTTTCCGAGGCACGGAGTAAACTCGGTATGTTAAGATGGTCACCCATCCACAGACCAACCTTGGCAAGCGTTGCTTAACCTTGTAGATCGACCCGTGCGGCTGTTATTATCTAGCCACGAGCTCCTCAAGATTCATAAACCCTATTAAAACAATTTCCCCTGATACAGTTTTGCAAAACTATTATTTTGATATGGTTTGGATAGGGTTACTAGAATGAATTTGAATTTTATTTAATCCAAAAAGAAGAGATACAGAGCATGTTACATTATTAGAATATACGATTTCTTTTAGGTGCTTGATATATGAATAATGACCCCTATGCTAGGAAAATCCTGTGTTATAGGAGCCATCCATTCGTCCGTTAGGGTTGATGTATAGAGTTAAAGAAGGTCGAACGTGTAACAGCAGCAATAGGGTGTGAGTAAGCTCATGTGATGTAGTGTAATGGGTGAAGTGTGATGTATGATGTAATGTAATGGCTGAAGTGTGATGTAATGTAATGGGTAAGAATGATAAAGATAACTCATTCCAGGGGTTATCCTTATGTTTGGGTTACTGCTTCATTGGGTTTGACAGGGTTAACCCTTCAAGATGCTACCTTTTCGATAAGGGTTACCGAATGGAGGGTTATCGATTTTATGGTCGGGGTTTGTATGGTCCATGTTAGTAGAACACACACTGCCCACACAATTGAATGATCATAAATTTCCAGGGTTGCAACTTACTTGGAAGAACAGCACGAAGCACACCCACTGGTAGTACGTATAGTACTTCTTCTCTTGCGTGCTGTCGTACTCATTCGCTATGCCTGGATGCGCCACCTCTTTGCCGACCTGCAAACAATAATACATTTGAGTTTACGCAGACATTTGGGACAACAGCAAATCAGAAACTTTATGGTAGGTATAGCTCAAAGGGAAACTGAAGCTCAAACAGGCGGACTGCATATGAACTGCCCACCAGTTGTGAAGTTGCAGTTGACTTAACCGCATTTTTTAGGGACAAGCCCGCCACACGTTCCCAACCACTGCAACTCCTGAAAGCCAGAATCAACAGTGGCGACCACCAGGAAAACGCCGAGCCAGTGAAGCGCGACGAGTCCTGGAGAAAAGAATCAACTGTCTTGGATACCGCAACGAAATTAATCAGAAAAGTACAGCGGAGGAGTAGGAAAAAAAATAACTTAACCGCATAGAAAATGTCAAGTTGTCAGTTGGTGAGCAGTGCTGTTGCCCTCCATCTATACTAATATTTAAATCTGAAGAGTTTGTTTGTTTGTTTGTTTACTTGAACGCGCTAATCTCAGGAACTGGTAGACGAAGTTGCACGGGTCAACTAGTATAATATACTAGTTGACCCGCGCAACTTCGTCCACATCACAATTTTAATTACTGCTTCGCTCCTATTGGTCTTAGCGTGATGAATAATAGTGTTTTATTTATATAAAGCCGAGTACTATTATAAGTAAACAATCTACTGCATATGAGCGCGTGATAAGGTCATTATGGATTACTAGCTGCCCCGCGCAACTTCGTTGGCGTCACAATTTTCATTACTGCTCCGCTCCTATTTGTCTTAGCATGATGTTATATAGCCTATAGCCTCCCTCGATAAATGGGTTATCTAACACTGAATGAATTTTTCAAATCGGACCAGCAGTTCCTGAGATTAGCGCGTTCAAGCAAACAAACAAACTCTTCAGCTTTATAATATACTAGCTGACCCGCGCGGCTTCGCTCCCGTCAACTGGCTACCCTACCTACCCTACCTACCCTACCTACCCTACCTACCCTACCTACCCCACCTACCCCACCTACCCTACCTACCCTACCTACCCTACCTACCCTACCTACCCTACCTACCCTACCTACCCTACCTACCCTACCTACCCTACCTACCCTACCTACCCTACCTACCCTACCTACCCTACCTACCCTACCTACCCTACCTACCCTACCTACCCTACCTACCCTACCTACCCTACCTACCCTACCTACCCTACCTACCCTACCTACCCTACCTACCCTACCTACCCTACCTACCCTACCTACCCTACCTACCCTACCTACCCTATCTCTCAAGTTGGATCGAACTGCACATGGTGTGCGAATTTTATTATAATCGGTTAAGTGGTTTAGGAGTCCATTGAGGACAAACATTGTGACACGAGATTTATATATATTAAGATTAGCATACATAGACTAGCTTCGACTTCGTACGCGCGTGTCCCGTTATCACCAGTTCCCGTAGGAATTTCGGTAAATCCTCTCTAGGTACTCCCCTACACTCCCCAAGGAACCTACACGCCAAATGCCCATTTCAGCTGTCTACGACCAGTAGTTTCGGCTGTGCGTTGTCTGTCAGTCACTCGCTCAGTAACGGAAGAATTTTATGTATTAGGATAGGATGTATTGGCTAAAGGGACAAAGTTATATAGAATGGATTATGCCTACTAAAACTTCAAATCTAATATTCCGATAAAGCCAAGTACCTAATCATCATCATCTGCCTAGATTTTTCCAACTATATTGGGGTCGGCTTCCAGTCAAACCGGTTCAGCTGAATACCAGTATTTTACGAGAAGCGGCTGCCTACCAGACCTCCACAACCCATTAAATGGGTAACACGGTATTTCTTGGGCACTACTGGAGTCAGATTTACTGGCTTCTGACAATCCGTAACGACTGCCAAAGATCTACAAATGACAGCCTGGACCAACAGCTTAACGTGCTTTCCGAGGCACGGAGGAAACTCGGTATATTAAGGTGGTCACCCATCCACAGACCAACCTTGGCAAGCGTTGCTTAACCTTGAAGATCGACCTGTGCGGCTGTTATTCTTTAGCCACGAGCTCCTGTACCTAAACAATAACATAAAATAAACTATGATGAACAATAAATATGCAATGAGAAGGAATACGAACGATGGAGATATAAATTTCAAATTAACCAATTTTGAAATCATGAAATGTTATCATGGAAAATTGAAAATGGTCGTTTTGAAAGCCAAATGAAATGCTTTTAGTGTTTTGTATCTATAAATCGTTTTATTTGAAAGTCAGAATGGTTGAAATATGGTTGCAGGAAGAAATTTTTAGAATAATATTACCCTGTTTTATGTTAAGTATTCGGCACATGTCCTCGAACTAAGTCACAGTGGAAGATTTATTAGGTAGTATTCCTTGCTTCATGCAATATTAAATTCTGATGTCCATGTTTCAGTGATGAAATGTGGCAGTAAAATTATTCAGAATACGATATTTTCCCGTAAATCGAAACGTTTTAGGAATCTATGTGAGTAGATGTTGATGTTTTATGTTTATGTACATACATTTGGTGATTTATAATGTCAGCTAAATTGAGGTTGCTCGTGTAAATATTTTAATGCCAGATATCATCATCATCCGCCTAGCCTTTTCCCAACTACATTGGGGTCGGCTTCCAGTCAAACCGGATTCAGCTGAATACCAGTGATTTACGTGGAGCGGCTGCCTACCAGACCTCCACAACCCATTAACTGGGTAACACGGTACATCTTGGCAAGACTGGAGTCAGATTTACTGGCTTCTGACAATCCGTAACGACTGCCAAAGATCTACAAATGACAGCCGGGACCAACGGCTTAACGTGCTTTCCGAGGCACGGAGGAAACTCGTTATGTTAAGATGGTCACCCATCCACAGACCAACCTTGGCAAGCGTTGCTTAACCTTCAAGATCGACCCGTGCGGCTGTTGTTATTTAGCCGAATTAATGCCAGATATATATCAATGAAATTGTATAATACCATGTAAGCACACTCCTACATACTATTGTACTAGTTTTAGAAGAGCGGGGCCTCCTAGCACAGGTATTTCTTATACTTAGTTAAAAGGAGACCCCTATGTAAGATATATTGTAGAAGTCGTAAAGTTACTGAATATATTATTATTAGATTATCAGCGTTTTATTCAGGAATTATGCATTTACGGTTTATCTATGTCAATCAATCTGACTATCCTTTCTCAAGCATATTGGGGTCGGCTTTCAGAATAACCGGATTCAGCTGAATACCAGTACATTAAGAGAGACTGGCAATCACCCCACAAACCAATATTAAAATGGCTGGGTCGTTCTTTGCTCAAAGAATTAGCATTGCCATTCAACGCGGCAATGCTGCCAGTCTTCTGGGCATGTTTCCGGAGGAATTTTTCGACGCCTAAGTGTATATTCTTTTTTAGTGTTCCATCCATTTAAATTGTGCATGTCAAATCTTGGGCAGAATGTATGGCTCAACTTTTATACTTCACGACCTCATTTGTATAACTGCATTCTAGCAAATAAATAATGTGATAGATTAACTTAGGTTTAGTTTTTTTTTCTGTTTTTAGTAATAACTTCAATAAAACAAAATAGATAAGTATTAAAATGTAAGTATCTAATCTACCGACATATATTTTTTCGAAAAAGTGCATTAGATCTAGCCGTTCCAAATCACAATTTAAATTCAACTTACAATCGTCGCACAAAAATTAATCCAAGACGAACGCTGAGTTCCCAACACAGGGTTTGTTTATATGATCAAAACAACAAACTCGGCCCTAAATTCATCAGTCAGGACAACAATAAGACAAAGACAAGTGGACGCCGACCTTAACGACACGCCCATCAGGGGCATTACTTACGATTGTGAGCTATTTGCGATTCTCTGCTACGATTCCAGGGCTGCTCTTTTGCGGAATTCGTTCGAAAAAGTCACCGTGGCCCTGGAACGCAAAGGGCATTTGGAGGAACACGGATGGGTTTTAATCAGTAAGAGTCTGACACTCCCTTCCGCTCGGGCTGAGTGGGAGGAGTCATTTGATTATGTCCCATCCTAAAAACACAGCTGCTCTCTTGCTGCTCTAGCAAAACTGACAGTCATAACGCGAAAACACTAGGAAATGGTGACGGGAGAACGTTTTGTGAACTTCTGTTCAAAAAGCTTTCAGCCTAAATTGAAAACAAATACTTTAGAATTTTAAATGCGAGTCGTAATGCGAAAATATTTGTGTCTGAACACGTGACATTTTGAGCAGCGCATGTCAATCTCATATATTTCTGACTCTACAATCATTATTGCAGAAAAAATAATTACACTATAACTTTACATAGTACCTTGTTAACCCAAACAGTTGTTAAATATTTTGTAAGGTGATGTAGGCAATTAAGTCACATCAAATACAATTAAAATGATAATGTTCGACATCGTTAGTATGTGGGAATTTAAATTTAAAGGGTTCTGGGTGTTGAAATCTTTATTAAAAATAAGATTGTATCATGCGAAAGAACGAAAAAGGCTGTGGAGGAAACAGAATGGGCTGAAAACTTTCAAAACCAGTACATATTTCAGAAAATGTTTGATGAAGGAGATTCCACAAGAATGACCAACGCAGAGTAAGAAGATTTGTATCTTTTTCAACTAGAAATACTTTCAACTTTCAACAATATTGACAAAATTGTTTGCATCGAGATACTCGTACAATGATGTGGCGATAATATAGATACAGGGTCTTATATCGTCAAAATAACCTAATTGGGTATCATTTGACCACGAGTCGATCTTTTGAATGGCCGAAACGAAGCTGGTCACGTCATGGTCATATTTGGCCAGGAATTTGACCCAGCAATTAGGAGAACACAACACAAGCCTCGCCATCTTTAATAGATAGTTGCGTGGGCGAGGACTTATTACGAACCGGGAATAGGTCGACCAATTAAATTACCTATGACCTAAAAATCATAGGACTTGCACGTTATAAAAATATACAAATCAAAAGTAAGAATGAATTGGCCTAACAGCTTACAGACTTACGAAAGAAGAAGCACAAGGATGATTTTTAGACAGTCAAAACTGATAAAAATATCAATCTGTCTAGCTTTTTGGCATTCTGAAAACCATTATTTCTCTTGCTGCTTTTGGTAGTCAAAAAATGTATTTGTGACTACCAAAAGCAGCAAGAGAACCAACTGCAGAATCATAGTAATCGTTCCTTTAGGTGATCATATCAGTCTAAATTCTATTATGTGCAGTTAATAAAGTAAAATAAAGACACAAGAATTCGGCAATTTACCAACCCTAACTTACTCGAGCCCAATCAACTCAACTCAAAAGAGGAAGCGAGCAGTTACGCGGATCTGCGCACGCGCAATTGACAGCACCTACCCGACTAATAGACGGTGATTTGTACTGCAATGAAGATGAGCAGATTCTAATGGTGTTACTGATAAAAATATATTGCGAATAAACTGAAGAACGAGTAAGTGACACGACGTATAACAAACATGGTCAGGAGAATATTAATAGGTACCGACATCCAGGATTAAAAATTGGTGAATTTGAGTGTTTCGATAAGAAACACTATGATAATAAGACACATCGATTTTTCAAAAATAATAGATTTTCTGAAGAACCTAGAAGCAATTTAGGATTGCATTGTTTACTTACAAGACGTTACACAGTAGCTTGACCCAAAAATAAAGGCCAAGAAACTAAAAGTGATTTGCGATACATTGTGTCTAATAAAAGAGGTAAATAATAGTACTTAATGTACAGCTGATTGTTCCTGCGTTATTTATAGCGTGTTTACGTAACAGTGGTACATTGGCCTACTCATGTAATTATGTTTTACGACCAGTTACTTACTACGTTTACTAGGTAATAACGATGATATGATGAAATTACAAACAGATTTCTAGCTAGCAGCCTGAAATATCGGTCAGATCAGGGATAGGAAAGATGTAGTTATTAATTTGGAAAACAATATACAACGTTGATACGACAGAGGGGCTTTCCTTGAAACTGCTTATACTAGGTACCATTTTCAAGCTCTGTACCAAAAATAAATTAATTAGGAGCAGTAGTTTAGTCGCAAATGATTTTTAAAGTTTTTGCACGGTTTGAACACGATGTATCTTTTCTAACAGCTGAATATCGTCTAAGCATAGGTCATGCACCTTACAACGATGAATCTACGATGCGTTGTTGCCGCTCTGACGCATGTCGAAGGACATTCACTAAAAATTGGCAATGCAAACAAGGAAGCAATCAATACACACACACTTGCACTTTCACTACGAAAGCGACTAACATAAAGCGAGCGAAAGAAATAGAGATAGGTCAGTTTGTTGCATCCTTGTTTTTTGCGATCGGTAAGTCCCTCAGCAGTGCGCCGACGCTTGTTTTTCGGAACGTACGTTTTGTGGAATTCGCGCGCAAACAATTGTAATTTTATTTTGTTATTGTGACAGGACACGTAACTTGGGATTATTATTAGTTAGTAATAGTGTTTTTTTTTTTGTGATTGACTGTTTTTTATGGTGATAGGACACGTAACTTGGGATTATTATTATTATTTAGTATTAGTATCTCCGGACCTCACTCCCATGAATTTCTTTTTGTGGTATTACATTAAGGGTGAAGTGTATGCCTCAGAGGTAAATACAATTGATGAGTTAAAAAATAGGATTATTTTAGCATTTCACAAATTAAAGTGCTTAGCGACGGACAGTGATCTAATTAGAAAAATAAATAACAATATTCTCCGTCGGTATAATTTGTGCATCAATGTGAATGGAGGACACATCGAAAATTTAAAAATTTAGTGTTTGTTTTTGTGCGCGTACTTCGAAACGTTACCTAACATAAAAGCCAGTGCGAGCGGAGGCCTAAGTCGCCGGCCGCCAACCCGGCCCGGCCCCCGCCGAGCACACGAGATACCGTACACCGCGCTCCGGCGCGCGCGCGACGTTGCCGCTTTGTTACCTAGCGGTATCTAAGGTCAGTGTCATTTTTTTACAAAGGGTGGTTGCGTTTTATTCGGATTTGCAAGCTATTTAGTTTGTTTGAAAAAAATATTTTCTCATTTATGGCGCTTTTTGTTTTTGTACCGTATCGAATTAATACTGAACACGTATAGTATACGTAGTTTAATTTAATGCCCCTCTGTCGTATCAACTCTGTAGATGAATGTGGATGCCTATAGAAGACGAAAGGGTTACAAATGGGTCGACTGCTCCAATTACGACAAATAGAGAAATATACCAGAAGAAGAATTGTTGCACCGACCCAAATAAATAAAGGCAATTTATAGTATGACAACGACAAAGATATTTTTTAACCAGTGATTTAAACACAAACGTACAATTTTAATTTTGTTTTCGTACTTTTGTTTCCCAAGATACAGGCTTGCCTAGTTTGGGGCCAATGTAATAAAACTGTGTAATATTTTTAGTAATAAACGTTTCTATTTCTATTTAAGTACGGTTGATGCTGTAGCAGACTGTGACTCATAAGCAATTAGACATTAAAGTTAAGCTCTCAGATACATCACACGCCTTAGGAGAAACGAAACAAGCACTCGGAAAAATCAGACAAGACTTTAGACATCAGGATTCAGTTGTCACAATCAAAATAATAAATACAATGATAAACAGCAGAACAGGAGTGGAAGCGACAAAGAAATCGGAAGCTCAGTCGCGGAGGTGTGGGCACGATGCCAATATTGTGTTACAAATGTTACCATTGTGATTAATTCGAGGCATATGTGACATGACACCATCATGGGAGGCATACAAAGATATTCAATGAGAGGAATAAATGACGACAAGCATTTGTAGTCAAAACACAGGTAAACCCTAGACAAGGGACGAATGAAGAGGTGAATTACACAAAGGAATACAGCATTGGATAAAGCAGTGTACAATACCTAGCTGAAAGAATGATGATGCGATATTCCCGGTTAAGATCATGATATCATCACAAATTCAAATTCAAATTCAAATTCAAAGCATTTTATTTCAAATTCACACTTTGTATTCTTACCCGGGGTAAGGGTATTCGGGTAAGGATACGGAGTAGTAAAATGTGACTAAGAAATAACGCTAACAAGAATGTGTGGGATGGCGTCCTCCTGTCTGCTAACATCAACAAACTGCAATGAATGACTCATCTACCAAGCATAGCGATGGCGGGGCTACTACATATTGTAGTAGATTTGAATCTTTGCAATCAATTGCTGGTAGTCCGTTTACGTTAATTCATTTAAGACTAATGAAATGTATTGGCTATTCGATTTATTGAAAAAACAAAAGGAACACAAATAAAAAGCTTATAAACCTGGTATTACCGATGAGTACAACAAACACATCAACATTTAGTACCCTATGGAATGCGCGTTTGAAAGGGGAGCCACTATCTCTCATAATATAAATGTCACGAAACAGTTCACGGTGAGGGCACTTAAAACGGAAGGAATGGCTACCAATTAGACTGAGGGTCCTTCACTTGAAGTGGTAGACTGAGTCTGAGCTGCTCGAGGACTAATACCGCACGCTGCCAAGTGGCTTAGAGCTACTGTGCGAGTCAATTAAATACAAAGAGAAGGGGTTGATAGTATCCAGGGTGAATCTTTTAAGAGGTCGTGGATGGTCAATATGTAACTTAGCCAGATTTGGATCAAAAGTAAATACTGCATCATTGGATTTATGAAAAAATAAACAGTGTCAGTGTGATTACTTCTTAACAAAACTAAAAAAAGGACTCAGTCGGTAGCTTCGGGATGAATGTCGTAAGTTAAAGTGAAACGAAGTAAGTCAAAGTGCAAGTTAATTAGATCAACAATGCAATATAGGATATAAAACATGCTGCTGTCTACTTCATCTCGCATTTACCAAATTGATTACACCTGTCTGGCAGTAATGGCATTATCTCCCCTAATAGATCCCCGTTTCTTCACAGCAGTATACGAAGCACTGGTTCAAGCAACATGCAGGAAAAACGTAATGGCATTATCTCCCCTAACAGATCGGCGTATCTTCATTGCAATTTATGAAGGACCGGTTCAAGTAAGATGCAGAAAACAAAACGTTTGAAAAAGACAAATTATTAAGCAAAGAAACAAACACTCACCTCTCTAGCAAAGGCATCAGGCATGGTGAACGTCGACGTGATCCAACAGAACGTGTTAACCACATTGACGGGTAACCCACTCACGATGCACTGTATCGGCTGCCCCACATACTGGGTCGCCGTAATGATCATAGAACATGTCAGCAGCAGTACCGTCGTGAACACATTGTGCAGCCGGAACACCGCATTGTCAGTCCTTATAGGCTGGTACTTGAAGTAAACACTTAAGCCTCCTAATAACTTGAACATGTTGCCTTATTTCGGCGCCGTGCTATCTATACATGGGTAGGAATGTGAGGTACTACTCAAAATCAGTCTTGTAGTGTTTTAGACGCGGCAGCGGATCGCGTGTATTTATTGTCGGGGTTGAGTTGGCATCTGAAACAAAAGATAAATTGGTTAGAAGGTAAAAAGTTGGATAAAAATAGATTCCTCAGAACGATTGTCTTTTAATACAGTTATTACAGTTTTAATAGTTATATCAATTAGATTTGTATTAACTGCTACAATTTCCCATCACGAAAATTCGTTCCAGCTTGTCAGAAATAGCCGGTATTTTTATGATAACTTAGGTGAAGTGAGCTTGAAATAAACTGTCATTCCAGGTTGATTGGATGGAATGACAGGTCATGTTTACTTCACCAGTTTTCACAGTCATTTTATAGGATAGCACAGCTGGATTTTTGTTATTTGTTATGGGTTTGTTCTTGACTCTAGTCTACGTCAGAGATGACGGAGACAAAGTCTACGATGGAGCGAGCCTACCCAGACGGAGCCTGTTCACTCTAATTTTGAAGAGATTAGGGTTGTAAGCTTTTGGAAACATAGACGCAGGCAGAGAGCTCCACTCCTTTGCTGGGCGCATTATAAAAGACGTTAGGAAACGCTTAGTGCGAATTGGTGGAATAGCTACAAGGCAGGGATGGTAAGATGCAGTGCGTCTGGACGTCCGATGGTAGAAGGGAGCCGGTGGGATGAGGTCGTGTGGAGTTCTTGGGCACACTCACCGAAGTACAATATGTATTTATAGGAATATAGTTATTACAATTACGTACCTATTGCTCAAAATCCCTCAATTATAAATTAAAAATCATTTTATTCTAAGCCTGTATCTATTTTTCAAAGTATGTTTTAAACTGCAATAATATTTAAACCAGTCTGTACCTCAACACGTCTAAAATATAGGAATACTAACTAACAACTAAATATCTAGGAGGAAAACACCAAATATATAAACAGAGGCAGAATGTAGGTATGTATTGTAAAAACCATTTAAAAGGTTTTCAGAATAAGTATACCACATAAATATGATAAATTGCGTACCTATTTACTTAGGTATATTCGCTTTTTCCTCCTGATTAATTATTATGAATGCCATCCATAACATTGCATGAAGAATATGGAAACACAGACAAAACCTGAAATTCAGGCTAGTAGAGAATAAGGAGACCCTCAGATCAGAACGCAAGAATTTGTTTGATTTAATTAGTAAGTATTATTTTATCTTAGGTGGAGCATGGAACAGAAACATAGACGCCTACAATAGGCCTCATTAGAAAGCCAAAAGTTACCCAAAGGCTCGGAGTTTCCATGCCTGATTGAATCAGAAATGAAGGAGGAGGAGAATATCCGCAGGATAACCAAAGTTACCGACATAGCCCGAAGAATCGCCAAACTTAAGTGGGAGGGGGGAAAGGCACATCGCTCGCAGAACAGATAGTCGAAGGAGTCGAAAGATTCTGGAGCAGCGACCGCGTACTGGAAGGGGTGGTCCTGGGTTGAAGGCCTCCCACAAGGTGAAGTCCACGGGTAACCGCTGTTTGCTAGATGCAAAGAACGTGTTGTGGCGACACTTGAGGGAGACCTATGTCCGGCAGTGGACTTATTTTGGCTGAAATGAAGATATAGATGAGGACACAGCATCTTTGAGAATGAGAGAGGTATCAATAAAGGTCTCTCTCAGTTGCCAATGCTTAGCAAACAATGAGATTATCAAATCCTAGAAATAAAACTTCATCAGATTTCTACTGGTGAAGGAGAAAAGAACGTTAAGAATATGAAATAACAAGATACAGTGTAACGGTTGACACAATCAGCTTGTTTCTTCATCTCGTTCAACCATTATATCTCCTAAAATAAACTCACTGTACACCTGTAGAACCGGCAATTGATCAGGTGGCACTAAACACGCGATTGACGTACGTTTGTCGCAAACTGTGGCATCGCGTGACAACTTGATACTAGCACAAATAGTAATAACACAGGATATAATTATGCACCTAAAACTAGTAAACTGATGATAGAGTGTGATATTGCTAAGGGAAGTTATGACGATTGGACACAGGTGAATATGCACTAGGATAAAATACTGTAGTTGTACTGTACGAATTTAGTTTTATCAACGAAATTGCCTGAATTGTCAGTTGCTTATTGGGTAGTCCACATACTGCCTTCTAGCATATAGGTACTAACAATTTTCTCATAATGTTAATTAACACAAGTCAAGATGGACCACAAAATCGGCAAGTTCGTACTAATTAAACAAAACTTTGTGTCGGCTTAGGACTTAGAGAACTGCATTGTACCAATACCAAAATAGGAACCGCAGATTTTGTAGATCAGAGCACAAACATTTATAATAAATCCGCGGGAGTGGACACGAACTTTGGCGATACTACTTCTGAAAGGGAAGTTGGTCTTCACAAGGCTAAGGACCTCATAACACTAAAAGTAACTGTTTCTAAAGAAATCTGACAGGCCTTCTTTTTCATGACGGGTCGCTGAGACTGAGTCTCTACTGAAGGCTCAAAGTCATCCAAAGGGCAATCGAGAGGGCAATGCTTAGAGTTTACTTGCGTGATCGAATCAGGAATGATGATATCCGCAAGAGAATCGAAGTTACCGACATAGCCTGAAGGATCGCCAAACTGGAGTGGCAATGGGGAGGGCACACTGCTCGCAGAACAGATGGTCGATGGGGCCAAAAAGTTCTGGAGTGGCAACCGCGTACCGGAAGACGCAGCGTTGGAAGACCTTCTACTAGATGGACCTATGACCTGGTGAGGGTCACGGGTGGATGGATGCGAGAAGTCTAGTTATCCGACTTACGGGCTTCTGACTACCCGTAACTACTGTCAATGATCTAGAAACAGCCCAAGGTACAGAGGAGACTCATCTTAAAATATTACATCAGACATAGCTACCGATCCACGATGAACGGACTCTCTTGTTTTATGTTAATTTAATTTTATTGCTCTGACGTTTTATCGTATGTTACCTATAACTACGACATTCGAGCGGGGGCGTGGCTTAGCTTAAACGAGGTTAATTTATCAGATAACGATCTAAATGGATAATAATCTTTCAACATTAACTTGTTCTCTATAACAGGTGATCGTATTCTTCAAAGAATGCACTTATAACTTGTACATAAAACGGCGCACAATCGTACACTGTCCCTGCGCAAGCGCATGTGCTAAGTATTTGGACCGGCCGGTAATAACAGAGGCTGTTTACACTAACTACAAAAGAAGTTCAACGACCTCTGTTATCGCTTCTGTATAACTAACTGCTAGTCGTTTAGATTACGATTAATTTGCCCATGCACTAGCTGCGCCTAATGAGAGTAAGATTAGGATGTGTAAGGGAATTGAATTGTAGCAATAATAACTCGAAATGAATAGAGAAATATCTTAGAGATGATCCCGCTACTTTCCCGAAGAAAAAACAAAATCATAAGTTTCAAGCAAGATTCCAAAAAGCTCATGTTGTCTCACAGAAGACAAGACAAAAGTTGCTTCACAATATAATTGATCAATCAATCAACCAAAGCCTAGCGCAGTAGGCATGAACACGCTCACACCCCACAATATGATAAAAGGACATATTGTATCAAAAATAAAAATGGTTCACTTGACATTTGGAACCCCTAACTTTGTGCGCCCCTTGTTATTGCTTGATATTAACATAGACAACTGTTTTATACTATATAGTATCGTCAAAACAGTATCTTCTATAGTGTCTTCCGCAGATAAATAATCCTTTTACATTGCTGTAGATTCGTTTGACAAGATTTTATTTAAAATTGATTAGGTCAGTATTATAAAACATAAAAATGTGTTTATTATCTTAAACATAAATACAATTAAGTTGCCGGGGCTTCCCAGAAAGTAATTCGAAGATACTTGTGTTTGGATAAACCTCGCTCTTCCTCGATTTATTAAAATTTTTTCGTCGTGCTAATTAGGTATAAGTTATACATTTTTTATAAAACTAATAAAATAATAATAATAGTAAATTAAAGTCGTGTTTATGGCAGTGTGTGAAAACTAATGTGTGTTTTGTATAAATTTTTGTTTTTTTTTCTCGGGGAAGAAAACCGAAACAAACTCAAATTTACAGTACCTCTTTAAAATTTAGATATTATAATCTATGGCTACACAGAATAGAAGGAGAGGCAGGCCACAGAAGACGTGGATGACGAAAGTACAGATGGAAATGAAGGAAAGTGGCCTGTCTGTAGACGAAGCTAAACAAACCCCATGGGATATTTGTCCTGATGTAAATGTCAATAAATAAATAAACAGTGGAATAAATGGCGTCTCAAGATAAAGAAATACGACCGCGCAACGGAACAAGGCGACGACAAAGAAGAGGATATCATTTATGGGCATTGAGATAACATCACCAGATCGACTAATTGGTTAATAATAGTGTACCTTACGGGAATACTCTACCGTGGGTGACTGATTGCTAATTTGCTACAATTATAAACATGAGCAATCTAATAGTACAATACATTGTTTTATAAACAAAATTAATAGTTGCAATAACAATAGCTAGGCTCTTACACGATGCATGTTAGAACATCAATACACGGTTTTGATTTGCTTAATAGTGCATTTGGCCCTTTCGAGGGGCCGCGAGCTGAGGGTTCGATATTATGAGTCTGTTATCTAAGCATTTCGTTGTTATGGTTTACAATATTGGTCTATCCATTCTTGTCAAACTCTAATCAAGCCATACCATTAAGTGTATCAAAATCATGCGTTTCATAAGGTGGATCACCAACCAAATCCTTACTAATATTATAAATGCGAAAGTAACTCTGTCTGTCTGTCGCGCTTTCACGCCAAAACTGCTGAACCAATTTAATTAAATGAAACTTGGTACACAGATAGTCTCGAGCCAGGGAAGGACATAGGATACTTTATATCCCGGCAGTATGTTCCCTAGGGACCACGCGGACGAAGCCGCTGGCAGAAGCTAGTTATGCATACTTTTTGCTACATAACAAATGTAAGTAGTGTAATCTAGAATTTGCTAACTACTATTCAAAATAGAATATACTTTTCTCTACACGTGCCTTCTACACTCTTTGCACATCTACATTATTTACATATTATAATAACAAATCTACCACAATATGTCGCAGGATAACTTGCTTACCTAAGATAAGTGCATAAGCATGAGCAATGCATAAATCTACATGATTCACATTTCCTGGTTTAGATTACTCACTTATTCGAACAATTTTATTATTATTTTCATCTTGGAAGACATTTTTTAAGGATGGGAAATCATCAAATGAATCCTCCGGGTCTAGACAGAGCAGAAGGGAGTGTCAGACTTTAACTGACTAAAACCCATCCCGTGTTACTCTTTATGCCCTTGGTGTTTCAGGGCCAAGGTGACTCTTTCGAACCAATTCCGCCATCCTGGCAATCAAGTGTGCCTTCACTTCGCGTATACAACCATCCCTCCTTCGTTTGGGTTGCTTTTCGGGTGCTTCTGTAAGAATTTTGTCTTTCATTTCCCTAATAGTGTTTCCAATGTGACGTAATTATGGTGTATTTTGACGATACACGGGCAACACGCGAGCCGCAGGTCACAGCTGTGCAAATAACGAGTATTGCTCAACTGGCGATTGTTCAGCATGGTACCCACCTTGTTTTGGTTCTAACTTCTTTGTACTCCGTGTGAACGCAGTGCTGCTATTGACAGCTTGGAATTTGATGCATTCGGAACGTGCTTCATTGAGTTTTTAGTTGGTGGGCAATAACCGATTAATGGCAGACTGGAAACTTATAGCAACTGCATTGTAGGCCCACTGGGCCGTCATTGCGACGCTATTGGTGAACCAAATGATAAACCCTGTCAATGTTCATACTGTAGCCAGTTTTAATTACCCCGGCAGATAAGCTTGCTGTACAGTCAGCCATATCACTATACGCCATTTGACTGAGTACTACAGAGGTATACAGTAATCAAACAAGCAAGAGTAAAGTAAAATCCATAATAACAATTTAATAATTTACAGTTATAATCCAAAACTCGTCACAGAAAGTCCTGTTATTTGTGCCATTTACCATTGTTAATCATGTTGAAATGGCAAGCTAGTTAACGGAGCAGAGAAAGTCTGAAATGTAAATTACAGCACTTACTTGTCACTTTGAAACCAAATATAGAAATAATGGTGAAGGTTGGCACGATAACAAGGAGACCACACCACTTTTAAAGTTAGCAAATCTATTAAGACGCTGAAAGTGTCAACGTGGATCAAATAATTTTGTTTAGTACTATTTAGCGGCAAAAATCTGTCGCAGATGTGAAGATGTCACCAAATAGAGTCGTGAGGGAATATTTAGCAATACTTTCTAGAAAGTAGAAGAATAATAAATAAGCATAAAGGAAAATGTTAGTGAAATATTATTAGATCTGCACATAGGTACTTAATTTTGAAACATGAATACCTAGACAAAAAGTGAAATCCACAGTTGTAAATGAATGCTATATGTAATGTAACAGTAGCGCTAGAAGAATTGTTTTGAATAAGTTCAGATTTGGAAATACTTTTTCTTATTTAAACTAGATGGAGTCAGTAAAATAACACGACCTGAATCAATATGTGCGCTCCACATTCCAAGCATATCAACATATTTATATTGATACCTAAAAGTATATTAAAATAATCAAATAGCGTGTTACAAAGCCATGTTACAAAGTTTTGTTCCCGTAACAGCTGAAAAATTAAAAAAAAATTGTCGAGGTCGCCAATGAAAGCACTCAAATGGTTTATATTAAGGTGGATGCGCAGGGGTAGCCCGCGAAATTCAAAATTTCATACGTTTTTTGGTATAATTATGCAAGTTAGTATTAGGTTATATGTTGATTAAATTATGATTCGCGGGCGTAAGAATTATGTGTTTTCAGAATTATAACCATTAAAATCAGTAAATAACTCCATAAGTTGCTATAATCCTAAAATGTCAAGATTTCATGAAATAGTCATTCTTTCGGGTTACCTGGCCCTATGGAGATTTATTGCTGACTTAAATGGTTATAATTCTGAAAATACATAATTTTTAAGGCCGCGAATCATACTTTAATCAACATTATAACCTAATACTAACTTGCAAATTGCAAAAAACGTAAGAAAATTTGAATTTCGCGGGCTACCCCGGCGCATCCACCTTAAGTTGTTCTGGTAGTGGCAGTGGCACACATCTTAATGAAATAACAATATAAATATTATCAGGTGTCAGTGTTTATAAGCCATGGCTAACTTAAACGATGATGATTTCTATTCCCATTGACCGATGCTCATCTCGTTCAAGAAATCAAAGGCTTTCGTGAAATCTACTAATATATTACGTCATTACTTCTCTGTAAGAGGGGTAATTCTTGTATATTTAGGGAACGCTCGTATTCGCATCTGAGTCGCATCTGTCCAAAACACCTCATTTCCCTAAATTTCAACAAATTCCATTTGAACGATTTTTAAGAACGAGAATCGGCCTTTTGTTGTATAAATAAAACCGTACGTACATACTGTATGACGTGCAACATTTGCAAAACTTGGTGTCCATAATAGGCTCCATTACGTTAAACGTACGTAGATGATTAAATAAAGCCATCAGGCCAATTAAAAGCGATGGCGCCAAACCACCGCACAATTGCACCTAAATATTTGAAAATGGCGCCGACGACCGCTAAACTGTTGAGAAAATTAACGCGTAAATGCCATGAAAATTGCCGAAACAGTAAATAAACGTTCTGAATGGACACTTTAGGGGACCGATATTTTGTGTTGAACTTAGACGCCTTCCGGACGCTGATGCGGCGTTACTGCAGTGCGTCAGAGATGTTCGCAAAAGCCCGAGTCGACAGCTTCTCAGCTATAGTGAGGAAGAAAAGTGCGTCTCTGCTCGCCAGATTGCGTGGCAGTGGCAACAGCCTCTTGAAGGTGATAGCTGACAGGCTTGGTGAGAGCACAATAATGGGGCATCTCATAAGAACAACCCTGTCTGTTGTAGAATATAAGTAGGTACTTAGTTTTAATTTTGTGATTTTTATGTGTATTAGTTTATTTTTATCTAATATTATATTGTGTATTTTTTTGTATGGGTCTTAGTTGCCTGACAATAAAACATTATTATTATTATTAGACAATGAACAATATGATTAGGTACTACACGTATTTTTCAAAATTATCTTCGGAGTATGTGTTTGCTGAGGTAAAACCAGGGGGTCTTTAAGTCTGGGAGACGGGGCCCGCTAGGGCCAGTGCCTGCCGGGGGGCGGAATCCGTTCGAAAGAGACGCCGCAGCCCTGGAACGCAAAGGGCATTAGGAGGAGCACGGATGGGTTTCAGTCAGTAAGAGTCTGACACTCCCTTCCACCCCGCCCAGAATGGAAGTAGTCATTTAATGATTTCCCATCCTTTAAAAAAAAAAGAAGGGTGTTTAAGGCAAGAGTAAATAGGTTACTTCTAGGCAAGAGTGGTCCTTCGTCCAGACATCGCTTTCCATCAAGTGAGATTGTGGTCAAATGCGAACCTTTTATAACAATAATAAACCTTTTCTTCCGATTTCAATCGACGCTCTGGGAACACTTTGGATTTAAACGACTGAGAGATTTTCTAAAGTTCAGTTACCAGATTGGGAGGAATCAGATTTCAATTAAAACATTCACCCCAGCACGAAACGTGATGCCGAAACCCTCTGAGGGATCAGCAGTATAAAAATCGTTCGCTACGAGTATTCTTACTAAGAGGATTTATAGTGTAAAAAGGGTGAAGAAAAGAATTAGTAATAGTGGTTTTAGAAAGATAAAAAATTGACTTTGACAAAAAACCCGACCGCTAAAAACGACTAAAAAGTTCGAAACAAGTCGCTTTTCAAGCAGTCTGATGCAGTTGGTGGCATTGGATCATGATTGCATTGAATCGTCTCCTCGAGCCCTTCATCTTGATATCCCACTCGAAAGGTTTGGAGATTATTTTTTTCGTAATATCTGCCATTTAGTTTATTTTTCATTTTGATATACCCAGTGTCACTCTCACAGTAAATACGAATCTTACGACACCTCTCAAGCTAAAATCCATTGAGCCGTTTAGGCTCTAGGGCGTGCTAAAGAAACATACATACATACACTCGAAAAACATAAACCTCCTTCTTTCGCAGTCAGGTAAAAAACTAATTGATTTTACAGGGGTTCTAGAAACTGTAGCCCTGTTGAATTAAGCCAGGAAATTCTCGGAAAGTACACTTTTAAGACCGGTTGTTATGGCGACAATTGGGGGAGGCTTATGCCCAGCAATGAGTGGACTTCTTTCGGCTGATATAATGATAATGACACTTTTAAGTGTACAAAAGGAACTAATGATAGAAATGTTAGAAAAAAGCAAAGCATATATTTATTTTACACGGATTCTAACCGAAGACTTAAAGTCAAGAATTTCCGGAAAGTGCTCGTAAGCGAAACAAAACAGGAAACTTAGAAATATAAACATACAGATGAACTATCTTTCGATGTAAATTAAATTATTAACGAAGTGTAAGTACACTTAATTACCAGATTTCGGAATTTGTTCGAAAGACTCACCGCGGCCCTGAAAGGGCACACACAAAGGGCATTAGGAGGAACACGGATGAGTTTTAAGCAGTAAAAGTCTGACACTTCCTTCCGCTCCGCTCGAGCGGGAGGAGTCATTTGATGATTTCCCATTCTTAAAAAAAAAAAACAAACACGTGATGGAAATGTTGAAAAAAGCAAAGCACGTATTTATTTTACAAGGATTCTAAATTAATCATTCAAAAACTAAAACCATGAATTCCCGTAAAGTGCACTTTTAAGTGCAACAGTGTAAGCAAATCAAAACAGGAAACGTGGAATATAAACGTACAGATAACTTAACGAAGTAACCATTACATATTTAAGAAAACCACCGTTTTGATTTTGATAAACTACTTGGACAAGATCCAAAGAAGTCTTCATTTTCAGAAAATAAAGTTCTTAATACGGAAACAAGTGCAACGCTATGAATTACAGATTTAAAGCGTTATTACTGGTAATGTATGGGTTCGGTTAAGACACAGGCGCGCGAGCTGGTGGGTTTACGACTTTACGAGCAAGCAAAGTCATGCCCATGAACGGAGGGAGCTATTTCAGTACCGGCTAATAAAAGGGATGGAGTACGGAGTGTACTTCTTAGAATAATGGGTATTTTGATTGAACATTAGTAATGGAACAATACAACAAAAGGGCTGGCATCCGCTACTGGATGTATGAAGAGCAGCGGCGTAAATGGCGTAATACACAAATTCACACTATAGATCGCTTTGCCTTTCATTCAACAGTGCAGTACCTTTTAGGGTTCCGTACCCAAAGGGCAACCAATGGAGCCCTAACACTAACAGCGGGCTGTTTCTCAAGAGCCGCAATATGTAGACAGTTAAAATTTTCAAAGATTGTATATTTCTATTGCCGCTATAACAACAAATAATAAAAACTAAGGTATATAGTACAGAACCCTTTGTGTGCGATTCCGACTCGCAATAGGCCGGTTTTTGCGTGTTTTGACGATTTTATAAACTGAAGGAACGGGTCAGGAATTTCATTCGGTCCGGTTGTGATTGAAAAACTGATTTAGCGTTTTACGCCAGTATCAGGCTCATTATCGCCATGCTACCAACTGATTTTAGAAAAGAAAATATTTTGGTAGTATAGTGTAGTATGATTTTGGAAGCTGTTGCCCAATAATCATCTCAACAGGCATTAATGCTCTGCTGCTGCTGCCTTCCTCAATAAGTGGGCTATTCAACGCTAAAAGAACTTTCAATTCGAACCAGTAGTTCCGGAGATTAGCGCGTTCGTTTATAATATTAGAATAATTATGTAGATACAACTGATACAAGTGCTCCACTTTCTTAATTAAAGGGCTTTAACCTTTTCATAATAACTTACATAATACGTAATAAATATAAACCATATTAAATACATTCACTTATCTACATTGATTGCGTTACCCGAATTTAATACAATAGGCTCGAACATAATGTGATTTTAATAGAATGTTCATCGAATGTTGAATTAAATTTAAAGGTACCAGGAAATAATTATCTTCGGCAAATATAATTATACGAAGCATGATTTCCTTATCGCCATACTACCAAGATCTACTAGCACGAAAGTAAATGGAATTTAATTTATTTAGTTACTGATATACTCGTAGAACTGGAAGCCAACCCCAATATAGTTGGGAAAAGGCTAAGCAGATGATACTCCATCATCATCTGCGGCAGCTTTTGCCCAACTACAATAGGGTCGGCTTCCAGTCAAACCGGATTTAGCTGAATACCAGTGTTTTACGTGGAGCAGCTGCCTATGAGACCTCCACCACCCATTATCTGGGTAACACAGTAAATTGGCAAGACTGTAGCCAGATTTACTGGCTTCTGACAATCCGTAACGACTGCCAAAGATCTACAAATGACAGCGGGGACCAACGGCTTAACGTGCTTTCCGAGGCACGGAGGAAACTCGGTATGTTAAGATGGTCACTCATCCACAGACCAACCTTGGCAAGTTTTACCTTCAAGATCGACCCGTGCGACTGTTATTACTTAAAGTTTCAATCCTAATATATAACATTCTTCCGTTACTGACTGATTAAGTGACCAAGTGACTGACAGACAACGCAAAGCCAAAACTACTGGTCGTAAGAACCTGAATATGGCATGTAGTTTCTTTGGGCAGTGTAGGGGAGCACTACGAGAGAATTTCCCGAAATTCCAACGGGAACGGGAAAAATAGGAAATGCGCGTACGAATTCACTGGCAAAAGCTAGTATATCAATAAAATGTTGTGCAGAGAGAATACTTTTATGAAAAACCTTCATGACACCTATCTGTTGAAGCTTAAAGAGGTAAAAGTAATGATTTTCCTTTGCACATAAAAATAGAAGTCATGTAGTATGCAAAGTAAGTACTTTCTCGTTAAAGTAGCGGATTTCCTTTAGATCTATTTTAGATACTTTAACTTTAACGTTTTATAATAATAAACACAGCAATACGGATGTGGTGTATGTAATAAAGAAAAATTACCGATGGCCGATCGGAAGTTGGCGAAGGATTCTAAATCTATACTAATATATTAAGCTACTATATCTCAGGAACTACTGGTCCAATTTTAAAATTCTATCAGTGTTAGATAGCCCATTTATCGAGGAAGGCTATAGGCTATATATATCATCACGTTAAGACCAATAGGAGAGGAGCAGTAATGAAAATTGTGACGCAGACGAAGTTGCGCGGGTCAGCTAGTTCTAGGATAATTAGGACGATGAATTGAAAAATCTATAAGATAAGCGTATGTGAACTTCAGAAGGATGATAATGATGAAATATAAAAATTGAAACGATTTCTATTTAGTACACATCCATATTAAGTATTTTTAGGGTACCGAACAAAAAAAAGGAACCCTTATAGGATCACACGGGTGTCTTGTCTGTCTGTCCGTCTGTCACAGCCAGTTTTCTCCGGATCCACTGGACCGATTCTGTTGAAAATTGGTGCACAGATAGATATTTGTATTTCTGTGGGTGCACATTATAGACTACTGTGACCCAAGACGGACCCGTAACGTAAATTATTAAATTTTAAATATGTGGTCACTTTTGGGGTCAAACTAGAAAATATAAAAAAAGTTATTTGTACAATATCGTGTGACATATCAAATGAAAGGGCTTACTGTGAGGGTTATAATTATATTTTTTTCATAATTTTAAAATAAATGGTTTTTTAGTTATTCAAGAAATTAGACGAAAAATGACCTTTCCCCCCTTATCTCCGAAACTAAGGAGTCTAAAATTTTGAAAAAAATGTATTTTGTAAAATAGATCTTTACCTATAGATTACAAGAAAATCTATAGTGTTAAAATGACAAGTTAAAAAGTTTTTTGTTTTATGGTACGAAACCCTTCATGAGCAAGACCGACTCGCTCTTAGCCCGATTTTGTTAATCACATGGGACTTACAAGCCGGCCAAGTGCGAGTCGGACTCTTACACGAAGGCTTTAAAAACAAGTTTCTCGTATGGGAGCCCACTTAATATTTAATTTAATTTTAATAATTTGTTGTTCACTCTGTAAAAATTTCAACTGTCTACCTACAACGATTCTTAAGATACAGCCCACTGCCAGATACCACGGATGGACGGACGGGCAGCGGAGGCTTAGTAATAAGGATCCGTTGGTAACCCTTCGAGTACAGAACCCTAACAAACTGGAAAAATGTGGGAGTACTTTAGGTACACTTCTGTCAGCTCTAACTCTTCGAAAATCAAGGAATACAGTCGTTCGAGGAGCTCGTGGCTAAATAATAACAGAAGCACGGGTCGATCTTGAAGGTTAAGCAACGCTTGCCAAGGTTGGTCTGTGGATGGGTGACCGTCTTAGCATACCGAGTTTTCTCCGTGCCTCGGAAAGCACGTTAAGCCGTTGGTCCCGGCTGTCATTTGTAGATCTTTGGCAGGCGTTACGGATTTTCAGAAGCCAGTAAATCTGACTCCAGTCTTGCCATAAAATACCGTGTTACCCATTTAATGGGTTGCGGAGGTCTGGTAGGCAGCCGCTCCACGTAAAACACTGGTATTTAGGTGAATCCGATTTGACTGGAAGCCGACACCAATATAGTTGGGAAAAGGCAGGCAGATGATGATGATGATGACAGACGTTCGAGTATGTTAATGCGTGTAAACCCATGCCTAATCACCCGAAAAATGAGGTAATTCAACCACAAAATAAATATTTATTCATGTCACAAAATTAAAGTAACTAAGGATTCCTCTACGTTGAATTTGTCACGTACCTACAAATCTATACAAAAGTATTAAAGGAAAATTATTCTACCTATGTAACATTGAAGTAAACATTATATTACATTAAATACATATTTAATTCGAACAAATTAGTCACATGCACTTTGTGGTTTATTGATAAGTTGTTATTGTGCTCCTTCTGTGAGGTAAGAATTCCCGACTTTGATTTTAGTACCTAGGTCATCATCATCATCTGCCTAGCCTTTTCCCAACTATATTGGGGTCGGCTTCCAGGCAAACCGGATTCAGATAAATACCAGTGTTTTACGAGGAGCGGCTGCCTACCAGACCTCCACAACCCATTAACTGGGTAACACGGTACTTCATGGCAAGACTGGAGTCAGACTTACCGGCTTCTGACTATCCGTAACGACTGCCAAAGATCTACAAATGTCAGCCGGGACCAACGGCTTAACGTGCTTTCCGAGGCACGGAGGAAACTCGCTATGTTAAGATTGTCACCCATCCTCGGACCAACCTTGGCAAGCGTTGCTTAACCTTAAAGATCGACCCGTGCGGCTGTTATTATTTAGCCATGAGCTCCTTCAATTTTTAGTACCTAGGTAATTTGCTAAATATTTACCACTGAATATTGAATCATTTTTACAGACAATGTCTGGCATTGAGTCTTATTACGTAACATAGCAGGGTGGAAATCCCACCCAACGCACAAAACGTTTTGGAATACTGCACGCACAGCTAAGGAGTGGAATTCCCTGCCGGAGTCTGTGTTTCCTGATGGCTATTTTTTTTTTAGCATGGGAAATCATCAAATGACTCCTCCCGCTCTGGGTGAAGCAGAAGGGAGTGTCAGACTCTTACTGATTAAAACTCATCCGTGTTCCTCCTGTGCCCTTTGCGTTCCAGGGTACGGTGACTCTTTCGAAATCCGTAGCTTTCTGATAGCTACAATCTGGGGTCTTTGGGTCAAGACTGAATAGGTTACTTTTTACTACCGTCCACCACATCGCAGCTTACCATCAGGTGAGACAGCGGTCATGCGAGCCATCAATCAATAAAATACGAGTATATTAAACTCCTTTGTGACTGAGTGACTGACAAGCAACGTATAACCGTAGCTATTGAGCGTAGAAAGCTAAAATTTATCAAGTAGGTTCCATGGGGAGCTATAAGAGAAGAATTACCGAAATTTTACGGTAACGGGAAAAAACAGGATATGCATACGCAGTCGCGGGCAATAGCTAGTCTGTAATAAAAAAAGTATTTATCACTATTCGAACCCTTTCTTTGAGCAAAACACCTAAAACCGCAGTTGCATTAAAAAACCTATCGAGTTCTCACTGATGAAATTAAAAAAGAAATAGCAATAAACAATGAAACTATAATAGCAGTAATCAGAGCAGTTGCAGTCGTGATTGTAATGACTAATGAAATTCAGGGGTATTGCCGAGGCCTGGGGTCAACTGCCATAATTGGCAGTGCAATTATTGTGGCCCTGGTGTTATCGACACCGGCAAAATTAGTCACATTCGTCAGTTCATCATTGAAGATACTGCCATTGCTAAAGCAGATATATAGCCTGAAATTTAAGAATGTAAAAGCTGCTCGTTGCTTATTTTTTTAAGTAAAAATAAATAAATAATAATAATAAAATAGTTTATTTTGTAATGGTTGTACAAAACACAAATTTAGACACAGTTTTACAACAACAGCAAAAGGTGTTTACGTTGAACTCCGGTACCCAGTGTAAGATTAAACTTGTGCTTAGGGTACAAAATAGAACCCTAATACTAAGCCTGTGCTGTCCGTCTATCCGTCCATCCGTCCGTCCGTCTGTCTGTCAGCGGGCTGTATCTCAAAAACCAGATAGGTAGGTAGGTAGGTAGACAGTTGAAATATTTACAGAGTGTATATTTCTCTAGCGGAATTGTTCTTATAGCTTTCGCTATAACAACAATTCCGCTCTATAAAAATCTCTCCAAATAAATTAAGATTTCATACTCCACTTATCAATAGAGATTACTTTAATTTATTCTTACCTCATTATTTTTAGAATATAATGAACATGACAATTAGTTCACACTAATAAGTATGTTACAAGTTAAGAACAATAATATATTCTGAAAGTTTTCACAAAGCAAAAGTGAATGTAGGTAGTTAATAAACATTTTTCTTTCTTTCTTTTCTTTCTTTGGTATTCACCAGAAGACAATAGTCAAAAACACATTTGCTATTGTGTTAACTGATCTAGAAACTAGAAATTGCTAAGATGAGCTCCTACAGGAGTAAATATCTATATCTATACTAATATAAAGCTTAAGAGTTTGTTTGTTTGTTTGCTTGAACGCGCTAATCTCTGGAACTACTGGTCCGATATGAAAAATTATTTCAGTGTTAGATAGCCAATGGGCTATAATGGGATAAATGTATCGAGGAAGGCTATAGGCTATTATCATCACGCTAAGACCAATAGGAGCGGAGTAGTAATAAAAATTGTGACGCAGACGAAGTTGCGCGGATCAACTAGTACTAATATATAAAGCTGAAGTTTGTTTGTTTGTTTGCTTGAACGCGCTAATCTCAGGAACTCCTGGTCCGATTTAAAAAATTATTTTAGTGTTTGATAGCCCATTTATCGAGGAAGGCTATGTATATATTATAACGCTAAGACCAATAGGAGCGGAGCAGATGAAGTTGCGCGGGTTAACTAGTAAAATATATATTAGATCGTTACGAAATCCATCCTGCAATTAAAGGAGATCTCAACAATGGTCATCTATTTCCAAACTTGATTGCAGAATTAATAAAACAAAGTGGAATCACGTAAGTGAAACCACGAGATGCGCTTCTTCAATAATCTCTTCAATACCAACAAAGGGTACAAAACGTATGCATTTATGATTGTCGAGCCTATTGTGGGCCGTGGCTCGATCGCCGAGGCCGGCCCAAATTGGCCAATTGTCGGTGTCGCCCCCAATTGACATGATCGGGCAATGAATGCAGCAGCCTGGGACACAATGCAACAAGTACCAGGAGTTTGATCATCCGATATGGGATGGATCGGGCGTAATAACCGTTTAAAACGTTTGCTGGAGTTAGGTTAACACGCTAGAGAACGTTTGAGAAAGTTTCGAGTGGGCGACCCTACGATAAACTTACGAAAGGGACTACAGCAAGATCAAACTCGATCTCCATAAAACGGTTTAGACAAGCTCGAATCAGTGTCTCAAACAATACAAAACATGAACAATTCCAGAGAAATCTACAATTCTACATCAACCATGATCTTTGAGAATTCCCGTTAAGACTTTACAACGTCGTTTGCGATTTCTCTATTCGATTGTCAATCTTCATAAAGTCTAAAGGCTCGTAAACCACTACATATCTTTGAATAAGGAAGCACAACTTTAGGTTAGATTTACATAAGATCATAGCTTTGAAAGCAGTGACACTAATAGGTTTTCCTAGAAACCTGCAGTTTATTGGCTGGGTAATGAAATGTTTCGATTAATGAGGTAACTGCCAACGTTGGGCACAACATGCAAAATGCACTAGACAGGAAACTTGGCAATGATGACATAATTTACAAACATGGTCAATTAGTGTAGTATAGTTTAGTACTAAGAAAAGGTTTTGATAACATTAAATGCCATTTAAATAGCTCAGTGTGTAATGATGAGAGGAAATTTTGTTATGTAAACAAGAATGGACAATACAAATAACACTTGTTTGTCAAAACAACGAACAAGAGTATTTACAAATGTGTCGATAGTATATGCACACATTATAGTTTAAGAAAACGCAGACAGTGTTATGATTATGAATTAATTAAATGGTCAACAGACATTTACTAATTGGCATCGGTGACCTACAATCGATATGACGAGGAAACTTCAAGTTTCCAATACACACCTCACTTCAAGTCAAGAAGCTTGAGTTGCCATGACGAAATATCAAAATATATTCCGGTTAAGATATGCAAAATATAAGCATTTAAAAGTGCTATCAATAGTGATAAACTCGGTGTCAAGGACCCAGTTTTTATGGATAACGTTTCTTTAATAATAAGAGATTGGAACGCGAAAAATACAGACAACGTTGTTGTAATTTATAGGTGCCTATATCTCAATGCGCATCATACTTTTTACATATATTTTGACAAGCTCACCTTTGATCTTACTTTAACCATTACAGTAACGATGGTAAGAAACTTACGCAAAATCGAAAGAAAAAAAATCTTTCAAACATCTGTAGCCTCCAATAGGCTAGAGCAAAAACAGATGCTTGATTGAAATAAATACTGCACACGATTGTTCGATTGACAACCAATGTTAAATATCTAGCAATGGTGTCATTGGCAGTTAACACTGATTATTTCTTGATTGACTGAAGACCTACAACCATCTGCAGAGAGGTATTTAAAACAAACGATACTACCAATAAGGAATTCTAGAACGCTGAATGTAAATGAAGGCTACTGAGTAGTATACCTGCAAAAAATTTGAATGAATAGATAGTGTGTGATAACACGAAGGTCTATTGCAGTTTGACACCAGACCGAGATTTCTCCAAAGGCCACTGAAAAATAACCTGACAGCTTTCAATGACTAGGTAATAAGATCAGTAGACAAAAACATAATCAGCTTTAGACATGACAAATTGACAGGTCACTCAGTTCAACCATACATATTCGCCAAGCTACCAGGCAAACAAAACAAAAGTATAAAAATAGGAAGAATTTACAGAAACTCGCACGCCTTACCTAATGGAAGCAGGACAATCGCGAGCTCCGAATAGTTTACATCAGCGCAGTGTTACAATGAACTGAGCCATTGTACCGGCTCACTAACGGTAGTAGTGACCTCAGAACGTCCCACGTGCGACGAAGGATTGAAGATTCAAGCTAGTAACTCTGTTTACGATTCAATTCTGTATGGCGTGAACAAACAGACCTAATTGAAGGAAATTGAATTCTAAATTTCACTAATTTGGTATCCTCTATGCTAATTTCATATCAACAAGCAATTTGCAAAATGGGATTTCCCATTGGCAAAAATTAAGAGCCTCTCTACAAAGGACATCTCGTGCGAAACGTCATGATTCCAGGCCGAGCCGTTTAGGCTGTCTGGATGTATTATGAAATAGATCCCAAATCTGCTACTAAGCTTAGTCATCTCGAATTGCAACAGGGATCCAAAGAGACATAGGAGTCCGGAAATGACTAAGTTAAGAAATACCGTGTGAGTGGAGTGTGAGGAAGGATTCGTTTGATCTTTCAAGTGCGAATATTTCACACTGTTAAAGAGGATAATTATATTACAAAAAGCATTTTATAACAGCGTCACTTGCAATTTACTGAGTTTATTTCCCTGTGTATTCAACAGTTCATTCATTTCAATACACCAGTATATGTTTCAACAAAATCATATATATTTTTTAGGACATGACAACTGTCACTATTAAGTAGACTGTAGAGCATACATCACTTGAACATTCATGGATCGACGGAATGATCATGAATGTGATGACAGCAGCATGACCCAAAAATATAATTGAAGCAATTGCCACATGGCCCAGCTAGCCGTGATTGAGAGTGATGTCAGTAAGGTCATAGATAGTAGACGACCTCTCTGATACGTGAGTTTTTGTTTTAATCACACTTTTTTGTTTGTGTCTACAATCGGTTTGATTAATCTCATGATTTTGTCAGTGCTTGTGAAGCTTTTGAGCATGAGTGTGATTTAATAGTTGGTTAACTGCAGCCTCATGATTCTCTTGCCCTTGCCTTCTTCCATACTTATCGGTCGACATCTCTCGAGTCATACCAACTTGCACAACGTCCAATGTCCATCCATAATTTCTTTGGCTTTCCCCTATTCTTGTAGACATCCACATTCCGCACACCCGTTGATTGCCTTCTACCTGTGTTTAATTTTGGTTCAGAAACGCGCCAACGTTTACCACAACGCTTTTTTTTACTGCAGACTTTTAAGAGAAAAATGGCTTCAGAGCCCCAGGCGTAACGGACTAGGCCTATAATTTAATACATTTTATTTGGAGCCGTGTTATTAAAACGTGTGCTAAATGATAATTGTTAAACACCGGACGAGACGAAGGACGCTCCGACGCTATGTATTCACCGGCCGTGGGATAAGTCCCATCTGCAACTCTTGTAGAACTATGTTTTATAAACGAGATCAAACAAAATAACTTGTGGGAATGAGACTATGAATACATTTTCTCAAGATCGATTAAATATTGTTACATATTATCTCGAAGAAGGGAGAAAGATGAAAGATGCATGTGTGTGTCCTTTGTTATTTCATCCCAGACACTGCCATGCCTTATCCCGACTTCTTCATCCATACATCATTCTTCGCAATCATATTGTTTTCACGTCAGTCCTAGCCACTATATATATATATATATTTATATATCTTTCACACAATATCCATATTCTTAATGGCTATGTTACAAGTACTATCATTATTCAGAGGAGTTCATGGCTAAAGAATAACAGCAGCACGGATCGACCTGCAAGGTTAAGCAACGCTTGCCAAGGTTGGTCTGTGGATGGGTGAGTATCTTAACATACAGAGTTTCCTTCGTGCCTCGGCAAGCACGTTAAGCCGTTGGTCCCGGCTGTCATTTGTAGATATTTGGCAGTCGTTACGGATTGTCAGAACTCCAGTCTTGCCAAGAACTACCGTGTTACTCTGTTGTGAAGGTCTGGTAGACAGCCGCTCCACGTAAAATACTGGTATTTAGCTGAATTTGGTTTGACTGGAAGCCGACCCCAATATAGTTGGGAAAATTGGCTAGGCAGATGATGACATTGCCACGCCACAGCCTAATTTATTCTTCTATACATCATTATTTAGTCACCTCAATTCTAGCCACATCGTCTTTCACACAATGTCCTACTTTTCTATGGCCATGTCACAAGGACTCTCAAAATAAATGCAATAAGAGCAATAATTCAAAGAACACTTAAAGCATATTATGCAAGTATCCAGTAAAACAGAAATCGTCGCGACAGTCAAGGATTCCTGCCCCAGTATTTTCATTACCGCATTGACATCACCGCCCTCATCCTGATATAATCTTGCATGGAAAACAGCTTTTATCGCACGCAGTATAACAGGTCTGTTTCGCGGTCAAGGCGAACCTCCGTAGCGCAAGGTGCAACGTAGTATCGCGTTGCACCCACTTAGCATAATAGGAACCTGTCTTTTCAAAGAAGCACTTTTACTCTTTGAGATGCTGAGTGTCCTTGCTTAGACTTCGTTGTGGTTAAGATTAATAGTAGGTATCCGTTGGGAAAGATTTGGGAAATGGCAACATTTATTTATTGCATTTCTTGTTTAGTTTTGTGAGTAATATGGCCAGAACACATCGAAGAAAGAATGCGGGGAAACCAAAATTGAGAATACTTTTATTGTGAGTAGAGCAAAGGAGTAGAACGGCCTGCCGGAGTTTGGTCATCGGTTGGTCATAATTATTGATGGATAAATTATACCCCCCAATATAATTTGCTTGCTAACAGGCTATTTAATTGATTAATTCCAAAATTTGTATTTTATTGCGTTTTAAATAAGTTCACCATCTATTCTAGAATGGATCGTGACAAGAATGATTTTGTAAAGAACCGTTTAGATGCTAATGAAAACAGCTTGAAAACAATAGAATTAAATTAATATCTGGATCGAAGGTGAAAAAATTATAGACGAATTATTTATTGATGGAAAAGAGAATCGGTGCAAAAAATGAGAGTAAGTTAGTAAAAGTTCATTAATTTAAGGTTTCAGAGTGAAATGAATTCCATCCGACATAGGTCCATCACCCTCTTACCGGGTAGTCAGAAGTCTAAAATTTTTTCAACCAGTTTTGCCAAGGAATACCGAGCTACCCAAAAGGTATCTGGATAGTGGATGTCAGATAGGTAAAATACAAAAAAAAAAATACTGGTATTCAACTGCCAGGTTTGACTAGAAGCCGACCTCAAACGTAGTTATCAAAGCAAGGCTTATGATGATTTCAGCTTAAATTCGCAGATCCTTGTTCGAAGAACTACTGGCTCAATTTTTTTTAGGATTTACCAGCGAAAAGTAAGCAGTCGGTGTCCCAAGTGACGTTTAAAAAACGTTAAATTGACCGTTTCCTTTACTCGACTTTCCGCGAAAACGAGGACATATGCATAATGTTGTGCCTTTTGGGTTCTGAAAATTGCCTAAATGTTGTTCATGGAATCATTGCTTGGGACAAAAATATTTTAACATAAAGCCAAATATGCAATTACAAAATAAGAGGTTTGGAGGAAGACAGGTTAAATCTTTACCCAGAAAGTGAAAAAGGCAAATATGTAAATCAATAATGGTTTACAAAGCTAAACCCCGAACAACTAAGCCGATAACGAAAATAAATCGGCTCTGATTTAAGGACCCAAAGCCGTGGATTATCCTAACATTCCTAATACCACGATCCTGTCCTTGTACGGATTCCAAAAAAACGGATACCTTGCCGAGCTTAAACGCAGTTCGAAGGCAATTTATTCCAGATCGAATCCACACCTGGCATTTTCGACAGTACGAACTTACGCCGAAGATCACGACCACCAATCTAGAAAGACCTTTCTTACTCCTCACTCCTAGAAGTGGGTAATAGGAAGTTGGTCAAGTTATTCGGTCCTGGCTCACTGGTCGGTAAGACTAGACAAGTTTGGCTATAAATCACCCTGCCCCGCCCCAAGCGATCTACCATTAAAGGTGATTAAAGTGTGCGCGAGAGCAGGATGGTCCAAATTATACGGTATGGCCTCAGTTGCCCACAAAAATGTGGTGCGGTCATTATCCCGGATGAAGCGTGGCTTGGGAGCACGTGCGTTGAGCCACATGTTGGAATGGGCACAATACATGCTCTTCGTCCAAATGACATTGAGTTTTTTAAGACAACTGGATTCTGAGGGGCAATTCTCGGATTTTAGGAGCGTTCGTATTAGCATGTCAGTCGAAAACTGTCAAAAAAGCCTTAAACATACTAGACATGACTGTCGCTGATATGAAATTACAACTTGTATTTCAATGCTTTTAGTACGGGAATTGGCTTATTGGATTATTATTATATGATTCTTTGAGGATTTACTAAATTGCATGGAACCTTGTGTATGTGTAGAATAAAGCTGCAGCGTGATTGGTTTTGTGGTCGAATTTTGAACGTAGTTTGGCTGCTTATGACCAAAATTTGCTTGTACAGTGAACCGCAAATCCTTGCCAATAATTTAACTATGTCAGCAGCAATATTTCGTAGCAGTAAGGACGGTTTTTGATGTGCGAATGTTACTACAGCGTGCATTTGACCATAATCATCTAAATAGTACATTGGTCATTATGTAAAATGACATTTGCATAAAACATGATTGAGTTGGACTAACAAACTGTCTAACTGAACTTGCTTTCACTATGAACAGTGCTCTTTTATCCTTGGACTAAAACTGGTATAGACAGTTTCTAGCATGCTGTATGGCACTGCAGAACGTTTTTATCAAATATTCTTGCATTGCGTGAAGGTCGCGGGTAGTCGATGGATGCGAGACGCACAGGACCGGTTGCTGTGGCGACTCGCGGGGAGGCCTATGTCCAGCAGTGGACGTCTTCCGGCTGATTTGATGGTGATGATGATTTATGCATTTTTTCAAATACTTTAGAATGTTACCTAACAAGTGTTAGGTCCCGATTTCAGAGATTTCGAGAAAAACAAAGAAGGAAAAGGTATAAACTAGCTCAGAACGGACATGTAGATATACAATTTACGAACGTAATCTAGAAATCCTTAACTCTGAGATTAGCGCTTTAATACAAACAAACAAACAAATCTTCAGCTTTATAGTACATATTAGTATAGATGTTACCACAGATCATGTCAGCTTATTGACAAATCAAAACTGTGTACCTTTTTTTAAAGAATTTATTTATTAATTTAGTGTTGTTTTCTATCACCTTGGTCCATTATTTTGTGCGAAAATTATTTGCTACTTAAATGAACATAGCTCATTTCATAATCATTAATACATATGTATTACACAATGAACTACCTAATCAGTTTTTTAATTAATTTTTCTATAGATATAATAAATGTTCCTGTGTATTATCAAGGAACCTAATCATATTATAATCTCAAAATATTGAATTCTAATTGATTAATTTAATATGATTGCATTATTTTTTTCCATTATTTCATGGCATTTGAACATACTACAATAACTCATATATTACAGGAGTGCAAATAAGAACATGAGGTATGAACATATCTATACTAATATTTAAAGCTGAAGAGTTTGATTGTTTGTTTACTTGAACACACTAATCTCAGGAATTACTGGTCCGATTTTAAAAATTCTTTCAGTGTTAGATAGCCCATTTATTGAGGAAGGCTATAGGTTATATATCATCACGCTAAGATCAATAGGAGCGGAGCAGACGAAGTTGCGCGGGTCAACTAGTGAAAACATAATAATGGACATAAGAACCATTTTCCTGTTGTTTGCTAATTAATTGTTATATATTATTGCGATGGTCACTTAATTATCTTTTTCTTTTTTGTTATGGGTTTGCTCTTCACTCTAGTTTAGGTCAGAGATGACAGAGACAAAGTCTATGATGGAGCGAGCTTACCCAGAAAGAGCCTGTTCACTCTAACTTTCATTTAAGGAGGATGCTCCAGGGTAGCCCGCGAAATTATTTATTATGAATATTTCAGAAATAATCATTCTTTCGAACTACATGAACTTAGAGGGCTATATTGATGATTAAAATGGTTATAATTCTTTAGATAAATACGCGTTACGGTCGCGGATCGCATTTGGTCCATATACAGCTTTACACTGACCGGCAAATTGCAAAAAACATAAAAATATTTTAATTTCACGGGCTACCCTGGAGCATTCACCTTAACGGGAATATTTTGGTTTGAAAAAAAACAGTTTTTTTTTTAGAATGTCCACTTACCTCCTTTCGTCATCTTTACATTAATTATTATAGTTTTAGTTTTTAGGACATAAACTAATCTTTTGCAAACTTGGTTTTTCATTTGGTCTATATTACTTTCTATGGCCAATCATGTATATTTGACAGGAGAGACCAGGGACTGATTGTTCCTTTAGATACTGATGGTCTAAAATATTAATGCCCACTTGGACTTAGTAACAACATCCATTGATAATTATAAAATACGGGCCCATTGCATTTGAAATATTTGTTATTTAACCTCGTGTTAGCAACTAACTCTGAGTTAAATTCTTAGTGCAATTGGACCCAAGAGTTAAATCGGTGTATTTTATTTTATAAAAGGTCTTTCTTGAAGTACAGATCTTTTCGAAAATTCTGTTCATCATGTGTTTTATGTAACACATATAGGGTACATAATAAAAAGTATTCTACACTTATCTATTCTAATTTTCTTGATATAAATTTACAGATCCTGTATGATAAGGCAAGAAGGTGATGCCACAGGTAAGACTACTTTGTAACATCTTTGTGAGGAGGTGCCTATTTCCACGTATAATTGGTTGTTCAATTATATCTAAATAACAATTACATAAGATATTGCCCACTTGGTGTCAATCATTTGTAAGGAAATTGAAGCAATCGATGTACCAGCTCTATAATATATGTAGCAGGCATACAGTGGATGAGGGTTGTCACTTGTCTGAGGCTAGGTTTTAACATGACGAGCTTGGAATACTTTTTATAAATTACTCATTGATTTTGTTAGATAGTAGACTACTAGATACGTCTGGTTTTTGGGGGGGCTTTGAGCCCCTCACCATCCTCCCCCTGTACCGCCAATGATGGCAAATATGCACCTGAATTGAGCTGCCATGGCACCAGTAGGTACAGTAACACTGGTCTTAAGCATTTCTGGGATCTTTATCCATAGGTGTAAAAATTGCTTTCTTATGTTCAAATGGCTTGCTCTGTATTGGTGGCTATGAACAGTATGGTACTTACCTAGTTGCAGGGTACCATCTAGCAAACTTAGCAACTAAATCATTCAAATAGGAATTTGATTGACTTACATCAATTATCTTAGGTGTTTGAATAATGCGTCGATTAAACACAAACAAACTTAATCATCACACTAATATTGAAAATCGAACAGTGGCCTACTTAGAAATTTGTTTTTAATTTATTCTATGGAAACTGCATCAGCTACTGGCTGAATGGTGAATAAAATAGATTAAATAGGGTCCTATCAAAACTCCTGTCTTCAAATAGAGTCCAGCTGTTATTTTCATCTAACAATACTGACACAGAACACTCAGCTGTGTTTGCATACATTCTCAGCTCTCAAAAAATTGTGTTGCGTAAAAAAATGTTACACGACCGACTTAGACATAACATTAAATTCTACTTACCAATTTTGATTGTTCGTTGCCTCCTTGGAGTCTTTCAAGTCAGTCCTTTGTTTTATGTAAATATTTTTCGCGGAAAATCAGATCGTTTTCGAAATATCGTTTACAAATACAATTTCATGGAATTTACAATATAAAAACTCGTTTTAAACACACTCATTAAAAATTTCAAAGTCCACCTTGTTCATATGATAATTCTTCCAATATTTACCAATATTTTCTTTTATAAATCACGTAAGAAAACGTAAAACACTTGCACCACAAAACGGAACCATGCAACGTCAAAGAAAAGTACTCCGTTTCACGGCTAACCCGGCTCTCACAATTTATTTTGTTTCACATCACACGCATCGAAAGAAAATGATTATCTGTTGCGATAACAGAGATAGCGGTATAGTTTTTGGTTTGTTAGAAAGGGACAACCATACAAGTGAGAGCGCGCCACAGACCGCGCGTTGACGCCATTTTGATTATTGCCAGAGTACAAAAAAAACGTTTCAATCTACGCATTGTTTAGGAAGTACAAATGAAATTACTACAAAAGTATAATAATTTAATTTAATAATTAAGTATGTTTTTTAATAGATAAATTAGAAATTTTTGAGTCATAATTTCTTGGCACAAATTAATTTTACTTATTAAAGATATAATAAAGGTTTTTTACTTATTGGGAGTGGTAGAGATACGGACGTTAGTAGTGTGCAGAAATCATAGTAGGTTTCTAACTAGGTAGTTTGATTAGATAGTTGTTCCGAGTGTGGCTGTTTGTTTATACATGTTTGTAAACAGACCCACGATTCAAAAGAAATTCGTAGAGTAGAAATAAATTAAAAAGAAGAATAAATATTCGTAGTCAGCATTAAACAGTCCGCCAATTTCAAACTTCTCAAGAAAGGGAAATAATTTATGTAAAACTGTCCCCCGCGGCTGCGCTTGCTTCAACTTTTCCTGACAATTACAAACACATCGTGATAGGGAAAAAGATATGTTTGCAATCACGTTAAAACTTTTTTGACTTTTACCATTGTACAAGGCGATCGAGTTGATAAAGAAGTAACTTTAGCCTTTGACCAAGGTTGCTCCGTGCGTACGTCACTGTGATTAGTCAAAAGAGTAGGTAGTAACCGAGAATATTCTTCACTATAAACTAAATACCTACTTAAATAAAAACACGAAAATATTCAGGTACCTACACAACTGTTTTACAAGAATTCTTCATTTTAAGGGATATTGGCGGCCATAAATAACGTTGATTGCGATTACTAGACATTTGGATAATAATGAAAAAACTTAGGTAGATAGCAATAAATTTTTTTTCGGTAGATATTTCTCGGATAGTCATGGTTCTCAGATCCAAACGAAAGCTTAATTTAGTAAACAGGTAATTTTATTGGTAACGCAAGAGCTTGTTATAACAACCAACATAGTGTACCATACGTATCCGGTGAAAAAAAACCTAAACTTACGTAAGAATATGGCATTCGGTGAGCACGTGAGTCCTAGCCAATGGCGAGTGAGGTGGCGATGTGTGCGTAGTTCCTCCGCAACCTATCACTACCTGCCACCGAAATGCCGGGAAACGGGATTGAGTGCTTCGGGACGTGCTAAGTAGGTACCCTTAATTTTTTATTTATGATGCCAATTTAAATTCAATTCAAAGTAGGTATTTTATTTCACATTTTCATGGGCACTTTTACGCCAGAATCTGGTACAATGAATAAATAAAGACAGAATCAAAAATGTTAGTTTGGGACTCGCACAAGACACGCAAAAAAGTAAAACGCGTAGGTAACCTACCTATTAAAAAAAATGTTAACAGCAATCGTTTCCTACGGAGAAAGTTCTTATTACTGCGGCGTAACGCGGAACGGTCAAAGTATTGTCCCCAAAGAAAATACAGGAATATCTTCTTTGAACAATCATTACTTACTTACACGAAAATATCCAAATATATACCTACACTGTACCTACATAGACTCCATCTAATGTATTCTAAACACGGTCGGTAGCAACAATAGACGGTACCTTTGTGGCGGTAACACGATAATAACAGACCTCAAAGTTAAACAATAACATCCGTGTCGTTAACTATGAAAATGCACACCTATAATGATAAAAATAAACTATTAAGTAAACGGAGAACGTTTATACGAAGTTTATACAGAACTACAACAGAATAAACGCAACGAATACCTGAAAAAAAAACATTTTTACAAAAAAAAAACCGGTTTCCAAAAACACTACTACTACTCCTCCTAGCCTTGGTCCCATCATTTGGGGTCGGCTCTCCAAAAACTACAAATTATAATTTGTCCTTTAATTTCGGAAGTCGGTGTTTTGGTGTTTTTTTGGTTTGGTTTTTAAAGTGAAACCTTCGTGGTTTCACTTTAAAAGCAGCGTACCGGCGTGATGTTATGTTATCATGCGATTTCAGAAATCCCGATTAATTTGCTATAATACTCTTCCAAACAAAAAAAGAGTCTTCCAAATCGGTTAGAAATTGGCGTATATATCGCTGAACAAATATTTTTCATGGGATCCCATCATCAGATCCTGACTTATACCTTCCATCATCAGCTCAGTAACCTGAGATGATTATTATCAGGCACAAATATCTAAATTGCGTTAGAAATTTCATGAAAAACATTAAAATTTGAGGGTTTCCCTTGATTTTCACGGGATTCCATCATCAGATTCTGACTTGGTCACAATGGGACCACCTTAGGGGTATAGGCTTTCGAATAAAAAAAAAGTTAAAATCGATACATACAGCCGAACATAGAACCTGGAGGAGGTTCTATGTTCGGCTGTATGTATTTATTTTTATTTTTTCTTTTATGTACGTTCACCAATTTCTCCGCCAATTCTGGACCGATTTTAATTTTTTTTTTATTCGAAAGCCTATACCCCTAAGGTGGTCCCATTGTGACCAAGTCAGAATCTGATGATGGATGGGGGAATTTTTGAAGAAGTCGTTTAAAAATGTACTGAACAGTTAATTTTATTTTCGACGAATTAATCGAGAAAAAATAACAATAAACCACAGTGTATTTGACAATTAATTACTCATTAGCTTTATCGTGTACTATTTATTGTGTGAATGCTCAAGTGCCGGCGCATGACTAGACGCATTAAAAAATGCATCGGATGACACATTAAGATAACAGAGTAAACTCACCTTATGAGTTTTTATTAAACCTGCATCAAAATCCGTTGCGTAGTTTTAAAGATCTAAGCATACATAGGGATAGACAGACAGGGGAAGCGACTTTGTTTTGTACTATGTAGTGATATCTAGAAGTAGGTAGGTAGGTGAGTATCTATCTGGCTTGCCTTTACTGGCAGCCTTGTCCTGTCATCCGCTATGGTACACCAAAAGGTACCATTGGTATGATAGCTACGATCATAAGTACCTATTCGAAGATGTAATTGCTAAATCCGCAAGATTGTAAAATATCTTGAAAGATTGTAAACTCTCGACATATGGTCAACTGAAAATTTCTACCGTGAAAGGAATCGAAATGCTATATATGATCTCTCCGTGTCGTTCCGAGAAATTGTGGACTGACATAAACTGGCGAACAATCAACATACGTATCAACAATTAAGCCGTTTAGGTGTGATTAGGCTGTATGGTCGTTGGCTCATTGAGTGTGATAATAAATTTGGAAACTTGGCCCCTCATTGGTCTCTGTTGGTGTGAACTCACTTGTACGCCATAGAGTTACGAATAAAATGAAGCTCCAATTTTCCGATAGTTTACAATCTCTCAAGATATTATACAATCTTGCGGATTTTGCAATTATCCGGTAACATAATTAAGAAAATCTGTATCACCATTTATTTGTGTTTTCATAACTTTCTGTTATGTGCCTATATGCAATTTATTTCTGATTATTAGAATATTGTTTGGAGATAGCTAGATGTCTTAATTCCGACCCTTGCCCTTAGATAAGAGCTGGTATCCAGAAAAACAACAAATGAATTTCACAATGTTATTCATTATGTAGTATAGTATAGGTATGTAGTAGTACAGTAGTTTTATCTTGACAAACGCAAAAGCATAATATATCGTTTGGGGAGAAGCCCGAAGATAGATAGATGACTCTGGAAATAAGACGGAAAAAAATGTCTGTAGATCGGGTCTTTATACAATTTTCTATTCGGGTACTCGTACCTACATATATGTAGGGTAGATGGTTTTTTTTTTTAATATATTTTTTTTTTCATGTAAATAAAAAGTTAAAAAACGATGCACAGCTTTGAAAACTCGTATAATTTTTACATTAAAGTGACGTCCCTTTATCTCCAAAATGGCTAGATCGATTTTGTCGGGACTTTATCAGGCAAATAGCTATGTTATATTATAAGGAGTTACTTTGGCGAGGGTGACTATCCTTCGGTTAAGCCGCGGGCAGAATTTTACTACCTAATAAAATTAAAAGCTACAACTTATTCGCCCAATCGCACTCAAATAACATAACCTAAAATTGGTAAGTACTTACCTACATTTGACATCATACGTTCTTTCAATTAAAGTTACATTACTACAGTACGCTTTTACATTAAACACCATTTTCGCGTAATTGCTACTAAACCTAATTTTCAATTTCACAGTAAATAACCGTCCAACCTCATGACCTCTTTTCTCAGTTGGTCGGTTAGTCAGCATCCCGCAGCATTCGGTCGGGTCAACAATCTTTCGTAGACGGATTACAGGAAAAAACTTACTCGAAAAATACAGGCTCTATGGCGCTTTGCAATAAGTATTATCTGTGGGTGCTAGTATTATAATTACAATTCATAGCGATTTTTTGGCCATACAATTAATAAAAAAAAAACAATAATATTTAGAATCTGTGCTATTGGTATCTAACTTACCTTACATTAGGTAGGTACCTACCTGAATAATCGTAATGTGTCGGTAATTGCCAATATAATTGCTTGGTCTGTGGGTCAGTCTAGAGCGAAACGTCTAGGAAGGCGTTAATATTTAAAATAGTATACGGAAATTACATTCAATTACATAGATACTTAGTTTACACAACTCAATCGGTATGAAAGTAAATATTATTGTCAAAGTGTTAGACAAGACTCATTTTGGCGTAAGGTCGTGCAAATACCTACAAGCAAAGCTGTATTTAGGCATGGCTATATACATACTTTACTTAGGTACATTGTAGGTAAGATCAATTAGAAACTACCCACATATAACCTCACAGAACACTACCTTTAATTCTTTATTTTTCAAAGCTAAGTATTTGATAAAAAAAAATGTGCTAAAGTGTTATTAAATTAAATAATGTACCTACTTATATTTTTTGGAATCCCTTATTATGAAAATGATTGTTGACAGACCCGACTGCCCCATCCAAAGACACTGGTTGGAAGTAGTGATAGGGTTATGTACCTAATAAATAAGCTAGTAATTAAAATACTTACTAATAATACTAATATAGCATATAAGCCTAATTTGTTATATTAAAGATTGATTTGTTATATTATGTCTGAAATAAAGATAATTTTTTTTTGTTATTTAAATCAATACCTATGTAAACATATTTGTTATAAGTATCTATATATTTAACTTCAACTGTTTATGTAGTTTTTACCTAAATAGTGACAGTGTACGGGTCTATGTTCAAGGGTGAGGCGGCTGCGGATTGGTGACCAATACCGGGACAATCACTTGCCTCGGAAAGCACGTTAAGCCGTTGGTCCCGGCTGTCATTTCTAGATCTTTGGCAGTCGTTACGGATTGTCAGAAGCCAGAAAACCAGGATCTAGTCTACGCAAAGGGTAGGGGAAGGTGGGGAAAGACGGGATCCCTAAGGAAAAGTACAAATAAAAACAACATCTTTGGATTGCACAACTTATAAACATTTATCTATATCTATTCTAATATATAAAGCTGAAGAGTTTGTTTGCTTGAATGCGCTAATCTCAGGAACTACTGGTCCGATTTCAAAAATTCTTCTTTGCATAGGCTATATTACCATTACGCTTCTTTTTCTTATTTTTAAGGATGGTAAACCATCAAATGACTCCTTCCGCTCTGGGCGGAGCGGAAGGGAGTGTCAGACTCTTACTGACTAAAACCCATCCGTGTTCCTCCTAATGCTCTTTGCGTTCCAGGATACGGTGCTTCTTTCGAACGGATTCCGCACCATATATCATTACGCTGAGACCAATAGGAGCAGAGCAGGAGCAGACGAAGTTGCACGGGTCAACTAGTTGTGAAATAATCAGTCTTTCTCCTTTTGAAATGTAATAAAACAGCTCAAAACTATAACTCTTCTTAAAAAAATAATTAAAAACAAAAGCATTATGAGATCTCCACCTTACCCCAACCATTGGGTAAGACGCCCCCCCCCCCCCCGGGGGCAAGATGGGGTATGATTATGGGCAGGCAGCATCGTCGTCATTATCTTCTACTCCAGCACAGCTACCTACAATGCGCCCAATTTCCACTAATCTGACAATTTACCCATCCTTCATTGGACTCGGAATATAAACCATGTCAGTTTAATCATTTCTGAGTCTTCATTCTCGAAGTTTGATACTTCATCTGCTTCTTTGGCTTTCTTTTTGGTTTTTGTGAGTCTTCTTCTATTTCCTTCTTTTTACTGGTTTCTTGCTTTTCTGTCCCTTTCTAATTCTGGTCTATATGGCGAAGCCGTCATGATAGTGGTTTTTCCTCGTCTACGTCTACGGACCTGTCTCTTTCTTTTTCGTGGCTGGCGGGTAAGGCAACAATTGTTTTGGGCTAACTAAATAAAATGAAGTTTGAAATTCTTAAACCCCTGCTGAGGTTTGATTATGGTTCTGAAGTTGAGGTCCTCAGTACTCCATCATGCTTCAAAAGTAATTAAACAATATGAGGTTATAAAATGGCCGACGCCACAATGATTTATCATGTTTAGAATAGAAAACTAAACTAATTACGAGGAAAATATACGCTCAATGTTTAATATGTTGTATTTTTTTTATCAGTCACGCATTTAACTTACCCCATTATATCAAACAATAAGAAATCAAATAATATGTTTACTGAATCTCACAGAGTGCACTTGCAGCCGTAATTCTTAGGACACTAAATAAGTCCCTAAAAATGACGATAGACGGCGATACCAGTATGTTTGTACTAACATTGTGTCGGTCCCCGTCTTACGAGCCGACCCCGTCTTTCCCCACCTTCCCCTATACCTACTATGTGACCTAGTTATTGTATTTCAGTCTTTATTTCAGAACAAAAGATTCCTAATAATTTGTAGTCCAGGTTTTAACGCCTTTTCAAAATGTGTTTTCCGCAAAAGTAACGCAGGAGCGGGAAAATAGAATTTGCGCTAAAACACGACTACGGCGAAGGGAAAAGGAGGCTATGTTTTGGAACGGTAAGTATATTTATTATTTTATTTGTAATGAGTATGCTCTTGACTCTAGTCTAGAGATGACAGAGACAAAGTCTACGATGGAGCGAGCCTACCCAGAAGGAGCCTGTTCACTCTAACTTTGAAGAGTAAATAAATCACCTTGTCAGTCGTTGAACTAGTGGTCGTAATCGTAAACGCTACTGCTGCCAGGGTTACGGGATGGTTCGAAAGAGTTATTTATCGCGGCCGATCGGCCATGGAGGTATACTCGTATTCAACGAAAAGCGAAGTATCGATCGAAATTTCGCGTGTTTCCTACTACGGTTCAATAGGGTATTTTACTAAAAAAATCTAATTAGTCCATCTAATAGATTTTCAAAAAATATTGGACGGATTACTTAATTATATTTTTTTAGTAAAATACTCTATTCGTTCCGATCTTTCACCGAAGTTTAATTCGAACGAAAATAGTTTGACGTTTAGATTATCTAAACCTAGGTACTCTAATTCATTTATGTTTCGAACGAACATTTGAATTTGTCAGATTATGGTTCGGAATTTTAACCTCTAGAACGCTGGGCTGGGTTGTTTTAGTCAGTAAAAGAGTCTGACTGTCTGATATCCATCCCGCAGCATCCCGTTCGGAGGTCGTTTTTCGAATCTACGGACTCCGGCACTCTCTGGCCCAAGTGGCTGGAAGTGTGGGTAGAAGGCGCGGCAAGGGATGCCATACCGGCAAATTTTGGCCATATGGTTATCATCTTTATGATTATTGGGATCTCTTATGAAAATGGGCTCAAAATCAGAATCCAAGATGGCGCTGTTTTAGAGAAATGACTCCTATTTGAGAGCGCTGATAAGTACCCATGATACTGCGGGTTCAGCAAACTGTTACTGTGTTAGATGTTCTGTCTAACTCATTACTCAGTACATTGGAATAAGCTCGCCCCCTTACCTAGGACATAGCACAGGCGTGATGTAACGTAGAAGTACCTTCTTATGTTTTGTTTTGGTAAATGAAACGAACAAAAATTAAAAAATAACACCTCTATATTCACATAAACTTTAAAAAAACAACAATACGTAAAAAGGACTAGACAATTTATACAACATTGCGAAAACAGAGATACAATATTTACAAAAAAACAAAAGCTAAATATTTTTGCAAAATAACATCACTGAGATGGCAACTTTCGATACTACTAAGGGAAAACAAACTAAAAAATGTATTAGTTTATTTCAGCGTTGATATATGTGTAAAAGCACCTCCTAAAGTTTATTTGAGCAAAAATATGGTTAACTCCAAGAACAGGTAGGTAGGTATAAAAATAAATAAATTATTTGTTCCGCCATTATTCAGCACCATATCAAATATCTTCATATATTCAATTTATATTACGTTTCCAAACGTTTTATCAAAATAATGTTTGAAAATATTATTCATCCAATTTATTATTCAAATCATTTGCCTAAAGTTATAGATACCCTGTAATTGTTTAGCACCTACTAGGTAGGTATGTAGTAATAGGTACCTGCACATTTTGGTGGCCTTAAAAGTTCCGGAAGTCAGACACCAAAATGCTAGCTTGATGTCGTTTCCAATTTCAAATTCATTTTTTTTATCTTAGCCTATAAGATAACAGGGATCATACTCTTTTGAATCATCAGATAACACATCGTTATATAACACTCTATATTATAATAATAATATCCTTACAGCTAGAAGTCCTTCCTTTACTAGAATACTTCAGTTATTCTCATCTCAAACTTTAAAACCTTACTAAACTATATAGTTTCGTCGCTAAGTGGTTTTCTTCTCCGGCTTCAGTGGTAGTGTTTCATCATCGTAAGAGAGGTGCCCTAAGAGAATAGGCTCGGCTCCCTTCTTTTCATTATCATCTACGTTGTTATCAGGCATATCTCTTTGACCTAATTCTTCTGCGAGGCGACTGAACAGCTCCCTGAAAGAATACAGTCACAATCAGAACATTTAGACTTTAGACTAGAGTCAAGAGCAAACCGATCACAAATAAAAACATTAAAAAAAAGAGTCATTTGATGCAGTCTTTCCATCAAGACATGGCTTCAGGCGCGATTACTTTTTTGATCATTCACAATAACATGACTGAAACCTATCACCATGCACCATACTACTCGTATAGTTCGGATGTGTCGCTGGAAAAAAAATGAATCGCACAACAAACATGGCAGATCTCTCCTTGAACATCCCATGTTACAGCAGTTTACTTTAAAATGTATTATTGTTGCAGGCAGAGGAGCTCGTGGCTAGATAATAACAGCCGCACGGGTCGATCTTCAAGGTTAAGCAACGCTTGCCAAGGTTGGTCTGTGGATGGGTGAGTATCTTAACATACCGAGTTTTCTCCGTGCCTCGGATAGCACGTTAAGCCGTTGGTCCCGGCTGTCATTGGTAGATCTTTGGCAGTCATTACGGATAGTCACAAGCCAGTTAATCTGACTCCAGTCTTGCCATGAAGTACCGGGTTACCCAGTTAATGGGTTATGGAGGTCTGGTAGGTAGCCGCTCCTCGTAAAATACTGGTATTCAGCTAAATCCGATTTGACTGGAAGCCGACCCCAATATAGTTGGGAAAAGGCTAGGCAGAGATGATGACAGGCAGAATACTCTATTGCCAAAACATGCTAATACCGGAAGGCTTTGCTAGTAACGGGGATGAAAATAAGTCACTACGATACAAATATTGAACAGTAGGACAAGATTGAGAAAAAAGACTTTAAAAATAAGCAAGAATGATGATACTCACTTGAAGACAACGCCTTGCATGTTCTTAGCTAGATAATAGAGGAACAGCCAGTCGGCGAACTGGCAGCCATTGACGACCTCAATAACGTTGTAGGGATCGAACTTGGCGTCGTTCTTAACCGCCCGCTGGAACATCATCATGTTGAACCGCGGAGAACGACGGTACAGGAAGAAGGAGATGAAACGCCAGATCACAGCTGAAATAAATAGGATAAATTGATTTATTTAAAAATCTGACAACTGAAATTCGTATTCGAAACATAAAATTGTGAGACTAGCACAAAGCTGCAAACCAATGGTCTCTCAAATGATCCAATCATCTTAGAGATGCACTGATGGGGCTACTAGTTTCGTTTAATACATTTTTTGATAATGTTTGCTTTAAAGAACAAAGTCCAAAGTGCAAAACAACATTCACGAACTAATTTTATTACTCAAGTCATACTTCTTTGACCACAATAATCCATCACCAAAGTTACATATTCGTACTGCACCCAAAGAAAACAATTTTGAATTCTCAATAACCTGTCAGGGTTGCGGAATTGTAATGGAACGCAAAGGACATTTTTAGGAACACGAATGGGATTTAGTCAGTAAGAGTCTGACATTCCCTTCTACTCCGCCCAGAGCGGGAGGAGACATTTGATGATTTCGAATCGTTAAAAAAAAAGTTCTCAATATCTCTTACCGAGGACAGAGGCGATGAAGAGGATGAGGAACCAGAACCAGAGCACGGTGTAGATCTTCTCGTGGATGATGTTAAGCGCCATGACGCAGAGTGCGTCGTGCTGCTGGATGGAGCCGCTCGGACCGTATTTGTGGAATATGCACTTCGTTACCTGGACATAACACAAGGGTTAAATGCAATGGCATAAGTAGGTTGAAATGACCGGGATTTGTAAACAGACTATATAAAACTCGAAAGGGTTGATCCTTCAAAGTCTTGCTTTTGCACTACTCGCTATATGAGGGTTACATCATACTGTGGAATCGTAAAATAAAAGAAGTATAGGCACCCTGAACTAGCGTTTACCTCCCCAATGAATTAAAGATAAATGATAACAATATGTCACAGTATATAAATAATTAGCTTTTGCCCACGATTTCGTACGCGCATATCCCGTTTTTTTCCCGTTCCCGTAGGATTTTTTTTTAGGGAAATCCTCTTAGCGCTAGCCTACACTCCCCTTGGAGCCTACATGCCAAAATGTCAGCTTTCTACAACCATAAGTTTCGGTTATTAAGAATTTTATAACTACCGTGGTTTTCAAGTTAAGTAAGAAAGAATGTCATGCTTACCTTAGGAAATACTGTCTCCAACGGATCAGCAATTTGATTCCAGTCATCGTAATTGAGCACACTGGGGCCCAGGCCTATGAATTGGCCGTTGAGGAACTTGTTGATGATCCAGACCTCGAACATCACGTGGAGTAGGTTCACCACCTCCATGGACACCAGCCAGACCGACCAGGTGCGGCTTATACGCAACCTAAAAAAAGGAACAGAGAATAGGTGAATTCTAGGCAAGCGTGTTCTATCCTACACCACATCATTATCAGAGTCATTTTACTAGTTTTGTTGTACAAAAAAAAAATTCTATCTGTCGGAAATAAGTCAGTCAATTGAACAATCTGGACGTCAGCGACATCTAGTGACGTTCGATGGAGTCTAAGACGTTGTGCTCGACAGAGGCAGAGCTCAGTTTAATGATGGCGATCGAGCAGTGCACACGTCTTGAAACCGCTGCGTGTTCCGAATACTTGTTCAGTGTACTTATTGTGTGAGAATATTGTTATTGACACCGAGTGTGAATAATAATATGATTTAAAAGCAAACGGCTTTTCTATTGCGCAATAACCAACACTTCTCATAGTACGCCCACTGTAGTTCCAATATCCTGGCTGATGTAACCTAGAGAGTTGTACTACCGCCGACATCATAACTTTTCATCAGATGAGATTGTGATCAAACGCGGGCCTATCAGTATGATAGTAAAACTTTGTAATTGCTTATTTGTCACTATCTCATCATAAGTGCATTTAGTTTAAGTTAGCAAACGCACGTCTGTGACACGGTCTCGGCAACTTTGCGTAATACAGAATTAACCCTACAGCCTATTCCTTCCATGTACTTAGTTCATTAAGATAATTAGGGCAGTTATTGATGGCTGCTGCAATGTTTGTTTTGCTAACGTGTGCTTGCAAAAATGCTGACCTAACCTCACGGTGGCACAACGTGCACAAATGTTGATACCAACACCACATGTACCTGCAGATACTGGTTACGGCACTAATGGCATTACGTTGGTAGTCCTGTGGACTCTTACCTCAACTTAATATCTCTCCTGATGATGTCAATTCGCTTGGCCAGCGTGTCTTTAGAAGGTAGGTCCATGCCCGCGACGGTCATGTCCTCTTGCTGTAGTGCCAGACTTGCGTACTGCAAGCCGTCTACCAGCGCTTTTATTCTTCCTCCTGTGTAAAATATTAAAATATGAAATTTTCTTTCAAACTTGAACTTGACCAGCCTTATTACAAGTATGGCGGGATCAGCTTCCTGAATAATCGGACACAGCTGAAAATCAGTATTTTACATTTACATGGACTAACTGCCTATCAATGCAGCTTTGGGAGGCCTCCCACAATGTGGACCGATGACCTGGTGAGGTTCGCGGATAGCCGATGGATGCGAGACGCACAGGACCGGTTGTTTTGGAGACACGCGCGGGGAGGCCTGTAGATACCGGCCGGTTGTTATAGCCACACTTAGGGAAAGCCTGTATCTACCAGTGGACGTCTTTCAGGTGATATGATGATGAAGGTCATGATAACTGCCTATCTAAACTTCACAGTAGCGTTTGTAATAGTCAAAACATCCGGTTGTCCGACTGTCCGTCTGGCCCAGCCCCAGCCTTCTCTTGATGGTAGTCGAGTCGGTTCGTCTATCATTTAATCATTATATGCTTCACCATTATATCTATGGCTTCACCTATTTCTTTCTTTAAAGCAAGTTGTTTGTCAAACATGTTTTCAAAGAAATTAGTTTCATTTCTAAGAAAAACATTTGAGTAAACCTTCTTATCGAAGGTGCGATACTGTGTCATTGTTGGCACGGCACGGGACGCATCACCGTAATATTGATGTGACACACATTACTACGAAAGATCTAACCCGGATTCTCTAGATAAGACAAACTGTGAAATCATAAAAATACACAAACTACAACTATAATGAATACATTACTAAAGCTTTGCATATATTTGCACTATCTTAACGGTGGATTAAACTGTAAAATGGATCCAGTTGTTTAATTATCAATCAACAACAATACTTTTGTACAATCTAGAAACTGGGTTGTGGTGTTGAGATAGGCAGTCGCTAATTATAAAATACTGGTATTCAGCGGCATGCCCCAACACTGGGTAAAGGCTAGGCCGACGATGAATCAGCTGAACTTCTTCGCCAGATCACAGCCAGGTTATCGGTACGAGGAACTAACCTTCCTTCTTCTTCCAGATGTAATGTGGCATGTAGAAGGCCAGGGACTGTAAGAACAGCACGAAAGGCACCCACTGGTAGTATGTGTGGTGCAGGGTTTCGTCCGACTCCGAGATGGGGCCCACTCCTGGGTGTGGCAGGAACCCTCCTTGTAGGAGACTCTCATTGTAGTGCCGGACCTGGAATCAGTGAGGAGTTACTATCTAGTTTCTGAACAGTTGTTGTCTATAATCTACGTTTTGAAATTGGCACAAGTGCATAACTGATAGAGTAAGGAGAGTCTTAAGGTCAAAAGTAAATAGGTTACTTCTAGGCAAGCGTGCTCCATCTTCGATCAGGTGAGGAAGTGGTCAAACGTGTGCCTATCAATAGTAAAAAAAAATAATGGTGAGAAAAAGTGCCTGTGAAAGCGTTACATAGAATAGTACTTCTTTTAGTTGGTGTTTAAGGAAAAGTTTGCTTTAGTACCATTGTGCTTTGACACAAATCCAGTAGGCGCAAGTCACATAACGAAATGTGCAACTTAAAGAAACTTCTTAAGAATCATATAATTAAGTAAGTAGTTAGCGTCAATGTTATCAGATACTTAACAAAATAATTATACCCTTTCGCTAGCGGAAATGAGACAAATTTTAGGTCAAAGTTTTGGTCCGGCAACGTGTGTATTAATAAATCCTTACTTCCTTGCTAATATTATAAATACGAAAATAATAATTCTGTATGTCTGTCGCGCTTTCACGCCGAAACTACTGAACCGATTTAAATGAACTTTGGTACAGAGATAGTCTAGAGCCTGAGAAAGGACATAGGCTACTTTAATCCCGGGAGTATGTTCCCTAGGGAGTTAATTATAAAAACTAAAACAGTAAAGTATTGTGAACTTACAATGGTAAAAGTGGCCATAAAGAAACAATATTTCTCTATCAGTGGCGTAGGGATGCCAGCATCAGCCATGCACCTGATGCTCTCTCCGATGTAGTCCCTCGCGCATACCAGGATTACAGCAGCCAACAGAAGTGTCACCGTCAGCTGGTAATGCAGCTTGAACGCGAAGTTCTCAATGATAGGCTTGCGCAGGGCTATCCGCATCCGCGGCCCCAGCAGGTTCGAGACGGTCGCTGCTAACATCATCTTGGGAGAGGGTTGTTTTTATACGCGCATTGGAAAAAATACCTGGAAGATGAAAAGAAAACGAAGTTTTTATTTCTGGAGTAACTAAAGGAAAAGCGAAGCGAGTAGGTCCTCAAAAAGGTAGACAGACTTGGTGAAGGTTGCCGAAATAAACTGGATGCGAGAAATACAACACCATTCCTTGTGGAGACACTTGGGAGAGGCCTATGTCCAGCGGTCCAGCGGTGGACGCTGTGCCAGCGCTTTCTTTTGTTTCCAACAGACATAGGTAATTATGTTTTTTGTGTATTTTGTAGAACTGAACTAAAATTAACTGTGTGTAGGAACTGGGTAGGATGATTTCTACGCGTACCTACTTATTAAGCTTGGGAACTTCTAAGCAATCCCTTGTAGGTAGGTATACATGGGATCCTACTCCCAAGGGAAAAAGCCGTTTTAGTCAGTGAGAGTCTGACACTCCCTTCCGTTCTGCCCGGAGTGGAGGGAGTCATTTGATGATTTCCCGTCCAGGGTAGCCCGTGAAACTAAAATATTTTTATGTTTTTTGCAATTTTGTTCAACATACAGCTTCACACTGACCGGCAAATTGCAAAAAACATAAAAATATTTGAATTTCACGGGCTACCCTGGCGCTTCCACCTCAAAAAAGGGAAAAGGTGTACCTATGTTACGTAGGTACGTAACAGGCGAGGCGGTAGAGCGTATTTCGTACTAGGTATTTCAAATACTGTGAGTGAATCATTTAAACTGTTTGTAACCATGACCTACATGTAGTTACATATCTATGGAAATAAATCTTACAACTAACATACATTTATTTTGATAACAATAGTTATATGGCGGTATTCTTTTCTATGTATTTTATGGTAGGAACATAAAACATTGCGACAGCCATAATGGCTGTTAATTACGAAACTCTTTAGCATTAAGTCAAATCTATATTTTTACTAATATTATAAAAAGGTTGAGTTTATGAGGTTGTAGGTGGTAATCTCCGGATCTACTGAACCGATTTTGAAAATTGTTTTATCAATAGAAAGCCACGTTATTTGTGAGTGGCATAGGCTATTTACGTTAATTTCGAAAAGTACTGCCTAACGAAGGGGCACGGGTCAACTAGTATAATATAAAACCTTAAATATAAGTATTCATTTCATAGTTATCTGATTTTTCGAAGGTTTTAATTTACGTTTGGCCAAAAATAGTCTTGTTCAATTGTATCTTGATTAGATAAAGCCAGTTCCGATAATTTTTGGGTTGGTTTCTTGTACTGCAATCGGAAAGATTGCTGCATCTACAATAGTAAAGTTATCAATATTCTGTATTTATTTATTAGTTAACATAGGTAAAGAAATACAAATCTTATGTTTGGTAAACAGAGCGCTATCATGAAGTTCTGAAAAAGGATGAAAAGGAACATGCTGTGACTCTCTTGAGTGCACAAATCAATAAAACGCGCGGTTCTGTCGGTTTGTTGAAGTATTTTTGTGCTGTGGCAACCCAGGGGATACTACCACTAACTAATAGATTGGCACGCTGTGCACGATCATTGGTCAGAATCGGAGGTTCGTGAAATATATTTGTCGCCCGACCCGTGTGACTCGGGAGGAGGTGTCGTAGATCGTGGGGTCAAACATTAGAGACGCTCACAACTGATTGGGCATAGAACGACAGCACACCGCTAAGAATGGAAGGTTATGGAGGAGCCAGGATTACGGGTTTTGTTCGCAAGAGTCACCGCGGCCTTGGAACGCAAAGGGAATTAGGAGAAACACGGATGGGTTGGGGAGGAGCCTTTTGACCATTTCACATCCAAAAAACAAATGGAGGAGGGTTTTGCCTAGCAGAGGTAAGAAAAAGACTTCAAGATACAAAAATATGATGCCGTATAAATTGATCTTCTTTTCTAGTATAATCTAGTCGCTAGACTGTTCCAAGAAAACCAATCAATTTGAAGCTTATCTCTTGTAACACTTCCACTTGCACTTTTCGATTTAGGCCATTGCAGAAAGTAAAGTACCCGAGTGCCTTTTGTGACGTTACCTTATCTAAGATACAACAGAACTGATAACAGCTGTTAAGAAAACTGATAGCGTGAAGCATACCGCTGAAGCATGAAAGAAAGGGAGAGTGAATGATAAAAATATCATTCAATTTTTTATCTTTATTGCTCCAGCGTGAAAGGGAGTGAATGATAGTGCAAAGGTAGAAGAGGGAGAATAGAACCACCGGGTATATATCCACAGTTAACCTTAAAGTGCCTACTTAGTGTTACCACGGATGCTGGTTACTTGCACCATCATAGCATTGAAACGTTGAAACATTGAAAGAGTGTCCGTGGGAGTTTCTTGCACGTTCTTCTACATAGAGATCTACGCTTTGGAACGTGCAAATAGCTCCATGTTTTTGACTGACCGACCTTGACAATTCAAAAGTACCTGTAAATGGTTTATTTGAAGTGTATGCTTTGAGTTCGAGTTGAAGATAAACTTAGGTATATTTTCAAGCCGTTGAGTTGAAACTCGGGTCGTGCTCGTGGGGTCCGAGTGTTCATAACTTGTTTAAAGATCTGTCTAGACGCTTAGTTGACACTTCGCGAGAAACAATGGCTGGCTTTTACCTCGGACAAAGGATAAGCATTGCCATACAACGTGGCAATGCTGTCAGCCTTTTGGGCACATTATCAGTGGCCAGCGATGCGGAGGAATTTTTCGACGCCAATATTTAATTTATTTTTAGTTAGCTAAGAGGTAAATCCATAAACTAAACTACAACCTTGTGTCCCACTCAGTGGGAGAAACATCAAAAATAAAAAAAGTCTCTTGTGTTGCCACTAACAAGGGTGCGTTCTTCCTTCCTTTTTATATTAAAAAATGCAATCCTATATCTAAGGTGCGTTCACATATGCACAATATGTGACGCGACAAGTTCTAGGGAGAAGAAGCGGAAAACTTCCACATTTTTTAAATATTGCCCTAGTAGTTGATCCTAACTAATATGATGAATGTGAGTTTGTTTGTTACTGTTTCATGTCTAAATTACTGGACCGATTTTGATTAATTTTAATAAATAGGCACTCGAGGTGGTGATAGGCTTTTGTTTCACGAATGTTGTTTATTAACGCGCGTAGTGTCTCAATTTACTTAGTACTAACCAACTGACTCGGCAAAAGTTGTTTTGCCATATGTATTTCCAAAAAAAATAGCCTGCGACCTATTCTCATGACCTACCCAATATACATTAAAAAAATCATAAAAATCGGTCAACCCGTTTCGGAGGAGTTCGATAGCAATCACTGACACGAGATTTTTATATATTAGATTAAAGACATATAGGTACGTGTTCTTTTTTTTTTTTTTAAGGATGGGCAATCATCAAATCACTCCTCCCGCTGGGTAAAGCAAGAGGGAGTGTCAGACTCTTACTGACTAAAACCCATCCGTGTTCCACCTGGTGCCCTTTGTGTTCCAAGGCTACGGCACCCCATTCGAACAGATTCCGCAGCCCCAGTAGGTACGTCTTCTTCCAACTGAATTTCAGTACAAATTAACGCCTAAATGCATGATAATTTCAACACTTGCCTTCATTTTGGTTCCAGAAAGCTTCAAAGTCCATTGACTTGTAACGAATTGCTTACCATGGGATCCCAAAGCACTATCGCCAACTAAAGCAAGCCTTACAGTTTAAATTTTAGACTTTTTCAGGCGATATTTTCACTATGGGACATATTATTTTCGCTGAAGCAGTTAAATAAGCTGATAATATCAACTTCCGCCTCAAAACTGAATAATTTTTGCGTGTAAAGAGACAGGTATCTCTACCATCAAACTAAAATCGTTAATAAAACCCGCATTATATACAGGAAATGCTCAATTTCTTCACCATTACCCAACAAAACAAAGAAATCCACTTACACTTTCACTAATCCCCGTTCGTCACTCACTCACGGCACTTCAGTCCCACAATCCACCGACATACACGTAAAGCTGGTCACATACTGACGCGCCCGCCTTCTGCGTCCGTGTGTCACTGCCAGATAACACTGATAGCGATAAGATAATGCGATCAAGTGTGTAATGTGTTTCGCTTTGAAATTATTGGAAAAATATTGAGTAGCACTGAAATAATGAGCTTGTGATTAACAAGAGGATTCTGTAAACAAGTTCCTATAGCTGGAACAGGAACTAAAGCTTCCTCCCTCTGTCAGTTAGGCTGTTCTTCACTTCGCGGGCCCAGTATTGTCAGATTACCAACATACTTGAAGGCCACATAGCTTCAATTTTGGGAGATCGCCAAGGTTCAGCAATAAATATATGAGATCTGCTAGGGTTGTGAAATTTGTTCGAAAGAGTCACTGCGGCTCTGAAACGCAAAGGGCTTTAGGAGAAAAACACTCTCAGGAGTCATTTGATGAAATAAAAACAAAAAAACAAAATAACATTATGAAATCATGATTCATCATCACGCAAATGAAAAAGTACGAGGATCATCTCTGTGTGAGTTTCCTTCAATTCCATCTCTGTAGGAGTTTCCTTCAATATCAGCCTGGATTAGTATGCTTGTTTAATTACAAATTATCAGTTACTCTCATCCAGCTTTTACCTCTGAAGGTCTTCGCACCACCATGCTTGAGTTTGGTCTACGTCGTTCAATTCGTAGCCTTGACTACCGAGTCATTTTCGAACAAAATTTTCTCAACTCGATAAACAGTCAAATGACTACGTCAACAAAATCTTGTTATCTTTTTAGTATCCGGAAAATTCTGAGAAGCAACATGCGTCTGTAGTGCAGCTTGATGATTTTATTACTTAAAATGAAAGACTGGTATTGATTTCAGTAATTACTATACCTATAACTTGGTAAAAGCTGAAAAAGTTCTAAGAAACAACTTCTACGATACGAAATCGTACTTAGACATAGAGGTAGGTAGTTTCGTATTTTTTTCCTAACTTTATGTTATTACCCGACTGCGAGTGAAGGAGGGTTATGTTTATCGAGTGTATGTATGTCTGTATGTATATTTCTTTGGCACGCCCTAGAGCCTAAACGGTTCGATAGATTTTCGCTTGAGAGGTGTCGTTAGATTCGTATTTACTGGAGAGTGATACTGGGTATATCAAAATGAAAAAAAAAACACAAAATGGCGGGTTTTTGGTGCCAAATAATGCCTTTAAAAAAATTCAAGACCTATCGAGTGGGATCGAGGAGACGATTCCAAAAAAGTAACTCACTAAAATGTAGGAAGTAAAAAAAATTACTTTATCAAAAAACCCGACCGCTAAAAACGAATAAAGAAGTTCGAAACAAGTCGCTTTTCAAGCAGTCTGATGCATTTCAATCACTGATCCAATGCCACCAACTGCCAAAGTAGAATCTAAGTACATAATAGAAGTAAAGTCAATTCTTAAATTAAATGACTTATATATAGGTAAACAAACTTCAGACCATTCATGGCTGAAGCTTGCTACGAGCTACGGCGCACGTAGCAGGTTCGTAGCACCCGCGCGATGCTAGATTCATTGGAATTCAGTACAAAATTACTTATAAATCATTACTTGTATTTATTTAGGTATTATCATTTCAGCGTGTGTGTAAGTACTACTTGGTTGTTTGTGGTTTCTGGCCAAGGGTTCTTATCTATATTTAATTGTTTTTAGATGTACTTATACAGGGTTATTTGTAAAATACCAGCAACCTCTTAGGCTGTGAAATTACACATGATTATAAGGAACTTTTACTTTGAGTAAACCCCGAAATCTCGAGAAAAATATCAGCTGTTTCATACAAAATGCATTATTTAGCCAATTAAAATGTATGAAACAGCTGATATTTTTCTCGAGATTTCGGCGTTTTCTCAAAGTAAAAGTTGCTTATAATCATGTGTACTTTGACAGTTTGACTGCCTAAGAGGTTGCTGGTGTTTTACAAATAACCCTATATATAGGCACGGCCTAGCCGTTTACGCGTGATGCCGTGACCAAGGGAAATCGGGATTAATTTTTTTTTGGATTTTCGAGGTTAACTTTGCGCAAGTGGGCCAAATTAGCTGACTGACACCTTTATAATCCAAATGTGCCTGTTATTTCAATTAAGATAAATGCTTTGAGAATAGGCATGTCGGTTTAATAAAGTTAAATACAGATATTAAAATTAGTTATTAAATATTTTACAAATCTCAAGAATTCGCAAGTGCTATAAATAACATTAAACACAAAAAACACTATCATACAATAGAATAGGCGTTAGTTAATCCAGCTAATCCGTTATAATTATATCTGCTACTCAAATTAAACCTATGATAAACACGCTAGGATCTGATTTAACTGATATCTGTTATCATCAGTAAGCCACGCTACTAGCTTGATCGATCGGTTCTGTCTACGAGGTTAAGAACCTGGTAAGCTAGGTTCGGGTTAATCCTTACAGTATCTTGAATTCTTGATTTGTAGAATTAAAAAATCATGTATTTAGGAAACAACAAGACTTGGAATTTCCCCATCGGACAAATGACTATGACGGGAAAAAACACACTATTTCGGCCATAAAACACACTATGTCGGCAAAAAACACACACTATTTCAGCATTTTAAACACACAATGTCGGCAAAAAAGACACAATGTCGGCAAAAAGCACACTATGTCGGCAAAAAACACACTATGTCGGCCAAAAACACACTATGTCGGCCAAAAACACACACTATCCACACTAGTCGTACCTACTCAGCGCTTCTCCTCCATATTTATTATGGGCAAAAATAAAGTGTGGAACTTTCTGCCGGCGTCTGTGTTCCATTCCACATATAACCCGTCTGCATTCAAAGCTAAGCAGGCATCTTCTGGGCACGCTCGCTATAAGTTAGACCTCATCCATCGCTTTCCATCACGCGTGTTTGTGTTCAAGAGCAAGCCCTTAAAAAAAACCCTTCCATTCAAAAATTCATCCCTTAATTCACCCTTCCCAAATTTTAATGAACCGTTCCTGATTGTACTAACCTCCGTTTTGTAAATAACTGTTGTTTAAATTCGTTGCCTCTTCTTATCTTCTATACCCAGCGATTGGGTTGATTTTTACCCTATTACTAAGCCTCTGCTGTTGTTTATTATTTATTTAAACTTCATGTACAATAGTGGTACATAGGCGGACTTAATGCAACAAGGCATTCTCTACCAGTCAACCTTTGTTGTTGCGAAATTTTACGAAAGAACAGGTCGCTAAGTGCCGCGCGGCAGCAGCGTGACTGCAGCGCGTTTGTTATTTGTATTGGTTAAAAAACCAGCGCGACAGTCGCGCTGCTGTCACGCTGCTGCCGCGCGGCACTTGGCGACTAATTTGAAGGCGCCCTTAGTCAGTAGAGTCTGACACTCTTTCAACACAGACAGATCTAACTCAAAGGCAATCTTGTATCTATGGAGATGATTGATTCGACATCTATCGCAATTAAGTCCGCCTTTGTACAGTGTTTTTAACTTGTGCATAAAGTTTTATTAAATAAATACATATTATAATCTAAGCTAGCAGGAAACTACACGACACTTCTTTCAAAACTGGTTTATAAAAGAAAAACATTACAGGAACCATAGGCCGTTAACTGCATCATCATCTGCCTAGCCTTTTCCCAACTATATTGGGGTCGGTTTCAAGTTAAACCAGATTCAGTTGAATCCCAGTATTTTATTTTACGGGGAGTGACCGCCTACCAGACCTCCACAACCCAGAAACTGGGTAACACAATACTTCTTGGCAAGACCGGTGACAGATTTTCTGGCTTGTTAAAGATGTGCAAACGACAGGCGGGACCAACGGCTTAACGTGCTTTCCGAGGCACGGAGGCGTCTCGGTATGTTATTATAGCCAACCATCCATAGACCGATCTCGGCAAGCGTTGCTTACCCTTGAAAATCGACCCGAGCGGCTGTTATTATTTAGCCACGAGCTCCTCTTAAGCCATTAACTGCAAACTTGCATAAAAGGTTATCACGATCATATCGTTATCGTTTTTCCAAAAAGCTGATCGGCGTTGGCTATAAGTCTGCGGCATAAACGACCGTATCTTGTTTTTACGTTAACTTAAAAGTTTAATTTTTTCACAACTTCAAGGGACTGTAGATCTGAGTATATGGTTTTAATCAACTCGATAACATCGCGCGTTTCCGAGATAATGGGTCTTGACAGACAGACGGACTGACGGACGGACAACAAAGTGATCCTATAAGTGTTCCGTGTTTTCCTTTTGAGGAACCCTAAAAAGACGGAATGACTTCGGAAGACTATTCGAACATGTCAATACAGCGCTGAACCAAAACTAAATGAATAAAAAAGATTGCACAATTTAACTGCACATTACAATAGGTTCAATAAGTCACCAAAACAATAACTTATTTGTAAAAGTAAATTAAGATAACAGTTTTAACCGAGAATTATGTGCAATTAATTGAGTGATTGTGCTCGTAACACAATCATTACAGTCGGGTATCTGGGTTATCAGCGGTTATCGCCAATACGCTTGTTATCGAAGTAAAGGTATATTGTACAGCGGGCTGGAGAGCACCTTTATTTTATTTTTCATTTATAGATTACCTAGGTTTGTTTAAAAAATGAAAGGGAATCTCTTTTATTTGAAGTTTTTAGGGGGGGGGGGGGGTTATCACTTTGTTGTCCGTCCGTATGTCTGTCAAGACCGATTATATCGGGAACACGTGGAGGTATCGATTTCAAATTAAAACCATATTCTGAGACATACAGTCCCTTGAATCTGTGAAAAAAATTAACTTCTAAGTTTAAGTAAAAAAAAAAGATAGATAGGTACGGCCGTTTTTGCCGCAAAAAACGTATATTTCGAGGTATTTTTCGTTGACCTAGAACTATGAAATTTGGCAAGTAATACCGTCTTATACTACAAGTATAGGGAAAAGTCTGAAAACTTTGCATTTGTAATTAAATCATAAAAAGTAAAGTCTTTTTTAAAGTAATATTCACCTAATGATGCGGAACCCTCAGTGGGCGAGTTGGATTCGCACTTGTCCGGTTTTTTTATATCAAATACCTAATGTAGGTATATTCCAAACTGCCCATAGTTTTACGAGTAGGTAAATAACATTAGAATTATGCTGATTAAAAGCTTATAATGACAGATTTCAGAACTTCTTTAAAAGCAACTTACTGGAGCATAAAGCAGAGGAGTACCTAACTGTAGCAGGTACATTGCGCTGGAGATATGGGCGGTGAGTTTTTTTTGCTGAGGAACATTCTTGCAGCTCTTGTCGATAGCTTGGCAGAACTGAACTTCATCTAAATGACTGATCGAACTTCACAATTCAAAAGTGCCAGGCAAATGGTCTATTTGAAATAAAGGTTTTGTCTTGGATTTCGATTTTCACTGTCCGGCTTCTGCGAAGAAATCCCAGATGGAAATACCCAACTTATCCGCCCTGGTCCGAGCAGTAGTTCTTGCGTCAGTACATCAACGAGGCAGTCAGTGCAAATGAATCAATCACCGACTAGCCAAATTGATATATTAATTGTTTTACTTTAGTAGCATCATATGAGAATCATAATATTAATCATACTACAGATCTGGAGGAGCTTATGGCTAGATAATAACAGCCAAACGGGTCGGTCGTCAAGGTTAAGCAACGCTTGTCAAGGTTGGTCTGTGGATGGGTGACCATCTTAACATACCGAGTTTCCTCCGTGCCTCGGAAAGCACGTTAAGCCGTTGGTCCCGGCTGTCATTTGTAGATCTTTGGCAGTCGTTACGGATTGTCAGAAGCCAGTAAATCTGAATCCAGTCGTGGTAAGATGTACCGTGTTACCCAGTTAATAAGTTGTGGAGGTCTGGTAGGCAGCCGCTCCTCGTAAAATACTGGTATTCAGCTAAATCCGGCTTGACTGGAAGCCAACCCCAATATAGTTGGGAAAAGGCTCGGCAGATGATGATGAATATTAATCATCATTATTATTAATACCTAGTCTCTGTCATCTCTGACATAGACTAGAGTCAAGAGCAAACCCATTGCAAATAAAAAAAACACCCAACAATAAGTCAAATTTCATTTTCATCTTTATCGCTAACGCATTAGGTTCAAAGTTGATTGGGAAAATTTGACAGTGACGGGTAGCGTGATGTGCTGGCTGATTCTGCTAAAGTGGCCTTTTTAGACCCGCTCATTTCTAACGCTTAAATACCTAATCCCGGTGAAAGTCTTGTTGATACCCTAATTTTCCTGGTTGACTAAGCAGAAATAGATATTTATCGTTAGAGGAAGCGTCAACTACCTACTTAAACAGTTATCAAATTAGGTAGTTTCCGGAAAATGATAAGCAATCTCTTCACGCCCACGGACACTAACTACTGTGGCCAAGCCGGAAGTCTCTTTCGATCACTTATTCGCGAGCACAGTTGGTTCGCTGTAGAAACAACTCGCCAATCCTACCCAGACATGACAGGAACCTCTCATTTATGGGAAATCATCAAATGACTTGCGTCCCGTTTAAGAGGAAATGCTGGCGGCGAGACCTTGTATGTAAAAAGTCATAATTCGAGGTTTCGCTCTCGACGGTTTTCTCCTCCAATATTAGACCGATTTAAAAGATATTTCACAAACCAAATATAAAGGATATATACTGTGTCCCTAGTTTTTTTCTTTTTGATGATTTATTAACCATATAAGCACAAGAACTCCCACAACATGCTCAAAATTGTCAGCTAAACCGCATGTCAACAGAGCCCAACTGTACAAATTTGACAACTATAAATAAAAAAATGAAATCATAGAGACATAGTATATATCCTTCTTATTCAATTTGTGAAATATCTCTTATATCGGTCCAATATTGGAGGAGAAAATAGTTGAGAGCTAAACTTCGAATTATGACTTTATTCATACAAAGTCTCGCCGCCAACTTATCACGGTCCATCGCTGGACCTGTCTCAAAGCTGCGCCAAAACAATCACTAGACTCAATTCAGTCTGCACTACCACATCTGCCTCTTTAGGTCATCCAGCCTGTAAGCTCAAGGGTTGTCCCTTTATTTTTTGTGAATGGGAAATCATCAAATGACTTCCTCCACTCTGGGCAGAGCGGAGGGCAGTGTCAGACTCTTACTGACTAAGGCCCGCGCGTGTTCTTTCACAAGCGCTTAGAGTTCCAGGGCCGCGGTTTTCCGAACTATTCCGCAACAGAGCTACACATGACATGCTTCAATTCATTCTTCCTCATCTAGCAGAACCATCTGCCGGCTGCTCGTCCGAGGATTCGAACGAAGCGTATAATAGAGCCGTCCATGTTCACTACTACCGCACACTGTCTTGGGCGGGAAGTCTCGACATATATACCGATCGCCTAACGATCGAATACGGGAAAGTCACCCAAACACAGTCAATCTCGAACGCATTTCGGTATGAACCGTGGATCGCGTTCGAAATGTACTGTGTACGGGCGACCTTAGGACTTACGACCAAATTCGGTCGCTACGCGATCGTTATCTAGGTATGTCGAGAATGCTGGCCTTGATATGCCTAAATTTTGGGTAGTAGTCAATCGACACAAAAAGAGCAGTGTTATTTTTCCTTTAGCCGAGAAAAAAAGAGGGACAGTTCCCGTATTTAGAAGAATAGTTACTTTTCTAATCTCAGTCTCAATCTGCACGCCTTTAATTTCCCTACATATAGACAAGTTTTTGATATATCTTGTCGCCATTGAAAATGCGACTTCAATTCGAATGTTGATGGGCCGAACACGCCGCCTAGGCGGTCAACGTTCTGCGGTTCAGTAATACTGCGTTCCGCGCTGACACAGCAAACATGTAGAAATCAGGTTCACGAATCTTTAGCAGTGGATGACACGTCACACGCTCTTTTTGCTGATAAACAAATGTCACTCTCAACCAAATGTCTCGCAAATCATCGAGAAAACGTTTGTCTCTCACTAATTCAATACATCGTGACCTTCCTTCCAGCTTTTGCAGAAAATGGAAGTCCGTCAGCAAGCGTGTTCACTTTGACCGTCGCGGTCTGACTACTTTTCTGTGTGTTGGATTCTAAGCCACCGCGTAGATTACAGCTAGTGAACGCAGAACGCTGAACTCGGAACTCTGACCGCTAGACCGGCGCCTGGTATGGAAGTTGTCCTTCAGACACTTACCGACAAAAGTCGCCTTCACACACTAGCTTTAATTAAAAAACTCGACTCCACATGAATTGCATCTTCAAGTCAGTAATCTGACGCTGAACTCACCATGATGTCATTCCGTCACACAATACGACGATTTTATCGGAACTTGTAACTCAATCACGATATTTACAAGAAATCTTGCTGACCGAACTACCTATGATTTGTTAATGAATATGAATTAAAAACACTTGTCATTATTGTATACTAGCTGAGCCGCGCAATTTTGTCTGTGTCACATTTTTCATTAATGCTCCGCTCCTATTGGTTGTAGCGTGATGTTTATAGCTTAATATATAGCCTTCCTGGATATATGGCATAACAGCACTCATAGGAGTTTGACACAGACAAGCGTCAGTATTCTCAACACTTGATATAGGTACGATAATGATTTTTAGTTACAAACAGTCCGCTATGATGTCGCGGAAACATAATAAGCCTTATCAAAAAACTCGATTGAAAGCGCTGTTTGAAACGAGCAATAATATCGACACTGACAGTTGACGAATTGACAGATGACAACATTTGACATTTGGTAGTAATGTCACTTGGCGCGTATGTACTACATTTCTATACCTACTATATAATCACACGAAAATGAAAAAGTAAATCCTTAATAAAACCCTTGCATATCCATAAGACTCCCGACTCCTAGAGTTCAATGTCAAGAAGCGCGCATCTGTCGTACTTACATTCAGTAATAAATGCTAAGTTATTGCTACATACCGAATGTTTTTATTGACGTAATTATAAGCTCAAAATCCGAAAGTGTTTTGATTTTTTTCAGAATTTTCAAAGGTGTCCGTTGTTTTAATTTAGGTTTAATCGAATATACACTATCTAAAACCCAAAGAGTAAATACACCTCCCTGTTGGATCTTAGGCGAGCTAAGTGTGTACGACGAGCAATGTCCTTTCAGGTTTCTACGACCAGTAGTTTTGGTGCGTTGTCTGTCAGTGACTCAATCACTTATCAGTCAGTTACGAAAGAATTTCACATATTAGGATTTTTCAATTCTAACCAGTATTTCCAGAGATGTGTGAGCGTTCTACCAAACAAACAAATAAACTCTTAAACTTTATAATATTATAAGTATAGCTGTATGATCAAGAGTTTAATTATGCTGCTGAGTCGTAACTTCAAGTGACACAGTAAAAAGTTCAGCAGTTCATTCTTACAAGTCCAGACTCGGTCAGCAAAAAGCGTAGCATTGGTACAACTCTTAGCCTCAAAGAGATGTCAGCATAGTTGACGGGGCCTGCCAGGGTCGCTGAACTTTTCCGAAAAGGAGGGTTTAGTCAATAAGAGTCTGCATGACACTCCGTCCCGCTCCGTCCAGAGCGGGAGAAGTCATTTGATGGTTTCCCCTCCACAAAAACAACCCTCAGCTTAAAGACTCGATGATCTAAAGAGGTAAAGATGGTTATGCGAAGACTGAATGGGACCTGAAGGTTATGAGGCGCATCTTAAGATAAGTCCAGCAATAGACTGTGACCAGCTGAGTCCTGGGACCCAAGTTCCCCATGTAAAATATGTTGCCAAAGTTGGTCTGTGGATGGGTGACCATCTTAACATACTGAGTTTCCTCCGTGCCTCAGAAAGCACGTTAAGCCGTTTGTGCTGGCTGTCATTTGTAGATCTTTGGTAGTCGTTACGGATTGTCAGAAGCCAGTTAATCTGACTCCAGTCTTGCCGTAGAAGTACTGTGTTACCCAGTTAATGGGTTGTGGAGGTCTGGTAGGCAGCCGCTCCTCGTAAAATTCTATTATATATATTCAGCTAAATCCGGCTTGACTGGAAGCCGACCCCAATATAGTTGGGAAAAGGCTAGGCAGATGATGATGAATATTATTGAAATCAACGCTGGTGTTCGTGAGGTTTGTTATTTTCAACATTGATTAACGAATTAGGGAACATATACTGAAAAATAAACCATAGTACAAATTATTATTAATTAAATAATTTTATAAAATTGTGGTGCAAACAATTAAATTAATATTATCACTCGTGATACAGGCGTTGCCTTGTTCGGGGTTCGCTGTGTAATTTATGTTAAATGCAAAGTAGTTACGATTAATTAAATTAATATTAAGTTTCATTAAGAAAAACTGTTACAATGGTCAATCAATTTTATTCTATCTATTATGATAGAACAAAAACTTATAATTATAAATTGTTTTGAACTTGATGCCAAAAGAACAGTGTTTTGATAGTTATTTTTGTATTTCATTTGTTCGGCTGTAGTTTACATAGCAAAGAAGTTAAATGATTAAAAAAAACCGGCCAAGTGCGAATCGGACTCGCACACGATGGGTTCCGTTCCATAAACCTTAATTTTTTATTATTTGTTGTTATAGTGGCAATAGAAATACACAATCCGTGACAATTTCAACTGTCTATCTATTACGGTTCTTGAGATACAGCCCGCTGACAGACAGACGGACGGACGGACGGACGGGCGGACAGCTGAGGCTTAGTAATAGGGTTCCGTTTGGGTACGGAACCCTAAAAATAATTCATTGACAAAAATAAATAAATTCTTACAGATTTAATGTATTTCCTATTTACCTATTTGTGCACATTATACAGTTTGCAAAAACAAAATTCTCAAGGAGTTTCCCTATCAAAATCAGCTGAACCACAGAACATGAAAATTAATAATGACAACACAATATCCCAATAGCACGGAAGTTTATAACATGAACATATTCATAGTTCTTCAGAATTATGACAGTTAAATGACAAATAGAATTCTGTTATTTCACAGTGATGTACTCGTATTATTTGTCAAATAAATTGTCACATCACAGTTATTAATAGCAAGTCGTGCCGGAGTTGGCTTAGATATTGTATCGATCGAGTATTTTACGAGTATGTTTGATCGGCGATAGTGGGAAATCATTGAACAGATAAGTTTTCTGTTTTCATGTCGTTACCTAACAGAAAATGATGATGTTCTGTTCAAGGAAAATTGAATCATTATTAGACAGGTTTCAATAAACGAAGATTCATCGTTACAGGTATTTCTTTAGCTGAATGATGAGTCGATGATGGTTTACGAAAAGCAGTATTCAATTAGTTTCATGCCCATTATCTCCGTAGAAGGATCACCCTAAACCTAAAACTTAAAATGGTGATCTTCAAGCCGCTATCCATTTTTTTTTTACTATATATAGTCACGCGTTTGACCACTATCTCACCTGATGGTAAGCGATGATGTGGTCGAAGATGGAGCACGCTTGCCTAGAAATAACCTATTCACTCTTGACTTAAAGACTCCCAGGTTGTCAGGAAACACAGACTCCGGCAGGGAATTCCACTCCATAGCTGTACCTACGCATTATGAATGTGTTACCAAAACGTTTTGTGCGTATGGGTGGTATATCCACCGTGTACCGGTAGCGCATCGCCGTTTGTCTTGTGGTCCGATGATGGAACGGGCTTAGCGGAATTAAATTATACAATTCCGTCGCACATTCCCCAAAATGCAACCGGTAAAAAACCGACAGGCTAGCAACTCGTCGTCGATGTTCAAGACTTTGGAGCTTCGTCGCGACGAGCCTCTCATTGCCGATGATGCTCTTGGCTCGTTTCTCAATTGACTCAAGGGCATCAAGTTGGTATCTGGCAGATCCATCCCAAAGATGAGATTACAAGTGCAGAACTTCTAAGTTAAGGCGCTACCCTGACCAAAAGCTTGCGACAGTCCGTTTTTCAGAGACTATTAACTCATCAGATATGAGAAATATACTACTTCTGAAAGCACATTATTAATTTTCGATATCTTATTATCGCATTCCACGTTCTAATTTTTTAAAGTGTCGTAAATAAATTAGTGTCTGTGTTTCCAAACGCTTACAACCCTAATCTCTTCAAAGTTAGAGTCTGGGTAAGCTCGCTCCATCGTAGACTTTGTCTCTGTCATCTCTGACATAGACTAGAGTCAAGAGCAAACCCATCACAAATAAAAAAAAAATTGAATTAAAAAAAAAATTGATTGTGCATCTGTTGCTACGCTCTAATCATTTGAGGGTTACGGATAGATATTTTAAAATTTTTAATTATACACGTTTTATTTAATTTCAAATGTTCATTTTTCTTTTTAACCGACTTCATTTAGGGAGAGGGTTCTCAATTCGGTTGTATTTTTTTATGAGTTTTTTTTTTATGTTTGTTACCTCCTAACTCCGTCATTTATGAACCGACTTGAAAAATTCTTTTTCAGTTCAGTTTCATCTGAAAAGGTATACTTCTCGATTGGTCCCATTTTCACCAAGTCAGAATCTGATGATGGGATCCCATGAAAATCGAGGGCAAACCTAAAATTTTATAGGCACATACAATGTTTTCATTAATTTTCTAACGCAATTCAGATATTTGTACCTGGTAATCATCATCTTATGTTGCTGAGCTGATGATGGAAGGTATAAATTAGGATCTGGTGATGTGATCCCATGAAATATGTTTGTTTAGCGATATTTTCGCCAATTGTCAGCCGATTCTTTTTTTGTTTAGAAGAGTATTTTTTATTAAAATAATTCAAAAAAATGTGTATGTATAGGTATGCGTATGTGTATAAACGGTGGGGTGCAGCAAAGAGGAAACGAATGCTCAAGTTTATTTGGCCAGGGAAACGCCTTAAGGACCTCATTCATTGAAGAAACCGTTACCACCATTCTGATTATCTGTGTTGCGATCTAATAATTATGCTGATGTACTATTACTGTTAACTTAGATTACTGTCTCGTAAGTAAGACATTAACTGAGAATGTACTATCTTTGTCTGAAGCAAGGCACCTGGCGACAGGCGATCGCTTACCTGCTGCTAAATGTTCCCACTGCTAGGACATAGGCCGCCTCTCGGTGAGAGGGAGTGGGCCGTAATCCACATGCGGACCCAGTGCGGGTTGGTAGATGTCACATGTCTTCGAATTTTTGGTTCTAGGACATGCCGGTTTCCTCACGATGTTTTCTTCCACCGTTGTGTGATGAAATAATTTACACAAAGTAAAGCGCCTGCCTGGGTTCGAACCTATGACCTACAACTCGTAAGTCGCAGCCATTACCACCGACCCACCACTGCGCTTTGACCTACTGATACGTGTCAATTAATTTGATTTATTTATTGGATATATACATATTATATTTTCCTGTGCATAAATTAAATTTTTTAAACTTAATAGACAGATAAGTTGCTGGGGACCTGACGGGAAGTCCTTGCGTCACATCTTGTTCCTAGTTAAACACTAGGAAGTGGTGACGGGCGTTACGAACGTTTTGGAGGTCTGTCTTTATGTAGAACTTTGTCGTACAAAAGTTGAATAAATGACTTTTGTTTTTTTATTAAGTTTTTTTCGACCAGAGACGATCAGTTTCGTCATCTTTCTGTGTACCAACAGAGGAAACACCAAGAACATATCCTGTAGGTATACACTTTGCCTATGTAAATCAGTTGTTGCTATTATCATTCCGTTTTTCCTCAACAATTAATAAGTAAATCTCATAAATAGCTGCCCATTTACCTTGTTACGATATGCATCGCTCGTTTACAAACATTATTATGTATTATTATTATTACATAAGCTATGTGCGGTGCTGTAACCTGTTTGATCGGGTCTCGAGTGTAAAAAATTGCAAATGTGTTGTGTGTGTAGTGTGGTCTTCGCCTCTTCGGTGCCACAGACACAGACAAACACAGACGCAGTTTTAAGGTGAGTAACTATGAGTGTAATTCTCATGCGGTTCTCATTGAGTTATCACTCGTTTGGTTATGTTTCTTTGAAGTTTATGGGAAGTATTTAACCATGTGATTATAGCTTAAAACTACACGATGTAATTGCGTCAGAAATATTAAATATTCAGGCATGTTCATAATAAAATTCGAAATATGTACTGATAAGCAGATTCTTTATAACAACTTTCTATAGTTAATTTGTAGTTTTAGAATCTTCTAGTTAGTATTTTAATAGTTTTTATAAGTTGCTATTAAGGTTTGTATCGGCCCCAAAATGTATCAATATCCTGTAGCTCGTCAAAGACAGTTATGTAAATTAGTTAAGCGTAGCCTTTTCCTCTAAAGCGTATTGACTCTTAGGATTAAAAAAATCATCTGATTTTCACTTGCATGCTTTTAAACATTTTTTGGTCCCTTTTTAAAATAACAAATACCTAAACTCGAATCACAAATATTGTTAATTGAACTTAACGATTGTATGTAATAAATAAATAATAAATGATTAAGTGTCAATTCACATGTCATGAAGTTTTTGTCAGAAGTCAAAGGCTTATCGTTCGGTGGAATTTTTAATTTCTCTGTTAATTTCAATTGTAATGTAGCTCACTTAAATGTAAGAAACCATGCTTTTCCGCAAGGATATGCCTAGCCCAGCCGAAGATGATCTCACTTGCAAACAAAATCGCTGACTAAACTCACCGTTCGAAAACCGCGTGACTTCGCAACCCATAGTAGCCCTCTACTAACACACACAGTAGTCCTGTCCTGTTTGTATGCACTGTGGACCTGTTTGTGTGTGTGTGTCTAGTCCGTAGCCCGCAAGACTGCATTCCTGGCCTCGACGACGGCGGACAAGGGAGCCACTGACATTTTTCCTTTTTAAGATTTGTTAGTCAAAGATGAGACTCGGATTTTTTTGCATTATTTGTATGCGAATAAGGATAATAATTGTATTGACTATATTTATTGAGACAACGACGGTCATTATTTGGGACGCCCATAAATGTCGTGTTATTAAAATAGGGAAACAATAAGTTTATTATTGACGGTACATTGTGTTAGGAGCACCTGGGACGTAGTTTATTGTTTATCCTTACTAAGTTAATACTTATTCATTTAATATTTTGTAACTGCATTTTTTAGTCTGATCAGAACTAGGCCCGGGTCGGCGGCGCGCTGTGATCCCAGCGCGCCTCAAAGAGATGTCAGCGTGGAAGATGGGGCCCGCTTGGGCAGGTGCCTGCTGGGGCTGCTGAATCTGTTCGAAAGAGGTACCGTAGCCTTGGAACGCAAAGGGCACCAGGAGGAACACGGGTGGGTTTTAGTCAGGGGAGGAGTTGATGATTTCCCACCCTTAAAAAAAAAAAAGGATGCACACCTCAAGTTAATACAGTTAGAAACAATTAAGTTTTTGTCTTTCGTTTCTGTTTTCAGGACACAAACAATTGCAATAAATACTGACCATTGACTACTATCTAAATCTTTGATACTGACAATAGAGGTATTGACAAAAGATTTATCTGAAGTACATAGTAGGTAGTTAAACGAACGTATCTTTGGCAGTCGTTACGGATTGTCAGAAGCCAGTAAATCTCCAGTCTTGCCATGACGTACCGTGTTTCCCAGTTAACGGGTTGTGGTGGTCTGGTAGGCAGCCGCTCCGTGTAAAATACTGGTATTCAGCTAAATCCGGCTTGACTGGAAGCCGACCCCAATATAGTTGGGAAAAGGCTAGGCAGATGATGAAGTAGTTAAACGGACCTGGAATGCGATTCTGAAAACTTGTCGAAGTGAAGTGATCACGAAGTAAGATAATCAAGATGAAATGACAGTTTACTTCGAGATCACTTCACCCAAGACTTCACATGTTTACAGACTCGACCGGGACTATTTTTATTACTATTTATACAGGCGTACGTTTGACCACTATCTCGCCTGATGGTAGGTGATAATGCGGTCGAAGATGGAGCACGCTAGCCTAGAAGTAACCTATTCACTCTTGACTTCCAGTTATATACGAACAGAACGTCAATATTGCATAGCATTGCAAATTATGTCCACCTTCATCTATGCTCTTACAGTAGTGTGTTAGTGTAGACTAACTTGACTTAATTATGTCATTCAATTTGTTCTACTAATTGATTTAACTTAAAAAAATAATGTTAAAAAACGTCGGAATTTTAATTCCACATCCACTCGCAGATAAACTAAAACACTATTATCTAACGAGTTAATGGCTTACGTCATCGCTCACAAAGATATGCTAGTAATTAGTGTCTTACATACCTACCAGTTATGTAATTATTAGTGTGGACATTCAACCATAACACCTCGTTTGGTGTTATGGTTGTCCCACCTTTACCTGTAAAATTATTTCGCAAAATGCATTCCCTAGCTAATATCTGAAGTCGGTTAAAAATACCACGTGCCTACAATTTTGATGCAATGATTAGTCGATATAGCAATCAAGTTTTCGTTCTCATATATACCGCAGTCCAAACTAATAATAAACCGTTTAATTCCTCACAAAAACTAAACATGTTGAACATAACAAAATTGATAATTGCATCAAATTCAAAACCGCTGATGTTGCGCCGTAATTGGCGACGTTAGTTAATACGATAACTTAGTCTCATATGGGACTAATTCCCAACCTGACCACCATTTGACCTGTGACTTACATACACACACACACACACAGACACACAGAACGACACAAACGTCTATATGTGATGTATGTGACGTGCGCATGTGGTAGATCGACTCACGCGCATAGGATTCAAGACCGGCTCCGTCGGATGCTCAGAGAGTCGCAAGTGCACATTTTAAGATTTTAAATATTGTATGGGATATAGTTGGTTGATTGGTAAATTGGGTTGTATGTTAACTTGACAAGCATTTGTGGAGATACTGTATCGTTACATATTATAAATGGGGATATCAAATTATCGTGTCGGGAAGGCATGCTCAATCTTTGTCTACTTTTAAAATCACTATCTCTCTCATTTATCGTCTTTACATGGTTTATCTGCTATTATTTCATAAATTATTGTTTATATGTATTTATCTATTATGTAATTACTGTATATATAAATAGTACACATATACCTGCAGTACTATCACTCCTTCTCTCTTTAAACTCCATCCAAAGGTTGTCTTGAAAAGATCGCTTTAAGCGATAAGGCCGCCCATTGTGTCTCCCTATGTACCTAATGTTTTCTTCATCTTTTCTGTAACTTATATGGTGTACATAATAAAGAGTATTCTATTTAGTGTTATCGAAGTGGAGAATCTCAGGATGCAAGAAGCGCCGTTCACTCCTAAAATATCTTTTTTATGATTATCAAATGACTTGCTCCCCTCTGGGAAGGGAGCACGAGGGCGGAAGGGAGTGTCAGACTCTTTACTGACTAAAATCCATCTGTGTTCCTCCAATCGCTCATGAAATATACCTCCCCCTTATACATCAGGAGTGAACATCTTTTGGCTGAAATGATAAAATCAAAAACTGAATTTAGTTTGACAGAAACGTCACAGCAAGCAGCATATCGAGTTATAATTTAGGATCCTCCTAAATTATAACTTTTTTATCAATTTTGTGCATAATCGTCATTTTTAGAACCACTTTCAAGTCGGCGTTTTTTACACTATCTCTTTTCAACTACCACACCTCTTCGTATCTTGATCTCATAAATATAAAATATAAAGATATTGTAGGAACCACTGTCCTTATCTGTAAAGTGGGACAATGACGAGTGTGGCACCCGCGATGATAACTAACATCAATTAGTGCTATTTGAACAAGATTAATTGCAATCAAATGGTGTCTCCTGGCTGGTAGACGTTATATTCTACACATTTAAGTGTCGGGCCTTATCATACACGATGAGATTGAAGGTTACCAGCTGTTGTACCTAGGTCCTGCCAAGGTGGCGGAATTTGTTCGAAAGTGTCAGCGTGGCCCTGGAACGCAAAGGGCCCTAGGAGGACGGGGACAGATTATAAGTCTGAAATAGTCTAACATTACCTTCCGCTCCGCCCCGAGTAGGAGTCATTTTTTGATGATTTCCCGTCGTTTTCACGACAGGAAATCATTTTTTTTAAAGGTACTGCATGGTTGCCAAAATGGTGTTAAGCGTAGGCCAAAAACATAATGCTCACAGCTCAAATCAATTTTGATAACGCTAACGCAGCGACAGATGGACTGTGTGAAACATAGCTCGCATAGCAAGGAGAAGGCTAGTGACATAATAAGTATTGGAAAAGTAAGTAATTATAATATATTCGTGCCACGCGTCTGGAATTTCGCCAAAACTTCTCACCCAAATAGGCTTTATAATAATAACAATAATAAACAGTGCATACAGGGATAATCGTCGGTTGGTGTCCGATTCCATTTAAAATGTCTAAAGGGGCCTCTGCGAGATGGCTTCGGCCCCTCGTACGCCTACAAGGACCGGGTCTCTAGGGACCCGAGAAAGTGAAAAACATAACACTAAACACAACATAACATTTTATTTCGGAAAATCCATAATTTGTTAATACATGTACCTTAATAACTATGTTAGTGAACATGCAAGTTGGATATAGAACGTACCAGCGGGCAAATTTCCCCGCAATGACATTCAGGAGCTGACTGTTCGAGCTGCCCCGGACCCTCTGCAGCAGCGACGCAGCACGCTTACGTCTGATCGCTGCGCAGCCATCAGTGTGCGCATCAGCAAACATTCTCGACGCACTGCAGAAGCTTGGTAACCCCAGCAGCATCCTGAACGCATCGTTGTATTGAACTCGAAGAGCAATTGCTTTCTGCTTTAATTTTTTGATACAAAGGCATTCAGTTAGGCAGGACCCTCCACAGAAGTTTACACTGTTATGCATTCTTCTATTGACAAAGCAGCAGAGATCGTCGGATCATTAATCTCTTACTATCTTTCTTCTACAACTTGTACAGCTTGATTCATAATAATGAAGCCAAAGATTTAGCCAAATACTTACATACACAGGGGATATTATAGTACAGTAGTATAGTACACATTTATGTGCGCAAACACTGGTGTACCGTCTGTCTGGAGGGCAGCACGGGCGGGGAGAGATCAGCCTGATCAGGATCAGGACTTCTAAACTTCGGGATGCTAATAAGTAATTCCTACTTAAGAAACCCTGTAACGTAGCACGTTTTTCATAACTCCGTCATTTATGCACCGATTTGAAAAAAAATTGTTTCATCTGAAAGGGTATACTTTTCGATTGGTCCCATTTTCACCATGTCAGAATCTGATGATGGGATCCCTTGAAAATCGAGGGCAACCCTCAAATTTTATAGGCACATACAATGTTTTTCATAAAATTTCTAACGCGATTCAGATATTTGTGCCTGGTAATCATCATCTCATGTTGCTGAGCTGATGATGAAAGGTATAAATTAGGATCTGATGATAAGATCCCATGAAAAATGTTTGTTCAGCGATACTTTCGCCAATTGTCAACCGATTTGGATGATTCGTTTTTTTGTTTGAAAGAGTATTTTCCTGGACTGGTCCCGTTTCAATTTGGTGAAGATCTGACGAAGAACTTTGGAGGTAGGCAACGGAACTCTTCAATAAATGATAGCAAAGGGATTGGGATTGCTGAAATCGCATGTTTTTTAGTGTTTACACCAGTTTTTAACATAAAATTGCGCCGGTACGCTGTTAATGGGTACGCAGGTACCTAGGTACCACTAAAAAGTGAAAAATAAAAAACTTTTTCACAAAAAATACAACCGACTTCCAAAAACAAAACACTACAAGGTACAAAATAACTTCGGAAGAAAGAAAAGAACTTTAATTTCTGAAGTCGGTGTTTTTTGTTATTTATTCGTTTTTTTGACACCGACTTCAGAAATTAAAGTTCTTTTCTTTCTTCCGAAGTTATTTTGTACCTTGTAGTGTTTTGTTTTTGGAAGTCGGTTGTATTTTTTGTGAAAGAGTTTTTTATCTACTAATAAACACATCCCCATTCCCAAAATAAAGCGTGCGATAAAAAATAAAACCGCCGTCTGTGCAGAAATCCTTAGCGGAATGCAGGCAGCCAGGCACCGCGCGTCATAGCTCAGTCAGGAGGGAACCAGTTCTGCCGCCCCGCCGACCTTAGCCCGCAGCCAGCGCTGTTGCCAAGCGACCACGATGCCATGCATATTGATTGAAACTTATATCTTTTGGGCTTGGTCAATATTTCAATACCGGTGTAGGTGAGTTTGTTAATTCTGGTGTTGGTTTTCTTCTAACTCTGAACTAACGTTATGAACTTTACTTAGGTTATTTTTTGTAAGAGTAACTTTGCAAGTTTTGGGTAGGTACCGACTGTGACGTCTTAAAGCCATCATAGTATTAATTTGAAGAATGAGAGAGAGACGGAGCTATAAAGGGTGTATAGGTATAGCACTGTCTCTTTTTCACAGCCGAATTTTCTTGGCATGGTACGACCATTCTGTCTCTGATGGGAAGCTCAATATTCCTGAGTGCAATAGGCATGCGATGGGTGCATTTAATCCCGTAAATAGGCCGGTGAGAAACTGCAGGAAAAGCTAGATATTATTATAATGAAACGGAAATTGCTAGTTCATAGTTAATTTTCATCAATATGCCTTAAGATTTTAATCTGGATTAGCTTAAAGACAACTGGTTCTCAGATAGCTTACTGAGCAAAATCCAGTTTAATCTTAGAGAAAATCTAGGCCACATATCAAGCCTAAAGATAGACAGAAGTCTACGACCCAAAGATACCTGTGAAATACATTCTCCTAAACTGATAACCAGAATGATACTTTGCCCTTTGTTTGCTGATGTGACGCTACTAACACAAACATTCTATCTACATTCGCCTTGTATGTATGTCTGTATGAATGTGGAACTCGACACGTGTCCATTACACAAGCTCATCGGTTACTAAGATATTAATTACCTTCACGACTTATTGTTACATCAATGAGAAGTAACAATACGTAAGTCTAAGAGAGCTGTAGTGCTATTCTATTCCTTGGTGTTACAACAACAGCAGAATCCGAGGTGAGGTTTTAAGAGGAAATGCTGGCGGCGAGACTTTGTATGAAAAAAGTCATAATTCGAGGTTTGGTTCTCGACTGTTTTCTCCTCCAATATTGGACCGATATAAAAGATATTTCACAAACTGATAAAGAAGAATATATACTACGTTTGTTATCATTAGTACAGTAACGTGTTAAAGTATCGCTCACTAATAACCAGTCACCCTATATAATAGTATATTCGTGTATTTGTTTGTTCATTGAGTATATCTATTAAAGTATACCTATTGTATGTATAGTTCATATATGTATATATATTTTTGTATTTATTAAATATCTTTTAATCGCGTTTCTTGCTTTGGCATTAAGTCCGCCTCTGTACATTTGTGTGCATGAAGTATTAAATAAATAAAGTCGCTTTTGAAACATGGGTACCTAAGTACTTAACAATATTTTGGCAACCATTATTTCTGAAATTAAAGAAAGTCCTATGATTGCGGTCGGGGATAAAATCAGGCACCCTGGGGTGAATATTGCAAAGGTTAGGAACCACTGCTTTACTGGGTTGAGGAGTTAAAATAGACAGGAGTGATTCTATGTAAAATACTTCATTCATGAAGACCCTTGTCTAAGGTTTTTGCTACCCATATACTGAAGTTTTGAAGAGTCTACGATGGAGCGAGCTTATTTATTTATTATATACTTTATTGTACACCGATATTAGTATAAAAATAAAACTACAAACTAAAACACATAAGTACAATGGGCGGCCTTATCGCATTCCGCGATCTCTTCCAGGCAACCTGGAATGGAGAGTAATTGCCTGGACATAAAATGGGGTTGTCATCGGTGCGACACTACTCAATCATAATATATATATCCATAGATAAATATATAAATTTAACAACATATCTTAACAATAAATAAATGGCAAACATATCACAGCGACAGGTAATGCTTCTTCACGAGTCTTTTGAACACCGGTAACGATTGAGCGCGTCTTATAGGGACCGGCAAAGCATTCCACAAACGAGCAGCCTGGACTGTAAAGGATTTATCAATGAAATTTGTGGAATGCATTGGCATTTTAAGTCGTAAATCATCTGATGACCTCAAAAATCTAGCGTGGGAATCACAGAGAAACTGAAAACGTTTTTTGAGATAAAGAGGGGAAAAGAGCACATTTTATAAAAGGGAAAGAATATGACCTTTCCGGCGAAGGCGAATTGCCCAGAAGGAGCCTGTTCACTCTAACTTTGAAGGGGTAAGGGTTGTAAACTACACATGCAACAAAATCTGTGACACTGACCCTGTAAAGTCCATACACCTTTCGTCCTACATTACCGTTTAACGAGAAATTAACATAGAAAACCCTACATACATTATACATAAGCACATAAATTAGTATGTGGACACGACCAGCATGTACTGGCGCTAACAATGAAAGCATTCCTGGCCGTCGAAGCGTCGAAGCGTCGAGGGGACTAACAACGTATACAATCAGAAACTCTTCATCATCATTCAAGAATACACAATTAAGGGCTCTTATCAAAATACCTTCCCACCTTTTTTTGCTTAATCTTTGACAGTAGCCAGTTGGAACAGAAGGTTAAGATGTAATTATGAAGTCTTGTCCTTATTTCAATTGATTTGGGATCGATCAGTGCGAACTGCGATGAGTGTTCTTCGTGTATACTTCTCAATAATTCGTCGTATTAGCAGTTATCCCCTTTCTTAACATATCTTTGACACAGTCCGTCCAAAGTTTTACTAGTCAAAAATTTCCCCACGTTATTTGTCCATACTAATAATACAAAATTAAATGTGAAAGTTACGTTTCACGTCCCAACGGCAGAAAGGATTTTTATGAAACATGGCACATGAGTAGGTCATGTCCCGATATAGGTAGGTCATTGGATACTTTTCTTCTAGGTAGTACACTCTTTTGGTATAATTGTCAACTTCCACGCGGGTGTAGCCACTGGCCGGAGCTAGTCTAAACATAATTATTTTTAAACGCTCAACATGGTTTTCCAAAATACTCGTATAAGCCTGCCATACTACTCCCAACCACTTAAGAAGCCAGAAAAGCGTTGAGACGGTGAAACTATAAGAGTCTCTGGAACAAACTATTCAGAAAAGTAAGGATTAAGAGAAACCGTGGCTTCCGTTTAGGGAATTATTTTGGCATTATATGGTAGGAGCCAGATAAATGTGCAATACCGGTCCCACATTTATTGGCTTTATTAATAACAATAACAGAAATAAAGTCATATATCTGTCCTGAATCGATTTGTATTGTGATCCTTTACGTTCTCTAGTTATCAAAAGCGGTTCATAATTTTTTGCTCGGTTATCTACGAATGGATTTTAGGGTAAGGTCAATTATATATTCTTGCAAGTATGCACGAAAATTTATGCGCTAGAGCCAGTCCACGGAGTGATCGCATGAAACCTATCTACTGTCATCAGCAGAAATGTGTGACCAATAACGAAAGTATCACATATCAATTGCAACATAACAAACGCACATCGTTCAATTCATTCATTCTCATAACATTTAGTAATACTGAGAAAAACAACACGAAATCAGGATGTTTCCGTTCTCTTATCTTACTGAGTTTATGTTTCCTCAATTTGCTGGTTATAACCACGATTAAAGAGTGATAACATTCGTCAGTTTCTGCCTAATTATGAAATCATATCTGTCAAGCATTTTCCCAACTACATTGGGGTCGGCTTCCATTCAAACTGGGTTCAGATGAATACCAGTATTTTACGTGGAGCGGCTGCCTACTCGTGGAACACCCCATTAACTGTGTAACACGGTACTTCTTGGCAGGACTGGAGTCAGATTTACTGCCTGTGATAATCCGTAACGACTGCCAAAGATCTACAAACGACAGCAGGGACCAACGGCTTAACGTGCTTTCCGAGGCACGGAGGAAACTCGCTATGTTAAGATGGTCACCCATCCACAGACCAACCTTGGCAAGCGTTGCTCAGCCTTGAAGATCGACCTGTGCGGCTGTCATTATTTAGCCACGAGCTCGTAATAATGACATGCTCTTAGATAATTGTTTATCTTCGAGAGATTATGAGGATTGCAGCTGTAAAATGACATGAGATGGTATAACTGTCTAATCGTTTGGTTGACTGTAATCCTTGGATAAGGCAGACGTAATGTTGACATTGTGGTTAGATCATTTCCTTTCAATGAAGATGAAACAATTCAAGACTTTCAATCGTCCCTGACGGTATACGGAGAGTTTAAAATGGGTCATTGTGGCATCTGAACAGTCATTTTTAGATGCCACAAATTGGCCCGTCATTGGCCATCTAAACCGAAGCGAAATATCCACGCGGTCGGCAATCTTCGGCAGTGGTCGTGTGCGCGAGACATTCAAAATCCCGTGTTGCTTATTGTTATTAATCTTATGTTTTGACATTCAAGAAAGTAATAAGGCATTGAGACTCAGGCTTCAACGGGTTTTAATTTAATTTAATCGCCATAACTGGCAGTTTTGTTACAGTCACTGCTGAATATTTCTCCCTTTGGGACATGCTTGCCTGGTATGTGAGAGTTACAACGGTCAACCGCGATTTAATCTTGGTCATGTTTACACCTTTTGTTTATATAGGCTCAATCATGTCCAAACCTGTACTTCTGCCGTCAACCTCCATAACCTCTTTATACCCAACTATTTGGGTTACACCTACGCTAAAAGAAGATAGCAGATGCTTCCGGGTAAGAGTGACAAGGACAGCAGAGGACCCGTTAGGAAAGTAGTTTAGACTACCACCTTTACGCGTAAACGCTGATGATTTGTGTTGATGTGATCAATAGAACTCTACTGCAGTACATGTATCATTAGACGTAATGGCTGACGAATGTTGGGAAACGAACAGATAATGCTGTAATGGACGGAGATTCACTGATAACTTATTTATTCGGTTAACTTTTTGTATTATCTCACGGTGTTTTATGTAACGAATTGTTTGTACATACAACTATGTATGTACAAAAAGTTTTTTTGAACATTCTAAGATGAACATTTGCACGAGCAAGAGAGTAGAATCGTGTTGTTACCTGACTTTCAAAACGGAAGTCGTATGGTTGAAGCCAGAAGGCCCAACTGTAAAAAAAATTACAAAAGAGTCACTAAGATATATTATTATGCTCAAAGAAGTCGTTATTAAGTTAACTTTCAAAGATTATTAGTATTGCCTTAAGAAAAATGACCTTCTGATGATCACAGGGTCATCATCTTCCTGCCCTTATCCCATGTTATGTGCGGTCGGCACAACACGTTAATTTTCATCCATTCTGTCCTTTCAGCCGTCACTAACTCCCTTTTCTTTCATATCGCTCCTCACACAACAAATCCATCTTTTCCTTATAAGACTTTAGTGCTTATGCGGATACATAAAATGACTGTTTTGCCGTCACACTCTTCACAGAGTGTAGGATGCTGTCTAGACTGGCTGCATCTGCATGTTATTACAAGTTACATCAGTTATCTTTTACGCGATTGGCACGTTATTTTTCTCAATGTTTACAGCACTGCATTAAAAGTAACCTTGAAAACGACGATACTGAACTCATGTACATTCGTTTTGTTAGTGAATTGTTTCTGTTTGAAGTCTACAGCAAACGGTGACCAGTTTAACCTTCTGTGTAAGTACTTTCTGCAGTCAGCTACGTATAGCGAACGGGTAACTTACCTGCGGAACAGATCCGGGTGAGTCAGTGAGTTCATCTGTCAGCGCTACCTGAGTCCCGCTTTGTGTGTCCGGACGAGACCATCGCGGCTTTTGTGTTAGTCATAGGCCATACCCCTAAGACGTGTTTCTGTCATGATTTATTTTGTGAAACTTTATTAGAAGATTAAGGCATAATTTTTGAAACGTCGATTAATACATAAATTAACACGTCTGCTGAAAACAAAAAAAAATCGGGTCCGAGTGCTCATGCCATATATAAAGGTCTTTCTAAACGCTTAGTTGACACTTCGCGTGACCCAAGGGCTGGCTTTTGCCTCGGACAGAGGATAAGCCTTCGTGGCAATGCCGCCAGTCTTTTGGGTTCACTTCCAGTGGACAGCGATGCGGATGAATTTGTTGCATTATTTTAGTTAGGATATCTTATTAAAAAAAAATAGTTTAGGTCTACAAATCCAGCCCGATTAGGTACTATTTCTTTGAAGGACAGATAAATGGCATTCTTTTAGTTCTGATGTCGAATCCAATGTCATCTATTCTACGAGTAGATATGGCATAAATTGTTCGCCACTTTGCACAGTGTTCATTTAATTTATACCTATGGCATAATAAAATTATGGGCGTTTTTTGTTTGTCTAGAAATATGATCTATAAAGCTGATGAATAAGAACAAGGCAAATGATGATGTAGTCACGTACCCACTGACATCTCAATATTAATCAAACAATACACAATTCAAACATCTACATCTATCTATACTAACCTATAAAGCTGAAGAGTTTGTTTGTTTGTTTATTTGTTTACTTGAACGCGCTAATCTCAGGAACTACTGGTCCGATTTGAAAAATTCTTTCAGTGTTAGATAGCCCATTTATCGAGGAAGGCTATAGGCTATATATCATCACGCTAAGACCAATAGGAGCGGAGCAGTAATGAAAATTGTGACGCAAACGAAGTTGCGTGGGTCAACTAGTCAGTGCTAAATATAAAACCCATAAACGTAACTCAAAGGATATAGCTTATTGTCGCCCTGAATGCCGACCTACCGACTATCATTGCCGTTATTGTGAAGCTGCGAGCTAATGTTACAGGTCCTGACGTACACGGTACATCTGCATGTGCACAATTACGATCAATAAAGAACGCAGCTCATGGCCGACGCACGTGTCGTTTATTGTGGAGACGAACAGTCTGTGTAAACTTATCATGGGCGGGTACACTGATTTAAGGCGGCTCACCACTGCATTCCACTGTTTAGCTTCGGTGGTGTTCTTAGCTTCTTCAAATGATGTATTATATAGACGCGTCATAAGCCTATATCCCAGCTCTCAAAAACATTATAGCCACGAGTAAGTTACATACGCGCGCAGGGTATAGGATCCCGGTAGTTATCATCTTTTTATATATGTCAGCATTTCAGAAAGCGGACACGTGATCAAGGCTAGATAATAACAGCCACGCGGGTCGATCTTCAAGGTTAAGCAATGCTTGCCAAGGTTGGTCTGTGAATGGGTGACCATCTTAACATACCGAGTTTCCTCCATGCCTCAGAAAGCACGTTAAGCCGTTGGTCCCGGCTGTCATTTGTAGATCTTTGGCAGTCGTTACGGATAGTCAGAAGCCAGTAAATCTGACTCCAGGCTTGCCATGAATTACCGCTCCTCCGGTATTCAGCTCATTCCGGAAGCCGCCCCAATACAGTTGGGAAAAGACTAGGCAGATGATGATTTCAGAAAGCGGACAGCGTATCTATAGTTTCTGTATGTGGCTTCATCATCATCGTTCATTTGGAGTGACCCTCTGCTGGGCACAAGCCTCTTTCCTTTTCCTACTTCCTGATTTTGTGCGTTGTCACCGCGACTTTGGTGCCGTCATCAACCCGGCACCACATTTCGGTCAACATATCAGAGTGCCAATTCTAACAACGAAGACGAACGTTCGCATTCGTATCTAAGTTGCTATCTGCCACAAATGTATGGAAATTGAGGCTTGATCATTGAGATGCGAATGCAAATGTTGTTTTAATAAAATGACCCTTAGTTGTTAACTTTGCTATTTATGAAATTGCATTTAGAATCGTCCACTGCAACCATTTACATGGGAAATCGTCAGATGACTCCTTTCGCTCTGGGTGAAGCAGGAGGAAGTGTCAGACTCTTACTGACTAAAACCCATCCGTGTTCCTCCTAGTGCACTTTACGTTCCAGGGTACGGTGACTCTTTGGAACAAAGTCCGCAGCCCCAGCAGGTCCACTGCAACCCTGCAACAGCGAAAATAACTTGACAAACAAACCTGTATATGCATCAGAATCAGCTAAAACGATTGATAAAAAGAAGAAAGAAGTTCCTTAGATTGAAAATACAAGTACTGGCACGTCATATTTCGCTAGCACATATTTTTAACCTTATCATTTGAACAAATCAGTTTTGAAAATCAACATATCGCAGTGGATGGTCGACTTTACTGAGGTAACTCGTGTATTGCATAAAAATAGAATAGGTACTTTGAACCGCAGGCCAATAGGTAGTATTGTAGTAACGTTTGCATGTTCACAATCAATATCATTGAACAGTTGTTGTGTTACGCAACTGGTAGAGGCCATGTGGGAGCCCATTTGTCTAGTGTTACAAGTACAGATGCATGCTACCGACTACTGCGGTGTTTCCTGTGTTGTATAAAACTGGACTGTGACGTCATCTGGCTTGGTAAAAATGTACCAAAATTACCAAGCCAGATGACGTCACGCGTGTCTTCAACCCGCTGTATCTCCTTTATTTTTTGTTTACGTGACAAAAGAAAAAAAACGTGTCGACTATTTTTTATAGTCACCAAGTCAGAATTTGATGATGGGATCCCATGAAAATCGAAGGAAACTCTCGAATTTTATAGACACATACAATGTTTTTCATGAACTTTTAACGCAATTCAGATATTTATGCCTGGTAATCATCATCTCAGCAACATTGCTGGGATCTCGTGAAAAATGTTTGTTAAGCGATATTTTCGCCAACTGTGAACCGATTTGGATAATTCCGATTTGTTTGAAAGAGTGTTTTCCCGGACTGGTCCTATTTCAATTTGGTGAAAATCTGATGAAGAACCTTGGAGTAGGCAACGGAACTCTTCAACAAATGATAGTAAATGAATCGGGTTTTCTGAAATCGCATGTCTGTTTATTGTTTACACCAGTTCATAACATAACATCACGGCGGAACGCTGTGAATAGGTACACAGGTACCACTAAAAAGTGAAAAATATGACCTTTGCTAGAATCAGCTGGATGCGAGCGAGACGCTCACACTATGAAATATACAATACCTGTACAAAAAAAAAATATACTACTACTACATGTGCTGTGCTTATCCTTCATAATCATTATCATAATCAGCCTGTATTGTTTCCACTGCTGGGACACAGGCCTCCTCTCTTTAGAGCGAGAGTGGGCTATAATCCACCACGCGGGCCCAGTGCGGATTGGTAGATCACGTGTCTTCGAATTTTTGGTTCTAGTTTCCTCACGATGTTTTCATTCTGACAGTCTGTCTGTCTGTCTGTCGTGCTTTCACGCCAAAACTACTGAACCTATTTAAATTAAGTTCGGTACACAGATAGTCTAGAGCCTGAGAAAGGACATAGGCTACTTTTTATCTCGGGAGTATGCTCCGTAGGGACCACGCGGGTGAAGCCGCTGGCCGAAGCTAGTATATATAAGGACACACGAAGTGACGGCGCCATGTTACGCTGCGTGGTGTCACATAGCCTGCCCCGAAAACGTCGGTAGACTACACTCTTTGGCCTAAACTCTTCCTATAAGAACCTGTCGAGATGTTGTGTCGGAACCCGCACCACAAACGACTTGAGTTAGTGTTGTGACGCAACAGCAACTGCGGTGTATGCTTGTTTGGGGTCGACGTAGCTACGCGTTTAGTTAGCCAGATGTCCGTACCCATTCAGCCGCATCCTCGCTAATCACAAATGCACAGTTACCCATCTAGGAAGTAAACCCGGAACAAGACCATTACTGCTGCATCCAGAGGGGTCGCGTCACCCACACCGCAAGGCCATGGCAACGCCACACGGATTCGAACATAAATCAACATTCATTGCTCGCAGAACAGATGGTCGATAAGGCCTAAAACTTCTGGAGTGGCGACTGCGTACCGGAAGGCGCAACGTTGGTAGGACTCCCACAAGGTGGACCTGGTGAAGGTCGAGGGTAGCGGATGCGGAGCGTTTAGGGAAGGCCTATGTGGACGTCTTTCGGCTGATATTATGGTGATACAAACATACGAGTACTAGTGGTCATATATCAGTACATAACTAAGTCCCTCTTTTCCACTGGGCACTCAGGGCAAGTACCAGGGGCCCTACTCTATAGATTTTTAAGCACCTGATAACTAAGCCTCCGCTGTCCATCTGTCTGTCAACGGGCAGCATCTCACGAACCGTAAGGTAGACAGTTGGTCACAGAATGAAAATGTTGACGTTGTGACAAAAAATAATAAAATTAAATTGAAAAAGAAACGTGTTTTTTTCGTTTCATGGTACAGAACCCTTTACGGACCCTGCCCGATTTTTTTTGCTTGTTTTAGCAAAATTGTCCTTCGTCAAAGTCATCACAAAATCAGGGGCCCCATTATCCCGTGCCCCTGGCCTCCAATACGCAAACGGCGGCCCTGTACAAACCTGCTTCCCAGTAATTGTCAACTCCCGAAGGAAGCGGGGACTCGATTGGTTCGGCCTTGTCCACCCACTCGTGCGCAGCTCTTGTATCTTCCACGATATCTGTCGAGACAATAGGGATTAATTTTTCTAGTTGATCTCTGGTTTATTGGGTATCGTTTTCAGTGTTGTATAATTCCTATGCTGGCTACGTCAATGGGTATTTGACAGAAGTAGGAACGTGATACTACTTTGAGTTGTGTGTAATAAGATATATTCGGCTGTATGATGGCGGCCGGTGCCGTATGGTGCCGTAAAAGAAAAATACCATTCCATCACTTCCCGTGGGTATCGTAAGAGGCGACTAAGGGACTCACCAGATAATGGGCAGCAGCGTTCTCTGTAAAACGCAACACCATACATTGCGATCACCAACCCGCCTGCCAAGTGTGGCGATTTTGGCAACCCCCTTTTGGGAGAGGCCTATGACCAGCACTGGACGTCTTTCGGCTGTTATGATGATGATGAAGATATAATTCTGGGAAAGCAACCTGAAGAGTCTATACGTACTTACTAATATTATGAAGCTGAAGAGTTTGTTTGTTAGGTTGAACGCACTAATCTCAGGAACTACTGGTTCGAATTGAAAAAATATTTCAGTGTTAGATAGCCCATTTATCGAGGAAGGCTATAGGCTATGTATCATCACACTATGACCAAAAGGAGCGGAGCATTAATGAAAAATGTGACGCAGACGAAGTTGTGCTGGTCTAGCTAAGTGTACCTATAAAACAAATTACATGATTGTATTAATATCTCTGTAGGCAATACACTCTGGCTAAAACTACGGACTTTAGACATCTGTAAGGTCTGTGTCAATATATTTTTTTTTTTAATTGTGTAAGTTTATCCTTTTCACACTGTCTGTTTAATTTTTATATATTTTTATGATTTCATATTGTGGTTTGTGTTGTGGTGCATATAATTTAAATTTTACATCATTTTTTGCTTGTATTAATTATTTTACTTTTATAGGCTAGTAGTTAACATGCTGTGCTCTTCTTTAAATAAAGAAATACCTTCTCGATATTTATTGTAACTTGTTAATGATGTGTCCTTTGTTGTGTATATTCTCTGTTAGAGATCCTAGGTTAATAAATAAATATCTTATTGGGTTTACTTTTCATAAATCTGCTTCTCATTTCACTCGTTTGTACATAATGAAAATATTCTCCGAGTTCATGACTACAATCGAATTTTGTCGTGCGGGATAATCGTTGCGACAGCGTTATTTTATATACAATATTATCAGTAGTTTGTTTGTGCACTATATTGACGTGTGGACGTAAACAACAACATATACCTAAATTGACTTGATCATGCATCTATGTCACGATAGGTACAATATTATCCTCGTAACGTAAATATGTTGGTATTTTATTTATTTGTAGGTAAACACAGAGGGAAATCTTTTGTATCTTATATCTATCTTTTATTTTGCTGATGATATATTTACTTGTACATGAGACTTTACAGTCGCCTCTACTCTATCTATAGGATGGCATTGCAACTGATTGCAAACGCTTGGCTAAATGCTGGTCCTGCTCCACAGTCACAGCTGCTTAGGTCCACTTTTTAGGTTTTTATGTTTTCATATTTGGAAGAGATGCTCGCTCCTTTTAGAGGTTCTTACATTATTTCGTTTATTTATTCTTATATACATACAAATTATATTATTATATTAATTACTTATTTATTCTTTTTGATGTAAGAACTTAATCGTTCTCTTTATTAATTTATTTTTCATTATTTGGTCATTGACAACCATAGTTTTGTGTAAAGTAGAAGCATATTTTTCAAATTTTGTAAATGTGAGTACCATGAAACCATTTACATTTTATGTGAGTAGGTAGTTATAGTTTTACTTGTTGGACTTGAACGAGCATGGTGGTTGAGAGCATGTCATGCTCACTCAAATGTCTCGCTGATGGCGGCGCGTGGGTTTGATCATTCGGTTCCCTTCGAAATTGTTGAGCTGAAGGGTGCCGATACACGCGTCATGTTCGTGAACAGGCGCCGTCGGTTGAGACTGGTCATCTCTTAACTGCCATTGGCTTATTTTAATCTTTATATTTAAAATTCTTATAATAAGCCCTTTTTTTTTCTTTGCATTGTCCTCACATGCAGAAGCAACAAGTTATGTAACTTGGAATTTTGTAAAACAGAACATGATTTAAAAGAGTGTCCGTGGAGTTTCTTGCACGTTCTTCTCCATAGAGATCTACGCTTTGGAACGTGCAAATAGCTTCCATGTTTTTGACTGACCGACCTTGACGTTTCAAAAGTGCCTGTGAATGGTTTATTTGAAATAAAATGCTTTGAATTTGAATTTGAATTTGACTGCGATGTCTCTGCAACTGGGTAGATTTCCGAAAAATTCAATTTGTTCCGTTAATTAGATAACCAAAAGATATTGGACATTTTTTTTTTGTAGTTCCCGTTAAAAATATAGGCCTAAGCTTTCCTCCATGTTTTCCACTGGTCACAGCAGTTTGCTCTTGTGACCCAATACCTCATGAAGCAAAAATACTGCCTATCGAGCAGTATTTTCATCGGGGTGTTCCACAGCGTCGCTTTTTCTTATTTGCGAACCATTCAGATGCCAATTTTACATGGTATAAAACCTGAGGCTCTAGACAGGGTGCTATTCTACCAGCGAATGCGATTCTCGAAATGCGCACGCGTGATATCACGTGAGATTTTGACCGCGTTTGTCAAACCCAAACATATTTTAACGTTATGACAATTGCCTTCGCGTTGGCTACCGCTGACAAAATATGACTCGTCTACAGCAGACTTGTCTATTTTCCCCACATCTTGCCAATCCCCTATCAACTTGAGATTCCCCACAGTTTGGGGAACTGCCCACACGTTGGGAACGCTGGTCACTTCACTACTGAGTTAAGGCCGAATCGACCGGCTAGTGTAATAAGCGGCTCCCTAGTTTGGGGCCACGCCCACCCTTGCCACCGGGCCCTGAATTGTGTAGTGTTATGGAAAGTGAGGCTTTTTGATCGATTGCGAAGTACATGCGAATGAAAACGTTGCTTAAATTTTTTTTGAATTGGCATTGGTCTTCTCAATTTTTAAACATCAAAATACATTAAGGCAATCTTTCATTAGGCCACCTTATAAAATTGAAAATAACTTAGGGTACGTCAAGGAAAAAGATGACTTTAAAGAACAAAGACTGCAACATTTCTCTGCGGGTGAATCAACAAATAAGTACGAAAAACAGTCAATTCATCGGCATGCATTTGTCACAGGATTGAAGACGCATTTATAACTTTCTAATTGTTTTTCCTGTTTGTGGTGTTATGACTGGTTCGGTGATCTGCTGGTTGCTAGTGCTACCGCTGACCACGGAGGTCCAAAGTGTTATTAAGGTTTTTCCTTGGAAAGTCTGACTGATGACGTGCTCCTAGCACGACATTAATCAAAATCATGGTAAAAAGCGTGCCACCTTACTTCATTGAACTGCAAAATATGTGGGGAACTAAAGTCACCAAAATCTAAAGTCTCCACTACACTACTCGCGAAGTTACTTCGACGAAGTACTCTACGAAGTTGACCGAAGTCCGAAGTGCGTGACTACACACTCGTGCAACCTCGCGAGGAGCATCGTCGCCTGGCGCCCGCACGGTAGACATCATGGATAACGTTCAAGTGGCAGCTGCCATTGCAACTTTTACTCTCGTGTACTATAAATACGTGCGTATTTATTACGACTCGACGCGCATTAAAGTGAGCCGAGTGGTGTAGTAAGATACTTCGAGTCACTTCGAGTCCTAAGACTCGTGCGCAAAACCGACAACGACTGGAAGTCGGCCGAGGCGAGGCGAAGTTGCACGAGGTGAAGCGAACTGCTCTAATCGGATGTAGCTGAATCATCATCATCATCTTCCTGCCTTTATCCCATGTTACTTGGGGTCGGCGCAACACGTTTTTTTCTGCCATTCTGTCCTATCAGCCGTCACGCTATCACTAACTTAGTAGTCTTTCATATCGCTCCTCACACAATCCATCCATCTTTTCTCTAGCCTTCCTCTCCCTCTCCATCCACATTTATATTACTAGGTAACTCTTCTAGTTACATAGCGTTTCATCCCTCCTCTTAACATGGCCATACCAAGACAAGCGGTTCCCATTTAACTTTTTCGGATTTAGCTAAATACCAGTATTTTACTACGAGATTAAAATGGAGAAACCTCCATCTTCCATCAATTGCCTCACACATTACATATTACAGCTTCCTAGAGCGGGAAGTCTCGACATAATTGCATAGTTACAGGCCGCTTACCGAGCGAATTCGGTGAGTCTCAAAATCAATGAGATTGACTGTGTACTTAACGACCGCATTCGGTCGGTAGGCGATCGGTCCTGCCAGGGTTACGGAATTTGTTCGAAAGAGTCACCGCGGCCCTGGAACACAAAGGGCATTAGGAGGTTTTAGTCAGTAAAAGTCTGACAGCTAGCTAAGTAGGAAGGTGGACCCTGGCAATAGCCGGGACTAACGCCAGGTGGGAGAAGAAAAAAAAAAAAAAAAAAAAAAACACACTACCTTCCCACACCACCACCTGCGGAGGCGTCATTTGATAATTACCCATCCTTAATAAAACCGGCCAAGTGCGATTCGAAATCGCACACGAAGGGTTCCGTACGATCAACCTTAATTTTGATACCTAATTTTTTGAACAGCAATAGAAATACACAATTTGTGAAAACTTCAACTGTCTATCGACGATTCTTGAGATACAGCCCGCTCACAGATAGAAAGATGGGCGCACAGCGGAGGCTTAGTAATAGGGTTCCGTTGGTTAATCTTTGGGTACGAAACCCTAAAAAAGGCGAACGGTAAATGAGTCGAGACTTCCCGCCCTGGTTTGCTGCGCTTGGCAAACAGACATTTCTTCTCAAATATGTGCTGCTTGTGTTCCATCTGCTTCATATACCACCTAAATTTGACCTCGATATTTTATTAACACTCATCAATGGTCACTTTTAGGCCCCGGGCGGCCGGGCCATATCAACGAGGCCCGTTCATTTGACCTGCTGACGATCGTGCGCTTGCGCAACTGGCATTCCAGTAATGTCGTCGCCATATTGGGACATTATTATCGTGGTGTGGTATTTACTTTGTTTATTAAGAATTAAATGTCAGAGGTATAAAATACTTTATTCTACATAATATATATACTATAACACATAATACACTATAGTTAAGTTAATATAGTCTATTATAAGTTTCCTTCTCTGTCTCTCTACACACTGTGTCTACGTTTCTTATCTTCTGTCGCAGGTCTGCTGAAAGAAATTTCTTTTGAAATAAGCAGTACCTTTGAGCTCTTTTGTCTGTATGTAATTGTCTCTTTGAAGTTTATTATATGTACATAAATATATGTACATAGTTTCCTTTTGTATTACTTTTGGTGTATGTACAATAAAGCGTATAATAAATAAATAAATAAATAAATACTAATTATTATTGCTACGGATTCATATCGTCACATCTACGGCAAAATTACGAATCCAGTTATCGTGAACTCGATATTTAGATGAAAAACTATCTATACTACAATAAAGAGGTTAAGTTTCTGAGGTTGTAGTGGGTAATCTCTGGATTTACTGAACCGATTTTGAAAATTCTTTTACCAATGAAAAGCCACGTTATATTTGAGTGTCATGGGCTTTATAGTAATCCGATAAATACCGCCCATCTAGTAAAAGTACAAAAACAAAAATCATAAGTAATTTATACAAACTAAGCTGAAACACACAATTTTTTAAACGTCATTAACATGAAGACAGTCGGGTCGGGCTGCTCGTCCAAGTGACATGCCAACATACGAGTAGATACAAGGACATGAATCTGCAAGGATCGCGAAGTTCCTTACTATAACGTCCCAATGGCATCATGACTCCCTCATAAGAAAGAGACAGAGCTGTACAGGACGAATAGCACTATCCTTATTCCACAAAATAATCATGCGTCATGGTACGGGGGCCAGATCTAACAACGTTTTCTAGTCTGTCCGTAACCTAAGACCTTGCCAATAAAATCTCCTTGTACCTATGTCACCCTGGTAGTTGGTTCTCAGCGTTCGCCATACTTGGCATGTTTCCACTGTTCTCAGGGCGTTATACGGCAATGGCTTAACGTGTTTTATTAAACTCCGTATGTTAAGATGGTCACCCATTCACAGACCAACCTGAAGAAGCGTTGCTTACCTGGAAGATCGACCCATGCAGCTGTTATTCTTTAGCTATAAACACCTTTAGCCACTAGTAACATAACAGATTATTCGTTTCTGGAATAGCATAGAGCATTTAGAAATTATAGAATAAAATTATAAGTGGACTATTGGACTGTGCTCCAGCAACTCTTGCTGAGGTCGACTTGTAAACGAGTGATCATCCATTACATTCAAGACTCCTCCGACCCTCAGAAAGCACGCTAAGCCCTTGAACCCGGCTTCCATCTCATTTGTACATCTTTAACAGATGTTACGGGTTAACAAAACCAGAAAATCTGGTACACTGGGTCAGATAGGAGTAGGTCAGAGAGACTGTCGCTCCATGTAAATGGCCCGGCTGACTTGAAGTCAATATTGAAGCAGTTAATTAAGGGTTTGGTATAAATAAGCAAACGCAACAGCTTACAGAAAGGAAGGAATATATTGTTCAGCTTAGAGTTCACAGCTTACACAGTCACAGAAAGAAGGTACTTTTAAGTTGTATATTTTATAGTTATACAATGTATAAAAGTGTAATACTACTTAATTTGTAAGTTTGTTAGTACAATACAAAATTAACCTTAAATATTCACAAAATTAATATTTTACGGAAGTAGATGCGCTACAATATTATGACCCGCCCTCAAAATAAGTTGGGCGGCCTTGACTTAGACATCCCACATATATTAAAAAAAGCAGTGACACTGCCAGTCAACACCCCAGATATAAAACTCACCGTAGCACTATATGTAATCTAAAGGGGTCTTAATTACCCACGACAATCGCTCACTGTCCCCCGTCGATAGAAGATATTATCACGAACAAGCTGTCTGTTGTGGTATCAGCAGAGGTATAGGTCGGGGAGGTCGAACGTCTTGTTTATCAGTGAGTTGCCAATGCATGCCATTTGACTTGATCACTTCTGTTGAAGAGATCCTGTTCTGAGTAGTTAATCCGGGGGTCAAAGGTGTTATGGGTTACCGGTAAGTAAAAAGGATCTGCGCTTTTATTGGAATTAAATGAAGAAAAAGACTCAGACATCACTAACTTACAACTTCTCAATTTTTGCGTAAGTACCGATACTATTGAAAGGTTCTGTTGCAATTAAATGGCAGTTTGACAAGTTTTGTATAAAAATACTTCAAATCCCTATATTTTTTATTAAAGTTAAAGTTGTCTCAATTAAAAAAACCGGCCAAGTGCAAGTCGGACTTGCCCACCAAGGTTTCCTACTTTGTAGCTACAAATTAATTCAAATAAAGACAAAAATTTTCATAAATGTATTTGATTTCATTACAAATGTATAGTTTTCAGACTTTACACTATACTTTTAGTATAAGACGGTACTACTTGCCAAATTTCATAGTTATAGGTCAACGGAAATACCCTATACATTTTGATTCCCTTGAGAGCGCCGAAAAATACGTTTTTTGCGGCATAAACAACCGTATCTTTATTTTACGTTAACTTAGAAGTTTGATTTTCCCAGCTGTAAGGGGCCATAGACCAGAGTACCTATATGGTTTTATTTTCAACTCGATACCTCCACGCGTTCCCGAGATAAACGGTCTTGATAGACAGACGGACGGACAACAAAGTGATCCTATAAGGGTTACTATTTTATTTACCTTTTGAGGTACGGAACCATAAAAAGATCTGCCTAATGAATCGGCATTTCTTTAGGAGTTAGTAGGTAGATCTATACTAATATATAAAGCTGAAGAGTTTGTTTGTTTACTTGAACGCGCTAATCTCAGGAACTACTGGCCCCATTTGAAAAATTATTTCAGTTTCAGATAGCCCATTTATCGAGAAAGGCTATATGTCATCACGCTAAGGCCTATAGGAGCGGAGCAGTAATGAAAATTGTGACGCAGTAAGTTGCGCGGGCCAACTAGTACAGAATATAAGTCAGTTACATACCTATATAAAGTCATTAAAGACATTACTTATAGCAGTGCAGTGTTGTAGCAGGCTAATGAGGCTAATGAACCAAAATTTTTACATAAAAATATAATTAGTGAAATAGTAGTGGTATCTATAACTACTATTTCACTATTTATTTTTTATGTAAAAACTTTATATTTGTTTGTAAACAATCATTTACTGCCTTTATCAACTAATCATCGACACAATGAGTCCTTTTGTTGTTGATAAGGTCACCCATCGCGAGATACCTCAAGACCAGACTAACGCTGACCCTGGGTTTCACCTTGCATGCGAGACTTCGTGATGATTATCCACTTAATTTTATTTAAGGTATGCTCGTGCTAATTCAGGAATTTTGCGAGGAGCGAAATGTCCTGTATGGTTGGAATTAGATAGGCGTATGCTAGTAGGTACTCCTTGATAAATTAACAAGTTTATTACTTTACATAAAGACTATATTTTTCATGATTTAACTACAAATAAATAGTTTTTACAGCTTTCCCTATACCTGTAGTATAAGACGGTTTAACTTGCCAAATTTCATAGTTCTAGATCAACGGGAAATACCCCATGAATTTTAATTATATTGAGAGTGTCGAAATATTCGTTTTTTTGCGGCATAAACGGCCGTGTCTTTTTTTGATAATTTATAACTATGTTTTTTTCACAGCTTCAAGGGACCGTAGACCTGAATAAATGGTTTAAATTACAACTCAATAACTCCACGCGTTCCCGAGATGAAACGGTCTTGACAGGCAGACGAAACCCTAAAAAGAAAGAACAATAACTTGAAATGTCAAATTAGTCTCTAGGATTAAAAAACAAACTACTCGTATTAGATAGCTCTCTACCAGCTCCGTATTGTTCGATTAATATTCTAACACGCTAACAGAGGGACAATCCTTAATATTTCTAAGAGCGTTCACAATTCGCATTCGCAGCACAGTCGCTAAATGTAAAAAACATGTGTCCCTAATTTCCCTACATTTTTCAAGTTTTTAGACATTGACCATCGCTGAGATTTGATTGCAACTTGGATAATCAACTAAATAATTCATAAAATCACCAACAGTAAACGCAGTGTCATCCACGACACGAAGGACACGAATCATGAAATTTTGCATCCTTTTAGAACGGAGTATACCATTTTTACCGCTAGGAAATCCCATCCACACGACTTTTTACGAATAATTATATCTGCACATGTCATAAATACAAGGAATTCAGGACTTATGTTTTAACCCGACTGCCCACGAGTATAGGATAATGTGTTTTGCAGTATCCGTCGTGCTATTTGTAGAGTTCTTTCACAAATCGCCTTGCTAGTTTTCGGGGTATTTTAAGAGTTCGATCAGAAAATGTGATTATTGAAACTCAATTCGAATGACATTAACGAATCAGCTCCGCGTAGGATGCCCCAAGCTCGGTGAACCGACGAAACCAGGAATCTGACACGAAAAAAGTACCTAAAGCACATACATTAAAAAATCATCTCATCTCTCTATATCTATACTCTATCTATCTATATCTATACTAATACATAAAGCTGAAGAGTTTGTTTGTTTGTTTGATTGTTTGTTTGTTTGTTTACTTGAACGCGCTATTAAATAAATTATTATTATTATTATTATTTTTTTTTTTTTTTAACTTTCTTTAACTTTTTTTTTTTCTTTTTTATTATTATTATTATTCTCAGAAACTACTGCTCCGATTTGAAAAATTCTTTCAGTGTTAGATAGCTCATTTATCGAGGAAGGCTATAGGCTATATATCATCACGCTATAACCAATAGGAGCTGAGCAGACGAAGTAGCGCGAGTCAACTAGTAACTTTATAGAGATTCCGAAGAACGCTCCTATTACTACTTGATTACTCCTATATGGCCCGATCCCAAAAACCCCGTGTTGGGCTAAGTGTGATTCTGTTTTTCTATTAGTAATTTTTCGTGATCACTACGCGCGCTATAATTTTCTTAAGTATAAAATACCCCTTCTCCACATACAGACCAATTTTCCCCCACCACCCCGAGCGAAATTTTGGACCCGCGCTTGCTCGTACTTTACCTTAGGAGCGCCGATGAGGTTTAACAGGGCAGATCTCCACCGTATGCTTCACCGTGTCCTCCGGGCGATCCTCGCAGTTTTGACACCCGGGCGTATCCTCCCGCCTTATTCGAAACAGGTACCTCTCGAAACAACCGTGTCCGGTGAGTACCTGCGTCAAGCGGAAGGTAAGGACGCCACTCCTCAAAGAGGGGACTTATCGCCGCAATTGTGGCGTGCCCAGCGCTGGGTCAAACGCAATACCTCTTAAGGGGTCATTGTACTCATCATTATGAACAACTTTCACTATGGGACCAACACTGAAATCGTGAAAAAAAATCGGCTCCCCCATACATTACTGCGCGCATAACTCGACAGAATGTAGGTACTGTACCTACAGCTGTTTTTTTTTTCGCGAATTCGCGGTTAGTACCATAGTAAAAGTTAAACATAATGATGAGTACAATGACCCCTTAAGAGGTATTGCGTTAATTCTGTTACACGTTGTATAACATCACGCTGCCACCAATAGGAGCGGAGCATTAATGAAAGATGAGACACAGACGAAGCTAGTTGATTAATATATTTTCTTAAAAAAAACAAGAGTTATGTGTGAACCACTTCAGTATCCCTATTCTCTAAGAACATTTTCGTGTCTCGACAGCGGAATCCGAGGTGAGTATCAAATTACGTCAAGCGTAAGACCTTTATGTTGTTTGCAATAAAGCTCACTTTGTGAGGATTGGCACTCAGGTGATATCGAAATGGTTACTTACAGAATAGACTAGCAGAGTAGCAGCACACGGTATGCCTCGTCTTATCATATCGCCGTATCTTCAGACGGACACCACATTCGTCATGATAACAGGCACATCTGTGAGCCCCAGAATCTAGGTCAATATGGCTACAATAGCTTTGTTTAACACAAATATTTTAACACTGCTTTAATTATTTTGTAAATAAATAAAGATTTTGTGCCATCATTTAATTATACCAAGTTATGATTCGGTTATTTTATCTTCTAAAAATGTTATCATGGTCGTCATTGTTTCAGTTAACTCAAACGAGATCTACTCGTATTCAAACAGCAAAATCCTGAAAAATCTTGTTTTCCAAGAATTAAACTTCAATTTTTCACAGTTCCTTGCTCACTTCGTTGTGCGGAATTTTTCGGGTATCCCTTTAAATCCCCATTTGCCATATTGTGTTACCCTTTAAACAAAGAAGCGAAGTAAATTCGTCCTTTTGTATTATTCTGCCTTCTTCAACTATCATAATACTAAATATTTGTTGCGGAAACATAAAAAAATACTGCAAAACAGATGAAACCTTTACAGATCCAGTCTCCTCATTAGGTATTTAAATTAAGATTATTTTAAGAATAACCACGATTACCGGTACAGTGCAGTTGGCTCGTCGCCACTTGCCGTGCGTGACTTGTACATAATGTTTACAAACACTGCATGGGAACAAACAAGACTGTATCACTAGTATGACATTGTGCGGTGGCATCAGCTGTGAGAAATGTGGTCGCTTCCTCAGTGGATCACACCAGAAGATGTCAATGTCATCATCATTGCACGAGTATGTATGAATGACTGTTTAATTATTATTATGTCACCGATAAGATCAAAACTGCAAGTCTATTATTTGTTTTTTTTTTTAAAACGTTTTCCCACACTAGGAATTTCTTCTGTATTGTGGATGCGTTCACAAATATACCATCTCACATACACAAACAGCCAGACCCGCAACCACTACCTGTAGGTCATACCAATATTTGTTCCGTGCGGGAATCGAACCCGCGACACGCGCTGCAGCAGCCACTCGCTAAGCCACTCGCTCAACCACTGCGCCTACCGAGTTGGTATTTCTGTAGTGACAAAGGACTCGCTTATAAAATAACTGAATGATGAATTTATCTGTCCATACTGTTCCACTTCTGGACAAAGGCCTCCCCCAAGCGATCCCATAACTTGTTTCCCGCACCATTTAGTACCAGCCCAGCCCTCTCTGTACGCGTCCAGGGCGTCTCGCCATCTCTTTCCGGGCAGGCCTTGGCCGCCGCAGCCCGCCACCGTCTGTATTCTGGCTCCCAATAAAGGGACACTTGCCCAACGGTCGCGCGTGCTGCTGGCGTGGCCAGCCCAATCCCATTTGAGAATGGGAGCCTTCTTAAATCTTACCCAAGTCAATTATTCCCATTTTGGAACGAAATACTTAACAGAATTTCAGCGAGGATCCATTTTGTTTTATTTTGTTTTTTAATTTTGTAATTTTAATAAATATAACGTGCGACTCATCATCATCATCATAACAACCGAAAGACGTCCACTGCTGGACATAGGCCTCTCCCAAAGGGAGGGGGTTTGCCATAATAGCCACGCTTGGCAGGCGGGTTGGCGATCGCAGTGCGTTTTACAGAGAACGCTGCTGCCCATTCTTTGGTGAGTCCCTTAGTCGCCTCTTACGACACCCACGGGAAGTGATGGGATGGTATTTTTTACGGCACTATACGGAACCGGCCGACACCATACGGCGCAATGTGCGACTGTTTAGGAGAAATTAACTATTTTTCCTTTTTAATTTACAGAAATAGATAAATGTATAGGAACATCAGCAATCAAATAATAAGATTGAAGTAAACATTGAAGTGAAAATCTCGATCGCATGGATTTGTTTTATCTCGATAAAACAAATGCATCCCGAACAACACTTACACTTGAATCTCTGTTTATAGGTACCTACACAATAAATCTCCAGTTTCTGCTTCCATCAACCGTTAAAAGCAAGACTTCACAAGTAGGTACAATACTTACCTGTGAGGCAGGTAGTGGGCGTCCTGTAACCTTTCCGCCGATACAGCAGAGTTATAAGTACAGACGCCAACTCATCAACCTACCGGAACCTGTCAAATATTCCCAATCAACCTTGAACCTAAAGCTTTAGTGATAAAGTTAAAAATCTATTCAAGAAAAACAGATTGTTGTAGCTTCACGTGCTGGCGTCTGTACAAAGTTAGAGATGCGGAGTTATAAGTACATAGGTAGAGATGCGCCTGCGCCTGGCAACGGCGATCTGTTCCTTGGTTAGCGAATGCTTACTCGGCTTTATGGCACCAGATAACTGCTGGGCGGTGACGAACGGGATAGGGTTGCCAAGCTTAATATTTTTGTCACTGCCTGGCTTGCGTTCGACATATATCTCATCTGATGGTTTAAGCGATGATATGCACTAGACTAAAAATATTGGAAATTATAAGGTACTGAACCAGATAATTTAAACCCGAGATGAAATCTAGATGGAAATATTCACCCAGGTTGTCGCAATATGGAAACACATTCCAGCAGACATTTCTACTCCTTATGGGTGGGATGTCCACCATAAGAAAAAGGTGCTTATAGGTGGGATGTCCACCCTTTTTTGTAGTGTCAGACTCTTACAGACTAAAACCTATCCGTCCTCCAAAAGCCCTTTGCGTTCCAGGGCCGCGGTCACTCTTTCGAACAAATTCTGCAAGCCCGGCAAGGGATGTCCACCCTGTATTAATGGCGCAACGACATGATTTTACCTCATTAATCTTCATGACATTGATTTTAAGCAAATGAACAATGCATGTATCTTAGAAATACGATTTCGTTTCTGTAACTTACTAACTTATAAATAAATAAAATAATAGAAAGAAAGAAAGAAAGAAAAAGCGTTTATTATACAACAAACACACTAAGTACAACAGGTATAACGATGATCGCTGCAAAAGTATAAACTGTAGCGCAGCTAACAACGCCCTTCTCCAAGTACAGAATGGAATGATGTTCCATGTGTATGTAGGATGATGAGCATCAAAATTTACCTATCACTGCATATTTCATAATTAATTAAATCAATGTAAAAAACCTTAAGTGTGCTTACTAGATTGATGATAGATATTGTAGTTATTTCGAGTATATAGGTAGCAGGTACATCAAAGGAAACGTTAAGTCATTGTGATACGTTCGTAACAAGATAAGCTAAGCTATTGGCATGGTATAGGTAGATACACTCATGACGTCTGTATCGACACTTATCCATAATAACTGCCTAGGCGTTATAAAAACCTTAAAACCAACACCTGCTAGTTTACTATGCGCTCCGCGACAAAATCTTGTTGTTGTATCATCTGGCACCAAAACGAGACATGAATATGTCGCTTGCTAAGTTCGGGTCACTGTTCAAGGTTAAGCAACCATTACCAAGATCGATCAGCGGATGGGTGATCATCTATAAGATACCAGCTGGTATATTCTGTCGACAACTCACCTTGTACACTTCATCCTTCATCTGTTTCACTGTACTTAAGGACAAACTGACAAATTCTCGCATATGTCACTTAAACCCTTGAAAAGGTCGTCTTCACTGGTCGCTGCCAGTTTTTTTGTAGTGATGATGCGAGAAATTGGACAGTTCGTCCTTTAACCCCTTTCCGCCGTTTCGATAGTCAGAATCCCGACAGACGGCCACCAGTCACAAGGAGTTCTATCCAAGTACCTGACTAGGTTATGGAGGTCAGGTAGATGGTGGCTCCATGTCAAATATAGCTGCATTCGGTAAAAATGGAAGTCAACTCCTGTATATAGTTCATCCACAACGAAGTTACAGGGGTTCGAAAATGGCCTGAATGGCTTCGAGAAAAGGATGGTACTGATTTTTGCTCGACTTGGCGGGGGCAAAGAAGGTGCCCCCAGATATTTATAATTTGTTAAAATGTGTATTAAATATCAATCACGTTTTATTCCCTATATTGCACCTACCACTATTCGTCTGTGCATCACCCAAAGGTTGACTGGTAGAGAATGCCTATGGCATTGAGTCCGCCTCTGAACATTAAAATTTGTGTGCTTAAAGTCTTAAATAAATAATAATATATGTAATAATATATAGGTTACTTCTAGGCAAGCGTGCTCCATCTTCGAGCACATCATCGCTTACCAATCGGCACGCGTTTGACTACTATCTCACCTGATGGTAAGCATTAGTAAAAAAGAAAAAAACCTCAATATAGTTGAGAGAAGGCTAGGCAGACGATGATATCCGACAAAATCTAATCGCACGTGTGCATATCAGCCCAGTTGGTCTAGGCGTGGTCAAATCACACGAGTATAGAAAGAAGTATTTGGTAAAACTTGCACCAACCGGTAATCAGCCACCAAATGAGTCGGGTCAACGAACCTGTTGTTTAATGTCATTTTATTTATAACTATTACGAGTTAGCACTAACGAACTGAGCATTCGTTGAGTAGATAGTACACAGAGGCCAAGCTTCGAACAGTCTTTGGGCGTTGAGTGCGCGAGGAGCGGCGATGAAGTAAGAAAAGAGATGGAGGGATTGTGTGAGAGCTGAATTGAAAAAGGAGGTGAATATAGATGAATGGAAGAAGAAAGAATGCTAAATTATATAATAATGCTATTTGTAGGTGATGTCTAATGAATTAACATTCAAGTGCGCTATTCATAGACCAACTGGTTTATTTTATGGAAAATCTCACCGATGACAACACACACATCACAACCAAATCAAGTTATCTATGTATGAATATAGTTTCTGTCAACTGTGAACCTACATGATCATCATGTGCCGAGATATTACATTATGATACTCTGATCCCAAACACGGATCTAAAACAAACTGTTCTACCTGTGAATCAGATATTGGGTATCGGATTAGAACCTGTCCTGACAGACAACGCACACGTTATTTCTTCTTCTTTTCAAACTTCTCTGTTTAATTTCATCTTAGTATTCTCTCTCTCTCTCTCTTTCAACCAATACTATTCCAACGTGTTTAAAGCTGGCACTCTGTATGCAATATCCTCCGCTACAATGCAAGCTAGAATTATTAGCCGATTGCAAGTTTTTATCTCTCGCCAAAGTTGCCATACTCGTTCGTATACGTTGACAGGTCCAGAACGCTGTCTCGTAAGCGTGTCTAACGGTTAGTAATACAAATATGAATTGGTTTGATGGAGAATTCTATGAAATTGTGGTTATATTATTTACTTGTCAATGGGTTAGGGTGATGTTTTAATCGGTCAGTATATTTGTCTATGTACTGTTTAGCTTCTTCCATAACAGTTATCTCTAAATCTATTAGTTGCGGGTAATACACGAATACCTCAGAAGCTAAACAGTACATAGACAAATACACAGACCGATTAAAACATCACCCTAACACATTGACAAATACGCTTCTAATGCGGAATCCGATAAACCTCCTGAAAAGAGCAAATGACATGTGCTACTTGAATACTAACTCTCTAAAAGTTTATTTACTTCAGCTTATCTGATTATAGTTAAATGACTGAACGCAGAAAAAAAAAACGGTTTATAGTGACTTTACACAGGATTAGTCAGAAAATCGCATTGAGGTCCATCCATTTAGTACCATCAAAACAAAATATATGTACTATTTTATTATAAAAAATAAAAAAAACGGGTAGTGGAGTGGCGCGTAGAGGTGTAGTTAGCTGCGTTTGTATGCACAAGTTTATTGGCATGTATACAAGCCTTAAGAGGAAATTCGGGTCTCGCCTGTTTCCTCCTCCAATATTGGCCCGATTTAAAAGATATTTCATAAACTAAATAAAAAGGATGGGTGTCTTCGCGTCGGGAGACCGCTAATAATACTTATATTTAGTAATACAAACGATTTGCGGTCTCCCGAGGCCAAGACTCGTGACTAAAAGGATCAATAAAATTATTGTTCCTTAATCATTGACAGCAATTTTTTTCCAAGATTTGTCTTTTGAAAAACCCAGAAATAAATAGTAATTTACCTCGTCAGAAAGCCAGACAGCCCTACGGAGTTAGGTCATTCCCGGTGGTCCCTGGACGTTGACCACAGACAACGTTCAATACTTGTAAGCAACTTGTTAATCATGCTCAGTACTTTACATTCTACATTTTGAATGCACGTTTATGCTCCATTGTCCTCCTGCATTCCTTAGTCGAATGTTATACCTTTTACCTTATGAAAATGGGGAATGGATTTTTCTTTGTGGAAGTGTCATCTCAAATTTTTGTTGGGTTATAAGTTGGAGGGATGAAAATCTACTTTTCATTACTTGGAAAGTAAGCCTGAAGTTGCCTGAGGAGCGGGTTGAAAGTGTTACTTTTCAGCCCTAGGGAGAATCGTTTCCAACTGACAGCCGTCAAATTATAAAAAAAAAACTCGTTAAACATTTCTGTTGAACCATGTCCCAACTTAAATGACTGGCTGTTTAGATACAGCCAGTCAATTACAACGCGATGTCAAATTGAAATAACGTAAACGTTATTATTAACTAGATTATATTTTTTTAATGAGTTTATTATAATTTGCTTTCAACTATTTCTTTAAAATAACATAGATTTGGGCAAAATATTTACCATTTCTTCATATGAATAGCTATGCTGAATAGCTGGCCGGTCACAAAAAAAACAAAATGGACGGGAATGCGGCAGTCCGATCTTCATTTGTTTGCTTTCATTGTCACTTTTATTTTATTTAGGTATGGGCGTGTACCTGATGGACTATCGCCTAACAAATATTCATTTCTTTACTAAATATTACTTCGAGGAGAAAAGAACATACTACAAACAAGCAATTCTGCAGAAGGAAAATGGCGTAAGTTTTGAACAATTTAAAAAATGTCCAAAAAATAATATCTACATTTAAAATTCTTCCGCTACTGACTGATTGAGTGACTGATAGACAACGCACAGCCAAAAATACTGGCAGTAGAAAGCTTAAATTTGACGTGTAGGTTCGTTGGAGAGTGTCGGGTAGCACTAAGAGTGGATTTCCTGAAATTCCTACGAGAACGGGAAAAAACGGGATATGCTCGAAGTCCCGAGCAAAAAGCTAGCTTTTGCCCTTTTCCTTTATATTTGAAATTTTTAGAATGACACTGTCTAGCTAGGGCCTCAGGTTCTATTACAAATCGTATCTTTTTCAATGGCCAGCCGGAACAGTGACAAGAGAGATTCTATTTTCAAAATTGCAAATAATAAAAATACTGTTCATTCTATTTCAAGACTATACCTATACAAATTCCATTTCCAAAATTGCAAGGTGTTAAATCACTAAAATAGAAAACAAACGTCGCAGCGCATAGGGTAAACAACCCAATAATAGGCCTGTTACTAATCCGACGTGGATGGATGGTCATACTGGTTTTTCGTCGACCATTTTTTGTGGTCATTTTTTAATACGGCCCGTGGGACCGGACTATGGTCGTAAAAATGCAATGCGCGTACAAGTCGTGAACACAACGAGCTAAGTCGATTAGTGAAGTTTGAACTAAAAGCATTCGCTCTTGGAATTTTAAAGAAATAACTGTCGAAAATATATAATCTCCGATTAACTGTGCGCTTGTTTAGTTTGAAGAGAATATTTTAAAATGTTGACAATAGAGCATGTGGGACTGACGTTGTTTGTTTTTAAAATACAATAAAACTTTGAATTGTAAAGGATTTGCTACGATTATGAGTAAATAGCATTCATTTGCATTTTTCCTAGAAAATATACAGTAAAGTTTACTCGGTAACACGTAAAACATAGGTAGGTACGTTTTTTGGCCTCTCGATCGGTTCTATAACCGTTTTAATAAAAACACTAAACAAAAAATAGCCAGGTGCGACTAAAACTTCACCTGCAAGTTTTTTTTTTACCTTTAAAAGTCTGTCTGTTACATTTACATCACCTTGTTCTACGACAGTTGACAATATAAAAAACAGCAATTAAAAATAACGCGACCAAAAATTATAAAAGAATCGATCGTTAATAAACACCGGCTAGTTTTTATTGCTTTCAAATCACGACAACTTAATTTTCTTAACAAAAAAGGAATAAAGAACACAGCTCAGACTAACGACAGCATTTTTCAATTCTGAGAATCTCCAAACTTGAACATGTCTTGTGCATTACCCCCCTGAATACGATAAAAGGCATAAATCAGCTTAAAACCCCAGCAATTATCCACCTTAAGTCTTCGAGATAACGTTTAATTTTGTTTGCTCAAAATATACATAAAGTGCAAAGCAATACAATCCTTATGTCAAACAGCAATAGTGTGGTTTCATTATTAAAATGAATATTTAAACCTTTTTTAGTTGGAAAGCGGTTGTAAAAGGAATAGAAGTAATCTCTAACACCGTAGTAATGTGACAAGGGACAATGAGTTATTTGTTTTTAACAATAAGGCTTAAAGTTCTTTGTGGCTAGGTTTTGTAGGAAGGCATTTCGCGAGAGAGGCAGAGGGGATCTCGGCATCTCTCGGCTGCAGGTTTGACGGGTTCCGTGTTACTCACAGCCTCCCTCCTTCACCCGCGCCGCACCGCGTCTCCCCCCGGTCCGTCTGCGCGGGCGCAGGCTACGAGGCTACCCGTCTAGAAGCAATTACGTGTACGTACTGACATTTTGTGTTATGATGTGGGACTTTGCGGTTATTTGACCTTATATTAATTACATTATGTATAAACTTCAGCAGCTTTTGATATTGTCTTCGCTGTGGTTACGAGATAAAAGACAATTTCATAATTTTAATCTTTGTAACGATATTTGGCTACAGATAATATATCTACGTACTTAACTCAATATCATCAAGTTCTTTGCCTCTCAATATCACCTCGGAAAGAAAACAGTAATCGGCCAAAGTATCAGCTTTGCTGTCCCCTAATCCTGTCCGTGTTTTGGGTACTTATACTTTGACAGCGTTGCGGACGAAGTTTTTGTTGCCTAATTAGATCTTACCTTCTCCTTTTTTTCCCGCTTGTAGGTACATATTTTTTGTTTATTTGCTTACTAGCGACCCGCCCCGGCTTCGCACGGGTGCAAATTAGGTATATACTTAAACCTTCCTCGAGAACCACTCTATCTATTAAAAAACCCGCATCAAAATCCGTTGCCGAGTTTTAAAGATCTATTCAGCATACACAGGGACAGACAGACAGCGAAAGCGACTTTGTTTTAAACTATGTAGTGATGTACCTACGTCCTCTGTCATTAAACAGCAAGTAATCAATGTTTATGCTGTTCAATTAAAATCAGCTGAACCTATGTGAAGAAAAAATTAGCCTTGCCAATACATATTAAAATATTCCCTGTAATAATTTATGACAGTTAAATTTTTCTTCCAATGATATTCATTAGTTTAAATAGGTATCTATTGCACTTACCTACGTAATATAAAATAGTTTAAGTACCTATATATTAACTAATTGAAAATGATCCTTTTAGGAAAATAACTGGAAAAATAACAACCACAATATTCCAGTTTTTTTTGCAATAAATAGGTAATACATACCTACTTATTTAACTTGTTTGCGACATGTTTTGAGAAACAAACATTAATAATACCTAAAATATTGGAGCTCAAAATTAATCGTTACAAAAGTGTGTGCCAGTTTTTGGGATAGCTACCCTTTTGGCATAGACACCCGATCGATCACATCGCGCCATTTTATGACAGTAGCTCTTCAAAACATTGTCTATGAATGTTTGAAGCGGGCTTGGTTTGAAGTAACCTCTTTTCATTTTGAAATTCATTTTGTGTATTTTTCATTCAATCTCGCAAGCGATATGACAATCTCACGAACCAAGGCACTTGAGATATAATTTCACAATATTATGAGCATCCATCGTCAGATATTGTAAATTGTTCAGGCCTCTCTCACTTGTTGCATAACTTAAAATTTATAGCAGGTACGCTTTATCGCAGCCGAAATCTTAAATCATGTTTATGCCCATTGGCATAAACATGATTTAAAATTTCGGCTGCAGCAGTAAGTGATTCATTTCCGGTAGATCATTCTTATAAGGCAAGTCATGACTCATGGAAGGCACGGGATCTGATTTGTTTTGACAAATTAATACGAGTGTTCTACCTACTTTCATTGTGCGAACAGCTTGAGTGTGGAATTCCCCGCTGGAGTCTTAGTTTTTTGAGAGCTACTCGTACAACGTTATCGATGCGATTTCGTCGCACGACGAGATTAAACACACAAACTTTAGAGTTTACTCATTGAAGCTTGCAATAGTTGCAAATCATCGCACAATCATTTTCATCGCGCGACGAAATCGCATTGTCAACTCGTACGACTACGACGCCTATAAGTCAAACGTAAATTCGTCACGTTTAGGCAAGCATGCTCCATCTTCGAGTACACCAGCGTCAAATATTGGTAAACCCAAAAGTTTGTGATGATGGATGGATGTTTGTTACTCTTCCAAAAAAAACATTTTAAAGTATAAAAATAGTAGCACACCGGTATCGGGAACAGGGTCCAAGCTACCGGCGGTCAGAGCTCCAGAGAGAGGAACTTCTTGACAATGCGAGCCGGGTCCAGAAGTACCGCTTTTAGAATCAAGCCCTTGATCCAGCTGCCTAAAGAGAGCCTCCTGAGGTTATTATTATTATTATTGTTGGTATCTATTGTTAGGAAGTGTTGAACTGTATTGTCTTGATATCAATAAATAAGCAACTGCTTGACTGTCAACTATTGAATACATTGTAACATTGACCTGCAAAATGAAGCAGCATCAGATATCTAATCTAAAATGCCATGACCTGGCGATCCTTCATCAAGCTTAGCGAAATCAGGCCAAAGGTACTGAGCTCTTCATCTGTCATGCAGTCTTGCTGATCCATCCCAGCTTGTCAAAAATAGTAGTCAGAATATTATCTTCGTTCCTTTATCTTGAAAGACATTGATAAGCGTACCTTCAATGTTGCCGACATCGGTAGTGCGACGTTTCCCAATAGGTAGGTGAATACTACAATATTTTATCTATATTGATAACGAAGAAGTACCTGCTTGTTGTCTTGTTCTAATTTAGAGGACGGTTTCAAGGTCCTCAAATAAACATTTGAGTGAAACCAAAAGAATGCGCTAAAAGGTCGTTTATAAGTTCTTTTATTTAAAACAATATTGGTTTCATTTTTTTTTTACTATTGATAGGCCCAAGTTTGACCACTATCTCACCTGATCATGATGTGGTCGAAGATGGAGTACCTACGCTTGCCTAGGAGTAGGTAACCTATTCGTTCTTGGCTTAAATACTCCCAGGTTGTAGCTATCAGGAAATACAGACTCTGGCAAGGAATTCCACTCCTCCAGTTTGTAGTGTGTCGGCGAGCGTCGAGTGTTTAGGAATACCTACTAAAACGGACAAACAAATCGTCACAGGAATCTAACAGGCGATCCATTCAGTCACTCACGATGGGCTTAAAGTCACTCAAAGGGCAACGGAGAAGGCAATGCTTGGAGTTTCCTTGCATGGTCGAATCAGGAATGGTGATATCCGCAAGAGAAGCAAGGTTACCGACACAGCCCGAAGGATCTCCAAACTAAAGTGGTTGTGGGCAGGGCACATTGTGCGCAGAACAGATGGTCGATGGGGCCGAAAAGATCTGGAGTGGTGACCGCGTACCGGAAGACGCAATGTTGGCCTCCCACAAGGTTGACCGATGTCCTGGTGAAGGTCACGACTAGCCGATGGATGCTAGACGCGCAGGACCGGTCGTTGTGGCGATGCTTGTCGGAGCTATGTCCAGCTAGTCTATTCTGTAAGTAACCACTTCGATATCGAGCTTCACCTGAGTGACAAACCTCACAAAGTGAGCTTTATTGCACACAACATAAGGTCTTACGTCTGACGTAATTTGATACTAGCCTCGGATTCCGCTGTCGAGATACGAAAATGTTGTTACAGAATAGGGGTACAGCAATGGACGTCTTTCGGCTGATAGGTATGATGATTATGATGAGACGAAGACGTTAGGAGGTCCCTAGAAGTTATGTCCCGAAAATTTAGTTAGTCACTATGAGGGTTTACCGTTCTTACTGCTGGAAAACTGGCCTTTCCTCTGTGAGAGGAAGTGAACCTTAGATACCAAATCCACAACCCGGGTCCATGCATTCGATAATTTGTTTCTAAAACTATAAGTACAGATTTCTTTCACTTTCTAATACTAATACAACAACTCAGTCGAAACCCCAAATATTAATATCTTAATTTTCCCCCAAAAAAACCCGGCTCAGGTGATTCACCGACCGCTGGCAGGGTTTCCGAACACGTACCTACGCACACGACCTAAACTAACTGCGCAAATACTATACTTAGGTACTGTTAGGTACCTACCTTAAATGGGCATTTCGTAAATATGTATAACAATGTATTATTGTAAAATATCTCTATGTGTTGTTGTTTTGGAATTATTGCAATGTAAATATTTCTGTAGACAATAACTTATTCGATGTGGAACTTTCGTCTGTAGGTAATGTTTGCATGTAAACAGGATAAATCTAACCGGATTTATTTTGAATATCATGCATGACTTACTTATAGGGCAAAAGTAAATAAGTACCTATATAGGTAGTATGTCTTTTGGCTTCGTCCATCTAAGACAGTCAGTCAGTTAACCCCCCAGGGTTAACTGACTGACTGTCACATCCCAACGTTCGCGGCCAACGTCCCAACGTACCTATTGAGAAAACTGATTTTACCCCGACCTTAAAATGTTACAAACAATACAAGGAAATATTTATCACAAACCAATTAATCAAATTGTTTGATCACAAATTGCATATCAGTCTGCGGCTATTTTCACAGTCGATGTTACCAATCGAAGTATCGATATTTTTAACGAAACATCGATAGTTCGATGGTTAAAAATTATACCCATCGATGTAAAGATGGCAGTGTTTTTTTTATAAAAACGTCTTTCAGTAGATTAGGTCTTAATTATTTAAGTTCTTTGTTACCCCCACAGAATAGCTGATTTACCCCTGCAGGGGTAATTACCCACCGCCGTGTCCTCGTCAAGGCGATCGGCGACGGGGATCTCTCGCGTCCGGCCCTGGTTCAAGCTGGTACAATTCCTTCTGCGAAGCAGTAATGCTAGCAAAGGAGGAAGCCGAACGCGTGAGAGAGAGGGAAACCTCACGCCCCAGCCGCCGCAACGGAAGAAGACGCCCCGGGCGTCGGGAGTCGCAGGACGATTCTCGCGGCCACCGTAGGCGCGGGTCTGCGGACGGCGAGCATTGGGCGGCTCGCCGTCTGATCAGATCCAGGCCCGGGTCGGCGGCGCGCTGGGATCCCAACGCGCCTCAAGGAGATGTCAGCACGGAAGACGGGGCCCACTAGGGTCAATGCCTGCTGGGGCTTCGTTCGAAAGAGGTACCGTACCCTGGAACGCAAAGGGCACTAGGAGGAACACGGATGGGTTTTAGTCAGTTAGAGTCTGACACTCCCTCCTGCTGTACCCAGAGCGGGAGGAGTCATTTGATGATTTCCCATCCTAAAAAAAAAGGGGTAACTACCCCCAGGTTCGGAACCTGATCTAAGATAAAACCAGGATAGTGGTCCCAAGGGTATAGGTGCCTCGATTTTTTTTTTTTTTTACTATAGATAGGCACGCGTTTGACTACTATCTCACCTGATGGTAAGTGATGCCTCCTTAGCTGTACGCATTATGAATGTGTTCCCAAAACGTTTTGTGCGTGTGGGTGGGATATCCACCGTGTACCGGTGGCGCATCGTCGATTTTTAACCGACTTCTTCAAAAAGGAGGAGTTTCTATGTTCGGTAATTGTGTGTATTTGTTTTAATGTTTTATTCGAAAGCCTACTCCTGAGGTGATCCCATTAACCCATTGTCACCAAGTTAGAATCTGATGATGGGATCCCATGAAAATCGAGGGAAGCCCTCAAATTTTATAAGCACATACAATGTTTATAATAAACTTTCTATCGCAATTTAGATATTTGTGTCTGGTAATCATTCCATGTTGCTGAGCTGATGATGGAAGGTATAAATCAGGATCTGATGATGAGATCCCATGCAAAATGTTTGTTCAGCGATATTTTCGCTAATTGTTAACCGATTAGGATGATTCTTTTTTATCTGGAAAAGTATTTCTCGGACTGGTCCCATTTACATTTGGTGAAGATCTGATGAAGAACTTCGGAAGCAGGCAACGGAACTCTTCAATAAATGATAGCAAATGGATCGGGATTTCTGAAATCGCATGTTTGTAGGTTGAACTTGATTGTTTACACCAGTTCATCACATAACATCATGACGCTGTGTTTGTGGTATCACTTTTTAGTGGTACCTGCGTACTTACCAATAAAAAGTGAAAAATAAAAAAACTTTTTTACAAAAAAATAAAACCGACTTCCAAAAACAAAACACTACAAAGTAAATAATAACTTTAATGTCGGAAGTCGGTGTTCAAAAACAAAATAACCAAAAACACCGACTTCCGAAATTAAAGAGTTAGTCATGTGTCAGTGTACTTGCCAGACAGTATCAAATCTTGATGCTGTCCAGCCTGAGGTATCGGACGTCCCGTCCCAGGCGGTGAATTTATCGCAAGGCTGTGTCATCAACCAAGTTGTAATTGATTGTGAACAGGATTTATCTCAAATTGAACAGCCCAAGATTAATAGTTTCTTATCTGTGAAAAGTGGTTATCATTCAGTTATGTTCTCAGACAGCATAGGAAGAGGTTTAGGTAAATTATTAAGTAACAACCTGAGTTATCCTATACAAAATTACTGTATGCCAAGTTCATCATACAAGCATATTATGGCGTCATTAAGAAACAATAATTTTAGTTCTAATACCAATATTACAGTGTTTATAGGGAATAGTTTAAATGTAAAAAAAGCAGATATCACGGACAATTTAACTGAGATGTTAAAGTTAAATTGTAATAAAATTATATTGTGTGCATTTCCTTATTTTGAACAATTGTCAAGTAGACAAAATAATTATATTCATAGATTAAATAAACACATGCACTTTTTAGTAAGTCACTATAGTGACAAGTTTATGTTTTTTGACACAAACATTTTTGTGGAAAATTTAAAATCGACTAGGGATACAGTGTATTTGCCAATTAGTTTTAGACACACAATAGCAAGGCTATTAGCTTATTTTATTAACTCAGACATAAGTAGTATGTCGCAGTCTTGTATAATTAAATCCACAATGTTTAGTAATTTTACTAAGAATCAGGCGGAGAGCCTTAGTAACGGTAGCTCTAGTGCTACAAATACTTATAAAAATTGTACGGAGTTTCCATGTATCTCTATGGATACTCATTTAAACTAGTACATAAGACAACAGAGGATACCAGCGACAGAATAGTTATGCCTACCATTAACAAGGTATCTTCTTGCTCTTTAGTAAATAGTTGTCAAAAAGGGAGTCAGCAGCATGCCTTGAAATTATTTCATCAAAATATTCAAGGTGTCTCTTCCAAATTATTAGAAATTGAAATGTTTTTAGAAAAAACAATGTTTGACATTGTATGTTTTAGTGAGCACTGGTTGAAGGATTACCAGATGCTAATTAGTTATGAAAATTATAATGTGGGCAGTTGTTTTAACCGAAAATCTATGTTACGTGGTGGTTCCATCATCTTATTAAAAAAAAACTTAAAATTTAAGCAACGTAATGACATCGTTAACTTATCAGTGGAACATTGCATCGAACTGTCCTGTGTTGAGCTAGATAAGCATATCATAGTGTGCGTGTACAGACCCCCAAACCCTCAAAACTTTACTTTATTTGAGTCAACAATGGAAGATATCCTTGCGAAACTTGCAGCAGGTAACAAGCCCGCGATTATTTGTGGGGATTTTAATATTAATATTTTAGAAATTAATTCAAATAGCAGCAGATTTATAAGCCTTTTTAAATCGTTTAATTTGTCTAATGTGTTTACAGAACCGACTAGGGTAACACCAACTTCTTCAACCTGTATCGATAATGTATTCTGCGATTGTGAATATTTAGATAAAGCCATAGTTAATTACCTTCCCTCTGATCATAGTGGTCAATTGGTAACATTTCAGTTTAAAGCAGCCTTGGAAAAAATTCATATACAATATAGGCCAATTACAACTGGCAAACTAGCTAAATTCAATGGTACCTTACAAAATAAGTTAAATTTTCTAGGCCATAACATTGAAGATGCTAATAAATTTTATGATAATTTCTTTTCAGTGGTTTTAAAGGAATTCAATGCAACGTTTGAAAAGAAGTCTAAGGATACTTTCCCTAAGTATGTATTTAGTGACTGGGCGACTAAAGGCATTAGGATAAGTAGGGAAAGACTATATGACCTATATGGCCTTAAGCCTGTCATAAACACTGATTCTTTTAATAAGTTTGTAAACAAATATTCTAAAGTGTTCAGAAATACTTGCAAGGTAGCTAAAGCCCTATATATTAGCAAAAAGATCAAATCGTCAGAAAATAAAATAAAGACAGTTTGGAAAGTTATTAATAATGAAACTAATAGAAATAAAGAACGAAACACTGATTATTTACTGGAGACTACACATGGTGCCAAAAGCTCTAATTTAGAAGTAGCTCAAGAATTTGTAAATTTTTTCACCAATATACCAACTAAAACTACGGAATATTTAAATTCTTCACCTGAGGTCTCATATAATTTATTAAAAGCTAACGTTCCAGGTTGTACGGTTGAATTCCAGTTCAAACATATCAACCCTGTGACAGTCATAAAAGCTTTCCGGCAAATCAAAATCAAATTGACCGAAGACATATGGGGAATGTCTATTAAAGTGTGCACGTCCATAATTGAAACTATAGCACCATACTTGGCTTTAATATTTAATTTATGTGTGGACCAAGGAGTCTTTCCGGATATAATGAAATATAGTAAGGTTATACCACTATTTAAATCGGGCGACAGCAAAGACACCAATAATTATAGACCTGTATCTGTTTTGCCGGTTTTTAGCAAAGTGTTTGAAAAAGTAATGCTCAATCAGATGCTCAATCATTTTAACATCAATAAAATTTTACACGATCAACAGTATGGTTTTACCAGGGGTCGTTGTACGACTGACGCTGGTGCCACGTTGTTAAAACACATATACTCAGCGTGGGAAGAGGCACAAGATGCCATAGGAATCTTTTGTGACCTCTCCAAGGCATTTGATTGTGTAAATCACGAAACCTTGCTCCTAAAGCTAGGACATTACGGACTAAGTAAACTTGCACTCAGTCTAATAAAATCTTACTTAAATGATAGACAGCAGCAAGTTCAAATAAATGGTGTCAATTCACGGGGTTTAAAAGTCAAAATGGGGGTACCACAAGGCTCTATTTTGGGTCCTTTCCTCTTTCTAGTATATATTAATGATCTACCCCATCTTTTAAAAAATCACCCTCATATGGTATTATTTGCTGACGATACGTCCTTAATTTTTAAGATAGATAGACGTTCCATAAATCTTGACGACGTAAATAACGCCCTACAGCAGGTCCAAAATTGGTTTACTGCTAATAATTTAGTATTAAATGGGAAAAAAACTAAATGCATCAGATTTGCCTTACCGAACGTTAAAAGAAATGATTGCGACATAGTATTGAACAAGGAGAAACTTGAATTCGTCGAAAACACGGTTTTCCTGGGGATTACGCTTGACTCAAGGCTACAATGGGGTCCTCATTTAACATCTCTTGCGGGACGGCTAAGTTCAGCAGCATACGCTGTCAGAAAAATCCGTCAATTTACCGATATAGATACCGCGAGGCTGGTCTATTTTAGTTACTTTCATAGTATCATGTCTTACGGTATCTTATTATGGGGACGTGCTGCAGACATCGAGTCTATATTTATCCTGCAGAAAAGAGCCATCAGAGCCATTTACAATCTCCGTCGGCGTGATTCCCTAAGAGAACTGTTTAAGGATATCAACATCATGACGGTACCTTGTCAATACATTTACGAAAATATTATGTATGTTCGGAAAAATCTTCATCTCTTTAGCAAGATTAGTGACAGGCATAATTTTAATACTAGAAATAGGAACAAATTAGATCAACCCCGATTCAGATTGGCCAAAGTACACACTTCTTTTATGGGGTACTGTATTAAATTTTATAATAAAATACCAGTTGATATTCTCGAACTGAATGAGAGAAAATTTAAAGCATGCATAAAACGCACACTATGTAGACAAGCGTATTATAAACTGGAAGATTATATCCTGGATAAAAACGCTTGGCTAAATGCTGGTCCTGCTCCACAGTCACAGCTGCTTAGGTCCACTTTTTAGGTTTTTATATTTGGAAGAGATGCTCGCTCCTTTGTTTTTTTTAGAGGTTCTTACATTATTTCGTTTATTTATTCTTATATACATACAAATTATATTATTATTATAATTACTTATTTATTCTTTTTGATGTAAGAACTTAATCGTTGTCTTTATTAATTTATTTTTCATTATTTGGTCATTGACAACCATAGTTTTGTGTAAAGTAGAAGCATATTTTTCAAATTTTGTAAATGTGAGTACCATGAAACCATTTACATTTTATGTGAGTAGTTATAGTTTTACTTGTTGGACATGAACGAGCATGGTGGTTGAGAGCATGTCATGCTCACTCAAATGTCTCGCTGATGGCGGCGCGTGGGTTTGATCATTCGGTTCCCTTCGAAATTGTTGAGCTGAAGGGTGCCGATACACGCGTCATGTTCGTGAACAGGCGCCGTCGGTTGAGACTGGTCATCTCTTAACTGCCATTGGCTTATTTTAATCTTAATATTTAAAATTCTTATAATAAGCCTTTTTTTTTTTTCCTTTGCATTGTCCTCACATGCAGAAGCAACAAGTATATGTAACTTGGAATTTTGTAAAACAGAACATGATTTAAAAGAGTGTCCGTGGAGTTTCTTGCACGTTCTTCTCCACAGAGATCTACGCTTTGGAACGTGCAAATAACTTCCATGTTTTTGACTGACCGACCTTGACGTTTCAAAAGTGCCTGTGAATGGTTTATTTGAAATAAAATGCTTTGAATTTGAATTTGAATTTGAAAGTTATTTTTTGAAGTCGGTTTTTTTAAGTTTTTTTTTTGCTTTGTAGTGTTTTGTTTTTGGAAGTCGATTTTTCGTAACTCAAGTTTCGTGAATGAACAACATGTTATTTTATTTATCAATGAAGAGACTCTAAACTAGCACTAAGTTGACCTCGTTGAATGTGTCTGTGCGATTGCAGGGGAAGGCAGGGTGCGATCAAAGTGTTTACGGGATAAAAGTCCTTTTTTCTCGGCGGGGCGTCAATCATATTTATGTAATTCTTAAGGATGCATTTTCAAATGTTTGTATAAAAATAAAAATCAACATTTAAAAACATAAAAAATAGTAGCCGTAGGTACTATCGGGAACAGGGTCCAAGCTACTGGTGGTCAGAGCTCCCGATTATTATGATTATAAAGTGCTTCTGAGGCACGGAGTAGTCTCGGTATGTAAAATTGTATGGTCACCTGGTCACCCGTGTATGGAACGACCTCAGCAGGCGTTGCTTAACTTTGAAGATCAAAACAAACGGCTATTAGGTATTATTTAGCCAAGAGCTCCTCTCCCCACACTTTACTTACTTCCCTACTATCCTTACCTTGTTGCTATTCCACCAATTCGTACTAAGCGTTTCCAAACGTCTTTAATAATGGACACAGGACTGCAAAGGAACGCAGTTTCACTCCTTTGCAGTGCAGACATGCAGAGAGTACTCTGGCTGCGTCTGTGTTCCCGAAGGCATACAACCCTAATCTTTTTATTTCAAAGTTAGAGTGAACAGGCTTCTTCTGGGTAAGCTCGCTCCATCATCGCCTCTGTCACCTCTGACCTAGCCAAGAGCAAAGACATCAAAATAAATAGCAGTGGAAAAAAAATACTGAACAAACAACGAACGTCGTGTCCCTGCATCGTACACGACGTTCATAGTGGCTGTATTTCGAAAATATTCATAGTATTTCCTAATAATTTTTGTAAGGACTCCCGAAAATCTGGCAACTGGTTGCCTGGAGGCTAAGCAGATGATGACGCAAGCTACGACAATGCCGCAATCATAAATGATTCAGCTACTCTATTTAAAGCTATTGTTGAATATAGGTTATTGGTAATTGGTCAAGTGGAATTATAATATTATATATTATAATCCCACTTGACTTATTGGTTATTATTGGATATTTTTATCTATGGCAACTAGTAACCTACTTGGTATTTATTATGAAACCACGACTTCTATGCTAGTTTTAACATGATTTATAGGTAACCGAAGAAATCTTTACGATGAAAATAAAACTGATGAAGGAAACATGAAGGAAATTGTGAATTTTTAATTTTCTCTCAAGTCATAAAATCTTAGCAAGATATTGATATAATTAATATATTCAAAACAAGGCAATAGATACAGAAAGAAGAAATACTTCTTCTTTCTGTATCTATTGTCATTCTCTTGGACGGACGCCTCATACTAGGCGTCTGTCGTCCTAATTGGCTAGCGATTGCGAATTCGTCGCGCGATGAAAGAAATATGTGTGTTTAATCTCGTCGTGATGAAAACTGAAACTAATAAGAAGGTCAGAAGATTATATATCAAGGCATACAATAATGTCCTCACAGATTATTCCCATAACTTCAAGTTTATTTGCTTAAACTGTCGAAAAAAAAACAATAATATACAATGAGAATGGCAAAAGTCGCTCGTAAATCACCCAACTCAATTACCCACTCAATTCGTTCTCACTGTCAGCCTAACTTCATAAAAATCATCATCAACAAGCGTTATTATGTCATCACTACAAATAATACAGTGATTAACCGCTTTTTAAGTAGTTTCTAAATAGTCATTAAGTCTCTACGAGCTCAACGATGTGATAAGGACTCGATAACTTTTAACTCTTTTGTTTCACCTTCGAGTTTAAAAATACCTATCGGTTGTTCGTTAAATATTAGTGAAATTGTGTCGACTTATGTTTTGCTCGATCTTGTTATGAAAAACCAGTTGTGGGATTACTTTCTTGAATGTAGGCGAAGGATTTTGTCTGCTTTATTATTGCAGTTCGTAGTTCTATCCACATTGATGGACTGAGGCCTCTGCCTCGAGTTTTGCGGGCAGCGGGGTGGCGGCGGCGGCGGCGAGGCAGCGGCAAAATCTAATGTGAAAAATCAAATGGACTGATCCTCGAAAATAGCGATGCGGGAGCGGCGCGAGGGCGGGCAACGAGCGGCGCGCGCTATTTATTTTCTTCTTTTGCCCACAATAAATCGAGTGATAGGAATAATTTTGAATTAAAAAAATGTTGTCGCTGTTGTTCAGACGTTTCATTCACGAATAAAAACAAATATCTCGACGACAAAATCACGAACACTACACTACGCCACTATAGTGCCGCGCGATCTGCCCGCTGAGCCGCTGCTTTCGAAAATAGGTCTACGTTGCCCGCCCCGCTCCCGCGCCGCCGCCGCCACCGCCCCGCTGTCCGCAAAATTCGAGGCACAGGCCTTAGAGTCTATGCACACGGCGTATTTTTAACGTGCATACGACGCACGTTTTACTAACGGGCGCTCACGGTGCGGCGGCGCTTTATATGACCAACAGAAAATAGTTTGTCTGCGTCTGACGCGCGTTAGCGCGCTCAAGACTGGTAGATAATGGTTTATTGCATTAAGTACATCACTAAATAGTATAAAACAAAGTCGCATCCGCTGTCTGTCTGTACCTATGTATGCTTTAAAACTTAGATTTTGATGTGGGTTTTTTAGTGGTTCTCGAAGAAGGTTTTAGTATATAATTTGCACCCGTGCGAAGCCGGGGCGGGTCGCTAGTAAAGTACCGGTATAAATAAATATAAAAAATTGGCTTCTCTGCCGAAAATTGTGAAGTTTCATGCTTCATAATTTGAAGCCCAGTTTTTTATTCACTCATGAAGGAAAACAAGCACTTTTCATTCAAAGAAATAGTCGCACACTTTTAAACAGGTCTGTAGCTTTTATCCATAAGTGTGACTCCAATATGCCCATGTACCTAAGTTTTTGCTATGACATAAAAGGACACAACGCCCTCCACACCGCCAGGGACAGAAACAGGTGGAGAAAAATCATACGGGTGAAAGTGATACAGAAAGGAGGTTACCTACGACCCTCAACACAGGAATACGACGCAAGGAGGAGGAGGAGGGAAAAGGACTACAGTCCATTTAAGGACTTCTTCGGTTCGCACATACTTAGTTACACAGTACCTACCAATAATTTAAAGACCAACTTTGAAATCTACAAACCCCAAACCAAACCTAACCAAAGGCAAAGCATTGCCCATCAACTTGGCACTGCCGCCAGTCTCTTGCGCACACACATTACCAGCTGATAGCGTTGCGAACGAATTTTTTGATAGTACGTTTTAGTTTCTTTTATGTTAAGTGTATTTGTTAATTATAGTTTTTATTGCACTTCGCCCGCGACTTAAAGACACCTAATTTTTTTCTAGACAAATAAAATTATATACTGAAACCTTTCTCAAGAACCACTCTATCCATTGGCGTAAACAGCATAAAAATCGGTGCAGTAGTTTTTGAGTTTATCGCGAACAGACAGACAGATGCGGCGATGGACTAATAAACCCCTGCTATACAACATGAAATCTATCACTTGAAATAGGAAATGATTGGAAAACCTTTGAAATTGCAATCAATTTTATCAAAAATCAGACACATTAAATGCATTCAGGCTATCGCGATGACACGAATGTGAAAAAGCTTTTCAATATAACTGCAACACCAGGGAAATACCTACTAGCGACACTATAATGATCAATAACTAATCACTAATACTACAGGCGGAGATAATAGATATATATATATATTTATATATATATGGATATCAATACTGAAACAATTCCAATCGCGTAATAAGCCACACCTATTGACCAAGGTTATCAAACATTCAGACGATTATTGAGAAAGGTGCGGCGATCCAGTGATAACCTTATCAAAAACGGATAAAATAATAAAGAACTATGTAATAGCACGAAATTGATTAACTAATCAACAGAAAAAGAGCGGTAATTGGCGCAAAGTAGAACACTGATAGTACATGGGTGCGTAGTGCAATCGCGTGCAGTATGATAGGTACTCGGATCGTCATGGTCAACGTATACAAGAATCGAACTATAACTGATGATGATTAGATATACTTACCTAATAAACTATGAAGGAGGAGCTCGTGGCTAAATAATAACAGCCGCACGGGTCGATCTTAAAGGTTAAGCAACGCTTGCCAAGGTTGGTCTGTGGATGGGTGACCATCTTAACATAACGAGTTTCCTCCGTGCCTCGGAAAGCACGCTAAGCCGTTGGTCCCGGCTGCCATTTGTAGATCTTTGGCAGTCGTTACGGGTTGTCAGAAGCCAGTAAATCTGACTCCAGTCTTGCCAAGAAGTACCGTGTTACCCAGTTAATGGGTTGTGGAGGTCTGGTAGGCAGCCGCTCCGCGTAAAACACTGGTATTCAGCTGAATCCGGTTTGACTGGAAGCCGACCCCAATATAGTTGGGAAAAGGCTAGGCAGATGATGATATAACCTAATAAACTATGAAGGAAGAAGCAAGTCATCACCTTCATGAAAATTCAATACACCTGCTTACACGCCGTTACATACTCAACAGCAGGTATCTGATTTGATAACCATCTACGAAGGAAATAGTCAAATCTACTAATTACTATTTTGTCTACGATACAGTAGTACATATTATTTGGTCTATCGTCAACTCGAATAATATTCGTCATCACAAATTGTATCAATTCCTAACTTATTTATTTAGCATCAGCGCAACATGTCATATTTTTTCAGCAATCACAAGCCAGAAGAGATAATCACCAGAAGAAAAGAAGAAACCAACAAGATAAAACCAAGATAACCAACCAAGACAACCAACCAACCAAGATATTAACCATCTATTTGTTAGGGTTCCGTACCCGAAGGGTAACCAACGGAACCCTGTTAATTACTAAGCCTCTGCTGTTCGTCCGCCCGTCCTTCCGTCCGTCTGTCCGTCTGTCTGTCAGCGGGCTGTATCTCAAGAACCGTAATAGGTAGAGAGCTGTAATTTTCACAGATTGTGTATTTCTATTGCCACTAAAATAAATAAAAATTATGGTTTATGGTACGGAACCCTTCGTGTGCGAGTCCGACTTGCACTTGACCGGTTTTTTTTTACTCTTCAGGTCTCATAGGATTTGAATAAAACTTAGCACAAAGGTAGACAAAGACCTGGAAAAAGATGATATTATTTACATCCCGGGAGTACCTATGCTCTTTTGGGATGATTACCTACTAGTTCACGCTAAATTGCTGGCAGAAACTAGTGACTCAAAATAACTTCTAAAAAATGAATGAACGCTGAAGACTGAAAAGGGAGTAAACGATATCGTGATCGTGACGAAAGATAAGGAAGAATCAAGAAAACTTGAGCAGGAAGATGATGAACTAGGTCGAAAACATTGCAAGCATCTGACTGACAAAGTAAACAGGTAAATGAAGTAGGTTCTTGGAACTATTACCTATAGGTAAATCACATACAACAATGCAATTAACTGGTATAACCCGTCTCCGAACTTCCAATCACATGACTCTTGGGCAGGAAAGGATGTAACTTAACTAAGTCGGTAATAAGGATGTTGTGACTTGGGAAAAAACCTACAATTTATTTATTTATTAAACATTTTCAGCACACAAACGTACATACATACTTAATTGGGGCTGCGGAATCTTCGAAAGAGGTGCCGTAGCCTTAGAACGCAAAGGGCACCAGGAGGAACACGGATGGGTTTTAGTCAGTAAGAGTCTGACACTCCCTCTTGCTTCACCCAGAGCGGGAGGAGTCATTTGATGATTTCCCATCCTTAAAAAAAAAAAAAAAAAAAAAACCAGGAGGAACACGGATGGGTTTTAGTCAGTAAGAGTCTGACACTCCCACTTGCTTCACCCAGAGCGGGAGGAGTAATCAGTCGATTTCCCGTTCTTAAAAAAAAAGAACATACATACTTAATGCCATAAACATAAAAAAATCAAGTTAAAAAAAAATATAAAAAAAAACGGTCGGTCGGTTAAAATCAAGTTCTCCTCCATTTATTCAGGGGCTGCTATCAATCTCCCGCTAATCCCCTTTTTTTCAAGGACTTTTAAATCATAGGAGCGGCCTCCAGTCATGATCGGTATTGGTTTTTTTTTAACTATTGATAGGCACACGTTTGACCACTATCTCACCTGATAGTAAGCGATGAAGTGTCGAAGATGGAGCACGCTTGCCTAGAAGTAACCTATTTACTCTTGACTTAAAGACTGCCAGGTTTTCGTCATTATAATTCTTTTGACCCACAGTTTGGCAACAAGTATTAGAGTAGGGTACAAACGCTACTGTAACCTGCATTCTCATATTCAGCATAAATTGTCTGACACTCAGGTCAAAAGAAACGCTAAAACCGCAACTCTCCAAGTCGGGAAATTACTATTTTGGAGCTCGCCTCCCTCACTTTTTCATTTGACATTCTTTACAGCTTTTCTGCATGCGGGGTCGGCGGAAACATTTGATTCAGCTGAGGCTTTACACAAGTGGCATTATGTCAGCGGTAGCGTGCCGAAGGAGATTGTCGAAACGTCAATAATATATGGGACTAGTTGACCCGCGCAACTTCGTCTGCGTCACCATTTTTATTACTGCTCCTCTCCTATTGGTCTTTGCGTGATGATATATAGACTATGGCCTTCCTCGATATTTGGGCTATCTAACACTGAAATATTTTTCCGGACCAGTAGTTCCTGAGATTAGCGCGTTCAAGCAAACAAACAAACTCTTCAGCTTTATATATTAGTATAGATTGACGCTGTCAAATTTCACGTGATCAATCCCCTACATTTTTATATATGTTTCGACATTTTGCTGATAGAATGGCGCTTTGTTTTAGAAGCTCTGCTCGTTATCTGTCTACCTTTCTCTCTCACGTTCTTTCTAGCCACAATATCGTCTTCCTGTTCTCAAGTCTACTCTTTACCGCATGTATTGTCTACCGTTTATTTACCTACATCTAACAGCTGTCGTAAAGCTTCCACTGTACATACTGTAAACATCAGACTTACTTCTATTTACACTTTTTGTTTTTTCGAATAAATCACAAACGTTACTCCTTTATACCTAAAAGTCTTGCCTACATAATTGAAGGAAAATCAATAAAATTCATCACTCTCAGTTACGCATTCGGGATTTTCAATTTAAATACTGGAACATATAAATAAGGTAAATTAATAACCACAGGTATTTACAAACAATAAGTAATTGTTAGAACTCCAAATGAAAATCCACTGTCCATACTTTGTACCTGAGAGTATATTACCTTTTCTTTTTTTTAAGGATGGGAAATCATCATGTGACTCCTCCCGCGCTGGGTGAAGCAGGAGGGAGTGTCAGACTCTAACTGACTAAAACCCATTCGTGTTCCTCCTAGAGCCCTTTGTGTTCCAGGGCTACGGTGCCTCTTTCGAACAAAGTCCGCTGCCCGAAGTATATATTACCTACGTGTACCATTTAATGACAGTGGTTAAAAGGACCACTTTTTAATGACCATATGGTCTTAATCCTTTGGCTCTATAGCACCTAAACCTTAGATATAGATGTATTTACCTGTTAACTTAAAGCCTAAGTATATAAAGAGATTTAAAAAAAAAACTCGGCTGTTGCTCGTTCAGTACGCGTTTGCTCGCATAACGCTAACTCATTTTCTTATTGTTTGCTTAAATCGTGTCTTTAATTGATACTTATACCTAGAAAAAAAAAAAGGGTGATAAAAAGTCACTAGGAGATCATTGTAAAATTAATTGGAACTAGGCAAGTAATATCTTCCGTATGCCACCAGAAAACTGGGTGAAAGTAGCCACAGATTGTGTCCCAAACACCAGGAGCCGGCGACGCGGTAGACCCAGGAAGAGATGGTGAGACGAGCTGCACTCCTACCTAAAGGTTTGGGCTCAGATTGCCCAAGCAAGCCAAATCAAAATGGAAATAAAAAACTTTTTTACAAAAAAAAAATAAAACCGACTTCCAAAAGCTATACAATACAAAGTTTAAAACAACTTTAATTTCGGAAGTCGGTGTTTTTAGTATTTTTTGGTTTTTTGACACCGACTTTCGAAATTAAAGTTTTATTTTACTAAAAAGTGAAACAATCAACAGACATGCGATTTCAGAAATCCCGATCCTTTTGCAATCATTTATTGAAGAGTTCCGTTGCCTATCTCCGAAGTTCTTCATCGGATCTTCACCAAATTAAAATGGGACTAGTCCGAGAAAATACTCTTCCAAACAAAAGAAGAATCATCCACATCGGTAAACAATTGGCGAAAATATCGCTGACCAAACATTTTTCATGGGATACCATCATCAGATCCTGACTTATACCTTCCATTATCAGCTCAGCAACATGAGATGATGATTACCAGGCACAAATATCTGAATTGCGTAAGAAAATTTATGAAAAACAGTGAATGTGCTTACAAAATTTGTAGGTTTCCCTCGATTTTCATGGGATCTTATCATCAGATTCTAATTTGGTGACAATGGGACCACCTCAGGAGTATAGGCTTTCGAATAAAAAGAATTTTTGAAATCGGTCCACAATTGGCGGAGAAATCGGTGAACATACATAAAAAAGAAAAGATACATACAGCCGAACATAGAAACCTCCTCCTTTTTGAAGAAGTTGGTTAAAAAGGAAGGGAGGCACCTGCATGGGCACTACGGACGTAATAATGATAATAATTGTAACAAACGTTTTTATAATAGTCAGCACGAGTCGTGAGCACATATAAATGCATCAGGGTGATCTCGCCAATGTACGGTGGGCTTAACGAAACTTGTAAGCGCAATAGTCGATGAGCATTGTCTAACGAACCAAAAACGTGAAGCGTCAGAGCTGTCGACTGATGGAGAGAATACTCACGTCTCGTGTCGGTCATTATACTGAAGCTTATTTTGACCTAATCAAAGAAAGCTTAAGCTCAACCCTAGGTATCTAGGTACTTAAAGTGAACTCAAATAAAACTTAAAAGGAAAACACAGTCGATACCTTGGAGCAGGGAAAGTCCCAGAGAAGTGAATCATTTATAATTCTTTAGGATATTTTATAAATCATTCATGTTATTGTAACTTACTATTACCTACTAGGTACGCCGCGGTCTAGTAACTATCAACATTGGCATATCCAAATATATTATTATCATCATTGTCCGCATTTTTATTATCCACTAGTTGACCCGCGCAACTTCGTCTGCACCTCTCCTGTTGGTCTTAGTGTGATGATAAATACCTTCCCTTCAAGCCTTCTTCGATAAATGGGCAATCTAACACTGAAAGTATTTTTCAAATCGGACCAGGAGTTCCTGAGATTAGCGCGTTCAAGCAAACAAGCAAACAAATCAACTCTTCAGCTTTATATATTAGTATAGATAGATATGAAAAATTATGAAAATACGAAGTGATCCACAGGAAACCAAAGTTATCGACATTGCTCACAGAATAAGCAAGATGAAGTGGCAATGGGCCGGCCATATTAGCCGTAGAACCGATGACCGTTGGGGTAGACGAGTTCTTGAGTGGAGACCGCGAATCGGCAAACGTAAGGTAGGACGCCCTCAGGCTAGGTGGAGCGACAATTAATCTTCGCAGGGTGGCTGCTAGCAGCTGGATGAAAGATGCCGGAGATCGAGCCAAATAGTGTGCACTTGAAGAGGCTTATGTCCAGCAGTGAACTGTTAGGCTCATGATGATTATGATGATAGGAATAATAAATGGCTATTTCTTCCGAAAACATCTAAAGCTTCAGTTATCATAGTTTTTTGTATTCATTATGATTGATATGCTCGCGTTTGACCACAATCTCACCTGAAAGAAAGCGATGACGTGGTTAACAATGGAATACGCTAGCCTAGAAGTAACCTGCTCTTGACTCAAAGGCCCCCAGGTTGTAGCAATCAGGAAACACAGACTCCGAGGTACGAGTTAACACAATGGATGCAGTTATTTCTAAAAGCTTTGGCACCTTGTTTTGTTGGTTAATAGGCACACAAAGAATTTATGAAAGATAGTATGGAGCAATTGACGAGATAATCGAGGCTAAGGAATAACAGCCGTACAAGTCGATCTTTAAGGTTAAGCATCGCTTGCCAAGGTCGGTCTGTAGATGGGTGACCATCTTAACATAACGAGTTTCCTCCGTGCCTCGGAAAGCACGTTAAGCTTTTGGTCCCGGCTGTCATTTGTAGAACTTTGACAGTCGTTACGGATTGTCAAAAGCCAGTAAATCTGACTCTAGTCTTGCCAAGAAATACCGTGTTACCCATTTAATGGGTTGTAGTGGTCTGGTAGGCAGCCGCTCCAAGTAAAATACTGGTATTCAGCTGAATCCGGTTTGTCTGGAAGCCGACCGCAATATAGTTGGGAAAAGGCTAGGCAAATGATGATGATGAGTATGGAGCAAATAGACTGGGAGCAACTACTGTGATGATGGTTGATAATGTACGCAATAACAATAGACGCAGACCTACAAAAATCCAGACCAAGGCAGTCCTCCAAGACGCACGCCTGTCACCATTTCCTGGAGAGTCCATAGCTGGGAAGAACAAGTCGCGCAACAAACTCCAAAGCAACACGTTTCATCATAATTAACCGACTTCCAAAAAAGGAGGAGGTTCTCAATTCAACGGCTATTTTTTATTTATGTATGTACACCGATTACTCCGAGGTCTTTGATCCGATTTGTGTGATTCTTTTTTAGTTCGATGCGGCATGCTTACCGTTTGGTCCCGTTAAAATTTGATTTAGTTTGGTTCAGCAGTTTGTATTTTATGAGCATTTTTGCTTATTTCAATTTCTGCGTAGATGAAGACGTCGTCCAAATGTCACCACTTAAAAGTGAAAAATAAAAACTTTTTTACAAAAAAAAATTGAACTGAATTCCAAAATAACACTATACAGTATAAAATAACCTTAATTTCGGAAGTCGGTGATAAAGAACGAAGATACAAAACCTACAACACCGACAAAGCTTTTTTATTTCTAAGGTGATGGTACTCTGACAAGGGTGTGTGGGGTCGCTATACCTTACTGCCGTCACGGCAAGCAGAAGAAGGTGATAGTCATTTACTTTCGGCCAATTCATCAGCCTCCATGAACTGACCAAGACCAATGTCTATCACTTAAACACAATTACAAATAAGATCAAATAGACCGCCTTACATAAACCGTCCAAAAACGGCTGAAAACGGTGAAAACAGATAAAAGCAATATATTTGAGGATTAATCGAGTATATTGCCACCTAGAATTTATGTGGACTAAGATAAAGTCGCGACTAAAGTATGGTTTAGACAAGTTAATGCCTTCTTATGCCAATCGAGAGTCATAAATGGCAGGTCTGCTTGATAAACGATTGATGTTTGATATGAATGGAGTGAAGCAACTGCTGTTAGTGAAGGTCTTCAGAGATTAGATGGATGTAGAATGTCGTGCAAGGACACTCGGTATATCCGCAAACTGCTGAAAAACATTAAGTTTCAAAATTCACATGTTTCTGGGTTTGCTGGCTCATACGAGATGTTCTAGGAAATCTATTGATAGGTAATCAAATCTAAATAGTTATATTATAAAACTAAAGAGTTTGTTGTTTTTAGGGTTCTGTTCACTTTGCTGTCCGTCCGTCTGTCTGTCAAGACCCTTTATCTCGGGAACGCGTAGAGGTACCAAGTTTCGCTCACATTCTCAAGGGAATCAAAATGTAGGTATAGGGTATTTCCCGTTGACCTAGAACTATGAAATTTGGCAAGCAATACCGTCTTATACTACAGTTATAGGGAAAAGTCTGAAAACTATACATTAGTAATTCAATCATAAAAAATATAGTCTTTATTTAAAGTGTCATATGTACCTATAAATTTATACGGAACCCTCGGTTGGCGAGACCGACTCGCACTTGGTTGGTTTTTTTGGTTGAATGCGCTATTTAATCTCACCAACGCCCATTTATCGAAGAAAACACTAAAAACTAAGGCTATATAAGATCAGGCTACGACCAATAAAAGCGGATCATTAATGAAAAATTGTGATAAATTAAGAATCAATGTGTAATTGTGACAATTTACATTCACAGTAACAAAAAAATTAAATTCAATCAAAACTCGCGGGCTATCTGGAAATCTACTTAATTAACAGCAAAATTCAACATTTTGGACAGAATTAGTTGAAACACGAGATAATAATTATGACTGATATGCTGATTATAGAGGAGTAAAGGAAAAAAGAGAAACCCTTATCGTGCTGACAAGAATTAATAAACACAAGTGCAAGAGAATGATGACACCGAATCAGTCAGACATATAGATACAGCTTTCTATAAAACTGTTAATGAAGCTGACGCAGAACTCCAAAAGCATGACCTGACATGAAACCCCAAAAACAAAGCATCAAACAAGACCATTATCTTGAAGAATCTAGAACAGTCTAACAGCTCACAGCTTAGAAGTAACTTAACCATGGTACTCACGTAGAAAAAGCGTTTTTTTACGAATTATGCACTTATTATTCAAAGAAGCGACATTTCTTTGTGTTGTCGGTAAAAAGCGGTCGGAGTACCGGTGTGCATGCTAATGTGGCGAGGTTTATGAGGTAGATAGATATGGAAACGAGTTCGGGAGGCTTCGTCGCTAAGAATAACCTAAGACTGACTGACTTGGCAGTTGTCGCCATGTCATCTTAATTTAGAGACTGTGTTGTCTGAACATTGAGAGTGTTTGTTCTGGAAGTTGGTCGTGGTTTGTGTGTGAGAAATGGTAGGATTGGAAGGGAAGGTTTTATGGTTAATTATTAATCAATGTATATAAAATTCTTTCGTTATTTAGTGAGTGACTGACAGACAGCGCACAGCCGAAACTGGTCTGGATACTGGTCGTTAAAAGCTTATATTAGGCATGTAGGTTCCTTGGGGAGAGTAAAAGAAGGTTAGTCCTATATTTACGTGAAGATACGACTAACTACTTGCTGATGGGACGAACAAAACAAACGAACAATCTGATGAGCACTCAGAACAGCCCGTCGGTGCTGAGAAGATGGCTCAAGGGTGTCGCGACACATGTTGCATCCCACCCCAAAGGCCTGCGCAACCTATCTTTGCTATGATAACATGGAATTGATTGAGATTCTGTTAAACAGATGCTTGCATGTGTTCTGGATATTATGAGAAATAGGTACGTTCTTGAAAACCTACCTAATCAGGGTAATCGTCTTGGAACCCTCCGAGAGACGCTGCGTAGGTCGCGAGTTGAGTGGAATTCCTTGTCAGAGTCTGTGTTTCGTGATAGCTACAACCTGGGGATTCAGCCTTGACTTAAAAACTCCTAGGCCTGGAAGTATCTAGGCAAGCGTACTCCATCTTTGAGCACATCATCTCTTACCATCAGGTGAGATAGTGGTTAAACTATGCCTAATGCGGTAATGCCTAAAAAAAAAAATAAGAAAGTGCTTAAAGATGTTACATTGAAATTGCAACGGGTTCCATCGCATATTGGAATACAGCTCAATGAAAAGGCTGACATGTTAGCAAAATATGCAGCTAAAAATGGAAGAGGAACTAGCATAATTTTGAATTATTTAGAAGTTTTACCTAAATTTAAAAATAAGTGTTATGATGATTGGAAGGAATATTGTGACAAGCGCTCTTTAGACAAAGGAATCTGGTATAAAACAATGCAGGGTCAGCCTTTTCGTGAGCCCTGGTTTGTAAATAGTAATTAAAGCCGAAAATTAGTTGTTACGGCTCATACACTCAGATCTGGACACATTCTATGTAATAAGTTTGCGTTCATGATGAGGAAAACGAACTCTCCGAAACTGTGTGGAGTGTAGAGTTGTTGAAGACTTACACCACTTATTGATGGACTGTGTCCGGTATGAGTCTGAGAGAAATAATTTGTTTAGGGCCTTGAGGTTGAATAGACTTGACGTAGGCACCTTCAATAAAATCTTGGCTCAGCCAAATAGCGATGATGCGAGGAGTCTGTTTAGGTTCATTGCCCAGATATGACTTATTTGTTCTTAGGGTACGATGGGACTGACATACGCTTTGCGATTTTAAATGTCCGTAAATAAATAAAGAAAAAAAAATTTAAAAAAATCATGACGCAGCGGGGGTATGCTTTACAGACTACATTTGTTCTGTACCTTGTCTCAAATCTTATCCTACCTATTCCGGCTTAAATCACGATCAAGACTCTTTGTCTAAGCGGAAAACCAGTAAACCAAAAAATATGACGACCACTAAACGTACCTATTTGAAAAATAGACTTGCCTATGACAATTATCATCATAAAATAATTCTATTATTACAAATGAAATACCTATAGCTCATGAATGAATAAAAAAGAACATACATGAATAATAAAATGGGTACCCAACATGTGTTAACGCAAATCTGACAGGAGTCACGTAGGATCGTGGTCTGCAAACCTTAGCTGCAGAATGATTGAGTCATGTACCTACATGGCGCGTTGCTGGTAAAACAAAGTAGGGATGCTGACCCATTTTCCTCTTGAAATTAATTTATTTCATTGTTTTATGGCGTCAATAATTCACTTGTTAACGTAGCTCGTAATTATTCCAGCGGAAAGAGATATAATTGAATTATTATGGTGGTATTGGTATATAGAACATTGGACAAGCTTATTGGTGGTTATTTAAAAAAACTTAGGCACTTACGTCTCAATTCTGGAACTCAGAAAAAAAGGTTTTAGTTTATTAAAAAAGTATTCAAAAAGTCCAAAGTCTTTTATTAAAATTAGGCTGCTTTTATTCAAATTTTGACGTTCAAAAGTGCTGCCAGCACTTTTGAAAATTGTACATAAAGACAGTCCTACAAAACGCGCCCGTCACCACTTCCTAGTGTTTTAGCTGGCAAGAAGAAGTGGCGCAACAAATTTTATAAAATGGCACTACTTCAATATTATAAAGAGATTAGAGCTTCTGCCAGCGGCTTCGTCCGCGTCGTCCCTAGGGAACATACTGCCGGGATAAAAGTAGCCTATGTACTTTCTCTGGCTCTAGACTATCTTTGTACCAAATTTCATTTAAATCGGTTCAGTAGTTACGGCGTGAAAGCGCGACAGACAGACAGAGTTAATTTCGTATTTATAATATTAGTAAGGATAGTAAGGATTTAATATAATAAAGAGAAACTACGTTGTGTTTATTTTATAGACACAATCTATGATCCGATACAATATATATGAGAATTCACTAAGAAGAGAATACCAAGAATACCATAAAATATTTTTTATACCGGAAAATGCACGTTTCCTGGGAAAAAGTTGATGAAAACACGAAACGTTCCAATGTTTATTCTTGTAAAGTGAAGCAATAGGGTAAGGCGGTTGAAAAGATCGTAATATTATTAGGTGGTAGATAGATAAATTCCGCAACCCGCGGCGCATTAGGAGGAACACGGATGGGTTTTAGTAAAAGTCTCACAACCCCGTCTATTCCGCCCGTCTTTTTTTTTTTTTTTTACTATTAGTAGGCACGCGCTTGACCACCATCTCACCAGATGGTAAGCGATGATGTGATCGAAGATGGAGCACGCTTGCCTAGAAATAACCTATTCACTCTTGATTTAAATACTTCCAGGTTGTAGCTATCAGGAAACACAGACTCCGGCAGGGAATTCCACTCCTTAGCTGTACGCATTATGAATGTGTTCCCAAAACGTTTCTATTTTCTGTAGTAGCCTTTTATTCTATCATCTATGTAGGTTTCCACTTTGATATCTACCGAATCGTCAGTATGCAGAATTATCATAAAGATATCGAAAACAATCAATAAGCAATACTACTCGTAGCAGTGCGTACAATGTGACTGGGTCAAGGTTTCGATTGGCAACGTAATCTCTTCAATTTGAGAGCACGGCCGCCGCCACGCGCGCCTTTCTTAAGTTGTAATATTGCACTCCTTGTTTGTAGATATAATATTAAACGTAAACGCCTGTATCCTCGGTAGAACTGGACAGAAGTGTTACCCACATTTCAAAAACATTAATCCCGGAAAATACCTAATAGTCCTTCTGTCTGATCGATTTCGACCACGGTTGCCAATCTCAACGGAGACCAGCCATCGGCGCATCTAGGCTCTTTTTCGAAAAAGATTAAAAAAAAGGAAAACGGCACACCACTAGGAATTTCTCCTGTATCGTGGGTGCGTTTACAGAAGTTTAAATTCAAATACCGGCTTGCCAAATCAGGGCCTCAAACCTGCTATTATAATATTGTCAGAATAGTCTATCATTGATTTCATAATTGTTGATTTTGACAAGTTTGGTAATCTACTAATATAAAAGTGTCATTATGACTTTCCAATGGTCAACCACTGACACCCCATTGAAAGAAATGGCATAGAATGGTAATCTCGTACATAATGACAAATGAATAATTAATATGTAAAAATATATATATATGAAATCTGGCATAACTTAATGTTCAAATTTAGTAGTAGACAGTTTTTCAAAAATCATTTAGTTCTACTAACTTGTTGTCTTTCTACCACGATTCTATATTACGAGACCATTGACCGACCAGTGATCGACCATTATGAATAAGCAGATTACGAACTTTTTGCAAAATGATAATGGGATCGTGTTGGAAATAAATAAGTAAATGACGAATTTATAAAAATAGCAGACTTGGGGCCCTGATATGTGCATTTCTATGATAGGTATTTTTCTTGTTACTAAATATCCTTAAAATCAAGTACATGAACAGTACATTTTATTATTTTCACTTGTATCTCAGTTCATATGGCATTTTGAAATCTATATACTAATATATAAAGCTGAAGAGTTTGTTTGTTTGTTTACTTGAACGCGCTAATCTCAGGAACTACTGGTCCGATTTGAAAAATTCTTTCAGTGTTAGATAGCCCATTTATCGGCTATAGACATATATATATCATCACGCTAAGACCAATAGGAGCAGAACAGTAATGAAAACTGTGACGCAAACGAAGTTGCGTGGGTCAACTAGTTATGAATAAGTCAACTAATGATTAAATAAAACAGATTATTGTCTCCCTTGACAGCTTGATGAAGAACACATATCAGGCACATGGCAAGCGCACCGACGATTGCACAAACAGCCGGACCTGGAACAACTATCTGTAGGTCATATAAATATTTGTTTTGTACTAATCGGGAAAATTTCAATTTTTCTAAAGAAAGTTTAAAGTCACCCTTTTTTCTTTGAGATGGGTTTGCTCTTGGCTCTTGTCTAGGTCTGAGGTGACCCTGCCTGGGTTACGGAATTTGTTCGAAAGAAGCACCGTACCCTGGAACGCAAAGGTCGTTAGGAGGAACACTGATGGGTTTTAATCAGTAACTGCCACCCTCAGAGACGTTTAATGGTTACTTAAGCCGCTCTTTAGTAAAGATTTAAAAAAATTCGCTCTCAGGTTACCGTACCTTAATGACAATTAAAGTTAAGTATAGCAAAACCATCACTTACTGCCACACTCAGACCCATTTAATGGTTACTTAAGCCGCTCCTTAGTAAAGATTTTAAAAAAATTCGCTCTCAGAGACAGTTAACGGTCCGTTACCGTACCTTAATGACAATTAAAGTTAAGTATAGCAAAACCATCACTAAACTTACTAATGATTTATTTTTACATTTACGTTAGAAGTTATATTTTATTTTAGAGAATTCACATTAGGAATAAAAGTGTTTTAACAATAGCAAAGATGCCTGATCTGGTAGACTTTATTGATTTTGTGGACCATGCCAGAAGGAGAAGTGGGGCCGAGGCGATATTTACGTGATTATTCTGATTCCTTTACAAAATACTCAGTTCAAGAATTCAAGAATTTTGTCGGACGTTAATAAATATTAGAGACAAATACACCATTTTGGGAATGGGCAGACATAAAACTTTCACAAAACAAGGGATCTTTAACTTGGGGGTCGGTAATAACTTAAAAAATGACAATGACCCAAACGTTTTAAAGTGTCGATCTGTCCTTTACATCTGGCTGTTTTCTAAAAATATGTTGTCAACTAACGATATTTTAATTACTCAAAAATAACACGTATTAACTCTAACTATAAACCTAAGACTACTTAGTTTATAACATTGCCAATTAGTGATACCAGAAATAAAAAGGGCCCGGTTGCTTTATTTTATTTATTTGAAAGTTGTCGCTTTGTTTTTTATTAAAAACGATCGTTAAATGAACAAATTTCAATTTATGTTACCAATACCAGTTTATGATTTCAATGTGTTTAAATAAACTATTTTGCTATTTAATAATATAATTTTTTCAAGTGTGGCTACACCAAAAGTTTATCGATGTGCAATCTCAAAGATGTTGGCGATGCTCCGCCCTACGGATACTTAAAGTTGTCATTAACTAATGAACCCTTAAATAATATCTCTGGGATGTGTTGTTCATTAACGAATTTAATCATAATTAGTTAAGGAATAACTAGGACTTAATTAACCTTTCTGAGTGTGGCAGTAAGAGTCTGACACTCCCTTCTGCTTGATATGATGATTTCCCATCCTTAAAAAAAAGGGTCTGAGGTGACAGAGGCCAAGTCTACAATCGAGCGAGCTTACCCAGAAGAAGCCTATTCACTCTTACTTTGAAGAGATTAGGGTTGAAAGCGTTTGGAAACACAGACGCAGGCAGAGAGTTCCACTCCTTTGCTGTGCGCGTTATAAAAGACGTTTGGAAATGGTAAGAACTAATGGAATAGCAACAAGGAAGGATGATAGGTAAGTCGCAGTGCGTCTAGATGCCTGGTGTGCTATTCTGTAACATCATTTTCATGTCTCGACAGCGGAATCCGAGGTGAGTTTAAACGTAACACCTTTATGTTGTGTGTAATAAAGTTCACTTTGTGAGCTATCTCATTCAGGTGAAGCTCGATATCGAAATGGGGAAATAGACTAGCTGATAGTAGAAGAGGGCTGGTTGGATGAGATCGAGGTTTCTGAGGAGATTTTCTCTAAGGAGAACCTATATATTAGTCATATTACCAATCTAAAGCCACTATGCAGTAGAATTTGTTTCACAACTCAGATTGTATTAGCAGCAGTTTACGTTTGATTTGCGAGTTTATCGGCCAATTAAACAATAGCTTTACTTTTGTTTTCAACGAGGCAGCCATCTTTCTTTGTTCTATAAGTCTGTAAGTAGCCGATAACATATTGTGTAGGTTCATGGGAATAGGATACCTACGGTATGATATACTGTTATTGTTTGGGTCTACTCAAACCAAGATTATTAAAAAATATATATATATATTTCCCAAATTCCCACCCTTAGAATGAAAGTGAGCCAACAGCGAGAAATGTGCAAGGTTATAGTCACTATTTAAATATATACCTACATAGTCTTCAAAAGACTTTAGTTGATTTAATTTAAATGTATCTCTCTAGTGGCTGATTTAAGTATAGGCTGCCCCTTTCCAATTCATAATTAAATCACTTTTCCACCACGGGCGGACAGACGGACAGAAGAGGCTTAGTAATAGGGTTCCGTTGGTTCCTTCGGGAACGGAACACTAAAAACGGTGTCCTGCTATTTTTTTAGGGTTCCGTTGGCTCCTTCTGGAATGGAACCCTAAAAACGGTGTCCTGCTATTTTTTTAAATGTCAAAGTCTGAATATTTATGAATTGACAATTTATATAAAACGTAGGTACACTATGTCTATGTTGTGGTCGGGTCAACCACAACCTGGATTTAACACATATTATGTAGAATACATTTTATTCCGATGATACTATCAACCTTAATCTACGGATAAAATGAAAGGGAACCGCATGTCTTGGTATGGTCATGTGAAGAGGAGGGATGAAACGCATGTAACTACTAGAAGAGTTATGAATATAAATGTGGATGGATGGAGAGGGAGGCCAAAGAAAAGATAGATGGATTGTGTAAAGAGTGGTATAAACGAAAAGGGAGTTAGTGATAGTGTGACGGCTGATAGGACAGAATGGGAGAAAGAAAAGTGTTGCGCCGACCCGAAGTACTCGTAACATGGGAAAAGGCAGGAAGATGATGAACTATCCACATTCATGTGACTTCCAAGTGTCGAAGCGGCAAGCAATCCATGAGAGAATTGCCGGTTTCCATTTAAGGTGGATGCTCCAGGGTAGCCCGCGAAATTCAAATATTTTTATGTTTTTTGCAATTTGCCGGTCAGTGTGAAGCTGTATGTGGACCAAATGCGATCTGCGACCGTAACGCGTATTTATCTAAAGAATTATAACCATTTTAATCATCAATATAGCCCTCTAAGTTCATATAGTTCGAAAGAATGATTATTTCTGAAATATTCATTCTTTACTTAACCATTTTGGTTATAATTCTTTAGATAAAGACGCGTTACGGTCGCAGATCGCATTTGGTCCACATACAGCTTCACACTGACCGGCAAATTTCAAAAAACATAAAAATATTTGAATTTCGCGGGCTACCCTGGAGCATTCACCTTAAGGAAGAATACTTAAACTTTATTTATGTATTTTTCCACCATACAATTATCTTTACAGGTTTACCACCTAATGCGATATTGTAGTCAACTATTATTTGAACTAAACCATTAAAAACTAACAACTTTCAATCGAAGGACTGTAACTATGATGTAATAGGCAACCATCTCGACAGCCACAGATTACAGTGGCGGATACAATCACGAGGTTATAATTTTGTACCTGTATCACTCGATACGCAAATGATGGTATCTTTTAGATGTCCACTTTCTTCCTAGATTAATCTGTTGATTGACTCCGAACACGACAGGTCTCAGATAAAAATACCTTTATCAGCTAAATTCGCACGCAAAAGTGACAAAATATTGTAGATTCTAAAATATTGTTCTCTCGCTCTGCTTTTTGTTGAAAACCGCTGTTGAAATGTTTTAAAGATTGTATAGTAAACTAGTTGACCCGCGCAACTTCGCCTGCGTCATCATTTTCATTACTGCTCCGCTCCTGTTGGTCTTAGCGTGATAAATAAGTTAGAGATAAGATAGTGTTAAGTAATTTTTTATATAAATGTCTAATTTATAAGTAGTAAAATGTAATGTCTAAAAAGGATAAGAAATAAATGGCGTTTTTATTTTATTTATTTACTAGTTGGCCCGCGCAACTTCGTGTGCGTCACATTTTTCATTACTGCTCCACTCCTATTGGTGTTAGTGTGATGATATATAGCCTATAGCCTTCCTCAATAAATGGGCTATCTAACACTGAAAGAATTTTTCAAATCGGACCAATAGTTCCTGAGATTAGCGCGCAAACAAACAAACTTTTCAGCATTATATATAGATTTAAGAAAATTATGTGAGAGCTTGTAGCTAAATAACAACAGGCACACGGATCCATTGTGCCGAGGTCGGTCCACGGATGGGTGACCATCATCGTAAGACTCTCCCGTGACTCGGAAGCACGTACCTAAAGTAGTTTGTCCCAGCTGTCATTTGTAGCTCTTTGAAAATCGTTACGGATAGTCTGAACTCTGAAGCTGGAACATGTAATACCGCAATCATGCCAAGGGGCGCGGGCGTGGCGATTATGTTACCCAATCACTAGGTTGTGGAGGTAAAATAGGTTTGACCACCCTGGTACTGGGTGTTTTAAATACTGGTACTTACTCAGCTGCATTTGACAAGACTGATCCCAATACAAGACGAGACAGATTGAAATTTAACGTAACGAAATATGTAACTACATGAAACTTTTCAATTTTATATCAGGACCAGCTGACCCGCGCAACATCGTCTACGCCACATTTTTCATTAATGCTCCGCTCCCATTGGTCGTAGCGTGATGTTATATAGCCTAGAAGTAAGCCTTTCTCGATAAATAGACTATCCAACACTGTTTTTTTTTAGGGTTCCGTACCCGAAGGGTATCCAACGGAACCCTATTACTAAGCCTCCGCTGTCCGTCCATCCGTCCGTACGTCCGTCTGCCTATCAGCGGGCTGTATCTAAACAACCGTTATAGATAGACAGTTGAAATTTTCACAGATTGTGTATAGGTATCTATTGCCGCTATAGCGACAAATAATAAACACTAAGGTTTATTGTACGGAACCCTTCGTGTGCGAGTCCGACTCGCACTTGGCCGGTTTTTTTTCAATTCGCGCCAGTATTTCCTGAAACTAGCGCGTTCAACCAAAAAAGCAAACCAACTCTTCATCTTTAGTACACCTAGATGTCGTTTGTAATTTATGTTGCCCATCTATATCTTCTGTATAAGAGCGCTTGCATCACTTATAAAAGTGCAGTTTGTAAAACCTGTGAACTAATATGCCACCTAGACAGAAATATGCTAAACGTGTGCAAGTAATAATTCTCAATCTAACTTGACACCTGACGAAGGCGCTGCACACAAAGGAGAAAGCAAAATCATTACTAATCCATTTTAATTCCCAAACCCACCGCGTTTCAAGAAATACTGGGCACTAGTTCTGTAACTGGAGACGTTATTATTGCACGTGGGTAAACATAAAGGGTGTGTGCAATTGTGCATGTATTACTAATTCTTATGTATTTCTTATCTTGTAAGGAAAATCATAATAAATAACAATTACTCACTAGGTGTATAATGAGCGATATCCTGTGCGATTCGAATAACTAACTGTTTACTTTGTTCCTGTACAACAAGAAGATGCAGAATATTAATCGCGTTTCTGTTTTTTTTTTTCACAGTTTGCACCTACTAGTATTATTCTCTGCATCACCCAAAGGTTGACTGGTAGAAAATGCCTCAGGCATTAAGTCCGCCTCTGTACATCTGTGTGCATAAAGTGTTAAATAAATAAATAAATAAGATGTAAGGTACTTATCTATTTGTCTTTGTTATTGTTTTCTCATTATATCCACTGCTGGACATAGGCCTCCCCATAATGGCATAACCCCCCGGTTTTGCCATAATCGCTACGCTTGGCAGGCGGGTTGGCGATCGCAGTGTATTGTGTTGAGTTTTACAGAGAACGCTGCTGTCCAGTCGCTGGCAAGTCCCTTAGTCGTCTATTACGACACCCACGGGAAGTAATGGGATGGTATTAATCTTTTACGGCACCTTACGGCACCGGCCGATACCATACGGCGGAATATATATAGATATTCGTATTGTTTTCTTTTTCAAGACTAGCTTCTGCCAGCGGCTTCACCCTTCCCGTTGGTATCTAGGGAACATACTCCCAGGATAAAAAAGTAGCCTATGTCCTTTCTCAGGCTCTGGGCTCTCTGTGTACCAAATTTCATTTAAATTGGTTCAGTAGTTTTGGCGTGAAAGCGCGACAGACAGACAGACAGAGTTACTTCCGCATTTATAATATTAAAAGTTTAAAATATTAGTAAGGATTTTATTCAAAATCCTGTGCAGTGGTCAAAGCATAAAACAAAGTGGCTTTTCCGTTTGTACGATTATATCTTTGAAACCACGCAACAGATTTTAATGCGGTTTTCATCAATATATAAAATGCTTCAAGAGGAAGGTTATGTATTATTCGCCCGACAATCCTACGAGAACGAGGAAAATGCGATATGCGCGTAGGTACGATTTCGCGGGCAAAAGAATTTGACATTTAAAAATTAGTGCTGGACTATTTAAATGATTCATACCGTTTTCTGATTATTTAATCCGTTGTTAATAAATAGCTGTCACGATATCTTGTAGTTATTTTCATTTTTTTTTTAAATCTTATCCTGTAGTATACTTAACATAATTTAAGTACTTTGTTCGCCCACTGCAAGTACCAATATATTTTGTAACCGCAATAAGACTCGTGATAAATGGATACTCTTTCCTAAGGTACAGACAGGTTTCCTGCCTAGTTTAGGAAAGGGAGTCCTATGACTTATTTTTATATTCATTGTACTGGTTGTTCTTTATAAAACTTACATATTTAAGACAACTCTGTATGTCATGTACAAACTACTTATTGAATAAATTATTATATTATTATAAAAAAAAATCACAAGTAAAGAAGAAAAAAAAAAAAAAAAAAATAGTGTTTATTAACTTAAATTCTTTACAATTAAGTTGCCGGGGCTTCCCAGGAAGTAATCCGAAGATACTTGTGTTGGGAAAAGCCTCGCTCTCTCTCGATTTACAGATCGTTAACAAGTTACACATTTTATATAAAAACCAATAAAGAAAAGAAAAGTGAATAGTTATGTTGGAAGTGTGTGAGACTAGAGTGTGGTGCGTGTAAGTGTGTGAGTGAGTGAGTGATGATGTGTGTGTGTGAGTGAGTGAGTGAGTGTGTAAGGATGTGTGTGTGTGTATGTGTGGGGGTGTGTGTATGTGAGGGTGTGAGGGTGTGTGTGTGCATATGCATGTGAATGGGTCTCATACATACCAACTAATTTATTTGAACAGGAACAACAACTTGGTCAGATTCAGTTATTCTTATGACTAATATCACGACTGTATGGAACCACGTCACAGACGATGCCCCACCTCTCGACCTAAAATGAAATCCGTAGAAATCGATATTCGTGGCGCAAGCTTTCTCCTTTTCCTCCTTCAGTGACCTGCAGTGCGTTTCTGTTAACCATGTTACCGTGTAAAGGTGGTGAAGTGAACATCACGTGAGCTGTCAATCCGTACTTCTTCTTATCGTGTGGGCAGTAAGGTCTAACGTCCCCACACACCCTGGTGTCAGAGTTTCTAAACCACCTCAAGGGCCTCTGACATGGTTTATTTGACGACCGCCATTTGGCGGCCGGGACCACCGACTTATACGTGCCTTCCGAAGCACGGAATCATCTTCATATCAGACAATCAGATGACTTTATGAATAAGATGAAAAATGACAGTTCATTTCACGCTTACTCCAGCTAAGTGCACATAGTGAGATATTGACACAATACAACCTGTAACAGAATAATCGCAATACCTCTTAAGGGGGCATTGTACTCATCATTATGAACAACTTTTACTATGGGACCAATCCCAAAATCGCGAAAAAAAAATCAGCTGTTCAGTACATTTTTTCGAGTTATGCGCGTAAAAATGTATGGGGGAGTCGATTTTTTTTTCGCGATTTCAGTGTTGGTCCCGTAGTGGAAGTTGGTCATAATGATGAGTTCAGTGACCTTAAGAGGTCTTGCGATCATTCTGTTACAGGTTGTGTATACCGACAGTTTTGGCTCACTGCTGACCAAGTTCTGTCTGCTGGCTTGTTTTATTTAGTGTTTTTTTGTGCTAAAGATCTGCACATAACAGTTTTAAGCTTTGGGCCACTTTTGCAGTGGCCGCTAGCGCACTCGAAGAAGCTGAGTTCCGGTTGATATACCTAGCTTGCGGAATAAATATTCATCAACACGTAAAAAAACAGTCAAGTTAAATTTCTAGATCTAACAACAGTTACCAAAGCTTTGCTTTATAATAAGATGGTACCAAAGAGCTGTCTACGGCACACCACAAACCAAAAATGATTCAATATTTTTTCAGAACTGTACGAGTATTTATCATTTCTATTTAATGTTCTGAGTAAGTTTATCTTCCACTGAGTCGCATTTGGAGCGAACATTTTGCAAGAAACACAATCTTATCTTGCGGATATCGGCGATAAATATAAATTCGAGGTTTTCGTGCGACACATCTACGTAGTATGGCTACAAAATTTTCATCATCATACTTTAACCTTTTTTCAATTTTTTTTTTTGGGGTCAGCGCTACATGTTTGCTAGCTCCTTCTTTTCTTCTATGGAAACTCGCCCCCGGAATTTTTCATCGATGCATCAATTAATCAATTAATTAATAAATAAATAAATAAATAAATTAATTAATTGATTTTTCATCGTATCTTCGTCAAAGAATAACCAGCGATAGCATCGCGACTGTATCGCGTCCTTTGTGCGATTGAATCGCTGCAAAAAATCGCCGACGACAGTAAAATCCACTTCAAGTCCTAAATCTAATGGAATATAATACTAGTCAAATATTATTATATTTAGTGGACTCGTCGGAAACTGCGATAAGTCTATTCGGAAGTGGGTGCAAAATGACTCATAGTTTGTATTATCATCTTTTACACCCCCGAGCATTTATTGTGCGCTTTAGGTAGGTGTAGGAATTGTTTTCGACTAGCAAAGTATTATTTAATTATTAAAATGAAAGAATAAACAGCTGTTATGGACAGAAATTTTAAGAATACGTTATTATACCTAGGTACAGTTTGTGACCAACATAATCTAACCCACTTGACTATTATTCGCTAATAGTCAAGTGGGTCAGATAATGTTGGTCGCAGACCCTACCTAGGTAAACACTAATTAACGACAAATGCCAGAAATTTTTCGTATTCTAGGTATAAACGGACCTTTAAAAGATTTTCCTCTTGAGGATACAAGGCAGACCAAAGTCAAGGACCTCAGAGTGATTGAAAAAAAATCGTCAAACATTTAAATACTTAAGCAAAACGATTATTTAATTGCGTGTGAACATTCCTCACTTGAAAAAGGCAAAGATAACATCTGCGAGCATAATTATTATGGAAATTGATAAATAATATAACTCGTAATTTAATTAAACAAATCCATATGGATAGAAAAATAAAAAAAACCTCCAAACCTCGTATGGTTCAAAATAAAAATAAAAAAAAACTCGTTAATTCTCTTATTATCTAACCTCTTACATTCATCTTCGTTCAATAATCTTTTCGTACCTAATCAAAAAATTAAGTCCGTGAAGTCGCAAACTCTTCTTAGTTTTGTTTTTGTTTTACAAACAAATTTTGTAAGTACTCATATTGTTCCTAACACTACGAGTCTTGTTACTTGAAATAAATGTTTATTAATGAATTAACTTTGCAGCCGCAAGCCATAAAGGTATTATTTTCTAAGCACCATAAACACAGAATACCTTAAAGCTGATTGTACATATTGTTCGTTTTAATAAATTAAGTTAAAAAAAAAGAAAAAACTGCATTTAAAAATTGCAGTCTCTCATTCAATATACTTGCGGACACAAAAAACTGCCCAACAGTTAAAAATGTATTTTTACCCACTTTCTCAAATAAACGAGATGTTTTAATAAAACTGGTAAAACCGCGTTCATGGGTGCACGTAAACACTCACTCAACGATACGGGTCGAACAAACGAGAGAGATACTGATGATGATAAGTGACAATATTTTTTAAACATTGCGTTATTGAACAAAATATTGTTGTTTTTCGTTACAGCATGCATAACATTCACAGCTTTTGTTAAATTTAATAATTGTTAATTAAAAAACCCGTGAATCATTTTTGTTTTTTTTAACTACACAAAAAGACGGGTAATATACCTAAAATGTTTCATGCAATATCGGTTTTCTGTGGATTTTTTGAGGCACTTACTGTGACTTTTGAATTTTAAGCGTTTGTTGAAGAGAACCAAATGTTTTAACATTATCCCATTTAGAGAGTGTTTTACATTTTCGTTGAGCTAGTCCGAATCTAGTAAAAAGATGATTTAAAAGAGTGTCCGTGGAGTTTCTTGCACGATCTTCTCCATAGAGATCTAAGCTTTGGAACGTGCAAATAGCTTCATCTCTTTTGATTGACCGATCTAAGTGACAATTCAAAAGTGGCTGTACAAGGTTTACGTAATTAAAATAAGTAGTTTGAGTTTGAACACTGTGCAGAAATTATTATAATAGTTCCAGCTTAGCCTTTTCTACTACCTACTTCAGGGGTAAGGTCCCTTCTTATTTACATAAGACATGAGCTTTGATCTCCACGTTTGTAAGGATTGTTTAAGAATTCAAAGTAGTAATCTACGTTTTTTTCACGTTACAAGTTCGAATTGAAAGATTCCAATGCCAAATGAAAAATGGCATGTGTGATTTTTGAAGTCACGCTAAGGGAAGCATTTCATATCTATGTTAGTAGGACCAGCATATTCCATTATATAGTATTACGGTCTCGCATGAAGTAATGTAATACTGGCAGAATGATAACATTAATTACGCTTGAACTATTAGCCTCTGACCGATATATCGTCATCAGCCGAGTGTCCTCCGCCTCCCACGCTCTTCTTACCAATAACATTATTAATGATCATTGTCAAGACTTCTTCGGACTACCTAATCACTGAAAATGATACGTCTTCAACAGTGTCGAGATATATTAAATCTGTTACGTTATTAAGTGATTCGCCCGAGCGAGCGACCGGTCTGCGTGAGTGGGGGCCGCGCGGCCGTCGCGTCGCCCTTTACCGTTACATAGCATACTTGATTACCATTTCACAGACATGCACTCTCCAAAACTAAGTAATGCAATTCGTAGAAATGAATTTAATTAAGCGGAACTGCGGCGCTCCGTGAACATTATCACTTGCCGACAACGCTGAGATGCATACCCCCTGGCTACGGCGTCACAGCTACCAGATGACGCCACGGAGGTAGAAAATAAAGAGGTCAGTGCTATGTCGTTGATCCGAGAGTCGCGACAGCGGTGCGGCGAGGAGGGGACCGAGGCCCCCCGCGCACCCCGCTGCAAGCCCGCCCCGCAGGCTTGCGCCCTACTCAACTGACGGTGCGCCCCTCCGACATTCAGCATTCCGCACTCGACGCGAGGGCGAAGCGCACGCCCTGCTTTACACGATCGCGTACGACGCGCCGCGCGCTCGCGGCTAGACGACCGCCATGTTTGACGTTTTCGGCTCCGTGAAGGGGCTTCTCAAGCTCGACTCTGTGTGCATTGACAACAATGTGTTCCGGCTACATTACAAAGCCACCGTGATCATACTGATCGCGTTTTCGCTGCTCGTCACGTCGCGGCAATACATCGGCGACCCCATCGACTGCATCGTCGACGAGATCCCGCTCGCCGTCATGGACACGTACTGCTGGATCTACTCAACTTTCACAATTCCCAACCGGCTGGTGGGACGCGTCGGCAAGGACGTGGTGCAGGCCGGCGTTGCCTCGCACGTGGACGGCCAGGACGAGGTGAAATACCACAAGTACTACCAGTGGGTGTGTTTTGTGTTGTTCTTCCAAGCCATTTTGTTTTATGTGCCGCGTTACCTGTGGAAAACATGGGAAGGGGGCCGCATCAAGATGTTAGTGCTCGACCTCAACTGCCCCGTAGTGGGAGACGAGTGCAAGGACAGTCGCAAGAAGTTGCTCGTTGACTACTTCCACACGAACCTGCACACGCAAAACTTCTACGCGTTCCGTTTCTTCATCTGCGAGGTGTTGAACTTCATCAACGTCGTCGGCCAGATCTTCTTCATGGACTTCTTCCTGGACGGAGAGTTCTCCACGTACGGTAGTGACGTGGTGAGCTTCACCGAGATGGAGCCGGAGGAGCGCGTGGACCCGATGGCCCGAGTGTTCCCCAAAGTGACCAAATGCACCTTCCACAAGTACGGTCCCTCGGGAACCGTGCAGAAGTTCGACGGCCTGTGCGTGCTGCCACTGAACATTGTCAACGAGAAGATCTACGTATTCCTGTGGTTCTGGTTTATAATCCTGTCGATCCTGAGTGGTATCTCGCTGATCTACCGCATGGCTGTGGTGGCGGGCCCGCGTGTGCGCCTGTACCTGTTACGCGCACGCAGCCGCCTCGCCCCGCAGGCGCAAGTGGAGACCGTGGCTCGCGAGCTGCAGATCGGGGACTGGTTCGTGCTCTACCAGCTCGGGAAAAACATCGATCCCCTCATCTACAAGGAGTTGATGGGCGAGCTGGCCGAGAAGTTCGAAGGGAAGGACAGTGTGTAGTCTGTCGGGGCGTGTGAAGCGGCTAGTGGACTTTGGGTCGTCCGTGTGACGTGTTAATAGTGATCGAGGCCCGGTCCGCGTGGCGGGCCGGCGGCGCGGCTACCTGACCCGCGCCGCGGACCGGGCGGGGCGCGCGCACAAAGAGCGCCAGGAGCGGCTGCACGCCGACATTCCATTACCCACGGCCGGCGCGGGGAACGACCTCCGCCGAGCCTCACTTGTTGTATTCCAGAACCGCTTTGAAACATTTAAACGCTACCGAAATTTAAATAGGTGATATGACTCTTCCAGCAACACTTTGACTGAGTCGCGCCGCGTAGGGCGCGCGTGCATTTAGCGTAACGTTATTGGGGCATGTTTATACTAGTAGTCGTAGATGTAGTTAGATCTCGTGCCTTCGTTTTGTATTTTGTATTATTTGTGTGCGAGTGTATCATGTTGAAGGAACGTCTCATTGTGATATGTAATTATTATTAATCTAAATTAAGTGACTAGCGTGTACGAAATAGAACGTGTGGACGGCTACACGATACGATATTGTATAAAGCAATAATAAAGCTAAACTGTAATAAAACATTACTGAACTATTAATTATAAGATAAAGGCTAAGTATACAAAATGAAAGTCGACAATATTATACATATACATAAGTAATTCGTACTGATTTGTATTAAACTTTTTTACATTGATAAAATCGATAAATACCTGCGATCATGGTTGATATTTTCTGAATATATTTACTGCCACATTAATTTTGTATTATTTCGATAAGAACTCCTCATTATAAATGATGATTCAACTAATCTTGAAGATAACAATAACAAACCGCTTTGTTCAGCAGCCTCGACGCGACACAAAGCAACAACGAGCACCACTAGCGCTATCTCGTGTATTCATATGGAACAAAACTTTGATATCGTTGAGATAATAGATGGCGCTGTTTTAGGACCAACACAAGCTCTCCCTTTCTTTATATGATAAAGCTGGTTGAACTTCTTTTTATTAAATCACTATTCAACAAAAGAAAAACCGAGCTTTAATGAAAGGGTAGTGTGTATGTATTCACATAAAAGCCATACCACATTACTGATTCACAGTACTTAGTGGTACAGCTGTAGTAGAGTAGTTTTCCTCAAAATCTCAATTATGGTTAATTAACATTATGAAATAATTTCCATAATTTGACAATTTAATAATTAATACATTAATTAAATTAAATAATTATTACAAAAATTATTGCGTAATGAGAATGACTCATTAAAGTGTCACAGAAAATGGGAAGTACTTACATGATGATGACGTATTTATTACATTTATCCTGATCATCAACATTCGTCACAGAAGTGACGTATCATTACGATATAGTAGCTAGTAGTAAGTAAAAATACAACCAGCTGTGTTAACGTAACGCGCCCATGCGTGAACATTGGGTAGGTACGACAAAATACAAACACATACCTATTGTTATATATAAGTGTACTAATACCTAGTGTATTTACTATTATAGGATACTATTATATGGTAGTAGCACCGGGAAACTACCACTAGGTATAATTTAGTGTCAATATTAATGTTAGGTTGTTTTTTATGACCGCATGTGTACGTTATCGTTGATGATTTAGACATTATTCAGAAATATCTCCTTTTTAAAAAGGGTTTTATTTTTTTTGCACACTGGGGTGCTTAATATACTGGCTGAGGATTTTTATACAAGTCTCGTATGCACCTGGGTAGTAGACTTATGTCAACTTGTTATGATAATATTTACAGACGAGAAGATATCATTTCTTGGCGAACAGCTTAACCAAGGCAAGTTAGATTGATTCTTTGCTCCAGAGAGCAAATAGATCCCCTACTAAGTACATATTTAATATTGTAAATGCAAGTAAGTGAGGCAGTCTGAATATTTGTGAATCAAAAACGGCTTAATTTGTACGAAATTTGGCCGAGTCGTGAGACAATTTTTAACATTCATGCGAACAAAGATTTGGCCAAATCTAGTACAGTGGGATCTCAATAATCCGTTACTATTGCCGGATTATAAGAATGTTCGGATTACCTACTGGATTGTGTAGAAAAATTAAGTTAAATTAAAAAAAAAAACATAGTGCACTGATTCTTATTAAATTAGGTACTTAGACTTTTATTTTATGGAATAAGTAGAGTTAGGCGCAGGCGGTGGGTGCAGGATTAGTGAGACTGTACTGTAATTACAAAACACAATTAATTTAGACTATCATTAGGTACTTATTCAAAATTTCATTCACAACTTCAAACTCCTTTTTATTTCTTAAAGAAAAGCAAACATCTTTGGACACAGAACACTTATGTGTCTTTAACTAAACCGAGCCCAAACGTGTGAAATATTCCACCGAGCCATCTCTGTTTGTGTCGGTCGTGTTGTTTGCCTGCGCCGGCGCACGGCATGTTCCGAGAAGATCGCGTTTACCTGGCTAGAACAAACGGTGGGACCTCCTTTGTTCCAATGGACTCGCTATACAATATTTCTTAGGTACTTTATTTGTATTACTTTTTGTGTTCGTGAAAGGGCTGTTAAAATGTCTGCAAAAGTTTAAAAAAAAAATGAATAATGTGTAGTCAGAGCTGGTCATTGTTTCATCATAATCCATAGGTTAATACTTATCTTCAAAATAACCCGGTTTTCATTGAAAAATAAACTCGTAGAAATAACTTCCAGAACTTTTTTAAATCATTTACCTACCTTCTTTTGTAGCAAATGTTGTAACTCTATCATAATAGAGTACATACTCATCATCATCTGCCTAGCCTTTTCCCAAATATATTGGGGTCGGCTTCCAGTCAAGCCGGATCTAGCTGAATACCAGTATGTTACGAGGAGCGGCTGCCTACCAGACCTCCACAACTCATTAACTGGGTAACACGGTACTTCATGGCAAGACTGGAGTCAGATTTACTGGCTTCTGACTATCCGTAACGACTACCAAAGATCTACAAATGACAGCCGGGACGTTTCCGAGGCACGGAGGAAACTCGGTATGTTAAGATGGTCACCCATCCATAGACCATGGCAAGCGTTGTTTACTGTTCTATGCATGTGATGGTTTCCTGAAACCGTGGCCCCATGAGGGATAGTGTATTAAGATTCGTCAACTAATCGCCGAGAGTTGCCCGGCATTTGTCAATTTCTTAAGGACTTTTGGTTGAGGTGATTCTCATTCCATTAATCGGGTCTTCTTCTTATTAGGTCTAACGACCCCACACACCCTAGTATCAGAGTATCTAAACCGCCTCAAGGGCCTCCGACATGGTTTATTTGACGACCGCCATTTGGCGGCCGGGACCACTGGCTTATCTTTTTTCAGACAATCAGGTGTTTCAAGCATGCAATGTCCAAGCCAAACTGGAAATAACTTAACAAAGTGCTTCCCGTGGGAATCGAACCCACGACCACACACAGACCGGTCACAAGGCAAACGCCTACCACTCGACCACGAAAGCAGTTACTAATGAGGAATATGTATGATTAATCGGGTATTAAACATACAAGGATATTGTTATGTGTATGTATTATTCTTGTTTGATATAATAGCTTTTAGGTATGCCCAAGATTCCTTGCTAGTTAAGTGCTAAAGGATTCCCAGACCAAAACAAGTACATATCTCTTAAACGACAATACACGTTAAGTACATACTCATTGACAAATATGTTGCTCAAGCACCTAGATAAATGCCTGGATACTTGGTTACGTTCTTCGAATTGTGAGGTTTCAAGTATGTACCTATGTACTTGAAAATGAAAAATTGGTATCTAAGTGTATGAAGGCACTTGTGGTGACACAGGCCAATTCATATCAGCCGACAGACGTCTACTGCGACATAGGCCTCCCCCAAGATGGGGGGTATGCCATAATCGCCACGCTTGGCTGGCGGATTGGCGATTGCATGGTGTTTGTTTTACAAAGAACACTGCTGCCCATTCTCTGGCTAGTCGCCTCTTACGACACCCACGGGAAATGATGGACGGGCCAATTGTATCGATCTAAACATGACTTAGGAGGTTAAAACATGCATTAATTAAAGATTTTGATTTTTCTAAACAGGTGCTTACTTAGCTGACTTACCTAGGTATTCGCGTATGCAGAATGCAGATGCAATTAAATTATAAGTACTTTTTTTTTTTTTTTTTTTCTTTAAATGTTTAGGGACTTTTATTACTCACAGCGTATGTCAGTCCCATCGTACCCTAAGACAATTATTAACTAACAAACAAATTATAAGTACTTCTGAGCGACAATAGAGTATTTCACTATTATCAAAAAAAAATTCAACCATGAAGGTGTTTTTCCGAAGATAGAATATGATATAAACAAATTTGCGTGCCAGTTCTAAAGTTTACGCAGACAAAGTCGCGGGCTAGAAGAAGAGAAGCTCATAATAATCTGTTCATGTCACAGATGAGCCAGAACTTTTTTTATCTCATGTTCTGATACTCGGAAAAACACCTTCATGATTCTGGAATCCTGATAGTTTGTGTGCCTTTGCTGTCCTTACTTTCAGCCCTGGAATCACTTCGACATATTTGTGGTCTACTGGTACTTGTGAATCTTTAGAGCTCAAGATTCTTGCAGAAAAAATGCTTTGACATTTTTCTGGTCTCCTGGTTTCTACTTGTGAATCTGTAGCGCTCATAATTCCAGCCTCGGCAATACTTTGACATGTTTCTGGTCTCCCGGTGCTTTTGAATTGTAACCGCTCATAATTCTTGCCCCGGAAATACTTCGATATGTTTCGGGTATCCTGGAGCTTGTAAATCTTTAGCACTCATAATTTCAGCCCGGAAAAACCTGCTACATGTATCTGTTCTCCTGGTACTTCTGATTCACAATTCCAGCGGACAATTGATCTTAAGATGACACCGATAATTTCCATCTGTCCCCGAATACTTTAATTAAAAATTATTTCGGGGACAGATTAAACTGTTAACAACTCCCATCTGTTCCCATATATGAATTCGGGGACAGATGAGATGAAAATTTACATTTGTCCCCATTTGGAGACAAACACCTGGGGGGGGGGGGGGACTGATAGGAATTCTCCAAAAATAGACGTTTACATTTTTCTGGAATTATGAAATCTTCGCGTTTTAGAAAATGTGTTTGGGGTACGTTTTGTTCACGATTTCTAGCATTGTAAAGTGTTCGTGAAATGTTGGGAAAGCTAGAACATTGCTTGCTGACGGTAGTTTTTTTCAAAGAAGGTATAAAATGAAGATGTGTGACGAGTTTACAATAAACTGTATCTACCTATAACATACTTTTACATGCTTATGACGGGTTTACAATCAATGTATGGAACTAACAAAAATGTGACCAATCGACAATATGGCGAATCGACAACAACCCGGTACTGGCCCTCTAGTTCTCTGGCGGTCTATTTTGCTGACATCTCTTCGAGGCGCGCTCACGTGGAATACAACACACCAGCCTACCGATATAGCTCGGGATAATCGCCAAACTTAAAGCCCGCTCCACATTCACGCGAGAATCTCATGAGAACGCGAGAAAAACACAAGAAAGTGGGCAGAACACATTGCTCGCAGAACAGCTGATCGATGAAGCCGAAAAATTCCGGAGTGGCGACCAGGTTAGTACCTGGTCCACCATCACCACCATCACATGGTGGACCGATCACCAGCATCGGCTGGATGCGACATGGACAAGAACGGTCGTTATGGCGAAACTTAGGGGGAGGCAGGGCCTCCGGCCTATGTCCAGCAGTGGGCGTGTTTTGGCTGATATTAGGTGATGGACTATTGTTACAAACCTCGAGGAGCTCGTGGCTAAATAATAACAGCCACATGGGTCGATCTTTAAGGTTAAGCAACGCTTGCCAAGGTTGGTCTGAGGATGGGTGACCATCTTAACATAACGAGTTTCCTCCATGCCTCGGAAAGCACGTTAAGCCGTTGGTCCCGGCTGTCATTTGTAGATCTTTGGCAGTCGTTACGGGTTGTCAGAAGCCAGTAAATCTGAGTCCAGTCCTGCCAAGAAGTACCGTGTTACCCAGTTAATGGGTTGTGGAGGTCTGGTAGGCAGCCGCTCCACGTAAAACACTGGTATTCAGCTGAATCTGGCTTGACTGGAAGCCGACCCCAATATAGTTGGGAAAAGGCAGGCAGGTGATGATGATGACTATTGTTACAAACCTTTATTAGTGTAGGCAACCTAAACTATACTAACCATACGGTTACAGGATAAAATATATTAAATCCCCTGCTTTATAAATAAAATCTGCGCTCAAGTTCCATGAACCGATACATAGAAACACTCCTTTTACAGTTAACATATTTATTTTACACAAACAATGACCGCATTACACCTTGTACCTAATATTAGTCATTGTTTTACGTAAGTTGGTATCATTTTTTGATATTAAACTAGTGGAAAATATGAGGAAATTCCGGTCAAGTGTGAGTCAGTCTCGCGCAGACATAGTACCTGCTCATGTGGGAGACAAGAACCGTTAGGTAGCCTCTATTCGTAGCCTCAACTGGATTGGATTGACCGCGACATACTTGTCTATGGGAAAAAAGCTTCGTTCTCTATCGGTCTTCACGACTTTCGTAGTTCATCTGTCAAATGAACATGTTGATACAAATCAACACACTGTGTTCAACTGCAGCCACTAATCGAAAAACATAGTCCTGTGCCTACCGTTCATTATTCCAAACACACTTGCTTTCTCAATCCACTTTAGACATTGGCAGAATAGTCGACATCGGCTGTACTTGCCATATAAAAATATAGAATAGAATAGAACACACTGACGGGGCTCTTGTCATCTTAGAAAATTATGCCTTGCAAATGATGGATGTCCATAATTCTATATTAACTTGTTAATTTCTCAAAGATAAGACTAGAATTATGACGTGGTTTTCCGTAAGGCAACCATGCACTATGGCAGCTCAAAATCTGTTTTTATAAAGTCCCATGTACCTACTGTACCATGTCCATGTAGGGTTGAACCTATTTGCTTCGGGAGGTTCCTGTGTCGCATAGGCAGGGAGCCGGACGCTCGGTGTCACCACTGCGTCGACTGTCGGGAGGACACGGCGCGGCATACACTGGCAGAGTGTGCCGCTTGGGAGGGGCCACGCCGTGCCCTCATCTCTATGGTAGGCTGTGATCTCTCGCTGCCGGCCGTAGTTCGTGCTATGGTCGACGGCGAGGAGTCCTGGGACGCGGTGGTCTCCTTCTGCATAACAGTTGTCGCGCAGAAGGAGGCTGCGGAAAGGGAGAGGGAGATCTCGACCTCTCTCCCAGCCCGCAGTAGGCGCACCGGGCGTCGGGCATACGCTGCTCTCTTCCGGCCCCCTTAATTGGGTCCAGAGGCGGCGGACTTGGGGATATCCGCCGCCCCCCATTCATTCGGACCCGAAGTGACGGCGCGTGGTGTTCCCGTGCTGACCCGAGGTGGCCTGCAGAGGCGGGCCGGCACCAGCCGGGGATTACGGAAGTCGCATTAGTTCTCGCGATCCCCGGTTGGTGAGAGATGGAGGACCGGGGTGGTTTTAGTCAGTAAGAGAAGAGTCTGACAGACCCCTCCGCCCGCCCCAGAGCGGAGGACATCCATGAGGATTTTCCCCCGTTATAAAAGAAAAAATGGGTTGAACCTATTGCCATCGCCTGATCACAAGTCCAGAATTTTACTGAGAAAACCCAAATGCCCGAAACTCCTAAAGGGAAATCCAATAATAATTTTTGCCCGCCCTGGGAATCGAACCCGACGGCGCTGGAAAGTGCCATTGTGCTAGCGATTACGAATATCGACATGCCAAAACACAAGCGATTGATCATCGCGTGACATTTTGACAGCATTTGTCAATCCCTTACAGTTTTGACGATTTGACAATCGAGTTCGCCACGCTGATAAAATGTCAGTTGTCTAGAGCCTGTGGGCCTCAGCAGCACGAAAGCAACAAAGCTGTTATATAAGAACAAGACGCTGAACCAGTGTCGGATTAAGCCAGCGCGAGGCTTGTTGCAAATTTTAACAAGGAGCCCCTAAGCCTAAAACTTTCGTGAAGTGAAAACGAAACTATCCAAATAAAACAATTATTTCTCACGGACCCCGGGGCCCTCATGTAGCGCCCATAGAAATATAAAAAAACAGGCCAGAGCCCATTTTTTTTTTGTTTTTCTTTTGTCCGTATAGGATCTGGGGCCGTTTAGATTTCAGACGGTATACTAGCATGAAATAAGACAAAGAAAACGAGTTTTTTGCGCGAAGTATGACTGACCCATACCATCCTTACCAATATTATAAATGCGGAAGTAACTCTGTCTGTCTGTCTGTCGCGCTTTCACGCCAAAACTACTGATCTGATTTAAATAAAATTTGGTACACAGATAGTCTAGAACCTGAGAAAGGACATAGGCTACTTTTTAACCCGGGAGTATGTTCCCTAGGGACCACGCGGGCGAAGCCGCTGGCAGAAGCTAGTAACAAAATAAACTAAATTAGTGACTTCATCCGCAGAAAACGGCTGTCGCAGTCAGTGGGAGTTAGGAGGACTCGTGTGTGAGATAGATCCATGGTTTTCTTTCAGCGACATGTTCTTGTAAGTCCAAGTGCGGGCCCCCAATGCGCGGGGCCCGTAGTATGTGCTACTCTTGCTTGCTACGTAGTTAATCCGGCACTGCGCTGAACCATGAACATTGGTTACGAATAGAATCACATGTCTACCATATCGTCATAACAGCCGAAAGACGTCCACTGCTGGACATAGGCCTCCCCGAAAGGGGGGGAAGGTTAGCCATAATCGCCACGCTTGACAGGCGGGTTAGCGATCGCAGTGTATGGTGTTGCGTTTTACAGAGAACGCTGCTGCCCATTCTACCATATTGTAACTAAGAAATCCAATTGAATATAAACAAAAAAATCATACCCAATAGGAACCAAGTTTTTTTTTGCGCCAAAACTAAACACGAGTTGTCTAAGCCATGGTAGCGCTCATTAATTAGACAGCGACCTTGGTACCACATTGTTACTTCCTCAACCAATTGTTTCCATTGTTGACATGGTTACCGACCTGTTAGACACCTTAATTCATGCAAATGTGAATAATTAACTGTTGACTTAATTAAAATGTAGGTATCTAGATACCTTACTACTGCTAATTTTATATGCTTTGTTTTTTAAACGTGTCTTTTAGTTTAAAGATAGCTATTAGTATTACCTACCTATATAAATGGTTAAATCAAGCCGAGAAATAATATTATAATACAATCTTCTGTTTACAAGCGCGGGATAAGTTCATTTCTATTGATTTTCATAGTTCAATGCACTGAACAGAAAATTTTCTGTTCTGTGCTTCAATGGTTGTCTGAAATTAAATTAAGTATACATATTATTATTATTTTAGTTCTCACGTAGTAATTTCATCATCATCTTCACCCGGAAGACGGCGTCCACTGCTGGACATAGGCCTCCCCCAAAGGGGGGGTTTGCCAAAATCGCCACGCTAGGCAGGTAGGTTGGCGATCGCAGTGTGGTGATTTTACCTTCAAATATTTTGGCAACGTGACACTTTAGGGCACCAGATCTTTAGTGTCACGTCCACTCAGCCAGATTTGGTTTGGTGGTCAGCAAGGTAGGTATGGTGCCCTAAAGTGTCCTAAAGTGTGTTATTTCATAGGTATGAGATATAAGACCATATACGTAGGTAATTGGTCTCAAGCCGCCGTGGACAGAAAGTAGCCATATCAGTGCACTGCGTTCTGCAACGGTTGCCAAGTTGCTACGTGCGGATTGCATAAACAACCCGTGTTGACCTGCGCGCGCGCAATCGCGGCGGCTGAGTTGACATAACATCGTAATTCTAGCTGCGATAGGATGAAAGTGTGGAATAATCTAGATTTATTGATGACTGAGGAGACTGTAATAAAACTAAATATGACTGTTTGTAAAAATAATGATGACTTATCCCCCGTGAATGTCAAAAAAATATCTAACACGGTTTAAATAAGCCTAAGGTCGCTACACATATTTTAAATTAAATAAGTAAATAAATTGTTTATTGACAAAGAGGTACTGATGGTAAAAAAAAAACAAAAACTTAATGCTAGTTACAAGCAAGTTATACAAAGTTATGTAACTACATTTTATATTAGAACATGTTGACGTGTAGGTACATGGTTCATCTGTTCACAAATTAGGTTACCCTATCTCTTAACTAGGTTATATCTTAAGAAACAGTGGACGGCCATAAGGTTGTGCTTTAGTATTACCCATTTATTAAGCGAGGACCCTGTCGATCTACCCACAATTTAAACAATACTTAATTAGCAGAGAAAGGTAATGGTAATTCAATGGAATATAATTACATTACAAAAATAAACTTAAGTAACTTAATAAAAATAAACTTTATTCTTGTGAATGTGTATGTATGTGTATGTGTGTGTGTGTGTGTCTGTGTGTGTATTTAGGTGCATGTAGGAATAAGTGTTCAAGTACTAGTTAAATATCTTGTAGGTACCTGAAATTAATATAATTTAGCCATACCACAAAAATATAAAAAACAGAGCCATACACTAGTTATAATTTAAGCACTATCATAATCTGCCTAGCCTTTTCCCAACTATATTGGGGTCGGCTTCCAGTCAAGCCGGATTTAGCTGAATAGCAGTATTTTACGAGGAGCGGCTGCCCACCAGACCTCCACAACCCAATCCGTAACGACTGCCAAAGATCTACAAATGACAGCCGGGACCAACGGCTTAAACGTGCTTTCCGGGCCACGGAGGAAACTCGGTATGGTAAGATGGTCACCCATCCACAGACCAACCTTGGCAAGCGTTGCTTAACCTTGAAGATCGACCCGTGCGGCTGTTATTATTTAGCCACGAGCTCCTCACATTATAATTTAAGCACTAACTAAACCATTTTATAAGATTTTACTACATACCTACATTATCATTCTGTGTCTATACACACCTCATTGTAAAAGTTTTTTATGAACAAACTGATATGATTTGATTTCAAGGCAGGTAAGGCAACCTAGCCATGTTCTATTCCAGGACATGGTCTACCCATGTGCCAAGTTTTATACAAATCCGTGCAGACGTTATGGCGTAAAGAGATAAAATGGTAAACAGACAGGCGGACAGACAGACAAAGTTTCTTTCGCAAAAAAATCTATGAAAATTGGTACCTATTAGGGTTTTTATTTAAATTGTGGACAAAATATTTGGAAAATCTACTTCAAAAGGGGTTTCTTATTTAATAAGTAGCTAAGATACAAAGTGGTCTAAACAAAGCCGCCTTTGCTAAAAGCTCAACAAAAGCTACCACGTTGTAATGGCACTGCATCGGTACCTACCTACCTACCTAAATATCGTGCATTTATCGGCTAATAACACCGTCGCGGGCGGCGATACGCGTAACGACAGTAGGTAGCCCGCTAACGAGAGCACAGATAATACAATACGAGAGTAAACAATGCAGCTATAATGATAACGCGTAGGTATCGATAATTAGGTTCGTAGCACGCATCTACTATGCGGTGGTTTCTCAAACAATATTAAGTATCAAAAATTGAACGTAAATCGGAGTGATCCGATTGACTGTTGAAAATTCATTAACCAATTACTGGAACACGCATTTGCATTTTGGAATAATTTTGTGTTAATTTTCGTTCGAGAAACTGGGCCTTTCTGTACCATAATCGTGACCAGTAGCTTCCTAAACGAAACTGTTCGATCAAATAACTCCTACCGCTCTGGGCATAGCAGAAGAGAGTGTCATTTGGGACAAACCCGCCACAAAATACTTCTGAAAGCCCACAAGAAAAACGCGAAGCCAATGAAGCCCGAGGAGTCCCGGAGAAACAATTAAACTGTCTTGGATCCCGAAATTCATCAGAAAAGTATAGCGGAGTAAATAAGACATTAAATAAATTGATTTGGATAAGTACAGGCCAGGCTCAAAGGATGCAGTCAACAAGTGAACAGTCGTTGATGAGCCATGTGATCTATAAATATGAATCACTACCAGTTGATGGCTGTCAGCTGTTGAAACTAATTAAACGATATTTTACGTCTGTTTAACGAGCTGCCGAGCCGAGCATGTTGATACAACATCACAGGATGCTTGTCATAAACATGCGCACGGAGGTACTCTCAGCCGTCACAGGTTTTATTACTCAGATATTCCACGATAAAATAGACACCCAATCCTTACTACCTTACTTATAATGTTAAAATGCGAAAGTAACTCTGTCTGTCTGTGTCGCGCTTTCGCGCCAAAAAGACTGAACCGATTTAAATTAAATTTGGTACAAAGATAGTCTAGAGCTTGAGAAAGGACATAGGCTACTTTTCTTACTTTTTATCCCGGGAGTATATTCACTTTGTGGAGCCCCGATACAGCCATACACAACACGGCGTCGCAGTAGAAGATAAAGGGATGAGCTGGACCAAACGTTGGGGTGGTTTGGGATCTACCTCCTCGCGGTCCACCCCGGGGCAACGGCACCACAGGCTTGCCTGTGGTACGGCAGAACGATACCACTTAAAACGATGGTCGGATCCGCAAGGAGCCGCCTCGCGACGACCATCCGGCCGAAGTCCGGTGCCAAGCAGCTTGCTGTGTTCCGGCAGTGTGCGGGACTGCCAGTGCCTTTAGGGGAGAATTAAGGAGATTGTCAGTCGCTCTGCTCAGAACCGGTCTTGGTGGCTACTCTCTGGAACAGAAGTTCAAGAAGCAGGCTGGGGTCTGTGTGTACGTTCGCGATGGCATTTGTCGTCGTCGTCTCCGTTGTTTTCTGCCATATGGCTACTTGTGGACACTGGCGTGGAGAAACTTCTTTACATTGGCGTATACCGATCGCACAGCGGTGACCAGGAGACAACAGCGCTGTTTAATTCCCTCGTGGAGTCGACCGACGTAGCCCAGCAACGGTACTTAGCAACTAAGCTCATTTTTCTGGGGGACTTTAACGCCCACCATAAAGAGTGGTTTTTTCCGTACCAGAAAACTGACCATGCCGGGTTAGAGGCACGCAAGTTTGCTGTAACGCTAGATCTAACCCAGCTGGTGAATGTGGCAACGCGGGTACCGGATGTGGAAGCCCATACACCCAATTGCTTGGACCTTCTGCTGACAACTGATCCGGGCAGTCATTCAGTATCCGTCTCAGCCCCGCTGGGAACGTCTGACCACTGCCTGGTGAAATCCGTGATGACCTGCTCTCCTCCAGATAAGAGTCCTAGAGGCACGAGACGAGTATGGCGATACGAGTCAGCAGATTGGAATGATATGCGGCACTGTTTTGCGTCTTATCCATGGCAGCACGTGTGTGTGTTCTCCTCGGGGAGTGTTCTTCTCGGGTGACCCCTCGTGCTGTGCTGATGTGATTGCGGACGTGATTCGGCAGGGGATGGAGTGTTTTATTCCATTCTCCGACATCTCGCTCGGTCACAAATCCCGGCCTTGGTATAATGCAGAATGCGCCCAAGGCTCGTAAAGAGTCTGCTTACCAAGCCTGGTTCAAGGCCCGCGACCGAAAAGCTGGAGCACGTAGGGTTCGCGCGAGGAAAAGAGCCTTTAATTCTCCGCTAAGTTCTGCAAGCGGGTTTTACGTAGGGCACGTTTTGACCATGTCGGACGAATCGGGACCAAACTAGCATCGCACCCTCTGGGTAGTAAGCAGTTTTGGTCCCTGACGAAAGCGGTTGAAACGAATTTTTGTCGACCCACTTTGCATCCAATGCTAAAACCTGATGGTTCGCTGGCTCATTCCGCAAGAGAGAAAGCTATAATTTATTTGCAACTCTCTTTGCAAGCAATTCGCTTCTGGACGCTGGCTCCAAGCAACCACCAACTTTACCTCGTTGTGACTCTTCGATGCCGGAGATCGCAGTTCACAATAAAGAGGTCCGAAGAGTATTGTGCAGTCTAGACGTGAATAAGGCCAGCGGACCTGACGGCATTCCAGCGAGTGTTGAGGCAATGTGCACCTGAACTGTCTCCTGTGTTGACACGCCTGTACCGCCTCTCTCTTGAAAAATGAACGGTGCCTAAATCATGGAAGCTTGCGAATGTGCAACCGTTGTCCAAAAAGGGAGACCGTACTGACCCTGCACATTACCATCTAAACGCCATTACCTCCATCCTATGCAAGGTTATGGAAAAGGTTCTGAACAGCAGCTGCTGACCTACCTTGAAGACAATAATCTCCTCAGTGACCGTCAATATGACTTTCGCCGGGGACGGTCAACTGGCGAACTTTTTGTGTATGTCACACACTGCTGGGGCGAAGCCATCGAGAGACACGGCGAAGCTCTTGGCGTGTTGCTCGATATCTCGAAGGCTTTTGACAGGGTCTGGCACGCAGGTTTACTCAGCAAGCTTCCTGCTTATGGCAACCCAGCTGGTTTTTGTAGCTGGATATCCGACTTCCTGAGTGAACGGTCGATCCGAGTAGTCGTTGACGGCTGCTCCTCTGACGCTATTGATGCCGGAGTTCCTCAGGGGTCTGTTCTCTCTGCAACTCTTTTCCTGCTGCACATCAATGACCTACTCCAGCCTGGTCTTGTTGGGTACGCAGATGACAGTACAATAACAGAGAGATACTTGTCCAGCGCAGCAACCGGCGGGGATGAAGTCCGTTCCTTAAGAGAGGCCATAGTAGAGAGGACAAATATGACCTTAAGCTTTGTCTCCCAGTGGGGTGATGACAATGTGGTCACTTTTAGCGCCACTCACACGCTCGAGCTCCTAGGCATGGAGTTGACATCCAGTCTCAACTTCGCGCCACCATCGAGTACAAAGCCCAAACTGCAGCCAAAAAGCTGGGCATCCTAAATAGGGTGAAGCGATACTTCAGGCCTGGACAGTTTTTAACCCTTTACAAAGCACAAGTCCGATCCTGCATAGAGTATTGTAGCCACCTTTGGGATGGCTCAGCTAAGTATCAGCTTGCTGCGCTTGACTCGGTGGAACGCAGAGCTAAGAGGCTCATCGGTAACGTAAAACTAGTGGATACCAAGTTACATAGCTTGGCTCATCGCCGTAAGGTTGCCTGCTTGTCGGTCTTCTACAGATTGTACTTCGGTGAGAGTGCCCAAGAACTTCACGACCTCATCCCACCGGCCCCCTTCTACGATAGAACATCCAGACGCACTGCATCTTACCATCCCTACCTGGTACCTATTCCACCAATTCGCACTAAGCGTTTCCAAACGTCTTTTATAATGCGCACAGCGAAGGAGTGGAACTCTCTGCCTGGGTCTGTGTTTCCAAAAGCTTACAAGCCTAACCACTTCAAAGTTATAGTGAACAGGCTCCTTCTGAGTAAGCTCGCTCCATCGTAGACTTTGTCTTTGTCATCTCTGACATAGACTTGAGTCAAGAGCAAACCCATCATTAATATAAAATAAAAAAAAATAACAACTGACCAAACAGGTCCACGTTAGATCTGGATCGAAAAAGAAAACCATGGGGATAGCCCAGGAGTGGGATGATGTAGCCTAATAGAGTAACAGTATGAGTAGGAGCTGCCGTAAAAGAATAATACCATCCCATCACTTCCCGTGGGTGTCGTAAGAGGCGACTAAGGGACTCGCCAGAGAATGGGCAGCAGCGTTCTCTGTAAAAACTCAACACCATATCATGCCAGCACGCCTGCCAAGCGTGGCGATTATGGCAAACCCATCCCATTTGGGGGAGGCCTATGTCCAGCAGTAGACGTTTTTCGGCTGATATGGATGGATGGATAAGTAGGAGCTGTAGGGACAATTGCCTTCTTTTTTTTAAGGCTGGGAAATCATCAAAGACTCCTTCGGTTCCGCCCAGAGCGGAAGGAGTCATTTGATGATTTCCGAGTGACAGACTCTTACTGACTGAAATGTATCCGCGTCCCTCTTAATGGCCTTGTCTTTCCAGGGCCGCGGTGACTCTTTCGAACAAATTCCGCCAAGGTACCAATGCCTACATATCGGAGTTTGTGATTTAAAGTAGGGCTTCTGATGTGTTTTGGAGAACAAGCTAAAGTTACTGCAAATAATCGCAACGAAGCTTTTATCTTAGTTTTAACTTGACCCTGCACTGATAACTGACTGAACCCGAAAATGTAGTAGATTAATAAGCATGTTTCGTTTATAGTCAAGGAGGTCATTATGTGGCATGCGTTAATTATGCAGCGGGGAACTGATAAGAATAAGCCGACAGATAGCAAACCATTGGATTATTATTATCTATCATTAAAATTCGATCTTTCTGATCTTGGTTTCATTTATGTCCGGAGATTGTTTTTCTTTTAAACAAATACACACACCCTCAACTTTAAATAGGTGGGGTAGTTTCGAATTTTAGATAGATAGGTAGATTATAAATATCTACCCGTCACGAACAGAAAAAGTTTGTAATCCACCCAGCTGACCCAGCATTCATTGGTAGGTAGGTACCATGGTTTTTTAGGGTTTCTATTTTTTTTTTTTTTTTTTTTTTTTTTTTTTACTATTGATAGGCACGCGTTTGACCACTATCTCACCTGATGGTAAGCGAGGATGTGGTCGAAGATGGAGCACGCTTGCCTAGAAATAACCTATTCACTCTTGATTTAAAGACTCCCAGGTTGTAGCTATCAGGAAACACAGACTCCGGCAGGGAATTCCACTCCTTAGCTGTACGCACTATGAATGTGTTCCCAAAACGTTTTGTGCGTATGGGTGGGATGTCCACCATGTACCGGTGGCGCATCGCCGTTCGTCTTGTGGTCCGATGATGGAACGGGCTTGGCGGAATTAAATTATGCAATTCCGTCGCACATTCCCCAAAATGCAACCGGTAAAAAACCGACAGGCTAGCAACTCGTCGTCGATGTTCAAGACTTTGGAGCTTCGACGCGACGAGCCTCTCATTGCCGATGATCCTCTTGGCTCGTCTCTCAATTGACTCAAGGGCATCAAGCTGGTATCTGGCAGATCCATCCCAAAGATGAGAGCAGTATTCCATACACGATCGAACTTGCGCTTGATAGAGTTTGAGCAGCTGTTCCGGCGTGAAGTACCTTCTCACCTTAGCCAGAATCCCCAACTTCTTTGCAGCCACTTGAGCTTTTGCCTCTATGTAAGGGCCAAAATTGAGAGTAGATGTTAATGTAACCCCAAGAAGCTCAAGATGGTCGGTTATCGGCACGGTTTCACCGCGGAAAGATGGAGCTGGGTGGAATTGGGTCCTTTTGGCGGAAAATAGACACGCTTGGGTCTTAGCAGCATTGAACTTGACCAGATTGGCATCGCCCCAATCAGAGACCGCCTGTAGGGACACGTTCAAGCGCTCAACCATTGCCTCCCGGAGAGACCGGATCTGCGACCCACCAGCTCGTGCGTCGGACACGTATCTTTCAGCAACAGTGCTGTCGTCTGCATACCCAAAGGTACCGGGTTTAAGCAGATCATTAATATGCAGCAAGAACAGTGTTGCCGAAAGCACCGACCCCTGAGGAACCCCGGCATTAATATCCAGCAGTCCAGACGAGCAGCCATCTATGACCACTCGGATAGACCGATCCCTCAGGAAATCTGCGATCCAATCACACAAACCGGCGGGCAGACCGAAGGAAGGAAGCTTACTAATAAGGCCATCGTGCCAGACCCTGTCGAAGGCCTTCGAGATGTCAAGGGAGACCGCCAGTGCCTCCCCGTGCTTCTCTATGGCCTCACTCCAGATGTGAATGGCATACGCTAGAAGATCCCCAGTTGACCGATTTCGGCGAAACCCGTATTGCCGGTCACTAAGGATATCATTCGCTTCTAGGTACGCCAGGAGCTTATGATTCAGCACGCGTTCCATAGTCTTACAGAGTATGGATGTTACCGAGATGGGTCTATAATTCGACGGGTCAGCTCGACTACCCTTCTTGGGCACGGGCTGCACGTTAGCTTGCTTCCAAGCCTTCGGCACTTTTCCAGTCTCAAACGAAAGGCGAAATAGGCGTGTCAAGATCGGAGACAACTCAGGCGCACAAGTCTTCAGAACAATTGCCGGTATCCCGTCGGGACCACTAGCCTTGTTCACGTCTAGGTTACGCAGTACCCTACGGACGTCCTTCTGATGAATGCGAATGTTCGACATACTCGACTCGCATTCACCAGGAGAGGCGGAGGGCGTCGCGCCACCAGGATCCAGACGTGAAGATTCCGCAAACAAAGAAGCAAACAAGTTCGCTTTCTCCTCAGCGGAGTGGGCCAGCGTCCCGTCGGGTCTCAGCAGTGGTGGTAGTGAGGGGCGGCAGAAGTTCAATTCGACCGACTTAGCCAGGGACCAAAAAGCCTTACTACCTGCTGGGTATGAAGCAAGTTTGTTCCCTATTCGGCTAATGTGGTCAAACCGAGCCCTCCGCAACACCTTCTTGCAGGACTTAGCAGCCCTGTTGAAGGCTCTCTTCTTCTGACTCACGTCATTTGCTTTGCGCGTACGAGCGTCGACCCATGCTAGGTACGCCGCGTGCTTAAGCGCATCGGCGCGATTGCACTCGGCACCAAACCAAGGACGAGCTTCGCCAGATATTGCTATGTTAGAGAACGGAATGTAGTACTCCATTCCCCTCCGCAACACATCCGTCACGGCGTCCGCGCACGACGTAGCATCAGTGGAAGAAAAGCAAGTAGGCTGCCAAGGGTAACATGCGAAGAAAGATCGCATGCCATCCCAATCTGCTGACTTGTATCGCCATACCCGCCGGGTGCCTCTTGGGCTAGGATCGGGCGGAGAGTAGACAGACACAGACTTCACCAGACAGTGGTCGGAACTACCCAGTGGTGATGAAATCGACACCGAATAGCGGTCTGGATCTGTTGTCAGCAGAAGGTCCAAGCAATTGGCAGTGTGCGAATCAACATCCGGCACCCTCGTTGCCCCCTGGACCAGCTGGGTAAGATTTAACGCATGCGCTAGCTTTCGCGTCTCTCGTCCAGCATGGTCTGTGCACTGGTATGGGAAGAGCCACTCCTGATGGTGGGCATTGAAGTCCCCCAGTAACACCAATTGGGCAGAAGGGTACCGCTGCTGAGCCGCATCCGCCGCCTCACTCAGGTGCTGTGTAAGCCCAGTTGTCTCCAAATCACCGCTGTGCGAACGGTAGACGCATGCGTAGACAATTTTGTCTAGACCTGTGTCCACCATAGCCCACAGCGTTGAGAACCTGGAGTCTTCAAGGTAGCGGAGACGCCGATAGCAGATGTCGTCCCGGGCGTACATGCATACGCCCGCGCGGGGTCTAAAGTGGTGCTCCAGGGTAAACCCAGGGTAAGACAGGTATGACACGTCCGACGGACATCCGATCTGCGTCTCCGACAGGAACAAGAGCGCTGGTTTCTCGGTCTCAAGATGGTGATGGACTGCGGCGAGATTTGAGTGCAGACCTCGTATATTAGAGAGGTGCACTTTATGCGAAAGGACGTGCTGCCGCTGTACAGCTTCTCTCTTTTTATTCCTGTTCATGAAAGTGATGGAGGTTGAGGAGAAGGAAGTGAAATGAGGTTCCAAGCTGCTAACCTTCAGGCACACCCTGACAGGACGACATCTTTGGGGGACTAGTCTGGAGACTGCGGGGACGCCCGAGCCCCCCCGGGAATGTCCATCGGGCCCTTTCATCTGGTCGCCAACCAGCACGATGGTGCATTCCGGGATTTTTCGTCAGATGGCGGGGCAGCCTTTCATGAGTGGCTAGCTCACTACTTGGGCCCCCAACTATCTGCGGTCGGCCAGCGGTGCACCGTGCCTCGGATCCCGCTACCCTCCAAGACTAGTCTCCCGATACGCCCATGCCAGGGCTAGCCTGGCTGGTCTGCCTGCATTGGAACAACTATTTCGACCCAACTCCTCTGAATTGGCTACACTGAGCATCATACCGGAACACAGCTAAGCCGCTTGGCGGTACGTCTTTGCCCAGTGGGTGGTCACAAGCCATCGGCCGAAGCCTACCACCAGTAAATCTCCAAGTTCTTCTATTCTATTCTAAATATTATTCTATTCTATTCTATACCGTTCCGTACCCGAAGGGTAACCAACGGAACCCTATTACTAAGCCTCCGCTGTCCGTCCGTCCGTCCGTCTGTCTGTTAGCGGGCTGTATCTCAAAAACCGTAATAGATAGAGAGTTGAAATTTTCACCGATTGTGTATTTCTATTGCCGCTATATTTTTTGTAATGGATTTGCTCTTGACTCTAGTCTATGTCAGAGATGACAGAGACAAAGTCTACGATGGAGCGAGCCTACCCAGAAGGAGCCTGTTCACTCTAACTTCGAAGAGATTAGGGTTGTAAGGTTTTGGAAACACAGACGCAGGCAGAGAGTTACACTCCTTTGCTGTGCGCATTATAAAAGACGTTTGGAAACGCTTAGTGCGAATTGCTGGAATAGCTACAAGGTAGGGATGGTAAGATGCAGTGCGTCTGGATGTCCGATGGTAGAAGGGGGCCGGTGGGATGAGTTCGCTATAGGTAACAAAAAATAATAAAAATATGGTTTATGATACGAAACCATTCGTGTGCGAGTCCGACTCGCACTTGGCCGGTTTTTTTAATTATTTAGTGCCTCGCCAAGGCCTCGCCTTAGCGGAAAAATTTACAAGTTATGACAGAACTTAGTAATTAAACTACCACACCATCAAAATCTGGTTTAGTCCCACCTCGGCACCCATAAACTTATTTATCATGTTTTGTGGGCGTGATAAAATTAAATAAACTCATTAGTGCCGAGATGGGACTAAACCTAAAACCATTCCTTATCTTTAATCCCTGCTTCGTAGCAACGTAACAAAAAGCTGGCCATGTGCGAGTCGGACTCGCGTGCAAAGGGTGCCGAAAGTATTTTTTTTTTTAGCCATATTATATCACTATAGAATGCTTATAGATTTTCCTGTAATCTAAAGATATTGTCTACATTTTTTTTTTCAAATTTATAGACTCTGTAGTTTCGGAGATAAGGGGGGGGGGGGAGGGATGGTCATTTTTCGTCAAATTTCTTGAATAACTTCAAAACCATTAATTTAAAAATTATGCAAAGATATTAATTAAAACCCTCACAGTAAGCCCTTTCATTTGGTATGCCACACGATATTCTTCAAAAAACTTTTTTTTTTTTTTTTTAGTTTGACCCCCAAAAGTGACCCCGATCCAGAGGGCTGGACTTTTCTTCGGCCAAAGAATCAGCATTGCGATTCAACGCGGCAATGCTGCCAGTGTTCTGGGCACTTTTGCCATTGGATGTGGATTATTTTTTTGATGCCCAATGATTAATTTTATTTTTTTATACGCGTTTGCAAGTACATAATTTCTTGTTAATTAGTGTAGTTTTTTAAGTCTGCATGTATATATTATGTAAAGTTTGCTATATGTAATTCCTAATAAACCCTGATGTTCCCCGATACTAATAGTCTAATGATTTTCATAAAACCGTGTTTGGGTCACAGAGGTCCATATGTGTAACAAATTTCAACAGAATCGGTCCAGTGGATCCGTAGAAAACTGGCTGTGACAGACGGACAGACAGACAGACTCCCGAGATCCTATTAGGGTAGTCCGTTCAATTGTCAGTTTTAAGTGATTTGTCACAGATAAGGGACACGCGTTGAACGTTGAACAGTCGACATGGCCCGCATTGCCGGATCCATGCGTGTTGATCATGATACACAGATGACATCGATTGCGAATTGACGTCTCGTGATAATACCTGACCTTGGTGTAATCGTAACATCGGGTAGGTGTAACGTTTACTATCTTATTTGTTGTTATCAATATAATTTCGTTAACTACGCCAATAAATAAAACGGTTTGTTAACTGACTGCGATTATGGTCAACATGAATGAAAGTTCTTGTTGTTTGAAGCTTATGATGACATGCAAACAGTGACAATCTATTTTTGTACTACTACAGATTTTTTTGTGATCCATGTCCACCAATAACTCGTAAAACTATTTGATGTGATAAGATTTACCAAAGTAGTTTGGCTGGTTGAAGTTTGGTGGATTATACAAATTCAAGTTTTAGTAATGGTAATACCGAATCCCAAATGTCTTTAATACGTTCGGTCCTTTCGGTCTTCTGTTGAATCATTCACTGATTCATTCATTGCTTTCAATTTTTTTTTTTTTTAATAATATTTTTATTCTTGACCATAGATACAAGTCTTTCAGTCGAATACATAGATGGGTTTGCTTTCAAAAGTTCAGACGATGTTGCCAGATATGTATAAAGCGCCGTCCACACACATCCGAGTTCCCGTTCCTGACGGGACTTCGAAATCGAGCGAGACATCCATGACATCGTCGCATTGACGCAAATGAACGAGTGATAGGAATTTGGAAATTGGAATGAATGAATGTATCAGGGTTGCCAATGCTATTTTTTCCAATTTGGGCACAAATTCCCCTAACAAGTTTCATATGAAATGAAACTATATTATTTAAATAATATTTATTGTTTATCTTTCAACATTTTTCCATATTTTTGTCGAAGGAATTTTGTTCGAAGGTTTCAATTTGACACTGCCGCCCAGTTTTTAATCCTTTCCATTGCAGCTATAAAGCGCCGTCCACACATATCCGGGTTTCCGTCCCTGACGGGACACGGCCGGGACGGAGAAAAATCGGTTACATACGATTTGTACGAACTTGTTCACGCATATCCGTGTCAGGAGGTTCCGGATGGTCATTGCTCCGGAGCGCGCACGGACGCACGGACGCCCTGACAGTGATTTTCTGATTTTTTGCCTCCGGGCCGTGTCCCGTCAGGGATTCAAGAGCACTGTCTGTCTCGTCTGCTTCTTCTTCTTTATCTTCATCTAGCGTTATTGCAATCATTGCCATCATCATCTGCCTAGCCTTTTCCCAACTATATTGGGGTCGGCTTCCAGTCAAACCGGATTCAGCTGAATACCAGTGTTTTACGTGGAGCGGCTGCCTACCAGACCGCCACAACCCATTAACTGGGTAGTACGGTACTTCTTGGCAAGACTGGAGTCAGATTTACTGGCTTCTGACAATCCGTAATGACTGCCAAAGATCTACAAATGACAGCCGGGACCAACGACTAAACGTGCTTTCCGAGGCAAGGAGGAAGCTCGGTGTGTTAAGATGGTCACCCATCCACAGACCAACCTTGGCAAGCGTTGCTTAACCTTTAAGATCGACCCATGCGGCTGTTATTATTTAGACACGAACTCCTCTATTATAATCATACTGACTTTGACTTTATATTTTTCAAAAGCCAATCGCATCACATTAGTTGCCTTTTGTGACGAGTTGATAATTATTTTGGTATTTTTTTTATTGACGTATGAGCTTGCTCTTGACCACAATCACGCCTGATGGAAAGCGATAGATGAGGTCTATGATGTAGCGAGCGTGCCCATAAGATGCCTGTTCTATGCATGATGCATGTGATGGTTTCCTGAAACCGTGGCCCCATGAGGGATAGGGTGTTAAGATTCGTCAACTAATCGCCGAGAGTTGCCCGGCGTTTGTCAATTTCTTAAGGACTTTTGTTTTTGGTGATTCTCATTCCATTAATCGGATCTTCTTCTTATTAGGTCTAACGACCCCACACACTCTAGTGTCAGAGTATCTAAACCGCCTCAAAGGCCTAAATGGTTTATTTGACGACCGCCATTTGGCGGCCGGGACTACTGTCTTAACTTTTTTCAGACAATCAGGTGATTCAAGCATGCAACGTCCTAGCCAAACTGGAAATAACTTAACAAAGCATGCTTCCCGTGGGAATCGACCCCACGACCACCGTTCCGAGTTTTTCGTTCAGTGTTCACACATATCAGGAATGACTGAAAGCCGACTCCAATATAGTTGGGAAAAGGCTAGGCAGATGATGTTCACACATATCAGGAAAATCGGAATAATCTGTTTCGGTAGCTGATACGCGATTTCCTTGTTTAACAGACAAATTGGCAATGATTGTAATAGCGCTAGATAAAGAAAAAGAAGAAGAAACAGATGAGACATACAGTCTCTTGAATCCCTGATGGGATACGGCCGGGAAGGAGGCAAAAAATCGGCAAGCACTGTCAGGGCGTCCATGCGACCGTGCGCGCTCCGGAACACTGACGATCTGGAACCTCCTGACACGGATATGTGTGAACAAGTTCGTACAAATCGTATGTAACCGATTTTTCTCCGTCCCGGCCGTGTCCCGTCAGGGACGGGAACCCGGATATGTGTGGATGACGCTTTATGGCTGCAATGGAAAGGATTAAAAACTGGGCGGCAGTGTCAAATTGAACCCTTCGAACAAAATGCTTTCTACAAAAATATGGAAAAATGTTGAAAGATAAACAATAAATATTATTAAATATAGTTTCATTTCATATGAAACTTTTTAGGGAAAGTGCCCTAATTGGAAAAATTAGCATTGGCAACCCTGATGTATTCATTCATTCCAATTTCCAAATTCCAATCAATCAGTCAATCACTCTCACTCATTTCACTCCACTCGTTCATTTGCGTCAATGCGGCGATGTCATGGATGTCTCGCTCGATTTCGCAGAAATTCAAAAAGTTTATTTTATTTGTGTAATTGAAGACATTACTGTTGAAATAAATGGAAGTACATGAAAAGTATAATCACATTTATCTTTTTAAGTTTATAATATCCTGAATACGCCAGTAAAACTCAAGATGGAAACTGATGAAGCCCAACGTGTCGGCGAAAACGGCGATGTTTTTATTCATCGACTGAAGGATTTGACCGACGAAGAAAAACAACGTTTAGAGGCACAAAACTCTCGAATAATACCTGAAGCCAAAGCTGCACGGCTGGAAAAAGAGGCTAAGCGTCACTGGGACATATTTTACAAGAGAAATGAGACGAAGTTTTTCAAGGACCGGCATTGGACCACACGTGAGTTTCAAGAACTTATAAACTTTGAAGCACACGATAAGATCACGTTCCTTGAGCTGGGGTGTGGCGTGGGCAACATGATATTCCCTCTGGTCGAAGAAGGTTTCTCTAATTTCTATTTCTACGCTTGTGATTTTTCACCACGTGCAGTAGACTTCGTAAAGTCGAACAAATTGTTTGATGCGAGTCGCATGAAGGCGTTTTGCGCTGACCTGACAACTGATGATTTATTCGAGAACATTGATGAAGGCTGCGTGGACATAGCAAGCTTGATCTTTGTGTTGTCTGCGATCCACCCTGAGGCGTGGTCGCAAGTTGCTAAGGTTGCGTACCGGGCGCTCCGACCTGGAGGGGTGCTGTTGTTCCGCGACTACGGACGCTATGACATGGCGCAGCTTAGGTTCAAACCGGGGCATAAGATTGCTGACAACTTCTACATGAGGCAGGATGGCACCAGGTAAGGTTCTTCAGATCTTTGTCACTAAAATTTCTTAAAATAGCCATGTACAAAGTAAGTGCTGACTATTTCAATTAAAATAACTACAAATTACCTTAAACTGGATATTTGTGTATCTTTAACATGAACTTTATTTTGCAGGAGTTACTACTTCACGGAAGAAGAGCTTCAAAAGCTATTCACTGATGCTGGCTTTGAGATCCTTATGAACACATATGTGCAGCGCCGGACTGTCAACTTCAAGGAGGGAATAGACGTCCCTCGCATATTTGTGCAGGGGAAATATCGGAAACCAGATGATGGTAAGAGCATATTTTAGCATGTAAAATAAGTGAAATCCCTGAAATGATAATTCAAACAAAAAAAAATCATTGCCTCGTAATCTCAGTTTTATTAAAATTCTGTAATTTGTGGAAATGTTCAAATGAATCTATAGAAACTAAACTGAAAATTCATATGATGAAAAGTGCTAACCATTGAAAAACCATGATCTTGCATGTATATTAGCTCTATCTGAACACTACCAACAATTAAGTCTTCTAAGAAACATTTAAAACCCATTCTCACAGATCTTTCTTTTTGTTTTAGGTTGAAAGAGTATCCAGAGCATCAAACTGCAAAGGAATTTATTTGGTAAGTTTTTATTTATGTTACTGTTTGTTTGCAGATCACGCATAGCTTTTCCATCTCATTGTGGGGTTTTTTGCCTTTCTTTATTAACCAACCAATAAAATCAGACATTTGGATTGAAACCAATCTACTTCTTCACAATTGAAGTAGCCAATTCACATAAAAGAGCAGGGTTGAAATATTACTGTGCATCATGTAGCGCACTTCACAACTGCTAAAAATTTGAGCAGGAACAAAAAAAAATCAAAGTTTTCTTTTTGCAAAAAAACATAAAAATATTTGAATTTCGCGGGCTACCCTGGAGCATTCACCTTAACTCTAGTCGGTCAGAGATGATAGAGACGAAGTTGACGATGGAGCGAGCTTACCCAGAAGGGTTGTAAGCATTTGGAAACACAACGCAGGCAGAGTTCCAATTCTTTGCTGTGCACATTTTAAAAGACACTAAACAGAGCATGATATTATCTTGGTTGGCATTTTAACCCTTCCTATCTCCTAAGAGCATGATGACAGCGCAGTGCAGCTGAAAACCCTCAGTTGTCTCACAACAACTTAATCAAGATTAGGGCACCTTTTGTCATTCAATTTGGTAATTAATTAATCATTATTGTAGCTGGTACTTCATCAGCTATTTGCTTTGTTTTTGCTGTAAACATTAGCATAGGGCAGTCTGTTGTGAGGTCTGATGCACAGACAAATGCTTTAAGCATTCTGACTCTTGTTTTAACAAGTATGCTGTTAGGTTTTATTTATGAGAATATATTCTTTAGTTTTCTTTTTAATTTTTTACAGGTATACATTTCTTTTCTCTCTGGAATATTTATGGTGAGTATTACACATATATATTTCTAAAAAAGGAATCATATTACTAAAGCCTCCTCTGTCTATCTGTCAGGGAGTGTATCTCAAGAACTGTAATAGGTTGACAGTAAAAATTTTCAGCTTTTCTATTGCTACTATAACAACAAATAATTAATGGTTTATGGTATGGAATCCTTCATGTGAGTCTGACTCACGCTTGCCCAGTTTTTAAACTAAATGATGACCACATAGTTCATCTGAACTCTTTGATGTACAACATTTGCAATGTCTTTCGCTCCTATCTGATAAATCACCTTAAAAAAAAAACTGTTAAACCTATGAGAATGACAAGCAAAAACTATAAATTTTCTATATTTTCCAGATTCTTGAATGTCAGAAGGCCTATGAGAGAGACAGCACAAATATGGTAAGACACATTTAAATAACTATCAATATATGATGATTCTTTATCCAATTCCTACCATGAAAATTATAATGATGACCACATAGTTCATCTGAACATTCTGATGTACACAATTGCAATGTCTTTCGCTCCTATCTGATTAAACCATTACTTAACTACTCTCACAGCTGAGCTGTAACCAAAAAATTACAGATTTATACAATTTACAGGCCAAGAAGACTTCTTAAGATCACACTGCAGGACTGTGCCACTTAGTCAAGCAAGGTAAGAATATAACTAACAAAACAGAATTATTCATGGGCACATATCAATGCAATGTAAACCTTATATCATCTGTCACTAGATAATAGCAAACTCATTAAGATAATAAAACTTTATTTGATTATAATTTCTCGAAATACTGTGAACATTTTTAATATAATAAATACCATCACAATACAATAAGTATATCCATGTCTTATTAAGAAAAATGAGTTTCCAATTTCTTGCAATAAATTCAATTCTTACGTAGCAATTATCCGGTGACATATCTGTAATGATTTGCAACAAATATTCCTTGAAATAAATGATGACCACATAGTTCATCTGAACTCTTTGATGTACAACATTTGCAATGTCTTTCGCTCCTATCTGATCTTAATACTAGTTCAAAGACCATACCAAACCTTAGAGGATATTTGACTTAATCTTGACAATTATTTTCAGGGCCAGTCATAAAACTGCAGTGTTAAATGGTTTCTAGTAGTGGAAAGAAACATATTATCTGGAAGGTAAGAACTATTATCGATAACCATATAAAATTAAAGTTATTTATTTCAAAACCAAATGATGATTTCAGATAGGGACATCTGATTATAATGCTGTTAACATAACTATCCACACTGATACAACTACATAACTCAATCTGATTAAATAATACTTTGATCTATTATTGACTGTGTATTTATTTTGTTAACAGGTCTATGATTCAGGGCTACACCATAGACACCTCAGGAACCTACCTTAGATGTAAGTACTTTGATTCTGAAACCTTTACTTCACTACATGGTATAAAACAAATTCTCTTCCGCTGTCTGTCCCTATGTATGCGTAGATTTTTAAAACTACGCAACGGATTTTGATGCGGGTTTTTTTTAATAGGTAGTGGTTCTCAAGCAAGGTTTTAGTATTAATAATTTGCACCCGTGCGAAGCCGGGGTAGGTTGCTAGTAATATTATAAAGAAGAAGAGTTTGATTGAATGCGCTAATATCTCTGGAACAAATTGAAAAATTATTTTAGTGTTCAATAGCCCATTTATCGAGGAAGTCTTAAGTTTTGCGGGTTAGCTAGTTGCCTGCACTGACAAACCCTTCAGCTTTATAATATAAGTATAGGTGGGATGCCCCATTTTAGAATGATAAAATATAATTCACAATGATGACTCGACCTTCAGGTCTCCCTCAACAGAGCGAACCCAAACCACCATGTTGACCAACTTATGCGTCTGAGTAACCTCTGAACTAGGAAATATTTCGTAAATCTATTGTTAACAAGACAGTAATAGGCATGTTCTTTACAGATTTTTCAAGGGAGTTAAATGCTGTGAAATGGCAACTGAAGGTAATAATAAAACATGATTTGTGTAAAATATGCAGAACAGTAAAATTATAAGTAGATTTTCTGGATAGGGAATATGCATGAAAAACTTTATCGTCTAAGCAGTTTATCTAAAAATATACAAAAATACAATACAATACTAACATTGAAAATAAAATCAAAATTACTCGAAAAACGAAGGAGATATAATTATTTTAAACAAATATATCCGTCCCTCTCGCGAAAACGCTGTTTTCTATACCAGATGTATAGATGTCATGGACGATGACGTCAAAGTTTGCATCCGACTTCTCTTTTTAATTGTAATCTTTGAAGCTTTATAACTTCAATCGCTTATGAAGGTATTTAAAAAATTATTTCATGATTGTTTACTAGAGCTAATAAGTATAAAATTTTGCAAATAAAAAAATTGCTTGCATATTCCCTATTGAAGCTGTTTAATCTTTTATTCAAATGATGAATCCAGATAGGGACATCTGACACATAATGCTGTTAATATAACTATCGTCACTGATGTAATTATTACAAATATTTTTTATTTTGCGCACTATGGGAAATATTCTTATTTTTTTCTTTTCTATCCCAGGCTACACTGTCAGGTTGGTATCCTGTCCAGGCAGTGAAGTTCATACTCGCTACTGACGGCAGCAGAAACGACGTATCCTGTGAATAAAGGAAAAACTCTTGAGAATTCTTGCCTAAAATAACTGGTAAGTTTTTTTTTTTTTAGCATGGCAACATCACAATTTAATCTTATCTATACTTCTATACGAGTGAGAGTAGAGTTTTATTTTTGTATGTAACGAACGAACTTAAAAACCACTGGACTGATTTGAAAATTAGAATTGAATTCAAAATAAATTATATGAATGGATAGCTACATTATCAGCATGTAACATTTTTGAAAGTCATATTTTATCCCCATACTCCCACGGGAACCGGAACTACGCGCGTGAAACCGCGTAACGTTCGCTGTCTGATGCGGTAAAATATCTTGTATTCTCCTGTTTAACCCTAAAATCATTAACATTTTATATGTATGATCTGAAACAAATATACAAAGATAAGAGATGGACTTATCAAAGTAATAAATGTCAGGGCAGGGCCCAAAAGAAAAGCAGGAAAGCAGAAGAAGAGATGGGCTGATGACATAATAAACACAGCAGGAAAAAGTTGCATGCATATGGCTCAAGACAGGGCAAGGTGGAAAACCTAACATAACTGGAAAGGAAATAATTATAATTGGATTTAAACGTATTTGTGAGAACTGTTGAGTGGAAAATAAAGCTGTAGTAATAATGATAAAGACATAGCTGAGAAAGAGAAACAAATTAAGTATCTCGACAGCACACGAGGTTGTCGACTTGTGGAATGTGGACTCCGCTCTCATTGTACCGATTTTCGTTTCGGCCAATGGCCTGATGGCCAAAAGCTGGCGAAACGCGGTTGGGTAAAGGGCCTGATACAGAAGGCAGTAAGAATGAAAGAAGGTATATCCAAATAAATAAAGTTTGTTCCGTTGAGATAATTTCGAAGCTAGTTATAAGTTTACAATGATGACTCGACCTTCAGGTCTCCCTCAACAGAGCGAACCCATAACACCATGTTGACCACATTACGCGTCTGAGTAATTTTATCCCCCTAAAAATATAATTTACCTTGTAAAAAGAGAATATCAACAAAGTATTTGTCTTGTTCTCAGATACTCAACCCAGAACTGCTAGGAGACCAGTACCAAACAAGTAATCGTCTAAAACTGACTAGGTAAGTTCAAAATACACGATTTGTAAACTTTTTGGTGGCCAGAGCGAGAAGGCACGACCCGTGATTTTAGTTAAAATCTTACTAAGATTCTTCCTGCTCTTACTTTTTATGACCGCGACTGCTGTGTCTTTGTTTCAAAATTTGGATAATAAAATTATGCTTATAATTATCGAAATTATCAAATTATGACAGAATTCGGCACAAGTTTAAGAGTTACTCCTCCAGTGTTTTATACGAACTTTCAAGTCTGTATTCTAGGAAATGAATGAACTGATTTTAATGAAACTTTGTATGTCTACGCTAGATACCCAGGTCTAAATAGTTGAGAACATTATCGAAAAAGAGTTTTTGGGAGAGAGTGATTTTAAGTTTTTATAGAAAGTGAATAATCACTCTTTCCCCCTATACTCTTTTTTAAAAATGTTCTCAACTACCTAACTATTTAAACCTGGGCGGGAAGGCGCCTAGCGACCGTAGTAGTCAAATCAGAAACAGTCAATCTCGAACGCATTCCACGGTCAAAACCAGTGGTATGATCCGTGGATCACGTTCGAAATTTGCTGTGTACGGGCGGCCTTAGGACTTAACGACCAAATTCGGTCGTTATCTATGTCGAGACTGCAGGCCCTAGACATCTAGCGTATGATGCATTCAATGTTTCATTCATTTCCAATAACAACACACTCTTAATGGTTAGTTAATATAACCTAAAATAATCACAATGATGACTTGACCTTCAGGTCTCCCTCAACAGAGCGAACCCAAACCACCATGTTGACCACATTACGCGTCTGAGTATAAAAAACGACAGCATAAAATATACGCATCATGTGAGGCAAATATTAATAATTATCTGTTCTTTTCTTCTCAGGAATCCAGTCGAGACTTGCAAGGCGAAAATACGCTCATCCTGTCAAGTTTTACGAGGTAAGTTCATAACTTAAAACATTGCCGTAGTTATCAAATGTGGGAGCGAGATAAAATGATTCTTCAGAATAGAGAGTAACAGGATAAACCTATGTTTGAACCTGAAGAGGGGTTATTGTACTCATCATTATGATTTTATGATCAACTTTAACCGTGAGACAAAACCGAAATCGAGAAATATATCCACTGTGCAGTATATTTTGTTAAGTTGTATGGACAGATGGTGTTTTCTTGTTTGAGTTCTATGCTTATGATAAGTTCAATGCTTCCTTTTAGGTTTTGCATCCATTTTGTTACATAAATTGTATTAATGCGAATCCAGTAGACACTCACTAATCCGGCACTTCAGCACTCGGCACCCACCGCTCGCGCCTATCCCTACTTCTTAAAATAAACTCAAAAAGAATTGATGCATTATGAAAAGTTTTTTTTTTATTTGTCTTTATTGTTTCTAAACAATTCATTAAAATTCCAATAATCCGGCATTATAGTGGCGGATTAGTGAGATTCGACTATGAATTACCATGATGACTCGACCTTCAGGTCTCCCTCGTCAGAGCGAACCCATAACACCATGTTGACCACCTTACGCGTCTGAGTAATATACCAATACATTTTCTCATTTAAAGTGTTGTGAAAAACTGTGGTTCATTGATTTTATTCTTTGTTTTAGGAATTAAACAAGAGCTGAAGGCAAGATAATGTAACAAGAAATATTTAAGGTGAGATTACAGTATAAAATCATGTCCTTTTTTACCCGACTGCGCGACGCATAGAGGGTAATGTTTAACCGCCCAATTAGATATCAGTTGTCATGCCGCATGCCGCAAGCGCCCGGCACATAATCTACCAACTCGAAAAATAAACACCATCAACAAAGGGGGATGTGCGATTGGTATTAAACTAACGAGCTGTGGTATTTGGTCGTAAATATACGAACCTGCCGAAATGGACACGAAAATATTAGCCGGATTGATCGGCGTAAGTGGTTAAAAGGTTAACATTACTATTATTTGCATCGCGCGGTCGTGTATACGTCACCGTAAGATTGTAAAATATCGCGTGAAATTGTAAACTATTATTTCTCAATAAGGCACATACATTGAAAATTATTGAATTAGAATGGGATTTATTGTATTGAAAACGATATGAGCACAATATATCGGGAAAATATATTCTAAAAATAATTATTACAATCTTACGATGTTCGCAATTATCCGGTGGCATGCATTGTGTTTGAAAACTTACAAAACAAGTCACTTTTAAAGCAGTCTGTTGTTGTTTGTGGCATCAACAGACAACACTGTGTTTGAACTAAAGTAAATTCCATGAAACTGCATCAAAAGTTTATTCATTTTTGGGTTTGTTTTTTTTTTAAATAGTATCTTTTATTAAACTTGAACCTTGTTACTAGTTTGAATCTGTTAATTTCACACACAAATATCTAAAATCTTTGATCACATGGACAAAGAGGAATGCAGCAGCCTCGTATGTTTATCATTCACTATCCAATGTCATCTCAGGGGCTTAAAAGTCTACTATAGGAAGATCACAGCAATCAGTCAATTTTAATTTTCATCTTTATCACTAACGCATTGGGTTCAAGGTTGATTGGGAAAATTTGACTGTGACGGGTAGCGTGATGTGCTTTCTGATTCTGCTAAAATGGCGTTTTTAAACCCGCTGGTCAGTGAATAATAATCAGTTCAATTGATTTTGACTGATTTAAACTGTTTGAATTACTAAGGCGTAGGACTGGCGAATAATTGAATTGATAAGGCTGCCAATATGAAGAATTAATTTTAAAATCCATGCATCTAAGCTTATATTTGTCCTTGCTTAATTATAAATATGAAATGCTTTCACGCCAAAATCTTATGGCTACAACAGTTAAAAATGTAAAAAAAACTGGTTATCGAAACTTATTTGCATGACATATATTTTGGTAGCCAGCGGCATTTCCATTTTGACACCCCATAGAATCCGCCCTAAGGTTGATACTCGGAAACGTATCATGTTCGAGAATCCACCCTGAGCCAGGGTATTACAATATAAATTACTATCACACTTGCTCATAAATTGGGGTATTATTGTACACGGTCTATGTACTACTCCACTGTACCTAGGGTGGAAAAACAATATCGATTGGACACAGATTCCGTCTATCCTCTGATTCACGTATATCCGAGAATCCACTCTGGCTCAGGGTGGTGTATCGGATATACGTTTCCGTGTATCCCTTTTAAAGTGTATTTTATAGGGTGTCAAAATGGAAATGCCGCCTCTTGTATCCAGATTTTTCTTAAACTGGTCCCTTTACGTGGATTAGGTACTGTCTCAATCCTATGGGAATGCAACATCCTATAGTAGCATTCTGTAAGTCGAGACACAGATGACCGTGGTTAAAACTGCCGAGGAGGGCGCCGTTTCGCCGCCTGGGTTATAACGACACACTACAAAATATCTTCATCATCATAACAGCCGAAAGACGTCCACTGCTGGACTTAGGCCTACCTCAAAGGGGGGTTTGCCATAATCGCCACGCTTGGCAGGCAGGTTGGCGATCGCAGTATATGGTGTTGCGTTTTACAGAGAATGCTGCTGCCCATCCCCGGGTGAGTCCCTTAGTCGCCTCTTCCGAAACCCACGGGAAGTTATGTGATGGTATTATTCTTTTACGACACCGGCCGACACCATACGGCAAAATATCTTCACACCGGCCGAATACGACTAACGAGAAAATTATGCTAATATGTTATGCTAAATTTTAAATTTGTTAAATTTTTTGTTACAGAAAGCTGAATGAAGATCGCAGTGAATATAAATTAAGCGCAAATAATATTAATTTAGTATACCATGTCAGTGTCAGGTAGATACAGATAAGACGTACAGTCAACAAAACTATTAGGTATGCAGGCAGCTATCTTGCAACTAATTTTAAACAATATTGTGAGTGTGCTGAGTAGAGAATAATTGTACTACACACTCGTAAATTTATGTCAAAAGCTTAAAAAAATATAATGCAAACATTAGAAATAAACACTCGCAGTGCAGTGGAAAAATTAGTATTTAAAAAAAAAAAAATTCATTTATTTCAGGCCATGAAACCCATAGACAATTAATACAATAATTTTGATAAATAACAATGGGTGCTAATTAAGGCAGCTTCTTTAAAATGTCATTCTCGTCTGCAAATATATTTAGTTGTCTAATGAATTAATAGGTCAGCGACAAACTTTTAGCGTCTAATAAATGGTTTATAAGCGACCATATATTGTAAAACAAGCTACTGTTAATATGACGCAACATGGTGATAATTCTTAAGCAACTAAATTTGTGATATGTCTACTCATTGCCAGCTTCTAATAAGTGTATCAACTTCATCTATAAAATAATATCAACGTACTCTAATTTCATAGAGTCACCGTTATTTTTATATAACCTAACCTAACCTTTTTTTTTTTTTTTTTTTTTTTTTTTTTTTTTTTTTTTTTATGCTGGGAAAAAATGCATTACGCATACCCTCCCGTCGGGGGAACGGGAGGGGTATGTGGGACTCCCCGGGCTGACCCGGTATACCCACTAAAACGACCCAGCGTTATTCCCGCGTCGTCCGAGTGGAAGAGGACTGGGAGATCGGCGCAGCCTTAGCGTCCAGTCCTCCTCCGACGACAACCCGCCTAAAGCGGCGGGCCCCTCAAGTCCTCCCCGTTCAGGGGGAGGGCTGGGAATGACCGGCGAGGGTGGTGTGGAGTGCAATGCGGGCGAAGGCGCCCCCGCGCCTGTCGCCCGCCCATCACCACCATGAGGAGGGAGAAGACGGCGTCTTCTCCGACCTCTTCTGCGCCTGCGGAGCGGCGCAGCGAGAGGGTCGTCCTCCCGCGCGCGCTCCGCCGCCTCCTTTTGCGAGATGACATCCTCGCAAAAAGAGGCGACAGCTGCCCAGGACCCCTCACTCTCCAGCATGGCGTTGACCACGCCGGGAAGTGAGAGGTCCTGTCCGATCTCCGCTGTTAGACTGCGACGCGGCTCAGACCAAGCCGGGCACACCTCGAGGGTGTGCTGAGCCGTATCCTCCGCCGCGCCGCAGTCGTGGCACGCCGGGGTCTCCTCCCTCCCGATCGGTGCAGGTGCTTGCCGAAACAGCCGTGGCCTGACAACACCTGCACCAGACGGAATGAGAGGAACCCGTGGGAGCGCTCGAGCCAGTCTCGCAGGACCGGACCGAGCGCGTCCAACGTTCGGCGGCCAAAGGTGGCGGAGGCGAGGTCGTCCGTCCAATGGACGATGATGGCGTCCCTCGCCTCCCGCCGCACGGCCTCCCGCTCCTCCGCGACGGGGCGCTCCCCGAGGGCCCTTCGCCGCGCCGTCCACTCGTACACTCTGGCGAGCACCCACGCCTCCAACTCCCAAGGAGGGGTGCCCGCCAGAGCGCACGCCGCCGAAAAGCCCACCGAGCGGTAGGCCCTCGCCACCCGCAGTGCAATGGCCCTTTGGGGCCTAACCTAACCTAACCCCAGTAACCGATAATACTTCGCAGCAACACCATCAGCTCCGCGTTAAAAATTCGCAGAAATTCGACGCGTTGAGTTACGTGCGCATAAAGGTTATCAGTGGAATTGTGCAGTGTCAATTCACCGGGATACGTGTAGGCAAGTGTCCATCTCGAAGAGTTGCGGAGCAGGACCCCCTGAACTTTGGAGCAGCATATTACCGTAAAGGTCAGTGGAGTCGTTTTGAAAAATAATATCCTTGGAAGACGCGGCAGAGGCAAATCCAACGACCCATAGACCATCAAAATCGGAACAGAGACTTCGAAGTTATTAAGGGTCGAAAATCGCCAAAACACGTGGTTTTTAGTGTTAAACTAACCTCACTTTCGGACCACGTGTTATACAAACACAAGGCGTGACGTACAGCCGGTCATCTCAGCCTGTACTGAAGACTTCGAAGCCGGCCGAGGAATCTGCCTGCCGACTAGAAATCAGCGTGACGACTCCACGGTTCATCATCAGGTAAGCCCTGTGGGAACTCCTTAACCCTTTGTGCTACCCCCCCCGTGTTTGGGCTCATCCGTCTTAAAATTTTGAGACCTTACCAGAGCCAGGGTCACTTCCTCCCCCCCCTCCCATTTGATACCCCCCCCCTCGGGACGTCGCCCCCCCCCTTTCTGAGAACCGAAAAAGGTTGTGAGGACCTTCCTGTCGCCCTCCTGACCACACGCGAGACCAACCCCTTCACCCCCCCCTCTCATCAAAACGAGAGACCCCCCCTCACCCCACCTCGCACCCCCCCAACCTCCACGTGAAACCTCCCCCCCCAACCCTCCTCAGGGCTACCTCACCCCCCCGCGGGCTAACTTCGTACTCGCTTGAGCCAGGACAGCCGAGTTTGGGCTCGTTGCAAAGGGCACACAGAGCTCTTTCATTTGGCTCCAACGGAATCCCGGAATTCAGCACCAATTACCAGCAGCGGTCCAGCGACGTGCAGGATCCCACTGAGGACCACCATCAGCGCACACACAGGGCTAACAACATCAAGCCCTGTCAGTATCGGGCTCCTCATCGGACAGCAGACGCAGACCACCAGCGGAAGCATCCGTGAGTCCATCCAGGCATTTTCATTAGCTGTTACTGTTACTTTTAATTATATTTAGTAGACAACATATATTTAAACAGAATGTCCTCCAAACAGTCCACCACCTCCCGTAAAATGTCCACGGACGCCGCAAAAGTCCCGAAGACCCTCAGAGAGAAGGTCCTGAAAAACACGGCCAAGTCGGTGATCTCAGAGAAAGCGGCGCGTCCATCACAGGCGCCACAGGTCACTAAGGCGGCGTCGGAACCGGACGTAACAAAAACAACACCACCAGTATCCGTGGCACCTGAAGACTTTTTCACGCCAGAGGATCGCACCAGAATATCTGAGGTGGTCATAAACTGGGAGCAATGCGGCATCTCCCCCCCCCGCCAGATCATCTCGGACGAGGAAAGCTCTGTGGCCTCTTCGGGGAGCCAGGCCAACCGCCCCGGGAGCGGACGGCCCAGCCTTCTATACCGAACGCCGAGAAGGGGCACAGGGGTGGAAATGGACCTGGCCACAAGGGAGGCCAACGAGCTTCTTCAAAAAGGGAAGGACGCCCTGGAAGCAGCGGGCAACATGAGACGGGAGTGCAAGGCCACCGCCCATGAATGCCTTCAGGGCCTGTACGAAACAGCCCTGTCACTGGCAGACTCGAGGGCGCGTCATAAGTACAACCTCGAGAAGGAGCGCTCTCGACACGCGCAAGAGCTTGTGCGTGTCGAGAGGGCTCACAATCGAGAACTCATGACGCTGAAAGTCGAGCTCTCCCTCATGCGGACGGATGTCTCGGAGACGAAGAAGGAGGCGAAAGGGATCCGAGAATGGCTGGGTCACGAGACCCTTGAAGCCCTTCAAGGCATCAAGGAGATCAAAGAAGAGGTGAAATCAGCGAGCCTCTTGAGCCTTCAGGAGCACGAGAAGACAAGGCAACAAAGTGTGCGAGCCCCGGGGGATCCCAAGTGGGAAACAATGGGGGCCGACTTTCTACGTCTTGACTCTCATATTGCCGGCATCTCCAACCAGCTGGACGTGCTCCGGAAGGCTCTTGAACGTCTGAAGGAGGACCTTAACCAGCCAAATACTCAGATCGACCCGAGTAGCCAAGAGACCGACCAGGCGCTCTCACTCTTAACCACCAAGCTCGAAGAGGAGTTCGGAAAACTGTCACACCAAGTACAGGCAATCGCCAACAAGCCTGTGGCCTCCCCTCCGCAACCACAACCACCAATAAACATTGCTCAACATCTAAAACCGATAGCGGAAAGGTTGGAGATAGTCTCTGCTGACATCCGCGTACTGCGAGACAAGGAACCGCCGATGCAGGCATCCCCGGCGATGAACTTGGAAGCGGAACTCGCAGTCGGGGATGTCAAGAAGACTCTCCAAAACATCGAGAAAGGGGTGGCGAACCTGGGAAAAACGGAGAGACCGGTCCCGCAACAACTGGGCCCCAAAACCTTTGCCCAGGTCGCCAGTACACCCAAACCCCTTAAACAATCCCCACAACCCAACCACACCCTGATCGTCTCGTCGACGAACCCCCGGCATACTGGGGACAACGTGATCGAGAGGATCAGGACTGCACTCGACCTCAAAACGAGCGGAGCCCGAGTCGACAGAGTCCGTAAAGCGCGGAACCAAAAAGTGGTTCTAAGGTGCGCCACCAAGTCGGATCTGAATTTAATCAAAGATCAATTCAAGTCAAACTCGGAGCTCAAGGTCCAGGAGCCGAGACCCCAAAACCCTCTCGTGTGCGTCAAAGGAGTGCTGTCCAGCTACAGCGACGGGGAGATCGTCGATCTCCTAAAGGCGCAAAACAAGCACCTTCTGCGTGACGTCGCTGTGGATGAATAGACCCTAAAGGTGCGCTACAGGAAGCGCGCGAGGAATCCCCACGAGTGCCACCCTGTTTTGGAGCTCTCTCCAGAGCTCTGGAAGTGCTACACACAAGCACAAAAAGTCCACGTGGGCATCAAGCGATGCTCGATTGAGGACCAGTCCCCCCTCGTGCAGTGCACAAAGTGCCTCGGATATGGACACAACAGGTCCATATGCAAGGAAGAGCAGGAAACCTGCAGCTACTGCACGGGAGCACACAATGGAAGGGACTGCCCCACTCGGGCCGAAGGCAAACAGCCCACGTGCATGAATTGCAAGATAGCACACAAGACGGGCAGCGACCTGGCACACTCAGCGTTCAGCGAAGACTGTCAGGAACGCCAAAAATGGGATGGAATAGCGAGATCGCGTGTTTCCTATTGCTAAGGGCGACCACGAGAACACAACCACAAATCAACCAGTCACCACTCAAAACGCAACAAGACCGACAGCAAGATTGAGGTTCATCCAAGTCAATCTTCAGCGCTCCAAGCTGGCCACAGAAGAGTTATACATGGCGGCTCAGACAAAGGGAGTTTCAGTAGCACTCGTTCAAGAGCCTTACGTAGGAAGAACGGGAGTGATGAAACAATGTCCTGGCACGCAAGTCATCCAGTGTAGCCTGAACCGCCAAAAACCGGTAAAGGCGGCTGTCATTGTTTTTGGGAACAATCTGGAGGTTATTCACGACCCGCAGATTGTGACCGAGAATATCGCTGCCGTCCAACTGAAGGTGGGCCAACTAAGTTTTGGGGTGCTGTCGGTCTATTTTGAGGGTGACCAGGAAATTGAACCGTACCTTTCCGTAACACACAACACTATACACAAACTCAACACAAACAACATTCTGGTGGGAGGAGACATAAACGCCTGGAGCCAGTGGTGGGGAAGTGTTTCCGAAAACCACCGCGGGGCAACGTACAACGCATTCCTAAACGAATGCGAACTCCAGATCCTAAACACGGGCCAGACGCCGAATTTCGAGACCTACAGAGGAGACAGGTGGTGCACAAGCGTCGTCGACGTGACGGCATGCAGCCTGTCGCTGCTAGGCAAGGTCGAGGAATGGCGAGTAGAAAGAAGTGTAACAACTTCGGATCACAACGCAATAACCTTCTCGATGCGTTTAGAAAAGGCCTTAGAACCCCTAAGGTCGGTCTCGACGCGCATCTACAACACAAAGAAGGCAAAGTGGTCCGACTTCATCTCGCACTTCAAGACCAGTCTGGCGGAAAACGGCATTACGCCAGACAGAGTCTCGGAAGTCTCAAGCCCAGGGGACCTGGAGTCACTCATCACCATCTACACTCAACAAATTCACCAGTCGTGCGAAGAAGCGATCCCAAAACTGGGATCGCCTAAACACAACGCCAAGCCCCCATGGTGGAATCCTTCTCTCGACCGTCTTCAAAAAGACGCAACGAGGAAAAAAAGAAGGATCCGTAACGCAGCCGCAAGCCGGAGACATTTCACCATCGAGGAATACGTGCTGGCTAAAAACACCTACACCACAGCAGCGACGGAAGCAGCCACGGCCAACTGGAAGGAGTTCTGCTCGAAACAGGACCGAGAAAGCATGTGGGACGGCATCTACAGGGTAATAAGGAAGACAGCCAGAAGACAGGACGACGCGCTCCTGAGAAATACTGCAGGCGAGACGCTCAGTCCAGAGCAATCCGCGGATCTTCTTGCAAAAACCTTCTACCCCGATGACTCAACAGATGCCGAACAGCCATACCACAGCGCTCTGAGAAGGCTAGCGCAGGAGAAGTACCCTCGAGGACTGTCTGCTGACGATCCACCTTTCACGACCGCGGAGCTGGAAATGGTTCTCCAAAACCAAAATCCGAAAAAAGCCCCCGGTCCCGATGGATTAACAGCAGACATCTGCACTGCGGCAATAAACTGTGACAGGGAAGTGTTCCTAGCGATGGCAAACCGGTGCCTGTCGCTGTCACACTTCCCGAAGCAGTGGAAGGTCGCCCACGTGTGCATACTCCGCAAGCCAGGAAAGGACGACTACACCAGCCCAAAGTCGTACAGGCCGATAGGTCTGCTCTCGGTTCTAGGAAAAATCGTCGAGAAACTCCTTGTGGGCAGACTCCAGTGGCACTTCCTTCCAACACTCAACACCAAACAGTACGGATTCATGCCACAGCGCGGAACCGAGGACGCCCTCTATGATCTAATAGGACACATACGTGCCGAAATCAAAGCCAAAAAGATCGTGCTATTGATTTCTCTGGACATAGAGGGGGCCTTCGATAACGCGTGGTGGCCAGCACTCAAGAGACAGATGGTAGTCAAAAACTGCCCCAAAAACATATACGCCCTCGTCACCTCATACCTGGAAGACCGGAACATCAGGGTCAACTACGCCAGAGCGACTAGCGAAAAGGGTACCACGAAAGGATGCGTCCAGGGCTCAATCGCCGGACCGACGTTTTGGAACCTCATCCTAGACTCGCTCCTTCACAGGATGGCTAGAATAGGGGTATATTGTCAAGCCTTCGCAGACGACGTTGTCCTCGTATTCTCGGACCATACGACCGGTCCTCTACGGTCCTCTACACACTAGACATAGTATCGGAATGGGGCGTCAAAAACAAGCTGCGTTTCGCCGCGCACAAGACCAATGCGATGGTGTTAACGAAAAAGCTTAAATACGACCTTCCGGTACTTCAAATGTCGGGCACGCGGCTGAACCTAGTCGAAGAGGTTAAGCTGCTAGGTCTCATAATAGACTCCAAACTCACCTTCAACGCCCACGTGGCTGCGACCTGTAAAAAGGCCGCGGACATTTATAAGCAGCTGGCATGCGCGGCAAAGGTGACGTGGGGTCTCAACAGAGAAATTATAAGGACAATATATGTGTCGGTGATAGAGCCCATTGTGATGTATGCAGCGAGTGCGTGGGCCCCGGCTGCTGAGAAACTGATGACAAGGAATCAGTTTGACTCACTGCAGAGAGGCTTCGCACAGAAGATCTGCAAAGCGTACCGCACAGTGTCTCTGTCATCGGCACTTATCCTGTCAGGCCAACTCCCCCTAGATCTCCGGGTAATCGAGGCTGCAACCCTTTTCAAGATCAAAAAGGGTCACTCTCAAGAGTTCATACCGCCGGGCCGCGAGCTGGAGTGCAACGTGCACCACTCCAAAAATCCCCACCCAGCATTACTCACAACAACAGAGTACACGCGCCTAGAGGACCTGACTCCCGAAACCCTGGAAACCCATCAAGTAATCGGCCCCCAAATATACACCGACGGCAGCAAGATAGAGGGAAAAGTCGGAGCTGCTCTAACTTGGTGGGAAAATGGAAAGGAGACCAGGTTCAGCACTTTTGGCCTAGAGCCTCACAACACAGTCTTCCAATCTGAAATGTACGCTCTCTTCAGAGCTGTCAGCATGGTGAGACAATCCGCGGCGGCCTCTGTAAGCATTTTGAGTGACTCACGATCGTCACTCGACCTGCTGAGGAGTCCGTCTGTCACCCACCATCTGGCACTTCAAATCAAGAGATTCGTCCGCGAGCTCAGAGAGGAGGGCAGAGAAGTAAGGTTCTTTTGGCTCAGGGCCCACGTGGGAACCGCCGGAAATGAGAGAGCGGACGAACTGGCCAAAGAGGCAGCTCTAACAAAAGAATCGGCAGAGTACAACAAGGTTCCTGTGTCGTTTGTGAGAAAGAAGATACGCGAGGAAACTATAAAGAAGTGGCAAGCGCGTTACGATTCTTCGAGTACAGGAGCGGTCACAAAAGTGTTCTTCCCAGACGTCCTAGCGGCAAAAAGAACACTCAGAGAGGCCGTTCTCACACCGACCCATGTACAAGTCCTAACAGGACACGGAGGATTCTCAGCGTATCTCCACCGTTTCCACCTAAAAGATAGTCCCTCGTGCGTCTGTGATACCAGTTGCGACGAAACAGTCTGGCACCTGCTCTTCGAGTGCCCCAGGTTCAGTCACGACAGAATGGAGCTGGAAATGAAGATCGAAACCCAGTTAAGCCAGCTCACACTCCACTCCATCATGGGGAATCTGGCTACCAGAAAACCATTCTTGGCATTCGCGAGCAAAGTCGCTCTAGTCGCAGCTGCTGCTAACAAAACAGACACCACCACGCAGACGCGGAACCGACTACCATCTACTCATACAAACACGACCATATCAACAAGCACAACAACCACTACACAGTCTACAACAACGCAAAACACAACACGTACACTACAAACCGTAGCACCAGTCACACACACAAATACCAATCAACAACTAGTACCAGCGGCAGCAGCAGCAACAGCAGAAGCCAGCCTACAACCAGCCCCTAGCACCATGCCCATCACACAATTCCTGGCATGCGGAGGAGACGGAGTCCCAGGCATCAGACTGCGAGGCGTCGCTCTGTTCATGAACAGAGAAGGGGAAAAGTTGGGAATAGGCTTCTGCATAGGCTCAAGCCGAGTTAGGGCCCGAATACCCATATCACCTGGCCTTGCCGCCCTGATCAACGGAAGCACCGCCAAGACGACTATCAAAGGCAGCAAATATGCAGCGCTGCCACAAATGGAAATAGCCACTCACCGATGCCGTCTAATGCGAACCAAAGGGAAGACGATCGCATTATTCGAGTGGGGAGAGGACACTCCATTTGCCCAGGCAAGCGCACTGCTTCAAGAGATTAGGAAAGCAGGAGAACTCAGGGCAGTCACAGCTCGCACTATCAGTGTTGACGCGATGACGGTTGGAGGGGAAAGAGGAGCCATCGCAGACCGCATCGGCTGTTTAAAAGCCTCAGAACAACATGAGGTAGTCGTCTATGAAGACAGAGGGGAATCATTAAGCCACCTCAGAGCCCCCAGAGACGCAACAGCCAGCTCGATGAGCCCCACAACCAGCTCGACCACTCAAAGCGGACCTGAGAGGACCCAGCAGAAGGCAGCCGCCGGAAAAACAGCAAAGGAGCCGAGCAATACCACCAGCTCAGAGGAACAGGCTCAAACCAAGAGCCGCCTGAAAGCATTCGGCACTTTCTTCGGCTCCCTACTTACAAGACACACCAACCAACAGCCAGCACCAGCGGTAGCAGCAGCAAGTGCAGAAGCCAGCTCACAACCGGCCCCTAGCACCATGCCCATTACACAATTCTTGGCATGCGGAGGAGACGGAGTCCCAGGCGTCAAACTGCGAGGCGTCGCTCTGTTCATGAACAGGGAAGGGGAAAAGCTGGGCATAAGCTTCTGCATAGGCTCAAGCCGAGCAAAGGCCCGAATACCGATATCACCTGGCCTTGCCGCCCTGATCAACGGAAGCACCACTAAAACCACCATGAAGGGCAGCAAGTATGCTGCGCTGCCCCAAATGGAAGTAGCCACTCACCGATGCCGTCTAATGCGAACCAAAGGGAAGACGATCGCATTATTCGAGTGGGGAGAGGACACTCCATTTGCCCAGGCAAGCGCACTGCTTCAGGAGATCAGGAAGGCAGGAGAACACCTGGCGGTCACAGCCCGTACGATAAGTGTTGACGCGATGATGGTCGGAGGCGAAAGAGGGGACGTCGCAGATCGCTTTGGCTGTCTAAGAGCCTCAGAACAGCATGAGGTAGTTGTCTACGAGGACAGAGGGGAAACATTAAATTTCCTCAGAGCTCCCAGAGACGCAACAGCTAGCGCGACGAGCCCCACAACAAGCCTGACCTCTCAAAGCGGATCAGAAAGGGCCCAGCAAAAGGCAGCCGCCGAAAAAGCTGCAAAGGAGCAGGGCAAAATCACCAGCCCGGAGGACCAAGCTCGATCGAGGAGTCGCCTGAAGGCTTTCGGCACTGTCCTCGGCTCTCTGCTCCCTAGGACCAGCAGCACATCACCAGCGGAGAAACAGGAGGCAGCAGTGGAGAGGTTCTTCAGAGAAGCACCCAGAGAACCAACTCAGCAAAAGCCCACACCAACAAGAGCCGAGAAAGGGCAAGTCAGCCCGCCCACCCTCGCAATGAAGTCGGGTATTACAGACCAAGTAAAGAGCGCTTTCCTCGAGTACGTAGCAATCGTGAGAGCGACCAGAGAGGTCAATCTCATGACATGCAGAAAGATCCTGCTGACCTTCCAGAGAAACACTGAAGGTCTGCTAAGGGTACTGCTCGAGGAAGCCGAGGCGGCCGTGTACGACAACGTCAAATCTCAAGTCATCATAGGAGAAATGAGGGGGTCGTATATGGCAGCCTTCAGCGCGGAAAGTGGCTTCGTGGCCCTGGACGAAGAGGAAACGGAGCGCTCAGGTAAAGTGAAGTTCAGAGCACCGAGCACCGACCCGATACTGGTTACCGCCAAATGTACCAAAATCATGCTGGACGATAAGATCCTCGAAATGGCTAAGTCCATCTTGGGGGCTCCAGATATGCAGGAAAATTGGGCGGTGCCCATTATCAGGTGGGTGAACGGCGTCCCCGGTTGCGGCAAGACAACCTGGGTGGTGAACCACTTCGATGAGGAAAAGGACGTCGTAGCCACCACGACAACTGAAGCGGCTAAAGATCTCAGAGAGAAGCTAGCGCACCGCTTGGGAGATCGAGTGAAAACAAAGGTGCGCACTATGGCCTCAATCTTAGTCAACGGGTTCAGGAAGCAAGAGAAAGTTTACCGCCTCACGGTAGACGAGGCTTTAATGAACCATTTTGGGGCCATAGTCATGGCAGTGAAGTTGTCGGGAGCAAGCGAGGTTGTCCTTATCGGAGACGTAAACCAGTTGCCATTCTTGGACAGAGAGAACCTATTTGAGTTAAGGTATACCCGTCCAACTCTGGTGGCTGGCATCACTCAGGAGCTCCTTTGCACGCATCGAAATCCGATGGATGTCGCGTTTGCACTGAGCGAGATATACTCCGGTATCTACTCCTCCAAGTCGTCGCTGTCGCGGGTCCACTCCCTGAAAGTGGAAGGTTACACTGGTGCGCAAATACCAAGAACTGCCCAAAACACCCTATTCCTGGTCCACACACAAGAAGAGAAAGCTTCTCTTATAAGCCAGGGATACGGATCCGGTGAAGGCTCGCGCACGTTAACCATCCACGAGGCTCAGGGGTTGACCTACGACAGCGTCATTATCATCAACACCAAGTCCAAGAGGCTCCAGGTTCATGACAGCATCTCCCACGCGGTAGTGGCGGTGTCGAGACACACGGTCAGTTGCGTCTACTATTCCGACGACGCCACGGGTCGCTTTGCAAAGAGGGCGATGGATGCGCCGACTAAAAAGGTCGTCGACTACAACCTGCAGACGGCTATGCAGCATCGAGACACAGCGGTCATCGAACCTTTGATCAGACTGGCGAAGTCCCTGGTCATTAGACCCATTAAAAAAAAAAAAAAAAAAAAAAATCCACAAGTAACACCCAACCCCATCTCAAATCCTCCTAATCTGCCCCTTATGGTTGTTAAACTAATTAATTATAAATAATAAAATAATAATAAGTTGTTAAAAGTGTTCCGTGTGCAACTGTGGTTGCAATACTTATACAATTACAGGATTGTGAGTATTGCAACTACGTTACGGTAAATATATTTTTTTAGTATTAATATTTATCTTTATCTTTAAAAAATGTGTAGTTTAAGTACTAATAACACTTTAAATGCCTGTAAATTATAAATATATAATATATTAAAAAAATAAAAAATAAATGCATGTGCATGGTTTAAAAAAAAAAAAAAAGAAAAAAACAAAAAAAAGTATATATATGAAGATGGACTCACGTAGTTTTTAAGAGCATAACTATAAGCTACGTTGTAGAAATATAAGCGTAGTTTTAATGAACGTGCCCGATGCAGGAGCACATACTGTAAGTAACGAAAAAATGAAAAAGTTGTAAACAATTGTAAAACAGTACACAAAGGCGCGGACCACCAGGTCTGCGGTAATTGATTGAAATATAAAAAAAAAAAACCTAACCTAACCTAACCTTTTTTTTTTTTTTTTTTTTTTTTAAACTGGGAAAAAATGCATTACGCATACCCTCCCGTCGGGGGAACGGGAGGGGTATGTGGGACTCCCCGGGCTGACCCGGTATACCCACTAAAACGACCCAGCGTTATTCCCGCGTCGTCCGAGTGGAAGAGGACTGGGAGATCGGCGCAGCCTTAGCGTCCAGTCCTCCTCCGACGACAACCCGCCTAAAGCGGCGGGCCCCTCAAGTCCTCCCCGTTCAGGGGGAGGGCTGGGAATGACCGGCGGAGGTGGTGTGGAGTGCAATGCGGGCGGAGGCGCCCCCGCGCCTATCGCCCGCCCATCACCACCATGAGGAGGGAGAAGACGACGTCTTCTCCGACCTCTTCTGCGCCTGCGGAGCGGCGCAGCGAGAGGGTCGTCCTCCCGCGCGCGCTCCGCCGCCTCCTTTTGCGAGATGACATCCTCGCAAAAAGAGGCGACAGCTGCCCAGGACCCCTCACTCTCCAGCATGGCGTTGACCACGCCGGGAAGTGAGAGGTCCTGTCCGATCTCCGCTGTTAGACTGCGACGCGGCTCAGACCAAGCCGGGCACACCTCGAGGGTGTGCTGAGCCGTGTCCTCCGCCGCGCCGCAGTCGTGGCACGCCGGGGTCTCCTCCCTCCCGATCCGGTGCAGGTGCTTGCCGAAACAGCCGTGGCCTGACAACACCTGCACCAGACGGAATGAGAGGAACCCGTGGGAGCGCTCGAGCCAGTCTCGCAGGACCGGACCGAGCGCGTCCAGGGTTCGGCGGCCAAAGGTGGCGGAGGCGAGGTCGTCCGTCCAATGGACGATGATGGCGTCCCTCGCCTCCCGCCGCACGGCCTCCCGCTCCTCCGCGACGGGGCGCTCCCCGAGGGCCCTTCGCCGCGCCGTCCACTCGTACACTCTGGCGAGCACCCACGCCTCCAGCTCCCAAGGAGGGGTGCCCGCCAGAGCGCACGCCGCCGAAAAGCCCACCGAGCGGTAGGCCCTCGCCACCCGCAGTGCAATGGCCCTTTGGGGCCTCCGCATCAAAGTAGCGTTCTCCCTCCTGCGGAGGGAGTCCGCCCAGATGGGGGCCCCGTACAGGGCCATGCTCCGCAGGAAACCTAACCTAACCTAACCTAAAAACTTTGATTGCTAATTTTGAGGCTGGATTTTGATTTTATTAGCAGACAGATGTTGAATCTCTAAAATATATAAAGTAGCTCACTTACAACATTAGTCGCTGAGTTATCAAATCAGAAGTAAATATATTTATCGGTAGCTCGGAGTCATATTAATTTACGCTCGTAAATTGACGCTGGTTTCTTGATATTTTGTTGGAATAGTAAAGATGATGAATTAATATAATTGAAGCTGTTCTATTAGCTCGTCGCTCACATATAAAAAAAGACGCTAGGTTGCAGGTGCTAAAGAAAACTTTTGTTGCCGCACATATAATTTCCCAATAACAATAGCTCACATTAATTATTATGAATTTACATATAAATTTCAGAAACATTATACCCATATTATTCAATTGATTAATGTCAATAGATATAGATTATAATAGATTAAAATTAAAATAGTGTGATTTTTGTCTGTAAACCAAATACCTTTGTTGACTGTACATAAAGACTAGTTACATATTCTTTTATATAAATTGACATCTCAGGAGATATGTTTGTTCTTATTTTACTAACTGTACACTTACTAATATACTTTTTTTGTTGAAAAAAATGCTCGATCCTGGGATCACGGGATCAACATGTGTATCCTACGTGAGATGTAAAGAACCGATTTGCCACAAATGACCAACCCATGTTACAACGTAAAATGGTCGTTGTTAGAAATAAAACTATAAAAACATGCCCAAAGTTACTGACTTGAAATGCCGGTTTATGTGGGAAACCGTATTTAGCGTAGTCAGCAAATATCTTATCAGCGTTCATGTATTTTTTTAAATTTACGGTTAGTTATATGCATTCGATCTGCACACCGATCAAGTTTCAACTTTTGACCGCCAGTGTGGCCTGCCAGAAGGACGCCAACTTTCATCAATGTTTAAGTAGGAGCACGATTCGCACGTACCAATTGTATCAACTTTAGACCGCCACAATGTGGTCTGCCAAGAGGGCGCCAGCTTTCGTAACTACTACGGTAGGAACACAATTCGCACGGGTCATGTTTCAACTTTTGACTGCCACATTGTTGTCTGCCAGAAAGACGCCAACTTTCATCAATGTTTATGGGAGTAGCACAATTTGTAAGGATCAGAAATCGACCTTTGGACTGCCAAGGGAGGGCCAACTTTATCAATGTTTTAACGTCAATATTACGTCGTTTAATTTTTTCGGAGCAGGAACATGTTTTTTTTTGGCATCAAACAGTCATATACATATATAATTCTTCAGACAAATTGTTTCTTACAATAGACCTATAGTGCCGAAAATGTGATATACTGGTAGAAATAGAACAATTAACTCCTAACAAGGAAAGACGCGCAAGAAATACATATAATTTTCCGTATCAGAACATAATTTCGTGAAACATATATCATCAGTTTACAAAGTAAAGTGAAGGTGGACAAAACAAAAAAAGGTAAGTTTTAATTAGGTGTTACATCTACTTTTAAGTTTTAATTTAAGGCTATTAAGAGAAATGTTAAAAAGTTATCTGTAAATTCTCTATTATAATTGTTAGTGGAACGGTATATAAATGAGTTGAGAGTGTATTTTTTATTTAGTCGCGGAGGAACAAAAAGTGGTGTAGTACGTGAGGGGCGTACGGGTAGGCGAGCGTGTGCTTTCAATGATATTTTACCAAGTAATGATGGTGAATCAGTCAATGAGTTTAAAATTTTGAACAATTGAATAATATCGAACATATTACGTCTGTTGCGTAGACTTATCAGTTTATGCCTACGCATTGCATCTTCATATGAAGGGTCGTAAGTATTATTGCGATAGTTAAATGATTTTAAAAACTTTTTTTGTATCCTTTCTATCCTATTTATATGTATGTTAAAACATGGACTCCATACAGAACTACAAAAGTCTAGAATAGAGCGGACAAATGATAAATAAAGAATTTTTAGAGTTACAACATTTTTAAAAGGTTTACTTATCCGTAGAATAAATCCTAGGCTGCGAAATGCGGAACTAACTATGTGGTCTATATGATGGGTAAATGTTAATTTGGATTCCATAACGATACCTAGGTCTCTAATGGTGGAAACTGTTTTTAAGAATTAAGCCATTTATGGTATAGTTGAAATGTAATGGGTAAGTTTTCCGTGTGTATGACATAATGAAACATTTATCTATGTTGAGATACAGTTGATTTGTTGTACAGTAAATATGCAAATTAATTAAATCACTTTGTAATTTAGAGCAATCTCTAACGGATTTAACCACTCTGAATATTTTCGTATCATCAGCGTAAAGTAAGTGATTACTGTGGTCAAATATGGTTCCTATGTCATTAATGTAGAGGCTAGCAGGGGTCCCAAATGGGAACCTTGGGGAACTCCGGAGGGAAGAGGGAGGAACTGAGATGAGTAACCTTTAACATAGACCGCCTGACTTCGGTTTTTTATATAGGATTGAATCCATCGTAGTAAATTGCCGTGCACACCGGCCCTCGCTAGTTTTTTAAGCATATCATGGTTAATTTTGTCGAACGCCTTCGAAAAGTCGGTGTACACGACATCTACTTGTAGGTTCTTATCCATAGCGTTCACTAGAAACTCTGAGAAATTTAACATGTTACAGTCTACGCTGCGATTTTTAAAGAAACCGTGCTGTTGCTGAGATAATGTGATTACGAAAAGCGAATGAGATTTGAGATGTTACTATTTTTTCTAATATTTTTCCTAGAACACACAATTTAGAGATCGGCATATATTCAGTTACAATATCTTTTCTATTGTTTTTGGGTATAGGGGTTATAATTGATTTTTTCCATTTGCTAGGAAACTCCACTTTCAATAGACGTGCGAAATATTAAGGTTATTGGTCTTGCAAGTACTTCAGCGCACCTGGATATGAAAACTGGATAAAGGTCATCGGATCCAGCACCTTTTTTAATATTAACTTTTTTTAATTCATTTAATACTTGTTCAAAAGTAACATTGATTGTGCCTATGTCTACAGTAGAAGATGTGTTGTGGCTTTGAGGGTATGTTTGAGGTGTGGATGAAACAAAAACTGAATTAAAGTATTCATTAAAAGCATCACAAATCTCCTCGCCAGTAGAGAGTATTTTTCCGTTGTACATCATCCTTTCAGGGATGGTATTAGATGAACATTTTGATTTGACAAATGACCAAAAAGATTTAGGATCTTTTTTTATATTATCTTCAGAATAATTTTGATAACAATCTTTAGACATTTTTTTTAAATCTACTCCGTAAAAACGAAAACTTGCGGTAGTCGTGGAGGTTACCATGTTTTCCATTTATGGTGAAACTTGCATTTTTCGTTGGATAACTAAGTGGTTTTGTGTACCAAGGTGGTTTTTTTTTTTTGTTGACGACTCATTTCGGAATACTAAATTTTATAAATTCCAAATTACACGCGCCACCTCCGTCAATGTATAACAGTCTTCGTGAGCCACGCTGCATGCGTCGCGTCTTCGTAAACGAGCACTTCCAAGTAGGTATGAAATTTTTGTCCATAACGGTCCTCGAACCACAATGTTGTCTACCAGAAGGACGACAACTTTCATCAATGTTGACCGGAGGCGGCTGTGACTTGGGAAGTAGCTTGAGGAGCCACAGGAGGAGTGGGAGGGTGTTTGGGAAGGCTATTTAAATAGGAGCACGATTCGCACGTACCAATAGGGAAGATGCGATATTTTTATTTTTGCTTTAATTATAAAGAACTCCGTCTAGGATAGACCGCCACAACACAAATAAAAAATAAAAATGCTTTAATTTATTGCTAAAATTCCTGTTTTAAACAAAGTTTATAAGTTTAAAGGTTTTGTTTCATTGGGCACCTTAGTATGGAAATCATACCCATGGCGGACACAAACGAAATATAGCTGTGTGTAATGAATGATGTAGGGCTCAGATTTACTATGGCATTAGTCGCATTAATGTGAGCCACGGGAATCTCGAAAAAACAAGTGTTATAAATTACTGATATGCTGAATTTAAATAAAATGCTAGTTTATTAAAATCATTTTTATTCAATTTGATCCAATCATGAGACCATTTAAAAAGGCAGCAGGTGCGTCTGTTGCTTCCTGATTTTTGGCTTAAGACAGATAATACACTATGCTAGCGATATGGGCGCAGCTCCTTACAGTGCGGCGGCCGTGGTGTATACACGAGCAGTAATACTCTTCTATACTTAGTCGTCGGTGTGTGTTGGGTTTAACAAAATATGTGTATAGTATTGTTTCGATCGGATATGACGACTGGATTCGCCCTCTCATCAATAGCTTATTATCGATATAATGTTGGTTTCGATACATTTCTATGATATAATCCCCGTTTGGTTGCATGTGCTCGTGACAATAAGACCTTGCCATTCTCAAATGGTATGAGCCCAACGTAAATAAGATTAAATCTTCAAAGGTCAGCTGTGGAAAATTCTCAAAGTCTGGACTGTTTGCATCTAGAGGCACGAATGCTACTCTTTGTCTGTTCAAGTTATTTGCTGATACGTATTCTGCCAACTCATTTTCTCTATTCATATTTTGATTTATAATATCCACAAACTGCTCGGCGTATATATCATCTTCGTATGGCCGCCGAGAAGCGTTGATAATTGCCGCGGTTATTTTAAAATCAGTCATCATATTCCGCATCGCAACATTAAAATATGTATGACGAAATATTTTAAAATCTTTCTTAAATCGTCCATTAATTGTTTCGATCACCCAACGGCACATTTTAATTAATCGAGATTTATTTGCGTCAAGTGTAGATAATTGTTCTCCTCTTCCTCTAGTTTTCGGCATGTGGGGATTATATCCACGTTCTTCAACTGCAGGGATCGAATCTCGAAAGTGGTTTTCGAGATTCGATCCCTGCAATTCCAATAGAAACACGTCGTTAGGTCTAAGATACCAATGCTAATCTGAATCTTCTCGCATCAGGCTGCGCATAATAGTTGCATCTGAAGTAGTCGCTGAATACGGTCCTACGACTTCTATTATATAGCCGTCTGTACAATTAGAAAAGGCTTTACCAGATTGCGGAATTTGTGAAGGCTGTAGTTACTTTTTTTTAAGGAAATTCGCACTCTTCTGAAGGTAAATATATGTTCCATCTAACACAAGAATGGCTGCCGGTTCATTTTGGCTACCACCAAAAATATGAGATGGGATACGAAGATTTCGTGCCACTACTTCTCTGGTAATATGATTTAAACCCAGGTAACGTGGAACAAAATCTTCAGTTTAACATTCTCTCTTGCTATTTTTAACTTCCTCTCCAATGTTCTTCTAGATATTTGAAATTTCGAAGCTAAGCGCTCATCACATTGACCAGTTCTTACTTTAGTTAAATAAATTCCTAAAGTGGTAGCAGGACGATCAGGCCTGTTGCGAAGAGACGGTGTTTGTTCTAAAATAGTTTTAAACTGATTTTTAGTAAAGCTGTCCAAAAATGGAAGTGGTTGTCATCAATTGTTTCAATATTTTCAAAATCTAATTCAGACTTTCTAATCCCCATTTATACAAGTTGATTATGTCAAGTACATGAGCATTACTAAAGCTTTCATGTAATGTCGGGGCATTCACAAGCTCTTCCCAACCATTTTGAACTAAATGAGTGTGGCAAACACGAGCAAGTTCCGGTATATACAAATTGTGATTGTGCAACAGATAGAACTTGGCGTAAGTTGGCACACGATGTGTAGTCATACCTCTGCAGTTTAGAAATATACAGGGTCTCGCTGTATTTGATACACGTCTATATCCAGTCTTCTTCTTCCATCTGGCGTAGATCCCGGCTATTGCCAGGGTCCGCCTTCCTACATAGCTTCCTCCACTTTGCCCGATCTATTGGATCCGAGCCATTGGCTCTCATGTCGGATTTGACGACGTCCAGCCAGCGCTTGCGTGGGCGACCACGGGACCTAGCCCCAAGAACAGCCATATTCATGCATCTCCGACCAACGTACTCCATAGGGCGGCGTATGATGTGGCCATACCATCGCAGATGACACTCTTGCAGTTTTTCCCTCACGTCACGGACTCCAAGACTACCTCGGATGTAAGAGTTGCGTATGCGATCGGATCGCGTTACGCCACTCATCCACCTCAGCATCTTCATCTCCGTGACGCGAAGCTCCTGGGTGTGTCTGCTTAGTGCTGGCCAACACTCGCCCCGGTACAGTAGGACAGGCCGTATGATGCATTTATATTATATCTGCCCCTTGAGCTTCGGAGGCATTTTGCGGTCGCATACAACGCCCGTTACCTCGCGCCACTTCGCCCAAGCCGCGCCTATACGTGCTTGGACATCGTCATCCGCGTTGCCAGACTCGTGCAGCACGGATCCAAGGTACCTGAACGTATCGGACTTTCTGATCAGGTCCGAACCTATTCGGATGGTGTTTGAATCCGTGCTGCCACAGGACATGTACTCAGTCTTCGCCACATTTAGTCTCAGACCACCGTTTTCAAGCGTGTCCTTCCAAATGTTGACTTTGCGCTCAAGATGGGCTTTGTTCTGATTAACGAGGGCGATGTCATCGGCATACATCATTAGCCATTGAGGCTGATCTTGGATGTTTGCCGTAACTACATCGAGCACTACGTTAAACAAGAACGGGCTAAGAGCCGAGCCTTGGTGAACGCCAACAGATATTGGGAAGCCATACGATTCGCCAACATCGGTCTGGACAGAGGACACGGAATCGCGGTACATGTCTCTGATAATGTCAATATAGGCCTCGGGAACGCCCTTGAAGCGCAGTGCCCACCAGATGGACTGCCGAGGTATACAGTCGAAGGCCTTCTGCAGGTCTAAAAAAGCGATATGCAAAGCTCTCCTCTCTCTGTAAGCCTCAGCCAGATTCCGTAAGGCGCGAACACTGCGTCCATGGTGCTGTTACCCGCCCGGAAGCCATATTGACACTCAGAGAGCACACTCGCTACGGAGCCGTGTGTCAATGATGCGCTCGAAGAGCTTCATGGTGTGGCAAATAATCTTGATACCGCGTTAGCTACTACAATCCTGTACGCTACCTTTGCCTTTGTAAACAGGGATAATCAGGCTAAATCGCCACTGGTTCGGCATTTCCTTGGTGATCAGGATGCGGTTAAAAAGATCCGTCAGAAAGTCCACACCATGTGGGCCCATCGCCTTCCACACTTCAATTGGCACATTGTCAGGCCCGACCGCTTTCCGGTTGTTCATGTGACGAAGAGCAATGCGGGTTTCGCCGGGGGAAATAGGGGAAATAAGTCCAAGGATAGGAGGCGGTTCGGGAGGAAGGTTATGGGGATGCTGTTTGTTAGACAGCTCCGCGAAGTATGTACACCATCTCTCCTTAACAGAGGGGGCATCGTAGAGCAGCTTACCCTTTTTTTTTTTTAAGGATGGGAAATCATCAAATGACTCCTCCCGCTCTGGGTGAAGCAAGAGGGAGTGTCAGACTCTTACTGACTAAAACCCATCCGTGTTCCTCCTGGTGCCCTTTGCGTTCCAAGGCTACGGCACCTCTTTCGAACAGATTCCGCAGCCCCAGCAGGCACCTGCCCTAGCGGGCCCCGTCTTCCACGCTGACATCTCTTTGAGGCGCGCTGGGATCGCAGCGCGCCGCCGACCCGGGCCTAGTTCTGATCAGACGGCGACCCACTGCTCGCCGTCCGCAGGCCCGCGCCTACGGCGGCCGGGAATCGTCCTGCGACTCCCGACGCCTGGGGCGTCTTCTTCGATTTTACTAATATCAAATGGGCACACGACAATGGCATCATTATCAATATAAACAAAACCAAGTGTACCTATGCATATACTACTCGGTCAAGAAAGTACCGGGAAAAGATCAATAATACACAAAATGTCTGTTATTCATCCAAATTTATTTTATCACCTTCAAAGTATGCTCCTTTAGAAACGATACACTTGCGCCAACGAATAATCCATTCATCAAAACATTTTTTAAACGCTGCTTCCGGAATTGAGTTCAGTTCTCGCCGCGAATTCTCCTTTATGTCTTCTATCGATTGAAAACGGGTGCCACGAAATGGTAATTTGAGTTTAGGAAACAGAAAAAAGTCAGCAGGAGCCATATCTGGTGAATATGGTGGTTGCTGGATGGTATTTGTTGTGTTTGGTTAAAAATTCGTTCACAATGATAAGCCTTGTGCGAAGGCGCATTGTCGTGGTGCAAAATCCAAGAATTTTCTTTCCACAAATCTGGCCTTTTTCGTCGAATTTGCTCTCTTAAACGCCGCATAACGCTCAAATAATATTCTTTATTTACCGTTAGACCTTCCGGTAAGAATTCAGAGTGCACAACACCGCGATAGTCAAAGAAAACAGTCAACATGACTTTGACTTTTGATCGACTTTGGCGTGGTTTTTTCGGTTTCGGTTCAGTTGGAAGGCGCCACTCCGAAGCTTGTTGACTAGTTTGCATGTCAAACTCGTAAACCCACATCTCGTCACCAGTAACAATGCGTTTCATGAATGTTGGGTCCGAACTGACTCGTTCTAGCATGTCCTCAGCGACTTTCATGCGATTGAGTTTTTGGAGAAAATTCAGATCTTTTGGGACTAGCCGAGCAGCAACATGTTTCATACCCAAATGATTAGTTAAAATGGTACGGATCGACTCGTGAGATACAGAAAGTTCGGCGGCTATCTCTCTCAGAGTTGAATGGGGATTTTCAGTCACTATTTCCTTCATTTTTGCGATGTTAACTTCAGTTGCAGACGTTGACGGCCTACCAGAGCGAGGCAAATCTTCCATCACATCTCGACCGCTTTTGAACGCTTTGAACCACTCATATGCACGAGTTTTTGATAAAGTCGATTCACCGTAAGCCTTCTGTAACATTTTCAGTGACACCGAACATGCAATTCTATTGGCGATGCAAAATTTAAGACAAACTCTTTGTTCGATATTTTTGTCCATTATGAAATTCGCAATACACACTAAATATATGATATTACTAAAACCAGCACTGTATTTAATATAAATTACAGATGCAACTCAAACTCCGCGCCAAAATGGAAAATAGTTGTGCCAATCTAACAACTACAAAAAAAACAAAAATTTGAATTTGGAACCATAAACAAATCATCCATTCCCGATACTTTTTTGACTGAATGTATACGATCTCCTTATAGTAAAAAAGTCGATCGTCCGCCGCGCATAGTGGGGCATAGCTATGAGTGTCTGCACAGTGGTGAACGGACGATGTGTGAGTGTGCAAATATTGAGGTGGTGGAGGAATACAGGTACTTGGGTTTAGTCATAGATAACAGCTTCTCATGGAAAACACACAATATAAAATTATGTGACAAGCTCAGATACGTGCTTGTGAAATTCCACCACCTCAGTTTTGTGCTGGATAGGGCAACATTGCAAAGCAATGAGTCTACCAACGCATAGTAGACCATGAAGGTCTACTATGCGTTGGTGGACTCATTGCTTTCTTATGGGCTGGCATGCTATGGTAACACATTTAAGACATAGGTATTTGGATAAAATAAATAAAATACAAATCAGATTTATGAAACTACTAGTAGATAAAAACACAAAATAACGGTGTTAAAGTAGTGATTACAAAGAGTTATTTTTGGAATGTAAAATGCTGCCGGCTCATGAGGGGGTAGTGTTGTCAGTAGCTGTAGAACAGTATGGTAGTGATATATTTAAAAACAATGTTATACGGGTTAGAACTCAGGAATTATAATATGAAAAAGTTTGTTGTACCCACTTGTAATAATTATTATGGTCGAAGATGTCGAAACTACTTGGTTCCAACTATTTTTAATAACCTTCCGGTCGATATAGATAGCTGTGTCACAAAAGCCTCTTATAAAAATAAAATAAACAAGTAACTATTCAATATAATATATTGTCAGAGCCTCACTGTGGAGAAAATATAAACTTGTACTCACTACTGTGCATGTGATAGGTAAAAGGAGCTACATCTGCCAACAAACTGCTTTGCAGTTTGGCAGAAGTAACAATAAATTGTTGAATGCATTTTTTCATGAATAAACACTTTTTATTTTTTTTTTCTGTCGCGGCGACTGGGACGTGAGGTTTCCCTCTCTCACACGTTCGGTCTCCTCCTTTGCTAGCATTACTGCTTCGCAGAAGGAGGTGATCGCTTCCCATGCCTCCTCGCTCCGGACCAAAGATTGAACCAAGGCCGGTCGCGAGAGGTCGCCGCCGCCGATCGCCTCGACGAGGACCCGGCGGTGCTCCGCCCAAGCAGAGCAGACCTCCACCGTATGCTCCACCGTGTCCTCCGGGCGATCCTCGCAGTGTTGACACCCGGGCGCGTCCTCCCGCCGAATCCGAAACAGGTAGCTCCCGAAACAACCGTGTCCGGTGAGTACCTGTGTCAGGCGGAATGTGAGGACGCCTTGGCGCCGCTCCAGCCACTCCTCAAAGAGGGGACTTATCGCCTGGATTGTTGCGTGCCCAGCGCTGGGTTGCGACAGTCGCTGTCTCCATACCGCCATGAGATCCTGCCGATGCTCCGTCCGCCTTGCTGCGATTTGCCGCGGCAGAGGTGTCTCGCCCCGGCGTTGCACCTCCACGCGCCACTCGTAAATGTGCGCGAGGGCTCTCGCCTCCAGATCCCATGGCGGCAGTCCGGCAAGGAGGCTCGCCGCCTCGCCAGAGACCGTGCGGTATCCCCGGGTCAGCCGGATGGCCATGACCCTCTGAGACGCGTTGAGGTAACGGGCAGGTCGCTTCCTCAAAGTAGGCGCCCATACCGGCGCCCCATAAAGGGCCATGGACCGCACGACCCCCGCGTAAAACTTTCGGCAGGAGGCATTTGGACCCCCTACATTGGGCAGAAACCGCTTGAAGGCAGCCCCGGCTCGTCCCAGTTTGGGAGCCAAACGTCGGAAGTGTTCGACGAAGTTCCATCGGCTGTCAAGGACGAGACCTAGATACGTCATCGTCGATCCGACGCCGATGTGAACCCCTCCCACCGTTATTTGAGATCCCGATGGTGGCCTGTTTCGAGAACCATAGAAGCATATGGCTTTGGACTTGTGCAAAGCCACCTCGAGACCCAACTGCCGGATCCTCTCAACGACTATCGCAACCCCGCGTGTCTTAGCGTCGGTCGCCGCCTGGTGCGACCTCCCCTTTGCCAGGACCAGCGTATCGTCAGCATAGCAGACAACGTTGACGCCGCCAGGGAGGTCGGCGCGCAGCACCCAATCGTAGCCGATGTCCCACAGAAGCGGCCCCAGAACGGAACCCTGTGGAACACCGCACGACATCTCTCGCCGGTTCCACTCTTCCAGGTGACCGGGGTAGATGACGGCTCTGTCCGTCAAGTAAGCATCACTACGCGACGGATGTAGTTCGGCACCCGGTGATACCGAAGTGCCTCCCTGATGCAACTCCAAGGCAGGGTGTTAAAGGCATTGGCGATGTCTAGAGACACAGCCAAGACGACCCCGCCCCGGGAAACCGCGTCCCCCGTCGAGAGGGCTCTCACGTGCATGATGGCTAAACCGTCGAGCGTCCCGTGCGGAAAACGAACTGGTTTTCCGCCAGATCCGGCCCCACCCTCACTAGGTGCTCGACGAGGCGGTTTGCAATTACTCTTGCAAAGAGCTTGCCCACCTCATCGAGCAGCACGATGGGCCGGTATGCGGACGGAAAGTCCGCGGGGCGCCCCGGCTTCTTAATGAGGACCAGTTTCCCCGTCTTCCAACGAAGTGGGAACTTGCCCCTCTCCAAGCATGCGCTTAGGAACCCTCTAAGTCGAGACCCAAGAGTCTCCAAGGCTCACCCAAGCTTTTCCAGGTAAGCCGTCGGGTCCTGGGGTGGTATTTTTGGCCTTCAGCCTATTAACCGCCACTCTCAGGTCTACCTCAGTCACCTCAGGGGCATCGTCATCGTCGTCATCAATGCAGTCCGCATCGGACACCGCAGAGAGCAGCTTACCCTGGGCGTCCCTTACACAGAGACATTTGCTAATGTCCCGTGCAGCTTTCTCCCGGGCACGCGCCAGCTTAAAAATAAGCTTTTGCCCCTCCGCAGTTTCCAGCTTGTCGTATAAGGGCGCCAGACTTTTGCTGCGGGCTCTGGCTACAGCTTTTTTGCAAGCGCGCTTAGCTGCTCCATATGCCTCCCTGTCATCCGGAGCGTTGGACCCTCTTCCGAGTCGCCTCCTGCACCCCGTCATCCCACCACCACGTCTCCTTTTCTATGGTGCGGCCACCACGAGAAGTGCCAAGGATGCGCTTACCCGCATCGGTGATTGCTGAATGGATCCTACTCCAGATCTCTTGAGCGGACTCATTGATCTCGAGATGCTCGACCTCCGCGATGAAGTCCGACTGCCTAGGACCATCAAGCAACCACCACTTAGTGCGGGGTTTGCGTTTTTCGATCACTCTCTTCTTCGGTACAACCGCAAAATCCAGGACAAGGAGGCGGTGTTGAGCCGTTAGGCTTTCGCCTGGGATGACTTTGCAGTTGGTAACCTTGCCAATGTGGCACCGTCGCACCAGCAGGTAATCTATTTGGATTGAGTAGGCACCACCACGGTACGTAATAAGATGCTGGGGCTTCTTCTGAAAGAATGTGTTCGCGATGGCTAGGTCAGATACAGCGCTGAGTATATTTCTCCAGCAAACTGACCTACGTGATCGTTGAGATCCCCCCCAACCAAAACACCTTCGGAATTCGGAATAGCGCGTAATACGTCCTCGAACTCATCCCAGAAGGCCTCCTTTTCAGACTCACAGCAACCAGTTTGAGGAGCATAGGCGCTGATTAGATTCGTTACCGACCCTTCGATCAGCACCCTAACTGCATCGGTCTACTTCAATGAGTCCATCCTGAAGGTCCTTAGACAGCACCACGGCCACTCCGCCCCTGCCCGTTGGTGATCCGGTGTACACTAGCCGGTACCCCTGCCCGATGTCACGTGACTTATTTCCCTTCCAACGCGTCTCCTGAAGGAAGGCGCACTGGACCCGACGCTTCGCAAGTACGTCCGCGAGTTCTCGGCAACGTCCGGTTAGGGAGCCAATGTTCCAGGTGGCAAAGCGGAACTTCTTCTTGGGTACTATCTTCTTTAGCCGTGCCCGTACTTGACACGGTAGCCCTAGCCCACTTATCGCAGGTTTAGGGCGATGTGCCTGCGCGTCGTTGTGCGGCGACGCCCTAGACCGAGTACCCTTACCTAAGTTGTTCCTGTCCATATACATATATGACTGAAGTTGGTTTTACGTGGGGCGACCAGCCGTCTGACCCCCACAACCCTACGAGAGGGAAACCAGGTTCGCCAGAGCCTCGTCCGTTGGACAGCAGTATGCACCGCTAGCAGGTGAGGTTGGCTTGGGTCTTTAAGATGGCAACGGACCCCATACACCCCTATATACACGTCTATATCCAGTAACAGTAATAAAACCAGGACCTTGTTGATCCCCAACTTCTATTTGTTGAACCGCCTCCGCCTCTCCATCTTCTTCTTGATTTGCTCCTTGTATTGGCTGGGGTGGCTAATCTAATTGCTGGTTTTGCAATACTCGATCATATCGCTGCCAGCAAAGGTGGCATATAGATCTTGTGCCGTCAAATGAAATCTGAAACAAGATTAAACATACTGTACATGTATATATAAACATCAAACATCGAGATTATTTTAGAGTAGGTAGATATTATATACTGTACTAAGAGAGTACTTACCTCGCGTGGTACGAGGGTGGATTGAAAAGTTATGGGCCTAACACATAAATACTTAAACTATTGTAATGTCGATTAGTTTACTCTCTGGCTGACAAATTGTAAAATTCTATCGCAATAGCATTAAGTAACTGTATTTAAATTAGACTGAATTTTGTGAGTCTTTGTGCAGCGTTTTTAAAGAATGGAGAAAATTGAGCTACGTGCGGTCATGAAATACCTGTTTACAAAAAAACTAACTCCATAAGAGATTGACGAAGATATGTCAACAACATTGGGGTAATCTGCTCCGTCGTATACGACTGTGAAAAAGTGGGTTGCTGAATTTAAACGCGGACGAGAGAGTATTGAAGATGACCCTCGCTCTGGCCGGCCTATGACGTCTGCGACTGAAGAAAACATCGGGAAAATATTGACAGATCGGAGATTGACCATCAGGGAGATTGCAGACACTATTGGCATCTCGTATGAACGAACACAAAACATCATAGTCAATGAACTTGAATTTTCTAAGGTTTCTGCGCGGTGGGTACCCAGATTGCTTTCAGTCGAACAAAAACGAAACTCGCCTCACGATTTCTCGCGACTGTTTGGAAATGTTTGAGACTGATCCACAAGATTTTTGGCCAGATTTGTAACAATGGATGAAACTTAGGTACACCATTACATCCCAGAGTCAAAACAGCTATCCAAGCAGTGGAAAAAACCTGATGAACCGACTCCAAAACAAGCCAAAACAATTTTGTCAGCTGGCAGGGTGATGGCGTCAGTTTTTTGGGATGCTAAGGGTGTCATCATGGTGGACTACCTTGCAAAAGGTGAAACTATAAACTCGGTTTATTACTGCACTCTCTTACGTCGTCGCTTGCGTGAAACAATCAAAGAGAAAAGGCCAGGATTAGTCAGCAAGAAAGTGTTGTTCCATCAGGATAATGCACGCGTTCACACGTCTGTTGAATCTATGGCTCAAATTCGTGATTGTGGCTTTGAATTACTGCCCCATCCCGCCTATTCCCCTGATTTGGCACCTTCAGACTTTCATTTATTCCCAAACCTAAAAAAACACCTTGGAGGTAAAAAAAAATCATCAAATGAGGAGGTCGAAGCTGCGGTGGGTGAATTTTTTGAAGGCCTTGAAGAAACTTTTTTTATGACCGGCATACAGGCGTTGGAAACCAGATGGAAGAAGCGCATAGAGTTAAGTGGAGATTACGTGGAAAAATAAAATTACTTTTGCTTATATTTTATATTGTTTTCTTGCTGAGGCCGCGAACTTTTCAATCCACTCTCGTATGATTTCTTGTAATAACAATACTACGACATCCCGGTACCTTTCGAGAAATACTGCATAAAGACAGTGTTTTCTTCGACGTAACACAGATCGATTACACGATGCACAACTGTTTTGTCTTTCACGAAAATCCAATCCAAAAGCAAATAACCAGAGTCCATATAGTATCGAAATTCTTTTTATGTCTTTATAATATTGAATAAAATCCTTTGAAATATTTTTTTTTAATCAGTTCTATACATTTTTCTCCATTGATTTTTAATTAAATAACTATTTTTTAGTGAAAGGTCATATTATTCCCCTTAGTTTGAAAGTATTTTGATAAATGTCCGCCACTCTTCACAAAGCGGGTCAGATATGTCCAATGACCTTTTCGCGCCAAAACGGACGATGACGTCACTCGTGTCTGTCACTGGTCAAGAACTGACATAACTCAATGTCAAAGAGCAAGATCCCACTGCTTCCAGAACTTAGGTACTTATTTTCTAAGTAACAAAATGTGTGGAATAGAATAGTGTTAGTATGTAGGTACTTTGAACATTCGCTTACCTGCTAGTTTGAGTCTATTTACCAAGTTTAAAACGTAAACTGCAAAAAGATAGACTTTTAAAATATGTCATACCAACATACATCACTAAAAAAATTTGCTTATTGAATGGAGCTAGCAGATACTTATTATGCGTACGTTGATTGTACATTGGCACTACTCTATTCAAATATTTTGATATTGCGAAAAAAGTAACGTCTGTGATCTTGGGCTATTAACTAACACGAGTGACGTCACCACACGCTGATTGGTGTATTAAAACACGTTCCGTTTCACGTTACTTTAAATTTGTAATTATTGTTAACTAGCACTTTGCCTGTCTTCGTTCGCGCGGATTTATTAGGTACTCCTCCTTATATAAAGGGTAACGTGTAAATTAATTATTAATAGACTACCCTTCTTCTTATCGTGTGGGCAGTAAGGGCTAACTAACGACCACACACCCTAGTGTCAGAGCTTCTAAACCGCCTCAATCGAGAATTTTAAACGAAAGGTCCGATTTGCATAAATTGTAATTTACGTACACATTACCAATCTAAATTACCCCCCTACAAATGGATAAGGATTAATTAATAACATGACACCAAAATCACCACTATTCCATTCCACCCGGGTCTTGATCGAATAATTTAAATAAAAAGCGGTTATTGTGACTTAAACATAATAGTGAGATACATACTCTTCTGGACTTTTTTGTGGATATTGATATCCTCTATAAAACTCTAATACATCACTTTGCTCTATTGTCAATAATTTCCACAGCGTACGTGTTATAATTTTTGTTTTTTTTTTTCACACATTGGGTTACATTATCGAAGTTATCATACGGATCCCTAACTTTTTTTAAAAAATTCTATAGCCCATGTTCATCAGGGATAATGTAGGAATCTAATGGTGAAAGAATTTTTCTAATCAGTCCAGTAGTTTCGGAGCCTATACACTTCAAACAAACAAACAAATCTTTCCTCTTTATAATATTAGTGTAGAAAATCAATATTAAATGAAATAAAAACGTTGCACTGGAACGTTTTATTTCTTCTCTAAAGCTTTTTTTACATTTTAGCCACAAAATATTGATAAATATTAAATCGGCAACTTTTGATCGCCACAATGTGGTCTGCCAAGAGGGCGCCAGTTTTCATCAATGTTGGGGTAGGTACACAATTCCCACGGATCAGATTCAATTTTTCTGCCACATTGTTGTCTGCCCGAAGGACGCTAACTTTCATCAATGTTTATAGGAGTAGCACAATTTGTAAGGATCAGGATTGATTAACCTGACTGCCAAGAAGCGGGAACTTGAACAATGTTTTAATATCATAATTACACGCGCCACCTCAGCTGTCAATGTCAGGCTGTCTTCAGATGCAAAGCTGCACGCGTCGCGTGTCTTTAAACGGGCACTTCAAAGTATGAAATTTTTGTCCACAGCGGTCATCGAACCACAATGTTGTCTACCAGAAGGACGCCGACTTACATCAATGTTTAAATAGGAGCACGATTCGCACGTACCAATTGTATCAACTTTTGATCGCCACAATGTGGTCTGCCAAGAGGGCGCCAGTTTTCATCAGTGTTAGGGTAGGACCACAATTCGCACGGATCATGTTTCAATTTTTTCTGCCACATTAATGTCTGCCAGAAGGAAGCCAACTTTCATCAATGTTTATAGGAGTAGCACAATTTGTAAGGATCAGAATTCGACTACCAAGGGTGCGCCAACTTTATCAATGTTTACACGCGCCACCTCAACTGTCAATGTTAAATTGTCTTCTGAAGCAACTCTGCACGCGTCGCGTCTCCCTAAACGGGCACTTCCAGGTATGAAATTTTTGTCCACAACGGTCATCGAACCATTATGTTGTGTACAAGAAGAACGCCAACTTTCATCAATGTTTAAATAAAAGCACGATTCGCACGTACCAATTGTATCAACTTTTGATCGCCACAATGTGGTCTGCCAAGAGGGCGCCAGTTTTCATCAATGATAGGGTAGGACCACAATTCGCACGGATCATGTTTCAATTTTTTCTGCCAGAAGGACGATTCGCACGTACCAATTGTATCAACTTTTGATCGCCACAATGTGGTCTGCCAATAGGGCGCCAGTTTTCATCAATGATAGGGTAGGACCACAATTCGCACGAATCATGTTTCAATTTTTTCTGCCACATTGTTGTCTGCCAGAAGGACGCCAACTTTCATCAATGTTTATAGGAGTAGCACAATTTGTAAGGATCAGAATTCGACTACCAAGGGTGCGCCAATTTTGTCAATGTTTTAATATCATCATAACACGCGCCTCCTCAACTGTCAACGTTAAATTGTCTTCTGAAGCTACTCTGCACGCGCCGCGTCTCCCTAAACGGGCACTTCCAAGTATGAAATTTTTGTCCACAACGGTCATCGAACCACTATGTTGTCTACCAGAAGGACGCCAACTTTTATCAATGTTTAAATAGGAGCACGATTCGCACGTACTAATTGTATCAACTTTTGATCGCCACAATGTGGTCTGCCAAGAGGGCGCCAGTTTTCATCAGTGTTAGGGTAGGACCACAATTCGCACGGATCATGTTTCAATTTTTTCTGCCACATTGTTGTCTGCCAGAAGGACGCCAACTTTCATCAATGTTTATAGGAGTAGCACAATTTGTAAGGATCAGAATTCGACTACCAAGGGTGCGCCAATTTTATCAATGTTTTAATATCATAATTACACGCGCCACCTCAACTGTCAATGTTAAATTGTCTTCTGAAGCAACTCTGCACGCGTCGCGTCTCCATAAACGGGCACTTCCAAGTATGAAATTTTTGTTAACAACGGTCATCGAACCACAATGTTGTCTACCAGAAGGACGCCAACTTTCATCAATGTTTATAGGAGTAGCACAATTTGTAAGGATCAGAATTCGACTACCAAGGGAGCGCTAACTTTATCAATGTTTTAATATCATAATTACACGCACCACCTCAACTGTCAATGTTAAATTATCTTCCGAAGCTACTCTGCACGCGCCGCGTCTCCCTTAACGGGCACTTCCAAGTATGAAATTTTTGTCCACAACGGTCATCGAATCACAATGTTGTCTACCAGAAGGACGCCAACTTTTGTCAATGTTAAAATAGGAGCACGATTCGCACGTACTAATTGTATCAACTTTTGATCGCCACAATGTGGTCTGCCAAGAGGGCGCCAGTTTTCATCAGTGTTAGGGTAGGACAAAAATTCGCACGGATCATGTTTCAATTTTTTCTGCCACATTGTTGTCTGCCAGAAGGACGCCAACTTTCATCAATGTTTATAGGAGTAGCACAATTTGTAAGGATCAGAATTCGACCTTTGGAATACAAGGGAGCGCCAACTTTATCAATGTTTTAATATCATCATTACACGCGCCTCCTCAACTGTCAACGTTAAATTGTCTTCTGAAGCTACTCTGCACGCGCCGCGTCTCCCTAAACGGGCACTTCCAAGTATGAAATTTTTGTCCACAACGGTCATCGAACCACAATGTTGTCTACCAGAAGGACGCCAACTTTCATCAATGTTTAAGAGGAGCACGATTCGTACGTACCAATTGTATCAACTTTTGATCGCCACAATGTGGTCTGCCAAGAGGGCGCCAGTTTTCATCAGTGTAAGGGTAGGACCACAATTCGCACAGATCATGTTTCAATTTTTTCTGCCACATTGTTGTCTGCCAGAAGGACGCCAACTTTCATCAATGTTTATAGGAGTAGCACAATTTGTAAGGATCAGAATTCGACTACCAAGGGTGCGCCAACTTTATCAATGTTTACACGCGCCACCTCAACTGTCAATGTTAAATTGTCTTCTGAAGCAACTCTGCACGCGTCGCGTCTCCCTAAACGGGCACTTCCAGGTATGAAATTTTTGTCCACAACGGTCATCGAACCATTATGTTGTGTACAAGAAGAACGCCAACTTTCATCAATGTTTAAATAAAAGCACGATTCGCACGTACCAATTGTATCAACTTTTGATCGCCACAATGTGGTCTGCCAAGAGGGCGCCAGTTTTCATCAATGATAGGGTAGGACCACAATTCGCACGGATCATGTTTCAATTTTTTCTGCCAGAAGGACGATTCGCACGTACCAATTGTATCAACTTTTGATCGCCACAATGTGGTCTGCCAATAGGGCGCCAGTTTTCATCAATGATAGGGTAGGACCACAATTCGCACGAATCATGTTTCAATTTTTTCTGCCACATTGTTGTCTGCCAGAAGGACGCCAACTTTCATCAATGTTTATAGGAGTAGCACAATTTGTAAGGATCAGAATTCGACTACCAAGGGTGCGCCAATTTTGTCAATGTTTTAATATCATCATAACACGCGCCTCCTCAACTGTCAACGTTAAATTGTCTTCTGAAGCTACTCTGCACGCGCCGCGTCTCCCTAAACGGGCACTTCCAAGTATGAAATTTTTGTCCACAACGGTCATCGAACCACTATGTTGTCTACCAGAAGGACGCCAACTTTTATCAATGTTTAAATAGGAGCACGATTCGCACGTACTAATTGTATCAACTTTTGATCGCCACAATGTGGTCTGCCAAGAGGGCGCCAGTTTTCATCAGTGTTAGGGTAGGACCACAATTCGCACGGATCATGTTTCAATTTTTTCTGCCACATTGTTGTCTGCCAGAAGGACGCCAACTTTCATCAATGTTTATAGGAGTAGCACAATTTGTAAGGATCAGAATTCGACTACCAAGGGTGCGCCAATTTTATCAATGTTTTAATATCATAATTACACGCGCCACCTCAACTGTCAATGTTAAATTGTCTTCTGAAGCAACTCTGCACGCGTCGCGTCTCCATAAACGGGCACTTCCAAGTATGAAATTTTTGTTAACAACGGTCATCGAACCACAATGTTGTCTACCAGAAGGACGCCAACTTTCATCAATGTTTATAGGAGTAGCACAATTTGTAAGGATCAGAATTCGACTACCAAGGGAGCGCTAACTTTATCAATGTTTTAATATCATAATTACACGCACCACCTCAACTGTCAATGTTAAATTATCTTCCGAAGCTACTCTGCACGCGCCGCGTCTCCCTTAACGGGCACTTCCAAGTATGAAATTTTTGTCCACAACGGTCATCGAATCACAATGTTGTCTACCAGAAGGACGCCAACTTTTGTCAATGTTAAAATAGGAGCACGATTCGCACGTACTAATTGTATCAACTTTTGATCGCCACAATGTGGTCTGCCAAGAGGGCGCCAGTTTTCATCAGTGTTAGGGTAGGACAAAAATTCGCACGGATCATGTTTCAATTTTTTCTGCCACATTGTTGTCTGCCAGAAGGACGCCAACTTTCATCAATGTTTATAGGAGTAGCACAATTTGTAAGGATCAGAATTCGACCTTTGGAATACAAGGGAGCGCCAACTTTATCAATGTTTTAATATCATCATTACACGCGCCTCCTCAACTGTCAACGTTAAATTGTCTTCTGAAGCTACTCTGCACGCGCCGCGTCTCCCTAAACGGGCACTTCCAAGTATGAAATTTTTGTCCACAACGGTCATCGAACCACAATGTTGTCTACCAGAAGGACGCCAACTTTCATCAATGTTTAAGAGGAGCACGATTCGTACGTACCAATTGTATCAACTTTTGATCGCCACAATGTGGTCTGCCAAGAGGGCGCCAGTTTTCATCAGTGTAAGGGTAGGACCACAATTCGCACAGATCATGTTTCAATTTTTTCTGCCACATTGTTGTCTGCCAGAAGGACGCCAACTTTCATCAATGTTTATAGGAGTAGCACAATTTGTAAGGATCAGAATTCGACTACCAAGGGTGCGCCAATTTTATCAATGTTTTAATATCATAATTACACGCGCCACCTCAACTGTCAATGTTAATTGTCTTCTGAAGCAACTCTGCACGCGTCGCGTCTCCATAAACGGGCACTTCCAAGTATGAAATTTTTGTTAACAACGGTCATCGAACCACAATGTTGTCTACCAGAAGGACGCCAACTTTCATCAATGTTTATAGGAGTAGCACAATTTGTAAGGATCAGAATTCGACTACCAAGGGAGCGCTAACTTTATCAATGTTTTAATATCATAATTACACGCACCACCTCAACTGTCAATGTTAAATTATCTTCCGAAGCTACTCTGCACGCGCCGCGTCTCCCTTAACGGGCACTTCCAAGTATGAAATTTTTGTCCACAACGGTCATCGAACCACAATGTTGTCTACCAGAAGGACGCCAACATTTGTCAATGTTAAAATAGGAGCACGATTCGCACGTACTAATTGTATCAACTTTTGATCGCCACAATGTGGTCTGCCAAGAGGGCGCCAGTTTTCATCAGTGTTAGGGTAGGACAAAAATTCGCACGGATCATGTTTCAATTTTTTCTGCCACATTGTTGTCTGCCAGAAGGACGCCAACTTTCATCAATGTTTATAGGAGTAGCACAATTTGTAAGGATCAGAATTCGACCTTTGGAATACAAGGGAGCGCCAACTTTATCAATGTTTTAATATCATAATTACACGCGCCTCCTCAACTGTCAACGTTAAATTGTCATCTGAAGCTGGTCTGCACGCGCTGCGTCTCCCTAAACGGGCACTTCCAAGTATGACATTTTTGACCACAACGGTCATCGAACCACAATGTTGTCTACCAGAAGGACGCCGACTTTCATAAATGTTTAAATGTTTAAATAGGAGCACGATTCGCACGTACCAATTGTATCAACTTTTGATCGCCACAATGTGGTCTGCCAAGAGAGCGCCAGTTTTCATCAGTGTAAGGGTTGGACCACAATTCGCACGTACCATGTTTCAACTTTTTTTTGCTACATTGTTGTCTGCCAGAAGGACGCCAACTTTCATCAATGTTTATAGGAGTTGCACAATTTGTAAGGATCAGAATTCGACCTTTGGAATACAAGGGAGCGCCAACTTTATCAATGTTTTAATATCATAATTACACGCGCCACCTCAACTGTCAATGTTAAATTATCTTCTGAAGCTACTCTGCACGCCCCGCGTCTCCCTAAACGGGCACTTCCAAGAATGAAATTTTTGTCCACAACGGTCATCGAACCACAATGTTGTTTACCGGAAGGACGCCAACTTTCATCAATGTTTAAATAGGAGCACGATTCGCACGTACCAATTGAATGAACTTTTGATTGCCACAATGTAGTCTGCCAAGAGGGCGCCAGTTTTCATCAGTGTTAGGGTAGGGCCACAATTCGCACGGATCATGTTTCAATTTTTCTGCCACATTTTTGTCTGCCAGAAGGACGCCAACTTTCATCAATGTTTATAGGAGTAGCACAATTTGTAAGGATCAGAATTCGACTACCAAGGGTGCGCCAACTTTATCAATGTTTTAATATCATAATTACACGCGCCACCTCAACTGTCAATGTTAAATTGTCTTCTGAAGCAACTCTGCACGCGTCGCGTCTCCCTAAACGGGCACTTCCAGGTATGAAATTTTTGTCCACAACGGTCATCGAACCACTATGTTGTCTACCAGAAGGACGCCAACTTTTATCAATGTTTAAATAGGAGCACGATTCGCACGTACTAATTGTATCAACTTTTGATCGCCACAATGTGGTCTGCCAAGAGGGCGCCAGTTTTCATCAGTGTTAGGGTAGGACAACAATTCGCACGGATCATGTTTAAATTTTTTCTGCCCTATTGTTGTCTGCCAGAAGGACGCCAACTTCCATCAATGTTTATAGGAGTAGCACAATTTGTAAGGATCAGAATTCGACCTTTGGAATACCAGGGAGCGCCAACTTTATCAATGCTTTAATATCATAATTACACGCGCCACCTCAACTGTCAATGTTAAATTGTCTTCTGAAGCTACTCTGCACGCGCCGCGTCTCCATAAACGGGCACTTCCAAGTATGAAATTTTTGTCCACAACGGTCATCGAACCACAATGTTGTCTACCAGAAGGACGCCAACTTTCATCAATGTTTATAGGAGTAGCACAATTTGTAAGGATCAGAATTCGACCTTTGGAATACCAGGGAGCGCCAACTTTATCAATGTTTTAATATCATTATTACACGCACCACCTCAACTGTCAATGTTAAATTATCTTCCGAAGCTACTCTGCACGCGCCGCGTCTGCCTAAACGGGCACTTCCAAGTATGAAATTTTTGTCCACAACGGTCATCGAACCACAATGTTGTTTACCGGAAGGACGCCAACTTTCATCAATCTTTAAATAGGAACACGATTCGCACGTACCAATTGAATGAACTTTTGATCGCCACAATGTAATCTGCAAAGAGGGCGCCAGTTTTCATCAGTGTTAGGGTAGGACAACAATTCGCACGGATCATGTTTCAATTTTTCTGCCACATTTTTGTCTGCCAGAAGGACGCCAACTTTCATCAATGTTTATAGGAGTAGCACAATTTGTAAGGATCAGAATTCGACTACCAAGGGAGCGCTAACTTTATCAATGTTTTAATATCATAATTACACGCGCCACCTCAACTGTCAATGTTAAATTATCTTCTGAAGCTACTCTGCACGCGCCGCGTCTGCCTAAACGGGCACTTCCAAGTATGAAATTTTTGTCCACAACGGTCATCGAACCACAATGTTGTTTACCGGAAGGACGCCAACTTTCATCAATGTTTAAATAGGAGCACGATTCGCACGTACCAATTGTATCAACTTTTGATCGCCACAATGTGGTCTGCCAAGAGAGCGCCAGTTTTCATCAGTGTAAGGGTTGGACCACAATTCGCACGGACCATGTTTCAATTTTTCTGCCACATTTTTGTCTGCCAGAAGGACGCCAACTTTCATCAATGTTTATAGGAGTAGCACAATTTGTAAGGATCAGAATTCGACTACCAAGGGAGCGCCAACTTTATCAATGTTTTAATATCATAATTACACGCGCCACCTCAACTGTCAATGTTAAATTATCTTCTGAAGCTACTCTGCACGCGCCGCGTCTGCCTAAACGGGCACTTCTAAGTATGAAATTTTTGTCCACAACGGTCATCGAACCACAATGTTGTTTACCGGAAGGACGCCAACTTTCATCAATGTTTAAATAGGAGCACGATTCGCACGTACCAATTGTATCAACTTTTGATCGCCACAATGTGGTCTGCCAAGAGAGCGCCAGTTTTCATCAGTGTAAGGGTTGGACCACAATTCGCACGGACCATGTTTAAATTTTTCTGCCACATTTTTGTCTGCCAGAAGGACGCCAACTTTCATCAATGTTTATAGGAGTAGCACAATTTGTAAGGATCAGAATTCGACTACCAAGGGTGCGCCAACTTTATCAATGTTTTAATATCATAATTACACGCGCCACCTCAACTGTCAATGTTAAATTATCTTCTGAAGCTACTCTGCACGCGCCGCGTCTCCCTAAACGGGCACTTCCAAGTATGAAATTTTTGTCCACAACGGTCATCGAACCACAATGTTGTCTACCGGAAGGACGCCAACTTTCATCAATGTTTAAATAGGAGCACGATTCGCACGTACCAATTGTATGAACTTTTGATCGCCACAATGTGGTCTGCCAAGAGAGCGCCAGTTTTTATCAGTGTTAGGGTAAGACAACAATTCGCACGGATCATGTTTCAATTTTTTCTGCCCTATTGTTGTCTGCCAGAAGGACGCCAACTTTCATCAATGTTTATAGGAGTAGCACAATTTGTAAGGATCAGAATTCGACCTTTGGAATACAAGGGAGCGCCAACTTTATCAATGTTTTAATATCATAATTACACGCGCCACCTCAACTGTCAATGTTAAATTGTCTTCTGAAGCAACTGCACGCGTCGCGTCTCCATAAACGGGCACTTCCAAGTATGAAATTTTTGTCCACAACGGTCATCGAACCACAATGTTGTCTACCAGAAGGACGCCAACTTTCATCAATGTTTATAGGAGTAGCACAATTTGTAAGGATCAGAATTCGACTACCAAGGGAGCGCCAACTTTATCAATGTTTTAATATCATAATTACACGCGCCACCTCAACTGTCAATGTTAAATTATCTTCCGAAGCTACTCTGCACGCGCCGCGTCTCCCTTAACGGGCACTTCCAAGTATGAAATTTTTGTCCACAACGGTCATCGAACCGCAATGTTGTCTACCAGAAGGACGCCAACTTTTATCAATGTTAAAATAGGAGCACGATTCGCACGTACTAATTGTATCAACTTTTGATCGCCACAATGTGGTCTGCCAAGAGGGCGCCAGTTTTCATCAGTGTAAGGGTAGGACAACAATTCGCACGGATCATGTTTCAATTTTTTCTGCCACATTGTTGTCTGCCAGAAGGACGCCAACTTTCATCAATGTTTATAGGAGTAGCACAATTTGTAAGGATCAGAATTCGACTACCAAGGGAGCGCCAACTTTATCAATGTTTTAATATCATAATTACACGCGCCACCTCAACTGTCAATGTTAAATTATCTTCTGAAGCTACTCTGCACGCGCCGCGTCTGCCTAAACGGGCACTTCCAAGTATGAAATTTTTGTCCACAACGGTCATCGAACCACAATGTTGTTTACCGGAAGGACGCCAACTTTCTTTAAATAGGAGCACGATTCGCACGTACCAATTGAATGAACTTTTGATCGCCACAATGTAATCTGCAAAGAGGGCGCCAGTTTTCATCAGTGTTAGGGTAGGACAACAATTCGCACGGATCATGTTTCAATTTTTCTGCCACATTGTTGTCTGCCAGAAGGACGCCAACTTTCATCAATGTTTATAGGAGTAGCACAATTTGTAAGGATCAGAATTCGACCTTTGGAATACAAGGGAGCGCCAACTTTATCAATGTTTTAATATCATAATTACACGCGCCACCTCAACTGTCAATGTTAAATTATCTTCTGAAGCTACTCTGCACGCGCCGCGTCTCCCTAAACGGGCACTTCCAAGTATGACATTTTTGTCCACAACGGTCATCGAACCACAATGTTGTCTACCGGAAGGACGCCAACTTTCATCAATGTTTAAATAGGAGCACGATTCGCACGTACCAATTGTATCATCTTTTGATCGCCACAATGTGGTCTGCCAAGAGAGCGCCAGTTTTCATCAGTGTAAGGGTTGGACCACAATTCGCACGGACCATGTTTCAATTTTTCTGCCACATTTTTGTCTGCCAGAAGGACGCCAACTTTCATCAATGTTTATAGGAGTAGCACAATTTGTAAGGATCAGAATTCGACTACCAAGGGTGCGCCAACTTTATCAATGTTTTAATATCATAATTACACGCGCCACCTCAACTGTCAATGTTAAATTATCTTCTGAAGCTACTCTGCACGCGCCGCGTCTCCCTAAACGGGCACTTCCAAGTATGAAATTTTTGTCCACAACGGTCATCGAACCACAATGTTGTCTACCGGAAGGACGCCAACTTTCATCAATGTTTAAATAGGAGCACGATTCGCACGTACCAATTGTATGAACTTTTGATCGCCACTATGTGGTCTGCCAAGAGAGCGCCAGTTTTTATCAGTGTTAGGGTAAGACAACAATTCGCACGGATCATGTTTCAATTTTTTCTGCCCTTTTGTTGTCTGCCAGAAGGACGCCAACTTTCATCAATGTTTATAGGAGTAGCACAATTTGTAAGGATCAGAATTCGACCTTTGGAATACAAGGGAGCGCCAACTTTATCAATGTTTTAATATCATAATTACACGCGCCACCTCAACTGTCAATGTTAAATTGTCTTCTGAAGCAACTGCACGCGTCGCGTCTCCATAAACGGGCACTTCCAAGTATGAAATTTTTGTCCACAACGGTCATCGAACCACAATGTTGTCTACCAGAAGGACGCCAACTTTCATCAATGTTTATAGGAGTAGCACAATTTGTAAGGATCAGAATTCGACTACCAAGGGAGCGCTAACTTTATCAATGTTTTAATATCATAATTACACGCACCACCTCAACTGTCAATGTTAAATTATCTTCCGAAGCTACTCTGCACGCGCCGCGTCTCCCTTAACGGGCACTTCCAAGTATGAAATTTTTGTCCACAACGGTCATCGAACCGCAATGTTGTCTACCAGAAGGACGCCAACTTTTATCAATGTTAAAATAGGAGCACGATTCGCACGTACTAATTGTATCAACTTTTGATCGCCACAATTTGGTCTGCCAAGAGGGCGCCAGTTTTCATCAGTGTTAGGGTAGGACAACAATTCGCACGGATCATGTTTCAATTTTTTCTGCCACATTGTTGTCTGCCAGAAGGACGCCAACTTTCATCAATGTTTATAGGAGTAGCACAATTTGTAAGGATCAGAATTCGACTACCAAGGGAGCGCTAACTTTATCAATGTTTTAATATCATAATTACACGCACCACCTCAACTGTCAATGTTAAATTATCTTCCGAAGCTACTCTTCACGCGCCGCGTCTCCCTTAACGGGCACTTCCAAGTATGAAATTTTTGTCCACAACGGTCATCGAACCGCAATGTTGTCTACCAGAAGGACGCCAACTTTTATCAATGTTAAAATAGGAGCACGATTCGCACGTACCAATTGAATGAACTTTTGATCGCCACAATGTAATCTGCCAAGAGGGCGCCAGTTTTCATCAGTGTTAGGGTAGGACCACAATTCGCACGGATCATGTTTCAATTTTTCTGCCACATTTTTGTCTGCCAGAAGGACGCCAACTTTCATCAATGTTTATAGGAGTAGTACAATTTGTAAGGATCAGAATTCGACTACCAAGGGAGCGCTAACTTTATCAATGTTTTAATATCATAATTACACGCGCCACCTCAACTGTCAATGTTAAATTATCTTCTGAAGCTACTCTGCACGCGCCGCGTCTCCCTAAACGGGCACTTCCAAGTATGAAATTTTTGTCCACAACGGTCATCGAACCGCAATGTTGTCTACCGGAAGGACGCCAACTTTCATCAATGTTTAAATAGGAGCACGATTCGCACGTACCAATTGTATAAACTTTTGATCGCCACAATGTGGTCTGCCAAGAGAGCGCCAGTTTTCATCAGTGTTAGGGTAAGACAACAATTCGCACGGATCATGTTTCAATTTTTTCTGCCCTATTGTTGTCTACCAGAAGGACGCCAACTTTCATCAATGTTTATAGGAGTAGCACAATTTGTAAGGATCAGAATTCGACTACCAAGGGAGCGCCAACTTTATCAATGTTTTAATATCATAATTACACGCGCCACCTCAACTGTCAATGTTAAATTATCTTCCGAAGCTACTCTTCACGCGCCGCGTCTCCCTTAACGGGCACTTCCAAGTATGAAATTTTTGTCCACAACGGTCATCGAACCGCAATGTTGTCTACCAGAAGGACGCCAACTTTTATCAATGTTAAAATAGGAGCACGATTCGCACGTACTAATTGTATCAACTTTTGATCGCCACAATGTGGTCTGCCAAGAGGGCGCCAGTTTTCATCAGTGTAAGGGTAGGACAACAATTCGCACGGATCATGTTTCAATTTTTTCTGCCACATTGTTGTCTGCCAGAAGGACGCCAACTTTCATCAATGTTTATAGGAGTAGCACAATTTGTAAGGATCAGAATTCGACTACCAAGGGAGCGCCAACTTTATAAATGTTTTAATATCATAATTACACGCGCCACCTCAACTGTCAATGTTAAATTATCTTCTGAAGCTACTCTGCACGCGCCGCGTCTGCCTAAACGGGCACTTCCAAGTATGAAATTTTTGTCCACAACGGTCATCGAACCACAATGTTGTTTACCGGAAGGACGCCAACTTTCATCAATCTTTAAATAGGAACACGATTCGCACGTACCAATTGAATGAACTTTTGATCGCCACAATGTAATCTGCAAAGAGGGCGCCAGTTTTCATCAGTGTTAGGGTAGGACAACAATTCGCACGGATCATGTTTCAATTTTTCTGCCACATTTTTGTCTGCCAGAAGGACGCCAACTTTCATCAATGTTTATAGGAGTAGCACAATTTGTAAGGATCAGAATTCGACTACCAAGGGAGCGCTAACTTTATCAATGTTTTAATATCATAATTACACGCGCCACCTCAACTGTCAATGTTAAATTATCTTCTGAAGCTACTCTGCACGCGCCGCGTCTGCCTAAACGGGCACTTCCAAGTATGAAATTTTTGTCCACAACGGTCATCGAACCACAATGTTGTTTACCGGAAGGACGCCAACTTTCATCAATGTTTAAATAGGAGCACGATTCGCACGTACCAATTGTATCAACTTTTGATCGCCACAATGTGGTCTGCCAAGAGAGCGCCAGTTTTCATCAGTGTAAGGGTTGGACCACAATTCGCACGGACCATGTTTCAATTTTTCTGCCACATTTTTGTCTGCCAGAAGGACGCCAACTTTCATCAATGTTTATAGGAGTAGCACAATTTGTAAGGATCAGAATTCGACTACCAAGGGAGCGCCAACTTTATCAATGTTTTAATATCATAATTACACGCGCCACCTCAACTGTCAATGTTAAATTATCTTCTGAAGCTACTCTGCACGCGCCGCGTCTGCCTAAACGGGCACTTCCAAGTATGAAATTTTTGTCCACAACGGTCATCGAACCACAATGTTGTTTACCGGAAGGACGCCAACTTTCATCAATGTTTAAATAGGAGCACGATTCGCACGTACCAATTGTATCAACTTTTGATCGCCACAATGTGGTCTGCCAAGAGAGCGCCAGTTTTCATCAGTGTAAGGGTTGGACCACAATTCGCACGGACCATGTTTAAATTTTTCTGCCACATTTTTGTCTGCCAGAAGGACGCCAACTTTCATCAATGTTTATAGGAGTAGCACAATTTGTAAGGATCAGAATTCGACTACCAAGGGTGCGCCAACTTTATCAATGTTTTAATATCATAATTACACGCGCCACCTCAACTGTCAATGTTAAATTATCTTCTGAAGCTACTCTGCACGCGCCGCGTCTCCCTAAACGGGCACTTCCAAGTATGAAATTTTTGTCCACAACGGTCATCGAACCACAATGTTGTCTACCGGAAGGACGCCAACTTTCATCAATGTTTAAATAGGAGCACGATTCGCACGTACCAATTGTATGAACTTTTGATCGCCACAATGTGGTCTGCCAAGAGAGCGCCAGTTTTTATCAGTGTTAGGGTAAGACAACAATTCGCACGGATCATGTTTCAATTTTTTCTGCCCTATTGTTGTCTGCCAGAAGGACGCCAACTTTCATCAATGTTTATAGGAGTAGCACAATTTGTAAGGATCAGAATTCGACCTTTGGAATACAAGGGAGCGCCAACTTTATCAATGTTTTAATATCATAATTACACGCGCCACCTCAACTGTCAATGTTAAATTGTCTTCTGAAGCAACTGCACGCGTCGCGTCTCCATAAACGGGCACTTCCAAGTATGAAATTTTTGTCCACAACGGTCATCGAACCACAATGTTGTCTACCAGAAGGACGCCAACTTTCATCAATGTTTATAGGAGTAGCACAATTTGTAAGGATCAGAATTCGACTACCAAGGGAGCGCCAACTTTATCAATGTTTTAATATCATAATTACACGCGCCACCTCAACTGTCAATGTTAAATTATCTTCCGAAGCTACTCTGCACGCGCCGCGTCTCCCTTAACGGGCACTTCCAAGTATGAAATTTTTGTCCACAACGGTCATCGAACCGCAATGTTGTCTACCAGAAGGACGCCAACTTTTATCAATGTTAAAATAGGAGCACGATTCGCACGTACTAATTGTATCAACTTTTGATCGCCACAATGTGGTCTGCCAAGAGGGCGCCAGTTTTCATCAGTGTAAGGGTAGGACAACAATTCGCACGGATCATGTTTCAATTTTTTCTGCCACATTGTTGTCTGCCAGAAGGACGCCAACTTTCATCAATGTTTATAGGAGTAGCACAATTTGTAAGGATCAGAATTCGACTACCAAGGGAGCGCCAACTTTATCAATGTTTTAATATCATAATTACACGCGCCACCTCAACTGTCAATGTTAAATTATCTTCTGAAGCTACTCTGCACGCGCCGCGTCTGCCTAAACGGGCACTTCCAAGTATGAAATTTTTGTCCACAACGGTCATCGAACCACAATGTTGTTTACCGGAAGGACGCCAACTTTCTTTAAATAGGAGCACGATTCGCACGTACCAATTGAATGAACTTTTGATCGCCACAATGTAATCTGCAAAGAGGGCGCCAGTTTTCATCAGTGTTAGGGTAGGACAACAATTCGCACGGATCATGTTTCAATTTTTCTGCCACATTGTTGTCTGCCAGAAGGACGCCAACTTTCATCAATGTTTATAGGAGTAGCACAATTTGTAAGGATCAGAATTCGACCTTTGGAATACAAGGGAGCGCCAACTTTATCAATGTTTTAATATCATAATTACACGCGCCACCTCAACTGTCAATGTTAAATTATCTTCTGAAGCTACTCTGCACGCGCCGCGTCTCCCTAAACGGGCACTTCCAAGTATGACATTTTTGTCCACAACGGTCATCGAACCACAATGTTGTCTACCGGAAGGACGCCAACTTTCATCAATGTTTAAATAGGAGCACGATTCGCACGTACCAATTGTATCATCTTTTGATCGCCACAATGTGGTCTGCCAAGAGAGCGCCAGTTTTCATCAGTGTAAGGGTTGGACCACAATTCGCACGGACCATGTTTCAATTTTTCTGCCACATTTTTGTCTGCCAGAAGGACGCCAACTTTCATCAATGTTTATAGGAGTAGCACAATTTGTAAGGATCAGAATTCGACTACCAAGGGTGCGCCAACTTTATCAATGTTTTAATATCATAATTACACGCGCCACCTCAACTGTCAATGTTAAATTATCTTCTGAAGCTACTCTGCACGCGCCGCGTCTCCCTAAACGGGCACTTCCAAGTATGAAATTTTTGTCCACAACGGTCATCGAACCACAATGTTGTCTACCGGAAGGACGCCAACTTTCATCAATGTTTAAATAGGAGCACGATTCGCACGTACCAATTGTATGAACTTTTGATCGCCACAATGTGGTCTGCCAAGAGAGCGCCAGTTTTTATCAGTGTTAGGGTAAGACAACAATTCGCACGGATCATGTTTCAATTTTTTCTGCCCTATTGTTGTCTGCCAGAAGGACGCCAACTTTCATCAATGTTTATAGGAGTAGCACAATTTGTAAGGATCAGAATTCGACCTTTGGAATACAAGGGAGCGCCAACTTTATCAATGTTTTAATATCATAATTACACGCGCCACCTCAACTGTCAATGTTAAATTGTCTTCTGAAGCAACTGCACGCGTCGCGTCTCCATAAACGGGCACTTCCAAGTATGAAATTTTTGTCCACAACGGTCATCGAACCACAATGTTGTCTACCAGAAGGACGCCAACTTTCATCAATGTTTATAGGAGTAGCACAATTTGTAAGGATCAGAATTCGACTACCAAGGGAGCGCTAACTTTATCAATGTTTTAATATCATAATTACACGCACCACCTCAACTGTCAATGTTAAATTATCTTCCGAAGCTACTCTGCACGCGCCGCGTCTCCCTTAACGGGCACTTCCAAGTATGAAATTTTTGTCCACAACGGTCATCGAACCGCAATGTTGTCTACCAGAAGGACGCCAACTTTTATCAATGTTAAAATAGGAGCACGATTCGCACGTACTAATTGTATCAACTTTTGATCGCCACAATTTGGTCTGCCAAGAGGGCGCCAGTTTTCATCAGTGTTAGGGTAGGACAACAATTCGCACGGATCATGTTTCAATTTTTTCTGCCACATTGTTGTCTGCCAGAAGGACGCCAACTTTCATCAATGTTTATAGGAGTAGCACAATTTGTAAGGATCAGAATTCGACTACCAAGGGAGCGCTAACTTTATCAATGTTTTAATATCATAATTACACGCACCACCTCAACTGTCAATGTTAAATTATCTTCCGAAGCTACTCTTCACGCGCCGCGTCTCCCTTAACGGGCACTTCCAAGTATGAAATTTTTGTCCACAACGGTCATCGAACCGCAATGTTGTCTACCAGAAGGACGCCAACTTTTATCAATGTTAAAATAGGAGCACGATTCGCACGTACCAATTGAATGAACTTTTGATCGCCACAATGTAATCTGCCAAGAGGGCGCCAGTTTTCATCAGTGTTAGGGTAGGACCACAATTCGCACGGATCATGTTTCAATTTTTCTGCCACATTTTTGTCTGCCAGAAGGACGCCAACTTTCATCAATGTTTATAGGAGTAGTACAATTTGTAAGGATCAGAATTCGACTACCAAGGGAGCGCTAACTTTATCAATGTTTTAATATCATAATTACACGCGCCACCTCAACTGTCAATGTTAAATTATCTTCTGAAGCTACTCTGCACGCGCCGCGTCTCCCTAAACGGGCACTTCCAAGTATGAAATTTTTGTCCACAACGGTCATCGAACCACAATGTTGTCTACCGGAAGGACGCCAACTTTCATCAATGTTTAAATAGGAGCACGATTCGCACGTACCAATTGTATAAACTTTTGATCGCCACAATGTGGTCTGCCAAGAGAGCGCCAGTTTTCATCAGTGTTAGGGTAAGACAACAATTCGCACGGATCATGTTTCAATTTTTTCTGCCCTATTGTTGTCTACCAGAAGGACGCCAACTTTCATCAATGTTTATAGGAGTAGCACAATTTGTAAGGATCAGAATTCGACTACCAAGGGAGCGCCAACTTTATCAATGTTTTAATATCATAATTACACGCGCCACCTCAACTGTCAATGTTAAATTATCTTCCGAAGCTACTCTTCACGCGCCGCGTCTCCCTTAACGGGCACTTCCAAGTATGAAATTTTTGTCCACAACGGTCATCGAACCGCAATGTTGTCTACTAGAAGGACGCCAACTTTTATCAATGTTAAAATAGGAGCACGATTCGCACGTACCAATTGTATCAACTTTTGATCGCCACAATGTGGTCTGCCAAGAGGGCGCCAGTTTTCATCAGTGTAAGGGTAGGACAACAATTCGCACGGATCATGTTTCAATTTTTTCTGCCACATTGTTGTCTGCCAGAAGGACGCCAACTTTCATCAATGTTTATAGGAGTAGCACAATTTGTAAGGATCAGAATTCGACTACCAAGGGAGCGCCAACTTTATAAATGTTTTAATATCATAATTACACGCGCCACCTCAACTGTCAATGTTAAATTATCTTCTGAAGCTACTCTGCACGCGCCGCGTCTGCCTAAACGGGCACTTCCAAGTATGAAATTTTTGTCCACAACGGTCATCGAACCACAATGTTGTTTACCGGAAGGACGCCAACTTTCATCAATCTTTAAATAGGAACACGATTCGCACGTACCAATTGAATGAACTTTTGATCGCCACAATGTAATCTGCAAAGAGGGCGCCAGTTTTCATCAGTGTTAGGGTAGGACAACAATTCGCACGGATCATGTTTCAATTTTTCTGCCACATTTTTGTCTGCCAGAAGGACGCCAACTTTCATCAATGTTTATAGGAGTAGCACAATTTGTAAGGATCAGAATTCGACTACCAAGGGAGCGCTAACTTTATCAATGTTTTAATATCATAATTACACGCGCCACCTCAACTGTCAATGTTAAATTATCTTCTGAAGCTACTCTGCACGCGCCGCGTCTCCCAAAACGGGCACTTCCAAGTATGAAATTTTTGTCCACAACGGTCATCGAACCACAATGTTGTCTACCGGAAGGACGCCAACTTTCATCAATGTTTAAATAGGAGCACGATTCGCACGTACCAATTGTATGAACTTTTGATCGCCACAATGTAATCTGCCAAGAGGGCGCCAGTTTTCATCAGTGTTAGGGTAGGACCACAATTCGCACGGATCATGTTTCAATTTTTCTGCCACATTTTTGTCTGCCAGAAGGACGCCAACTTTCATCAATGTTTATAGGAGTAGCACAATTTGTAAGGATCAGAATTCGACTACCAAGGGTGCGCCAACTTTATCAATGTTTTAATATCATAATTACACGCGCCACCTCAACTGTCAATGTTAAATTATCTTCTGAAGCTACTCTGCACGCGCCGCGTCTCCCTAAACGGGCACTTCCAAGTATGAAATTTTCGTCCACAACGGTCATCGAACCACAATGTTGTCTACCGGAAGGACGCCAACTTTCATCAATGTTTGAATAGGAGCACGATTCGCACGTACCAATTGTATGAACTTTTGATCGCCACAATGTGGTCTGCCAAGAGAGCGCCAGTTTTCATCAGTGTTAGGGTAAGACAACAATTCGCACGGATCATGTTTCAATTTTTTCTGCCCTATTGTTGTCTACCAGAAGGACGCCAACTTTCATCAATGTTTATAGGAGTAGCACAATTTGTAAGGATCAGAATTCGACCTTTGGAATACAAGGGAGCGCCAACTTTATCAATGTTTTAATATCATAATTACACGCACCACCTCAACTGTCAATGTTAAATTATCTTCCGAAGCTACTCTGCACGCGCCGCGTCTCCCTTAACGGGCACTTCCAAGTATGAAATTTTTGTCCACAACGGTCATCGAACCACAATGTTGTCTACCAGAAGGACGCCAACTTTTATCAATGTTAAAATAGGAGCACGATTCGCACGTACTAATTGTATCAACTTTTGATCGCCACAATGTGGTCTGCCAAGAGGGCGCCAGTTTTCATCAGTGTTAGGGTAGGACAAAAATTCGCACGGATCATGTTTCAATTTTTTCTGCCACATTGTTGTCTGCCAGAAGGACGCCAACTTTCATCAATGTTTATAGGAGTAGCACAATTTGTAAGGATCAGAATTCGACTACCAAGGGAGCGCCAACTTTATCAATGTTTTAATATCATAATTACACGCGCCACCTCAACTGTCAATGTTAAATTATCTTCTGAAGCTACTCTGCACGCGCCGCGTCTCCCTAAACGGGCACTTCCAAGTATGAAATTTTTGTCCACAACGGTCATCGAACCACAATGTTGTTTACCGGAAGGACGCCAACTTTCATCAATCTTTAAATAGGAGCACGATTCGCACGTACCAATTGAATGAACTTTTGATCGCCACAATGTAATCTGCCAAGAGAGCGCCAGTTTTCATCAGTGTAAGGGTTGGACCACAATTCGCACGGACCATGTTTCAACTTTTTTTGCCACATTGTTGTCTGCCAGAAGGACGCCAACTTTCATCAATGTTTATAGGAGTAGCACAATTTGTAAGGATCAGAATTCGACTACCAAGGGAGCGCTAACTTTATCAATGTTTTAATATCATAATTACACGCGCCACCTCAACTGTCAATGTTAAATTATCTTCTGAAGCTACTCTGCACGCGCCGCGTCTGCCTAAACGGGCACTTCCAAGTATGAAATTTTTGTCCACAACGGTCATCGAACCACAATGTTGTTTACCGGAAGGACGCCAACTTTCATCAATGTTTAAATAGGAGCACGATTCGCACGTACCAATTGTATCAACTTTTGATCGCCACAATGTGGTCTGCCAAGAGAGCGCCAGTTTTCATCAGTGTAAGGGTTGGACCACAATTCGCACGGACCATGTTTCAATTTTTCTGCCACATTTTTGTCTGCCAGAAGGACGCCAACTTTCATCAATGTTTATAGGAGTAGCACAATTTGTAAGGATCAGAATTCGACTACCAAGGGAGCGCCAACTTTATCAATGTTTTAATATCATAATTACACGCGCCACCTCAACTGTCAATGTTAAATTATCTTCTGAAGCTACTCTGCACGCGCCGCGTCTGCCTAAACGGGCACTTCCAAGTATGAAATTTTTGTCCACAACGGTCATCGAACCACAATGTTGTTTACCGGAAGGACGCCAACTTTCATCAATGTTTAAATAGGAGCACGATTCGCACGTACCAATTGTATCAACTTTTGATCGCCACAATGTGGTCTGCCAAGAGAGCGCCAGTTTTCATCAGTGTAAGGGTTGGACCACAATTCGCACGGACCATGTTTAAATTTTTCTGCCACATTTTTGTCTGCCAGAAGGACGCCAACTTTCATCAATGTTTATAGGAGTAGCACAATTTGTAAGGATCAGAATTCGACTACCAAGGGTGCGCCAACTTTATCAATGTTTTAATATCATAATTACACGCGCCACCTCAACTGTCAATGTTAAATTATCTTCTGAAGCTACTCTGCACGCGCCGCGTCTCCCTAAACGGGCACTTCCAAGTATGAAATTTTTGTCCACAACGGTCATCGAACCACAATGTTGTCTACCGGAAGGACGCCAACTTTCATCAATGTTTAAATAGGAGCACGATTCGCACGTACCAATTGTATGAACTTTTGATCGCCACAATGTGGTCTGCCAAGAGAGCGCCAGTTTTTATCAGTGTTAGGGTAAGACAACAATTCGCACGGATCATGTTTCAATTTTTTCTGCCCTATTGTTGTCTGCCAGAAGGACGCCAACTTTCATCAATGTTTATAGGAGTAGCACAATTTGTAAGGATCAGAATTCGACCTTTGGAATACAAGGGAGCGCCAACTTTATCAATGTTTTAATATCATAATTACACGCGCCACCTCAACTGTCAATGTTAAATTGTCTTCTGAAGCAACTGCACGCGTCGCGTCTCCATAAACGGGCACTTCCAAGTATGAAATTTTTGTCCACAACGGTCATCGAACCACAATGTTGTCTACCAGAAGGACGCCAACTTTCATCAATGTTTATAGGAGTAGCACAATTTGTAAGGATCAGAATTCGACTACCAAGGGAGCGCCAACTTTATCAATGTTTTAATATCATAATTACACGCGCCACCTCAACTGTCAATGTTAAATTATCTTCCGAAGCTACTCTGCACGCGCCGCGTCTCCCTTAACGGGCACTTCCAAGTATGAAATTTTTGTCCACAACGGTCATCGAACCGCAATGTTGTCTACCAGAAGGACGCCAACTTTTATCAATGTTAAAATAGGAGCACGATTCGCACGTACTAATTGTATCAACTTTTGATCGCCACAATGTGGTCTGCCAAGAGGGCGCCAGTTTTCATCAGTGTAAGGGTAGGACAACAATTCGCACGGATCATGTTTCAATTTTTTCTGCCACATTGTTGTCTGCCAGAAGGACGCCAACTTTCATCAATGTTTATAGGAGTAGCACAATTTGTAAGGATCAGAATTCGACTACCAAGGGAGCGCCAACTTTATCAATGTTTTAATATCATAATTACACGCGCCACCTCAACTGTCAATGTTAAATTATCTTCTGAAGCTACTCTGCACGCGCCGCGTCTGCCTAAACGGGCACTTCCAAGTATGAAATTTTTGTCCACAACGGTCATCGAACCACAATGTTGTTTACCGGAAGGACGCCAACTTTCTTTAAATAGGAGCACGATTCGCACGTACCAATTGAATGAACTTTTGATCGCCACAATGTAATCTGCCAAGAGGGCGCCAGTTTTCATCAGTGTTAGGGTAGGACCACAATTCGCACGGATCATGTTTCAATTTTTCTGCCACATTTTTGTCTGCCAGAAGGACGCCAACTTTCATCAATGTTTATAGGAGTAGCACAATTTGTAAGGATCAGAATTCGACTACCAAGGGTGCGCCAACTTTATCAATGTTTTAATATCATAATTACACGCGCCACCTCAACTGTCAATGTTAAATTATCTTCTGAAGCTACTCTGCACGCGCCGCGTCTCCCTAAACGGGCACTTCCAAGTATGAAATTTTCGTCCACAACGGTCATCGAACCACAATGTTGTCTACCGGAAGGACGCCAACTTTCATCAATGTTTGAATAGGAGCACGATTCGCACGTACCAATTGTATGAACTTTTGATCGCCACAATGTGGTCTGCCAAGAGAGCGCCAGTTTTCATCAGTGTTAGGGTAAGACAACAATTCGCACGGATCATGTTTCAATTTTTTCTGCCCTATTGTTGTCTACCAGAAGGACGCCAACTTTCATCAATGTTTATAGGAGTAGCACAATTTGTAAGGATCAGAATTCGACCTTTGGAATACAAGGGAGCGCCAACTTTATCAATGTTTTAATATCATAATTACACGCACCACCTCAACTGTCAATGTTAAATTATCTTCCGAAGCTACTCTGCACGCGCCGCGTCTCCCTTAACGGGCACTTCCAAGTATGAAATTTTTGTCCACAACGGTCATCGAACCACAATGTTGTCTACCAGAAGGACGCCAACTTTTATCAATGTTAAAATAGGAGCACGATTCGCACGTACTAATTGTATCAACTTTTGATCGCCACAATGTGGTCTGCCAAGAGGGCGCCAGTTTTCATCAGTGTTAGGGTAGGACAAAAATTCGCACGGATCATGTTTCAATTTTTTCTGCCACATTGTTGTCTGCCAGAAGGACGCCAACTTTCATCAATGTTTATAGGAGTAGCACAATTTGTAAGGATCAGAATTCGACTACCAAGGGAGCGCCAACTTTATCAATGTTTTAATATCATAATTACACGCGCCACCTCAACTGTCAATGTTAAATTATCTTCTGAAGCTACTCTGCACGCGCCGCGTCTCCCTAAACGGGCACTTCCAAGTATGAAATTTTTGTCCACAACGGTCATCGAACCACAATGTTGTTTACCGGAAGGACGCCAACTTTCATCAATCTTTAAATAGGAGCACGATTCGCACGTACCAATTGAATGAACTTTTGATCGCCACAATGTAATCTGCCAAGAGAGCGCCAGTTTTCATCAGTGTAAGGGTTGGACCACAATTCGCACGGACCATGTTTCAACTTTTTTTGCCACATTGTTGTCTGCCAGAAGGACGCCAACTTTCATCAATGTTTATAGGAGTAGCACAATTTGTAAGGATCAGAATTCGACTACCAAGGGAGCGCTAACTTTATCAATGTTTTAATATCATAATTACACGCGCCACCTCAACTGTCAATGTTAAATTATCTTCTGAAGCTACTCTGCACGCGCCGCGTCTGCCTAAACGGGCACTTCCAAGTATGAAATTTTTGTCCACAACGGTCATCGAACCACAATGTTGTTTACCGGAAGGACGCCAACTTTCATCAATGTTTAAATAGGAGCACGATTCGCACGTACCAATTGTATCAACTTTTGATCGCCACAATGTGGTCTGCCAAGAGAGCGCCAGTTTTCATCAGTGTAAGGGTTGGACCACAATTCGCACGGACCATGTTTCAATTTTTCTGCCACATTTTTGTCTGCCAGAAGGACGCCAACTTTCATCAATGTTTATAGGAGTAGCACAATTTGTAAGGATCAGAATTCGACTACCAAGGGAGCGCCAACTTTATCAATGTTTTAATATCATAATTACACGCGCCACCTCAACTGTCAATGTTAAATTATCTTCTGAAGCTACTCTGCACGCGCCGCGTCTGCCTAAACGGGCACTTCCAAGTATGAAATTTTTGTCCACAACGGTCATCGAACCACAATGTTGTTTACCGGAAGGACGCCAACTTTCATCAATGTTTAAATAGGAGCACGATTCGCACGTACCAATTGTATCAACTTTTGATCGCCACAATGTGGTCTGCCAAGAGAGCGCCAGTTTTCATCAGTGTAAGGGTTGGACCACAATTCGCACGGACCATGTTTAAATTTTTCTGCCACATTTTTGTCTGCCAGAAGGACGCCAACTTTCATCAATGTTTATAGGAGTAGCACAATTTGTAAGGATCAGAATTCGACTACCAAGGGTGCGCCAACTTTATCAATGTTTTAATATCATAATTACACGCGCCACCTCAACTGTCAATGTTAAATTATCTTCTGAAGCTACTCTGCACGCGCCGCGTCTCCCTAAACGGGCACTTCCAAGTATGAAATTTTTGTCCACAACGGTCATCGAACCACAATGTTGTCTACCGGAAGGACGCCAACTTTCATCAATGTTTAAATAGGAGCACGATTCGCACGTACCAATTGTATGAACTTTTGATCGCCACAATGTGGTCTGCCAAGAGAGCGCCAGTTTTTATCAGTGTTAGGGTAAGACAACAATTCGCACGGATCATGTTTCAATTTTTTCTGCCCTATTGTTGTCTGCCAGAAGGACGCCAACTTTCATCAATGTTTATAGGAGTAGCACAATTTGTAAGGATCAGAATTCGACCTTTGGAATACAAGGGAGCGCCAACTTTATCAATGTTTTAATATCATAATTACACGCGCCACCTCAACTGTCAATGTTAAATTGTCTTCTGAAGCAACTGCACGCGTCGCGTCTCCATAAACGGGCACTTCCAAGTATGAAATTTTTGTCCACAACGGTCATCGAACCACAATGTTGTCTACCAGAAGGACGCCAACTTTCATCAATGTTTATAGGAGTAGCACAATTTGTAAGGATCAGAATTCGACTACCAAGGGAGCGCCAACTTTATCAATGTTTTAATATCATAATTACACGCGCCACCTCAACTGTCAATGTTAAATTATCTTCCGAAGCTACTCTGCACGCGCCGCGTCTCCCTTAACGGGCACTTCCAAGTATGAAATTTTTGTCCACAACGGTCATCGAACCGCAATGTTGTCTACCAGAAGGACGCCAACTTTTATCAATGTTAAAATAGGAGCACGATTCGCACGTACTAATTGTATCAACTTTTGATCGCCACAATGTGGTCTGCCAAGAGGGCGCCAGTTTTCATCAGTGTAAGGGTAGGACAACAATTCGCACGGATCATGTTTCAATTTTTTCTGCCACATTGTTGTCTGCCAGAAGGACGCCAACTTTCATCAATGTTTATAGGAGTAGCACAATTTGTAAGGATCAGAATTCGACTACCAAGGGAGCGCCAACTTTATCAATGTTTTAATATCATAATTACACGCGCCACCTCAACTGTCAATGTTAAATTATCTTCTGAAGCTACTCTGCACGCGCCGCGTCTGCCTAAACGGGCACTTCCAAGTATGAAATTTTTGTCCACAACGGTCATCGAACCACAATGTTGTTTACCGGAAGGACGCCAACTTTCTTTAAATAGGAGCACGATTCGCACGTACCAATTGAATGAACTTTTGATCGCCACAATGTAATCTGCAAAGAGGGCGCCAGTTTTCATCAGTGTTAGGGTAGGACAAAAATTCGCACGGATCATGTTTCAATTTTTCTGCCACATTGTTGTCTGCCAGAAGGACGCCAACTTTCATCAATGTTTATAGGAGTAGCACAATTTGTAAGGATCAGAATTCGACCTTTGGAATACAAGGGAGCGCCAACTTTATCAATGTTTTAATATCATAATTACACGCGCCACCTCAACTGTCAATGTTAAATTATCTTCTGAAGCTACTCTGCACGCGCCGCGTCTCCCTAAACGGGCACTTCCAAGTATGACATTTTTGTCCACAACGGTCATCGAACCACAATGTTGTCTACCGGAAGGACGCCAACTTTCATCAATGTTTAAATAGGAGCACGATTCGCACGTACCAATTGTATCATCTTTTGATCGCCACAATGTGGTCTGCCAAGAGAGCGCCAGTTTTCATCAGTGTAAGGGTTGGACCACAATTCGCACGGACCATGTTTCAATTTTTCTGCCACATTTTTGTCTGCCAGAAGGACGCCAACTTTCATCAATGTTTATAGGAGTAGCACAATTTGTAAGGATCAGAATTCGACTACCAAGGGTGCGCCAACTTTATCAATGTTTTAATATCATAATTACACGCGCCACCTCAACTGTCAATGTTAAATTATCTTCTGAAGCTACTCTGCACGCGCCGCGTCTCCCTAAACGGGCACTTCCAAGTATGAAATTTTTGTCCACAACGGTCATCGAACCACAATGTTGTCTACCGGAAGGACGCCAACTTTCATCAATGTTTAAATAGGAGCACGATTCGCACGTACCAATTGTATGAACTTTTGATCGCCACAATGTGGTCTGCCAAGAGAGCGCCAGTTTTTATCAGTGTTAGGGTAAGACAACAATTCGCACGGATCATGTTTCAATTTTTTCTGCCCTATTGTTGTCTGCCAGAAGGACGCCAACTTTCATCAATGTTTATAGGAGTAGCACAATTTGTAAGGATCAGAATTCGACCTTTGGAATACAAGGGAGCGCCAACTTTATCAATGTTTTAATATCATAATTACACGCGCCACCTCAACTGTCAATGTTAAATTGTCTTCTGAAGCAACTGCACGCGTCGCGTCTCCATAAACGGGCACTTCCAAGTATGAAATTTTTGTCCACAACGGTCATCGAACCACAATGTTGTCTACCAGAAGGACGCCAACTTTCATCAATGTTTATAGGAGTAGCACAATTTGTAAGGATCAGAATTCGACTACCAAGGGAGCGCTAACTTTATCAATGTTTTAATATCATAATTACACGCACCACCTCAACTGTCAATGTTAAATTATCTTCCGAAGCTACTCTGCACGCGCCGCGTCTCCCTTAACGGGCACTTCCAAGTATGAAATTTTTGTCCACAACGGTCATCGAACCGCAATGTTGTCTACCAGAAGGACGCCAACTTTTATCAATGTTAAAATAGGAGCACGATTCGCACGTACTAATTGTATCAACTTTTGATCGCCACAATTTGGTCTGCCAAGAGGGCGCCAGTTTTCATCAGTGTTAGGGTAGGACAACAATTCGCACGGATCATGTTTCAATTTTTTCTGCCACATTGTTGTCTGCCAGAAGGACGCCAACTTTCATCAATGTTTATAGGAGTAGCACAATTTGTAAGGATCAGAATTCGACTACCAAGGGAGCGCTAACTTTATCAATGTTTTAATATCATAATTACACGCACCACCTCAACTGTCAATGTTAAATTATCTTCCGAAGCTACTCTTCACGCGCCGCGTCTCCCTTAACGGGCACTTCCAAGTATGAAATTTTTGTCCACAACGGTCATCGAACCGCAATGTTGTCTACCAGAAGGACGCCAACTTTTATCAATGTTAAAATAGGAGCACGATTCGCACGTACCAATTGAATGAACTTTTGATCGCCACAATGTAATCTGCCAAGAGGGCGCCAGTTTTCATCAGTGTTAGGGTAGGACCACAATTCGCACGGATCATGTTTCAATTTTTCTGCCACATTTTTGTCTGCCAGAAGGACGCCAACTTTCATCAATGTTTATAGGAGTAGTACAATTTGTAAGGATCAGAATTCGACTACCAAGGGAGCGCTAACTTTATCAATGTTTTAATATCATAATTACACGCGCCACCTCAACTGTCAATGTTAAATTATCTTCTGAAGCTACTCTGCACGCGCCGCGTCTCCCTAAACGGGCACTTCCAAGTATGAAATTTTTGTCCACAACGGTCATCGAACCACAATGTTGTCTACCGGAAGGACGCCAACTTTCATCAATGTTTAAATAGGAGCACGATTCGCACGTACCAATTGTATAAACTTTTGATCGCCACAATGTGGTCTGCCAAGAGAGCGCCAGTTTTCATCAGTGTTAGGGTAAGACAACAATTCGCACGGATCATGTTTCAATTTTTTCTGCCCTATTGTTGTCTACCAGAAGGACGCCAACTTTCATCAATGTTTATAGGAGTAGCACAATTTGTAAGGATCAGAATTCGACCTTTGGAATACAAGGGAGCGCCAACTTTATCAATGTTTTAATATCATAATTACACGCGCCACCTCAACTGTCAATGTTAAATTATCTTCCGAAGCTACTCTTCACGCGCCGCGTCTCCCTTAACGGGCACTTCCAAGTATGAAATTTTTGTCCACAACGGTCATCGAACCGCAATGTTGTCTACCAGAAGGACGCCAACTTTTATCAATGTTAAAATAGGAGCACGATTCGCACGTACTAATTGTATCAACTTTTGATCGCCACAATGTGGTCTGCCAAGAGGGCGCCAGTTTTCATCAGTGTAAGGGTAGGACAACAATTCGCACGGATCATGTTTCAATTTTTTCTGCCACATTGTTGTCTGCCAGAAGGACGCCAACTTTCATCAATGTTTATAGGAGTAGCACAATTTGTAAGGATCAGAATTCGACTACCAAGGGAGCGCCAACTTTATAAATGTTTTAATATCATAATTACACGCGCCACCTCAACTGTCAATGTTAAATTATCTTCTGAAGCTACTCTGCACGCGCCGCGTCTGCCTAAACGGGCACTTCCAAGTATGAAATTTTTGTCCACAACGGTCATCGAACCACAATGTTGTTTACCGGAAGGACGCCAACTTTCATCAATCTTTAAATAGGAACACGATTCGCACGTACCAATTGAATGAACTTTTGATCGCCACAATGTAATCTGCAAAGAGGGCGCCAGTTTTCATCAGTGTTAGGGTAGGACAACAATTCGCACGGATCATGTTTCAATTTTTCTGCCACATTTTTGTCTGCCAGAAGGACGCCAACTTTCATCAATGTTTATAGGAGTAGCACAATTTGTAAGGATCAGAATTCGACTACCAAGGGAGCGCTAACTTTATCAATGTTTTAATATCATAATTACACGCGCCACCTCAACTGTCAATGTTAAATTATCTTCTGAAGCTACTCTGCACGCGCCGCGTCTCCCAAAACGGGCACTTCCAAGTATGAAATTTTTGTCCACAACGGTCATCGAACCACAATGTTGTCTACCGGAAGGACGCCAACTTTCATCAATGTTTAAATAGGAGCACGATTCGCACGTACCAATTGTATGAACTTTTGATCGCCACAATGTAATCTGCCAAGAGGGCGCCAGTTTTCATCAGTGTTAGGGTAGGACCACAATTCGCACGGATCATGTTTCAATTTTTCTGCCACATTTTTGTCTGCCAGAAGGACGCCAACTTTCATCAATGTTTATAGGAGTAGCACAATTTGTAAGGATCAGAATTCGACTACCAAGGGTGCGCCAACTTTATCAATGTTTTAATATCATAATTACACGCGCCACCTCAACTGTCAATGTTAAATTATCTTCTGAAGCTACTCTGCACGCGCCGCGTCTCCCTAAACGGGCACTTCCAAGTATGAAATTTTCGTCCACAACGGTCATCGAACCACAATGTTGTCTACCGGAAGGACGCCAACTTTCATCAATGTTTGAATAGGAGCACGATTCGCACGTACCAATTGTATGAACTTTTGATCGCCACAATGTGGTCTGCCAAGAGAGCGCCAGTTTTCATCAGTGTTAGGGTAAGACAACAATTCGCACGGATCATGTTTCAATTTTTTCTGCCCTATTGTTGTCTACCAGAAGGACGCCAACTTTCATCAATGTTTATAGGAGTAGCACAATTTGTAAGGATCAGAATTCGACTACCAAGGGAGCGCCAACTTTATCAATGTTTTAATATCATAATTACACGCGCCACCTCAACTGTCAATGTTAAATTATCTTCTGAAGCTACTCTGCACGCGCCGCGTCTCCCTAAACGGGCACTTCCAAGTATGAAATTTTTGTCCACAACGGTCATCGAACCACAATGTTGTTTACCGGAAGGACGCCAACTTTCATCAATCTTTAAATAGGAGCACGATTCGCACGTACCAATTGAATGAACTTTTGATCGCCACAATGTAATCTGCCAAGAGAGCGCCAGTTTTCATCAGTGTAAGGGTTGGACCACAATTCGCACGGACCATGTTTCAACTTTTTTTGCCACATTGTTGTCTGCCAGAAGGACGCCAACTTTCATCAATGTTTATAGGAGTAGCACAATTTGTAAGGATCAGAATTCGACCTTTGGAATACAAGGGAGCGCCAACTTTATCAATGTTTTAATATCATAATTACACGCACCACCTCAACTGTCAATGTTAAATTATCTTCTGAAGCTACTCTGCACGCGCCGCGTCTCCCTAAACGGGCACTTCCAAGAATGAAATTTTTGTCCACAACGGTCATCGAACCACAATGTTGTTTACCAGAAGGACGCTAACTTTCATCAATGTTTAAATAGGAGCACGATTCGCACGTACCAATAGAATGAACTTTTGATCGCCACAATGTAGTCTGCCAAGAGGGCGCCAGTTTTCATCAGTGTTAGGGTAGGACCACAATTCGCACGGATCATGTTTCAATTTTGCTGCCACATTTTTGTCTGCCAGAAGGACGCCAACTTTCATCAATGTTTATAGGAGTAGCACAATTTGTAAGGATCAGAATTCGACTACCAAGGGTGCGCCAACTTTATCAATGTTTTAATATCATAATTACACGCGCCACCTCAACTGTCAATGTTAAATTATCTTCTGAAGCTACTCTGCACGCGCCGCGTCTCCCTAAACGGGCACTTCCAAGTATGAAATTTTTGTCCACAACGGTCATCGAACCACAATGTTGTCTACCGGAAGGACGCCAACTTTCATCAATGTTTAAATAGGAGCATGATTCGCACGTACCAATTGTATAAACTTTTGATCGCCACAATGTGGTCTGCCAAGAGAGCGCCAGTTTTCATCAGTGTTAGGGTAAGACAACAATTCGCACGGATCATGTTTCAATTTTTTCTGCCCTATTGTTGTCTACCAGAAGGACGCCAACTTTCATCAATGTTTATAGGAGTAGCACAATTTGTAAGGATCAGAATTCGACTACCAAGGGAGCGCCAACTTTATCAATGTTTTAATATCATAATTACACGCGCCACCTCAACTGTCAATGTTAAATTATCTTCCGAAGCTACTCTTCACGCGCCGCGTCTCCCTTAACGGGCACTTCCAAGTATGAAATTTTTGTCCACAACGGTCATCGAACCGCAATGTTGTCTACCAGAAGGACGCCAACTTTTATCAATGTTAAAATAGGAGCACGATTCGCACGTACTAATTGTATCAACTTTTGATCGCCACAATGTGGTCTGCCAAGAGGGCGCCAGTTTTCATCAGTGTAAGGGTAGGACAACAATTCGCACGGATCATGTTTCAATTTTTTCTGCCACATTGTTGTCTGCCAGAAGGACGCCAACTTTCATCAATGTTTATAGGAGTAGCACAATTTGTAAGGATCAGAATTCGACTACCAAGGGAGCGCCAACTTTATAAATGTTTTAATATCATAATTACACGCGCCACCTCAACTGTCAATGTTAAATTATCTTCTGAAGCTACTCTGCACGCGCCGCGTCTGCCTAAACGGGCACTTCCAAGTATGAAATTTTTGTCCACAACGGTCATCGAACCACAATGTTGTTTACCGGAAGGACGCCAACTTTCATCAATCTTTAAATAGGAACACGATTCGCACGTACCAATTGAATGAACTTTTGATCGCCACAATGTAATCTGCAAAGAGGGCGCCAGTTTTCATCAGTGTTAGGGTAGGACAACAATTCGCACGGATCATGTTTCAATTTTTCTGCCACATTTTTGTCTGCCAGAAGGACGCCAACTTTCATCAATGTTTATAGGAGTAGCACAATTTGTAAGGATCAGAATTCGACTACCAAGGGAGCGCTAACTTTATCAATGTTTTAATATCATAATTACACGCGCCACCTCAACTGTCAATGTTAAATTATCTTCTGAAGCTACTCTGCACGCGCCGCGTCTCCCAAAACGGGCACTTCCAAGTATGAAATTTTTGTCCACAACGGTCATCGAACCACAATGTTGTCTACCGGAAGGACGCCAACTTTCATCAATGTTTAAATAGGAGCACGATTCGCACGTACCAATTGTATGAACTTTTGATCGCCACAATGTAATCTGCCAAGAGGGCGCCAGTTTTCATCAGTGTTAGGGTAGGACCACAATTCGCACGGATCATGTTTCAATTTTTCTGCCACATTTTTGTCTGCCAGAAGGACGCCAACTTTCATCAATGTTTATAGGAGTAGCACAATTTGTAAGGATCAGAATTCGACTACCAAGGGTGCGCCAACTTTATCAATGTTTTAATATCATAATTACACGCGCCACCTCAACTGTCAATGTTAAATTATCTTCTGAAGCTACTCTGCACGCGCCGCGTCTCCCTAAACGGGCACTTCCAAGTATGAAATTTTCGTCCACAACGGTCATCGAACCACAATGTTGTCTACCGGAAGGACGCCAACTTTCATCAATGTTTGAATAGGAGCACGATTCGCACGTACCAATTGTATGAACTTTTGATCGCCACAATGTGGTCTGCCAAGAGAGCGCCAGTTTTCATCAGTGTTAGGGTAAGACAACAATTCGCACGGATCATGTTTCAATTTTTTCTGCCCTATTGTTGTCTACCAGAAGGACGCCAACTTTCATCAATGTTTATAGGAGTAGCACAATTTGTAAGGATCAGAATTCGACCTTTGGAATACAAGGGAGCGCCAACTTTATCAATGTTTTAATATCATAATTACACGCACCACCTCAACTGTCAATGTTAAATTATCTTCCGAAGCTACTCTGCACGCGCCGCGTCTCCCTTAACGGGCACTTCCAAGTATGAAATTTTTGTCCACAACGGTCATCGAACCACAATGTTGTCTACCAGAAGGACGCCAACTTTTATCAATGTTAAAATAGGAGCACGATTCGCACGTACTAATTGTATCAACTTTTGATCGCCACAATGTGGTCTGCCAAGAGGGCGCCAGTTTTCATCAGTGTTAGGGTAGGACAAAAATTCGCACGGATCATGTTTCAATTTTTTCTGCCACATTGTTGTCTGCCAGAAGGACGCCAACTTTCATCAATGTTTATAGGAGTAGCACAATTTGTAAGGATCAGAATTCGACTACCAAGGGAGCGCCAACTTTATCAATGTTTTAATATCATAATTACACGCGCCACCTCAACTGTCAATGTTAAATTATCTTCTGAAGCTACTCTGCACGCGCCGCGTCTCCCTAAACGGGCACTTCCAAGTATGAAATTTTTGTCCACAACGGTCATCGAACCACAATGTTGTTTACCGGAAGGACGCCAACTTTCATCAATCTTTAAATAGGAGCACGATTCGCACGTACCAATTGAATGAACTTTTGATCGCCACAATGTAATCTGCCAAGAGAGCGCCAGTTTTCATCAGTGTAAGGGTTGGACCACAATTCGCACGGACCATGTTTCAACTTTTTTTGCCACATTGTTGTCTGCCAGAAGGACGCCAACTTTCATCAATGTTTATAGGAGTAGCACAATTTGTAAGGATCAGAATTCGACCTTTGGAATACAAGGGAGCGCCAACTTTATCAATGTTTTAATATCATAATTACACGCACCACCTCAACTGTCAATGTTAAATTATCTTCTGAAGCTACTCTGCACGCGCCGCGTCTCCCTAAACGGGCACTTCCAAGAATGAAATTTTTGTCCACAACGGTCATCGAACCACAATGTTGTTTACCAGAAGGACGCTAACTTTCATCAATGTTTAAATAGGAGCACGATTCGCACGTACCAATAGAATGAACTTTTGATCGCCACAATGTAGTCTGCCAAGAGGGCGCCAGTTTTCATCAGTGTTAGGGTAGGACCACAATTCGCACGGATCATGTTTCAATTTTTCTGCCACATTTTTAACTGCCAGAAGGACGCCAACTTTCATCAATGTTTATAGGAGTAGCACAATTTGTAAGGATCAGAATTCGACTACCAAGGGTGCGCCAACTTTATCAATGTTTTAATATCATAATTACACGCGCCACCTCAACTGTCAATGTTAAATTGTCTTCTGAAGCAACTCTGCACGCGTCGCGTCTCCCTAAACGGGCACTTCCAGGTATGAAATTTTTGTCCACAACGGTCATCGAACCACTAAGTTGTCTACCAGAAGGACGCCAACTTTTATCAATGTTTAAATAGGAGCACGATTCGCACGTACTAATTGTATCAACTTTTGATCGCCACAATGTGGTCTGCCAAGAGGGCGCCAGTTTTCATCAGTGTAAGGGTAGGACCACAATTCGCACGGATCATGTTTCAATTTTTTCTGCCACATTGTTGTCTGCCAGAAGGACGCCAACTTTCATCAATGTTTATAGGAGTAGCACAATTTGTAAGGATCAGAATTCGACTACCAAGGGTGCGCCAATTTTATCAATGTTTTAATATCATAATTACACGCGCCACCTCAACTGTCAATGTTAAATTGTCTTCTGAAGCAACTCTGCACGCGTCGCGTCTCCATAAACGGGCACTTCCAAGTATGAAATTTTTGTTAACAACGGTCATCGAACCACAATGTTGTCTACCAGAAGGACGCCAACTTTCATCAATGTTTATAGGAGTAGCACAATTTGTAAGGATCAGAATTCGACTACCAAGGGAGCGCTAACTTTATCAATGTTTTAATATCATAATTACACGCACCACCTCAACTGTCAATGTTAAATTATCTTCCGAAGCTACTCTGCACGCGCCGCGTCTCCCTTAACGGGCACTTCCAAGTATGAAATTTTTGTCCACAACGGTCATCGAATCACAATGTTGTCTACCAGAAGGACGCCAACTTTTGTCAATGTTAAAATAGGAGCACGATTCGCACGTACTAATTGTATCAACTTTTGATCGCCACAATGTGGTCTGCCAAGAGGGCGCCAGTTTTCATCAGTGTTAGGGTAGGACAAAAATTCGCACGGATCATGTTTCAATTTTTTCTGCCACATTGTTGTCTGCCAGAAGGACGCCAACTTTCATCAATGTTTATAGGAGTAGCACAATTTGTAAGGATCAGAATTCGACCTTTGGAATACAAGGGAGCGCCAACTTTATCAATGTTTTAATATCATCATTACACGCGCCTCCTCAACTGTCAACGTTAAATTGTCTTCTGAAGCTACTCTGCACGCGCCGCGTCTCCCTAAACGGGCACTTCCAAGTATGAAATTTTTGTCCACAACGGTCATCGAACCACAATGTTGTCTACCAGAAGGACGCCAACTTTCATCAATGTTTAAGAGGAGCACGATTCGTACGTACCAATTGTATCAACTTTTGATCGCCACAATGTGGTCTGCCAAGAGGGCGCCAGTTTTCATCAGTGTAAGGGTAGGACCACAATTCGCACAGATCATGTTTCAATTTTTTCTGCCACATTGTTGTCTGCCAGAAGGACGCCAACTTTCATCAATGTTTATAGGAGTAGCACAATTTGTAAGGATCAGAATTCGACTACCAAGGGTGCGCCAATTTTATCAATGTTTTAATATCATAATTACACGCGCCACCTCAACTGTCAATGTTAATTGTCTTCTGAAGCAACTCTGCACGCGTCGCGTCTCCATAAACGGGCACTTCCAAGTATGAAATTTTTGTTAACAACGGTCATCGAACCACAATGTTGTCTACCAGAAGGACGCCAACTTTCATCAATGTTTATAGGAGTAGCACAATTTGTAAGGATCAGAATTCGACTACCAAGGGAGCGCTAACTTTATCAATGTTTTAATATCATAATTACACGCACCACCTCAACTGTCAATGTTAAATTATCTTCCGAAGCTACTCTGCACGCGCCGCGTCTCCCTTAACGGGCACTTCCAAGTATGAAATTTTTGTCCACAACGGTCATCGAACCACAATGTTGTCTACCAGAAGGACGCCAACATTTGTCAATGTTAAAATAGGAGCACGATTCGCACGTACTAATTGTATCAACTTTTGATCGCCACAATGTGGTCTGCCAAGAGGGCGCCAGTTTTCATCAGTGTTAGGGTAGGACAAAAATTCGCACGGATCATGTTTCAATTTTTTTTTGCCACATTGTTGTCTGCCAGAAGGACGCCAACTTTCATCAATGTTTATAGGAGTAGCACAATTTGTAAGGATCAGAATTCGACCTTTGGAATACAAGGGAGCGCCAACTTTATCAATGTTTTAATATCATAATTACACGCGCCTCCTCAACTGTCAACGTTAAATTGTCATCTGAAGCTGGTCTGCACGCGCTGCGTCTCCCTAAACGGGCACTTCCAAGTATGACATTTTTGACCACAACGGTCATCGAACCACAATGTTGTCTACCAGAAGGACGCCGACTTTCATAAATGTTTAAATGTTTAAATAGGAGCACGATTCGCACGTACCAATTGTATCAACTTTTGATCGCCACAATGTGGTCTGCCAAGAGAGCGCCAGTTTTCATCAGTGTAAGGGTTGGACCACAATTCGCACGTACCATGTTTCAACTTTTTTTTGCTACATTGTTGTCTGCCAGAAGGACGCCAACTTTCATCAATGTTTATAGGAGTTGCACAATTTGTAAGGATCAGAATTCGACCTTTGGAATACAAGGGAGCGCCAACTTTATCAATGTTTTAATATCATAATTACACGCGCCACCTCAACTGTCAATGTTAAATTATCTTCTGAAGCTACTCTGCACGCCCCGCGTCTCCCTAAACGGGCACTTCCAAGAATGAAATTTTTGTTCACAACGGTCATCGAACCACAATGTTGTTTACCGGAAGGACGCCAACTTTCATCAATGTTTAAATAGGAGCACGATTCGCACGTACCAATTGAATGAACTTTTGATTGCCACAATGTAGTCTGCCAAGAGGGCGCCAGTTTTCATCAGTGTTAGGGTAGGGCCACAATTCGCACGGATCATGTTTCAATTTTTCTGCCACATTTTTGTCTGCCAGAAGGACGCCAACTTTCATCAATGTTTATAGGAGTAGCACAATTTGTAAGGATCAGAATTCGACTACCAAGGGTGCGCCAACTTTATCAATGTTTTAATATCATAATTACACGCACCACCTCAACTGTCAATGTTAAATTATCTTCCGAAGCTACTCTTCACGCGCCGCGTCTCCCTTAACGGGCACTTCCAAGTATGAAATTTTTGTCCACAACGGTCATCGAACCGCAATGTTGTCTACCAGAAGGACGCCAACTTTTATCAATGTTAAAATAGGAGCACGATTCGCACGTACCAATTGAATGAACTTTTGATCGCCACAATGTAATCTGCCAAGAGGGCGCCAGTTTTCATCAGTGTTAGGGTAGGACCACAATTCGCACGGATCATGTTTCAATTTTTCTGCCACATTTTTGTCTGCCAGAAGGACGCCAACTTTCATCAATGTTTATAGGAGTAGTACAATTTGTAAGGATCAGAATTCGACTACCAAGGGAGCGCTAACTTTATCAATGTTTTAATATCATAATTACACGCGCCACCTCAACTGTCAATGTTAAATTATCTTCTGAAGCTACTCTGCACGCGCCGCGTCTCCCTAAACGGGCACTTCCAAGTATGAAATTTTTGTCCACAACGGTCATCGAACCACAATGTTGTCTACCGGAAGGACGCCAACTTTCATCAATGTTTAAATAGGAGCACGATTCGCACGTACCAATTGAATGAACTTTTGATTGCCACAATGTAGTCTGCCAAGAGGGCGCCAGTTTTCATCAGTGTTAGGGTAGGGCCACAATTCGCACGGATCATGTTTCAATTTTTCTGCCACATTTTTGTCTGCCAGAAGGACGCCAACTTTCATCAATGTTTATAGGAGTAGCACAATTTGTAAGGATCAGAATTCGACTACCAAGGGTGCGCCAACTTTATCAATGTTTTAATATCATAATTACACGCACCACCTCAACTGTCAATGTTAAATTATCTTCCGAAGCTACTCTTCACGCGCCGCGTCTCCCTTAACGGGCACTTCCAAGTATGAAATTTTTGTCCACAACGGTCATCGAACCGCAATGTTGTCTACCAGAAGGACGCCAACTTTTATCAATGTTAAAATAGGAGCACGATTCGCACGTACCAATTGAATGAACTTTTGATCGCCACAATGTAATCTGCCAAGAGGGCGCCAGTTTTCATCAGTGTTAGGGTAGGACCACAATTCGCACGGATCATGTTTCAATTTTTCTGCCACATTTTTGTCTGCCAGAAGGACGCCAACTTTCATCAATGTTTATAGGAGTAGTACAATTTGTAAGGATCAGAATTCGACTACCAAGGGAGCGCTAACTTTATCAATGTTTTAATATCATAATTACACGCGCCACCTCAACTGTCAATGTTAAATTATCTTCTGAAGCTACTCTGCACGCGCCGCGTCTCCCTAAACGGGCACTTCCAAGTATGAAATTTTTGTCCACAACGGTCATCGAACCACAATGTTGTCTACCGGAAGGACGCCAACTTTTATCAATGTTTAAATAGGAGCACGATTCGCACGTACTAATTGTATCAACTTTTGATCGCCACAATGTGGTCTGCCAAGAGGGCGCCAGTTTTCATCAGTGTAAGGGTAGGACCACAATTCGCACGGATCATGTTTCAATTTTTTCTGCCACATTGTTGTCTGCCAGAAGGACGCCAACTTTCATCAATGTTTATAGGAGTAGCACAATTTGTAAGGATCAGAATTCGACTACCAAGGGTGCGCCAATTTTATCAATGTTTTAATATCATAATTACACGCGCCACCTCAACTGTCAATGTTAAATTGTCTTCTGAAGCAACTCTGCACGCGTCGCGTCTCCATAAACGGGCACTTCCAAGTATGAAATTTTTGTTAACAACGGTCATCGAACCACAATGTTGTCTACCAGAAGGACGCCAACTTTCATCAATGTTTATAGGAGTAGCACAATTTGTAAGGATCAGAATTCGACTACCAAGGGAGCGCTAACTTTATCAATGTTTTAATATCATAATTACACGCACCACCTCAACTGTCAATGTTAAATTATCTTCCGAAGCTACTCTGCACGCGCCGCGTCTCCCTTAACGGGCACTTCCAAGTATGAAATTTTTGTCCACAACGGTCATCGAATCACAATGTTGTCTACCAGAAGGACGCCAACTTTTGTCAATGTTAAAATAGGAGCACGATTCGCACGTACTAATTGTATCAACTTTTGATCGCCACAATGTGGTCTGCCAAGAGGGCGCCAGTTTTCATCAGTGTTAGGGTAGGACAAAAATTCGCACGGATCATGTTTCAATTTTTTCTGCCACATTGTTGTCTGCCAGAAGGACGCCAACTTTCATCAATGTTTATAGGAGTAGCACAATTTGTAAGGATCAGAATTCGACCTTTGGAATACAAGGGAGCGCCAACTTTATCAATGTTTTAATATCATCATTACACGCGCCTCCTCAACTGTCAACGTTAAATTGTCTTCTGAAGCTACTCTGCACGCGCCGCGTCTCCCTAAACGGGCACTTCCAAGTATGAAATTTTTGTCCACAACGGTCATCGAACCACAATGTTGTCTACCAGAAGGACGCCAACTTTCATCAATGTTTAAGAGGAGCACGATTCGTACGTACCAATTGTATCAACTTTTGATCGCCACAATGTGGTCTGCCAAGAGGGCGCCAGTTTTCATCAGTGTAAGGGTAGGACCACAATTCGCACAGATCATGTTTCAATTTTTTCTGCCACATTGTTGTCTGCCAGAAGGACGCCAACTTTCATCAATGTTTATAGGAGTAGCACAATTTGTAAGGATCAGAATTCGACTACCAAGGGTGCGCCAATTTTATCAATGTTTTAATATCATAATTACACGCGCCACCTCAACTGTCAATGTTAATTGTCTTCTGAAGCAACTCTGCACGCGTCGCGTCTCCATAAACGGGCACTTCCAAGTATGAAATTTTTGTTAACAACGGTCATCGAACCACAATGTTGTCTACCAGAAGGACGCCAACTTTCATCAATGTTTATAGGAGTAGCACAATTTGTAAGGATCAGAATTCGACTACCAAGGGAGCGCTAACTTTATCAATGTTTTAATATCATAATTACACGCACCACCTCAACTGTCAATGTTAAATTATCTTCCGAAGCTACTCTGCACGCGCCGCGTCTCCCTTAACGGGCACTTCCAAGTATGAAATTTTTGTCCACAACGGTCATCGAACCACAATGTTGTCTACCAGAAGGACGCCAACATTTGTCAATGTTAAAATAGGAGCACGATTCGCACGTACTAATTGTATCAACTTTTGATCGCCACAATGTGGTCTGCCAAGAGGGCGCCAGTTTTCATCAGTGTTAGGGTAGGACAAAAATTCGCACGGATCATGTTTCAATTTTTTTTTGCCACATTGTTGTCTGCCAGAAGGACGCCAACTTTCATCAATGTTTATAGGAGTAGCACAATTTGTAAGGATCAGAATTCGACCTTTGGAATACAAGGGAGCGCCAACTTTATCAATGTTTTAATATCATAATTACACGCGCCTCCTCAACTGTCAACGTTAAATTGTCATCTGAAGCTGGTCTGCACGCGCTGCGTCTCCCTAAACGGGCACTTCCAAGTATGACATTTTTGACCACAACGGTCATCGAACCACAATGTTGTCTACCAGAAGGACGCCGACTTTCATAAATGTTTAAATGTTTAAATAGGAGCACGATTCGCACGTACCAATTGTATCAACTTTTGATCGCCACAATGTGGTCTGCCAAGAGAGCGCCAGTTTTCATCAGTGTAAGGGTTGGACCACAATTCGCACGTACCATGTTTCAACTTTTTTTTGCTACATTGTTGTCTGCCAGAAGGACGCCAACTTTCATCAATGTTTATAGGAGTTGCACAATTTGTAAGGATCAGAATTCGACCTTTGGAATACAAGGGAGCGCCAACTTTATCAATGTTTTAATATCATAATTACACGCGCCACCTCAACTGTCAATGTTAAATTATCTTCTGAAGCTACTCTGCACGCCCCGCGTCTCCCTAAACGGGCACTTCCAAGAATGAAATTTTTGTTCACAACGGTCATCGAACCACAATGTTGTTTACCGGAAGGACGCCAACTTTCATCAATGTTTAAATAGGAGCACGATTCGCACGTACCAATTGAATGAACTTTTGATTGCCACAATGTAGTCTGCCAAGAGGGCGCCAGTTTTCATCAGTGTTAGGGTAGGGCCACAATTCGCACGGATCATGTTTCAATTTTTCTGCCACATTTTTGTCTGCCAGAAGGACGCCAACTTTCATCAATGTTTATAGGAGTAGCACAATTTGTAAGGATCAGAATTCGACTACCAAGGGTGCGCCAACTTTATCAATGTTTTAATATCATAATTACACGCACCACCTCAACTGTCAATGTTAAATTATCTTCCGAAGCTACTCTTCACGCGCCGCGTCTCCCTTAACGGGCACTTCCAAGTATGAAATTTTTGTCCACAACGGTCATCGAACCGCAATGTTGTCTACCAGAAGGACGCCAACTTTTATCAATGTTAAAATAGGAGCACGATTCGCACGTACCAATTGAATGAACTTTTGATCGCCACAATGTAATCTGCCAAGAGGGCGCCAGTTTTCATCAGTGTTAGGGTAGGACCACAATTCGCACGGATCATGTTTCAATTTTTCTGCCACATTTTTGTCTGCCAGAAGGACGCCAACTTTCATCAATGTTTATAGGAGTAGTACAATTTGTAAGGATCAGAATTCGACTACCAAGGGAGCGCTAACTTTATCAATGTTTTAATATCATAATTACACGCGCCACCTCAACTGTCAATGTTAAATTATCTTCTGAAGCTACTCTGCACGCGCCGCGTCTCCCTAAACGGGCACTTCCAAGTATGAAATTTTTGTCCACAACGGTCATCGAACCACAATGTTGTCTACCGGAAGGACGCCAACTTTCATCAATGTTTAAATAGGAGCACGATTCGCACGTACCAATTGTATAAACTTTTGATCGCCACAATGTGGTCTGCCAAGAGAGCGCCAGTTTTCATCAGTGTTAGGGTAAGACAACAATTCGCACGGATCATGTTTCAATTTTTTCTGCCCTATTGTTGTCTACCAGAAGGACGCCAACTTTCATCAATGTTTATAGGAGTAGCACAATTTGTAAGGATCAGAATTCGACTACCAAGGGAGCGCCAACTTTATCAATGTTTTAATATCATAATTACACGCGCCACCTCAACTGTCAATGTTAAATTATCTTCCGAAGCTACTCTTCACGCGCCGCGTCTCCCTTAACGGGCACTTCCAAGTATGAAATTTTTGTCCACAACGGTCATCGAACCGCAATGTTGTCTACCAGAAGGACGCCAACTTTTATCAATGTTAAAATAGGAGCACGATTCGCACGTACTAATTGTATCAACTTTTGATCGCCACAATGTGGTCTGCCAAGAGGGCGCCAGTTTTCATCAGTGTAAGGGTAGGACAACAATTCGCACGGATCATGTTTCAATTTTTTCTGCCACATTGTTGTCTGCCAGAAGGACGCCAACTTTCATCAATGTTTATAGGAGTAGCACAATTTGTAAGGATCAGAATTCGACTACCAAGGGAGCGCCAACTTTATAAATGTTTTAATATCATAATTACACGCGCCACCTCAACTGTCAATGTTAAATTATCTTCTGAAGCTACTCTGCACGCGCCGCGTCTGCCTAAACGGGCACTTCCAAGTATGAAATTTTTGTCCACAACGGTCATCGAACCACAATGTTGTTTACCGGAAGGACGCCAACTTTCATCAATCTTTAAATAGGAACACGATTCGCACGTACCAATTGAATGAACTTTTGATCGCCACAATGTAATCTGCAAAGAGGGCGCCAGTTTTCATCAGTGTTAGGGTAGGACAACAATTCGCACGGATCATGTTTCAATTTTTCTGCCACATTTTTGACTGCCAGAAGGACGCCAACTTTCATCAATGTTTATAGGAGTAGCACAATTTGTAAGGATCAGAATTCGACTACCAAGGGAGCGCTAACTTTATCAATGTTTTAATATCATAATTACACGCGCCACCTCAACTGTCAATGTTAAATTATCTTCTGAAGCTACTCTGCACGCGCCGCGTCTCCCAAAACGGGCACTTCCAAGTATGAAATTTTTGTCCACAACGGTCATCGAACCACAATGTTGTCTACCGGAAGGACGCCAACTTTCATCAATGTTTAAATAGGAGCACGATTCGCACGTACCAATTGTATGAACTTTTGATCGCCACAATGTAATCTGCCAAGAGGGCGCCAGTTTTCATCAGTGTTAGGGTAGGACCACAATTCGCACGGATCATGTTTCAATTTTTCTGCCACATTTTTGTCTGCCAGAAGGACGCCAACTTTCATCAATGTTTATAGGAGTAGCACAATTTGTAAGGATCAGAATTCGACTACCAAGGGTGCGCCAACTTTATCAATGTTTTAATATCATAATTACACGCGCCACCTCAACTGTCAATGTTAAATTATCTTCTGAAGCTACTCTGCACGCGCCGCGTCTCCCTAAACGGGCACTTCCAAGTATGAAATTTTCGTCCACAACGGTCATCGAACCACAATGTTGTCTACCGGAAGGACGCCAACTTTCATCAATGTTTGAATAGGAGCACGATTCGCACGTACCAATTGTATGAACTTTTGATCGCCACAATGTGGTCTGCCAAGAGAGCGCCAGTTTTCATCAGTGTTAGGGTAAGACAACAATTCGCACGGATCATGTTTCAATTTTTTCTGCCCTATTGTTGTCTACCAGAAGGACGCCAACTTTCATCAATGTTTATAGGAGTAGCACAATTTGTAAGGATCAGAATTCGACCTTTGGAATACAAGGGAGCGCCAACTTTATCAATGTTTTAATATCATAATTACACGCACCACCTCAACTGTCAATGTTAAATTATCTTCCGAAGCTACTCTGCACGCGCCGCGTCTCCCTTAACGGGCACTTCCAAGTATGAAATTTTTGTCCACAACGGTCATCGAACCACAATGTTGTCTACCAGAAGGACGCCAACTTTTATCAATGTTAAAATAGGAGCACGATTCGCACGTACTAATTGTATCAACTTTTGATCGCCACAATGTGGTCTGCCAAGAGGGCGCCAGTTTTCATCAGTGTTAGGGTAGGACAAAAATTCGCACGGATCATGTTTCAATTTTTTCTGCCACATTGTTGTCTGCCAGAAGGACGCCAACTTTCATCAATGTTTATAGGAGTAGCACAATTTGTAAGGATCAGAATTCGACTACCAAGGGAGCGCCAACTTTATCAATGTTTTAATATCATAATTACACGCGCCACCTCAACTGTCAATGTTAAATTATCTTCTGAAGCTACTCTGCACGCGCCGCGTCTCCCTAAACGGGCACTTCCAAGTATGAAATTTTTGTCCACAACGGTCATCGAACCACAATGTTGTTTACCGGAAGGACGCCAACTTTCATCAATCTTTAAATAGGAGCACGATTCGCACGTACCAATTGAATGAACTTTTGATCGCCACAATGTAATCTGCCAAGAGAGCGCCAGTTTTCATCAGTGTAAGGGTTGGACCACAATTCGCACGGACCATGTTTCAACTTTTTTTGCCACATTGTTGTCTGCCAGAAGGACGCCAACTTTCATCAATGTTTATAGGAGTAGCACAATTTGTAAGGATCAGAATTCGACCTTTGGAATACAAGGGAGCGCCAACTTTATCAATGTTTTAATATCATAATTACACGCACCACCTCAACTGTCAATGTTAAATTATCTTCTGAAGCTACTCTGCACGCGCCGCGTCTCCCTAAACGGGCACTTCCAAGAATGAAATTTTTGTCCACAACGGTCATCGAACCACAATGTTGTTTACCAGAAGGACGCTAACTTTCATCAATGTTTAAATAGGAGCACGATTCGCACGTACCAATAGAATGAACTTTTGATCGCCACAATGTAGTCTGCCAAGAGGGCGCCAGTTTTCATCAGTGTTAGGGTAGGACCACAATTCGCACGGATCATGTTTCAATTTTTCTGCCACATTTTTGTCTGCCAGAAGGACGCCAACTTTCATCAATGTTTATAGGAGTAGCACAATTTGTAAGGATCAGAATTCGACTACCAAGGGTGCGCCAACTTTATCAATGTTTTAATATCATAATTACACGCGCCACCTCAACTGTCAATGTTAAATTGTCTTCTGAAGCAACTCTGCACGCGTCGCGTCTCCCTAAACGGGCACTTCCAGGTATGAAATTTTTGTCCACAACGGTCATCGAACCACTAAGTTGTCTACCAGAAGGACGCCAACTTTTATCAATGTTTAAATAGGAGCACGATTCGCACGTACTAATTGTATCAACTTTTGATCGCCACAATGTGGTCTGCCAAGAGGGCGCCAGTTTTCATCAGTGTAAGGGTAGGACCACAATTCGCACGGATCATGTTTCAATTTTTTCTGCCACATTGTTGTCTGCCAGAAGGACGCCAACTTTCATCAATGTTTATAGGAGTAGCACAATTTGTAAGGATCAGAATTCGACTACCAAGGGTGCGCCAATTTTATCAATGTTTTAATATCATAATTACACGCGCCACCTCAACTGTCAATGTTAAATTATCTTCTGAAGCTACTCTGCACGCGCCGCGTCTCCCAAAACGGGCACTTCCAAGTATGAAATTTTTGTCCACAACGGTCATCGAACCACAATGTTGTCTACCGGAAGGACGCCAACTTTCATCAATGTTTAAATAGGAGCACGATTCGCACGTACCAATTGTATGAACTTTTGATCGCCACAATGTAATCTGCCAAGAGGGCGCCAGTTTTCATCAGTGTTAGGGTAGGACCACAATTCGCACGGATCATGTTTCAATTTTTCTGCCACATTTTTGTCTGCCAGAAGGACGCCAACTTTCATCAATGTTTATAGGAGTAGCACAATTTGTAAGGATCAGAATTCGACTACCAAGGGTGCGCCAACTTTATCAATGTTTTAATATCATAATTACACGCGCCACCTCAACTGTCAATGTTAAATTATCTTCTGAAGCTACTCTGCACGCGCCGCGTCTCCCTAAACGGGCACTTCCAAGTATGAAATTTTCGTCCACAACGGTCATCGAACCACAATGTTGTCTACCGGAAGGACGCCAACTTTCATCAATGTTTGAATAGGAGCACGATTCGCACGTACCAATTGTATGAACTTTTGATCGCCACAATGTGGTCTGCCAAGAGAGCGCCAGTTTTCATCAGTGTTAGGGTAAGACAACAATTCGCACGGATCATGTTTCAATTTTTTCTGCCCTATTGTTGTCTACCAGAAGGACGCCAACTTTCATCAATGTTTATAGGAGTAGCACAATTTGTAAGGATCAGAATTCGACCTTTGGAATACAAGGGAGCGCCAACTTTATCAATGTTTTAATATCATAATTACACGCACCACCTCAACTGTCAATGTTAAATTATCTTCCGAAGCTACTCTGCACGCGCCGCGTCTCCCTTAACGGGCACTTCCAAGTATGAAATTTTTGTCCACAACGGTCATCGAACCACAATGTTGTCTACCAGAAGGACGCCAACTTTTATCAATGTTAAAATAGGAGCACGATTCGCACGTACTAATTGTATCAACTTTTGATCGCCACAATGTGGTCTGCCAAGAGGGCGCCAGTTTTCATCAGTGTTAGGGTAGGACAAAAATTCGCACGGATCATGTTTCAATTTTTTCTGCCACATTGTTGTCTGCCAGAAGGACGCCAACTTTCATCAATGTTTATAGGAGTAGCACAATTTGTAAGGATCAGAATTCGACTACCAAGGGAGCGCCAACTTTATCAATGTTTTAATATCATAATTACACGCGCCACCTCAACTGTCAATGTTAAATTATCTTCTGAAGCTACTCTGCACGCGCCGCGTCTCCCTAAACGGGCACTTCCAAGTATGAAATTTTTGTCCACAACGGTCATCGAACCACAATGTTGTTTACCGGAAGGACGCCAACTTTCATCAATCTTTAAATAGGAGCACGATTCGCACGTACCAATTGAATGAACTTTTGATCGCCACAATGTAATCTGCCAAGAGAGCGCCAGTTTTCATCAGTGTAAGGGTTGGACCACAATTCGCACGGACCATGTTTCAACTTTTTTTGCCACATTGTTGTCTGCCAGAAGGACGCCAACTTTCATCAATGTTTATAGGAGTAGCACAATTTGTAAGGATCAGAATTCGACCTTTGGAATACAAGGGAGCGCCAACTTTATCAATGTTTTAATATCATAATTACACGCACCACCTCAACTGTCAATGTTAAATTATCTTCTGAAGCTACTCTGCACGCGCCGCGTCTCCCTAAACGGGCACTTCCAAGAATGAAATTTTTGTCCACAACGGTCATCGAACCACAATGTTGTTTACCAGAAGGACGCTAACTTTCATCAATGTTTAAATAGGAGCACGATTCGCACGTACCAATAGAATGAACTTTTGATCGCCACAATGTAGTCTGCCAAGAGGGCGCCAGTTTTCATCAGTGTTAGGGTAGGACCACAATTCGCACGGATCATGTTTCAATTTTTCTGCCACATTTTTGTCTGCCAGAAGGACGCCAACTTTCATCAATGTTTATAGGAGTAGCACAATTTGTAAGGATCAGAATTCGACTACCAAGGGTGCGCCAACTTTATCAATGTTTTAATATCATAATTACACGCGCCACCTCAACTGTCAATGTTAAATTGTCTTCTGAAGCAACTCTGCACGCGTCGCGTCTCCCTAAACGGGCACTTCCAGGTATGAAATTTTTGTCCACAACGGTCATCGAACCACTAAGTTGTCTACCAGAAGGACGCCAACTTTTATCAATGTTTAAATAGGAGCACGATTCGCACGTACTAATTGTATCAACTTTTGATCGCCACAATGTGGTCTGCCAAGAGGGCGCCAGTTTTCATCAGTGTAAGGGTAGGACCACAATTCGCACGGATCATGTTTCAATTTTTTCTGCCACATTGTTGTCTGCCAGAAGGACGCCAACTTTCATCAATGTTTATAGGAGTAGCACAATTTGTAAGGATCAGAATTCGACTACCAAGGGTGCGCCAATTTTATCAATGTTTTAATATCATAATTACACGCGCCACCTCAACTGTCAATGTTAAATTGTCTTCTGAAGCAACTCTGCACGCGTCGCGTCTCCATAAACGGGCACTTCCAAGTATGAAATTTTTGTTAACAACGGTCATCGAACCACAATGTTGTCTACCAGAAGGACGCCAACTTTCATCAATGTTTATAGGAGTAGCACAATTTGTAAGGATCAGAATTCGACTACCAAGGGAGCGCTAACTTTATCAATGTTTTAATATCATAATTACACGCACCACCTCAACTGTCAATGTTAAATTATCTTCCGAAGCTACTCTGCACGCGCCGCGTCTCCCTTAACGGGCACTTCCAAGTATGAAATTTTTGTCCACAACGGTCATCGAATCACAATGTTGTCTACCAGAAGGACGCCAACTTTTGTCAATGTTAAAATAGGAGCACGATTCGCACGTACTAATTGTATCAACTTTTGATCGCCACAATGTGGTCTGCCAAGAGGGCGCCAGTTTTCATCAGTGTTAGGGTAGGACAAAAATTCGCACGGATCATGTTTCAATTTTTTCTGCCACATTGTTGTCTGCCAGAAGGACGCCAACTTTCATCAATGTTTATAGGAGTAGCACAATTTGTAAGGATCAGAATTCGACCTTTGGAATACAAGGGAGCGCCAACTTTATCAATGTTTTAATATCATCATTACACGCGCCTCCTCAACTGTCAACGTTAAATTGTCTTCTGAAGCTACTCTGCACGCGCCGCGTCTCCCTAAACGGGCACTTCCAAGTATGAAATTTTTGTCCACAACGGTCATCGAACCACAATGTTGTCTACCAGAAGGACGCCAACTTTCATCAATGTTTAAGAGGAGCACGATTCGTACGTACCAATTGTATCAACTTTTGATCGCCACAATGTGGTCTGCCAAGAGGGCGCCAGTTTTCATCAGTGTAAGGGTAGGACCACAATTCGCACAGATCATGTTTCAATTTTTTCTGCCACATTGTTGTCTGCCAGAAGGACGCCAACTTTCATCAATGTTTATAGGAGTAGCACAATTTGTAAGGATCAGAATTCGACTACCAAGGGTGCGCCAATTTTATCAATGTTTTAATATCATAATTACACGCGCCACCTCAACTGTCAATGTTAATTGTCTTCTGAAGCAACTCTGCACGCGTCGCGTCTCCATAAACGGGCACTTCCAAGTATGAAATTTTTGTTAACAACGGTCATCGAACCACAATGTTGTCTACCAGAAGGACGCCAACTTTCATCAATGTTTATAGGAGTAGCACAATTTGTAAGGATCAGAATTCGACTACCAAGGGAGCGCTAACTTTATCAATGTTTTAATATCATAATTACACGCACCACCTCAACTGTCAATGTTAAATTATCTTCCGAAGCTACTCTGCACGCGCCGCGTCTCCCTTAACGGGCACTTCCAAGTATGAAATTTTTGTCCACAACGGTCATCGAACCACAATGTTGTCTACCAGAAGGACGCCAACATTTGTCAATGTTAAAATAGGAGCACGATTCGCACGTACTAATTGTATCAACTTTTGATCGCCACAATGTGGTCTGCCAAGAGGGCGCCAGTTTTCATCAGTGTTAGGGTAGGACAAAAATTCGCACGGATCATGTTTCAATTTTTTTTTGCCACATTGTTGTCTGCCAGAAGGACGCCAACTTTCATCAATGTTTATAGGAGTAGCACAATTTGTAAGGATCAGAATTCGACCTTTGGAATACAAGGGAGCGCCAACTTTATCAATGTTTTAATATCATAATTACACGCGCCTCCTCAACTGTCAACGTTAAATTGTCATCTGAAGCTGGTCTGCACGCGCTGCGTCTCCCTAAACGGGCACTTCCAAGTATGACATTTTTGACCACAACGGTCATCGAACCACAATGTTGTCTACCAGAAGGACGCCGACTTTCATAAATGTTTAAATGTTTAAATAGGAGCACGATTCGCACGTACCAATTGTATCAACTTTTGATCGCCACAATGTGGTCTGCCAAGAGAGCGCCAGTTTTCATCAGTGTAAGGGTTGGACCACAATTCGCACGTACCATGTTTCAACTTTTTTTTGCTACATTGTTGTCTGCCAGAAGGACGCCAACTTTCATCAATGTTTATAGGAGTTGCACAATTTGTAAGGATCAGAATTCGACCTTTGGAATACAAGGGAGCGCCAACTTTATCAATGTTTTAATATCATAATTACACGCGCCACCTCAACTGTCAATGTTAAATTATCTTCTGAAGCTACTCTGCACGCCCCGCGTCTCCCTAAACGGGCACTTCCAAGAATGAAATTTTTGTTCACAACGGTCATCGAACCACAATGTTGTTTACCGGAAGGACGCCAACTTTCATCAATGTTTAAATAGGAGCACGATTCGCACGTACCAATTGAATGAACTTTTGATTGCCACAATGTAGTCTGCCAAGAGGGCGCCAGTTTTCATCAGTGTTAGGGTAGGGCCACAATTCGCACGGATCATGTTTCAATTTTTCTGCCACATTTTTGTCTGCCAGAAGGACGCCAACTTTCATCAATGTTTATAGGAGTAGCACAATTTGTAAGGATCAGAATTCGACTACCAAGGGTGCGCCAACTTTATCAATGTTTTAATATCATAATTACACGCGCCACCTCAACTGTCAATGTTAAATTGTCTTCTGAAGCAACTCTGCACGCGTCGCGTCTCCCTAAACGGGCACTTCCAGGTATGAAATTTTTGTCCACAACGGTCATCGAACCACTATGTTGTCTACCAGAAGGACGCCAACTTTTATCAATGTTTAAATAGGAGCACGATTCGCACGTACTAATTGTATCAACTTTTGATCGCCACAATGTGGTCTGCCAAGAGGGCGCCAGTTTTCATCAGTGTTAGGGTAGGACAACAATTCGCACGGATCATGTTTCAATTTTTTCTGCCCTATTGCTGTCTGCCAGAAGGACGCCAACTTCCATCAATGTTTATAGGAGTAGCACAATTTGTAAGGATCAGAATTCGACCTTTGGAATACCAGGGAGCGCCAACTTTATCAATGTTTTAATATCATAATTACACGCGCCACCTCAACTGTCAATGTTAAATTGTCTTCTGAAGCTACTCTGCACGCGCCGCGTCTCCATAAACGGGCACTTCCAAGTATGAAATTTTTGTCCACAACGGTCATCGAACCACAATGTTGTCTACCAGAAGGACGCCAACTTTCATCAATGTTTAAGAGGAGCACGATTCGTACGTACCAATTGTATCAACTTTTGATCGCCACAATGTGGTCTGCCAAGAGGGCGCCAGTTTTCATCAGTGTAAGGGTAGGACCACAATTCGCACAGATCATGTTTCAATTTTTTCTGCCACATTGTTGTCTGCCAGAAGGACGCCAACTTTCGTCAATGTTTATAGGAGTAGCACAATTTGTAAGGATCAGAATTCGACTACCAAGGGTGCGCCAATTTTATCAATGTTTTAATATCATAATTACACGCGCCACCTCAACTGTCAATGTTAATTGTCTTCTGAAGCAACTCTGCACGCGTCGCGTCTCCATAAACGGGCACTTCCAAGTATGAAATTTTTGTTAACAACGGTCATCGAACCACAATGTTGTCTACCAGAAGGACGCCAACTTTCATCAATGTTTATAGGAGTAGCACAATTTGTAAGGATCAGAATTCGACTACCAAGGGAGCGCTAACTTTATCAATGTTTTAATATCATAATTACACGCACCACCTCAACTGTCAATGTTAAATTATCTTCCGAAGCTACTCTGCACGCGCCGCGTCTCCCTTAACGGGCACTTCCAAGTATGAAATTTTTGTCCACAACGGTCATCGAACCACAATGTTGTCTACCAGAAGGACGCCAACATTTGTCAATGTTAAAATAGGAGCACGATTCGCACGTACTAATTGTATCAACTTTTGATCGCCACAATGTGGTCTGCCAAGAGGGCGCCAGTTTTCATCAGTGTTAGGGTAGGACAACAATTCGCACGGATCATGTTTCAATTTTTTCTGCCCTATTGCTGTCTGCCAGAAGGACGCCAACTTCCATCAATGTTTATAGGAGTAGCACAATTTGTAAGGATCAGAATTCGACCTTTGGAATACCAGGGAGCGCCAACTTTATCAATGTTTTAATATCATAATTACACGCGCCACCTCAACTGTCAATGTTAAATTGTCTTCTGAAGCTACTCTGCACGCGCCGCGTCTCCATAAACGGGCACTTCCAAGTATGAAATTTTTGTCCACAACGGTCATCGAACCACAATGTTGTCTACCAGAAGGACGCCAACTTTCATCAATGTTTAAGAGGAGCACGATTCGTACGTACCAATTGTATCAACTTTTGATCGCCACAATGTGGTCTGCCAAGAGGGCGCCAGTTTTCATCAGTGTAAGGGTAGGACCACAATTCGCACAGATCATGTTTCAATTTTTTCTGCCACATTGTTGTCTGCCAGAAGGACGCCAACTTTCGTCAATGTTTATAGGAGTAGCACAATTTGTAAGGATCAGAATTCGACTACCAAGGGTGCGCCAATTTTATCAATGTTTTAATATCATAATTACACGCGCCACCTCAACTGTCAATGTTAATTGTCTTCTGAAGCAACTCTGCACGCGTCGCGTCTCCATAAACGGGCACTTCCAAGTATGAAATTTTTGTTAACAACGGTCATCGAACCACAATGTTGTCTACCAGAAGGACGCCAACTTTCATCAATGTTTATAGGAGTAGCACAATTTGTAAGGATCAGAATTCGACTACCAAGGGAGCGCTAACTTTATCAATGTTTTAATATCATAATTACACGCACCACCTCAACTGTCAATGTTAAATTATCTTCCGAAGCTACTCTGCACGCGCCGCGTCTCCCTTAACGGGCACTTCCAAGTATGAAATTTTTGTCCACAACGGTCATCGAACCACAATGTTGTCTACCAGAAGGACGCCAACATTTGTCAATGTTAAAATAGGAGCACGATTCGCACGTACTAATTGTATCAACTTTTGATCGCCACAATGTGGTCTGCCAAGAGGGCGCCAGTTTTCATCAGTGTTAGGGTAGGACAAAAATTTGCACGGATCATGTTTCAATTTTTTTTTGCCACATTGTTGTCTGCCAGAAGGACGCCAACTTTCATCAATGTTTATAGGAGTAGCACAATTTGTAAGGATCAGAATTCGACCTTTGGAATACAAGGGAGCGCCAACTTTATCAATGTTTTAATATCATAATTACACGCGCCTCCTCAACTGTCAACGTTAAATTGTCATCTGAAGCTGGTCTGCACGCGCTGCGTCTCCCTAAACGGGCACTTCCAAGTATGACATTTTTGACCACAACGGTCATCGAACCACAATGTTGTCTACCAGAAGGACGCCGACTTTCATAAATGTTTAAATGTTTAAATAGGAGCACGATTCGCACGTACCAATTGTATCAACTTTTGATCGCCACAATGTGGTCTGCCAAGAGAGCGCCAGTTTTCATCAGTGTAAGGGTTGGACCACAATTCGCACGTACCATGTTTCAACTTTTTTTTGCTACATTGTTGTCTGCCAGAAGGACGCCAACTTTCATCAATGTTTATAGGAGTTGCACAATTTGTAAGGATCAGAATTCGACCTTTGGAATACAAGGGAGCGCCAACTTTATCAATGTTTTAATATCATAATTACACGCGCCACCTCAACTGTCAATGTTAAATTATCTTCTGAAGCTACTCTGCACGCCCCGCGTCTCCCTAAACGGGCACTTCCAAGAATGAAATTTTTGTCCACAACGGTCATCGAACCACAATGTTGTTTACCGGAAGGACGCCAACTTTCATCAATGTTTAAATAGGAGCACGATTCGCACGTACCAATTGAATGAACTTTTGATTGCCACAATGTAGTCTGCCAAGAGGGCGCCAGTTTTCATCAGTGTTAGGGTAGGGCCACAATTCGCACGGATCATGTTTCAATTTTTCTGCCACATTTTTGTCTGCCAGAAGGACGCCAACTTTCATCAATGTTTATAGGAGTAGCACAATTTGTAAGGATCAGAATTCGACTACCAAGGGTGCGCCAACTTTATCAATGTTTTAATATCATAATTACACGCGCCACCTCAACTGTCAATGTTAAATTGTCTTCTGATGCAACTCTGCACGCGTCGCGTCTCCCTAAACGGGCACTTCCAGGTATGAAATTTTTGTCCACAACGGTCATCGAACCACTATGTTGTCTACCAGAAGGACGCCAACTTTTATCAATGTTTAAATAGGAGCACGATTCGCACGTACTAATTGTATCAACTTTTGATCGCCACAATGTGGTCTGCCAAGAGGGCGCCAGTTTTCATCAGTGTTAGGGTAGGACAACAATTCGCACGGATCATGTTTCAATTTTTTCTGCCCTATTGCTGTCTGCCAGAAGGACGCCAACTTCCATCAATGTTTATAGGAGTAGCACAATTTGTAAGGATCAGAATTCGACTACCAAGGGTGCGCCAACTTTATCAATGTTTTAATATCATAATTACACGCGCCACCTCAACTGTCAATGTTAAATTGTCTTCTGAAGCAACTCTGCACGCGTCGCGTCTCCCTAAACGGGCACTTCCAGGTATGAAATTTTTGTCCACAACGGTCATCGAACCACTATGTTGTCTACCAGAAGGACGCCAACTTTTATCAATGTTTAAATAGGAGCACGATTCGCACGTACTAATTGTATCAACTTTTGATCGCCACAATGTGGTCTGCCAAGAGGGCGCCAGTTTTCATCAGTGTTAGGGTAGGACAACAATTCGCACGGATCATGTTTCAATTTTTTCTGCCCTATTGCTGTCTGCCAGAAGGACGCCAACTTCCATCAATGTTTATAGGAGTAGCACAATTTGTAAGGATCAGAATTCGACCTTTGGAATACCAGGGAGCGCCAACTTTATCAATGTTTTAATATCATAATTACACGCGCCACCTCAACTGTCAATGTTAATTGTCTTCTGAAGCAACTCTGCACGCGTCGCGTCTCCATAAACGGGCACTTCCAAGTATGAAATTTTTGTTAACAACGGTCATCGAACCACAATGTTGTCTACCAGAAGGACGCCAACTTTCATCAATGTTTATAGGAGTAGCACAATTTGTAAGGATCAGAATTCGACTACCAAGGGAGCGCTAACTTTATCAATGTTTTAATATCATAATTACACGCACCACCTCAACTGTCAATGTTAAATTATCTTCCGAAGCTACTCTGCACGCGCCGCGTCTCCCTTAACGGGCACTTCCAAGTATGAAATTTTTGTCCACAACGGTCATCGAACCACAATGTTGTCTACCAGAAGGACGCCAACATTTGTCAATGTTAAAATAGGAGCACGATTCGCACGTACTAATTGTATCAACTTTTGATCGCCACAATGTGGTCTGCCAAGAGGGCGCCAGTTTTCATCAGTGTTAGGGTAGGACAAAAATTTGCACGGATCATGTTTCAATTTTTTTTTGCCACATTGTTGTCTGCCAGAAGGACGCCAACTTTCATCAATGTTTATAGGAGTAGCACAATTTGTAAGGATCAGAATTCGACCTTTGGAATACAAGGGAGCGCCAACTTTATCAATGTTTTAATATCATAATTACACGCGCCTCCTCAACTGTCAACGTTAAATTGTCATCTGAAGCTGGTCTGCACGCGCTGCGTCTCCCTAAACGGGCACTTCCAAGTATGACATTTTTGACCACAACGGTCATCGAACCACAATGTTGTCTACCAGAAGGACGCCGACTTTCATAAATGTTTAAATGTTTAAATAGGAGCACGATTCGCACGTACCAATTGTATCAACTTTTGATCGCCACAATGTGGTCTGCCAAGAGAGCGCCAGTTTTCATCAGTGTAAGGGTTGGACCACAATTCGCACGTACCATGTTTCAACTTTTTTTTGCTACATTGTTGTCTGCCAGAAGGACGCCAACTTTCATCAATGTTTATAGGAGTTGCACAATTTGTAAGGATCAGAATTCGACCTTTGGAATACAAGGGAGCGCCAACTTTATCAATGTTTTAATATCATAATTACACGCGCCACCTCAACTGTCAATGTTAAATTATCTTCTGAAGCTACTCTGCACGCCCCGCGTCTCCCTAAACGGGCACTTCCAAGAATGAAATTTTTGTCCACAACGGTCATCGAACCACAATGTTGTTTACCGGAAGGACGCCAACTTTCATCAATGTTTAAATAGGAGCACGATTCGCACGTACCAATTGAATGAACTTTTGATTGCCACAATGTAGTCTGCCAAGAGGGCGCCAGTTTTCATCAGTGTTAGGGTAGGGCCACAATTCGCACGGATCATGTTTCAATTTTTCTGCCACATTTTTGTCTGCCAGAAGGACGCCAACTTTCATCAATGTTTATAGGAGTAGCACAATTTGTAAGGATCAGAATTCGACTACCAAGGGTGCGCCAACTTTATCAATGTTTTAATATCATAATTACACGCGCCACCTCAACTGTCAATGTTAAATTGTCTTCTGATGCAACTCTGCACGCGTCGCGTCTCCCTAAACGGGCACTTCCAGGTATGAAATTTTTGTCCACAACGGTCATCGAACCACTATGTTGTCTACCAGAAGGACGCCAACTTTTATCAATGTTTAAATAGGAGCACGATTCGCACGTACTAATTGTATCAACTTTTGATCGCCACAATGTGGTCTGCCAAGAGGGCGCCAGTTTTCATCAGTGTTAGGGTAGGACAACAATTCGCACGGATCATGTTTCAATTTTTTCTGCCCTATTGCTGTCTGCCAGAAGGACGCCAACTTCCATCAATGTTTATAGGAGTAGCACAATTTGTAAGGATCAGAATTCGACCTTTGGAATACCAGGGAGCGCCAACTTTATCAATGTTTTAATATCATAATTACACGCGCCACCTCAACTGTCAATGTTAAATTGTCTTCTGAAGCTACTCTGCACGCGCCGCGTCTCCATAAACGGGCACTTCCAAGTATGAAATTTTTGTCCACAACGGTCATCGAACCACAATGTTGTCTACCAGAAGGACGCCAACTTTCATCAATGTTTATAGGAGTAGCACAATTTGTAAGGATCAGAATTCGACCTTTGGAATACCAGGGAGCGCCAACTTTATCAATGTTTTAATATCATAATTACACGCACCACCTCAACTGTCAATGTTAAATTATCTTCCGAAGCTACTCTGCACGCGCCGCGTCTCCCTTAACGGGCACTTCCAAGTATGAAATTTTTGTCCACAACGGTCATCGAACCGCAATGTTGTCTACCAGAAGGACGCCAACTTTTATCAATGTTAAAATAGGAGCACGATTCGCACGTACTAATTGTATCAACTTTTGATCGCCACAATGTGGTCTGCCAAGAGGGCGCCAGTTTTCATCAGTGTTAGGGTAGGACAACAATTCGCACGGATCATGTTTCAATTTTTTCTGCCACATTGTTGTCTGCCAGAAGGACGCCAACTTTCATCAATGTTTATAGGAGTAGCACAATTTGTAAGGATCAGAATTCGACTACCAAGGGAGCGCCAACTTTATCAATGTTTTTATATCATAATTACACGCGCCACCTCAACTGTCAATGTTAAATTATCTTCTGAAGCTACTCTGCACGCGCCGCGTCTGCCTAAACGGGCACTTCCAAGTATGAAATTTTTGTCCACAACGGTCATCGAACCACAATGTTGTTTACCGGAAGGACGCCAACTTTCATCAATGTTTAAATAGGAGCACGATTCGCACGTACCAATTGTATCAACTTTTGATCGCCACAATGTGGTCTGCCAAGAGAGCGCCAGTTTTCATCAGTCTAAGGGTTGGACCACAATTCGCACGGACCATGTTTCAATTTTTCTGCCACATTGTTGTCTGCCAGAAGGACGCCAACTTTCATCAATGTTTATAGGAGTAGCACAATTTGTAAGGATCAGAATTCGACTACCAAGGGAGCGCCAACTTTATCAATGTTTTAATATCATAATTACACGCGCCACCTCAACTGTCAATGTTAAATTATCTTCTGAAGCTACTCTGCACGCGCCGCGTCTCCCTAAACGGGCACTTCCAAGTATGAAATTTTTGTCCACAACGGTCATCGAACCACAATGTTGTCTACCGGAAGGACGCCAACTTTCATCAATCTTTAAATAGGAGCACGATTCGCACGTACCAATTGCATGAACTTTTGATCGCCACAATGTAATCTGCCAAGAGAGCGCCAGTTTTCATCAGTGTAAGGGTTGGACCACAATTCGCACGGACCATGTTTCAACTTTTTTTGCCACATTGTTGTCTGCCAGAAGGACGCCAACTTTCATCAATGTTTATAGGAGTAGCACAATTTGTAAGGATCAGAATTCGACCTTTGGAATACAAGGGAGCGCCAACTTTATCAATGTTTTAATATCATAATTACACGCGCCACCTCAACTGTCAATGTTAAATTATCTTCTGAAGCTACTCTGCACGCGCCGCGTCTCCCTAAACGGGCACTTCCAAGTATGAAATTTTTGTCCACAACGGTCATCGAACCACAATGTTGTCTACCGGAAGGACGCCAACTTTCATCAATGTTTAAATAGGAGCACGATTCGCACGTGCCAATTGTATGAACTTTTGATCGCCACAATGTGGTCTGCCAAGAGAGCGCCAGTTTTTATCAGTGTTAGGGTAAGACAACAATTCGCACGGATCATGTTTAAATTTTTTCTGCCCTATTGTTGTCTGCCAGAAGGACGCCAACTTTCATCAATGTTTATAGGAGTAGCACAATTTGTAAGGATCAGAATTCGACCTTTGGAATACCAGGAAACGCCAACTTTATCAATGTTTTAATATCATAATTACACGCGCCACCTCAACTGTCAATGTTAAATTATCTTCTGAAGCTACTCTGCACGCGCCGCGTCTCCCTAAACGGGCACTTCCAAGTATGAAATTTTTGTCCACAACGGTCATCGAACCACAATGTTGTCTACCGGAAGGACGCCAACTTTCATCAATGTTTAAATAGGAGCACGATTCGCACGTACCAATTGTATGAACTTTTGATCGCCACAATGTGGTCTGCCAAGAGAGCGCCAGTTTTTATCAGTGTTAGGGTAAGACAACAATTCGCACGGATCATGTTTCAATTTTTTCTGCCACATTGTTGTCTGCCAGAAGGACGCCAACTTTCATCAATGTTTATAGGAGTAGCACAATTTGTAAGGATCAGAATTCGACTACCAAGGGAGCGCTAACTTTATCAATGTTTTAATATCATAATTACACGCGCCACCTCAACTGTCAATGTTAAATTGTCTTCTGAAGCAACTGCACGCGTCGCGTCTCCATAAACGGGCACTTCCAAGTATGAAATTTTTGTCCACAACGGTCATCGAACCACAATGTTGTCTACCGGAAGGACGCCAACTTTCATCAATGTTTAAATAGGAGCACGATTCGCACGTACCAATTGTATGAACTTTTGATCGCCACAATGTGGTCTGCCAAGAGAGCGCCAGTTTTTATCAGTGTTAGGGTAAGACAACAATTCGCACGGATCATGTTTAAATTTTTTCTGCCCTATTGTTGTCTGCCAGAAGGACGCCAACTTTCATCAATGTTTATAGGAGTAGCACAATTTGTAAGGATCAGAATTCGACTACCAAGGGAGCGCTAACTTTATCAATGTTTTAATATCATAATTACACGCGCCACCTCAACTGTCAATGTTAAATTGTCTTCTGAAGCAACTGCACGCGTCGCGTTTCCATAAACGGGCACTTCCAAGTATGAAATTTTTGTCCACAACGGTCATCGAACCACAATGTTGTCTACCAGAAGGACGCCAACTTTTATCAATGTTAAAATAGGAGCACGATTCGCACGTACTAATTGTATCAACTTTTGATCGCCATAATGTGGTCTGCCAAGAGGGCGCCAGTTTTCATCAGTGTTAGGGTAGGACAAAAATTCGCACGGATCATGTTTCAATTTTTTCTGCCACATTGTTGTCTGCCAGAAGGACGCCAACTTTCATCAATGTTTATAGGAGTAGCACAATTTGTAAGGATCAGAATTCGACTACCAAGGGAGCGCCAACTTTATCAATGTTTTAATATCATAATTACACGCGCCACCTCAACTGTCAATGTTAAATTATCTTCTGAAGCTACTCTGCACGCGCCGCGTCTGCCTTAACGGGCACTTCCAAGTATGAAATTTTTGTCCACAACGGTCATCGAACCACAATGTTGTTTACCGGAAGGACGCCAACTTTCATCAATCTTTAAATAGGAGCACGATTCGCACGTACCAATTGAATGAACTTTTGATCGCCACAATGTAATCTGCCAAGAGGGCGCCAGTTTTCATCAGTGTTAGGGTAGGACCACAATTCGCACGGATCATGTTTCAATTTTTCTGCCACATTTTTGTCTGCTAGAAGGACGCCAACTTTTATCAATGTTTATAGGAATAGCACAATTTGTAAGGATCAGAATTCGACTACCAAGGGTGCGCCAACTTTATCAATGTTTTAATATCATAATTACACGCGCCACCTCAACTGTCAATGTTAAATTATCTTCTGAAGCTACTCTGCACGCGCCGCGTCTGCCTAAACGGGCACTTCCAAGTATGAAATTTTTGTCCACAACGGTCATCGAACCACAATGTTGTTTACCGGAAGGACGCCAACTTTCATCAATTTTTAAATAGGAGCACGATTCGCACGTACCAATTGAATGAACTTTTGATCGCCACAATGTAATCTGCCAAGAGAGCGCCAGTTTTCATCAGTGTAAGGGTTGGACCACAATTCGCACGGACCATGTTTCAACTTTTTTTGCCACATTGTTGTCTGCCAGAAGGACGCCAACTTTCATCAATGTTTATAGGAGTAGCACAATTTGTAAGGATCAGAATTCGACTACCAAGGGAGCGCCAACTTTATCAATGTTTTAATATCATAATTACACGCGCCACCTCAACTGTCAATGTAAAATTATCTTCTGAAGCTACTCTGCACGCGCCGCGTCTGCCTAAACGGGCACTTCCAAGTATGAAATTTTTGTCCACAACGGTCATCGAACCACAATGTTGTTAACCGGAAGGACGCCAACTTTCATCAATCTTTAAATAGGAGCACGATTCGCACGTACCAATTGAATGAACTTTTGATCGCCACAATGTAATCTGCCAAGAGAGCGCCAGTTTTCATCAGTGTAAGGGTTGGATCACAATTCGCACGGACCATGTTTCAACTTTTTTTGCCACATTGTTGTCTGCCAGAAGGACGCCAACTTTCATCAATGTTTAAATAGGAGCACGATTCGCACGTACCAATTGTATGAACTTTTGATCGCCACAATGTGGTCTGCCAAGAGAGCGCCAGTTTTTATCAGTGTTAGGGGAAGACAACAATTCGCACGGATCATGTTTAAATTTTTTCTGCCCTATTGTTGTCTGCCAGAAGGACGCCAACTTTCATCAATGTTTATAGGAGTAGCACAATTTGTAAGGATCAGAATTCGACTACCAAGGGAGCGCTAACTTTATTAATGTTTTAATATCATAGTTACACGCGCCACCTCAACTGTCAATGTTAAATTGTCTTCTGAAGCAACTGCACGCGTCGCGTCTCCATAAACGGGCACTTCCAAGTATGAAATTTTTGTCCACAACGGTCATCGAACCACAATGTTGTCTACCAGAAGGACGCCAACTTTTATCAATGTTAAAATAGGAGCACGATTCGCACGTACTAATTGTATCAACTTTTGATCGCCATAATGTGGTCTGCCAAGAGGGCGCCAGTTTTCATCAGTGTTAGGGTAGGACAAAAATTCGCACGGATCATGTTTCAATTTTTTCTGCCACATTGTTGTCTGCCAGAAGGACGCCAACTTTCATCAATGTTTATAGGAGTAGCACAATTTGTAAGGATCAGAATTCGACTACCAAGGGAGCGCCAACTTTATCAATGTTTTAATATCATAATTACACGCGCCACCTCAACTGTCAATGTTAAATTATCTTCTGAAGCTACTCTGCACGCGCCGCGTCTGCCTTAACGGGCACTTCCAAGTATGAAATTTTTGTCCACAACGGTCATCGAACCACAATGTTGTTTACCGGAAGGACGCCAACTTTCATCAATCTTTAAATAGGAGCACGATTCGCACGTACCAATTGAATGAACTTTTGATCGCCACAATGTAATCTGCCAAGAGGGCGCCAGTTTTCATCAGTGTTAGGGTAGGACCACAATTCGCACGGATCATGTTTCAATTTTTCTGCCACATTTTTGTCTGCTAGAAGGACGCCAACTTTTATCAATGTTTATAGGAGTAGCACAATTTGTAAGGATCAGAATTCGACTACCAAGGGTGCGCCAACTTTATCAATGTTTTAATATCATAATTACACGCGCCACCTCAACTGTCAATGTTAAATTATCTTCTGAAGCTACTCTGCACGCGCCGCGTCTGCCTAAACGGGCACTTCCAAGTATGAAATTTTTGTCCACAACGGTCATCGAACCACAATGTTGTTTACCGGAAGGACGCCAACTTTCATCAATCTTTAAATAGGAGCACGATTCGCACGTACCAATTGAATGAACTTTTGATCGCCACAATGTAATCTGCCAAGAGAGCGCCAGTTTTCATCAGTGTAAGGGTTGGACCACAATTCGCACGGACCATGTTTCAACTTTTTTTGCCACATTGTTGTCTGCCAGAAGGACGCCAACTTTCATCAATGTTTATAGGAGTAGCACAATTTGTAAGGATCAGAATTCGACTACCAAGGGAGCGCCAACTTTATCAATGTTTTAATATCATAATTACACGCGCCACCTCAACTGTCAATGTTAAATTATCTTCTGAAGCTACTCTGCACGCGCCGCGTCTGCCTAAACGGGCACTTCCAAGTATGAAATTTTTGTCCACAACGGTCATCGAACCACAATGTTGTTTACCGGAAGGACGCCAACTTTCATCAATCTTTAAATAGGAGCACGATTCGCACGTACCAATTGAATGAACTTTTGATCGCCACAATGTAATCTGCCAAGAGAGCGCCAGTTTTCATCAGTGTAAGGGTTGGACCACAATTCGCACGGACCATGTTTCAACTTTTTTTGCCACATTGTTGTCTGCCAGAAGGACGCCAACTTTCATCAATGTTTATAGGAGTAGCACAATTTGTAAGGATCAGAATTCGACCTTTGGAATACAAGGGAGCGCCAACTTTATCAATGTTTTAATATCATAATTACACGCGCCACCTCAACTGTCAATGTTAAATTATCTTCTGAAGCTACTCTGCACGCGCCGCGTCTCCCTAAACGGGCACTTCCAAGTATGAAATTTTTGTCCAATACGGTCATCGAACCACAATGTTGTCTACCGGAAGGACGCCAACTTTCATCAATCTTTAAATAGGAGCACGATTCGCACGTACCAATTGTATGAACTTTTGATCGCCACAATGTGGTCTGCCAAGAGAGCGCAAGTTTTCATCAGTGTTAGGGTAAGACAACAATTCGCACGGATCATGTTTAAATTTTTTCTGCCCTATTGTTGTCTGCCAGAAGGACGCCAACTTTCATCAATGTTTATAGGAGTAGCACAATTTGTAAGGATCAGAATTCGACTACCAAGGGAGCGCCAACTTTATCAATGTTTTAATATCATAATTACACGCGCCACCTCAACTGTCAATGTTAAATTGTCTTCTGAAGCAACTCTACGCGTCGCGTCTCCATAAACGGGCACTTCCAAGTATGAAATTTTTGTCCACAACGGTCATCGAACCACAATGTTGTCTACCAGAAGGACGCCAACTTTCATCAATGTTTATAGGAGTAGCACAATTTGTAAGGATCAGAATTCGACTACCAAGGGAGCGCTAACTTTATCAATGTTTTAATATCATAATTACACGCACCACCTCAACTGTCAATGTTAAATTATCTTCCGAAGCTACTCTGCACGCGCCGCGTCTCCCTTAACGGGCACTTCCAAGTATGAAATTTTTGTCCACAACGGTCATCGAACCACAATGTTGTCTACCAGAAGGACACCAACTTTTATCAATGTTAAAATAAGAGCACGATTCGCACGTACTAATTGTATCAACTTTTGATCGCCACAATGTGGTCTGCCAAGAGGGCACCAGTTTTCATCAGTGTTAGGGTAGGCCAAAAATTCGCACGGATCATGTTTCAATTTTTTCTGCCACATTGTTGTCTGCCAGAAGGACGCCAACTTTCATCAATGTTTATAGGAGTAGCACAATTTGTAAGGATCAGAATTCGACCTTTGGAATACAAGGGAGCGCCAACTTTATCAATGTTTTAATATCATAATTACACGGACCACCTCAACTGTCAATATTAAATTATCTTCCGAAGCTACTCTGCACGCGCCGCGTCTCCCTTAACGGGCACTTCCAAGTATGAAATTTTTGTCCACAACGGTCATCGAACCACAATGTTGTCTACCAGAAGGACACCAACTATTATCAATGTTTAAATAGGAGCACGATTCGCACGTACCAATTGTATGAACTTTTGATCGCCACAATGTGGTCTGCCAAGAGAGCGCCAGTTTTTATCAGTGTTAGGGGAAGACAACAATTCGCACGGATCATGTTTAAATTTTTTCTGCCCTATTGTTGTCTGCCAGAAGGACGCCAACTTTCATCAATGTTTATAGGAGTAGCACAATTTGTAAGGATCAGAATTCGACTACCAAGGGAGCGCTAACTTTATTAATGTTTTAATATCATAGTTACACGCGCCACCTCAACTGTCAATGTTAAATTGTCTTCTGAAGCAACTGCACGCGTCGCGTCTCCATAAACGGGCACTTCCAAGTATGAAATTTTTGTCCACAACGGTCATCGAACCACAATGTTGTCTACCAGAAGGACGCCAACTTTTATCAATGTTAAAATAGGAGCACGATTCGCACGTACTAATTGTATCAACTTTTGATCGCCATAATGTGGTCTGCCAAGAGGGCGCCAGTTTTCATCAGTGTTAGGGTAGGACAAAAATTCGCACGGATCATGTTTCAATTTTTTCTGCCACATTGTTGTCTGCCAGAAGGACGCCAACTTTCATCAATGTTTATAGGAGTAGCACAATTTGTAAGGATCAGAATTCGACTACCAAGGGAGCGCCAACTTTATCAATGTTTTAATATCATAATTACACGCGCCACCTCAACTGTCAATGTTAAATTATCTTCTGAAGCTACTCTGCACGCGCCGCGTCTGCCTTAACGGGCACTTCCAAGTATGAAATTTTTGTCCACAACGGTCATCGAACCACAATGTTGTTTACCGGAAGGACGCCAACTTTCATCAATCTTTAAATAGGAGCACGATTCGCACGTACCAATTGAATGAACTTTTGATCGCCACAATGTAATCTGCCAAGAGGGCGCCAGTTTTCATCAGTGTTAGGGTAGGACCACAATTCGCACGGATCATGTTTCAATTTTTCTGCCACATTTTTGTCTGCTAGAAGGACGCCAACTTTTATCAATGTTTATAGGAGTAGCACAATTTGTAAGGATCAGAATTCGACTACCAAGGGTGCGCCAACTTTATCAATGTTTTAATATCATAATTACACGCGCCACCTCAACTGTCAATGTTAAATTATCTTCTGAAGCTACTCTGCACGCGCCGCGTCTGCCTAAACGGGCACTTCCAAGTATGAAATTTTTGTCCACAACGGTCATCGAACCACAATGTTGTTTACCGGAAGGACGCCAACTTTCATCAATCTTTAAATAGGAGCACGATTCGCACGTACCAATTGAATGAACTTTTGATCGCCACAATGTAATCTGCCAAGAGAGCGCCAGTTTTCATCAGTGTAAGGGTTGGACCACAATTCGCACGGACCATGTTTCAACTTTTTTTGCCACATTGTTGTCTGCCAGAAGGACGCCAACTTTCATCAATGTTTATAGGAGTAGCACAATTTGTAAGGATCAGAATTCGACTACCAAGGGAGCGCCAACTTTATCAATGTTTTAATATCATAATTACACGCGCCACCTCAACTGTCAATGTTAAATTATCTTCTGAAGCTACTCTGCACGCGCCGCGTCTGCCTAAACGGGCACTTCCAAGTATGAAATTTTTGTCCACAACGGTCATCGAACCACAATGTTGTTTACCGGAAGGACGCCAACTTTCATCAATCTTTAAATAGGAGCACGATTCGCACGTACCAATTGAATGAACTTTTGATCGCCACAATGTAATCTGCCAAGAGAGCGCCAGTTTTCATCAGTGTAAGGGTTGGACCACAATTCGCACGGACCATGTTTCAACTTTTTTTGCCACATTGTTGTCTGCCAGAAGGACGCCAACTTTCATCAATGTTTATAGGAGTAGCACAATTTGTAAGGATCAGAATTCGACCTTTGGAATACAAGGGAGCGCCAACTTTATCAATGTTTTAATATCATAATTACACGCGCCACCTCAACTGTCAATGTTAAATTATCTTCTGAAGCTACTCTGCACGCGCCGCGTCTCCCTAAACGGGCACTTCCAAGTATGAAATTTTTGTCCAATACGGTCATCGAACCACAATGTTGTCTACCGGAAGGACGCCAACTTTCATCAATCTTTAAATAGGAGCACGATTCGCACGTACCAATTGTATGAACTTTTGATCGCCACAATGTGGTCTGCCAAGAGAGCGCAAGTTTTCATCAGTGTTAGGGTAAGACAACAATTCGCACGGATCATGTTTAAATTTTTTCTGCCCTATTGTTGTCTGCCAGAAGGACGCCAACTTTCATCAATGTTTATAGGAGTAGCACAATTTGTAAGGATCAGAATTCGACTACCAAGGGAGCGCCAACTTTATCAATGTTTTAATATCATAATTACACGCGCCACCTCAACTGTCAATGTTAAATTGTCTTCTGAAGCAACTCTACGCGTCGCGTCTCCATAAACGGGCACTTCCAAGTATGAAATTTTTGTCCACAACGGTCATCGAACCACAATGTTGTCTACCAGAAGGACGCCAACTTTCATCAATGTTTATAGGAGTAGCACAATTTGTAAGGATCAGAATTCGACTACCAAGGGAGCGCTAACTTTATCAATGTTTTAATATCATAATTACACGCACCAGCTCAACTGTCAATGTTAAATTATCTTCCGAAGCTACTCTGCACGCGCCGCGTCTCCCTTAACGGGCACTTCCAAGTATGAAATTTTTGTCCACAACGGTCATCGAACCACAATGTTGTCTACCAGAAGGACACCAACTTTTATCAATGTTAAAATAGGAGCACGATTCGCACGTACTAATTGTATCAACTTTTGATCGCCACAATGTGGTCTGCCAAGAGGGCACCAGTTTTCATCAGTGTTAGGGTAGGACAAAAATTCGCACGGATCATGTTTCAATTTTTTCTGCCACATTGTTGTCTGCCAGAAGGACGCCAACTTTCATCAATGTTTATAGGAGTAGCACAATTTGTAAGGATCAGAATTCGACCTTTGGAATACAAGGGAGCGCCAACTTTATCAATGTTTTAATATCATAATTACACGCACCACCTCAACTGTCAATATTAAATTATCTTCCGAAGCTACTCTGCACGCGCCGCGTCTCCCTTAACGGGCACTTCCAAGTATGAAATTTTTGTCCACAACGGTCATCGAACCACAATGTTGTCTACCAGAAGGACACCAACTATTATCAATGTTAAAATAGGAGCACGATTCGCACGTACTAATTGTATCAACTTTTGATCGCCACAATGTGGTCTGCCAAGAGGGCGCCAGTTTTCATCAGTGTTAGGGTAGGACAAAAATTCGCACGGATCATGTTTCAATTTTTTCTGCCACATTGTTGTCTGCCAGAAGGACGCCAACTTTCATCAATGTTTATAGGAGTAGCACAATTTGTAAGGATCAGAATTCGACTACCAAAGGAGCGCCAACTTTATCAATGTTTTAATATCATAATTACACGCGCCACCTCAACTGTCAATGTTAAATTATCTTCTGAAGCTACTCTGCACGCGCCGCGTCTGCCTAAACGGGCACTTCCAAGTATGAAATTTTTGACCACAACGGTCATCGAACCACAATGTTGTTTACCGGAAGGACGCCAACTTTCATCAATCTTTAAATAGGAGCACGATTCGCACGTACCAATTGAATGAACTTTTGATCGCCACAATGTAATCTGCCAAGAGAGCGCCAGTTTTCATCAGTGTAAGGGTTGGACCACAATTCGCACGGACCATGTTTCAACTTTTTTTGCCACATTGTTGTCTGCCAGAAGGACGCCAACTTTCATCAATGTTTATAGGAGTAGCACAATTTGTAAGGATCAGAATTCGACTACCAAGGGAGCGCCAACTTTATCAATGTTTTAATATCATAATTACACGCGCCACCTCAACTGTCAATGTTAAATTATCTTCTGAAGCTACTCTGCACGCGCCGCGTCTGCCTAAACGGGCACTTCCAAGTATGAAATTTTTGTCCACAACGGTCATCGAACCACAATGTTGTTTACCGGAAGGACGCCAACTTTCATCAATCTTTAAATAGGAGCACGATTCGCACGTACCAATTGAATGAACTTTTGATCGCCACAATGTAATCTGCCAAGAGAGCGCCAGTTTTCATCAGTGTAAGGGTTGGATCACAATTCGCACGGACCATGTTTCAACTTTTTTTGCCACATTGTTGTCTGCCAGAAGGACGCCAACTTTCATCAATGTTTATAGGAGTAGCACAATTTGTAAGAATCAGAATTCGACCTTTGGAATACAAGGGAGCGCCAACTTTATCAATGTTTTAATATCATAATTACACGCGCCACCTCAACTGTCAATGTTAAATTATCTTCTGAAGCTACTCTGCACGCGCCGCGTCTCCCTAAACGGGCACTTCCAAGTATGAAATTTTTGTCCAATACGGTCATCGAACCACAATGTTGTCTACCGGAAGGACGCCAACTTTCATCAATCTTTAAATAGGAGCACGATTCGCACGTACCAATTGTATGAACTTTTGATCGCCACAATGTGGTCTGCCAAGAGAGCGCCAGTTTTTATCAGTGTTAGGGTAAGACAACAATTCGCACGGATCATGTTTAAATTTTTTCTGCCCTATTGTTGTCTGCCAGAAGGACGCCAACTTTCATCAATGTTTATAGGAGTAGCACAATTTGTAAGGATCAGAATTCGACTACCAAGGGAGCGCCAACTTTATCAATGTTTTAATATCATAATTACACGCGCCACCTCAACTGTCAATGTTAAATTGTCTTCTGAAGCAACTGCACGCGTCGCGTCTCCATAAACGGGCACTTCCAAGTATGAAATTTTTGTCCACAACGGTCATCGAACCACAATGTTGTCTACCAGAAGGACGCCAACTTTCATCAATGTTTATAGGAGTAGCACAATTTGTAAGGATCAGAATTCGACTACCAAGGGAGCGCCAACTTTATCAATGTTTTAATATCATAATTACACGCGCCACCTCAACTGTCAATGTTAAATTATCTTCTGAAGCTACTCTGCACGCGCCGCGTCTGCCTAAACGGGCACTTCCAAGTATGAAATTTTTGACCACAACGGTCATCGAACCACAATGTTGTTTACCGGAAGGACGCCAACTTTCATCAATCTTTAAATAGGAGCACGATTCGCACGTACCAATTGAATGAACTTTTGATCGCCACAATGTAATCTGCCAAGAGAGCGCCAGTTTTCATCAGTGTAAGGGTTGGACCACAATTCGCACGGACCATGTTTCAACTTTTTTTGCCACATTGTTGTCTGCCAGAAGGACGCCAACTTTCATCAATGTTTATAGGAGTAGCACAATTTGTAAGGATCAGAATTCGACCTTTGGAATACAAGGGAGCGCCAACTTTATCAATGTTTTAATATCATAATTACACGCGCCACCTCAACTGTCAATGTTAAATTATCTTCTGAAGCTACTCTGCACGCGCCGCGTCTCCCTAAACGGGCACTTCCAAGTATGAAATTTTTGTCCAATACGGTCATCGAACCACAATGTTGTCTACCGGAAGGACGCCAACTTTCATCAATCTTTAAATAGGAGCACGATTCGCACGTACCAATTGTATGAACTTTTGATCGCCACAATGTGGTCTGCCAAGAGAGCGCAAGTTTTCATCAGTGTTAGGGTAAGACAACAATTCGCACGGATCATGTTTAAATTTTTTCTGCCCTATTGTTGTCTGCCAGAAGGACGCCAACTTTCATCAATGTTTATAGATTAGCACAATTTGTAAGGATCAGAATTCGACTACCAAGGGAGCGCCAACTTTATCAATGTTTTAATATCATAATTACACGCGCCACCTCAACTGTCAATGTTAAATTGTCTTCTGAAGCAACTGCACGCGTCGCGTCTCCATAAACGGGCACTTCCAAGTATGAAATTTTTGTCCACAACGGTCATCGAACCACAATATTGTCTACCAGAAGGACGCCAACTTTCATCAATGTTTATAGGAGTAGCACAATTTGTAAGGATCAGAATTCGACTACCAAGGGAGCGCTTACTTTATCAATGTTTTAATATCATAATTACACGCACCACCTCAACTGTCAATGTTAAATTATCTTCCGAAGCTACTCTGCACGCGCCGCGTCTCCCTTAACGGGCACTTCCAAGTATGAAATTTTTGTCCACAACGGTCATCGAACCACAATATTGTCTACCAGAAGGACACCAACTTTTATCAATGTTGAAATAGGAGCACGATTCGCACGTACTAATTGTATCAACTTTTGATCGCCACAATGTGGTCTGCCAAGAGGGCGCCAGTTTTCATCAGTGTTAGGGTAGGACAAAAATTCGCACGGATCATGTTTAAATTTTTTCTGCCACATTGTTGTCTGCCAGAAGGACGCCAACTTTCATCAGTGTTTATAGGAGTAGCACAATTTGTAAGGATCAGAATTCGACCTTTGGAATACAAGGGAGCGCCAACTTTATCAATGTTTTAATATCATAATTACACGCACCACCTCAACTGTCAATGTTAAATTATCTTCCGAAGCTACTCTGCACGCGCCGCGTCTCCCTTAACGGGCACTTCCAAGTATGAAATTTTTGTCCACAACGGTCATCGAACCACAATGTTGTCTACCAGAAGTACACCAACTTTTATCAATGTTAAAATAGGAGCACGATTCGCACGTACTACTTGTATCAACTTTTGATCGCCACAATGTGGTCTGCCAAGAGGGCGCCAGTTTTCATCAGTGTTAGGGTAGGACAAAAATTCGCACGGATCATGTTTCAATTTTTTCTGCCACATTGTTGTCTGCCAGAAGGACGCCAACTTTCATCAATGTTTATAGGAGTAGCACAATTTGTAAGGATCAGAATTCGACTACCAAGGGAGCGCCAACTTTATCAATGTTTTAATATCATAATTACACGCGCCACCTCAACTGTCAATGTTAAATTGTCTTCTGAAGCAACTGCACGCGTCGCGTCTCCATAAACGGGCACTTCCAAGTATGAAATTTTTGTCCACAACGGTCATCGAACCACAATGTTGTCTACCAGAAGGACGCCAACTTTCATCAATGTTTATAGGAGTAGCACAATTTGTAAGGATCAGAATTCGACTACCAAGGGAGCGCCAACTTTATCAATGTTTTAATATCATAATTACACGCGCCACCTCAACTGTCAATGTTAAATTATCTTCTGAAGCTACTCTGCACGCGCCGCGTCTGCCTAAACGGGCACTTCCAAGTATGAAATTTTTGACCACAACGGTCATCGAACCACAATGTTGTTTACCGGAAGGACGCCAACTTTCATCAATCTTTAAATAGGAGCACGATTCGCACGTACCAATTGAATGAACTTTTGATCGCCACAATGTAATCTGCCAAGAGAGCGCCAGTTTTCATCAGTGTAAGGGTTGGACCACAATTCGCACGGACCATGTTTCAACTTTTTTTGCCACATTGTTGTCTGCCAGAAGGACGCCAACTTTCATCAATGTTTATAGGAGTAGCACAATTTGTAAGGATCAGAATTCGACCTTTGGAATACAAGGGAGCGCCAACTTTATCAATGTTTTAATATCATAATTACACGCGCCACCTCAACTGTCAATGTTAAATTATCTTCTGAAGCTACTCTGCACGCGCCGCGTCTCCCTAAACGGGCACTTCCAAGTATGAAATTTTTGTCCAATACGGTCATCGAACCACAATGTTGTCTACCGGAAGGACGCCAACTTTCATCAATCTTTAAATAGGAGCACGATTCGCACGTACCAATTGTATGAACTTTTGATCGCCACAATGTGGTCTGCCAAGAGAGCGCAAGTTTTCATCAGTGTTAGGGTAAGACAACAATTCGCACGGATCATGTTTAAATTTTTTCTGCCCTATTGTTGTCTGCCAGAAGGACGCCAACTTTCATCAATGTTTATAGGAGTAGCACAATTTGTAAGGATCAGAATTCGACTACCAAGGGAGCGCCAACTTTATCAATGTTTTAATATCATAATTACACGCGCCACCTCAACTGTCAATGTTAAATTGTCTTCTGAAGCAACTGCACGCGTCGCGTCTCCATAAACGGGCACTTCCAAGTATGAAATTTTTGTCCACAAAGGTCATCGAACCACAATATTGTCTACCAGAAGGACGCCAACTTTCATCAATGTTTATAGGAGTAGCACAATTTGTAAGGATCAGAATTCGACTACCAAGGGAGCGCTAACTTTATCAATGTTTTAATATCATAATTACACGCACCACCTCAACTGTCAATGTTAAATTATCTTCCGAAGCTACTCTGCACGCGCCGCGTCTCCCTTAACGGGCACTTCTAAGTATGAAATTTTTGTCCACAACGGTCATCGAACCACAATGTTGTCTACCAGAAGGACACCAACTTTAATCAATGTTAAAATAGGAGCACGATTCGCACGTACTAATTGTATCAACTTTTGATCGCCACAATGTGGTCTGCCAAGAGGGCGCCAGTTTTCATCAGTGTTAGGGTAGGACAAAAATTCGCACGGATCATGTTTCAATTTTTTCTGCCACATTGTTGTCTGCCAGAAGGACGCCAACTTTCATCAATGTTTATATGAGTAGCACAATTTGTAAGGATCAGAATTCGACCTTTGGAATACAAGGGAGCGCCAACTTTATCAATGTTTTAATATCATAATTACACGCACCACCTCAAGTGTCAATGTTAAATTATCTTCCGAAGCTACTCTGCACGCGCCGCGTCTCCCTTAACGGGCACTTCCAAGTATGAAATTTTTGTCCACAACGGTCATCGAACCACAATGTTGTCTACCAGAAGGACACCAACTTTTATCAATGTTAAAATAGGAGCACGATTCGCACGTACTAATTGTATCAACTTTTGATCGCCACAATGTGGTCTGCCAAGAGGGCGCCAGTTTTCATCAGTGTTAGGGTAGGACAAAAATTCGCACGGATCATGTTTCAATTTTTTCTGCCACATTGTTGTCTGCCAGAAGGACGCCAACTTTCATCAATGTTTATAGGAGTAGCACAATTTGTAAGGATCAGAATTCGACTACCAAGGGAGCGCCAACTTTATCAATGTTTTAATATCATAATTACACGCGCCACCTCAACTGTCAATGTTAAATTATCTTCTGAAGCTACTCTGCACGCGCCGCGTCTGCCTAAACGGGCACTTCCAAGTATGAAATTTTTGACCACAACGGTCATCGAACCACAATGTTGTTTACCGGAAGGACGCCAACTTTCATCAATCTTTAAATAGGAGCACGATTCGCACGTACCAATTGAATGAACTTTTGATCGCCACAATGTAATCTGCCAAGAGAGCGCCAGTTTTCATCAGTGTAAGGGTTGGACCACAATTCGCACGGACCATGTTTCAACTTTTTTTGCCACATTGTTGTCTGCCAGAAGGACGCCAACTTTCATCAATGTTTATAGGAGTAGCACAATTTGTAAGGATCAGAATTCGACCTTTGGAATACAAGGGAGCGCCAACTTTATCAATGTTTTAATATCATAATTACACGCGCCACCTCAACTGTCAATGTTAAATTATCTTCTGAAGCTACTCTGCACGCGCCGCGTCTCCCTAAACGGGCACTTCCAAGTATGAAATTTTTGTCCAATACGGTCATCGAACCACAATGTTGTCTACCGGAAGGACGCCAACTTTCATCAATCTTTAAATAGGAGCACGATTCGCACGTACCAATTGTATGAACTTTTGATCGCCACAATGTGGTCTGCCAAGAGAGCGCAAGTTTTCATCAGTGTTAGGGTAAGACAACAATTCGCACGGATCATGTTTAAATTTTTTCTGCCCTATTGTTGTCTGCCAGAAGGACGCCAACTTTCATCAATGTTTATAGGAGTAGCACAATTTGTAAGGATCAGAATTCGACTACCAAGGGAGCGCCAACTTTATCAATGTTTTAATATCATAATTACACGCGCCACCTCAACTGTCAATGTTAAATTGTCTTCTGAAGCAACTGCACGCGTCGCGTCTCCATAAACGGGCACTTCCAAGTATGAAATTTTTGTCCACAAAGGTCATCGAACCACAATATTGTCTACCAGAAGGACGCCAACTTTCATCAATGTTTATAGGAGTAGCACAATTTGTAAGGATCAGAATTCGACTACCAAGGGAGCGCTAACTTTATCAATGTTTTAATATCATAATTACACGCACCACCTCAACTGTCAATGTTAAATTATCTTCCGAAGCTACTCTGCACGCGCCGCGTCTCCCTTAACGGGCACTTCCAAGTATGAAATTTTTGTCCACAACGGTCATCGAACCACAATGTTGTCTACCAGAAGGACACCAACTTTAATCAATGTTAAAATAGGAGCACGATTCGCACGTACTAATTGTATCAACTTTTGATCGCCACAATGTGGTCTGCCAAGAGGGCGCCAGTTTTCATCAGTGTTAGGGTAGGACAAAAATTCGCACGGATCATGTTTCAATTTTTTCTGCCACATTGTTGTCTGCCAGAAGGACGCCAACTTTCATCAATGTTTATATGAGTAGCACAATTTGTAAGGATCAGAATTCGACCTTTGGAATACAAGGGAGCGCCAACTTTATCAATGTTTTAATATCATAATTACACGCACCACCTCAAGTGTCAATGTTAAATTATCTTCCGAAGCTACTCTGCACGCGCCGCGTCTCCCTTAACGGGCACTTCCAAGTATGAAATTTTTGTCCACAACGGTCATCGAACCACAATGTTGTCTACCAGAAGGACACCAACTTTTATCAATGTTAAAATAGGAGCACGATTCGCACGTACTAATTGTATCAACTTTTGATCGCCACAATGTGGTCTGCCAAGAGGGCGCCAGTTTTCATCAGTGTTAGGGTAGGACAAAAATTCGCACGGATCATGTTTCAATTTTTTCTGCCACATTGTTGTCTGCCAGAAGGACGCCAACTTTCATCAATGTTTATAGGAGTAGCACAATTTGTAAGGATCAGAATTCGACTACCAAGGGAGCGCCAACTTTATCAATGTTTTAATATCATAATTACACGCGCCACCTCAACTGTCAATGTTAAATTATCTTCTGAAGCTACTCTGCACGCGCCGCGTCTGCCTAAACGGGCACTTCCAAGTATGAAATTTTTGACCACAACGGTCATCGAACCACAATGTTGTTTACCGGAAGGACGCCAACTTTCATCAATCTTTAAATAGGAGCACGATTCGCACGTACCAATTGAATGAACTTTTGATCGCCACAATGTAATCTGCCAAGAGAGCGCCAGTTTTCATCAGTGTAAGGGTTGGACCACAATTCGCACGGACCATGTTTCAACTTTTTTTGCCACATTGTTGTCTGCCAGAAGGACGCCAACTTTCATCAATGTTTATAGGAGTAGCACAATTTGTAAGGATCAGAATTCGACCTTTGGAATACAAGGGAGCGCCAACTTTATCAATGTTTTAATATCATAATTACACGCGCCACCTCAACTGTCAATGTTAAATTATCTTCTGAAGCTACTCTGCACGCGCCGCGTCTCCCTAAACGGGCACTTCCAAGTATGAAATTTTTGTCCAATACGGTCATCGAACCACAATGTTGTCTACCGGAAGGACGCCAACTTTCATCAATCTTTAAATAGGAGCACGATTCGCACGTACCAATTGTATGAACTTTTGATCGCCACAATGTGGTCTGCCAAGAGAGCGCAAGTTTTCATCAGTGTTAGGGTAAGACAACAATTCGCACGGATCATGTTTAAATTTTTTCTGCCCTATTGTTGTCTGCCAGAAGGACGCCAACTTTCATCAATGTTTATAGGAGTAGCACAATTTGTAAGGATCAGAATTCGACTACCAAGGGAGCGCCAACTTTATCAATGTTTTAATATCATAATTACACGCGCCACCTCAACTGTCAATGTTAAATTGTCTTCTGAAGCAACTGCACGCGTCGCGTCTCCATAAACGGGCACTTCCAAGTATGAAATTTTTGTCCACAACGGTCATCGAACCACAATGTTGTCTACCAGAAGGACGCCAACTTTCATCAATGCTTATAGGAGTAGCACAATTTGTAAGGATCAGAATTCGACTACCAAGGGAGCGCTAACTTTATCAATGTTTTAATATCATAATTACACGCACCACCTCAACTGTCAATGTTAAATTATCTTCCGAAGCTACTCTGCACGCGCCGCGTCTCCCTTAACGGGCACTTCCAAGTATGAAATTTTTGTCCACAACGGTCATCGAACCACAATGTTGTCTACCAGAAGGACACCAACTTTTATCAATGTTAAAATAGGAGCACGATTCGCACGTACTAATTGTATCAACTTTTGATCGCCACAATGTGGTCTGCCAAGAGGGCGCCAGTTTTCATCAGTGTTAGGGTAGGACAAAAATTCGCACGGATCATGTTTCAATTTTTTCTGCCACATTGTTGTCTGCCAGAAGGACGCCAACTTTCATCAATGTTTATAGGAGTAGCACAATTTGTAAGGATCAGAATTCGACCTTTGGAATACAAGGGAGCGCCAACTTTATCAATGTTTTAATATCATAATTACACGCACCACCTCAACTGTCAATGTTAAATTATCTTCCGAAGCTACTCTGCACGCGCCGCGTCTCCCTTAACGGGCACTTCCAAGTATGAAATTTTTGTCCACAACGGTCATCGAACCACAATGTTGTCTACCAGAAGGACACCAACTTTTATCAATGTTAAAATAGGAGCACGATTCGCACGTACTAATTGTATCAACTTTTGATCGCCACAATGTGGTCTGCCAAGAGGGCGCCAGTTTTCATCAGTGTTAGGGTAGGACAAAAATTCGCACGGATCATGTTTCAATTTTTTCTGCCACATTGTTGTCTGCCAGAAGGACGCCAACTTTCATCAATGTTTATAGGAGTAGCACAATTTGTAAGGATCAGAATTCGACTACCAAGGGAGCGCCAACTTTATCAATGTTTTAATATCATAATTACACGCGCCACCTCAACTGTCAATGTTAAATTATCTTCTGAAGCTACTCTGCACGCGCCGCGTCTGCCTAAACGGGCACTTCCAAGTATGAAATTTTTGACCACAACGGTCATCGAACCACAATGTTGTTTACCGGAAGGACGCCAACTTTCATCAATCTTTAAATAGGAGCACGATTCGCACGTACCAATTGAATGAACTTTTGATCGCCACAATGTAATCTGCCAAGAGAGCGCCAGTTTTCATCAGTGTAAGGGTTGGACCACAATTCGCACGGACCATGTTTCAACTTTTTTTGCCACATTGTTGTCTGCCAGAAGGACGCCAACTTTCATCAATGTTTATAGGAGTAGCACAATTTGTAAGGATCAGAATTCGACCTTTGGAATACAAGGGAGCGCCAACTTTATCAATGTTTTAATATCATAATTACACGCGCCACCTCAACTGTCAATGTTAAATTATCTTCTGAAGCTACTCTGCACGCGCCGCGTCTCCCTAAACGGGCACTTCCAAGTATGAAATTTTTGTCCAATACGGTCATCGAACCACAATGTTGTCTACCGGAAGGACGCCAACTTTCATCAATCTTTAAATAGGAGCACGATTCGCACGTACCAATTGTATGAACTTTTGATCGCCACAATGTGGTCTGCCAAGAGAGCGCAAGTTTTCATCAGTGTTAGGGTAAGACAACAATTCGCACGGATCATGTTTAAATTTTTTCTGCCCTATTGTTGTCTGCCAGAAGGACGCCAACTTTCATCAATGTTTATAGGAGTAGCACAATTTGTAAGGATCAGAATTCGACTACCAAGGGAGCGCCAACTTTATCAATGTTTTAATATCATAATTACACGCACCACCTCAACTGTCAATGTTAAATTATCTTCCGAAGCTACTCTGCACGCGCCGCGTCTCCCTTAACGGGCACTTCCAAGTATGAAATTTTTGTCCACAACGGTCATCGAACCACAATGTTGTCTACCAGAAGGACACCAACTTTTATCAATGTTAAAATAGGAGCACGATTCGCACGTACTAATTGTATCAACTTTTGATCGCCACAATGTGGTCTGCCAAGAGGGCGCCAGTTTTCATCAGTGTTAGGGTAGGACAAAAATTCGCACGGATCATGTTTCAATTTTTTCTGCCACATTGTTGTCTGCCAGAAGGACGCCAACTTTCATCAATGTTTATAGGAGTAGCACAATTTGTAAGGATCAGAATTCGACCTTTGGAATACAAGGGAGCGCCAACTTTATCAATGTTTTAATATCATAATTACACGCACCACCTCAACTGTCAATGTTAAATTATCTTCCGAAGCTACTCTGCACGCGCCGCGTCTCCCTTAACGGGCACTTCCAAGTATGAAATTTTTGTCCACAACGGTCATCGAACCACAATGTTGTCTACCAGAAGGACACCAACTTTTATCAATGTTAAAATAGGAGCACGATTCGCACGTACTAATTGTATCAACTTTTGATCGCCACAATGTGGTCTGCCAAGAGGGAGCCAGTTTTCATCAGTGTTAGGGTAGGACAAAAATTCGCACGGATCATGTTTCAATTTTTTCTGCCACATTGTTGTCTGCCAGAAGGACGCCAACTTTCATCAATGTTTATAGGAGTAGCACAATTTGTAAGGATCAGAATTCGACTACCAAGGGAGCGCCAACTTTATCAATGTTTTAATATCATAATTACACGCGCCACCTCAACTGTCAATGTTAAATTATCTTCTGAAGCTACTCTGCACGCGCCGCGTCTCCCTAAACGGGCACTTCCAAGTATGAAATTTTTGTCCAATACGGTCATCGAACCACAATGTTGTCTACCGGAAGGACGCCAACTTTCATCAATCTTTAAATAGGAGCACGATTCGCACGTACCAATTGAATGAACTTTTGATCGCCACAATGTAATCTGCCAAGAGAGCGCCAGTTTTCATCAGTGTAAGGGTTGGACCACAATTCGCACGGACCATGTTTCAACTTTTTTTGCCACATTGTTGTCTGCCAGAAGGACGCCAACTTTCATCAATGTTTATAGGAGTAGCACAATTTGTAAGGATCAGAATTCGACCTTTGGAATACAAGGGAGCGCCAACTTTATCAATGTTTTAATATCATAATTACACGCGCCACCTCAACTGTCAATGTTAAATTATCTTCTGAAGCTACTCTGCACGCGCCGCGTCTCCCTAAACGGGCACTTCCAAGTATGAAATTTTTGTCCAATACGGTCATCGAACCACAATGTTGTCTACCGGAAGGACGCCAACTTTCATCAATCTTTAAATAGGAGCACGATTCGCACGTACCAATTGTATGAACTTTTGATCGCCACAATGTGGTCTGCCAAGAGAGCGCAAGTTTTCATCAGTGTTAGGGTAAGACAACAATTCGCACGGATCATGTTTAAATTTTTTCTGCCCTATTGTTGTCTGCCAGAAGGACGCCAACTTTCATCAATGTTTATAGGAGTAGCACAATTTGTAAGGATCAGAATTCGACTACCAAGGGAGCGCCAACTTTATCAATGTTTTAATATCATAATTACACGCGCCACCTCAACTGTCAATGTTAAATTGTCTTCTGAAGCAACTGCACGCGTCGCGTCTCCATAAACGGGCACTTCCAAGTATGAAATTTTTGTCCACAACGGTCATCGAACCACAATGTTGTCTACCAGAAGGACGCCAACTTTCATCAATGCTTATAGGAGTAGCACAATTTGTAAGGATCAGAATTCGACTACCAAGGGAGCGCTAACTTTATCAATGTTTTAATATCATAATTACACGCACCACCTCAACTGTCAATGTTAAATTATCTTCCGAAGCTACTCTGCACGCGCCGCGTCTCCCTTAACGGGCACTTCCAAGTATGAAATTTTTGTCCACAACGGTCATCGAACCACAATGTTGTCTACCAGAAGGACACCAACTTTTATCAATGTTAAAATAGGAGCACGATTCGCACGTACTAATTGTATCAACTTTTGATCGCCACAATGTGGTCTGCCAAGAGGGCGCCAGTTTTCATCAGTGTTAGGGTAGGACAAAAATTCGCACGGATCATGTTTCAATTTTTTCTGCCACATTGTTGTCTGCCAGAAGGACGCCAACTTTCATCAATGTTTATAGGAGTAGCACAATTTGTAAGGATCAGAATTCGACCTTTGGAATACAAGGGAGCGCCAACTTTATCAATGTTTTAATATCATAATTACACGCACCACCTCAACTGTCAATGTTAAATTATCTTCCGAAGCTACTCTGCACGCGCCGCGTCTCCCTTAACGGGCACTTCCAAGTATGAAATTTTTGTCCACAACGGTCATCGAACCACAATGTTGTCTACCAGAAGGACACCAACTTTTATCAATGTTAAAATAGGAGCACGATTCGCACGTACTAATTGTATCAACTTTTGATCGCCACAATGTGGTCTGCCAAGAGGGCGCCAGTTTTCATCAGTGTTAGGGTAGGACAAAAATTCGCACGGATCATGTTTCAATTTTTTCTGCCACATTGTTGTCTGCCAGAAGGACGCCAACTTTCATCAATGTTTATAGGAGTAGCACAATTTGTAAGGATCAGAATTCGACTACCAAGGGAGCGCCAACTTTATCAATGTTTTAATATCATAATTACACGCGCCACCTCAACTGTCAATGTTAAATTATCTTCTGAAGCTACTCTGCACGCGCCGCGTCTGCCTAAACGGGCACTTCCAAGTATGAAATTTTTGACCACAACGGTCATCGAACCACAATGTTGTTTACCGGAAGGACGCCAACTTTCATCAATCTTTAAATAGGAGCACGATTCGCACGTACCAATTGAATGAACTTTTGATCGCCACAATGTAATCTGCCAAGAGAGCGCCAGTTTTCATCAGTGTAAGGGTTGGACCACAATTCGCACGGACCATGTTTCAACTTTTTTTGCCACATTGTTGTCTGCCAGAAGGACGCCAACTTTCATCAATGTTTATAGGAGTAGCACAATTTGTAAGGATCAGAATTCGACCTTTGGAATACAAGGGAGCGCCAACTTTATCAATGTTTTAATATCATAATTACACGCGCCACCTCAACTGTCAATGTTAAATTATCTTCTGAAGCTACTCTGCACGCGCCGCGTCTCCCTAAACGGGCACTTCCAAGTATGAAATTTTTGTCCACAACGGTCATCGAACCACAATGTTGTCTACCGGAAGGACGCCAACTTTCATCAATGTTTAAATAGGAGCACGATTCGCACGTACCAATTGTATGAACTTTTGATCGCCACAATGTGGTCTGCCAAGAGAGCGCCAGTTTTTATCAGTGTTAGGGTAAGACAACAATTCGCACGGATCATGTTTAAATTTTTTCTGCCCTATTGTTGTCTGCCAGAAGGACGCCAACTTTCATCAATGTTTATAGGAGTAGCACAATTTGTAAGGATCAGAATTCGACTACCAAGGGAGCGCCAACTTTATCAATGTTTTAATATCATAATTACAAGCGCCACCTCAACTGTCAATGTTAAATTGTCTTCTGAAGCAACTGCACGCGTCGCGTCTCCATAAACGGGCACTTCCAAGTATGAAATTTTTGTCCACAACGGTCATCGAACCACAATGTTGTCTACCAGAAGGACGCCAACTTTCATCAATGTTTATAGGAGTAGCACAATTTGTAAGGATCAGAATTCGACTACCAAGGGAGCGCTAACTTTATCAATGTTTTAATATCATAATTACACGCACCACCTCAACTGTCAATGTTAAATTATCTTCCGAAGCTACTCTGCACGCGCCGCGTCTCCCTTAACGGGCACTTCCAAGTATGAAATTTTTGTCCACAACGGTCATCGAACCACAATGTTGTCTACCAGAAGGACACCAACTTTTATCAATGTTAAAATAGGAGCACGATTCGCACGTACTAATTGTATCAACTTTTGATCGCCACAATGTGGTCTGCCAAGAGGGCGCCAGTTTTCATCAGTGTTAGGGTAGGACAAAAATTCGCACGGATCATGTTTCAATTTTTTTTGCCACATTGTTGTCTGCCAGAAGGACGCCAACTTTCATCAATGTTTATAGGAGTAGCACAATTTGTACGGATCAGAATTCGACCTTTGGAATACAAGGGAGCGCCAACTTTATCAATGTTTGAATATCATAATTACACGCATCACCTCAACTGTCAATGTTAAATTATCTTCCGAAGCTACTCTGCACGCGCCGCGTCTGCCTAAACGGGCACTTCCAAGTATGAAATTTTTGTCCACAACGGTCATCGAACCACAATGTTGTTTACCGGAAGGACGCCAACTTTCATCAATTTTTAAATAGGAGCACGATTCGCACGTACCAATTGAATGAACTTTTGATCGCCACAATGTAATCTGCCAAGAGAGCGCCAGTTTTCATCAGTGTAAGGGTTGGACCACAATTCGCACGGACCATGTTTCAACTTTTTTTGCCACATTGTTGTCTGCCAGAAGGACGCCAACTTTCATCAATGTTTATAGGAGTAGCACAATTTGTAAGGATCGGAATTCGACTACCAAGGGAGCGCCAACTTTATCAATGTTTTAATATCATAAATACACGCGCCACCTCAACTGTCAATGTTAAATTATCTTCCGAAGCTACTCTGCACGCGCCGCGTCTCCCTTAACGGGCACTTCCAAGTATAAAATTTTTGTCCACAACGGTCATCGAACCGCAATGTTGTCTACCAGAAGGACGCCAACTTTTATCAATGTTAAAATAGGAGCACGATTCGCACGTACTAATTGTATCAACTTTTGATCGCCACAATGTGGTCTGCCAAGAGGGCGCCAGTTTTCATCAGTGTTAGGGTAGGACAACAATTCGCACGGATCATGTTTCAATTTTTTCTGCCACATTGTTGTCTGCCAGAAGGACGCCAACTTTCATCAATGTTTATAGGAGTAGCACAATTTGTAAGGATCAGAATTCGACTACCAAGGGAGCGCCAACTTTATCAATGTTTTAATATCATAATTACACGCGCCACCTCAACTGTCAATGTTAAATTATCTTCTGAAGCTACTCTGCACGCGCCGCGTCTGCCTTAACGGGCACTTCCAAGTATGAAATTTTTGTCCACAACGGTCATCGAACCACAATGTTGTTTACCGGAAGGACGCCAACTTTCATCAATCTTTAAATAGGAGCACGATTCGCACGTACCAATTGAATGAACTTTTGATCGCCACAATGTAATCTGCATGGAGGGCGCCAGTTTTCATCAGTGTTAGGGTAGGACCACAATTCGCACGGATCATGTTTCAATTTTTTTGCCACATTTTTGTCTGCTAGAAGGACGCCAACTTTCATCAATGTTTATAGGAGTAGCACAATTTGTAAGGATCAGAATTCGACTACCAAGGGTGCGCCAACTTTATCAATGTTTTAATATCATAATTACACGCGCCACCTCAACTGTCAATGTTAAATTATCTTCTGAAGCTACTCTGCACGCGCCGCGTCTGCCTAAACGGGCACTTCCAAGTATGAAATTTTTGTCCACAACGGTCATCGAACCACAATGTTGTTTACCGGAAGGACGCCAACTTTCATCAATTTTTAAATAGGAGCACGATTCGCACGTACCAATTGAATGAACTTTTGATCGCCACAATGTAATCTGCCAAGAGAGCGCCAGTTTTCATCAGTGTAAGGGTTGGACCACAATTCGCACGGACCATGTTTCAACTTTTTTTGCCACATTGTTGTCTGCCAGAAGGACGCCAACTTTCATCAATGTTTATAGGAGTAGCACAATTTGTAAGGATCAGAATTCGACTACCAAGGGAGCGCCAACTTTATCAATGTTTTAATATCATAATTACACGCGCCACCTCAACTGTCAATGTTAAATTATCTTCTGAAGCTACTCTGCACGCGCCGCGTCTGCCTAAACGGGCACTTCCAAGTATGAAATTTTTGTCCACAACAGTCATCGAACCACAATGTTGTTTACCGGAAGGACGCCAACTTTCATCAATCTTTAAATAGGAGCACGATTCGCACGTACCAATTGAATGAACTTTTGATCGCCACAATGTAATCTGCCAAGAGAGCGCCAGTTTTCATCAGTGTAAGGGTTGGATCACAATTCGCACGGACCATGTTTCAACTTTTTTTGCCACATTGTTGTCTGCCAGAAGGACGCCAACTTTCATCAATGTTTATAGGAGTAGCACAATTTGTAAGGATCAGAATTCGACCTTTGGAATACAAGGGAGCGCCAACTTTATCAATGTTTTAATATCATAATTACACGCGCCACCTCAACTGTCAATGTTAAATTATCTTCTGAAGCTACTCTGCACGCGCCGCGTCTCCCTAAACGGGCACTTCCAAGTATGAAATTTTTGTCCACAACGGTCATCGAACCACAATGTTGTCTACCGGAAGGACGCCAACTTTCATCAATGTTTAAATAGGAGCACGATTCGCACGTACCAATTGTATGAACTTTTGATCGCCACAATGTGGTCTGCCAAGAGAGCGCCAGTTTTTATCAGTGTTAGGGTAAGACAACAATTCGCACGGATCATGTTTAAATTTTTTCTGCCCTATTGTTGTCTGCCAGAAGGACGCCAACTTTCATCAATGTTTATAGGAGTAGCACAATTTGTAAGGATCAGAATTCGACTACCAAGGGAGCGCCAACTTTATCAATGTTTTAATATCATAATTACAAGCGCCACCTCAACTGTCAATGTTAAATTGTCTTCTGAAGCAACTGCACGCGTCGCGTCTCCATAAACGGGCACTTCCAAGTATGAAATTTTTGTCCACAACGGTCATCGAACCACAATGTTGTCTACCGGAAGGACGCCAACTTTCATCAATGTTTAAATAGGAGCACGATTCGCACGTACCAATTGAATGAACTTTTGATCGCCACAATGTAATCTGCCAAGAGGGCGCCAGTTTTCATCAGTGTTAGGGTAGGACCACAATTCGCACGGATCATGTTTCAATTTTTCTGCCACATTTTTGTCTGCCAGAAGGACGCCAACTTTCATCAATGTTTATAGGAGTAGCACAATTTGTAAGGATCAGAATTCGACTACCAAGGGTGCGCCAACTTTATCAATGTTTTAATATCATAATTACACGCGCCACCTCAACTGTCAATGTTAAATTATCTTCTGAAGCTACTCTGCACGCGCCGCGTCTCCCTAAACGGGCACTTCCAAGTATGAAATTTTCGTCCACAACGGTCATCGAACCACAATGTTGTCTACCGGAAGGACGCCAACTTTCATCAATGTTTAAATAGGAGCACGATTCGCACGTACCAATTGTATGAACTTTTGATCGCCACAATGTGGTCTGCCAAGAGAGCGCCAGTTTTCATCAGTGTTAGGGTAAGACAACAATTCGCACGGATCATGTTTCAATTTTTTCTGCCCTATTGTTGTCTACCAGAAGGACGCCAACTTTCATCAATGTTTATAGGAGTAGCACAATTTGTAAGGATCAGAATTCGACCTTTGGAATACAAGGGAGCGCCAACTTTATCAATGTTTTAATATCATAATTACACGCACCACCTCAACTGTCAATGTTAAATTATCTTCCGAAGCTACTCTGCACGCGCCGCGTCTCCCTTAACGGGCACTTCCAAGTATGAAATTTTTGTCCAAAACGGTCATCGAACCACAATGTTGTCTACCAGAAGGACGCCAACTTTTATCAATGTTAAAATAGGAGCACGATTCGCACGTACTAATTGTATCAACTTTTGATCGCCACAATGTGGTCTGCCAAGAGGGCGCCAGTTTTCATCAGTATTAGGGTAGGACAAAAATTCGCACGGATCATGTTTCAATTTTTTCTGCCACATTGTTGTCTGCCAGAAGGACGCCAACTTTCATCAATGTTTATAGGAGTAGCACAATTTGTAAGGATCAGAATTCGACCTTTGGAATACAAGGGAGCGCCAACTTTATCAATGTTTTAATATCATAATTACACGCGCCACCTCAACTGTCAATGTTAAATTATCTTCTGAAGCTACTCTGCACGCGCCGCGTCTCCCTAAACGGGCACTTCCAAGTATGAAATTTTCGTCCACAACGGTCATCGAACCACAATGTTGTCTACCGGAAGGACGCCAACTTTCATCAATGTTTAAATAGGAGCACGATTCGCACGTACCAATTGTATGAACTTTTGATCGCCACAATGTGGTCTGCCAAGAGAGCGCCAGTTTTCATCAGTGTTAGGGTAAGACAACAATTCGCACGGATCATGTTTCAATTTTTTCTGCCCTATTGTTGTCTACCAGAAGGACGCCAACTTTCATCAATGTTTATAGGAGTAGCACAATTTGTAAGGATCAGAATTCGACCTTTGGAATACAAGGGAGCGCCAACTTTATCAATGTTTTAATATCATAATTACACGCACCACCTCAACTGTCAATGTTAAATTATCTTCCGAAGCTACTCTGCACGCGCCGCGTCTCCCTTAACGGGCACTTCCAAGTATGAAATTTTTGTCCACAACGGTCATCGAACCACAATGTTGTCTACCAGAAGGACGCCAACTTTTATCAATGTTAAAATAGGAGCACGATTCGCACGTACTAATTGTATCAACTTTTGATCGCCACAATGTGGTCTGCCAAGAGGGCGCAAGTTTTCATCAGTATTAGGGTAGGACAAAAATTCGCACGGATCATGTTTCAATTTTTTCTGCCACATTGTTGTCTGCCAGAAGGACGCCAACTTTCATCAATGTTTATAGGAGTAGCACAATTTGTAAGGATCAGAATTCGACCTTTGGAATACAAGGGAGCGCCAACTTTATCAATGTTTTAATATCATAATTACACGCGCCACCTCAACTGTCAATGTTAAATTATCTTCTGAAGCTACTCTGCACGCGCCGCGTCTCCCTAAACGGGCACTTCCAAGTATGAAATTTTTGTCCACAACGGTCATCGAACCACAATGTTGTCTACCGGAAGGACGCCAACTTTCATCAATGTTTAAATAGGAGCACGATTCGGACGTACCAATTGTATGAAATTTTGATCGCCACAATGTGGTCTGCCAAGAGAGCGCAAGTTTTCATCAGTGTTAGGGTAAGACAACAATTCGCACGGATCATGTTTCAATTTTTTCTGCCCTATTGTTGTCTACCAGAAGGACGCCAACTTTTATCAATGTTTATAGGAGTAGCACAATTTGTAAGGATCAGAATTCGACTACCAAGGGAGCGCTAACTTTATCAATGTTTTAATATCATAATAACACGCACCACCTCAACTGTCAATGTTAAATTATCTTCCGAAGCTACTCTGCACGCGCCGCGTCTCCCTTAACGGGCACTTCCAAGTATGAAATTTTTGTCCACAACGGTCATCGATCCACAATGTTGTCTACCAGAAGGACGCCAACTTTTATCAATGTTAAAATAGGAGCACGATTCGCACGTACTAATTGTATCAACTTTTGATCGCCACAATGTGGTCTGCCAAGAGGGCGCCAGTTTTCATCAGTGTTAGGGTAGGACAAAAATTCGCACGGATCATGTTTCAATTTTTTCTGCCACATTGTTGTCTGCCAGAAGGACGCCAACTTTCATCAAAGTTTATAGGAGTAGCACAATTTGTAAGGATCAGAATTCGACTACCAAGGGAGCGCCAACTTTATCAATGTTTTAATATCATAATTACACGCGCCACCTCAACTGTCAATGTTAAATTATCTTCTGAAGCTACTCTGCGAGCGCCGCGTCTGCCTAAACGGGCACTTCCAAGTATGAAATTTTTGTCCACAACGGTCATCGAACCACAATGTTGTTTACCGGAAGGACGCCAACTTTCATCAATCTTTAAATAGGAGCACGATTCGCACGTACCAATTGAATGAACTTTTGATCGCCACAATGTAATCTGCCAAGAGGGCGCCAGTTTTCATCAGTGTTAGGGTAGGACCACAATTCGCACGGATCATGTTTCAATTTTTCTGCCACATTTTTGTCTGCCAGAAGGACGCCAACTTTCATCAATGTTTATAGGAGTAGCACAATTTGTAAGGATCAGAATTCGACTACCAAGGGTGCGCTAACTTTATCAATGTTTTAATATCATAATTACACGCGCCACCTCAACTGTCAATGTTAAATTATCTTCTGAAGCTACTCTGCACGCGCCGCGTCTCCCTAAACGGGCACTTCCAAGTATGAAATTTTTGTCCACAACGGTCATCGAACCACAATGTTGTCTACCGGAAGGACGCCAACTTTCATCAATGTTTAAATAGGAGCACGATTCGCACGTACCAATTGTATGAACTTTTGATCGCCACAATGTAATCTGCCAAGAGGGCGCCAGTTTTCATCAGTGTTAGGGTAGGACCACAATTCGCACGGATCATGTTTCAATTTTTCTGCCACATTTTTGTCTGCCAGAAGGACGCCAACTTTCATCAATGTTTATAGGAGTAGCACAATTTGTAAGGATCAGATTTCGACTACCAAGGGTGCGCCAACTTTATCAATGTTTTAATATCATAATTACACGCGCCACCTCAACTGTCAATGTTAAATTATCTTCTGAAGCTACTCTGCACGCGCCGCGTCTCCCTAAACGGGCACTTCCAAGTATGAAATTTTCGTCCACAACGGTCATCGAACCACAATGTTGTCTACCGGAAGGACGCCAACTTTCATCAATGTTTAAATAGGAGCACGATTCGCACGTACCAATTGTATGAACTTTTGATCGCCACAATGTGGTCTGCCAAGAGAGCGCCAGTTTTCATCAGTGTTAGGGTAAGACAACAATTCGCACGGATCATGTTTCAATTTTTTCTGCCCTATTGTTGTCTACCAGAAGGACGCCAACTTTCATCAATGTTTATAGGAGTAGCACAATTTGTAAGGATCAGAATTCGACCTTTGGAATACAAGGGAGCGCCAACTTTATCAATGTTTTAATATCATAATTACACGCACCACCTCAACTGTCAATGTTAAATTATCTTCCGAAGCTACTCTGCACGCGCCGCGTCTCCCTTAACGGGCACTTCCAAGTATGAAATTTTTGTCCACAACGGTCATCAAACCACAATGTTGTCTACCAGAAGGACGCCAACTTTTATCAATGTTAAAATAGGAGCACGATTCGCACGTACTAATTGTATAAACTTTTGATCGCCACAATGTGGTCTGCCAAGAGGGCGCCAGTTTTCATCAGTATTAGGGTAGGACCACAATTCGCACGGACCATGTTTCAACTTTTTTTGCCACATTGTTGTCTGCCAGAAGGACGCCAACTTTCATCAATGTTTATAGGAGTAGCACAATTTGTAAGGATCAGAATTCGACCTTTGGAATACAAGGGAGCGCCAACTTTATCAATGTTTTAATATCATAATTACACGCGCCACCTCAACTGTCAATGTTAAATTATCTTCTGAAGCTACTCTGCACGCGCCGCGTCTCCCTAAACGGGCACTTCCAAGTATGAAATTTTTGTCCACAACGGTCATCGAACCACAATGTTGTCTGCCAGAAGGACGCCAACTTTCATCAATGTTTATAGGAGTAGCACAATTTGTAAGGATCAGAATTCGACCTTTGGAATACAAGGGAGCGCCAACTTTATCAATGTTTTAATATCATAATTACACGCGCCACCTCAACTGTCAATGTTAAATTATCTTCTGAAGCTACTCTGCACGCGCCGCGTCTCCCTAAACGGGCACTTCCAAGTATGAAATTTTTGTCCAATACGGTCAAGGAACCACAATGTTGTCTACCGGAAGGACGCCAACTTTCATCAATGTTTAAATAGGAGCACGATTCGCACGTACCAATTGTATGAACTTTTGATCGCCACAATGTGGTCTGCCAAGAGAGCGCAAGTTTTCATCAGTGTTAGGGTAAGACAACAATTCGCACGGATCATGTTTCAATTTTTTCTGCCCTATTGTTGTCTACCAGAAGGACGCCAACTTTCATCAATGTTTATAGGAGTAGCACAATTTGTAAGGATCAGAATTCGACTACCAAGGGTGCGCCAACTTTATCAATGTTTTAATATCATAATTACACGCACCACCTCAACTGTCAATGTTAAATTATCTTCCGAAGCTACTCTGCACGCGCCGCGTCTCCCTTAACGGGCACTTCCAAGTATGAAATTTTTGTCCACAACGGTCATCGAACCACAATGTTGTTTACCGGAAGGACGCCAACTTTCATCAATCTTTAAATAGGAGCGCGATTCGCACGTACCAATTGAATGAACTTTTGATCGCCACAATGTAATCTGCCATGAGAGCGCCAGTTTTCATCAGTGTAAGGGTTGGACCACAATTCGCACGGACCATGTTTCAACTTTTTTTGCCACATTGTTGTCTGCCAGAAGGACGCCAACTTTCATCAATGTTTATAGGAGTAGCACAATTTGTAAGGATCAGAATTCGACCTTTGGAATACAAGGGAGCGCCAACTTTATCAATGTTTTAATATCATAATTACACGCGCCACCTCAACTGTCAATGTTAAATTATCTTCTGAAGCTACTCTGCACGCGCCGCGTCTCCCTAAACGGGCACTTCTAAGTATGAAATTTTTGTCCACAACGGTCATCGAACCACAATGTTGTCTACCGGAAGGACGCCAACTTTCATCAATGTTTAAATAGGAGCACGATTCGCACGTACCAATTGTATGAACTTTTGATCGCCACAATGTGGTCTGCCAAGAGAGCGCCAGTTTTTATCAGTGTTAGGGTAAGACAACAATTCGCACGGATCATGTTTAAATTTTTTCTGCCCTATTGTTGTCTGCCAGAAGGACGCCAACTTTCATCAATGTTTATAGGAGTAGCACAATTTGTAAGGATCAGAATTCGACTACCAAGGGAGCGCCAACTTTATCAATGTTTTAATATCATAATTACACGCGCCACCTCAACTGTCAATGTTAAATTATCTTCTGAAGCTACTCTGCACGCGCCGCGTCTGCCTAAACGGGCACTTCCAAGTATGAAATTTTTGACCACAACGGTCATCGAACCACAATGTTGTTTACCGGAAGGACGCCAACTTTCATCAATCTTTAAATAGGAGCACGATTCGCACGTACCAATTGAATGAACTTTTGATCGCCACAATGTAATCTGCCAAGAGAGCGCCAGTTTTCATCAGTGTAAGGGTTGGACCACAATTCGCACGGACCATGTTTCAACTTTTTTTGCCACATTGTTGTCTGCCAGAAGGACGCCAACTTTCATCAATGTTTATAGGAGTAGCACAATTTGTAAGGATCAGAATTCGACCTTTGGAATACAAGGGAGCGCCAACTTTATCAATGTTTTAATATCATAATTACACGCGCCACCTCAACTGTCAATGTTAAATTATCTTCTGAAGCTACTCTGCACGCGCCGCGTCTCCCTAAACGGGCACTTCCAAGTATGAAATTTTTGTCCAATACGGTCATCGAACCACAATGTTGTCTACCGGAAGGACGCCAACTTTCATCAATGTTTAAATAGGAGCACGATTCGCACGTACCAATTGTATGAACTTTTGATCGCCACAATGTGGTCTGCCAAGAGAGCGCAAGTTTTCATCAGTGTTAGGGTAAGACAACAATTCGCACGGATCATGTTTCAATTTTTTCTGCCCTATTGTTGTCTACCAGAAGGACGCCAACTTTCATCAATGTTTATAGGAGTAGCACAATTTGTAAGGATCAGAATTCGACTACCAAGGGTGCGCCAACTTTATCAATGTTTTAATATCATAATTATACGCACCACCTCAACTGTCAATGTTAAATTATCTTCCGAAGCTACTCTGCACGCGCCGCGTCTCCCTTAACGGGCACTTCCAAGTATGAAATTTTTGTCCACAACGGTCATCGATCCACAATGTTGTCTACCAGAAGGACGCCAACTTTTATCAATGTTAAAATAGGAGCACGATTCGCACGTACTAATTGTATCAACTTTTGATCGCCACAATGTGGTCTGCCAAGAGGGCGCCAGTTTTCATCAGTGTTAGGGTAGGACAAAAATTCGCACGGATCATGTTTCAATTTTTTCTGCCACATTATTGTCTGCCAGAAGGACGCCAACTTTCATCAATGTTTATAGGAGTAGCACAATTTGTAAGGATCAGAATTCGACTACCAAGGGAGCGCCAACTTTATCAATGTTTTAATATCATAATTACACGCACCACCTCAACTGTCAATGTTAAATTATCTTCCGAAGCTACTCTGCACGCGCCGCGTCTCCCTTAACGGGCACTTCCAAGTATGAAATTTTTGTCCACAACGGTCATCGAACCACAATGTTGTTTACCGGAAGGACGCCAACTTTCATCAATCTTTAAATAGGAGCGCGATTCGCACGTACCAATTGAATGAACTTTTGATCGCCACAATGTAATCTGCCAAGAGAGCGCCAGTTTTCATCAGTGTAAGGGTTGGACCACAATTCGCACGGACCATGTTTCAACTTTTTTTGCCACATTGTTGTCTGCCAGAAGGACGCCAACTTTCATCAATGTTTATAGGAGTAGCACAATTTGTAAGGATCAGAATTCGACCTTTGGAATACAAGGGAGCGCCAACTTTATCAATGTTTTAATATCATAATTACACGCGCCACCTCAACTGTCAATGTTAAATTATCTTCTGAAGCTACTCTGCACGCGCCGCGTCTCCCTAAACGGGCACTTCTAAGTATGAAATTTTTGTCCACAACGGTCATCGAACCACAATGTTGTCTACCGGAAGGACGCCAACTTTCATCAATGTTTAAATAGGAGCACGATTCGCACGTACCAATTGTATGAACTTTTGATCGCCACAATGTGGTCTGCCAAGAGAGCGCCAGTTTTTATCAGTGTTAGGGTAAGACAACAATTCGCACGGATCATGTTTAAATTTTTTCTGCCCTATTGTTGTCTGCCAGAAGGACGCCAACTTTCATCAATGTTTATAGGAGTAGCACAATTTGTAAGGATCAGAATTCGACTACCAAGGGAGCGCCAACTTTATCAATGTTTTAATATCATAATTACACGCGCCACCTCAACTGTCAATGTTAAATTATCTTCTGAAGCTACTCTGCACGCGCCGCGTCTGCCTAAACGGGCACTTCCAAGTATGAAATTTTTGACCACAACGGTCATCGAACCACAATGTTGTTTACCGGAAGGACGCCAACTTTCATCAATCTTTAAATAGGAGCACGATTCGCACGTACCAATTGAATGAACTTTTGATCGCCACAATGTAATCTGCCAAGAGAGCGCCAGTTTTCATCAGTGTAAGGGTTGGACCACAATTCGCACGGACCATGTTTCAACTTTTTTTGCCACATTGTTGTCTGCCAGAAGGACGCCAACTTTCATCAATGTTTATAGGAGTAGCACAATTTGTAAGGATCAGAATTCGACCTTTGGAATACAAGGGAGCGCCAACTTTATCAATGTTTTAATATCATAATTACACGCGCCACCTCAACTGTCAATGTTAAATTATCTTCTGAAGCTACTCTGCACGCGCCGCGTCTCCCTAAACGGGCACTTCCAAGTATGAAATTTTTGTCCAATACGGTCATCGAACCACAATGTTGTCTACCGGAAGGACGCCAACTTTCATCAATGTTTAAATAGGAGCACGATTCGCACGTACCAATTGTATGAACTTTTGATCGCCACAATGTGGTCTGCCAAGAGAGCGCAAGTTTTCATCAGTGTTAGGGTAAGACAACAATTCGCACAGATCATGTTTCAATTTTTTCTGCCCTATTGTTGTCTACCAGAAGGACGCCAACTTTCATCAATGTTTATAGGAGTAGCACAATTTGTAAGGATCAGAATTCGACTACCAAGGGTGCGCCAACTTTATCAATGTTTTAATATCATAATTACACGCACCACCTCAACTGTCAATGTTAAATTATCTTCCGAAGCTACTCTGCACGCGCCGCGTCTCCCTTAACGGGCACTTCCAAGTATGAAATTTTTGTCCACAACGGTCATCGATCCACAATGTTGTCTACCAGAAGGACGCCAACTTTTATCAATGTTAAAATAGGAGCACGATTCGCACGTACTAATTGTATCAACTTTTGATCGCCACAATGTGGTCTGCCAAGAGGGCGCCAGTTTTCATCAGTGTTAGGGTAGGACAAAAATTCGCACGGATCATGTTTCAATTTTTTCTGCCACATTGTTGTCTGCCAGAAGGACGCCAACTTTCATCAATGTTTATAGGAGTAGCACAATTTGTAAGGATCAGAATTCGACTACCAAGGGAGCGCCAACTTTATCAATGTTTTAATATCATAAATACACGCGCCACCTCAACTGTCAATGTTAAATTATCTTCCGAAGCTACTCTGCACGCGCCGCGTCTCCCTTAACGGGCACTTCCAAGTATGAAATTTTTGTCCACAACGGTCATCGAACCGCAATGTTGTCTACCAGAAGGACGCCAACTTTTATCAATGTTAAAATAGGAGCACGATTCGCACGTACTAATTGTATCAACTTTTGATCGCCACAATGTGGTCTGCCAAGAGGGCGCCAGTTTTCATCAGTGTTAGGGTAGGACAAAAATTCGCACGGATCATGTTTCAATTTTTTCTGCCACATTATTGTCTGCCAGAAGGACGCCAACTTTCATCAATGTTTATAGGAGTAGCACAATTTGTAAGGATCAGAATTCGACTACCAAGGGAGCGCCAACTTTATCAATGTTTTAATATCATAATTACACGCGCCACCTCAACTGTCAATGTTAAATTATCTTCTGAAGCTACTCTGCACGCGCCGCGTCTGCCTAAACGGGCACTTCCAAGTATGAAATTTTTGTCCACAACGGTCATCGAACCACAATGTTGTTTACCGGAAGGACGCCAACTTTCATCAATCTTTAAATAGGAGCACGATTCGCACGTACCAATTGAATGAACTTTTGATCGCCACAATGTAATCTGCCAAGAGGGCGCCAGTTTTCATCAGTGTTAGGGTAGGACCACAATTCGCACGGATCATGTTTCAATTTTTCTGCCAGAAGGACGCCAACTTTCATCAATGTTTATAGGAGTAGCACAATTTGTAAGGATCAGAATTCGACTACCAAGGGAGCGCTAACTTTATCAATGTTTTAATATCATAATTACACGCGCCACCTCAACTGTCAATGTTAAATTATCTTCTGAAGCTACTCTGCACGCGCCGCGTCTGCCTAAACGGGCACTTCCAAGTATGAAATTTTTGTCCACAACGGTCATCGAACCACAATGTTGTTTACCGGAAGGACGCCAACTTTCATCAATCTTTAAATAGGAGCACGATTCGCACGTACCAATTGCATGAACTTTTGATCGCCACAATGTAATCTGCCAAGAGAGCGCCAGTTTTCATCAGTGTAAGGGTTGGACCACAATTCGCACGGACCATGTTTCAACTTTTTTTGCCACATTGTTGTCTGCCAGAAGGACGCCAACTTTCATCAATGTTTATAGGAGTAGCACAATTTGTAAGGATCAGAATTCGACCTTTGGAATACAAGGGAGCGCCAACTTTATCAATGTTTTAATATCATAATTACACGCGCCACCTCAACTGTCAATGTTAAATTATCTTCTGAAGCTACTCTGCACGCGCCGCGTCTCCCTAAACGGGCACTTCCAAGTATGAAATTTTTGTCCACAACGGTCATCGAACCACAATGTTGTCTACCGGAAGGACGCCAACTTTCATCAATGTTTAAATAGGAGCACGATTCGCACGTGCCAATTGTATGAACTTTTGATCGCCACAATGTGGTCTGCCAAGAGAGCGCCAGTTTTTATCAGTGTTAGGGTAAGACAACAATTCGCACGGATCATGTTTAAATTTTTTCTGCCCTATTGTTGTCTGCCAGAAGGACGCCAACTTTCATCAATGTTTATAGGAGTAGCACAATTTGTAAGGATCAGAATTCGACTACCAAGGGAGTGCCAACTTTATCAATGTTTTAATATCATAATTACACGCGCCACCTCTACTGTCAATGTTAAATTATCTTCTGAAGCTACTCTGCACGCGCCGCGTCTGCCTAAACGGGCACTTCCAAGTATGAAATTTTTGTCCACAACGGTCATCGAACCACAATGTTGTTTACCGGAAGGACGCCAACTTTCATCAATCTTTAAATAGGAGCACGATTCGCACGTACCAATTGAATGAACTTTTGATCGCCACAATGTAATCTGCCAAGAGAGCGCCAGTTTTCATCAGTGTAAGGGTTGGACCACAATTCGCACGGACCATGTTTCAACTTTTTTTGCCACATTGTTGTCTGCCAGAAGGACGCCAACTTTCATCAATGTTTATAGGAGTAGCACAATTTGTAAGGATCAGAATTCGACCTTTGGAATACCAGGAAACGCCAACTTTATCAATGTTTTAATATCATAATTACACGCGCCACCTCAACTGTCAATGTTAAATTATCTTCTGAAGCTACTCTGCACGCGCCGCGTCTCCCTAAACGGGCACTTCCAAGTATGAAATTTTTGTCCACAACGGTCATCGAACCACAATGTTGTCTACCGGAAGGACGCCAACTTTCATCAATGTTTAAATAGGAGCACGATTCGCACGTACCAATTGTATGAACTTTTGATCGCCACAATGTGGTCTGCCAAGAGAGCGCCAGTTTTTATCAGTGTTAGGGTAAGACAACAATTCGCACGGATCATGTTTCAATTTTTTCTGCCACATTGTTGTCTGCCAGAAGGACGCCAACTTTCATCAATGTTTATAGGAGTAGCACAATTTGTAAGGATCAGAATTCGACTACCAAGGGAGCGCTAACTTTATCAATGTTTTAATATCATAATTACACGCGCCACCTCAACTGTCAATGTTAAATTGTCTTCTGAAGCAACTGCACGCGTCGCGTCTCCATAAACGGGCACTTCCAAGTATGAAATTTTTGTCCACAACGGTCATCGAACCACAATGTTGTCTACCGGAAGGACGCCAACTTTCATCAATGTTTAAATAGGAGCACGATTCGCACGTACCAATTGTATGAACTTTTGATCGCCACAATGTGGTCTGCCAAGAGAGCGCCAGTTTTTATCAGTGTTAGGGTAAGACAACAATTCGCACGGATCATGTTTAAATTTTTTCTGCCCTATTGTTGTCTGCCAGAAGGACGCCAACTTTCATCAATGTTTATAGGAGTAGCACAATTTGTAAGGATCAGAATTCGACTACCAAGGGAGCGCTAACTTTATCAATGTTTTAATATCATAATTACACGCGCCACCTCAACTGTCAATGTTAAATTGTCTTCTGAAGCAACTGCACGCGTCGCGTTTCCATAAACGGGCACTTCCAAGTATGAAATTTTTGTCCACAACGGTCATCGAACCACAATGTTGTCTACCAGAAGGACGCCAACTTTTATCAATGTTAAAATAGGAGCACGATTCGCACGTACTAATTGTATCAACTTTTGATCGCCATAATGTGGTCTGCCAAGAGGGCGCCAGTTTTCATCAGTGTTAGGGTAGGACAAAAATTCGCACGGATCATGTTTCAATTTTTTCTGCCACATTGTTGTCTGCCAGAAGGACGCCAACTTTCATCAATGTTTATAGGAGTAGCACAATTTGTAAGGATCAGAATTCGACTACCAAGGGAGCGCCAACTTTATCAATGTTTTAATATCATAATTACACGCGCCACCTCAACTGTCAATGTTAAATTATCTTCTGAAGCTACTCTGCACGCGCCGCGTCTGCCTTAACGGGCACTTCCAAGTATGAAATTTTTGTCCACAACGGTCATCGAACCACAATGTTGTTTACCGGAAGGACGCCAACTTTCATCAATCTTTAAATAGGAGCACGATTCGCACGTACCAATTGAATGAACTTTTGATCGCCACAATGTAATCTGCCAAGAGGGCGCCAGTTTTCATCAGTGTTAGGGTACGACCACAATTCGCACGGATCATGTTTCAATTTTTCTGCCACATTTTTGTCTGCTAGAAGGACGCCAACTTTTATCAATGTTTATAGGAATAGCACAATTTGTAAGGATCAGAATTCGACTACCAAGGGTGCGCCAACTTTATCAATGTTTTAATATCATAATTACACGCGCCACCTCAACTGTCAATGTTAAATTATCTTCTGAAGCTACTCTGCACGCGCCGCGTCTGCCTAAACGGGCACTTCCAAGTATGAAATTTTTGTCCACAACGGTCATCGAACCACAATGTTGTTTACCGGAAGGACGCCAACTTTCATCAATTTTTAAATAGGAGCACGATTCGCACGTACCAATTGAATGAACTTTTGATCGCCACAATGTAATCTGCCAAGAGAGCGCCAGTTTTCATCAGTGTAAGGGTTGGACCACAATTCGCACGGACCATGTTTCAACTTTTTTTGCCACATTGTTGTCTGCCAGAAGGACGCCAACTTTCATCAATGTTTATAGGAGTAGCACAATTTGTAAGGATCAGAATTCGACTACCAAGGGAGCGCCAACTTTATCAATGTTTTAATATCATAATTACACGCGCCACCTCAACTGTCAATGTAAAATTATCTTCTGAAGCTACTCTGCACGCGCCGCGTCTGCCTAAACGGGCACTTCCAAGTATGAAATTTTTGTCCACAACGGTCATCGAACCACAATGTTGTTAACCGGAAGGACGCCAACTTTCATCAATCTTTAAATAGGAGCACGATTCGCACGTACCAATTGAATGAACTTTTGATCGCCACAATGTAATCTGCCAAGAGAGCGCCAGTTTTCATCAGTGTAAGGGTTGGATCACAATTCGCACGGACCATGTTTCAACTTTTTTTGCCACATTGTTGTCTGCCAGAAGGACGCCAACTTTCATCAATGTTTAAATAGGAGCACGATTCGCACGTACCAATTGTATGAACTTTTGATCGCCACAATGTGGTCTGCCAAGAGAGCGCCAGTTTTTATCAGTGTTAGGGGAAGACAACAATTCGCACGGATCATGTTTAAATTTTTTCTGCCCTATTGTTGTCTGCCAGAAGGACGCCAACTTTCATCAATGTTTATAGGAGTAGCACAATTTGTAAGGATCAGAATTCGACTACCAAGGGAGCGCTAACTTTATTAATGTTTTAATATCATAGTTACACGCGCCACCTCAACTGTCAATGTTAAATTGTCTTCTGAAGCAACTGCACGCGTCGCGTCTCCATAAACGGGCACTTCCAAGTATGAAATTTTTGTCCACAACGGTCATCGAACCACAATGTTGTCTACCAGAAGGACGCCAACATTTATCAATGTTAAAATAGGAGCACGATTCGCACGTACTAATTGTATCAACTTTTGATCGCCATAATGTGGTCTGCCAAGAGGGCGCCAGTTTTCATCAGTGTTAGGGTAGGACAAAAATTCGCACGGATCATGTTTCAATTTTTTCTGCCACATTGTTGTCTGCCAGAAGGACGCCAACTTTCATCAATGTTTATAGGAGTAGCACAATTTGTAAGGATCAGAATTCGACTACCAAGGGAGCGCCAACTTTATCAATGTTTTAATATCATAATTACACGCGCCACCTCAACTGTCAATGTTAAATTATCTTCTGAAGCTACTCTGCACGCGCCGCGTCTGCCTTAACGGGCACTTCCAAGTATGAAATTTTTGTCCACAACGGTCATCGAACCACAATGTTGTTTACCGGAAGGACGCCAACTTTCATCAATCTTTAAATAGGAGCACGATTCGCACGTACCAATTGAATGAACTTTTGATCGCCACAATGTAATCTGCCAAGAGGGCGCCAGTTTTCATCAGTGTTAGGGTAGGACCACAATTCGCACGGATCATGTTTCAATTTTTCTGCCACATTTTTGTCTGCTAGAAGGACGCCAACTTTTATCAATGTTTATAGGAGTAGCACAATTTGTAAGGATCAGAATTCGACTACCAAGGGTGCGCCAACTTTATCAATGTTTTAATATCATAATTACACGCGCCACCTCAACTGTCAATGTTAAATTATCTTCTGAAGCTACTCTGCACGCGCCGCGTCTGCCTAAACGGGCACTTCCAAGTATGAAATTTTTGTCCACAACGGTCATCGAACCACAATGTTGTTTACCGGAAGGACGCCAACTTTCATCAATCTTTAAATAGGAGCACGATTCGCACGTACCAATTGAATGAACTTTTGATCGCCACAATGTAATCTGCCAAGAGAGCGCCAGTTTTCATCAGTGTAAGGGTTGGACCACAATTCGCACGGACCATGTTTCAACTTTTTTTGCCACATTGTTGTCTGCCAGAAGGACGCCAACTTTCATCAATGTTTATAGGAGTAGCACAATTTGTAAGGATCAGAATTCGACTACCAAGGGAGCGCCAACTTTATCAATGTTTTAATATCATAATTACACGCGCCACCTCAACTGTCAATGTTAAATTATCTTCTGAAGCTACTCTGCACGCGCCGCGTCTGCCTAAACGGGCACTTCCAAGTATGAAATTTTTGTCCACAACGGTCATCGAACCACAATGTTGTTTACCGGAAGGACGCCAACTTTCATCAATCTTTAAATAGGAGCACGATTCGCACGTACCAATTGAATGAACTTTTGATCGCCACAATGTAATCTGCCAAGAGAGCGCCAGTTTTCATCAGTGTAAGGGTTGGACCACAATTCGCACGGACCATGTTTCAACTTTTTTTGCCACATTGTTGTCTGCCAGAAGGACGCCAACTTTCATCAATGTTTATAGGAGTAGCACAATTTGTAAGGATCAGAATTCGACCTTTGGAATACAAGGGAGCGCCAACTTTATCAATGTTTTAATATCATAATTACACGCGCCACCTCAACTGTCAATGTTAAATTATCTTCTGAAGCTACTCTGCACGCGCCGCGTCTCCCTAAACGGGCACTTCCAAGTATGAAATTTTTGTCCAATACGGTCATCGAACCACAATGTTGTCTACCGGAAGGACGCCAACTTTCATCAATCTTTAAATAGGAGCACGATTCGCACGTACCAATTGTATGAACTTTTGATCGCCACAATGTGGTCTGCCAAGAGAGCGCAAGTTTTCATCAGTGTTAGGGTAAGACAACAATTCGCACGGATCATGTTTAAATTTTTTCTGCCCTATTGTTGTCTGCCAGAAGGACGCCAACTTTCATCAATGTTTATAGGAGTAGCACAATTTGTAAGGATCAGAATTCGACTACCAAGGGAGCGCCAACTTTATCAATGTTTTAATATCATAATTACACGCGCCACCTCAACTGTCAATGTTAAATTGTCTTCTGAAGCAACTCTACGCGTCGCGTCTCCATAAACGGGCACTTCCAAGTATGAAATTTTTGTCCACAACGGTCATCGAACCACAATGTTGTCTACCAGAAGGACGCCAACTTTCATCAATGTTTATAGGAGTAGCACAATTTGTAAGGATCAGAATTCGACTACCAAGGGAGCGCTAACTTTATCAATGTTTTAATATCATAATTACACGCACCACCTCAACTGTCAATGTTAAATTATCTTCCGAAGCTACTCTGCACGCGCCGCGTCTCCCTTAACGGGCACTTCCAAGTATGAAATTTTTGTCCACAACGGTCATCGAACCACAATGTTGTCTACCAGAAGGACACCAACTTTTATCAATGTTAAAATAGGAGCACGATTCGCACGTACTAATTGTATCAACTTTTGATCGCCACAATGTGGTCTGCCAAGAGGGCACCAGTTTTCATCAGTGTTAGGGTAGGACAAAAATTCGCACGGATCATGTTTCAATTTTTTCTGCCACATTGTTGTCTGCCAGAAGGACGCCAACTTTCATCAATGTTTATAGGAGTAGCACAATTTGTAAGGATCAGAATTCGACCTTTGGAATACAAGGGAGCGCCAACTTTATCAATGTTTTAATATCATAATTACACGCACCACCTCAACTGTCAATATTAAATTATCTTCCGAAGCTACTCTGCACGCGCCGCGTCTCCCTTAACGGGCACTTCCAAGTATGAAATTTTTGTCCACAACGGTCATCGAACCACAATGTTGTCTACCAGAAGGACACCAACTATTATCAATGTTTAAATAGGAGCACGATTCGCACGTACCAATTGTATGAACTTTTGATCGCCACAATGTGGTCTGCCAAGAGAGCGCCAGTTTTTATCAGTGTTAGGGGAAGACAACAATTCGCACGGATCATGTTTAAATTTTTTCTGCCCTATTGTTGTCTGCCAGAAGGACGCCAATTTTCATCAATGTTTATAGGAGTAGCACAATTTGTAAGGATCAGAATTCGACTACCAAGGGAGCGCTAACTTTATTAATGTTTTAATATCATAGTTACACGCGCCACCTCAACTGTCAATGTTAAATTGTCTTCTGAAGCAACTGCACGCGTCGCGTCTCCATAAACGGGCACTTCCAAGTATGAAATTTTTGTCCACAACGGTCATCGAACCACAATGTTGTCTACCAGAAGGACGCCAACTTTTATCAATGTTAAAATAGGAGCACGATTCGCACGTACTAATTGTATCAACTTTTGATCGCCATAATGTGGTCTGCCAAGAGGGCGCCAGTTTTCATCAGTGTTAGGGTAGGACAAAAATTCGCACGGATCATGTTTCAATTTTTTCTGCCACATTGTTGTCTGCCAGAAGGACGCCAACTTTCATCAATGTTTATAGGAGTAGCACAATTTGTAAGGATCAGAATTCGACTACCAAGGGAGCGCCAACTTTATCAATGTTTTAATATCATAATTACACGCGCCACCTCAACTGTCAATGTTAAATTATCTTCTGAAGCTACTCTGCACGCGCCGCGTCTGCCTTAACGGGCACTTCCAAGTATGAAATTTTTGTCCACAACGGTCATCGAACCACAATGTTGTTTACCGGAAGGACGCCAACTTTCATCAATCTTTAAATAGGAGCACGATTCGCACGTACCAATTGAATGAACTTTTGATCGCCACAATGTAATCTGCCAAGAGGGCGCCAGTTTTCATCAGTGTTAGGGTAGGACCACAATTCGCACGGATCATGTTTCAATTTTTCTGCCACATTTTTGTCTGCTAGAAGGACGCCAACTTTTATCAATGTTTATAGGAGTAGCACAATTTGTAAGGATCAGAATTCGACTACCAAGGGTGCGCCAACTTTATCAATGTTTTAATATCATAATTACACGCGCCACCTCAACTGTCAATGTTAAATTATCTTCTGAAGCTACTCTGCAGGCGCCGCGTCTGCCTAAACGGGCACTTCCAAGTATGAAATTTTTGTCCACAACGGTCATCGAACCACAATGTTGTTTACCGGAAGGACGCCAACTTTCATCAATCTTTAAATAGGAGCACGATTCGCACGTACCAATTGAATGAACTTTTGATCGCCACAATGTAATCTGCCAAGAGAGCGCCAGTTTTCATCAGTGTAAGGGTTGGACCACAATTCGCACGGACCATGTTTCAACTTTTTTTGCCACATTGTTGTCTGCCAGAAGGACGCCAACTTTCATCAATGTTTATAGGAGTAGCACAATTTGTAAGGATCAGAATTCGACTACCAAGGGAGCGCCAACTTTATCAATGTTTTAATATCATAATTACACGCGCCACCTCAACTGTCAATGTTAAATTATCTTCTGAAGCTACTCTGCACGCGCCGCGTCTGCCTAAACGGGCACTTCCAAGTATGAAATTTTTGTCCACAACGGTCATCGAACCACAATGTTGTTTACCGGAAGGACGCCAACTTTCATCAATCTTTAAATAGGAGCACGATTCGCACGTACCAATTGAATGAACTTTTGATCGCCACAATGTAATCTGCCAAGAGAGCGCCAGTTTTCATCAGTGTAAGGGTTGGACCACAATTCGCACGGACCATGTTTCAACTTTTTTTGCCACATTGTTGTCTGCCAGAAGGACGCCAACTTTCATCAATGTTTATAGGAGTAGCACAATTTGTAAGGATCAGAATTCGACCTTTGGAATACAAGGGAGCGCCAACTTTATCAATGTTTTAATATCATAATTACACGCGCCACCTCAACTGTCAATGTTAAATTATCTTCTGAAGCTACTCTGCACGCGCCGCGTCTCCCTAAACGGGCACTTCCAAGTATGAAATTTTTGTCCAATACGGTCATCGAACCACAATGTTGTCTACCGGAAGGACGCCAACTTTCATCAATCTTTAAATAGGAGCACGATTCGCACGTACCAATTGTATGAACTTTTGATCGCCACAATGTGGTCTGCCAAGAGAGCGCAAGTTTTCATCAGTGTTAGGGTAAGACAACAATTCGCACGGATCATGTTTAAATTTTTTCTGCCCTATTGTTGTCTGCCAGAAGGACGCCAACTTTCATCAATGTTTATAGGAGTAGCACAATTTGTAAGGATCAGAATTCGACTACCAAGGGAGCGCCAACTTTATCAATGTTTTAATATCATAATTACACGCGCCACCTCAACTGTCAATGTTAAATTGTCTTCTGAAGCAACTCTACGCGTCGCGTCTCCATAAACGGGCACTTCCAAGTATGAAATTTTTGTCCACAACGGTCATCGAACCACAATGTTGTCTACCAGAAGGACGCCAACTTTCATCAATGTTTATAGGAGTAGCACAATTTGTAAGGATCAGAATTCGACTACCAAGGGAGCGCTAACTTTATCAATGTTTTAATATCATAATTACACGCACCAGCTCAACTGTCAATGTTAAATTATCTTCCGAAGCTACTCTGCACGCGCCGCGTCTCCCTTAACGGGCACTTCCAAGTATGAAATTTTTGTCCACAACGGTCATCGAACCACAATGTTGTCTACCAGAAGGACACCAACTTTTATCAATGTTAAAATAGGAGCACGATTCGCACGTACTAATTGTATCAACTTTTGATCGCCACAATGTGGTCTGCCAAGAGGGCACCAGTTTTCATCAGTGTTAGGGTAGGACAAAAATTCGCACGGATCATGTTTCAATTTTTTCTGCCACATTGTTGTCTGCCAGAAGGACGCCAACTTTCATCAATGTTTATAGGAGTAGCACAATTTGTAAGGATCAGAATTCGACCTTTGGAATACAAGGGAGCGCCAACTTTATCAATGTTTTAATATCATAATTACACGCACCACCTCAACTGTCAATATTAAATTATCTTCCGAAGCTACTCTGCACGCGCCGCGTCTCCCTTAACGGGCACTTCCAAGTATGAAATTTTTGTCCACAACGGTCATCGAACCACAATGTTGTCTACCAGAAGGACACCAACTATTATCAATGTTAAAATAGGAGCACGATTCGCACGTACTAATTGTATCAACTTTTGATCGCCACAATGTGGTCTGCCAAGAGGGCGCCAGTTTTCATCAGTGTTAGGGTAGGACAAAAATTCGCACGGATCATGTTTCAATTTTTTCTGCCACATTGTTGTCTGCCAGAAGGACGCCAACTTTCATCAATGTTTATAGGAGTAGCACAATTTGTAAGGATCAGAATTCGACTACCAAGGGAGCGCCAACTTTATCAATGTTTTAATATCATAATTACACGCGCCACCTCAACTGTCAATGTTAAATTATCTTCTGAAGCTACTCTGCACGCGCCGCGTCTGCCTAAACGGGCACTTCCAAGTATGAAATTTTTGACCACAACGGTCATCGAACCACAATGTTGTTTACCGGAAGGACGCCAACTTTCATCAATCTTTAAATAGGAGCACGATTCGCACGTACCAATTGAATGAACTTTTGATCGCCACAATGTAATCTGCCAAGAGAGCGCCAGTTTTCATCAGTGTAAGGGTTGGACCACAATTCGCACGGACCATGTTTCAACTTTTTTTGCCACATTGTTGTCTGCCAGAAGGACGCCAACTTTCATCAATGTTTATAGGAGTAGCACAATTTGTAAGGATCAGAATTCGACTACCAAGGGAGCGCCAACTTTATCAATGTTTTAATATCATAATTACACGCGCCACCTCAACTGTCAATGTTAAATTATCTTCTGAAGCTACTCTGCACGCGCCGCGTCTGCCTAAACGGGCACTTCCAAGTATGAAATTTTTGTCCACAACGGTCATCGAACCACAATGTTGTTTACCGGAAGGACGCCAACTTTCATCAATCTTTAAATAGGAGCACGATTCGCACGTACCAATTGAATGAACTTTTGATCGCCACAATGTAATCTGCCAAGAGAGCGCCAGTTTTCATCAGTGTAAGGGTTGGATCACAATTCGCACGGACCATGTTTCAACTTTTTTTGCCACATTGTTGTCTGCCAGAAGGACGCCAACTTTCATCAATGTTTATAGGAGTAGCACAATTTGTAAGGATCAGAATTCGACCTTTGGAATACAAGGGAGCGCCAACTTTATCAATGTTTTAATATCATAATTACACGCGCCACCTCAACTGTCAATGTTAAATTATCTTCTGAAGCTACTCTGCACGCGCCGCGTCTCCCTAAACGGGCACTTCCAAGTATGAAATTTTTGTCCAATACGGTCATCGAACCACAATGTTGTCTACCGGAAGGACGCCAACTTTCATCAATCTTTAAATAGGAGCACGATTCGCACGTACCAATTGTATGAACTTTTGATCGCCACAATGTGGTCTGCCAAGAGAGCGCCAGTTTTTATCAGTGTTAGGGTAAGACAACAATTCGCACGGATCATGTTTAAATTTTTTCTGCCCTATTGTTGTCTGCCAGAAGGACGCCAACTTTCATCAATGTTTATAGGAGTAGCACAATTTGTAAGGATCAGAATTCGACTACCAAGGGAGCGCCAACTTTATCAATGTTTTAATATCATAATTACACGCGCCACCTCAACTGTCAATGTTAAATTGTCTTCTGAAGCAACTGCACGCGTCGCGTCTCCATAAACGGGCACTTCCAAGTATGAAATTTTTGTCCACAACGGTCATCGAACCACAATGTTGTCTACCAGAAGGACGCCAACTTTCATCAATGTTTATAGGAGTAGCACAATTTGTAAGGATCAGAATTCGACTACCAAGGGAGCGCCAACTTTATCAATGTTTTAATATCATAATTACACGCGCCACCTCAACTGTCAATGTTAAATTATCTTCTGAAGCTACTCTGCACGCGCCGCGTCTGCCTAAACGGGCACTTCCAAGTATGAAATTTTTGACCACAACGGTCATCGAACCACAATGTTGTTTACCGGAAGGACGCCAACTTTCATCAATCTTTAAATAGGAGCACGATTCGCACGTACCAATTGAATGAACTTTTGATCGCCACAATGTAATCTGCCAAGAGAGCGCCAGTTTTCATCAGTGTAAGGGTTGGACCACAATTCGCACGGACCATGTTTCAACTTTTTTTGCCACATTGTTGTCTGCCAGAAGGACGCCAACTTTCATCAATGTTTATAGGAGTAGCACAATTTGTAAGGATCAGAATTCGACCTTTGGAATACAAGGGAGCGCCAACTTTATCAATGTTTTAATATCATAATTACACGCGCCACCTCAACTGTCAATGTTAAATTATCTTCTGAAGCTACTCTGCACGCGCCGCGTCTCCCTAAACGGGCACTTCCAAGTATGAAATTTTTGTCCAATACGGTCATCGAACCACAATGTTGTCTACCGGAAGGACGCCAACTTTCATCAATCTTTAAATAGGAGCACGATTCGCACGTACCAATTGTATGAACTTTTGATCGCCACAATGTGGTCTGCCAAGAGAGCGCAAGTTTTCATCAGTGTTAGGGTAAGACAACAATTCGCACGGATCATGTTTAAATTTTTTCTGCCCTATTGTTGTCTGCCAGAAGGACGCCAACTTTCATCAATGTTTATAGATTAGCACAATTTGTAAGGATCAGAATTCGACTACCAAGGGAGCGCCAACTTTATCAATGTTTTAATATCATAATTACACGCGCCACCTCAACTGTCAATGTTAAATTGTCTTCTGAAGCAACTGCACGCGTCGCGTCTCCATAAACGGGCACTTCCAAGTATGAAATTTTTGTCCACAACGGTCATCGAACCACAATATTGTCTACCAGAAGGACGCCAACTTTCATCAATGTTTATAGGAGTAGCACAATTTGTAAGGATCAGAATTCGACTACCAAGGGAGCGCTTACTTTATCAATGTTTTAATATCATAATTACACGCACCACCTCAACTGTCAATGTTAAATTATCTTCCGAAGCTACTCTGCACGCGCCGCGTCTCCCTTAACGGGCACTTCCAAGTATGAAATTTTTGTCCACAACGGTCATCGAACCACAATGTTGTCTACCAGAAGGACACCAACTTTTATCAATGTTGAAATAGGAGCACGATTCGCACGTACTAATTGTATCAACTTTTGATCGCCACAATGTGGTCTGCCAAGAGGGCGCCAGTTTTCATCAGTGTTAGGGTAGGACAAAAATTCGCACGGATCATGTTTCAATTTTTTCTGCCACATTGTTGTCTGCCAGAAGGACGCCAACTTTCATCAGTGTTTATAGGAGTAGCACAATTTGTAAGGATCAGAATTCGACCTTTGAAATACAAGGGAGCGCCAACTTTATCAATGTTTTAATATCATAATTACACGCACCACCTCAACTGTCAATGTTAAATTATCTTCCGAAGCTACTCTGCACGCGCCGCGTCTCCCTTAACGGGCACTTCCAAGTATGAAATTTTTGTCCACAACGGTCATCGAACCACAATGTTGTCTACCAGAAGGACACCAACTTTTATCAATGTTAAAATAGGAGCACGATTCGCACGTACTACTTGTATCAACTTTTGATCGCCACAATGTGGTCTGCCAAGAGGGCGCCAGTTTTCATCAGTGTTAGGGTAGGACAAAAATTCGCACGGATCATGTTTCAATTTTTTCTGCCACATTGTTGTCTGCCAGAAGGACGCCAACTTTCATCAATGTTTATAGGAGTAGCACAATTTGTAAGGATCAGAATTCGACTACCAAGGGAGCGCCAACTTTATCAATGTTTTAATATCATAATTACACGCGCCACCTCAACTGTCAATGTTAAATTGTCTTCTGAAGCAACTGCACGCGTCGCGTCTCCATAAACGGGCACTTCCAAGTATGAAATTTTTGTCCACAACGGTCATCGAACCACAATGTTGTCTACCAGAAGGACGCCAACTTTCATCAATGTTTATAGGAGTAGCACAATTTGTAAGGATCAGAATTCGACTACCAAGGGAGCGCCAACTTTATCAATGTTTTAATATCATAATTACACGCGCCACCTCAACTGTCAATGTTAAATTATCTTCTGAAGCTACTCTGCACGCGCCGCGTCTGCCTAAACGGGCACTTCCAAGTATGAAATTTTTGACCACAACGGTCATCGAACCACAATGTTGTTTACCGGAAGGACGCCAACTTTCATCAATCTTTAAATAGGAGCACGATTCGCACGTACCAATTGAATGAACTTTTGATCGCCACAATGTAATCTGCCAAGAGAGCGCCAGTTTTCATCAGTGTAAGGGTTGGACCACAATTCGCACGGACCATGTTTCAACTTTTTTTGCCACATTGTTGTCTGCCAGAAGGACGCCAACTTTCATCAATGTTTATAGGAGTAGCACAATTTGTAAGGATCAGAATTCGACCTTTGGAATACAAGGGAGCGCCAACTTTATCAATGTTTTAATATCATAATTACACGCGCCACCTCAACTGTCAATGTTAAATTATCTTCTGAAGCTACTCTGCACGCGCCGCGTCTCCCTAAACGGGCACTTCCAAGTATGAAATTTTTGTCCAATACGGTCATCGAACCACAATGTTGTCTACCGGAAGGACGCCAACTTTCATCAATCTTTAAATAGGAGCACGATTCGCACGTACCAATTGTATGAACTTTTGATCGCCACAATGTGGTCTGCCAAGAGAGCGCAAGTTTTCATCAGTGTTAGGGTAAGACAACAATTCGCACGGATCATGTTTAAATTTTTTCTGCCCTATTGTTGTCTGCCAGAAGGACGCCAACTTTCATCAATGTTTATAGGAGTAGCACAATTTGTAAGGATCAGAATTCGACTACCAAGGGAGCGCCAACTTTATCAATGTTTTAATATCATAATTACACGCGCCACCTCAACTGTCAATGTTAAATTGTCTTCTGAAGCAACTGCACGCGTCGCGTCTCCATAAACGGGCACTTCCAAGTATGAAATTTTTGTCCACAAAGGTCATCGAACCACAATATTGTCTACCAGAAGGACGCCAACTTTCATCAATGTTTATAGGAGTAGCACAATTTGTAAGGATCAGAATTCGACTACCAAGGGAGCGCTAACTTTATCAATGTTTTAATATCATAATTACACGCACCACCTCAACTGTCAATGTTAAATTATCTTCCGAAGCTACTCTGCACGCGCCGCGTCTCCCTTAACGGGCACTTCTAAGTATGAAATTTTTGTCCACAACGGTCATCGAACCACAATGTTGTCTACCAGAAGGACACCAACTTTAATCAATGTTAAAATAGGAGCACGATTCGCACGTACTAATTGTATCAACTTTTGATCGCCACAATGTGGTCTGCCAAGAGGGCGCCAGTTTTCATCAGTGTTAGGGTAGGACAAAAATTCGCACGGATCATGTTTCAATTTTTTCTGCCACATTGTTGTCTGCCAGAAGGACGCCAACTTTCATCAATGTTTATATGAGTAGCACAATTTGTAAGGATCAGAATTCGACCTTTGGAATACAAGGGAGCGCCAACTTTATCAATGTTTTAATATCATAATTACACGCACCACCTCAAGTGTCAATGTTAAATTATCTTCCGAAGCTACTCTGCACGCGCCGCGTCTCCCTTAACGGGCACTTCCAAGTATGAAATTTTTGTCCACAACGGTCATCGAACCACAATGTTGTCTACCAGAAGGACACCAACTTTTATCAATGTTAAAATAGGAGCACGATTCGCACGTACTAATTGTATCAACTTTTGATCGCCACAATGTGGTCTGCCAAGAGGGCGCCAGTTTTCATCAGTGTTAGGGTAGGACAAAAATTCGCACGGATCATGTTTCAATTTTTTCTGCCACATTGTTGTCTGCCAGAAGGACGCCAACTTTCATCAATGTTTATAGGAGTAGCACAATTTGTAAGGATCAGAATTCGACTACCAAGGGAGCGCCAACTTTATCAATGTTTTAATATCATAATTACACGCGCCACCTCAACTGTCAATGTTAAATTATCTTCTGAAGCTACTCTGCACGCGCCGCGTCTGCCTAAACGGGCACTTCCAAGTATGAAATTTTTGACCACAACGGTCATCGAACCACAATGTTGTTTACCGGAAGGACGCCAACTTTCATCAATCTTTAAATAGGAGCACGATTCGCACGTACCAATTGAATGAACTTTTGATCGCCACAATGTAATCTGCCAAGAGAGCGCCAGTTTTCATCAGTGTAAGGGTTGGACCACAATTCGCACGGACCATGTTTCAACTTTTTTTGCCACATTGTTGTCTGCCAGAAGGACGCCAACTTTCATCAATGTTTATAGGAGTAGCACAATTTGTAAGGATCAGAATTCGACCTTTGGAATACAAGGGAGCGCCAACTTTATCAATGTTTTAATATCATAATTACACGCGCCACCTCAACTGTCAATGTTAAATTATCTTCTGAAGCTACTCTGCACGCGCCGCGTCTCCCTAAACGGGCACTTCCAAGTATGAAATTTTTGTCCAATACGGTCATCGAACCACAATGTTGTCTACCGGAAGGACGCCAACTTTCATCAATCTTTAAATAGGAGCACGATTCGCACGTACCAATTGTATGAACTTTTGATCGCCACAATGTGGTCTGCCAAGAGAGCGCAAGTTTTCATCAGTGTTAGGGTAAGACAACAATTCGCACGGATCATGTTTAAATTTTTTCTGCCCTATTGTTGTCTGCCAGAAGGACGCCAACTTTCATCAATGTTTATAGGAGTAGCACAATTTGTAAGGATCAGAATTCGACTACCAAGGGAGCGCCAACTTTATCAATGTTTTAATATCATAATTACACGCGCCACCTCAACTGTCAATGTTAAATTGTCTTCTGAAGCAACTGCACGCGTCGCGTCTCCATAAACGGGCACTTCCAAGTATGAAATTTTTGTCCACAAAGGTCATCGAACCACAATATTGTCTACCAGAAGGACGCCAACTTTCATCAATGTTTATAGGAGTAGCACAATTTGTAAGGATCAGAATTCGACTACCAAGGGAGCGCTAACTTTATCAATGTTTTAATATCATAATTACACGCACCACCTCAACTGTCAATGTTAAATTATCTTCCGAAGCTACTCTGCACGCGCCGCGTCTCCCTTAACGGGCACTTCCAAGTATGAAATTTTTGTCCACAACGGTCATCGAACCACAATGTTGTCTACCAGAAGGACACCAACTTTAATCAATGTTAAAATAGGAGCACGATTCGCACGTACTAATTGTATCAACTTTTGATCGCCACAATGTGGTCTGCCAAGAGGGCGCCAGTTTTCATCAGTGTTAGGGTAGGACAAAAATTCGCACGGATCATGTTTCAATTTTTTCTGCCACATTGTTGTCTGCCAGAAGGACGCCAACTTTCATCAATGTTTATATGAGTAGCACAATTTGTAAGGATCAGAATTCGACCTTTGGAATACAAGGGAGCGCCAACTTTATCAATGTTTTAATATCATAATTACACGCACCACCTCAAGTGTCAATGTTAAATTATCTTCCGAAGCTACTCTGCACGCGCCGCGTCTCCCTTAACGGGCACTTCCAAGTATGAAATTTTTGTCCACAACGGTCATCGAACCACAATGTTGTCTACCAGAAGGACACCAACTTTTATCAATGTTAAAATAGGAGCACGATTCGCACGTACTAATTGTATCAACTTTTGATCGCCACAATGTGGTCTGCCAAGAGGGCGCCAGTTTTCATCAGTGTTAGGGTAGGACAAAAATTCGCACGGATCATGTTTCAATTTTTTCTGCCACATTGTTGTCTGCCAGAAGGACGCCAACTTTCATCAATGTTTATAGGAGTAGCACAATTTGTAAGGATCAGAATTCGACTACCAAGGGAGCGCCAACTTTATCAATGTTTTAATATCATAATTACACGCGCCACCTCAACTGTCAATGTTAAATTATCTTCTGAAGCTACTCTGCACGCGCCGCGTCTGCCTAAACGGGCACTTCCAAGTATGAAATTTTTGACCACAACGGTCATCGAACCACAATGTTGTTTACCGGAAGGACGCCAACTTTCATCAATCTTTAAATAGGAGCACGATTCGCACGTACCAATTGAATGAACTTTTGATCGCCACAATGTAATCTGCCAAGAGAGCGCCAGTTTTCATCAGTGTAAGGGTTGGACCACAATTCGCACGGACCATGTTTCAACTTTTTTTGCCACATTGTTGTCTGCCAGAAGGACGCCAACTTTCATCAATGTTTATAGGAGTAGCACAATTTGTAAGGATCAGAATTCGACCTTTGGAATACAAGGGAGCGCCAACTTTATCAATGTTTTAATGTCATAATTACACGCGCCACCTCAACTGTCAATGTTAAATTATCTTCTGAAGCTACTCTGCACGCGCCGCGTCTCCCTAAACGGGCACTTCCAAGTATGAAATTTTTGTCCAATACGGTCATCGAACCACAATGTTGTCTACCGGAAGGACGCCAACTTTCATCAATCTTTAAATAGGAGCACGATTCGCACGTACCAATTGTATGAACTTTTGATCGCCACAATGTGGTCTGCCAAGAGAGCGCAAGTTTTCATCAGTGTTAGGGTAAGACAACAATTCGCACGGATCATGTTTAAATTTTTTCTGCCCTATTGTTGTCTGCCAGAAGGACGCCAACTTTCATCAATGTTTATAGGAGTAGCACAATTTGTAAGGATCAGAATTCGACTACCAAGGGAGCGCCAACTTTATCAATGTTTTAATATCATAATTACACGCGCCACCTCAACTGTCAATGTTAAATTGTCTTCTGAAGCAACTGCACGCGTCGCGTCTCCATAAACGGGCACTTCCAAGTATGAAATTTTTGTCCACAACGGTCATCGAACCACAATGTTGTCTACCAGAAGGACGCCAACTTTCATCAATGCTTATAGGAGTAGCACAATTTGTAAGGATCAGAATTCGACTACCAAGGGAGCGCTAACTTTATCAATGTTTTAATATCATAATTACACGCACCACCTCAACTGTCAATGTTAAATTATCTTCCGAAGCTACTCTGCACGCGCCGCGTCTCCCTTAACGGGCACTTCCAAGTATGAAATTTTTGTCCACAACGGTCATCGAACCACAATGTTGTCTACCAGAAGGACACCAACTTTTATCAATGTTAAAATAGGAGCACGATTCGCACGTACTAATTGTATCAACTTTTGATCGCCACAATGTGGTCTGCCAAGAGGGCGCCAGTTTTCATCAGTGTTAGGGTAGGACAAAAATTCGCACGGATCATGTTTCAATTTTTTCTGCCACATTGTTGTCTGCCAGAAGGACGCCAACTTTCATCAATGTTTATAGGAGTAGCACAATTTGTAAGGATCAGAATTCGACCTTTGGAATACAAGGGAGCGCCAACTTTATCAATGTTTTAATATCATAATTACACGCACCACCTCAACTGTCAATGTTAAATTATCTTCCGAAGCTACTCTGCACGCGCCGCGTCTCCCTTAACGGGCACTTCCAAGTATGAAATTTTTGTCCACAACGGTCATCGAACCACAATGTTGTCTACCAGAAGGACACCAACTTTTATCAATGTTAAAATAGGAGCACGATTCGCACGTACTAATTGTATCAACTTTTGATCGCCACAATGTGGTCTGCCAAGAGGGCGCCAGTTTTCATCAGTGTTAGGGTAGGACAAAAATTCGCACGGATCATGTTTCAATTTTTTCTGCCACATTGTTGTCTGCCAGAAGGACGCCAACTTTCATCAATGTTTATAGGAGTAGCACAATTTGTAAGGATCAGAATTCGACTACCAAGGGAGCGCCAACTTTATCAATGTTTTAATATCATAATTACACGCGCCACCTCAACTGTCAATGTTAAATTATCTTCTGAAGCTACTCTGCACGCGCCGCGTCTGCCTAAACGGGCACTTCCAAGTATGAAATTTTTGACCACAACGGTCATCGAACCACAATGTTGTTTACCGGAAGGACGCCAACTTTCATCAATCTTTAAATAGGAGCACGATTCGCACGTACCAATTGAATGAACTTTTGATCGCCACAATGTAATCTGCCAAGAGAGCGCCAGTTTTCATCAGTGTAAGGGTTGGACCACAATTCGCACGGACCATGTTTCAACTTTTTTTGCCACATTGTTGTCTGCCAGAAGGACGCCAACTTTCATCAATGTTTATAGGAGTAGCACAATTTGTAAGGATCAGAATTCGACCTTTGGAATACAAGGGAGCGCCAACTTTATCAATGTTTTAATATCATAATTACACGCGCCACCTCAACTGTCAATGTTAAATTATCTTCTGAAGCTACTCTGCACGCGCCGCGTCTCCCTAAACGGGCACTTCCAAGTATGAAATTTTTGTCCAATACGGTCATCGAACCACAATGTTGTCTACCGGAAGGACGCCAACTTTCATCAATCTTTAAATAGGAGCACGATTCGCACGTACCAATTGTATGAACTTTTGATCGCCACAATGTGGTCTGCCAAGAGAGCGCAAGTTTTCATCAGTGTTAGGGTAAGACAACAATTCGCACGGATCATGTTTAAATTTTTTCTGCCCTATTGTTGTCTGCCAGAAGGACGCCAACTTTCATCAATGTTTATAGGAGTAGCACAATTTGTAAGGATCAGAATTCGACTACCAAGGGAGCGCCAACTTTATCAATGTTTTAATATCATAATTACACGCGCCACCTCAACTGTCAATGTTAAATTGTCTTCTGAAGCAACTGCACGCGTCGCGTCTCCATAAACGGGCACTTCCAAGTATGAAATTTTTGTCCACAACGGTCATCGAACCACAATATTGTCTACCAGAAGGACGCCAACTTTCATCAATGTTTATAGGAGTAGCACAATTTGTAAGGATCAGAATTCGACTACCAAGGGAGCGCTAACTTTATCAATGTTTTAATATCATAATTACACGCACCACCTCAACTGTCAATGTTAAATTATCTTCCGAAGCTACTCTGCACGCGCCGCGTCTCCCTTAACGGGCACTTCCAAGTATGAAATTTTTGTCCACAACGGTCATCGAACCACAATGTTGTCTACCAGAAGGACACCAACTTTTATCAATGTTAAAATAGGAGCACGATTCGCACGTACTAATTGTATCAACTTTTGATCGCCACAATGTGGTCTGCCAAGAGGGCGCCAGTTTTCATCAGTGTTAGGGTAGGACAAAAATTCGCACGGATCATGTTTCAATTTTTTCTGCCACATTGTTGTCTGCCAGAAGGACGCCAACTTTCATCAATGTTTATAGGAGTAGCACAATTTGTAAGGATCAGAATTCGACCTTTGGAATACAAGGGAGCGCCAACTTTATCAATGTTTTAATATCATAATTACACGCACCACCTCAACTGTCAATGTTAAATTATCTTCCGAAGCTACTCTGCACGCGCCGCGTCTCCCTTAACGGGCACTTCCAAGTATGAAATTTTTGTCCACAACGGTCATCGAACCACAATGTTGTCTACCAGAAGGACACCAACTTTTATCAATGTTAAAATAGGAGCACGATTCGCACGTACTAATTGTATCAACTTTTGATCGCCACAATGTGGTCTGCCAAGAGGGAGCCAGTTTTCATCAGTGTTAGGGTAGGACAAAAATTCGCACGGATCATGTTTCAATTTTTTCTGCCACATTGTTGTCTGCCAGAAGGACGCCAACTTTCATCAATGTTTATAGGAGTAGCACAATTTGTAAGGATCAGAATTCGACTACCAAGGGAGCGCCAACTTTATCAATGTTTTAATATCATAATTACACGCGCCACCTCAACTGTCAATGTTAAATTATCTTCTGAAGCTACTCTGCACGCGCCGCGTCTCCCTAAACGGGCACTTCCAAGTATGAAATTTTTGTCCAATACGGTCATCGAACCACAATGTTGTCTACCGGAAGGACGCCAACTTTCATCAATCTTTAAATAGGAGCACGATTCGCACGTACCAATTGAATGAACTTTTGATCGCCACAATGTAATCTGCCAAGAGAGCGCCAGTTTTCATCAGTGTAAGGGTTGGACCACAATTCGCACGGACCATGTTTCAACTTTTTTTGCCACATTGTTGTCTGCCAGAAGGACGCCAACTTTCATCAATGTTTATAGGAGTAGCACAATTTGTAAGGATCAGAATTCGACCTTTGGAATACAAGGGAGCGCCAACTTTATCAATGTTTTAATATCATAATTACACGCGCCACCTCAACTGTCAATGTTAAATTATCTTCTGAAGCTACTCTGCACGCGCCGCGTCTCCCTAAACGGGCACTTCCAAGTATGAAATTTTTGTCCAATACGGTCATCGAACCACAATGTTGTCTACCGGAAGGACGCCAACTTTCATCAATCTTTAAATAGGAGCACGATTCGCACGTACCAATTGTATGAACTTTTGATCGCCACAATGTGGTCTGCCAAGAGAGCGCAAGTTTTCATCAGTGTTAGGGTAAGACAACAATTCGCACGGATCATGTTTAAATTTTTTCTGCCCTATTGTTGTCTGCCAGAAGGACGCCAACTTTCATCAATGTTTATAGGAGTAGCACAATTTGTAAGGATCAGAATTCGACTACCAAGGGAGCGCCAACTTTATCAATGTTTTAATATCATAATTACACGCGCCACCTCAACTGTCAATGTTAAATTGTCTTCTGAAGCAACTGCACGCGTCGCGTCTCCATAAACGGGCACTTCCAAGTATGAAATTTTTGTCCACAACGGTCATCGAACCACAATGTTGTCTACCAGAAGGACGCCAACTTTCATCAATGCTTATAGGAGTAGCACAATTTGTAAGGATCAGAATTCGACTACCAAGGGAGCGCTAACTTTATCAATGTTTTAATATCATAATTACACGCACCACCTCAACTGTCAATGTTAAATTATCTTCCGAAGCTACTCTGCACGCGCCGCGTCTCCCTTAACGGGCACTTCCAAGTATGAAATTTTTGTCCACAACGGTCATCGAACCACAATGTTGTCTACCAGAAGGACACCAACTTTTATCAATGTTAAAATAGGAGCACGATTCGCACGTACTAATTGTATCAACTTTTGATCGCCACAATGTGGTCTGCCAAGAGGGCGCCAGTTTTCATCAGTGTTAGGGTAGGACAAAAATTCGCACGGATCATGTTTCAATTTTTTCTGCCACATTGTTGTCTGCCAGAAGGACGCCAACTTTCATCAATGTTTATAGGAGTAGCACAATTTGTAAGGATCAGAATTCGACCTTTGGAATACAAGGGAGCGCCAACTTTATCAATGTTTTAATATCATAATTACACGCACCACCTCAACTGTCAATGTTAAATTATCTTCCGAAGCTACTCTGCACGCGCCGCGTCTCCCTTAACGGGCACTTCCAAGTATGAAATTTTTGTCCACAACGGTCATCGAACCACAATGTTGTCTACCAGAAGGACACCAACTTTTATCAATGTTAAAATAGGAGCACGATTCGCACGTACTAATTGTATCAACTTTTGATCGCCACAATGTGGTCTGCCAAGAGGGCGCCAGTTTTCATCAGTGTTAGGGTAGGACAAAAATTCGCACGGATCATGTTTCAATTTTTTCTGCCACATTGTTGTCTGCCAGAAGGACGCCAACTTTCATCAATGTTTATAGGAGTAGCACAATTTGTAAGGATCAGAATTCGACTACCAAGGGAGCGCCAACTTTATCAATGTTTTAATATCATAATTACACGCGCCACCTCAACTGTCAATGTTAAATTATCTTCTGAAGCTACTCTGCACGCGCCGCGTCTGCCTAAACGGGCACTTCCAAGTATGAAATTTTTGACCACAACGGTCATCGAACCACAATGTTGTTTACCGGAAGGACGCCAACTTTCATCAATCTTTAAATAGGAGCACGATTCGCACGTACCAATTGAATGAACTTTTGATCGCCACAATGTAATCTGCCAAGAGAGCGCCAGTTTTCATCAGTGTAAGGGTTGGACCACAATTCGCACGGACCATGTTTCAACTTTTTTTGCCACATTGTTGTCTGCCAGAAGGACGCCAACTTTCATCAATGTTTATAGGAGTAGCACAATTTGTAAGGATCAGAATTCGACCTTTGGAATACAAGGGAGCGCCAACTTTATCAATGTTTTAATATCATAATTACACGCGCCACCTCAACTGTCAATGTTAAATTATCTTCTGAAGCTACTCTGCACGCGCCGCGTCTCCCTAAACGGGCACTTCCAAGTATGAAATTTTTGTCCACAACGGTCATCGAACCACAATGTTGTCTACCGGAAGGACGCCAACTTTCATCAATGTTTAAATAGGAGCACGATTCGCACGTACCAATTGTATGAACTTTTGATCGCCACAATGTGGTCTGCCAAGAGAGCGCCAGTTTTTATCAGTGTTAGGGTAAGACAACAATTCGCACGGATCATGTTTAAATTTTTTCTGCCCTATTGTTGTCTGCCAGAAGGACGCCAACTTTCATCAATGTTTATAGGAGTAGCACAATTTGTAAGGATCAGAATTCGACTACCAAGGGAGCGCCAACTTTATCAATGTTTTAATATCATAATTACAAGCGCCACCTCAACTGTCAATGTTAAATTGTCTTCTGAAGCAACTGCACGCGTCGCGTCTCCATAAACGGGCACTTCCAAGTATGAAATTTTTGTCCACAACGGTCATCGAACCACAATGTTGTCTACCAGAAGGACGCCAACTTTCATCAATGTTTATAGGAGTAGCACAATTTGTAAGGATCAGAATTCGACTACCAAGGGAGCGCTAACTTTATCAATGTTTTAATATCATAATTACACGCACCACCTCAACTGTCAATGTTAAATTATCTTCCGAAGCTACTCTGCACGCGCCGCGTCTCCCTTAACGGGCACTTCCAAGTATGAAATTTTTGTCCACAACGGTCATCGAACCACAATGTTGTCTACCAGAAGGACACCAACTTTTATCAATGTTAAAATAGGAGCACGATTCGCACGTACTAATTGTATCAACTTTTGATCGCCACAATGTGGTCTGCCAAGAGGGCGCCAGTTTTCATCAGTGTTAGGGTAGGACAAAAATTCGCACGGATCATGTTTCAATTTTTTCTGCCACATTGTTGTCTGCCAGAAGGACGCCAACTTTCATCAATGTTTATAGGAGTAGCACAATTTGTACGGATCAGAATTCGACCTTTGGAATACAAGGGAGCGCCAACTTTATCAATGTTTGAATATCATAATTACACGCATCACCTCAACTGTCAATGTTAAATTATCTTCCGAAGCTACTCTGCACGCGCCGCGTCTGCCTAAACGGGCACTTCCAAGTATGAAATTTTTGTCCACAACGGTCATCGAACCACAATGTTGTTTACCGGAAGGACGCCAACTTTCATCAATTTTTAAATAGGAGCACGATTCGCACGTACCAATTGAATGAACTTTTGATCGCCACAATGTAATCTGCCAAGAGAGCGCCAGTTTTCATCAGTGTAAGGGTTGGACCACAATTCGCACGGACCATGTTTCAACTTTTTTTGCCACATTGTTGTCTGCCAGAAGGACGCCAACTTTCATCAATGTTTATAGGAGTAGCACAATTTGTAAGGATCGGAATTCGACTACCAAGGGAGCGCCAACTTTATCAATGTTTTAATATCATAAATACACGCGCCACCTCAACTGTCAATGTTAAATTATCTTCCGAAGCTACTCTGCACGCGCCGCGTCTCCCTTAACGGGCACTTCCAAGTATGAAATTTTTGTCCACAACGGTCATCGAACCGCAATGTTGTCTACCAGAAGGACGCCAACTTTTATCAATGTTAAAATAGGAGCACGATTCGCACGTACTAATTGTATCAACTTTTGATCGCCACAATGTGGTCTGCCAAGAGGGCGCCAGTTTTCATCAGTGTTAGGGTAGGACAACAATTCGCACGGATCATGTTTCAATTTTTTCTGCCACATTGTTGTCTGCCAGAAGGACGCCAACTTTCATCAATGTTTATAGGAGTAGCACAATTTGTAAGGATCAGAATTCGACTACCAAGGGAGCGCCAACTTTATCAATGTTTTAATATCATAATTACACGCGCCACCTCAACTGTCAATGTTAAATTATCTTCTGAAGCTACTCTGCACGCGCCGCGTCTGCCTTAACGGGCACTTCCAAGTATGAAATTTTTGTCCACAACGGTCATCGAACCACAATGTTGTTTACCGGAAGGACGCCAACTTTCATCAATCTTTAAATAGGAGCACGATTCGCACGTACCAATTGAATGAACTTTTGATCGCCACAATGTAATCTGCATGGAGGGCGCCAGTTTTCATCAGTGTTAGGGTAGGACCACAATTCGCACGGATCATGTTTCAATTTTTTTGCCACATTTTTGTCTGCTAGAAGGACGCCAACTTTCATCAATGTTTATAGGAGTAGCACAATTTCTAAGGATCAGAATTCGACTACCAAGGGTGCGCCAACTTTATCAATGTTTTAATATCATAATTACACGCGCCACCTCAACTGTCAATGTTAAATTATCTTCTGAAGCTACTCTGCACGCGCCGCGTCTGCCTAAACGGGCACTTCCAAGTATGAAATTTTTGTCCACAACGGTCATCGAACCACAATGTTGTTTACCGGAAGGACGCCAACTTTCATCAATTTTTAAATAGGAGCACGATTCGCACGTACCAATTGAATGAACTTTTGATCGCCACAATGTAATCTGCCAAGAGAGCGCCAGTTTTCATCAGTGTAAGGGTTGGACCACAATTCGCACGGACCATGTTTCAACTTTTTTTGCCACATTGTTGTCTGCCAGAAGGACGCCAACTTTCATCAATGTTTATAGGAGTAGCACAATTTGTAAGGATCAGAATTCGACTACCAAGGGAGCGCCAACTTTATCAATGTTTTAATATCATAATTACACGCGCCACCTCAACTGTCAATGTTAAATTATCTTCTGAAGCTACTCTGCACGCGCCGCGTCTGCCTAACCGGGCACTTCCAAGTATGAAATTTTTGTCCACAACAGTCATCGAACCACAATGTTGTTTACCGGAAGGACGCCAACTTTCATCAATCTTTAAATAGGAGCACGATTCGCACGTACCAATTGAATGAACTTTTGATCGCCACAATGTAATCTGCCAAGAGAGCGCCAGTTTTCATCAGTGTAAGGGTTGGATCACAATTCGCACGGACCATGTTTCAACTTTTTTTGCCACATTGTTGTCTGCCAGAAGGACGCCAACTTTCATCAATGTTTATAGGAGTAGCACAATTTGTAAGGATCAGAATTCGACCTTTGGAATACAAGGGAGCGCCAACTTTATCAATGTTTTAATATCATAATTACACGCGCCACCTCAACTGTCAATGTTAAATTATCTTCTGAAGCTACTCTGCACGCGCCGCGTCTCCCTAAACGGGCACTTCCAAGTATGAAATTTTTGTCCACAACGGTCATCGAACCACAATGTTGTCTACCGGAAGGACGCCAACTTTCATCAATGTTTAAATAGGAGCACGATTCGCACGTACCAATTGTATGAACTTTTGATCGCCACAATGTGGTCTGCCAAGAGAGCGCCAGTTTTTATCAGTGTTAGGGTAAGACAACAATTCGCACGGATCATGTTTAAATTTTTTCTGCCCTATTGTTGTCTGCCAGAAGGACGCCAACTTTCATCAATGTTTATAGGAGTAGCACAATTTGTAAGGATCAGAATTCGACTACCAAGGGAGCGCCAACTTTATCAATGTTTTAATATCATAATTACAAGCGCCACCTCAACTGTCAATGTTAAATTGTCTTCTGAAGCAACTGCACGCGTCGCGTCTCCATAAACGGGCACTTCCAAGTATGAAATTTTTGTCCACAACGGTCATCGAACCACAATGTTGTCTACCAGAAGGACGCCAACTTTCATCAATGTTTATAGGAGTAGCACAATTTGTAAGGATCAGAATTCGACTACCAAGGGAGCGCTAACTTTATCAATGTTTTAATATCATAATTACACGCACCACCTCAACTGTCAATGTTAAATTATCTTCCGAAGCTACTCTGCACGCGCCGCGTCTCCCTTAACGGGCACTTCCAAGTATGAAATTTTTGTCCACAACGGTCATCGAACCACAATGTTGTCTACCAGAAGGACACCAACTTTTATCAATGTTAAAATAGGAGCACGATTCGCACGTACTAATTGTATCAACTTTTGATCGCCACAATGTGGTCTGCCAAGAGGGCGCCAGTTTTCATCAGTGTTAGGGTAGGACAAAAATTCGCACGGATCATGTTTCAATTTTTTCTGCCACATTGTTGTCTGCCAGAAGGACGCCAACTTTCATCAATGTTTATAGGAGTAGCACAATTTGTAAGGATCAGAATTCGACCTTTGGCATACAAGGGAGCGCCAACTTTATCAATGTTTTAATATCATAATTACACGCATCACCTCAACTGTCAATGTTAAATTATCTTCCGAAGCTACTCTGCACGCGCCGCGTCTGCCTAAACGGGCACTTCCAAGTATGAAATTTTTGTCCACAACGGTCATCGAACCACAATGTTGTTTAGCGGAAGGACGCCAACTTTCATCAATTTTTAAATAGGAGCACGATTCGCACGTACCAATTGAATGAACTTTTGATCGCCACAATGTAATCTGCCAAGAGAGCGCCAGTTTTCATCAGTGTAAGGGTTGGACCACAATTCGCACGGACCATGTTTCAACTTTTTTTGCCACATTGTTGTCTGCCAGAAGGACGCCAACTTTCATCAATGTTTATAGGAGTAGCACAATTTGTAAGGATCAGAATTCGACTACCAAGGGAGCGCCAACTTTATCAATGTTTTAATATCATAAATACACGCGCCACCTCAACTGTCAATGTTAAATTATCTTCCGAAGCTACTCTGCACGCGCCGCGTCTCCCTAAACGGGCACTTCCAAGTATGAAATTTTTGTCCACAACGGTCATCGAACCACAATGTTGTCTACCGGAAGGACGCCAACTTTCATCAATGTTTAAATAGGAGCACGATTCGCACGTACCAATTGTATGAACTTTTGATCGCCACAATGTGGTCTGCCAAGAGAGCGCCAGTTTTTATCAGTGTTAGGGTAAGACAACAATTCGCACGGATCATGTTTAAATTTTCTCTGCCCTATTGTTGTCTGCCAGAAGGACGCCAACTTTCATCAATGTTTATAGGAGAAGCACAATTTGTAAGGATCAGAATTCGACTACCAAGGGAGCGCCAACTTTATCAATGTTTTAATATCATAATTACACGCGCCACCTCAACTGTCAATGTTAAATTGTCTTCTGAAGCAACTGCACGCGTCGCGTCTCCATAAACGGGCACTTCCAAGTATGAAATTTTTGTCCACAACGGTCATCGAACCACAATCTTGTCTGCCAGAAGGACGCCAACTTTCATCAATGTTTATAGGAGTAGCACAATTTGTAAGGATCAGAATTCGACTACCAAGGGAGCGCTAACTTTATCAATGTTTTAATATCATAATTACACGCACCACCTCAACTGTCAATGTTAAATTATCTTCCGAAGCTACTCTGCACGCGCCGCGTCTCCCTTAACGGGCACTTCCAAGTATGAAATTTTTGTCCACAACGGTCATCGAACCACAATGTTGTCTACCAGAAGGACACCAACTTTTATCAATGTTAAAATAGGAGCACGATTCGCACGTACTAATTGTATCAACTTTTGATCGCCACAATGTGGTCTGCCAAGAGGGCGCCAGTTTTCATCAGTGTTAGGGTAGGACAAAAATTCGCACGGATCATGTTTCAATTTTTTCTGCCACATTGTTGTCTGCCAGAAGGACGCCAACTTTCATCAATGTTTATAGGAGTAGCACAATTTGTAAGGATCAGAATTCGACCTTTGGAATACAAGGGAGCGCCAACTTTATCAATGTTTTAATATCATAATTACACGCACCACCTCAACTGTCAATGTTAAATTATCTTCCGAAGCTACTCTGCACGCGCCGCGTCTCCCTTAACGGGCACTTCCAAGTATGAAATTTTTGTCCACAACGGTCATCGAACCACAATGTTGTTTACCGGAAGGACGCCAACTTTCATCAATCTTTAAATAGGAGCACGATTCGCACGTACCAATTGAATGAACTTTTGATCGCCACAATGTAATCTGCCAAGAGGGCGCCAGTTTTCATCAGTGTTAGGGTAGGACCACAATTCGCACGGATCATGTTTCAATTTTTCTGCCACATTTTTGTCTGCCAGAAGGACGCCAACTTTCATCAATGTTTATAGGAGTAGCACAATTTGTAAGGATCAGAATTCGACCTTTGGAATACAAGGGAGCGCCAACTTTATCAATGTTTTAATATCATAATTACACGCGCCACCTCAACTGTCAATGTTAAATTATCTTCTGAAGCTACTCTGCACGCGCCGCGTCTCCCTAAACGGGCACTTCCAAGTATGAAATTTTTGTCCACAACGGTCATCGAACCACAATGTTGTCTACCGGAAGGACGCCAACTTTCATCAATGTTTAAATAGGAGCACGATTCGCACGTACCAATTGTATGAACTTTTGATCGCCACAATGTGGTCTGCCAAGAGAGCGCCAGTTTTTATCAGTGTTAGGGTAAGACAACGATTCGCACGGATCATGTTTAAATTTTTTCTGCCCTATTGTTGTCTGCCAGAAGGACGCCAACTTTCATCAATGTTTATAGGAGTAGCACAATTTGTAAGGATCAGAATTCGACTACCAAGGGAGCGCCAACTTTATCAATGTTTTAATATCATAATTACACGCGCCACCTCAACTGTCAATGTTAAATTGTCTTCTGAAGCAACTGCACGCGTCGCGTCTCCATAAACGGGCACTTCCAAGTATGAAATTTTTGTCCACAACGGTCATCGAACCACAATGTTGTCTACCAGAAGGACGCCAACTTTCATCAATGTTTATAGGAGTAGCACAATTTGTAAGGATCAGAATTCGACTACCAAGGGAGCGCTAACTTTATCAATGTTTTAATATCATAATTACACGCACCACCTCAACTGTCAATGTTAAATTATCTTCCGAAGCTACTCTGCACGCGCCGCGTCTCCCTTAACGGGCACTTCCAAGTATGAAATTTTTGTCCACAACGGTCATCGAACCACAATGTTGTCTACCAGAAGGACGCCAACTTTTATCAATGTTAAAATAGGAGCACGATTCGCACGTCCTAATTGTATCGACTTTTGATCGCCACAATGTGGTCTGCCAAGAGGGCGCCAGTTTTCATCAGTGTTAGGGTAGGACAAAAATTCGCACGGACCATGTTTCAACTTTTTTTGCCACATTGTTGTCTGCCAGAAGGACGCCAACTTTCATCAATGTTTATAGGAGTAGCACAATTTGTAAGGATCAGAATTCGACTACCAAGGGAGCGCCAACTTTATCAATGTTTTAATATCATAATTACACGCGCCACCTCAACTGTCAATGTTAAATTATCTTCTGAAGCTACTCTGCACGCGCCGCGTCTGCCTAACCGGGCACTTCCAAGTATGAAATTTTTGTCCACAACAGTCATCGAACCACAATGTTGTTTACCGGAAGGACGCCAACTTTCATCAATCTTTAAATAGGAGCACGATTCGCACGTACCAATTGAATGAACTTTTGATCGCCACAATGTAATCTGCCAAGAGAGCGCCAGTTTTCATCAGTGTAAGGGTTGGATCACAATTCGCACGGACCATGTTTCAACTTTTTTTGCCACATTGTTGTCTGCCAGAAGGACGCCAACTTTCATCAATGTTTATAGGAGTAGCACAATTTGTAAGGATCAGAATTCGACCTTTGGAATACAAGGGAGCGCCAACTTTATCAATGTTTTAATATCATAATTACACGCGCCACCTCAACTGTCAATGTTAAATTATCTTCTGAAGCTACTCTGCACGCGCCGCGTCTCCCTAAACGGGCACTTCCAAGTATGAAATTTTTGTCCACAACGGTCATCGAACCACAATGTTGTCTACCGGAAGGACGCCAACTTTCATCAATGTTTAAATAGGAGCACGATTCGCACGTACCAATTGTATGAACTTTTGATCGCCACAATGTGGTCTGCCAAGAGAGCGCCAGTTTTTATCAGTGTTAGGGTAAGACAACAATTCGCACGGATCATGTTTAAATTTTTTCTGCCCTATTGTTGTCTGCCAGAAGGACGCCAACTTTCATCAATGTTTATAGGAGTAGCACAATTTGTAAGGATCAGAATTCGACTACCAAGGGAGCGCCAACTTTATCAATGTTTTAATATCATAATTACAAGCGCCACCTCAACTGTCAATGTTAAATTGTCTTCTGAAGCAACTGCACGCGTCGCGTCTCCATAAACGGGCACTTCCAAGTATGAAATTTTTGTCCACAACGGTCATCGAACCACAATGTTGTCTACCAGAAGGACGCCAACTTTCATCAATGTTTATAGGAGTAGCACAATTTGTAAGGATCAGAATTCGACTACCAAGGGAGCGCTAACTTTATCAATGTTTTAATATCATAATTACACGCACCACCTCAACTGTCAATGTTAAATTATCTTCCGAAGCTACTCTGCACGCGCCGCGTCTCCCTTAACGGGCACTTCCAAGTATGAAATTTTTGTCCACAACGGTCATCGAACCACAATGTTGTCTACCAGAAGGACACCAACTTTTATCAATGTTAAAATAGGAGCACGATTCGCACGTACTAATTGTATCAACTTTTGATCGCCACAATGTGGTCTGCCAAGAGGGCGCCAGTTTTCATCAGTGTTAGGGTAGGACAAAAATTCGCACGGATCATGTTTCAATTTTTTCTGCCACATTGTTGTCTGCCAGAAGGACGCCAACTTTCATCAATGTTTATAGGAGTAGCACAATTTGTAAGGATCAGAATTCGACCTTTGGCATACAAGGGAGCGCCAACTTTATCAATGTTTTAATATCATAATTACACGCATCACCTCAACTGTCAATGTTAAATTATCTTCCGAAGCTACTCTGCACGCGCCGCGTCTGCCTAAACGGGCACTTCCAAGTATGAAATTTTTGTCCACAACGGTCATCGAACCACAATGTTGTTTAGCGGAAGGACGCCAACTTTCATCAATTTTTAAATAGGAGCACGATTCGCACGTACCAATTGAATGAACTTTTGATCGCCACAATGTAATCTGCCAAGAGAGCGCCAGTTTTCATCAGTGTAAGGGTTGTACCACAATTCGCACGGACCATGTTTCAACTTTTTTTGCCACATTGTTGTCTGCCAGAAGGACGCCAACTTTCATCAATGTTTATAGGAGTAGCACAATTTGTAAGGATCAGAATTCGACTACCAAGGGAGCGCCAACTTTATCAATGTTTTAATATCATAAATACACGCGCCACCTCAACTGTCAATGTTAAATTATCTTCCGAAGCTACTCTGCACGCGCCGCGTCTCCCTAAACGGGCACTTCCAAGTATGAAATTTTTGTCCACAACGGTCATCGAACCACAATGTTGTCTACCGGAAGGACGCCAACTTTCATCAATGTTTAAATAGGAGCACGATTCGCACGTACCAATTGTATGAACTTTTGATCGCCACAATGTGGTCTGCCAAGAGAGCGCCAGTTTTTATCAGTGTTAGGGTAAGACAACAATTCGCACGGATCATGTTTAAATTTTCTCTGCCCTATTGTTGTCTGCCAGAAGGACGCCAACTTTCATCAATGTTTATAGGAGAAGCACAATTTGTAAGGATCAGAATTCGACTACCAAGGGAGCGCCAACTTTATCAATGTTTTAATATCATAATTACACGCGCCACCTCAACTGTCAATGTTAAATTGTCTTCTGAAGCAACTGCACGCGTCGCGTCTCCATAAACGGGCACTTCCAAGTATGAAATTTTTGTCCACAACGGTCATCGAACCACAATCTTGTCTGCCAGAAGGACGCCAACTTTCATCAATGTTTATAGGAGTAGCACAATTTGTAAGGATCAGAATTCGACTACCAAGGGAGCGCTAACTTTATCAATGTTTTAATATCATAATTACACGCACCACCTCAACTGTCAATGTTAAATTATCTTCCGAAGCTACTCTGCACGCGCCGCGTCTCCCTTAACGGGCACTTCCAAGTATGAAATTTTTGTCCACAACGGTCATCGAACCACAATGTTGTCTACCAGAAGGACACCAACTTTTATCAATGTTAAAATAGGAGCACGATTCGCACGTACTAATTGTATCAACTTTTGATCGCCACAATGTGGTCTGCCAAGAGGGCGCCAGTTTTCATCAGTGTTAGGGTAGGACAAAAATTCGCACGGATCATGTTTCAATTTTTTCTGCCACATTGTTGTCTGCCAGAAGGACGCCAACTTTCATCAATGTTTATAGGAGTAGCACAATTTGTAAGGATCAGAATTCGACCTTTGGAATACAAGGGAGCGCCAACTTTATCAATGTTTTAATATCATAATTACACGCACCACCTCAACTGTCAATGTTAAATTATCTTCCGAAGCTACTCTGCACGCGCCGCGTCTCCCTTAACGGGCACTTCCAAGTATGAAATTTTTGTCCACAACGGTCATCGAACCACAATGTTGTTTACCGGAAGGACGCCAACTTTCATCAATCTTTAAATAGGAGCACGATTCGCACGTACCAATTGAATGAACTTTTGATCGCCACAATGTAATCTGCCAAGAGGGCGCCAGTTTTCATCAGTGTTAGGGTAGGACCACAATTCGCACGGATCATGTTTCAATTTTTCTGCCACATTTTTGTCTGCCAGAAGGACGCCAACTTTCATCAATGTTTATAGGAGTAGCACAATTTGTAAGGATCAGAATTCGACCTTTGGAATACAAGGGAGCGCCAACTTTATCAATGTTTTAATATCATAATTACACGCGCCACCTCAACTGTCAATGTTAAATTATCTTCTGAAGCTACTCTGCACGCGCCGCGTCTCCCTAAACGGGCACTTCCAAGTATGAAATTTTTGTCCACAACGGTCATCGAACCACAATGTTGTCTACCGGAAGGACGCCAACTTTCATCAATGTTTAAATAGGAGCACGATTCGCACGTACCAATTGTATGAACTTTTGATCGCCACAATGTGGTCTGCCAAGAGAGCGCCAGTTTTTATCAGTGTTAGGGTAAGACAACGATTCGCACGGATCATGTTTAAATTTTTTCTGCCCTATTGTTGTCTGCCAGAAGGACGCCAACTTTCATCAATGTTTATAGGAGTAGCACAATTTGTAAGGATCAGAATTCGACTACCAAGGGAGCGCCAACTTTATCAATGTTTTAATATCATAATTACACGCGCCACCTCAACTGTCAATGTTAAATTGTCTTCTGAAGCAACTGCACGCGTCGCGTCTCCATAAACGGGCACTTCCAAGTATAAATTTTTGTCCACAACGGTCATCGAACCACAATGTTGTCTACCAGAAGGACGCCAACTTTCATCAATGTTTATAGGAGTAGCACAATTTGTAAGGATCAGAATTCGACTACCAAGGGAGCGCTAACTTTATCAATGTTTTAATATCATAATTACACGCACCACCTCAACTGTCAATGTTAAATTATCTTCCGAAGCTACTCTGCACGCGCCGCGTCTCCCTTAACGGGCACTTCCAAGTATGAAATTTTTGTCCACAACGGTCATCGAACCACAATGTTGTCTACCAGAAGGACGCCAACTTTTATCAATGTTAAAATAGGAGCACGATTCGCACGTCCTAATTGTATCGACTTTTGATCGCCACAATGTGGTCTGCCAAGAGGGCGCCAGTTTTCATCAGTGTTAGGGTAGGACAAAAATTCGCACGGATCATGTTTCAATTTTTACTGCCACATTGTTGTCTGCCAGAAGGATGCCAATTTTCATCAATGTTTATAGGAGTAGCACAATTTGTAAGGATCAGAATTCGACTTCCAAGGGAGCGCCAACTTTATCAATGTTTTAATATCATAATTACACGCGCCACCTCAACTGTCAATGTTAAATTATCTTCTGAAGCTACTCCGCACGCGCCGCGTCTGCCTTAACGGGCACTTCCAAGTATGAAATTTTTGTCCACAACGGTCATCGAACCACAATGTTGTTTACCGGAAGGACGCCAACTTTCATCAATCTTTAAATAGGAGCACGATTCGCACGTACCAATTGAATGAACTTTTGATCGCCACAATGTAATCTGCCAAGAGGGCGCCAGTTTTCATCAGTGTTAGGGTAGGACCACAATTCGCACGGATCATGTTTCAATTTTTCTGCCACATTTTTGTCTGCCAGAAGGACGCCAACTTTCATCAATGTTTATAGGAGTAGCACAATTTGTAAGGATCAGAATTCGACCTTTGGAATACAAGGGAGCGCCAACTTTATCAATGTTTTAATATCATAATTACACGCGCCACCTCAACTGTCAATGTTAAATTGTCTTCTGAAGCAACTGCACGCGTCGCGTCTCCATAAACGGGCACTTCCAAGTATGAAATTTTTGTCCACAACGGTCATCGAACCACAATGTTGTCTACCAGAAGGACGCCAACTTTCATCAATGTTTATAGGAGTAGCACAATTTGTAAGGATCAGAATTCGACTACCAAGGGAGCGCTAACTTTATCAATGTTTTAATATCATAATTACACGCACCACCTCAATTGTCAATGTTAAATTATCTTCCGAAGCTACTCTGCACGCGCCGCGTCTCCCTTAACGGGCACTTCCAAGTATGAAATTTTTGTCCACAACGGTCATCGAACCACAATGTTGTCTACCAGAAGGACGCCAACTTTTATCAATGTTAAAATAGGAGCACGATTCGCACGTACTAATTGTATCAACTTTTGATCGCCACAATGTGGTCTGCCAAGAGGGCGCCAGTTTTCATCAGTGTTAGGGTAGGACCACAATTCGCACGGATCATGTTTCAATTTTTCTGCCACATTTTTGTCTGCCAGAAGGACGCCAACTTTCATCAATGTTTATAGGAGTAGCACAATTTGTAAGGATCAGAATTCGACTACCAAGGGTGCGCCAACTTTATCAATGTTTTAATATCATAATTACACGCGCCACCTCAACTGTCAATGTTAAATTATCTTCTGAAGCTACTCTGCACGCGCCGCGTCTCCCTAAACGGGCACTTCCAAGTATGAAATTTTTGTCCACAACGGTCATCGAACCACAATGTTGTCTACCAGAAGGACGCCGACTTTCATCAATGTTTAAATAGGAGTACGATTCGCACGTACCAATTGTATCAACTTTTGATCGCCACAATGTGGTCTGCCAAGAGAGCGCCAGTTTTCATCAGTGTAAGGGTTGGACCACAATTCGCACGGATCATGTTTCAATTTTTTTTGCCACATTGTTGTCTGCCAGAAGGACGCCAACTTTCATCAATGTTTATAGGAGTAGCACAATTTGTAAGGATCAGAATTCGACTACCAAGGGAGCGCCAACTTTATCAATGTTTTAATATCATAATTACACGCGCCACCTCAACTGTCAATGTTAAATTATCTTCTGAAGCTACTCTGCACGCGCCGCGTCTCCCTAAACGGGCACTTCCAAGTATGAAATTTTTGTCCACAACGGTCATCGAACCACAATGTTGTCTACCAGAAGGACGCCGACTTTCATCAATGTTTAAATAGGAGTACGATTCGCACGTACCAATTGTATCAACTTTTGATCGCCACAATGTGGTCTGCCAAGAGAGCGCCAGTTTTCATCAGTGCAAGGGTTGGACCACAATTCGCACGGATCATGTTTCAATTTTTTTTGCCACATTGTTGTCTGCCAGAAGGACGCCAACTTTCATCAATGTTTATAGGAGTAGCACAATTTGTAAGGATCAGAATTCGACTACCAAGGGTGCGCCAACTTTATCAATGTTTTAATATCATAATTACACGCGCCACCTCAACTGTCAATGTTAAATTATCTTCTGAAGCTACTCTGCACGCGCCGCGTCTCCCTTAACGGGCACTTCCAAGTATGAAATTTTTGTCCACAACGGTCATCGAACCGCAATGTTGTCTACCAGAAGGACGCCAACTTTTATCAATGTTAAAATAGGAGCACGATTCGCACGTACCAATTGAATGAACTTTTGATCGCCACAATGTAATCTGCCAAGAGGGCGCCAGTTTTCATCAGTGTTAGTGTAGGACCACAATTCGCACGGATCATGTTTAAATTTTTCTGCCACATTTTTGTCTGCCAGAAGGACGCCAACTTTCATCAATGTTTATAGGAGTAGCACAATTTGTAAGGATCAGAATTCGACCTTTGGAATACAAGGGAGCGCCAACTTTATCAATGTTTTAATATCATAATTACACGCGCCACCTCAACTGTCAATGTTAAATTATCTTCTGAAGCTACTCTGCACGCGCCGCGTCTCCCTAAACGGGCACTTCCAAGTATGAAATTTTTGTCCACAACGGTCATCGAACCACAATGTTGTTTACCGGAAGAACGCCAACTTTCATCAATGTTTAAATAGGAGCACGATTCGCACGTACCAATTGTATCAACTTTTGATCGCCACAATGTGGTCTGCCAAGAGAGCGCCGGTTTTCATCAGTGTAAGGGTTGGACCACAATTCGCACGGACCATGTTTCAATTTTTCTGCCACATTTTTGTCTGCCAGAAGGACGCCAACTTTCATCAATGTTTATAGGAGTAGCACAATTTGTAAGGATCAGAATTCGACTACCAAGGGTGCGCCAACTTTATCAATGTTTTAATATCATAATTACACGCGCCACCTCAACTGTCAATGTTAAATTATCTTCTGAAGCTACTCTGAACGCGCCGCGTCTCCCTAAACGGGCACTTCCAAGTATGAAATTTTTGTCCACAACGGTCATCGAACCACAATGTTGTCTACCGGAAGGACGCCAACTTTCATCAATGTTTAAATAGGAGCACGATTCGCACGTACCAATTGTATGAACTTTTGATCGCCACAATGTGGTCTGCCAAGAGAGCGCCAGTTTTTATCAGTGTTAGGGTAAGACAACAATTCGCACGGATCATGTTTCAATTTTTTCTGCCCTATTGTTGTCTGCCAGAAGGACGCCAACTTTCATCAATGTTTATAGGAGTAGCACAATTTGTAAGGATCAGAATTCGACCTTTGGAATACAAGGGAGCGCCAACTTTATCAATGTTTTAATATCATAATTACACGCGCCACCTCAACTGTCAATGTTAAATTGTCTTCTGAAGCAACTGCACGCGTCGCGTCTCCATAAACGGGCACTTCCAAGTATGAAATTTTTGTCCACAACGGTCATCGAACCACAATGTTGTCTACCAGAAGGACGCCAACTTTCATCAATGTTTATAGGAGTAGCACAATTTGTAAGGATCAGAATTCGACTACCAAGGGAGCGCTAACTTTATCAATGTTTTAATATCATAATTACACGCACCACCTCAACTTTCAATGTTAAATTATCTTCCGAAGCTACTCTGCACGCGCCGCGTCTCCCTTAACGGGCACTTCCAAGTATGAAATTTTTGTCCACAACGGTCATCGAACCACAATGTTGTTTACCGGAAGGACGCCAACTTTCATCAATCTTTAAAAAGGAGCACGATTCGCACGTACCAATTGAATGATTTTTTGATCGCCACAATGTGGTCTGCCAAGAGGGCGCCAGTTTTCATCAGTGTTAGGGTAGGACCACAATTCGCACGGATCATGTTTCAATTTTTCTGCCACATTTTTGTCTGCCAGAAGGACGCCAACTTTCATCAATGTTTATAGGAGTAGCACAATTTGTAAGGATCAGAATTCGACTACCAAGGGTGCGCCAACTTTATCAATGTTTTAATATCATAATTACACGCGCCACCTCAACTGTCAATGTTAAATTATCTTCTGAAGCTACTCTGCACGCGCCGCGTCTCCCTAAACGGGCACTTCCAAGTATGAAATTTTTGTCCACAACGGTCATCGAACCACAATGTTGTCTTCCAGAAGGACGCCGACTTTCATCAATGTTTAAATAGGAGTACGATTCGCACGTACCAATTGTATCAACTTTTGATCGCCACAATGTGGTCTGCCAAGAGAGCGCCAGTTTTCATCAGTGTAAGGGTTGGACCACAATTCGCACGGATCATGTTTCAATTTTTTTTGCCACATTGTTGTCTGCCAGAAGGACGCCAACTTTCATCAATGTTTATAGGAGTAGCACAATTTGTAAGGATCAGAATTCGACTACCAAGGGAGCGCCAACTTTATCAATGTTTTAATATCATAATTACACGCGCCACCTCAACTGTCAATGTTAAATTATCTTCTGAAGCTACTCTGCACGCGCCGCGTCTCCCTAAACGGGCACTTCCAAGTATGAAATTTTTGTCCACAACGGTCATCGAACCACAATGTTGTCTACCAGAAGGACGCCGACTTTCATCAATGTTTAAATAGGAGTACGATTCGCACGTACCAATTGTATCAACTTTTGATCGCCACAATGTGGTCTGCCAAGAGAGCGCCAGTTTTCATCAGTGCAAGGGTTGGACCACAATTCGCACGGATCATGTTTCAATTTTTTTTGCCACATTGTTGTCTGCCAGAAGGACGCCAACTTTCATCAATGTTTATAGGAGTAGCACAATTTGTAAGGATCAGAATTCGACTACCAAGGGTGCGCCAACTTTATCAATGTTTTAATATCATAATTACACGCGCCACCTCAACTGTCAATGTTAAATTATCTTCTGAAGCTACTCTGCACGCGCCGCGTCTCCCTAAACGGGCACTTCCAAGTATGAAATTTTTGTCCACAACGGTCATCGAACCACAATGTTGTTTACCGGAAGGACGCCAACTTTCATCAATGTTTAAATAGGAGCACGATTCGCACGTACCAATTGTATCAACTTTTGATCGCCACAATGTGGTCTGCCAAGAGAGCGCCGGTTTTCATCAGTGTAAGGGTTGGACCACAATTCGCACGGACCATGTTTCAATTTTTCTGCCACATTTTTGTCTGCCAGAAGGACGCCAACTTTCATCAATGTTTAAATAGGAGCACGATTCGCACGTACCAATTGTATGAACTTTTGATCGCCACAATGTGGTCTGCCAAGAGAGCGCCAGTTTTTATCAGTGTTAGGGTAAGACAACAATTCGCATGGATCATGTTTCAATTTTTTCTGCCCTATTGTTGTCTGCCAGAAGGACGCCAACTTTCATCAATGTTTATAGGAGTAGCACAATTTGTAAGGATCAGAATTCGACCTTTGGAATACAAGGGAGCGCCAACTTTATCAATGTTTTAATATCATAATTACACGCGCCACCTCAACTGTCAATGTTAAATTGTCTTCTGAAGCAACTGCACGCGTCGCGTCTCCATAAACGGGCACTTCCAAGTATGAAATTTTTGTCCACAACGGTCATCGAACCACAATGTTGTCTACCAGAAGGACGCCAACTTTCATCAATGTTTATAGGAGTAGCACAATTTGTAAGGATCAGAATTCGACTACCAAGGGAGCGCTAACTTTATCAATGTTTTAATATCATAATTACACGCACCACCTCAACTTTCAATGTTAAATTATCTTCCGAAGCTACTCTGCACGCGCCGCGTCTCCCTTAACGGGCACTTCCAAGTATGAAATTTTTGTCCACAACGGTCATCGAACCACAATGTTGTCTACCGGAAGGACGCCAACTTTCATCAATGTTTAAATAGGAGCACGATTCGCACGTACCAATTGTATGAACTTTTGATCGCCACAATGTGGTCTGCCAAGAGAGCGCCAGTTTTTATCAGTGTTAGGGTAAGACAACAATTCGCATGGATCATGTTTCAATTTTTTCTGCCCTATTGTTGTCTGCCAGAAGGACGCCAACTTTCATCAATGTTTATAGGAGTAGCACAATTTGTAAGGATCAGAATTCGACCTTTGGAATACAAGGGAGCGCCAACTTTATCAATGTTTTAATATCATAATTACACGCGCCACCTCAACTGTCAATGTTAAATTGTCTTCTGAAGCAACTGCACGCGTCGCGTCTCCATAAACGGGCACTTCCAAGTATGAAATTTTTGTCCACAACGGTCATCGAACCACAATGTTGTCTACCAGAAGGACGCCAACTTTCATCAATGTTTATAGGAGTAGCACAATTTGTAAGGATCAGAATTCGACTACCAAGGGAGCGCTAACTTTATCAATGTTTTAATATCATAATTACACGCACCACCTCAACTTTCAATGTTAAATTATCTTCCGAAGCTACTCTGCACGCGCCGCGTCTCCCTTAACGGGCACTTCCAAGTATGAAATTTTTGTCCACAACGGTCATCGAACCACAATGTTGTTTACCGGAAGGACGCCAACTTTCATCAATCTTTAAATAGGAGCACGATTCGCACGTACCAATTGAATGAACTTTTGATCGCCACAATGTAATCTGCCAAGAGGGCGCCAGTTTTCATCAGTGTTAGGGTAGGAACACAATTCGCACGGATCATGTTTCAATTTTTCTGCCACATTTTTGTCTGCCAGAAGGACGCCAACTTTCATCAATGTTTATAGGAGTAGCACAATTTGTAAGGATCAGAATTCGACTACCAAGGGAGCGCCAACTTTATCAATATTTTAATATCATAATTACACGCGCCACCTCAACTGTCAATGTTAAATTATCTTCTGAAGCTACTCTGCACGCGCCGCGTCTCCCTAAACGGGCACTTCCAAGTATGAAATTTTTGTCCACAAAGGTCATCGAACCACAATGTTGTCTACCAGAAGGACGCCGACTTTCATCAATGTTTAAATAGGAGTACGATTCGCACGTACCAATTGTATCAACTTTTGATCGCCACAATGTGGTCTGCCAAGAGAGCGCCAGTTTTCATCAGTGCAAGGGTTGGACCACAATTCGCACGGATCATGTTTCAATTTTTTTTGCCACATTGTTGTCTGCCAGAAGGACGCCAACTTTCATCAATGTTTATAGGAGTAGCACAATTTGTAAGGATCAGAATTCGACTACCAAGGGTGCGCCAACTTTATCAATGTTTTAATATCATAATTACACGCGCCACCTCAACTGTCAATGTTAAATTATCTTCTGAAGCTACTCTGCACGCGCCGCGTCTTCCTAAATGGGCACTTCCAAGTATGAAATTTTAGTCCACAACGGGGCATCGAACCACAATGTTGTCTACCGGAAGGACGCCAACTTTCATCAATGTTTAAATAGGAGCACGATTCGCACGTACCAATTGTATCAACTTTTGATCGCCACAATGTGGTCTGCCAAGAGGGCGCCAGTTTTCGTCAGTGTTAGGGTAGGACAACAATTCACACGATCATGTTTCAATTTTTCTGCCACATTTTTGTCTGCCAGAAGGACGCCAACTTTCATCAATGTTTATAGGAGTAGCACAATTTGTAAGGATCAGAATTCGACCTTTGGAATACAAGGGAGCGCCAACTTTATCAATGTTTTAATATCATAATTACACGCGCCACCTCAACTGTCAATGTTAAATTATCTTCTGAAGCTACTCTGCACGCGCCGCGTCTCCCTAAACGGGCACTTCAAGTATGAAATTTTTGTCCACAACGGTCATCGAACCACAATGTTGTCTACCGGAAGGACGCCAACTTTCATCAATGTTTAAATAGGAGCACGATTCGCACGTACCAATTGTATGAACTTTTGATCGCCACAATGTGGTCTGCCAAGAGGGCGCCAGTTTTCGTCAGTGTTAGGGTAGGACCACAATTCACACGATCATGTTTCAATTTTTCTGCCACATTGTTGTCTGCCAGAACGACGCCAACTTTCATCAATGTTTATAGGAGTAGCACAATTTGTAAGGATCAGAATTCGACCTTTGGAATACAAGGGAGCGCCAACTTTATCAATGTTTTAATATCATAATTACACGCGCCACCTCAACTGTCAATGTTAAATTATCTTCTGAAGCTACTCTGCACGCGCCGCGTCTCCCTAAACGGGCACTTCCAAGTATGAAATTTTTGTTCACAACGGTCATCGAACCACAATGTTGTTTACCGGAAGGACGCCAACTTTCATCAATGTTTAAATAGGAGCACGATTCGCACGTACCAATTGTATGAACTTTTGATCGCCACAATGTAGTCTGCCAAGAGGGCGCCAGTTTTCATCAGTGTTAGGGTAGGACCACAATTCGCACGGATCATGTTTAATTTTTCTGCCACATTTTTGTCTGCCAGAAGGACGCCAACTTTCATCAATGTTTATAGGAGTAGCACAATTTGTAAGGATCAGAATTCGACCTTTGGAATACAAGGGAGCGCCAACTTTATCAATGTTTTAATATCATAATTACACGCGCCACCTCAACTGTCAATGTTAAATTATCTTCTGAAGCTACTCTGCACGCGCCGCGTCTCCCTAAACGGGCACTTCCAAGTATGAAATTTTTGTCCAATACGGTCATCGAACCACAATGTTGTCTACCGGAAGGACGCCAACTTTCATCAATGTTTAAATAGGAGCACGATTCGCACGTACCAATTGTATCAACTTTTGATCGCCACAATGTGGTCTGCCAAGAGGGCGCCAGTTTTCGTCAGTGTAAGGGTAGGACCACAATTCACACGATCATGTTTCAATTTTTCTGCCACATTATTGTCAGCCAGAAGGACGCCAACTTTCATCAATGTTTATAGGAGTAGCACAATTTGTAAGGATCAGAATTCGACTACCAAGCGTGCGCCAACTTTATCAATGTTTTAATATCATAATTACACGCGCCACCTCAACTGTCAATGTTAAATTATCTTCTGAAGCTACTCTGCACGCGCCGCGTCTCCCTAAACGGGCACTTCAAGTATGAAATTTTTGTCCACAACGGTCATCGAACCACAATGTTGTCTACCGGAAGGACGCCAACTTTCATCAATGTTTAAATAGGAGCACGATTCGCACGTACCAATTGTATAAACTTTTGATCGCCACAATGTGGTCTGCCAAGAGGGCGCCAGTTTTCGTCAGTGTTAGGGTAGGACCACAATTCGCACGGAACATGTTTCAATTTTTCTGCCACATTTTTGTCTGCCAGAAGGACGCCAACTTTTATCAATGTTTATAGAAGTAGCACAATTTGTAAGGATCAGAATTCGACTACCAAGGGTGCGCCAACTTTATCGCCTCAACTGTCAATGTTAAATTATCTTCTGAAGCTACTCTGCACGCGCCGCGTCTCCCTAAACGGGCACTTCCAAGTATGAAATTTTTGTCCACAACGGTCATCGAACCACAATGTTGTCTACCAGAAGGACGCCGACTTTCATCAATGTTTAAATAGGAGTACGATTCGCACGTACCAATTGTATCAACTTTTGATCGTCACAATGTGGTCTGCCAAGATAGCGCCAGTTTTCATCAGTGTAAGGGTTGGACCACAATTCGCACGGACCATGTTTCAATTTTTTTTGCTACATTGTTGTCTGCCAGAAGGACGCCAACTTTCATCAATGTTTATAGGAGTAGCACAATTTGTAAGGATCAGAATTCGACCTTTGGAATACAAGGGAGCGCAAACTTTATCAATGTTTTAATATCATAATTACACGCGCCACCTCAACTGTCAATGTTAAATTATCTTCTGAAGCTACTCTGCACGCGCCGCGTCTCCCTAAACGGGCACTTCCAAGTATGAAATTTTTGTCCACAACGGTCATCGAACCACAATGTTGCCTACCAAAAGGACGCCAACTTTTATCAATGTATAATAGGAGCACGATTCGCACGTACTAATTGTATGAACTTTTGATCGCCACAATGTGGTCTGCCAAGAGGGCGCCAGTTTTCATCAGTGTAAGGGTAGGACCACAATTCGCACGGATTATGTTTCAATTTTTTCTGCCACATTGTTGTCTACCAGAAGGACGCCAACTTTCATCAATGTTTAAATAGGAGCACGATTCGCACGTACCAATTGTATCAACTTTTGATCGCCACAATGTGGTCTGCCAAGAGGGCGCCAGTTTTCATCAGTGTAAGGGTTGGACCACAATTCGCACGGATCATGTTTCAATTTTTTTTGCCACATTGTTGTCTGCCAGAAGGACGCCAATTTTCATCAATGTTTATAGGAGTAGCACAATTTGTAAGGATCAGAATTCGACCTCTGGAATACAAGGGAGCGCCAACTTTATCAATGTTTTAATATCATAATTACACGCGCCACCTCAACTGTCAATGTTAAATTATCTTCTGAAGCTACTCTGCACGCGCCGCGTCTTCCTAAACGAGCACTTCCAAGTATTTGTCCACAGCGGTCATCGAACCACAATGTTGTCTTCCAGAAGGACGCCAACTTTTATTATTGTTTAAATAGGATCACGATTCGCACGTTCCAATTGTATCAACTTTTGATCGCCACAATGTGGTCAGACAAGAGGGCGCCAGTTTTCATCAGTGTTAGGGTAGGACAACAATTCGCACGGATCATGTTTCAATTTTTTCTGCCCTATTGTTGTCTGCCAGAAGGACGCCAACTTTCATCAATGTTTATAGGAGTAGCACAATTTGTAAGGATCAGAATTCGACTACCAAGGGTGCGCCAACTTTATCAATGTTTTAATATCATAATTACACGCGCCACCTCAACTGTCAATATTAAATTGTCCTCTGAAGCAACTCTGCACGCGTCGCGTCTTCCTAAACGGGCACTTCCAAGTATGAAATTTTTGTCCATAACGGTCATCGAACCACAATGTTGTCTACCAGAAGGACGCCAACTTTCATCAATGTTTAAATAGGAGCACGATTCGCACGTACCAATTGTATCAACTTTTGATCGCACAATGTGGTCTGCCAAGAGGGCGCCAGTTTTCAACAATGTTGGGGTAGGAACACAATTCGCATGGATCATGTTTAACTTTTGACTGCCACTTTGCTGTTTGCCAGAAGGACGCCAACTTTCATTAATGTTTATAGGAGTAGCACAATTTGTAAGGATCAGAATTCGACCTTTGGAATACAAGGGAGCGCCAACTTTATCAATGTTTTTATATCATAATCACACGCGCCACCTCAACTGTCAATGTTAAATTGTATTCTGAAGCGTTCAACGCGTCACGTCTCCCTAAACGGTCACTTCCAAGTATGAAATTTTTGTCCACAGCGGTCATCGAACCACAATGTTGTCTACCAGAAAAGGACGCTAACTTTCATCAATGTTTAAATAGGAGCACGATTGGCACGTATAAATTGTATCAACTTTTGATCGCCACAATGTGGTCTGCCAAGAGGGCGCCAGTTTTCATCAGTGTAAGGGTAGGACCACAATTCGCACGGATCATGTTTCAATTTTTTCTGCCACATTGTTGTCTACCAGAAGGACGCCAACTTTCATCAATGTTTATAGGAGTAGCACAATTTGTAAGGATCAGAATTCGACCTTTGGAATACAAGGGAGCGCCAACTTTATCAATGTTTTAATATCATAATTACACAAGCCACCTCAACTGTCAATGTTAAATTGTCTTCTGAAGCTACTCTGCACGCGCCGCGTCTCCCTAAACGGGCACTTCCAAGTATGAAATTTTTGTCCACAACGGTCATCGAACCACAATGTTGTCTACCAGAAGGACGCCGACTTTCATCAATGTTTAAATAGGAGCACGATTCGCACGTACCAATTGTAACAACTTTTGATCGCACAATGTGGTCTGCCAAGAGGGCGCCAGTTTTCATCAACGTGGGGTAGGAACACAATTCGCATGGATCATGTTTCAATTTTTTCTGCCACATTGTTGTCTGCCAGAAGGACGCCAACTTTCATCAATGTTTATAGGAGTAGCACAATTTGTAAGGATCAGAATTCGACTACCAAGCGTGCGCCAACTTTATCAATGTTTTAATATCATAATTACACGCGCCACCTCAACTGTCAATGTTAAATTGTCTTCTGAAGCGACTCTGCACGCGTCGCGTGTCCCTAAATGGGCATTTCCAAGCATGAAATTTTTGTTCACAGCGGTCATCGAACCACAATGTTGTCTACCAGAAGGACGCCGACTTTCATCAATGTTTAAATAGGAGCACGATTCGCACGTACCAATTGTATCAACTTTTGATCGCCACAATGTGGTCTGCCAAGAGGGTGCCAGTTTTCATCAGTGTAAGGGTAGGACCACAATTCGCACGGATCATGTTTCAATTTTTTCTGCCACATTGTTGTCTGCCAGAAGGACGTTAACTTTCATAAATGTTTATAGGAGTAGCACAATTTGTAAGGATCAGAATTCGACCTTTGGACTACCAAGGGAGCACCAACTTTATCAATGATTTAATATCATAATTACATGCCCCACCTCAACTGTCAATGTCAAATTGTCTTCAGATGCAACTCTGCACGCGTCGCGTCTCCCTAAACGGCACTTCCAAGTATGAAATTTTTGTCCCCAACGGTCATCGAACCACAATGTGGTCTGCCAGAAGAACGGTAACTTTCATCAATGTTTAAATAGGAACACGGTTCGCACGTACCAATTGTATCAACTTTTGACCGCCGCGATGTTGTCTGCCAAAGGGCGCCAACTTTCATCAAATTGTAAGTAGGAACACGGTTCTCAGTTTCTCACAGGTCATTAGTTTCAACTTTTGACTGCCACATGCTGTATGCCAAAAGGACGCCAACTTTCATCAATGTTTATAGGAGTAGCACAATTTGTAAGGATCAGAATTGATTAACCTTTGGGCTGCTAAGGGAGCGCCAGCTTTATCAATGTTTTAACGTCATAATTACGTCCTCTCATTTTTTCGGAGCAGGAACATGTTGACGACGCATTTCGGAATACTATATTTTATAAATTCCAACTTACACGCGCCACCTCCGTCAATGTATGGCAATCTTTGTAAGCCACGCTGCACGCGTCGCGACTTCGTAAACGATAGCTTCCAAGTATGAAATTTTTGTCCATAACGGTCCTCGAACCATAACGTGGTCTCCCAGAAAGATGCCAACTTTCATAAAAGTTTAAGTAGGAGCACGATTCGCAAGGATCAATTGTTTCAACTTAAGACCGCCACATTGTTGTCTGCCAAGGGAGCGCCAACTTTGTCATTCTTTTAAAATCATAACTACGTCAAGCTTTCGATTTTAGGGTTCCGTACCCAAAGGGTTACCAACGGAACCCTATTACTGGGCCTCCGCTGTCCGTCTATCCGTCCGTCTGACTGTCAGCGGGCTGTATCTCAAGAACCGTAATATGTAGACAGTTGAAATTTTCACCGATTGTGTATTTCACACCATTTTGAGAGCAAGAGTAAGGCGCACCCACATCTGGTGTACCGCAGGAGACACATGTATGCCCAATTTTATTTACAATGTTTGTTGACGACATCAAATATGCCATACATAACTAATTTTGAAATGTATGCCGATGATTTAAAATTGTATAGGGTTTTAATGACAAAGAACGATGAAACTCTTCTAGAAATGGATATCGACAGTCTCTATGTGTGGTGTGAGAAGAATGTGTATGTTGCTGAATGTTATCACATTAAATTTTCTCGTAAAAAACAAATTTAATTCTGCATACACATTGAGGAACCAAATTTTAAATCAAGTGTCTGATGTTAGAGATCTGGGCGTCATCATCGACTCTAAAATGAAATTTCAAACACAAACCGATAACATTATAAATATAAGCAATTGAATGCTAGCATTTTTGAACCGTAACACAAGACAATTCAGTAATTTGTCAGCACTGAAAGTTTGGTATTCTGCATTGGTTCGTAGTCATATAGAATACTTCTCCATCGTCTAGTACCCAGTACATAATATCCACATTCAACGCATCGAAAGAGTACAAATAAAATTTATAAAAAGACTCTCCTACATAGCAGGTATAAGGAATACAGTAATAAAAATATGATGATTACTTAAAAATGAAACCTTTACACTGGCGCCGAGATTTTGCAGGTCTAATTTTCTTATTCAAGATATTAAATCAAGGCGTGGATTGCTCACAGCTTCTTTCATCGATTAATATAAATGTTCCCAAGGCATCAGCTAGACTTCATAATTATAAGCCTTTTGCTTCTGCTGGCCGCAAAACCAAGTACGTTAGTAATTTCATTTCCGTTTCCTACGTTCTCCGAAGATGTAATGACATTTTCCACAATTGTGAATTGGGTATATTTTCAGGCAGCATCAATATGTTCAAGAAATGCAAAAGAGCTCAATAATATGTAATTTTTGCCCAATAATCTTTCTTTTCAAAGTCAAAAACGTTTATTTCAATTAGGCCATTAAATGGCACTTTTGAACGTCATCATTACATTTAAAATAACGTAGTAGAAGTACACCTGTCTTTGCTTGCTTCCTCGACTTATCGAAGGCATTTGACTTGGTTTGCTATGATCTGCTGTGGCAAAAACTGCAGCAAGCTTCAGTGCCAGATGAACTGATCCGGATATTATAACAATCAGGTCACTGTTGTTAGCGTTCAAGGGCAAAATGTCCAACGGTGTCAAAATGTCCAAATCCCAAAATGTCCAATCTTTGAGAATGTGGTAAATTTGTTCAATAACTGGAAACATTCAAGAAACAACGATGTCGAGGATTCACATAAATCTCAATCCTTGCGTGGTGTTATTTAATAATACTCGAGTATTGCACAATATTTAAAAAGAAATCTGTTACTTAAAAATAAAACATATTTTGATTCTTTCAGTATTTTGTTTGTCTAAGTATTAATAAAGCGCTTTGAGGAGTTATTGAACAAATTTACCACATTCTCAAAGATTGCATTTTGTGAGTTGGACAATTTGGGAATTGGCCATTTTGCCCCTGAACGGTCGGGGGCTTATTCGACCCCATATAAGTTGCGAGTTCGGCGTGAGGCAAGGGGGGCTAACCTCACCGAAGCTCTGTATGTTAATGCGCTGATAGAGAGGCTCAGTAGCACGCATGTCGGTTGCCATATTGGAGGTGTGTGCCTAAACAATATCAGTTACGCTGACGACATGGTGCTGCTGAGCGCCTCTGTCTGTGGTGTGTCAAGGCTGATTGGCATTTGTGAAAAGTATGCTGAAGATCATGGTTTGGTGAATAACACGAACAAGAGCGAGTGCATGGTCTTTCGGCCACCCCCCCGGACCGGACACCCCCCATCCGGATTACTTACCGGCAATTAAGCTCAACGGATTCAAGAGAGTTGATACGTTTAAGTATCTTGGGCAGTTATTAACCGCTGACCTGAAGACGATGCAGACATTGAAAGGGAGCGTAGGGCGCTGCCTGTTCGTGCGAATATGTTAGCCCGCAGATTTGCTCGGTGATCGAGGGCCGTCAAAATAGCGCTATTTAGGTCAGGCAGTCTGTGGGTGGATTACACGCAGAAACGGTACAGCGTTCTTCGTGTCCAATACAACAACGCGTTCAGGATTCTCATGGGGCTGCCTCGCTTTTGTAGCGCTTCGGGGATGTTTGCCGAGGCGCGTGTGGATTGTTTCTACACAATCATGCGCAAGCGGTGCACATCCCTGCTGCGTAGGGTGCGGGGCAGCTGCAACAGTATCCTGAGCGCATTAGATGAACGTTTTGACTGTCAGCACGTGAACCACTGTTGCATGGTTCACGTACGCACTAATGTGGACATTTTATTTTTATCTAATGTAATCTTGATATCTTTTGAAATTAATAAAATTAATGAAATTTAATGCATCTAATAAAATTGTAAATAAAGGATCTAATTTTAAATACATAATTAATGTGAAATAGTTGTTATTGTCATTTGATTTAAATTATTGTAATTGTTTTACATGGGTTTGACAGCCTGAAATAAATGAAATTTAAATTATTTGATTTAATACATGATAATTTTAACTGTAAATGATAATTGACATTTTCATGACATGACATTCCAAATTCTATTCTTGTTTTATTTAATTATGTAATATTTTTTTACTATCATGAACCATTATTGTCGGTTTTATTATTGTAAGGTAAAATTTGAATAAAATGTTCTTTCTTACCTTTAATTTAGATGCATGCAATACTATTATTGTATTTGAAATGATATGTGCTGTGAATGTCTTTGTGTGTATTTAGTTGTTTGCCTAAATAAATAAATTTGCACGGATCAATTGTTTCAACTTTTTGACAAAATGTGGTCTGCTAAGAGAGCAGAATTTTCAAATTCGCACGGATCAATTGTTTCATCTCTTGACCGCCTCATTGTGGTCAGCCAATGGAGCGCCAACTTTATCAATGTACAAGTAGGAGTACGATTCGCACCGATCAATTGTTTAACATTTTCACCGCCACAATGTGGTCTGCCAATGGAGCGCCAACTTTATCAAAGTACAAGTAGGATTACGATTCGCACAGATCAATTGTTTAACATTTTCACCGCCACAATGTGGACTGCAAATGGAGCGCCAACTTTATCAATGTACAAGTAGGATTACGATTCGCACAGATCAATTGTTTAACATTTTCACCGCCACAATGTGGACTGCAAATGGAGCGCCAACTTTATCTATGTACAAGTAGGAGTACGATTCGCACGAATCAATTATTCAGCTTTCGACCGACGAAATGTGGTCTGCTAAAAGAGCAACAATTTTCATCAATTTTTGAGTAGGAACACCATTCGCACGCATCAATTGTTTCGTCTTTTGACCGCCTTAATGTGGTCTGCTAATGGAGCGCCAACTTTATCACTGTTTAACGTTTATTAAAAAAAATCAGGTCGTCAACCGTAACAAGGGTGGTCATTTTATCCATAATATTCCTCGAGTAAGATGCTAGGAGTCGCTTACTTTTATCAATGTTTATTATAATCGCTATGATCGCCAACTTTGCATCGGTATCGACGTTTGACGTTGATATTTTGTCCATAATAGTCCTCGAGCAGGATTCTAGGGTTCGCCAACTTCTCGACGGTGGACGCCATCATGCGCGTGAGAGCCCTCTCGACAGGGGATGCGGTTTCCCGGGGCGGAGTCGTCTTGGCGGTGTCTCTAAACATCGCCAATGCCTTTAACACCCTGCCCTGGAGTTGCATTAGGGAGGCACTTCGGTATCACCGGGTGCCGACCTACCTCCGTCGCGTAGTCGAGGCTTACTTGACGGACAGAGCCGTCATCTACCCCGGTCACCTGGGAGAGTAGAACCGGCGAGAGATGTCGTTTGGTGTTCCACAGGGTTCCGTTCTGGGGCCGCTTCTGTGGGACATCGGCTACGACTGGGTGCTGCGCGCCGACCTCCCTTGTGGCGTCAGTGTTGTCAGCTATGCTGACGATACGCTAGTCCTGGCGCAGGGGCGGTCGCATCAGGCTGCGGCTGATGCTAAGACACGCGAGGTTGCGATAGTCGTTGAGAGTATCCGGCAGTTCGGTCTCGAGGTGGCCCTTCACAAGTCCGAAGCCATGTGCTTCTATGGTTCCCGGAACAGGCCACCATCGGGATCTCAAATAACGGTAGGAGAGGTTCACATCGGTGTCGGGTCGACGATGACGTACCTGGGTCTCGTCTATACCGGACGGGCGTGATCGACTGGAACGGGGGTGTGATGGGGTAGGTCTATCCTTCTTCTAATCCTCCAATGTGAACTGTGACCACCCGACCGCGTCCAGTCGCGTTGAAGTCCTGTACCGGGTACTGAGGTTCCCCGTACCACGCGTGCAACGTTCTTCTATCTTGCCATTTACTTGCTGTCTTCGGGGTAGATTGGGGTGAGGGATGAATGCTTACCAGGGTTAAATAATATGCAGGAATTTGACAACACTGCAGCTAATGGTTTAAGGGAAAGTTCGCGAGTACTTTGATTCTAGTTACAAATTCTACTCGTATATTTCTTCTGCCGGTGACTACAAGTTTCTATTTTTGTCTATTTACTAACGTACTAGGTTACTTTACTGTAACGAGGCCCAAAAACCTCTAACTGTTTTAGTTTATTTTAACTGTTGATTTTAACTAAGGTTCTATTACATTCCTGGCTATATCTAGGTCTATTCTAGATAGGGGTTGATGCACCTCTCTGTAAATCACCCGAAATTCCTCGTCGAACGGAGTGAAAATCAACCCTTCAACCCTGCCCACTAGTGGGCTTGTTGCATTTGACTGTCGAAACGTCTACAAGTGTGAACTTGCCTACTATTAAGGGTTGACTTCCCGAAAAACTGTGCCCCATGGGCTACCAAACTATCTGTAATAGGGTAGGTGCATCATCTCTCTATCCAGATACACAACTTTTGAAGCCATCCCTCTAAGGGTGGAAGTACTCTAAGGTCAGGAACCCGGAAGGGGAAAAAAACTGTTTTTATATTTTCCTAATTTACGCCTTTATGCCTTGCCTGACCATAAAGATGTGTATATATCTGAGTAGTTGGAATATAGGGTATTCAGATCACAAATCGTGATCTGAACAACCCTATATTCCACAGTTAAACCATTCGAGTATCAGTTTATTCCTCTGTAACCCTATAATATATTTAATTATTCAAAATTTTCTTTCAGTTTATACCTCTGTTTTTCAATCCAAGCCACTTGTAACCATTCTTTCTTCGTCAAGTCATAAAATGGTCTACTAACAACATTTATAGTTTTCTATTCAAACATGTTTTTTTAAAATTAAAGTCCTGTATAGTAGTCGCATACTCATCAGCAGCATCTGTTCGAGTGTGTAAATAAACAGAGCAGTTCAATATGAACTGCTCTGCAGTAAGAAGCGGATCAGTATGATCAGCTCATTATAACAAGCTGTTCAGTATGAACTGCTTATTATAACAAGCTGTTTTTGCTTTCGATGTCGAACTATAATATGCGGTTGGCAGGTGATTAACTATATTAATATTTTTAGTGTTTAAGAAATAAAACTCACAAGTAGGTCAAGTTTAAATATATTTATTTCTATATTATTCAAATATTGTTTTATAAGCAATGATACATTTCTTGTATTACTATTACTTACATTTTCACTAACCTAAATAATAGAATATGTGTAAGTAAGTTTGTAGATTAAATATTCACACTTCGATTTATAAACATTCTATAATCATTTATACGTAAAACTAGGATCGTCCTTATTTTATCTTACTGACAAAACACTTGATTTTCTTCACACCATTTATTTAAGCAAAACACATTTTTTAAGGCACATATATTGGTATGATACATACAACTTATAATGTTAGATGAATCTGAATAATTGTTATATAATGTCAACAAACTCGGGCAGTTCTTACTTTCTAAATTGTATACATTATTAATTCGGAATATATCTTTTATCCATAACAATTTTTCGTTTCCTTTCGTAAATATAGATTTATTTTTAAAAAAATCCCCAAAGTTTGCTTGATAATTAAAATATGGTACAAAGCCTTCGTTCCAGTTTATTCCTCTGTTTTTTTCAATCCAAGCCACTTGTAACCGTTCTTTCCTCGTCAAGTCATAAAATGGTCGTGGTGGTTTTATCAACAGTACTTGTACACGTCCTTTGTACATTATTGCTATTTCTTTTGGAATAAACTCATTTTCTTCACTCTTAAACCCTTGAACATCTACGATGACATTCATGATAGTTTTCTCACAATATTACTCAACGGCTTGTATTCGAACAGTCGATCGTTTATTATTAAACAATAGGCAGATGTATTATTTTGAATATCTTCAGAGCATTCAATTTCTAATCGCACGTCAACTGGTCCAGTTTTAAGTGAATCGTTTTGTCTTGAACAGTCAATCACAAAAAGTGGAGCAATTTCTTTAAACTGGTCTAAGCTAAGCAATGGATCAATGCCTAAGTTGTAATACGACTGACGAAAATTAGCATACATTTCATATAATATACTATATTTACCTTCATCAAATTTCAGATTAAGTGAGTCATACGGATAGTATTGAGAATTCAAATATAATTTAATATTGCTTACATTGCAGTGATCAAATATAGAAGAACTTCTAGTCTTATTATTTTTTCGAGCTGTTTGCAAACCAAATATTACAAACCTCGGTTTTTCTAGCTGGGAAGTTGTCTTTACTGACCAGGATTGTTTTGTTGTTCTTGGAAGTAATGGATATTCATACAAATCCCAATTTCTAAATGCTATCTGTATAGAACGATCTCTCTCCAAGCTTTTGAGCAATAACAATTTATTACGATCAGAAACTTTAATATGCGGCACACGCCATTGTATTTTTTGTATATCTATTTCTACGTTATCATTTTTGTCTATAAGCACACAGTTCAATGCTGAGCTGCTTCGTTGTAAAATAAGTTCATGTTTACAATTGATTATTATTTTGTTGTAATCTTCTGCAAATCCTAGTATTCTGTTCAATGGCACGATAACACTAAAATATTCGTTTCTTAATTTCGTACCACCTAAGTTCCATCCCCAGACTGCTGCAGCTTTACTTTCACCTTCATTCATTGAGATATACGATTTTAAGGTGGTTGTAATACCAACATTTTTAATCCGATCGATTTCAACACCATTTATTTCATATCTAATATCTTGAAACAAATATGAAATGGGATTGTTTATAAAATCAACATCTTTTTTTACTAATTTCCCCGCTGCATCTTTAGTTGACACATTTACATGTCCTTCTATGTAAATGGAACTACCTGATGGCAATAAACATATAAATCTTGCTGTTGTATGGGTATTCTAATTTCATCATTTTCTTTAAAGCTATTATTATATGGATTGTAACTATGGATCTCATAACCCTCAATAGAGGTATCATATTGTGGTAAATCTGTAATTTGAAGCATATTATATTTTAAAACCGATATCTTGAAGAAATCTTTTGTTTTCCTTTGAAACTATATTAATTTTCACTGCACTGACACGTCTCACTTCTTTGGATATTGGCAGTCTTATGTTATATTTCCCTCTCTCATTAGGAGTTTTATTAAGAACAAGCATGATGTTGGTATGAATAAAACGAAGGAGTTTACTTTAAATAGGTAATAAAAAAATCCTTTTTCAACACTAGTGACTTTTATCACCAACAACCAAAGAATGCATGCGTATGAACTAGCAATGTCATTTATATTTTTGGGTTATCTGGTAATTCATCTCTCATAAATACACCTCGAAAGAATGGGATACTATTTGAATGCTTCAATATATCAATATTAGTTAAAGCTCTATTGGGTAGCCGACAATTTAGTTTTTTTTCTTTGTAACAAAAATTCCTAAACCTTCTTTGTAAGGCTTAAGATGTAATCCTTTTCCAATAATTAAAGCTTCTATTTGCTTGTTGTGACGTTCCGATTCAAGCAACTGTTTCTTAGCTGTTTTATATGAATTAATAGCTTTTGCAATCCCAGCAGCACCCCCAGCCAAACTTCCAGCGGCAGATAAACCAGCAAAAATTGGTACTAAAGGAAGAAATCCTCCAGTTTTAGGTACTGGTATAATTCTAGGTAATTTTATGGGTAAATCAGATGCAAATTCATGAGCTGCAGCGCAGGCTAATTCCATTAACGCTTTCTTACAGGTAGGTTTTAGTTTCTTGATGTGTTTTTTGGTATGTGATACAATATTTTTAAGGGTTTTTCTAAACCCCGCTCCAGATCTTACTTTATCCATTTTGAAAGATGATAAACCAGCCATTTCTTTATTGCTTGTACATAGTCCTCGTGCTTTTTTCATTGTTATTATATTTTTAAAGAATTATTTTACATAAACCTGAATTATAAAGTATGTCTTTATTGCATTAAGAATAAAGTGGAAGTGAATAGATTATTGTTTGAAAATGCTTAAATATTATTCAGGAGTTATAATACATTTGATTTATCAATCCAGCTATTTTCACTGGTCGGCAGCCCCAACCATTTAACACATACTCGCTTTCCTTCTCGTTTCAAAACTTTTTCAACGAGGTATATGTTCGGATGATTGGTTTTCTGAAGTTCTTGTGCATAAAATGCTCCTAGTATTGGTCGACATCTACCATCTTCTATTAAATAAGTTGTTGGATTTGTTCCTTGAATTTTTGTTATTTTAAATATTTCGGTGGACCAGTTGGGATAATAACCTTTATCAAAACATCCTTTATATTTACTTACTCTCACAAAATCTCCTACACTAAATTTCTTACATTTCACTTTTTTTCGAGACTGAGCTGCGTCTAAGTATCTTTGTAGTATACTTGTTTTATTCCTTTGATTTATTGAAACAGGTGACTGACCGACAGTTCTATGAACATCATTGTTGTATTCATATAACTTTTTTTCTAATATACCGTTAAACCATTTATAATTTCCATTCAAACTAAATTCCTTGTATAATTTATTCTTTAACGTTCTTATTAATCTTTCAACAATTGAGGCCTTTTTAGTAGAATAAGTAGAATAATGATTAATTTTATACTTATTAACAACACTTTTAAATTGATCATTATAAAACTCTTTCCCGAGATCGGTTTGCAAATTTTTTGGAACTCGTCCTTTTTCTATTACTGTTTTAAACGCCTCTGATACCTGTTGCTTATTTTTTTGTTTAAGTGGAATCGCCCAAGCATATTTTGAAAAAGTGTCTATAATCACCAGTATGTATTTATAACCTGCATTCACTTTTGATATTGCTTGCATATCCATCAAATCTGCTTGCCAAAGGTCATCTATATCTTTAAGTATTACACTTCTTCTTGGGAAATTAACTCTAGCGTTTTTATGGATTTCATTTATGATGTCTATTTTGCTCATAATGCTTGCTTAACTTCCCTGCTATTTCTTTTAAATCAATGGTCTTTTCAATATTATTTAATCTGCTATTTAAACCACTAATTAATTTGTTCAATTGTTCTATTTTAATAAATATTTCAACTTTGAATTTATTAATATCTTTGCAACATTCAGTTTCGGTTGATTTGTCTAAGATCTCAATATGCTCAGAGCTTATTTCGTTAAAACACAGCGATTTTGGTTTTGTATGAACCTTCATGGTCTGGACGCTTTAAATAACTAAGTATAAAATTAGATACAATGCTTTTTATTATTTTATTATACCGGCTTCTTTTAACTCTTCAACAATTGATATAATTTCATTGTCATGATTAGTATTACCAGCGTTTTTTGAAGCCATTAATAGTCTTAATCTATCGATTAATTCATTAGGGTCATCCCAATAAACATAATCTGTATTACTCTTATACTTTTTTTTCAATTTAGGTAAGTAGCCACCACTTTTTGACTTAATGACTTGTTCTGCATGTTGAATTTAATTTTGTTCAGAAAACAAAGGTTTTATGATTTGACGGTATTTCAAACCTTTGTCACCTTTTAATTGGCCGTTTGGATTAAAGTCGCGTTTGTGAGCATTTGTATTATGGAGCATATCTTTGTAAACAACTTTATCAGCTTCAGTTACCAGACTGAGGTCAGGTCTATTACGTAGTAAAAGTTCTTTAAGTCCAGGAGTTATTTCATAATGTTTGTCATTAACTGTGGCTATAATTGATTTGAGGGAATTGTTAACGTTGTTTGTAAAAGAAAATGATACTTTAGAGTTACCCATCATCAAATTTTTGTTTTCACTTCGAATCCCAAAAGGTACATTCATGTTATTATCATAGATTTCAATCATATTAAGTGACATAAATGCATCGTTCTCGCTATCATCACCTGTGCAGCTAAAGGATGCAGAACCATCATTTGAATGTTTCTCTATAAATCCTTTGAAATTTTCAAAATCTACGGGTGAGCTACATCTTCTCATTATATTATTATCACCTTCACTCGCATCCAATATAGTTCTATTCTTATCATTAACTTTAATTAAAGTCTCTAGAGGATCTGTTATTGGCTTAAAAAGCTTCTTAAATTTCAAATTATCGACATCTTCTGCATTTTGTAGTGTTTTAATTTTATTTTTTATACTATCTACGGATTTTATCAATTGTTCTTTTATATTGACATCCATAATGAATACCGACAATATCCAACCGTTATTTACAGATTGTAGACTACGATTGATATTTTTTTTACAGTATTATGGTTTTTATTATGTTTGCTCAAAAGTTACGAATATGTCAAACCCCTGTCTATATCTACCTTCATTTAGAGAACAATCTCTATTTATCAATACAAAATCAAACCGATCTTGCCATATAGTAGAGCAAAGTTTTTTAAATTGAAGCCACTCCATATCCGTATTTACATGTTCATTATAAATATGTTTTAAGTTTATGTCGTCTTGTTTAAAGATTAACAAAAGATTGACATTATCTCGTATTAGTTGTTTAGGTATTTTGGAATAGGTTTGTGATAAGTAAAAACAATCTATCTGTTTATGTCTCCCCATTGCGAAGTAGTTACGAATATTTATTTGATTTTCACATGCGACATCGTCGAAAATCATTATTGAATTAGTTAAGGCATCATTAGGAGTATAACTTCTTTATTATCATGGAAGATAAATAACTTTGCATTGGGTATGCAACGGATGACCTGTTTTAAAAAACAATATTTTGGCTGGAAAGCTGTCTTCGAGTATAAATAAATATGCTTGAATTTTACTCCATTTTCATGTAATAGTAAATTAAGCATTATATTAGTTTTTCCACAGTTAGATGGACCGCATATAATACATCTTATAGTGTTAGGTAAGAGTGTGCTATGTCTAGCTTTTTGTGAATGATTTTCTAATTTTATATTATTTATTTTAAAAGTATGTGATTGCTTAACGAAATTCATTGTGAAATGTGAGGTAATAACACATGACCTGAGTATATATACTTCTTATTTTACTAAAAGGTGCTATGTTTTATTTTTAACTAATTCTTAACTTGTAAGTAAAGTATGAAGAATATTGTGTAAATGGATATTAAAATAAAAAGCTCATAGTTACTACACATTAAGCATTTATTTAACAGTATTTTTTTATTTTAGTAGGTACTTACAACAAAATAAAATTTAAATCTAATTTGTGTACAATCACCGTAAAATGTAGTAGTAGTAGTAATAATAATAATAATAACACATTTACAGATTACACATCACTGGAATAATCTACAAACATAGAATCACAATGCCCCCAGGGTAATGTATGAATTTGATCCTGTAATACTTGAACTTTGTCATCGTTTCTTTCTAAAACTTGTTTGTCTACTTGCTGAGTGTATAAAACATGTTTAATTGATTTTATCATATTCATTTTACATCTATGCACTTTATTTTTCAGCAGTACATTGTTGTAATCATCTAATTTTAGGTTACAAGTTACAGACTTAGAAACACCTTTGGCTTTTTTAATTTCAGTCTTCACACTGTTAATAAAATATAATTTAGCTCTTAAACCGGTAAATTCTATAATTAAATCACTACCAACCTCATGTTTCCATAATCCAGGAATTTTAGCATTAAGTTGTGGTATGTGATATGGATTATTCATTTCAAAATTACTAGTATCAAACTTTGAAAGATCATCATGCATATCATGATAAAAATCATCTGTATAAATTAAATATAATAGGCTATCAGTGTCTGTATAGCACAACTCAGCATTGCTTCCGTATTTTTTTTTCATAACGTCATAATGAAATTGGTACAAATGTTGCTTCGAATATTCCAAAACGGTAAATCCAATATAAATAGGTCTATCTAAAACGACCTTTTCACGGTATAATTCCACAGCTACGAAATTTTCTGAAAAAATTGATATACTTTTTAAATTTGGTTTACATATCAATTTTTCAGCGCCAAGATGTTTATTTGTTTTATTTCTGGTATCTGTCCATTTTGTTACTAATTTTACATCTGCTTGCTTCCGTTTATTTTCGATAGTTTTTCCGAATATGGCGTTATTCAATAATTTAAAAAAGTCCTTCTCAAACGCAGTTTTGGAATTTTGACGAAGACTAGTATTCAAATCAATGTATTTTTTGAGAAAGAATTCTTGTCTGAAGCTAAGTATACGATGAATCTTTTTTAAAATCAGACCGTTTTTCAAACATTCTTTCAAGTGAACATAATGAATTATATAATTTTGCTTATCATAAAGATTTGCAACCAATTTTACTGATTTCCCATAAGGAGGTACTATTTTTTCAACTGCAAAAGGCAAGTCTTTATGCTTGTTATGTAAATAATCTGGATAATTTAAGTCTACTTCCAAAATATAACCGTAATCATTTTCATCTGACACATCATTTACATCAAACTTTATAATTTCTTTCAGACTCAAGAACTTAAATTCTTTAATAGGAAGTTTCTTCATCATAGCATAGCCATATAGATTATTACAATCAAGATATATTAAATAACTACTTGATTCAAACTCATTAAAATGTGGTAAATATTTATTGTTTGCTACAGCATGACGTAGAGATAGAGAACACTGTGCAAGCCCACCACGAATTCCTTTTTCTAATAACTCATACATTCGTAAATCACTTATCAACTCAACTTCAGTGCCAGTACCTATATAGAAGCATTGCATCCCAACTTAAGCTCGGTGACGTTACATAATAAGCCGGATCCAACTTATAGAAATGTAAGCTTGTTTTTCTAAATTTTTCAAATATGTCGCATAGTAAAAGCACATCACATTTTATGTATAAATCTGTATATTCACCAAGAGATTTTATTTCGAAAATATTCCAAACTGTTTGAGCGTGCAAATATTCTTCTTTAGTTATATGTTTTTCACACAGACTATTATAAAAATGATCCTTCGAGGGAAGTTTCATCTCATCATATTTAGACCAAGAATCAACGTAATCATAAGGATAAACACCTTTTTTTCTCATTAAATCAAATTGTCTTTTATCAGTAAACTCTCTCGATAAGTTCAAAAAATCGTTTTCTGACAAACTTTTACTTAGTGCATCTAGACTAGAACTAAGAAAGTGAAAGGAATCAATAAATTTTATTTGTATAGGGTGATTGTTTTTTTCCGTATTAATTACTTTTATTATTGAAAGATATTTTTCTTTAGTTTTCGGTATTATATTAATAGAACCTTCATACTTTGCTAACTCTTCAATGAATAAATGTGAGTCATATCCAGACAGATTATGAAAGACAACAGGAATGAATGAACAAACTCTATACATCAAATTACAATGGGAGTGCGCTGCCCCACGATACTCAGATGTAATATGATCATGATCTCGGACTTTATCATTCAATAATAATCGTTTGCATATGTGACATGTAGTCGAATTTCGATAGTCCATCTCTTGCTCCGCCGATAATGGGGTCATTGGCTTTTTACTACTTAAAATCTTATGTATATTTTTGACGTCTTTTATTAAATATTTAACAAATATTTCCACACAATCTGTACCTCGATATGTAACATACTTGTTTAATTGATCGTTATGTGCACAACAAATATAATAAGCGAAACATGAAGGTTGATGTGTTTTTAGTTTCTGTGTATTCAAAGAACTACTTTCATTACAGTCTATTAACATACATTCAAAATCAGCATAAATTATGAAATTGATTTTTTGCTGCCTCTCGTAGTGTTTGAACTTTAGTACAGAATTATTTTCAGGTAATATAGTCAAAATCTTAGAGCAGTTATGAGTCTTGTGTCTATTTTCGTTACTAAATAGTTGTAGACATGCATCACATAAATAATGTTTTCCTTTAGAACGAGTCACTTGACGTCGCACCAGACGTACTAAATCTTTAATTAGGCAGTAGTGTCCGATAGAATTTTTTTCAATATAAAGTAAATTAAAATTATTTTTTCTTCTATTTTGTGTTGCATAAAGAGGTCCAGTCACAGTATTATTTTGTAGGCCATATATATTTAAACTGATGTTGGGATTATTTTTTTCTAACGTTTTAATATCATTTATCGTAGGAGGAAATGACATTCCCTCAATATTTAAAACAGAGGTATAATGAGGGTATGAACTTGTTCTGCATACATTAATTTTAGCTGGGTATAATCCAGCAACTATACTCCATAATAAACAACAATTATCTTTATTTTTAATATTTATACAACTTTTCGACTGCTTAATAGCTGACGGCAGTTGTATATGAGACCCACCTCTCATAGGGGTATACTTGTTTACATTAATTTCGAGATGGCTCATAGAAACAAATGTCCAACCAGATTGACAGTGCTGGAACTCGGTTAATTTATTATTTAGTTTATTTATTACTTTGATTAATAATTCATTCAAATCAGTGTTCTTATAAATAATTTCATATCTGGTATTAAACGACTTTAATTGTTATTCGTCTGATTTTGATAACATAAAATAGGCAAACAATTCGAAATTCAATTTTATGCAATTGTGTTCATTAAGTGACATTTTTATCAATTCTGTTATATTTATTAGATGATCACCCAGGAACGCCTCTAAACCGAGGTAGGTACTCGTCTTCCTGAGTGACATTCAATCTGTATGTCATTAATCTATTTTTGAATGCTGTCGCAATAATATGATTATCTGTGAACTTGGTATTCAATAAACAGTTTGCTTTGTGTATATTCGTTCTCATATGATAGGAATACTGATTTTCTGGTATTTCAATTTTACATTTATGACAGGTTATTGACTTTCTAGATCTCGATTTGCTGTTGAGGTGTGTAACTGTAAATAAAAAAACCAATTACTATGTAGATTACTTACTTAATTATATTAATTAATACTACAATATCATACTTATAAAATACAGTACAAAATACTTAATAATAATAAAAATAAGACATTTCATGTAGGTAAACACAATTAAAACAAGATACAATTTAAAGTAAGTACCTATAGAAGCAAATATTGATGAACACCTAGTTAAACAAATAAAGTCTTTAAGTATCATAAGCACCTATGCAGGTGATAGGACAATTTTTAAAATCATTTTGAGTTGCTTTAACAAACTCCTTTAAGTGTGGCCAAGATTCTTTATTTTCATCTAATTTTGTCTTGATGGTAGTTATGGCCGAGCGCCATCTATTTATGGGCATTATTTTTTTAATTTCTTCCGTGTTGTAAATTTTCACTTCTACATAATATTTTCCTTCTTTAGTCTCGCTTATTTGTCGTGAATATCCCTTAGCCATCCTTCTAGTAAAATATGAGTACAGTGGGGGTATATTACCAGTTTTGTGGGGTCTCTGTGTTGGGGTGACGCTTTCTTCGTTATCGCTGTCTTCACCGAATAATTCACTGGCCGTAACTCGAGCTGACGGTGTTACTGGCGAAATGAGCTGCTTCGATTTTTTTGCGCTTATTGACTCTTCACTCGATTTGATGGACCTTTCCCGCTTCTTTTTTCTTTCCTCTGTCTTCCTCTTCGGCTTCGCCTCTTGCTCAGAGTCATCGCTAGAGAGGAAAAGGTCGTTGCTAAGTAGTGTCGACCTGTCAACAAAAATATAAATATATATATTAGTGCATTGCAATCAAAATTTTTTCTTCAAAATTCCTAAATTTGTAAAAAGGAACTGATCGTGAGGAAGATAAATAGTTAACAGATATAAATATCGTTTGATTTGTGCTGAAATCGAATCTGAAAAGTCGACCAGTCAGCCACTGCACCGACCGATGAATATTATACACAGCATTTGATCTGTGCAGGAATCGAACCTGCAGCACAGAAAAACATCACTCAGTCTCTGAGCCAAGCATTGTAATAGGTCCAAGTACCTATTAATACATTACTCTGACCATTCGGTATATCTAACCATTCATAATACAATTAATACATTACTCTGACCATTCAATAGTTACATACGATAGTGAATTATTGAATAGATACTTACATTCTTGATTGATGCTTAGTTTGATGAGGAGCTCGGAGTGTTGATTCCTTGCTGAGAGGTTTCGTTCCAGAGAGGAATTGTGCCGGAGACTAATTTGCGAAGCGTTTTTATAGGCCTAAAATCACGTCATTCAGTCCAAATTTGTAAAACTGCATACTAGCAAAAATTGTCAATTGCGTACACGAGCGTATTTTTCGTAGCGGTTAAGGTTTTAAGTTAACAGCGTTTTATATAAGACAAATAAAAAAGCGATTTTGAATCTTGTGTAGGTACTCACTTAAATCAACAATAGGGGAATTTCATACCTAGTTACAATTATAAAAAATGTTTGTAGGTTGTTGTTTTTTTACTGAATGACGGCGACGGTACAAACGCTGCGGTTTGCACGCTCGCATGCAACTCGTAGACACGTGGAGAAGTGGAGATATGACGAGTCAGAATCTCATATTTCGGTATACAAGAATAATCTTGTTTTTTATCTTATAATTTGAACCTTATTAGAAAATCAAATAAATCTGAACAAGTATAAAATCAGTATAATCTCGAAAAAAATAATCACATCCTCGCCAGCGTTTCTTCACCAATAATGTCGGTAAGTAAATTAGCGACACTTTTATTAAATTAATTATTTTTTTCGCAATTTCTATGATAACTTACATATAAATATAATTTTAGTTTTTATGAATAATGAAGTTGGACCGCCGATATTAATAAATAATCATAATTGTATATTAACTTATCTTATTTATTCTTATGTTTCAGGAATCCGAGCAACTTTTCATTTCAACCCCGTCATACTCACCGACTCCAGCAGCTCAACAATTACGTCAAAATGTGATGAACTATTTGGAAAGAGAGAGACCGTTTACATCGTACTCTCCAATTTCCCCACCATTGAATCTAAATCGGGAGAGAGAAACACCACCCCAGTTAGAAGAAAGGTTGAACTGCGCCAATACCACCAGGAAATCCGTCAACGATAAAAGACGAGGGAGCAAAATGATGTATTCGTATGTTAGAAAGTATGTAAAGGGCCCACACCGTAAAATAATACGTATTCAAATCTTTGATGGTGAAGAACTCAATGGTTCTAAATTATGCACTTGTAAAGCTAAAATATGTGCCCAACATATTGTTGATAATATATTTACTGATGATATACATTCAGTCAAAAAAGTATCGGGAATGGATGATTTGTTTATGGTTCCAAATTCAAATTTTTGTTTTTTTGTAGTTGTTAGATTGGCACAACTGTTTCCCATTTTGGCGCGGAGTTTGAGTTGCATCTGTTATTTATATTAAATACAGTGCTGGTTTTAGTAACATCATATATAGTGTGTATTGCGAATTTCATAATGGACAAAAATATCAAACAAAGAGTTTGTCTTAAATTTTGCATCGCCAATGGAATTTCGTGTTCGGAGTCACTGAAAATGTTACAGAAGGCTTACGGTGAATCGACTTTATCAAAAACTCGTGCTTATGAGTGGTTCAAAGCGTTCAAAAGCGGTCGAGATGTGATGGAAGATTTGCCTCGCTCTGGTAGGCCGTCAACGTCTGCAACTGAAGTTAACATCGCAAAAGTGAAGGAAATAGTGACTGAAAATCCCCATTCAACTCTGAGAGAGATAGCCGCCGAACTTTCTGTATCTCACGAGTCGATCCGTACCATTTCAACTAATCATTTGGGTATGAAACATGTTGCTGCTCGGCTAGTCCCAAAAGATCTGAATTTTCTCCAAAAACTCAATCGCATGAAAGTCGCTGAGGACATGCTAGAACGAGTCAGTTCGGACCCAACATTCATAAAACGCATTGTTACTGGTGACGAGACGTGGGTTTACGAGTTTGACATGCAAACTAGTCAACAAGCTTCGGAGTGGCGCCTTCCAACTGAACCGAAACCGAAAAAACCACGCCAAAGTCGATCAAAAGTCAAAGTCATGTTGACTGTTTTCTTTGACTATCGCGGTGTTGTGCACTCTGAATTCTTACCGGAAGGTCTAACGGTAAATAAAGAATATTATTTGAGCGTTATGCGGCGTTTAAGAGAGCAAATTCGACGAAAAAGGCCAGATTTGTGGAAAGAAAATTCTTGGATTTTGCACCACGACAATGCGCCTTCGCACAAGGCTATCATTGTGAACGAATTTTTAACCAAACACTCAACAAATACCATCCAGCAACCACCATATTCACCAGATATGGCTCCTGCTGACTTTTTTCTTTTTCCTTAACTCAAATTACCACTTCGTGGCACCCGTTTTCAATCGATAGAAGACATAAAGGAGAATTCGCGGCGAGAACTGAACTCAATTCCGGAAGCAGCGTTTAAAAATTGTTTTGATGAATGAATTATTCGTTGGCGCAAGTGTATCGTTTCTAAAGGAGCATACTTTGAAGGTGATAAAATAAATTTGGATGAATAACAGACATTTTGTGTATTATTGATCTTTTCCCGGTACTTTCTTGACAGAGTAGTATACGACTGTGCTAAAGATATGATAAATAAAATTCAAAAGAAAATGTAGTTGTGTATGTACAATTTACATTAGACATACCTAATGGTTGTAATGTATAAACTATGTATTATTCTAAATCAAGTGTAATTAATTAGGTATTAATATAAACCTAGATAATAAACAGTTATAACGAATTTATGTATTTTAATTGACATTATAATACTACTTAGATATAAAATAGTAAGTAAAACCGAGCGTAGCAATAGTATGATAATTAGACACAGAAAGCCAGCTTCCTATAACGAGCGATACCTCACCTCACGCACACATAGATGTGGGACGCATGCGCTTGCATGAGTGGAGATTGTTCGTCGCGGCTGGCATGCATTGCTGAGATCCCTTTATGTACACATCAATACATAAATTGCATGCATCTCAGCAATGCATGCGGCTGGCATGCATTGCTGAGATCCCTTTATGTACACATCAATGTGTGCGTGCGCCCGTTTGCGCACGCTGTAGGAGTTGTAACGTCCTGTACCTATTTTACTTTGCGTCTATGTTGCTATTTTGTTTTGATCGGTCTCCTTATAAAGAATTACTTACATTGCAAAACTCATGATTAATGGTAAACTACTAACATACGATGACTTTGCCTGCCATATCTTCTCAATAAAATTTGTGGGACAAGCACAGTAAATAAACTTCAATGACAGTTTACATGGGGATGAGCATTAAAGCCCGAGTAACTTATATATAGCTTACAATCAGTTAAGACGACATTACATTCTTACAATTCGTAGTGTGAAGGTTCATCGTGAAAAAATATTAACATTACAATGTTTAATCCATTAAAATCTGATTTAGAAGGCATTCGTAAAATTATTTGCAAGAATGCTAGCGGTGAAATTATATTTACTCAAGATATGCAGACTGACCTGAAAATACCGAATGTAAGTTCATCTAATCACAAGGATAATGATACAAGCCAGACAAAAGAGTTATTTGATCTAAAGATGCACGATTCGGTGAAATCTAAGTTTGAATACACTCATTATCTTATAGTCAAGACTGAGGGCCATCATGAAAATGTTCATACATTTGTTCGAGTTAGCGACATACAGACTGATCGTGGAAAATGTAATGCAAGCTCATCAAAACCTAGTGAAAGTAGTAAATCAGAAACAGCAGACACAGCTTTACCTGTGTTAGAAGATGTTTTATGCTACCAGATTCAACCAGGAAATGAACTTTTTTTCTTCATTTCACCGTTCAAAGATAGGTTAGATGTTGTGTAGTGCGTTCTGCAGCAAATAGACCAAAACAATGTAAATATCCTGTAATAAATTATGTTCTACGATATTTATTGTTTCATTTACACAACATACCTCGATTTGGTGTGCATGATCTTAATATAACATAGGTACCTACATTATAAGTTTAGTTCAGTAGTTCATTATGATCACGCATATTAATTAAATACTTATACCAAAACTAGGACCCAATCTAGTAAGTTATAATATAAACAAATGAGATTTGAGAACAAGAGCCATTTCACAACGAAGTGTGTGTTAATTCGAATACAATATAATTATAACTACACAATAACTATACACGAAGCCTGCATTTTACATAGGTAACTAGATGCTACCTATATAAGGTGTCGGAGGACAACATCTGTGCACATTCCACTCCAAACTCGTTGATGTCTGAATAGACTATTCCTACTGAATGATCCATTGATAGGTATGAAGTGACTGCTCTTTTCATTCTGAATAGACTATTCCTACTGAATGATCCATTGATAGGTACGAAGTGACTGCTCTTTTCATTCACATGAAACTACTTTCAATGAATTTAGTCAAAGTCTCATTTCGAATAGTGAAATCTAAGAATACTCGAATGGTTTAACTGTGGAATATAGGGTTATTCAGATCACGATTTGTGATCTGAATACCCTATATTCCAACTACTTATCTGGATAAGGCTCAGTGCCAGGTTTCCAGTGCCTATTATTTAAAGCATATATACCTAGATTTTTTGTATGTCTAGTAAATGAAGGTAGATAGCTAGCTGTAAATGGTGGTTTTTTGCTATCCACCCCATTACCTTTGAGTAACTGTCCTGTGTAGGTATGTGTGAAATGTTCAATACCTGTGTACCTTCATTACCTTTGATTTTTACCAACCATCAAAACCATACCTTTTAGGGGTTACCAGGAATGTGTAGAGGAAATGAGTAGCCTTTTTTTTTTTGGGATGGGAAATCATCAAATGGCTCCTCCCGCTCTGGGTACAGCAGGAGGGAGTGTCACACTCTTACTGACTAAAACCCATCCGTGTTTCTCATAGTGCCCTTTGCGTTCCAGGGTACGGTGCCTCTTTCGAACGAAGTCCGCAGCCCCAGCAGGCACTGGCCTTAGTGGGCCCCGTCTTCCGTGCTGACATGTCCTTGAGGCGCGTTGGGATCGCAGCACGCCGCCGACCCGGTCCTGGTTCTGATCAGACGGCGAGCCACCCAATGCTCGCCGTCCGCAGTCCTATGCCTACGGTGGCCGAGAATCGTCCTGTGACTCCCGACGCCCGGGGCGTCTTCTTCTGTTTCGGCGGCTGGGGCGTGAGGTTTCCCTCTCTCTCACGCGTTCGGCTTCCTCCTTTGTTAGCATTACTGCTTCGCAGAAGGTGGTGACCGCTTCCCATGTCTCTTCGCTCCGAACCATGGCTTGAACCAGGGCCGGACGCGAGAGATCCCCGCCGCCAAATGTGTAGCCCTACCTATCTATTTACTTTACTGAAAATAAGTTCCCTCAGAACATCTTATGACAAAATATATGTTTTTAATAAATTACATAGCCATGAAACTATAACTATGAAAGTACATAAGCTCTTAACTATTAAGTACATAAGCTTATAACTATACTTGGGCTTTTATGTACGAGTTATACAACACTAAACGCTTCGTCGCGAACATCGTCCTTGACAGCCGGTGGAATTTCGTCGAACATTTCCGACGTTTGGCTCCCAGACTTGGGCGAGCCGGGGCTGCCTTCAAGCGGCTTCTGCCCAATCTAGGGGTCCAAACGCCTCCTGCCCGAGGCTTTACGCGGGAGTCTTGCGGTCCATGGCCCTTTATGGGGCGCCAGTGTGGGCGCCTACTTTGAGGAAGTGACCTGCCCGTTACCTCAAATTTCAAATTTAATTTTTATTCATCATCAAAGCCATACATAACAGTTCTAAGTGGTGATAAATATATGTAAAAGGCTAAAATTACAAACAACGAAACCCTGACTTCCAAACTAGGCATATGCCTGTGTCTTAGAAGTCAGTGTCCTTCCAAGAATAAGATGCAAATACAAGAATGACTGCACAACTTTCCACTTACTCACTTCACAAACGTTGAATGAATCAAATTAACTATTTTAATAAAATTTAAATGACATTATAGGTACACAAACACAAACAAACAAAAAAATAATAAAAAAATAATATTAATAATTGAAAATGTTAGCAAACAGGATGAATCAAATCAAATCAAAATCAAATCATCTTTATTGTGGACTATAGGTATACATCATAAATACAGGTCTTAAATAATTAAAATAAGTTCAGCTATGTCCCGCCGTTGAGGCATACAATAATAAAATACAAATCAGAAGTTAAATTTTAAAACACAATAAAATTAGTCATATTAGTCTCGATACATTATTAAAATATTCCAAATTATAAATACATACAAGTTCAATTTTATTCCAAGTCATATTAGTCATAATTCATCATTACAGCATTACACATTATATTCTTACATAAATATTAAACAACAACAACAACATAATTATGTGGGAGAAAATGATACACATTTTTTCTTTCTTGTCATTGAAATACAATATTTTTGTCACACAAGTAATCTTTGACATCATAATAACATTTGTCTATTAATAATGAATGTAGTTTCTTTTTAAACTGGAGGATTGGTAATTGTTTAATGTCATCAGGCAATTTATTATAGATTAATGATGTCATGCATAAAATACTTTTATTTAATAGTGCCGTTTTACCATAAGGTATTTGTACCTCTAACCTTTTCTTATCCCTTAATTTTCGATAATAGCTTTTGACAGCCGTCTTATAGTAGCTCAGATTTGATTTCACAAAAATATTTGATTCGTAAATGTATAGGGAAGGCAATGTGAGAATTTTTAGATTTTTAAAGTAAGGTTGACAGCTAATTGTACTATTTATTTGGCACATTGCTCTAATGCACTTCTTTTGAGCTTTAAATATTAATTCCTTGTCTACCGAATTACCCCAAAATATTATAATACCGTATCTCAGTAATGGTGCCACCAGTCCGTGATAGGCCGTTAAAATCGCTTCTTTGTTAACCATTTTGGAGAGCTTGTAAAGAGCGAATGAGGATTTGTTGATTCTTTTGCAGAGATTGTCTATATGGGTTGTCCATGAAAGTCTGTAATCAATATTTATTCCTAGAAATTTTGTATCTGTTACAGATTCTACTGTCTGCCTGTTATAATTTACATTAATACTTTTCGGTTGAGTTCTTAGGTGAAAGTGCATTATATTTGTCTTTTCTAAATTTATTTTCAGATTGTTATCAATTAACCATTTAATTATAGTTCTTAATGTTTCATTAATTTCATTTTCATAGTCATTTTGACTGTCACATTTTATTACTACAGTGCTGTCATCTGCAAAAAGTACCATGGGATGCTTTATGTGTCTAGGGAGATCATTAATGTAAATTAGAAAAAGCAAGGGACCCAAGACACTACCTTGTGGAACTCCTAGTTTTATGGTTCTAGTTTGGGATCTATATGTCTTCTCATCCCGCGTATTAAGGCATATTCTAGTTATTTCTGTAAACTGCTTTCTATCACGTAGATATGAGTGAATGAGGTCTAGTGCCTTTCCCCTTATGCCATATGAATCTAATTTTTGAAGCGGTATGTTATGGTTAACACTGTCAAAGACTTTACTCATATCCATGAAAATAGCACATGTTGGATTTCTTTTGTCCATATTAGTCAAAAAAATGTTAGTAAGTTCATATATCGCAGCGTTAATGGACTTACCCTTACGAAATCCTTTTTGTTCGCTAGCCAAGATATTATATTTTTCTAAAAAATTGTAAAGACGACTATGAATAGTTTTTTCGAATATCTTTGAGAAGATGGGTATCAAAGCTATTGGTCTATAATTTCCCATATTGCTTTTGTCATCTTTTTTGTGGAGTGGAATAACAACCGATGTTTTAAGTTTTTCTGGGTAAGTTCCAGTAGAAAAGCATAAATTTATTATATGACTTAGATGAGCTGCAATTGATTGCGACACTTGTTTTATTACTTTAGTACAGATGCCATCGTAACCCACACTCGATGTATTTTTAAGTTGCTTAATTTCTCTGTCTACTTCTATTGGGGTTGTGGGGGTAAGGAAAATTGAGTTTAGGTTAGTGTACATGTTTTGATTCGAAGGTGCTTTATTATTATAATTGTTTGTACGCATCGGTTTTGCAGCTTGATCAATAAAATAGTCATTAAAATTATTCGCAATCGACGTTGGATCTGTAATGCTTACATTATCTTTTAATATTTCACTAATTGGTTCCCTGGGAAATTTAAATTTAGAGTTATTTATAAGTGACCAAGTGGCTTTCGATTTATTTTGAGCTGTGTTGATGCGATGGTTACTTTGTGCCTTCTGCGTAAGACAAATAATTTTTTTAAATTTCGTAGCGTATTGCTTGAATTTATGTTTGTTTTTATCCGTCCGGTGTGTTCTATATTGCCATAGTAATTTTCTTTTCATTTTGCTACAAATTTTGATACCTTTTGAAACCCATTTAGTTTTTTTGTATAACGATTTTGTTATTAATTTGTAAGGAAAACACAACTTATAGAAACACAGGAAAAGCTCCAAGAAACGATTGTAGGCTTCGTTTGAATCATTTGTCAGGTAAATGTCAGAGAATGTCAAGTTATTCATACAAGTTTTAAATTTTGTCAAATTTTCCTCACTATAATCGCGTATTTTAATACGCCATGATTTTAATACACAGGACTTTTTGACTGGAAAATGCAATAATTGGGCAGTATGATCTGATAATCCTAATTCAATTATTTGGCTTTTGCATTTATGAATGTTGTGAGCAAAGTTGTCGATGCAAGTGCCACTGATGAGTCTAGTGGGAACTTTAATTTCTAGTTTTAAGTTATGACTTTCTAGAATTTGTTCAAAGTCTAAAGTTTGTCGGTTTCTTTTAAATGTATGGATATTGAAATCTCCGCATACAACAACTTTCTTACTAGTGTTATCACATATTTGGTGCAGTAACTTTTCTAAATTATTAAAAAATGTAGACATACATGAGTTGGGCACTCTGTACACACAAACTATTATCAACTTATGTTCAGTTAGTTCTATTGCACTATATTCTATGATGCCTTTACTTGAAAATGTATTATTAAGTACAGCGTATGGGTGTCCTAATCTGGTTAATATACAGGCACCTCCTCTATTTACGTCTCTTGAAAAACTTGCTGCCAAGCGAAATTTGGGTAAATTAATTGTAGCCTCCTGTTCTGGTGTCATAAAATGTTCAGTTATACATATTACATCGATGGGCATATTCTTTAGTTCCAATTCTTCTAAATGTACTGTGAGAATGTCAGCTTTGGTTAGCAGACCAGCAATGTTCTGGTGTAAAATGTGTTTGGAGGTACACACGCAAATAAAACTCGTGGATATCGGAAATGGTTTCTATTCGTTACTATTTGCAATACACAATATATATAATGAGAGCTCACGCTCGCTGGCTCGAATGTTCAGTCTGTGTCAATTTTACACTGGCGGCAGACTTATGTCTGGCGCCGGAAACATTTGGTGTTGCCACCCAAAATATTGTTAATGGTGTTGCGACATAATACGCCACAACCACCCCCCTACGGAGAAAATAACAAGTTATTTAAACAGGAAAAAAAAAAAAAAAAAAAATAATAATAATAATAAGACCCTGCACAACCGCGAGGTATGCAGCCTTAGGGAGTACTTCCTAGAGGCCGACGTGGGTATGCATCGAGATGTGGTAGCGGTGGACAAAGGCCTCACCGCGCTCTCCTTGGCTAACGAGAACTGGCGCAAACCTGTGGTATTAGATACTAACGACCGCAGGGAGGTATGGCAGAGCAAGGAGCTGCACGGACGCTTTTATCGGGTCCTACATGGGCCCGATGTAGACTTCTTAGCGTCCGTAGCCTGGCTTCGTTTTGGTGACCTCTTCGGGGAAACCGAAGGTTTTGTCTGTGCAATTATGGACGAAGTTATGATGACTAATAACTACCGGAAATACATTGTGAAGGACGGTACGGTTGACATATGTCGGGCATGTCACCGGCCCGGGGAATCCATCCGCCACATTATTTCCGGTTGTTCTAGTCTGGCTAATGGAGACTATTTGCACAGGCACAACCTTGTAGCCAGGATTATCCACCAGCAACTTGCTCTTAAATACAATCTTGTGGAATCGGAAGTACCGTACTATAGGTATGTGCCCGACCCAGTTCTCGAAAGTGGTAGTTGCACATTGTATTGGGATCGGTCTATCATCACTGACAGGACTATTGTTGCCAATAAGCCTGATATAGTGGTGATAGACCGACTAGAGCGTCGCGCAATGATTGTTGATATAGCAGTCCCTCATGACGAGAACCTCGTGAAGTCAGAGAAAGATAAACAAACGAAGTATCTTGACTTGGCTCGCGAGGTTGTCGACATGTGGGATGTGAACACAGCAGTTATTGTGCCGATAATCGTGACGGCCAATGGCATTATTGCCAAGAGCCTCGACCAACATCTCAAGAGGCTCTCGTTGGGCAGCTGGATCAAGGGCTTGATCCAGAAAGCAGTACTCCTGGACACGGCGCGCATCGTTAGGAGGTTTCTCTCTCAGAAGCCCTGACCACCGGTAGCTTGGACCCTGTTCCCGATACCGGTGGGTTACTATTTTTTATATTTTTAAATGTTTTTTGTATTTTTATAGAAATATTTAAAAATGTAATTTGTATGTATATATAAATAAATAAATGGAATAATAATAATACACACGAAGTAGATTACACCAGATAGGAAACAAAAAAGTTAAAAACAAAACTTAAGCTAAAGATCTAACCTATCCTTAAATCTAACAGTGCGACCTGACCGGGTGGTAACTGGTTGTTGTGCTACAGGGGGCATAGTCGGCTGTGCAGACGCGGAGGGCGCAGGTAGCGCGGGCGCGGAAGGCGCTTGCATGGCAGGCGCAGGCGCTGCGGTCTGTTGCGGAGTGGTTATCCGGGAGAGGTCGCTCGCTAAGTCAGGTGCGATGTATGCAGGCTTCACGCGGTCGATACTGACCGTCACGCGTTTACCTGCAATGTCAATGTCGAGTAACTTTTCGGTCCGTGACATTACCTTGTAGGGTCCAGTGTAGGGCGGCTGCAGTGCACGGCGAACAGTATCGTCTCGCAGGAAAACATGAGAGAGAATACTTCTTGTCAGGACTAAGATCAATCTTAGGCTTCTTTGAGTCCTCTATAGGCTTCAGGGTATCAGGGTCAACTATGGTATCAACCGCCTTTCTCTTCAAGCTAGGGTTCGTAGAAGTAGATGCCATGGTGACAAGAGAGATTTTTCAGTTTTGGATGAACAAATTTTTGTATAATAAAGGATCTGTTCATACTGTCTCAAATAACCAACGTAGCAAACTGGTTTACAAGGGAGGAGATGGGTAGCTGCTTCAGGCAGACAGGCAAAGGAGTTTGCACTACCAAAGTAACGCTCCCTATTATCAAGTTTTACTCGAAAATGTCGTGCGCAAACCAAACTGGCATGTTGTCTGGGGTATACAATCAGGTAGTGACAGTGCCTTGCTTTAGCGGACAGCGGACCCATCTATTCGACTCCACTTTCTTTGAACATATCGAAAAGAAAAGGATAGTTAGCAACACAGGGAAAACCTTGGCACAAGTCATCAACATCCTGACAAGCACCCTGGAGGACTTGCATGACAGGGTTAAAAAGGATAATGGACGCATAGAAATGGGTACAACACAATGGAGAGAAATGGAGACTTTAGCCTTAGGTTCTCCTGGTGCAGAGGTATCAATCAGAATTGAAGGGCGAAACAAAATGTTCCTCGGAAAGAATTGAACATGGAGAATTTTCTTCCAAGTTATATTTTACTTTTGTTATCCTTAGTATAAGCCATATTTAACCAAAGTGTAATCGGTTTGTTTAATACGTGTTTATTGTATTTTGTTTACTTATAAAAGTTTTTAGAAAAAAAAAAAAATGCCGTTAGCTTGAGGATGGTAGCTGGTGGTTCGCCTTCGCTCGGTCGCGCCAACATTCATGAGCCGTTTGAAAAGGTCCGACTCGAATTGACGGCCTTGGTCAGTCGTGACTGTAGAGGGAACGCCGAAGCGTGCAACCCAACCCTCAACGAATCGATCAGCTACCTCCTCGGCGGTTATCGAAGCCATCGGCCAAGCCTCGGGCCATCGAGGGAAACGGTCGATCGCCGTCAGGCAATATGAATAGCCTCTCGATGTGGGCAGAGGGCCGATTATGTCCAAGTGGACATGGCGAAACCTGGATGATGGAGCGGCAAAAGTTCCGAGTGGCGCGGACACGTGGCGCGTCACCTTGGCGCGCTGACAGTTGAGACATTCTTTTGCCCAGGCGCGACAGTCGCGCGCAACACCAGGCCACACATAACGCTGTGCCACAAGGCGCGCGCTGGCGTGAGCACCGGGGTGGCTGAGCGCGTGCAGGCGATCGAAGGCGGCGCGGCGCAGCGGTGCTGGCAAGTAGGGGCGCGGTTTGCCTGTTGAGACGTCACACTGGACGGTGGTGTCCGTGCCTGGAATTAAAGTTTGTTGCATATTGAGAGACGAGTCAGATAAGGTTTTTAACTCATCGTCGGCGTCTTGTGCTCGAGCCAATGTGGTATAATCGCACTCGAGCGAGACGGCTTCGATGCGCGACATCGTGTCGGCGACGACGTTGTCGTCTCCCTTTACGTGCCGTATGTCGGTAGTAAATTGGGAGATAAAGGTGAGCTGATTAAGTTGGCTGGGTGGCAGCTTTTCTCTGCGTTGCTTGAATGCATACAACAGAGGTTTGTGATCCGTATATATTGTGGCGTGTTGCGCCTCTAATATATGCCGGAAATGCTGCACTGCCAAATATACTGCCAACAGTTCCCTATAATACGCTGGCCACACTGACTGAACATTCGAGCCAGCGAGCGTGAGCTCTCATTATATATATTGTGTATTGCAAATAGTAACGAATAGAAACCATTTCCGATATCCACGAGTTTTATTTGCGTGTGTACCTCTGCTCTTTTGCTTCCTATCAATTTTTTAGGAAAGCAACAAATGTCAGATCCAGTGTCCAACAAAAATCGGAACTTGGTGTCTTTGTCCACAACAAATAAGCGGCTACTATTGGAACAATTGTTCTGTTGGTTTCCCGACCAAGAGCATGGTTTGGTACATTTACTTGCTTTTGCACCAAATTTATGGTGGTACCAACAGAAAGGCTGTTGGGCCACCTGGGACGCAGATCTGGATCTAGGTTGACGAGACCTAGAACCAGACCGTTGCCTAGAACTGGACTGTCCTGTAGTTAAAACGGCCACCTGACGTGCAAGTTCTTGAACTTGCACAGTAAGGGCAGCGAGGTCAGGGGCACTAGCTGGAATAGGAGAAATGGCGTTGACAGAGACATAGTTGACCTCTAAAATTTTGTCAGCCAGTTCGGCAACTTTGTCCAAGGTGAGGTCACCTTGGGCAGTCAAAATTGCCTGTATGTGTTTAGGCAGACGTTGTAGCCACAGTTCTCTGATTATTGTATTATCTTGGAAAGACTTACCAGCTAGAGACTTCAGATGACGAAGAAACTGGGTAGGTTTCCGGTCACCAAGCTCCTCACCTGACAACAGTTGTCTGACCTTTTGTGACTCGGAAGTGGAAAAACGCTTAATAACTTCTTCCTTTATCCATTCATACCGGCCACCTTTTGGAGGAGGGTTAGTGACCAGATCCTCGACTTCATGAGAGATCCTGGAATCAAATTGAGCAATAACATAATTATATTTGGTTTCATCAACCAAAATATTGCATAAAACAAACTGTGATTCTAGATGAGCAAACCATCCAGCAGGATGCTCGAGCCAAAAAGGAGGCAGTTTAGGACGGACTGCATATGCTGCTGGATTCTGCACACTATGGGCATTTAATTGTCCTCGCAAGTCCGCATTTTGTTGTGTTAGCCTTTCATTGTAAGCCAGAATTTGGTTGAGTCTCTCCTCAATTTGTTGGCTCTCCATGTCAAATATGTGTATAACAAATGTATAAATATATTATAAAACAAAGTAAATGTTCAAGTTAAAGTTACCACTCAGTCAGGTTGCTTAAAACTATAACAAGCAACTTATAACTATAAAAACTTTACAGAATGCGCAAGGTAAATAAGCATGTGCTGCAGATAATTATGTACAGAAATAATTCACATAAAATTCAATACCTTTTACCATTAATACAAGCCTCAGCCAGTGCTAACTTTTAAACAAACACACACGAAAAACCAATACGAAAAATATGTAAACAAACATGAACATGTGTAAAAATAAAGATAAAAATGCTATTGTTATTTACATTTGAAACCACCGAGCACAAAGTTAGTTTTTTAGTAAGATGCACATGCAGGCACTAATTATTTAGGGGAAAGTTAATCGTATTTTCAAGTTTTCAAGATCCCGCGTTGCGATGACATTGACGTATCGGGCCGACGACAGTTCAATCATTCATTCGATCATAAATCGGGAAGTTCCGCTACTCCCCGATAGGTTGCGCATGGCGTCGAGATAGGTAGCGTCTTGATGGAGTTCCGTTTCCGGGTCGATGTCGATGGCCTCGGAACATTCAAAAAACGAAAATGATGCGTAGGATGTACGTAAGATGATGAAAACTGCTTGCGAATGATGCACTAAATAGCACAAACTTGCTGCAATCCGTTGTTGCGCCTTCTGACTTACGCAGAGGCCGGTGTGAGCAGTTAGGTAGGTACCTAGGTATCTACTCGGCAACTTCTCGTTCAGCGAATTTCCCGGCGGTAAGTGGTAAAACCAGCCTGGAAAACGTTGCGGCGTAGTCGGATTGGGCAGGCTGAAGATCTCAGCGTGGCTCACTGCTGAAGTCCGGTTCCACGTTCACTGCTGTAGGTACCTCCTCGCTGTATAGTTGCGTCTCGATCACGTCGGGGTCACCAATTTGGAGGTACACACGCAAATAAAACTCGTGGATATCGGAAATGGTTTCTATTCGTTACTATTTGCAATACACAATATATATAATGAGAGCTCACGCTCGCTGGCTCGAATGTTCAGTCTGTGTCAATTTTACACTGGCGGCAGACTTATGTCTGGCGCCGGAAACATTTGGTGTTGCCACCCAAAATATTGTTAATGGTGTTGCGACATAATACGCCACATGTGTATGTTATTATAGAAGAAAAAACTGAGAGTTTTGCTTATTTTCGTTAGTATCTACGTAAGGAAATAACCTTAAGTCAATTTTGATCCTCTCCATAATATTTTTAAATATGAAATTTATTCCAGATTTATTTAGTTTCCCTGATCTATCTGAAAACATATCAAATTTAAATTCTAGGTCATTATTTGAGTCAAAAAAGTATGCGTATTTATGATATTCTAGGTCCATGTAAAGTAAGTTATTAAATATATCAACTTTATAGTTATATATAGGGGATCCCCGTACGTACGTAGGTGTGCATATTATGATATTTGTGTGGGTCATTTGTCTCAAGCTTTCATTAATTACTTTCACAAGGTCAATATAGTTATTGTCAGTTTTAATATCTGAATCGCCTAATAAGATTATACAATAGTCATTTATAGTGAATTCTTCCAATTTTGTTTTAATATTAGTTAACAGATGTCTTATTTTTGAGTTGGGCATTAAATAGCTACAATACTTAAAGTCAGAGGAAAAAAATTCTTCAATAGCTTGTAATATGCCTCTATGTGTACTATTACTCAATACGCACAGTTTTCTTTGCTTGGTATCATCGTGAACTCTTGGTCTCGTAGTGTTCTTCTTTTTCGATGTCAAGTTATTTGTTTGGTTTAAGTTTTTATTTAGATTCAGTTTAGGTTGACTAGTTTGGGTGGTGCTTGAATTGTTGACAGAAGTATCTTTACTCAGTACTTTCACGTCGTCAGTCTCGAAGGGTTGAGGGGAGACATCGAGGGTTTGTTGCTCAGTGGAGTTAAGACAGGACTCCAATGCTTGATTTTCAGAGCCCTGCTTTGAAGGAGGTCCGCCGTCGGTAATTTCCTGGTCATTATTACTTGTGTTTAGTTTAGAAAGTGTATGAGATTGAGTTGGTGTAGAGCAGCGTCCTTTTCGTTTATTAGTACGCGATGATAGTGGAGTCATGCATCGGCTATCTGATAGAGCAAGATTTTTATAAGCTTGAGTTGTTTGCAAGCTTTTATTCAAATCACATTTTAAGCGATAGTTTTCCAAGTTTAAATTCTCAATTTCTTTATGAGCAGTATCTAATTCTCTACTTAGACTGTCTATCTTTTCTCTTAGGTCATAAATAGTTTGGCTATCATTTAATGACATGTTCGGTAAACTTGTCATTAGCATCGAATAGATTTGTGTCTGTGTTCGAAACATCATTTAAGGAGAGTGTGAGATGAGGTTTTCTATTGCGTAAAGTAATATTTTTCTCGGGCTCCATGGTTTTGTATTTTCTATTTAGTGAATATTTTTATTTTCTACCAAATAACTTAATTTTCTTACTCTGGTATCACAACTTTTTTGTAGCAACACTTTTCTATTTTTTTATAATGGTAACACTGGCCAGTATGTCAATTTTATTTCTGCTCCTTGACACTAGATGGCGCTGTTTGGCATGAAGTATTTGTTATTTGTAGTAACAACCCTAATGTTAATGTCAATTTTTATACGTCAATGTCAATATTTGTTTCGCTACATACGTCAATGTCAATATTTGTTTCGTTTTCAAGTTTTATATCTCGGCAATCGTATGACTTGCGGATTCAAATTTTTAAAATGACAGTTTGAAAATTTTCAACTTCTTATAAATACACTTGAATTCCAGTTCCATTCGATTTTAATTGCCAACGGGTATAACTGTGGTGAAAATATAGTTCACAATACACCCCGTACGCAGTGTTATTATTATCACTTAGTTTTTGTTGTTTAATCACTAACTTTTTCACTGTTTGTTTATGTAGTCACAAGTTATGTTTTTACACAGAGTTGACACTCAAAGTTGCTACTAACGTTTTCCAGCAAGTATTGGTCGTTTGCGCACAAGTTAATCACAATTTTAGGCACTTTTACGGTGAATTACTATTTTATAAATATTTTAAATGCGGAGCTAGTTGTTTACAGTAACATTTTCGAACTACCCTCTGAAATTAAATTACAATAAATAAAGGTCATGAGATTAAAATTGCATCGAAATAAAATAACATTACGGACATTCGCTTGATTGTTACAAATTTACAATTTACAACAATGATCAGAAAAACAACAAACGTCTAAAAAATTCATTTTATTTTAGGGCCTTATGATTCCTGCTAAGATGTCCTCGGTTTCAACGTAATTTAGGGTAAGCAGCCATTTTCGCAAATTATTTTTGCAGAGATGGCCACTCAAGCCGAAAATATTAAGGTGCCTGTTTATGGTATTATATATCTTAGCACTGGCTATATGAAAGTGACGGATTGCGAAAGTAGTTCTATGAGATTCCACCGAGAACACCCTATGCTTCACTCTACCCGTAGGGGCTTCTAGCGGACGAACGAGATGTTTACGTAGGACACACTGAAGGACGTATTGTTGCCTTACGGTCAGCACGTTACACTCAGCATAAAGTTGAACAGTAGGGTATCTGAACGGCTTACGTAGCATAACCTTTAAGACCGCTCGCTGTGCTCTCTCAACTTGGAGTAGATGTGTCTTTGCTGCACCGCCCCATATCGGGAGACAATAAGAGAATATTGACTGGCACAGTGCATAGTATACTGTTTTTAACACATCAGAGCCTGCAGATGTCCGCAGTTTTTAAAAACAGCCATCAATCTCCGCATTCGTGAGGTTAGGTTTGCTAAATGCTCGCGCCAGTCAAGCCGATATCCAATGAGAACACCCAGGTATTTGACAGTCAGAGCCCTATCGACAGTTAGGCAGGCGCAATCTCCATTAAAAGAACCGCATGCGTGAGCTCTCAGTGTGTAACTATCAGGTGGTAATTGACTAGCCAGTATTGAAAACGGCATGTGTTGAGTTTTATCGATGCTGAGGGTAAGAAGATTAGTGATCAACCAGGACGTGACGACAGTTAGTGCAGTTTCAGCATTGTTATACGTTTCTGACCAGTGATCACCCTGAATAAAGAGGACGGTATCATCTGCATATGTAAAAATGTTGCAACTAGGGATATTGAGTTTGCATAGCTCGTTTATATAAATCAGGAACAAGGTTGGCCCAAGAATACTCCCTTGTGTGACACCATACCTTGTTACAGCCTCCCCACTAATGACATTGCCAATTTTGACGGACTGGGTACGCTCTGTGAGGTAATCTTTGAAAATTTTCAATGCAGTTGCTCTGACTCCAACATTTTCCATCTTCCTAAGCAGCACGTTACCTCAACGCGTCCCAGAGGGTCATGGCCATCCGGCTGGCCCGGGGATACCGCACGGTCTCTGGCGAGGCGGCAAGCCTCCTTTCCGGACTGCCGCCATGGGATCTGGAGGCGAGAGCCCTCGCGTTCATTTACGAGTGGCGCGTGGAGGCGCAACGCCGGGGCGAGTCTCCTCTGCCGCGGCAAATCGCGGCAAGGCGGACGGAGCTCCGACAAGATCTAATGGCGGTATGGAGACAGCGACTGTCGCAACCCAGTGCTGGGCACGCCACAATCCAGGCGATTAGTCCCCTCTTTGAGGAGTGGCTGGAGCGGCGTCACGGCGTCCTTACCTTCCGCCTGACGTAGGTACTCACCGGACACGGTTGTTTCGGATTCGGCGGGAGGACACGCCCGGGTGTCATCACTGCGAGGATCGCCCGGAGGACACGGTGGAGCATACGGTGGAGGTCTGCCCTGCTTGGGCGGAGAACCGCCGGATCCTCGTTGAGGCGATCGGCGGCGGCGACCTCTCGCGGCCGGCCCTGGTTCAATCTATGGTCCGGAGCGAGGAGGCATGGGAAGCGGTCACTTCCTTCTGCGAAGCAGTAATGCTAGCGAAGGAGGATGCCGAACGTGTAAGAGAGAGGGAAACCTCACGACCCAGCCGCCGCAACAGAAGAAGACGTATCGGGCGTCGGGGATCGCAGGGCGATTTCCGGCCACTATAGGCGTGGGCCTGCGGACGGCGAGCTTTGGGTGGCTTGTCGTCGGATCAGAACCAGGCCCGAGTTGGCGGCGCGCTGTGTTCCACGCGCGCCTCAAGGAGCTGTCAGCAAGGGAGACGGGGCCCGCTAGGGCCAGTGCCTGCGGGGTGCGGAATCCGTTCGAAAGAGACGCCGCGTCCCTGGAACGCAAAGGGCACTGGGAGGAACACGGATGGGTTTTAGTCAGTATGAGTCTGACACTCCCTTCCGCTCCGCCCAGAGCGGAAGGAGTCATTTGATAATTTCCCATGCTTAAAAAAAAAAAATTGTTCGCCTACTTTCATCAATGTTTAGTATAATCGCAATGGTGGCAAACCTGGCGTCTGTATCGACATTTGATGTTGATATTTTGTCTTTAACAGTCTTCGAGCACGATTCCAGGGATCGCCAACTTTCATCAATTTTTAGTATAATCGCAATGGTGGTAAACCTTGCGTCTGTATCGACATTTGATGTTGATATTTTGTCTTTAACAGTCTTCGAGCACGATTCCAGGGATCGCCAACTTTCATCAATTTTTAGTATAATCGCAATGGTGGTAAACCTTGCGTCTGTATCGACATTTGATGTTGACATTTTGTCTTTAACAGTCTTCGAGCACGATTCCAGGGATCGCCAACTTTCATAAATTTTTAGTATAATCGCAATGGTGGTAAACCTTGCGTCTGTATCGACATTTGATGTTGATATTTTGTCTTTAACAGTCTTCGAGCACGATTCCAGGGATCGCCAACTTTCATAAATTTTTAGTATAATCGCAATGGTGGTAAACCTTGCGTCTGTATCGACATTTGATGTTGATATTTTGTCTTTAACAGAAATCGAGCACGATTCCAGGGATCGCCAACTTTCATCAATTTTTAGTATAATCGCAATGGTGGTAAACCTTGCGTCTGTATCGACATTTGATGTTGATATTTTGTCTTTAACAGTCTTCGAGCACGATTCCAGGGATCGCCAACTTTCATCAATTTTTAGTATAATCGCAATTGTGGTAAACCTTGCGTCTGTATCGACATTTGATGTTGATATTTTGTCTTTAACAGTCTTCGAGCACGATTCCAGGGATCGCCAACTTTCATCAATTTTTAGTATAATCGCAATGGTGGTAAACCTTGCGTCTGTATCGACATTTGATGTTGATATTTTGTCTTTAACAGTCTTCGAGCACGATTCCAGGGATCGCCAACTTTCATCAATTTTTAGTATAATCGCAATGGTGGTAAACCTTGCGTCTGTATCGACATTTGATGTTGATATTTTGTCTTTAACAGTCTTGGAGCACGATTCCAGGGATCGCCAACTTTCATCAATTTTTAGTATAATCGCAATGGTGGTAAACCTTGCGTCTGTATCGACATTTAATGTTGATATTTTGTCTTTAACAGTCTTCGAGCACGATTCCAGAGATCGCCAACTTTCATCAATTTTTAGTATAATCGCAATGGTGGTAAACCTTGCGTCTGTATCGACATTTGATGTTGATATTTTGTCTTTAACAGTCTTCGAGCACGATTCCAGAGATCGCCAACTTTCATCAATTTTTAGTATAATCGCAATGGTGGTAAACCTTGCGTCTGTATCGACATTTGATGTTGATATTTTGTCTTTAACAGTCTTCGAGCACGATTCTAGGGATCGCCAACTTTCATCAATGTTTAGTATAATCGCAATGGTGGCAAACCTTGCGTCTGTATCGACATTTGATGTTGATATTTTGTCTATTACATATATTCAGTCTTCGAGCACGATTCTAGGGATCGCCAACTTTCGTCAATGTAAATTGAAAGGAGACCATTCACGTTTCATACAAAGTTGGGCCCAAAATCGTAAGAACGGATTAAGAAAAAAAAATTCTTAATCCGTTTGGAACATCATCCTAAGCATTTGGTACTATGGCACCAAAGCGGTAGACCCATCAGATTAGCACACGAGTTCGAAATTATGAACATATAATGGGAGTGTCGATCAGAACGTGCATAACGACTAACTACAATACGATCTAAACTTAATGACCGCTGGCGCGCGCCGACATTAAGTTTGAGTCTCGAGCAGCGCGATCGCAACCTGCCCGCGCGGCCACGCAGCGAGGCGCGGACGGCCGGCGTGCAACGCGCGCCCTGCCGCCTACATCGCGGACGATGCGTTGGAGCGAGACAAAAGTCGCGTTTTGTGTGTGTTGTTTTCTCTGTCTAACATTTGTATATATACGGGTCGGTCGGCGAATAAAATAACATTATAAACCGGTCAGCTGTTTTACTCAATTCGTCCCTCTGGTGCAAGCCTCCACAATATCATCCAAGTAGAGATGTACATTAAAGTATTCTGTAAGTTTGCTTTATTTGAGTGAATATATTGTAGTAGTTGGGTCATTCTCAACTTTTTTGTCATATCTGTAATTCTGTAAATATGTCCTTAAAGATGGACCCTCGATATATTAACTGGTTAAAAAAAAGTATTGCCTGTGGTTTCTGAAGAGCCTTAAAGACCGGTTATCCACCCGCCTCCAGGAGTTCGGCCGTAAATTCGTCCTCACCCGACGCCTTGTTGTTTTCAAGCTGCTTTAGAGACATCCTTATTTCATATACGCTGACGTTCGGGACGTCTTCAGTATAATGCCGGGTTAATCCTAGCCCTTGGGTCGTTAGCTAGATTCGTAGCGGGTTTAGTCATTGATGTGTATAGATATCTGTCCAAAGAATGTCTCGATCTCACTCAGATAAAACAAAAAATACAACCGACTTTGGAAAACAAAACACTACAAGGTATTTTGTACCTTGTAGTGTTTTGTTTTCCAAAGTCGGTTGTATTTTTTGTAAAAATGATTTTTTATTTTTCACTTTTTAGTGGTACCTACCCTTTAACAGCGTACCGGCACTATGTTATGTTAAGAACTGGTGTAAACACTAAAAAAAACATGCAATTTCAGCAATCCCGATCCATTTTCTATCATTTATTGACGAATTCCGTCCGTTGCCTACCTTGTTCCTCGTCAAATCTTCACCAAATTGAAAACACTCTTTTAAACAAAAAAAAATAATCATAAAAATCGGCTGACAATTGGCAAAACTATCGCTGAACAAACATATTTCATGGGATCTCATCATCAGATCCTAATTTATACCTTCCATCATCAGCTCAGCAACATGAGATGATGACAGGCACAATTTTTTTTTATTTTTTTTTTATTTAATTGCGTTAGAAAATTAATGAAAAACATTGTAAGATGTGCCTATAAAATTTGAGGGTTGCCCTCGATTTTCATGGGATCCCATCAAAAGATTTTGACTTTCAGATGAAACAAAAATTTTTCAAATCGGTTCATACTCGTAAATGACGGAGTTATGAGGTAACAAATATAAAAAAAAATACAACCGAATTGAAAACCTCCTCCTTTTTTTGAAGTCGGTTAAAAATATTATAATATTAAAGAACAAGCCGTTTTCAAGAGTCATCACGAAACGTCTCTCGCGTAGGTTCGACGACTTCTATTCGTTATTCTTTCGTTTTATATTTATATCGTGGTCGAGTTATACCCGAAAAGCGGGACAAAGACAGTCTCGTGCGGGACATCCTGCCCGACACGTAAAAATCTAGTTGTCCAGCCAAAATCGGGACGTCTGGCAACGCTAGTGCCAGCACTTTTTGTACGTCAACGTTTACAAATAGACAGTCCCCCAAAACGCCCGCCCGTCACCCCTAGTGTTCCTAGTGTTTTAGTTGTGGAGAATGTTCCCACCCACACGCACAAAACGTTTTGGGAACACATTCATAGTGCGTACAGCTAAGGAGTGGAATTCCCTGCAGGAGTCTATGTTTCCAGATAGCTACAACCTGGTTGTCTTTAAGTCAAGAGTGAATGGGTTACTTCTAGGCAAGCGTTCTCCATCTTCGACCACATCATCACTTACTATCAGATGACATAGTAATAGTGGTCAAACGCGTGCCTATCAATAGTAACAAAAAAAAAAGAAGAATTGGCCAAAAAACTCCCCAGTAACACATCTGTCTGTTGAGTTAGAAGAACTCGCATTTGTACATTAATAGGTATGCAAATTTTTACCACAAAGAAAACAATATAACGAGGGTAACACGTGCAACCTAAAAACTAAATAATTGCCACTTGTAGATAAGCTAGCACACTATTACGCCATCATTATCAGACAACTCTATCATAAAAACAATGCAAACCAAACTTAATAGGTAAGCTTCCAGATTCAGACATAAAGGGCGTGCCCGCCTATACGTGCAGGGGTAGAATCTAACAATATAATATCTGACTCGACGCGTCACAAAACGCGCGCAAGACGCGTCGTGACTACGGCCACCAAAATTAAACAAGAGGCAGCAAACAGGAGGCGTGCTGCAATGTACTACTACGCTAGAAAGATTACGGACCCAGAGTTCTTACCGCAACGCGGCCGTGCTAAGATCTCTAGATTACTAAAACCCCAGACTGATGTCTGGGAGGAACTTTTATGCGAGTGGCAATGTAGGTGGGAAAATTCCATCAAAGGCCGTCACCTCCACCAGTTTTTTCCATCTGTTCGTGAGCGGCTGGACAGGACATGGCTGGAGGTGGATCACTGTGTTGCCCAATTTCTCACAGGTCATGGCAATTTTAAGAGTAAATTATTTTCCTTTAAGCTTGTGGCCTCGCCTTTATGTCAATGTTCTACAGCTGACCATGAATACGAACAATCCGCACATCACATCTTATGGGAAACTGAACGCAACATTGTGTTAGATAGTATTAAGGTTACATCTGGGGTAGTTTACTATACGGACCTTGTTGAAACCAGAACAAATTTCCGTGCGTTCAAGCGATTTTGCCATACCTATTCGGATATTACGGATCGCTAACAGACTGGATTGCCCCTATATCCGGCAATGCTGTAGCAGGCACATTGTTACGGGGTGAATGTTCATGTTCGTTTTTGCTTATTCCTGTCTGTAACTGTCTTTTATGTGTATGTGTTTTATGTTTTCTGTGTTGTATTTTATGCGTTTTATGTATTGTTTGAGTATATGAGTCTCCGTTACTCGAAATAAATACAATTTAATTTAATTAATTAATATTACTGGAATCAAAAGTAGCTTACAATTTAGGACCCATTAGTTTAAGTGGTAAGATATAATCCGTGGTGCTTGGCAACTGAGCTTAACCCAGTTGTATATTTTGTCCCTTGGTGCCTATTGGCCCAGTTCTATTCTGTCTCCTGCTTGATACGGAGGGAACTCTCCGGGACTCGTCGGGTTTCATTGGCTCGGCGTTTTTCTGGTGGTCGCAGACGATGAAACTGATGTCCGTCCTATACGCCTTGCATAAGAATATCAAAGCCAAACGCTGGCTTTGAAGCAATTTACGTCGTACCGCACCTATGATGGTCCTATCGGCCCAGACAGGTGCCCCGTAGCACATACAACCCAAGTAGGTAGCCCCATAAATAGTGTTTAAGGTTTGAAAAGATAGACCCCAAATAGCTTTGGATATTCTCGTCAAGGCGTAGAAGTTCTTTTTTGCGTTCTCACCTACTGTTTTTATATGATCAATAAATGAATATATTATATATAATTATTTTCTAATAGCATACCGAGATAGCACACGGATTCTTTTCTTTTAACGGGTACGTTATTAAATTTAATACTAGGCCAGGATTTAAGGTTTCCTTTTAAAATAAGTTGATAGGTTTTATGCGGTGCAAAGGTCAGACGGTTTCGATCGCCCCACTGAGATATTAATCGTAGGCATGTGTCAGCCAAATTCTCGAGGCCAGCCCGAGTACTTGCCTGAATGAGAAGCAAGCCATCGTCCGCGTAACCGGTTAATGAGCAGCCGCATGGGAGCAGAAGTGCGAGGAAATCATCGTAGCCAATATTCCAAACATATGGACCGATAACTGAGCCTTGAGGACCTCCCATGGTTAGAGACTTAGTAATGGAATGATGTCCAAGTTTGAGTTTCACGGAGCCGTTTAGAAAGTAAGAAAGTATCAGATTATAGATGTTTTTGTAACAACCACGGTTTTTCATTTTAAGTAGTAGCATCAGCCACCATGCGTTATCAAAAGCGCCAGAAATGTCGAGAAAGATTCCAACCACATATTTATGTTCCGATAAGTTAATAATTTTACGAACAGAGAGCACCGCGTCGACGGTGGATTTCCCAATAGTAAAACCAAATTGATTATTATGAAATTTAGGTCCATTCGGTAGTAAGCGTGGAACGATAAGTCGCTCTAAGAGTTTTCCCAAAGATGGAAGTAGGGTTATGGGCCGGTAGGACTTAGGGTCATCCGGTGGCTTATCGCCACTCTTCGGAATAATGCGTATATAGCCTTGTCGCCATATTCGAGGAAAAATACCTTCCGCAATGCATCGGTTATACAGAGTTGATACGACAGAGGGGCATTAAATTAAACTACGTATACTATACGTGTTCAGTATTAATTCGATACGGTACAAAAACAAAAAGCGCCATAAATGAGAAAATATTTTTTTCAAACAAACTAAATAGCTTGCAAATCCGAATAAAACGCAACCACCCTTTGTAAAAAAATGACACTGACCTTAGATACCGCTAGGTAACAAAACAAAGCGGCAACGTCGCGCGCGCGCCGTAGCGCGGTGTGCGGTATCTCGTGTGCTCGGTGGGGGCCGGGCCGGGGTGGCGGCCGGCGACTTAGGCCTCCGCTCGCACTGGCTTTTATGTTAGGTAACGTTTCGAAGTACGCGCACAAAAACAAACACACTTAATTTTTAAATTTTCGATGTGTCCTCCATTCACATTGATGCACAAATTATACCGACAGAGAATATTGTTATTTTTTTTTCTAATTAGATCACTGTCCGTCGCTAAGCACTTTAATTTGTGAAATGCTAAAATAATCCTATTTTTTAACTCATCAATTGTATTTACCTCTGAGGCATACACTTCACCCTTAATGTACCCCCACAAAAAGAAATCCATGGGAGTGAGGTCCGGAGATACTAATTCTAAATAATAATAATCCCAAGTTACGTGTCCTATCACCATAAAAAACAGTCAATCACAAAAAAAACACTAATACTAAATAATAATAATCCCAAGTTACGTGTCCTCTCACAGTAAAAGAAAGAAATACTGTCTTATACTTATTTAGTGTCCTATTCCTATCACAATAACAAAATAAAATCACAATTGTTTGCGCGCGAATTCGACAAACCGTACGTTCCGAAAAGATAGCGTCGGCGCACTGATGACTGAGTGGGGCCTCCCACTTACCGATCGCAAAAAACAAGGATGCAACAAACTGACCTATTTCTGTTTCTTTCAAACGTGTGTCGCTTTCGTAGTGAAAGTGCAAGTGTGTGTGTATTGATTGCTTCCTTGTTTGCATTGCCAATTTTTACTGAATGAATGTCCTTCGACATGCGTCAGAGCGGCAACAACGCATCGTAGATTTATTGTTGTAAGGTGCATGACCTATGCTTAGACGATAATCAGTTGTTAGAAAAGATACATCGTGTTCAAACGGTGCAAAAACTTTAAAAATTATTTGCGACTAAACTACTGCTCGTATTTAATTTATTTTTGGCACAGAGCTTGAAAATGGTACCTAGTATAGGCAGTTTAAAGGAAAGCCCCTCTGTCGTATCAACGTTGTATACTGATAAGATCGCGTCTCCCGCTGTCTTACACGCTTCTATAATCATTCTATTAGATATTTTATCTTCACCGGATGATTTGTTGAGAGTTAGTCTCTTGACAACGTTTATGAATTCGTCAGTGGATGGAAGATCTGACTCCGGTGATTCAGGTGGCACCGTGGCCCACGCTCTGATCTGTTGGTGGTATTCATTATCATTTACTGATGAATCGTCTGGTATAAGGGAATCAAGCAGAGCATCAGTTGTTTCTTCAATGCCGGTTGTATGTTTATTGTTTACTTTAATGTTTTGAACGTACGCAAGGTCGACAGATCTATTAGCTTTGAACTCGTGGTACAAAGGAGACCACGAACCCTCCTTATCAAGTTTATCAACAATTTTCCGCAGTAAATTACCCTTAGATTTTTCAACAGATGCTCTGTAGCGTGACTTGGCAACTTTAAAAGTGCTTAAAGCAAGATTAAAGAGGTCCCCGGTAACTTTACGATGTTTATTCATGTAAGCAACACATGTATATTGGTCACATAAAAAGAAAATCAAGGGAACAAGACGACAAATAATTTAAGATAGTTAGCGTCCCAACCATCCTAGATTCAGATATATCAGATTCAGATATTTATTTGTAAACACAGGATATAGTTACACAGATGTGTGAGATGTTACATTATTTTCAAGTGCTCTATGTCACGCCATTAGGCGTACAAATGTAAGGATAAATTTAAGTTCATTTAATTACTTAATTTCAAAATATCAAACAGAAAATAGTTTTAAAAAGAGTGATGATTTAAAGACACACTAAATACAATTTCAGATTTCCAGCAAAAACTATGTCAGAACAAGTACCTACCAAATTAATAAAATATTTCCAAAATGTCAACAATAATAAAGTAATATAAATCAGAAATGTCAAAAGATTAAAATAAGATAATGTCAATACCAAAATGTCAAAATAAGTTCTACATCGGCTAAATAAATATTAAAGTGTCATCAATAAAATCTAACTAGGTACAAAAAATAATAGATTTATAATAATAACAATTAAGAAGGTATTGAATAATGTCAAATAATTAATAAACAAGTTCAGAATTCATCAAATATAATCAAGAGTGTCAATTGTAAAAACTTATACTGAAATGTCAATCAAAGAAATACCAAATGCAAGAATGTCAAAAAAAGAAGAGAAAATTAAATACTACTCTGTCAAGAAAGTACCGGGAAAAGATCGATAATACACAAAATGTCTGTTATTCATACAAATTTATTTTATCACCTTCAAAGTATGCTCCTTTAGAAACGATACACTTGCGCCAACGAATAATCCATTCATCAAAACATTTTTTAAACGCTGCTTCCGGAATTGAGTTCAGTTCTCGCCGCGAATTCTCCTTTATGTCTTCTATCGATTGAAAACGGGTGCCACACACACAGCTTGTTGACTAGTTTGCATGTCAAACTCGTAAACCCACGTCTCGTCACCAGTAACAATGCGTTTTATGAATGTTGGGTCCGAACTGACTCGTTCTAGCATGTCCTCAGCGACTTTCATGCGATTGAGTTTTTGGAGAAAATTCAGATTTTTTGGGACTAGCCGAGCAGCAACATGTTTCATACCCAAATGATTAGTTAAAATGGTACGGATCGACTCGTGAGATACAGAAAGTTCGGCGGCTATCTCTCTCAGAGTTGAATGGGGATTTTCAGTCACTATTTCCTTCACTTTTGCGATGTTAACTAAAGTTGCAGACGTTGACGGCCTACCAGAGCGAGGCAAATCTTCCATCACATCTCGACCGCTTTTGAACGCTTTGAACCACTCATAAGCACGAGCTTTTGATAAAGTCGATTCACCGTAAGCCTTCTGTAACATTTTCAGTGACTCCGAACACGATATTCCATTGGCGATGCAAAATTTAAGACAAACTCTTTGTTCGATATTTTTGTCCATTATGAAATTCGCAATACACACTATATATGATATTACTAAAACCAGCACTGTTTTTAATATAAATAACAGATGCAACTCAAACTCCGCGCCAAAATGGAAAACAGTTGTGCCAATCTAACAACTACAAAAAAACGAAAATTTGAATTTGGAACCATAAACAAATCATCCATTCCCGATACTTTTTTGACTGAATGTATATATAGGTATACGAGTAGATGATTGACCTAATCCTTATTATCTGAAGGAGGAGTTATAGAATTGTCATCCAAATAGTCCTTTATCGAGTAGTAACATTTATCGATTAGGATTTTCATAAGTACCCCTTTGAATTTGTCCAGATTTAATGATTTTATTGACTCTGGCAGCTTGTTAAATATTTTTGTGGCCATACAGAAAGTACTTTTATTCATTAGAGCTGTTTTGCCATGTATTATTTCAAGATCTAACTTATTTTTGTCGCGTAACTTTCTATAATAGCTTTTGGAAGCTATTTTGTATTGCGAGATGCGTGTCTTGACAAATGTATTTGTTTCGTAGATGTACAATGATGGTAGGGTAAGAATGTGTAGGCTTTTGAAAAACGGTTGACAACTGTCGGTGCTATTTAGGCCACACATAGATCGGATGCATTTTTTTTGAGATCTAAATACAAATTCTCTGTCGACTGAGTTACCCCAATACATAATGCCATAATAATATCTAAGTGTTGATGCCACATAGCCGTGATATGCCATTAGTACCGATTCTAGGCTGACAGTCTTTGACAGTTTGTAAAGGACATAAGCGAATTTATTAATTTTCTTACAAATTTCGTCTGTCTGGGATTTCCAGGTTAAATTTTTATCTATTATGATCCCAAGGAATTTGGTGAGAGTTGTTGAATCTATTTGAGTTCCCAAATAATTAATGTCAGGGATTCCATTCGAAACTCTCTGGTAAAAATGCATGATTTTAGTTTTTTCTAAGTTTATAATAAGATTATTTTTTTCAAACCACGATATAATTGTATTCAATGTCAAATTTATTTCATTTTCATAAGTCACAGGATCGTCACATTTAATTACTACTTTGCTGTCGTCAGCAAATAGTACCATAGGATGTTTTATGTGTCCGGGAAGATCATTAATGTAAAGCAAGAAAAGAGGAGCCCCTAGCACGCTGCCTTGAGGTACGCCATATTTTACTGTCCTACACTTGGATCGATATTTCTTCTCACAACCATCATTTGTGCTAACTTGTGTTAGTTCTACGTATTGTTTTCTGTTAGTCAAATAGGATTCGAACAGTTTAAGTACATTTCCCCTGATACCATATTTTTCAAGTTTGCTTAACAAAATTGTGTAATCTACATAATCGAAGGCTTTGGTTAAATCCATAAAGATAGCACAAACAGGATTTATTTTGTCCACATTTGATACAATAGGAAGAAGAAGATCATGTATGGCCATACTAATTGTATTTTGTTTACGAAATCCCTTTTGTTCCTTGACTAATATGTTTGACTTCTCAAGGTATGTATACAAGGATTTATAGATAACTTTCTCGAATACTTTTGAGAAGACAGGCATCAAGGCAATAGGTCTATAGTTTGCCATAGATTGCCTATCCTGTTTTTTGTGCAATGGAATAATTATGGAAGTTTTTAGCGCTTCGAGAAAAATTCCATTAGATATACTCATGTTAATGATGTGACTGAGATGTGGAGCTATATATATTGAGCCACTTCTTTTATAACTTTAGTTGAAACTCCGTCACAACCAACACTTTTTGTATTTCTAAGTGAGTTTATATGGTAAACTATGTCTTGCGGTATAGTTGGCTCCATAAATAAAGAACTAGAGGTGTTTGAAATTATAGGAATTGGAATTGCCTTACTTTTAGATTCAACAACTTGGTCAACATAAAAATTATTAAAAGACTCAGCTATTTCTACTGGGTTCGTTACTTGTTTTGAGCATGTTACTATTTCTGTTATTGGCTCTTTTGGGAAGAAGCTTTTAGCATTGTTAATGACTGTCCATGCCGCTTTCGATTTATTTTGGGAAGTTTTAATGTAATAATTGTTTTGTGATTTTTGAGTCAATGATATAATTTTCTTTAACCTAGCAGAGTACATTTTGAATGTATTTTTATTTTTTGATGTAGGGTTAGTTCTATATTGCCATAGCAGTTGCCTCTTCTTTTTACAACATTTCCTTATCCCGTTAGATATCCATTTCGCTTTTTTATTAATCGATATTGTTCTCATTTCATAGGGAAAACAGAGATTGTAAAAGCATTGGAATAGGTCTATAAAATGGTTGTAGGCCTCGTTAACGTCACTAGTGCTATAAATGTCAGAAAAGGTGAGACTTTTTATGCTGTTTTTAAATTTTTCTATATTTGCTTGACAATAATTTCGCCTTTGTACTCGCCAGCGTTTTAAAGCACATGTTTTCTTAACTGGACATTTCAAAAGTTGTGCCGTATGATCCGATAAACCAAATTCTATAACTTCTCCTTTACAGCCCCTTACATTATGCGCAATATTGTCTAAACATGTCCCACTACTTAGCCTAGTGGGTTGAAAAAATTGCAATTTTAAGTTATAACTTAACAGCGGATTCTCAAAGTTCAATGTATGCATATTTCTTTTCAAAATGTTGATATTAAAGTCTCCGCATAGAACAACCTTTTTGCTAAGTTTTAACACACAAAATTTAGTATATTGTTTAAGTTTTCGTGGAATTTATCTAAATTTGATTGGGGCACCCTATATATGCAAACAATAATAATGTTGTGTTCCGTCAGTTCAATCGCGCAACATTCAATTACGTTGTTAAGAGAACAATTAATTATATTTAGCGTTTTATATTTATGACCAATCCTAGTTAAGATGCAAGCGCCACCTCTTCTACATCCTCTAGAAAAGCTTGTTGCTAGCCTGTAGTTTGGTAAGTTTAGTAGTTCTTCCTGTTCTGGTGTCATGAAATGTTCAGTTATGCACACAACATCTATCCGTTTTCTGTTATTTTCTAGTTCTTCCAAATAAATATGAAGGTTATCACTCTTGCTTATGAGTCCCGCAATATTTTGATGCAAGATATATATATTATTGTACACGAAAAAAGTTAGAATTTTCCTCTCGGTTTGTGTTGAAAACACTATCTTGTGTCTCATTGCAACCCGTATTTTGCTGTCGATTCCCATTACAATATAATTTTAGATCAATCAAGATGTTACTCATAATATTGTCATATATGTTCCTCATTCCGTATTTATTAATTCTGCCTGTAGTGTAGGAAAACATCTCAAGTGTTAGGTCTCGATTGCTGTCGAAGATGTAAGCGTACTTATGATTTTGGTTGTCTAAATGTAGCAGGTTGTTAAATATTTCTACCTTGAAGTTGTATATTAGTGATCCTGTTTTATATGTAGGAAGACAGATTACTATATTGGTGTTTGTCAGTTTTTGGAGGGATTCCTTTAACATATTTATTACGCCCATATAATTGTTATCATATGTATTAATATCATTTTCTCCTATGAAAAGTAGGCAGTAGTCATCTAAGGTAAATCCCTGTAATTTTTGTTCGATACCGCTAATGAGTCGCATTATGTTGCAGTTTGGACAGTAGTGAAAGTGTTCAGAAAAAACGTCCTCAACTAAAGGTGCGGATCCATTGATTTTGCTAGTGCTCAGGATACATAGTTTATTCTTTTGCTTTGGGTTCGATATAACATTTGTTGGTGATTTAGATGTTGGGATATTTTTCGCCTTGTTTGGTGTCTGAGTACGACTATAGTTACTTATGGTTTGTGTCTCTTTATTTAGTTTACTGGTTGCACACTCAAGACGACGTGGTTGTTGTTCGCGTTCCTTAGTCATGTTGTTTGGTGAGCTTATTTGTTGCAAAGTTTTATTTTTGCGTGTCGGAGTTGGAGTTTTCTTATCAGGAGTCACGAGCATATTTTCTTAAATGTATTAACTGTCTTAATCATATTTTGTAGATCGGATTTGAGACGAAAGTTTTCACTATTTAAATCTTCAATTTCTTTATGTGCGCTTAATAGTTGACTCTTAAGTATTTTGTTTTCTTCAGTTAATTCACGAACTTCGTCAATTGTATCATGGAAGCTATCAGGAATACTCATCATAGTTGTGTCAAGTATAGTTTTTTCGTAGTTATTAGTCATACTTTTATTTAGGTCCGTTAACGAGCTTGATCTACATGGTTTACGGTAGGTAATGTTATTGCTGCTGGAATCCATACTCACTTGAAGCTGTCGTGTAGCGCCCTCTATTGTGGAATTCTCGAGGTAATTTGAAATGTGGTCTGCACGTAACTTTGTATGAGAATATATATTTTAGAATTCTCAAAAAGAGGCAAATCCTTGCTGGGGTTCGAACCTGCGATCAACCGTCTGGCGACGAAGTTAGAAGTGACGTCTAATGCCGCCGGGCCATATGAACTTATTTTTAGCAGTCGAAATTGAGTATGTCATTGATTAGTCGCAATATTTGAACGAAACAAAGACGGTTGAAGTGAATCATGCGATAAAAAATTTTTCACTGTGAAATACCGCTCACTTTATTTTTGTTTTTTAACTCATGTTTTTCACACTACTTTATTCACTTTTTGCTGTTTGTGTATTGGAAACTTCTTTTACGTTCACTGTTTTGATGTCACTTCACTTGATTTCTATTTTTTGTTTTTGTTGTTGTTATTGGTAACTTTGGTCTTATCTTCACAGTTTATGCACAATACTCTTAGATAACATAGTCACTGATTCGTTATTCACTGTTTTGTCGTTCGACTTATTTTTGTCTACTTCTGTACACTAACTATATTTTTTTAAAGATTTTTTACACAGAGCGTTTTTTGTCACGTTAGACCAGATGCAGCGCCATCTAGCGACGCAAAGATCATTGCCTTACGCCTAAATCATTGCCTTATACTTTACCACAGCGACTAACGCTATATGGGTGACAAACACCAACGTTGGGCGACGAACGCCTTTGCGGGGGAACATATCCCATGGATGAGCGACACACGCTTTCAGGGAACACACCCGTATATTGGGCGACTAACGCCATTGAAGGGGAACGCACCCTATTGTTGGGCGACTAACGCCATTGAGGGGGAACACGTCCCATTGTTGGGCGACTAACGCCATTGAGGGGGAACACGTCCCATTGTTGGGCGACTAACGCCATTGAGGGGGAACACGTCCCTTGTTGGGCGGCGCACGCCTTTGGGAACACACCCCGTCTATTTCTGAAACCAAAAATAGTTATCGTACTCACTTTCGAAGAAAATGGCACAACTTTCTGGGCACCATTCTCCCTTCCATGGCACCATGTATTGGGAGGCTGCTAGAGTAGTTTTTCCACAGCTTCCACCAAGCAGTTTGAGTTCATGTCTACCGTTTGGTAGCACTTTGGTTACCCTATACGGTCCTCGCATCCCAGGGTCTAATTTGCCCGTTGATTGCGAGTACTTTATAACAAAAGCAAGGTCGTCCACCTTGTATTCACGTGGTGGACGTCTAGACCGGTTGGCTGCTGCGTCTTGTTGATCTTTATTTTTCTTCAGCAGTTCACTAACGCGACTTCGACAGATCTCCCGCAGAGAATCTCTGTTGGTATCTGGAGTGCTTGTGGCTAGGTCACGCACTAACGATCGTATAGCCGGAGTAGAGGCGTCGGTGCCGATCATTAAGTTAATGGCTGAGGTTTGAGTGGTTTTCTGCTTACTGATGTTCAATACTAGTTGTAGTTTACAAAGCGTAGTTGACCAGGCGGCGTTTTTGTGTCCTACCTCGATACGAAGCATGTTGAGCACAGTTCTTATGTACCGATCCACTTGACCATTCGAACCGTGCATTTCAGGAGTGATGTAATGCAGGTCGGAGCCAAGTTCGGATATCCACTGGACGAAATCTGTGGCCTCAAACATCCTACCCCTGTCGGTAACTAGCAGTTTGGGAACGCCAAATAGAGAGACAGCCTGAGACATTACACGTTTTAACTCAATGGTATCTTGACGGTAAATAGGGTATAAAAGACAAAACTTCGTAAAGGCGTCGACTAGTACCAGGATTTTGTAACCTTCTGACTCGGGTAATGGTCCCAGAGCATCGACATGAACGGTATCAAAAGGTGTGCTGGGTTTTGGCCAAGATGAAATATTCTGCAGCGGGGCCCGAGGCACTCGCTTTTTAGAAATATATACAAGACAATGTGAAACGTACTTAGAGACAAACTGGCGGAGACGGGGAACCAAAAATGTTTAAGGATGAGGTGCAGAGTTTTATCAACACCAATATGCTCATGCTCATCGTGGAAGATGCGTAAGAGGCTGAGTCATGGCCCTTGGGTATAAAACAAAGGAGACGCGCTTCCTCACCAACTGGCCTGTATTTATAACACAGAAGGTCGTTTTTCAAGACATAACGACTGGGATCGAGCTGACCCTCTGAGAGTTTTTGTATTAGGTCTCTCGTTTCATGGTCCGCATTTTGTGCTATTTGTGCCCAGTTGCGAGGTCTCGTTATTTGATTAACGGAGACGACTGGGTTTCGACTGAGATAGTCGGCATGCGGCAACATAACTCCTTTACTATAATCGATAGAAAAGTGGAAATCCTGTAGGTAGATCCACCATCGAGCAACACGAGGGAGCAGATCTTTTTTGCGTTCTGTAGATTTGAGAGCATTGCAGTCTGTGACAATCTTGAATTGTAAGCCTACCAAATAGTGGCGGAAATGTTGCAAAGCCTTCACGACCGCTAGCGTCTCCAACTCATAGCTATGATATTTGCTCTCTGCTCCCTGGGTAACCTTACTGAAGTATGCCACCACATGCTTTCCACCATCAGCGTCCGTCTGTAGAAGTACCGCCCCGTAACCGGCAGAGCTTGCGTCTGTGTGAACCTCGGTGAGAAGTTCAGGATTGAATATGGTGAGAACAGGCTCGCTAGTCAAGCATTGTATTAAATTTTGGCGGACCTGTTCCTGTTCCTGACCCCAACGAAACTCGACCCACTTTCGAGTTAAATGAGCAATGCACGAGGTCTTAGTCGCATATTTTTTAATATATTTACGGAAATACCCTGCAAGTCCTAATAATTGTCGAACCTGCTTGACATTTTTGGGAACCGGTGAGTTTTTTAAGGCCGCTATCTTACATGGGCTCGGTCGTACCTGACCAAAGCTAATTATCCTACCTAAATACTCCACTTCGGTAGTCAAGAAAGAACATTTCTTCAGATTTATGGAACAGCCTGATTTGGTGAGCGTTTGCAGGACTCTTTGGAGCAGGACAATACCGTCCTCTATGGTGTTACTTAGCAAAAGGACGTCATCGATATATACCAGAACGTTTCCGGTGTCAATGAATTCGCGAAGGGTTTGGTTGATAATCCGTTGGTAAACGATCGGGGAGTTCGTCAAACCATATGGCATTTTTAGATATTCGTAGTGCCCTTCTGGTGTGACGAACCACGTCACATGAACGGAGACCTCTTTAATTCGTAATTGGTGGAAGCCAGTAGCCATGTCTAAACTGGTGAAGTAGGTGTAACGACCTAACCGATCAATATGGTCGTCTATCAGGGGCAAAGGATATCTTTCTTTTTCGGTGATACGATTAAGTGCCCTGTAATCGACGCACATTCGGTCGGTTCCGTCCTTTTTCTTCACCAGGATTATGGTTCTAGCGTACTCTGATCGTGATTCTCTGATGATCCCTTTGTCCAGCAAGTCTTTGGTTATTTCGCGTACTATGAGTTTTTCGTTAAATGACAGTTTGTATGGCCGGTATACAATAGGAGAGGTGCTAGTTAGCTTGATTTCCATTTCACCAGTTGTGACTGTACTTGTCGCGGTTCCAGAAATAAGAAAGTTAGAGAATTTATTAATCACAGACATCAAAGTATCACGCAGAGTGCCCTGTAGCGGGGTGCTAACTAAGGCTTGGTCGAGACATTGAACTTCGTTAACGTTAACATGAGTATCGCGAGTTCGAGTGATGTACTGTCTGTCTTTAGTGCGTGCATACGTAACGCCATCGCGATTTAGGACGTCCGTTCCAATTATGATGGAGGTGTTCATGCATGACTTTGGCACTACAACTAGATCGGTTTCTATCGAAATGTCACTGAGCTCGATTGTTGCTGTTATGAACGACGAAGCTATGATTTCACGCTCGCTTGTCCCCTTGAGAATGCAGTGTGTTGGTTTAATTTGACAAGAAAGGTGCTTCAAAACATCGGAAGAAATCAGCGACACGTTTTGGGCTCTACTATCTATGAGTGCATCCATGGGGATGCCTTGGACAACAGCCGTTACAATGTCCGTTTTATTATTTGCGTGACTTGTGCACAAATTAACGTTACGCTGATTTCTGGATTCTGACCGGTTCTTGGCAAAGCACTTTTCTTCTGTGTGTCCCTTTTTCTTACAGAATGAGCACTGCAATTCGAATTTGGTAGCAGCAGCAGTATCATTAACTGAACCCTGTGTCCCGGATTTCGCGGTAGGCCTGTCAACGGGTTTCTTACGAGGCCTTTTGGTACAATTTCGGCATAAATGTCCGCGCTGATAGCATACGTAGCACTTCGGTTCGCGGTTGGAGGCTAAGTTCGAGAACGTGTGTTTATTAGTCGAGCTACCACGAGAATCAGATTTAGTGCGATTCGGTTTCGTGTAAATTGAAAGGAACGACACTATGTCCTCGGCCGCCAAGTTTGCGTTTGCCGCGTCTGCCCTTATTTGCAGGTTATCAATACCACGTATGACTATCAGTGTTCGCAATTTATCGGTGAGACCCTTAACTATCCTTAAACGCAGCAGAGTACGCCGGGCGTATTCGGCATACGTTGTAAATTTGTCGGATGTCGTGTTCATTGTTTCGAATAAAATATTAGCATGTTCCCGAGGGCAAAGGGGTTTGAATTCAAGCTTAAAGTTTGACCAGGTTCGGTCATTGGTAACCCATTCGTTTAGCCAAACTTTGGCGTCGCCTTTAAGGCAAGAAGCTACTCGCGACAAGCATTCGTAGTCGCTCCAACCGTTCGCGATTACTGCACGGTCCACTTCGTCACACCATAGGTCAATGTCGTGTATGTTTGGATCGAAATTAGATACATAGTAGTTGTGTGACCTAGCGGGCTGTAAAGATCTTATGGCTTCCGCGAGCATAGTTAAAGTGGACATAGCTTCGGATCCGCCAGCGATTGGATCGGTTGTACGAATGGTCGTTGAAAAGCCCTCGGAGTTATTTGTACGAACTGGCTGCGGAACATCGCTCAAGTCTGCGGGACTACGTGAACGCGGGGTGACCTCACGAACCGGGTTCTGAAGATTTGCTCTAGTTTGTGAATTTTCCAAATTATTAGGTGTGGATATCGCTATCGTACCGGATGCTCGATAGCACTAAGCCTTGTCATGTTATTGCTGAGGGTATCTTGTAACGAGCTATCAGTATGAGGTGTTACCGACGGGCCCCTTGCACGCGGGGGTGTTAATTTTGATCGAGATCTAGAACGGCGGTGGTCACGAGCATCACGACGACGGTAATACGAACTGTGCTTGGAGCCACTACGTTCCCGACGGCGGCTCTGTCGTGACCTATTTGCGGTTTCACTTGTAACGGACTCGTCTTGCGAAACACGTTGAAGTCGATCTCGTGAACGACGGCGTTCATGACTTTTAGGTGTATTTAGCACAAAAGTTCGATAGTTAATCACACACACGTAAAATAACAACAGTGACAAAGACAAAAACAAAATTAAAAAAAGAAAACTGGTGGGTAGAAAGGTATTTTGATATTTTGTTCCTTGAATATTTTAATATGTAAATTAGTGGGCAATTTAAGCGTTCTTTATCCCACGATTGATTTTAGCAACCAGAAAAAGGGAAGTTTAAAAAACAATGCTACATACAACTGAAATCATATAACTCTTTATTTTTAATTAAGGAACAAAATAACAATAACTGAAAACTACCACGAATCGTTATCGATAAAGTGAATAGCACAAAATTTTTAGGTATCTTAATTGATAGCCAGTTAACATGGAAGCCGCAAGCAGAAGATATATGTAAACGTTTAAGCACAGCCGCGTTTATGTTATACAACCTATCCAAAAAAGTAAATCTGCCAACAACATTAGTGGCTTACCATGGTCTCGTAATTTCTATCTTAAGGTTTGGTGTAATATTTTGGGGTTACTGTAGTGAACGGGAAAGCATTTTTAAAGCTCAAAAGCGCTGTTTGAGAGCTGTATTTGGCCTCAAACTTACTGACAGTTGTGTGCCCATATTTAAGTCTCAGAAATTATTAACTTTCCCATGCCTCTATATCCTCGAATTAGCAATATTTGTTATAACAAACCGTAATTTATTTGCAACATTAACAGAAACTAGAAAACGGAGTACATCATTAAGATCACAATATCAGAACCTACTATGCACAGGCACGTTTAAAACTAGCTTATTAAAAAAAAGTGTGATCTGTATGGCTCCTGTTATCTTTAATAAAATTCCTGAACACATGAAAACCTTGCCATTGATGAAATTTAAAAAATGTTTTACAGAATTACTTGTAGACAAATGCTATTATTCTGTTCAGGATTTCCTAAATGATACATTATAACTACATATTTGCCTTATTCAACTTAGTTGTATAATAAGTATTGTATTTGCATGCCAACAAGGCAGAATGTACACGGTTCTTTATTATGTTATTTTCGATCCTATTTGTATGTACCTGCATTCTTAGCAAATAAAGTCCTATTCTATTCTATTCTATTCTGTTACTTTAAATAATTAGCACGTAAATGTCTAAAGGTTACCAGTAGGTACACGAAATAGAAAAATATAAGTCTCACGGTCCTTGAACGATGTTTCCGCCACGAACGACATCCGCCAAATGAGAGCAGAAACGGCGCGCACGCCTCTTTTATAGACCATTTAAAGCTGTCAATCCTTCTCTCCTAACAATATTTTTTTTTTCCTACTCCGCTGTACTTTTCTGATTAATTTCGTTGCAGGATCTAAGACAGTTGAATCGTTTCTCCGGGACTCGTCGGGATTCATTGGCTTGGCGTTTTTCTGGTGGTCGCCACTGTTGATTCGGCTTTCAGGAGGTGCAGTGGTTGGGAATGTGTGGCGGGCTTGTCCCAATAAAAAAGAGGCAGTTAATCGTTAAACAAATCGTTAATTTTATAGTACCTAATAATAAATTTATTTTTTAAATTTTATATAATAATTTCGACGAAGTAGTTCTAACGCATTACGCTTCAACAATCTAGTTTTAACCGACTTCAAATGTTTTTCATAAATTTTCTAACGCAATTCAAATATTATTTTGTGCCTGGAAATCATCATCTCATGTTGCTGAGCTGATGATGAAAGGTATAAATTAGGATCTGATGATGAGATCCCATGAAAAATGTTTGTTCAGCGATACTTTAGCCAATTGTCAGCCGATTTGGATGAGTCTTTTTTTGTTTGATTGAGTATTTTCCTGGACTGGTCCCGTTTCAATTTGGTGAAGATCTGACGAAGAACTTCGGAGGTAGGCAACGGAACTCTTCAATAAATGATAGCAAAGGGATCGGGATTGCTGAAATCGCATGTTTTTTTAGTGTTTACACCAGTTCTTAACATAAAATTTCGCTGGTACGCTGTTAATGGGTACGCAGGTATCACTAAAAAGTGAACAATAAAAAACTTATTTACAAAAAATACAACCGACTTCCAAAAACATAACACTACAAGTAACTAATAAAATAACTTCGGAAGAAAGAAAAGAACTTTAATTTCGGAATTCGGTGACAAAAAACGAAAATATAACTAAAAACACCGACTTCCGAAATTAAAGTATTTTTCTTTCTTCCGAAGTTATTTTATACCTTGTAGTGTTTTGTTTTTTGAAGTCGGTTGTTCGAGTTCAATATTATGAAAAGCATCTCCAATATTCGTACGTTATCTTCGCATATTGGCTCCGCTTCGTTCAGCTTTGCTTCATTGGTAACGCTTCTAAAACTGGGTCCTTAGGGTGCCTGTCCATTGCAGAATTCCAGAATTAACCAATAGAATGCGTCACTGACATCTTGACTGACATGATTGGTTAATATTTCCCCGTTTACAACTATTGCAAATCCTGTAAGTCAGGATCAACAGTGGCGACCACCAGAAAAACGCCGAGCCAATGAAACCCGACGAGTGCCGGAAAAACGATTCAACTGTCTTGGATCCTGCAACGAAATTAATCAGAAGGAATCTATTTATCAATCAACGGGAAATAAAACCTTAACAGCTCTTACAAAATACTTTATTACATAAACTACAAAAAGAACTTCCTCCTGGAGGTTTCCATCTGGTGCCTCCTGCCTGCTATGATCCACTCGAAGTCTCCTCGCTTGGAGTCGAAGGTGCCCTGCTGGAGCGAGATCAGCTTGAGAGTGAAGCGGGGGCCTAGCTCGCGCAGCTTGGCACGCTTGCCGTCTGATGTGAACTCGTACCTGTGGAGTAAGGAATGGTTAAAGATGGTGCTACTGCTAATTTTATCAAAAACTAGCTTCTGCCAGCGGCTTCGCCCGCGTGGTCCCTAGGGAGCATACTCCCGGGACAAAAAGTATGTCCTTTCTCAGGCTCTAGACTATCTGTGTACCAAATTTGTGAAAGCGCGACAGACAATGTCCAACTGCATCAACATCTCAACCAGAATCCAATGAAACCCGACGAGTCCCGGAGAAACGATTCAACTGTCTTGGATCCTGCAACGAAATTAATCAGAAAAGTACAGCGGAGGAGTAGGAAAAGAAATATATATATAATTTCCACTTCCCTCCGTATCAAGCAGAAGACAGAATAGAACTAGGCCAATAGGCACCAAGGGACAAATACAACTGGGTTAAGCCTACTTGCCAAGCACCACGGATGATATCTTACCACTAAAACTGATGGGTCCTAAATTGTGAGCTACTTTTGATTCCAGTAATAGGTATGTCAAAATCGCTTGAACGCACGGAAATTTGTTCTGGTTTCAACAAGGTCCGTATAGTAAACTACAGATAGAGTTACTTTCGCATTTATAATATTAGTAAGGATAAAATTGGCACTTTAGAAAACAAAATTATTTATTCATAGCCATGCTGTGCAGACGCCCGATTAAAATCCGGGCCCGACGAGTGGGGACTCGTCCACACACGTGACAACATGATGTGTGAACGAAATTATTAGTGCCCCTTACCGCTCGTATTTCTGCGACAGAGTTCATGCATGATATTTTCGTCCTATTAACTGCGTTGTACAACTAAAACCATTATTAAATAGAGATATTATTAAAAACATTTTTTTTTTCAATCGATATAACGGTTGCTCCTTATATAATAATAATAATAATAATAATAATATTCCACACAACTATCACACAACGCCATCTAGTCCCAAGCTAAGCAGAGCTTGTGTTATGGGTACTAGACAACTGATAAACATACTTATATATTTCTAAATACATACATAATATAGATAAACTACACCCAGACACAGAACAAATGATCATGCTCATCACACAAACATTTGTCCTGAGTGGGAATCGAACCCACAACCTCTGGCATAGCAGTCAGGGTCACTAACCACTAGACCAATAGGCCAGTCATTATTTATTATTATTATTATAAGTAAGTATTACTTATTTATTGTAAGTATTAATTTAACGATTTGTAGCCGCGCCGGCCCTTGCGCTAGGGGCACGGCAATCGATATTTAGCCAAGCGGTCAAAGGGTGACGTAGGTAGACAAAAACTTACCTATGATGTCTGAAGAATATGTAGTCGCGTTGGTTGTGGAAGGTGACGGCGCGGCGGCCGCGGAACTGCGGCTCGTAGTGGAACAGCGCGCCCAGCATGCGGCCGACTGTCAGACCCAGCCGCGTGCTGAAGTTGTTGAGAATCACCTGCGAGCATAGCATGTGGATCTCATTCAAGTTTTTGTAAAGATTTATTGTGGGTATGTTTAGCGGTTTCTATGTGGCTCTGGTAAATAAAAAGGAGCTCCTGGCTAAAGAATAACAGCCGCACGGCTCAATCTCCAAGGTTAAGCAACGCTTGCCAAGGTTGGTCTGTGGATGGTGGGTATCTTAACATACAGAGTTTCCTCCATGCCTCGGAAAGCACGTTAAGCATTGGTCCCGGGCTTCTGGCTCTCATTTGTACATCTTTGGCTGTCGTTACGGATAGTCAGAAGCCAGTAAATCTGTTAATGGGTTGTGGAGGACTGGGAGTCGACTTCAATATAGTTGGGAAAAGGCCAGGCAGATGATGTAACTAAATGGCAATTCTCAATTATTTTTTTTAGACCTAAAGTGACTGTCAAAAATGTTTAGAAATTGAGGCTTTTTGTCAGATTGCGACTGGGTAAACAAACACTCTCAAGCAATGTTTTGCTTGAGTGTTTACGGCATTTCATACAAACTTTGAAGTCTTTCTTTTTAAAAATGAATGAACCGATTTTAATGAAACTTCATAAGCAGGATAAGTACATAACATGTAGGTTTAATAAGTTTATTTAAGAACATTTTCGACCAATGTATCCTACTTGTGCGTATGAAATGCCGTATGTCTCGTAAACACTCTTAAGAATTAGTTAAATATTGGTCCTCGGCTTTGACGTTTAACATTTGGCCAAAGAATAATATACTTAAATAACCAAAATCAATGTAGGTCCAGAATGTTTAACCAAATAAACTTGAAGAATTTAATACTACCAAATGTTCCAATCACTTGAAATGATATCTTCTTTTGCCAAAACTTTAGAGAAAAAAGCCAAAATTTTGAGTAAAATTACTGTTTTACACCTTAATAACTTGAATTCACATGTGACAAGCATTCTTACCTCTGGCCTATGGTTTGTAATCTCTTTATAATCTTTCCGAAGTTCTGGTGTGATCTTGCAGCTGGAGAGGCGGAAGTGTGCGGTTGGTCCGTTAGGTAAGTGGATCAGCAGGAAGCCATTTGGCTGTTTCTGATTCTCGTTGACTACTATCACATCTGTTACTTTTTCACGGAGAGCTGACTGGACTATGCGCTTTACTGATGATCTGAAAGAGGAATAAAATTTGGTATAGATTCTATTAATGTACCCTAAATAAATAATTCGGTCAATAATTGAAAGTAGATAAAGCAACAGCAGATAAATCTATTTACATAATACTTAAAATTCAAACATTAAAATTAATATAATAAAAAATGTATCATATTAATATAATTAATTGAATTTTAAAAGATGCAAGTAGATTTAATAATTTTTAACCGACTTCAAAAAAAAGGAGGAGGTTCTCAATAATTCGGTATACATGTATTTTTTATTTTATATTTGTTACCTCATAACTCCGTCATTTATGAACCGATTTGAAAAATATTTGTCTCATCTGAAAGGGTGTACTTCTCGATTGGTCCCATTGTCACGATGTCAGAATCTGATGATGGGATCCCACGAAAATCGAGGGCAGCCCTCAAATTTTATAGGCACATACAATGTTTTTCATGAACTTTTTAACGCAATTCAGATATTTGTGCCTGGTAATCATCATCTCATGTTGCTGAGCTGATGATGAAAGTTATAAATTAGGATCTGATGATGAGATCCCATGAAAAATGTTTGTTCAGCGATACTTTCGCCAATTGTCAGAAGATTTGGATGATTGTTTTTTTGTTTGAAAGAGTATTTTCCTGGACTGGTCCCGTTTCAATTTGGTGAAGATCTGACGAAGAACTTCGGAGGTAGCCAACGGAACTTTTCAATAAATGTTAGCAAAGGGATCGGAATTGCTGAAATCGCATGTTTTTTAAGTGTTTACACCAGTTCTTTACATAACATTGCGCTGGTACGCTGTTAATGGGTACGCAGGTACCTAGGTACCACTAAAATGTGAAAAATAAAAAACTTTTTTACAAAAAATACAACCGACTTCCAAAAACAAAACACTACAAGGTACAAAATAACTTCGGAAGAAAGAAAAGAACTTTAATTTCGGAAGTCGGTGTCAAAAAACTAAAAAATAACCAAAAACACCTGTTGTTTGTAAAAAAGTTTATAGGGAACCCTATTACTAAACCTCCGCTGTCCGTCCGTCCATCCGTCTGTCTGTCAGCAGGCTATATCTCATGAACCGTAATAGGTAGACTGTTTAAATTTTCACAGGGTGTGTTTATCTGTTGCCGCAATAATAAAAATAAGATGTTACGGAACCCTTCATGCGCGAGTCCGACTCAAACTTGGCCGGTTTTTCTCGGCCCTTTAAAAGCAGGCAAAACTAAATAAATTGTGGTTTTATAGGTTGTAATACTGGTATGTACTTTGTAGATACACAGCACTAAGCAGAGCTGAATTCCAATGTGGAATGAAGGCATTCAAAGATAACGATATTATTTGCTAATTGCCAACTTAACAAAAAATAATGAAATGCAAATTCACTTGCATGCCTAATTAGTTCATATACAGAGTTGATACGACAGAGGGGCATTAAATTAAACTACGTATACTATACGTGTACAGTATTAATTCGATACGGTACAAAAACAAAAAGCGCCATAAATGAGAAAATATTTTTTTCAAACAAACTAAATAGCTTGCAAATCCAAATAAAACGCAACCACCCTTTGTAAAAAAAAAGACACTGACCTTAGATACCGCTAGGTAACAAAGCGGCAACGTCGCGCGCGCGCCGGAGCGCGGTGTGCGGTATCTCGTGTGCTCGGTGGGGGCCGGGCCGGGGTGGCGGCCGGCGACTTAGGCCTCCGCTGGGCTCCGCTCGCACTGGCTTTTATGTACGCGCACAAAAACAAACACACTAAATTTTTAAATTTTCGATGTGTCCTCCATTCACATTGATGCACAAATTATACCGACGGAGAATATTGTTATTTATTTTTCTAATTAGATCACTGTCCGTTGCTAAGCACTTTAATTTGTGAAATGCTAAAATAATCCTATTTTTTAACTCATCAATAATTTTATTTACCTCTGAGGCATACACTTCACCCTTAATGTAACCCCACAAAAAGAAATCCATGGGAGTGAGGTCCGGAGATACTAATACTAAATAATAATAATCCCAAGTTACGTGTCCTATCACCATAAAAAACAGTCAATCACAAAAAAAAAACACTAATACTAAATAATAATAATCCCAAGTTACGTGTCCTCTCACAATAACAAAATAAAATTACAATTGTTTGCGCGCGAAGTCCACAAAACGTACGTTCCGAAAAACAAGCGTCGGCGCACTGCTGAGGGACTTACCGATCGCAAAAAACAAGGATGCAACAAACTGACCTATCTCTATTTCTTTCGCTCGCTTTATGTTAGTCGCTTTCGTAGTGAAAGTGCAAGTGTGTGTGTATTGATTGCTTCCTTGTTTGCATTGCCAATTTTTAGTGAATGTCCTTCGACATGCGTCAGAGCGGCAACAACGCATCGTAGATTTATCGTTGTAAGGTGCATGACCTATGCTTAGACGATAATCAACTGTTAGAAAAGATACATCGTGTTCAAACCGTGCAAAAACTTTAAAAATCATTTGCGACTAAACTACTGCTCCTAATTAATTTATTTTTGGTACAGAGCTTGAAAATGGTACCTAGTATAGGCAGTTTAAAGGAAAGCCCCTCTGTCGTATCAACGTTGTATAATCTGAATATGTGGATAATGTTGTAAGTTACACATACATTTTAACTTTAAATACTTAGGATTATTAATTAAGAAACTGTTTGTTTCCCAAAGAAATAAATAAACAATCCTAATATACATATAAAATTCTTCTGTTACTGAGTGACTGACAGATAACGCACAGCCGAAACTACTGGTCGTAGAAAGCTGAAATTTTACATGTAGGTTCCTAGGCAAGTTCCCATAATAAGAAACCACGTTTCATAAAAAGATACCATTCTGAAAGGTAAGTTTCAAAAGAACTAATACACCAGTGCCATTGCTGGCTTGTTCTAACAACCTGAAACACATCCTTACCTTTGCCTATATCTAGATATAGAGTTAGGTATCATTCTACAGAGCTCCTTGCCAAATATCCTGGTCTTGTTGTGAGGGTTGTCCGAGTATGTGATCAGTACCTTAGGCTCGTATGAATTCTCGTAGTATGTAGCTAGTTCATCTAATTCCATGTCTTTTTGTGCCTGGAAAATATAATGGTTTAAAGTGGATGCACCAGGGTAGCCCGCGAAATTCAAATATTTTTGTTTTTTGCAATTGATGATTAAAATGGTTATAATTCTTTAGATGAATACGCGTTACGGCCACAAATCATATTTAGTTCAACATACAGCTTCACACTGACTGACTGAGGAGCTTGTGGCTAAATAATAACAACCACACGGGTCGAGCTTTGAGGTTAAGCAACGCTTGCCAAGGTTGGTCTGTGGATCGGTGACCATCTTAACATAATGGGTTTCCTCCGTGCCTCGGAAAGCACGTTAAGCCATTGGTCCCAGCTGTCATTTGTAGATCTTTGGCAGTCATTATGGGTTGTCTGACTCCAGTCTTGCCAAGAAGTACCGTGTTACCCAGTTAATGGGTTGTGGAGGTCTGGTAGGCAGCCGCTCCAAGTAAAACACTGGTATTCAGCTGAACCCGGTTTGACTGGAAGCCGACCCCAATATATAGTTGGGAAAAGGCTAGGCAGATGACAGCTTCGCACTGACTGGCAAATTGCAAAAAATATTTAATTTTTCAGGCTACCCTGGCGCAACCACCTAAAGCTTAGGAACACAAATGTGAGATTTATGGTTAGTGCTTCCACAAATAAATAAAAATATGCAATAATAGTGTCTGCCAGGAGTTTAATCAGCTGCAGAATATTAATAAGTATGCCAGGGGACCAATATCCTGGGATATAAAGTATCCTATACCTTCTTCCAAGGTTCAATCTACCTGTATACCAAAATGGCATCAGCGGTTTAGGTAGAAATTGTAACAAACAGATGAGAGTTGATTTTACAGTTAATTATAAGATATGAATATATGGGAAACACTGCATACCAAAAAAAACCCTGTAATGGAGATGCAGGTAATTAATTGTTCTCTTTAGCATTTTCCAGACAAGAAAATGCACAGAATAGTTAAACCGATAGAAATACACTTTCTAACCTCCAACTTTTCTTCATCGTCAACATTAGCGAGCATAGTCTCATCCTTCTCGCGGAGGGACTCCAAAGTGTGCGGTACTTGCTTCGGAACATCGTCACCTTCTTGCTTCTTCTCCAACTTGCGCCTAAAACACTACAATGTTAGCCCAAGCTTTGTAAACACAAATACAAATTAGCTACCGACTACATAACCAAACTTACTTTTTCTTATCTTTACCACGGGCCATTTTGTTTTTTTATTATATTAGATGAGATATAAAACAATACTTTTCTAATTATTTTATCACCTAATTAGTTAAAGTTTAATTTTAAATCAATATTTTATAAACCATTTCCATGTGGAACACGCTTTTGCTTCCCGACCCGATGTTTTGACACTTGACGTTGACAGCACAGCAAAGCAAGTGACAGTTGTTGACGATACATTTATGAAGCTAGTGAACGTCATAAAAGCACTGGTTTTTAAATATCTTTTTTTTATTTGTTATGGGTTTGATCCTGTCTATGTCAGAGATGACAGTGACAAAGTTTACGATAGAGTGAGCCTATTCTATCTCCTGTTGCTCTCACGCATAGAGGAATATAATATATCGGTCAGTGTGAAGCTGTATGTGGACCAAATGCGATCTGCGACCGTAACGCGTATTTATCTAAAGAATTATAACCATTTTAATCATCAATATAGCCCTCTAAGTTCATGTAGTTCGAAAGAATGATTATTTCTGAAATATTCATTCTTTCCACATACAGCTTCACACTGACCGGCAAATTGCAAAAAACATAAAAATATTTGAATTTCGCGGGCTACCCTGGAGCATTCACCTTAATGTTTCAATGGGTGCATAATAATATAACTGTGTGTGGGTACGCTGAGGTCAAAATAGAAATGATAGAAATTGATCTCTAGTGCAACGAGATTCGAATCAAACTCCACAAACGCACTCTGGGTGACCAAGAGAAAAAACTATTAACATAATTTTGGGATTTTCGGTAAAAATAATAAATAATCACACGCTTGGCATAATAATTGTTTATTCTAGATTAAATTAATTCAACTGCACGTCTTGCCGCGCGAGCTCCAACAACATAGGGTCGTCGAAGAACTTGTTGATGGAGACGTCTTCGCTGAGCCCTTTGCGGCGTCGCGTCTTGATCATGAACTCTCGAGCTAAGTGGGTGGCGGGCTGTGGTTCTAGGGGCCTGGGGACAGATTTAAATCATTTAGAACATTACCTTTTTAACGGCCGATTTTTCAATAGTCCAGGTAACTTCTACCGGAGGAATAAAAATGACGGAGTATGGAAAATAACATATCAAACAGGCATTTTTATTTCTGTTATTTTTTTCTCTGTTATTTCTGATGTGTTATTAAATACTAATGTTATAAGCTACTACAAGAATACTATAAGCTAAGTAGCTAGGGTACCTGATAACGATGCTCTTATCGAGCGGGTCGCCGGGCACGATCTGCCAGTGGTGGAACACCTGCAGGCAGAAGGCCTGGCCCTGCGTGTGCGTGCGGAGGTCAGTCTCGAAGCCGAACGAGTCGATGGCGGGCACGAACGCCTTGATCGTGTACAGCGGCGAGCCCGGCACCGGCGCGTCTTGGGTTACGTGACCTGGTGGAATTAGTAAGTAAAAATATGACAAAAAAAAAACAAGCTCATAAGCGGGAGGCAGGTGCTTGTGGCGTGCGGTTACATTAACGTGTATTTTTTTTCACTTCTGAAGATTCATCAAGTACAGATATATTATGATAGTTTAAGTTACAAGTTAACAAAGCCGTTACACCTCCACGAACAGGTAGGGCTCAAGGATGTACTATAATAGAATGCGGCCTCACCTCTCCTCTTGGCCAGCACGGTGTACACGGCGGACACGCAGTCGGCCGGCGCCTGCACCTCCACGAACAGGTAGGGCTCCATCAGGCGCGGCGTCGCCATCAGGAACGCTGAGTACGCCACCTGGACACAAGTAATGCTCGTTTTATTCTTATTTTTTATTGTACATTCTATACAGTTCGCTCCACCGTACTTTACCGCTCGGAAGTTAGGTTTTATAGAAGACAGTGCCGGTGCAATCGCGTAAAAAATAGTGTTACAGCTCGCGTCACGCTTGTTTACCTCTCTGAAGTACGTCGCACAATTATTCATTGCGCAAGATGTCAATTTGGCAAAAAACATAGGACCGCGCATGCGCGCGGACTAAGATGGCGCGTGTAATGGCGTCTCATTCGCTCGTATACGATCGATGTATAAGTGTGTCCCGCTTGCTTAATGCAATACGACTGTTGATGCAAAAAGTGTTACATGTTGTAATTGTTTTTAATTATTTATTTTGGTTATCTCTTACTGTTTGATTTGCGTTCTTGTGGTGTATGTGTTTGTTGTGTTACTTTTTGATATTATTTTGGTTATTTCTTACAGTTTGATTTGTGTTCTTGTGGTGTATGTGTTTGTTGTGTTACTTTTTGATATTATTTTGGTTATTTCTTACAGTTTGATTTGTAGAAACCGTGGTGCGAACTGTACGTTACTAGAATATTTTTTGGATTGATTACTGGTAAAATTAATTTGTAATTTCAATAAAACATTACTCTCCTTTTGGATTAGTTGGGTAAAATAGGTATGAATATACGTACCCTCCTAGCAGTAGGTATAATCTGTCCACCGCCTCTGTGTAGCGGCTCCTGTGCTATGACCGCGTCCAGGATCTTGAACTTCACGTTACGTATCGGCTCCTCGCATAGCGGACCTTCTCGCGTGCCCCATTGGAAACCTGGACAAAGGAATGTGAATAAGTTTTCGGAATCAACATGGAGAGCTTCTGAGATGAGACACTTCAGAGTGAAAATTCGTGATTCCGTAGTGCTTCGTAAGGCACGTCCCGGCCAAGCCAGTGGACCCGGCCAAGCCGGTGGTCCCGGCCGCCAAATAAACCATGTCAGAGGCTCTTGAGGCAGTTTAGAAACTCTGACACTAGGGTGTGTGGGGGTCGTTAGACCTTACTGTCCACATGACAAGAAGAGTGAAAATTTAAACTTTAAGCAATAGAGAGAGATAAGTCTAGAAAATTTTAGCTAGATTTTAGATACTTGATCATCAAAAAAGAAATTGGAAATTTTTGTAAAAAGAACTACAGTACCCGGCGATAAATATTGCATATCGACCTTTGGAAACAGACAATCTGCTAATTTCGGCTTCGTAGAGCGTTATCTCTGTCGCACACTACCTATGTGGCGTTTTGTCAGTCGTTGTTCAAGTGCGATAGAGTACGGTCGCGTCCAGTTCAAAATATATATTTAGAGTTGTTGACACCCCCTAAGAACATGGGTCTGAACGTACCCAGTTTGTAGCAAGTTGAAATTGGTACCATTCGAAAGGTCTTTGAAAACGTAGATATTTTTTGTATGGGAGCAACTTTGTAACTTATGTAGGAAAAAAGATATTCGATGTTGAAAATACCGAAAATCCTTAGTAAAATCAACCCACGCACGTTCGATTTTTTTTTTATTTTATCCATTAGGTGGGTAGTTCGAACTATTTTGTGCTAGCGTCGGTGTGTCGTCAGTAGTTAGTACCTGTTAGGAACTGATTTTGAGCGCGCGCGCATATCTTATTTTATTCTTACTTTTATTTACAACCTCGGCTTTCACAACGGACTTCAGTGTATTACTTAACGATTGGATTATTATTATTATTACTGATCTGCTTCAAAAAAATGGAAGGTGAACGCCGTATACAGTGTGTTACATGTATAGGATCAGTAATTCGTGACCGAAACCTATTTACTATATACTATATTTTTATTATGTTACTGACGCGAACCTATTTGGAAGACAATCCAGGCTTCACAGAGTATGTGATGGCACGGATTAACATAAATGAGGTTAGTATAACAATAGCTTTTGATCATCGAGTACACGGTGTCTTTTTGTTCACTCTTTATTAAGTTATTTATTGTTTTAGTTACTTGAGGATTTGGTTTTTCTTTTAGATGGCCCTGAATCAACTTCAGGCTATGTGTCATCGTTGTTGGGTAGCTGGAAGACGACAGCAAGCTAGGTTCGAACAAGAACAAAACCAGGAACTTGCAAACCCAGAGCACCCAACGTCTGTTCCAACTTATAGAAGGGTTGCAAATACGGCGCGTCACTGTTTATTTCATGGGTGCATCAATCAAGAACTTCACAGAGTATCCAGGTTTATAAAAGTATTCTTGTTGGTTAATCATAGCGTGTACGTTCCTGAACATGCACGCGTTTGTACACATCACATCAACACAGAAGATTGGAGCTCCCTGTATGATAATGGAGAGACAATATTCACACCAGACCATCTCAAAGATATGATTGATACGTTACGAGATGCATATAAACATAAGACTAATATAGATTTTGACAATGTAAACAACATTTTACCAGAGGATCTATATTACCTAACTGGCTTAAAACACCAACAATTCGAAATCCTTTTGAATGAAACACCGTCTCTTTTAAATCAATGTAGAAGACCAAAAACTGCACTAGGAATATAATAATAATAATAATAATAGTTTATTTGAATAACTAAGTATTACAAATATCTCTTAGTGTATGGAAAATATAATAACAACAATGGGTGATTATGTAAACAAGAGAATACGTCGACGACCGTAGTAGTATGAACTGTGTCACAGTCGTCAGCGCCTTCCACTCTGTACATTAGTTTATAAGTAGGTACTAACAAAAAACAAAAAGTAAAAACTTAGTAATATAAAATGTGGGTACTTAAACTTAGTAAAATATAAAATAGACAATTTTATTGTATTGGTACGTTATCATTTTTGGATGGTGTGTGTGTGTGTGTGTGTGTGTGTGTGTGTGTGTGTGTGTGTGTGTGGGTGAATATGACTCGGTGTATATGTATGTGTTGTCTCTGCGAGGATGAGTAAATTGATGTGTGGTGTAAGTGAAAAGAATTAACTGTATAAAATTTCCTCCATTTGTGTATAATTTAGTTGCAATAGCCAACTTCGTATCTTTACTTTGCACTTATATACAACGTTGATACGACAGAGGGGCTTTCCTTTAAACTGCCTATACTAGGTACCATTTTCAAGCTCTGTACCAAAAATAAATTAATTAGGAGCAGTAGTTTAGTCGCAAATGATTTTTAAAGTTTTTGCACGGTTTGAACACGATGTATCTTTTCTAACAGTTGATTATCGTCTAAGCATAGGTCATGCACCTTACAACGATAAATCTACGATGCGTTGTTGCCGCTCTGACGCATGTCGAAGGACATTCACTAAAAATTGGCAATGCAAACAAGGAAGCAATCAGTACACACACACTTGCACTTTCACTACGAAAGCGACTAACATAAAGCGAGCGAAAGAAATAGAGATAGGTCAGTTTGTTGCATCCTTGTTTTTTGCGATCGGTAAGTCCCTCAGCTCAGTGCGCCGACGCTTGTTTTTCGGAACGTACGGTTTGTGGACTTCGCGCGCAAACAATTGTAATTTTATTTTGTTATTATTTAGTATTAGTGTTTTTTTTGTGATTGACTGTTTTTTATGGTGATAGGACACGTAACTTGGGATTATTATTATTTAGTATTAGTATCTCCGGACCTCACTCCCATGGATTTCTTTTTGTGGGGTTACATTAAGGGTGAAGTGTATGCCTCAGAGGTAAATAAAATTATTGATGAGTTAAAAAATAGGATTATTTTAGCATTTCACAAATTAAAGTGCTTAGCGACGGACAGTGATCTAATTAGAAAAATAAATAACAATATTCTCCGTCGGTATAATTTGTGCATCAATGTGAATGGAGGACACATCGAAAATTTAAAAATTTAGTGTGTTTGTTTTTGTGCACGTACTACGAAACGTTACCTAACATAAAAGCCAGTGCGAGCGGAGCCCAGCGGAGGCCTAAGTCGCCGGCCGCCACCCCGGCCCGGCCCCCACCGAGCACACGAGATACCGCACACCGCGCTCCGGCGCGCGCGCGACGTTGCCGCTTTGTTACCTAGCGGTATCTAAGGTCAGTGTCTTTTTTTTACAAAGGGTGGTTGCGTTTTATTCGGATTTGCAAGCTATTTAGTTTGTTTGAAAAAAATATTTTCTCATTTATGGCGCTTTTTGTTTTTGTACCGTATCGAATTAATACTGTACACGTATAGTATACGTAGTTTAATTTAATGCCCCTCTGTCGTATCAACTCTGTATATATTTATTAAAACAACGGTCTGGTGAACCAAATACACGTATAGCTTCCCAAATAGGCGTATCTCGTAAAACGATCGGTATTTTGCTTAAAACTGCTAGAAACTGCTTGACCCAAGACTTTGTTGTTCGCCATTTGGGTTTCAATCATATAAGTCGGGATGAAATTATAGCTCACAGCCTTGCAGTACCATCATCAATATATTCCAACCCTATAAACCCAGTGGCTATAGCTATTTGTGATGGTTCGTAGATACACGTACAGAAAAGTAAAAACTTTTTATTTCAAAAAAAGTCTTACAGCTTACACAAGTATAAAAACTTGTTAATTAAAACCCTTTGTGATTACTTGCCCAGATGGCTATATTATAGATATATGTGGACCATACGCTGCAACAAAGACTGATGCCTAACTCATGACTGAGATTATGAATGATCAAACGTCCCCAGTGCATATAACGTTACAAACAGATGACGTTTTTATATTAGATCGAGGTTTTAGAGACTCTATACCAGATATAGAAAGTGCTGGCTATGTTGCCCATATGCCACCAAGTAAAGATAGGGATGCCACACAGCTTACAGATATTCAAGCCAATAAATCTCGCGAAATCACCATAGTGCGTTGGGTCATTGAAGTAATAAACGGATGGTTCAAAAGGGACTACAAAATATTTAGGCATACAGTTAACAATAAAACACTCCCTCACTTATTTGAAGACTTCCGTATTGCGGGAGCCCTTATAAATGCATTTAGGCAGCGTCTGACAGATAATGAGCATGCCCACGCTTTTATCAATATAATAGCGCAAAGAAGAAGTGAACCCAACAGACTGGGCAATTATGTAGTCGCAGAACATATGAACAGACAGCGGGCGGTGTTCACAACAATGGCGGCTACGTCAATACCATTTCCACAATTGACAGAAGAAGACGTCATTCTACTCAGTTTGGGCACATTCCATTTAAAGCTCGCTAGATCATATGTTGCCGAGCATTTGCGAGGTGGAGATGGTATATATAATATCGAGGTATCTTCGAGCCGTAGCCCTAGTATGTCGCAGCATGGGCTAGTAACCGAAAACTGCTCGTTAATTAGAGGCCGCATATTATCGAGGCACGTGTCGAATAAAATATATTACACATATATTTTAATCAAGGTTAATGTCCAGGGCAGAGAAGCCATCGAAGCGTATTATTGCTCCTGCATGACGGGTATGAGAACTCTAGGTGCTTGTGCCCATACTATTAGCATAATATGGTACTTAGGTGTTGGCAGGCACCTAGATAACTTCGTAGGTCCGGCAAGTGCCTGGGATGATATAATCATTGAAAGTAACAATACAATTTAATAAAACTGTGCTATTTAAGATTTATAGTTCTTATTTAATATTTTTTCTGTACCAAAAACCAACGATAGGAAGCTATAACGCTCTCTAAAGACAGAAAAAATGACTGGTTACCTATTTATTTAGTCCAAAAAGCAGAAAAAGTGCGATTATTGGCAATTAAAATGTTACAAAGAAGTTATCATAACTTCGGTCTTTCATTCATTCGTTCACTTATTTTCGAGTTACTCAATTAGGCCTCTTCTAAATTACACCCAGTCTAAAATGCTACAAAGTGGGTACGGGTTCCATACAAAATTACCCATTGTTCTTTAAATAATTTAAAGTTGTACTATGGCATATTTTGGAAAAAGAGGGAAACTTTTACGAGGTCAGTCACGCGAAATTATCTACAATGTTTATAAATATTTTGTAGCCGAAGCAGACAGATTAAAAAAAAATGAAAATGTAAGTTGTTATTTTAAGAAGGTTCAAGAGCGAGTTGCAAATGTCACTGGAATTTCAAGAACGAAGTCAGTACTGAAACACATTCTACTGAAATTAAGTTCAGCACTCCAAAAAAAGGGAGATCAAAAAAGCATTTTCGTTTGGACATGGACGATTTTGATTATGATGTTGTTCGAAGAATGGTGTATGATTTTCACTTACGATTCAATTAATGAACTGCCAACAATAAAATAATTAAAAGCTAAATTATCTGAATCTATTAATTATAATGGGTCTGAAAAGACGTTGAGAAAAATACTTCACGAGATGGGATTTCGGTTCACTAAAATGGAAGATAATCGAAAAGTTGCCATTAGAACTTTTGCAGCACGATGTAAGTCTCAAACGAATGGAATACATTCAGTCAAAAAAGTATCGGGAATGGATGATTTCTTTATGGTTCCAAATTCAAATGTTTGTTTTTTTTGTAGTTGTTAGATTGGCACAACTGTTTTCCATTTTGGCACGGAGTTTGAGTTGCATCTGTTATTTATATTAAATACAGTGCTGGTTTTAGTAATATCATATATAGTGTGTATTGCGAATTTCATAATGGACAAAAATATCGAACAAAGTGTTTGTCTTAAATTTTGCATCGCCAATGGAATTTCGTGTTCGGAGTCACTGAAAATGTTACAGAAGGCTTACGGTGAATCGACTTTATCAAAAACTCGTGCTTATGAGTGGTTCAAAGCGTTCAAAAGCGGTCGAGATGTGATGGAAGATTTACCTCGCTCTGGTAGGCCGTCAACGTCTGCAACTGAAGTTAACATCGCAAAAGTGAAGGAAATAGTGACTGAAAATCCCCGTTCAACTCTGAGAGAGATAGCCGCCGAACTTTCTGTATCTCACGAGTCGATCCATACCATTTTAACTAATCATTTGGGTATGAAACATGTTGCTGCTCGGCTAGTCCCAAAGATCTGAATTTTCTCCAAAAACTCAATCGCATGAAAGTCGCTGAGGACATGCTAGAACGAGTCAGTTCGGACCCAACATTCATGAAACGCATTGTTACTGGTGACGAGACGTGGGTTTACGAGTTTGACATGCAAACTAGTCAACAAGCTTCGGAGTGGCGCCTTCCAACTGAACCGAAACCGAAAAAACCACGCCAAAGTCGATCAAAAGTCAAAGTCATGTTGACAATTTTCTTTGACTATCGCGGTGTTGTGCACTCTGAATTCTTACCGGAAGGTCTAACGGTAAATAAAGAATATTATTTGAGCGTTATGCGGTGTTTAAGAAAGCAAATTCGACGAAAAAGGCCAGATTTGTGGAAAGAAAATTCTTGGATTTTGCACCACGACAATGCGCCTTCGCACAAGGCTATCATTGTGAACGAATTTTTAACCAAACACTCAACAAATACCATCCAGCAACCACCATATTCACCAGATATGGCTCCTGCTGACTTTTTTCTTTTTCCTAAACTCAAATTACCACTTCGTGGCACCCGTTTTCAATCGATAGAAGACATAAAGGAGAATTCGCGGCGAGAACTGAACTCAATTCCGGAAGCAGCGTTTAAAAAATGTTTTGATGAATGGATTATTCGTTGGCGCAAGTGTATCGTTTCTAAAGGAGCATACTTTGAAGGTGATAAAATAAATTTGGATGAATAACAGACATTTTGTGTATTATTGATCTTTTCCCGGTACTTTCTTGACAGAGTAGTACCTCGATAAAATACGCAAATTTCGCGAATCAGGAAAAAATATCGTCTACATGGATGAGTCTTACATACATACATCCCACACTAAAGGGAAATGTTGGAGTGCTGATAAGAAAAAAGGAGTAAAAAAGCCAATTTCAAAAGGTCAACGTTTGATAATAGTTCATTCGGGTAATGAAAAAGGCTTTGTACCCGGTGCCTTTTTAACGTATAAATCCACGGACACTACAGGTGACTATCACAATGAAATGAATAACGATAACTACGAAAAATGGCTGGTTAATCAATTAATCCCAAATATACCCAGTGATTCTGTTCTAGTTATCGACAACGCACCCTATCACAACAAATATGAGCGAGGCCCCATTAGTGCGTTGCGCTGCGTTGCGTTTCGTCGCCGCTGCGGCGATGCGATGTGGTGTACCAATGAGGCAGAGCTCTAATGTCCATGTTTCACGACGCGATACAAACACGATTTGGTCGGACAGTCTGTCCATCCATCTGCCTAGAAATAAATCGAAATATATGGAAATCGACGCAGCGTCACCGCTGCGACGACGCAACGCACTAATGGGGCCTCGCTCTAAGTTGAAAGACCCTCCCAACTCAAAAACCATTAAACAGGAAATGATCAACTGTTTAAACTGACGCGAAATTCTAGTTGATCCAAAATTAACAAAAACCCAGATTTACGCTATTATAATATAATAGCGTAAATCTGGGTTTATGTCAGCACAAGGAGAGGTATACAGATTTATCCGTGGACAAAGTACTTGCCGAACATGGGCACACTGTGTTGCAATTGCCACCATATCATCCGGTATTAAACCAATTGAAAATATATGGTATCAACTGAAAGGCTATGTAGCCTCTAGAAATGTGGATATGAATTTAACTACAGTAAAAACATTATTGACTGAAAAAGTAAACATGATCGGGGCTGAAGAGTGGAAAAAGGTTTGCGATCATGCAATCAAATGTGAGAATGAATATAGAAGCATTCCACACGGTTTAGACGATTACACTGATAGACTAGTGATAAATACGGCTAACTGTGACAGTGACCTCTTTGAGAGCACAGATAGTGAAATGGAAGTAATTGAGAGTTAGAATTATTATTATTTTTATTACAATGTCTCATTCTAACAATAGGTATAATGGTGTATATATTAGTAGTGATGAAATATATTATGTACACTACAGCTGTAATTTTCCAAAATAATTAAATACGTAAACATAATGTGAACATGTTTATTTTATTTTACCCCAACCTAAAGCCATCACTTATAGAAAAAATTGGTGTATTTTATACAAAGAATAAAAAGAATTATCAAAAGAAGCAAATCATAATTGTTTTAACAGCTCCTAATAGATACCGGACGGTTTGTATTTCGTGCGACAGAGATAACGCTCTACGAAGCCGAAATTAGCCGATTGTCTCTTTCCAAAGGTCGATGTGCAATATTTATCGCCGGGTACTGTACTAAATTTGTTTTTGGCACTGAACGACGGTCTAGCTTTACTGATTATTTTGCAGCTCCTGTTACTCCAATCAGAAAGAATTTTATTTACATAAGACCGCTTCGACTCTTGAGTCGATATAATAATAATCAAAATTTCGGGAATTATGCCTTGACCTGGTGACAATTAAATAGGGAATGTGCAAGGCGTTGACTGTGCCATCTAGTGTGACTCGAAACCTTTAAAGGTTAAGAATAATTGTCATTACTGCTTCTGTGCTACAACCTATAGTTCTAGTTTAGGGGGACATGCACGAAGTAGACTGTGCCATCTAGCGTTGCAATTTCGAAACTTTATAAGTAAAATATTCTTGACAATGACACTTTTGTGCTGTCACCTATAGTTCTCGCACGTTCCTTTGAAGAGATCTATAGTCGAAGGGGTTCTCACCTTGTACTATACTATCTTTAACAGACGCCAGCAGATGTTTGTCGACCTCGGACGGCAGTGTGTCGTCGACCAGAATGTTCGGTCCAGTGGAGTCTGGCCCGAACGCCCAGATCGAACGCGCAGCTAGTAAATCCCAGTCGTATCTGATAAAGAAACGTTAACTTAGATATTTTCTCTAGGTACAGATTAGTGTCTGTGTTTACAGACTCAAATTATGGCATGAATACTAGGTACAATTATTAATAATTTTCAAAATTATTGCCATAGGAATTTTGTGGATGGGAAATCATCAGATGATGATGGAGGGAGTGTTAGACTATTACTGACTAAAACCTAGCCGAGCGGAAGGAGAAAGGCCTTGCATACGCGGCCTGTAATAGGCCCCCTGGGTAACAAGTCTCCTCCCCAGTATGCGGGTGTGAACTAAAATCCACCATGCGGAACCAGTACCCACTCGTGATGATTCTTTTTGAAAGAGTCATCGCGGTCCTGGAACGAAAGTCAGTAAGAGTCTGACACTTTGTTTCGTACCGTCCAGAGAGGGAGGAGACACTACGATTTCACATGCTTAAAAAAAATGTCATACTCATCATCATCTGCTTAGCCTTTTTCCAACTGTATTGAAGTCAGCTCCCAGTCAAACCGGATTCAGTTGACAAAAACAAAATGACAAGACTGTTGTTCTTCATATACTCACTTGGTCTGGAAGAACTCTCCCAGGCGCTTCCTGTCCCACGTGACGCACACGGCGCCTGCCTCGATGTCCTCGGCCAGGCCTCGCTCCAGCGGCTCCGCTATCATGGTGAGCTTGTTCCGCTTGTTGTTCTTCATATACTCACTTGGTCTGGAAGAACTCTCCCAGGCGCTTCCTGTCCCACGTGACGCACACGGCGCCTGCCTCGATGTCCTCGGCCAGGCCTCGCTCCAGCGGCTCCGCTATCATGGTGAGCTTGTTCCGCTTGTTGTTCTTCATATACTCACTTGGTCTGGAAGAACTCTCCCAGGCGCTTCCTGTCCCACGTGACGCACACGGCGCCTGCCTCGATGTCCTCGGCCAGGCCTCGCTCCAGCGGCTCCGCTATCATGGTGAGCTTGTTCCGCTTGTTGTTCTTCATATACTCACTTGGTCTGGAAGAACTCTCCCAGGCGCTTCCTGTCCCACGTGACGCACACGGCGCCTGCCTCGATGTCCTCGGCCAGGCCTCGCTCCAGCGGCTCCGCTATCATGGTGAGCTTGTTCCGCTTGTTGGGCGTCTCCGCGAAGCACTTCAGGGACGACGTCTCCACCACTGTCTCGCAGAACGATACTACGGGGTCTGCCACTGTTGAACGCAGATATAGGTTTGGTTTTAGCAGGTATTTTTATTTTGATTTTAAGTTTTTAGAGAAATAACGGATGTGAAGGTGGATGGTGAAGGTCGCGGGTAGCCGATGGATGCCAGACGCGCAGGACCGGTCGTTGTGGCGACGCTTGGGGTAGACCTATGTCCAGCAGTGGACGTCTCATTTTTCGGCTGATCTGAGGATGATCATCGCGCTGTGGAAAGCCTGAGAAACGCTGGGACGACTTAGAGTAGTGGTTCTCAACAAGTGATCCCTAGTAGCACCTGAAGTGGTGCGTGAAACCTTCCTAAAATCTGATATTTTCGCACAGCTAAATAAATAAATATTCGATTCTTAGAGCCAAAAGGCAATATTTCTCTGTAAGATTCGTTTCGAAATTGCTACCCTCCATCTCTTAGTTTCATCGATAAATTTATGCAAATAGATTTCTAACCATTTTAAAAACATGATTAGAAAATTACATGCATATTGGGAAGGTACATAAATCGCCAAATGCACCTTCAGGACTCTGTCTCAACACCTACATCCACACCTTCGACAACATCTTCTACAGACCCTTTTTGGAAAACCCTTACAAAATTAAAAAACTCGGTTCCGATTTTGAAGCGAGTTCCCCGCGGCGCTAGACCTCTTGTCGCACAAAACCTAGCTGGTTGCGTGCGACTTGCTGCCCGGGAGAATTCCCAAAGTGTCGGAATAACTGCTCACCTTCCCTTACAGAATTCTTCACATTCAAAAGGATTCGGCATCAAAAAAGACTAACTGCACGAGTAAAAGAAAATTGTAATGTTTTGGCTCAAAATTTAGATCCAAATTTTTCCACACAAAGATATACCTTTTCACGAGGTATATCCCATCTGGTGGAAACGAAGTTAGGGGAAGGTGATATAAGTGGAGCTGCCAGGATTCTCTTCATCAGTGATGTGGTGGCACCGTGTTCTCCAGAAACACTAGCAGCTCTGGAGTCCAAACACCCTGCCCCAGCTGATGATCTTTCGTTTCCCGACCCTCCTGATCCAAACATGCACTCCCTCACCATTTCAGGTCGAGAGTTAGTCACAGCCGTTTGCTCATTCCGGAGCGGCTCCGCCGGCCGCCTCGACGGCCTTAGTCCTCAGCGTCTAAAGGACCTACTTTGTGCTGGCGCCGGAGAAGCTGGTGAGTTGCTCTTGAAGGAGCTTACGGCTCTGATTAACCTTATGCTCTCCGGCAATGTGAACGAAGCCATCATCGACATTCTGTATGGCGCCAATCTATGTGCACTGCGTAAAAAGGATGGTGGCATTCGTCCCATTGCCGTGGGTACCACTTATCGTCGTATGCCAGCCAAGACTTGCTGTAAATTTTATGGAGAGGCTGTTTCGGATAAATTTCAGCCCCTGCAGCTAGGTTACGGCCCCAGAGGGGGCTGTGAGGCTGCCGTACACGCTTTGTCGACCTACCTAAATTCTGGGAAAGGTGAGATCGTCCTGAAGGTTGACATAAAGAACGCCTTCAATTCAGTAAACAGGGATACCTTGTTGGCAGAAGCTAAAAAAGAATTACCCCAAATTTATAGTTTCCTTTGGCAATGCTACAGACACCCATCTAAATTACTGTATCGAGACAACTTACTGGAATCTGCTGTTGGCTGTCAACAAGGTGACCCCCTCGGGCCAGTGATTTTTAGTTTGGCCATTCACTCAATTGTTTGTAAGCTAAATTCTAAATTTAACGTTTGGTATCTTGACGACGGAACCTTGGGAGGCGAAGTAGATTCAGTTCTAGATGACCTAATTTTGTTAAAAAATGAACTCCATTCCATTGGCCTTGATCTCAACCTCTCGAAATGTGAATTATTCTTAGCGGACCATATTGACAGACAACTGACACTTTTAAAATTTAAAACAGTAGCACCTGGAATCCAAATTATTAAAAAAAGCTCTCTTCGTCTCCTGGGATCTCCAAACTTTGATACTTCGTTTCCCGATTTTATTGCAGAAAATATCCAAAAATTCGATGACATTTCGGAAAGATTGCTCCAAATCAACATGCATTCGTCTATCACCATAATTCGTTTCTGCTGTTTCGGCTTTAAATTGACATATTTTCTTCGTGCTTCCCATTTATGGAAGTACACTCATCTTTTAGACCAAATGGATCAAATTATTCGACGCACTTGTCATACATATATTTTGAATGTGGCCTTGGACAACCGAGCTTGGGCACAAGCTTCCCTTCCCATCCGCATGGGAGGACTCGGCGTCCGCAAAATTTCTAGTATAAGTTTACCGGCTTTTATATCTCCGGTTCACGGCACTGAGGAATTAATCAGGAATATCCTGGCTTCCACACTGGTTGATTTTGATGTGCCGTGCTTCACCGATGCTATCGATGCCTGGAAACTCGCTTGTCCGAATACTGACCTACCTTATAAACCATTTTCTCAGAGGCGGCGGGACGAGCCGCTCTGCAGAGTAGTTCAGAATAACTTACTGTCCACGTCTGCTACTACTGCTGAGCGTGCACGCCTGCTGGCTGTGGGAAAATGGGAGTCGGGTCTTTGGCTTCATGCACTACCATCGTCGAACCTAGGCACTTTGTTCGACGACACCACTTTTCGCCTCGCTGCTTCTTTGCGTTTAGAAGCCCCTTGTTGTTCTCCTCATCGCTGTCACTGTGGTGAAGGTGTCAACAGCCTCGGGCACCACGACTTTTCTTGTAGCCGCAGTGCAGGTCGTTTTACACGACACGCTAATTTAAACGACATAATCCGACGAGCTCTCGTCATTGTCGGCGTTCCAGCCGTTTTAGAACCCAATGGCTTGGCACGAGACGATGGCAAAAGACCGGACGGAATGTCTTTGTTTCCTTGGAAGATGGGTAGGCCTTTAGTGTGGGACGCAACCTGTGTCGATACTCTTGCGCCATCCCATCTTCCTAGTTCATCGTGTTGTGCTGGCGCTGCCGCTGCGGCTGCGGAAAACCTCAAGCGGCGGAAATATAGTAACCTTATTGGTAATTATATTTTCGAGCCGTTTGGGGTTGAAACCCTCGGGCCGTGGGGCCCTTGTGCTCACAGCCTTTTCAAAGAAATTTCGAAACGGCTGGTTGACAATTCCCGTGACCCAAGAGCTGGCTTTTACTTTGGGCAGAGATTAAGCATTGCCATTCAACGTGGCAATGCCGCTAGTCTCTTGGGCACATTACCCGCTGACAGCTTTGAGGATGAATTTTTTGATGCTATATTTTAGTTGGTTTTAGTTTAGTGTATTTGTTAGTTTTAGTTATTATATATAAAATGTATAGCATATAAAATGCAGAATTGATGGATAACCGATTTTGGAGGGTGCGGGTGGTTACGTGCCTTCGAAATATTGCGTTTTTTTTATATATTTTACAATTATCAACAGAGCTTAGCGGCGCGGTGCTTGTTGACAGAGACAAGACTACTGTGTTACCAACCACAAAAAATATTGAGTCCGCGCTCACACGCACCTTGCAACATCGCATTTATTTAAAAAATAAACTTTCACACATTGCCCACAGATGGCACTAGAAGTATGATTTTTTTACCTTAAAATTTACTTAGAACTATATTTAACCTTATGAATGAGGCGTGCGTCGTCCACAATCCACCCCCTAGTGCTGAGCTTACATAACATAAGCAAGATAAATTAACTATTTTATAAGTACATACAGATCTACGATCACAATATCTAAAAATAACAAAACAACAAGATTAGTTCAGCACTAACATTCCGCTGGAGAGAGTAGGGCGACGCGCGTCACCGGGCGCCGAACCACTCCAGTACGTGTGCGCACATCGACCACTCTGATGCGACCATCATGGCCGCCATGGGTCGCACTCACCACCCCGTGGCGCCAAGAACCTCGCTCTAAATTTTGCTCAATTAAAATAACATAGTCTCCATTTCGCAACGCTCTCTGCTCTTTATTCCACTTATATCTAGGTAGCAAAGTAGGTAAATATTCTTTTATCCACCGCCCCCAGAAAGCATCAACTAAACGTTGCGCAATGCGCCATTGCTTGCGGAGGCATAGATCGTCATTATTATAAATACCGAAAGCGGGACTGTTAGACGATGTACCTATTAAAAAATGATTAGGTGTTAGGGCTTCCGGAAAGTTAGGGTCACAAGATACATAAGTTATAGGACGACTATTTACTAACGCTTCTACTTCCGCAAACAATGTAGCCAGCGTCTCCGAACGAGGCGCACGTTCTTTAAGTACGACCTTCAATGCCGTCTTCACCGTTCGTATCATTCGTTCCCAGGCGCCCCCCATCTCAGGCGCACCGGGAGGAATAAATCTCCACTCGATACCTTTTACAGTGCCGTCTTCTTGAAGTTTACTCCGATTGAGTTCTAATAAACTACGCTTTAATTCGTTATCAGCACCCCTTAGGTTTGTCCCGTTATCAGAGTAAATAACGCTAGGCGTTCCGCGACGAGCTATCATCCGCCTAAGAGCCATAATTGCCGAATCAGTAGTTAAGTTGTCGGTTAACTCTAAATGAATTGCGCGTATCGTCAAACAAGTAAAAATGACGCCGTATCTTTTTTCTCTCCTTCGACCTATTGTAACCTCCATGGGGCCGAAGAAGTCAACTCCCGTAAATGTGAAAGGTCTACGATGGTGCTGCAAGCGCGCGGCGGGTAGATCAGCCATGCGCTGCGGCTGCGGCGCTGCGCGACGGTACCTACAGAATAAACAACGCGAAGCTACGGCGCGTACAGTCGGTCGTATTTTTATAATCCAGTATCGCTGCCGTAATTCATTTACGACCAATTCGTGCGCTCCATGAAGCGCTTTCCTGTGGTAGTATTCTACCAACAGTCGCGTCAACTTGTGATGACCATCGAGTATGGCTGGTCTCATCGTTGACTGTTCAACACGTTGAACTTTGTCAATTCGACCTTGAACACGTAAAATACCGCCAGCATCAATATAGGGCGTTAGACATAACAAGCGACTAGAAGACATTAATGGTTTGTTTTGTTTAAGTAGTTCAATGTCTTGCGCAAACGAGTCTTGTTGACACTTTTTAATTAAAAAAAATTCCACTTCCAACAATAACTCAACATTAAGTTGGATGTCCATACGTCGACATCGTTTTATAAACAACAATACTCGAGCGGTAGTTCGAACGAGTCGCGTCCAAGACGAAAAATCGTCTTCATTAGGCAAGGAATGTTGAATGACTTGTGACGTCATCACATTAATGCTTCTTAACTCACATATTGCGTCATCTGATGACTTGGTAGACTTGAGATCCTTAGGCCATGTGTTCTCTGGTTGCCGTAAGAATCCAGGTCCTTGAAACCAAACATTGTCGTACATGAGTGGTGGCGCTTCCTCTTTAGTAGCTATATCAGCTACATTTAGTTTTGACGGTACGTAACGCCATTCCGTTATTTTAGTTAATTCGTCAATTTCACCTAAACGATGAGCAACAAAGGGTTTATAGTTCCGAGGGTCACTACGAATCCATTGGAGAACCGTGTGTGAATCAGTCCAAAAAAAGCGTTTGTTGGCCTTCAAACTTGAATGTTCTCGCTGAACAGTATCAGCAAGTCGTGAAGCTATGAGTGCGCCTTGCAGTTCTAATCTAGGTACGGATACCGGACGGAGTGGGGTCACTCTGCTTTTGGCTGCTGCAAAACATACGAGCACCTTCCCATCTAGTCGAGTCAAACGCCAATAAATAACCCCGGCATAAGCCTTAATGGAAGAATCACAAAATATATGAATCTGTATATCTACAATCGTGTTGACGTCTTGTGTACTTACAGTACTTGAGTAGCACTGAGTCCATATACCTGCATTAAAATACCAACGCGGTATTCGTAACAATTCTAATTGTTTTAATTCATCGAGCCATTTTACCCACTTGATTTGCTCGCTGGGTTGAATCTGGCACTTCCAGTCGACACTAGATCTATGTACGTCTTGTAAAATGATTTTACTTTTTATTAAAAACGGTGATAAGAATCCGTGAATATCATAAACTGACATAATAATGCTAAGCATTTTTGCTTTTGTAGGTGGTACAGTTCCTTCTAAAATATCTTTTGGTATACGGGTCAAATTAATCCTAAAACCGAACGAATCATCCGCATGATGCCATATTAATCCTAAAGTGCGCTCAGTTGTGTTGTTTACACCATCTTTGAACTGTATAGCGCTGTGTGCTAACGCATCTATAGGTATAGAATCTAAAACTCGTTTGCTATTACTCGACCAACCTCTTATCTCGAACCCACCTTTACTATGAATGGAAGTTATATCTTTCACTAATTTAACTGCATTATTCTCGTCACTAACAGAATGTAAACAATCATCCATGTAATGATTATTTAATATAACGTCCGCGGCTTCCAAATTAACATCTTGGTATTTAAGCGCGTTTTTATTCCTAATATGCTGTGCAATAAAAGGAGACATTGTACCACCAAAGATGAGGCTCTGCATGACACAATGCTTAATGACGGTATCTGTCGACTCTTGCCATAGGAATCTAAACACGTGTTGATCTTCTGGCCGTATTTTAATCCGTAAAAACATATCGCGTATGTCACCTACTATTACAAATTGGTTTTCTCGAAATCTTAGCATAATGCCGAACAAGGAATTGTACAAATCAGGCCCAGTCAATAAATAATCGTTTAAACAAACATTATTTACTTTGGCGGCAGCATCCCATACTAGCCTCAGTTTACCTGGTTTGTTTGCATTTTGCACACCAAAGTGCGGAAGATACCAAACGTGATTAGCAGAAAGCAATTCCTCGTTTTGTAGTAAACGTGCATAACCACTGTCAAATAACTTAGTAATTTCTTGTTTATACCTACTTGCGTAGACACTATCTTTTTGAAATTTTCGTATCAACATTTGCTGCCGTGATAGGGCATTGCTATACGAGTCAGGCATTTCAAAGCTGTCTTTTTTAAAGGGTAGACCTACTTCCCACTGAGTACCTACTTGACGTGCAGTTTTATCAACAATATCTATAGCTCTAATATGATCTTTATTCTCACGAGATAAGGTCGATATTCCAATGGAATCGAGATTAAATGAATGTTTGATAAGGTCATTAAGTTCACTGATTACAACACAATATTATCACTATCAGAAGAGCGAGCGAGATGGAAGACATTAAGTTCACTTACCGAAGAGTGAGTACGGCCCTTGTGGTAGCCATGGATGGTCCATCCCAGCCTGCATCGTGATCCATACAGCGAGTTCCTTCCCCCATCCACAATCTCGAGCGGAGCTATGATAAAATAATTATCCTGACCTAACAATATACGCGGCACAACATTTTTCGCGTCAATTAATGGTTTTATATGAGCTAAGTGGGTACATTCAATTTGGTTTACGAGTGACATATTTTGGGCACTTAATTTTAACTTATCACATTTACGTAAATTAATGTCATAGAAAGCATTGTCCTGGCCAGAGATTTGTAGTTTCACTTTTGGTACTTCCGATTGATAAAGTTCTAAACCGAACGCGTCTGTAAACTTTATAGCACAAGAATTTTCAGTTTTTAATCCTAACTTGTCCGATAGTTCCGAGTCGATCATTGACACTGCAGCTCCTTCGTCCAGTAACGCATAAGTACTCACTACACCTTTAGGTCCGCGCACTTTTACGGGAATTACTTTAAGCAGCGCGAAGTCGCCCGTCGTCGAGCACGTAGATGCGTGAATGACGTCATCGTCGCGTGCGACGTGCGTTATCGATGTGTCGCAGTCGGGAATTGTAGGTGAATCTTGTTTCTTATCATCTCGGGTTGTCGCAGGCGCGAATTGCGGCGCATCAGCTGATTGCGACGTCAATTCAGACTTCGTCCAGTGCAAAAGTCGATGATGAGCCAAACCACAGCTGTTCACATCACATACAGGCGCAGGGCACACTTTACTGCTGTGTTGTTTACTTAATAAACAACAATAGCATAGTCTGTGTTTTTTTACAAATCTCCATCTGTCCCTTCTCATCGCACGTTTGAATATGCGGCATTCTGGTATGTTGTGAATCCCTTTCTCGCAAAACAGACATTTTGTGTCTTCAACAGCGACGGAAGTAAACACAGAGCGGTGTCGAGCCTTGTCATCAGCTGTTCGTGTGTTGCCTGTCTCGACTGTTTTCTTTGTTTCTCGTGGCAGAGTGCATCCAACGATTGATAACATCTCTGTCTCAGTTTTCAAAAATGTAGCTAGTAGCTCCAGCTTCGATGTGCCATCTCCTTGATGACTGTAGGCGTAATCTGTCCATTTACCTAACAGCGTGCTCGGCAATTTTGATACAACGGCTGCAGCGAGCTCGGGGCTTCGTAGGTAGTCATGTTGGTTCAGGGCGCGTATTGTTGCCACACAATTGTTGACCTTGACAGCGAAGTGACTTATGTCGTGCTGATAATAGTTTTGTAACGATGGTAACTTTTTCAGCTGTGTCGTTATATTGTAAACAATAGTGTCAGCTCGACCAAATCTCAGTTCCAGTGCATTTAGTACTGCCAACGGCGGTGTGTTGCCGATCAGTAGGTCAGTTACGGCTTCTTTGGCCTCGCCTCGTAGTGCACGACGGAGTCTGCACAAATTTCTGAGTCACTGAACCGACACACTCGGGTTGAGTCTTCAAAAGCGCTCTTAAAATGCAGCCACTCGATGCAGTCACCACTAAAATTAGGCAGTTCGCGCGGTGTAGCGAGCCGGCTGAGCAGACGATCCTCGTGCTGCGTGGCTGTCTGTCTCATCATCTTTTTCAGAGTGTGTGCCAGCTGTTGAATGCTGTCCTGAGTAGGCGGCGGAGGCTGAACAGGAGGGCAGTTAGTGTCCAGCCACGTCTCCACATCATCTTGTTTCTGTTGATCCGGCAGGGATGCAGAACAGTTCGTCCATTGGTCTTGATCAGAAATTCCGTCGGCGTAGTTTTCGTCGTCGGCGTCGACAAGGGCAAGGTCCGCCTCTAATTTTCTGTCAATTAATTCCATCTGAATTTTTGCTTTTGCTTCAGCGGCCTGCAGTTCAAGCTGTTTACGCCGTGCTATAGAAGAAGCTGTTGACTTCTTAGAACGCACTGTAGTTTTCGAAGCGCACGTAGATTGCGGGACGGTAGCACGTGGTGACTGTTTTAATGTCGCCGGTGTCATCGAATCACAAAGTTCCCGTGGCGTTATGGGACAATCGCTGCCAGGGGGAATAGTCCGTTTGCTAATCTTCATTGGTGCACTCTCCAATTCCAGTTTTTCTTTGCGCATACGACGCGTCTGAACTGTCGGCGTTTCTGTTCGGACCGCCATTTTTCAACTCGCGAATCACTATTTTATCCGTGCTCGAAGACCAGAATTATTACGGATGGAGGCGAAATAAAATGCAGAATTGATAGATAACCGATTTTGGAGGGTGCGGGTGGTTACGTGCCTTCGAAATATTGCGTTTTTTTATATATTTTACAATTATCAACAGAGCTTAGCGGCGCGGTGCTTGTTGACAGAGACAAGACTACTGTGTTACCAACCACAAAAAATATTGAGTCCGCGCTCACACGCACCTTGCAACATCGCATTTATTTAAAAAATAAACTTTCACACATTGCCCACAGATGGCACTAGTAGTATGATTTTTTTACCTTAAAATTTACTTAGAACTATATTTAACCTTATGAATGAGGCGTGCGTCGTCCACAGACATTATAAGAATGAATAAATAGTTTTAAAAACATAAGCCTAAATCGGTTGGATGTCAGCACCGATATGCGTTTATAATTCAGTATCGCTGAACCGGGTTCGGGAAGTTAGTGAAGTGTAAGCAATCACAAAAAATACATTCCATGGCCTCCAATAACTTGGTGGTCCATGGTAAGGAAGAAAATTGGACAAGTGGTTCCTTATGACTAAAAGATTAAGAACTAAACATTGCCTTAGAGGGATTCATGACGGATTGGTTGGCGTAGGCAGCACACCGGTAAGAACGGGAGGCTAACGGCTAACTTTACCCAGCAGTTGGACTAAATAGGTTGATAAAACAGAAAAATAACTGTGTCTGGCTTCGATTGGCAAAAAACTGGCCAAGTGCGAGTCGGACTCGCACACGAAGGGTTCCTTACCATACACCTTTATTTTAATATTTGTTGTTATAGCGGCAATAGAAATACAGAATTTGCAAAAATTCCAATGGTCTACCTATTACGGTTCTAGACATACAGTCTTACTGACGGACAGCGGAGGCTTAGTAATAGGGTTCCGTTGGTTACCCTTTGGGTACGGAACCCTAAAAACTACAAAACCTCACTCAAGACTCAAGCAGTACAGTAGTACCCAACTGATATGGCTTACCGATGTACCTGCGCAGAAGACGAATTTTCAAAGTGCGGGAAATGCTATTGACCAATCGGCACGCTCCATGCACCGCACTTCTTTTTCCTGTACCGCTATTGGTCGGCAGCCGCCGCCATGTTAGCGCGCGCCGCGTGGCCTGCACGTGACTTACGAGTGAGACGGAACTAACAACTGCAGTGTATTATGAACCTTATAGTAGCGGTCTAAGGTTGATTGTAAGTTTTAAGCATTCTTTCGTTAATCTTCGGGCCATACTTTCTTTTCTGTGCGAACGAAGATTCACGACGCGCCTTATTAGTTAGGTACCACTGTACCAAACACTGGTTTCAATCGATCAAATATTTTCAAATTAGTTTGGAGTAATATTTGCGCTTTGTGATAGCACAAAACTTTTCCCAATGTGTTTCCAATTTTCTTTTCTTTTTTTTTTATCTTTTTTCTTTCCATTTTAGACTATTGTATGGTTTCTAGAATGATAAATTAGACTTGCTACCTTTGATGTCGATCTCGGAGTACATGTTCCGCAAGTCGTGCATGACGCAGTCCAGGTACAGCTCGCCCGTGCCCAGGATCACGTGCTCGCCGGACTCCTCCACGCGAGTCGACAGCAGCGGGTACGACTTGTTCACCTGTAACAATAATTTTCTTTTTTACTCGCTGCCTGCGTCTGTGTTTCCAAACGCTTACAACCCTTATCTCTTCAAAGTTAGAGTGAACAGGCTCCGTCTGGGTAAGCTCGCTGCATCGTAGACTTTGTCTCTGTCATCTCTGACCTAGACTAGAGTCAAGAGCAAACCCATCTATACTCTAATATATACTAATATACTAATATATAAAGCTGAACGGTTTGTTTGTTTGCTTGAACGCGCTAATCTAAGGAACTACTGGTCCGATTTGAAAAATTCTTTCAGTGTTAGATGGCCCATTTATCGAGGAAGGCTATAGGCTATACAGAGTTGATACGACAGAGGGGCATTAAATTAAACTACGTATACTATACGTGTTCAGTATTAATTCGATACGGTACAAAAACAAAAAGCGCCATAAATGAGAAAATATTTTTTTCAAACAAACTAAATAGCTTGCAAATCCGAATAAAACGCAACCAACCTTTGTAAAAAAAATGACACTGACCTTAGATACCGCTAGGTAACAAAGCGGCAACGTCGCGCGCGCGCCGGAGCGCGGTGTGCGGTATCTCGTGTGCTCGGCGGGGGCCGGGGCGGGGGGGCGGCCGGCGACTTAGGCCTCCGCTCGCACTGGCTTTTATGTTAGGTAACGTTTCGAAGTACGCGCACAAAAACAAACACACTAAATTTTTAAATTTTCGATGTGTCCTCCATTCACATTGATGCACAAATTATACCGACGGAGAATATTGTTATTTATTTTTCTAATTAGATCACTGTCCGTCGCTAAGCACTTTAATTTGTGAAATGCTAAAATAATCCAATTTTTTACTCATCAATTGTATTTACCTCTGAGGCATACACTTCACCCTTAATGTAACCCCACAAAAAGAAATCCATGGGAGTGAGGTACGGAGATACTAATACTAAATAATAATAACCCCATGTTACGTGTCCTATCACCATAAAAAACAGTCAATCACAAAAAAAAAACACTAATACTAAATTATAATAATCCCAAGTTTCGTGTCCTCTCACAATAACAAAATAAAATTACAATTGTTTGCGCGCGAATTCCACAAACCGTACGTTCCGAAAAACAAGCGTCGGCGCACTGAGGGACTTACCGATCGCAAAAAACAAGGATGCAACAAACTGACCTATCTCTATTTCTTTCGCTCGCTTTATGTTAGTCGCTTTCGTAGTGAAAGTGCAAGTGTGTGTGTATTGATTGTTTCCTTGTTTGCATTGCCAATTTTTAGTGAATGTCGACATGCGTCAGAGCGGCAACAACGCATCGTAGATTTATCGTTGTAAGGTGCATGACCTATGCTTAGACGATAATCAGCTGTTAGAAAAGATACATCGTGTTCAAACCGTGCAAAAACTTTAAAAATCATTTGCGACTAAACTACTGCTCCTAATTAATTTATTTTTGGTACAGAGCTTGAAAATGGTACCTAGTATAGGCAGTTTAAAGGAAAGCCCCTCTGTCGTATCAACGTTGTATATGATCACGCTAAGACCAATAGGAGAGGAGCTGTAATGAAAATTGTGACGCAGACGAAGTTGCGTGGGTCAACTAGTACTAATATATAAAGCTGAAGAGTTTGTTTGTTTGTTTACTTGAACGCGCTAATCTCAGGAACTACTGGTCCAATTTGAAAAATTCTTTCAGTGTTAGATGGCCCATTTATCGAGGAAGGCTATAGGCTATATATGATATCACGCTAAGACCAATAGAAGCGGAGTAGACAATTGAGAAAATTGTGACGCAAACGAAGTTGCGCGGGTCAACTAGTATGAAATAAAAAAATAAATTAAGTAGCCTAAGGAGAACCGGTCAAGTGCTATATTATTATTTGCCCAGGAGTGCGATAAATCACGTCTTCCCTATGGGCTGGTCGATGCCCTCGATCAGGGCCTAACAGTCCGCTGTCTCGCGGGTTTTGCAAATTCAACTTTTAAGGTGGATGCGCCAGGGTAGCCCAAGAAATTCAAATATTTTTGTTTTTTGCAATTTGTCGGTCAGTGTGAAGCTGTATGTTGAACAAAATACGATTCGCGACCGTAACGCGTATTTATCTAAAGAATTATAACCATTTTAATCATCAATATAGCCCTCTAAGGTCATGAAGCCCTATAGAATGACTTTTTCATGAAACAACCATTCTATAGGGCTTCATGAACGTACGCGACTTTCGTAATCCCCGGCTGGTGCACAACACCAGGTGGAGGTGTTGGACTCCCCCTGCGCCGCCACCTCGTATCCGGATGAATGGGGAGCAACGGACATCCCCAAGTCCGCCGCCCCTGGACCCAGTTAGGGTGGCTGGGAGAGGGCATTATCTACCCTCCGTCGACGCCCGGTGCGCCTGCTGCGGGCCGGGAAATCTCCCTCTATTTTTCCGCTGGCTCCTTCTGCGAAATGACATTTTCGCAGAAGAAGATCACTACGTCCCATGATGATGGAACGCATCACAGCCAGCAGCGACAGGTCGCTTCCCACTTCCATGTGTGTAACCTACCTTTCTCAGCCCATCCAACATCTTGGGCAGTTCCGAAGGGTTGACAGGCTCCACCGCGATCTTGACCACGGCCTGCGTGTTGAACCGCAGCGGTGTGAAGGTGTGTAGTTCAGCGTCCTCCTCTGCGGCTACCACGGTGCATGTCTTCACTATGGGCTGGTCGATGCCCTCGATCAGGGCCCAGCAACCCGCTGGCACGCGGTTTAGTTCCACCTGGAGACGAAATATGGTTTTATACCTTGTCGACCAGCATGTCTATCATGAGTTTTATCAATCAATACTCGCTAGCGACTGTAGTTTAAAAAAAATATGAAAACTTCTTCACTTGCAACTTGCTTGCTTGTTACTAAACAACTAAACAAATAATTTAGCAACTTGTTTTTTTTTTTTAATTTTCATACGGTTTTTTAACTACAGTCGCTAGCGAGTATAGATTCGATAAAACTCATGGTAGACGTACAGGCTATTCACTTTTTAATACATATTATGTGTGTTGTGTAGCAGCATCAATGCCACCACAAGAAAAACCAACGTAGCAAAATCTACATCACAACAAAAAGAACCACGGCGCCATCTATCCAACCAGCAGCGAACTACTACGACGAAATCCTGCATCGCGGTATCAGAGTTTACCGTGCGATTTGACACCACAACCGTCTGGTCGAAGGATCCTTCCTTTTCAATGGAGGTTTGCGGAACTTTACTCTTAGTACCGCATACTTCTATAAATGGAACTAGTGATAGCAGCAACGTAAAATTTCGTTGATCGTTTCGATTATTGACGGAAGTAGGAAACTGTGTTAACTTTGTGTGGGCAAAGAACTTTAGATTAGAACTTCAGACTAAAGTCTGAAGTTTGCTAAAGCAAAGGACAGAGTTGTGTGGGAAAGGGACAAATAGATCTTTGCCCAGCAGTTGGTTGTAGTTATGAAAGCATATTTATCGCCACTTACCTTATATCATGCCTCGTATAGGGACCGTGCACGGCGTTGACAATGCCATCTAGTGTCGCATATTCGAAGTTTTAAGGGTCAGAATACTTGACATTGACGTTTCTGTGCTGCCGCCTGTGGAACCTGCACGCTCAGTTTAGGGGAACGTGCGCGAAGAAGACTGTGCCATCTAGCGTAGCTATTTCGAATTTTATACTTGAAACATACTTGACAGTGACATTTCTGTGCTGCCACCTATAGTTTCTGCACGCTCCCTATATCGAACGCACCGTCTGCCCCGCGTACAGCGTGCCCGACATTATGCGCGAGCTCCTGGAACGTGCGGGGGTTGTTGTCACTAACTCACCTTATACCGTGCCTCGTATATCCAGAGGCGGCCGACGTTCATGATGCGCGAGTCCTCCTCGTCCTGCGTGCTGTAGTTCTCTCCCAGCACGCGCACCGTCTGCCCCGCGTACAGCGTGCCCGACATTATGCGCGAGCTCCTGGAACGTGCGGGGGTTGTTGTCACTAACTCACCTTATACCGTGCCTCGTATATCCAGAGGCGGCCGACGTTCATGATGCGCGAGTCCTCCTCGTCCTGCGTGCTGTAGTTCTCTCCCAGCACGCGCACTGTCTGCCCCGCGTACAGCGTGCCCGACATTATGCGCGAGCTCCTGGAACGTGCGGGGGTTGTTGTCACTAACTCACCTTATACCGTGCCTCGTATATCCAGAGGCGGCCGACGTTCATGATGCGCGAGTCCTCCTCGTCCTGCGTGCTGTAGTTCTCTCCCAGCACGCGCACTGTCTGCCCCGCGTACAGCGTGCCCGACATTATGCGCGAGCTCCTGGAACGTGCGGGGGTTGTTGTCACTAACTCACCTTATACCGTGCCTCGTATATCCAGAGGCGGCCGACGTTCATGATGCGCGAGTCCTCCTCGTCCTGCGTGCTGTAGTTCTCTCCCAGCACGCGCACTGTCTGCCCCGCGTACAGCGTGCCCGACATTATGCGCGAGCTCCTGGAACGTGCGGGGGTTGTTGTCACTAACTCACCTTATACCGTGCCTCGTATATCCAGAGGCGGCCGACGTTCATGATGCGCGAGTCCTCCTCGTCCTGCGTGCTGTAGTTCTCTCCCAGCACGCGCACTGTCTGCCCCGCGTACAGCGTGCCCGACATTATGCGTGCGAGCACCTGGAATGTACAAACGGACATTACTATACAAAGCTATTTGATGACTGACTAACAATTCCACAATTTATGTATTTCTTATATCACATTTTTTTCACAATCCTGGCTCGGGCTTCAAAAAGTTTTGGTAACATCATTTGTGTTATCATCATCATCATATCAGCAGAAAGACGTCCACTGCTGGAGATAGGCCTGCCTAAAAGGCGGGGGGGGGGGGTTGCCATAATCGCCACGCTTGGCAGACGGGTTGGTATCATTGTGAGTTGCGCGTAAAATAGTTCTTAGTGGCTCTTCACTTTTACTATCATTACGAAGGTATGCTGGAAGAGATTTATTTAGAAATAAGCATCATCTTTGGGCTATTCATTCTTAGAAGAAGTCTGTTAGTTATGTAAGTGCTCATTTATTGATAAATAAATCAAATTGTAGCATTACTAGCAACGTTAACAAGTAAAAGCTCCGTATTTATGGTAGATTAGCTAAACAAACTTATGTTGTAATATTGCTTTGAGCACATTATAAATTGGAGAACAATAATATTAAAAAAAAACTCAATTATTTTACAGATTATTGATCGTTACTGACGTTTTTTGTCCACTCTTCTTCATAAATCAAACTACTTTTGCGTTGCGAATGGACAACTAATTACACTATGTATTTTGTAACTGTAAATGTTGACGTTCAAAACTTGCTTTGATGTTCTAATTGAAATAAATATAATTTGTATTAGACATTACGGTAGTGTGGTAGGTACTGTAGGTTTACCTGTTCTCTAGTTTTATTTAACCCATACTGTAGTTTTAATACAACCGTAGTTTTACTTGTACTGTAGTTTTTTGAACTGCAGTATTATCTGCAGTTTAGTTTTACCTGTTCTTTAGTTTTACCTGTAGTGTAGTTTTACTTGAACTGTTTTAGTTGTACTGTAGTTTTAGTCGTAGAGTAGTTTGACCTGTACTCTAGTTTAACCTGCACTGTAGTTTTACTTGTACTGTGGTTTTACCTGCACTGTAGTATTACTTGTACTGTGGTTTTACCTGCACTGTAGTATTACTTGTACTGTGGTTTTACCTGCACTGTAGTATTACTTGTACTGTGGTTTTACCTGCACTGTAGTATTACTTGTACTGTGGTTTTACCTGCACTGTGGTATTACTTGTACTGTGGTTTTACCTACACTGTGGTTTTACCTGTACTTGTTCTGTTTAGTAGTAAGTAGTTTTAGAGTTACCAAGAAGAAGGTGCAGTCATCGGTGGGGTACATCTTGGTGGTGTGCGCGACGAGGCGGCCGGACTGGTCGCAGGCGAGCATGTCCTCGTGCAGCGGGCCCGCCGCGCCGCGGTACGTGTGCGACACCTTGCGCGGCGCCGCGTCCAGCGGGGACGGCACGTGACGGACCACCATCTCTACGAAGCCACTGGAACAAAACAAGCAGGGTTGAAAAACGACCATCGAAATCGTCTTCCTAATACAAAACGGCCAAGTACGTGATGGGAAAACCAAAAGTCTGCGTTTGTCGGCGCGACGACGCATTCGGGTTAGCCGAACTAATAATAGGGAACATGCAATATTTCCATTTTTGAAAGAACTCCATCTAGAATAGACCACCACATAAATAAAAAATGAAAAAGCTTTAATTTATTGCCAAAATTGCGTTTTTAAACATAGCTCGCGCATAAGTTTCGCACGAAAACGGACGATGACGTCACTCGTGTCTATCACTGGTCAAGAACTGTCCCAACTCAAAGACAAAAGAACAGACAAAATAAGGTTGCCTTTTCGTTGGCATAACAGTAGATACGTCATTAAATACTGATTGTTGTTTTTAAATACGTTCCGTTTCACGTTACTTTAATTCATTATTTTTGTGTGTTAAAAATCGATATTAACCAAGATAAAAACTTTGTAATGGCCTTTATTTAATACTTTTTTTTATCATTTTACTGTAAACATTCTCATAAATTCTGTATTTATTTCTGTTTTTGATATTAAGAAAGTCAATGACCGTTATTGTACATGTATCTGGCGCCTACTTTAAACACATTTAAGTACAATTCGATTGAAATGTTATCTCGTAGTGTACCATTCCTTTGGCCAAAGTGATAAACACAGTCTAGCAATAAACTAATCAAACTTGTATATTGGAACCAAAACGCAGCATTTTGTTCAGTTTACTGAGTAATTGTATTTTTACAGGGTTGAACAGCTCGTGGCTAGATAGTAACAGCCGCACGTGTCGATCTTCAAGGTTAAGCAACGCTTGCCAAGGTTGGCCTGTGGATGGGTGACCATCTTAACATACCGAGTTTCCTCCATGCCTCGGAAAGCACGTTAAACCGTTGGTCCCGGCTGTCATTTGTAGATCTTTGGCAGTCGTTACGGATTGTCAGAAGCCAGTTAATCTGACTCCAGTCTTGTCTTGAAGTACCATGTTACCCAGTTAATGGGTTGTGGAGGTCTGGTAGGCAGCCGCTCCTCGTAAAATACTGGTATTCAGCTAAATCCGGTTTGACTGGAAGCCGACCCCAATATAGTTGGAAAAAGGCTAGGCAGATGAGTATTTTTACAGGGTTAATTTTTAAAGTGTGCAAATCCGGAACTATGAGGAATATCGAAAAACACTAAAAGGAGTCTCGAGATCGATTTTGATGAAAACTAAAACCGAGTCATTGGATTTTTGAACAATCGTTATTCCTACCCAGGAATCGAAACGGTTGGTTTGAAAAAAGAAACATCCTGTATTATTAGTTTGTTATGTTTCCCAGAATTAGATTCTTACTAGCCACACTTTCGGATGGTATAATAATATAGGGTGTTTCTTTTTTTTCAAAATCAACCGGTTCGATTTCTGGGTAGAAACGAAGATTAAAAAAAAAAACCAATTATCGATATTTACTTTTCATCAAAATCGGGCTCGAAACTCCCTTCAGAGTTTTACGATATTCCTCATAGTTTCGGATTTGGCCATGAAAGCACTCTTTAAAAATTCACCTGTATGCCATTTAGTAGTAGTAATCTAGATAGTCGTAAATTAAAAATGGAACATAAATAAATATACGTTCAAGTTATTTGATCAAACAGGCTGATTAAAACTGATCTTGACTCACCAGAAATCTCCAAAGAACCGGCTGCAGACGAGTCTAAGCAGCGGCCGTACGTTGAGCTTGGCCTCCTGCTTCGTCAACTTGATGCCGAGCTCCGCCAACACTGCCGGCAGAGTGTCGTCCACGTCTCCTACCACCTGCACAAAGCACACATTGTTTTCAGACTTATGCTGACTTGCTTCTGACAGCGGCTTCGCCCGCCTGGTCCATTTCATTTAAATCGGTTCAGTAGCTATGGCGTGAAAGCGCGACAGACAGACAAACAGTCAGAGTTACTTTCGCATCTATACCAATATATAAAGCTGAAGAGTTTGTTTATTTGCTTGAACGCCCTAATCTCAGGAACTACTGGTCCAATTTGAAAAAATCTTTCAGTGTTATATAGCCCATTTATCGTGGAAGGCTATAGGTTATATAACATAACGCTAAGATCAATAGGAGCGGAGCAGACGAATTTGCGCGGGTCGACTAGTTTATAATATTAGTGAGGAAGTAAGGACAGCTTCTGCCACCAACTTTACGTAAAGTCGAAATTTACCTAAGGCATCAACTTCCAAGCAAAAAGTAACACATTTCATGTTCCCCGACGTATTCTACCCGTGTTCCAAATCAAATCCGTTCTGTTGTTGAGATATGATTACGTGACGAGGTAATGAATAGACAGACAGTTACTTTGACATCTATAACATCAGTATGGATGGATCTTCTTGTATCACTGTGTACAGAAAGTTAACTAGAACAGATTGGTTGAAGAATTTATTTTGTTGAAAAAGAGCAACCAAGGAGTTTCTTGCTTGCCTATTTTTCTAAGGCTCAAAAAAGTACCTATTTTACTACCAAAAAAGTTCTAAACGGTTACCAAAACAGATAAATGGTCACCAAATAATATTCGAGAAGTAGCGCTCGCCGGCCGCTGCCGCGGCACCGCTCGCTTCGCTCGCTCGGCTCGCGCGCGGTTGGTCACAATTCTAACCTAACCTAACCTATTTTATCCAGTTTGTAACCCCAAGCCTACATTTATGGCAATCACAGTTGAGTTGGATAGAATTTGGTGACCGTTGATCCATTTTGGTGCCTAGGCTTAGAGTCTTAAAAATATTATTTTTGGTGACCGTCTAAATTATACCCTTTTTCTAAATAGGAAAGCGCTAATAAATGGGGACTGACTATCTTGGTAGTTTTCTGACAACGCTAATCGGGATAGACCATGATGCAGATTGTGTTGGGCTCATGTCATTACAATAAAAAGTATGTAGTGTGTGGGCGTAAAAAGGACTTCTTACCTATGTCTGCCTAACGCTAGTGCTGGCACTTCACATGACGGTATTTGTCAAATTATTTGCGTCACTATTTCAACACAAAGTTAACCTTATCTCGAAATCATAAGGTACATTTTGTATTGCACAAATAATTACCTGAAAAGCTTACCTGAGCAAAAATCTTATACAGCGGCTCCAAAATGAACTCCACAAAGCTCCTCTGCGCAGACGCATGCGGCTGCTTCTTGGTGAAGCGGCGCGTCTTGGCGTTGAAGTACACGTCGCCCCACAGCCACGCCGCCATGTCGGCCGCGCGCAGGCCGGACTGCGGGTGCGCCGCCGCGTACATGGCCGCGAACGACTCCACGCTGAAGCACACGTCGTACAGGGACGACGCGAAGCACACGTTGCCTGGGAGAATACCAAAGACAATAGGAGTTATTTTGCACTATGAACCAAACTCCTTGACAATGCCTTTTTTTGGTTGCCGGGGTGGAAAATCCTCATGGATGTCCCTCGCCTGGGGCGGGCGAAGGGGTCTGTCAGACTCTTACTGACTAAAAACCACCCCGGTATTCCTTCTCACACTTGACCGAGGATTGTTGAGCTGGTACGCTTTCCATAATCCCCGGCTAGTGCCCGCGTATGCCGGCCACCTCAGGGCCGCGGGTCCTTGACAATGCCTTTTTTTTTTTTTTTTTCCTTGACAATGCTTAGCCTAAGCTTTTACCAATTAAGTTGGAATCGGATTCCAGTCTAATGGAACTAGTATCTTACAGTATCATGTTAATACTCTGGAAAGATTGGTGACTGATTTCTTGGCTTCTCCTAGACATAAACTCGTGAAAATGTAATTAGAGATCAACAATCTGTTATGTTTCGGCTGGTTTCATAGCTGTAATATAGGGCCGCCCGTTCGGACTCTCGGAACATAGACACACGTGAGGCGCAAGAACATTGTTTCACAGCGGGTCTCCAGTGTACGGATGGCCCGTACGAGTGGACACCCGTACGGGTCATCCGTACACTGGAGAATCCCGGACAGCTGTAAAACCAGCCATACCCGTAACTTACGGGTCGAGACTACGGCCTGTCGATCTCTTGCTAAACATATGTAATAATCTAGAAAACACCACGGCTCTCAATAACTCAGCTTTGCAATGACTTTATTAGTAAAGCCTACAGAAAAATAACATGGAATTTTCGTACGAAGCACAAATGGCTTCCTATTCGCCTTCGCCGGAATGCCCACATACTTTCTCTACTTTATAATGTGCTCTTTAATCTTTCTACTCCTTTTTATCTTAAAGAACGCTCTCAGTTTCTCTGTGACACGCATTCTAGGTCCTTTAATCATCGGAAAATCTTAAATTTAGTATTCGTATGCATTCCACATCCTTCTTTGACAAATGTTTCACTATTCAAGCAGCTCGTTTGTGGAATGCATTACCAGTAGATGTGAGGCGCGCTCAAACGCTACCAACGTTTAAAAATTTGGTGAAGGAACATTACCTCTCACTATAACTTTTTGTCTCCTTTCCCTGTTATATATTTGATATTTATTAGTATATATTACTTAATATTGTATGTATTTGTTTTATATTATTATGTATGTCTCTCTATTAATACTATTTATGATGTTTGTACATTGACCACCCTAAATTTAACTTCTTTAGTTCAGTCCATCCAAAGGTTGTCTGTAAGAGATTGCCCTGTGCGATAAGACCGCCCATTGTACACTAGTTATAAGCGTTTTTACTGTGCTTGTTATGAGGTGTACAATAAAGTATATAATAAATAAAATAATTATTAAGGAATCAACATCTCACCTAACAATGGGGAGAAGACAGTAGCCGGTTCATCCGGATTATCCTGCGGCTGATGGGTCTCACACATAGAGTTCAACTCGTCTATGATGTGCCTGAGCTTGTAGTACGCGTCAGCAGGCGGCAGCTTCAGCTCCAGCATCAGCCGGTCGATCTTGTTGATGCAGAGCGTCAGGGGCACTCGCTCCTGGACCGCGTGACGAAGGAGACGCTCTGTGTTCAGCATTATACCTTCTGCTGCGTCTACGAAGAGAACTGCGCCTGTTTTTGGGGAGTTAAAAAGTTTTGAATTATTCTGGTTAATTTTGCCTGAACAGCTCGTGGCTAGATAATAACAGCCGAACGGGTCGATCTTCAAGGTTAAGCAACGCTTGACAAGGTTGGTCTGTGGATGGGTGACCATCTTAACATAGCGAGTTTCCTCCGTGCCTCGGAAAGCACGTTAAGGTGGATGCTCCAGGGTGGCCCGCGAAATTCAAATATTTTTATGTTTTTTGCAATTTGCCGGTCAGGGTGAAGCTGTATGTGGACCAAATGCGATCTGCGACCGTAACGCGTATTTATCTAAAGAATTATAACCATTTTAATCATCATAGCCCTCTAAGTTCATGTAGTTCGAAAGAAATATTTGAATTTCGCGGGCCACCCTGGAGCATCCACCTTAAGCCGTTAGTCCCGGCTGTCATTTGAAGATCTTTGGCAGTCGTTACGGATAGTCAGAAGCCAGTAAATCTGACTCCAGTCTTGCCATGAAGTACCGTGTTATACAGTTACTGGGTTGTGGAGGTCTGGTAGGTAGGCAGCCGCTCCTCGTAAAATACTGGTATTCAGCTAAATCCGGTTTGATTGGAAGCCGACCCCAATATGGTTGGGAAAAGGCTAAGCAGATGATGTTAAGTTGCCTGAACAACAGCGAGAAAAGCATTGGGAGTCGTCTTTATACAAAACGATCAATGCCCGAATACGAGATCGCCGCGCCGACAGGGGGCAGCGTTTTGCCGAAGAATATCACGCCAGGATCGCGTATTATAAAGACAACGCCTTAGGCTTGTCGCGCCGATAGAATGCGCATTCCAGTTCCGCGTGTATTCGCGTAAAGATTTTGAGCTCATTGTACTGACTCGCGCAGGACCGGTCGTTGTTGCGGCGCTTGGGGGAGGCCTATGTCCAGCAGTGGACGTCTTTCGGCTGATATGATGATGATGTACTGAATCAATGACCTACTTAAGCAAAGATAAAGTTTTTTTTCTGATTTCCAAAAAAGGAGAAAGGTCTGGATTCGGTTGGTATTTTGTATTTTTTTTATTTTTTAGCTTGAAGATTTTCAGTAATTATTAGCAGTATAGCAGTTTTAGCTTTAATAGCAGTATTATGTGGAACTAGTTTTTCTAAAATAAAATAGTTCCATTAAAAAAATCCCTGCTCACAACTTACCATCAGAGATCCTCAAAGCTGCAGTAACTTCATCACTAAAGTTAACATGTCCTGGTGTGTCCATAATGTTCAGCAGATGTGACTTCCCCTTGATGTTCTTCAGCAGTAATGTAACCGGCATGGACTTAATAGACACACCTCGTTCTTGCTCCACAAATAGTGTGTCCGTGTACCGCATTGGTATTGTAGTGTCTGTGTTTATTGTGCTTGGGTGGGTTTGTCTGATTAGACAGTCTACGAATGACGTTTTGCCTGGAATATAAACAATTATTGAATGATAAATTTGCTTTTAATAAAATTGTTAGTATATTTTTTCCATTTCTACAACACACAGAGGTACAGAAGAAAATATGTTAAAGAAAAATTGGTCACAACACTAAATCCTATGATTCATTTTTATTTGGCAAATGTAGTATAGCATTTTTTCTAATACTATTGTTAGGCACGCATTTTACCACTATCTCATCTGATGGTAAGCAATGATGCGGTCGAAGATGGAGCACACTTGTCTAGAAGTAACTTATTCACTCTTGAATTAAAGCTAATCTAAATAGTAGAAAGATAAAACCTACCATTATGCAAATGCCCCATCAGCGTGACATTCCTCATGAGGTTGGTATTATCCAGCATATCAGCCATGTACTCCATGTCATACTTCGTCTCCGGTAAGGCCTGCTCTTGCACCTGGAACTTCTTGTGTTTGATGGGCTCCACGAGGGGCTTATCTAAGGCTTGTGTGTCCTCCTCTTGGACCACTGTTTCAACATCTGGCCCATACACTTCTACTGCTTGAGGATAGTATCTGTTGTAAAATAATGATATTGAGTAACTAGTTATATTTAGTACTGGCTTATGCCTGTGACTTTGTTTATAAAACGGGGAAAAAAACGGAACATGCACTATCCCGTTTTTCTGCACGCAAAATATGCGCTTAGTCCTGGAGTTGCGGAAACCAGCCCGATTTACATACATACATTACATACATATCCCATTTTTTCCCACTCCCGAAATTTCAGGATCCTCACTAAGTCCTCCCATACACTCCCCAAGGAACCTTCATGACAATATTCAGCTTTCTACAACCAGTAGTTTCGGATGTGCATTGTCTGTCAGTCACTCAGTAAGGAAATAATTTTATATATAGGATTGTGGCATAAACTGATAAGCAAAGATTTGTTGTAAATTATTGTGAAACAATGTCTATTTTGTAATGACATGGGATTTTAATATTAAGCTGGGTTTCAGGTGCATTTGGTTAAACTAGAGGTAAAGGGCAGATGCAGACTAGACTAGAAGCCAATCCTTACATAGATGGGACAGGGCTAGGGCTGCCCAGATTGTTTGTTGTAGTATAACATACTACAACAACAATCTAAACTAATATTATAAAGAAGTAAAGTTTGGGGTAATCTCTGGAACTACTAAACCAATTTTGAAAATTATTTTACCCATAGAAAGCCACGTTATTTGAGTATCATAAACTATATATTAACCCTTTTAAACAATGAGGGCACGGGTCAGCCAATGTTAGATATGCCTTAAGAACTTGGAAACTTAATAGCTTAAATGAAAATTAATAATGTTTCTTATTAGTTTTAACTATTTTTTGTTGAAAAACTAGCAATAACCTCTGAGTTTGTAAACAACCATATCCTGACAAAGTGTAATTTCATCTCCAGGCCGTTAATATGCTTACACACCTTTTATCTTCGTGTAGGACGACGGACATGGGCGCCACCTCGGGCTCCGCATCCCCGTCTTCATCTTCCTCCATGGCATCTTCGTCCGCATCTCTGTTATCGGCGTATACACTTTGTTCATCGTCCGAATCTGACTCAAGGTCAGGCCCGATATAGTTACCAAACTCGTCGTACAAATCACCGTCCATTGTCAACTTTTAAACGAAATATGATAGGAAATATCAAGAAAAATAATTTTCAAAACAAATGCCGCTAACTTGTCAGCACATTTGACACATAACCTCAATCTTGTCAATTTGTTTATGGTTTGTTTACGATCATAGAGCAGAAACGAACTTTTTAATTCTCACTTGTTGTCACTGTTGTCAGTAGGATATTGTTATTCACGAACGCATCAAAATCGCAACATTTTGCTTTTTTTTTTAATTCTTATGTTGCCTTCCGATCGTCTGTCTGACAAATTCTTTTCAATACAAAAATGGCTGCTGTGCAACCAAATTTATCAAAAATGATTTCGGCCCAGCTACGCAATAAAGCAAATGAGTTTTTAAATTCCAGGAAACATGCCAATAATCTTGCCGATATTTTACAGATGTTCGAGGTAAGCACAAGCCCAACAGGGTGGTAATAATTGCGATATGAAAACTGCGTCATAGGTTACGTTTTTTATTCTTGGTTATTTATCATATTTCAGGCTGAAACGGATAATTATACGCCCTTACTGCTTACTGTGGAAGTGATATTTACTGAACTTTTGCGACGAGGCGATTTGGTAGTAGGAATCGTCCCTCTAAAACCAGCAGGTAAGTGTCAAAGTGGTGTACCATGTTATAGATTATTTTTGTAGGAATTATATTGATTTTGCTTGTATCCAGGCACCGTAGTCGAGTATTTCCTACGTTTCATAGCCTGTACTTGCATGGCTATTGCGCAGTAAGGATGTCGAGTGGGATGAGTCTTGTTTGGTCACATTTTGCGACATGTGACGTTATTTGCTTATATAAACGGCCGCAGAGCCGCACTCTTGTGTAATTGCTCTTGTTACGAGCTGCATTATGTACAGAGGCTTTATATCAATAAGTTTTACATAAAGTCAAATTTTGAACAATATTGGGTTCTGGCTGTGACTGCCAGTATTATGCTGTGCTGTTGGCCACTGCCTCAAGGTCACTCACTTATAGTACTTGCATATCTACTCACATGTTATTTTATAGGTTGGGTTCTCAATGTTTATATCTTTGTTTACTTGGAAATTGCTCAGTAACTTCCTATTCAAATGACAGCTTTATCATTATTTACAAGTACAATAATAACATAAACATATTTTGTTTAAATATTACCCATACAAAAAGTAATATAAGAAGCTTTGATGAATCATTTAATAGACTCATCATCTGCTTAGCCTTTTCCCAACTACATTGGGGTCGGGCTTCCAGTCAAACCGGGTTCAGCTGAATACCAGTGCTTTACGTGGAGCGGCTGCCTACCAGACCTCCACAACCCATTAACTGGGTAACACGGTACTTCATGGCAACACTGGAGTCAGATTTATTGGCTTCTGACAATCCGTAACAACTGCCAAAGATCTACAAAAGACAGCCGGGACCAACGGCTTAACGTGCTTTCCAAGTCACGGAGAAATCTCGTTATGTTAAGACGGTCACCCATCCACAGACCAACCTTGGCAAGCGTTGCTTAACCTTCAAGATCGACCCATGCGGCTGTTATTATTTAGCCACAAGCTCCTCCCCGAATCATTAATAGACTATACTACTGTAAATTGACTTGAATGTTATCAATGTTGTTGAAAACAAAACAATGTTAGCTTTGTATCATTACAACAACAGTTTACAACTAATTATGTTTCTCCAAGAAAACTAAGCATACCTACATTCATTATAAGAACATTCTGTGGGTGTAGTTTATCTATAATATGTATGTATTTAGAAATATATAAGTATGTTTATCAGTTGTCTAGTATCCATAACACAAGCTCTGCTTAGCTTGGGACTAGATGGCGTTGTGTGATAGTTGTGTGGAATATTATTATTTATTATTATTATTATTATTATTCTACCATCTTCAACCTCAAATTGAAACGAGCCAAAGTTTTTTCCTTATAACAGTGACAAGCACATTTGAGAAAGAGCACACACTCTAAAAGCAGGTTTCAGACACCTCATTACTAAAAATAGAATATCAATTGCATGTAGATTGATGTTATCAAGGACGAGGACAGTCAAATGATTCGGGATTGACATTGCATTTTGCCAAGGACACTGAACAAAAACATGTTTTGTGATATGAGTGTCCTATCTGTAACTTGCATTGCTTTGTCTGCTTCATTTTAAAGTTTAATGGTTGGGGAAATCAATATCTACTAATTTTAGTACTAACTCTAATTTGTTTTTAGGCAATCATTTTTGTTTATAGTTAAGAGCGTTCTCGGTAAACGGGCCGCCCGTAATTTAGGTATAGACAAGCTCTCGATGTGTCTGTGTGTATCCGCACGGCACACACGCGCGCTTGGTGCACATTGCGAATTTTATGAACGACCAACCCGTTTTGATCCTTTGAATATTGAAATACACACTTTTTTTGCCTTTCCATAAAGTAAAACATTTCTCACCTAAAATCCTCTTCACGCAACATTTATTTATTTGGAGAAGCAACTAAAATGTTTTAATTAATGTATCGTTTATTTAAATTAGAGGATTTGAGTATCCTTGTGTAACCACCAGTATCGAATTTTAATCAACAGAGGATTTTATACAAGCAAAGTTACATTATTTTTTTACGTTTGTAAATGTAATTTTAGTAACTCGAATTATAAAACGGACGGGAAGGGAATGGACGGGTTTATAGTTTTTTTTCGTTTTTGCGCATAGGATGAGGTCTCAAGTTTTGTTAAGTAAAACATTGAATATAAAAAAAAAAACTGTATATTATAAAATAATTTCCCTCAGTGGCATTGATCGACTTTTTCTCGAATCAATTATTTCGGGAAGAACGCACTCATAATAAAATTTTTTCAAACGAGGGATCATTTTTTCTTTCCAAAATTGATCGTCTTTATAAATTTTTAATACTTTTATTGGAAATTCAGGACCAGTGTACACCGCAAACAAACACACACTTTTATTTGCAATATTTAGTTGGCCCTGAACTTGGTAGTACCAGTCATGGTTGGTGTTCATAATGAGGTTATCACCATCAAATAAAAAACATTTAAGTTTTTTTTGCCGGATTGCTGTATCAGGGTCGATTCCGCGTATGGAAATGGGACATTTTACTTCTATGATTCCTTCTTTATAAAGTCCATCTGGCGAAGCACCTAAAAAGCAATAGGTCTCATCGATAAAAAGACCACATTTTTGGATGGTTATGTCCTCTTGAATGGCGAGTTGCTCAATAGCCTTTCCTTCATTTTCTTTGCCATATTTTACTGACGCTACATGGTCCAAGGAATATCCATATAAAATGGATTTGACAAGTGGTGCTGAATTCAAATTCGGGCGTCGTTTACAAATTTTGGCAAAATTGGAAGCAGTTAAAATACATCTTCTCAGCTCAAGCCACAAGGCACTCTCAGCCTGGAGAATTGTATCTCGTTCAATGTCATGCCGATTTAAAGCCTGATTTTTTAAATTTTCTAGGAAAACTATCTGTGCCTGCTTGAAATCGTCTGGGTCCATGTCAGGCTTTTGACATACATTTCCATAATCTACTTTAGTTACGGGACCTGCGCTAAAGTTGATTTTTCGTCGAGGTATTTTGCGTTTCCGATTTTGATTGATTGAAAACCGCTTTTGTTCTAATCGTTTTAGGGATTGACCTGGACTTTTCTGGTAGGCAGATTTGTAGAAGTTAGTTTGAGGTTTACCTGTGTTAAAACTGACAACAGCGGCATGACAACGGACGGAGTAAGAATCTTTTAGAGAAAAATTAATACGTTTTCCACCTACAGTTTTTGCTACTATGCTGTTAAACTGCTCTGCACGGTTTGTGGTAAAGTTATGAAGTAGACTACGAGAATGATAAGCCAGCTGAGAGGTATTTCGTTGAAGTTTTAACATCAATGTTTTTGCTTGGAGTGTTTGGTTTATTTCTTTTTTTCTCTCTTCGGTGCAGTAATAAATGTCACATTCGCTGTGATCTCCGAAGATGTGTTTGACGCTGTTTAGAATATCTCTCTGTATTTTTATTATTCTTTCTGATTCCGTTAATTTTTGTATTTGCCAGTGCCGTACTGAAGATCTAACTGCTGTTCTCAGTCGAGTCAAACGTTCCGGTGTTAATAATTTACGCTCCGAGAGAGGTATGGAAGTATCACTTTTCAATAATAAATTTTTTCCGTTGTAATTGCGGAGGAGATGGTTGGTGCACTCAATTTTTTGAATTGGAATACCGGGATATGGTCTGCTCTCTAATATATTTTTATATGTGCTGGCATCACCATCAGCAATTAACGTTTTATAAATCAATTTTCGGGTTTCAACGGAGGATTTGAATCCTTCTACCAGTATTGTTGGTTCCATGCTAGATGATGAGCCAACGTGATTTTTCGAACATTTGTGAGCAGCAGGCTGCTGTTCGTTTTTGTTTGCACGAGCACAAATACCACAATATTTATTCCGGACCCCAATGTAGAGAACTTTCCCAGTGTGATGTCCTATGATAGCTGCAACACCGGACAACGCATTATATTGATTTTTATATGAGCGTTTGCTCCAGCAACAGTCTGCTTCCACTGGTATCATCGGGATGTCATCAGTGTCACCTCGTAAACGAGCAGCGTCTGTTTCCTCTTGAGCTGCGACAACCATAGTTTCTTCAGCAGCATTTTTCCACATGTCAGCAACTTTATCATGGCATTTGCTGTATGTGAATAACGACATAACAGGTAAGTCCATTGATGCAGCTACTTCATTTAAATTTGTTAGGCCAATCCCTGAAATTATGGCTCCTGACACGGCGCCTTCATTGACATTTAATTTGTCTTCTTGCTTCTCATCGTGACTACTCAATTCGAACTTAGAATTGCACATATTACACTGAAAGAAGAATTTAGATAGGAATCCAGTTTTATTTTCTTTTAGTAGTACCAAGTTCTTCAATGTACAACCAAAGCGATCATTATGGTTAGTAATTTGAATTAAACCATCTAAAAAATGTTGAAAATCAACGATTCTTCTTCCATTAATTTTTTTCGGCTCATTAATCGGATTCTGTAACAAGAATATTGTATCTTCATATGATTCCAATTATTTTAATTATACTTATGAGATTAAAAAAACGTTCTGTTACTTACCTCTGCAGACATACTTATGTCGTAGTCAGGAAGCTCATCCGATAAATCTTCTGAGATATCATCCCTAGAAATATAATATTTATGTTAACAACCTAGTCAAAATTATTAGCAGCATTTTTAATATAATGCCAAAAACTATAATAGGTACTACAAATACAGCCACAATCATGTCATTATTTTGCCATTGATTTCCAAAAAGTAACGCCTTTTTACATTTAAGACCTATGAAATAAAGAATAATAATGGGAAATTATACCTGAAAGGCATTGTCTGATCGCATTTATTTGCCACTTCTACTGTTACTGATTGCGATTTCGGTGTTGATGTTGAAGCTAACTGTGACTCTTCGTTATGATTCTCGTATGACGTTTCCGCTTGGTCTCGCCGTTTACTCCTACATAAAAACACAATATTGCATGGCATCAATTTTTATATTATTTATTGTCATTTTATACATTTTAGTGGCAACTTTAACAACACAACACGCGTAATTCATATATCTACAAAACCATTAACCCATTTAGACATTCGCAGTCATAAATATTTACAGCCAAAGTTGAAATATTTGTTTCTCAAAATATAGTCCTACTATATATATAATTAATAAAGTCTCATTGCCTTCAAATTAAATACCACCAAAATTTTTGGCGGTATCTAATTTGAAAGCAATGAGACGGTTCCATTTTCAAGCTTTTGAAAATGGAGGCGTACTGCAGTCATATTGAATAATGAAAAAAAAAAAAACGACAAGTGCGAGTCGGACTCGCATGCAAAGGGTCTCGATTTTCGACTCAGTAGTAAAATTACGAAAAAAATATATTCTAAACCCTTGCAATAGGCGGGCTTTCATTTGATATATCACACGGTACAGTTGGAAAATCTTTAATTTTTTGGTTTTGATAGACAACTGAGTGATCCCATAAGGGTTTCGTTTTCTATATAGAGGTTCGGAACCCTAAAAAATGCTGCCTCTTGGGATGACGTTTGCGTAATAACATAGAAACTTTAGTTACCTTGCAGCTTGTAATTTCTCCAACATTTTCTTTTTTCTAATTCGTTTACCTCCACTGTCACCGTAATAGAGTTTACTTTTTCGGCCCATCACCTAAAACATAAAAGCATTAAGTAAATATAAAAACACACTACATTAGTTCGTTTGTAATTCGAATGAATCTAGCCAAAACTAATATTCTATAAAAAAAAGCCACTTACGGATCAAAACTGGTTAGGCGTAGTATGAATCCTCGGTGCAACTACTTATTTTTATTGTCAACGCGGCAGCGTGAGCGACATAGGTCCTACCTCTGAGAGCGCCACAGCGCGACTGGCCGACACCGCTCCGCTCTGCGTTATTTATTAGTAACTTTGGAATTTTATATTGTCGATATACTAATTTAATGTATTATTTTTTTTTCTGTTTTCTATTTGTCTGAACTCCACTTAAAAATAGTGTATTTTTCTTTTAGTTAATTCAGCCGTAATAAAATATAAAAATGATGTTTTAGGATGCAAAATTTAAGTTACGGAAATGTTTTTTTTTAGGGTCTTTATGAATTAAAATTACTTTTCTATTTTATGCAATAACATGAACAGTATGTTGCCTTTCGCCACGATTTTTTCCAGACTTCCACGACTCATGGTTGATTCATAATTTCATTCCGAAATTCAGCCTTCTCGCAAAATTCCAAAAACATGTGTTTAAAATAAGCTTTAATTTTGATATTTTTTGTCATTTTTCAATGTTTTATTCTATACAAATACAATTTAAAGATATGCTTAATGTGGTACTAAAATTAGTTTTTTACAAATTCCAGGCAAAATGGAGTAATTTAACTTTAAAAAGCGCCGAATTTGTGATTATTGAAATTTTTTACCGAGAACACTCTTAACTAGCTGAACGGCGCAGATTCGCCTGTGTCACATTTTTCATAAATGCCCTGCTCCTATTGGTTATAGCATGATGTTTTAATAGTTTATAGCCTCCCTCGACAAATGGGCTACACAACACTATAAGAATTCTCCAGTTAAAACCAAGTAGTTCATGAGATTAGCACATTCAACCATACAAACTCTTTATAGTTTTAAAATATTGGCATAGTCAATTCAAACTTTACTGTGTCTGTAAATTGCTTTTTCCCTGTAAAGTACCACCCCGGCTTTGCTGTCATAATATGAATTTGCTACTAGCAATTCATGAAGTTTCTTGAGCCACCATTGATTGGGTTTGATTCTACCTTTAAAAACTGTAAAAAAAATTGTCTAGATGTAAGAATATTTTACATTGAATCATTATCAATTTATACTGAATCCACACAAACTCGTTATTTAGCCTAGTCATCTTTGTAACGTTTTATCATACATATAAATGTTATATTATGTGAAAGATCTCACTCTTGGGTATGAATCATCTTGCTGACTGCATTATTATGATATCAACATAACTTGTTGCTGAAAAACAGTCAACAAGACAAGTAATTGAAGTTGCCTCTTGATAAAGATATTAATATCACCCACATATTACAAAACAACAATTTAATTAAAGAATAACACACTCTAAAAGGCTTATCCATTTATTATTAACTAGCTGACCCGTGCCCACTTCGTTGGGCGGTATTTTTTGGGTCAATATTATAGCTCTAGTATACTCATAAATAATGTGGCTTTCTATTGGTAAAATAATTTTCAAAATCGGTTCTGTACATCCAGAGATTATGCCTTTCAAACTCACAAATTTTACCAAAGAGGCAAAGTTTGTGAGTGATATTAGTATATATAACTATATTTTCCACTTGATAAGTTTTATGGTCATCAATAAACAATTTTAGCGTAGGCTGTGACTGTAGCATTGCAAATTCTAAACTATAACCTTATAAATACCTAACAAAGCTTCAATCTGTGCTACCTATAGGGAATGTGCAAGGCGAAGAATGCCATCAAAGAATTCGGAACTTTTTCCTTACAAAAACTTGAATTTTATGCACCTGTGTTGCGACCTAAAGCTCCTACACTGTCCCTTTAGGGAAACATTTCCATAGTAGACTGTGCCATCTAGTATTGTGAATTCGAAACTTCTTCCTTCCAATTTATACTTGACATAGAAACTTCTGTGCTGCCACCTATAGTTTCTGCATGCCCTATACACTCCGATAAGGGGAACGTAACGGCCGTTAACTGTGCCATCTAGTGGCGCAAATTCGATTTATGAATACTCACACCTACATTTCCAGCACACTCCTATACAATTTTAACAGAATTATATAAAATAATTATTCCATTCAATACCTGAAAAGGTCATTTTACTCATAATTATAAACGACTATTACTATGGGACCAACCCCAAAATAAAGTAAAGAAAATCAGTTGTCATTTTGTCAAGTTATGACCACATAAATGTATAGGGACCGTGCACGGCGTTGACTATGCCATCTAGTGCCAAATATTCGAAGCTTTAAGGGTCAGAATACTTGACATTGACGCTTCTGTGCTGCAACCTGTGGTTCCTGTACGCTCAGTTTAGGGGAACGTGCGCAAAGAAGACTGTGCCATCTAGCGTAGATATTTCGAATTTTATACTTAAAACATACTTGACAGTGACATTTTTGTGCTGCCACCTATAGTTTCTGCACGCTCCCTATAGGGCAATCAATTTTTTTTGTGGACCCATAATAAAAGCTGTTCATAAAGATGAGTTGTATAGAAAATCAAGTCTTGCTAATGATAACGAACCTCTTTAGACCAAAGCCCCGAGGCAGAATACACGCGATGGCTGCGCGAGTGTTTCGAGGCGGCCCAGACGCGAGCCCTGGAGTGCATCCGCCGCGGTCGCACCAGCTCACGACTGCAGGCCTTAGTTACCGCCTGCAAGCTGATGCAGGCTGAAGGCAAGCATCCCTTGGAGGGCTCTACTGGGTATTACTTCCCTTCACTTAGACTCAAGGTAAGATTCTTAAAATTTTTTGAATGGTACAAAGAAAGAGATTTTAGATTAAGGTGGATGCTCCAGGGTAGCCCGCGAAATTCAAATATTTTTATGTTTTTTGCAATTTGCCGGTCAGTGTGAAGCTGTATGTGGACCAAATACGATCCGCGACCGTAACGCGTATTTATCTAAAGAATTATAACCATTTTAATCATCAATATAGCCCTCTAAGTTCATGTAGCTCGAAAGAATGATTATTGATCATTCTTTCGAGCTACATGAACTCTAAAATCAAATTCAAATTTCAAATTCACAGAACATATTCAGCGTTTTGTTGGACCCTGAGATGTCCATGTCAGCACCAATAGCCCGCTTCCAGGAGTTCACGGAGTACAGGGATGTGCAACAGTATGGCCTCAAAGTGCTCTCCACACTCGCTTATCGCAAGTAAGAGACTATTAAAAAATTAATAACTTTTAATGAAAATACATTTTTTTATTATGATCTGGCTATAGTTTTCAGAAGCCAGATAATATAAGTAGTTAGTCTGCTGTGAAATCTCAAGTTTTCTGTTGTCTATGGAGTCAATTTTATTTTTGAAAAGTAGAAAAATAGGAGTTACTTAAATTGTATCATATTCTGCAGGTCACCAACATCAATATACATGCAGAACTACTTAGAGTTGCTGGACAAACTGCTGGTGTGCGAGATAGCCACGGACACCAAGGGCAAAGGCAAGGAGCGGGACAATGAGGAGAAGGAAGAAAAACTGCTGTGCGGGACAGAAGGTTAGTGAAAACTTCAGCTATCTATAATTTGTGTGAGTTTGAGGGGTAATGACGTCAATTTTAAAATTTGCTGCCAGCCAGGACACTTATGTTCATAGTGAAGAGACCCACTTTTGCAAACATATCTGCACCTTATGCTTCCCCAGTTGTGCTGTATGTTCCGTAACAAGTTCATAATCAAAGTTATAGGTGCCATCTGTACCTGAGCCTATGCCACTTAGAAATGTGACCATATATATTTTTTCGTCAGACAAGGCCCCATTCCCCTACAACCCGGGCGTGTGCCGCCGCTACGCCAACCGCTGCTGGGGCTTCGCGTGCCAGTGGCCGCTGTGCGAGGACTCGCGCACGCACCGGCGCGCGCTGCTGCTGCTGGTGGAGCGACTCATGCCGCTGCTGACCCGCCCGCACCTCGCCACTGACATGCTCTGCGACAGTCTGGACGCTGGTGAGTCCACTGACCAGGGTAGACCACCGCTACAACCGCTGCTGGGGCTTCGCGTGCCAGTGGCCGCTGTGCGAGGACTCGCGCACGCACCGGCGCGCGCTGCTGCTGCTGGTGGAGCGACTCATGCCGCTGCTGACCCGCCCGCACCTCGCCACTGACATGCTCTGCGACAGTCTGGACGCTGGTGAGTCCACTGACCAGGGTAGACCACCGCTACAACCGCTGCTGGGGCTTCGCGTGCCAGTGGCCGCTGTGCGAGGACTCGCGCACGCACCGGCGCGCGCTGCTGCTGCTGGTGGAGCGACTCATGCCGCTGCTGACCCGCCCGCACCTCGCCACTGACATGCTCTGCGACAGTCTGGACGCTGGTGAGTCCACTGACCAGGGTAGACCACCGCTACAACCGCTGCTGGGGCTTCGCGTGCCAGTGGCCGCTGTGCGAGGACTCGCGCACGCACCGGCGCGCGCTGCTGCTGCTGGTGGAGCGACTCATGCCGCTGCTGACCCGACCGCACCTCGCCACTGACATGCTCTGCGACAGTCTGGACGCTGGTGAGTCCACTGACCAGGGTAGACCACCGCTACAACCGCTGCTGGGGCTTCGCGTGCCAGTGGCCGCTGTGCGAGGACTCGCGCACGCACCGGCGCGCGCTGCTGCTGCTGGTGGAGCGACTCATGCCGCTGCTGACCCGCCCGCACCTCGCCACTGACATGCTCTGCGACAGTCTGGACGCTGGTGAGTCCACTGACCAGGGTAGACCACCGCTACAACCGCTGCTGGGGCTTCGCGTGCCAGTGGCCGCTGTGCGAGGACTCGCGCACGCACCGGCGCGCGCTGCTGCTGCTGGTGGAGCGACTCATGCCGCTGCTGACCCGCCCGCACCTCGCCACTGACATGCTCTGCGACAGTCTGGACGCTGGTGAGTCCACTGACCAGGGTAGACCACCGCTACAACCGCTGCTGGGGCTTCGCGTGCCAGTGGCCGCTGTGCGAGGACTCGCGCACGCACCGGCGCGCGCTGCTGCTGCTGGTGGAGCGACTCATGCCGCTGCTGACCCGCCCGCACCTCGCCACTGACATGCTCTGCGACAGTCTGGACGCTGGTGAGTCCACTAACCAGGGTAGACCGCCGCTAAAACCGCTGCTGGGGCTTCGCGTGCCAGTGGTCGCTGTGCGAGGAATTTACTGACCAGGGACTCCGTTAGAGAGTAGGGACTCCGTTACTTGAGACTCCTATTCGGTCTGCTGTGTGTGGGCACTAAGCAGGGTACAAAGACTTTCATCTTTGGCATCAACAAAACACGCAATGAAAATGACGAGAGATAAAGTGAAACCCATTGTTATCTCTCATCTCAGAGTTTGACTCGTATTTGGCCAGTAGCCTCAAAATCGTGTAAATGACACCTTAGAAATAATTGTGCGACTTTTCGTTGCCTTCCATCTTCTGTTCTGACCTCATCTTTTCTACTGCAAAACAGCCGAAAACCATTGAAAAAGGAAACCAATACATGTAGACGGCATATTGGCTTTTGCTTCTGAACCAATTTTTGACATCAGCACGTTTGAAAACCATAAAACACCTTGATTTATGCAACCTTCACATTGTCGGATTACAACGCACGATACGAAGTTTCGCGCACACCTAACTTACAAAATCTTCTTTCCTCCCAGGTGGTCCCATCAGCATGCTAGCGCTCCAAGGCGTGCTGGAACTGGTGCGGCGTCACAACATCGACTACCCCGACATGTACGACCGCCTCTACGCCATGTTCGAGCCCGAGATGTTCGCCACGCGCTACAAGCGGCGGCTGCTTCATCTCGCTGACATATTCCTTAGCTCCACGTGAGTAGTCTGCTACCACCATTAGGACATTATTATGTTGGCTGCACTGGTCAAATAATTGCTAGACATACAAAATATTTCGCTCTCTTGGTTGTGTTGTGTCTTATAGAATTTGAAGTATGAGTTTTTATTTATGTTTTGGGAAGTCTAGTCTGGTCTTTTGTTAGACAACATGCTGACGATTTCTTGTCTTCCACAGACACTTGCCCGAAAGTTTAGTAGCTGCATTCGCAAAACGTCTGTCCCGGCTGGCGCTGGTAGCGTCTCCTGACGACGCGGTGGGTCTGCTGCAGCTGGTGGCCAACCTACTACTGCGCCACCCCGCACTCAAGCGTATGATCTGCCTAGAGGACACGCCGCATATCAGTAAGTACATAGTATCAATCGGCTCTCTAGGCTGTATAGAGACCGTGCACGGCGTTGACTATGCCATCTAGTTTCGCATATTCGAAGTTTTAAGGGTCAGAATACTTTACATTCACGCTTCTGTGCTGCCAGCTGTGGTTCCTGCACGCTCAGTTTAGGGGAGCGTGCGCGAAGAAGACTGCCATCTAGTGTAGCTATTTCGAATTTTATATTTGAAACATAATTGACAGTGACATTTCTGTGCTGCCGCCTATAGTTTCTGCACGCTCCCTATCTCTCCAAAGCCTTTGATTGCGTACCACATGACTCGCTTCTGCATAAACTATGTCATTACGGTGTCTAAACTGATGCTCCTAACATACTTGATTATTATTTACATAAATGGCTCCAACGTGTAGATGTCACTGGAGTAAAGTGGTCTATGCTATCAGTTCATTTAGGCGTGCCTCAAGGATCAATACTGGGCCCATTCTTATTTCTGGATTACCAATTTACATGGTACCCAATGTCAGCGGTGCTTGAAACTGTGATGTGTAAATAAATAAATGAAGTTTTATATTGTATCGCTATCTTAAAAATTGCATGCCTCGCTGTGCCGCGGTGTGTGCTGACCCTCAGATCTTTTACACAAGTTTTGCAAGACCCCTGAGGTTCAGTGTAGGTTGTTTTACATCGGCGCTTAGAGACGCCCGTCAGCTGCCGTCACTGCTCATGTTATAATTTGCTTGCAGTGTCAAACGACCCGTACGTGATGGAGGAGACCTGCGCGCGCCTGTCCCGCGCGCTGGGCTCGTCGCTGTGGGAGCTGGGCGCGCTGCGGCGGCACGCGGCGCCGGCGCTGGCGCACGCGGCGGCGGCTGTGCTGGCCGCTGTCGACGGCCGCGCACAGCCCGTCGCGCTGGCACCGCCGGACTTAGCTGCGGTAACCGTCATTCGTTCATTTAATTCTTTATTATTTCAAGCATTTAGGGCCCATACACTAACAACTATGGCACTAGTTGACCCGCGCAACTTCGTCTGCTCCCGCTCCTATTAGTCTTAGCGTGATGATATATAGCCTATAGCCTAGTTCCTGAGATTAGCGCGTTCAAGCAAGTAAACAAACTCTTCAGCTAAATTAGTATAGATACATAAACATAGAACAATAACTAAGTAAATTAATACATATTACAATTGATTTAAACTATAAACTACTGCACACGAAATGATGGCGTCGTGTATCGCTGACTGGTGTCGCGCAGCTGGCGTGTCGCTGGCGCTGTCGGAGTGCGTTCTACAATGTGTCAAAGGAAATTAAAGCGACCATGAAGCAGTTTAATTCGACACTTGCTGATAGACTACCACCTTTTTTCGTTGCGCCTAGTTCTGAGGGTTTATTTTTGTTTGAAATTTCATGGAAACATGACATTTAATTTCTTTTCAATCGCTTAAAACGCACTGCGATGCGCTCCAGCGCGGCTCAGTCGGTGGAAGCCGTGCTTCAATTCAATTTATTCAATTGTAAATATACATTTTGTTACAATATAAAAATATAACAACGTGATAATAAGTGTATAAGTGAGCTAACAGCCCTGAAACTGCTTGCGAATGAGCCTCCATTACGTGTTCCAAAAACTCATTTAAATCATTTTTCCACAGTCATTCGACGCCGAACTAAAGAAGAGGTTCAAAACAATAGAGATGAACTTCGTACGGCCACAGGGCATGACGACGCCATCAGGCGAGCGAGTGATGCAGTACTGGGAGCTCATGGCCTGAGCACGCGGACAGCCCACAACACGCAACACGCAGTAAGACACCCCTGTAACTCGCATTTACACCCCACACCAGAGGACCTCGCCGACAGATGGTGCCGACCAAATCCGACACGATTTGGTCGGCAACAAGGTCGGTCGGACCAAATCCTGTCGTGTGTAGGGATTACACATTTATGTCTGACAGACCAGGGGCCGTCTCATAGCAGGTCAATATGTGTCAAACGATTTTCTACCCTCTGTGTATGTTTTAACTGCCATATTGAAGTGCCCTGATTGTAAGGCCCCTGGTCGCTTGCGAACCTTTGTTGATTCCAGAGTTGTAATGGTAGACTATGATTAGATTACTAATTTTATTGTATCTGATTCGAAGTATTTTTACTAATATTGCTTTACAACTCTGTTGGTATTTGAGCTTTTGAGATGTTCGTATTTATATTCTCTTGGACGGAGTTAGCCAGAAAATCATGTTGTTTCTTCCCAATAAGGATCCCCTACAACAATTGCTAGTGTCAGAAAAATATAGATAAAATATTATCTCGGTCTTCCCACAGCTGTCAAAATTGCATGATCGATATGAATTGATCATTCAATTTCGATCTAAGCGTGATAAGTAGCACACAGGTAGTGTCTCAGCAGATTACAGCAGATGTTAGTCAGCCGTAGAATACGGATGTAACCGTATCGAATGTTAGGCCTAGCACTGTAGCCATTTTGTTTTGCTTAACCCGTTGTGGAAAAATAAAGCAACTGTTGATGATTATGACTAGAGGTAAGAATTTATGCTCTTTATACAGTTAAGCTTATTTTACATGTTACGGATAGATTCCTTGTAGCAAAAGTATCTGGTTGAAATCTACTGCGGGACTAAAAAGGCAAAGTATGGTCAAAGTAAATGCAACCCATCATTGTCAGATTTCCCAATCTCCCTTGAACCTAAATGTGAGATGAAAATGAAACTTGATAGATTGTTGTATGGTTAATATTATAATTCTGCTAAAGTTGCCTTTTTAGACACGCTGGTATATGTGAAAAGAGTCTATATTTATAATTTAAAAAAAAAAAACAAGAATCCTAATTCGATTTGGTAGCATTTCAAAAGTATTGCCAGTGAAAGAAACTTCACTCTCCCCGAACTAAAGATTACACAATATAATAAAGTCGCTAGTTATAAGATTTTGAATAAATTTTGCACTTTAATGTTAAAGTTGTAACGTAGGTGAAGTTTGTTGTAATTTCGTTATAATTTTATTTTTTTACGTATGACTTGAATGTCTGTGATGATGGCCTGGAGTCGGTAGTGAGCTTTATGTTGTAAATGTTTATTTATTAACTTAAATGTAGTCAAATATTTAGTAAGTAAATATCCGAATGGATAAACCACCCACTCTTAGATGGGGGGGGGGGTATTAGTAATGTGTAAACGCTACTAACAAAAATAATCTTTATAAGTAAGTAAATTATGTCTGATATTCTTTGTATGTAAGTATTAAACTAACTTATTGTGTATAGTGTAACTGTACTGAAAGCTAACTACCGACACTCGGGTGCGCCTGCGCCGAGCCAGAGATTTGTTAACTCTAGTGCGGAGCGGCGCATAGTTTGTTATAGAATAGATCGTGAGGGACGCGTGTCAGGGTGACAACACTCTAATTTTTTGTTACTTATATCAATAAATTGCAATCGCCATGACAAGAATCAATGAATCTGAACATTGTGATTTTGTTTCTTCTACCCAGACTTGCCTTGTATTCAAGGTAAAATTTTGCTAAATTCACACTTGACACGCGCATTTCACATGGGTCGAGTATGATGTAAGGTCCGTTACAGTTAACTGTGTTAAAGTATCCGGCTGTGAATATGGCACATCGGGCTTTAGAAGAAGTTTGGTTTTGTATAGCGTTGTCTCTGTCACACAGGTATGAGTGGTCTCTTTAAGGTAACGTTTCGACCTTGAACCAGCTGTGATGCAAGTTGTGTTTTGTTGTGGGCTACCGAGGTATAATGTGATCAATTGCTCGATGGTGCCTCGCAATATCATTAAACTTGCATGCGAGTTTCAGGTGGAAACGCGCTTTAAGGCTCGATGTGTCATATTAAAGGACTGGTCAAACTGAGGCGAATACCGCGTCCTATATGACTGTGTGTACTGTGTCTATTGCGTTGATGGCTAGGAGAGCGACTTTTCACGCGAGGAAGGGAACTTGCGGAAACTATAGGTGGCAGCACAGAAGTGTCAATGTCAAGTATTTATTAAGTCAAAGCGTTTATTTGAAAGAAAGAAAGAAAAAGCGTTTATTTGCGCCAACCATGACGCATACCAAAAAAATAAAATAGATATCAAATAAAACTAAATTATAAAAATTGGGAAGATATGCGTCATATTCGCGCAAAACGGTCATCGCTCAGCATAATGCTGGGACTCGTGTGCGAGACAGAGCCACAGCGCTGGTTTTCAGCGACAGCCGACAGCTATTTCAAGTAACCATTAGGCACCTTTCAATTGTCGAGGTTGGTCTGTCAAAGACATAAAGCTAGTTGCAGTTGCATGTACCAATGCGTAAATCTTTATGGAAAAGAACATGCAAGAAACTCCATGGTCACTTTTTTAAATCAATAAATCGTTACAAATAATGGATACTTACATGGTTAAGGGGAAAATTTCCAATTTACAACGCTAGATGGCACGGCCTGCGTTGTGCATGTTCCCTAAACAAGTAAGTTGACACACAATCGGCGCTGAAGAATTTCATCCAGCATCCCGCGCGGGATTCGCCTCGGTTTGAGCAGAGCGGTACGCCGGGTACTGAACCGGCATTGTCGCCAGTCTTCCCGCTCTAACATTACCTTAGTTAGTTTCATTCCAATGTGAATACTTTCTTCCTAGTTGTTGACTAAGGTTTCATGTAAATTAAGAATTTATTTTGTTATATTGTATAGGTTTTTAATGACTGCTCTCTCTTCTCTGTAGCGTAGCGTGGTATGGTTTGAAATTGGTCGCGATTTTTCGGAAAAAAAATATTAAATCTGACTGACTTATCAGGAATTTTAAGAGAAACTTTCAATAAAGGCATATAAATAGGATATATCTCTCGTGGTATATCAACAGACATTATATTGGAACTACTGCGGGCGTACTATGGGACGTTTTAGTCGAACGCCACCAGGTGGCGCTAGCGTCCCGATTATTCAATTGACCGACGATTTTGGAATTTTCAAGATTTAGAAATTACATTATTGAAGTTTAAATTTAAAATAAAGTACCTACGAGTACACACGAGTAAGTGAGACAGTTTCAAAAATTATATATAGCCAGTCCCGCAGTAAAATGGTTGATTTAATTCTTTTGCCATGCTACGCTACAAGAGATGGGGTGCTAACCAAATTGTCCTGTATCATATTATCACGATCAAGGTACCAGGTGATGTGACAAGCAACCGCCATATTTACTAAAACTTTATTGTTATTATTAATTATTTGAAGAAGCCTCGCAGACAGGGCGCGGCTGGCCATCCGATTAATAAAAGTTGGGAAAATTTGTAAAAGTTTACAAAATATAATATTGACAATGATAGAGCAAGAAATTGTGAAAGTCGCATCACAGACATTATAATGCACAAAGATTTAATTGTAAATCTTTCAAAATAATTTTATTATTTTCTGTAGTTCTGTAGGTCGGCTAGTGTTATTGGGTTTATCCATAAAAGCCTTTCGTTGGTATCTGTGGAGGTTAACCACGTGCTCATGTGTTTGTGTTACGATTTTTTTCGATTTAAGTGAATTTTATCAGTGTGAACTTCAATCGAGAACATTATAGTAAGCTTACTATCGTCAATATACTACAAAGTGCAAAGATCGTTGGCGCTCGTGGCTAAATAATAACAGCCTCACGGGTCGATCTTTAAGGTTAAGCAACGCTTGCCAAGGTTGGTCTGTGGATGGGTGACCATCTTAACATACCAAGTTTCCTCCGTGCCTCGGAAAGCACGTTAAGCCGTTGGTCGCGGCTGTCGTTTGTAGATCTTTGGCAGTCGTTACGGATTGTCAGAAGCCAGTAAATCTGACTCCAGTCTTGCCAAGAAGTACCGTGTTACCCAGTTAATGGGTTGTGGAGGTCTGGTAGGCAGCCGCTTCACGTAAAACACTGATATTCAGCTGAATCCGGTTTGACTGGAAGCCGACCCCAATATAGTTGGGAAAAGGCTAGGCAGATGATGATGACTACAAAGTACAAACATCGAAAGCTGACCTCGCGACGTCGACTACGGCTCAGTAGCCAAAGAAAACGTGAACCCTAAAAACGTAAAACTCCTTTTGGACAGTCGTGTAAAAAACAAGCCCTTTGATAATACGGTATTTCACAAAAAAAAACTAATTAGTCTGACAGGCAGACTTGCACACGTTTTTATCTTTTTTCAAGTAAACAAGAGATGAAGACTATAGTTATCGTGCGTTGACGCGTGACGTCACTACGATGGTATAATTTTTTACCAGCGATATGACGTCACGCGTGTCTTCAACGTACTGTATCGTCTTCATGTCGGTGGTCTTCAAGTCATTACTTTTTTGCTCTATCAACGACGATATTTAAGATATAAATTAATTTTTCCTTCCTGTATTCCACCATCTGTTCTCTCCATTACTGTCAATAAGATTGACAATTGCTTGATTCTGTATTTACTAATAATGATACTGGCCAGTGATAGCGCAATATTGTTCCAAACATTTTGTACGTATAAGGTACCGGCGGTAAATAAGAGCCGGCATAATTAAAACTTGAATATTGAGAAAAATAGGCAAATTTGAAATAAAAATCAGGAATATTATTAAACATTATTTATTTGAGATCTAAAAAAAATGCCTATATGGCTAGGTTTTAAACATTTTGTGAACAAAAATAAACTTTAAAAAATCCTTTACTAAGGACCTTAATAAACTTAGGTAGTCTATTAAGGTCCGAGACAAAATTAAAAGAAACTAAACTGATAGAACATAAAATAAATTGTTTTCCTCTATAACTCAACATAATTAATATTTTCAGACAAAATATTTAACAGTTTACCATCAATCATACAAAAAAAACATACATCGGTCCTTATAAAACTCAAGGAATAATTATTTTGTAACAAAAAGATGTTATTTAAGTAAAATCAACAAATTTATACTATTTTTAGATAAAAAACTCTTAACCAAAAATATAGGTTTAACAAAAATTAAAAAATAAATGCTTATTTTTTGCCCGGCAAATGCCCTGGCCCTTATTAAAATAATGAAATAGTAACAAATAGTAACAAGCACGAAAAATCTAAATACAATTACGAGATATATCAATGGTCGGTGGATTCGCAGTATTATCATTATTCATTATTAACATAGATATAATCAACTATAATCAAATGAGATCCTTAATTTTAACCTCGGTTTTGGCCTGCAAACTAAAGCTATCATTTTTTAATTGCATTCGGGGCATACAAAATTGATATCGTCTTTCGTTAGGCCAACACATTGTTCGTGGTACCATTTCTGACACACTTGACATTGTCGCATATCTTGGATCCTTTCCGTATGACATGCGTAGCAATACCACGTATCATCAGGGATCCCCTTGTTTTTTTTTATTTTCTTTGTTCTTTTTGCCTCCTTTAGGAGTTTGCTGTCTCTTTTGTATTTTCTTTTTGTTCTCTCTTTCCATAAATAAGTCTCTAGTAACCCGCTGACCTTTGTAGTTAATAGCTTTCCGTCTTGGTTTATTTTGCTTCACCACCGCATAATTTGGAGTTGGTATTAGCTGTTGGAAAGGAGATTTCAAACTTTTATTCTGCTTAAGATTCAGTAATGGTATATTATCCTCCGAGTCCTCTGATGATGAACTATCAGATCGTTGCCTTGCCACATTATGTATGTAACTACCGTGGCTGATTCCTTTTTCTGGCGTACAGTCTTGCATCAATGGAGGAACTGCATTTTGGTCTTCTGATGGAGTGGGGCTGTATAAGTTTTGGCTATCTTGCCTATTGGGATAATTGGCTAGAAGAGACATAAGGTCTTCAACAGAAGTATCGGTATCTGAGCTATAAATAATTGGTCGCCTTGTAATGGTATTTGTTTCTTGTAATTGAATAGGTGGGTCTTGTATAATACTGCCTGAATCTGATGAACTGTAATCGACTAAACGATGATTCGACGTTGTATTAGAGTTGTATAAAACCGGCAATGAATGGTCTACTTCTGTCAATAAAGATGGTGATGCTGGATATGAAGGAATCGAATCTTCTACATTTGTTCGGTTCATTAAAGATGGTGAAGCTGAACATGAAATAATCAAATCTTCAACGTTTGTTCTGTCAGAATCTGAACTACTTTCGGAGAAATTTCTTAAAGGCAGCCGTGAATTTATGCCAGATGGACCGGGAATTGGAGATGTTTCCTGAGCTAGATTATTATCCGAAGTACAAGATTGTGCCCGATACGAACTTTCTGATATTTCAGTCAATACAGATGGCGCGTAGGCTTCCTCTGGTATGGCATCCGGGTTATATGGATAAAGTCCTGTTGCTCTAAACCCATTGACGATGTTGTCATGAGTCATGCACTTTGACCATACTCTACTGAAAATTGTGTTGAATCGTGCTTTAGTAAGTTTCTTATCGGGATTTTGGTATAAAAATAATAGAGTTTCTTGATCCCAGTGATGTTCGAAGGATTTGTTCACACTTTTGTCTAGAGGTTGTAGTTCGTGTGTTGTATTCGAAGGCAAGCAGTACAACACAATATTTTCCTCGTCTGCTGCTTCAACTATCTGATAGTCTAAATGACACGAAGCACCATCAAAAACAAGCAGACATTTTTCGCCAGTTTTATACTTTCCTAAATGGTGTATAAAATCTATAAACAAAGAAGTTGTCATACTACCTTTTGGAGCCATTTTTACTAGCGATCCCGCAGGTAAGTTGTCAGTAAACTCAGGTTTTAGTTTTTTCCCTTTAAATAAAATCATTGGTGGAGTAGGGTTTCCTAAGGCATTCACACATGCGGCCACTGTCACGTTCTCTGCATGTTCTGGTGCTACCATATGCACCCTTTTTGCTCCTTTTTGGGCTAACACCATTGGCTGTTTGTGTATGGTGAGTCTACAGCCCTTCTCATCCATATTATATAATCTCTCTGGATGAGTTATAATATCCAGTTCGTTATATATTTTCTTTATTTCCTGGAAGTGCTGAGTGACTATGGGTTTGTTGAGTTTTTGAGCTCTTGCTGGGTTCAAGATCTGAGCTTTTCTTTTGGAAATATCTGGATGCCTTTTCAAAAATAATTTCAACCAATCTTTTCCGGCTTGATGTGTTCTTTCATTAAAACAATGTCTAATATTATTATTTTCACAAAAAACATACGCTTGCAAACGTATGGCTTTTGGAGTCAATGGAACACCTACCGAGGCAAGCCTTTTAATTCTAGACGCCAAATCATTTTCTTGCTCCTCTGTTAAAATTGTGTTCCTACCTAATTTTTTTTCGACTTTACCTGAATTTAAATGATTTTTCAGGGTTCTTCTCGGTATCCCGTGCTGCATAGCTGCTGCACGCTCTGATAGTAGTCCATTTTGCACGGCTGCCATTGCAGCTGCTAATTGGTTGACTGACCAAAGTGCACGACGTTTCTTAACAGGAGGTTCCATTATTCCAGTCTGTAATAAATTATTTGTTGAAAAATATGTTTTTTAAACAAACTTTCATAAAACTCGTATTTAGTACTGTAGGTCCGCTGATCAAAATTTTCCAAAAGCCATAAATCTACTGTTATTCGCTAAGGAATTCCGTTAAAACAGATAGCTCGTTGTTATCTATAATATTGTATTTTTGTCAAAAGCATGCAGTTTTAAATCGGGAACACATACAAACCCACACACATAGCAAGTTAAAAAGCTTGTGAAAATGATTCAAATATATATAACTCACAATAACATTAATGTTAATAAAAAGATAAAGCTATTTATCTACATGAAAAGAAAACCAAACAAAAAAAATAATATTTAGACAGGACAATAAGGGCCGGCCCTTATTCACTTCCTTCCAGGTGGCCCTTATTAGCAATGGCGTCACTTTTTACAAATCTTGATTTGAAAGTTTGCAAATATCAACAAATTAAAATAACTTACCTTGATTCGACAGCTCTAATGTCCACTTTACAGTAATTAGGTGTTCACTTATTGTAAAATACACTATTTTCTTTCTAATGAATGTTCTTGCATCGGCATTTTTTTTTAAACTGTGACGCCGACCGTCCCCAGTGAGTTACTCGGGGCTACTGACAACATGGCGGCGCGCACGGCAAGGCGCGCGCGTGAAATAGAGATACTATTGGTCCTTTTTATGTATGCGAGAGATCCAGCCTATACAACTATTGAATGTGTGTTGTTGTTTTCTCTGATGGTCCTTAATAGCCGCTGGCCCTTATTTACCGCAGGTACCTTATTTAACAATATTCTAGTCTGGCGTACATAATATAAAAATAAGGAAAATAACCGCGAATATTATTGTTACTCTTTCAGGTTCTAAGCGTGATTTTATGTATAAAATGTCTTCAGTCTTATTTTAAATGATTATTATATTATGTTACTTTTTGTGTCTTAATCTGTGGGTCTAAAAAGGCCACTTTAAAAAACCAGAAAGCACATCACGCTACACGTCACTGTCAAATTGTCCCAATCAATCTTGAACCTAATGCGTTAGCGATAAAGATGAAAATGAAATTTAACAGATTGTTGTGTGGTTAATATTATGATTCTGTTAAAGTGGTCTTTTTAGACCCCCTGTTTGTTCAACATTGACCAAAAATGAAAAATGAAGAGTCTGTAATAAATTTTGAGAGAAAAATACTTCCATAAAAATGTGTAAAGGCAGTTCTTCCACAAAATATGAAAGTTCAAAACTTTTACCTCAAAATGAAACATATTTCAACTGAGTACTCGTTAAAACACAACACACTAGGTATTTAAAATTGTAAGACATTGAAAGGTACCACTTTTATAGTGTATATTGCGTGTGTTATGTTTTATTTGTAAGAATTCACACCTTTATTGTAAGATTAAGTTGAATCCTGTACACAATCCAGATGGTTCGCGCACTATGGACACCTGCACTGACAAAATAACAGTACTTGATTTTTTAATTAGAGAGTATTTGTTTGTACCGCCACCAACTCAAATTACGATTTTTAAGTGAAAAAAAGGATGATCAAAATCGGACTAGGTACTCTGTAACGCATATTATTGGCATATTATAATAAAAAAAAACATACACGTCGACTTGAGAAGCTCCTCCGTTTTTTCGTCGGTTAAAAATGGGTTCGAACTTTTTTCTATAGAGGCTGGCTAGCTCGCGGCCATTTTGATTATTATTTCAAAGTAACGGCGCACGATCTAACATGCATACATGGGTGTTTGCAACATGGTGCCCTAAAGTTTCACTTTGCTGAGATATTTGAAGGTAAAAAGTAGGCATGGGCTATGCCACAATGGTTCTATGTTCTATACAACGGCTCTACAAAAAAAATGGGTTTCAATGAAATTTCAACTTTATAGAAGTATATATAGAATAGAGTATATTGTCAAAAAATAATATAATTATCTCTAAATTCAAATGTAATTGTTTGTATGGTATTGCAGATATCTATAGGTAGCGTTGAGCACTGGCCGCTATGGTTGACCACACGGTATACAATTTTAAACAAATATTTTACATCAAAATCTTTACAACGCCAATGGACACCATTGTGTACACGACCCAATCAACTAAATATATAAGCGTAGATACTAACCCCACCAGTGAATATGTAAAATATAAGAATCTCGCTATTATAGACCCTATTGCTAAGAGAATAGGGCATAAGCCGCCGCGCCCGCCGCACCTATTGTGATTATGTTGAAACAAAAACGTTAGTCGTAAGTTAGGTTAAGGCATTATTTTAATATCATTCATTTAATGTTCTATTATTATATTCATGATGATAAATAAAGTATTATAAAAAATACTGTTTTTTTTAATTACAATACATAACCTAAACTTTCGTTGACCCGACAGGATAATCTAAGGCTGACGACTCCCGCGATAATATGTGTTATAGTAATGAAGATAAAGTTTAAAATTATATGACACTGAAACTGCTCGCCGCTTCGCTGCCATCTCGGTGTGACAACTTGACCCTAAGGCGGACTAGGTAAGTTTTAGGTTTCAGAACCTGTACATGGACAAACGGACCCCCTTATATAGGGAACGCGCAGAAACTACAGGTGGCAGCACAGAAATGTCACTCTCGTATATTTCACCTATAAAATTCGAAATGGCAACGCTAGATGGCACAGTCTACTTCGCGCATTCCGAAACTGCGGAGTCATAAAATTTCGAAAAGAATAGTAGCTCAACGACGAGGTATATCATCAGAAAGGTATTCTTAAGGTCGGGCCCCATACTATCAGCTGCATCCGCTTCGACTGGGAGCCGATCCCAACATATAGCAAAGCAACATATATTATGTGCTAGGCAGAATAATAGGGATGATTTCTGAGTAAAAAAATATGATACGTACTAATCAGTCTGTCAGATATGGGTGACGTCAGTGGAGTCTTGTGACGTCACTGCTAGGTAAGAAGTGTACTGAAATGTGACGTCACACAAGTTTTCAACGCACTATCGTCTTAATTTAGTGTTTACCTGAAAAAGAAAGAGCGTGTCAAATACTATTTGGAAACCTATCTGACGAACTAATTAGATTTTTTAGTCACTTACCCTATTGAGGAAAAAGGAAATAAAACTCAAAAATACTAAAATATTTCGTCTATATTTATCCAACAACAACAACATTACACAGGTGCCTCGATACTCAACATATTGGCACAACGCAACTCATTCAAGGCACTTCGATTCACTAACGAATATTGTCGCGTGGAGCAAATTAGAAAATTACGTATAATTTATAAATAAGGTACAGTCTATATTATATTTGAACACACTTTGCGAAACATATAGAAAAACAATAGTTTTATACAATATATTGTAATCAATTCGGATTAAAAAATGAGCAACACTTTTTAATGTTTAGAAAAGTACTAACGGCGAAGGAAATAGGCAGGCAGGCAACTAGCGACATCTGCAGTCTAAAAAGCATGTGAAAAATAAAATTCAAGTTGCGGCACATCTATTTCAGTTTGTTAGCTACTTACATAAGTATGTATATCTTTGTTACCTGCATAAAAAGGCCAGTGAATTGTTATGCAACGAATGACTAGTGGCGTTCTCTTGCATCGCCACGTACCTATCAAAATTCATGAAGGAAGATGGCAAGGATCTTCTCTTGTGAATCTTAAAATATATTAAAATTAATTTTGATCGCAACATCTCTTATGTACAATATTGCACGCGTCTGCAGACCAATAACGATTTGCTTTCCATTTCATATGGTTTGGCTTTTTGCCGTATTTCAGAGTAAGGAGATTTAAAAAAATATAGTTTAAATAAATTGATTGCATAAACTGGAAGCCTCTTTATAAATTCGTAGATTAAATAACTATAATAAACACGTCAAGCAGTTGCTGGTTTTCATAGAAAATCAAAGATGTAATCTGCACTAAGGGATGACCAAACGGAAGACTGCTATAGTACAATGCATAAATAACAGTTTATTGGTGTCTACTACAACCTATGTGGACGACACCATGTTTTCGACTCATACTTAGTGTAAAATAGTGATATGCCAATACAAAAACTTAATATCTATCAAAAATTATTAAATTTCTGTACAAATAAAAAAATACTAAATGTTACTTGTCATCATTTTTCTGCCGATTTGTTAAAAACTAAATGACGCCTTACTGTTCTGGATGCCGTTCATAGTCAGAATCTTAACGCTATTTACTACAGTCAGACAAAGAATAGAAAGAATGTATCACAGAATTGTATTGTGTGGTCGCGTTTGTCAATGTTTTAAACGAAACAATAGAATTAACAACAAACTAATCACTTTATTAATACTCCAAACAGATGCTATGCATTGGAAGACTTTTCAAAGTCTATATATAAAACTTTATAAACTATCACTCACAAACGCGCGCACACACGGACACCTAAAACAGCGTAACGCCTAATACAAGAGCCTCGAATATCACTTCTCTCTCTTACACGATAGTCTATCTCACTCTCACTTGATGATCTGTTCCTGACTGTCACTCGGCGCGGACACACTATGGCAGCAAGTTATCTGGGGACTCTGTTCCCGAACTTCCTGACGCTGTTCTTCAGAACTTTCGTCCTTACAACATGACTGATTAGGCTCATGGACGATCACAGTAGTCTCCTTTTTACAGCATTTCTCCTCAGGTGGCGGTTCTTGCTTCTTCTTACAACAACCCTGGCGCTCCGTGCGGAGTAGTTGGACGTCTTCTACGCTTGGACTGTCTTCTTTCTCACTTTCATGATGGCAGTGTGATGTGGAAGCCTGCATCTTCTTTGCTCTGGCGACTCTGGAGGGACACTTCTTGGCGCCGTAGTAGCAGGTGGCGTTCTGCTCGGTGGAGCTGCCATCCTGCGAGCTCGCGGGGAAGTAGTGTGAGGGTTGGATGCAGGTGCGAGTCTGGCAGATGAAGAAGTCTGATTCTGAACTCATTGACGAGTCCAGTAGAGGTGGTGTTGAGGTTTCAGCTGGAGAAGAGATAACATAATATTGTGGTAAGTAAATAGTGAGTGATAAAGAACGGACTGCGGTGGTTGATCTGTGTGAATAAATTATTGCTATCATAGTAGAAATAGTACTAATATTCAATACAGATAAATAACATACTAAAAGAATTGTACAAAATATCCTCATTACTACCGAATTAAGCAAGTCATCCTCCAGTTGGAATGAATACAATAATATGGCCTTGGTAGTATTATACATAAAATATGATGATTAAATTACAATAAATTATATGATAACAAATACGGAAAGAACACGTGGTTTTTAAATACGTATGACGAACGAGTGGTCCTTATTTGCTTTCGCTTCGCAAACAAGAATTGGCTAAAATATTGCAAACAAAGTAGACAGTTAACATTATCCTCTAAAAGTTACAGTATTCAAGCATCAACACAGTTGAACAAACATAAAAAATAATATGACATAAAAGTTCCGCGTCATAGAAAACTAATACATTTTTAACATCTGTGTCAACTGAAAAATATTGTTGAGGAAAACCGACCTTAACACGAAATGTCAAATGCTGACAAGATTTTCGTTTTTCCGTTCTAGGTTTTAGTGTTAAGGCTGGTTTCCCCCGATTTAGGAATTCTATCACCTCTCTACGGCTCTGCTACCAGCAAGCATGTTTTTGAATTAGAGGCAATGGGAATACTGTTAAGTTATGAATGCACAGACAACTCATAAACTGGGATAGCTCCAAAGCGCCGTCTACTACAGGTCAGTATGCAATGGATAGGATAGTTTATGGTCAGAAGCTGAGATGGAATGGGGTAACTTTGTTGCTAGGTAGTGAAAGAGAACTTAAAACATTTTCTAAATAATCCAAAACAGCCTGCAAGTTATCGACAGCACCACAAATAATTAAGCACCAAAAAAGATGAAACAGTAACTCTTGAATGTTAAAAGCAGATCAAGCAATCAAATACCATCCTCGTATAATTCAACAAAGTGCTAGGACATCGCAACTAAACTATGGTCTACTACGGATATTATTAAAACAGTGATAAAACTATGTGGCAACTAATGCTAAGGAATAAGGTATCTTAGAAATAGAGCAAGACCCCAGACCTCCTGCCCAGAGCATGCACCTATGACTTGAGAGTCACTCTAAGGCCGTATACAGAAAGAAAGCTGGCAACTTACCAGCGCTTATATAGGAACCAATCCACGCAGGTAACCGGCGGCGGCGCAGGCATTTATATGAACAAGCCCTGATAAGCGCAGGAACTTTTTGAGACTTGTCGGCGACGTTCGGCGGTTATCGGCGCGCTTGCAGGTATGCGTGACACTACTCGTTATAAATTTTGTTCCTCAGAAAATAATTAAAGGCGAGCTCTAGGATCTTGGAAAAATACAGTGGAAAAGGACTAAAATAAAAGTAAATGTCAACCACAAACTATACAACAATCTACACTGCTCTAAAAAGCCAGTCTCTACGCTTCTAACAATTTCGCTACATTGGAAGCTCTACCAATCATCTACATAGAAACCAAAGAGTATGTTACATCAATGTCTTTGGTACTCGTCCTGCAACAGCGTGTGGTCGGTCTGCTGTAGTTCGACGGCGTCCATCTTCTTGCAGAGCTTGCCTTCGCACACGTCCCAGCTACACTTCTCCGTGTTGCAACGATCTTAGCAGGATAGGGAAGGAAGGATGGAAGATGTAGCTTTATGTTTGTTAGAGCAAGAAGGCGCGTTTTTTTTATACATAGACATTATTCGTAATAACGATTAAACTAATAATTAGCCGATTCTCAATTCGAATTTGTGTAGCAGAAACCCAAACGTTGATTGGCAAAGGGTTGAATACCCAGGGGTTTCTCTACCGATTAACTGATTGGTTCTTAACTCAATTTTCTTTACAGAATTTGAATTTAAAATCTGTTAAGGAGTACTTAGGCTATTAAGGTATTTAGGTTATTTTTAGATAGGTATCATTAGATTTTTTTATGAATAAACCTGAGAGAGTGGTTTGAGCCAGATAAAGACGCTTTGTAGAACGCTCTCTTCACATTAACTATGTCTATGTACAAAGCCCATCTGCCTCTGTAGGCCTATAACATGACTCAATCAGAATAGGGAATATGCATGCGATTTTTCATTTGCAGTATGAAATACTTATTAGCTCAAATAAACAACCGTGAAATTATTTTTAAAATACCTTCATCAGCGATGACGTTATAAAGCTTCAAAGATTACAATTAGAAAGAGAAGTCCGATGAAAACTCTGACGTCATTGTCTATGACGCTTATACAGCTGCCATAAAAAACAGCGTTTTCGCGAGAGGAACAGATATTTTTGTTTAAAATAATTATATCTCCTTCGTTTTTCGAGTAATTTCGATTCTAATTTCACTGTTAGTATGTTATTTTTGTATATTTTTATATAAACTGTATAAATGATAAATATGTTTTTCATGCATATTCCCTATTCTAGAATGAGTTACTACTCGGCTACACGATCGCTCTATTCCTACAGTGTTAGCAAACATTAGTTAACTGATTTATGATTTTAATTTTTTTTAGATAGCTTGATTGATTTGGCACCAGTCTTTTTGAATCAAGCCCTGTATCGGTGGAATTTACCATCGACCGAAATCACGAACTTCAATCAAATATTCGCCTCAAATTTGTCCAATTTAGTAAAAGAATTTAAAAAAAATCTTAATGCTCACCTCACTTACATAAGGAACTCTTGGGCATTTCATGCTTCTATAACCAGCGGTTTAGGCTGCGTTTTGTCTGTTAGTAAATTAATGAATGAATTTAAGATTTTAATCATATGCCCAGTTTATAAAAAAAAAAAAAATTAGAACTGTCAAATCTATCAAGCTATCTCGAATGGAGAAGCGTCGCAGTCGCGAAAACAAGGTCATAAAAATGTGTAGAATGAATAACATAATAAGGATTTGTTAGTTATAACTTACACAATCGTGCTCACAATAACCTCCTTTATTTGTAATATCTATTGAATAACACAATGCATGTAACATGTTACAGTTAATATTATTATACAACTAAGGACGGCAATAGGGACAAGTGTTAAGCGATATTAAAGACAATGTTGCTTCCGTAGTAGAACATAAGGCCCTTACGTCTACCATAAGTTTTATCAATCTATACTCGCTAGCGATTATTTATAGATTCATAAAACTCATGGTAGACATGCTGGTCAAAAAAGACAGAGGCATTAAGCGCGCTCCACACTCTCGCGAGAAAGCGAGAAAACCACGAGAACGTGAATGTGGAACCGATCCACATTGACTTTTCTCGTGATTTTCTCGCGTTCTCACGAAATTCTCGCGAATGAATGTGGAGCGGGCTTTAAGGTAACCTTAGTGTAGTTATACACAAACCTGTTTTACCGAGTGTACCGAAATCACATCACACGCTTGCTACTAATTCGAGCATATAGATAATTATCAAGTTCTAAAAACCACAAATAAACGAACAATAGTATTAAATCCCTGCAGTTCTGCCGAGTGTGCAACAAAACACACTCGGTATTTCGTGCTCCAATATGTACAGTCAACAAAGCTATTTGGTATACAGGCAAAAAAAAATTTTTTTTACACTACACTACCAATATTTATTTCTAATGTGTGCATTATAATTTTTTAAGCTTTGACATACTTACGACTGTAGTGTACAATCATTGTTTACTCAGCACACTCACAACATTGTTTAAAAGTAGTTGCAAGTTAGCTGCCTGCATACCAAACCAAATAGCTTTGCTGACTGTAGAAAAATTTAAGTGAAGTGCAAAGTTAATAAACATAATTCAACTATCAAGTAACAAAGCCCACAAAAGCACAGACGGATGTAAGAAATAAAGGAAACAAGTAAGAACTACCAGTGTCGTCGCACTCGGGCGTGCAGATGACGGCCCGCTTTCTGCTGAAGCACTGCATCTGGAGGCGCGTCAGTTTCGTTCCAAAGAGGAAATAGCCTGCAGACAAAGGTATGACGTAAGAATGATTTATTCTTTGGGTACATTGTATACGGACGTAAACGTCTTTATCTCACTAGTTGACACGCGCAACTTCGTCTGCTCCTGCTCCGCTCCTATTGGTCTTAGCGTGATGTTCTATAGCCTATAGCCTTCCTAAATAAATGGGCTATCTAACACTGAAAGAATTTTTCAAATCAGACCAGTACTTCCTGAGATTAACGCGTTCAAGCAAACAAACAAACAAACTCTTCAGATTTATATATTATGACACTATGAAAGAGTTTCAATATGAATAAGAGGTTCCCATTTTTTATTTAAGACTAGCCCCTATGACGGCATGATTCCAATGAGAAAAAGGAATAGTGTTATTCGTTCTGTATAGGTCCGTCTTTCTCCCATATCGGACTCATGACGGTATTTGTAAGACATAGAAAGGGAGGTAGTTACAGTTCGTTTATAAAATTAAATAGTTATGAGTTTCTTTTGAACTGTCAAGAGGAGTATATTACAAAATGGATACTCTTCTTTGGTTTACTTTTAAACAGATGAAAGTAAGAATCTCATATTCAAATAGCAGTGAGAATATCTCTGTTGTGAACCAAATCAAAAGAAGGTTGAAGGTAAGCTCGACCCAATAATACTATTATACTTAATAGAAACAGTACGTACCAAGCATCATCCCAAAGACGACAGCCAGTAACAGATGCACGTTGTAAACCATGACAGCCAACATTAGCAGATAGCCCACCACGTTATGTATGAGGAACACCAGCGACTGATGCGTGTTCACCAAGGCGCTGCAACAATTATAAAATGTGACTTTATGATTTTATTTATACTGGGAATGTTTATGTAGTTAAGTAAAGGTAATCTAGATGTGTCTTTTTTAAGGTTCCGTACCCGAAGGGTAACCAACGGAACCCTATTACTAAGCCTCCACTGTCCGTACGTCCGTCCGTCCGTCCGTCTGTCTGTCAGCGGACTGTATTTCAAGAACCTTAATAGGTAGAGAGCTGAAATTTTCACAGATTGTGTATTTCTATTGCCGCTATAACAACGGTACGGAACCCTTCATGCTCAAGACCTACTCGCACTTGGCCGGTTTTTATTTAAAAACTCAGTTTAAAAATCAAATTCTAGTTAAAACCAATTTAAATACAATAATAGCGATTACTAAATCAATTGAACCATTAGTTTAAGCAGTACTTAATTTGTTTAATATGTGTTTGTGTAAAAGGTCACATCCTGCCTGCTTGCGTCTGTGTTTTCAAACGCTTACTAGGCATGCCTTTTAAGTTCTGTCGTTTCCATATTTCCCGGCAATTTTGAATTTGGAACTGTTCTATATTCGAATGTGTTTAAATTTTGAATCTCAAAACAGTTGAAAGTATTAGGATTAATGCTATTGTTTAGAGTTGAGAATGCTATTGTTGTTGAGTCACAGCGACGCCGCGTCGATTGGAATCTGTCAGGTTACGTACGAAAATGAATATTTTTAAGGAAAATGTTCGTGCAATAATTTTCTATAACTTTAGAAGAGGCCTGACACGGCTTTAGTGTTTTGAAGAGCTAACATCTGTGTTCAGTGATGAAGCCCCACGTCTGCGGACTGTTGAACGCTGGTATTTAGAATTCCAGCGGAGACTTACTAGTGTTAGTGACAAATCTCGCGAAGGACGCCCAAAATCCGCCTTCACTGAAGATAACATCATTGCTGTGAGACAACTAATTCTCGAAGATCGTCATGTGTCGTATCGAGAGATAGAGGCTCTATTAGGCATCTCATACCTATTACTGGAATCAAAAGTAGCTCACAATTTAGGACCCATTAGTTTAAGTGGTAAAATATAATCCGTGGTGCTTGGCAACTGGGCTTAACCCAGTTGTATTTGTCCCTTGGTGCCTATTGGCCTAGTTCTATTCTGTCTCCTGCTTGATACGGAGGGAAGTGGAAATTATATATATATTTTTTTTTTCCTACTCCTCCGCTGTACTTTTCTGATTAATTTCGTTGCAGGATCCAAGACAGTTGAATCGTTTCTCCGGGACTCGTCGGGTTTCATTGGCTCGGCGTTTTTCTGGTGGTCGCCACTGTTGATTCTGGCTTTCAGGAGTTGCAGTGGTTGGGAATGTGTGGCGGGCTTGTCCCAAAAAAAAAAAAAAAGGCATCTCAGGGACAACAATTCAGAAGATCTTGCATGAAGCGCTTGGTGTGAGAAAGCTAGTTTGCCGTTGGATACCGCATCTGCTTTCCGACGGTCACAAGGCGGCCCGCGTCAGATGGTATAAGAAAACTCTGCAAAGGTTCAACCGAGGAGAGTTAAATCACGTCTACGACATCATCAGTGGTGACGAATCTTGGAGCTATGCCTACGATCCTGATTCCAAACAACAATATACAATCTGGGTCTTTCAAGACGAGCCAAAGCCGACTAAAGTTGTTCGTTCTCGAAGCACTTCAAAGAAGATGGTGACCACGTTCGTTGGAAAAACCGGCCATGTTGTGACTATTGCACTTGAAGATCGTATCGATCGTCAATTTTGCCAATCCTCAGTAAAGTGTTTGAAAAGTTAATGCTTAATCAGATGTTACTTCACTTTAATAAAAAATCGCATCTTTCATGAACAACAGTACGGTTTCACCAAAGGGCGTTGTACAACTGACGCCGGTGTCCCCTCATAAAGAACATCTTTAACGCCTGGGAAGAGTCACAAGACGCCATTGGAATATTCTGTGACCACTCGATGACGTTTGATTGCGTTGAACATGAGACACTTTTGTTGAAACTTGAGCACTATGGAATCGGAAAAACAGCCCTTGAGTTGCTTAGGTCATACTTGATGAACAGAAAGTTTAAAGTTCAGGTAAACGGTGTAAACTCACTAGGGTCTGAAGTGACAATGGGAGTTCCTCAAGGCTCAATATTAGGTCCTTTCCTCTTTTTAGTTTATATAAATGATTTGCCTCAATAACTTCAAAATCACCAAAAGATGATGTTACTTGCGGATGACACATCATTGATATTTAAAATAGAGCGACGATCACGAAATCTTGACGTCGTCAATAACTTTGTTCTTCAAGTCCAAAATTGGTTTACGGCAAACAACTTGGTATTAAATGAAAAAAAAAACCAAATGTATTAGATTTACTTTGCCTAATCTTAAAAGTACCGAATGTGACATAATATTGAATGGAGAAAAACTGGAGTTTATTGATCAGACAGTTTTCTTGGAAATCACAGTGGACGAGAAGTTGCAATGGGGACCTCATATTACATCTCTAGCAGGGCGGCTAAGCTCAGCTGCTTATGCTGTTAGGAAAATAAGACAGTTAACAGACGTAGAAACCGCACGTTTGGTCTATTTTCTTTTTAGAACTAAATGAAAGACAATTTAAAGCATATATCAAAAGCACACTTTGTAGACAAGCTTATTTCGAATTAGAAGATTACATTCAGGATAAGAATGCCTGGAAGCATGCTGCTGGTCCTGCTCCATAGGACAGTCAATGTTGTGGACAAAATCAGACTGGTTGCTTTATGTATTAACTTTATAGATTTTCTGTTTCTTTTTGTGTTTGTATTTTTCTGTTACCTCACACACTGTTAATTAGTGATTCCAATATTTGTAGATGTGTGAGTATCATGTACCTACTTATTTAGAAAATTGATAAGTCTACCTCTGCATAACCTAGGTGCATGGTCCTCACATACTACAAAATTTTTGTATACTTACCAAATATTGTAAAAGATTTATTTGAAAAGAGTAACTATGGAGTTTCTTATCCATTCTTCTCCATAAGAATCTACCTTTCCGAATGGACAGTAGTCACTTCAGAATTTTTAACAGACTTCTTCAAAAAGGAGGAGGTTCTATGTTCGGCTGTATGTGTCTCATTTTTTATGTATGTTTCACCGATTTCTCCGCCAATTCTGAACCGATTTTAAAAATTATTTTTTATTCGAAAGCCTATACTCCTGAGGTGGTCCCATTGTCACCAAGTCAGAATCTGACGATGGGATCCCATGAAAATCCCTCAAATTTTATAAGCACATACACTGTTTTTCATAAACTTTCTAACGCAATTCAGATATTTGTGCCTGGTAATCGTCATCTCATGTTGCTGAGCTGGTGATGGAAGGTATAAGTCAGGATCTGATGATGTGGTCCCATGAAAAATGTTTGTTCAGCGATATTGTCGCCAATTTTTTACCGATTTGGATGATTCTCTTTTTGTTTGGAAGAGTATTTTCTCGAACTGGTCCCTTTAAATTTGGTGAAGATCTGATGAAGAACTTCGGAGGTAGGCAATGGAACTCTTCAGTAAATGATAGCAACAAAACTCTACAAAGTAAAAAATAACTTTAATTTCGGAAGTCGGTGTTCAAAAATGAAATAACCAAAAACACCGATTTCCGAAATTATAGTTTTTTTAATTTTATTTTAAAGTTATTTTATACTTTGTAGTGTTTTGTTTTTGGAAGTCGGTTTTTTTTTATATATTTGAAATGTGAATGACGTTCAAAAGTGCCGTTTAATGGCCTAATTGGAATAAACGTTTTGACTTTGACTATGTAGAACGGTTAACGCAGAGTGGTATACCACAGTTTGTTTACCACAAGTCAACGCCGAGCTTCGAAAATCTAACTCAAAGCGACGCATCATCCTGCACCACGACAACGCAAGCTCACACAGCGCTCGTCAAACGATTGAGTATTTGAAGCAGGAAAAAGTAGAAATTCTTGACCATCCTCCATACAGTCCTGACCTAATGTTATAATAACTGGTTTGAGCGAATGGAAAAGTGTATTAAGCTACGTGGTGAATACTTTGAAAAACAATAAAAAGTACTATAAGGTTCTAGTTGTGTTTTTTTCCTCAAACGACAAAACTTAAAACGCATGCCTCGTACAAACCACTACAAATAAAAAAAAAACACCCTCATCTCTTCAAAGTTAGAGTGAACAGGCTCCTTCTCGGTAAGCTCGCTCCATCGTAGACTTTGTCTCTGTCATCTCTGACCTAGACTGAGGAGCTCGTGGCTAGATAATAACAGCCGCACGGGTCGATCTTCAAGGTTAAGCAACGCTTGCCCAGGTTGGTCGGTGGATGGGTCACCATCTTAACATAACGAGTTTCCTCCGCTTAACCTTTTCCCAACTATATTGGGGTCGGCTTCCAGTCAAACAGGATTCAGCTAAATACCCGTATTTTACGTGGAGCCACTGCCTACCAGACCTCAACAACCCATTAACTGGATAACAAAGTGCTTCTTGGCATGATTGGAGTCGGATTTACTGGCTTCTGACAATCCGTAACGACTGCCAAAGATCTACAAATGACAGCCGGGCCCGGGCCGGGCAAGGCTTAACGTGCTTTCCGAGGAGGAAACTAGGTAGGTATATTAAGATGCTCACCATATCCACAGACCAACCTTGGCAAGTGTTGCTTAACCTTGAAGATCGTCCCGTGCGGCTGTTATTCTTGAGCCACGAGCTCTAATTAGACTAATAAAAAAGCCTATAATTAAAGAATATTGACGCTTAGACGTTCAAAACATTTACAACATGGTTTAAAAGTAGCCTGTATAGTGTATACCAAATCGCTTGTTCGCCGGTACTCGCGGAGCAGCGAATTTGTTTATATTCCATTCACGTGAATGTACGCATGGTTTAGATTTCAATGGACGTGTTTCGATTCATTATTACATGCTGTAAGAATTTGTTTTTTTTTTCTACACAAATTCCGCGACTCAACTTTGTTGAATAATATCCACGCACATAGGTTTTTGCGACAGTAGTTATGGTCATTCTTGGTATCGGTCGTCAAGGCGGAGATATCTGAGAGTAGCTGATTTTAAAATAAGAATCACGTCTAAACGGCAAGTCGTAATTTTTTGGAAAAAATATAGGTATGTTACATTAGACTATTTTCTTAAAAATTTGACATATGAAAATTTTGGGATTTTTTTCGTTCAACATAGTGTAATTAATTTGTAAAGTTATGTCTAACACGGACATAAAAACTACAATCGGACCAAAACCACGAGTATTTTAATGGAATTTACACTATCGCAATAACAATTTAAGTACCTATCTACATTTTTTCTGGTAATGGCGTGAAAATCCTTCATAGATGTCCTCCGCCCTGGGGCGAACGGGGTGATCTGTCAGGCTCCTACTGACTAAAACCCACTCGTGTTCTCTCGAACACTTGCATTGGGGGTACGGGAGAGCTTAAGCAATCTTCAACGCAAACCCCGAATGGTGCCGCCTCTGCGGACACCATGTTTCCCATATAACTCCTGCTGTCACAAACATTTGGAATTGCGCTGCTACTCTTCTACCGCCATCGAAGAATCAATGGCTGTCAGAGCCGCTACTCACCGTATTCGGAGTGAAGCCCACCTGCTGACCTGTCCGGAGCTGGTGTTCCGGCTGGTGGTCGGCTCCATGCTGCCCGCCTCCCTGCAACCAACCAAAAAATCTTCCGTTACCGACCGAAACTACTGGTCGTAGAGAGCTGAAATTTGGCATGTAGGTTTCTTGTGGAGTGTAGGGGTGCACTAAGAGAGGATTTCCGAAATTCCTACGGGATGGGAAAAAGCGGGATACGCGCGTACGAAGTCGAGGGCAAAAGCTAGTTAATTATAAAACATTCGCCGCTAAGGCTGAAGGCAATAAAGATATTAACTGTGTGTGTGTTATAATATCATTTAAACTTAAAAAATAACCATTCGGTGTATCAGTCATACGGAAATTTTTCAACATTTTCTAGGAAAGTTATTTTTACGACGCATAATATGAGATTAATTGATAAGTTAATGTAACTTGTTTTTACGACGATTATCGTTTAGTATCGAGTTCGATAGTCATGCTCAATCGCCTCTCAGTTATTTCACAGCTCGGGGTATTTACGCCGAATTTGAGGCTCATTTTGCGGTGGAAAAATCCGACTAAATATGCCTTTGTTGTTCGATGTGGCAATAGGAGCGGGCTCAGCAAATGTTAATCAGTGTGCAGTGCAGCACAGCCACAGCGCTTTACAGCCTTTTTTTTAGGGATGGGAAATCATCATAATTTAGACTCCTCCCTCTCTGGGTGAAGCAGAAGGGAGTGTCAGACTCTTACTAACTAAAACCCATCCGAGTTCCTCCTAATGCCCTTTACGTTCCAGGGCCGCGGTCACTCTTTCGAAGAAATTCCGCAGCCCCAGCAGGCACTGGCCCTAGTGGGCCCCGTCTTCTATGCTGATAGCTCTATGAGGCGCGCGTGGAACACAGCACGCCGTCGATCCGGACCGCCTGACCTAAGTCCGTAGTTTCGGGCGTATCACTCACGGACTTACGATTAGTCTCGAACCCTAACTAAGAATGAATGACGACACGATTTGACAATAGCTATCAAATCGTGTTGTCATTAATTTTTAGGGGTTAGGTGATACGGAGTAGAATACGCCCGAAACTAAGCCCGAAACTACGGACTTCTGGCTTAGAGAGTAGCCCCCCTGGTTCTGATCAGAAGGCGAGCCACCCAATGCTACCCAATGTTGGATTGGCCATTTTTTTGGAAAGCTATATAACATCACGCTACGACCAATGGGAGCGGAGAATTAATGAGAAATGGTGCGGGTCACATAATTACGTAACTACCCTACGTCAGATTTCGTTAGGTGTATCGAATCGCTGTTATCGTGTTTACCTTGAGGACGGCATCGAGTTCAATTCGTTACGGTTATTTGCTACAAGTAATTAGCACAACATTATGTACGATACGATACACGTTGCTATCTTTACTAATGCCACACTTCCAAGTTAAAAAGGTGCCCACGTTCGCTTATGTCAAATTGTATAGAAAAAAAAAGTTATCCGTTATTGTCACCAGACAGCGCTTATTCAGTTTCAATACAAATTGGCGTTTACGCAAACGCGATCGAGAACGTTAAAAACTCACACTAAGCCCTCAGGTGACACTGACGGGTAACCTTTTTTTTAGCAATCGAGTACGTTAAATAAACTTGCACTAAACCCTCACTCAGTGCTGGTTAATTCTACAGTAACACCATTGTATTTTTTACTTTATATTTCTGAGAGAGTTAGGCCCGTATTACAGAACCTTACTCAAGTACTACTTAAACTGCATTCAACCAATTACTGCTTGAGCGAAGAATCTCGACTTAAGCGTTCAGTTTATTTTAGAACTATCCTCAAACTCAAATCAAACGAAACTACGCTTGAGTAGAGATTTTGATCTCTGATTACGTGAGTAAGCAATCATTATGGTATCCCTGAACAATAGTTTGTTTTGTATTGCAATTCTTTTTTTTTTCGCATGATCAAAACCGAACGAGGAGGACGACACGACGTTATTGACACTGACAGCCACCCTTAACCCTTCGGAGTAGGTACATATTATGTTCTGTGGACACCAAAACTGCTGGAAAATATGTGGAAATTGTGGAATCATTGAAACAGGCGCCATCTCGGTAAAATGGAGCTGAGAGTTTTGTTGGTATTGACTACCTCAGCGAAGTTTGCGAGAAGGCTGACTCGACACATTTGCTGCCAACCACTGCAAAAAAAATTAGAATGTGTTGCACCCGCATTCTAATGAAACTCAAAAAAGATATAAATGAAAATAAAGACGTCTCAAGTCAAATTAAAAGTTTCACGACATCTTCTGAAAACCTGTACTTCTTAAAGTTTTCACAATTATAAGGGTCCTGCGTATCTCTTAAATATATCAGAGTTCAGACGAACATTTAAATTAAACGTTCGATTTGTCTCATTATTTAAAAAAATATTATAATAATCTACTTCTGCAAATATATCAATTTTGATTAGGTAGGTACTCGATTTACTTCAAATCCACAACAATTTTCATGAGAATCTATGCTCAAGCGTGGTCTCGACTACACTTGCGAAAACAAAAATCAAATCTCGCCTCAAGCAGTGATTCTGAGCTGATTGTGATTTTAAAATAAGGACACATTGAGTGGAGCTCAGTCAAGCCTCAAGCACTGTTCTATAATACGTAAAAAATGTCATTTTAAAGTGACATTGTTCAGGTGATTATTGATTGTAGTTTCTCTGCTCAAGTCAAGTCTAAAATTAAAACTCGAACTTAGGCCCGTATTACAGAACTACAATCAAGACTCAAGCATTACTTAAAACTAGTCTCAGTTGGAGTTCTAATTTTAGAACTTGACTTGAGCAGAGAAACTACAATCAATAATCACCTGAGCAATGTCACTTTAAAATGACATTTTTTTGCGTATTGCAGAACAGTGCTTGAGGCTTGACTGAGCTCTACTCAATGTGTCCTTATTTTAAAAGCACAATCAGCTCAGAATCACTGCTTGAGGCGAGATTTGATCTTTGTTTTCGCAAGTGTAGTCGAGACCACGCTTGAGCATAGATATTCATGAAAATTGTTGTGAATTTGGAGTAAATCGAGTACCTACCTAATCAAAATGGATAATAATATTTGCAGAAGTAGATTATTATAATATTTTTTTTTCCATAACATTTTAAATGATTTTAATATTTGTAGTACTTAATAAATTTATTTCCAAAAGTGTAAAATTCTTTTTTGTTAAGATATTTCCTAACCCAAATTTACATTAATTATTGTAAACAATATTTTATTGTATTTCTGAAGAGCTTGACTCTTGAGTAATTTGACAATGAAGATGAAGTTTCACAGTTTTTTTTTTTTTATTTAGTTAAGTCTTTATTTTCATTTATATCTTTTTTGAGTTTCATTAGAATAGGGATGCAACACATTAATTTTTTTTTTACAGTATTTGGCAGCATTTTACTTCATAATATCTACTAGGAATCAATTAAAACAGCCACTGAACTTCACTCGAAATAATCCCGCCAAAAAAACTCAGTTTCACAGTTTAGCTGTCCACAGAACATATGTACCTATGATGTACAGTATTCTGATGGGTTAAGGGTGGCTGTCAGTGTCAATAACGTCATGTCGTCCACCTCGTCATCCGGTTTTGATCCAGTTTAATCGTACAAAAAAAAAGAATTGCAATAGAAAACAAACTATTGTTCAGAGTTACCATAATGATTGCTTACTCACGTAATCAGAGATCAAAATCTCTACTCAAGCATAGTTTCGTTTGATTTGAGTTTGAGGATAGTTCTAAAATAAACTGAATGCTTGAGGCGAGATTCTTTGCTTAAGCAGTAATCGGTTGAACGCAGTTTAAGTAGTACTTGAGTAAGGTTCTGTAATACGGGCCTTAGACTAGTTTTAAGTAATGCCTGATTAATGTCTTGATTGTAGTTCTGTAATACGGGCCTGAGAGCTAGTTCAAGTGTCCAATAAAAAATCTATCAAATAAACATGACATAACGAAGTTATAACCGAAATAATACGTATAATAATTACAACACTGACATAGTACCTAGTATTTCAGTCAGAAGCCCACATCGAACACAATTTTTTACTCCTATGTATTATTAGCTACCTAGAAAGACAAAACCCCGGTTTTCGAATTAAGAATTTCGAGTCTAAATAACTGGCCAAGTGCGAGTCGGACTCGCGTGCAAAGGGTTCCGAACGAATTTCTTTTTTTTAACATGTTATTTTAACACTATGGCATTCTTATAGATTTTCCTGTATATAGGGAAAGATCAATTATTCCCATTTTTTTTTTAAATTTGGGCTCAGTTCTTTCGGAGATAAGGGGATATACGGTGGAATGGTAATTTTTCGTCTAATTTCTTGAATAACTTCAAAACCATTTGTTTTAAAATTATGAAACAAATATACTAAATTAAATCAGAATAAGCCCTTTCATTTGATATGTCAGACAATATTTTTCAATAATTTTATATTATTTTTTTAGTCTGACCCCCAAAAGTGACCACCGTACTAAAAAAAAATATGATTTACATAAACGCTTCCGTGTTTAGGTCACAGAAGTCCATATGTGTAATAAATTTGAACAGAATCAGTCCAGTAGATCCAGAGAAAACTGGCTGTGATAGACGGACCGACAGACAGACAGACAGACAGACAGACAGACAGACAGACAGACAGACAGACAGACAGACAGACAGACAGACAGACGGACGGACGGACGGACAGACAGGCACCCTAGTGATCTTATAAGGGTTACGTTTTTTTTTTCGAAACCCTAAAAAATCTACTTGAGCAAGAAAACCTTTAACATTTTGGCATTAAAGAAGATTTTATATCCTATTCTTTTCTATTCAAATACTAAAATTCAGAAGCCGGTCCACAGACTGAAAGGGCATCATTCCAAGGAAAATTCTACGAAGAAGGAGGAAATTCCTATATTGACCTCAACAAGAATGCTCTCCCATTCAATATGCGCGCCATTAGACGCGTGCAAAGCATACATTCAGCTGTCGTGAACCCGTCAAGGTCGATTTGATTAGAAAATGGATAGCTAAGCGGTATGCAGTTAATTATAACGTATTGTCAAGGCTTTGACACAGTTTCGCCTTTCACTTACACAAAAGTTATAACAAATTAAATTAGTTAAGTGAGGTAACTGACCTATGATAAGAATAGACTTTACTGTACTGTACACCAAACATAGTAACATTATGTTTATGTCTTTTTTTAAAGCTTTTATTTAACTTGCAATGTATGTATGTTTGTTCGGGTGGACATCCCACCCACGCGCACAAAACGTTTTGGGAACACATTCATAATGCGTACAGCTAAGGAGTGGAATTCCCTGCCGGAGTCTGTGTTTCCCGATAGCTACAACCTGGGAGTCTTTAAGTCAAGAGTGAATAGGTTACTTCTAGGCAAGCTTGCTCCATCTTCGACCAAATCATCGCTTACCATCAGGTGAGATGGTGGTCAAGCGCGTGCCTATCAATAGTAAAAAAAAAAAAGATATCTTCAACCGATTGAGCTGAAATTTTGTATACACGTTTAGTCTGGATGACATACACGATAAGCTGTGTGACGTCATCCTAAATCCAATATGGCGGACCATCCAAGATAAAACAAACAAAAAACACAGTCAAATTCTAATAGGACTCTTAACAAACACATCCCTCGCACATCCCAGCTGGAAACGCATCCTAAAACGGGCGAAGTAACATTACAGCTAGTTGATTTAACAAATCGTATACTTGTGTAGCAGACAGCAGTACACCGTTAGCGATAACAGAGTACAATGTGCATTCATTTAGCATTTCTATACAACAATGATAGCCACACAAGTTATTGTTGAGCTGTCTGTTTATTCACAACCCATATTGTTAGATTGTGAGTCGGAAAATAACAAAACAATTTAGTGATCTCTCTTACAGGGTAATCTATACTAATAAAATAAAGCTTTAGAGTTTGTTTGTTTGAAGGTGACAATCTCGGAAACTGCTGTGGACATAACATTCGGATTTGAGAAAAATCTTATTGAATTTGCAAATCCGATTCTCGAGGAAGGTCAAACTTCTTTTAAAATTACGTGTGAATCCGTGGGCAAAGCTAGTTTTTTTATAGCTTGAAACGAATTGAAATGAAATTCGCACAAGCTTTCACATACAGATCCATCGAACGCGCGCATGTGTTTCTAGTTCAGCACTTTCGCAAAGGTAGTGAGTGATATTTAGTAATCTCGCTGAAATTAACATAGTACCAGACGTTAAAAATATTCATGCTAAGCCCCCTGTTGTATTTTCTCAAGTCAGCTCAATTCTTACAGCGATTTAGACCCATCATCTTTATATAGGTATATAATTCTACTGTACGTGTGGTGTATGTCACTGAACTCCTCCTAAACGGCTGAACCGATTTGAACGATTTTTTTTGTATGCGTTTGGGTGGCGCCCTGGATGGTTTAGATTCACAAAGCAGCAGGGTAGGTAGGGTAGGGTAGGGTAGGGTAGGGTAGGTAGGTAGGTAGGTAGGTAGAGTAGCCAGTTGACGGGAGCGAAGCCGCGCGGGTCAGCTAGTCAACGGGATATGCGCGTACGAAGTTGCGGTGCAAAAGCTATCTACGAGTATCTATACTAATTAATATACTAGTTGACCCGCGCAACTTCGTATGCGTCACAATTTTCATTACTGCTCCGCTCCTTTTGGTGTTGGCGTGATGATATATAGCCTATATCCTTCCTCGATAAATGGGCTATCTAACACTGAAAGAATTTTTCAAATCGGACCAGTAGTTCTACTAATATATAAAGCTGAAGAGTTTGTTTGTTTGTTTACTTGAACGTGCTAATCTCAGGATATCATCACGCTAAGACAAATAACAGCGGAGCAGTATTGAAACTTGTGACGCAGACGAAGTTGCGTGGGTCAATTAGTATTTTTTAAAAACTCACCTATCACACAGGAGGTTCCGCCTTTCATCTGACCTGTATGGGTACAGCTTCTTATGGGCCGCGCGCTGCACTTTGGCCAAGTATACCTGCAATCAGAAGCATTCGTTGATAATACTCAATTTATAGCAACGAAGGTCCTGCAGGAATTACGCTGATCACCAGTTTTATCAAATCTTAACGCTTGCTTAGATAATAAAGGGTTTTGTCAAAGGGTTTTTAAGCTGTCACTGATTGGCTTGTATTTTAGAGGCCACTGTCATTGGTTCCTCGTAGAAAATAAGAAATATAGAAAGGTTTAAGAAAATCTTGGGACTTAAGGTGGATGCTCCAGGGTAGCCCGCGAAATTCAAATATTTTTATGTTTTTTGCAATTTGCCGGTCAGTGTGAAGCTGTATGTGGACCAAATGCGATCTGCGACCGTAACGCGTATTTATCTAAAGAATTATAACCATTTTAATCATCAATATATCAATATAAGTTCATGTAAATCGAAAGAATGAATATTTCAGAAATAATCATTCTTTCGAACTGCATGAACTTAGAGGGCTATGTTGATGATTAAAATGGTTATAATTCTTTAGATAAATACGCGCTACGGTCGCGGATCGCATTTGGTCCACATACAGCTTCACACTGACCGGCAAATTGCAAAAAACATAAAAATATTTGAATTTCGCGGGCTACCCTGGAGCATTCACCTTAAAGGAAAATGCGATTGCCTAATATTGAACTAGAGGCCCGGGCGGACAGGCACGTTGTTATACATCATCATCTGCCTAGCCTTTTCCCAACTATTTTGGGGTCGGCTTCCAGTCAAGTCGGATTTAGCTGAATACCAGTATTTTACGAGGAGCGGTTGCCTACCAGACCTCCACAACCCATTAACTAGGTAACACGGTACTTCATGGCAAGACTGGAGTCAGATTTACTGGCTTCTGACTATCCGTAACGACTGCCAAAGATCTACAAATGACAGCCGGACCAATGGCTTAACGTGCTTTCCGAGGCACGGAGGAAACTCGGTATGTCAAGATGGTCACCCATCCACAGACCAACCTTGGCAAGCGTTGCTTAACCTTGAAGATCGACCGTTGCGTCTTTTATTATCTAGCCACGAGCTCCTCTCGCATGGCACGTTGTTATACAAAATACAAAAATAGTTTATTGTGACAAATAGAAATTACATCACATTTGAACGTGTTCGGAGCCTCCAGTTAAGCAAACAATGCCTGTATTAGAAGGCTCCGGATTTGTCATAGAACATAAGATCATGGCACATTATAACTTTCTATATTTCTTATTTTCTTGTTACGTGGAACCATTGACAGTGGTCTCTAAAATACAGGTCAATCATTGACAGCTTTACACCCTTTTGATAATCATTCGCTTATTTAATCCCAATTTATCATAATTATCCTAAAGTCTATAAACCCTTTGCTATCTAAGTAAGCGTTTATGATAAATTATCATTATTATGAAATCAAACACAATGTAATCGGTTTGCCCACGATCCTACGTCTGGAAATTCGTGTGATTTCTGCACACGAATGTAGGAGTTGAAATGTTTAATTACTTTTTTAAGACCGTGTGAACTTTCATTGGGGCAAGATAATAAAAAAATCCGGTCAAGGGCGAGTAGGTCTCGACTCTCGAGCATGAAGGGTTCCGTACCGAAAGGTATCGTACTTTTTTCTGTGAAAATTTCAACTGTCTACCTCATAGATATAATAAATACCAATTATGGTTCATGATAGATATAGCCCGCTGACAGACAGACGGATGGACTGATGGACGAATGGGCATTTTTGCGTCTGTTCGTCATAACTTCGCTCGGCCATATACGATAACAAGGATACGTCAGAGCCGATAGTTATTTTTATAGCGCCACGACTAAATATCTGCCCTAAGCTTATCTTAGCTTATCGTGTTAACTATTACTTACTAGAATATGGAGGACAGATCAGGCAGTTCCGAAAAATCCGGAAAAAAATAAATCCGGAAAACCGTACACCACTCACATTGAAAATTCAGGTGGAGTGTGCTTGAAGTGAACTGTGACTCCACGTTGATTGGACGGATCGTCAGCTCACTTCATTTTTTTTTTAAAGGGCTTGGCGAAATTAAATTATGCAATTCCGTCGCACATTCTCAAAAATGCAACCGGTAGAAAACCGACAGGCTAGCAACTCGTCGTCGATGTCCAAGACTTTGGAGCTTCGTCGCGACGAGCCTATCATTGCCGATGATCCTCTTGATCAATTGCCTCAAGGGCATCAAGCTGGTATCTGGCAGATCCGTCCCAAAGATGAGAGCAGTACTCCATACACGATCGAACTTGATAGAGTTTGAGCAGCTGTTCCGGCGTAAACTTCATGTTCACTTCAGCAGTTTTGATGGTGAGATTTTAAATAATAGCAGCAAATCATCAAATAACTCCTCCCGTACTGGGCAGAGCAGAAAGGAGTGTCAGACTCTTACTGACTAAAGAATTTAAGTGGATAGCTTTAATTCTCCACCGCTTTAACCTATCCGCGTTCCTCCTAATGCCCTTTGAGTTCCAAGCCTCAGTGACTTTTTCGAACAAATTCCGCAACAGCACAGGTCTACTTCATCATCTGTCTGATGAGCACGTTCTTCCTGAGTAAATCATATTTCAGTTTTCCCGACCAAAGATTCTTAGGCATCTCTTGTGTTACCTTTCTGTGCAAAACCGTTAAAGATAACGTTATTTTGGCACAATTTGCGCACGGACACTGTCGTAAACTTTATATTTAATGAGCGCGTGAAACGTGTGCATAATGCTTCGGGGTTAGATAAGTAAGTGAACCCGTTTGTTGACGATCCCGTTACAGCGCCGGGTGCAAGCATTTCCGACGATGGCCCGAATTAACTAGCTTAGGATCGAAAATAACACTATATGAATGAATTGTGAAGTTATTTTTCATGTTAAGACCATTTTTAGCAATTTGAGACCATTGCTAAACGACCAATACCAATACCAATAGGTATTGAGGAATGGTAAGAGCGGACGCTTAGGAATTTTCATTATCAAACGTACCTACGAGATATTTATTTGGGTTTTTGCTATGGGTTTTATATTATACCGCACACAAACGCGCGCGATGATGACAACTATATGTTAAAAGAAAGAATTGTTTTGTATCGAATAAAGAACTTTTATGTAAGTATAAGTTGAACAATTTGTATGAAAACTTGCTGATGTCGTATAGTTGTCGCAAAGTCGCGTTGGGCCTGTCTGCTAGATTAACTGAGGCTATAAGGCCCTGTCCTTACTGCGATTTTTATTCATCATCATCATATCAGCCGAAAAATGACCCCTGCTGGACATAGGCCTCCCCCAAGCGTCACCACAACGACCGGTCCTGCGCGCCCCGCATCCATCGGCTATCCGCGACTTTCACCAGGTCATCGGTTCACCTTGTGGGAGGCCTACCAACGTTGCGTCTTCCAGTACGCGGTCGCCACTCCAGAACTTTTCGGCTCCATCGACCATCTGTTCTGCGAGCAATGTGCCCTGCCCACTGCCACTTTAGTTTGGCGATTCTTCGGTCTATGTCGGTAACCTTGGTTCTCTTGCGGATATCATCATTCCTGATTCGATCGCGCAAGGAAACTCTAAGCATTGTCCTCTCCATTGCCCTTTGAGTGACTTTGAGCCTTCCCATTATTATCGACCACGTTGAATTAAATTCCGTCATCGGGATTCAACTTGAATTGCATCAAATCACAGATCACGCGGTGTTTTTTCGCCACTGCGAATACTCGCAATGTGTTACAGAATTGCGGAAAAAAATCCGCGCGAATAAAAATCGCAGTGTGAACAGGGCCTAAAAGTATCATACCTACTACATTGTTTAGACTATAGATTTGGATATTGTGTTGGTAGCACACCAATTTATTTCTAGACTTGGCTACGTTCTACCTGTGCTGTGGCGTCGACGTCGCTCGATCTCTCAGATAATTAGATTTTTATTTGTTTTTACTACTGCCGATTCAACTAGTTAATAATTCAGTCGAGGATCATTTCGTCAGGATTGTTTTGAGTAAGTGGATGGCTTAAAACTTAGAGTAGAACTATAACAAAAAAAAACATACAGGGGCTGAGTGTCCGGTTTCGAAAGTCGGTGTTTTTAGTTTTGTTTCTTTGCTTTTAACACCGTCTTCTGAAGTTAAGGTTATTTTATACTTTGTAGTGTTTTGTTTGGAAGTCGGTTATATTTTTTTTGTACAAAAGTTTTTCATTTTCCACTTTTAAGTGGTGATACTTGCACGACGTTTTCGTCTATGAGAAATTGAAATAAGCAAAAATGCTCATAACATAAAAACTCCAACTAACTTCTGAATTAAATTGTTACGGGACCAAATGGCAAGTATACCGCATCGAATTAAAAAAGAATCTCAGAAATCGGATCAGAAATCTCGGAGTAATCGGTGTAAATACATAAAAAAAATACCCACCGACTTGAGAACCTCCTCCTTTTTTGGAAGTCGGTTAAAACGAGGTGACTACCCACTGAGCTGAGATGCGGAGGCCAACGAATAGATAAACATGGAAGAAGAAGACTGATGTGAAGATCCCTAAGAAATTGTGATTAGAAGAAGAGAATGATGGTCCTCTAACTTCAACCTAGGTTAAGGTACTCGCTTAGTGCCTGCATATTCATCATCTGCCTAGCCTTTTCCCAACTATATTCGGTTCGGCTTCCAGTCAAACCGGCTTCAGCTGAAAACCAGTATTTTACGTGTAGCGGCTGCCTACCAGACCTCCACAACCACGGTTACACGGTATTTCTTGGCAAGACTGGAGTCAGATCTACTGGCTTCTGACAATCCATAACGACTGCCAAAGTTCCACAAATGACAGCCGGGACCAACAGCTTAACGTGCTTTCCGAAGCACGGAGGAAACTCGTTATGTTAAGATGGTCACCCATCCACAGACCAACCTTGGGTAGCGTTGCTTAACCTTGAAGATCGACCTATGCGGCTGTTATTCTTTAGCCACGAACTCTTAGTGCCTGCATATTGTATGTACATAACTCCCAAAGAAATTGAAATAAGGGCAAGAGAATGATGAGTCTCTATGTTCAGTCTAGATTAAGTAAGTAGGTACTCATCTATTGTTAGTACCTGCATATTGTATGTAAGTACTTAACATTATCAGTAAAACGATATCGAGGTCCGGTCACGTTTTGTATCTGGGGCAGTTTCTCGAACAGGCTATGTCAAAGCATAAAATATTAGGTATATGGCCATTTTCCGCTGTTTATTGCCACTTATCTGTTGCTTGAGTGAGAGATAAATATGAAAGTAAAGTACCTACCACTCTCATCATCGGCCTAGCCTTTTCCCAACTATATTGGGGTCGGCTTGCAGTCAAACCGGATTCAGCTGAATGCCAGTATTTTACATGAAGCGGCTGCCTATCAGACCTCCACAACCTATTAAATGGGTAACACGGTATTTCTTGGCAAGACTGGAGTCAGATTTACTGGCTTTTGACTATCCGTAACGACTGCCAAAGATCTACAAATGACGTGAACGTGCTTTCAGAGGCACGGAGGAACCTCGGTCTGTTAAGATGGTCACTCATTCACAGACCAACCTTGGCAAGCGTTGCTTAACCTTGTAGATCGACCTGTGCGGCTGTTATTCTTTAGCCACGAACTCCTCGAAAATAAAGTACCATTCTAGTTGCGCTAATAGTTTTGGAATGAAAGTATTACGCTAGCTTTTCAAATTATACGGGAAAGAAAGAGTTTGTGGTAATCGTGGTAGTTAACTTCAGGTAGCATAAAATAACATAAAGAAAGGATGCATACATGCATTCCATTTGGCCACCCTGGACTCTCTACAGACTGCCCTACAGCCATGACACTCAGATTGATCCAATAGGGAACACGCACGAAATATACTGCTATCTAGTGTTGCATATTCGATACTTATATAAGTAAAATATAAGTAGCCTATTGTTCCCGCACGTTCTCTATTGGGACTTCATCCCATACTAACGGTAGATCCCTCACCTTTGATCCCTCAAAGAGCAGCGCCACCACGAACAGCACTATCCATGTGATGGCGAAGGCCCACCGCGAGGCGATGTTGAGGCCGGCGAACATGAATTCGCCCAGATCGTAGCCGAACCATAGCCACATGTGCATCATCCTGACGGCGTCAAAAGACCTGCTGGAAAGACCAGAAATTAGTACAAAAACATTCATAAAAAAAAAAACAATGAAGTCAGTTAAATATAGGGCAGAAATAAATATTAGATAAGTCAGTTAATTTAATAAGTCAGTTTAGAAACAAAAAATAAACGTTGAAGAAGCCTTGCAGTTTGGAAGTCGTTTGTTTCAAAGAGACTTAGCTACTAAGGTTTGTGAATTTTAAAACACAGTTTATTGGGAAAACTGACTGAGAATACCAAAGCAGAAGAAGAAGCTCGATGCTTCTGAAATGGGGTTTATAAAATGAGCACGAATAAATATACACAATATCATAAGACTGCATTGTTTTGTGATCAGTTTAGTCCAACTTTACGCCTGGCATGGCGGTGCTTTGAAAGGGACTAATTGTGCCTAACCTCTGCTTAAGGCCCACGACCAGACCCTTCACTATAATAAGGCGAAATTCTTGTTGAATTGTCGACAGCCGCAAGCCGCTAAGTATTTAACTTTGTCCGTAAAAACGTAGTTATCAGACGATACAGTGAACATTTACCGGACAACTGTCAAGGAGAATTGAATTATTCGCAAAACGAAAAGAGCAACCGTGGAATTTCTTGCACATTCTCCTCCAAAGAGGAGCGCGTTTTTTTTTTCGTGTCATGCACACAACGAAAAGAGCTTTCATGGAATTTTTGCACACTCTCCTCAACAGAGATCTATGTTTTGGTACCTACGTGCAAATAGCTTCAAAACTTACTGACCTATTCTAAACTCCTTCAAATCAAAAGACTATGTAAATGTTTCATTTCGGACAAGAAAAAATCACCGCACAGCATCTATACTAATATATAAAGCTGAAGAGTTTGTTTGTTTGTTTACTTGAACGCGCTAATCTCAGGAACTACTGGTCCGATTTGAAAAATACTTTCAGTGTTAGATAACCCATTTATCGAGGAAGGATATAGGCTTTCTTATATCATCACGCTAAGACCAATAGGAGCGGAGCAGTAATGAAAATTGTGACGCAGACGAAGTTGCGCGGGTCTACTAGTAAAACCAATAAAATATTAAGAGAATTTCGTAAATGTTGTTCCACTTATTGGATAACAGAGAACCGCGAGCGTCACAAAATGCTTTACATTCGCGCGTATGCTGTTGCGCAGGTGAAAGTAGGTAAAAGTTGACGAATTGAATTTCAAGGGCACTGAGAATGTCAATAATTAATGAGGAATGTGACGAAACAAATAATTTGAGTGTTATGAATAATCAGATTGAAGGACGGTTTACAGAAAAAGTACCCTGAAACCTAGTTACAGATAAGGAACTTCGCTTCTACATCTAATCTATACTAATACATTTATAAAGCAGAAGTTTGTTTGAAAGAAAAAATAAAAGAAAGAATATGCGTTTGTTTGCTTGAACGCGGTAATCTCAGGAACTACTGGTCCGATTTGAGAAATTCTTTCACTGTTAGATAGCTCATTTATCGAGGAAGGTTATAGGCGCGGAGCACTAACGAAAATTGTGACGCAGACGAAGTAGCGCGGTGCAGCTAGTTATCTGATAATGATTAACTGTTTGACTAAGAATCTCTGTTTATTTTCAATCGGTCTTTTCTTGTATCAATAAGGATCAAAAGAAACATTGGCCAACAGCTTGTACCAATCCTTCAACTATTTCAGGTGTTTGGCTCACCAAGTATAGGCTGGATTTGAAGCTAAAACCCTCAAGTAGAATAATATGAAGAGTGCTATCGATGCATGAATCGAATGGATCTCTAAAAACAACTAAAAAGTTCGAAACAAGTAGCTTTTCAAGCAGTCTGATGCAGTTGGTGGCATCATATCGGTGATTGAACTGCATTAGACTGCTTTATTTCCTTCAATTTAGTGAGTTACAATTTTGGAATCGTTTCCTCGAGCTCTTTATCTTGATACCCACTAGATAATTTTTTTTGGAGGCATAATATGGCGCCAAAAATCGTCCATTTTTTTATTTTTATCAACCCAATTGATGTCACTCTCACAATCAAGACGAATCTAACGACACCTCTCAAGCTAAAATCCATCAAGCCGTTTAGGCTGCAGCCTGAACGGCTTGAACAGGACAGTTTGAAAAACTTTTTTTTAAGTTTCTAGTTGGGTCCTCAGAAGTGACACCCTTACTAAAAAAATATTTGGTTACGTAACACGTCCGTGTTAAGGTCACAGAAGTCCACATGTATAACCAAATTTGAACAGAATCAGTCCAATAGATCTGAAAAAAACTGGCTGTGACAGACAAACGGACACCCCAGTGACCCTATAAGGGGCCCATTTATTACGGATGTTCGGAACACTAAAAATTATCAAACCAATCGAGCAATATCGATCAATGTCATTGTGCTAAGTCATTACCATTTATACCCCTTTTAACACGCTTATATGTAGCGAAAGAGGTTCTACAAGTTTCCATTCTGTCGTCCACAACGATACTCACTTCCGAAGAACGATATCCTCAGCTTTTTAACTTAAAACATAAACTTGTTTTGCAGCAAGTTTTATCTTTGTAAGTGTAAAATAAATAAGCTTAGAAACTGTATCGTTATCAGCGGTGTCGAATTCCGTGTCTACAGTCAATGAACTGGAAAAATATGCGTATCGTGTGATATCGGCGATGTAATTGATCTGATTTAGAACGGAATGAGTTTGATATTAGAATTTACCTTAGATGGAGGAGCTCGTAGCGATATGAAAACAGCCGCACGGGTAAATCTTCAAGGTCCAGCGACACATGCCTACCGAGACTCCTTGCCTCGGAAAGCCCATTAAGGCCCCATTCACATTTTTGCGTAGACATAGTTTCCACATTAAGATAAGCGTACATGCTATCTGCCTTAACTTTTATTAATTTTGGTGCAAAAATAAATGTTTTCATGCTCTTTAAATCCATTTCAATAAAGTTGGCAGAAATAATCATTATTGATCAGTCTGTCTCCTCAACTTTCCTCTGGATTTCTGTTGCTCAAGGATCGCGAAACAACCAAGACATGTACGAGTAAATTGAACGAAAAGATATGATTACTGCTCGTTGGGGCAATCATGATTGATGGATAAATATTTTACGTTCACTTGCATTATCCGGCATTACATGCATTTTCACAAAGTCATGGTTGAACGAACTTCCTAAAGTATAGCGAATCAATTCTTTTTGTTTCATATTTTTTAAAGTTATTTCAATATATGGCAAAATTAAAATAATTTTGCTAAAGAAAAAATGTTTATAGATGGATTGTGTGAAGACTGTAATGAAAGAAAAGGGAGTCAGTGAAAGCGTGACCCTTGAAAAGAAAGAATTGATGAAAAAACGTGTTGGGCCAACACCAAGTAATATGAGATAAGGGCAGGAAGATGATGATGATGTAGGTTGACTGATGATGAAAACGCTGAGGAGCTGAGTGACATGCAATTTGAGAAGCCCATGTCCAAGTCCAGTGAGTAACTACAGGCTGCTGATGATGATGGTTGCATCTCTAAACGACCATAAAAGAAGGCAATCTCCAAATTCCATTCTATAATTAGTGTTTCACTTAAAATAACAGTCCATTCGAATTGTAATAATACAAAAGTGCTAATTGTAACCATATAATTCATAGGCGGCAAATTACTGCGATAATATCACTCAGGTAACCGCAACTTCCTGACGAAGTCTGGACTAAGTTTAATTTTAATGAAAATTCACACTTTGTAGCGTGTGAAAATACTTATGCATACCCTGTTTAACCCTAAACAGGGTATGCATGAGTATTCAGGGGGTGCATGGGGTCTGTTACCATCTTAAGACCCAAGCCAACCTCACCTGCTAGCGGTGCACCCTGCTGTCCAACGGACGAGGCTCTGGCGAACCTGGTTTCCCTCTCGTAGGGTTGTGGGGGTCAGACGGCTGGTCGCCCCACGTAAAACCAACTTCAGCCAAATAAAATGGACAAGAAGTTGATAACGGGTACTCGGGCTAGGGCGTCGCCGCATAACGACGCGCAGGCACATCGCCCTAAACCTGCGATAAGTGGGCTAGGGCTACCGTGTCGAGTACGGGCACGGCTAAAGAGGATAGTACCCAAGAAGAAGTTCCGCTTTGCCACCTGGAACATTGGCTCCCTAACCGGACGTTGCCGAGAACTCGCGGACGTACTTGCGAAGCGTCGGGTCCAGTGCGCCTTCCTTCAGGAGACGCGCTGGAAGGGAAATAAGTCACGTGACATCGGGCAGGGGTACCGGCTAGTGTACACCGGATCACCAACGGGCAGGGGCGGAGTGGCCGTGGTGCTGTCTAAGGACCTCCAGGATGGACTCCTTGAAGTAGACCGATGCAGCGACCGGTTGATGCGAGTTAGGGTGCTGATCGAAGGGTCGGTAACGAACCTAATCAGCGCCTATGCTCCTCAAACTGGTTGCTGTGAGTCTGAAAAGGAGGCCTTCTGGGATGAGTTCGAGGACGTACTACGCGCTATTCCGAATTCCGAAGGTGTTTTGGTTGGGGGGGATCTCAACGGTCACGTAGGTCAGTTTGCTGGAGAGTACGGACGTGTTCACGGTGGTTTTGGATATGGCCAGCTAAATGCAGAGGGAGTCAGTATACTCAGCACCTGCGCTTTGTCTGACCTAGCCATCGCGAACACGTTCTTTCGTCCCCTGTTTAACCCTAAACAGGGTATGCATGAGTATTCAGGGGGTGCATGGGGTCTGTTACCATCTTAAGACCCAAGCCAACCTCACCTGCTAGCGGTGCACCCTGCTGTCCAACGGACGAGGCTCTGGCGAACCTGGTTTCCCTCTCGTAGGGTTGTGGGGGTCAGACGGCTGGTCGCCCCACGTAAAACCAACTTCAGCCAAATAAAATGGACAAGAAGTTGATAACGGGTACTCGGGCTAGGGCGTCGCCGCATAACGACGCGCAGGCACATCGCCCTAAACCTGCGATAAGTGGGCTAGGGCTACCGTGTCGAGTACGGGCACGGCTAAAGAGGATAGTACCCAAGAAGAAGTTCCGCTTTGCCACCTGGAACATTGGCTCCCTAACCGGACGTTGCCGAGAACTCGCGGACGTACTTGCGAAGCGTCGGGTCCAGTGCGCCTTCCTTCAGGAGACGCGCTGGAAGGGAAATAAGTCACGTGACATCGGGCAGGGGTACCGGCTAGTGTACACCGGATCACCAACGGGCAGGGGCGGAGTGGCCGTGGTGCTGTCTAAGGACCTCCAGGATGGACTCCTTGAAGTAGACCGATGCAGCGACCGGTTGATGCGAGTTAGGGTGCTGATCGAAGGGTCGGTAACGAACCTAATCAGCGCCTATGCTCCTCAAACTGGTTGCTGTGAGTCTGAAAAGGAGGCCTTCTGGGATGAGTTCCAGGACGTACTACGCGCTATTCCGAATTCCGAAGGTGTTTTGGTTGGGGGGGATCTCAACGGTCACGTAGGTCAGTTTGCTGGAGAGTACGGACGTGTTCACGGTGGTTTTGGATATGGCCAGCTAAATGCAGAGGGAGTCAGTATACTCAGCACCTGCGCTTTGTCTGACCTAGCCATCGCGAACACGTTCTTTCAGAAGAAGCCCCAGCATCTTATTACGTACCGTAGTGGTGCCTACTCAACCCAAATAGATTACCTGCTGGTGAGACGGTGCCACATTGGCAAGGTTACCAACTGCAAAGTCATCCCAGGTGAAAGCCTAACGGCTCAACACCGCCTCCTTGTCCTGGACTTTGCGGTTGTACCGAAAAAGAAAGTGACCGAGAAACGCAAACCCCGCACAAAGTGGTGGTTGCTTGATGGTCCTAGGCAGTCGGACTTCATCGCGGAGGTCGAGCATCTCGAGATCAGTGCTCCGCATGAGTCCGCTCAAGAGATCTGGAGTAGGATCCATTCAGCAATCACCGATGCGGGTAAGCGCGTCCTTGGCACTTCTCGTGGTGGCCGCACCATAGAAAAGGAGACGTGGTGGTGGGATGACGGGGTGCAGGAGGCGACTCGGAAGAAGAAGGTTTTATTTAAACAGTGGCAAGGGTCCAACTCTCCGGATGACAGAGAGGCATATGGAGCGGCTAAGCGCGCTTGCAAAAAAGCTGTAGCCAGAGCCCGCAGCAAAAGTCTGGCGCCCCTGTACGACAAGCTGGAAACTGCGGAGGGGCAAAAGCTTATTTTTAAGCTGGCGCGTGCCCGGGAGAAAGCTGCACGGGACATTAGCAAATGTCTCTGTGTAAGGGACGCCCAGGGTAAGCTGCTCTACGATGCCCCCTCTGTTAAGGAGAGTTGGTGTACATACTTCGCGGAGCTGTCTAACAAACAGCATCCCCATAACCTTCCTCACGAACCGCCTCCTAACCTTGGACTTATTTCCCCTATTTCCCCCGACGAAACCCGCATTGCTCTTCGCCACATGAAGAACCGGAAAGCGGTCGGGCCTGACAATGTGCCAATTGAGGTGTGGAAGGCGATGGGCCCACATGGCGTGGACCTTCTGACGGATCTTTTTAACCGCATCCTGATCACCAAGGAAATGCCGAACCAGTGGCGATTTAGCCTGATTATCCCTGTATACAAAGGCAAAGGTAGCGTACAGGATTGTAGTAGCTACCGCGGTATCAAGATCATGTGCCACACCATGAAGCTCTTCGAGCGCATCATTGACACACGGCTCCGTAGCGAGTGTACTGTCTCTGAGTGTCAATATGGCTTCCGGGCGGGTAACAGCACCATGGACGCAGTATTCGCCTTACGGAATCTGGCTGAGGCTTACTACACAGAGAGAAGGAGAGCTTTGCATATGGCCTTTTTAGACCTGCAGAAGGCCTTCGACTGTATACCTCGGCAGTCCATCTGGTGGGCACTGCGCTTCAAAGGCGTTCCCGAGGCCTATATTGACATTATCAGAGACATGTACCGCGATTCCGTGTCCTCTGTCCAGACCGCTGTTGGCGAATCGAATGGCTTCCCAATATCTGTTGGCGTTCACCAAGGCTCGGCTCTTAGCCCGTTCTTGTTTAACGTAGTGCTCGATGTAGTTACAGCAAACATCCAAGATAAGCCCCCATGGCTAATGATGTATGCCGATGACATCGCCCTCGTTAATCAGAACAAAGCCCATCTTGAGCGCTTGAAAACGGTGGTCTGAGACTAAATGTGGCGAAGACTGAGTACATGTCCTGTGGCGGCACGGATTCAAATAGGTTCATCCGAATAGGTTCGGACCTGATCAGAAAGTCCGATACGTTCAGGTACCTTGGATCCGTGCTGCACGAGTCTGGCAACGTGGACGACGATGTCCAAGCACGTATAGGCGCGGCTTGGGCGAAGTGGCGCGAGGTAACGGGCGTTGTATGCGACCGCAAAATGCCTCCTAAGCTCAAGGGGCAGATATATAAATGCATCATACGACCTGTCCTACTGTACGGCGGTGAATGTTGGCCAGCACTAAGCAGACACACCCAGGAGCTTCGCGTCACGGAGATGAAGATGCTGAGGTGGATGAGTGGCGTAACGCGATCCGATCGCATACGCAACTCTTTCATCAGAGGTAGTCTTGGTGTCCGTGACGTGGGGGAAAAACTGCAAGAGTGTCGTCTGCGATGGTATGGCCACATCATGCGCCGCCCTATGGAGTACGTTGGTCGGGGATGCATGAATATGGCTGTTCTTGGGGCTAGGTCCCGTGGTCGCCCTCGCAAGCGCTGGTTGGACGTCGTTAAGTCCGACATGAGAGCCAATGGCCTAACTGAGAAGGATGTTCAAGATCGGGCAAAGTGGAGGAAGCTAAGTAGGAAGGCGGACCCTGGCAATAGCCGGGATTAACGCCAGGTAGAAGAAGGGTATGCATGAGTATTAGTGGTTACCCGTGTTTTGTTGGACGGAGGGTGTTCGATTTAATTATCTTTACCAGATACATTAATATACTTTTACTTTATATTTGTACGTATTATATTCAGCGTTTCTCTGTGCGTCCAGTACGCTGGGGTTTACAGAAACTGCCTAACAGTTATTCTACGAAAGTATCGTTGCATTGATTCTACAGTTACTTACTCCAAACTTAACCTAAGTTCATAGGTGACTAACTGGTAACTTCCACACTACACTAGATCCAAAACATTGTTTTTCACATACTGACCTCTGAAACTCAACTAGTAGAAACCAGTTATACAAAGATAAGAAATGTAATAAATTAAAATTGAAAATAATCGGGTTGTCAACCAGATGCGTATTTAAACTTTTAAATCAAAACAAACACCAAACTCACTGCTTTGTTGGGAATGAAGCATCCGGATAGACGAGTTCACTGCATTTAGGAGCATCAGTTCCTAAGCTGACGTTTCATCGGTAGGAACCGCAAGGGCCATACCCAAAATATTCTTCAGCTTGTCATCATCAACACCCGTGAGGTAAACACTATTCAACGGGCCCCTTCAAGCTCTTATTAAACACAGGCAGCACTTAGGAGGTACATCACAGTCCCTAGACTGACTTATTACAAGGGCTAGCCCCCAAATGTTTCTCAGCCTTTGCTAATTGGCTTCAGGTGGATAGGAACACTGTTATTGTAAACATTACAGAACAATGGTGCTAATTATAAAACATGTGCCCGAAATTATTTTTCGCCAAATAGCATTGTGATTAGGGGATTGTAGCGTGGCTATGATTGTGGTGGATTTTAATTGGATATTATCGGCGGGCTTTGATATGGCTCATTAACCGACTTCAAAGATAATTCTAACTAATATTATAAATGAGACATTCTTCATCTTTTCGAAGGTGACCCTTAAATATTTTGTGCCCAGCAGGTGGTCACGATCACAGCCGAATCAGTAGCATCAGGTCCTTAATAGTGGAGGTGTAAGAGCACTTGGGATTCTCCAACAAGTGGGACATATTTTGGATGGGAGCACCATTATGAGATTTTTTTTTAATTCTTTATTTAAAGGAACTTTTAAACTTATCTCGAATTACCAACCAAAACTAAGCTAAACAAAAATCTTAAATATTAATTAATATTAACTAACTAGCTTCTGCCAGCGGCTTCGCCCGCGTGATCCCTAGGGAACATACTCCCGGGATAAAAAGTAGACTGTGTTTCTCAGACTCTAGACTATCTCTGTACCAAATTTAATTTAAATCGGTTCAGTAGTTATGGCGTGAAAGCGCGTTTTTAGTAAGTAAGGATGAATAAATCACTTTAGCCTCACGAGAAAAAGGGCGAGACAAAAAATTATAAAACATGCCTAAGTCTAACCTATTAATACTTAACTCCTTAATAACTTTGTTTTTCTCAGATTCGTTCCTGACGCACTCCATCAATGATGATATTGTTGGTAAGTTAGTTTGCAATATTTTCACTCCTAGATCGCCAAATCAACAATTTTGATGAATTTTGGTACTGAGGAGGTCTTTGCAGTGGTTATTCACTACGTCAAAGCCAAAAATGACACACAAAAGGTAGTTATTTATAAAGAACATTACTAGAGCAGGAAACTTTTGACTGTTCGTTGAAATTACGTTACAACTCTTTCAATAGTAGAAACTCGATCCATCATGGTCGCCCCAATTGTGACTCAATGATATTGGTACACACTTTAATACAATAGGGCGGGCCATCCTAGTGTTTTGATAAAACATTATCTAATAAGTACCATACGTTGTTACTGTTATTAATTACTCATTATTTTCTATGCCTAATGCTTATGATATTATTAAATGAGGTACAGTTTAACAATACGCTTTATTTCAATGGCTGCTTTTAGTAACCATATTAAATTTATAAATTAGCAACCCGAAGTCTAGTATCAATCCAACGAAATGGTACCTCATTCTTCTTCTAGTGCCTTTCAAAGACTGCATAAGTGTTTCGACTGGTTTCTTAGTTATTGTTATTTAATCTGTTATTGTGGATGGGTGGAGAAGGAGAGGAAGGCCAAAGAAAAGATGGATGGATTGTGTGAGGAGCGATATGAAAGAAAAGGGAGTTAGTGATAGAGTGACGACTGATAGAATGGAAGAATAAAACGTGTTGCGCCGACCCCAAATAACATGGGATAAGGGCAGGAAGATGATGATGATGATGATTGTATTCATGACCTAACACTTTTTACTTAATAAAGTGGGGCCAAGAATAGAGCCTTGCGAAACTCCCACAGTGAAAATTGATAATTGCTTTACTACTACGATCTGGAGGTTCCGCTTACGTCCACTTTCTGAATCCTTTTATTCAAATCAGAAATAAGAAAAACAGCAGTGTTTCTGACCTATTCTTGATAGAATGGTTTGACTAATGCATCATTGTAACGTAATTGAAGGCCTTCGACAGGTAAAAATCCAATCCTTAGAAATCATCTGACTTTTCCCAGATGTAAAAGATGTTATCAAATAGCAATGAATTATGTTAATATTTAAAACTAAAATGAAGTTTAAACAAGAACAGAATCTCAAAAGGTAACAATTTTGTGACTTTTCTTCTTAACCTTGTAAAATATTTCCATTCTTTATCCAAGTGTTATAATTAAATAATGGAATGTCAATATGTCCAGGTGTAAGTGTTTATAACATAATTACCGTTAAGCATCGCTGTATCTTCAATTACTTTTGTTTTATAAAACTTTTTAAATACATATTGTGTTAAACGAAGGTTAGTCTTGGACTGCGGTGTAGTTTAGAATAGATTAGTACTTCATAATAATATTACACAATACACGTGTTAATTAAACGGTCAGTGAATCATGTTTGTCCAACTGCAGTTTTCAATAAGAACCAGAACTCCATGTTCACAATCGTAGGTCCTGTTCACCAAGACCATAGAAATATATATCTATGACTTAGACTCTAGCTAGGTGGACAGGACCTACGAATGTCTGAGTGGTACGCTCTAGGTCAGTGGTTCCAAACCTAGGGGTAATTTCCCCCGTGGGGATAAATCAGCAATTTTGTGGGGGTAACAAAGAACCTGAGACCTCATAAGGAGGAAAATATATAAAATTATAGATCGTCAAACGTAAGTACCGCATGCACCACAATATAGGAGAGGATCATAACATACATTGTTTGTGTGATGCAGTATCGTTCGATGTTGGTGGTCATGTTGCCACGATTAAACAAATATCTATTAACTGTCAATGACTTTTGACTTTGAATTTTCAAATAAATATAATATTTCAAAGTCGCTTTTGAGACATGAGTAAAATTTAAGAAAGTCCTATTTTTGTGGGGTTAAAATCAGGCATCTTAATAGGTCACAGGGGTAACAATATTGAAAAGGTTAGGAACCACTGCGCAAGGTCCTAGGGCATGCCACTCAGAGACTCAGAAGTCAGAAATAAAGATCTAACATTTTTTTATCGGCAACCTATTCTATGGTGAAAAATTTAAAAACACAGCGGCGCTACAGTAATCTTAAAAATGGGTAGGGTTGGTGCTTGGTTATCAAGCATAGGATGGTCTGTCGCACGCTTCGCGCGAATAGTTTTGGAGCGTATGCAATTGCATTTGTTACTATAAAATAGGTAATTGCATTGCTGTCGCATTGTTCCGTCGCGTCTGTCTGCGGGAGTCTATACTGGTCGTACGAACCATTTAGACCAGGGCTGTCCAATGCAATTTTTTCTGGGTGATGGAAAATCGCGGAGCGGTAGGAAGTGTCAGACTCTTTACTGACTAAAACCCTCCTTTCCGCCCTAACTAAGCCCGAAACTACGGACGTCTGACTTAGAGAGTAGCCCCCCAGGGCCGCGATGATTCTTTCGAACAAATTCCGGAACACTTTGACCTTGTCCGTTTCTATTTTACAGATTAGGATAGTTTTAATGCTGCAAGTTTCAAAACTTACATGTGGTTGACTATGCAATATGCATACATACAATATTTTTCTTATGTAGAAATATCTCCACTAATATTATAAAGAGGAAAGATTTGTTTGTTTGAAATGAATAGGCTCCGAAACTACTGGACAGATTTGAAAAATTCTTACACCATTAGAATCCTACATTATCCCTGATGAACATAGGCTATATTTTGAAAAGAATTAGAGATCCTTAAGAATATTGGAAGAATGTAACCGAACGTAGCAAAATTTCGCCTATAAAATTCATTATTTGACGTGCTCTGAGAAAACTATCGATGATACATAAAAATAATGTACTACATAATTGAAGTACTCATTATTCCCTGTAAAAAGTCGCAATGACCGCTTTTTGTTCAAATAATTAAATCAAAACCCGGGCGGATTGTAATAGTTGTGATTTTAGTATCATGAGATTAATCCTTATCCATTTAAATGGTTTGATAATTAAGGTTCATTACGTACATGTAAATTACACTTTAAATTATTCAAATCTGACCTTCGTTTAAAAGTTACGATGGGTATAAAATGCTCTAAGTAAGAAAAATGTTGCGGTTAGAGCGAACTGCCCTACGTTGAGTCTATTAATAAGTAATTTACACATTACTATATACAGTGGGAGGTATAGGTGATGAAATTCGAGGAGTACATAGATTTCTATGGACGAGTACCTACTAAAGCCACGCGAACGCAGTCGCGGGCGAAGTGCTAGTCTAAATAAAAATGTATGCATTTTAGAACTTTCTGCCCTAAATTGGATAATTCATTCATTTGTGTTTGTTACTGTTAGAAAAAGGTTTTTATGAAAGAAAAACTACGCTACAACCTAGCAGCGGAAAGAAAAATCCGAAAACGGCGGGTGAAACCGCGGGGCACAACTAGTTTTTTATAATATACATTTGATTGGACAACCGTTTACAAAAATCAAGCGAACAATATAGACAACCTCATCACACAGAGCAATCTCTACGGGCGCGTTCTAATTTGTTGCAGACCGACAAAGCAGCAAACAGCGCGGCAGCAGCGCCTAACCTTAAAGACGACCTTTAGATGGACAGGGGAACAAACAAACATATTGATTTAGGGTTGTGATGAGGAGTATAAAAGCATGGATAACAACAAATTCATTGATAAATGAAGAATTATAGAAGCTTAGTACATAATTATTATCTTCCATCATAATTATCTCATTATTTAATAAGGCTAATAAATATATATCTTCTGATAACATATAATTGATTGCTGTTTCCATGATTGTTAATGAACTAGTCTAGTGAATTCATTAAATATTTTAACATTCACACGATTGGGGACAACCAGCCCTTCTCTTTATGAGAATTACTGTTTATTTTTATTTTTTTAAACATCCTAGTGACAGATACACACTAAAGTCTCTATCTCAAAAACTACTAAACTGATTTTGATGAAAAAAGCACTGTTCGCTAAGTTAGACTACACCTAGTCCACCAAAAAAAGAATTTATGGAATCTGATCGATAATTTTTGAGATATGTATCAACAAACATACATATTTATTTATTTATTTATTTATTTAAACACTTTCAGCACAAAAAATGTACAGAGGCGGACTTAATGCCAAAGGCATTCTCTACCAGTCAACCTTTGGGTAATGCAGAGAATAGTCGTAGGTGCAATAAAGAAAATTTAAAGCGATTCAAATACAATAATGAACAATATACAAATATAAACCATACATACAATACAAATATATAATAAATATACAAATCAACAAGAGAAATATACAAACGAAATACTAAAACAATTAAGGCGAATAAGTTAACGGGAAACATTAGCGCTGTGATGATACAACTGCCAACCTCTTACGAATGTGTTCACGAACCTCAACTTTGAAGGATAATCGGTTGGTGGCCATCCTGATCTCTTGGGGGAGCGCATTCCAAAGAGAAATAGACTGAACGAAGAAAGAAGAGTGCATAAAGTCAGTACGGTGAGAGGGACATTGAAGGAGACGGTTGTTTGACGAGCGTAGATTTAAATTGTGGTTGGCGCAAATGTATTGAAAGTGAGGGGCTAGATAACTGGGAGAGTTGGGAGACACAAGAAATGAAAACAAGGTAGTTAGAGCCCTTAGCTCTCTGCGCTCGCGTATAGGCAACCACTTCAAAAGCAATCGATACGCAGAGACATGATCATATTTACGCAGATTGAAAACAAATCGAATGCAGTAATTCAGAAGACGGTCAAGTTTGTTGAGGAGATCTGCATTCAGGTCATAGTAGCACACATCGCCATAATCGATGATAGGAAAAATTAGGGTCTGCACAAGCATTATCTTGGTGTTTGACGGTAAAAAGTTTTACATACACACACTTATGAAATTTGGCAAACATGAATAGAAAGCTGGTATAGATTAAACATATAAAAAACTAAACTATTTTGACAACATTACATACACACAGGTCGAATTAAAAATGTCCTTTTTTTAAAGTTGGTTTATAAGTCCATACTTTGCACCTGTTTGCCTAGCCTAACTTGCTTATTTCAGTTAAAATCACTCTGCTATAGACTATTTTTAAGGTTCCGAACATCCGTAAAAACTGAACCCTTATAGGATCACTCGGGTGTCTGTCTGTCTGTTTGTCCGTCTGTCACAGCCAGTTTTCTCCAGATCTGCTGGATCGATTCTATTGACATTTGGTATACATATGGCCTTCTGTGATCCAAACACGGACATGTTACGTAAATTAATAAATTTTTAGTATGGGGGTCACTAACTATATTGTGTGATATATCAAATGTAAGGGCTTTAGTAATAGTTTTTTCATAATTTTAAAATAAAAAGTTTTAATGTTATTCAAGAAAAAGACCAAAAATTGCCATCCCCCCTCTTATCTTCGAAGCAACTGAGCCTAAAACTTTGAAAAAAATGCAGATAATAGTTCTATACCTAAAGATTACAGGAAAACTATAAGAAGTCTGTAGTGTTAAAATAACATGTTAAAATTATGAAATTGGTTTGGAACCCTTTGCATGCGAGTTTGACTCGCACTTGGCCATTTTTTTTTATTTATTTAACTAGTCACCTACCATTTGCCTAGTTAACAAATAGATCAGTAACTTGTCTATTAGACTTAAAAGCTTTTAAAAAATAGGTACTTAGGTACATGTATCTTTAATATTTTTATGATTCACAAAAACATACAATATTTTGTAACATACAATATGTTACAAAAATAATCATTAAGTGGCTAGTGAGACAATTATATTCATTTTATTTTTATTTGTGATGGGTTTGCTCTTGACTCTAGTCTAGGTCAGAGATAACAGAGACAAAGTCTACAATGGACCAAGCTTACCCAGAAGGAGCCTGTTCACTCTAACTTTGAAGAGAATAAGGTTGTAATCTTTGGAAACACAGACGCAGGCAGCGAGATCCACTCCTTTGCTGTGCGCATTATAAAAGACGTTTTTTATAAAGGCTATTTTAGTAATAAAGTTATAGCATTGCACTCACCTTCACTACTTGGAGCTGCTTTCTAAGTAGGGCTCTTCAAACCCCTATAATCCATGGATTTGTTTACTTACTGTCCTCAAGATATCACACTAAACGAACATTGTTATCACATATTTTATTGATAAAATTAGAAAGTAAATAGAATATTTCAATTACACCAGATAACATTTAAAACCACTTTTTATCAAAACTTTAAAGATATTTTCTGTCAAGTTGCAAGCTATACGCTCACTAGATTAAAACGTCTATTTGTTTTGGTGACATTAAAGAAAGTGAATATCATTCGCGAAATTTTGCACACAAATCTACTCGTAAACTCATTCAATAAAAAATATCAGTGATAATGATAGCCTGTCACTGTCAAAATAAATAACTGTCAGTCGCTGCAATTACGTAACTTTAGTCGAATAAACTAGAGTCCTACTCATCAGCTAATTGAACAACTAACGCAGATGATAATACTATCTTTGTGACTTGTGTGTAAGCAGTGTAAGCATGACTTTTGCAATTTATTATTTTTGTTTTTATACTTTGATGTACAATAGGGAAGATGCAAATACAGAATTTAAGAGAATGTTGTCAGTAAAATGATAAAAAGTGTAAAATTAAGGCCGTTATAAAGTTTTTATTTTGATTAAAATCGATTTTTAACAAAAATAATGAATTAAAGTAACAACAACAATCAGCATTTAGTGACGTATCTGCTGTTATGCCAACGAAAAGGCAACCTTATGTCTTTGAGTTGGGACAGTTCTTGACCAGTGATGGACACGATCACACGAGTGACGTCATCGTCCGTTTTCGCGCGAACCTTTAAATTGTCGGTTCAAAAACGCAATTTTGGCAATAAATTAAAGCATTTTCATTTTTTATTTATGTGGTGGTCTATTCTAGATGGAGTTAAAGTAAAGCAAAAATTGAAATATTGCATGTTCCCTATTAAACAATTAACATTTTACATTAAATAATTAAATAAGTTTGTATGTTTTGCCCTTTTTACTACTCCATTAGTTTTCTGCTATGTAATATTGTAGTCAGTTAGTAAGTGGTTGCATGTCTGATAGAGCATCGAGCTAGAGTGTGTTTAATACATAGAGTATTGATAGTCTCCTCACCTCTATTCTCCATGGTGTAAACGAAAAGAGCCTCTCTAGTAATGTCAAAAATATGTCAATGTCAAAACAAGCCCTGCAAAGCTCTCCTGAATGCTTATTTTCCTTTATTTTACTTAATAAAAACGGGTATTTTCTATTTAATGACTGTGCATTACATCCTATAAAATATATCAATCAATAACAAGTACACAAACAATGGAAACCAGCAAGCAAAAGCCCAAGAAGAGACCGACGAAAATCGAGGAGATGACTAAGGAGCAAATACGTGAAGCTATTTTGAAGAAGCGAGAGTGTAATGCTAAAGCTCAACAAATTGTAGAGAGCCTTTTAGAACCGAGCGTTACTGAAGCATTCTTACTCCAGTGCCTTCCCGATATTAACCAGGCCCATTTTGATGATATTATAGAAGAAAGATCCATAATCCATTTGTGTGGATATTCTCTGTGTAAGAAGGCCTTGTCAATGAAGGATATACCTAAACAGAAGTATAGAATATCATTGAAAACTAACAAAGTATACGACATTACTGCTAGGAAGAACTTTTGCAGTAACTCTTGTTATAATTCTGCAATGTATGTCAAGAAACAGATGTTGACTAGTCCCCTGTGGTTCAGGGAGTATGAAAAGATACCGACCTTCCACCTGTTAAAGTTAGATGCCGTTGGAACTATGGGAGAGGAAGTAGATGTAACATTGATAGATAGAGTGAAGATCCCTGAGAAGAAACCATTTACTTCTATTAATGATTTTGCTGAAGCAAGCCTTCATGAAATATCTCCTAACTCGCAAGATGAAAATGAGAACAACAATGAACAAACAACCAACACAAAAGAAACTGAAGGAAGTAATACTAATGATATACAGAGTGATATAGAAAAAGTGATGGAATCAATTGATGAAAAATTATCCAAAATTGAACTAAAGTCCATTGACAACATATCCACGAAACCAGAAACTACTGCAGATCCTGATCATGAAATAGACAGTAATACAAAAACACTTCAACCAGATACTGAGAAAAATGTTAGCTCAAAACCTGAAACTGATACACATACTAAGAAACCTATTAAACCAGTAAAGAATCCTTTAAACATAGTAGGTGATATTATAGAAAAACCAGAAAAGAAAATTGACCCGATACTTATGACTCCTGTTTCCACACTGGTTGACAAAGACACCAAAGATATGAAAGCAAAGAAAAAGGTGCCATCCAAAAAGCAACCTTTAGTGACTGCACTAACCATTGAAGTTGAAAAATGTCTTGCTGAATGGTTCACTTTAGACACCATTCTCTTATTATTTGGTGAGGAAAAAGTCAGGGAAATGGTTGCAAACAAAGGGGAACGTATCAAAGATTATTTAAATAATTTTACTAAAGGACAATTCTATAGTTCAAATGTTTATGATCAGTACCAAACTTTGTGTAAGAAACTTAATATGCTAGAGTTGGAAGACAGAAAATTTGATATGCAAACTCTAAAACGTGAGACGAGACCGTTGCCTGACTACACAATGCTCCAGGAAGAGAGTAAGAAAATACAGTTAAAAGTAAAAGCTTTCTTCTCAGGAGAGACCGAAGTACCAGAACCGGTGACAGAAGAACCCATATCATCTCCAGAAGTAGTTGAAGAAGAAAATCGAACAAACCTGCCTTTAGTAGATAAAAACTCACAGAATGCTCTGCGTAGAAGAATAGTGTGTCAACATTTAAACAAAGTATTACCTGACATACTTCTTTCTTTGGGTCTTCTCAGTCTTTCAATTAGTTCAGATATTCGTTTGTTAGTAAATACGTTTAAGTTGAAAGCGAATAATATAATGTTTAAACCGATACAGTGGATGTTGATAGCGATTATTTTTATAAAGCTGTTGTCACTTAGAGATAAGAGACTTGAACATTTACTTCAACAACCGAAAGCGTACCAGCATATGCAGTTGTTACTTCTAAGTTACAAGCAAGATGGAGGGTACTTAGATAGGCTAATAAGTTGGCTTACTGATGTGGATAGGCTGCTAGACACAAGTGATACACAATTGACGATAGAATAAGTTTTACCTAAATTCGAATATTAATAATTTTAATTTATTAAACTTTTTTTTGTACATATTTGCCGTTTTTTTTTTCTGGTAATTTACCTAGGCAATGATAAAACATTTGTTCCACACCGCTTTCCTATGCACAACGATGGATTTTCTAGGATAAAAAGTAGCCTGTGGCAAACTCAAGACTTCAAGTTTTATATTTTTGGTTCAGTAGTTCAAAAGGTGGGTGGTATCTTATACTTATACTTACTTAATATATAAAGCTGAAGAGTTTGTTTGTTTGCTTGAACGCGCTTATCTCAGGAACTACTGGTCCGATTTGAAAAATTATTTCAGTGTTAGATAGCCCATTTATCGAGGAAGGCTATAGGCTATATATCATCACCCTAAGACCAATAGGAGCTAAAGCAGTAATGAAAATTGTGACGCAGACGAAGTTGCGCGGGGCAACTAGTCTCATATAAACATTTTTTATTACTAGCTGACCAGGCAGATGTTGTTTTGACATATAAAATAAAAATAAAAAATTGTCCAAGAAAAACAGCCTACAACATATTCTCAGACCTACCAAATTCACAAATAAAAATCAATCAAGCAGTTTCAGAGGAGTTCGATGAACACACAGAAGATAAGCAGTCTGCTGGTAAAAACCTCCTTTCCTTGATTCTCTTATCCCTATCATGATGAGAGGGAAAAGTGAGTTGTTAGGTTGTGGGAATGGCAACAATTTTACCTGAATAGAATAATGTACATAATCTTGTTTACCTCTAGGAGTCTTGGTGCTATAATTTTGATGAGATTCAATTATATGCACAGAAAGGTAGTTAAGAAAAACGCCAAATTAACTTACAACAATAAATTTTAATAAAATCACATAACAATTAAAAATCAACTACTTAAATTAGGATCTAATATCGACAATGCAGCACCAACTAAGTGCAATGACCCTGTGATCAACACGGACGACCTATCGACAATCTTTAGTTTTTTTAAATTGACCAAGGCGTCCGCTACGCAGCTTGCTACCGTCACATTCGTGGGACCTCCTTGGAAGTGTTGCCAGATTTCGGCGTGTTTTTCACATCTGGCAATGAGTTCTTCTTGTTCTACTAGAGAATAGTTGTCATTGTTTTGGGTTATGTTCTTGTGGGCCGTCGGTATTACGAAGTATACCGATTTGAAGCCCACATCTTTCAGTGGTTCAAGTAGGATTTCAGCGTTTCTGTCGCCTGTAGCACTGAATATTAGTACTTTGTCATGTAATCTGAAATGGAATGGGATTTTCGTTAGTTCTTATAAAACAAGCCGATCCTTGTTATTCTCTGGATACTCACATTGTATCCAAAAAATAAATAGTTTTTGGAAACACAAGGATAGAGTGTAGAAATATGCAACCAGAACCACATTGGGTTAAGATCATCAGAGTGGGGCAAAATACCACATAACCAAAAAGGCTCAATTTACACCGCCGCGGAACATTTCAATCTCACCCTTATTTCCACTACATACTGAACATATTCCTCCTGAGATAAAAAGAAGACGCGCGAATTCCACAGAAATCGTGTCGAAGAATAATACCTATGTAAACTGAGCCAAAGCCATTCATGTGAACAGAGAGACCTCTGTTCACATGAATGGCTTTGGCTCAATATTCAAGTTTTTAATCTTACTAGATCTCGTTAACGGAAACATTCACGTATGTCAATTTTTATAGGAAAATATGGTTATCCGTCATTGTCACCAGACGGCGCTTATCCAGTTTCAGTACAAATTAATGTCTACGTTAACACGATTAAGGGACCACTCACACTTATTCAACTCCATTCGCGTTTCGCTGAACGATTTTGGTCACACTTATACAGTTTTGCTTCTATCAGCCGCGTACAGCGTCGTAAGTAAACTAGTGGTAACAGCGCTGAACTCGTATCTATAGCACTCGCATGATAATAACACATTATTTTGTCCGCGTACGCGTCTCCTTACAAAATCGTTGTTTCCTATGGGCATAAGCTGAATAAGTGTGAGTAATCCCTTAGTAGGTAAGGCCACAGCTCGAATGTTCTATCATGATCAAGATCTAATTTTCGGTTAAAATATTTGATTATTCAGAACATCTCACCTATTATTTTGGTTCTTAAACCAATCCGCGCAGATCTGCATAGACTCCTTAGTGTGCGCCCCATCCAAATAAAACTTCGCATAATCAGAGTCCACAACTTGATACCGTCCCGGCCACTTGCAAGAAGTCAACCCCGACATAGTCTCCTTCGTCACACATTTCACTATATTTTCTAATACTGGTTTGGTCACGCCATTCTGACCGTTAACTGCGTGTTTGATTAAGCCGTTTTTCCTGTGCACTGGCTTGGTGATGCGCATCCATGCGTGGGCTAGTTGTATTGCGAGGGAGGCGTTGGTCTGATAAGCTTCTACGTCGATGGGTAAGTGGGCTCTCTCTGTCGTCGGGAATGTGTACGTTTTGTAGGCAGGAACAACTGTTAGGGGACACTGGAAGTGAAAAAGACTAAGTATATTATTGGTTTTTTTAACCGACTTCCAAAAAAGGAGGAGGTTCTAAATTCAGTGGGTATTTTTTTTTATGTATCTACTGTACATCGATTACCCCGAGGTTTTTGATCCGATTTCAGTGTTTTTTTTTTTAGTTCGATGCGGTATACTTGCCATTTGGTCCCCTAAAATTTTATTCAGATTGGTTCAGCATTTTTTATGTTTTGAGTATATTTGCTTATTTTAATTTCTGCATAGACGAAGACGTCGTCCAAGTATCACTACTTAAAATAAAAGTGAAACGTAAAAATCTTTTTACAAAAAAATATAACCAACTTCCGAACAAAACACCAAAGTATAATTTTGCACGTCGGTGTTAAAAACAAAGACACAAAACCAAAAACACCGACTTCCAAGAAGTCGGTTATATTTTTTTGTAAAGTTTTTTTTTCAGAAACCACTTGCGTTAAGACACAATGAAAGTAATTGCTATTCCCAAAAAGTTTTATACCTGACACCGACTAGCGACACTGGTCAACACGTCCATGGCTTCTGAAGGCTGTTCCACCGTGTAGGCCTCGCAGCCAAGCTTCATGACACCCGCCTTAGCAGCCGCGATCTCCGGCAGAGTGGTGCCCAGGATCGACGTGTGGTCTAGACCTAAGGCCGTGATGCCAACAACTGGTACTTTTCTGTAAAGATGGAATGGGAAGAATACCATAAATTAACAAAAACGCGTAAGTTCAGTGCCCGTCGTATGGTGCCGTAAAAGAATAATCCCATCCCATCACTTCCCGTGGGTGTCGTAAAAGGCGACTAAGGGACTTACTAGCGAATGGGCAGCAGCGTTCTCTGTTTTTTTTTTTTTTTTTGTGTGTGGCCTCTCGCAGGTCAACCTAGGAGGTTGTCGACTGCTTAACCGGACTTTCCTGTGGTGGCCTTAATATAATATTAAAGCCTCCAGCCAGGCTTATTTAAAAACTTACAAGCTAAGCGATTACACGCTAAGGGCACCCCCTGTGGGGTACGGACCTCGGCTTAGGGCATCGCTGGGGGGAGGACAGCTAGGGACGGGCTGGATCGAACATTGATTATTTAGGGGCGAATTTAAAGCTACAGGCTCAGCGGCGCGGGCTGGCTCGAGCAAGGGTCGGGGTGGAGCAGCGTTCTCTGTAAAACGCAACACCATATACTGCGATCGCCAACCCGTTTGCCAAGCGTGGCGATTATGGCAAACCGGCAACCCAAAATTTGGGGGAGGCCTATGTCCAGCAGTGGACGTCTTTCGGCTGATATGATGATGGACTCAGCTATACTCAACCTGCGGCCCGCGGATTGCATGTGGTCCGTTAAGCTTTTCCGTGTGGGCTGGCATATTATTGATACTATACAGGGTTACTTGTAATTCGACGTATATCTGTCAGGAACTGATGGGGGGGCTAAAATACAACAAATTGAACCCCCCATATGTTTGGCCGAAATTCAGTCGTTCTCGAGATATTTTAAGTGTATTTTTATTGCCGCTATAACAACTAAAAATAAAAATACAATGGTATGGAACCCTTCATGCACGATTACGACTCGCACTTGGCCGGTTTTTTAGTTTTGTGTAGATTAACCAGTGGTATAATAGATGGATCTTAGGCAAAAGATGACTTTTTTGACAATCTATTTTAAAACTAAACACCTTCCCATAAGGTCAATTATAAGGCGAGCAACTGAACAATAGGGTAGTTTCCACCATCAATAAATTGCAAATCTATTTAGTCCGTCTGTAAAGTATTGAAAAATAATTAATATAAATCAATTAATTAATATTGACGAAGATAAAACGCATCGAAACAGGGGAGTGCATGGAGGCTCGTGACGTCAGAACGCACTAAAAATTATACCACGGCGTGACGTATTGAGAATTTTAAAAGCGTCGTATCTTCTTCAGTTTTGGTTTACGTAACAAAAGAAAAAAATGGGTCAAATATTTTTTGTGTAATGTAATCTTACTGACTAATTAGATTTTTTCAGTGGACAAGCCTATTACCTTAAGACATTAGTATAGTCGACAATGCCGCCGATGCCCACCTCCACGATGGCCACGTCCACCTTCTCCTTCAGGAACACGTTGAACGCCATCACGGTGAGGAACGCGAAGTACTTCGGCATGTCACCCTCGAACGCCTGGAGTGGAAAGGGATTATTACTACAGAGCAGTGGTTCCGTAATATTAATGATTTTAGTATCATGATGTTAATTCTTATGTATTTAAATTGTCTAATAATTAAGGTTGGCTGTGAGCTCATTTCTAGATAATAACAGCTGCACGGGTAAATCTTTAAGGTTAAGCAACGCTTGCCAAGGTTGGTCTGTGTTGTTGGTCAAACACGGACGCAAAACAAAAATAAATAAATTAAAAAATTGGGTCACTTTTCGGCGACAAACTATAAAATTAAAAAAATTGTACATTTAAAATGAAGGTACTTGTCGCAAGGGTCTCAAAACATTTGTTTATTATTTTACGGGTTATTTAATTTTACCTTAGTCCCATCCAGCATATCATGGACCTGATGGAAATGCCTGGCGAACTGTTCCTCAGAGATGACTCGTCCGTCGAGTCGGATGCGCTCGCGCACCGCTACGAGGTGCGGCGACGAGTAGAACCCTGTGCGGAACCCGTGCTGACGCAGGATGGACTCGCACATCGCGCTTGTTGAACCCTAAAAATTATATCGACGAGTTTTATTTCACCTTTTGTTATCGACAATCGAATATGAACCCTATATCTGCAATTTAGGATAAAAATTTGCTTAAACGTTTTCAATTTGATTTGATAGTGGTTCTATTAGGCAAATATTGATTGTACTAACTTGATAAGTACGTCAAAAACAAACTGATTCTGAATATTATTGTTACAGTCATAACTATAGTGAGCTAAAATAACTCCACAGATAATTATTTTGACCTTGTTTACCAAAAAAGACAATATAATAATTACTTTGAAAGTTCATGTTCATGATCAAATCAAAAGATAAGAAAATGCCTCATAATCGTGTTTGCCATGTTTATTAAATATGATCTTAGATATCCTTAGGTATTCTGCTTCCGGTAAAGATAAGTTAACCATTTTGTGAGAACTGCGAAAAATCGGAGGCTCGATGTTTATGCTTTGGGCGGATAGGCAACGGGCTTGCGGACGGCGAGCGTTGGGGAGCTCGCCGTCTACTCTCTAAGCCCGAAGTTCTAAGACGAAGATACGATGCTTTTAAAATTCTCAATACGTCACGCCGTGGTATAATTTTTAGTGCGTTCTGACGTCACGAGCCCCACTCCCGAGTTTTGATGCGTTTTATCTTTGTCAATATTCACTGATTCACAAAAACAAAAAATACGTGTCCATTATTATTCAATACTCTAACTGACGGACTGAATAGATTTGCAATTTTATATTTAATTAATTCAATTCATTCAATTATTATATTAATTTATTTATGGTGGAAACGGTGTTTGCTTATTTCTTTTTAGTTCTTCTGTACCTACGTATTTTACGACACTAACCTCCTACCTAACGGCAGCTAGTATATTCTGTAAGTAACCATTTCGATATCGAGCTTCACCTGAGTGACAAACCTCACAAAGTGAACTTTATTGCACACAACCTAAAGGTTTTATGTTTATACTCACCTCGGATTCCGCAGTCGAGACACGAAAACGTTGTTACAGAAAGGCACTACAGGACCGTTTTTAATGATTCTGCACCGAAGGGTAACCAACGAAACCCTATTATTAAGCGTCCGCGGTCCGTCCGTCTGTCTGTCTATCTGTCAGCGGGCAGTATCTCAAGAATCGTAATAGGTAGACAGTTGAAATTTTCAGTGTGTATTTCTATTGCCGCTATTACTACTATTAAAAATTAAAGGGGGATCCTGCTACTAGTTTATTTATCATTTTTTTTAAACGTGTGAATAATTACCTTTCCTTTGGTGCCAGCTATATGTATCACAGATAATTCATCTAATTTCGTAAGGCTCACTCCAGTTCTCGACAAGTAGTGTTCCATGTCCTCCAGGTTTGTGCATTTCTGAAACATTTTGACATAAAATACATACTGCCGAATACAGAACCTCCTCTTTTTTTGAAGTTGGTTTATTAATTACCTATAAGGACACACAGTTTCATGTAGGGACAGCAATATCAACTAGTTATTTCCCTCTCTTAGGTATTCCCTGTTGTGTTGCTGTCTGTACCTATTTTCATGTTTTGTACAAACGTAGGTACCTACTTAAGTACTTTAAATAATCAAAAGGAAAATGATAACGACACAATCCCATCTAAATTCATATTTTATACCACTTTATATTTGTACAGTAGGTATGCTGTTTTATGGTGCAAGTTAAATTCGTATGCGTAACTGTATTTATTTCCTCTTGGTCACGTAAATTAAAAAAAAAAAACAACAGCATCTCCATTATAAATCGAAGTCACCCCAACAATATGCTTTACATTGATTTGTATTGAGAATTGTTTAAAGAATAATTATTTAAGCCCAGGAGGGCTAAAAAGGTCACTTTAGGCACATCACGCTACCTGTCACTGTCAAATTTTACCAATCAATCTTGAACCTAATACGTTAGCGATAAAGATGAAAATGAAATTTGACAAATTGTTGTGTCGTTCAAAATGACAAAAAGTTAAGATTTTGATTCTCCTAAAGTGGCCTTATTAGCCCCGCTGAGCCCCAGAGAAAACAGAAAATGCAAAACCATGATCTATTATATTATTAGGATTGATTTAAAACTAAGTGCTAGAAAATGTTAATGTGAAACCTTGCATCTTCAAAATAATAGCCTGAATAGGTAGGTGAATACGCAAGTTGACTCATTAAAAAAAAACCTTGTGGTCTCTAAGCAACCTAAATTTAACTGGATGAATTTTTCAAGTATGCGTGGTTGGCCAAATCCGAAACTAAGAGGAATATCAAAAACCACTGAAAAAGGAGTCTCGACGAGCTCGTGGCTAGATAATAACAGCCGCACGGGTCGATCTTCAAGGTTAAGCAACGCTTGCCAAGTTTGGGCTGTGGATGGGTGACCATCTTAACATACCGAGTTTCCTCCGTGCCTCGGAAAGCACGTTAAGCCGTTGGTCCCGGCTGTCATTTATAGATCTTTGGCAGTCGTTACGGACAGTCAGAAGCCAGTAAATCTGACTCCAGTCTTGCCATGAAGTACCGTGTTACCCAGTTAATGGGTTGTGGAGGTCTGGTAGGCAGCCGCTCCTCGTAAAATACTGGTATTCAGCTAAATCCGGCTTGACTGGAAGCCGACCCAAATACATATAGTTGGGAAAAGGCTAGGCAGATGATGATGATGACTGAAAGGGGTCTCGACTCTCTAGCTCGATTTTGATGAAAACTAAAACTGTATCATTACATTTTTGAAAAATCGGTATTCCTATCCCGGAATCGAATGGTTGATTTTGAAAAAAAAAATCTACCTGTATTATTACACCATCCGAAAGTGTTGCTAATGAGGATCAAAATCTGGTAAGTAATAACACATGGAAAGCGCCCATTTTCACAAAAGGCATTTTTCATAAAAAAAATAACATTTGATAATTTTTTTCAAAAATCTATGATGCAGTTTTAGTAGTTATATCCTATACCCCATATGGGTATAAAGATGAGCTTGTTCGAGTCCGTAAGATTTACCACCTTCTCCTACACATATGCCCCGGGTGGTGCAAAACGAGCAACAACGTCGACTGACGACTGACGGGCTGCGGTTAAATAACCCGTTCATTGGTCTCCACCAGTCAAGACCTTCTTAAAGAGTGGCCATAGTGTCTTGGAACGCGTCATGAGTCTTAAGTTTCAATCGCCCCTTTTTGATGAAAATGTCGAATAATGAGAACGAGTAATTGTCATGCAATCCGGCTAACACTCGGCGCCCTCCATTGGCCGGACCGATGGGTGAAAAATTGGTTACCAAAGACTCCACAGAAGTAGGCGGCCAGGCTTCTATGGTAGTGAATATAGCTTTCGAAACAAAGCAGGTACTCCTTTTGTAATTTTCCAAAAGATCCATGAGATAATGAGCAGGAGCGTAGCTAAACCGTATGAGCCGTATCAAAGATACGGGGCCCCCGGGCTACAAGGGCCCCGACGTGTGGACGGAAAGCTCGTACATTTAGTCCCGCCGTCACCTTCGTGGCCTTCCTATTTTTTTAAAAACAGTAAGTACCCCTAAAAACGGGAGCCCCCAAAAATGTTTGATACAGGGCCTCTCTAAAACTAGCTACGCTACTGCTAATGAGTGATGAGACCACATTTCTTCTTTGATTTAAAACCTCAACTTACCTTCCTCATGCATAAATCAAGATGCTATGATGATACCCTCAACGAAGTGACAAGAATGATGCAAGATATCACACAAAACATTTACCTGCATTATCTCTGGTAGGGTGTTACTTACTTGTCCCGTTCTAATGTCCTTTCGGATCTGTTCTATGGTCGCTTTGTTCGATTGCAAGACATTTAACTTTCGGATAGCCTCCTGAAAATCCAAATGATTTTTTATTTTTGACATTTTTAATATAGTACTGTGCTGTTGTAACGGTCACTTGAAAACCAACACAGAGTAAAGGTTCACAGTTGAATGGTAACATTTATGGATGGAATTATTTATAATATCTGTCACAGAACTTCACAGAAGTAGCACTTAAATTTATAATTACCTATTTCAACTTATTTCTTATATTTCCTAGAACTATTAGGTACTTGAAACTTGTAGCTATGAGTACATAATATATCAGTCTACTTGAGTTTGAAGGTTGAAATTTTGTTGCACTGAAATAGACGACGGCACGGATGGCGCAGTGGTTGAGCGATCGGCTGCTGCGCTGCGTGTCGTGGGTTCGATTCCCGCTTGGAACAAATATTTGTATACAGATAGTTGTTCTGGGTCGTGCTGTTTGTGTATGTGACTTTGTATGTTTGTAAACGTACCCACGATACAGACGAAATTCCTGTAGGGCAACGTTTTAAAAAAAAACTTAAACATAAATATTTATAATTTAACTTTTTTTGAACAAATGCTATCTATAATAAGTAGTGTCCGACCGAAGCTTCGGCTTCGGCTTCGGCTTCGGCCACCTTCGGCCAAAAAAGCACCTTCGGCCAAATCTTCGGCTTCGGCCAAAAATTTGCCGAAGGTTTGGCCGAAGCCGAAGGTTTGCTAGTTGTCAAAATTTGAAATTTACTGAACGATGCTAGAGCGAGACGGAGAGTGTGCAGAGCAGCAGAGTTTCGCCGCGCCGCCGCCGCACCGGCCCAAACGAATCGCAGTTAGTAAACTAAACGAGTCAAAACAAGTTTGAGAGCGCGTCTTAAAATTCTAATAAGTGTTATGTTTTTAAATATTTCATATTTGTTATTACAAATTATTTTATTTATTACTGTGAGTAGTACCTGTGGTGATACGTTCATTATTGTGAGGCACTCTAAGAACCAAAAAACCGTAAGTATTGTCTGGTTTAAAATATTTTATGTTATCTAACGTTAGGTAGGAAACTAAATGGAAACAATGTTGGTATGTTTTTTTATGCAATTTTTAGATAAAAAGACATGTGAAGATTGTTTACTTTTAGTTAACTACCTAAACCGATAGGATATAGGCGCATCCGCGTTGCAGAGTCCTACTGCGAGTACGGGGCGGTCGGCTCGGCTCGGTAGGTACTTGTGCATTTATATAGAATATTTTCTTTCAGGTACACAATGACATCTTTAGAGCTGAATCCTATCTGGCAATATTTTATAAAGGCTACTGATAAAGCTTTATGTAAACCTAAGAAATTACTTATAAGTATTTAATTTTCTCAAAAATTCCAAAAAATTATATGTAAAAAATAGATATTGAAAAAGCGTTAAACTTTGCTCAATTATTTTATAGAAATATTTTGTGTTCGTCTGATAATTAAAAAAAATGTGACAGATTATTTGATTATTTTTGTTAAAATTACTTTAAGTAAATAAATATTTAATTAACATTGTATATTTGAAACTTTTATTTTAGACAATATTTTATTACCTACTTGTATAATTATGTTGGTCACTCGGCTCGTTATTGGGCTAAATCTCTAAAGCTCTCACAATATGTATCTAGTATATTCTGAGATCAAAGTAACTATCGTATTTCTCAAGGTCAACGACACCTTCGGCTTCGGCCGAAGGTTTTGGTGAATACCGATTAATCGGCTTCGGCTTCGGCTTCGGCCAGAATTGCACCTTCGGTCGGACACTAATAATAAGCTAATTGAACACTAAGTGTCAAGGGATTAAGGGCGCCTTCAAAATTGGCGCAAAGTGCCGCGCGGCTGCAGCGCTGCTTGTTAATCCATACAAATAATAAACTCAGTTTTCGACAAATTTGAAGGCGCCCTTAATCCCTTGAGTCTTAGTTTTCTAACTTAGGGCTTAGGTTTTTAATTATATTACACTAGCTGCTTTGATCCAATTGCATGAGAATCATCGTTGTGAGGGGCTCTGCCCCGCAGAGCTGCGGATCTTCACCGATGAATCAAAAACAGGTACAGGTGGGTCCATCAGGTGAGATAGTGGTCAAACGCGTGCCTATCAATAGTAAAAAAAAAGGTACTGGTGCGGGGAATCTTCTCAGAGGATCTCAATATCCACATAGCCACAACATTGGGGGTCCACAACAAAATGTTCCAAGCTGAATGCATGGGCATTTCTCTGGCGGCATCAGCCATCCTATCCGGGGAAGTAGCTATGTATGTATATGTAAGAACCACTCAATATGCATACTCTCGGATAGCTTTGCCGTCCTGCAAGCTCTGAAAAGCCACACAGTGATCTCTGGGCTGATTCTCCAGTGTCACCAGCGTCGCAATCAGGTTGGCAGACACAACAAAGTAACCATTCAATGGATCAAGGGACACAGTAAATCCTGAGGCAACAACGCTGCGGATGAACTCGCCAGAAGGGGTTCGAGTATGGCAGCGATGGGACCTGAAACCATTGTGCCGCTGCCTTTCGGGTACTTACGCAACTTCTTAAGGTGAATGCTCCAGGGTAGCCCGCGAATGAATTAATTAATATTTCAGAAATAATCATTCTTTCGAACTACATGAACTTACGAGGGCTATATTGATGATTAAAATGGTTATAATTCTTTAGATAAATACGCGTTACGGTCGCAGGTCGCATTTGGTCCCCATACAGCTTCACACTGACCGGCAAATTGCAAAAAACATAAAAATATTTGAATTTCGCGGGCTACCCTGGAGCATCCTAGCACCTTAAGGAAACGCACCAGAGATAAACATCACAAGCTATGGGTTGACCATAGTGAGTGTAGGCAGGCCAAAGAGGCACTTCCCTCTATAGATGGCCGATTCACAAAACAAGTCCTAAGACTGATTAAACAAGAGTTGCGTACAGTCACAGCTGTAACAAGTGGCCACGGTTCTTTTAATAAACACCTCTATGCTATAGGAGTCACTGACAGCCCGCTATGCAGAGCCTTCATGGAGGAGAATGAGACAGCAGAACACCTGCTTCTAAGCTGCCCGGTAGTCGCGGATTACAGGGCTAAGTACTTCGGAAACCCAGGTACCCTCTGTGAGATAGCTGGTAACACCAAGGCGTTGCTGGCCTTCATTGGGGAGCTGGGGTGGATCAAATGACACATTTGTCCCACCTGCACGCAAAATACGCGATTAGTCGTGGAGTTGCGGAAACCAGCCCGATTTACATTCATACATACATAGCTACTTTGCTAGGTGAATCTGAATAATCTGCTGTCCACGGCTCAGCTCGCGTTTATATCGAAAATTGTCCCAAAGGAACAATCTCCCGGGATAAAAAGTATCATTAGGTACTTTTTACTGCTGAACAACTTACCAATATCCAAACTTTCGCATTTATAATATAAGTTAAGATTAAATACATTTTAATTCTGATTCCCAGGGTTCCATACCTCAAGGGTAACCAACAGGACCCTATTACTAAGCCTCTGCTATGTAGTAGGTGTTAAGGTGTTAGAGGGCAGTATCTCTTGAGGCCTTTGCTACAAAACCCTTTATAAACTAGTCTGAGTAGCACTTAACCCGTGTTTGATGCATCAAATGAAGCATGTGTGTATACAATAAATTATGTCTGATACAGAGCCCGCTTCCAATTAGACGGACCTTCTGTTTAAACAGAAGATAATGGTCAACAATAGGCACATCCAATCACACTACATCCAATCTGGGCAATTAGATGGCTCTACGTAGAGGCAAAATGTCCATAAAAAAACCTAGATCTATTAATTATCTTGGATCCACCTAAATGTTAACAGTGTCATATAAATTATGGCACTGGCATATCTATCTCTTAGATAGACCAAGTAACAGTCCTTGTAGGTTGGAACAGGCACTATCAATAAGTAATGTAACATTAGCATTATATGTCCTTGAGCATACCTAATGATCGCAACATGTGATACTCATGTTTATGGATCAAAAATGCATGACACATAGTTTGAAGTTATAAAAATATTTTTTGAGGTTTAAATTGAACAAGTTTATTATTTTTTGCTTTCATTACAAGATATCAATAACCTATGTACAAGTAAGTATGAAGAAAAAGAAAATTAGTTTTTTTTTTTTTTAAATGGTATAAAAGTGACTCAACACCATCACAATCCTAAAAATATAATTTTAGGGGAAAAATGTTTATAAAAACACTATAAGAACCAAGTCATGTTTACAAACCAACAAGCAAGCAAAATTAAAATGCCCGAATAAGATTTGCATAATAAAAGTTATGAACGAAGTTTATAGCATGATGCAAACTTGAGAAACTAAGTAACTACAGTTGTACAACAAAAAACTTTCTACAATACAGTATCTATGATGTGGCAATATTTCCTAAAACAGTTAAGTGTTTGGTGGTAACTATAAACAGTACTTACGCAACAATCGTCGCTCTAAATAAAATCAAACAAAATACGAATAAAAATTGACAACTCGTACCTCGTAGCTACTCTTCGTCGAACACATCCTTACAGCTAGACTACTGGCTAAACAACTACGGAATAAGCGGACGCTGATCATCAGTGCGTCATCCGTTCGATGGACGGCTCACCGACGCAATTATGCTGGGAATAAATGAAAAAACCGTGACCTCGTCGTGAACGACGAGCGAGTAAAATCACATGGCGTTTCTCTTCGTCTGCTTTTACTTATCGATGTGGCATACGACATTTGACCCTCATACTATTGTCATAACATCAAACCGATTATAGCCGGTACCGTGATTAGCACTAATCGCTTCCTAGAACAAAACAAAACTTGATTGAGCAAACATAACCTCGCAAAGACATGTGGAATTGACAACGTCAAAATGACAGTGACTGTAAGTAAGCTCAGCAGACATTTGGCGAAACGTTCAGAAACGCAATGCTTTCAAAACTACATACTCTTTTTCTGCAGACAGATGGTAGAGAAAGAGTTTGTTACTACTATCTCTTTGGTTTATTGATTTGGCTAGAAAAATAAATTACTATTGACAAACTAACGCTGACGTAGTTTTAATTAATTAACAATTTTCGAAGAGTGTTTATTCAGTTTCACTAGCATTCACTTTGGGAATTTAGACACTCCCGTGCTACAAATATTATAACGTTTTTCTCTTTACATAGGAAATCATATCCTCGTGAAAAATGACGGAAACTGACGCCACAAATCGACCGCTGCAAATGCCCGCACGTTTTTTGCCACAAATGGAAAGACAGCGGGTTTATCTTATGATGAAGGTTTTTTCAATTCCACATTCACTATATTTCTACAAAAAGTAAAGATCCCCACTATCTATAACATAGTACTGGAGTTGGAAAAAAGAAGACTACCACTGGCGAGAGTCCTATAAGCTATTATATTCGTGAAGAATATTGTTATAATTTAAGGTGAATGTTACGGGTTGCTCATTGCCATTTTCCCGCGAGATGGCGCTGAAGTCAATATTTTCGGTTTTATTTTGTTTCGAGTGTGTCGCAGAAATAATGGTGCGACAATCGGATATTCCACTTTATCGAAATTAGTCAAAATACGGCATAAAAACCCTTCTGATTCGCCATACTTCAAATCATACTTTCAATCATGTCTATGTGTGTCTAAACGGTACTATAAGCGAGTTAGATATTATTTTCGTGAAGTATGGCGAATCAGAAGGGTTTTTATGCCGTATTTTGACTAATTTCGATAAAGTGGAATATCCGATTGTCGCACCATTATTTCTGCGACTTAATATTGTTCCAATTACACTCGAAACAAAATAAAACTGAAAATGTTGACTTCAGCGCCATCTCGCGGGAAAATGGCAATGAGCAACCCGTAACATTCACCTTAAGGTGGATGCTCCAGGGTGGCCCGCGAAATTCAAATATTTTTATGTTTTTTTGCAATTTGCCGGTCAGTGTGAAACTGTATGTGGACCAAATGCGATCTGCGACCGTAACGCGTATTTATCTAAAGAATTATAACCATTTTAATCATCAATATAACCATTTTAATATCAATCGCATTTGGTCCACATACAGCTTCACACTGACCGGCAAATTGCAAAAAACATAAAAATATTTGAATTTCGCGGGCCACCCTGGAGCATCCACCTTAAGGGTACCATCCTATTTTGACTTAGTAATTTTATTTTACCCTAAAATTCCAATAGCCAATAGGTATCTACAATTTTCTACAATAACTACCATCTAGCTAGGTCCCTAATATTTTTATTTTTTTATAAGACGTTTGCCAAATCCGAAACCAAAGTTAAATTGTTCCCAGGATATGGTCAGGAATGTCATCATCCATCTGCCAAAAGATCATCTTCAACAGATGAAGATCTTTACGACCAGTCACCTACACACTATAGAAGCCTCGCGCTTGTTATTACTTGTTGAACCAGGACTTGTTATTGGTAATCCTGTTTCTGGTACACTCGCACTCGCACGCTCTTACAAATGGTTGTTTTAAAAAAATCGGCCAAGGGCGTTATCATAATATAGTAGATTCTAAGGATTTTGTATTTGTTACAAAATTATCCAACACCCTAGTTCAACGACTAAGTATTACTGCTAAACTAACAAAGTTATGTTAATCGCTATAATTTGCCTTTAAAGTTATAAAATGTACAGTCATCATTAAGTTACAACCCTAATCTCTTCAAAGTTAGAGTGAACAGCCCAACTAGCAAAAACGTCGTATAATTCCAGTCTTATAAGACTTCATGTTATGTAACAGTTATATAGTGGTATGTAGCTAATTATTATGATATATAGACGTTTATCTTACGACGGTTTAGTTGCGTGACTGTAATGTCATAATATAAAGTTGTGTAAACGTTTTCAGGACTAACTTATACGACGTCGTACAAAGGTGTCGGTGCATATGTTCTGTAAACGTTTTCAGGACTAATTTATATGACGTCATATAATGGTGTGAGTGCATATGTTAATTAAACGTTTTCAGGACTAATTTATATGATGTCATATAATGGTGTGAGTGCATATGTTAATTAAACGTTTTCAGGACTAGCTTATATGACGTCATATAATGGTGTGAGTGCGTATATCAAGTAAACGTTTTCGGGAATAGCTTCTACGACGTCAGATAATGGTGTCAGTGCATATGTTAAGTAAACGTTTTCAGGTCTAACTTATACGACGTTGGATAATGATGCCAGTTATGACGTTTATTGGACAATGTATTGGTCATTTAAACGTTTCGGTTAAATACAAGGTTTTCGCAAAACAAACGTCGTTGTGTGTGAATCTTAATATAAAATTATTTTATATAGTTAAAACGACGCTTAAACGTTTGTGCATGACCTTTATATAACAAAACAATTTTGGTCGAATGAAAGACTAACTAAGACTTGTATGCGACTAAAATGTTGAATTTCAACCGTTACATAACTTTACACACTTTAATTAAACCATTCCCATTTAGTTTTGTCAACTAAAACAGTAGTGATATACTTAATTAAAAATATGGATCCAAGTAAATGGAGAAATATTAAAAGAAGCGGGGCCTTCAAGCGAAAAATTAGGAAAACGTTCCATTCATTGAAAAGTGAGCCGATAACCTCTTCGTTTTCTGATCCCCCCAAAAATGACGTACAAGAACGAACGATTGTTTCAAAAAATGGTTCCGTATATTATTATACTTTTTAATTTTATAGATTATTTCTAATTGTTTGGTGTTTTTAAAAATGTTTGCTTTATTGAATAGCTACATATTTCAGATGATACTAATAAGGCAAGTTCGGAATTAAGTGGTTCAAGTGGTAACGAAGAGAGAAACAATAGACTAGAAGCATAGGTACAGTTAGTTTAATAGTACATACATAATCTTTAATTTTTGTTTACCTATGTTCTACAAATAAAAATATTTGAATTTTTATTTTTTTTTAATTTTAAAAGTTTACAGATTTATTTCAAATTGATGATTACATGTATACATTCGGTTAAAAAAATATCAAGAACAGTCTGTTTATCACTTATAATTATTCTCAAAAAACACTTAGGTTAAGGTGAATGTTACGGGTTGCTCATTGCCATTTTCCCGCGAGACGGCGCTGAAGTCAACATTTTCAGTTTTATTTTGTTTCGAGTGTAATTGGAACAATATTAAGTCGCAGAAATAATGGTGCGACAATCGGATATTCCACTTTATCGAAATTAGTCAAAATACGGCATAAAAACCCTTCTGATTCGCCGATGAACCGGCTTATGGGTATCAGTAGCAGTGGAACTGTGGCAATTATAGCATTTGCTTGACAAGGTAAAATGAGTTCTTCTCCAAGGCCATTGTCGTCTTTTAAGACGTTTTAAATCATTTCGAGTCAAAAAATTATCGATGTCCAAGAACACTACCATATTTCATTGATATCCTATGTTAGACCTGAAAATAAATTAAATTTTTATTTATATAAATTAATCTGGGTTAAACGTAGGTAACATTTCATTAGATAGCCATCGACACGAAAAGAAGATGAATGTATTATAAGGGCCGTGTTAGATTTCTGTTCAAGATGAGCAATGTTTATTAGATCCTATGCAAGTAATGATCAGGGAACCCTAAAGTCGGCTATAAACATGGCCGCGGCGTCATGGTCTCAAGGAAAAGTCTACGCGACGTTTTTGTTGTATTAGTGTAATATAGAGGTCGCTATGTAACGTAAACAAGATGGTTGGAGCTTTACTATGAATAAATATTTTGGATAATTTACTAAAACTATTGAAATACAAAGAAATAGGGGAGGGCGTTAAAAACTTCACAACAACACATATATACATTGTCATAAAACTAAAGTTCCCTGAAAGATTAACCCCTATTATTATATCAAACTCGCTTAAATAATGAAAATTAAAGATTTTGTAATCATGGAAATTAACTTCGCTTACCTTTTTTAATATTTTTTTATACACACACCGGCGAGCACAAATTAGAACACGATGAATCAAAACGGATGTCGTTGAGTCGTATTGTTGGACACTAGTACAACGTTTCAGTCATTTGGAAACCTCATTATAACTGCTATGTGACATAAGCGGTCACTTAAGGGTCTCATAACAACCTGTATTGGACCGAAAAGTTTGTTTTTGTACTTTTACTTAACTTGTATATAACATTCGACGGTCATTGGCTGACTTCTACATAACTACTAAACGATTATATTGTCTTTTAATTTGGGCCCATTTCGCGTTTTATAAACGTTTATATTTACGTTTATGCGACCAATCTTAAAAAACTAATTGAAAATGTAAAACGTTAACTTAACTATTATAAAACATTAATTTGTTAGTTGGGAGGCTCCTCCAGGGTAGGCTCGCTCCATCGTAGACTTTGTCTCTGTCATCTCTGACATAGACTAGAGTCAAGAGCAAAAAAAAATAAAAAAAAACAGCTTCCCACACTTTTCAAGCCAGCAGTTTAGCTTTTAGATGGGGGACGCCATAAAACTTAGTGCAAATTTTTTTTCCAGTAGGGCTACTGAAACAAAAATTTACATTTTTTTTTCCCAATCACCCTTGAACCTAATGCAATACTGATAAAGTTGAAAATATAATAAAGAAACTTCCAGTTACTAATTAATATCTTGTTATTATTAGATATCAAAGGAGTGGCGAAACAGATAATAAAAGATTTCGGATGCTACGTCATAACACGTCGGTGCGTGATCGACCGCTATGAAAAAGTAATGTCTATTGCACATTAATCGATATCTGTTGATGAAACGATTTGTGATAATCGATTACTAAAATGATGTCTTGCAGCATGACAAATACGTTGCTGGTTATATGGACCCGGCCTTGATGTCGGAAGTGACGAAAGGTTTTACTGAGAAGGAACCAGTGCTACAAGCTGGATGGATGATGTTTGGTAATTCTTTTTCTTTCCTCGTCATTGTAGAGAAAGAAAGCTATTTCATTGTCATCGAATTTTACAAAGTTGTCTTCCTGGAGGACACTAAACGGCTTGAAATATAAGCTCCAAATAGATCTCGGTTGGCGCAGTGGTTGGGCGATTGATTGCTGCGTGTCGTGGGTTCGATTCCCGCACGGAAAAAATATTTTTATAACATACAGATAGTTGTTTCGGGTCTGGCTGTTTGTGTATATGACTTTGTATGTTTGTAAAGGCACCCGCGATACAGGAGAAAATCCTAGTGTGGGACAACCTCAAAAAATATATATGTCGCATCATGGGTGGCCGAGATGCGAAGCATCGGGTCTTCTTCACGATCCGACATAGTTTTCAAATAAAGTGGGCACTGTCGTGGGTACTCGAGCAAAAGATATTTTAACTCAAATCAAAATAACTTTATTATAATTTTACACAAGAATTTGAACGGTAAACAAACACGTGCGTTGGTACTGAGCGTCTGCCAAGACTGTCCGAGCTGGAGTGTGCGCACTCGGTCGCTCCGCCACCAGTCTGCCCTGCATCCCCTCTACCGACGATCGTGTCCAAGCGGTGGGGCGCGCTTGCGTTTCCGTTCACGATTTAAATGTTTACGCAACTTGATACTAGATGGCGCTGCCTGTTGCACCAAAGCGCCATCAATCCACGACACGGCCATCCCTGACTAGCACCCGTCCTCGGGTGTAATTCCTATGGACAAAATATACTCTGAGGGTAATCAAGCTCGGCTATCCTGCCTACAGAAACAAAGGAGTCTGATTCTCATTGGTACTTTATTTCATCTAAATCTAAGTACACTAATCAACTCCTATGATTTACAATTCCTCGTCATTGTGGATACATACACTGTGCTTCCTGCACAACATCATTCTTTGGAAAAGATCCGATCAACAAGTTCAAACTACTAAATTATCCCAACAGTTCTGTTACTCTTTACGATAACTCTTAAGCAATGCATACTCAACTCTCTTTGTGATTTGTGCACTAACACAAATCAGAATCGCACCAACGATTCTTAACAATCTGCCACCACATATGCTACAACACATGAGGGGCTCTGTGCACCAACACAGACAAGAATCGCACCAACGATTCTCAAAAACTCTTACGCAATATGTGCTACAACACATAAGCGCTCTGTGCACCAACACAGACAGAAATCGCACCAACGATTCCTTACAGACCCATCGCCACATGTTACCCATGAGGTGCGGTCCAGACCCATCGCCACATGTTACTCATGAGGTGCGGTCCAGAATTCCGAGTACGAGTATACAAGCTATTCTTGATCAGCTATGGTTTCACTACCACTGTCATCAACTATGACATCTAATTCTCTAGGAACTTGGTGGTCGGGGATCTTCCTCACACGATCATGGGGGTATTTGTATGTTCGCTTAGAGTCAAGCGCCTTGAGTAGGTATCTATCTCCATCTAATACCTCAATTATTTTAAATGGACCTTTAAATTTAGGATCTAATTTGGTTTGATTCCTTTCTTCATTTTCTATTAAAACATAATCATTAACAGCTAACTTAGAAACCTGAGCCTTATTTTGGTCAAATCGATTTTTATCGTAATTAGCATTTTTAGAAATATTCTGTGTCGCGTGCTCTCTAATCTCATCTAGATTAATGTCAGTCATATCCTCATCAGCGGTCACTAAACCAAGTGGTCGTGCTACTTTTCCAATCATCAACTCGAGAGGGCTAGATTTAGTTACCCTATTAATAGTCGAGTTTATGGCTAATTGAACCTCTCCTAACGCATCCTGCCAAGAGCGATCACAACTAGTCTCTACAGCTGTCAACATACTCTTGAGGGTACTCATTACCCTTTCTACCTGACCGTTAGCGCGGCTGCCTCCAGTAGCTATCAAGTGCAACTCTATGTTATTAGAAGAACAAAAACTAGAAAATTCTTTACTAGCGAAACAACGACCTTGATCTGCTACTATGCGTTTCGGTGCACCAAACAATGCAATACAGAACTTAATAGCACAAATACTACTATTAGTGTCGATGTTAAGCGAATGACGGAGTAGAACAAATTTGGTGAAAGCATCTATGATGACAAACACGTACTCTTTGATGTCGTTTTTCCCAGACAGTTTACCAGAGGCGTCAATATGAATAGTGTGCCATGGGATATTGAACTTGGGAATCGGGTGAAGTTCTGCTAGAACTTTACCCGAGTGGGGTTTCGCTACTTTACAAGTGATACAGTTGTCAACGAATTTCCTCACATATTTTGACATTCCGTCAAACCAATAGTGCTCGTAAATCTTTTCAAGGGTTTTCTCCCATCCCAAATGCATGACGGACTCGTGGACATTATTAATCACTGACCACCTAAGTGATCTTGGAACAATGGGAAGACATCGAGTGCGACCGTTACGCTGAATCTTACGATACAAAATATGCTTACGAATTTCGTAAGTTTTGCGAGTTTCCTCAGGAAAAACTTCATTACGAAGATCAGACACAATCTTGCTAATTTCTTCGTCTTTTTCCTGCTCAGCTTGCAACCAGTTACTAGAAAGCTCAGCTAAATCGACACGCTTTTGTTCTACACGTCTGAAGGCTCCTTTAGATGCAGGGAGAGGATTTCTAGAAAGAAAGTCCACATGGGTCATCCTACTGCCTTCACGGTGAACAATCTCAAACTCAAACGACTGCATGTACGCCCACCAACGATGAACTCGTGGAGTCAAGTCAGTTTTATTTTTAGATGCTTTAACAGAACTGCAGTCTGTCACAACGGTAAACTTGCGCCCTAGCAAATAATGTCGAAAATGCTTTATGGCATTAAAGACGGCTAACGTTTCTAATTCAAATGAATGAAACTTCGACTCTGCTGGGGACGTACGACGACTATAATAAGCAACTACATGTTGTTTCCCATTAATTTTTTGAATAAAAATGGCACCATATCCTTCAGCGCTAGCATCAGTATGTAACTCGATTGAATGAGCAGGGTTAAAAATTGTTAGAACTGGCTCACTGGTTAAGTAAGATATTATTTTCTGACGAATGGCCTCATGACTGGGTTCCCAACAAATGGACTTATTCTTGCCACTTGTTAAGCGAAATAGAGGAGCCATAATTTTTGAGAACTGTGGCACAAATTGTCTAAAATAAGTGGCCAGCCCTATGAACTGTCTCAGTTGAGTGACTGTTGCAGGTGGGGGAAGTCTCGATAAAGCTACAATTATATTAAGGTTGGGTCTGATCTGGCCGTTCTCAACAACAAAACCTAAATATTCAACCCGTCGCTTAAGAAATGAGCACTTACTAAAATTCAGAGAAAAACCAGCTTTCGTCAGTTTACCGAGCACAGTACGAAGACGAACTAAACTCTCCTCCACACATGATCCTATCACTAAAATATCGTCAATGTATGTAACAGCATAGCTATGAGCCAGATCACCTAGTGCTTTCATCACTGCACGCTGATAAACTGAGCTAGCATTCTTCAAACCGAACGGCATAGTCAAATATTTCCACTGACCGTCTGGGGTGACGAACGCAGTGCGCTCTATTGATTCAGGGTGCACTGGAATTTGATGATACCCTGATAACATATCAAGACACGTGAACCATGTAGCACCACCTAACCTAGATACAAGATCCTCTATCAACGGTAGCGGAAACCTGTCCGATACAGTGTTGTCGTTCAGTTCCCTGTAGTCGACACACATGCGATCTGAACCATCTTTCTTCTTGACAAGCAACACTGGACTAGAGAAAGGCGAACAACTTGGCCTAATAATACCAGCTTCCTCTAATTCACGAACTTTAGCCGTAACAACTTCGCGTTCACTCGCACTAAGCCTATATGGGCGACGATTTACCGTACGACTAGGATCTATAAGCCTGATTTGCAATTGTCCTGTTGTAACCCGGGATCTAGAAACACCACTAGAAAACGAAGATGAATACTCTGTCAAAAGGTTAATTAATTGAGAACGATATTCTGGCGGAATGTCGGTATCAACTTGATCGAAATCAACACGACAAAGGGAATCGGTTTTGAGGTAATTTGAAACATCACATAAACTAACAACCTTAGCCCTACACAAAATAACGCTATTAGACGTCATACTAACGTTAAATCCCTGATCTAAAATCTCACGGCCGATTAAAATATCATTTTTAAGACAACTATCCGGTACAACATGAAATAAGATCTCTAATCGCAGATCATTAATCATAACCTCAGATACAATTTGTAGGGTACTTTGCACACTACCTTGGCCAATACCAGTTAATTTTACCGTATTATTTACACGCTTGCCACTAAACTTTGACGCAACACGATCTTTGACGAGAGAGCATTCGGCGCCAGAATCATAATAAAATGGATATGACTCACCCGTATTCATCAGCGTGCCACTAGGATTACTGACGTAGCAAACTTCAACACGTCGATCGCTGCTCGCCGCTGCTGCAGGTGCTGCCCCGGGACCGCTTGGGCCGCTTGCCACGCCGGTGCCTTCATTGCTTCGTGGACATTTCGTAGCAAAATGTCCAGCGTTGCCGCATCGGAAACAGATGATGTCCGAACGCGGCTTTTGTCCTGCAGAACTTGAGGACGAAGTGGAGGCATTGGATGCCTTGCCTTTCACCTCACCTCTTGATCGACAGTCAGCCGCTCGGTGACCTGCTTTACCACAGTTGTGACATTTCAGCGATGTTGATTGGAACTTCGAACGCTTGAACTCGGGAACGGCGTCGGTGGAGTTACTCATCGAAGCATTCCTCTTCAAAAATGAGAACGCTTGAAGTTCGCACTGCAACTTGGTTCTGTTGTTTACGTCGGTAGTAAATGCCAACCTCTGTATGCGCCCATCAAATTGCGCCATATGAGCAAGCACAGTAGATATGGCTATCTGCTCAGCGCTCAAGTTTTGCCAACGTGATGTGAGGGTAGACAACAATCGGGCGGCATACGCAGCATAACACTCGTCTTCTTTTGGCTTGCTACTCATCATTTTGACAAGAGTTGCAGCTGGTGTGTCCATGCAATCGTAACGGGATAAAAACAGGCTTTTAAAGTCACACCATGTCATACCCGCGAACGATACTTGCGCCAGCCAACGTGATGCACTGCCTTTCATAGCCTTGCTTAAGGTGATGATTAGAGCACTTCCGATAAGCGGTACTTCCGATAAGCACAGATCCGCTGTTGTACACCAGGCACGTGCGTCTACATCCGGCTTATCCGGGTCAAATTCAGGCAAAGAAATATGCTTGGTACCTGTGGGTACCTTGATGGCTTCTATCAAGGACATCATATTCTGATTTTGAGCAGCCAGCAGCGTACGAAGCAGATTCTCGTCGCACCGTGACGTCATAGCTTGATTCTGCGATATTTCTTCGGGTTCTTCAGCTCGAGTGAATCTCACTTCTGATGTCGCATCATGGGTGGCCGAGATGCGAAGCATCGGGTCTTCTTCACGATCCGACATAGTTTTCAAATAAAGTGGGCACTGTCGTGGGTACTCGAGCAAAAGATATTTTAACTCAAATCAAAATAACTTTATTATAATTTTACACAAGAATTTGAACGGTAAACAAACACGTGCGTTGGTACTGAGCGTCTGCCAAGACTGTCCGAGCTGGAGTGTGCGCACTCGGTCGCTCCGCCACCAGTCTGCCCTGCATCCCCTCTACCGACGATCGTGTCCAAGCGGTGGGGCGCGCTTGCGTTTCCGTTCACGATTTAAATGTTTACGCAACTTGATACTAGATGGCGCTGCCTGTTGCACCAAAGCGCCATCAATCCACGACATATATAATTCGATAATCTAGATTGTCGTACTTAAACTTTTAGTTATGTTTGGTATCTGCTGTTATATATTTTGTTATTTACCTTTTTATATTAGTAAGTGGCAATAGCGATACCTACATGAGAAAAACTTTTTCCGGACAAAGTTTTCCCAAGCCCAAAATATCTTTGCTGCGGCATGATAGGTGTACCATGTCCAAAAGTTAGAACCTTGACTTTTCCCAAAAAAAAAAAATAAGTTGTCTTCATCGCCTACCCAGATCACCCATGCACATTGCGCGAGGCTCGGTGTCTTCAACAAGATGGTGTCCTGCCCACGGTAACGCTAATTCTGATCAAGCAGCCTCCAGTCGCGCAGAAAGCCTGTAGCAATCACACTCCCCCTCGGAACTTTTTCACGCAGGACTTCGAAGGCCTGAAGTATGCTTACAAAGCTACGGCGAAGGTACCATTATTTTTTATTTGTTTACTAGCTTTTGCCCGCGATTTCGCACGCACATTTCCCGCTTTTTCCCGTTCCCGTAGGAAATTAAGGGAAATCCTCTCTTAGTATCTACTCCCCTACGGAGTGTGGGGAAGCTACATGCCAAACTTCAACTTTCTGCGACCAGAGTGCTTAGTGTAAGTTTTTTAACGCACTCGATCGCGTCAACGTAAACGTTCGCTTATGTCAAATTGTATAGAAAAAAAAAGGTTATCCGTTATTGTCACTAGAGGGCGCTTATCCAGTTTCAATACAAATTGACGTTTACGCTAACGCGATCAAGAACGTTGAAAAACTCGCACTAAGGCCACAATAGTTTCATGTGTGCGTTGTTTGTCAGTCATTCAGTCAGTAACGGAAGAATTTCATACATATTGATTTATTGTACGTATACAGTCCCATAGAACAGAGCGTTGGATACGAGACGCGCAGGACCAATCGTTGTGGCGACACTTTGGGGAGGCCTATGTCCAGCAGTGGACGTCTTTCGGCTGATATAACAGATCTAGATTATAGGGAACATGCAATATTTCCATTTTTGCTTTAATTTTAAAGAACTCCATCTAGAATAGACCACCACATAAATAAGAAATGAAAACGCTTTCATTTATTGCCAAAATTGCGTTTTGAAACCGACAGTTTAAAGGTTCGCGCGAAAACGGATGATGACGTCACTCGTGTCTATCACTGGTCAAGAACTGTCCTAATTCAAAGACATAAGGTTGCCTTTTCGTTGGCATAACAGCAGATACGTCACTAAACGCTGATTGTTGTTTTTAAATACGTTCCATTTCACGTTACTTTAATTCATTATTTTTGTTAAAAATCGATATTTAACCAAAATAAAAACGTTGTAATGGCCTTTATTTTATACTTTTTTATCATTTTACCGACAAAATTCTCATAAATTCTGTATTTGCATCTTCCCTATTATAGGACAGAGCAGTTTCGTTCGTAAGGTGGTTTTGTAAGGTGTCGAAATGTTACCTTAGGGTTTGACCGGAACATTTAGCATCTAATTGGGTGTTATATGCTGCTGATAGTGACTTTCAGTTTTGGTAATGGGTCTGGCCTCGGTGGTCAAATGGTTTAAGCGTTTGCCTTGTGACCGGTAGTCGTGAGTTCGATCCCCACGGGAAAGCATACTTTCTAAAGTTGTTTTCCAGTTTAGTTAGGACATTGCAGGTTTGAATCACCTGACTGTCTGATAAAAAAGACGATTCGTGCTTCAGAAGGCACGTATAAGCCGGTGGTACCGGCCGCCAAATGGCGATCGTAAAATAAACCATGTCAGAGGCCTTGAGGCGGTTTAGAAACTCGACACTAGGGTGTGTAGGCCGTTAGACCTTTCTGCCCACACGATAAAAAGAAGAAGAAGGTGGAAGATGGCCCGGAACAGCCCTGAAACTTGCTAAATACTTAACCGTAGAACGAAATAGCTTCAACTGTCGTTAAACTAGCGATCCGCCCCGGCTTTACACTGATGCATAATAATAAGTACCGTTGCGTGGTTTAGGAGAAATAGGCGGAGAAATAGTCGGAAAGTCGCTGTCTGCTTCTGACAGCGACTTATCTAGTTTTATACTAAGATCCTTATTTTGAGAGGCGAAGGCTGTGGGTTTGCCTTTCTTTTATATCAATAGTAGTAGGTAAGTACAATACCTATTGTATATAGAGGTATGCGGTACAGAGAGTACAATTTTGCAAACCTCTTTTGTAAAGAGAGGATCCTCCGACCGGACGGTTGTTGTTCCGGTGTACAACTGCCTGATAGTTGATATGCGGACTGTTGTATAATATGTTCAAATCGCACGGAGAACTCTGATACCGCGATGCTGGATTTTGTTAGTAGTTCAATGCTGGTGGGATGGGATAGATGGCGTGGCTGGGTGTGGATCAATTATGAAATAAGCAATATAATGTAATAGTCTTTTATAGAAACTATAGTCTTTTAACTCAGACGCGGATCTAAGATTTCGCTCAAGGAAAATATCTGTTTGCGCACGGGATAATTTAATTGTCACAAGTTCACAACGTGTCAGACACTTTCATAATTTTAAACGGTGTATTTAGAAAACTGATCTAAACAAGTATCACTAACCGCTAGCGAAGCGAGCGCGAAAATTTTAGGAAATTGTAGGTTAATACCATAGGTTTTTTGAGCATTTGCACACAAACGCGGATTATGCGGAAAGGGAAAATTAAGCCAGCTCGAAATCGAGGGCGAGCGAAGTAAGCTCGCTAATTTTAGTACCTACCCCGGCTCGGAACAGATAGAGAATTTCTATTAACCACTCATGTCTAGTTCGATAAAAGTTTCTTTCTGAACCTTTTGTAAAAAAGTGTGAAAAAAATGATGTAAGAACGAGCGGAGCGAACTCGAAAATTTTTACACCCAGGCTTGAGGAATTTATCTTATCTTATCTTAGCTCTTACCAACTAGTGTTAACAATAACTCTTAGTATGAGGGACGAAAAAGCCAATAATTACGAATTAATTATTGACTAAGTTGTTTTAATATATTTCTTACCTTTAACCTTTCAATCAATGGAGCTTCCTCGGACGCAAAATACCCTTTTGAAAACCCCGCTCGGACGCTTTCCGGACACCCTCCAAACTAGGACACATCCGGGGAAACCCGGACGGATGGCAGGCCCTAGCCCACCGATCGCCTGTCTTGCGGCCTGCCCCGCAAGCCAAGACGAAGAAATAGAAATGCTTAAAACTACAATTTCTAACTTTTTGGGAAAAATTACGATAATTGAAGAGCTGTATCTCGACACCTATTTTAACCTACAGAGTTCGATTTATGGTAAAACAAGCAAACTCTGCACGCCCCCTCCCCCCCATATACGCCTATGGAAGATGCAACCTGCAATTTGCATCTGAAGGACGGGAATAGGAGAAGCGTTCTCGCAGGTAGGAAGGCGTTTTAGGGCTGGATGAGAGTTTGGGCAAGTGAAATTTAGGTTTTAAAGTTCAAATAGCTCTGGAGGCATTTCAGCGAGTGAAATGTGTAGTGCACCTTCCGACGGACTTCAGCGATATGGTTAGTCTACGGACTAACCATATCGCTGAACCTGAGGGTTCAGTACTTAACTAATTGAATATATGGTCAATCAACTTGGCATCGCGGTAGACCTCAAAACAGGCCGGTCAGTTTCGTCTATAACGTACTAATTCCGTCATGAGTCCATTGGCGTATCTAGGGATTTTTTCTAGTTGGACCTGAGATGCGACGCCCAATGAAAAATGATATTGTATATTTTGAGAAAACATTAAACACTTTTACACGTCAAGAAAAATCGTTTCACGGCCCACTCGACCTCCCCCCCTCCCCCCTATATACGCCTATGCATGATTCTGATGTGATGTGAGAGAGAGGGCGTTTTTTATTTTAGTTAACCTATACCTACTGTCTTACTGCTGGGAAAGGCCCTCCCCAAGTCTTTCCAGATGTTTGTACTTGGTCGCTGTTACGAATATGAACCTTAATACACAAACAATACTTCGCGCCGGCGCGGCGTTCATATCTAATTTGGATGTAAAATGAGAAGAAAATTAGCGTTTCTGAGTCAAGGAACTAACATTTTCTAGCATCCTTAGTTGTCCGGTTTTCGCTTAAGTTGACATAAAAACAAGTCTGGATGTAAGATTTAAGAATAAAATTAGCGTTTCCGAGTCAAGGAACTAAAGTTTTCAGGGCTCAATTCGCTCGCCCTAGCATCCTCCAGCTGTGCAGTTTACGATTAAGTCGAAAAAAAAAAATGTGGTTAAAAAAAGAAAATGTGTAGAGAATGCCTTGTTGCATAAAGTTCGCCTATGTACCACTATTGTACATGAAGTTTAAATAAATAAAATGTGACAATGTCGAAACAAGGTATTTATATTAACATAGGTGCTGTTTGAGCCCAATAAGATCGTCCTTGACCTGGCGAAATGCAGGCGTTAAACACTCACCCAACGCTCACCTTCTGACAACAGTACAGGCAAAGCTATCTCTAACTTTTTTACAGGAAATACAAATAGTTCCTGAAGATAACGCGGATACAATATCGACGAAGTGCTTCAACGCAGTCCGCGCGTTCAACGCGGGTCACCAGGGCATCGGGCAAGGCTTCAACGCCGTCGGGGCTCCTTCGGTGTACCGGGTGCTGCTGCTCGGACCGAGGGGCTCAGGTCGCAGCACCCAGGGCGCACATCTTGCCAAGCATTTTGGATTAGTTTTCAGTAAGTATGCAGAAGTTTGCTGAATATAAAAGCTAACTCGTATAATGTATGGGCTACAGCGCAGCTTCGACCGCCTGTAGTGTGCAAGAAGGGGGAGAGGAGGGTGGTATTCTAACGCTTTTTAAGTTTCCGAACATCCGTAAAAACGGAATCCTTACAGGATCACTCGGGTGTCTGTCTGTCACAGCAAGTGTTCTCCGGATCTACTGGACCAATTCTGTTGAAATTTGGTACACATTATGGACTTCAACGTAAATAAATATTTTTTTAGTATGGGTGTTACTTTTGGAGGTCAAACTGGAAAAATAAAATAAAAACAAAGTTTTTCAAACTGTATCGTGTGACATCAAATGAAAGAGCTATACTGTGAAGGTTTTTTTTTTCATAATTAGAAAATTCATAGTTTTGAAGTTATTCAAGAAATTAGACCAAAAATAATAATTCCCCCCCCGAAACTACCGAGCCTAACATTTCGAAAAAAATGCAGATTATAGTTCTATACCCAAAGATTACGAGAAACTTATAAGAAGTCTGTAGTGTTAAAATAACATGTTAAAAAAAATGAAATTGGTTCGGAACCCTTTGCACGCGAGTCCAACTCACACTTCGTCGTAATTTTTACAAAATGTACGAACGTGAATATTACCAGCTCGCTGCTTTATGCCATCTCATCTTGCCCTCCCTCGGTCGCACGTATATAGAAGCCTCGTTGTTTGTCAAACTTGCACCTTCTTCTTATCGTGTGGGCAGTAAGGTCTAACGACCCCACACACCCTAGTGTCAAGAGTTTCTAAACCGCCTCAAGGGCCTCTGACATGGTTTATTTGACGACCGCCATTTGGCGGCCGGGATCACCGGCTTATACGTGCCTTCCGAAGCACGGAACCATCTTTTGTCAAAACTTGAATCAAAAAAGAAGCATTTTTATCACTATCACTACTAATATCCCGTAGGTACATCTTTTGTTGGAGATCCAAATAGATAAAGATTTCGAAAGTTGATCACCTTATCACTTTTGGAAATCACCGGTGTGATGTCGTAGTTACATTTTTCTGTTTGCAGTACATTTTGACGCGATCTTCAACGAGGCTAAAACGAAGGACGATGATGTCGGGAAAAAGATTCGTAAGTATGGCACCAGCATCGAACTAAGGGGAGAGGTTGTCAAGAGACGGCTGGAAAAGAAGGTACCTACCTAGGTTTTCTTCATCTTTTTAATTCAATAAAATCATCTCATCATTCAACAGAGACAGACATACGTTAAGCAGTCGTTACGGATTGTTAGAAGCCAATAAATCTGACTCCAGTCTTGCCAAGAAGTTCGTGTTGTAGGTAAAGATCAGGTAGGCAGCCGCTCCACATAAAACACTGGTATTCAGCTGAATCCGGTTTGACTGGGAAGCGGACCTCAATATAGTTGAGAAAAGGCTAGGCAGATAATGATGATTTAACAGAGACACAGTTGAAAAAGTAGAGTATTCTCCCAGCAAACCTCACGTCAGTTCTTTCTTCCCTGGGTTCACTGTGACAGATGTTCAAAATCTTTCCAGTTTTTAAAGCTGCCCTTTTTACTAGCTGTTTATATATGCCTATACTGTACCACTGGTGGGCAAAGGCTTTCCTACCACAAGTCATTCCAGGAACTGTTTTCGCAACTTCGAACTAACTCTCACTGCCTCACGTAAGTATGCGTCAGGTTCGTAACGTAACTTACCACCTCTTACTGAACGCCGTTTATCTTCAAGCGCCCTTCGTCAACCATTGAAGACTTGCGAACCCTGATAATGCACAGTTATAATTTGATTGATGAGAGTTTGTAACTTGCAACAGGACTGCTTGGACTACGGATGGGTGATGATCGGCTACCCGACAAACGGAAATGACTTCGAACTGCTGGACGCAATGCCCACTCCCCCGAATCGGTGAGAGCGATTTGCTTATTTAGGTAGAACTAGGGAAGTAGCTTTTATGTGGAAATCACGAGCATACCTAGGTACTTATACTTTATTTTAAATGTTTTGAGTAGAAATAAATTAAAAATTAGGCAAACCGTGGTATGTACCTAATCATTATTTTAGCTGTCGGAGAGAAGCCTCCTCCTCCTGGACTTTTGGACTCCTTCTCGCATGTCGAAAGTCAGGAATTACCTAGCCGAATTTCTATAACACATCGGAGGTTAAAAACTAAGAAAATAAATCATAAAAAGCTCACATCGAAACCTAGGCGATCGGGCGAGGTACTAACTGCACTTCTTACCCAATTTGCCGTCGACACCGTGCTAAATTATTTTGCTTTACATTGCTGACGTCTGAGCAATATGACGAATGCAACTTACATTTTCGTTTTGTTCAGTAGTCTTGCTCCAATTTAAGCCACTTTCTAAGTGAAAGTCGAAGTGATTGGTACAGGCAGTACAGGTCTGCTTTGAGATACAGAGCCTGGATGTAGGTATTCAGTCAGAAACTGTGGGAATGATACTATGTACCTACTAGCGTTCGTTGACCCCGTAATCAACTGTTGTTGGTTGATTTTCTTTTTTTTTCGGTTTATAGGCAAATATCGATCGATGTACCCATCTCAATACGGTCTGTAATTTGAACTTTTATAATGAAGTGCAGCAAGTCTTTTTGTCCTAAACTCATTAGTAATATTATAACATTATTATTATTTTTTATTATTATTTTATTATTATATTATAACTTATTTGAGTTTTCGGTCAGCATACTATTCTTGAACATGGACCTGGATTCGTGTCGCAAGCGCACGGTAAACGAGGGCTTCGACATGTGCACCGGCAAGAAAGCGCCGATCGGCTCCGGACCGAGGGTGGTCCTGCATCCCGACCACGATGAAGTTCGGAGGGATTATGAGGTCATTTTGAATTGTTACTCATTAGCTTCTACATTGACCACTCGCGATGGACAACTAGTGTGGATGCCCTCTGCCCCAGCCAGCGGTCATAGGACCTTAAGTCAAGCTTCTATATTAGGCTGGAGATCGCCTAAGATAGAGATGTTTGTATGGAGAAAAAAAACCGCATCCAAATCAGTTCACCCGTTTAAGAGCTACGGTGCCACAGACAGACACACAGGACATAGCGGTCAAACTTTTAACACCCCTTTTTTTTGGTCGGGTGTTAAAAAGGGAAGCCTTTGCCCAGCCGTGGGACACAAGAGTAGACTAACAAAAACAGTTAGGTAGCTTCTGCCAGTGACTTGGCTTCGCTTGCGTGAATCGGAAATTGTCCTAAGAGAATGGATCTACTCCCGGAATACAAACTTAGGTATCCTAATCCTAGTCTTTCTCCCAGATCTATCTTAATACCAAAATTGAACATAATTAGTTCAGCAGTTTACGCGTACCTAGGTAATAACGCAAAACAGACAGACTGAAAAACACAGCAGTAGTATTAGCCATTGGGGCCAAGGGCCAAGGATATGCACCAGCCACCTCTAAGGGTGAAGGAACCTTCCCAACTTACAATTCAACCAATTTTTGGGCCAGCCGCTGCTACCTTAGCAAACATTTTAGCCATTAATGGCAGATCAATCAACTCTGTCCTACATTATGTAGTCCGACGTCTCACGTCACGTACAATATAGGTATTCTTCGCATTTTTAGCAATAATGCTAATACGGTGTGCATATTTGACAAGTCATTGACTCGCAGGCGACGCCGTTGTTTAGATAGTCTATGATTTAGGCTGCCATCGATGATATCACAGTCACAGTGATAACTGTTACAAACCGTTGCCGAGACGTGATTGGACTTCTGGAGATATTAGTTTTATTTTCGTGTACATGTGATAATTAGGTATGGGTAATGTCCCGTTGTCGAATTTTCTAACGGCATCATACGTAACTGCGTAATGAAAGTAAAATGTAGACAAACAGAATATCGGCCACTAAGTGTAGGTACTTACAACGTAGACTTTACAAACTAGCAATTTGCCCACAATTTCGGGGTTTTGTGTCTAAACCTACTCATATTCCTCTAAATGCCGACGTTTTAAGTCAGTATAAGTCGGACACTCTCTTCGTCTCCCCCCGGAGCGAAAGAAATCATTTGATGATTTCCCATTCAAAAATAAAAATAAAAAACGGATGAACTGAAGCGAGTCGCGGGTGCTTCAAGGTTCAACTTTTCAAGTTACCTTTTTATTGAATTTTATTGCATTATTTCAGCAGTTTAACAATGAAAATGTTTCGCTTTAATAAAGTGAACTTTTTATAAAATGTACCACCATTAACCCTCGCTTTAACCCAACAGTGGGACTTATTCTTCACGGAGCAGCTAGCTGAACTGCGGGCATCGGCAGGACTGTCGGCTGTGGAGATCGATGGCAACCAACCTTTCGGTGCGTAAAGATATTACTTGCTAGAATCATCATTTACATTTAAATACCCTACTTTAACGCCTTCAAATATCTCGCCATCGTGACAAGGCATCATAATTTTATTGCTAACATGTTTTGTTTGTTTAAATACCCTCTACCCATAATATGCATTTTAGATCGTGCGCAGTATGTTTGATGTGAGTTCATTGTTCAAGATCAAGGGCAAATAATATGGTCGCTGTCATTATTTTTTTTAACTGGATCGAGTTAGCTGTCGACCGTTAGCAAATTGAATCTATTCTCTAACAGCAATTGGTTCGTTGTTGAGAGCGAATTTATGAGAGGCACATGACGGGATCATCTTAGATCTATGTAATAGTGCATTTTAATGCAAGTCATTGCAAGTTGCAAGTGGGCGAACTTTGTCAGCCGAGGAATAGGCGCCGAGAGGAATGTTGACTATAGTGACAAATACCCATGTTTCAAACGATGCCACGTTTTTCAACACAGTTAGTCGAAAAAGAATTATAAACATAATTTAGAAACAAATTATTGTGAGAAAGGGCTCGCGAGTTGGACCAGCGTGTCTAGAAAGGCCTAGAATCATAATATTAACCACAACAATCTGTCCATTTTCATCTATCGCTAACGCATAAGGTTCAAGGTTGATTGGGATGATTTTAGTGACGGGTAGCGTGATTTGTTTTCTGACTCTTCTAAAGTGGCTTTTTTAGACTGTTTTCGAGTGTTTTGAAAAATAATAACTAGTTACTATGAAAAGGACAAGAAACGTCATATCTATTTCTCTAGTTCGTGGGTAGGTACTCATCATCATCTGCCTAGCTTTTTCCCTACTAGGTATATTGGGGTCGACTTCCAGCCAAACCGGATTTAGCTGAATACCAGTATTTTACGCGGAGCGACTGCCTACCAGATCTCCACAACCCATTAACTGGGTAACACGGTACTTTGTGGCAAGACTGGAGTCAGATTATCTGGCTTCTGACTATCCGTAACGACTGCCAAAGATCTACAAATGACAGCCGGGACCACGAGGCACGGAGGAAACTCGGTATGTTAAGATGGTCACCCATCCACAGAACAACCTTGGCAATCGTTGCTTAACCTTGAAATCGACCCGTGCGGCTGTTATTATCTAGCCAGAGCTTTTCTAATCTTCTCTCCTCGTCGTGGGTAGGTACTGAAGGGCATATTTTCCCAAGCCTATTTATTTGATAATAATGTTCTCGTAGTTACCTAAGCAGATTTAGATTAGATAAAATGGTTAGTAACAAAAATTACAATGACTTGATATCACATAGATATTATATCAAGATAATCGGAAATGATCACGAAGCTGTTGTATTTTTATCGGATACCTACGTGTCGTAATTACAACAACACGGTATACGTACGTACAGCATTCGTGATTATATCGTCATGGATCGTTTGAGGAGTGTTGTCTCAGAGAAGACAGAGATTATTGTGACGTAGAGGTTGCAGCGTCTCTGAATGATCTTTTTATTTTTATCTCTCAGATAAAGTACAAACGAAGGTGCTAGCGGCGGTTATCGCAGCACCACACTTCGACATCGAGTGCTGCGCGCAACTGAAGAATGTCCGTGCCGATTAATTTGATCGCTCTATCCTATCTTTATTAATTTATTATTATACTTCTGGGTTATTCGAAAATAAAAGAAGATATCGTTAGAAAAATTGTTTTATTTATGTACTCCTCCGTACTTCAATTGAAATTATTTAATTACTACATAATTATTTAATTATTCTGCTAATTATGAACTAACAATTCTGCAGTCTCAAAATAATTACATACATATAGTAGAACACTGAGGTAGTCTCTTGCTGTTATATGAGACTCTTATCGATTAAATGATGACATAAATATGAATCGATGATGAGAAAGTCATGGAATCAGGCCTCTCGCAATTCACACGCGAACTATAACTTTCACTAAAAATAAAAATGCATCAATTTTTACAATTAAATTCACGCACCATTCAGACTTGCGTGCGCAGCGGCAGAAACTCGATCAGATCTCGGCTCTGTGGCAGCCAGCGCCGCCCGCCCGCCGCACACGCCCTCACACGCTACACACTTCACGCTCCACACATACAATAAATATACACAACACGAGCTAAAACACTCCGCATCCGTGTCCGGTGCAGGCTATGCGGCGTAACGTCACGTCGCGGCGCACAGTCTGCAGCGGTCGGAGATCACATTTGGCTATGATCACACGTTTTAAAGTCTGTTTGGTTACAACTCGTCTTTGAAGTCTTCTTCCTCACCTCCCGCGCCTGGCGGGGGCATGCCTCCTTGTCCTTGGTACAACTTGGCGATGATGGGCTGGACGACGTCCTCCAGGGACTTCTTCTGTTTCTTGTACTCCTCGGAGTCTACGTCCTGGTTGTCTTCGAGCCACTTGATGGAGGCATCGATAGCCTCTTCCATTTTAGTCTTCTCTTCATCGCTCAACTTAGCGCCAAGCTTCTCCTTGTCCTGCAGCTGGTTCTTGATGGAGTAAGCATAGCTCTCAAGCTCGTTCCTGGCCTCAACACGCTCCTTGAGCCTCTTGTCCTCATCGGCGAACCTCTCGGCATCCTTGATCATCCTCTCGATGTCTTCAGGTGTTAGTCTGTTCTGGTCATTGGTGATGACGATCTTTTCGCGATTTCCGGTGCCCTTGTCTTCAGCAGATACTTGCAAGATACCGTTAGCGTCGATCTCGAAGGTAACCTCGATCTGAGGGATACCACGGGGCGCGGGAGGAATGCCAGTGAGGTCGAACTTTCCAAGCAAGTGGTTGTCTTTGGTCATGGGACGCTCACCCTCGTAGACTTGGATGGTGACGGTGTGCTGGTTGTCGCTGGCGGTAGAGAAGATCTGGGACTTCTTGGTGGGGATGACGGTGTTACGGGGGATCAGCTTGGTCATGACTCCTCCGACGGTCTCGATACCCATGGTAAGAGGGTTGACGTCAAGCAGGACGATGGCATCAGTGTCTTGTTCACCGCTGAGCACGCCAGCCTGGACGGCAGCACCGTAAGCGACGGCCTCGTCGGGGTTGATGCCTCGGGAAGGCTCCTTGCCGTTGAAGAATTCCTTGACCAGTTGCTGAACCTTGGGAATACGGGTGGAACCACCGACCAGCACGATCTCGTCGACGTCTTTCTTGTTCATGTCGGCGTCTTCCAATACCTTCTGCACGGGCTTGAGGGTAGACCTGAAGAGATCCATGTTCAATTCTTCGAACTTAGCCCTGGTAAGGGTTTCGGAGAAGTCTTCACCTTCGAAGAAGGACTCAATTTCGATCTTGACCTGGTGGCTGGAGGACAGAGCCCTCTTTGCCTTCTCAACTTCACGACGCAATTTCTGGACGGCGCGGTTGTCTTTCCTGATGTCCTTGCCCTTCTTCTTCTTGTATAGCTTGATGAAGTGCTCCATGACCCTCTGGTCGAAGTCCTCACCTCCCAAGTGAGTGTCACCGTTGGTGGCGACTACTTCAAACACTCCGTTGTCGATGGTGAGCAGAGACACGTCGAAGGTACCACCACCCAAGTCGAATACCAGCACGTTCTTCTCGCCTTCCTTCTTGTCAAGACCGTAAGCGATAGCGGCGGCGGTGGGCTCGTTGATGATTCTCATCACCTGGAGACCGGCGATGGCACCGGCGTCCTTGGTGGCTTGACGCTGAGCGTCGTTGAAGTAGGCGGGGACCGTGACGACGGCGTGGGTGACCTTCTTACCGAGGTAAGCCTCAGCAGTTTCCTTCATCTTGGTGAGGACCATGGCGGAGATTTCTTCAGGGGCGAAGATCTTATCTCCCTGGGAGGTCATGACGGAAACATGGGGTTTGCTGTTCTTCTCAACCACCTTGAAGGGGAAGAATTTGACATCATGTTGGACAGTGGTGTCACTCCATTCACGACCGATGAGACGCTTGGCGTCGAAAACGGTGTTTTCAGGGTTGGTTGTCAGCTGGTTTTTGGCGGCGTCACCAATGAGACGCTCGCCGTCAGCAGTGAAAGCTACGTAAGAGGGGGTGATACGGTTACCCTGGTCGTTGGCGATGATCTCCACACGGCCATTCTTGTACACACCCACACTGAGGACAAAGAAAAGATAATCTTTAGAATTGTTATCTTTCACAAACCATGCATTTGACTATCAATTACTGCTATTGTGAATGTGAAGTTCCTCTTTAAATATGAATAAAGTAATATTTTCAACAGACAGATAGATAGTGATCTCCAAATAATCACCTGTTTTTTTTTGCTTACAAATGAACTATTCATTTGTAAGCAAAAAACTAGGTGATTATTTTTACCAATAATTAATGTCACTGACTGATCTTGTAACTGTTGGAAAAACCTTTAAAGATTTTGGGAGTACAATATGATTCAAATGCAATTAATTGAAAATAAAAAAACGAAAATAAGACAGAAACTCTACTTCATGTTGAAATTGATTTGAAGCAGATTTACAAATGAACTGGTAGTTCAGGCTCAATTACTTTGAAGTTGGTAACCAGTGGAAAGTGTCAGAAAAAAAAGCAATTATTTAAATAAAATAAAAAGTTAATAATATAAATAAACTTTTTTGATTCATATTCCTTTGGATTATTACATTAAAATATCATCTCAAGACAACACACAAAATTCAGTTCATTGACCCAAAATATGCTAATTATATCCGAGTTATGTTATACTTGACATTCAAATAGGATTCCTGTTATGTTTAATTTAAAAACAAGATTCTTATCCAAATTATGAATACTCATTGTTGAAAGGGTTAATGGGTTAAAAAAAATGTTTTACCATTAGCAATTTTATGGAAATCATTCTGTTTTACTGATAAAATGAGCTTTATTTCATTAAAATTATTATCATTGTAAATGTTGTAAAAAACATGTAACTATAGATTATGAAATGGGTTATGGAAATTACTAGAAGATTTGATTAGCAACAAATGCCTCTTTAATGGTTTAAAATTTTGGCAAAATAAATTGAAATGAGGATCATGACAAATTAGCTCACAGAATGTTATTTTACTATTTATTATAATAACTAACTTGGGTATTTTTTTGACAACGTTTTTATGTGAAAGTTGAAAAAAGGGGGTGGCTCAAAATATGTCGGGATCAGCAGATACTCACCAAGAGTAGGTGGTACCCAAGTCGATACCGATGACGGTGCCAATGTCTTTCTCTTTATCCTTTTTGTCGTCGGCGAACACCGCCGCGACCAAGCAGGCCAGCGCTAATATACTCCACCGCATTTTCAGCATGCAATGTTAATTTTCTGAAACAATACAAGATAAAAATAAGTTAAACAATCCTCAAAATATGCGTACGCGTCACTACGCAGACGTACTCAAGTTTAAATCTTCCAGATGACACTTCTTTGTAAAGACACGTAATCGTTATGGGGACACGTCACTACAGGGCGCCGGGCCAAACGCCACCGGCCTATGAATTTGTAGAAAAGGAAAGTACCCGGTCCCACCTATAACGGCATGAAACATCTAACGGTACCATAAAACGGCCAAGGAGATGTAGGACACGCCACCGGCCCACACTGCTGCGTCGAGAATTTTCGCTGACGTTCCACGCAGATAAGCCCGATTTTAAATGAATCTTATTGGAATTTATATACAGAGGCACTAGATTTACAATTTTAGAGCTAAATACTATAGCCACTTGAAGGAAATCTCCGTAATTATCCTAATTATTGTCAGGTATCAAACCATGACGGGTGAGGTTAATAATTCATGGCGATCCGCGGTTTAGAGAGAAAGACAAAACGGAAAGTAAAGTAAAACATAATTACCGATTACTACAGATGATTAAATTGGATTGAATCCCAATGAATTTAGTTCACAGCCACGATACAAGCACTTTGAATGGGTCACTTGAATAAAAATTCACAATTACGTTGTTCCTTCACCTTCGATTTTTCAAGAAGAACTAAAGTTTCACACGCCGCCGTCGCTATTATTTAGCGCTAGTATCCATCGTGGGCTAACGCGATTGGTCCACAACGCGATGACGTTTCAAATAGTTCTTTACGATTGATCCGAGTATGGGTATTTGGCGCAACCTGATTGGCCCACGTTTATAACTGGCCCTGAAAAAGACATTCCCCATACCGCCAACTTTGAAAATAGGTTTTATTCTTGTTTAATATTGCGAAAGCGACATTTTAATACTTATTTCTCAATCTTGTGAGGTATTTGTATGATGAAGTAGAGATAAAGGATTGCAAATAGTAAATAACACCAACTATTTACCATACACACAAATGAAATAGCAAGCCATGTCTCTATAGAAAGTAAATGGAATTATTCTAGAATGCCTTATCATAAAATAAATTCTAGAATTATGGTTCTAGAAGCTGTATCTTAAAATCGTTTGAGGTGGATGTTTGGTCAAATAAGTGTTTCTGCAATACTGAGGACATGCGCAGCACTGACTTTGCTAAGAAATTATAGATGTTGGTGACTTTTCGCTTGCACGGATAATCTAGAATAACATGGAATGTTCTATCAGTCTCTTCCATTTTTTTTCAGATTTTACTTAACCTTATTTATCTGGACTTGTGCGGATGTGTCCCATCCCATACTAAACATAAAGTGCAATAACTTTTATAACCAGGCTGGAGCGAAACTTTCGCTAATGTGCGATGTGGTTTACCGGGCCTTAACTCCTAAACGTTGACTCACTCATAACATGGTATCTAAACTAAACAAATATCTCCAGATAAGTTGCAATTAGGTTCCTACTAACAATCGTAGGAACCTATAATAGTTTGACTCATCTTGGCCCTTGCCATGACAACATGGCAAGGGCCAAGATGAGTCAAACTTCTCAAGAGCAGATCATATTTCGTCATTTACTTAACTCCTACCTAGGTACCTAGGTACTCAAATACTCATCAATGGATAACTACAAGAAAATAAATTCTACACATCTTGCATCAGTTGAATGTCCTTGTTACGTGATAGTTAAGTACTGTGGTTTACCCCCCTGACGGGCGGGCGTTTGAAGGACTGTCTTTTGTACTAAATCTTGACGTTCAAAAGTGCTGGCTCTCAGCCGAATTAGAATAAATGACATTTGACTGAGTTTTACCCCGTAACTCAATTCCACTATAGGTAAATACCATCAAAAAGAATAAGGGCGGGCCTACCAAGCAATAGCCCATAGATTATACACTGGGCACAGCCGTCGACGATAAACCAAATTGCGTGTTATTCGCAACAGGGTAATCCTATAGAAAAACCCAATTACACTATTTAAATAAATACCTAAAATTAGCATTTGTCCCGTCGTTGGTAAAAAAAATCCCGACGAATTGAGAACCTCCTCCTTTTTAGGGTTTCGTACCCAAAGGGTAACCAACGGAACCATATCACTAAGCCTCCGCTGTCAGTGGGCTGTATCTCAAGAACCGAAATAGGGACAGTTGAATTTTTCACTAATTGTATATTTCTATTGCCGCTATAACAACAAATACTAAAATTTAAAGTTTATGGTACGGAACCCTTCGTGTTCGAGTCCGACTCGCATTTAGCTGGTTTTTTTTTTAAATCGGATGTAAATTTAGGGCCCGGCCCGGGGCTCATCGATAGACTTACTTACCTACTTGAAATTTTTATCTCTTCTTTTCTACAATGTTTTGGACCCCGTGATACCCTTTAGATAAAAATTGCATCATTCATAACATTCCCGAAGTCGAATTACTTTCTAAATAAATGACGTATAAAGCCACGTCAGTTCTGATAAACTATTATTATTTTACACGAAACGTTTAAATTTATAAATGACCATCTGTTTAATTAGCACAGATGGCATAGCAACAAAGGTTTCAAGCACTTTGAAATAAGTTTTTTATTGATGAGTTCTGTTGCCTATATCCGAAGTTCTTCATCACATCTTCACCAAATTGAAATGGAACTTCTCGAAGAAAATACTCTTCCATAAAATTTGCCTACAAAATATTGAAATTTTATCTTAAATTTTTTTTAGGATCCCACCATCAGATTCTGACCTGACTGACCTGGAAAGTATACCCCTTAAAACAAAAAAGAATTTCAGGTGTCTTGGAGTAATCAGGGAACAAACCTACAAAAAAATATAAGATTGACGAATTGCGAACCTCCTTTTTTGAAGTCGGTTAAAAATGAAACAAAAACACTGATATTATTTTTAATCGATACTATGTATGAAATTCATTTATTTCTAATTCTATCACATAATGATAAAGGCTTACATAATATTAACTTAGGTACATACTTAACATCACGCCTGCACCATAAACACGTAGGTACAGACTTATTACACATACATTTATTTGACTATGTTGTCATACGATAATATTATGTCAAAAGAGGTACGGTCCAACACTATTCTGATGAAAAAAAAAATAACAACCATTTAATCCTGAACTTATAATCTATAACAACAGTTTGGATTATCTGTACTTATTGTAAAAAGCTTGAGATTTGAGCAAAATATATAAAAATGCATCCATAAACCAGTAAAGTATAGATATCATTTCAAACATTATCCAACACCCCAGTCCCAGAAATCATAACAACATGAAATAAAACAGTCAATGTTTACTGTTTCTTTGATATCAAATCTAGAATCATCGGCGCGAAGTAAGTGATGATACAATCGGCACCTGGAAAAGACAATACAATACGTTATAACTACCGTAAAATCAAACAATATTTTAAAGCTATTGGTATCGAGGAATATTACAGTTAGGTAGGTACGTAGTTTTTACCATGGCTTCGCTCACGGCCAAATCCACTTTTTTTTCGGGTTCCGTATCCAAAGGGTAACCATCGGAACTCTATTACTAAACCTCCGCTGTCCGTCCGTCTCTCAGCGGGCTATACCTATCTCAAGAACCGTAATAGGTAGGCAGTTGAAATTTTCACAGATTGTGTATTTCTAATGTCGCTATAACAACCAATAATAAAAATTAAGATTTATGGTACGGAACCCTTCGTGTGCGAACGAAACCCACTTAAGGTGGATGCTCCAGGGTAGCCCGCGAAATTCAAATATTTTTATGTTTTTTGCAATTTGCCGGTCAGTGTGAAGCTGTATGTGGACCAAATGCGATCCGCGACCGTAACGCGTATTTATCTAAAGAATGAATATTTCAGAAATAATCATTCTTTCGAACTACATGAACTTAGAGGGCTATATTGATGATTAAAATGGTTATAATTTTTTAGATAAATACGCGTTACGGTCGCGGATCGCATTTGGTCCACATACAGCTTCACACTGACCGGCAAATTGCAAAAAATATTTGAATTTCGCGGGCTACCCTGGAGCATTCACCTTAAGCCTCCGCTGTTCGTGTCAGAGTTATTCAAGACAAGTTTTTTTTTTTGTTTATGGTACGGTACCCATCGTGAGCAAAGCCGACTTGCACTCAAACGTATATTTTCCAAGCATTTGCAGCTAGGAAAAACATTGGATGCTGAAAAAAAAACAACAATAAATAAAATACGAACCAGCTCTCCGGAAGCTCGTGAGCGTCTCCATGAGAATAGTTTCCACCTCCGCTTTGTCCCCCGTGCGGCAGATCATTGCGTATTCACCAGACACCTGGACAAAACAAATCATTTTACGGTAAGAGCAGTTATAATGTATAATCTATGGTAGGAGCCAAGTAAATACAATAACGGTCATTGTCATTGACCCACGTATGTTTATTGTCAAAAAGAAATAAGGACATGAAGCTGTCCTGAATCGTGTTCTATCGTTTATTATATCTACTATGATCAGTGGCGAACCGTAGGTGCAAGCCAGCATAGACCAGCATAGGTAATTACTGGTTAAAACGAAAACACCATAATATAACTCATCGCTATCACGCCGACCCACTGCACCATGCTGTTTCTGTACTGAATTCTGTGCTATAGTGATATTAAATTGTTACGTGTTTATTTCTTATATCATTATAACATCGAAATATAACATAATAAAAATAACTAAAACAGCTAAAGTTAGTATTTTATAACGTAAATGATATAAGAACCTAGAGAGACTAAAATGGCAGTGTATAGAGACTGGGGAGTCTTGCTGGCTTGCACCTACGGCGCGCCACTGATTATGATCGCGACCCTTTACTACGTTCTCTAGTAACGAACGGATATTAGGGAAAGCTCAATGTATGTACTTTATTGCAACTATTGCAAATTTTTCTGGCTTAGCCAATAATATTGAAAACATAGCATACTAGCTTCTGCCAGCGACGTCACCCGCGTGAAAGTCGGAAACTAACCAAAGGGACAGGGGCGTAGCTACCGCCGTATCAAAGACTAGTTGACCCGCGTAACTTCGTCTGCTCCGCTCTTATTGGTCTTAGCGTGATGATATATAGCCTATAGCCTTCCTCGATAAATGAGCTATCTAACGGCGCGTACACATAGAACATCCGTTTTACAGGATCCTTTTTAACTGATCCGTCGCTACTGGAGGTAATATTCACACAGCATTTACAGGACCGATTTTAACAGATCCGACGCTACTGGAGGTAATATTCACACAGCATTTACAGGACCGATTTTAACAGATCCGACGCTACTGGACTTTCGTTCTTCAGTGTATCGCCTACTTTCTACGAGAATGGACGTTGTCGTGTTGTATTGGTACTATCGTCGTCTGCGGCGGAGGAAGCCCCGGCGTTATTGGATACATCCACTATTAAGGCAAAGATTTTGTCGTGGTGCTGTTGTGCGTCAGCTGAAAGAAGACGAATCTAAATTTTTTACTTATTTCCGAATGACGACGTCTACTTTTGATGACCTTCTTAAACGATTAGAAAAGGATTTAAAAAAGAAAGACACAAACTGGAGGAAAAGCTTGTGCCCTGAAGTAAAACTAGCGATATTTTTAAGGTAAGAACTTTAATTTTTGTTATTATCAATTAAAATTTAAAATGACAAAAAGGTTTACAAAAATGAAGATTTATTTCAAAACATAGACAGATCTGGCAAGTCTGACTCCTGGCTGAATGTAGATTCTACTGATGGCGAACCTTCTACTGATGGTGTAGAGTCAAGATGATGTGGCCTACTAAAATAACCTTGGGTGTGGTAGTGAGGAGTGCTAGAACTTTGTGAATATGGAGGCCACTCGTAGTTTGACTGACCATATCTTCTACTTTTAATATTTTGTAAAAGGTTTATCACTCCAGACTGAAATTCTAAAATTTGATCGCCATTAAGTGAAGCCAGTTGCGGCAAAATACCTTTGAAGAACGATAAATTGGGATCTTCAAACTCATTTTTACTTTTTTTTAACTGATCATTCATGTATTCAATCATTTTGGCGTCTACTTCATTCACATTTCTTTTGATTGCCTTGCGTTGCGGCGGGGCTAAATTTTGTCTTTCCTTTTGTCTGTCACTACCACTTTGTTCCGTAATCTGATCAGGTTCATCTTCGTTGTCTTTATTACTTTCTACTGTTTCCGTGATGTTGTCATTAGCAGGGACGTTCTCGTGTGTATCACCTGGGGTGACAACTTTTTTCAAAAATAACATTTGATTGTGATATTTGTAAGGCTTGGTATTTGAGGCAGCAGCTCCAGATTTCTTCAATTTCTCTTTCTCACTCAATGTTCGTATCCAGGCATCTCTAGTCGAATTCCATTTTTTTATAACATATTTTCCTGAAGCAAGTAAATAATAATATAAGATGGTTGTCAATAGCTTAGTAAGTGAAAGGCGAATAAGAAGGTAGAATAGACTTGTCAGTAATTAATTACCATATTGGTCAGTGGATAAGTCAAATTGACAGTGCAAGAACTAATCGGTCAGTAAATAATGGGAAGCAAAAAAGTATTACTAATGTTTAAATCAATTTATTTTAATTAGGTAATTTTATAATTTAGTTCAGTTCAGTTTAATTTTATTTTATTTATGTACTATATATAAGTATGAGTTTTGATTTACGACTTTGCTAAAAACTCTCATAAAAATTTCGACTTTCCATACAAAATTTGTTGGTCACTATAATATTTTATAGTTTTATAATAAAACAAGACTTATTCATCAAGCCATCTTTAATAGTCTGACCATAGAGAAGTACCTCTACGAAACATAGACATATACATAATCAGTAATAGACAAAATTAACTAAAACTAAACCCTTACAGTCACTATCTTTGTATGGGAAGTCAATATACGTGTAATAATATAGTAATTGATTAATTTATTTTTTTTAGGTATGCAGCGTCTGGGTGTACATTTCAAGAACTTTATTACGTCTTTCGTGTCGGTGTGTCAACTATAAGCAACATTATTAAGGAAGTTACACGATGCATATGGAACAACTTGAATGACGAGTTTATGCGACTTCCTACAACAGTGAGTGAATGGGAGCATATATCAAATGGATTCGACACAAAAGCAAATTTTCCCCACTGTTTAGGAGCAGTGGACGGTAAACACATCAGACTTCGAAAACCAGCAAAAAGTGGCTCAATGTACCTAAATTACAAAGACTTTTTTTCCATCATATTATTAGCGATCGTAGACTCTGACTATCGTTTTCTATATGTTAGTATTGGGTCGTATGGAAAAGAATGCGATTCATCAATATTCAAGGAGTCGACATTTTGGAAAATGATGCTAGATGGCAGTTTACAAATACCAGAACCTTGCCCATTAATAACAGGCTCAGAAACGAGAGTTCCCTAAGTCATAATCGGCGATGAAGGTTTCGGTTTACACGAAAATTTAATGAGGCCATTTAGCGGGACGCATTTAGACGTAAATAAGCGAATATATAACTATCGTTTGACCAGAGCTAGACGATACGTTGAATGTGCATTTGGTATTCTTGCTAATAAGTGGAGAGTATTCCACCGGCCTCTAGACGTCAACAAAACAACAGCTATATGGATAGTTAAGGCATGTACCGTTCTACACAACTTTGTAAGGGAAAAAGAGGGCTTAAAGGATGGCAACACATCCGAATCTGAAGCATTTCATTTCAATAGCCTACCTGATGATGAAACGCTACGAGGTGGTCGAACTGCAAATTCAGTTCGAACGGAATTCGAAAACTATTTCGTGTCCGAATCTAGGTCAGTTTCTTGGCAGAATGAAGCTATTTAAAATAAAAAACAATGTCTCCATTACAATATAAAATAAATACTTACCAAATTCTTGTCTTTCTTTTTGTTCCATAGCTTCAAAATCCTCCTTTAGAATACCGCATATTTCGCGCCAAGCTGCGGTTTTTGCAATTTTATCTTTATAAATCTCCAGTGTTTTGTCCCAAAGAACTGGTCTACTTTCAACACAATTTATCAAAACTTCTTGCTCAACATATTTTTCAAACGCCTTGCTTGCCATGATTATGATAGCACTGGACACGTGCACTACTCTAGGAATGAAACCGGCAAATGGCGGCTGTGTGTAGCACATCGCACCCCGCGCACCCCCGTGCAAAGCCTCGTGCGGTTTCAATCCGATAAAACGGATTAGTATAGTATTACTGGATCCGGAATACTGTGTGAACTGGCTCATACAACTACATACGCTAATAACATATACGTTTAAACGGACCTGTAAAACGGATTGCTCCTTATTTTGTCGGATCAGTATTTTTTACTGGATCCGGAATACTGTATTCTGTATGAACTCGCTCATACAACTACATACGCTAATAACATATACGTTTAAACGGACCTGTAAAACGGATGTTCTATGTGTACGCGCCCTAACACTAAAAGAATTGTTCAAATCGGACCAGTAATTCTTAGTAGCAAACAAACTCTTCAGATTTATTATTAGTATAGATTATAGAGTAAGATAGACACAGGGCCCCTGGACTACAAGGGCCCCCACGTGTTGACGTAAAGCTGCTACATTTAGTCCCGTCGTCACCTTCGTGGCCTGCCGAGACTCTTTTTAGGGTTCCACACCCAAAGGGTATCCAACGGAACCCTATTACTAAGCCTCCGCTATCCGTCCATCCGTCCGTCTGTCTGTCAGCAGGCTGTATTTCAGGAACCGTAATAGGTAGACAGTTGAAATTTTCACAGATTGTGTATTTCTATTGTCGCTATAACAACAAATAATAAAAATTAAGGTTTATGGTACGGAACCATTCGTGTGCGAGTCTGACTCGCACTTGGCCGGTGTTTTTAATTCGAACGTTTATTCGTTCCTGTGATTAGCGCGTTCAACAAACTCTTCAGCTTTTATAGGTAATAATAGTATAGATAATTATAGATTTGCACAGCAGCCAGGGCGATATAACATCACGCTACGACTAATAAGAGCGGAGTATTCATGAAAAATGTGCCTCAGACGAAGTTGTGCGCGGGTCAGCTATAACCTAAATAAAAGTAATGTCTGCCCGGATATTCATCGCAAATTAATGTTGTAGTGGACACTTGCAGTTACTTTTTGCTACGCATCTCTAAATTGACTGAATTTCACTTTTCATTACGCCGTTTAATCAATAAAGAGTTACCGCATTTTCCACTATAAATTAATCTATACTAATATATAAAGCTGAAGAGTTTGTTTGTTTGTTTACTTGAACGCGCTAATCTCAGGAACTACCGATCCGATTTGAAAAATTCTTTCAGTGTTAGATGGCCCACTTATCGAGGAAGGCTATAGGCTATATATTATCACGCTAAGACCAATAGGAGCGGAGCCGTAATGAAAATTGTGACGCAAACGAAGTTGCGCGGGTCAACTAGTTATTTTATAAACGTGTCCAATTTGACCACTATGCAATGGTTTGTGTATACTTTAATTAACTTTACTAACGATAACGTGGTTAGGGGAAATAGCTAGAAATGCTTTGCAAAACGTGAGATTAAACTATATACTAATATATAAAGCTGAAGAGTTTGTCTGCTTAAACGCGCTAATCTCAAGAACTACTGGTCAGATTTAAAAAAATCTTTCAGTGTCTTCTTTTTACCGTGTGGGCAGTAAGGTCTAACCCACATACTCTGGTGTCAGAGTTTCTAAACCGCCTCAAGGGCCTCTGACATGGTTTGATGACCGCCATTTGGCGGCCGGGACCACCGGCTATACGTGCCTTCCGAAGCACGGAATCATCTTTTTATCAGACAATCAGGTGATTCAAGCTTGCAATGTCCTAACCAAACTTAAAACAACTTTACAAAGTATGCTTCCCGTGGGAATCGAACCCACGACCACCGGGTCACAAGTCAAACGTCTAAACCACTCGACCACGGAGGCAGTTAAAGTGTAAGATAGCACATTTATCGAGGAAGGCTATAGGCTATATATCATCACGCTAAGACCAATAGGAGCGGAGCAGACGAAGTTGCGCGGGTCAACTAGTAAAATAATATTTTAAATAAAATAGCTGACCCGCGCAACTTCGTCTGCGTCACAAAAATAAATAATAATAGGAGCGGAGCATTCATGAAAATAAAATATATTATTAGAAATAAAGTACTGGGCAGAGTGAAAGACTATTGGAGAGACCTTGGTCCAACAGTGGCATAAAACAGGTTGAAAACAATAAACTTTAGTTAAGTTCATACCTGATACACGAATAAGGGATGGTAGGGGTACTTGTCCTTAGTCTGCCTCACGATGTCCAGGTATGGAAGCCCTGGCTTCACCATCAGGAAGTCTGCGCCCTCAGCCACGTCTCGAGCCTGGAAATAAATTGGAGAACATTCTCAAGTTATGTTTGTACAGTGCCGAATTAACCCATAAGCAAATTAAGCAATTGCTTAGGGCATCACGTCTGGGGGGCACCGTAAACAGTACAGGAATTAGAGGTCGTACTTGTGAACCTTACGAAAAGTTAGCAAGGTGTTACAAGATCTGGAAGTCACTCTAGAGACATGCGCGAGTCGCCCATCGCCAATCTTTTCTAACAAAAATACGAGCTGACTTAGATTTGAAAAGTTTTCTAAAAAACCAGTCAAGTGCGTGTCGGACTCGCACACGAAGTGTTCTGTACCATAAACCTTAGTTTTTATTATTTGTTGTTATTGCGACAATAGATATACACAATCTGTGAAAATTTCAACAGTCTACCTATTACGGTTATTGAGATACAGCACGCTGACAGACAGACGGACGGACAGCGGAGGCTTAGTAATAGGGTTCCGTTGGATAACCTTTAGGTACGGAACCCTAAAAACGTTAAACTCGCATTTTAATAAATAAAAATATGTAGGTTGGTTTTATTTTAAAGACTGGTACTAATTGACTAGTGGATGGGGGGCTCCACAGGCGTGAATTACTTAGGGTAACAAATATTCTTGATCCGGCAATTTTTGTACTAGCTTCTGGCAGCGGTTTCGCCCGCATGAGTATCGCAAATAATCTCAAGGAATAAAAAACTGGCCAAGTGCGAGTCGGACTCGCGTACAAAGGGTTCCGAATGAGTTTATGTTTTTAAACATGTTATTTTTACAATAGGTGTAGACTTCTTATAGATTTTCCTGTAATCTTTAGGTAAAGATCTATTACCTCCATTTTTTTCTAAATTTTTCGCGCAGTAGTTTCGGAGATAAGGGAGCGGGGAATAGTAATTTTTTGCCTAATTTCTTGAATAACTTCAAAACCATTTATTTTAAAATTATTAAAAAAATATAATTAATACCCCAACAGTAAGCCCTTTCATTTGATATGTCAGTGTCACACGATATTGTTAAAAAAACTTTTGTTTTTAATTTTTTAGTTTGACCTCCAACAGTGACTCCCATACTAAAACTTTAATAATTTACGTAATACAATTTTTGGGTCACAAAAATCCATATGTGTACCAATTTTCAACAGAATCGGTCCAGTGGATCTGGAGAAAACTGGCTGTGACAGACGGATAGACAGACAGACACCTGAGTGATCTTATAAGGGTTCCGTTTTTTGTTCTGAACCCTATGGCGTCCAGTAGTCGCCATATTGAATTTTCACTAACGTCATAGAAGAACAAGAAAAACGTTTTTTTCTGTTCTGTGGGATTAATAAATTTGGTGTTCTTGGAAATCATACATTTACGGCACAGAACACTTTTTTTCTACTTAAGCTATCTGAGTCCTTATCAGCTATTAGTCTAGTATCAGTACTAGATAACTTCGAGGATACTTACAGCAGCCCTAGCCGCGAGCCCGGCACTGCCCGGCGGCAGCTGGTAACACTTCCTGTCCCCCTCCATGGGACTGCTGTTCATAGTGTCCCGGAAAGGCCCGTACATCGCCGATGCGAACTTGCACGAGTACGACAGTAGTGACACCTGAAATGTTTAAATTATTATGACAAGCTGTAAGTACAAACACGGAATTTATTTCCGCACATCTCTTTCTGAGAGATCGGGTACCTAATATTTGGATTTTTAGACGAGATGAAATCATTTTAGCCCACCGTAATTCAGTTCATAAATAAGGGTGATTTTCCACCAGAAATGTGCTATGCAGCTATGCTGCGAGAATGAAAAGCTAAGCTACGGAACTATGTAACCGTTTCCAATGATGCTAAGCTATGTAGCTGTGTGAGGGAGATGCGCAGCTCGAGGTATGCGATGTATAGACAAGGTACCTAATGTCACGCACTGCTCTGCACATAGCTACACACCCCACGAAGTCTGCATCCACAGCACGCATCCATAGCATGCATCCACAGCATGCATCCATAGCATGCATCCACAGCACGCATCCTACCATATAAAAAAAGTAGCTTAGTTGAATCAGTTTTCACCTGTTCCACGCTGTGTGGACCGAGGAATATGATTGGTGGATATCAAACGCATCCATAGCAACGTAGCATAGCACATCTCTGGATGAAAAGCAGTCTTATACTTGGGTCAGGGTAAATCCTTTTCGAAACAACCAACATTTTAAATACATGCATACGATAATTAATAATCTGCTTAATTGCTAATAATGAGGTATTTGAGGATTCGTATAAAATATGTAGGTTAAACTCAATTTCCTTTTATTAAATCGATTCTGCTGATGTAACTTTTAACAAACACGCGAGCAGAAAATAGTATGGCACTAATAAGTTCAGGTGCAACTCCCCGAGCGCAGTTTTGAAAAACTTACCGTGTTCTGTAGTTTGCAGGCCACCAAAGAATCTTTGATAGCTTTAATTCTGTTGTCCATCATGTCAGATGGGGCAATGATTTGTGCACCTGTTCAAAGATAAGTCATATTTTCATCCAGCATTATGAAGCTTCCTTAAAACTCCTTCAACATGAAATTCAACAAGTGAAACTTAAAAATAGTGATGTATAGTGGTCAAGCGTTGCCCACTATCTATACTAATATTATAAAGAGAAAAGATTTGTTTTTTGTATGTAACGTATAAACTCAAAAACTACTGAACCAATTTGAAAAATTCATTCAGCAATGTATAGCTCGTACATTATCAGCGAGTAACATAGGCTATATTTCATCTCCGTACTCCCACGGGAACGGGAACTACGCAGGTGAAATCGCGTGAAGTCCGCTAGTCAATTATAAAAAAGGTGTGTCGAAAGATCTGTGAAGTTTTACTGATTAATCTTGTATGACCAACTCGAGACCAACCTATTTATCTACATTTTTCATCAAACATCCTTCTGGGTAAGCTCGCTCCATCGTAGGCGTTGTCTCTGACATCTCTGACATAGACTATAGAGTCAAGAGCAAACCAATCACAAATTAAAAAAAAAATGATTTACTGCAATTGCTGAGTAATAACAATTTGAAATCATACTTTAGAAAATAAAATTGTGTTCTAAACAGGCCTTATCTTTTGAGTTTTACAGTTATAGTTCAAAGGCCAAATCAAAAGATAAAGTAACCAATATTTTCAAATCATGTCCAAAATTATGTAACATGACTTGATTAAACTATTATGAACTTCAGAGCTGTCTCGGAGGCCGCGGACACGAATTTAGCGGCGCGGCAAGTTACATCTGTACTAAAATATAAAGCTGAAGAGTTTGTTTGTTTGCTTGAACGCGCTAATCTCAGGAACTCCGTGTTCGATTTGAAAAATTATTTCAGTGTTGGATAGCCCATTTATCGAGGAAGGCTATAGGCTATATTACATCACGCTAATACCAATAGGAGCGGAGCAGTAATGAAAATTGTGACGCAGACGAAGTTGCGCGGGACAACTAGTACTAATATAATAAAGCTGAAGAGTTGGTTTACTTGAACGCGCTAATCTCAGGAACTACTGGTCCGATTGGAAAAAATATTTCAGTGTTAGATAGCCCATTTATCGAGGAAGTCTATAGGCTATATATTATCACGCTAAGACTAATAGGAGCGGAGCAGTAATGAAAATTGTGACGCAGATGAAGTTGCGCGAGTCAACTAGTTATATATTATACATCTCTGCATATGAACGCGCCGCTGCAGCGCTTCAGGGCCCCTAGTCTGCTAATTTTTATAAATTCGTCATTCTAACACGATGCCATTGTCATTTTGCTTAAAGTTCGTAATCTGCTAAATTCATAATGGTCCTTCACTGATCGGTCAGTGACATGTCAGTGGTCCTGGGCGCAGTGACTGGAAAAGCAATGACTACACAATTACGTTCTAATGGTAGGTCACTGATCGATGCAACTGTCAAAATTTTAGCAGATTACCGCATACGTCTGTCATTCATTTGTCATTATGTACGAGATTACCATTTTATGCCATTTCGTTCAGTGGAGTGTCAGTGATTGATCATTGGAAAGCCATAATGACACTATTATGTTAGTAGATTACCAAACATGTCAATATCAACAATTATGAGATCAGTGATCGACCATTCTGACACTATTGTAATAGCAGACTTGGGGCCCTGGTCGCGTGAATGCAGAGATGTACTATAATGTAACTTGCCGCGCCCCTGAGTTTGTGTCCGCGGCCTTACTATTCAGAAAAAATGTAAAAGTCTTCATGATGGCCAGTCTCAACCGAGACTAACCATCGGCGCGGGACCTGCTAGTCTATTCTGTAAGTAACCATTTCGATATAGAGCTTCACCTGAGTGAGATAGCTCACAAAGTGAACTTTATAACACACAACATAAAGGTGTTACGTTTATACTCACCTCGGATTCCGCTGTCGAGACACGAAAATGTTGTTACAGAATAGCACTACTGAGGGAGATCTGGCGCAGGACCAACGGCTAAGGGTTAGGCCAAACGAACGTAATTTTGTGAGTTGAGAGTCGCGTAAAATGAGTTGGCAGAATTTATGCTTCATTCGGGTTCATACTAAAGTAGGTACATACTGTTTGTGCCACACGGCGACGCAAAATGAGTTGGACTTTAGTGTGAAACCGAATTCCGCCGACTCATTTTACCTTTTTTTAGGCTTCCGTACCCGAAGGGTAACCAACGGAACCCTATTACTAAGCCTCCGCTATCCGTCCGTCCGTCTGTCTGTCAGCGGGCTATATCTCAAGAACCGTAATAGGTGATAGAGAGCTGAAATTTTCACAGATTGTGTATTTCTATTTCTGCTATAACAACAAATAATAAAAATTAAGGTTTATGGTACGGAACCCTTCGTGTGCGAGTCCAACTCGCACTTGGCCGGTTTTTAACATTACGTTCGTTTGGCGTCACCCATCGTGCTCTCCGTGTTCACGGGAATATCACACCACCAGCTTCCAAACTCTGGACTGTCACAGAGAAATTCCTATTGGAAAAAACTCAGTTTTTGCCCGCCCGGGTTTGGCAAAGATTTAGTTTTTTCTAGCTCCTCCTCTGTTTTTTCCAACATCTGAAAATCGAACTCAAGACTCCATGTTCGGCAGTCGCGCTTGTGATCGCGAGAATATTTTTGGCGTATGGTTTAACGTATCTTAAATTCTACCATAGCTACAAGATTCGTTTCGCACATAATATTTATTTGAATTAGATACTATATCCATATTTTTGAATTATATAACTTGTGTATGTCCCATAAAATTAAACCAAAACACTATGGGGTTGTAGTTTTCCACATTCATAAATCGTTACTATACATCAATAAATTCGTGCTAGGCCCTCAGTAAGAAGAAAAAATATAAACAACACAAGAAGCAGAAAAATAATAAACTTACCAGCTTTAGCATAAGCCAAGGCCACTTCAGCAATCCTCCTGACCGATGCTGCATGGTCTATCGTTCCTCCCGGTGTGAGAAGTCCACAGTGACCATGTGAAGTGTACGGACACAGGCAGACGTCACATGCTATGAGAAGATTCGGGAACTTAGCCCGTAGTTTAGGAAGAGCTCTTAGTACAGGATTCTCTGGACAATCTGCACTTGATCCATTTGAATCCTGTTGAAATATATTTTTTCTTAACTATGGCTGACACATGTCAACAACCTCACGAGCTAAGTCAAGATTAATATTATTAGGCTACACTTAAAATAAACTAAATAACTTTATTTATTTCTTTTTTCATATTCCTAGTTACCTTTGGCAATGTCCGGACAATCCCAAAAATGAGTATGGACTTCAGTCCCTTCTTGACTGGTTCTTCGAGCCTCTGGATCAGCTCATTGATGCCATATCTGGACACATTGGGCATGCTTGCCACTGGTTCAGCTCGGTTGTCATCTTCTCTGTATAGTGGTACAGAAAATAGACAAAATAAACATGAAAACTAAACTTATTCAGAATTAAAATAGTAATTATTTTAGTTGAGGCTATAGAAATTAGGCAGTGCACGGCAATGCAAAATAAGAAATTTTTTGAAATAAATAATTTTGCTACCAGTTTTTGTTGAACTAGAACTTTTTTTCAGGGTTATCCGGTGGCCGGCGCGGTATTTCCGAGTACTTACAATAAGAATACTGGGTACATAATATTGTGCGGCTCAATGCTTGTATTTGGTTCCTGCAGTTTCCTCAGAGTTGAGTGATGGTACCCGCCTTGCAGGACATATTCGGGACTCAAAAATAATTGATTCATCTTGTTTCAGAGCCCAAGCCAAACGGTTGCTACAATGGTATAAACGGGAATGTCTGAACTAACCGCTAATTGACTTTTATCAGTAAATCAGCAATTAATTGATAGTTAAATATGCATGAAAGTTGGAATACACGTATGTCATTGTTGTCAATGAACTTATTGATTAATGGACTTCAATCGTTATCACTCCCTGAGATGAATTTATATGTATAGAGTAAGAGTAAGCAAAACAACACATAAATAATGCTGAATAGTAGCAGCAAAAATTGTAATGGAATGCGTTTACAAAACAAACAAAATGTCAAAATGACAATTGACAAGCAACGTCAATTTCAGTTTGATGGTCATAAGCAAGCCAAATGTTTTCTTTGAGCAGCTGTGACAGAGGCGATAAAAAGTCTAAATCAATCGTCATTTAGAAAATTAGATTGGTCTTTTATGAGATTTAATTAACGTTTGTGAAGTTGTAATCATTACAAACATGACCTTGTGCTCTTTTATACGGTTATTTTTTCAAAGGTCAGTGCGATCTCAGGAATAGACAAGGTCAAAAGAGGAAGAGAGGAGGTCAAGCTATCAAAAGCAAGAGCAGGTGTCTCTGGTGTCTGTCTGTCATCAATAAAATAAATATTTCGTTCGATTTTACACTTATTTTATTAAATTTTCTAAAATTCATGCATCAATTTTAATCATAGAACTATAAAATCTAAGAAAATTGTGTGACAGTACGATTATAAACATTGTAACAATGATACCTGCGTGAAACAAACTGATAATCCATTTCATATATGTTGTTTACTTTGTTATAGTTATGTGTATCTTATCTTGTTTTATTTTATTTTTTTATGATCGACGCAGATAATAATATTCTACAAGCCTGAGTGTTTGTGTATGTAATCATAATAAAACGAAAAGTGAAAGAAACCCAGCCTTGAGGATTAAAGACAGCCTTGAAGACACCATGAATGCGGATGAAGACGCGTCTGCCAAGAAAAAAGTCGACAAACAATCCACCGAGAACCTAACAGTGACTGTGGACAAAATAGATGCAAAGAGATCTGAGAAAGGCGACGAGGAGCCTAAACCACGTATAGTATTGACTTTCCGATCGGAGAAGAACAGTGCTAAGAGTAGCAATATGAAGATCGTGACACCTGAGGAGAAGCACGAGGAGGCGCCGCGGCGGTCGAGCCGGACGCGCGGTAAGTGGGAGTGGATCTGTGACAGCGACACCTCGCCTAAGAAGGACAAGTCTGGTGCTCAGACAACATCTGAAAATGATGAGTCAGACAGCTCTCACACCACGCCCAAGCGCTCGACGCGGCGCCGAGACGATTCCGACAACGTCCTCGCCAATGCCATCGCCAGGAAAGAGAAGTCTTATGAAACTCAGCAAGCCCCACAACGTTTATCTCGTAGAATAAAACCAACAGCCAAGATACTAGCCAATGAAGAGCTACGTATTGGTCTTGAGTCTCAGAACAATGCACGTCTTGGCATCCAATCTGACAAGTCTCCTGAGGAGGGAGTGAGGACGAGGCGGTCAGCCCGTCCATTAGCTACAGAGGTAAAGAAGGAAGAACCAGAACCTGAGGTTGAAGACGAGGTACTTGAGATATGCGAGGATGATGACAGCCAGAGTCAGAACACTGTGATGAAGCTGAAGCATCTTTGTGAGCTGGGTTTGAAGGCTATCAACCCTGATGAGGTGGACGAGAGTGGGAATGAGACCAGGTAAATAATATAGTAAAAACTATTATTAATTTTGTTATTTGTAATTTATCTAGTTTTAGGCACGTTATATTAGCCCCTTTTTTCATACATCTTACCTCACTTCACCTCACCACATCACACCTCACCACACCACACAACGTCGCACCACACCACACCACATCCCAGCATACTCACACAGCCATCCTTCCCTCCCCCTTTTACACACAAACTCATTAATTCATTTATATTCATAATTTATAATTCATTATAGGTTTTATTAACACACATACGGAAAATAAAGGTTTTCACTTTTTTGTACACGAAGTTACAGTAGAACACTGACTCCTAAGTCACAGGGTACCCCTAGTTCAGGAGGCAGGGTTTTTCAACAATATGCGCAGCCTTTTGCCAAAAATCCAATGTACCTATGTATGTAAATGTACCTAAATGATATTGTATGAAAGGTATTTTGTGGCAATAAACTTATTTTTTTTTTTATATTGCTTACCTGGTTTGTTGTTTAGGTGTCTTTGTATTTAGTTAGCCCTAATATTTTCTGAGTGGTTGCCTCAATGTATGTTCCACAAGCATCAGTGTTTCACAGGCACTTTTGTGTAACAACTTCTATTTATGCCAATAAATACATAATTCTTTGTTTCATTTGGACAAAGAAACATCTGTGCTCATTAGTAATCCAATAATTAATTTTATCTTTTGAAAACCAAACTTTCTGTTGTAAATCTATACTATTATTTAAAGCTGCGGTTTGTTTGCTTGAACGCGCTAATCTCAGGAACTGCTGGTCCAATTTTTCGAACTGCTGGTCGATAAAATCTTTCAGTGTTAGATAGCCCATTTATCAAGGAAGGCTATAGGCTATATATGATCACGCTTAGACCAATGGGAGCGGAGCAGTAATGAAAACTGTGACGCAGACGAAGTTGCACAGGTCAATTAGTAACCATTAAAATGTAGTATTTTTTTACTCTATTTGATAGTTCTATTATTTTTAACCAACTTCAAAAAATAAAGAGGAGGTTCTCAATTGGGCTTGATAATTGTATCTATCAAAACTGTATTAATACACATGAAATTGAGAAGAGAATGATAAGAAAAATATTTATATAAAAGTAACCTCACAAAAAAAAAATCCCATAACTTCCTACTTATTCATAACCCGCCCCGGCTTCGCACAGGTGCAGATGTTTATTTAGCCCAAACTAACAAAGTCTACATCTAATTACCAGAGTCAATAATATTGTGGTTCAGCTGAAATAAAAAATGCAATAAACCGTCAAAGATGTCCACTCTCAGGTGTCTACCAGTTCAGGACATCTCTATCTCCGTTATAATTTACTTTAAGTTTGAGATATCTCTTAAGATATTCATCCAAATTATATGATGTGAACAGCAATTTTGCTCTAAATGAAATACTCAAGATGACTAACATATTTATTAAGATAAGGATTTGTACTGTATTGGTGAAAACACCTCTGCAAATGAAGCAGTATTTTTTATCAAATTTGAATATCATAAAAATGGTTATTGTGAATCAACCATAAAAGATAGACAAATGCTATCGCGGACTTTTTCGTAGGTATTGTCTGTTGTATTATCTAAAACTTTAGTACATTGTTTTGCTAATAGTTTTCACAGCCCACTCAATGTAAAGAATTTTTTAGATCATTTTTTTCCGACCTCTTCAGTAATAATCTTCATATATCAGCCAATTTACACAAAACCTTGACAAATTATATACCAAAACCGGACGAGAACACTCGTATCTATTAAAAAAACCCCCATCAAAATCCGTTGCGCAGTTTAAAAGATCTAAGCATACACAGAAAGACTTTCTTTTATACTATGTAGAGATAGTGATTATACTAGGACTTCGCCCGCGACTTCGACCGCGCTGTAATTTTCTTAAGGATCCCTAGTTTTTTTCTAGACAAATTATATACTAAAACTTTCCTGAGTTTATCGCGAACAGACAGACAGACGGGAGCAGGACTTGGTTTTATAACACATAGTATCACAGGTCTTCGTCTTCCTCTGGCCTTGTCTCATTTCTTATTGGGGTTGGTTGGGGTGGGGTTGGTTAAATCACAGGTGCAAAAGTAAAAATAGTTCACAAAGTTTACTAATACTTGTTTGTCATCATACTTTAGGCTAGGCAAGGCTAGGCAGATGATGATGATGACTTGTCATCATCTGCCTAGCTTTTTTCTCAACTATATTGGGGTTGTCTACTAAACAAACCGGATTCAGTTGAATACCAGTTTACTATTAAATTAAATAACTTTACTAATAGTACTCACAACCATTAATTACACAGAGAAGTTGAAGAAGATGAGGATGACGAGGATGAAGATGAGGATGCTGAGGCAGCAGAGTTAGAGGAAGATGATGAGATGGATGATGACCCGGTAGTCATCAGCAAGCTGCTAGAGACCGACGAGGACTCCAGTGAAGATTTCCAGTGTACTGTCGAAGTGGCGGCTAAGAATCGCCCAAGGAGGTCCACTAGGCTGTGCTCGTCATTTGGCATGAATGATAGCGACAGGTCGTCTCCTGTTGGTGAAGAAGAACAAAAGTGAGTTTTAAATTAACGTTTACATCTTGGTTCACACTAACCTCGCTTTTACAAATACTGTCTGCAGATTCTGATTGCAGTTTTTTTTGTTGCTCCAAGTTTAATATGGCGCAAAGGGGTTCGAAATTTTAGGGTTCCGTATCAAAATAGTTTCTATGGGAGCTGGCATAGCCTCCCGCCGCCATTTAGATTTTTTTCAAAGTTGCGGCACGCGATCTAAATATGGGTAGAGGACACTTAAAACAAAAAAAAAATAAGCCACATGGTACCCTAAAGTGGCACGTTGCCGAGATATTTGAAGGTAAAGAAGAATGAAAATTATGAAAAATTAACTTATATGCAATAGATTGTATTGTAATAATAGTTCTCGGCTTAATTTACCCATTTATATAAATTAAACACTGCTACTCTTCCACAGTACTCCACTACTCTATTAGTCGCCATCTCACACACTCTCTAGTCATACCATCTTCCACACAGTCCATCTATCACTTCTTTGGTCTTCCGCTTCTCTTACAACCATCCACTTGTCAAATTACCATCTTCTGACGTAACATTTTGACGGCAGGTCACCGCGCCGATCGTCAAAACGGTCAGCCAGGCACAATTACGTGGAGGAAAGCGAACGGTGAGACCTGAGACTATGTTCTTTCACCTTTGCTTTTGAATATTGAACCCTAATGTACTATTGATATGATTGTTAATCCCAGGAGTCATCGTAAGCGAAGGAGGCACCGGTCTTCTGGTGGCGATGAAGCACATTCAGATGCTGAAATGGAGGAAACAAGGTAAACTAAACATATGCAAAATGTTTTTCTGCTAGTTTGCACAAAAAAGACCCCAAACCACTCCTTCCGGGACTTCACTCTTAGCAGGAAATGGCCCGCTAAACAAATTCCGCTGGTTGCGGAATTTGTTTGAAAGAGTCACCGCGGCCCAGGGTGCTTACTCTGGAATATAATTCCGATAGATCGACATTGGTCAAACGTCAGTTGGTTGAGTTAAACGTCAGGGATTGGCTAGATTCAGTGAGTCTAGCCAATCCCTGACGTTTAACTGACAATTCCAATGTCGATCTATCGGATTCGGGAGTAAGCACCCTGGAACGCAAAGGGCATTAGGTGGAACACGAATGGGTTTTAGTCAGTAAGAGTCTGACACTCCCTTCCGCTCCGCCCACAGCGGAATGAGTCATTTGATGATTTACCATCCTTAAAAAAATACAGGGAGTTCCTTGCAGGGGGCTATGCAACTTTAGGTCACAGTTATATGTATTTAAATCTATGTACTAACGAAATGATGATGGGGAGTGCTATGGTTTCCCACCCGCTATCCTCCAATGGGCTATGCTAAAGCTGTATTAATAGCCAATTGATGCTAATTTCCCAAAAATTCTAAATAGTCCGTCAGATACATTTCCAAAAAAAATTGGAGTCGTTTTTTTTTTTTACTTTTTCAAAGAACTACGACGAGACAGTGCGTTGGAAACTCGCATGACGTGACATTCTACTGTTTTTACTAAAATGTGACGTCACCAGCCCCCACTCTTGAACTTTGATGCGCTTTAGCTTTATTAATTTTTATCATTTTGAAATGGCAAAAAATGCGTGTCCAAAATATTTTCAAAATCGGACGGACTAAATATAATTATTATTTTTTTATCTGGGAAAGTAACCAACTTTTGCTAGTGGATTAATTGTGTTTTTGGTTTGTCCAGCAACCCAGCGGGTGGCGACGAAGGCTCAGAGGCTGCGTGTCCAGTCGACGAGTCCACGATCGTCGCGACCTGCTTCTGCGAGACGCCCAGCAATGTGTACGCGGCGCCTGACGAACTTACTGGTAACATTATTATTAGCCTGTATTTTCTTACCAAGTTTTTACCACCACCCGGCCTAAAAGCCTCTCCCCGTACTGCATAATCTCCATCAACTTTTCTTGTCCAAGTTCAAACATTGGGCTTACTTATGTATTCAAATTAACTAGCTGACCCGCGCAACTTCGTCTGCGTCACGCTTTTCATTAATGCTCCTCTATTGGTCGTACCGTGATAGCCTTCCTCGATACATGGGCTATCCAACACTTAATAATTTTTAAATTTGAACCAGTAGTTAAGTAACGTAGTAGGTTAAGCAACGCTTGCCAAGGTTGGTCTGTGGATGGGTGACCATCTTAACATAGCGAGTTTCCTCCGTGCCTCGGAAAGCACGTTAAGTCGCTGTCACATTTTGTAGATCTTTGGCAGTCGTTACGGATAGTCAGAAGCCAGTTAATTTGACTCCAGTCTTGCCATGAAGTTCCGTATTACCCAATGGGTTGTGGAGGTCTGGTAGGCAGCCGCTCCGCGTAAAATACTAGTATTCAGCTAAATCCGGTTTGACTGGAACCGAACCCAATATAGTTGGGAAAAGGCTAAGCAGATGATGAACCAGTAGTTCCTGAGATTAGCGCGTTCAATCAAACTAAAGTCTTCAGCTTTCTAATATTAGTATAGATATAGATTCCTGTTCGTTCTATTAATGGGCTAGCTGGTTCCGAACATACAAATAATACTCTTAATCCATTAAGAGTCAGCACATCTACTCATGCGCTAAGAACAATTTTGATTTTGTTTTTCTGTTTCTTCTCTGTCTAAATAAAAAAAAATAAACTCAACCATGTAAACAGCGCAACCTTCCCAAAGAATATTCCCAGGTATATCAGACTGCTCAACTAACTTGTCCTCAGAACCCGTATTCTGCCAAGCAATAGAAATCGTAGACGGCGTCCGTGTCGGCTGCTCCCACAGCGCTCGCCGTGAGCGCAACACTAGCAATAATGGCAGTAATAGTACCAACACTAGCGGTCTGGCACCCCTAGTGAGGGCGGGGCCGAGGGCGCCCTACTTCCTAGCGTGCGCCTTGCATGCTGCGCAGCTGGCGAAGCACATGTGCTGCCCTGCTTGTGGCCTGTTTTGTACGCAGGTAAGATATTACAGAACTCCAGCATGTCAGCTTTTCTAAATAATCAGTCAACATTGATTTACGAGGTCCGAAATAATAAGATCTGTCAATATACCTGTAGCAATATGTCTGTAGCAGTTTGCAATTTGTATTTTTAGCTTCAATGGAGTCAAAAACATGAGCGTAAAGAACAGACATTCTACCAGTTATTCAGTCCTGTGATAGTAATAGAGAGCGAGCCTATATTGTTTTTAACTCGAAACCCCTCTAAACTCCTGGAGTAGAAATGTTTGGAACACTTTGCTTGCTTGAAGTATTCCTGATTAGATGAACAATAACTTAATACTAATTCCCATCTCTCTTTCAGGGCGTCTTCTACCAATGCTCCGTTGGCCACTTATTCCACTTGGACTGTGGCCTTCCGTACAACGACGCCAAGTTGCGTCCAGGGTGTCCGCATTGCGGGGTGTTCTCGTACCGCTGGCAGCCCGCCAACGTGTCCTGCGCGAAGGTCAAGCTGGAGATGCAGTGCAGCAACAAGCGGATCTTCTTGCCGGACCAGAGGGAGCAGTGGTAAGTCCTGAACATAACCTCTTTGAACCTTACTGCTAAAAAACACTATTAACAGTAAGGATCAAAGAGGTTTCGCTGTCAATCAATCTCCTTTGAAAAAGGTTGGAAGCAGAACACCAACTTCAGAATGTCTTTCTTATTTTTAAAAGGATCAAATTGCGCAAAAACGGGTCAAATCCACTCAAGAAGGCAGGGCATCACATTTCTGACCATTCTCTTCCCCAAACAAGAATCACAACTCTGCCTACTTTTTCTTTACCATGTCTTTCTCGTATCTAAATTAAATTCACAAACTGAAATCTAGCTTTGCAATCGAGATCAATCAACCTCCATAACTTTGCCATTTCTTCCAGCACACCAGCCTACCTCACATTCACGGCCCAGGAGCCCAAACCAGAGAAGGGACCCATCATCCCTGAAGACCTGCTGCCATCCCCTCCTATAGACCTGAAGCATCTGTGTGAGAAAGCCGCTGGAGCGCCCAATAGGTCACCACAGCAGCTCTGTGACGCGATACTGAAGGGGGATACTGTGGATATGCTTATACCGAAGATTGGTGAGTGATTTAAAAGTCCTCCCCAACTTTTGCCTAAAGAGCCAGTAGCTTTAAACCCCGTAAATAATGTGACCTAGCCTGTCCCTTGCTGTCCTCCCCAAAACGACACTGCTGAGCCGGGGTCCGTACTCCAAAGGGGATGCCCTCAGTAAGCAGAGTTTTAGTTTTATAGCCTCGGCTGGGGGGCTTAAATCCATTTGAGGCACACACAGGCAAGTCCGGTTGAGTAGTTACAACCTTCGAAGGTTAAATCGTAACTGCAAGGATCTCCGTTCAAAAAAAAAGTAATTAAGACTTTTCGATGTAGGGTATGTATGTAAATCGGGCTGTTTTCCGCAACTCCACGACTAAGCGCGTATTTTGCGTGCAGGTGGGACAAATGTGTCATTCGATCCACCCCAGCTCCCCAAGGAAGGCCAGCAACGCCTTGGTGTTACCTTAGTGATAGCTACAACCTGGGAGCCTTTAAGTCAAGAGTGAATAGGTTACTTCTAGGCAAGCGAGCTCCATCTTCGACCACATCATCGCTTACCATCAGGTGAGATGGTGGTTAAGCGCGTGCCTATCAGGGTACCTGTGTTTCCGAAGTACTTGCCCTGTAATCCGCGACTACCAGGCAGCTTAGAAGCAGGTGTGCTACTGTCTCATTCTCCACCATACAGGCTCTGCATAGATGTAGGGTAATAGTAGTGAAGGTTGCTGAGGAAGTATCTCAAGGCACGGGCTTCAAATATGCGCGTCAGATATTATCTGGAGTTGTTCTCAGAAGTCTTCTTAAACTGTGGTTTGTCGTCGGCACACGTGAGTGTTATTGGGAGTCAACTGAAATTGACGCTTAATGGCATCCCACATGCCATACCAAATCACGCCGTTTAAATTTCTTTTTTTTTTTAAACGCAGTGTTTAATGTCCTATGGTCCCCCATCGACCATAAAACATGGCGGGCCGCCGATAAAACTATTCAATTGTTGTGGCGCCGCAACGGCTATTGCGAGCAGGTGATCACAAGTTAATATTAGTCTGTTTTGATTGTGTGAACAGTTTCAAGCTCCAGCATCAACAAGGCGCTGCCCAGCCAGTCCGGCGGCACGTGCCTGCACGCCGCCGCGCGCACGGGCCACGCGGCCGCCGTGTACTTGCTGCACTACGCCGGCGCCAACCTCGACGTCACCGACAACTACATGCGCACGCCGCTCGCCAGCGCTATACTAGGTAACGTGGAAACAAATCAAAATGGAGTCGCAGAGATATTACGAGTTTTACTATAGGGACGCCGAATTTTGAATTTCTTACCTATGTCAATTACAAAGTAATGTCCATGTCGACGGTCTTTTAAAATAGGAGATAAACAAGCAAACACCCAACCAGTAAGATACTCAGTCCAAGCTAGCCATTTCAATTCTTTTTGTGTTTTTAGGTGAACCTGTATGTTTGTTACACACTCCTCGCTGAGGCTAAAACAACCGATGATAGCAATCCATATCTAGATATAGACCTCGCCAATAGGGAAGATGCAAATACAGAATTTATGAGAATTTTGTCAGTAAAATGATAAAAAAGTATAAAGTAAAGACCATTGCAACGTTTTTATTTTGGTTAATATCGATTTTTAACAAAAGTAATGAATTAAAGTAACGTGAAACGGAACGTATTTATAAAACAACAATCAGCGTTTGGTGACGTATCTGACGTTATGCCAACGAAAAGGCACCCTTATGTCTGTGAGTTAGGACAGTTCTTGACCAGTGATAGACACGAGTGACGTCATCGTCCGTTTTCGCGCGACCCTTTAAACTGTCGGTTTCAAAACGCAATTTTGGCAATAAATTAAAGCGTTTTCATTTCTTATTTATGTGGTGGTCTATTCTAGATGGAGTTCTTTTAAATTAAAGCAAAAATGGAAATATTACATATTCCCTATTGAACGACCCGTTCTTTAGCTCTAACTTCCATCGATCTCAACTCTATTATTAGCTATTTTCCAAGTTGAAGTAAATTGGGTTTTCTTCAAAAATTTTAAGTCATAAATAGAAAATGATAAAACTGTCTCCACAGAAGTTTTAAACCTAACATTCATTTCAGCCCTTCTCGAAAAACCCGAAAAGAAAAACAAAGATAAAGTTAAAAATGCCAGTCCTAAAGACGAAGAAGTACCAGAATTGGAGACGAAGGTAGAGGAAGAAGTAAATACGAGCGGGGAGAAGACAGAAGTGGACGAAGTGAAGAAGGCGAAGGACGAAAATCTGATCAAAGTGATCCGGTATCTAGTGGCGGCGGGCTGTGATGTTAACTTTCCGGTGAGTTCATACCAATGTGATGATGTGTTTAAATTTGTCAAAGTATCTTATTTTCATATTTTTAAAAGAACAACATTTTGACCCCAACAACGTTTGAAAATGATTTTGCTTTAGTTTCTCAAAACAACAAACAAAAGTACCAAAAGCGAAGTTTTTCGGCATTTTAAGTCTACAGACAAATATCACAGACAGCATTTCTACCATCTGTCGACACAAAACACTAGACGAGACCGCCATATAAAATTTGCGTAAAAGCAGCGCAAAGACGTGTTATGATTGCGAAAGTGTGTTTTGTTTATTGAAATAACAATCTGCACACAATGTTGAATCATCTCTACGTAGTATAAAACAAAGTAGCTTCTCGCGTCTGTTGGTCCCTATGTATGCTTAGATCTTTAAAACTACGCAACGGATTACTATGCGGGTTTTTATAATAGATGGTTGAAGTGGTTCTCGAGAAAGGTTTTAGTATATAATTTGTCAAGACTTTGTGTACATTGGCTGATATATGAAGATTATTACTGAAGAGGTCGGAAAAAAATATCTAAAAATTATTTACATCGCGTGCGCTTCGTAAACTATTGATGATAGAACAAAACGATTTACTACAGTTTTAGAAAACACATCAATACCTACGAAAAAGTCCACGATAGCATATGTCTATCTTTTATGGTTGACTCACAATAACCATTTTTCTGATATTCAAATTTGATACAAAATACTGCTTCATTTGCAGAGGTGTTTTCACCAATGTAGTACAAATCCTTATCTTAATAAATATGTTAGTCATCTTGAGTGTTTAATTTAGAGCAAAATTGTCGTTCACACCATTTAACTTGGATGAATATCTTAGGAGATATCTCAAAATTAAAGTAAGTCGCGCAACCAAATAATTATAACGGAGGTAGAGACGTTGTTGACGGTTTTCTATTGCATTTTTTATTTTAGCTGAACCACAATATTATTGACTCTGGTAATTAGATGTTGACTTTGTTAGTTTAGGCTAAATAAACATTTGCACCCGTGCGAAGCCGGGGCGGATTGCTAGTCATTAATAAAACTGCCTCCGTGGTCGAGTGGTTTTGGCGTTTGCCTTGTGACCCGGTGGTCACCGATTCGATTTCCACGGGAAGAGCATACTTTGTAAAGTTGTTTTCCAGTTTGGCTAGGACATTGCAGACTTGAATCACCTGATTTTCTGATAAAAAGATGATTCCGCTTTGGAAGGCACGTATAAGCCAGTGGTCCCGGCCCCCAAATGGCGTTCGTCAAGTAAACCATGTCAGAGGCACTTGAGGCGGTTTAGAAATTTTAACGCTAGGGTGTGACGTTACTGCCTACACGATAAGAAGAAGAATAAAAATGATGAATAAAAGTGGCCCTAAGATGGAGCCCTGAAGCACTCCAGACGTGATACTCAAGTGATGGAAGTGAAACCGTATATCACCATCCTGGAGTTATATTTGAAATGTGACAAGAAAAACATCTCAAAAGATTGACGTGTATACCTTTAAATGTCATCTTTTTTAAGAGCTACTGATGGTCAACCTTGTCAAAGGCTTGTCAAAAATCAGTATATGTGGTGTCCATTTAAACGTGTGGAATGTAGTCTAGATTTTGTATAATGCGCCTGTTTTCGCTCGTTATTTGTTCTCCATATTGTATGTGGTCTGGTGTGCATTTAGAGATAAATTACTGACATATCAACAAACAGGAACTCGAAACTACTTTTATTAATTTTAATTTAATTTTACTTTTTTATGATGTATCATAAAAGGAAGCGTTGTGATCATTAAGAAAGGATTTTTAGAAATTCAACGTAAGGGGTGAAAAGGTGGTAAAATCGGTACATAATCTGCGCAATAGAAGTCACGGGCGAAGTGCTATTCTTGTATACAGGTGTCTATTTGTGTGTTTGTTTTAGCATGTTGAATGGAGACGACTAGCTGTACTAGCCGTATCTTGTGTCTCTGATATAAAGGCGGTTTCTATCATCAATGTCTTGCCATCCAGGGTCCGGAAGGCATGACAGCCCTGCACGTGGCCGCGCAGCACGGCGGCGCCCACGCGGCGCGCCTGCTGCTGCCGACGGCGCACGTGGACGCGCGCGACCTCGGGGGATGGACGCCGCTGGTGTGGGCCGCCGAGAACGAGCACTGTGACGTGGTGAGGTGAGTGCACACACATGAAGATAGGCCACCAAAGATGCTCTTAAAGTCTTTGCCACTTCCACAACATCTTCGTTGGCATCTAGCAAAGGTATCGGTCCAATAAAACTTAGATGTGGCCAAGCCGAAGAAGAAGACGGAATCAGCATATCCTTGACACTTTGGGTCATCGTCAGGCAGTAGTTGCCAGCACGTTACCAGAAAAGGTTGGGAATGCACTTGTGGCGATCCGAAGACTTGCGTACGTTTGAATGAAGGTGGCGATTACCCTAAATATCGGAGCGTCGGCTTTTTATAAGCGGGACGACCCATCGACGTTAACTCGGTGACTGCAGTTCACCAGATGATCCCGAGTTTACGTGATGCTGTTACAATTTCGTCTAACATTTGACTTCTAAACAGCTTCAATCGAAGCGATTGTATTCCCTTTCACGTTTATTCCTTCAGTTCATTCTTACATACTACTGAATTCTCCTAGCAGTTCAGTAAAATCTTCAAAATCCACGTGTCTCTTCCCCCAGGGTTCTCTTGGATGCGGGTGCGGACGCCATGACCTGCGACAGCGAGGGTAACGGAGTGGTGCACTGGTGCGCACTGGCTGGCTCCGCTGGTGCACTGCGGCTGCTGTTACATGCCGCGCCACAGCTGACAGCGGCTGTCAACGCGCATGCTGACACTCCGCTGTAAGTACTACATCAAGACCTGGGTCTTTAGGGGACGAACTTTTATAAGTGTCCGTCCAAAACAGGATTTTAGCCGAAGTCGAAACCGAACCTTCGTTTCTGATCTTAGTTTCGGCCGAAACCGAAGCCGAACCAGATAAACCATCATCGCTTACCATCAGATGAGATAGTGGTCAAATGCGTGCCTATCAATAATAAAAAAAAATACTATGTATAATAACCGGCCAAGTGCGAGTCGAACTCGCACACGAAGGGATCCGTACCATAAACCCTATTTTTTATTATTTGTTGCTATAGCGGCAATAGAGATACACAATTTGTGAAAATTTCAAACGTCTATTATCGTATTACGATTCTTGAGATACAGCCCACTGACAGACAGACGAACGGACGGTTGTGTCGTTACATGGCGTCTTCTGACGCAGTTGATTGGCTACTAAATTCATTGGGATGTGACATAGGCTTGAACAGAAATGGTTGACTGGTGTATCCAGCCCTCCAGCATGACAGGACACAGTAGTTTGCCTGTAGCTTAACTTTCGAGTCGATTGCTGCAATTAAATCCTCGATGCTTCATTATTAGCAATGTATATACATCTGCTTTTATTAATTTCAGACACGTGGCTGCAAGACAAGGTCATTACGCATGCGTGGTCATCTTACTGGCTCGCGGAGCAAGGGTACGTACTTAATAAACAGTTACAGTAAATCAAATAAAATGAGACTACCCACCCACCACACCACACCCACACACCACACCCACACACACACCACACCCACACCCACACACCACACCCACACACCACACCCACACCCACACACCATACCCACACACCACACCCACACCCACACACCACACCCATATTTCCTGTTATCAAGACGACATGAGGCATTATGCCTATTGCCTAAGGGCGTATATGAGGGTGTAACAGCTATATAAGGGAAGCGGATAGAAGCAGGGGTAAGCAAAAATACGCGTTGTTCCCTTCCAAATATGGCAACAAATGACGGCCTACCAACGCTGATCGGAGCAGATCGGAACTTTTCGGTGCCGTTCGGAACTTGTCGGCGACGTTCGGATTCTTTTCGCCACACAATATAGAGACTACCGGCGCCGGCAACTCGCGCGCTGCGTGTAAACGCACTAACATAATATGATTGCTCTTCACAGACTGACATAGAGAACTCAGCGGGCGAACTGGCAGTGGAAGTGTGTACGGGACAGTGCCAGAGTGCCATCTCACTCAACATGCAGATGACTATCGCCGTTAGAGACAACGTCTCAAGGTTCAAATTGCTTTCCAGGTAAGTTCTAATTATTTTGTAGATTTTCATTTCAAAATTGTTTTTTTTTATGGTTCAAGTTTTAACATCCAAGCTGTAAAATATTCACCGAGTTTTCATCCACAGCGACATCTCAAATGGCCGAGAACCATTTCCAGTCCCGTGCGTGAATGAAGTGGACGACACGCCGCTTCCGGACGACTTCACGTACATTACGCGACATGTCACGCCCGTGCACGTCAATGTTGACAACACTATCAACACGCTGCAGGTTAGTAGTGACGTCAAACTTCATCATTTTATTGTATTGGAGCGGCATCAATGCCGTCACAAGAAAATACTAACGGAGCAAATGTACATCGTAAAAAAACAACTGAAAAAAAACCAAATCTCACCTCCCCCACCCGCCTCCCTAAATTGTAACAACTAACTCGCCGCGGGAGGAATACTTTGATTCCTGAATACAGGGCTGCCTTAGTTTAGGCTCCAGTCCACTCCAATCATTTTAATAATGTCTGTAATGTTTTCATTTGTGTAAAATAAATGAACTTTCACTTTACTTTTACATCGAAACAAAAAGAACCGCAACGCCATCTATCCAACTAGCAGCGAACTAAAAATCCTGCATCGCGCAAGCAGAGTGTATCGTGCGATTTGAACATATACATCAGCCCGAATAACAACCATCGGGCAGTAGCCCACACCAGACACAACAACCGCAGTCGGAGGATCCTTCCTTTTCAATGGAGGTGTGTGGAACTTTAATCTCTGTTCCGCATACCTCCAAAGTATCAACAATTTTGATAGTTCAATAGTTCCAAAGGGTCTTTTGTAAGTTTTGTATGGTATTCATTGATTTTATATTTTTAAAAGCCACTAACTTCGTTTTCACACTAGAAGCTTGTCTTTTTGGAACTTCGCTTTCGCTTGCAGTAGATGTGATTCGGGAGAAAATGTAACGTCACTTAAGATTTTAGCGTTATACCCCTTCCATAGGCCTTTCTCATACTTACCACCACATAAAAAGTTGTTCTTCTTGTCTCGTGAGTTTGCAAAAAAGAACGGCTACAAATTCTGCTGGTCAAGAAATGGAAACATCTTCCTACGAAAGGAACAGGGTGACAGTCAAATTATTATAACATCTGAAAAATGCTTAACTGAGTTACAAAATAACATATGACTCTTTGCTGTTATTGTTCTATTACTCCTTTTGTGTTTGTGAAATTGTATTTACTTCTGTGGTTTACTGTAAATAAGTGTCTAGGCAATATATTTAAGCTAGTGTACGTTTACTATACTACATTACAATATGAGAGCACAAGCACTAATTTTACATATATAACTATTGCTACTGTAAGCAATATTAATACTTTATACTTACTCTTTTTTATCCATAACACAATAAAAGTCATACGCCTATTTAATTTTACACATACATTTATAAACACATGCCTACGTACATATACACTTATTTCTTCAAAACTAAAATGGATACTATCATTACTCATCCCTAGAAACAAAAGAAAACAAACTGGTATTAGTCATATAAACTATCAGACATATTTTATGCAATATTTTTGGAAACACATCTGTTATCAATGGCTGATATAACTGAAATAAGCGAAGAATTGGACTCGATTCCTGGGGCTAACTCGCGTATATGTTTACCAGAAGAATGTAGCCTACACTTAATTAATCCGGATAAGTCAATTAATATTTTACATTTAAATATAAGAAGTGTCAATAAACACTTTGACGATCTATGTGCACTTTTGGTCTCTATTAAAACAAGATGCGACGTAATTATCTTAACAGAATGTTGGCTGAGCAAAGTCGATAAAATCCCGACTTTAGAAGACTATACCGTATTTTATACTAAGCTTACAAAAAATCAAAATGATGGCATTATAATCTACACTAATAAAGAATTAAAGTGCAAGGTGTCTGAACCAGCTTTCGTGGGTGCTAATTGCCTTCTTTGTTGTATTGATCAGAAATTAACGCTAGTAGTTATTTATCGCTCACCATCTCATCGGGGCCTGGAAAAGTTAGATGAATTTTTGAATAGCTTGAACTCTATCTACTCTAATTTAACAAATTATCCCAGTGTAGCACTAATAGGAGACATTAACATAGATATCAAATCTGATACTACAGACGAGAGAAGTAATGACCACCTTATATTGAATGCTATGCACGGCCTAATACCAACCCACTTATTTCCCACAAGAGTCAATAACTGCTTGGACCATATCCTTTTAAAATCGAAGTTACCTTCTATTTCTATAATATTAGAAACCGACATTACGGATCATGCACCCATTATTTTATCTTCGCAAAATATAAGCTCAAACCAAAAAGGTAACAACTTTTTCACATATATAGATCAGCAAGCGATTCAAACTGACCTAGAAAATACAAACTTTTCCGACATTTTACAATCAGGAAATGCTAATGAAGCAACAAATAAATTTATATCGATAGTTACGTCCATCATAAATAAAAATTCACATAGGAGAAAAGTTTCTAGGAGAAAAAGAAATGTAAAACCTTGGATTACTCCAGGGCTTTTACGCTGCATTGCTAACCGAAATAAACTACATAAAGCATCAAAGATCGCACCGGAAAATTTAACTATTAAATTAACTTATACGCGCTACCGTAACTTCTGCAACTCCCTCCTTCGTAAGCTAAAAATAGAATACGAGAAAGGGGAAATTGCAAAAGCGGGAAATAACCCAAAAGCTCTTTGGAATGTAATTTAAAATATTACTGACACCAAAAAGAACCATTCTCAACCCTTAGAACTTCTAAATATTTGTAACGACCCTAATCTATCAGTTAGCCATGTTTGCTCATATTTCACAGACATTGGCAAGAACCTTGCAAATAAAATTATACTGTCGAACCAAAATAAACAATCTAGCTCACTAATCAATTCAGTCCCCCCTGCTAATTCTTTTGTCCTCTTAGAGACAAATGCTACTGAGGTGGAATCAATTATACAACAGCTACGCAGTAACTGTGCTACGGGCTGGGACAAAATATCATCTAGTATACTTAAACAATGTCGAAATTCAATTATTCCCTCTATAACACACATTTTTAATCTGTCTATACAAACTGGAGTATTTCCCCATGCTTTCAAGAAAGCTTTAGTCCACCCAGTTTACAAGGGAGGAGACAGAGACTGTGTAAATAACTACAGGCCAATTTCAGTACTATCAGCGCTATCAAAAGTGTTAGAGAAAATATTAAACACTAGACTTAATAAATATTTAAACAAAAATAATTTAGTTGCCAGTAACCAATATGGTTTTCGGAACGGAGTTTCCTCTGAGGATGCTGTGTTAGACCTAACTCAATTCATTGTGAAACAACTCGACAATAAAAATAAATGTCTTGGCATTTTCTTGGATATGGCAAAAGCCTTTGACACAGTCTCTGTTTCCAACCTTTTAACTAAACTGGAGAGCATGGGAATCAGGGGTACACCTTTACAATTGTTCAAAGACTATTTAAGCAACAGAACTCAACAAGTTATAATTGATTCCAACCTAAGTGAGGAGAGGTTAGTTACTTACGGAGTGCCCCAGGGGAGCGTTTTAGGCCCAACGTTTTTTAAAATATATATTAATGACCTCTGTACAATGTCCATGCCTAACGCAAAATTATATACCTACGCTGATGACACTGCTATTGTGATAAGCGCTCCTACCTGGGACGAGGTCAAGGTAATGGCTGAAGACTGTTTTGGGGAAGTTATAAAATGGCTCAACTCCAATCTGCTCACCCTTAACCTGGACAAAACATAATGTGTTACATTTGCCATTACTAAGATCACTCAACCACCTGACACTTTTAGTATTGTTGCCCATACTTGCGTAGATAGAACACAAATTTGTAACTGTCGAACAATTGGTCGATCTACCACTGTCAGATATCTTGGAGTAGAAATTGACGACCAATTGCGATGGGACAAACATCTTAATAAATTAAAATCAAGGTTAAGGAGTATGATTTACATGTTTAAAACTCTTAGAGATTCTGTTTCAATTGAGCTTCTAACAAAAATTTACATTGCAGTATGTCAATCTGTTATTCAGTATTGCATCACAGTATGGGGGGGTGCTGCAAAAACACGGTTCCTCGCGTTGGAACGGGCACAGAGAGCTGTCCTTAAAGTGATGACCCGAAAGCCATTTCGATACCCAACTACCCAGCTATATTCTGACTGCAAGGTGCTTAGGGTCCGACAGATCTTTGTGCTTGAATCCGTTTTGAGAAAGCATCGATCAGTTCTCCCTCCTGATACTGCCAGACGTAAACAAAAACTAGTTTGTCATAATCCTTTACATCACACAGCATTTGCGAGAAGACAGTATTATGTAATAAGCAGTATACTCTATAACAAAATCAATAAAAAACTTAATATATTACATTTAAGCAAACATGAAGCTAAGATCTCTGTGAAAAGATGGTTATTACAATTAGACTATCAAAATACCGAAAATCTTTTGTTTTTATAGACATAGTAAACTAATCACTCACACTTACACATACACCATCACACATACACCATCACACACACACACGCACACACCATTACACCCCCACACCATCACACAAACATACACAAACACTCTTTTCTTTGTTTCTTTGTTTTTAGTCACTATCCTTCTAAATCAAATTAATACATAATAAATAGTAGCACACAATGCTTTTAGGTTATAAAATAATGAATTGTCAGCTGAGTGCTATCTTCTGAGATACAGGCCTCGCCTAGTTCGGAAGATAGAGTCAATGTTTGAGTAACCTGTTTTACCACCACTACCTAACCCCACTGGATTATTATTATATAAACTCATGATATTAGTATAGCCACCTGAACCTTTTTGTTATGCTGGTGAGAAATAAATTATTATTATTATTACTCACAGTTTCTTTTTCACACCGCGCGCTCTTTCTAGCGTGTCTGTACGAGTGTGTGTGCGAGTTACAGTAATTACATTCGGAGGTAAAAAATGCATGAGACACTTCGCTCCCGATGCGCAGTCCGTTGACCACAAATATTTTTTTTTATTTACATGACTTATAATTATACAGAAATATAAAAATAAACAGATAAATATATATATAATACAATAAAAATACCAGCTTTTGCCTGCGTCTTCGTACACGCATTTCGCGTTTTTTTCTCGTTTACGTAAGGATTTCGGGAAATCCATCTTAGTGCTTCCCTACACTCCCCAAGGAACCTACCTGCCAAATTACAGCTTTCCACGACCAGTAGTTACGGGTGTGCGTTGGCTGTCAGCCACTCAGTAACGGAAAAGTTTTGTACATATTCTTCTTGTAATCGCGTGGGCAGTAAGGTCTAACGACCCTACACACCCTAGTGTCCCAGTTTCGAAACCGCCTCAAGGGCCTCTGACATGGTTTATTTAATATATTGATTCTCGTCGTCCCGTCAGGGTTGCTCGTGCAAGGAAGGCGACTGCACGTCAGGCGGCTGCGCCTGCAGCGCGCTGGGCGTGCGCTGCTGGTACGCGCGCGGCCGCCTGCAGCCCGCCTTCCCCTACCAAGACCCGCCCATGCTGTTCGAGTGCAACCAGACGTGTGGCTGCAACCTGGTAAGTGACCTCGAATCTGACCTACGGCTACGTTCTAAGCTATTAGGTTTTGAAGTACTATTTCAACTTCGTTCCAAAACACAAGTCGCAGACGTAGTCAACTCAGCCGACAATCTAAAATGGAACTGGGCTGGCCACATCTGCCGCATTTCCCAACAGAACTGGGCAGAGTGGCCACTGATTGGGTTCCAAACAACACTAAGAGGCGACGAGGTGGGCCCAGGAGGAGATGGCGTACGAGTTAGTCTCCTACCGAAAGGATTGGCCAGATGTGGTAAAGGACAGAGAACAGTGGGGAAAAAGGAAAGGAAAGGCTTTTGCCCTGCTGTGGGACACTACAGGCCCATAATAACTTCAATAGTGCTGTAACTGAAATTCTTATATCTGTTATCGCTTTAATCATAGAATTTTGCCGTTTCAAAATATAGCCGGCCATTTCACTAACTTAACCCACGAAGTGCTCATAATAAAAATGTTATTAATATTGACTTCCATACTAGGAGATCTGTGAGAAGTGGACTGTAGACAAAACATGAGTAAATCATTTAAAGTGTACAAAATCAAATAAACGCGTCGTCGTATACAAGTACTCAAATTGGCGTCAGGTGTCACTAGTGTTTTTGGTAGAGAATAGAGATGTGTAGTTTTTCAATTAGTCGATTTTCTTCAATTTATTCGACTCGACTGTTTAGTATTTGTTTTTTTTTTTTGGTATTTTTGGATTCCACTTGAAACAAATATATCATACATAATGGCCTCGGGTTTGCAACTAACTCGAACTTAAAAAGATAAACATGGCCTCTGCAAGCGGGCCTCGGTAATAAAATGTGAACAATTTCCCGTAGCGTCGCTGCAGCAACAGCGTAGTCACTAAAGCCGCGGCCGCGGGCTCGCTGTGCGTGCGCGCGCAAGTGTTCCGCGTGGGCGGCGCGCGCGGCTGGGGGCTGCGCGCTCGCCAGCGGGTCCCGCGCGGCGCCCCAGTAGCGCTCTACTGCGGCGAGCTGCTGCCGCTGCCGCAGGCCGACACCAGGCCCGCCGACCACTACATGTTCGCGCTCGATGTTAAGCCGGACCTGCTTGAGGTAAAAGAGTATATATGTATCGCGAATAACAATGCGCATACGCACTTGGCGTCCTTTCGGTTTTGTGGAAACTTTTTTGACAAGGTTCATCGATAGTTAAATTTTAATTGTCAAGCATGATCTTCATGGTTTTGGTTTCGGAATCAGTAAAGTACCAACGTTTGTCTTATAAATATAATGTATTGTGTGTATATGTGTGTATGTGTTGTGTTGTTGTTATTATAATGTATTGTGTGTTTTCTATTGCATGTTGTTGGTCATTTCAATATTAACTAACACTTAATGAAAGTTAAAAAACACATTAAGTTACGCTGCGTTTCCTCCTGCAAGCAACTCTCATGTCAGCAATCGCTTAATCTTACCCTGCAACGTAATTTCCAACTCAGGCTAAGTAGCTTGTTATTGACACGAAAAAGACAATTAAGATCTCGCTCGCAGTTACCTTTGGAAAAAATAAATCCATTATTGGACTTAAGACAGAGCGTTCAGAAGTACTATCTTAAACTACATAAATCCACAAATGTGTTTGTTTTTATGAACTTTGGTACAGAGATAAATGGGGGACTCTGGATTCGGTTATAGACTATTTTTTTTTTTTTCGAAAATCGATATTAATGCGAGCGAAGCCGCGATCAAAAGCTATGATGCTATGCTCCTCATACTAATCTCAATCCTTACTCCCCAGCAATGCTCGGACAAGACCCAGCTATGTGTGGACGCAGCACAGTTCGGCAGTGCGGCACGATTTATCAACCACGCGTGCCGCCCCAACCTCGCGCCCGTGCGCGTGTTCACCGACACGCGCGACCTGCGCCTGCCCGCCGTCGCGCTCTTCGCTACCGCCGATATAGAGCAGGATGAGGAGTTCACGTGAGTGCTACACAAACTAAGCCATCATCAACCACGCGTGCCGCCCCAACCTCGCGCCCGTGCGCGTGCACCTGCATTACTGGTTATTGACAGACTGCATGTGATCTCGCTGCAGAGTAAAGACCTCCCTCATGGTTGCCAAAGGTCAGCTTCCCTTTATAAAACAGATAATGATGTTATTTTCTTTCCCACAGGTTCGACTACGGAGACAAATTCTGGTCAGTGAAATCAAAATGGATGAAGTGTGAATGCGGGAGTGTAGATTGTAGATACCCCACAAAATCTGAAGAAACCGAATCTTCGTAAATACTGTGTAAATATAATGTAGTAACCGCCTTTTATTTTATTTATTGATAAGTATTATTGTATTGAATCTGTAATCATGTACTGAATAATTACAATCATGAATTATAATTATATGAATACCTGATTTTATTTAAACCTTCCCAACTGACCCACAATCACCATAATTAGTTTTACTTTTTTTTTTGGTCATACAAGGTAAAAGTACCTAAAGATAAAAAACCGGCTAAGTGCGAGACGGACTCTCATACGAAGGGTTCCGTACAATAAACCTATTTTTTTATTATTTGTTGTTAAAGCGGCAATAGAAATACACAATCTGTGAAGATTAATGTTTATTCGTATTACGTTTCTTGAGATAAAGCCCGCTGGCAGACAGTGGAGACTTAGTAATAGGGTTCCGTTGGTACCCTTTGGTTACGAAACCCTAAAAACGACTGGAAGCCGTATTATGAGTGTCCATTAAGCGCCAAACATAAACTAAAGTAGTTTTATTTACGGAATTCTTATTATTCTAAGTATAACCTAACCAAATAAAAGTTGAAAAAATAGTAAGTATATGAAATATTTTTTACCAAAAAAAATATGTAACCGTCTTTCAAATAAAAATGGAATAGTTAAATCGTACTCACTTGAATAAAGCGACGCCAAATGGTTTAATTCTATTATTAAGTTCATGAAGCCCTATAGAATGGTAATTTCATGAAAAAGTCATTCTATAGGGCTTCATGAACTTAGAGGGCTATATTGATGATTAAAATGGTTATAATTCTTTAGATAAATACGCGTTACGGATATCGGCAATGATTATTTCATGAAAAAGTCATTCTATATGGCTTCATGGACTTAGAGGGCCATATTGATAATTAAAATGGTTATAAATACGCGTTACGGCCGCGAATCGTATTTTGTTCAACATAGTACAACTTCACACGGCAAAAAACATAAAAATATTTGAATTTCGCGGGCAACCTTGGCCATTGGAAATAAGACTTAGTCGATTGCCAATGACTTGAACAAAATCAACTAAATTAAATTTTAGTTTTGGCTATGGTAACCCTGATCCTCAAACATAATATTTTGCTGTCAACAAATTATCAATTCTGTCAAAAGTTTAAAAGTTCAACGGTTCTAGCACGAGATTGAAAGTGCGGAAATAATTGTAAAATAACTACGATTTGTGGATAAAACTAAGTAAAACCTATGTGAAAAGTGGTAACGTAGTTTCAGGTTCATTATCAAATGCATTAAACAGCGCCAAACATGAGTGGTAACACGGAATCGACGTCAAACAGTATCAAGTTCGCTCCGATGCCCATGTCGGCATTGTTAGCTAACTTGATGCCTTTCAAGAATGCAGAGCAAAGTCCCGACGCCAGCATGTCCTCCGGCGACGATAGCGACAACTCCTTTGGCGAAACCGTGTCCAAAAAGCCTTCTCCTGGGAAGAAAATAAACAAAGACTTCTTCACGCCCACAGTGAAACCCAAACCGAAAGACATAAAAGCGTTTGCATCAGAGAAAAAGTTTATCTACAACGAACACGACAAAGAGAACAATTTACATGACTGCTGGGCCCCCCATCAGACACATCCTGCTAAAGAAAGCCATAATAATATCATTCAAAATACACATAAAAGTATTAGTTCGAATGCTTATCCAAATTCAGAAGCGAAATCGGATGTTTATTTAAATTCAGAAGCTAAAAAGCGTAGCGTTTTGATGCAACAGAATAACAGTAACATGAGATCACAGAGTTCATCCATTAAGAAGACTCCAGAGGTTGTTAAAGTACTAAGCGGTAGTCAGAAGTTAAAATCAGCAACACCTAAAATAAAGTCAGGTATCAGAAAGTTTACTCCAGGATCTAAACAGAGTCAGAAGAAGACACCTCAGAAGGCTGTAATCCAGAACAGGGATAGAGTGAGAGTTGAGTTATTTACTCAAAACCCATCAAAAGATGAGCCTCAGTGTCCTCCGCCACGGGCAGAGCCGGCTCCTGTACCTGTGCCTGAGACTCCACTGAACAAGAAAGCAATGCCTGCATCATATGTGGCTACACCATCATACCCCCAGGGTGCAGTCAACAATAACTTGAAAAAATTATTCAAGACGACTATCATAAAAGATAAAAGGTACATGTTCATTAAAAAACTGGGCGTTGGAGGCTCCAGTGAAGTATACAAAGTAAGTCTAAATGTTATACTTCTGCCTTTATCCTAATTTATCAGCATGCAGCTTGTCTTGTTCTCCCAAAACCTGACGGCATTGTTGGCACAGTGGTTGAGCAATTGGCTGCTGTGCTGTGTGATGCGAGTTTGATTCCCACACAGAACAAATATTTGTATAGCCCACAGATAGTTGTTTGGGTTCTGGCTGTTTGTGTATGTGAGTTTATATGTTTGTGAATCACAATACAGGCGAAATGCCTTGGGTAGGTTTTTTTTTAATAAAAAACCTTTATTCCATCATTGTTACCTCCATTCTAGTTATATCGTCTTTATGGTTTTTTTACAAAAAGTAAATGTATTCACAATCATTAATTAATTAATTGTAACAAACTATACAGAATCCGCATATAATGACATTGAAGGGAAGTGAAATACGCAACACTAAGCAGCCATCATACAAAGCATAGTCTTAATAACTTCCTATTTTATTTAAAGTGAGTTCAGAGGAGTTTGGCATCACACATCTTGTTTATGATACCCTATGTGTCTTCTTGCAGGCGCTAGAAGTAGGCACATCGAGTGAGTATGCCGTGAAGTGTGTGCGCCTGGCCAGGGACCAAGAGGTGGCACAGGGCTATATTAATGAAGTGCGGCTGCTGAGAGAGCTGCAGAACTCTGATCGAGTCATCAGGCTCTTTGATTAGTGAGACATTTTTTTTTTATGACTATTCAGCCAGTGTCATGAGCTGGATGAAGAATTGAAGATTATGTACCTTCATTCCATCAGTATTTCAAATACCATGGCTACACTATCGCTATAACGCGATCTATTCTTCGCGCGCTCTATCTCGCACACAGCTCAACGTCTTGCTGTGCAACAGAAAGCGCACGAAGAATAGTGGCCGTAGCATAAGCAATGTCCCTGTTCCCGCAGTGAGTACGACCGCACGAACCAGTTCCTGCGGATGGTACTGGAGGTGGGCGAGACGGACCTGTCGTCGTTCCTGAAGGCGCGCGGCGCCGGCCTGCCGCCCGCGCTCGTGCTGCACTACTGGGAGGAGATGCTGCACGCTGTGCACTATATACATGAGCATGGTGAGGAATTGAAACTTACTGCATATACTATCAAATCGTGATGTTGCTTATATCGAAAGAACTTCTGTAGGCGATAGTACTTAGTCAATCCATTGACTAAGTATAAAAAGTGATAGACAATGCCTCGGCACTTGAACTCACATTTGGTCTACGCTCAAGTCACAAGTCACCACAGACTGAATGGGAGGCTAACCACTGGTTTCTGAAAAAAAAATTAGACCCGTCAGACCCGGTCACGAAGTCAGCGGGCAATTCGCGCGGCGCTAGAGCGGCGCGGCGTCGTGTTTTATTATGAGAAATTTGTGTTTTGTTAGTGAACGAAATGTTTTTTAGTACATATTTTGTTACGCATTTCGAAACGTCAGTCGTTAAAAAACCAAAATAAAATGCACAACAAGACGCGCGGGCACCGCTAGACGCCCGCTAGTCGCTCGTACGCCGCCGCCGCGCCGCATGCCTTGTTGCATTAAGTCCGCCCATGCATCTCTATTGTACATAATGTTTAAATAAATAAATAAATCTATGTATTCAAACGCTCCGCCACCACCGCCGCCTCGCGCCCGCTGGCTTCGTGTCCGCAGCCTCAGAGAATACTCGCAAGTCACGTCATACGATAAGCATATCCAACAAATCATAGCTTGAGAACGCGAGTGCGAATCGCAGCCTAAGTCCCTACTCGACACCGCGTCACTCATACATAGAACTTATCAAGAATAGTGAGTTTACTAACTACACATTCGCCTTGATATCGGTGCGGCTGTGAAGCCCAGAGTCAACAGTTGGAATCCAAGTCAGGACGCAATAAACTACAAACTATCACAGGTTTTTGGAATGTTACTCAGTCCACTTTCTTCCCTGATTATTTTGACAATCATCAACTCGATTCTAGAGCCTCATATTTGTCGTCAGGCGTTATCCACGCGGACTTAAAGCCAGCGAACTTCCTCCTGGTGTGCGGGCGGCTGAAGCTGATCGACTTCGGAATCGCGTCGGCCATCAGCTCGGACGCGACGTCCGTGGTGCGCTCGCAGGCCACCGGCACGTTCTCTTACATCAGCCCCGAGGCGCTCATGGGCGCCGGCGGTTATGGCGACGGCAGTGCTCCCATCAAGGTAACCAACTTGTTTTATACATATTTAACTTAGGTCAATTTGGACCTTGTAGCAAAAACTGTATCTTTGAACTTTGGCTGGACAAACTGGAAGGTCACGATGCCCAACAAGATCGAAAAGTTTATTTAATTAGTGAGGGAAACCTTTTCTTTATGATTTGCGAGACATTTGGTTGAGAGTGACATTTGGTTTTCAGTAAAAAGAGCGTACGCTCGTACGTACACGCTCCTTTTACCGCTGTTATCGCTGCTTAAGATATTTAGACCGCTCGCAGTGTGCGCATCTATGAACGCGGAACGCAGAACTCTGAGCTCTGAACACTAGACCGCGCGCAGTGGGGTCGGTGCCTAAATGTAGTTGAAAGTAGATCTTTTTGTCTCTGTTTGTCCCGGCTATTCTCTAAAACGGACCGATGTTGATAGTACTTTCATTGGCGGACAGCTGATGAAGGACTGACTTTGTCTACTTTAATTTTAGAAAAAAGGTTCTGAGCTAAAATAAAAATCAATGAAAAACTTTTCACGCGGGCGAAGCCGCGGGCTAGTTCTTCCTAAAATACATAGTAACTTGTTTCCTTATCTTTAATAGTATAAAATATACTAATCACCAAATTGCGTGGCTCTCGACTAAAAACAGGGACAGCGGGTCTAAAAAGGCCACTAGTATAATCATAATCATCTATACTAATATATAAAGCTGACGAGTTTGTTTGTTTGTTTACTTGAACGCGCTAATCTCAGGAACTACTGGTCCGATTAAAAAAAAAATCTTTCAGTGTTAGATAGCTAAATGGGCTATCTAACACTGAAAACTTTTTTTTTTAATCGAACTGATTTCGAGAAGGCTATAGGCTATATATCATCACGCCAAGACCAATAGGAGCAGAGCAGTAATAAAAATTGTGACGCAGACGAAGTTGCGCGGGTCAACTATGTAGTATTAGAATAAAAATATTAACAATCTGTTAAATTTTATTTTCATCTCTATCGCTAACGCATTAGGTTCAAGGTTGATTGGGAAAATTTGACAATGACGGGTAGCGCGATGTGCTATCTGATTCTGCTGAATGCATTTTTTCTGTATATCAGTTCAGTATTAGTTTTAAGAATGTACGTGGTCCCACTCGTACTTCAATGATCGTAGCTTTTCTCATATGCAGAAACTATAGGTGGCAGCACAAAAGCGTCAATGTAAAGTATTTATAAAAAAAATGTTCCGAATTCACATCACTAGATACTATACTAGACTATTACGTGAATGTTTCCCGAAAGAGACCGTGTAGGAGCTTAAAGTGGCAGCACAGTTCCGTCAAATTCAAGTTTTTATAAGGAAAAAGTTCCGAATTCTTAACACTAGATGGCAGTCTTCGCCTTGCACTTTCCCTATTCATTTTCTATGTTGTGTTGTAGATCTCGTTCCGCTCCGACGTGTGGTCGCTGGGATGCATCCTGTACAGCATGGTGTACAACCGCACGCCGTTCGGCCACTTCGCGAACTACGCCAAGCTGGCCGTCATAACCGACCCAAATCATGTCATCAACTATCCGCCCGTTGAGCGTAAGTATTACATTCAAACTGTGATGATTAATATTCGTAAAAGACTCATAATTTACTATGATTCGACTGTTTTTAGCCGACTTCAAAAAAAGGAGGTTCTCAATTCGGTTGTATTTTTTTTATGTTTGTTACCTCATAACTCCCGTCATTTATCAACCGATTTGAAAAATTCTTGTTTATATGAAAGGATTATACTTTCCGATTGGTCCGATTTAAATTTCATCAAAATCGGTTTAGGGTTTTAAATCAAAATAGCTAGAATTCGTTTACTTAGGTGACGTATTTGGATCGTCCAAGTAAACGAAATTGCGTATTTTGCTTCCTGCATCTTTCCAGTGGTGTTAGTAGGTACACCACTGGAAGACGCGGTACCACTAAAAAGTAAAAAATAAAATCTTTTACAAAGAATACAACAGTCTTCCAAATTAAACAAAACACTACAAAGTATAAAATAACTTTAATTTCGGAATTCGGTATAATACACCCACATGTCGCCACTTATGAGCACGGAGCAAATACATCGCAACAAAAAGAACCGCGACGCCATCTATCCATCTAGCAGCGAACTACTATGTCATCTATCCATCTAGCAGCGAACTACTACGTCATCTATCCATCTAGCAGCGAACTACTACGTCATCTATCCATCTAGCAGCGAACTACTACGTCGAAATCCTGCATCGCGCAAGCCGAGTTTACCGTCTGATATTGAACATATACATAAGCCCGATTATCAACTATCGGGCAGTATCCTCCCTTTACAATGGAGTTGTGCGGGACTTTACTCTCTGTACCGCATGGCGCATACTCTCTAAAAGTATATTGATGTTTGTTCTGTTCATTATTTGTTTATTTATTTAATTTTTCTTTTTACAGACCTCCCTTCATTACTAATCACAACGCTGAAGCGGTGCCTCACGTACAACGCGCGCGAGCGTCCCTTTGTCCGCGAGCTTCTCAGCATCCAGTACCTGCAGCCGCCCAAGCTCGCGCTGCCACAACAGCTGCTCGACAAGCTGCAGCCGCTCGTCACGCCGCAAGAGTACCGGCTACTGCAGAGGGCGCAGCTCTAGCACGTCACGACTATACAAACTAGTGAAAAAGAAATCTAGTGATATGGAGCCTACTCTAACAATGTTGGAGGAATAAACCTTGGGTGGTGAAAGTAATAGCCTTTTGATCGCAGAAATGATTCTCTTCTAGGCCCACCAATCTTGAAATGTTTAGCGGTAACGTTTTTTGTTTCTGTCAGTTGTTTCAAGATAAAGAGAGACAGAACTATAACCTGACTTCTGAAGCTGAGTATTTGTCAGTCTACTTTAGCCTAAATACCCGTCAACTTTGGCATCCAGGGGGTCTAAAAAGCCACTTAAGCAGAATCAGAAAGCACATCATGCTACCCGTCACTGTCAAATTTTTCCAATCAATCTTGAACCTAATATCTTAGCGATAAAGATGATAATTAAATTTGACAGATTTTTGTGGTTAATATTATGATTCTGCTAAAGTGGCCTTTTTAGACCCGCAGGTTAGGTAATGACACATTCTTACTCCAAATACTCAATTCACAGATGGACCCCATTGGCTTTTTATTAGAAAAGTTTAGATTAAATAAAGATAAACAGTTTTGATGTGAATTTTTACACAAATACAGTTCGCGTCAGCGTTGTTTGCCCCTCGGAAGTTAGGTTTGAGTGAAGTCCGCGCAGGTGCAATCGCGTAGAAAAGTGTAAAGTTCCTAGAATATTTCTTTGTTTATACGTATTTTATACTATAAACAAGTTACAAAGACTACCAGTAACAATAAAAATATCAAAAAGTAACACAACAAACACATACAGCACAAGAACACAATCAAACTAAGAAATAACCAAAATACATTATTAAAAACAATAACACTTTTCGCCTCCACAATATGTATTGCATTGAGCAAGTGGGTGACACTTATGCATCGAACGTATACGAGCGAGTGAGATGCCATTCCTCCCGACATCTTGCGCTAATCCGCGCATGCGCGAGCTACCTACGTATGGTTGTTGTCAAATTGATATCCTGCGCAGCCGATTGCGGCATACTTCGTAGAGGAAAACTTGCGTGACGGGAACTATACATATTAAACTAATGCTTACTAATGGTTCAATTGCTTTAGTAATCGTTATTGTTGTACTAACATTGGTTTTTAGTTGAATTTAATTTTTTAACAGTTTATAAATAAAACAGGTTTAAAAGACGCATCAAGATTGTTTACGTCGTGAGGCAACGAGCGCGGGGCTTACCGGCCCCAAGAAGAACGCCTCGGCCCCACTAGTGTTTAATTACCTAAACTTTATAGTATAGTATGTTTAGCGCTAAACACTCACTGATTTGTGAAGCAATTCGACCCTAGATTTAGATCTCATTCATGTCTTCTGTTTGGGAATGAATTATTCCAATCTTGATGAGCTCGCTCTCCGTGTTGGGCGTAAATATACTAAATTGATTTAGAAATAGGTGGCTTCGTTCACACTATGTTGTCATTGTAAAATATATTGTTTGTGTGAACGTGCAGTACTACTCGCCTAGACGGCGATTTAATGATTGTATTATCAATTTAAAAAGAAAATAATAATTGTAACAAAAATTTAATGTGAATTAATTTAGGATACTAGTTTTGGAAAATGATTTTGATATAAATACCAAAGTGTGTAACTTGTAAATATGTAAAAAATACTAATACTTATTCAATTATTTTGCTTTGATATTAATAAAAAAAATATATATTTTTTTAATATTGACACCATTTTGGTGATGTTAACAAAATTAATGTAACTAAAAATGTAGCAGTAATTAGCGTTTGAAAATTGTATATTGTGTGTGAAACATTATGATAGGAATAAATAAATTAATGTATAACATATAATTCATTACATAAATAATGTACTGTATGAAATGGACAACTGACTTTTATTGAAAAATAAACAATTTAATTTGGGAATAAATATTTATTGAAAAGATAATGATTGGAGAATACAAAAAATAAATAGCATCTTAGCATATTATTAATAAATGAATAATAAAATAAGATTTGTTAATCTTAGCTTACAACACTATCTAGCAAATGACAAAATTTTATGAAATGCAATAAGGTCAACATTGAAAATTCAAAGATAAAGTCACGGATTATAAAACACTTATTTTGATAGCAAATACCGACATCAAGTCGTACAGACTGGCAGCTTCGTATTTCTCTGCTGGCGTCAGAGAAAAGGAATTCTCACCCTTACTACACATACCATAAGGTACAGAGCAACTACGCAAGTAGCGTCACGACATACTACGTTATTCGCCCGGGCGTGCGCGCTTGCTCGAACTACGAACACAAGCACAATCCTCCGGAACGACAACGCACCGACATCAGCTGATCACGATTTTTTTTTCCTAATTTTTAGTCCAATTTACACAGACTCTAAAGCTACCATAATGAATTGATTAAAATGCTTTTTTGTTCAGTCTAGGTTTTGGAATAATGAGACATTGAAATAGTGCTATATAAATAGTAATGCAAGCTGATCGCGCGGTCGACCGCGCAGTACCTTCGCGTGAGGGTGGGAACACGGCACAAAATTAAAAAACATTGTTTTCTTTTTGATTTTAATGCGTTACGTAAATAAAGCTAGGCAGTACTGCGCGGGCGGCGCGTGCGCAGTGCGTGCTTAGTTCTGGAAGAGTGTGCGCGTGAAGTCGATGTAATCGAGCGCGTTGGGTATGGGGCGCTCGGTCTTGGCTTCCACGTAGGGTTTCATGCGAGCCACGCAGTAGTCCGCCATCTCCTTGGTGAGGTTCTGCAAAATAGATTAATAAGTTAGCTGGTTGCTGCGACCTGAAGAGAGAAATCCGTGCATAGGAAACACTTTAATCTATCTATTTTTGACAATCGTTACTTTATTATAGTTACCCATGTTCGCTGTCTGAGCTACTAAATCAGTCGTTTATCTGTTCGTTAAAGTCATAACGTTATTGGTTGGTCCGTGCTTAACGGACAGATAAACGACCGCTAGGGTACAGAAACTGGGCAATATTCTATAAGTGTAAGTAACTCTGTCTGTCCAATTATAGCCACTTCGCAGCGGATGAAATTGCACACAACCAGACCATGTCCTGTATTGGAACATACGATATTGTGCAATCTGAGAGAATGTTCCCTTGGCACCATTATCAACTGTCACGAGAGAAGCCGCTGGCTAGCTAGTATAATATCAAGCAGCACTGACCGCGTAGAGCTCGTCCTTGGTGACGTAGGCGCGGTCCTGGTGCGCCGTGATGGCGCGGAAGGCGTTCTCTATCTCCTCCGACGAGTGCACGTTCTCCGTCTCCTTGCTGATCATGAACGCCATGTACTCCTGCAGGGACACCTGCCCGTCGCGGTTCGGGTCCACCACATCTGGAAATGATAGTTTCATTAGGGGTCTGGAAAGTTCGGTTATCCTATTTTTATACATTGAAACGTCCACTTCGGGGCATAGGCATCCATAAGGTCGTGGACACGAACGTAGCGGCGCGGCGGCGCGGGCGGTGCGGGAAGTTGAATTATACATCCCACCCGTCGCGCAGCTGACTTCATGTCCGCGGCGCCTAAAGCGTTCTACAGTCATTACGATAGGTCCCGTTTCTCTCGCATGCCATGAGGCAGCTTCAAGTTATCGATCCGACAAGCAAGACGTCTGCAGAACACACTCCCGCTGCTCCTTTTGATACCCAGTCACCACTCTTGAACAATTCGACCGTATCGGCCATTCAATGTGCTTGGTCCACAAAGGTTCGGCAATACATTTTGGACTATAATCAAAATTCTTCGTTTGTCTTTTTCGTGCAATAACGGTGGCTCGAAGAATACTGTTAAATGGTAGTTGACGTGACGTTGTCGCGGCCTCCCACAAGAAGGACCGATGACCTGCTGAAGGCCGACCTGAACCGCAAGATGTGGCAACACTTGAGGGCTCACGTCGTCTTTCGGCTGAAGTGAGGAATGGTGCTGCTACTCACTCAGTATAGCCTCGAACTCTGGGTCAGGCTGCCCCTCCTCCACCATGGGCAGGTCGTAGCCGAGCGCGCGCAGACACGACTTGAACTCGTGGTGGTTGAGGCGGCCCGAGCGGTCCTTGTCGAAGTGCTTGAACATCATCGAGAACTCCTTCAGCGCGTCCTCGCTTACACCTGTTGAAAAGATGATTGGGTATAAGAAAAAATCTTACGATGTCGGAAAAAAGGAGAGCTGGAACATGTCTTGTTAGATTTTCACTTAGAAAATTACTGACGACAAAGGTCTGTACTGCTCACGAAAATGTTAGCAAAAAATTGCTTTGCAGTGCTGCAACATTCATTTTTCTGCAGTTCTGGAAACACTCGTATCATTCCCCACGACCGAAAGCAGAGATATTTTACATTGGATTTAAAAATCTGTTTTGCAAAAAACCCGATCGAAGGTCATGTTATAAAGAAAAACAGTTTATTTGCCTCAAACATGACGCATACAAAAAAGAAACAAAATTACAATTTTATGAAAGTTGGTAAGATCTGCGTCACATTCATGCAAAACGACCATCGGTTATGGCATCAGAGTAATGGTCAGATCGGAGCTGACTTCCTCAAGTAAGGGATGTTGCGTATACATACCAGAGTGGTTCCTGGCCTGTATCTGCTGCTCCAAGTTGTGCTGCATGCGCATAGACAGCTGGTCGAGCTGGTCCCACTGCTGGGCCAGTCCCACCGTGCTGTGCTCGGTGTACCGGTTGTCGAGGATCAAGTGTTCCTCTAGCGCCGCGCCTGGTAACAAAAGAACAATGTTGAAGTTAGAAGACTGATGATAGAAGATAAATAATAAATGCTGATTCACACAAATTCGGAACCAATTTTGTCACAAAACAAAGTTTATATTATTTTTCTACATTTGACACGGTTGGCGCAGTGGTTGAACGTTGTGTGTCGCGGTTTCTATTCCCGCACGAAACAAATTTTGTATGGCCTACAAATATTGTTCTGGATCTGGCTGTTTGTGTATGTGAAATTGTATGTTCGTAAACGCACCGACGATACAGGAGAAATTCCCAGTGAGGGGGCAAAGTTTTATAAAGAAAATAAAATCATCGGGGGTATGGCACTGTTAACCGAAATACAGGCATTGCCTAGTTCGGTTACAGAAGCTAAATCCATTTATTTGTATATAACTACTGCTAAACTGTTTTTGTAACATAGTACTAAGTTTTTTGGGAAATAAATTATTATTATTATCTCCTTTATTCATTTTACTATACACATAAATTATATTTTTAAATATTTGATTAAATTAAATAAAAAAAACATTTAAAAATATAAAAATAGTAGCCCACCGATATCGGGAACAGGGTCCAAGCTACCGGTGGTCAGGGCTCCAGAGAAAGGAACCTCCTGACAATGCGAGCCGTGTCCAGAAGTACCGCTTTCTGAATCAAGCCCTTGATCCAGCTGCCCAACGAGAGCCTCCTAAGGTGTTGGTCGAGGCTCGTGGCTATTAAGCCATTGGCCGATACGACTATCGGTACAATGATTGCGGAGTCCACTTCCCACATGTCGACAACCTCGCGAGCCAAGTCAATATACTTGATTTGTTTGTCTTTCTCGGCTTTCACGAGGTTCTCGTCATGCGGGACGGTTATGTCTACAATCATTGCACGCCTCACAATTCGGTCCACCACCACTATATCAGGCTTATTGGCAACAATAGTCCTGTCAGTGATGATGGACCGATCCCAGTACAATGTGATATTGCCATCATCGAGAACTGGGTCGGGCGCATACCTATAGTATGGCACCTCCGACTCCACAAGAGAGTATTTCAGAGCAAGTTGCTGATGGATAATCCTGGCTACAAGGTTGTGCCTATGCAAGTATTCTCCGTTAGCTAGACGAGAACAACCAGAGACAATGTGGCGAATTGATTCTCCCGGACGGTGACATGCCCGACATATGTCGACCGTGCCGTCTTTCACAATAAATCTCCGGTAGTTATTCGTCATGATAACTTCGTCCATAATTGCACAAACAAAACCTTCGGTTTCTCCAAACAGATCACCGAAACGCAGCCAGGCTACGGACGCTAGTTGGTCTACGTCAGGCCCATGTAGGGCCCGGAAAAAGCGTCCGTGAAGCTCCTTACTCTGCCATACCGCCCTGCGATCGTTAGTGTCAAGCACTGCAGGTTTGCGCCAGTTCTCATTTGCCAAGGAGAGCGGGGTGAGTCCCTTGTCCACCGCCACTACATCTCGATGCATACCCACGTCGACAGCTAGGAAATATTCCCTAAGACTGCATATCTCGCGATTGTGGAGAGTCTTAGCATTTAAAAAGCCTCGACCTCCACACTTTCGCGGGATATACAGTCTCATTACCGACGACCGTGGGTGATGCATTCGATACGCAGTAAGCAGTGTACGGACCCGCCTATCCAGGGCGTCAAGTTCCGTTTGAGTCCATTTGAGTACGCCGAAAGAGTACATCAATACTGGCATGACCCAACCGTTGAAGGCGCGCACCTTGTTTCCGCCCGATAGAAAGCTATTGAATACCTTCTTCAGGCGGCCAAAGAAGCGCTCCTTCAACGATTGCTTCATGTCAGTAACATTGATACCTAACGCTTCCGACATACCCAAATACTTGTAAGTTTCAGTTGGAGAGAGGGATCTCAGGTTTATGGAATCCGAGAGTTGAGTTCCCACGGATTCCATAATCTCTCCACGCTTTACATGCATGACCGCACATTTGTCCACACCAAACTCCATCCTGATGGCGTTACTGAATGTTTCAGTTACCTTCAGTAGCTCCATCAGTTGCAGATTAGTGGGGGCAAAGAGTTTCAGATCATCCATGTAAAGGAGGTGAGATATAACCTGACCACCTCTCTTCAACCGATAGCCTAGCCCTGAATTCTCCAGCAGTGTGCTAAGAGGATTCAAGGCTAGACAAAACCAAAGTGGACTCAAACTATCGCCCTGAAATATACCCCGCTCGATCCTTACCGGTTCGCTATTCCTCTGGATATTTCGACATCCTGGATAGCGAAGGACTGTCCTCCATTGCCCCATACACGACATCAGGAAGGTGCGTAGCGTTGCATCAACTTTATACAATTCTAGCACCCTCATGAGCCATGTATGAGGCACCGAGACATAGGCCTTCTTATAGTCTATCCAGCATGTTGACAGATCCTTTCGGGAACGCCGAACCTGTTGGCTAATGGCCATATCAATAAGGAGTAGCTCCTTAGTACCGCGGGACCCATTCCTACATCCATTTTGAGAGGCAGACATGATGTTATTATTATGTTTTTGACATTCTCGGGTCCCTAGAGACCCGGTCCTTTGGTAGGCGTACGAGGGGCCGATGCCAACTCGCAGAGGCCTCTTTAGACATTTCAAATGGAATGGGACACCAACCGACGATTATCCCTGTATGCACTGTGAAAGTATACCCAAGGACAATCCCCGGTTGGAGCAAAACTATTGCAAAATATGGAAACAAAAGATGAAACGCTATGGGTTTGGCTGGTTTAGTGGACTAATAACTACTACTATGGAAGAACTATTGGCCCCTGCCTGACCATTGACAATTAAAACGGCTTTAAAATAGCAGGGGGTGACTTGCACACTCAATAAATGGGCCCCCCGAAAAGGGTCGCTAGCACAAAGTGACGTAGCGCCAAGGGGGCAACATATCCTGAGGTGCTAGAGGAGTGGAGAGGTATACCACGGCTATCAGGACAATCCCGGAAGTACGGTCAAGATCCCTACCAGCACCTTACTGGATTATACATCCTTCTCCCGAGCACGTTTGCTCTTGCGAATCTCCACTCAGACCGGCCGATTAAGGCAAGAAAGAGGTGGGAGCTCTGTTCCTCGTCAGTTTTCACCCCGGCCAGCCAATAAAGGCAAGCCGGAAATGAGGAACAAGAATTCTCCCTAGAGATCAGGTCCGTGGGGTCGCCAGTGCCCAACAGTTCGCCACAAAACTGCCTTGCGGATTTATTATTTATTTTTTATTATTATTATTATTCCATTTATTCATTTATATACATATTCAATACATTTTTAAATATTTCTATAAAAATACAAAAAACATTTAAAAATATAAAAAATAGTAGCCCACCGGTATCGGGAACAGGGTCCAAGCTACCGGTGGTCAGGGCTCCTGAGAGAGGAACCTCCTAACAATGCGCGCCGTGTCCAGGAGTACTGCTTTCTGGATCAAGCCCTTGATCCAGCTGCCCAACGAGAGCCTCTTGAGATGTTGGTCGAGGCTCTTGGCAATAATACCATTGGCCGTCACGACTATCGGCACAATGACTGCTGTGTTCACATCCCACATGTCGACAACCTCGCGAGCCAAGTCAAGATACTTCGTTTGTTTATCTTTTTCTGACTTCACGAGGTTCTCGTCATGAGGGACTGCTATATCAACAATCATTGCGCGACGCTCTAGTCGGTCTATCACCACTATATCAGGCTTATTGGCGACAATAGTCCTGTCAGTGATGATAGACCGATCCCAATACAATGTGCAACTACCACTTTCGAGAACTGGGTCGGGCACATACCTATAGTACGGTACTTCCGATTCCACAAGATTGTATTTAAGAGCAAGTTGCTGGTGGATAATCCTGGCTACAAGGTTGTGCCTGTGCAAATAGTCTCCGTTAGCCAGACTAGAACAACCGGAAATAATGTGACGGATAGATTCCCCGGGCCGGTGACATGCCCGACATATGTCAACCGTACCGTCCTTCACAATGTATTTCCGGTAATTATTAGTCATCATAACTTCGTCCATAATTGCACAGACAAAACCTTCTTATTATTATTATTATTATCGAGCTTGCCTTGGTACAAAATTCATGTGAAGTTATTTATTTGTAGACTGTTTTTCTTTGTATGACTCACCTAATTCTTCCAGGCGCCTCAAATCAGCCCTGCGCGCGCGCACCTCCCCCGCACGCTGCCGCAGCGTGGCCAGCTGCTGCTCCAGGGAACCGGTGCCCTCCATCATGGAAGTACTGTGTACAGGATATACGAGTCTTGGTTAGTATACATGTACAAGTTTGTAATGATGACGTCAAATATTAAAGACAGGTAAAATTTTGCTACCTATAAAGATTTCATATGAATTTGTTCGAGTAGAAATGTTAAGGCTTTTGAAAGTACTTTTGGTATTTTTTTAGTAATTGGACTCTAGTCTCATTAGAGTCTTCACAGGTTAAATAATTATTTTGACTACAACATCTAGAATGCATTTTTGTTAACTTAAATAGAAGATGAATTAGTAAATTTTGGAGAAAATTAACATCAATATATAAAATAATAGTTAGATTCTAAAACACCTATTTACAGGATAATAATTATGTAATAGTATGGACATATCACGATATACGGGTTATTTGTAAAACACCACCAACCTCTTAGGCAGTGAAAGTACACATGATTATAAACAATTTTTACTTTGAGAACAACCCTGAAAACTCGAAAAAAATATCAGCCATTTCATACATTTTCATTGGCTAAATATTGCATTTTGTATGAAGCGGCTGTTTTTTTCGAGCTTTCTGGGTTTTCTCAAAGTAAAAATTGTTTATAATCACGTGTACTATCACTGCCTAAGAGGTTGTTGGTGTTTTACAAATAACCTTGTATAATAATAGAATACATTTGAAGTAAGCCAATCATTAAGCTGTACAGACAGACATCGAGAACGTACGTGTACAACGATATGTCAGGCTTGACAAAATGTACATACTTGTCAAGCCTCAAAGCGAATCGTTTTACAATTTTAGTAGAGATACACGCAACATTCTGAATACATTACCCATCCCAGCCTAGCAGCCGTAACCTGTATACCAATCAATATGTCAACACCTCCAATTTTGAATGTAACACCAATATCTAGACAACTATTGTCACAGCACAGGTAGTGTGGGGTACTATAGGATTTATTATGTGAGAACTCATAGGTTTGTGATAACTTTTAGTAAAAAAAAACAACGGGTTGCACTCCGGGAGTGCCGGCAGAAGTGAAAACTTGAATACGTGCTTCTCTCCCTCCGTCTTACGAATTTTCGATCAGGTCACGTGTCCTGACGTCTTACGAATTTTCGATCAGGTCACGTGTCCTGACGTCTTACGAATTTTCGATAACGTCACGTATCCTGACGCGAGTTTAACATTTTTTACCCGTCACAAAAAAGGGCACAACGCCGCTAAAGAAGTTTTAACTTCAAAAAACACTGAAAAGAAACGCAGTCTAATTATAGACAACGGCAACGGTAGGCTAACGATTGTTAAGTTCCAGTTTGTCGTTGACTCGACTGAAACTTATATAGATCTGCGCTGACCCTTACCAGTCTCTGTTTTGTCCCTTTATGCTAGATTTTTTAGGCACATACTATACACGTTAATTGAAATATATTCAAAACGTCTGGGAAGTTCTTTGCTTTACTTCTTCCCATCTAAAACAATAGGAAGTGATGACCGGCAGGCTTTTTTGGGGTACTGTGTTTAAGTCAATCTACTTAGTTCAAAAAGTACTGGCTCTAAACTTAATTTGAATAAATGACATTTCATTTTGACCTGGGGCCTGCAGTCTCGACATAGATAACGATAGCGAAACGACCGAATGTGGTTTTTAAGTCCTAAGGCCGCCCGTACATAGTAAATTTTGAACGCGATTTACGGATTCCATTGACTTTGACCGTGGAATGCGTTCGAGATTGACTGTGTACGGGTGACTTAATCAAATTCGGTCGCTAGGTGATCGGTAAGCATGTCGACACTTCCCGCCCAGGTCTTATTCGAGCAAACGCACGTGGAGGGGTATTATATGAAGCGGTTACCGTACCGTGTCTCGGTGAGCCACTGGTGGAAGGTGTTGGCGTGTTTGGCGAACTCCTTGCGCAGCTTGTCGTTCTCCTCCTGTCTGTGCGCTTCCTTCGTCAGCTCCACGTCGCGCTCGGCTACACACACACAACGTTACGTTAGTAAAGATATTTCCTGGAAGGACTTGGGGAGGCAGTTGCCAAGCCGTGTGAGAGCATTGGCTAAAACAAACTGAAACAGTTGGCGGCCGACTAGCAGCCCGCCTCTATGATATGAGGTTACTCTATGGATTTCTGCACTGTCAGAGCATTGTGGGTGCATTTTCATTGCAGACTAAGCCGTCGCATTTAACAATTTAATGTGAAGTTTGAAGAGAAACGAAATCACAATATTTTAGTCACCAGTCAACCCCACAGACAACTATTTTCTTCACCATTATAAATATGGTTGATCTTTTCGCCGTTTTGCCATAGTTTTTGTAACAGTTTATTTATTTGCCAAACAGTATTATAGATATAGTAGTGATTAAAACTGTGATCAAGCTAAATCAAAAGTTAAAAAATTGTTTGTCTGTAAAGTCGTTATACAAACGATAATTTTACGTGTTATCGAATAAAAATACAAGAACGCTTAGACCGATCTCTATCCGTGTCTCTATCGCTTGTTCCGCGCTCTCGCTTGCACGCTTAGCTCAGGCGGAACGTGACACGTTTTCGTGCGTGCAGCCGGCGTTCATCAATATATGAGACGTTATCACGTCAAAAAGCTAGTTCAGGTCGCGGTGACCTACCGATGATCTTGCGCAGGTTGCGCCAAGTCTCCTCGAGAGCCTCCATGGTGAACCAGGTGTAGGGGTTGGCGCCCACGTTGAACGACTTGATCTGCTCGTCCAGCGCCGCCAGCGCTTCGAAGTCGCTTTGTGCCGATGATAGTGAAGCCTGGTGGTAGAGATTGGAGTTTGGAAGTTAATTTAAAAAAAAACCGTACTTGACTTTTTGACAGTTGTGTTTCGACAATTGTGTTATGAAAAAGTAATAAGGATGTTAAGTCCCGCAGTTCTCCATTTAAAAAGAAGGTTCCTCCAACCAGACAGTTGAAGTGTATGGTGGGCAACAACCCGAAGGTTGTTGTCGGGCAGTTTTTCATATTCAAATCGTGCGCAGAACTTTGGTAACGCGATGTACACTTGTGTGACATCAGATCTTTTTGTAGTTCATATGTGGCGGTAAAGATGCCTACATATTGAACTGAATTAATGATCCTTTTACATAGTTGCAGGACCGGTTGTTATGGCGACGCTTGGGGGAGGCCTATGTCCAGCAGCGGACGACTTTTGGCTGATTTGATGATGATGATACATAGTTGAAGGATTCAATCACCAACTGGTTTAATAGACGCCAAAGAATTGGTAATAATTTTACTACCACATGTAGCTACAACTAGTTGCAGTAATTACTGTCCAAGCCCTTAACATTTTCCAGCCACATCAAATTGTAGTTGCGATGGCCACATAGTTTAAAATAATTACAGTCATATTTTTCTCATCTATGTAGACGGGAAACATAATACTAGAATCCTTGGTTTGCCTTTGGCAACAAAGTATAATACAGTAATGTATGATTATTTGTTTGGTACTCACTTGGAACTGCGCGTGCGCATCCCTAAGCGCACGGATCTCCTCGATGGAGTTGCAGCGCACCGGGTCCGTCAGATCTTCCTCCGCGTTCTCGAACCACGAGTTGAATGCCGACGCCTGGAGAAACAAATTATTTAGAATGTTTGTTGAGAATATGTGGGACGTTGTCAATGAGTGCATAAAATGGATTTGTACTTTCGACCGCTGTTTTCAAATTGTACAGAACAAGTAGCTGAATTCGCTGATACACTGTAATTGCTGAGTTGTCTGATGCACTTTATATTGCAACAAAAACGGACGTATGGCAAGTTATCAGTGGTACTTTAATGAGGTTGGAAATGGACATGAAAGAGCAGCACATAGACAATCGAATGCTATTGTTTGACCACAATCTCGCCTGATCGAAACCCATGATGTGGTCGACGATGGCGCAAGCTTTCCGAGAGGTAACTTGTTCAGTTTCGACTTAAAAGGTCCGCAGTTTGTAGCTATCAGGAAACAGACTCAGGCAGGGAATTCCACTCCTTAGCTGTATGCAGTTCTGGTGAAGGTATGCGGAACAGAGAGTAAAGTCCCGAAAAACTCCATTGAAAAGGGAGGATCTTCCAACTGGACGGTTGTTGTGTCCGGCGGGCAACTGTCCTATAGTTGATATTCGGACGGTTATTTATGTTCAAATCGCAGGATAAACTTTGATACCGCGATGCAGAATTTCGTTAGTAATTAGCTGCTGGCGGGATAATGGAGTTGTGGTCCTTTTTGTTGCGATGTAGATTTTGCTACAATGTTTTTGCTTGTGGAGAGTAATTAGAGGTAGTTTAAAAGTGTTGCCAGTGACGCAAAAAGTTAAAAGGGAATCGCTTGTCTTGGTATGGTCATGTGAAGAGGAGGGATAAAACGCATGTAACTAGAAGAGTTATCAATATAAATGTGGATGGATGGAGAGGGAGAGGAAGGCCGAAGAAAAGATGGACGGATTGTGTGAGGAGCGATATGAAAGAAATGGGAGTTGGTGATAGCGTGACGGCTGACAGGACAGTAAGGAAGAAAAAAACGTGTTGGCCGAACTCAAATAAAATGAGATCAGGGCAGGAAGATGATGATGGTTTTTTTGTGGCGGCATTGATGCCGCTATAAAGGTGGTATGCTGTTGTGCACGTTACCTTCTTGGCGAAGGTGAGGTAGAGCTCCTCGATCTGCCGGAACTGGTCCTGCAGCTGCAGCAGGCGCTGCTTGCGCGCGGCCGAGTCGGCCAGCAGGCGCTGCCAGCGCGCGATCACGTCGCCGTGCCGCTTCACGATGGCCGGCGTCTGCTCGTGGTTGGCGGCCACCAGCTGTTCCTTCAGGGACGTGATGTTCTGGATGCCTTCGTGCTCGAATGCGGCTAGGCCTGTGAACAGAATTGTTTTATATAGGGAACGTGCACGGCGTTGACTATGCCATCTAGTGTCGCATATTGGAAATTTTAAGGGTCAGAAACTTGAAATTGATGCTTCCGTGCTGCTACCAGCACTTCCTGCACGCTCTGTTTAGGGGAACGTGCGCGAAGTAGACTGTGCCATCTAGCGTAGCTATTGAAATTTTTATACTTGAAATATAATTGACAGTGACATTTCTGTGCTGTCACCTTTTGTTTCTGCTCGCTCCGTATGTCAGAAATACGTCAGCCGATTGAACATTTAGTACGCCATCGCCATCTAGTGGCGTTCGACGGAGTCTAGAACGTCATGCTCGACCGAGGCTGTTCTCGATGGAGAAGTATCACAACGAGCTTCAAAACTTCGGGCTGCGACTCAGGTACTCATATATCCTGGTGCTTACCGGCGTCGAAGGTATCCTGCTTGGTGAGCAGCGTCTGCACGGTGGACAAGTCGCGCCCGAACTCGTCGGAGCGCACGTGCGTCTCCTTGTCAGCGATCCAGGACTCCACCACGTCGGCCTTCCACAGGAGTTGCAGGTACAGCGAGTTGTCAACCAGGGCTGCCTTGCGGCGAGCCGCGAGGCCGGTCAGCTTCTCCAGTTTAGCCTGGTAAAGAAAAAATGATGTTAGATTAGTTGATTACATCATCATCAATGATGAATGATTGAATGGCTGACAGACAAAGCACAGCCCGAATTGCAGATCGTAGAAAGCTGAAATTTGACATGTAGGTTCCTTGGGGAGTTTAAGGGATGATTTCCCGGAATTCCTACGGGAACGGGATATGCGTGGGCAAAAGCTAGTAATATTATAATGCTTCCGCCGTCCACACAGTCCGTCATGAATGAAAAGAAGAAGTTGCCTTTATTGAACATGAGAACATGTGTAATTGTGTATGTTCTGGGTTAAGCACGTTAAGCCGTTGGTCTCAGTTGTCATTAGATCTTTAAGTCATTAAGGATAGTCAGAAGTCAGTTATGCTGCAGCCACACTACCGTGATATGGCAAATTATGGCCATAATTGTCTGCGTGCAGGTTGCCGGCCTGCAGCAGCCTCTCCCCATCAGCCGCCAGCTCGGCCTCCAGTTTACCTGCAGTGCCCTGATGCGGTGCGACAGAGCGTCAGCGTGCAGGTTGCCGGCCTGCAGCAGCCTCTCCCCATCAGCCGCCAGCTCGGCCTCCAGTTTACCTGCAGTGCCCTGATGCGGTGCGACAGAGCGTCAGCGTGCAGGTTGCCGGCCTGCAGCAGCCTCTCCCCATCAGCCGCCAGCTCGGCCTCCAGTTTACCTGCAGTGCCCTGATGCGGTGCGACAGAGCGTCAGCGTGCAGGTTGCCGGCCTGCAGCAGCCTCTCCCCATCAGCCGCCAGCTCGGCCTCCAGTTTACCTGCAGTGCCCTGATGCGGTGCGACAGAGCGTCAGCGTGCAGGTTGCCGGCCTGCAGCAGCCTCTCCCCATCAGCCGCCAGCTCGGCCTCCAGTTTACCTGCAGTGCCCTGATGCGGTGCGACAGAGCGTCAGCGTGCAGGTTGCCGGCCTGCAGCAGCCTCTCCCCATCAGCCGCCAGCTCGGCCTCCAGTTTACCTGCAGTGCCCTGATGCGGTGCGACAGAGCGTCAGCGTGCAGGTTGCCATCCTGCAGCAGCCTCTCCCCATCAGCCGCCAGCTCGGCCTCCAGTTTACCTGCAGTGCCCTGATGCGGTGCGACAGAGCGTCAGCGTGCAGGTTGCCGGCCTGCAGCAGCCTCTCCCCATCAGCCGCCAGCTCGGCCTCCAGTTTACCTGCAGTGCCCTGATGCGGTGCGACAGAGCGTCAGCGTGCAGGTTGCCGGCCTGCAGCAGCCTCTCCCCATCAGCCGCCAGCTCGGCCTCCAGTTTACCTGCAGTGCCCTGATGCGGTGCGACAGAGCGTCAGCGTGCAGGTTGCCGGCCTGCAGCAGCCTCTCCCCATCAGCCGCCAGCTCGGCCTCCAGTTTACCTGCAGTGCCCTGATGCGGTGCGACAGAGCGTCAGCGTGCAGGTTGCCGGCCTGCAGCAGCCTCTCCCCATCAGCCGCCAGCTCGGCCTCCAGTTTACCTGCAGTGCCCTGATGCGGTGCGACAGAGCGTCAGCGTGCAGGTTGCCGGCCTGCAGCAGCCTCTCCCCATCAGCCGCCAGCTCGGCCTCCAGTTTACCTGCAGTGCCCTGATGCGGTGCTACAGAGCGTCAGCGTGCAGGTTGCCGGCCTGCAGCAGCCTCTCCCCATCAGCCGCCAGCTCGGCCTCCAGTTTACCTGCAGTGCCCTGATGCGGTGCGACAGAGCGTCAGCGTGCAGGTTGCCGGCCTGCAGCAGCCTCTCCCCATCAGCCGCCAGCTCGGCCTCCAGTTTACCTGCAGTGCCCTGATGCGGTGCGACAGAGCGTCAGCGTGCAGGTTGCCGGCCTGCAGCAGCCTCTCCCCATCAGCCGCCAGCTCGGCCTCCAGTTTACCTGCAGTGCCCTGATGCGGTGCGACAGAGCGTCAGCGTGCAGGTTGCCGGCCTGCAGCAGCCTCTCCCCATCAGCCGCCAGCTCGGCCTCCAGTTTACCTGCAGTGCCCTGACGCGGTGCGACAGAGCGTCAGCGTGCAGGTTGCCGGCCTGCAGCAGCCTCTCCCCATCAGCCGCCAGCTCGGCCTCCAGTTTACCTGCAGTGCCCTGATGCGGTGCGACAGAGCGTCAGCGTGCAGGTTGCCGGCCTGCAGCAGCCTCTCCCCATCAGCCGCCAGCTCGGCCTCCAGTTTACCTGCAGTGCCCTGATGCGGTGCGACAGAGCGTCAGCGTGCAGGTTGCCGGCCTGCAGCAGCCTCTCCCCATCAGCCGCCAGCTCGGCCTCCAGTTTACCTGCAGTGCCCTGATGCGGTGCGACAGAGCGTCAGCGTGCAGGTTGCCGGCCTGCAGCAGCCTCTCCCCATCAGCCGCCAGCTCGGCCTCCAGTTTACCTGCAGTGCCCTGATGCGGTGCGACAGAGCGTCAGCGTGCAGGTTGCCGGCCTGCAGCAGCCTCTCCCCATCAGCCGCCAGCTCGGCCTCCAGTTTACCTGCAGTGCCCTGATGCGGTGCGACAGAGCGTCAGCGTGCAGGTTGCCGGCCTGCAGCAGCCTCTCCCCATCAGCCGCCAGCTCGGCCTCCAGTTTACCTGCAGTGCCCTGATGCGGTGCGACAGAGCGTCAGCGTGCAGGTTGCCGGCCTGCAGCAGCCTCTCCCCATCAGCCGCCAGCTCGGCCTCCAGTTTACCTGCAGTGCCCTGATGCGGTGCGACAGAGCGTCAGCGTGCAGGTTGCCGGCCTGCAGCAGCCTCTCCCCATCAGCCGCCAGCTCGGCCTCCAGTTTACCTGCAGTGCCCTGATGCGGTGCGACAGAGCGTCAGCGTGCAGGTTGCCGGCCTGCAGCAGCCTCTCCCCATCAGCCGCCAGCTCGGCCTCCAGTTTACCTGCAGTGCCCTGATGCGGTGCGACAGAGCGTCAGCGTGCAGGTTGCCGGCCTGCAGCAGCCTCTCCCCATCAGCCGCCAGCTCGGCCTCCAGTTTACCTGCAGTGCCCTGATGCGGTGCGACAGAGCGTCAGCGTGCAGGTTGCCGGCCTGCAGCAGCCTCTCCCCATCAGCCGCCAGCTCGCGCACGCGCTCCCCGCGCGCCGCCAGCTCGGCCTCCAGGGCTTCGTGCTTCTTCAGCAGCCCCTGCACGGCCGCCATGCTGTCGCCGCATTCTCCAACCACCACCAGTTGTTGCTTCTCACTGTGGGAGTAAGCATTTGTTACATTGTGCACAGGATCCTGCTCTATGTTGTGATCTTTCTCTATCACTCAACAGTTTAACTGCCTCAGTGGTCGAGTGGTTTAGGCGTGGGTTCGATTCCCACGGGAAGCATACTTTGTAAAGTTGTTTCCAGTTTGGCTAGGACATTGCAGGCTTGAATCACCTGATTGTCTGATAAAAAGATGATTCCGTATCGAAAGGCACGTACAGTTCGCGTCACGCAAGTTTGCCTCCGGAAAGTACGCCGCAATCGGCTGCGCAGGATGGCAATTTGACAACAAACATACAACCGCGCATGCGCGGGTAGCTCGCGCATGCGCGGATTAGCGCAAGCACGCGGGTGTAATGGCATCTCACTCGCTCGTATACGTTCGATGCATAAGTGTGTCCCGCTTGCTCAATGCAATACGACTGTGTTATTATTTTTAATGATTTATTTTGGTTATTTCTTACAGTTTGATTTGTGTTCTTGTGGTTTATGTGTTTCTTGTGTTACTTTTTGATTTTTTTGTTACTGGTAGTCTTTGTTACTTATTTATAGTATAATAAGTATAAACAAAAAAATATTTAAGAAATGTAACACTTTTTTACGCGATTGCACCTGCGCGGACTTCACTCAAACCTAACTTCCGAGGGGCAAACAACGCTGACGCGTACTGTATAAGCCGGTGGTCCCAGCCGCCAAAGGGCGATCGTCAAATAAACCATGTCAGAGGCCTTGAGGCGGTTTAGAAACCCTGACACTAGGGTGTGTGGGGTCGTTAGACCTTACTGCCCACGCGATAAGTAACAGTTTGCTGGGAGAAAACTTGGGACTAAACTTTAATATACATGTGTTGTATGTTGTTTTGGTATACAATAAACCTCGAGTCCCACGTACGCAACGTATTATAATATCTGGACTCTTGATTTTATATGAAAAAGTATGCAGTAGAAACATATATCGTGTGCAACGCAACATACGATACCATACAAAAGCGATGCTTGAGTTGTGTACGTAGGACCAGTGTCTCGCTTAAAGCATTAAAAGATTTGGTTTCATTAAAATTACCAGCACTGATTTTATTTTAGTTTAATTCAGTTTGCCTTTTTAAATTATGAGCTATTCTATCAGATACTCACGTGTTAATGCTAATAGGCATGAAAAAGTGATCGTTTTCAAAGTCATGTTCCTCATTCAGCTTACTCAGTCTATTATTTATTTTTTCTTGTCAAACATAGGTAGGTAAACTATGTTGTTCTTTATTGACCTTCTATTTCCACTAAACACGATACTTGACTACACTATGACTGATTCGACTAAAATGCGATTTTTTTACAACCTGGGAGTCTTTAAGTCAAGAGTGAATAGGTTACTTCTAGGCAAGCGTGCTCCATCTTCGACCACATCACCGCTTACCATCAGGTGAGATGTTGGTCAAGCGCGTGCTTATCAGTAGTAAAAAAAAACCCTACCCGTTTTTATTTGACAATACACATCTCCAAGAAACTTCACTGCTCTTACCTGATCCAAGCCTCCTCCTCGTCCACCTTCGCTAAGAACTGCTGGTAAGCGAGCGACTGCTGCAGCTTGGCGCCTCTTTCGGCTGCCAAGGCCTGCAGCTCATCCCAAGCCAACGACAACGCCTTCAGCCTCTGTTCGATCTCTGGGACTCCTGTATCACACGTATAAGTTCATTGTGAATATCACCACATTGTAGGATCAAAGAAAGATAAGGTAAGCGAGCATCGTTAGTTCTGTATTTGCTTGCATTTATTACACCACATGTTTTGCCAAAGTCGTAGAATACAGATCCAGAATCCAGAGTCAGACCACAGAATTTGCCAATTTTATGAAATGTTACATTACCCTAACGTTGGACTTAAGAATAAATAAACTCGTCTTCTCAATGGTGTACCCATGTTTCGCAGACAGAAATTTAATAGAATTTCGTTTCGCAGAAAATGTTTCATATAATATTTGGTCCTGGTAATTTTATGTCACATATTATTGTTTCAAAGAATAGTCACTTGAATTAAACCTATTTCACAGAAACACAATTCAATGAATTTCATGATCACATTTTTTTATTTAACAAGCTTAGCAGTTTTGTTTTTATATTGTTTGATCGCTATATTTTTTCATGGAATTTTATATTTCAGTAAAAATGCAATTATAAATAAATATTATTGTTTTATAATATATCCGTGATATACTTTTAAGATGGCAGAATTTTATTCGGAATAATTTTACTACGCATTTAGCCATTTCTATAAAATAGCATTTTAACCTTAAATTAAGGCCCGTATACAGAACCTTACTCAAGTACTACTTAAACTGCGTTCAACTGATTACTGCTTGAGCGAAGAATCTCGACTTAAGCATTCAGTTTATTTTAGAACAGTTCTAAAATAAACTGAATGCTTAAGTCGAGATTCTAGTAGTTTGAGGACAGTTACTGTCCTCAAACTCAAATCAAACGAAACTACGCTTGAGTAGAGATTTTGATCTCTGATTACGTGAGCAAGCAATTATTATGGTAACCCTGAACAATAGTTTGTTTTCTATTGCAATTCTTTTTTTTTCGTACGATTAAACTGGATCAAAACCGGATGACGAGGTGGACGACACGACGTTATTGACATCATAGGTACATACCCAACTAACACTAAAGCGTTAAAAAAACCTATATAAGACTCGCATATCAGTTCCATTTGAGTATAAAAGTGTTTACGCATACCTGTGCAACTGAGTTACAGCATGCTCTAACTCACTTATAACCACGAAAGAGGCCCACAGTTTTACAGGTAAGTTATAGAAAGCCTATAGTACGGTGTCACAAAGATTTTAAAGCTGCACAAGAGCGCTTATTCATCGTCAGCTACTACTTTTAATCTGTATTACCGTTGTAAAATAGAGTTGGTAAACGCTACAGGTTGTATAAATCCTATAGTAAGGTGTCAAAAAGATCTTAAAGCTGCACAAGAGCATTTATTCATCGTCAGCTACTACTTTAACCGGTATTACCGCGTTAGTGAGCACTACAGGTGGTAAAAAGCGCACGTCAAGATGAAAAAACCTTACTAAAATTAAATCTGTTCGTAATGGAAGTGTTATGTCATCCATTATTCAACACAGCAGAATAATATTATGGAATATTATGTTATTTAAGTATGTGAAGTGAAAAATGACTGCCCTTATGATTTCACGGTAAATGTATACCATGTTTCTCATCTCAATTTTAACGCACCTAGGATTTATTAAAGATTTAAAAGAAAAACTATGGTACAAAAAAAGGTACCTCAAGCTAAACATTATTATTCATTCCTGCTTCCTGAGCAGTGGTATGTAAAATTAAGTGGCATTCATAGAATGCTTCAAATAATGTAAGAAATTTTGTTTATTGTAGTCACATATTGAATAACTCGAAATAATATTAATTGTTAGGTTACCATAACAATGGCGAACTTTACAAAAGTGAGGTTAGTGTTAATAACGACCCATACTTGCGTTGTTTGACACCAATACAGCTCTTCAGAAATACAATAAAATATTGTTTACAATAATTATTGTGGTTCCGTGTGGTTCATGTTTAGGTTAGAAAATATCTTAACAAAATAGAATTTTACGCTTTTGGAAAGAAATTTATTAAGTAGGTACTACAAATATTAAACTCATTTAAATGTTATAGAAAAAAAAAAAAAAAATATTATTATAATAATCTACTTCTGCAAATATATCCATTTTGATTAGGTAGGTACTCGATTTACTCCAAATTCACAACAATTTTCATGAATATCTATGCTCAAGCGTGGTCTCGACTACACACTTGCGAAAACTAGATAAAATCTCGCCTCAAGCAGTGATTCTGAGCTGATTGTAATTTTAAAATAAGGACACATTGAGTAACGCTCAGTTAAGACTCAAGCACTGTTCTATAATACGTAAAAAATGACATTTTAAAGTGACATTGCTCAGGTGATTATTGATTGTGTTTCTCTGCTCAAGTCAAGTTCTAAAATTAGAACTCCAACTGAGACTAGTTTTAAGTAATGCTTGAGTCTTGATTGTAGTTCTGTAATACGGGCCTAAAACTGAAATATGATCTTTAAAAATCAACATATGGGCTAAAAAAATTGTACAGAAACGAAACGCTGTAAAACCGACCCCACGTAGTCTTGTCTGCCCTACCCGTAGAGTGTAACAGCGGCGAAACCGGCCAGCAAGCCGAACCTGCGGTGGTGAGCATTAAAACCATCTGCGACGATAAGTTGGCGTGGGATTGCCGGAGCCCCGCAGCACCGGAGCCGTGACAGAAATCATGCCTGCTGCACGCTTGCTTGCATTCTGCATGTTGCATGCTCGTTTGGATGCTGCCTGCTTGCCATATGCTTGCTGCATTCATGTTGCATGCTCGCCTGCATACTACATGCTTGCTTACATTCTGCATATTGCATGCTCGAAAATTTCAACTGTCTAATTCTTACGGCTCTTGAGATACAGCCCGCTGACAGACAGACGGCAGACGGACGGACAGCGGAGGCTTATTAATAAGCCTCCGTTGGTTACCCTTTGCGTACGGAACCCTACTATAGGACAAGAAAGAAGAAGAACAACGTACCTAAGTTGGAGACGTCCATGAGTTTCTCCCCGGCCTCCTGCACGGCCTGGATGGCCGGCTCGTGGCTGGCCAGCTCGGCCTCCAGCCGCTTGTGCTTCTTCAGCAGGTTCTGCACGCTCGTCAGGTCGCGCCCGTAGTCGTCCGAAGCCACCAGTAGTTTCTTCTCCCTGTTTAGGGAATATAGTGATGAGTTAAAATTATTGTTTATTTGTGAGAAAAAAATCACTATCATTACATATTATAACAAAGTCCTCCGCCGTGTCTGTCTGTCCGTTCGCGATAAACTGCACCGATTTTCATGCTGTTTTCACCAATGGATAGAGTGGTTCTCGAGAAAGGTTTTAGTACATAATTTGTCTAGAAAAAAATTAGGAATCCTTAAGCAAATTGCAGTGCGGACGAAGTCGTGGTCGAAGTGCTAGTATAATACACATGTAAGTTACAGGGATCAACTTAATTTTATGATTATGGTAGTTAAGCTACCGAACCATAATGCTGACGTTTTATTAATTTGAATTCTCATAGACATTATTATTAGCAGTTTTTTTTTGGGCCATAAGTAAAAACATTAACTGGTTCACAGCCACCATACTAATTAAGAAAACCACCTGTGGGTTCTGGTACTGTAAATTGGTTTAGAATTACTCCATTATTTCGATTGTCGAAAATACATGATCCCTGTAGGTTAGGCCTCGGGACAAAAGCCGTTATATTTAACCAGTTGAAACCACGCGGGCGCTGAGGTGAGCGCCCGCGTGGCTGACGCTTACTGACCTATCAATAGCTGAAGCTTTTAAGATCGCCGAGGACAGAGAAACGTGGAAGAGCATAGTGTACCGAGTGATCAATACCTCAGACTAGACACGTTCTTCAAAAATGAAGATAACGACTAAGAAGAAGATCTAACCAGTATTTTATAAGGGCATGTAAGTAATATGGGTAGCAAAAATAATAGGTTGGCAGCTACAGTGAAGTAGCATTTTAAGTATAAAGTAGCAGCTTTATTTAGAGTTGTAAGCTTGGTTTAAATTTGAATTGGCAGCGTATATTAAATAAAAGTTTACTAAACGAAATCTCTATTTTTTTTTGTAAGCAAGTAGTTAGTCGTCTAATAAGTTGTTATTGGCCTCAAAAATAATTAGCCTCTTAATAGTGTACTGACTTGATCCAGGACTCCTCGTCGGCGATGTCCCGGAAGAACTGGTGCAGCGTGTTGGCCTCGTGCAGGCGCGCGCGGCGGTGCGCGGCCAGGTTGCGCACGCGCTCGAAGCGCTCGTTGATGGCGGCGCGACGAGACCCGATGCCGGCCGAGTCGAACTGGCCCGAGGACACCAGCGCGTCCGCTTGCGCGTTCATGTCTGTGGGCAGGTACAGATGCATCACATACAACTGTTTACAGTTCTTTGCCGTATGTGTCGGCCGCTGCCGTACAGTTACATGAAAGAATAATACCATCCCATCACTTCCCGTGGGTGTCGTAAGAGGCGACTAAGGGACTCGCCAGAGAATGGGCAGCAGCGTTCTCTTTAAAACTCAACACCATACACTGCAATCGCCAAACCTCCTGCCAAGCGTGGCGATTATGGCCCGCAAATTTGGGGGAGGCCTATGTATTGCAGTGGACGTCTTTCGGCTAATACGAGTTTACAGTCACAACTATGGAGGAACACTACTAATGAAAAGGGCCAAAAAGAGTTATTCCAACTTCTTATCATGTCCAGTGCATCTATTTTTATATTCTTAGGACCTAATAAAATGCCCAGTTTATTAATTCCAACGTATCTACTAACAACGTAACTATCTACTTCAGTTGTAATGCAACTGAAAAACTGAATTCAACTTAATATTGGTATTAGTTTTAACTTTATATTGCTAGGAACTAGTGGTGGGTGTTTTCATGTTTTTGGCCTTTGGCTAAAAAGACAATTTTTTTTTTTTTCAGTGTATGCCAAAAATAGAAAACTTATCAATTAAGGTGGATGCTCCAGGGTAGCCCGCGAAATTCAAATATTTTTATGTTTTTTGCAATTTGCCGGTCAGTGTGAAGCTGTATGTGGACCAAATACGATCCGCGACCGTAACGCGTATTTATCTAAAGAATTATAACCATTTTAATCATCAATATAGCCCTCTTAAGTTCATGTAGCTCGAGAGAATGAATATTTCAGAAATAATCATTCTGTCGAGCTACATGAACTCACAGCTTCACACTGACCGGCAAATTGCAAAAAACATAAAAATATTTGAATTTCGCGGGCTACCCTGGAGCATTCACCTTAAAAATGTATCCATCGTATTTTAAATAATCGTGAAATGACGGCTCACCATTGATTCTGTCTTCATGGGCCTGAATGTCAGCCTCGACAAGCTGGTGCTTCTTCATGAGATTCTGTACGGACGCCAGGTCCTTGCCCGAGTCCTCTGATGTCAACAGACTTTCGACCTGAAATATGCAACAATATTAAACGAATTGTCGCAAATGTGGAATATTTCACCAGAATACTATATTTTTTGTTTTAATTTCGTTTTGTACATAATTATGAAAGCGTTAAGGAACCGATATTATGATATGAAAGATACTAAAGCCAAAGGTGCACTAGACAACAAACGCGCAAAGCTAAAATGTACGAGTTGCCCAGAGACCCGCAACATGTTACGTGACGCGACACATGTTGCTTGCTTCCGCTGTGAGAGCGAGCACGCGCGACATGCGTGGGACATCCCACGGACTTGCTGACACACGTGTTCTGCAAGGTGGTGCTTCATTTGTCCCCCCTAGTCTATCTTAGACTTAAATTAAATCACAACAAAAATATAATCGTCAAAGGGTCTTATTTGGAACTTACGTGTATAAGATCCCTAATTAGAGTTCCGTACCGAAAGGGTAACCAACGGAACCCTATTAATAAGCCTTCATCCGTCTGTCTGTCAGCGGGCTTTATTTCAAGAACCGTAATACGTAGACTGTTGAAATTTTCACACATTGTGTATTTCTATTGCCGCTAAACAAATAATAAAAAATAAGGTTTATGATACGGAACCCTTCGTGTTTTTTTTTCATGGTCCAGTAGTTTATTCGTTCGAAACATACAAAAATAGAAATCTTTCCTCTTCATAATATTAGTGTGAATGTAAATTGTTATTACCTCTCCGAGCCAGAAGTCGAGATCCTTGACGGCGGCGATGTAAGTGCGTTGTTTGTTGGCCTCCTTCAGCTTGAGGGACTTCTCCGTCGTCTTCTGCGTCAGGAACTCCCACTGGTCCGCGATCGATGCTAAGCGAGCCTGAGTAACAACAAACAAAACGTTCAATTGTAAAGAACACTGTCAATTAATTATTACGAGTACTTATTTTATTTTAATACTAGCTGACCCGCGCCCATTTCGTTGGGCGGTATTTTTCGTGTTAGTATATTATAGCCTACACATAACGTGGCTTTCATTTTTAAGAGAATTTTCAAAATCGGTTCGGTAATATATTAGTATATATTAGATAATATTAGTATAGATTGCCAAAACAAAATAATCAAATAAAAAAAAATCAAATCATTGATTGATTTGATTTTTTTTCAATGAATAAAATCTTGCTAATAGTTCGAAAGCAACTATAGCCAGTGCATAGTAGCTGTATTACTTTTGGACATCTGTCTGAACCACACTAGAATTATTTATTTGGCCTAATTTGGACTGCACTGGTTCAAGGTGACCTCTACCAGTGGATGTCTTTCGGCGATGATAATGATAATAATCCCATCATTATATCTGTCTATGATACTAGAGATGAAGCTAAGGAGTGGAATTCCCTACCGGAGTCTGTTTCCTGATAGCTACAACCTGGGAGTCTTTAAGTCAAGAGTGAATAGGTTACTTGTAGGCAGGCGTGCTCCATCTTCGACCACATCATCGCTTACCATCAGGTGAGACAGTGGTCAAACGCGTGCTTATCAATACCAAAAAAAATGAAGCATGTTTGTACCTGCACGGCGTCTTCGCTTCCACTGCACTGTCCGCGCTGAACAAGGTTGCCGCCCATGGCCAGTACTGACTGGATGCGCTCGGCGTTGGCGGCTAACTCCGCCTCGAAGGCTTGATGCTTCTGGTGTTTCGACTGGATGTTGGCAGGGTCCTGTGGGAAATTGGAATATTACGATCATGCGTAGATTAAGGTAGACTTTTATGCTAGATTTCTTTTGCGGAATTTGTTCGAAAGAGTCACCGCCGCCCTGGAACGCAAAAGGCACTAGGAGGAACACGGATGGGTTTTAGTCAGTAAGAGTCTGACACTCCCTTCCGCTCCGCCCAGACGGGAAGAGTCATTTGATGGTTACCCATTCCTAAAAAAAGGGATTTCTCCTGATAAGAGTACAGTAGTATAGTTGGGTAAGGCGACCGTGATTTTACGTCAGAGTTAATAAATAAATCCTGAATGTAGCGAGGGATCCAAGCTAGCCCAAGGCAAAGATATCTTTATCCCTGAGGAGCATACTCTACTTTTCACACATAACTGCGAGGAAATAGTTCGCAAGTCATGAAGGTGTCTGGCCGCAAGCGGTTCCCGTCGGCCTACAAGTTGAGTTCGAAATTCAAATCACATTATTGACCTCCGCACAATAATATTGTACTGAATATCATTATAACCCGCCGGGCAATAATGCCTTACTTTAAGTTGAGTTTGCATGACATTTAGGGACCGAGCACGGCGTTGACTATGCCATCTAGTGTCGCATATTTGAAGTTTTAAGGGTCAGAATACTTGACATTGACGCTTCTGTGCTGCCACCTGTGGTTCCTGCACGCTCAGTTTATGGGAACGTGCGCGAAGAAGATTGTGCCATCTAGCGTAGCTATTTCGAATTTTATACTTGAAACATACTTGACAGTGAAATTTCTGTACGCTCCCTATAATCGGACGTTTTCGTGCATTGGCCGTTATATTGTTTATGGTTACCTTGTAGCTCTCTTCGGTGGCGAGCTGCAGTTTCTCAGCGATCCAGTTCTCCATTTCGTCAGCGTCGCGCGAGAACTGTTGTAGTGTCTGCTCGTCTCCCAGCCTGAGAAACATAAGGATGTAAGAAAGGTGGAAGTGTTTCACAGAAATATCACATTATAGCTACCTTCGTCGATACTATAAGAATTCTAGTAAGTACGATAAAACTTTCCATGGATTTTTTCTCAAATCCAAAAAATACAGTAAACAAAACAAATCACCAGAGAGCGGGGGGGAGAGAGAGAGAGAGAAGGGGGGGAGAGAGAGAAGAGGGGAGAGAGAAAGAGAGAGAGAAGGGGAGAGAAGGAGAGAGATTTTCAGGGAGGTGCATCTTCAAAACCTCGCCTCGATATGATAGCTTTTCGAAGTAAAGAAGACGGATACAAGGCCGAACGCGAGGGAGCTCATAGTACCTCGCCTCGGATTTGCTTTTTTTAATATCTTCATATTTAATTGAAAGCCGCGATAAGTACGTGCACCCAGCACTAATTTCGTCACTCGCAAGTCACGCCATAGTGAATCTGGGCCATCTAGTACAAACAACGTTTTGCGTAACAAGGATAGAAGAATGACTTCAAAAGCGTGTATATTCTTTCTCTTTTTTTCTACTGAGTTATTCTTTCACAAATACTACTATATATTTTTAATAAGTATTCATCTAGATTCTTTTAATAGGAGTCAAATATTTCGAGTACTTCGAAAGACAAATCATGACCAGAACTATTTTTCTATTGGCAAATGGTCTGTACCTGGATCTCTTCTCAATAAGAGCCTCCTTGAGGTGCCTCCAGCGGTCCAGCACCTGGCGCCGCTTGCCGTCGATGTCGTCAGCAGCGTAGTGCTCTGACGCCATCAGCTGGTCAGCTAGCGTCTGCAGCTGCGCGATCTTCTCCTCCTGTACGGATAATAAACACGTCAAATTAGCGTCAAAACCAAGTATTTTTAATCGACCTTTTCTAAAAGGAGGATGTTTTTATTTATTTATTTGTACTACTAGCTGATCCGAGAACTGTGCTGTCTTTTCTGAGTTAATACAAAAATCTTATAGAAAAAAAAGATTTCGACGAATTGTGAACCTCCTACTTTTTGAAGTCGGTTAAAAAGCAGTTCCGATTTTTCCTTAATAACCTGATTCAGCCCATTTCAAATTTTTTTTAACAACTATAACACGCCTCTTTTTTGGTCGGGGGTTAAAAAGTAAGACAAAGTGGTCGATAAACAAGTAATCGCGCTATCGTAAAGAACAGCACTTATTATTTTTTCAGATTCGCAAGATCTAAAAGGTTAGTCTATTAGTTATTCTCGCCAATAGGCTCAAATTAAGTTCTCTCGTTTTCAAAATATTTTAGTAAAGTAAAAAGAATTTAAGTTTCTTTCGGCGCTCGTATATTTTGTTTCTCAGATGGAGTTTGCCTTTGGAGTAAAACTATTCTTACGTAGAGATATGAATATAGAACATTATTATATCTCAATTAATAATTTCATCGGCTTTGTTAATTGAATCAACAAATCGGCTAAAGACACTTACATGAGCATTGATAGCCTTATCAAAGTCCTCGTGCTTCTTGATCAGCTGCTCCACGTTATCGGGCTGCGCGGCATCAGCGGCGGCGTCGGCATCCGTCTGGTCCTTGGACGAGGGCGAGAGGAAGGCCTCGCGCGCGCCCATCCAGCCCTCGGCCTGCTCGCAGTCGCGGTAGAACAGCTGCAGCTCCAGGTTCTGGTCCAGCTTCATGCGGCGTCCTACCCAGGCCCTGGACAGAACACTCGTGTAAGGATTAAGATTTTCAGTGGCCGGGCTACAGATCATCCGTCCTAGCACGGCCACGCTAAGATTGGCTGAAATCCACAACTTTAATGGATGGTTCGTGTCTGAGATAAATATCTGAGTTTGTTTGTTTGTTTACTTGAACGCGCTAATCTAAGGAACTACTGGTCCGATTTGAAAAATTATTTCAGTGTTAGATAGCCCATTTATCGAGGGAGGCTATATATCATCACGCTAAGACCAATAGAAGCGGAGCTGTAATGAAAATTGTGACGCAGACGAAGTTGCGCGGGTCAACTAGTTTACTATAAAATAGATCTACTTATATTTAAAAGAAATCCTTTCAAATCTATTTTAGTCAAATAAAATTTTCAGGGTAGAATACTGAATCCAAATTTCGATATAAGGCCCATCTAAGTGAAGCTACGCCACTGATATACAGTAATGAATTACTATGAAATCTAAGGGAATCTATTCAAGAATACACTAGGTACGTGATTTAATTTTCAAATCCAACCTTGGTAGAACAAGACGGCATGTTTTTTCACTTTTTCTCTTTCTCTTAAATTTCATCCTTCTAAGCACAAAAAAGGTCTAAGTTTGAAAAATATATTGAAAAATATATTATGATGAAATGGACTGCTAAAAAGTTTAAATTCGTTTTCATAGAGTTAGTTTATAGACGGGATTAAATAATAATTTATTTCATACACAATAGCCCTGAGCTAGGCTGCCTGTCCATTGATGCCGAGCGAGGTAGTGCGGAGTTTAGTTGCGGACCTTGTGGAGCTAGCTCGAGTTTACGCATCGAGTAATTTGGGCGGGACGCTCGGTTATTTTCCGCTTCTCCGCCCTGCTTCCCCGCTCCGTTGCCTCGCTCCGCTACCCGGTTTTGTATGTTTTTTTTTTAAACTGGTTCGCAAATCCCTGTCTACCTCAGCGGAGCGGAGGTTTTATGCAATTCTATTGGTTAATATTGGCACCACTCCACTCTACTCCACTCCTCTTCTCTCCGTTGCAGTGGCCAGTCAGCCTTTTAGCAACCAACTCGGAGTTAAAGGATAACTTTGGTTTGTGCAAGCGGGTTCCAGTAAATTATCCGTATATTAACTTAATCCTTATTCAAGAAAATAGTATTTGGAATGTGCACGAATACAAGATGTTTCAGAAATGCGTGGTCATATTTAAGAGTATCGTTCTGTATGATCTATATACTAATATTACAAAACTGAAAAGTTGTTAGTTTGTTTGAACACGCTAATCTAAGGAACTACTACCATCGTTCGAATTGAAAAATTCATTCATTTTTGGATAGCCCATTTATCGAGGAAGGCTATAGGCCTACAACAGCATGCTACGACCAATAGGAGCGGGGCATTAATGAAAAATGTGACGCAGACGAAGTTGGGCGGGTCAGCTAGGCTGATATACAGTAAGGAAAGGAGGGGCGTAGCTACCGCCGTATCAAACGTGACACCGAGCCCCCAGACAAGGGCCTTGATGTATCCTTCGTGGCCTGCCAAGACAATTAGGGCCTATATTGTAAAAAAATACCCCTTAAAAGGACCCCCCCCCCCCAACAATGTTTGATACAGGTCCTCTTTGAGACTAGCTACGCCACTGAAGGAAAGTATATGACCACTCACTTAAAACACCCTGTTTATAATATATGTAAACAAAAGAGGTTTCCTTACTTCTCCAGATCCTGGCGAGCGTCGCTCATGTTGTTCAGCTTCTCCTGGATGTCCACGCTGGCGTAGTGGCCTCCCTGCAGCAGCTGCTGACCGAACAGCTCCAGAGCTTGGAACGTACCGGCGCGGGCGTCCATTTCAGTGCGATGTTCCTATATCGTTCAGAATGCTTTAGTAAAGGATTTGAAATAAATGGGACAAGAATGATTAAATACTACAATAAGCGAAGTTTTTTTTCTGCTGGTCTGAAATGTTAAAATCTTAGCAAATGGTGCTGTGAAAAGAAACTGTCGGAATAAGAGTTTTTGTTCGTACAGCTATTAGAAGGGATGATTAATTAACAAATTGATTGTTTGTGACATAATAGATATTAAATATACAGTTATATAATGCTGACGTCATTGGGAAATGAATAGTAATATTCAATAGATTTCGTAGATAATTGAGAAAATCTCGTTTCTCTGTGGAACTCTGAAATAGATCAAAACTGAATAGGATGAGCCTACTAAATCAATATTTATTTTCAATAATGTTTCCCAACATTGTTTTTTTTTTTTTTAGAATCTGTGATTAAATACTCGTCTTTACTTTTTTTATAAAATAAAGCTGTACAACACACCAAGAACGAAATAAACCGTGAATAGTTTGGAAACAGAATAAATAAAATAATGGAAGACACAGATTGTACAGAAAGTAAAAATTCACACACACTAAAACATTTAGAACAAACTGAAGACACCTTGAAAACACACGAAAAACTAATACAGTCAACTCGAAAAGTGTTTCAACTAGAAACATTAATAACGAACAAAAGAAGACCAACTTTGACTAAAATCGCGGTCTAATTGTCATTCCATTAACAAACGAATTTCATCTCGAATTTTATGAAATTAGTTTCACAACACTGTTATAGTTGACTGTACTTTATCACAACATAGAAAAAAATCTAAAATAAAGTAAAAAATAATTAAAACTGTTAATAGAGTTGTCGTGTCTTTGCCTGTTAAGTTTTCTATAGTTAAACTGTTAGGGTAACTACCCCCGGCCACTAAATACATTAATAGAAACTAATTAGATTGTAAACAGCAGCACATCGAGTGTAGTGTATATTATTGCGTATTATTGCATACACGGGTGTTTATTATAAGAGTTCTTGCAAGTCACGATTTACATTTTGTAGGATTTGTGTTTGCATTCTTAAGATGTAAATGGAAAACCCAAGAAATATGGAAGTAGTCGTAGCACAACTTGATGATAGGCGAATTCGAGGGTCGCTGAAATATTTCCACTGAAAGATCTCTTTGTCTGCTAAGCCTTGTCCCAACTATATTGGGGTCGGTTTCCAGTCAAACCGGATTCAGCTGAATACCGGTGTTTACGAAGAGCGGCTGTCTACCGTACCTCCACAATCCATCAATCTCTCTTTGTAAAAACGCTATTAACCGACCAGCAAGTTGTTATAAAGATTCTGCTGGATATTTAGTAAAAATCTTCACAGAATACACATTAAATTTTTCCAATCCCCATTATAAACCACATATATGACTACCAATAATAATGTATTCAGCATTTTTTCTCACAGATTGAGAGAATTGATATACAAACACAAATTCAAAGACTACAGTACATGTGACTTGCAAGAATGTAAGGTATTAAGGCGGGGCACACATGCGTGCAATGCGTCTGACCTGCGGCATTATGCCGTACCGCGCGTCTATCTCCAAACGCTGGCTCTAGAAACACAGTCACAGTCACCATGTGATATTTTGATCTCCAATACCCAACGCTGCCAATTTGCTACCAATCGGCCAATGTTTGATCAAAGTGATCAGGATGATACTCCCCAATTTATTTGGATTTTACTGTATAATTTTACTGTATAATTTTACTGTATAATTTTACTGTATAATTTTACTGTATAATTTTACTGTATAAATTTACTGTATAATTTTACTGTATAATTTCAGCAGTTTCGAATTTCCATTTTATTTTACAGGGTTTTATTTCTCAAACACTCATGAAGGCTTAAAGCGTTCTTCTAATAAACAAAGAGATCTTTTGTATGGTCAACTCGATCGCATCGACGTGCCGACAGAGGGCGCCATTGAAATTTGACGAACAAATAACCGCTTTGTATTAGGGCAACGTCTAACTCAGAAACATCAAATCCACAGATAATACCAGCCAATTTGATGTTAATGAGCTATTTAACCGGCATGAACATTTACAGCAGTGCGATTCGGTAAACATGTCGAAGGGACGACTCGGGTGGAGTGATCACGAGGCAGTTCACTTCGTGATCTCTCCACCCAACCTTTCACTTCGACATGTTTTCAGAATCGACCGGCCGAATGGAACCACTGAAAAACTGCGTCTTTCTGGATCTTTGAATGCAATGTAACTAGCCAACTAATGTAATTATTTATCAAACTTTATACATTCAAACATTATTAATGAGATGGTTTGACTTCACTCTATTAGTCACTTGTGGACCAAACGGGAATATTTTACAATGAACTATGCTATAATAGGTACTGTTATTAGCACATTAAAACGGAATATTTATCAAGTAGCGTCCTACTGCAGGGTTATAGCCTCCTCCATATCTCTCCAGACTCTCTTTTCCTATATCACATTGAACCAGCTATCCCTCTTAGAACCAAAAAATCGGAAGCCGGTTTTTTTTTACTATTGAGAAGCACGCGTTTGACCACTATCTCACCTGATGGTAAGCGATGATGTGGTCGAAGATGGAGCAAGCTTGCCTAGAAATAACCTATTCACTCTTGATTTAAATACTTCCAGGTTGTAGCTATCAGGAAACACAGACTCCGGCAGGGAATTCCACTCCTTAGCTGTACGCATTATGAATGTGTTCCCAAAACGTTTTGTGCGTGTGGGTGGGATGTCCACCATGTACCGGTTGGCGCATCGCCGTTCGTCTTGTGGTCCAAACAATGGTGACATTTTAGAACTTTTTACAAAGCTAGATCTAACTTTAGCCGAAGTTTAGCCCGAACTTAATCAAACCTTTCGAACCAGCATCGTACTTCGAGCTTTATTCCGTATATATTAAACTTCATAATACAAAACATGACATAAACTTGACGAACATTCCGTTCTATGTGCTAACAACACTGTTAGTGACCATTTCAGTCATATTGACAACGTTATGTAGAGCAAGGACATACCTGGTGTCTCTCAAGCAGTGCTTCGGCGCCGGTGACGTCATTGGCGAGCTCGTCGGAGCTTACCAGAGCCATCATGGAGTTGATCCAGGCCATCAGGTCGCGGTAGTCGGATAGGAACCTGGGGAGGTATCGTGTTGATTTGTACTGAGTTTGTGAGTACTGTTTAAACACAGGATATACCTTCTTTTGTCACAAACAAAACTTGTGACGTAATTCCTTTTAAAACATTTCAGTCTTGTCGACAAACCATCAAACTGAATCATGGACATTCATTTATAATATAACCACACTTATACTAGGTTAAGTTACTTAATCAATTAAATCATTCGTTTAAGAGCGCTTTCACAATTTTTCTTGAATTTGAGAGTTTGATTCGAGTTTTGATGTCTGATTATGCTTTAGATATAGCACAAAAAAAAAAACAAAAATACGCCTAAGAAAGTTTGATAGTTGATCTTGGGAGTGTTCTAAATAAATATATCAATTTGTTCACGTACATCAGTAAATTTCTTGTCTCCGCAAAGGGTGTTTCATAAAATTACGCTTTTGGGAATCTTTTGATGCTTTGGTACACCGAAGATATAATAATTTAATCAATTTTTAAAATGTCCATGATACAACTGTACCTTCTACTTTGGAATGATCAAATCAATTTGTTACGATTCATGCACTAATAAACCAAAAATAATTTTGTAAAACTGAGAATTATTGACAATTTTCCGTACGAAACTATATTTTTTTTATCTATGAAAGTATAATCCAAATTCAAATAAAAATTATTTAATAATTAAGGAGGTATTGTTATAATGCATGAAAAAAAAATATTGGTCTATTTAAAAGTAAACTCATATTTTTAAGCAATTTTTGTATACAGCCCCACAATCACTATAAATCTCGGGAAACGCGGTTTGTAGCTTTAGTCCGGGGCAAGCGCTCGATTTTGTAATAGCGCCCTTAAGCAGTACTTTATTTGTATAATTATATGTGTTAGAATAAAAAGTCATATCAAGATTGTTCACCTTAACTACCTAAATCTTTCTAGTAAAGTAAACCCCTGATGGAATCAATTTCGAGTATGATATGGAAAGCTCAGCAGCCAATACTTGAAACAAATTAGAGCTTAGCTTGGGACGCCTCTTTGTTGCTTGGACTGACGAACTTAAAAAACCCGTCGGGATACACTAGTTGTGGCAGGCATACAGCCAGGAAACTTAGGAGAGATCCTGCAGTGAATTGTGATATACTGGGTTGACGACTCCATAAAATCAGTTCCTACCTCTGCAGATCATAGGAGTCGAGCAGCTTCTCCTTGCGCGCGTTGGCCCTGGCCTGGAGCTGCTGCCACGCCTCGTTGATCTCGCGCTGCTTGCTGTAGGTGGCGTCGGCGGAGTCGCCGTGCGTGGACATGAGGCGGTTGGCGGTGTGGTCCAGTAGACCAAGTAGTTACCTCTGCAGATCATAAGAGTCCAGCAGCTTCTCCTTGCGCGCGTTGGCCCTGGCCTGCAGCTGCTGCCACGCCTCGTTGATCTCGCGCTGCTTGCTGTAGGTGGCGTCGGCGGAGTCGCCGTGCGTGGACATGAGGCGGTTGGCGGTGTGGTCCAGTAGACCAAGTAGTTACCTCTGCAGATCATAAGAGTCCAGCAGCTTCTCCTTGCGCGCGTTGGCCCTGGCCTGCAGCTGCTGCCACGCCTCGTTGATCTCGCGCTGCTTGCTGTAGGTGGCGTCGGCGGAGTCGCCGTGCGTGGACATGAGGCGGTTGGCGGTGTGGTCCAGTAGACCAAGTAGTTACCTCTGCAGATCATAAGAGTCCAGCAGCTTCTCCTTGCGCGCGTTGGCCCTGGCCTGCAGCTGCTGCCACGCCTCGTTGATCTCGCGCTGCTTGCTGTAGGTGGCGTCGGCGGAGTCGCCGTGCGTGGACATGAGGCGGTTGGCGGTGTGGTCCAGTAGACCAAGTAGTTACCTCTGCAGATCATAGGAGTCGAGCAGCTTCTCCTTGCGCGCGTTGGCCCTGGCCTGCAGCTGCTGCCACGCCTCGTTGATCTCGCGCTGCTTGCTGTAGGTGGCGTCGGCGGAGTCGCCGTGCGTGGACATGAGACGGTTGGCGGTGTCGTCCAGCTGCCGGATCTTGTCGCCCAGGGCGGCCAGGTCGCGTTCCAGGCCTTCGTGCTTGCCTGTGGAGGGAATTGATCATGAGTTTTGAACAATTGAACAGATAAGATTTCTTTTTTTCTTTTATGGGGATTCGTGGCTAAGTAAAACTACCTTAAGGGTCGATTGCTGAATCCGCAATTAGCCCATTGATTTTTATTTCGTCTTTTGGTAACCAGAAACTACGTCAAACCGTTAATCCCGGCTGTGTTTCGTAGATCTACGAGTATGATAGCCGTCTTTCGTAGATATACATTCAGTCAAAAAAGTATCGGGAATAGATGATTTGTTTATGGTTCCAAATTCAAATCTTTGTTTTTTTGTAGTTGTTAGATTGGCACAACTGTTTTCCATTTTGGCGCGGAGTTTGAGTTGCATCTGTTATTTATATTAAATACAGTGCTGGTTTTAGTAATATCATATATAGTGTGTATTGCGAATTTCATAATGGACAAAAATATCGAACAAAGAGTTTGTCTTAAATTTTGCATCGCCAATGGAATTTCGTGTTCGGAGTCACTGAAAATGTTACAGAAGGCTTACGGTGAATCGACTTTATCAAAAACTCGTGCTTATGAGTGGTTAAAAGCGTTCAAAAGCGGTCGAGATGTGATGGAAGATTTGCCTCGCTCTGGTAGGCCGTCAACGTCTGCAACTGAAGTTAACATCGCAAAAATGAAGGAAATAGTGACTGAAAATCCCCATTCAACTCTGAGAGAGATAGCCGCCGAACTTTCTGTATCTCACGAGTCGATCCGTACCATTTTAACTAATCATTTGGGTATGAAACATGTTGCTGCTCGGCTAGTCCCAAAAGATCTGAATTTTCTCCAAAAACTCAATCGCATGAAAGTCGCTGAGGACATGCTAGAACGAGTCAGTTCGGACCCAACATTCATGAAACGCATTGTTACTGGTGACGAGACGTGGGTTTACGAGTTTGACATGCAAACTAGACAACAAGCTTCGGAGTGGCGCCTTCCAACTGAACCGAAACCGAAAAAACCACGCCAAAGTCGATCAAAAGTCAAAGTCATGTTGACTGTTTTCTTTGACTATCGCGGTGTTGTGCACTCTGAATTCTTACCGGAAGGTCTAACGGTAAATAAAGAATATTATTTGAGCGTTATGCGGCGTTTAAGAGAGCAAATTCGACGAAAAAGGCCAGATTTGTGGAAAGAAAATTCTTGGATTTTGCACCACGGCAATGCGCCTTCGCACAAGGCTATCATTGTGAACGAATTTTTAACCAAATACTCAACAAATACCATCCAGCAACCACCATATTCACCAGATATGGCTCCTGCTGACTTTTTTCTTTTTCCTAAACTCAAATTACCACTTCGTGGCACCCGTTTTCAATCGATAGAAGACATAAAGGAGAATTCGCGGCGAGAACTGAACTCAATTCCGGAAGCAGCGTTTAAAAAATGTTTTGATGAATGGATTATTCGTTGGCGCAAGTGTATCGTTTCTAAAGGAGCATACTTTGAAGGTGATAAAATAAATTTGGATGAATAACAGACATTTTGTGTATTATTGATCTTTTCCCGGTACTTTCTTGACAGAGTAGTAGTAATAATCTTAAAAGATTGAAAGACAGCCTTATTATACAACACCTTTTGGTATTGTAATACCCAGAGTCTGAGTGGTCAGATATGCAGTCGCTTCATGAAACATTCTAGTTTTCAGCTTCATCCGATTTAAGACTGAAACCTTCTTCTGCCTAGTCTTTACCTGGGGGTAATTAGGTTAGGCAGAAGAAAGCAATCTTACTAATATTGTAAATGTTTAAATCATGATGTTTATTTGTCAGTTGTAGCGCCATGAATATCGCCACATACAATAGCTCAACAATAACCATCGGGCCCACAAAATACAACAACTGTCTGGTTGGCTGATCCTCCCTTTTCATAGGGGCTGGCGCGACTTTCCTGCTGACCGGATTTGACGTAAGCGCTGGTAAAAGCTAGGCTTGATATAACTTAAGGTGGATGCTCCAGGGTAGCCCGCGAAATTCAAATATTTTTATGTTTTTTGCAATTTGCCGGTCAGTGTGAAGCTGTATGTGGACCAAATACGATCCGCGACCGTAACGCGTATTTATCTAAAGAATTATAACCATTTTAATCATCAATATAGCCCTCTAAGTTCATGTAGTTCGAAAGAATGAATATTTCAGAAATAATCATTCTTTCGGCTACCCTGGAGAATTCACCTTAATATGACAGTAGGACTTACGTTGCAAAGTCTGCACGGAGCGCAAGTCCTTGCCGAGGTCGTCGGTAGCTAGCGCGGCCTCCTTCTCGGCGATCCAGTCCTTGGTCTCGTCCACGTCGCGGTGGAAGCGCTGCACCTCGTGCGCGGAGCCCAGCTGGGCGGCGCGCTCCGCTGTCAGTTGCTGCAGCGACGTCCATTTGGAGTTCAGCTCCTGTTGTGAGGAACAGTGGTGTTTGTTTAGATCGATTGATCAACGGAAAAAGTTTGTTTAGTGTTTGGAACGTGTCTCACGCATTTATAGATTTTAGATGTTTTACTTCCTCTTCATTCATTGGTCATTTTTTATTCTTCGGGCCAGTACTAAAACATCGAACCTAAGAGTCGGTATACACCGAGACACGACAAGACCCGAAGCGATGCTCTCATCGTATCACTTCGCACGCTTTTCGTCAAAATCGTAACACAATAGAGATCTTTATTTACAACACATAAAGATACTTGTATAAAATTCGAACAAATTTCGAATTTTACGAATTGTATCCGAGCTATTCGGGGAGAGATTACCCGTAGAATAGAATACTCTTTACACCATATAAGTTCCAGAAAAGATAGATAAAGAAAACATTACATAGGGTAACACAATGGGCGGCCTTATCGCTAAAAGCGATATTTTCAAGACAACCTTTGGAGATGGAGAGAAATTTTAATCAGAGTTGGACCTGAACCGCACAGCAGATCACCTCGAGAATATTTAATTCTATCGCCCAGTAGCTTCTCCAGCAACACGATATTTAGCATCTCTATCGGTTTATCACTAAGTAATCTGCAGCTAATCCACGTGGATTTACGGATCAAATATCTATTTCCATATTGACAGCTCTATAAGTTAAGTGCATGCACTTTGTACGGCTCAATTCCACGTGTTTATCTTCTGTTATAAAAGCCCTTAGCTTTTATCTGATAACGGAACGCGTACGCAATAGGGAAGCGTTATTATTCATATATGAAACATGTAAATTGTCATATCACGACTCAAACTAAATATTTGTGATGTCTATTACACCTTGTATAGTGTAAATATTCGCTAGTTTATAATGTAAACTACATAATTATACATATCATGTAGCTTAATAATCTGCGTTTAATCATTGTGAACGTGACATTTCATACGTCGGTATTTAACAACGACTGGAGTGCTAACAAAATTATTTGAAAGTTGGTAAGGTTAATCGCCAAGTGTACTTACAATACACTCAGTTCGATCCGCGACAATCAGTTCTATCCAATGACATAAATTAAATATAGCCAATTTTCGACTTGAACTGTATTACTTCCTGAAGGAAATTCAACCGTATCTTACCTGCATCTGCGTCTTAATCTTGAGCGCAGCCTCCGTCTGCCCGACAGTCATGAGTTGCACGGCGATCTCGTTCATCTCGGCCAGTCGCACTTCGTTGGCGCGCAGGTCGTTCTGGAAGTCGTCGAACTTCTTCTGCATCACCTCCACCTGCTCCAGGTCTTCGCCCACGTCCTGGACTTGGGCGTGCATTTCCTGTGAAGGAGAAAGTGTTAGATGACCACGATTCTATTTATTATTTTGCGCACCTATGTAGGCCGCTGCAAATACAACTTGTCATAATGGGGTTTCATTGATCCGCTTGAAACTAAGTGTGAGTTCGGAGCCCCGTTCAAAATATGGCCCACTTATTAGAATTTCCCAAGTGCCCTTACACCTGCACCATTAAGGACCTGATGAACGCCACTGATGCCGCTGTGAACGTGGCCACCTACTGGGCACACAATATTTAAGGGTCACCATCAACTCGAAAAGAAGAAGATTCTATTTTTAATTTTTAATCAAAAAAGGAGGAGGTTCTCAATTCGGTATTTTTTTGTTGCGGAGAGAAGACTGTAAGTTTAATGAACTTCAAGAGGCGATTTGGATCTTATAAAACCATTAAAGACTTTTTCTACTGTATGTAAGTTAACATACAGTAGAAAAAGTTCTCTAAAGTCAAGTTTTGGAGTAAACTCTGAAAAATTACTTGCTTTCCCACTTAACCCTACTGTGGGAAAGCCCAATAGGAAGATAATGTTTTTAAATACAAACGCAAGTGTCGTAAAAGCTTCTGCTTATGTAATAAAAAGATTAACACACTATGAACGCAGATTTAAACTTATTGAAATAGTTTCGCCGGGTTTTTACTGAAGCTATACTGACCTACTTTTTCCCATCGTTTCGGCAAAAACAGAAGATCTTCAGAAAGACAGAAGAGAAAGAAGTAAAGTAGAACCTCACCTTGTCCTTGATCCAGGTGGCGAGCTCGGCGGCCTCCCGCACCAGCACGTACGCCTTGACGGTCTCATTAAGCTTGTTCTGTCGCTCGCGAGCCAAGCCCAGCAGGTTGTCGTATTGACCCTCGATCTAACAACAAACGGTTTTAAAATACTATGCCATAAAGAAAAAGAGGGACATCGTTCTAAAATAGTGTTAGTAACATAGTTAGAGAGAGTCTACCTATAGACTGAAAAGAAAGCGAATAGCGTCAATATAACCCTAACAAATATGGAGATCACACATCACAGGATGTGAGGAATCTCGAACTGCTAATAAAGACATACAAATCTGATTAAAGCTCAAAGGGCTGATTGCAGATAGAAAAAAAAAAAAAGTAACATAGTTACATATGTTTAGTTGGTAAAATTTTACTTCCGCCGCTGGTAAATGAACACTGCTGCTTTTGGAAATCTATTATACCAAAGCCATTCTAGGTATGCTGCCATCTTAGACACAAAAAGCTGAGATATTTTATATGCTTTCGTTACACCTTCATTGCTACTTACAATTACAACGCTTTATGGAAAAAATAAGCAATTCCCGAAAGAGCTCCACAAAATAGTATTTAAATCTACATCAATAAGGAATACTGTACACACCTGGTTCTGCCTGGCGGCAATAGAGCTGGAGTCAGCCAGGTTCTGCTGCGACGAAGACAGACCAGCGTCGATCTTCTTGACGTAGGCGGCCGGCACGAAGCCTTGACGGTCATTGACCTCGACCTTCCACCAGTCCTGTGAATGAAAGAGAGAGTTAATACGGCGCTAAATACTAGGCTAAACATCTAACTGCTTAAGTGCGGTTGATCTTTGTAAAACGTAACGATAATAGTACCCCTTATTTTCAGATGATACAAAATGACTACAACATAATGCTACATGGTAGGCAACCCCACTTCACGTAAAACACTAGTATTCAGCTGAATCCAGTTTGACTGGAAGCCGACCCCAATATAGTTGGGAAAAGCTAGGCAGATGATGATGAAAAAATGGCTACATCAATGGACAAGTGGATAACGGATTCAATTTCTACGTTTATTTCTCGCGTTTTCTTGAAGAATCATGGGGGTTATCGTTGTAACTGTCATCTCTGACCTAGATTAGGGTCAAGAGCTGAAAACTCTGAATATGGTGGTCATTGGTGGTTCATTGTATTTTTGTGTTTGTTAGTTTACGTCGTGTCTCTCTCATTTTTTTTCGGGTCACTTAGAACTACATAACTTTATTTATTTATATATGCTTTATTGTACACCAAAAAAGAAAAAAAACAAAGAATACCTTAAACTAAAACAATATACAATCGGCAGCCTTACTTTTTTCTTTTAAAAGCAGTTATTCTTTTTTTTTAAAGGTATGTTTTTTCCGTAATATCTCCATGATCTCTATCGCTACCTTTTTTCCCCGTATTCCCTGTGATGGTCCCGAATAATTAAGTTTACTTTCTTTTATAATGGCAGAATGTATGCCGCATATTCTTCAAGGTACATGCTCGATTGCAATACCCTATAGGTAACAGTTGGTATCCTATAAATAGCCTACCGTTTCGAGCCCGTGCAGGTAATAAGTGTTTTATGTAAATGTATCAAGATTGTACACACGTATTCTAACGGCGTTCGTTCTTTCAGCTAGGTAATATGTAAATAGTTAGATAGGGGGCCATTTAGCTGTTTTTATTATGGCGGCCCATTTACCCCGGTGATAAACTAACAATATTGAACCGAATTGATTATGCCAGTAAGTAATTACTTTTAGTTACTACACGTAAGTTACAAAGACACGAAAAATGACAGCTGTTGAGTTTATTTGTTTGGTTGAACACTCTATTCTCAGGAACGACTGGTACGAATTGAAAAAATATTTTAGTGTTGGATAGTCAATTTATCTAGGAAGGTTATAGGCTATATAACATCACGTGGAAGAGCGGAGCATTAATGAAAATAGTGACGCAGACGAAGTTGTGCGGGTCAGTTAGTACTGTAATATGGATCGAACATTTTTTTTTTTAATTTACCGTGGAGTTACTTCGCCAAGGAGGTTCATCTCCATAGAAAACGACCAATAAGAACCGTGAACTGGCTCCTGATCTAGGCTTTTGTTTCTTTTTCTTCTATTTGTTTTAATACCACAAATAAATATCGATAAGCCGCAAAAATATCAGTTTCAATTTTCAGTCGCTGAAATTGCTCATAATCTGTTGAATACAAAAGACAATACACCAAAGACTTCCTGTCATTCGCTCGACCTTGCTTCAATTCAAGTTTTAAGCGAGACAACATGTCTATCAATCAGGCCGAACCCATACGATTTGAAGACAATAGAGGCTATAAATTAGCAGTAACGAGGCTGACGATCGAAAAACAATAACAGAGATTTGTCAACAAAATCTATTGGCATGTACAGTCGCGAGTAATTGTGAAACTTTGGCTGTCTTCTTCTGTTTTTCGTGTCGATAGACTCCTCATATTTTGTTCGACCAATATGTGGCCAGTTGGACCGCTCTGTCATTGGCCACATTCAGGTCCTGGAACGTACAGGTGGTAGGTGTATTAACCTGTCAGGATCTGTCAGAATCCGTAAGGCCCTATTGGGGCCAAACCGACTCGCGCGGTGTAAACTTTATTTGCATACAAGTAAGTCTTGCGGATTATTTTCGTTTATTTTTAATTATTTCACCAGTTACGAGTAGTAAACAAAACAATGGTCCTTGAGAGGTGAAGGGCAGGAGAGTAGATGGGGCTGAGGCATATCCTGCGAGACCCCTGGCTACACACACATTGCATACTGGCACAGTATTTGGGATGGGTCTATGATACCCCATTTCGCCAGATTGTTTCTAAACAGCCAATGACTTACTCTCAAACAGTGCGGTTGGTCAAGTGGCTGTACAAGTATATGTCTTCTGCGCTGCAAAAGCTCGATTTTCGCGAGCAGTAAATATTTGTATAATCTACCTTGTGGTTTGGATGTTGGTATAATTCAATGAGATAATTTAAATTTCCGGCTATAGAATTATATTATTCAAATCGGGATTATATCCGGTAACGCACGCTCGTCCCCTACTAACCCATGGGCCACCCACGCCATAAATAGCTGTTATGAATAAAGGATTCGCCTGAATACTAAGTTGTTTTTGCTGAGTTACCATCATACATAAGTAGAGAGATTATTTTCATTATTGTAGGTACTAACTTTTCCTCGTCTTCCCTTCTATGGCAGATTCGATAGGAATCGTCTTAAGCTCAAAACTGCCTCTGTGGTCGAGTGGTTTAGGCTTTTACTTTGTGACCCGGTGGTCGTGGGTTCGGTTCCCACGGGAAGCATACTTTGTAAAGTTGTTTCCAGTTTGGCTAGGACATTGCAGCCTTGAATCACCATGCCCAGCCATGCTTAGGAAGGCACGTATAAGCCGGTGGTCCCGGTCGCCAAATAAACCATGTCAGAGGCCCTTGAGGCGATTTAGAAACACTGACACTAGGGTGTGTGGGGTCGCTAGACCTTACTTGTAGGCAGTAAGGTCTAGGGACCCCACACACCCTAGTGTCAGCAATATGACGAAGAAGACCTTGAGCGCGAGTCGAGAATTTATACTCGGTTTTAATCTCAACATATCACACGCCCTTACGGGTTGAGACGATCATAATGTTCGCCAATTCTGACCAGCTTGGCGAGCACTGGTTTCCCTTGAGGCGATTGACACCAAGGAATCGATGAAACCAAACCCCTTGGTTATATTAAGTTAGGTTCACAAATAGGGGTTTGTTGTTGTGCGGAATACGCCAATCTCTAATCATTTTGATTACATTGAGTTTTTTGCCCAATCAACTGCGTCAGGAGGTGCCACGATACGACACAATAGTATGACCCCGGCTTTAGTTTACATTACGTCTGCTTACGCTGATCTGAGATTGACACAAACAATTTGCGAATATTATCAATTTTCATTGCTCGTTCTCGTTCACTCCGACTGTCATTCACAAGGAAGTAATGTTTTTGATAATATTTAATGATGTTCTTTCATTATTTTGGAAAGTTTATTTAAGAACTTGATCGCCAGTGAATGTTTGGTCTTATAACACTAATACACCTGGTAAGTTATTGTGTGAAAGGCCGGTAATATATCTCAATTTACTTCTTGTTTTGAGTTAACGTGTGAAATGCGCGCATTGAGGAGCTCGTGGCTAAATAATAACAGCCGCACGGGTCGATCTTCAAGGTTAAGCAACGCTTGCCAAGGTTGGTCTGTAGATGGGTGACCATCTTAACATAACGAGTTTCCTCCGTGCCTCGGAAAGCACGTTAAGCCGTTGGTCCCGGCTGTCATCTGTAGATCTTTGGCAGTCGTTACGGATAGTCAGAAGCCAGTAAATCTGACTCCAGTCTTGCCATGAAGTACCGTGTTACCCAGTAAATGGGTTGTGGAGGTCTGGTAGGCAGCCGCTCCTCGTAAAATACTGGTATTCAGCTAAATCTGGTTCGACTGGAAGCCGACCCCAATATAGTTGGGAAAAGGCTAGGCAGATGATGATGTGAAATGCGCGCATAGGTACTTGAAGTATTTTGTTTTAATTCCGTCTGTATGTATCTTTTAAACTACGCGCAACGGATTTTATGAATGCGGTTTTCATCAAGAATATTGCAAAGAGGTAAATTTTGAGTTTGTGAGGTTGTAGGGTGTCATCTCTGGATCTACTGAAGCGATTTAGAGAATTCTTTTACCTGTAGAAATCCATGTTATTTGTGTGTAACTAAGTTAGAACAATATGTTTGTTGCAAATTATTCAGAATTCTTGAAAGTAAATGATTTGAGTGAAAAAAAGGTCTTTATGATGGGAAATCATCAAATGACTCCTCCCGCTCAGGGTGAAGCAGAAGGGAGTGTCAGACTCTTACTGACTAAAACCCATCCGTGTTTCTCCCAATGCCCTTTGCGTTCCAGAGCCGCGGTGACTCTTTCGAACAAATTCCGCCATCCCTGCAGGAGGTCTTAATAGCTACAATTTAATTTATAACATCGAACTTTGTACATACAATTAATAATGTTTATGCTTACGAAATTTATATAGAATTTATCGCGCAATTTTATATCAAGATAATTTCTAGATCGTCATTCAAGAATGCACGAATACTTTTAATTTTTGTAATAAAATATTCGTTATTAATGCCGGCTGCATACCAAGAGCTAAGCTTAGCTTGAGTTAGCTTCAGTGTTGTACTAGCTAGGTTGACTTGTAAATCGCTTGAAGACCCAATACACGACATAAAGAGTTACAGTGCCCCAGGTGCCTATTCTCCTGTACTTTGGAGGATTTAATTAATGCCACCGACGCTGAAATTAACGTTGCCACCTACTGGGTCAAAACAATACAAAGAGTTAAGGTGGTTGCGGCAGGCTAGCCCGCGAAATTCAAATTTTCTTACGTTTTTTGCAGTTTGCAAGTTAGCATTAGGTTATATGTTGATTAAAGTGTGATTCGCGGGCGTAAGAATTATGTATTTTTAGAATTATAACCATTAAAATCAGTAAAATAACTCCATAAGTCGGTATAATCGTAAAATATCAAGATTTCATGAAATAGTCATTCTGTCGGGTTACCTGGCCCTATTGAGTTTTATTGCAGACTTAAATGGTTATAATTCTGAAAATACCTAATTCTTACCCGTGAATCATACTTTAATCAACATACAGAGAACACAATAATCATTATTGTAACCGCTTACAAACGCACGAGCCACTAGTTAGCAGCTATTTCAACATCACCCATGAAGACAGGTACTGAAGAATTCATTGGCATAGTCTTATGAAACATATTACCTAGTTTTCTCGCCGTAAACATTCTTCAAGCCTACTGACGCTTGAAATGTTATCTATTTTAAAAAAAACAGGTCACATGATTGGCTGTTGTTATTTCGCTCAACCAATCACAACACCAACAATGAGAGAAGATTAACCTATAGGACCTTCTTATGTTAGGAAAGTGGGGGTAAAACTCACATTTTCTTCCAACTTCTTATCATTCTTTCTGTTGTGTACAAACAGACGGTCTACCAATATAACAGCTAACCAACTTAAAACTATCATTTTAACACTAGTATCACTTCACTATCACAGAGAGATTCACTGGCCACTTATAAAAAAAAAACTACATTTTTATTTTATTTTTTTACTTCAAAGATTCAAACTACTTTCATTGCCTCATTTAAAAAAAAACAGTCTTCTTTTTTAAATTCACAGATTCAGATCTATAGTTCGCCACAGACACATAGTTTTCTTCTTTCAAATTATAAAAACGTTCTATGGTATAAGTCCGTTCGTCCTCTTTCGTGTTTCATCGTCAACTGTTCACGTGCGCCGTTTAGCGCGGGTTACATAAACGCGGTCGGTTTGAGCCAGATAACAATGGATGGAATGGATCTGATCTCTGGTACTTTACTGTTCAAATATGGTGTTGACTTTTATTGTGTATTGTTTGAAGGATTTTATGGTTATTTGAGAGGAATCTAATGAACAATTGCCTGTTTACCACATAATTTAATGTGACGACAAGACATCATTCATAACAACCCACAATCGCATATTATGAGTTCCCCATACAGTGGTTTTATCTACCAAAATTAAATACACCAGTTACTTCATACGGACAGTTCAATTCTTTTCGATAAACATTAGATAACACGACTGATATTGGTATAAGAATTATCTATGAATATTACAGTAGTTAATTACTCGTACAAGGACGACATACCAAATTTATTTATCGATTATAATTATCTGTTTTGCGTAACAGAAACAGAATGTCGTCATTGAATAGGGAAGATGCAAATACAGAATTTATGAGAATGTTGTCAGTAAAATGATAAAAAAAGTATAAAATAAAGACCATTACAAAGTTTTTATTTTGGTTAATATCGATTTTTAACAAAACTAATGAATTAAAGTAACGTGAAACGGAACGTATTTAAAAACAACAATCACCGTTTAGTGATGTATCTGCTGTTATGCCAACGAAAAAGCAACCTTATGTCTTTGAGATGGGACAGTTCTTGACCAGTGATAGACACGAGTGACGTCATCGTCCGTTTTCGCACGAACCTTTAAACAGTCGGTTTAAACACGCAATTTTGGCAAATATGTCAATAACTAAATATGTCTATAACTATCTTTTGGAGATATATAACGTTGTAATGGCTGTCTATCTAATTTGCATAACAATGTAACCACGTATTGTTATCTTACTTGCTAGGTGAAGGTGACATAAAGTAGTAAAACTTTATATCATCTATTATCTCTTCTAAGATTTGTCTAACTCTGGTATCTTATGGTGTATCTGGAATATCTGGTGCCGTATGGTGTCGTCCGGTGCCGTAAAAGAATAATGCAAACCATCACTTCCCGTGGGTGTCGTAAGAGTCGACTAAGGGACTCGCCAGAAAATGGGCAGCAGCGTTCTCTGCAAAACTCAACACCATATACTGCGATCGCCAGCCCGCCTGCCAAGCGTGGCGATTATGGCAACCCCCCCCCCCCCATAATCGCAGTGGACGTCTTTCGGCTGAAATGATGTAATGGTATCCAAACTGAACGGACAGTCGACAACTCCCTATCGCAGTTGGGAATCGACTTCCCACTGTGGTCATAAGTTAAGAGTGGACGAACATTCGTTTCACTTCATTACTCGCCCGTGTAGGCTCCAGGCACTAAGCAATCCGCCTGTCACTGCGTTGTTCACGTTACAAAACTGCCACTTTCATCGTGTATCTCGTATTGAGGTAAATATTGTCAGAGAGATCTCATAAGACCGGGGTAATAGCTGTTTTCACTCTGTAAAAATTTCAACTATCATCCTATTAAAACCCTGAGATACAGCCCGCTGACAGAGAGAAGGACGGACGTGCGGACGGACAACGGAGGCTTAGTTGGTTACCCTTTGGTACGGAACCCTAAAAAGTGAATTCATAAAGCAACTCCTCCACTTATCTAGATCGATCACGAGTACGAATTCTGATGTCTGCCAACTTAACTTTTCGCCAAGAGCTAAGTAATGGTCAATGTGGCCTTTACTTATTGTCTTGTAGATATATCCAACTCTTTTTTTATTTATTTATATTAAAAGGGTTTGTTCTTCGACTCTAGTCTAGGTTCAGTGGCGTAGTTAGTCTCAAAGGGGCCTTGTAGCACACATTGGGTACTTATTGTTTTTTTAAACTAAATACGCCCTACTACCTCAGAAGAGTCTCAGCAGGCCACGAAGGTGACGGCGTGACCAAAAGTATGAGCCTTCCGTCTACACGTCAGGGCCCTTGTAGTCTGGGGACCCCGGATCTTTGAAACAGCTGTAGCTACGCCCCTGTCTAGGTCAGAGGTGACAGAGACAAAGTTGACGATGGAGTGAGCTTACCCAGAAGAAACCCGTTCACTCTAACTTTCCCACTGACGAAGTAGTATTATTAATTGTTCTCACCTTGTTGTTGGAGTTGAGCAGCGTGAGCACATCGCCCCTCTTCATGGACACCTCGCGCGGAGACTTCTCGGCGTAGTCGTACAGGGCCACCACGCACTCCTTGCCCGACACGTCCACCACGGGAGATTCTTGTTGCTGTGTGGGAAATTATAAGTTTATGAAGATGGCTAACTTTGAAAATCAAAACAACATGATTATTTTGGCTTGCCTTCATTAAGACAAATAAATATTAGTCAGATTGTATGATTGAACTTGGCAAAAGTTAAATGTGTGGTACTTTCTTTTCGTGTTTGGTGCATCAGTTTTTGCTTGTTAGTGACTGTTTCTCAATAGAAAACTTCTTTAGAGAACGTCTGACCGACTAACCAGTCCGTCAGACGTTCTTCCTAGAAGTATTTTTGCATGTGAGTTACAACCTTAACCAGTCAGACTCCATAAGTCCCCTTCGGGACAACTATCTATTGTCTTATATGTATATTTGCAAAGCCTGACAAGAGCCTCAGCTACCAATCATCATCATCATCATCTACCTAGCCTTTTCCTAACTATATTGGGGTCGTCTTCCAGTCAAGCCGGATTTAGCTGAATACCAGTATTTTACGAGGAGCGGCTGCCTACCAGACCTCCACAACCCAGTAACTGGTTAACACGGTACTTCATAGCAAGACTGGAGTCAGATTTACTGGCTTCTGACTATCCGTAACGACTGCCAAAGATCCACAAATGACAGGCGGGACCAACGGCTAAACGTGCTTTCCGAGGCACGGAGGAAACTCGCTATGTTAAGATGGTCACCCATCCACAGACCAACCTCGGCAAGCGTTGCTTAACCTTGAAGATCGACCCGTGCGGCTGTTATTATCTAGCCACGAGCTCCTCAATCAATCATCAATCAATATACATAAAATTCTTACATTGCCGAGTGATTGAGTGACTGACAGATAACGCAAAGCCGAAACTACTGGTCTTAGAGAGCTGAAATTTGGCATGTAGCTTCCCTACATTCGGTAGGAGAGCACTAAGAGAGGATTTTCCGAAAAACCAACGGGAACGGGAAAAAATTCGATATGAGCGAACGAAGTCGCGAGCTAAAGCTTCTTCTTATCGTGTGGGCAGTAAAGTCTAACGACTCCACACACCCAGTGGCGAACCGTAGGTGCAAGCCAGCATAGACCAGTATAGGTAATAACTGGTTAAAAAGAACGCACCAAAATATAACTTATCGCTATTACGCCGACCCACTGCACCATGTTGTTTCTGTACTGATTTCTGTGATATTAAATTGCTACGTTTTTATTTCTATCATTATAACATCGTAATATAACATTATAAAAATAACTAAAACAGCTGAGTTAGTATTTTATAACGTAAATGACATAAGAGCCTAGAGAGACTAAAATGGCACTGTGTATAGGGACTAGGGAGTCTTGCTGGCTTGCACCTGCGGCACGCCACTGCACACACCCTAGTGTCAGAGTTTCTAAACCCCCTCAAGGGCCTCTGACATGGTTTATTTGACGACCGCCATTTGGCGGCCGAGACCACCGGCTTATACGTGCCTCCCAAAGCACGGAATCATCTTATTATTAGTCAATCAAGTGAGGGCTACAGCTAGTAACAGTATAGTAGTACTCACCCTGCAGCCATCCGCCTGCTCCCTCAGACTCTTGATGGTGTTGCCGAAAGCCTCGAGGTCGGACAGCAGCGCCTCGTGCTTCTTCAGCAGCGCCTCCGAGGAGTCCTCGTCCTTGCCGTAGTCGTGCGTGTTGGCCATGGGCTCCTTCTCGCGGATCCACGACTCCGCCTCGTTGGCGTCCGCGAAGTACTGCTGCGCCTGGAGAGAGTCTTCCAGGTCTTGCTTGCGCTGTTGGAGAAGAGAGGTGGTTTAGAATGTATATTTAATTAATGGCAATAGAAAGAGAAGACGTGCCAGGTAATATTTCATGTCTAGTTTTTCGTTTGTGTTAATAAAATCCATATTAAGTTTCTAGGTTCTGCAATTTTATTGGAAAGTGATCAATTGTTTATCACTGTTCCAATACAAATGAAAAATGACGCTGTTAACACGAAAAATATTATTTTTCGCAAAGCAAAAACTATTCGAACAATTTGATTTCTCTTGGAATCCGAGTAAATTTAGATAATAGTAGTTAGATAGTTAAGGTGGATGCTCCAGGGTGGCCCGCGAAATTCAAATATTTTTATGTTTTTTACATACAGCTTTACATACAGCTTCACACTGACCGGCAAATTGCAAAAAACATGAAAATATTTGAATTTCGCGGGCCACCCTGGAGCATCCACCTTAATTAACCATCTTCTTGTAGATTAGAAAAAAATGTTCACTCTAACTTTGAAGAGATTAGGGTTAGGCGGGATTTGCCGTGCGTTTTGGGGGTCTGTCTTCTGTAAAACTTCAAGGTTAAAAAGTGCTGGCTCTCAGCCTAATTTGAATAAACGACTTTTGAATTTTTTATTTGTAATGGGTTTGCTCTTGACTCTAGTCTAGGTCAGAGATGACAGACACAAATTCTAAGATGGAGCGAATTTTCGTGTGTATTACCTGCAGCGCCTTCTCCTGCAGCTGCGTCCACTGCTGGTGCAGGTGCTGCAGCCGCTGCGCGATCTCGTCGGCGGCGAAGTGCCCCGCGTCCCGTAGGGCTGCGCCCGCGCCGCGCACGGCGTCCACGCGCGCCTCGTGCTGCGCCATCTCGCCCATGACGGCCTGGTGCTTCTTCATCAGGTTCTGTACGCCGATCAGGTCGCGGCCTGGGTAAGGATCGTGTGTCATTAGCATAGTGTTCATTCATTTGGACAAAAACAATTGGTTGTCTGTAAAGCCGGTTTACTGACAAAAATTTTACATGAGAACGTTATAAGAAAACAATTGAATTCTTAACAAACAAACCGAACGCTTAGGCCGATCGTATCTCTCTATCGTTTGTTCCGCGCTCTCGCTTCCACGCTCGGCTCAGGCGAAACGTGACACTTCTTCGTGCGTGCAGCCGGCGTTCATCGATTGATAAGACGTTATCACGTCAAGAAAAACATCTGTTCTGTGAGCAATGGGCCCTGACCACTGCCACTTTAGTTTAACGATCATTCGGGATATGTTGGTAACCTTGGGTCTTGCGGATATCATCAATCATCATTCCTGATTCGGTCACGCAAAGAAAATCCAAGCATTGCCCTCTCCATTGCCCTATGAATGACTTCTGATGAGGCCCAGTTATCTATTGGTACTTAATTACATGTGGTCTGGTAAGAGAAGACTTCTACATACCTCTGTTGGTGGAGGCGATGATGGGTTCCTTCTCGCGGATCCAGGCGGCTTCGTCGTCCAGGTCCCGGAACAGCTGCTGAGCTTGCAGCGAGTCTAACAGGCGACGCTTGCGGATCGCCATCGGCTTGTCCAGGGCTGTGTAGCGGCCTACGAGGCCGTCCTAGTGATCGACAAATGTTTATTAGTGTTTATCATATCAAGGCCAAAAACATAAAAAAAAAAGAAAAAAAAACATGATGAAAGGCCAGATTTCTGCAGCAGTACTTAATTTCAAAGACGATTCTGGACTACTGCGGAAATATTTCGCTGTTTCGTTCTCATATCAGAAGATAATTGCGAATTGAATCGTTAAAATCACACGGACCTTTTACACCACAAAATCATAGTTTTACTATTCTTTGCACTTATTCAAATGCTCACATAAGAGGCATAATGACACGCAATATATGCCAGCGGGTCTAAAAAGGCCACTTTAGCAGATTTCATTTTCATCTTTATCGCTAACGAATTAGGTTCAAGGTTGATTGGGACAATTTGACAGTGACGGGTAGCGTGATATGCTTTCTGATTCTGCTGAAATGGCTTTTGTAGACCCCCTGAATAGGGAATATGCATGCGATTTTTTTATTTGCAAAATTAAATACTAGCTCTACTAAACAATTGTGAAATTATTTTTAAATACTTTCCATCAGTGATGAAGTTATAAAGCTTCAAAGAGAAAGATTAGAAAGAGAAGTCCGATGTAAACTTTGACGTCATCGTCTATGACGCCTATTCAGCTGCCATAAAAAACAGCGTTTTCGCGAGAGGGACAGATATATTTGTTTAAAATAATTATATCTCCTGCGATTTTCCAGTAATTTTGATTCTATTTTCACTGTTAGTATTATATTTTTGCATATTTTTAGATAAACTGTATAGATAATAAATATGTTTTTCATGCATATTCCCTATTGTGTCAACAGTGTGGTGTGCAGGTCATCTAATGCTGATCTCCAGCTTTGCTGACCATCGCGTAGCTAAGGAACAAGTTGTAAATGCTAGAGTAAAGAATGGTCACCGTTTCCCGCACCGAGACTCCCATACGGTCTGTTTTGTGTGGGTGTCCTGACTAACACAGGCTGGTAAGCTCTGCCCAGAAGTACATAACAATCCTGGGGGCTCACAAGCTTCACCAAGCAATATTTTTCTGTGCTTATTCAAATCCAGGATTAATATTTACCCGCTTAGTCTTAATGTTGTCAGCATCAAAGTGTCCCCTCTCGATGAACTGTTCCGCCTGAGTGCGGATGGCGTCAATCCTCTCAGCATGAGAGCTGACATCAGCTTCCAAGAGAGCATGCTTCTTCTGCAGGTTCTGGACGCTGGTCAGGTCCTAGGGGAAAAGAATAATATGTTAAGATCTTGTTAGCGAATAAGTAAAGAAATTGTGTGGCATTATATTTCTTAGCATCTGTTTTTTAACCTATGTATGGGCACCGTCAATTCGTCAAATTGGGCACTGTCATGAGAGTCACCACTTAACTTGTCAAATATTAAGTAATATGATTTTACATTTGACGAAATGAAAAAGAAAATGTGATAGACACAAGTGTCAAATCATCATCACTCATAGCCCGACTTCACTGGCAACAGGCTTCTCTTCTCCTGTGCCACCCTCATCCGAGTTCTACCCGCGATGGCAACGTCTTCGTCTGGCCATCTCGCTACCACAAAACCAACATCTCTTCTGCCAGTTCTTAGACGCCACTCAGTCACTGCCTTACTCCACCTATCATCAACGGGCCCAGCCATGGGTCATGGCCAACTTCATTCGAGTTCCATTGCTCCAGTGTCATATGCCTGGCCTTTCAGTTCGGACGTCGCCGCCGCCAGCCTCTCCCAGATGCCTTAGATCTCTCGTACCTTGCCGTAGTCCTCGCTGAGCAGCTGCCCCTCGACCTCGGACAGCCACAGCTCGATGTCCTCCACGGCGCGGTTGTACTGCTGCTGCGCCGCCGCCTCCTGCAGCTTGGAGCCCTTCAGCTCGGACGCCGCCGCCAGCCTCTCCCAGATGCCTTAGATCTCTCGTACCTTGCCGTAGTCCTCGCTGAGCAGCTGCCCCTCGACCTCGGACAGCCACAGCTCGATGTCCTCCACGGCGCGGTTGTACTGCTGCTGCGCCGCCGCCTCCTGCAGCTTGGAGCCCTTCAGCTCGGACGCCGCCGCCAGCCTCTCCCAGATGCCTTAGATCTCTCGTACCTTGCCGTAGTCCTCGCTGAGCAGCTGCCCCTCGTCCTCGGACAGCCACAGCTCGATGTCCTCCACGGCGCGGTTGTACTGCTGCTGCGCCGCCGCCTCCTGCAGCTTGGAGCCCTTCAGCTCGGACGCCGCCGCCAGCCTCTCCCAGATGCCTTAGATCTCTCGTACCTTGCCGTAGTCCTCGCTGAGCAGCTGCCCCTCGACCTCGGACAGCCACAGCTCGATGTCCTCCACGGCGCGGTTGTACTGCTGCTGCGCCGCCGCCTCCTGCAGCTTGGAGCCCTTCAGCTCGGACGCCGCCGCCAGCTTCTCCCAAATGCCCCCAAGTTCGCCCACACGGGACTCGATTTGGGCTGTAGGAAGAACGGAGATTTGTTCAGACTGATTGCTTTCAAATATCGTTGCTAGTGATGTGTATTGGTTGCCTTGACAAATAAGTTCATCATCATATCAGCCGAAAGACGTCCACTGCTGGACATAGGCCTCCCCCAAAGGGGGTTTGCCATAATCGCCACGCTTGGCAGGCGGGTTGGCGATCGCAGTGTATGGTGTTGAGTTTTACAGAGAACGCTGCTGCCCATTCTCAGGCGCAAACCATTCTCATAAACAGTTTACTTAGCTAGCAATTCCCAAAAGGTATATTAAAAATTGTAACACGGAATTCGGTTTCTATCTCCGACAAAAGAATACCTGCTTTGTTGCTATTTTCACAACCACCTTCATTAAAGTTACAGGTAACTTAACCCCTCTTCCCCACATTGATGGTAAGTGCTTTTCCAAACACTGAAATACGACCCTTTTTTTTAAAGTGCGATAAACCAGGTACAGCCTAATCTAGCCGATTCAGCCACTCTGAGCAACACAATAGTGCGTTCCTTGGTGCCGTATGGTGTCGGTCGGCGCCGTATGGTGCCGTAAAAGAATAACACCATCCCATCACTTCCCGTGGGTGTCGTAAGAGGCGACTAAGGGACTCACCAGAGAATGGGCAGCAGCGTTCTCTGTAACACTAATACTGCGATCGCCAACCCGCCTGCCAAGCGTGGCGATTATGGCAACCCCCCCTCCCCGTCTTGGGGGAGTGCTATGTCCAGCAGTGGATGTCTTTCGACTGATATGATGATGATGATGAAGGAGGCAAACGCTAGTCTGCGGGGTCTGGTTCGAGGTGACACCGGAAAAGAATACCTTGAAGGACTTGGGAGATGTCTTTGCCCAGCAGTAGGACAGTATAAATGGGGGCAAAAGCTTTCCCCGTCAGAACAGGGCTTTAATACAGGTTAGCTCAAATTCAAATTCAAAGCATTTTATTTCAAATAAACCATTCACAGGCACTTTTGAAACGTCAAGGTCGGTCAGTCTTAAACATGGAAGCTATTTGCACGTTCCAAAGCGTAGATCTCTATGGAGAAGAACGTGCAAGAAACTCCACGGACACTCTTTTAAATCATGTTCTGGTTTTACAAAATTTCATGTTACATATACTTGTTGCTTCTGCATGTGAGGACAATGCAAAGGAAAAAAAAAAGGGCTTATTATAAGAATTTTAAATATAAAGATTAAAATAAGCCAATGGCAGTTAAGAGATGACCAGTCTCAACCGACGGCGCCTGTTCACGAACATGACGCGTGTATCGGCACCCTTCAGCTCAACCATTTCGAAGGGAACCGAATGATCAAACCCACGCGCCGCCATCAGCGAGACATTTGAGTGAGCATGACATGCTCTCAACCACCATGCTCGTTCATGTCCAACAAGTAAAACTATAACTACTCACATAAAATGTAAATGGTTTCATGGTACTCACATTTACAAAATTTGAAAAATATGCTTCTACTTTACACAAAACTATGGTTGTCAATGACCAAATAATGAAAAATAAATTAATAAAGAGAACGATTAAGATTTTACATCAAAAAGAATAAATAAGTAATTAATATAATAATATAATTTGTATGTATATAAGAATAAATAAACAAAATAATGTAAGAACCTCTAAAAGGAGCGAGCATCTCTTCCAAATATAAAAACATAGAAACCTAAAAAGTGGACCTAAGCAGCTGTGACTGTGGAGCAGGACCAGCATTTAGCCAAGCGTTTTTATCGAGGATATAATCTTCCAGTTTATAATACGCTTGTCTACATAGTGTGCGTTTTATGCATGCTTTAAATTTTCTCTCATTCAGTTCGAGAATATCAACTGGTATTTTATTATAAAATTTAATACAGTACCCCATAAAAGAAGTGTGTACTTTGGCCAATCTGAATCGGGGTTTATCTAATTTGTTCCTATTTCTAGTATTAAAATTATGCCTGTCACTAATCTTGCTAAAGAGATGAAGATTTTTCCGAACATACATAATATTTTCGTAAATGTATTGACAAGGTACCGTCATGATGTTGATATCCTTAAACAGTTCTCTTAGGGAATCACGCCGACGGAGATTGTAAATGGCTCTGATGGCTCTTTTCTGCAGGATAAATATAGACTCGATGTCTGCAGCACGTCCCCATAATAAGATACCGTAAGACATGATACTATGAAAGTAACTAAAATAGACCAGCCTCGCGGTATCTATATCGGTAAATTGACGGATTTTTCTAACAGCGTATGCTGCTGAACTTAGCCGTCCCGCAAGAGATGTTAAATGAGGACCCCATTGTAGCCTTGAGTCAAGCGTAATCCCCAGGAAAACCGTGTTTTCGACGAATTCAAGTTTCTCCTTGTTCAATACTATGTCGCAATCATTTCTTTTAACGTTCGGTAAGGCAAATCTGATGCATTTAGTTTTTTTCCCATTTAATACTAAATTATTAGCAGTAAACCAATTTTGGACCTGCTGTAGGGGTTGATATATTAGCGAACACACACTACTATAAGTACGTTGTGCTCGTTACATATACGTACGTTTAGCGAAGTGCTCTTGCTCCAGCAGCTTGGCGCCGGTGACGGTGATCTCGTCGATGCGCGGCTTGTTGGCCTGCAGCTCCTGTTCAAAGTTCTGGTGCTTCTGCACTTTTCCGTTCAGGTTCGTGGGGTCCAGGTACGAGTCGTCTGTAGCGAACTTCAGCTTCTCGTTGATCCAGCCTACGAAAATATCGTGTTGTTAGAAATGTAGGAATAATTCAAAACAATATCCACATTCTTCATTGAAAATGTGGCAGCTATTTCTCTATATATAAAACTGGTTGACCCGCGCAACTTCGTCTGCGTCACAATTTTCATTACTGCTCCGCTCCTATTGGTCTTAGCGTGATGATATATAGACTATAGCCTTCTTCGATGAATGGGCTAGCTAACACTGAAAGAATTTTTCAAATCGTACCAGTAGTTCCTGAGATTAGCGCGTCAAGTAAACAAACAAACTCTTCAGCTTTATATATTAGTATAGATTCTTTCATTACTGACTGATTAAGTGACTGAGAGACAATGCAAAGCCAAAACTACTGGGCGTAGAAAAGTTAAATTTGGCATGTAGGTCCTTGGGGAGTGCAGGGGAGCATTATTTCCCGAAATTCCTACGGGAACGGGAAAAACGGGATATGCGCGTACGAAATCGCGGGCAAAAGCTAGTTTCTTTATAAAGAGATCATTTATACATAAAAAAAAAAAAACAAAACATTAATCCCCTTTTTAGACAATTGTTGCTTGTATCTACAACGTTGATAGTGAGGAGCTCGTGGCTAAATAATAACAGCCGCACGGGTCGATCTTTAAGGTTAAGCAACGCTTGCCAAGGTTGGTCTGTGGATTTTAATATACCGAGTTTCCTCCGTGCCTCGGAAAGCACGTTAAGCCGTTGGTCCCAGCTGTCATTTGTAGATCTTTGGCATTCGTTACGGATTATCAGAAGCCAGTAAATCTGATTCCAGTCTTGCCAAGAAGTACCGTGTTACCCAGTTAGTGGGTTGTGGAGGTCTGGTAGGCAGCCGCTCCACGTAAAACACTGGTATTCAGCTGAATCCGGTTTGACTGGAAGCCGACCCCAATATAGTTGGGAAAAGGCTAGGCAGATGATGATCTACAACGTTGATAGTAGATCATGTGGCAGTGTCCTAGGTAAATGTTGATGTACTAGGACGTACCCTTGGTCTCGTCGCAGTCGCGCTCGAACTGCTGGTACTTGTAGGCGTCCTCCAGCAGGGCGCGGCGCTGGCTGGACTTCTCCAACAGGGCGGCGCGCCGCTCCAATAACTGTTACAACATACATCATTGAGAGATTGCTGATCTATAGAATACCACTCAGGAATATAGAGAATCAAGAAAGAAGAGTGATTGGGCTCAGTCGGAATAAAAATATAAATAAAAGAGTCGACTGTATCAAAATAGGTATAATACCACAATTTACGTTGATCGATTAAAAAGGTACAAAGAAATGCCCGTAGCGGAGCGCGTCTGTGAGCTGAGTGGTGTAGCTCGCGCGCAGTGGGCGCCGCTGTGCCCGGCCCGGCGTAAGTGATGCGCCAACAAGAGAACTATTGTGAGTTCAGCAATCATGTTTTAAGTTTAAAGGTGCTGATAGACCTCGAAGCAAGTTTTGTGTTGTTCGCTAGAATGCTAAAACACTCCTGTTTATTTTAAACAAAAGAACATTCGCTAGAATGCTCATTACAAGTGCATGCTCATATCTATCGGCGGCTTTACCTAATTTGCAACAGATAAAATGATCAAGTTCACAATCAAGTTTAATTCAATTTTACAGATGGATTCGGATAGACAAAAAGTGTTAGCAAACTTTAATGTTGTTAAGAGTTTATTTATATTCGCCAAGATTCTGATGAGAGATGATAGTCAGAAGTCACGAAAGAAAGACATTTTGTAAAATTTTGCTGAATCTAGCAAATATACCAAAGAAAACTAGCTCTGATAAAAATGTATAAAGACACATGATAAGGGTACGCACCATCTCCCTCCTCTGCGCGACGTCGTCAGCCGCGTAGTGCTGTCCCTCGATGAGCTTGGACGCGAACTCGTCCAGCGCCTTGATCTTCTCCTCCTGCGCCACCAGGGACTTCTCGAAGTCCTCGTGTTTCTTGAGGAGGGCTTCCACGGAGTCTAGGGAGTCTCCCACGTCTTCGTTGGCGAGGAAAGCCTGACAAAGTAATAGAGGATTATTAACTTCTATGTGCTCCGGTGGAACCAAAAGGTTCCATTTGCGATACAACAGTGTCCTCAAAAATAATCGTTCTAAGGAAGAACTTTACTTCCGACTGTGTTTCTTTAGTAAGAATAACAAAGGATTTATAATATTAGAGTTGTAAATTCAAATACATCTAAGAATCTGTTTTAATTTTGAATTAATTTGCTCAAAAACCATTATTTTCAGTCATTGTTTCATGAAATTTTTAGACTTTTAACAATCACAAGGTAATTTTAAGTTTCCTTTGCTTACTTCCAACACACACAATTGCTATTTTTTCTGAAGCTACAGCCACACTACCGTAATTTGACAATAATTATGGCCATAATTGAAACAAAACCAACTGAAACAACTTTACGGCTATAATTATTGCCATATTATGTTAGTGTTGCCGTAACGGGGTTGACATAAGGGGACATGCACGGCATTAACTATGCCATTTAGCGTTAAAAAATCGAAACTTATAGACCTGACAATGACTCTTCTGTGCTGCCACCTATAGTTCCTGCACATCCCCTATTCTAGCTTTCTAGCTATTGTAACAGTAAATAAAAACCTGGTTATTCAATGCTTACCTCCTGCTTATGCATCCAAGCGTCAGCCTGCTCCGTGTCCCGGTAGAACAGCTGCAGGTCCATGCACTGCAGGTACAGCACGCGGCGCTGCTCCCACAGCTGATGCAGCGCTGAGCTCTCGCGCTCCAGATTCTCCAGCGCTGCCGACACCTCTGAGGCCGCGCGGTGCCCGCTTTCGACCAGCGCTTGTCCCGCTGCAGCGCACGCGTGGATCACGTCGGAGCGGGCGTCCATCTCGCCCTGCAAATTCAATGAACAAATTAGTCTGATCAGGATGTGCGTTGCGAGGTTTTCTTTCTAAAAATGCAATAAAATAAATTTGAGCAAAAATGCATTCCCGAGGTTTTCACTCTAAGAAGTCGGGTATGTCTTTATTTAGTAAGACTTGTTTTTTTTTTTTACCAGCAGCTGTCATAATGCTACCGTTTGCCACACAGTCTACGATAGGGACCGTGCACGGCGTTGACTATGCCATCTAGTGTCGCATATTTGAAGTTTTAAGGGTCAGAATACTTGACATTGAAGCTTCTGTGCTGCCACCTGTGGTTCCTGCACGCTCAGTTTAGGGGAACGTGCGCGAAGAAGACTGTGCCATCTAGCGTAGCTATTTCGAATTTTTTTACTTGAAACATACTTGACAGTGACATTTCTGTGCTGCCACCTATAGTTTCTGCACGCTCGCTATAAGGACCGTGCACGGCGTTGACTATGCCATCTAGTGTCGCATATTTGAAGTTTTAAGGGTCAGAATACCTGACATTGACGCTTCTGTGCTGCCACCTGTGGTTCCTGCACGCTCAGTTTAGGGGAACGTGCGCGAAGAAGACTGTGCCATCTAGCGTAGCTATTTCGAATTTTTTTACTTGAAACATACTTGACAGTGACATTTCTGTGCTGCCACCTATAGTTTCTGCACGCTCGCTATAGGGACCGTGCACGGCGTTGACTATGCCATCTAGTGTTGCATATTTGACGTTTTAAGGGTCAGAATACCTGACATTGACGCTTCTGTGCTGCCACCTGTGGTTCCTGCACGCTCAGTTTAGGGGAACGTGCAGAAACTAAAGGTGGCAGCACAGAAATGTCACTGTCAAGTATGTTTCAAGTGAAAAATTCGAAATAGCTACGCTAGATGGCACAGTCTTCTACGCGAACGTTCCCTTAAGCTGATCGTGCAGGAACCACAGGTGGCAGCACAGAAGCGTCAATGTCAAGTATGCTGACCTTTAAAACTTCGAATATACGACACTAGATGGCATAGTCAACGCCGTGCACGGTCCCTATAAAATAAAGCAATCGTTCAAGGAGTGGGGGGCAGGACTAGACTTAACGATTAGAGGCGACTATACGGCCGTTTGGTTAGGATAGCTATCCGGCATCGTTATAACATAGTGTTTTGTGGACATAACATAGGAAGTGTCAGTATATGCCCACGACATCGCTAACAAGCGTGCGACTCGTCCACTAACATCATAGGCTTACCTTGTGCTCCTGGTGCTTCTCGAGCAGCGCCTCAGCGCCGGGCACGTCCTTGGCGAGGTCGTCGGCCGCGATGAGCGCGCGGATGTCGCTCACCCACGACATCAGCTCGTAGTCCGCTAACAACAACATCATAGGCCCACCTTGTGCTCCTGGTGCTTCTCGAGCAGCGCCTCAGCGCCGGGCACGTCCTTGGCGAGGTCGTCGGCCGCGATGAGCGCGCGGATGTCGCTCACCCACGACATCAGCTCGTAGTCCGCTAACAACAACATCATAGGCCCACCTTGTGCTCCTGGTGCTTCTCGAGCAGCGCCTCAGCGCCGGGCACGTCCTTGGCGAGGTCGTCGGCCGCGATGAGCGCGCGGATGTCGCTCACCCACGACATCAGGTCGCGGTAGTCCGCTAAGAAGCGGTGTAAGGCGTGGGAAGACTCCAGTTCCGAACGGCGTTCCTGTCAAACGAACATAAGCTCTAGAGATTTCACAAATAAGTAAAATAAAAGCCAAATCTGCCATCGGACATCAGGCTAAGCGTATGCTGGCCTGCGGACGGCGAGCATTGGGTGGCTCTCCGTCCAATCAGAACCAGGCCCGGGTCGATGGCGCGCTGTTTCATGCGCGCAAAGGGCACTAGGAGGAACACGGGTGGGTTTTAGTCAGTAAGAGTCTGATACTCCCTTCTGCTAAACTCTGGGCGGAATAATCATTTGATGATTTCCCATCCTTAAAAAACAAAAGACTAAGCGTATGCTAAGTGACGCAGCACAGTACAAATTTTGCCCCCAACGTACGAGTTTCTTGCACATTCTTCTCCATAGAGATCTACGCTTTGGAACGTGCAAATAGCTTTATGTTTTTGACTGACCGACTTTGACAATTCAAAAACGCCTGTAAATGGTTTATTTGAAATTTATGATTTGAGTTGAGTTAATCTTAGTAGGTTCATGCATTACAAAATCTGCTCTGCCCTGCGCTACCTGTGTCTCAGCATACGCTCAGCCTCATAACGACATAGGCTCTATATGCCAGACCAGAAAACCAGTTTTTCGACAAGTTCAGTACACAAGGTTCAAATTCCATTACAACAAAGTATTTTAGAAAATCAAATTAGATAAATAAAATAATTATATTTCAGTTGCGTTGCACAGCAGTAACTACAGCTACCCAAATGGTAATGGAATACAAGCCACTCAGCATCCGTCAGCCCCCGAGGGGAAAATCGTTTTCAACCATTAGAATTCGTAAGTTCCTATTCATCATCATCATCACAGCCCCACTTCGTCCACTGCTGAGCATAGGCCTCTCTTTTCTTGTGCCAACCCCCACGCTCCTGTGCCAGCCTCATCCAGGTTCTACCTGCGATGGCAACAATGTCATCTGTCCATCTCGCCGCCGGCCGACCCACACTTTTTCCAGTCCTCTGACGCCGCTCGGTCACTGCCTTACTCCCCCGATCATCACCGCGCCTTGCTAGTTGTCCTACCCAGCTCCATTTTAGATCCGCAATTCGTTTTCCGATGTCGAAAACCTTGGTACGTCTAGTGCCTAATAAGCCAAGTGAAAATAGACGCCAGACGTACAAATACGCGCGAAGTGTTATAAAATTTATTATTTCAAGGCAGCAAGCACTATGTTCTGGTGTGCGCTATGTACGCCTTAATTTGTCATGTGCATAAGAAATTTTGTTATTGAGCTTTTTGAAAATTATTGCACAATGTATGTGATGTGGCTGTACTAATTTTAATAAATAAATAAGTAATTTACGGATTGAGACGGTTATGGCGATTTTGTCCCCAAGGAACTTACGGATCCTGAGTGGCTAACAGTATGAGTAAGTGATAATAATAATAATTGTAGTTTCGAGCAGCTTCCCCTTACCTTCGCCTTCTGCACCAGCTTCTGCCAAGCTCGCGTGATCTCGTCCCGCTTGGCGTGGATGGCGGGCGCGTGGTCGGCGTGGATGGCGGCCAGGCGCGCCGCCTCGCCGTCCAGCGTCGACACCTTGTCCTCTAGCGCCGCCAGGTCGCGCTCCACGCCCTCGTGCTTACGCTGCACAGGGGGAAATAACATGTTAGTCTTGGGTATCGAAAGATATGAACTAATGCTATTATTTATGTACTGTAGATTTTTAAATAGTCACATAATTTTTTACTGAATAATAATTATGACTGTTTGACCATTTTTAACCGACTTCTTCAAAAAGGAGGAGGTTCGGTTGTATGTATCTTTTTTTTTTATGTATGTTCACCGATTTCTCCGCCAATTCTGGACCGATTTTAAAAATTCAATTTTCATTCGAAAGCCTATACTCCTGAGGTGGTCCCATTGTCACCAAGTTAGAATCTGATGATGGGATCCCATGAAAATCGAGGGAAACCCTCAAATTTTATAAGCACATACACTGTTTTTCATAAACTTTCTAACGCAATTCAGATATTTTTGCCTGGTAATCATCATGTTGCTGAGCTGATGTTGGAAGGTAGAAGCGATATTTTCGCCAATTGTTAACCGATTTGGATGGTTCGTTTTTTGTTTGGAAGAGTATTTTCTCGGACTGGTCCCATTTAAATTTGGTGAAGATCTGATGAAGAACTTCGGCGAACAGAACTCTTCAATAAATGATAGCAGATGGATCGGGATTTCTGAAATCGCATGTCTGTTGATTGTTTACACCAGTTCATAACATAACATCACGCCGTTTTTTTTTTTTGAAATAATATAAATGCACTTTGCCATCCCCATATCAATGGTTTTTTTTAATATCTATGGAATGTTAAGAGTTAGCAATTTACCTGTAAAGTCTGCACGGTGGCGAGGTCCCTGCCGTAGTCGTCGGAGCCCAGCACGACGTCCTTCTCCGAGATCCAGGCGATGGTCTCGTCGGCGTCGCGGTTGAAGCGCTGGATCTCGTGCGCTCCGAACAGCCGCTCTTGTCGCATCAGCGCCATCTGCCGGAGGCGCTGCCAGGCCTCGTTCAGCTCCTGAGAGAAAAATATATATTAGAGTGGTTCACATGAAAGATCCTATAACAACACTCCAAGTATGTATGTACTAGTATCTTCTGGACATGCTCGTTCTCTTGTAGAACATTTTTTTTTGCACCAGTGAGATCAAGGTATCACAAAGTGGTTTAACCTGTGATCACCTGGTCACAATAGAAGTTGCGACGCCACAACAATTGTATAATTTTATTGTAAAAAAATCGCCGGCCGCCATGTTTATGGTCGATGGGGGGCCATAGGATATTACACTGCGTTTTTTTTTAAAAAGAAGTTCAAACTGCGTGATTTGGTATGACATATGGGATGCCATTAAACGTCAATTTGGTTTACTCGCACGTGTGCCGACGACAAACCACAGGTTAAAATAAAGGACTATAAACGCGCTAGTATGCGTGGGAATCTAGTAAATATCGTTTTAGTATATTTTATCTCCATAACATCTTTTACGAATAGGACTCAAATACGTTGTGAAACAGCTTGGTTTTGTCACTTGACCATGCAATTCTTTTAAAGTCATTGGGCCGAGTAAGTGGTCTTCTTTCTTTCTTTTTGTGTCGATTGTCTCAAATTATATTTTGTCCAACCTGTATTTAGCAACATGTACAGCTCTATTATTGGCCTTGTTTATATCCTGGAAGTTGTAGTTGGTTGGTCACGACAGACAACTTAGGAGGTAACGCAAGTCCTGTAAAGAAGTTCCACACTGGCACTGCATTTGGGATGAGTGATGTAAACGAAGTTTATCGCGGCTTCAGTTATCGTTACAAGTTATTCTGGCACCCACTCTTACAACCACTCCACACCTGCACCTGCAAGTGGTAACCGAAACGCAGTAGTAACTTACATCCTTCCTCTTAACGATGGTCTCTCTCTCGGGATGCCCCTCCAGCACCAGACGCTCGGCCAGCTGGTTGACCTCGGTGACGCGGTACTCCTGCGCCGCCATGTCCTTCTGGAACTCGTCGAACTTGCGCTGCAGCACCTCCACATGCTCCAAGTCCGAGCCGAACTCGTCTGCGCATACGAATGTTTCCTGTGAAGGAGAGATAGGGGTTAGAAAATTACAAGTGCCTTTTTAATGGTTAAGTACTGGGTTGTCCAGTTTTTTGGTTAAGTACTTACTGGTGAAAACCCTGTCACCAGTTTTTGTATATGTATATAACTTCTCAAATCTAAAGAAAAAGATGTTAATTCGAAATAGCATTAATTACGTGTGAAATCACTGGCCAGACAAGCGCTAACCGCTACAAATGACGTTTTACGTGACAAGGATAGAAGAACAATAAAGAGTGTATAACTTCCTGTTTTACCACCGATTTTTTTTTTTCACATATCGTACTATTTTTGTAACATCTTTCAAATAAGTATTCTTTCATGTAGGAGCCCTAACCCTTCCTGCTCGTCTTTTAACCCTTCAAACTCCTCAAAGTTTAGTATTTCTATCTATACTGCTGAAGCTGAAGAGTTTGTTTATTTGAACGCGCTTATCTCAGGATCTGGTTCAAATTGAAAATTATTTTAGTGTTGGATAGCCCATTTATAACATCACGCTACGACCAATAGGACCGAAGCAATGAAAAAAGTGACGCATAAAAGCTGCGTGGTGACCCGCGACTTCTTATACATCTCATGTTTGTTAGTTGAACAATAAATTGAATTATAACCTTCATTAAAATTCATAGTATTGCCGCCAATTTATATTAATTGAATTGAACATGTCCTCTCAGTATCATAACTCTATTGCTAGTCCTTCAGGCGTCCAAACACTATCTTTGTAACCATTACGACTAGTTTCACGTAAATAAACATGACTTCATGGACATACTTATTCATAAGTTCTATCAAAAGAATACATCACCGTATTCTTTCTAAGTGCTGACGTCATTCTCCTATTTCAGTACATTTCTGGCTAGACTTGGCAAGGCGGACAATATCAAACAATCTTTTATATACTGTTTAGTTAACATGGCCTAAATCGACTGCGATATGAGTCCACGCCCAAGATTGTACTAATGTAGGCTACGCCCACGTTCAAACATTCTTTTATATCAACCTTTTAATATGGGATACCTACACGACACTTTTTCCAGTCATGAGTTAGGGCAGAAACTAATTTTGTTAATGCTGTTTAATTTTAGAAGTCGTTGTCTTATTCGAAGTAGAATAAATACCTAATTTTGTCCACCAATTAGGTTGATCATTGCCTGCTGCTATACCATTGATTGTCTCATTGTGAAAAGATAGCAGTAGTTAATTAAGTAGAAAGATATATTTATTAGATTATTCAGACCAGGGGTTTCCAATCTTTTTTATAGTGTGACTCCCTTTAAATGTTTTTATGCGGCTCTGTTGTAAAAGAAAAATATTTGTGGTAGCACCATTTGGAAAATTAGTAAGTACGTACAATCAAAGAGACGGTTGAATTTGCTTTTCTGATTAAGACTCACAGACAAATATTTATAAAATTGTGTGCTTAAGGTCGATAAGCGTTCGACCAATATCAATTACTTGGCTTCAGATCGTATCTTCAACAGATTTTGAATACAGAAAGGCTTTCAAAGCAGGATGCTCCTATTTTATTTGCCAATTGCAGTATTTTCACTGCGACGCCGCGTAGAGTCGCGATGCACAGTTTGGGAACCCCTGATTCAGACAATTCTTATTATAATTTATAAATTCTCTTTATCTTTTTATAATTCATAAAAAAACTATGCAATTAATGATAAATTATTCTCATTACGATGTACTTGAAGGAACTGCTAAAACATCGTCTTTAACTCACCTTATCATGAATCCAGAACATGACCTCATCGCAGTGCCTCAAGAATTGCACCAGCACCAGAGCCTGCTGCAGCTTCATTCCCTTCTCAGCTAAACGGGACAGCAGCAGCTCCCACAGGCGGTGCAACTCGTCCAGACGCCGGCGGATGGTCTCCGACGCGAAGTGACCGGCGGAGATCATCTCACTACCGGTGTTGTCGAGAACTACGATGGCGTTCGAGTGGGCTGCAACTTCGGCCTCGAAGGCTTGGTGCTTTTGGATCTTGGCCTGTTGGAGAAAGATGGTGTTACGTAATAAAAAGACTTATAAAACGCCATGGCATATAATGTTGAAGAAGTATGCTTATTGGCCATTTAACAACTTGTTCAGCAATTGTCTTTCGGAAAACTAAGAAATGATGCATGGCTAATATAAGACGACCATCGTGCGATTATACGATTGGGGTTCGCCAAAAAAAATGGACGCGACGATCGCCTCTTTTCTTTTTGTTCTTTGCCAAAGGGTTATAATATTTATGCTGCCTTTTAGAGTTTCTGTAGAGACCTAAATACCTAGATTTTGACGACAAATAAAAAAAATCCTCTTGATGTTACTTTCATTACTGTTAATTTTTAAAGCCACAGTGTAATATTCTTCTTTTATCCAACTGCGAAAGATAGAGGAGGAACATTTCTTTGAATGAATAGGTTGCTTTTAGGCATGTGTGCTTCATCGTCGACCTCATCATCGCTTTCCATCAGGTGAGATGGTGGTCGAACGGGAGTACATACCTGAAGGTTAGTAGGATCTTTGTAGCTCTCATCGCTGGCAGCCTGCAGCTTCTCCTGGATCCAGGACTCCAGCTCGTCAGCATCACGCTTGAAGTACTGGAACCTGCGAGAGTCCTCCAGCTTCTCACGCTTAGCGCGGGCCTCCTGCTTGAAGTCTTCATAGCGGTTCAGGACCTGAGGGAATAATGAAGGGATATAGCACATTCAAAATCAGTAGACTATTATGAACATAGTTTAATGAGCAAAGTGGAATCACGATAACGATGGACGGGAGATCACGTAATATATATGTACAGCGGAAGACGCAGCGTTGTAAGGCCTTCCGTAAGGTGGACCGATGACCTGGTGCGGGTCGCGGTTAGCCCATAGATGCGAGATGCACAGGTCCGGTCGTAGTGGCGACACGCGCGGGGAGGTCTATGTCTAGCAGTGGACGTCTTTCGGCTGATATAATGATGATATTATGTGCAGCTCTTCTTCATTGGAGCCAGTAGATTGAAATAGTTTGTATGCGTTCGCTACTATTTTAATTATTCAACTAATTTTAAAGCAACTTTCGCAATCTGTCAAAAACTTGTTACTTGTTATATTTCTAACTGCGCTTCTTGCTAATGTTTTCTGAAAGTTAAAGAGACATTGAGCTCAAAAAATCGAAGTTGTGAGTCACCAAGTTAAATTTACGCTACTATTGCAAATACTGACTACACTTTCGAGAACATTCTAGGTGTATTACAGTAGTTTAGCAGGTCAGGGTCGAAGACTGAACCTTTCAATCGCCAATCAATACCGTTCCTGTTGGACTATCAAGGCGGCATCGTTTGCTACCTACGTGAAAGAAATCTTGTAACCCACACAGTCTTGCGTCATTCAATTATCAAGGAATGATAGTCAGTTTATTTTCGTCTAGATGTGTTGCTATCTTATCTTTTACTTTTGGCCAAAAAGCAATTGGTAAATTTTATATAAGAGGCATCAGTTGCGAAATAGACTTGGAAGAAACACCAAGTAATGGCAATCCATAAGCTAAGACACTATGCTTGTTACGGAATTTGTTCGAACCGCGGCCCAGGCACGCAAAGGGCATTTGGAGGAACACTTCCGCTCCGCCCAGAGCAGAACAAGTCATTAGATGATTTACCTACCATCCTTAAAAAAAGACACAATCATCATCTGCCTAGCCTTTTCCCAACTACATATATTGGGGTCGGCTTCCAGTCAAACCGGATTCAGCTGAATACCAGAGTTTTACGTGGAGCGGCTGCCTACCAGACCTCCACAACCCATTAACCGGGAAACACGGTACTTCTTGGCAAGACTGGAGTCAGATTTACTGGTTTCTGACAATCCGTAACGACTGCCAAAGATCTACAAATGACAGCTGGGACCAACGGCTTAACGTGCTTTCCGAGGCACGGAGGAAACTCGGTATATTAAGATGGTCACCCATCCACAGACCAACCTTGGCAAGCGATGCTTTTCTTAATTAATATGTATGTGACAAAAGATAAAATTGATTGTATGTAAAAGGTAATCTCTGGAAGAGCTGGTTTGATAACGAGAATTCTTTTTCTTATATGTAGAATGCTACTATTACTGAGGGTCAAAGTCTTTTTATCCCGATAAAAGTAACAGTAAAATGCTAGTCAGGCATAAAGTTATTCTGTATACAGTTTTTTCTTCAAAGGGTTTAAAATCTTAATGACCTAGGTACGTGATATTATGTTACTCATTGCCACCTATCAGCAGTGTGCTACTTTAGTCCGACAGTTATCACTCTGATACTTAATTAATAAATTAATTGAAGCGACGCGACGTGACCAGTCGCTAGGGCGTTGAGTTCGACTGCCTAACAAAATGCCGCAGGTTTTTATTAGACTATACACCATAGATAAGACACTATGGAGGTATGAAGAACAGGGTGTAAAGTGCCGCAAACCTCCATTGAAAAGGGAGGATTGACTGACCGGACGGTTGTATCTGGTGGGCAACTGCCGCGATAGGATTTTTGTGATGTCAGGTCTGTTTAGTTAGTATAGTTGCCGGTACGAATCGTGAGCACAGAAGAATAGCAGTGGTGTGGTTTCGCCAATGTACGGTGGGCAAACGAAACTTGCAAGAGCAATATTCGATGAGCATTGACTGTCGAACCAATAACGTGAAACGTCAGGGCTGTCGTCGTCAAACCGACCAATGGTGGGTGTACTTAGTCATCTGCCTAGCTTTTCCCAACTATATTGGGGTCGGCTTCCAGTCAAGCCGGATTTAGCTGAATACCAGTATTTTCCGAGGAAAGGCTGCCTACCAGACCTCCACAACCCATTAACTGGGTAACACGGTACTTCATGGCAAGACTGGAGTCAGATTTACTGGCTTCTGACTATCCGTAACGACTGCCAAAGGTCTACAAATGACAGCCGGAACCAACGGCTTTACGTGCTTTCCGAGGCACGGAGGAAACTCGGTATTTTAAGATGGTCACCCATCCACAGACCAACCTTGGCAAGCGTTGCTTAACCTTGAAGATCGACCCGTCCGGCTGTTACTATCTAGTCACGAGCTCCTCGGTGGGCGTACTTAGTGCCGGTTACTATATGTGGCGGTATGGATACCGCTACACACATTCACTTCTCCAAATAGTTTAAAGCAATAGGGCTTCGCTTAGAACTATTTATTGCATTCCTTTGAAACTTAAATGGTATGGTATGTGATGGTTACCTATTAACTGGTTCTAAACACGAGAGAAATTTTATTGGTCTGATTAGGTCTGGGTTTTATGTGTGTCTAACTAAGTTATGTAAATACCCAGATATGAGTCAATATTTAGGTATTCGATAGAGTCATACCGAACCTCATAGAGTCTTAGTATCTAAAGGTCAATTAACAAAACACTTGAACAGTACCACCAATGTTACCGGACGACAATACCAGTTATGTTACGGCATAAAACATACATTCAGTCAAAAAAGTATCGGGAATGGATGATTTGTTTATGGTTCCAAATACAAATTTTTGTTTTTTTTTGTAGTTGTTAGATTGGCACAACTGTTTTCCATTTTGCGCGGAGTTTGAGTTGCATCTGTTATTTATATTAAATACAGTGCTGGTTTTAGTAATATCATATATAGTGTGTATTGCGAATTTCATAATGGACAAAAATATCGAACAAAGAGTTTGTCTTAAATTTTGCATCGCCAATGGATTTCGTGTTCGGAGTCACTGAAAATGTTACAGAAAGCTTACAGTGAATCGACTTTATCAAAAACTCGTGCTTATGAGTGGTTCAAAGCGTTCAAAAGCGGTCGAGATGTGATGGAAGATTTGCCTCGCTCTGGTAGGCCGTCAACGTCTGCAACTGAAGTTAACATCGCAAAAGTGAAGGAAATAGTGACTGAAAATCCCCATTCAACTCTGAGAGAGATAGCCGCCGAACTTTCTGTATCTCACGAGTCAATCCGTACCATTTTAACTAATCATTTGGGTATGAAACATGTTGCTGCTCGGCTAGTCCCAAAAGGTCTGAATTTTCTCCAAAAACTCAATCGCATGAAAGTCGCTGAGGACATGCTAGAACGAGTCAGTTCGGACCCAACATTCATGAAACGCATTGTTACTGGTGACGATTCGTGGGTTTACGAGTTTGACATGCAAACTAGTCAACAAGCTTCGGAGTGGCGCCTTCCAACTGAACCGAAACCGAAAAAACCACGCCAAAGTCGATCAAAAGTCAAAGTCATGTTGACTGTTTTCTTTGACTATCGCGGTGTTGTGCACTCTGAATTCTTACCGGAAGGTCTAACGGTAAATAAAGAATATTATTTGAGCGTTATGCGGCGTTTAAGAGAGCAAATTCGACGAAAAAGGCCAGATTTGTGGAAAGAAAATTCTTGGATTTTGCACCACGACAATGCGCCTTCGCACAAGGCTATCATTGTGAACGAATTTTTAACCAAACACTCAACAAATACCATCCAGCAACCACCATATTCACCAGATATGGCTCCTGCTGACTTTTTTCTTTTTCCTAAACTCAAATTACCACTTCGTGGCACCCGTTTTCAATCGATAGAAGACATAAAGGAGAATTCGCGGCGAGAACTGAACTCAATTCCGGAAGCAGCGTTTAAAAAATGTTTTGATGAATGGATTATTCGTTGGCGCAAGTGTATCGTTTCTAAAGGAGCATACTTTGAAGGAGATAAAATAAATTTAGATGAATAACAGACATTTTGTGTATTATTGATCTTTTCCCGGTACTTTCTTGACAGAGTAGTACTTTATTCGACACTGCAAATGTACCCAGAGCGCACTTCGGTTAACAGTAGACATGAGTGATTGCTTTTTGCTTTTACAGCTGCTACATCGCAACTGGGTCGGTACTGTGTGTATGCAAATAGGCGAAGGGGAAACGGATACTGTCTGCGTCTCGTTAGCGGCATCCTTTCTGTGAGCGCATCTCGAATTTGCGATGCATTATGTAAAGGCTTTGTGTATTTTAATAATCCTTTGGGTGGTTAATATGTATGTATGTGTGGTTTTCTATAAGAAAGTTCGAATTTCGAATTGCTTGAGTAGAATTCACAACGGTATTCGCATACGTTGGCCAGTGAGCTAATGGGCAGTACACAATCAGCTGACTACAATATCAATCACTGCTGGAACTCAGCCCCCTACTATGTCGTGCCAATAAATGATTTCGTTGTGAGAGGGAAACGGAGCTATAACAATGAATAGCACTATCTATTTTTCAAAACTGAATAAATTTGTAATTATATTTATACTTAGGTTAAGATATTTATCTATATGGGTCTTTGTTACCTGAAAATAAATGGTTTATTATGCACACGTAGTAAGGAAGCTGAACTCTTTTGGATGTAAGAAAATGCCGTAATCTATTGGCATCGTTTTGGCAGCAGTTCAGATGCGATTTCTTCCGAAATACAATACAAAGCACGGAAGTGACTATAGTAATAAGATTGGGTTTTCATCATCATCATCATCATCATATTAGCCAAAAGACGTCCACTGTTGGACATTTACCTCCCCTAAGGGTCGCCACAACAACCAGTCAAGTGCGTCTCGCATCCATCGGCTACCAGCGACCTTCGCCAGGTCATCGGTCCACCTTGTAGGAGGCCTTCCAACGCTGCATCCTCCGTCTAAGGCTTGTCATCATTTGCCTAGCTTTTTCCCAACTATATTGAGGTCGGCTTCCAGCCGGATTTAGCTGAATACCAGTATTTTACGAGGAGCGGCTGCCTACCAGACCTCCACAACCCATTAACTGGGTAACACGGTACTTCATGGCAAGACTGGAGTCAGATTTACCTACTCGCTTCTGACTTTCCGTAAAGACTGCCAAAGATCTACAAATGAAAGCCGGGACCAACGGCTTAGCGTGCTTTCCGAGGTACGAAGGAAACTCAGTATGTTAAGATAGTCACCCATCCACAGACCAACCGCGGCAAGCATTGCTTAACCTTGAAGATCGACCCATGCGGCTGTTATTATCTAGCCACGAGAAAAAACTAAATAATAAAAATTAGAAAATCGTATTTACCTGTTCACGACGCTCCTGAATATCCTCGGCGGTCTCGAGGATCTTCACCTCTTTGGGTGGTGGTATCTGTTCCATGATGGAAGCGTCAAACTAACTGTAACAATAGAGAGGCAAACGTTAGTAACAATACATTCAAATAACCATTGTGTTACTATGTTTAGTATTTACTAGCGACCCGCCCCGGCTTCGCACGGGTGCAAATGTTTATTTAGCCCCAGACTAACAAAGTGAACATCTAATTACCAGAATCAATAATATTTTGGTTCAGGCTGAAATAAAAGGTGCAATAGACAACCGTCAACGACGACGGCTCTCAGGTGTTTACCAGTTCGGGACATTTCTACCTCCGTTATAATTATTTGGTTGCGCGACTTTAGTAGGATATCTTCTAATATATTCATTCAAATGAAATGGTGTGAACAACAATTTTGCTCTAAATTAAACACTCAAGATGACTAACATATTTATTAAGATAAGTATTTGTACTATATTGGTGAAAACACTTCTGCAAAGGAAGCTCTTGTATCAAATTTGAAAATCATCAAAATGGTTATTTGAGTCAACCATAAAAGATAGACATATGCTATCGCGAACTTTTTCGTAGGTATTGATGTGTTATCTAAAACTGTAATACATCGTTTTGTTCTATCATCAATAGTTTTCGCAGCGCACGCGATGTAAAGAAGATTTTAGATCATTTTTTCCGACCTCTTCGGTAATAATCTTCATATATCAGCCAATTTACACAAAACCTTCACAAAACTAAAACTTTCCTCAAGGTCCAATCTATCTATTAAAAAAACCCGCATCAAAATTCGTTGCGTAGTTTTAAAGACCTAAGCATACATAGGGGACAGACAGACACGGGAAGTGATTTTGTTATACGCGCTTTAACGTGGAGTTCCGGATATCCGGCTGGAGTGAGTTAGAAACTAATTGTGTGTTGATTTATTGAATAATGAAATAATTGCTTAAAAAACACTTAACAGCATTTTCGTATTTGTGTGATCCATTACCAATTTCATGTTTTTTTTTTTTGCACGGAACCCTAATTACTTAGATAAAAGAAAATTTGCCTTCGTTACTCTTTATAACATTAGCTAGCTGCCAGTAAAGGTACCGTCAAAATCGGTCGTCTTTTCAGAGATGAAGCTCAGTTGAATCCAGTCAGTTTTAAAATGTCGACGCTTTCCGCTACAAAGGGCATAACTCCAAATCACATAATTTTTTCAATGAGCAAAAAACCAAAAAGAAGTTTTTTTCTTGTATTTGAGTTCTAAGAAAGAAGTTCTTCAATTTTGGCCGTCTTTTGCCTCATTTAATTAAAACTGTTTACGAGAGTTATTAACGAAGTTTTCCAAGCCTAAGCATTATTCTCGAATGCAGGCTTTAGTGATTGATTATATTACTGTACTTAAGACCTTTAAGTGCATAAACTAACTGGATAAAATACTTCCAATTACTAAAGGACTAAGAGTGGCATTTTTCAAAATAAACGTGTAAAATCTTTATCAGTGACGCGTCAGCTATTCTTTTATCCCCTGATCTCACCAAACACTATGCTCATTAACTGAGAAGGTCAGGCTACACTTGACATTACCCATAGAAAAAAAGTTGACAGAAGTTCAACTACATAAAAAAACGATTTTTATATTAATATCAGTCAATATTATAATTTTGTTCATAAAAAAACGAGAGGGCTCAATAATTGAACTCCACAGTTACATTGTAGACCTCATCCATGGCGAGGTCAAGAGCAAGTAAAGGCCCAACCAAAGCAATAATATGGAATTTTGGACCATGGATTTGAATGCATCTCATATGAATGCAGCCAATTTGAACAGTATGTTTCATTCATTATTCATGACATAACGAGGAGCGTTATGACGCACTGCGAATGAAAATGCTTGGAGCATGTAGCTCATTTAAATGGGAATTAGTTCTGTCAAACAAGTTATTGACTTCACAGACAGCCAAATTGCAGCTACATACTTTTAGACAGTATTGTGAGGAGTAGTCAATTCTTCCATTTAAGTATGCTGTAAGATATAAAGTAGATAATCGAAATAAATATTTTCAGTGTAGTTAAAAGATGAACATTTCTGTCTGTACAAAGTACATACCAAATAGCTTGTACTACTGTACTCTGTACATGTATTTTACCATAAATGCTTCAATAATAATGCGGTCTGACAACAAGGCTTTATCACAGTTGTATTGAAAGCAGATTCATCACATTAGCCTACAAGGCCGCCTATCTATCGGCGAGGACGATTGTTACGCGTATTTTACGAGCAATCAATAAGCATTGGAAAACGATTTACTTAGACCCATTTCCACTAGATGCTATAAATAATTTTATTGCGAGATTTTCACGCATAGTATTGTTTTTATGGCAAAATATTAAATCAATCAACATTTATTTTACTTAATCTGATTTTGAATATTATTATTATTTTCCCAAAAAATACTACATAATAAATGTCACATAGACCACAAACAAATTTAGCAACATTTAAAAAAAAAAAAAATAGTGGGACTACTGCAACATGTCTGCACTGTGGCACTTGCCCAGACAAGGCTTACATCACACGGCCTTGTGGCCTTGTGAGTCACCCCAATGTAACGTATTATAAACCTGATGATAACATTGTTTTTACTTTACTTCTTTAAGCAATGCACTTAGCAACTCCTTTTATACATCCTTCTTTATTATTATTTTTCTTAATATTTGCTTTAGTCTATGATAATGTTGTTTTAAGGAATTCAAGTGTTCTTTTTATCAGTACTTACAATTGTTGGACATTGGTTCTTATCAGTACTTATGAGGCCAGGTACATTTTCATTACTAAAAGATAAGTAATTTCACAATATTGTCTTGTAGAAAAGAGTTGGGAATTATAAGAAGTCCTATATGATTTAGGATACACATACATACAAATAGTGGTGCAAGCTGGGAGTCAGAAGTAGGTTAATCTAGACTATAGATTATCTAATTAGAAAATATTAATTTTAAAACTTACTGCCTGAAATATTAATAGATTTATAACTGGATAATAGATGAAGATATTAAGAATAGATTAGTAACATAATATACCAAATGTTTGACTAAACCATACTAAGTACATCAAAACTTTTGGTGAATAATGGTTTAACTCAAATCCAAAATGCTATCGGACAAACTAGGGTGGGATATTCAAAACTATATCCTGGAGGTCAGATAGGCAGTCACTCCACCTAAAATACTGGTATTCAGCTGGATCCAGTTTGATTATAAGCTGACACTAATAAGGATGGGACAATGCCAGGCAGATGATTCCCTGAAGAGTTAAGACAGATGTAAAATTTTCTTTTTTAGGATGGGAAATCATCAAATGGCAATCATCTACTCTTTCTAAGATACAGACCGGTTTCCTGCCTAGTTTAGGAAAGGGAGTCCTATGACCTATGTTTGTGAGTTATACTGGTTTTTTCTTTATAAAATTTAAGTTTATAAGACAACTCTGTATGCCATGCCATACTTATTTAACAAATAAATAAAATAATATCAAATGACTCTATCTGTATTTCTCCAAATGCCGTTTGTGTTCCATGGCCACAGTGACTCTTTCGAATAAACTCCGCATCCCTGGCAGTGATGTGTGGCGACCTACCTATATCTATACTTACATACTATGGTGATGGTGGACTACTCAACTTTACAGTGACTAATTTACAGTAATATTCTTTTCATGACAACAATTTACACTTTATGATTACATTGATCATTGTCCTACATATAGGTGTGATAGTTGGCTGCACACATCACCTAGGGACTAGGTAATCAATACCACTGCAACTTGAGCTGGCATTGCAATCACACACACAGACAGACAGATGTGTGTCATGCTATGGGTGGGGTCACTTAGCGTTTCAAGTGCAGTATTTTTTCCAATTGATGTATTTTATTTTCCTTTGTAGGTGATGTTTGAAAGACTATCTGATATCCTATAATTGACTGAAGATTTTTCCTGCCTGCCCATCCTTTTCCCAACTTTGAAATATATAATGTTATAGATTCTTATCAGGTCATAGGTTTAGGAAAGATTCTAATTAGGTTGTATATGGAAACATTACTAGTATTAATCAGATTAGTATTGGGTTTTTATTAGTTTTTTACTTTGAATATAAAAAAACATTACCTACCACATTTTGTAAATTATTGTGAAAGCTAATAATAATTGTGTTATTTGTGAAGTGCTGAAAATTCTTGAAACTTCAATTCTCCAAAAATATTCATACAACTAAAAAGCCTAACAAATCTCACATGTTAATAAAAATAAACAACAGAAAATCCAAATAATGTCAATATAAACAAACAACCGGCTCAAATACCTCAAAAACATAAACTGGTGCCAAAAAAAATCAATACACAGCACTGCAGAGGTAACACTATAGGTACAAAAATTGTATTCTGATCACAAAGTCTAGATTATCTACTGACGTAGAAAGTACTGGCGACGGTCGCGGCGACGCACTGCTCCAGATTCTATCGCCCTGCCCGACACGCACCGCCGACACTGTACCGCAATAAAACTGCCGCCGCCGGCGTATCCACCACTACCTATCGACCCCACATACTTCCCTGCTATGTACCATGACGTAATGCTCCAAAATAAACCTAATAAGGATTATGGCCGGAGCCAATTTTGGACTTCCGCAGGAATCACGGGAATGAAGAATGTTACCGGGTGGTCTCTACACACGTTTCTATTTTGAATCTCCATAGTCATGATTCTGATTTCTTTCGGAAAGTTGGACATTCGTAAGGAATTCGCCGATACATGGGTGTGTCATAGATAAGATTTGAGCACTTTAAACAATTTATTTTCAGGTGTAACTTTACACAGGGTAGCATTTACAAAAAAACTCACCTTTGACTTAAAAATAACACAGATTTTACACGTTTTATACACTTTTTCTATGAATTTTCATGAAAAATCGTTCGTTCGACGTGCAGTCGCGTCACTCCACCTACTATCAATGTTGCCAAAAAATATATTTTATTGACAGCACAGCTGTTGATTGAATGACGTCATTTCAAAATTCAAAACGATAATTTCTAAAAAAAAAGACACCTTTACATTTACTTATCCTGATAATCTACAGACCACTGTTAGTAATCTTTTATATGACCAAAGTCTAGAGAATGTAGGAAAAAGCCCGCGAAATTCAAATTTAGTAGATTTATTTATAAAATTATATTTTATAAATCGTTTCCCCACTCTAAGAATTTCTCCTGGATCATATTAAACTTACGAACATGATCAGCCAGACCCGGAACAACCATATGTAGGCCATATGAATATTTGTGCTGTGGCAGTTCCCGGGGAATGGAACCCGCGAGACGCAGCGTCAATCGTTCTACCACTGCGTTAACCGGGCCATCAAATTATGAATTTTTATTCACTTCATCACCCTTAATCTACAAAAGCAATTATAAACGTTGTTTTTCTTTTAAAAGTGCATGTATTCATGATTCATACCAATTTCAATCAATCAGCATAACGCAGATCTAATTCACTGCTTTGTTTTCCACATCTACCGAGTTCGAACTTTTTTGTATGGAATGGGAGCTGGCATAGCCCCCCGGGGGTCACCATTTTGATATCTATACTTCTATACTAATATATCAAGCTGAAGAGTGTTTATTTGCTTGAACGCGCTAATCTCAGGAACTTCTGGTCCGATCTCAAAAATTATTTCAGTGTAAGATAACCCATTTATCGAGAAAGGCTATATATTATCACGCTAAAACCAATAGGAGCGGAGCAGATGAAGTTGCGTGGGTCAACTAGTTTAGGCCACCAGATTCCTAAAATTTGTTTTATGTTAAAGAACTAAGACTTCCAGAAACAATGGAAGTTCATTTTCCAAGAATTTTCTGAAGATTTCTCCATTAAATCTGGACGGCAGTTCAGACGGATCAATTAGTTCGTATTGAGGATACCAGACCACAAGCTAACGCTGAAACGATGCTGAAACGTTGAAGCTGTCACTTCATGTGGATTTTCAAGACATTTAGAAAGCTGTCTTTTCGTGTCACTATGTCAATAAATAAAATAGATTAGCTGCATTGGGTTATCTCAGGGTCGATAAAATAACTCTAAAAATATAGAGCCTCTAAAAAATTATGTGATTATTTAGAGGCTTATTTACCCCCTAAGTTACCAGCGCTGGAAACATATAATAGGATGCGTCCATCGTATCCTGCATAATGAATTTACATTGAACTAAATACACTATCGGGCATCATCCGCGGACGCAACCTTGGGCTGTCCTTGAGCGGTCAGCCGTCCGATAGAAATCTGGCTTGCTGGATGTCCGGTGACTGTACACCCTATTGTACTTTTCGCGTCTATAAGGCGTGGCTTATGGACGCATCCGATAGGCAGTATGTTTCCACCTTCACACTAAGTTTCAGTACTTTTTAATGCCATGCCGAAATTTTCTAGAGATGAACGTAATTATCTAATCTGTGTGCGGTTATTTATCGATGTAGCAACTCTAGCCTGCAGTTGTCAAAAATTCTTGTTCTCGCTTGGTTCGTCCTGTGTTTGTTGTATCAATTTGTATGTCAATTATCAATTAACCCTCGTTTAATGATGGCCTGTTGATTATTAAAAAGCAGTGCTTGGTACTGATACGATCGATGTGCGCTTCGAAGTTTGTGTAAATCATGGCTGCTGGCGGCGAGGATCTGTGGCGCGAGTGCGCGTCCTGGTTGACGAGATGTGGCTTGCTACGTCCCGACCATAAGGCGAACTGGGAAACGAGTTCAATCCACGACCTGGCGTATACACTGCGCGATGGCGTGCTGCTGTGCAACCTGCTAAACGTGCTGCACCCTGGCTGCATCGACATGAAGGACGTGAACCAGAGGCCTCAGATGGCGCAGGTAATTGGGCTCCGCCGCCGCGACCTTCACTCTAATTACTATAAAACCATTAAATTTGGCACATAATAGCTGCACGCGTGTTATGTGGAACTAATTCCTAGGTCGTACATTCGTAGTTTTGAAATTTGATACAAGGTTTATACATTCGGTTAATGTTTCGTGTTTTTGAGTTTACGAGCTATATTTTGGTATTCTTAAATGAACATTTCGTATATAACGTACGACAGGACTTCCTCGTACTCAAATGTGTATTTAGCATTACATTAACAGTTATAATGTGTTAGTGTACTTAATTATGCATGCAATCATGAATGGAGCTTGGCTATTGATATGTGCGTATTCAACAGCTATTGAATATATGTTCCGGTGTTATCTGCATCGTAAACTTGCAGTGAATGAACAGACGGTGCCTACTTCCGACTGTCAATTCATACTAAGTGTTTATGTCCCTAGTTGAAACATGGGTTAAACAAGAATTCTAGGAAGAATTCTAAGTTCAATGACCTTAGTATCTAATAAATCTTCAATAGTAACAAATCTTCTTTATTAAATTCCAGACATAGTAGGTAAAGGAAACCAAACAACTATTCTACCTACAACCTTATACTATTGTAGGTAACCATGATTTACCTATAGCATGGTATAGGTAAATCATGTGCCTCCACTATAGTAGTTAGCTAGATAAAATACGGGTTACACAAGAATTCCAAGTTCAATGACCATAGTATCTAATAAATCTTTTATAGTAATAATTTTTTTCAATTAAAATCCAGACATAGTAGGTAAAGGGAACCACACCACTATTCTATCTACAACCTTATATTATTGTATATATAGGTAACCATGATTAACCTATAGCATAGTAAAAGTTAATCATGTGCCTCCATTATAGTAGTTAGCTAGATAAAATACGGGTTACACAAGAATTCCAAGTTCAATGATCATAAAAACTTTAAACTAAAACTTAAAATAAATCTTTTATAGTAATATTTTTTTTTTTTTTCAATTAAAATCCAGACCTAGTAGGTAAAGGAAACCATACCACTATTCTACCTACAAGCTTATATTATTGTATAAGTAACCATGATTTACCTATAGCATAGTAAATGTGTAAAAAATGTGTAGTGTAATTTTTGTGGAGATAAATAAATAAACATTATTATTATTATTATAGTAAAAGTAAATCATGTGCCTAAATTATAATAGTTAGCTGGATGAAATATAGGTTAAACAAGATTTCAAAGTTATTATCTAATAAAACTTTTATCATATTAATTTTTTTCAATTAAAATCCAGATATAGTAGTCCAGGTAAAAAAAGCCATACCTACACCTACTATGGTTTACTTTACCTACAATGTCTGGACCATGCATGATTTACCTATACAATGGAATAGGTAAATCATGGTTACAAAATGTAATATAAAAACATTTTGTGTCATGGTGTTTGTTATCGACTCCTCCGAAATGGCTTGATGGATTGTAATGAAATTTTTGTGTATATTTGGTAGGTCTGAAAAATAGGTTGTAGACTTTTTTTTTTCTATGGCAAAGCAATGTTTGCTGAGTCAGTTAGTTATGCATAATTCCTCTTTTCCTGATACCAAAATTAACTAAGTATTTAGGTCATGATCATAGTTATTTTTAAATCTGAAATAGGATTTCTTAGTTGCAAAATTATTCTACTTTCAATTCAATTCAGTAACATTCCAATAAAATTAAAACCTTGTTGGATTCTATGTGACCTCTATTTCTATAGCTCTGTCCTATAAGTACAAGGCTTTGTTCAGCTTGTCAATGCTAAGCCATTGTGCTAAAACATTGTTATAAATAAGGAAATGTTTGCTGCATTTTTATATTAGTTTATCACAAAACATTAGTATTTTGCTGTACAGAAAACAGGTAAGCCTGTTATTTTCCTCAAAGGTATTATTATATCTAGCCTGAGCTGTCCCACTACTGGGCGAAGGCCTCCCTCCATTCGATTCCTTTCATTATATCCCAGTTCTGCAATAGAAATACACACTCTGTGAAAATTTCAATTGTCTGCCTATTATGGTTCTTGGGACACAGCCCGCTGAGAGACAGAGGGACGGACAGTAGAGGCTTGGTAATAGTATTGCATTATTATTATTTTATTTTATTTAGGCTGAAAATCGGCACTTTTTGAATGTCAAGATTTACAAGAAGACAGTTGTGCAACAAACTCCCCAGCATTGGTTACCCTTTGTGTAAGGAACCCTACACAAAGCCTAAAAGTTTACTTTGTGCTAATCCATGGATTGACATCAAAACATTTTTTTTTTATAAACCTCAGAATCAAGATAAACATCAGACCATTCTAGTGGCTAGAACTTTTTACCTTCCTTACAACTACAGAGCCAACATTTTCTGTTAGAACAGAGTTATCAACTACTATTTAGCTCTTCCACTCCCTATTCTTATTCAGGATATCTGTTTTATGACCTCACAGCCCATATTGTGACAACTGTTGCCCATTAAACCCTCCCTATGTTTATGGGCACAGTCATAAAATTACTGAGCTTATGGCTTGTTTGTAGTTGTTAACTAGATCTTTTCCTTGTAATAGATTCATGGTTTGTATGATCTGTTTGATTCATGTGTACTAGATGCACTGCAAGTTTTATTCAAATAGATCTAGTGGAATTGCTGTAAAAAATTACAAAATAGACATTCCAACTCAAGCTGTCATCATCATCATCCACAGCCTGACTTCGCCCACTGCTGAGCATAGGCCTCTCTTTTCTAGTGTCAACCCCCACACGTTAGTGTGCCAGCCTCATCGAGGTTCTACCTGCGATGGCAATAATGTCATCTGTCCATCTCGCCGCCGGCCGACCAACACTTCTTTTTCCAGTCCTCGAACGCCGCTCGGTCACTGCCTTACTCCACCTATCATCACCGCGCCTTGCTAGGTGTCCTGCCCAGCTCCATTTTAAATCCGCAATTCGTTTTCCGATGTCAAAAACCTTGGTACGTCTTCGGATTTCGATGTTTGGAACTCGATCTATGTATTAGACGTATATCAAGCATTCGCTCAAGCTGTACTTTAAACTTAAACCTAATTATAGTTAAACTGTAGACACTCAGTGTTTCTCTCATTATTAGCTGTAATACATACCTATTTTGAGTAGTAAAGTGTGTATACTTAACATTGTCATGCAATGGTTTATAACTAGGTGTCCAGTGATTTAGTTGCCATGCTAACTTGAGCATGTAATATGACGTTGGCTTAGTCCTTATTTAAAACTAGTACGAATTATAGGTTGAGAGAAAATGGCCTTGCCATATGTTAGTCGGAGTTTGGTCATTAAGGCGCTGACAGACATAAAATGCGTGAGTCGCGACGAACGGCTGCAGTAACATTTGTCGCAACCTCGCAAGTGAGCCTTGATTAGGGGATACATCTTTGAATGCTTAATCAGCATTAAACAGCTGGTTGCTCTGAACTAGTAATCGATTGCAGTAAAAAAAGAGTTGATACATTCTATGAAAATTTTTAACTTGGCGTCGTCCTAAACTCCAAATACAAAGCGATAATCACACGAAAATGCGATCGTTCGATCGACAAAAACGGAAGGCGCCCTCTTTTGGCACGACGCGGCGACAAGGCGATCGGGTTTGCCGTATAAATGAACGCGACTAGTGACTATCGCGTATTCGCGCGATGACGTTGGTCGCTTATTAAGGTGGATGCTCCAGGGTAGCCCGCGAAATTCAAATATTTTTATGTTTTTTGCAATTTGCCGGTCAGTGTGAAGCTGTATGTGGACCAAATACGATTCGCGACCGTAACGCGTATTTATCTAAAGAATTATAACCATTTTAATCATAAATATAGCCCTCTAAGTTCATGAAGCTCGACAGAATGATTATTTCAGAAATAATCATTCTGTCGAGCATAAGGTCGCCCCTATTAATTTGGAATTAAATACAACTTATGTGGCTAACATAACATAAAGATTTATGTGGGTGTACTATATGTATCTAGATGTAATACACCTTTACATAACCCTTCGGGATATACATTCGTGGTGTTATTTATTTACTTAATTTCTCCCTTTAGCTTAAAAACCTATTAATCATCTATAGAAAATTATACTGTTTACTGTACTCACACCATAAATACATATTTATGCTAAGGGTTTCGTAAGAATAAGGTGTAGCAATGATCAAACCATAAACACACTCGAAAACAGCCGTTATCAAACCTTTAACATCGTCAAGAGCGGTTGAATAACGACTATCGTAACAGTAGCAGATAATGTTATCAATAAAAGATCAGGCGGAAATTACAAACGATCTCGCTCCGCTTGTGTGCATGCCTTTCGTGTGATTCGTTTCTCTTGATTGATTGTTAATTAGTTCACTAATGTTATTATGATGATGCAATCGCACAGTGTTTTATTTTGCCTTAGTTCGGACATGCTCGTTTTATGTGTATTTCGGAAAGCCTAAAAAAATACAAACCTCCTAACAAAACTCCGCCGGCTCTAACTACTGTAGTTTAAGAGAAATAAATAAAATCGAGAATAATCCTTAAAAACCATAGAAACACAATATCTCGTTTTTTATTTTGATTTTTACACGAAATGTTTTAAAGTATGATAGAAATTCACTACCGGAACCATTTTTTTCTTGAAAACTTTAAAAATCTTGCTCAGACAAGTGAGATTTTTTTTTTCTATGATTTAGAAAATAATTTTTTTTCGCCCATTCTCTTCACGGTCGCGTTTTTTGTTAAGCCTAAATATTAACCACTATAATAACTAACACCACAAAAAAATCAGTTGCAACAGGTCCAGGATTTCGGAAATATTTAAAATTAAATCATAATTGAATCCGACAGCGAGGAAATGTCATAAATAAGCGTTTACAACATGTTTAGCATAAATTGATTTAATCGATTGAACTAATCAATATAAATATTTACTTTTTTGTGACAACCCTATTTCCATAGAAATTTAATAAAAACTTAGAAACTCAATATCTCCGAGATCCCGCTAGATACATATTTAGAATTTTCTCCAGTTGAAGGTACTTTACATAAGTATATTACGAAAACAAAAAAAAACGCGACCCGCAAATAGTTAATTTTATATTTATTTTTTTTTGTTAATTGAAAAAATATTTTTTAATTCCGGTTCCTGTTACGTTAGAGCCTTGTAATTTTTACAATTTATACATTTTAAACCAACAATTAAGTGGTAGTTTGCAAGACACTGAAATTTTGCTTCATTAAAGAAATACAGACGAAAAACTTTTTCAAGAAGGTCAGTGAACTTTCACTAAAATATTTGTATCTCTTAAATGAAGTGAAATATAAAAACGGGGGTTTCTCAGAATGGTTTATTAAGGTTAAATCTATAAAGAAAAAAAATAACACTGACATGTCCGCAACTAAGGCAAAATAACACACTGTGAATCGGTCGGAAACGTCCGATCCAAAATGTTTTTAGTTATCTGCTGCCCAAAAAACTCGTGTTTTTTAGCAAATGGAGTGCCCATCCGGCAAACTATTGCGCTTTTCATGCATTGACGTTGAAGTTTAAAACCAGCACCATTATACGTGGCAAGGGAAAATATGACGATGTCATTGTGATAATAAGTACTTAATGTTTTTTTTGTGTTCCTGACAGTCAGACAGTCTGTGGGTGGCTACCACACCAACCGATCGATCCTAAATTACAATGAAATGAATTTAATTTAATTTTTGAATTAGTCGACGGCGATCGACAGTCTCTAATACACCTCTGTCATCCATCTATGCCATCGATCGGCTTAGGATCGATCGATTGGTCTAGTAGCACCCTAATACAGCAGTCCATTTGGTTCTCTACTCTGTGTTTACCTCTGTGGGTGATAGACGTACGAAATTATAGTACGCAGTTTTTAATCGACGTCGGTGACACACGTGAAAGCTTGCTCATTACTCTGGTACCAGGGGGACCGCGATGTCGTCAATGGAGGAAACTTTCTTACTCAGGAATATTATTTTATAGCTAGACAGGACACTTGAATGAGAGAAGCAAAGAAAATAATTATTAGTGTGAATATTAGAAAAATAATTATTAGTGAGGTCGACTGGTAGAAAATGCCTACGGCATTAAGTCCGCCTTTGTACAGTGTTTCACTAGTGCATAAAGTTTTAATAAATAAATAGCTTCGAAAATCTGTATTTTTAACCGGCTTCAAAAAAAGGAGGAGGTTCTCAATTCGATTGTTTTTTTTTTTATGTTTGTTACCTTATAACTCCGTCATTTATGAACCGATTTGAATTTTTTTTGTCTCATCTGAAAGTATACTTCTCGATTGGTCCCATTGTCACCATGTCAGTGTTTCACTAGTGCATAAAGTTTTAATAAATAAATAGCTTCGAAAATCTGTATTTTTAATCGACTTCAAAAAAAGGAGGAGGTTCTCAATTCGATTGTATTCTTTTTTTTTTTTATGTTTGTTACCTTATAACTCCGTCATTTATGAACCGATTTGAAAAATTTTTGTCTCATCTGAAAGAGCATACTTCTCGATTGGTCCCATTGTCACCATGTCAGAATCTGATGATGGAATCCAACGAAACTCGAGGGCAACCCTCAAATTTTATAGGCACATACAATGTTTTTCATGAACTTTCTAACGCAATTCAGATATTTGTGCCTGGTAATCATCATCTCATGTTGCTGAGCTGATGATGGAAGGTATATAAGTCAGGATCTGATGATGAGATCCCATGAAAAATGTTTGTTCAGCGATACTTTCGCCAATTGTCAGCCGATTTGGATGATTCTTTTTTTGTTTGAAAGAGTATTTTTCGGGACTGGTCCCATTTCAATTTGGTGAAGATCTGACGAAGAACTTCGGAGGTAGGCAACGGAACTCTTCAATAAATGATAGCAAAGGGATCGGAATTGCTGAAATCGCATGTTTTTTTAGTGTTTATTTGCAACACAATAGCACTCGACGTGTCACAAAACAAAGTAATGACTCGCGCTGACAGACGACAGACGTGCGAGCCGAGGCGAGCTACGAGCAAAATTTTAAACCTGTTGGATAGCCAACAAACTTACTCGGTGGTTTTTTTGTACACGTGCTTACGGTGAAACACGAGCGAAAAAGCTCGTCGAGCAACAAGTACGCGTATTTGCTCGCACGTCTGTCACCCACCTAACACTAATCAACACACAAAACCAACTAATTTTCATCTCTTCTTCTCTTGTACCCAGTTCCTGTGCATGCGCAACATCAAAGTGTTCCTCCGAACATGCCACGAGGTCTTCGAGCTGCGGGAGACGGATCTCTTCGACCCCTCCATGCTGTTCGACCTGTCCAACTTCCATCGGGTGCTGTGCACGCTGGCCAAGCTCAGCCAGTGTCCTAAGGCTGTCGCCAAGAATATCAAGTGAGTCAAGGAAAAATATCTCTTACTTCTTTAAAGCTAAGCGCGCTCGAGTAACTTTTGTCACCGTCACAGTATATCTCTCCGGATATCTAACTGCTCCTTTGTCTCGCGATCGCAAGCTCGACCGCCGAGCGTGGAGTCTTGGGTTCGATTCCCAGCTCGGGCAAAACGTGTTATTCGGTTTTCCCCATAGAATTTTCTCTATGACAGCTCGGAGTTTGGAAGATGGTGGTGTTGACACCCGCTTGCTTCGGTGCGCACGTTAAGCCGTTGGTCGTGCGCCAGACCTCTCTCCGATCGTGTCGGGTGCCGTCCCATCGGAATATGAGAGTGATAGAAGAGGTAGTGCACCTGTGTTAGCGCACACACTTGTGCACTATAATGTCCCGCGCCGATGGCTGGTCTCCTTTAGATTCGCCGCCATGCCCGAAATCGGTCAGGAGGACTTATACCTATAATATCTCTTCTGTCTTCACTCTTGCTCTTCAGAACTGCGAAAGAACGAGATTTACTATCACGCATACAAAAAGCCACCCGTGCGCGCTAAGGCTATAGCGGAGCGTACGAGGGCTTTGAACGCATAAGCCCTCCTACGCACTAGCGGTTGAACCGCCTAGGCGGTTCGCTTGAGTGGTTAGAATGGTTTTGTAGCGGCTAAGTGTGTAAAATCACTAGCGGTTGCATCTAAACTGAAATAGCGGCCAGCCCCGCGGGCAGCAGGCCAGAGGACTAACGCTGCGGTATGCGATACGGGACACATAATGGTATAAAAACGGCTAGAATTATAGTAATTTTCTGTCGCTCTATGCGGCAGCGAACGTTTTTGACAGAAGCCAGAAAATCTGAAACCAGTCATTTAATAGTTGTCCAATCGAAATAAAGTATATATTTCAATGCTCGGTGATCGGCCGAAAACGGCGCTGCAATGCTTCGAGGCCTGAAAGTCTTCTGGAGTCCTGTCTGCCAGTCTGCGCAGACCTTTTGCGAGATCTATATACGCTTCAGAATAGGAAAGTAGCTTCATATTTCTGACTGACCAACTTCTTGACAGTTCAAACGCGGAATACTCAGTGAGTCAGTCTTTACTGAAGAGATTTAAGTATGATAAAATGATAAGTATTTTATTGTGAATGGAAGATTAATTGATTTGAGATTACTAGTGTGATTCATAGTTTCATTCATTGTTCTTTTAGGGCACTTAATTTGTTACGTAAAGCGTATTAAGGAAATAATAAATTACAACATCCGGATTTGTTTCGCTTTGATAAAATATCTAACAGATTAGGTGACAAGAAAACTTACAATGGGGATTTTTCCTGCTTAGAAAAATTCTAAGCAGGAAAAATCCCCATTATATTTGGTCCGTCGGTCCCCCATTATACTTGATCCGTCAGATAAATTAAAAAAAAAATTATCACGTATAATTTGCCTTTTGATATTAATAAAAAATCACAAATTATAATAAGCTCATCTAAGTTCTGGAGTTGGGGCTGGTGAAATCACTTGTTAGTAAAAAGTATACCAATACCAACATAACTATGATTTACTTGAAATTATATAAGTATCAAAGAAAAACTACATTTTCATTACTTTTGGTAATCTAATTGAGTTAATAGAAAAAAAAACTCGATTTCGTACTGACACTTCCAATTTTCTTCCAGACCATTCTCCGCTCTCAGAACGCAGTCAGAAGAGGACATATACAAAGACCTGCAATCTGTGTAAGTACTAAACTATTCCGAACTACCCTCATTCTAACATTGAAAGTACGAAGTAATTTAACACACGTTGTAGTAGCGCGAGTTCGTCGCTGGCGCCCCCCCCGTACTCCAGCGTCATAGAGGAGTGCCCCGGCCACCCCGCCAGCGCAGAGGTCCCGTGGGTGCAGTTCACCATACCCTCCGCCACCTGCGAGGACCGCGTGGAAGAGATTTACGAGGACCTCTGCTATGTCAAGTTAAATTCGACTGCGCCCGAGGTGGCTGATTTCGTTAGTCTCTTTTTTACCGGGTGTTTGTGTTTAGATGCGGTCAGATATGGCGACAGTTTGTTATCTAAATATCTCAGTGAGCCTTTGGGTTGGTTTATATAGAAGCCAAGATCATCCTGCGTACTTTCAGTCGACGAAAATACGCACGCTGATCAAAGCTTGTATGTGAGACTACTGTTAAATATCTGGAACCAAACTATGTTACAAAAAAACTCAAGCGCGGAAACTGCTGTGATTGGTTTATTTGCCAGCCAATCACAAGTCACAAAGTTCGCTGAGACAAACAAACATTGAGCCATATCTGTCCGTGTAAAAGAATACCTATTCGTTTTCGGTTAGTCGTCTAACATCACGCTTGGTACATTCTAATACGGTTTACTTTCATCTGACTCGTTAATATTCAAATCATGTTCCCCGGTCGCTGCGTTATCATCAAACAACAATAGTTAATCCGTTTCTTATTTATAACTAAAAGTTCCAGAGCAGCTTAGTGTCACATTGAGAGAGCGTTGAATGCGCTCCAGAATAATGGAAGGTAGTCGTGACGGTAAAAGTATCACGCTCGGGCTACGGTAGTTACTTTTTGACTCGAATTCTAAAGATACGGTTTCCCTTTTTACGCTCAAAATACGGTAAAATTGCTTTATTTGCCGTTTAGGTAGGTATTCATTAGGAAAGTTCACTCCTTACTGTATTTCATACAAACTGGCAAATCCTTGTTCTTGAAAATTTATGGACCAAATAGAACAGACAGACCAATATTGTAAGTTTTCTGAAAACATCTGTCTAAAATAAATCGAATAAATTCTCAAATAAATTTTTAAGGCCACGGTATCTTGCGTGTGCGTTTTTCATTGAAATATGCCCATTAATTTCCAAAAACAAGGTCTTGCAAGTTAGTATGAAATTCCGTGAAGAATAAACATTGTAATATCAAAAACTCTGGTTCAAATTAAATAAGTTAAAAGCTAAACACCGCAAATCTGACGAATCCATCAAAAGTAATCATCACATCTGTGGACTTCGCTCGAACTAATTTAATTAAACCTTGTGCACTATTGATATTTGCGCAGTGTGAACAGATCATTAAACTTATCCCACTGAATAATTCGCGTACAGTTCATTGAACACATTCCAATGTACCAAAGCTTCAGCATCGATGTCTATGTGGTGGCCATATCGTAGAATTTGGGCATTTCATGACGTGGCTGGCCATTTCATGATATTTCTGGCAACTTCATAAAATGGCTCCTTCCATCCTAACTTCGACGTAGGAACACCGCTGCGCTCCTGTTTTTGTCTGCAGGGTGTATAGGAACCTAACTTGTATAGTATGATAGGAGCTAAGATCGTTCTCTGTAGCTCCCGTCATTCCATTCGAACCTAAACTATCAGAGTCGAGGTTCCCCAAGTTCCTTCAAACCTTACCTTTTCTTTTTTTTTTTTTGCGCTGGGAAAAAACGCATTACGCATACCCTCCCATCGGGGGAATGGGAGGGGTATGTGGGACTCCCCGGGCAGACCCGGTATACCCACTAAAATAACCCAGCGGCATTCCCGCATCGTCCGAGTGGAAGAGGACTGGGAGATCGGCGCAGCCTTGGCGTCCGGTCCTCCTCCGACGACAACCCGCCTAAAACGGCGGGCCCCTCACGTCCTACCCGTTAAGGAGGAGGGCTGGGAATGACCAGCGAAGGTGGTGTGGAGTGCAATGCGGGCGGAGGCGCCCCCGCGCCTATCGCCCGCCCATCACCACCATGAGGAGGAAGAAGACGACGTCTTCTCCGACCTCTTCTTCGCCTTCGGAGCGGCGCAGCGAGAGGGTCGTCCTCCCGCGCGCGCTCCGTCGCCTCCTTTTGCGAGATGACATCCTCGCAAAAAGAGGCGATAGCTGCCCAGGACCCCTCACTCTCCAGCATGGCGTTGACCACGCCGGGACTTCAAACCTTACCTAAACTAACCTCGGCCACATCATGAAGTGGTTAATTCTACGATATGACCACGACATCTACATTAACGCATAGCAGCAGAGCTCGTTCAATTAATCCGAACAATACAGTTACACGATATTGTATAACTGTCCCTGCCATTAGCTGTTACTTATCTATTTTGTATGCTCATCAATGAATACGCTTTACTGATCATTGTGCAACTCACAATTGTGTGCAATAATTGACCAGACAACTGATCCAAACACGGTAGTTTCAACCTTATTGAAACGTGAATAAAGATCAAAATAATTTAAGGTTTAGTTGTGAGAAGACTGGCTCTCTTTTCCGGAACCGCGCGCGTGTTAAAATGCTCACATTCTTAGTTTCATTTCTTGACGTTATCTAAATAAAGCATCGCAGTTCGTTTCCCATACGTTTTGTGGTAAACAATGTAGTACTAACATATTTATTTCTTAGAACTAACGCAACTTCGGAGTGTTTTGAATACGTACATAAACAGACAAAATATGGGAAGCCGAGCAAGTGACCTTGTTGTTAGAGTGAGGTTCCCATCAGTTTTCTCGGTTATTAAGGCACAAAAATTCGATCAGACTTGTCAAGGAGTAACGTCTTACCCAGTAACTGGGTCGTGGAGGTCAGATACGCAGTCGATCCTTGTAAAATACTGTTATTCAGCTGCATTCGGTAACTACTGGAAGTCGATCCCATTGTTGACAAAATTGATGCAGCTTGATGCAGAGGGTCACGAAATCACATTAGTCATGAACACCGAAAAGACTACCAAACTAATTCTAAAACTTGAGTAGTTTTAGAATTGGTTTGGTAGTATTTAGTGTGTGTCTACTACTAACTACAGACTACTCACTCTTTTCCAGGTTCTTTAACTGGGATCCTCAAATCATGCATATAATTCCGCTTCCGCTCTAAATAATTTAAACTAACATTTTAATCTATACTTATATTATAAAGCTTGCTTTGGTTCTTCTTTTTATCGTGTAGGCAGTAAGGTCTAACGACCCCACACCACACACCCTAGTGTCAGAGTTTCTAAACCGCCTCAATGGCCTCTGACATGGTTTATTTGATGACCGCCATTTGACGGCCGGGACCACCGGCTTATACGTGCCTTCCAAAGCACGGAGTCATCTTTTATTAGACAATCAGGTAATTCAAGCCCGCAATGTCCGAGCCAAACTGGAAACAACTACAAAGTATGTTTTTGGATAAAAATATACCATGTATATTTTTATCCACAAATACGGGTCACAAGGCAAACGCCTAAAACACTCGACTACGGAGGCAGTTAGTTTGTTTGTTTGAATCTCAGGATATAGAAAACTAAACTAGGTACAGCTGAATGTTGTACCGTTAGCCACGGGAGCAAAACCGCGAAAAACATCGCGTTCAACATTAATTAAAAGACAATTAATTCGGATTATCACAACCAATTATTTGCTTAACCCAATTTACATGTCAACAGACCTTTAAAACAAAGATGAACGACCCAACCTTTGTCACAGGTACCGAGGTACATATGCATCCTCATAATGTGGTCAAAGTTTTAATTTAATTAAACGTACGGAGCGTGGGAGTTCGCGCAACTTTCTACTTTATTGTCTTACCGAGTACGTGGAATCTACGAGTCCTTTGCGGATTACGTAGTTCAACACCTACGCGAATTGCGAGTACGTGTATTAGGTTAGTAGTGTTTGTCTGTATTTCGTGTCAGGCGTCTAAGTTATATTATTTCAGTATTCATAATCCAATGTTTATTATTATGAGCCTCGACTGTCCCACTGCAGGGCAAGGCCTCCATTACCTCCTTCGACTTTCTCTGGTCTTCTGTAATTTTGGGCCAGTTCTTTGAGAAGGAGTCCAGCTCTTCTCGCCATCTCTGGGCCTGGCTCGTTGTCGTTTCCTTGCGTTTGAGACCCACTGCGTGGTAATCTTTGCCCATTGCTCCTCCGACATGAGGCATATATGACCAGCCCAGTTCCACATTAACCTAGAATAAGGGCTTATCTTAATTTGAATCAGAAAATCTGGTCACTAGCAGGTTGACTTTGATAAATCTCTACCCAACTATTTATTTTTGTGACCAGGTGCGCAATATCTGATAGTTACATGGCCATTCTATCCTTATAAATTTTAGAAGAATAGGATAAGATGGCATGACATCCATCCATTCTCACAAGCCCGGAGAATGGATGGATAGATGTATGTTTTTTTACTCTTTCACGCAAAAGCTACTAAACTGATGAATGAAATTTGCTACACCTGAATTATCACGTAGAATACTTCTTATCCCGATCTGAAGTCTACGCAGAATCTAGCATTTATTAGCAGCCACAGCTCATCTGATATGCAGCACGCATGTCCGCCATAATCCCTCTTAAGATCAACAGCTTTCCTGAAATATCCTTGGGACGGATCTGCCAGATAACAGCTTGATGCCCTAGAGTCAATTGAGAAACGAGCAAAGAGGATCATCGGGAATAATAGGCTCGTCGAGTCGAAGCTCCAAAGTCTTGAGCTTCGACGCCGAGTTGCTGGCCTGTCGTTTTTCTATCGGTTGCATTTTGGAGAGTGTGCGACAGAAATGCGTAAAGTAATTCCGCCAAGCTCGTTCCATCATCGGACCACAAGACGTACGGCGATGCGCCACCGGTACATGGTGGACATCTCACCCACACTCACAAAACGGTTCGGGAACACATTAATTGTGCGTACAGCTAAGGAGTGAAATTCCCTGCCGGAGACTGTGTTTCCTGATAGCTACAACCTGGGAGTCTTTAAGTCAAGAGTGAATAGGTTACTTCTAGGCAAACGTGCTCCATCTTCGACCGCATCATCGCTTACTTTTACTCAATAGTAAAAGAACCTTGATTTTGACTGATAACATTTCATCCCAATCTGTCTGCAGTTCAGAAGCGGTACAAAATCCACTATCCAATTACGGTTACGTAATGAATTAATTAATGGTTACGGTAACATAATTGACTACGTAGTGTATTTCAGCACAACGAAGCCCGTAGGCCAAACACATTATTTTCTGGCTCCATGCTCTACGAATATTAAAGGTCACCAATCCAATTTAGTAAATTGTGAACGTGATCTAGTTACAGGTTTTCAATAACTGTTGAAAATTGATACTGTAGTTTCGGAAATCAGAATACCTAAACTAGCTTTTGCCGTGACTTCGAACGCGCATATCCCGTTTTTTCCTGTTCTTGTAGGAATTTAGGGAAATCCTCTCTTAATGCTCCTCTACAATCCCCAAGGAAGCTAAATGCTAAATAACAGCTTTCTACGGCCACTAGTTTCGCCTGTGCGTTGTCTGTCGGTCACTCAATTAGTTAGTAAGGGAAGAATTTTTTATAATGATGATGATTAGACTTTTGCCACGGCTTTGCTCCTGAGGTCCAACCTGAAAGTACAGGGTGTCGTCTATGGCACAAAGCGGTCGTCATACTTCATACTTGTGAAGGAACTGTCGCAATCGGAAAAGTACATCCGGAAATTACCTCCTACAAACAGCTTAACCACTTAAAAGAATATATGATGATGGATGGAAGATACAATTAGTAACAAAATAGTTCTCGATTTAACAAGACAGTGGCAGCGATTGACTGTACCTAAAGACAAAGTAACAACATATTTCACAAATAGTATTATTTCGTCTTCTAAAATTCTCTCTCAGAAAAACAGTAAAAATAATTAAAAGCATAAGAGGTCAGAAAACGGCTACCATAATTATTGTATGCACATGCTGCAGCGCTGAAAAAATGTTGTTGCATAAGTTTAAATATTTGCATAGCTTTCATAATACTTTAATTAAAACTGTTTAAATAAAGTTGAGTTAAATATGTGTTTCCTGATAGCTACAACCTAGGAATCTTTAAGTCAAGAGTGAATAGGTTACTTCTAGGCAAGCGTGCTCCATCTTTGACCGCGTCATCACTTACCATCAGGTGAGATGGTGGTCAAGCGCGTGCCTATCAATAGTAAAAAAAAAAATATACTTAGTTTGAATCAATGAAAGATGATGACGATGATGTTTGTTTTTGTAGTTTTAGTGTTTAGTAAATAGGCGAACGTAAAGTACAGTAGTGGTACATAGGCGAACATACTGCAGCAAGGCATTCTCGACCAGTTAAACTTTAGGTTAAATATAATACTGTGGTAGGCGTACATCAATTCGCGGGCCTGCGGACGGCGAGCAGTGGGTGGCTCGCCGTCTGATCAGAACTAGGCCCGGGTCGGCGGCGCGCTGCGATCCCAGCGCGCCTCAAAGAGATGTCAGCGTGGAAGACGGGGCCCGCTAGGGCAGGTGCCTGCTGGGGCTGCAGAATCTGTTCGAAAGAGGTGCCGTAGCCTTAGAACGCAAAGGGCACCAGGAGGAACACGGATGGGTTTTAGTCAGTAAGAGTCTGACCCTCCCTCTTGCTTCACCCAGAGCGGGAGGAGTCATTTGATGATTTCCCATCCTTAAAAAAAAAAAAAGGCGTTCATCAATTAATAAATAATATTTAGAATCGAATATTTCGCAAATGTTTCCTGTACTAATAAAATAAACTAATAAATATGATTCTTTTACAACCTTTTCCTCAATTACTTTTTATCTGTAATAGGTTTGTCATGGGCAATGAAAGATTATGAAGTTATCTCTACAGAGATAATAATATATAGCGAATGGTCACCAACATACCCATACGTATATCTACTCTCTAATTGGGTCCAACATTGGCCAGCTAGCAAGCAAAACTTATCTATCTGTTCCGACTTTCAGCCTACACTCATCCTTTGTGGAAATAGGGACACAAGGGTTGCCAGGTCTTAAAACTGAAAAGCCTAAAAAAGCCGGACAACTTATCCTATCCATGCCTTTTGACTCGTCAAATTAAATAGTTTTGTTTCAATGAAAAACTAGAATTGGATGAATTAAACTGGTAAATATTATAAGCCTAAAAAAAGCCGCATAGGCCGGTCACGGTCTAATTTAGCCGAACACGCCTCTTAAAAGCCTGACTATGTCCGGCTTAATCCGGTCGCCTGGTAACCCTGTGTCCTACCTTTTTGGCCGGACAAATTATCCTATGCAGACTTTAAGACTCGTCAAATTAAAATAGTTTTAAATTTTCATGAAAACCCAAAATTGGATGAATCAAACTGGTAAATGTTATAAGCAAAAAAAAAACCGCATAGGCCGGATACGGTCTAATTTGGCCGGACATGTCTCCTTAAAGCCTGACTATGTCCGGCTTTCTCCAGACGCAAGGCAACCCTGTGTCCTACCTTTTTTCCGTCTGAAAAAAGCCAGCATTTCGTTAAAATGTAGCACTATTATTATTAGAGTTTATTTGCGTAGGTTTGCTATGTTTGGAACGGATATTTTTGTATTTCATTGATGAAAACGACCGCGAAAATGATTTTTTACGTATTACGTGTAATATAAAGTTTCGAAATAGTTTTCAACGTTGAACGTTGTTTTCTTACATGTCTATCTGTAACTATGTATAAGAGAATGCCTCTGATTATATTATTATTTATTAGTGACCGATTTTGATACGGTATTCACTAATAGGAAGATCGATAAACGAGAAAGGTTTTCGTATATAATCTCCACCCGTTCGAAGCCGGGGCCGATCGCTATTTTATTAAAATTTTGCCGAAAGCCAAAAGAGCATATTCGCTAACTGTACAAGTCCGTGTTAAAACATTACACCAAGCAAGCCGATAAAATCTAACGAGCAGACAATGAATAATGCAATTAATTTAAATATTTTTCGCATTCAAATTATTAAACTTTTTAACTTAAAATGCATCGTTGGAAAGTTTTTAGTAAGAGAGTAAATGTTAAATTTTAATTCGTAGCTAATTCACAATCATAACGGAAGTCATTGAAATAAAACCGTGGGGTGACGTAATGTAAATTCTTACGATTACAACAGTTACGACTATGTCAATTGACCGCTTAGATGCGCCCGCGCCGCACCGGCGACGTCAACGTACCGTTTTCGCGAACTCGATAACACAACACAAGATAAGCTTTATCTGTCTTGAGTACTTTTATCTAACCGTTATCCTTTAGAACAGGTTGTCAAACGGTATTAGTGCTGCACTCTTTATTTATCACTAGCTGACCCTCGCAACTCCGTCTGCGTCACATGCTCCGCTCCTGTTGGTCGTATCGTGATGTTATATAGCCTATAGTCTTCCTCGATAAATGGGCTATCCAACACTAAAATATTTTTTCAATTCGAATCAGTAGTTCCTGAGATTAGCGCGTTCAACCAAACAAACAAACTTTTTAATTTGTAGGGTTGCCAGGCGTCCGGATAAAGCAGGACATAGTCAGGCTTTCAGGATGCGTGTCCGGCTAATCTGGCTTTTGTTAGGTTTTTAATATTTTACCGTATTACTTACTTACAATAATGCTGCTAATATTATTTTAAAGATACACAATCCAGAATAGTCGGTATAGTCCGGCTAAATTAGCTGGTCTGTTCAGCTTTCCAGTTTAAAGACCTGGCAACCCTAGCTTTATAATATTATTATAGACACTGATAGATACCTAGACCACACATGAACTCATTCTTAACACGATTACACTTCGTTGCTACTAACGAGACTCTCGGGAAAAGGTCCTGGCGCCCTAACATTTGCTTGGCTATTAATAGAGTTTAATTTCTTAAAAGGCTTCCTCCCACGCTTAACGCACGATTTGTTTTCATACCAATGTTTGTACATAGACTATTTTGGGCTTTTATTTTTTCGCCGATATATCCCTTTACATTTCATTGGCCTCTATAAAAATGTTGCCAGTATTTCCGTTAGCCGGCCGGCTAAGCAAAACTGGATAATTATGCCCATTTCTTACTTAAGAGGAAACATGGGCGGCGAGACTGTACGTAAAAAGCCATAATTCGAAGTTTGGTTCTCGACTGTTTTCTCCTCCAATATTGGACCGATTTCAGAGATATTTACAATATATTTTTTGTGAATTAGCGTAAGTAAGACATGGCCATTTTGGGAGGAATCAATAGTCCCCCAAAATACAGGCATTCCTTGCCTATTTTGGGGGTCTATGGTCTCAATTCTAACCATATCCATAGACTAAAATACTCAACCAATTTGTACACAAGACTTATGTATCCATTAAATTCTAGATTATTTAGCTCTTGTATGCAATTTTAAAGTTATTGGAGCAATAAATTATTATTATTATTTCACAAACTGAATAAGAAGGATATATACTGTGTCCCTATGTTTTCCTTTTTTTTTTATTAATAGTTGCCAAATTTGTACACAGAGCTCTGTTGATAGCGATTTATCGGACAATTTTAAGCATTTAGTGAGGGTTCTAGTGCTTTTACGGATAATAAATCATTAAAAAAGCATAGGGACACAATGAAAAATATCTTTTAAATCGATCCAATATTGGAGGAGAAAACAGACGAGAGCCAAACCTCGAATTATGACTTTTTACATACAAAGTCCCGCCGTCTATGTTTCCTCTTAATATGCTACACTGACCATCAAGTATTCAACGCAATGATCGGCACGCAAGATAATTATACCATAACGATATTTCTTGCGTAATATTTTCAAGGTAGTGGGCCTTGAATTGTATGCAGTTCTAGTGAAACTATTTACTTGATAGCGTTCTGGAAAGAGTACTCTACTGTTTCGTTGTAAATTGATAGAATTCCGCTGTTGGTTCGATCAATCAATTTAGTTGACATATGTGATAGAACGAAGCGGAATTTTATTAGTTTGTATGATACTCCCGCGGATTTTCCCGCGGATTGGCCCCAGTTAGGGTTGCCAGGTTTTAGAACCGAAAAGCCCGAAGACCAGCAAGTTTAACCTGACATTTGGGTAAAATAGCCGGATTATCTTTAATTTTTTAAATTTACACGGCAATTTTTTTCAAAGTAAAGCCTGTATTTTTTATCATTTACCGTACAATTATTTTTAATTACAATGAAAAAAAAAATCGAATGAATCGATCTTCTTTATTCTTAATCATTTCAATAATTGCAACAACAGTGGTGCAGCGAATTTAAAGAGCCTAAAGCCAAAGCCGGTCAAGCCGGACACCGTCTAATTTGGCCGCACAAGTAACCAAAAAGCCTGACTGTGTCCAGCTTTATCCGGATGCCTGCCAACGCTAGCTCCAGTGGTCTATCTCACAGAAACAGATATTTTGCATGATATAAAGTTACCTGTGACACACAGGAATAGTGTACCTTTTTATCACTTAAAGTATTTTCGTAATTGGATCAGAAGTTCCAAAGACTAATGTAAACAATTTTACCTCGATAAATTACAAATCTCGTCTCGATAACCGTTACACATGATTTGTGAACTAGTCTAGACGGTAAAACATTCAATCTTAATCAATCATAAACCATTATAGCGAAATGAAACAGTTTTGGTTTATGTCTTCCAAAATCGTCCATATTCAGTCTTTTTATTTTCAACCTAGGCATATTTATTCTCATAGCCATAAGGTTCCAACTAGATCTAAATAACAGAACGGCCTGTAACCATTCAGCTTCATTGTTTCGTTCGCGTAGAAACAAAAACAAAAGACGTACGATACTTCGCCGATACCAAGATTCCGAAACTCCCGAGTTTACACGTCTGTGTTACATTCTGTAGATAAACAGCTCTAAATCATAATTAGTTGGTAACTTCCACGAGCCATCGCTGTGTAACGTAAACGCGCAATACTGGGAACTAATAAATAATTGACGTATTAGCGGAATGCAGAAACAAGTATAGCTAGAGGGTTATGGATGGGATACCATTACCTACTTATGTCTTTTTTTTAAGCGGAATCATACTTTCTTCTTCTGCTATACTTATAATATAGCAGAAGAAGAAAGTATGACTCCGCTCAGGACAAAAGTTGAAGGCCTTGATGCCACTGTTTCAAAACTCAGAAGAAGATGGCATGAGACGGTATGATGTCGTCGAGACTCCTCCAGATTAATCAGAAGAAACCAGTCAGTTTTCTTAGTAAGGAGACTGTCATAGCAGAAATATAAATACGAGTTACTCTTGAAACACTACGATTTTGCAGAAAAAAATGTAGATATTAATTTAAGCATTCCAGTGAAAATTGATCCTCTTTCGTAAGGAATCGCAGGAATTTGTTTATTATTGCAATTCGTTAGCACACAAACAACTCCTATATCTATTGCTCAACATTTATTAGTAAAGACATTGAAATATTTATTACATAAACTTCAAGGAAATGTATCACGCGTGATGTTAAGATGTTAGCGGTGATCGCTGTCCAGCTTCCAGCAAATAGCTCGTCGTGTAGATATGCTTCATAGGGGCATGGTCAGCGTGTGTACTGATTTGTAACGGACAAACTGATAATAATTTCTAACCATATATTTAAACAGTTAAGATAAGGCCATCCGAATATTTGCTATAAGTGTTCATCATACAAGAAACACGGATTTTTTTAGATCGTTCCCTAAGATTGCAGAACGCGTGGCGATTTCGGTTCGGTCTTAACGGGCTAATTTCTGTCGTCAGAAAACTTGCAGTCCGCCCTGCCCTTGCTATATAAAAGTCAATGATGAAACTATCCTGTATCGTCCCTCTGCAGAACCCTCCCTCTTTACCCGACTGCGAAAGAAGGAGGCTTATGTTTTTCATCTGTAAAAACATTGTAAACTAGAACAGCTTTTACACTTCAACTTGAAAGCCAAAGTCCCGATATACATCGCCATATCTTTTGAAATTCCTACTGAAAACTGGCGGCACGGTCTGTAAATAGTGGCCCCATTGCTGATGCTGACCGCCGAAGCTAAATTGAAACTTTGGCTATATTTAACTCATCGATTAAAGATGAAAGGGATCGAATAAAATTAGAGTTGTCTTTCTCTGAAAATGTCATAGACATAATCTATTTTAACAGTTCTGTATTAAGCCGTCTAAACTATGAATAAAAGTTATGTTTTAGAAATGAGTGAAACATTAAAAAACCTAGGTTTTAATGACCCTATGTTTAACCGATGATCCCTCCCTAAACTTGCCACTTTGGATACTCGGCCAAAATAATCAACCAATAAAATACCTTGCGCTGAGCGAGGCTAAGTAAATGAAGGATGCGTAGCTACAGATGTGTTTGTAGGAACCAATACAATCGCTTCATTTACCTATCCTCGCTCAGCGCAAGGGATTTTCATCCTCGCACATTTTTGGTGAAAACGCAGCCTTACTGTCATTCTCTATTTCCAATACTTTAAGTAGGTATCAGTTGAAATTATGTAAAGTTCTACTTATCAGTACACACCTAAAAACTATTGTATTTATTTAGGTGTGGTCAGTTTTGTAGGTTCTGTGAATACTTTTCTACTTTTAAGGATATCTTAGCTGTTTTAACATTGCTTCTTGTAAAATTGCTATACACTTCCATAGGTAAGAAGTAAAATAATATTTTATTCGGAGTTTTCTACAAAGTATACCAAATTCTCTTTAGAAATGGTAGCTGCAGAGGTGACATCTCCTGCTAGGGTTGCGGAAATTGTTCGTCAGAGTCACCGCGGCCCTGGGAGGCTACTCTCTAAGCCCGAAGGCCGTAGTTTCAGGCTTAGTTGCTGGCGTATTCTACTACGTATCCGTCCGTCTACGGACTTACGATTAGTCCCGACCCCGAGCTAATAATGAATGACAACACGATTTGACAGTAACTGCCCAATCGTGATGAAAGAAGAAGAAGAAAGAAGATAAGATATTTTTATTTGCATAAAACATGGTATACAAGGTGTTATTAAAAGACATTAGATCGAACATGTTTTGCTTAAAACTAAAGCGTGCAAACTTACTTACTAATAATACATTTTGATATTGACATAAATTATTACATTGAATTCATATTAAAAAAGTCATTAATGCTATAGAAATTTATGATTAAGCCATTTATATAGTTGGATTTTAAATAATTTACAATTTAATGTTTTTAACATTCTTGGTAACTTATTATAGAGACGTACACACATAGCCAGAGAGTTTTTATTAAATTTCGCTGATCGAGGAAGCACATCCAGCACAAGTCTGTATTGGTCACGCCCACTACGAGAGTTTATTTCTTCTGCTGTTTTAAATAGTTCTTTGTTTTTTTGAACGAACATGCATGCTTAGTGGTTAGATAATACGGAGTAGAATACGCCCGAAACTACGGACTTCGGGCTTAGAGAGTAGCCCCCCTGGAACGCAAAGGACATTAGGAGAAACGCGGATGGGTTTTAGTCAGTACTGACACTTCTTCTGCTCCGCCCAGAGCGGGAAGAGTCATTTGATCAAAATGATAATATCTATTAACCTCACAAGATCAAATAAGATATGGTTTTCAAGTAGTCTGTTTAATATTTGGTTTGGGGCTTCCCCAAAGCTAATAATTCAATTGGCCACTTATTATTCTAATTACTTATAATTAGTTGGTGTGACCATCTCTGGAAGGGCCATTATCATTTGGCACCCATATTGTTATCAAGGAGCGATATTAAACTATGCTAGCGTATCCTGTTATTTTAGATACTCGTATCTTCGTGTATTTTTGTAGCTAGTATTTTTTGTCATCTAGATGTCATTTTATTTACATGCTATTTCCATTTGATTTTGGAAAATAATATGGGAATCTATAACTCACCATATAATATTTTCATGTTTTGAATTTAATTAATTTTGTACATTTTATTTTAATTGGATAACTATGCACGTTGATGTTTTAAAGGATTTTAAGACGATATCAATTTTCTTCCATAATAAATGAAAACCAATCCTTCAGAATAATTTCAAAAGCTTGATGAAAAGGTCTTGAAATTTCAACGTGTACAGCGTGTCTAAAAAGACCACTTTAGCAGTATCAAATTAGAATCATACTATTAACCACACAACAATCTGTCAAATTACATTTTCATCTTTATCCCTAACGCATTAGGTTCAAGGTTGATTGGGAAAATTTGACAGTGACGGATAGCGTGATGTGCTGTCTGATTCTGCTAAAGTGACCTCTTTAGACCTCCTGAACTAAATGGACTTCAATATTATTTTCGTATTCGCTTTTGTTTCATTAGCTTCCCCCTTTCATAAACGCCTAATTTGCAATCATGAGATTACTTTAGTTTTTGCACTGCAACTGAACGCCTTGCTGATATGTAGACGAGACTTGAAAAAGTTATGAAGAATAAAAGCCGTCATAATTCCAGTCGGTAAAAAGTTTGGGTGCTATAAGTGATATTTAGCTCCGTCTCGACTGGAATCGTGGTTGCCTGAAAACTGCATAATACCGCCATTTAAAAATCGGTACCTATAGTAGCCGGCACAAGGCGTGGGCACAGATGAATGCAGCGGGTGATCTCGCCGATGTACGGTGTGCGAACGAACCTTACAAGCACAATGAGCATTGACTGACGAACCGATAACGTGAACCGTCAGAGCTATCGTCGCCAAACTGACCAAGGAGAGTGTGTTCACGACTCGTGCCGGTTATAATTAAGCTAGAGACAATCTGGTCCCACGTACGCAACGTATGTAACGCATTATGATATCTGGACTCTTGATTGTATATGATGAGGAGCTCGTGGCTAAATAATAACAGCCGCACGGGTTGATCTTTAAGGTTAAGCTACGCTTGCCAAGGTTGGTCTGTGGATGGGTGACCATCTTAACATAACGAGTTTCCTCCGTGCCTCGGAAAGCACGTTAAGCCGTTGGTCCCGGCTGTCATTTGTAGATCTTTGGCAGTCGTTACGGATTGTCAGAAGCCAGTAAATCTGACCCCAGTCTTGCCATGAAGTACCGTGTTACCCAGTTAATGGGTTGTGGAGGTCTGGTAGGCAGCCGCTCCACGTAAAACACTGGTATTCAGCTGAATCCGGTTTGACTGGAAGCCGACCCCAATATAGTTGGGAAAAGGCTAGGCAGATGATGACTCTTGATTGTATATGAAAACTTATACAGTAGAAACACACTTATCGTATGCAACGCAACGATACAAAACCGTTGCATACTTTGCGTATGTAGGACCAGTGTGTTTCTCGCTTTAGGCATCTCCTTCAACAAGGCGTAGTAAACCCCTAAAGCCAATAATCCAAAAGCGAAACGAGCTTATGCATGTGAAGTAAATGGTGGGTCGCAAACGCAGCGGTGGCGCCATCGTGCCCGCGGCGGACGTGGGCGAATACGCGAGCTACTGCGCGCGCATCCACGACGAGGAGATCTACCACGACCTGTGCGCAGTCAAGAACAGCGTCCGCGACCTACCGCCCGTACAGCCGCCTGCTTTCAACACAGTAGGCTCCTTGTTTTTTTTTTGGTTATGCTTTTGTTTTTGGTTTTGCTTTCGGTGGTGAGTGGGTTTTTGCTTGGGCGGTGAGCTGGTGCAGGATTAGGATGTATAGTAGGATGCGTCAGAAGAAAATAAAGGACAAATCAAATGAGCTTCTGAAATTCCACGGAAGTGTTGTACATTTTGACATCAATAATATCAAAATGTACAATACTTCTGTGCTGTATCACCCCATACAAATCTAAGCTCACATGGCTAAAAGTGATCAACCGTAAACAGCAGATATGAGTTTATATTAAAGAAGGGGTTCGAACATTTATGTATGGGAGCTGGCATAGCCGCCAATTTGTTTTTATTTTTTCAAAATCATGCTGAAAACTAATATTTGAATTAAATCTAAATATCTCGGCAACGTGGCAACGTGACACTTTAGGGCACCATGTTCCTAACATTTTTTATTTTTTTTAAGTGTCCTCGACCCATTAATATATGAATGTTAGACCGTTCGCCGCAACTTTGATAAAATCAAAAGGGCTATGCCACAAAGGAATAATGTTTGTTTCGTTGTAGTCCTGACTTTATAAAAGCCGCCACAGAAAAATCCGGTGGAGTAGAGAGAGGCGACAACCACATAATAGGTGGACCTAAGAGAAGCCCACTCATAAAAAAATCGTACTTATCATCCCCCTTTCCCCCCTACCATCCCTTAAAGTTTCGCTACTTTAACCTTATATTTTAGACACAATTCTTCCAACAAAAACTCACACATGATCAACCTAACATGCTTGTATGTTTCATAAGAGATTAACTTCCCCCAACTAATCATAGTGGCACAATAAACAACAAATATTGCACTTATTGACCCATCCTTCTTCCAATATTTAGGGAGGGCTGTCCTTCAGTAAATTAGATGTGGGCTGGCTGATAAATCAGCAAGAGAATCAGTAAACAAATTTCTGGGGTATTTATTTGCGCCAAAGCTTCTTCCCATTTAAAACACTTCTACTTGTTTTTGAATCTATCGTCAACTCCTTAGATCATTTAGGCCCAGTAGCAAACTTTAATTGCAGCATCGGTGGCATTCATTAAATCCCCCAAAGCACAGGTGTATGAGTACTTGGAGAAATCTAACATGTGGCTCATGTTCTGAACAGCACTCACATTCAGCATTGAACGGATCTATGAAAACCCATTTCGCTGAGTTGTGTTTGCAGCGATCTACCTGAGTGCCCAAACGGTTCAAAGCTTTCCAAATAAGCCACTGCAATTCACTACCTAGGAAACACTAGGAAGTGGTGACGGGCGGGCGTTTTGAGGGACTTGCTCTAAACAATAACGTGAAAAAAGTGCTGGCACTCAGCCTTATTTAAATAATTGTTGTTTGATTTTGAATCAATACGTAGCAGATGTGGTTCTGTCCGTAGACACGTAATGACTTACTAGGTAGGTCAGTAATTCATTTTGAATGACGCGTGTCTGACTAAAATATTTTATGATAGTGGTAGAAAGCATAAAATATTCCGTGATATGGTAGCAATTTACTGTCAGGTAAAATATTAAATATGACACTTTTTGTCGATTGACATTGAAGTTTTTCTCAAAGACAAAATAAAAAAGAAAATATCATTTTCTTGCATTTATGTTTTACTGGTGGCCCGCCCCATCTTCGCCCGGTTGTATTTTTTTAAAAACCTTGCCGTGACAATTAAGAACACAACAAAAAAGAATTATCCAATCTAGTGCATTCGTTCTGAAGTTATACGCGAACATACATTTCGGCGATTCATTATCACAACATTTGAGGCCCGGCACAATACGTCTTGCATCTTCAATATTTCACTATTGGTCGTCATATATCTAGTCAATCCTTTCTATCATACAATTCATCCTTCGCTTGTTTGGTATTATAAGAGCCAGCGCGCACTTGCGACTTTTTGTTGACCAATAGTTTGATCGCTCAGGGAATCAGTATGGAGCTATATTGAAGTGCACGCATTTGGCGATTCAAAACGCGATCAGTGTATGTATGATAGCGATCAAACTATCGGGTGACTAAATTTATCTAGTGCGCGTGACTCTAACTGTCACTGTAGATTTATTATTGCAATCACCGTTAGTTCATAAAATATCTAGAAATATTGTAAACTTTTGATAAACTGTGAATACAACATTTTCTGCAATAATACTCATTGATTTCTTTAACACTTTTTATGTGTGTGAACCTGATGGACTGTCTTATAAATGTTTTCTTTGTTTTTTTTTTTTAAATGATACTTTATATTCTCGCCATCGACTTTCCTCAGGCATTTCCACTACAAAGATATCACAGTTAACAACACTACCACGAAACCGGCGAACTAGTACGATTCTCAACAAAAAACCGTTCACGGATGACGGACGTATAAATACCAACCGGACAAGTAAAAGTTAGCAAATCGGTCCGTACGACGATTGAATTATGCATGGCATGGCTGCTCCTCCAATCACGATGTATTTACAACGGACGCTATTCGTTTTGCTATCATTCTTTTTATAAACAGCCAGTTTCTATAGCGTTGCGTTCCTGATGATAAAAATAAGTGGATATCGCAATGTAAGTGGTTAAAAATAAGTGTTTATTTTGGTAGCGGATGTACCGGAAGACGTGTTTTTCGGTGCTCTAGATTGTCCATATGGTGTGATGCGATGCTGTACGATATTATGTTGTGGCATGTCGTACCGTACTGCATTGCATTGCTCTACATCCTATGCAGTTTTTCTGCATTTGATACTTCTTGGTGTTTGGTCGATATCTCGGAACTTGACGTTATAGAAACAAAACAAATGAATGTAAATTGTAGATAGTAGATGGTAATAGATGGGTTATGGTAATTTGATACGCTTTTGCTTTCATTGTACAGAGCGGGACGAATTTAGATGACCAACTTATTAAAAAAGATTATTTAATTTAAATAATTCAAGCATGCAGTTCCTCTAAATTCGTTCTGCTTTTTTTTCAGTTCTAGATTCAAAATAATCATTTTCTTTTTAATATTTTCAGCTAGCGACATCATCACATAGTTTAGAAAAAAGAGATTACGTTATAAGAGAACTGGTGGACACAGAGAACAACTATGTGGATGTTCTGAGTAAAATTATCAAGTACTTCCTAAGGCCACTGATGCCGTACCTCAAACCTCAAGATATGCAAGTCATATTCTTCGGAATTAAGGTGAGATCAAACTTATGTTTTGTAATTTATTTTACAGTGGTTTGAAAAGAGATCGTAAAGAACACCAATGAATAAATAATTTGGCTATGTAAAAAGAGCTTTGGAAGCCTTCATAGCACTTTTTATGTAGCCAAATTAATTATTAAGTACTTCAATTTAGTGTCTGTTTCTAGAAACAATCTGATTGGTCTTGAATATTTGAATGTGAAACTTCTACATGTAACCTGTTTAATTAGACGCTCTAAATTAATGATCGATCAGCTTGGCCTATCGGTCTTACTAAGTAGATTTAAAATTCTGAACCGATTTGAAAAATTCTTTCGGTGTTAGATAGCCCATTTATCGAGGAAGGCTATAGGCTATATATCATCACGCTAAAACCAATAGGAGTGGAGCAGTTATGGAAATTGTGACGCAGCCGAAGTTGCGTGGGTCAACTAGTACTAATATATAAAGCTGAAGAGTTTGTTTGTTTACTTGAACGCGCGAATCTCAGGAGCTACTGCTCCGATTTGAAAAAATATTTCTGTGTTAGATAGCCCATTTATCGAGGAAGGCTATAGGCTAAAAGAAGAAAAAGAAGGCTATATATCATCACGCTAAGACCAACAGGAGCGGAGCAGTAATGAAAATTGTGACGCAGACGAAGTTGCGCGGGTCAACTAGTACTAATATATAAAGCTGAAGAGTTTGTTTGTTTGAACGCGCTAATCTCAGGAACTGCTGGTCCGATATAAAAATTCTTTCGGTGTTAGATAGCCCATTTATTGAGAAAGACTATAGGCTAAAATGTCATCACGCTAAGACCAACAGCAGCGGAGCAGTAATGAACATTGTGGCGCAGACGAAGTTGCGCGCGTCAGCTATTCAATTCTATAAAATTATTTATTTATTTGGTAACTTACAGGAGCTCCACGAAACCCACACAGGCCTCCTCCGACAGTTAAAACTAGCAACAGAAGCATGCGTCCCCGGCAACGGCGCGCCACGCCTCGCAGACGTATTCCTAGCGTGGCGGGAACGATTATTACTGTATGGAGACTACTGCTCCAATCTCACTAACGCACAGGACACGCTCAAGACGCTAGATGCCAGGGATTCTACGTTTAATAAACAGTTAGCGGTGAGTACTCATTCATTATAACGAGCAACAAAAGCATGAGTCCCCGGGAACGGTGCGCCACGTCTAGTAGACGTATTCCTAGCGTGGCGGGAACGATTATTACTGTATGGAGACTACTGCTTCCACCTCACTAACGCACAGGACACGCTCAAGACGCTAGATCCATGGATTCTACGTTTAATAAACAGTTAGCGGTGAGTACTCATTAATTATAACGAGCAACAGAAGCATGAGTCCTTGGGAACGGTGCGCCACGTCTAGTAGACGTATTCCTAGCGTGGCGGGAAGGATTACTACTGTGCGGACACTACTGCTCCAACCCCACTAACGCACAGGACACGCTCAAGATGCTAGATGTCAGGGATTCTACGTTTAACCCGCCGGTAGTCGCGTCTCCTTTTAAGTAACGAACACGTCGCACGAGGGTCGAAAAGACCCAGATTTTGAATGTATTGTTTTTAATTACTTAATAAAATTCCGGGATTATTTGTAAATTAATCAGAAAGAGGACAGTTTAACAAACTCATTTATTATTATTATTATTATTTAGAGAAAAAAGCAACATAAATCACAAAATTCAAGAGATCACTGCTAAATTTTACTTTACTGTATGGAAACTACTGCTCCAACCTCACTTACGCACAGGACTCGCTCAAGACGCAAGCCGCGAGAGATTCTACGTTTAATAAGCAGTTACCAGTGAGTTCTAGCAGTCACTGCTGGACATATACTAGGCTAATCCAAAAAAAAAACAAATTCAAGCAATGAAAATATTGGTCTAATGATAGTAGCGACATCTGTAGTGAGCAAGTGACAGTTTTATACTGGCGTGGTTTGTTGAATGCATACAAATGCTAGTTCACTCAACTATAAAATGAAGAAGATAAATACATGCTCGCTCCATCGTAGACTTTGTCTCTGTCATATTTTACCTAGACTAGAGTCAAGAGCAAACCCATCACAAATAAAAAAAAATAACAAAAAAAGTTAGTGTAATGGAGTATGGAACTATGCCAGAAATATCAATCATGTTCTTCTCCAAATCCTCTAACATGAACCATATCGCCTACATCATAAAACATAATTTCATTTGTCAACAGAAATGCCAGAAGGAACACAGTGACGGTCGGATACAGCTGCGCGATATCCTGTCGGTGCCAATGCAGAGGGTGCTCAAATACCATCTGCTCTTAGACAAACTGGTGCATGAAACACAACCGGTAAAATTCATCTAATCTTCTTCTAACACATAAAAATGGGTATAATTTAGACGGTCACCAAAAATAATATTTTTGAGACTAAGCCTAGGCACCAAAATGGATCAACGGTCACCAAATTCTATCCAACTCAACTGTGATTGCCATAAAATGTAGGCTTGGGGTTACAAACTGGATAAAATAGGTTAGGTTAAGTTAGAATTGTGACCAACCGCGCGCGAGCCGAGCGAGCGACCATGTATCTGTTTTGGTAACCGTTTAGAACTTTTTTGGTAGTAAAATAGGTACTTTTTTGGGCGGTGTTTAAACACAAGCCCATAAAAATCTCGTGTCACAGTGTTTGTTATCGAACTCCTCCGAAAAAGGATATAGCTATTTTTATGATTTTTTTTTTGTGCATATTTGGTAGGTCTGAGAATTGGTCGCAGGCTATTTTTTTTTTATATGGCAGAACAACGTTGGTTAAATTAGCTGCTTTCTGTATAATAATAAGACAGGGCTATGTTGCAAAAAGATAATGTCCTTGCAAATAAAAAATAGTAATAATTTTAAAAGATGTTCAGTGTTTAGTTACAATCAAAACCGTTTAAGATAGTGCGTTTTTTTTTGTTCTCTCAATAATATATGTTACTAAATAATGTCTTGGCAAATAAAAAATAGTAATAATTTTAAAAGATGTTCAGTGTTTAGTTACAATCAAAACCGTTTAAGATAGTGTGTTTTTTTTTGTTCTCTCAATAATATATATTACTAAATAATGTCTTGGCAAATAAAAAATAGTAATAATTTTAAAAGATGTTCAGTGTTTAGTTACAATCAAAACCGTTTAAGATAGTGCGTTTTTTTTTGTTCTCTCAATAATATATGTTACTAAATAATGTCTTGGCAAATAAAAAATAGTAATAATTTTAAAAGATGTTCAGTGTTTAGTTACAATCAAAACCGTTTAAGATAGTGTGTTTTTTTTTGTTCTCTCAATAATATATATTACTAAATAATGTCTTGGCAAATAAAAAATAGTAATAATTTTAAAAGATGTTCAGTGTTTACTTGTTTAGTTACAATCAAAACCGTTTTTAAGATAATGCGTTTTTTTTGTTCTCTCAATAAAATATTATACTAACAGTAAAAATAGAATCAAAATTGCTCGAAAAACAAACGAGATATAATTATTTTAATCAAAAATGTCTGTCCCTGTCGCGAAAACGCTGTTTTCTGTGGCAGCTGTATAGGCGTCATGGACTTAGACGTCAAAATTCGTATCGGACTTCTCTTTCTAACTGTAATCTTTGAATTTCATCGCTGATTAGAAGATATTTAAAAAATAATTTCATGATTCTTTACTAGAGCTAATAAGTAATTCATTTAGGGAGCAAGGGATCTCCAAAGTATCTACTGAACCTCGGATTTGTTAGGTTCTATTTTACTACATTCCGCTTGTTTAATATAATATATATTTTGTTTATATCTTCATGTTTTATTGAAAGCCGGGGGGTGCAACCCGCCTCCCCGGGTTGCAAGCGTCAATAAAATTACAGAATAAACTACGAGACTCTAAAATTAAGGCGATTAAATAATAGCTATCAGCCCCTAAGCTGTAAGATTCTTTTTAAGCTTAACCGGTTTCCCAACAGAATCATGAAGAATTTCGAGGGCTAGAACGAGCGAAAGAAGCGATGGTGGATGTAGCACAGTACATTAACGAAGTGAAGAGGGATAGCGAGGTGCTGGCGCTGCTCGCTAAAGTACAGGTAAGCTCAGATTTTTGTTTAATTTCATAAAAATCTGTTGTGAATTTATTTTGGTATTAGTCTAGTCGAAAACGTTTGATTACTTTCAGTGGAATGCGCTAAATACTGTTGATTCTAAATGCATAATACAATTTATTTATTAAGTTACAGTTATCGAGTATAACTTAATAACTAAAGTCCACAATTTATTTGTATCGTGGTTGCTCACCTCAGCAGCTGGTTTGTAGTCTATACATCTACTGATATTATGAAGAGGAAAGATATTTTTGTTTGTTTGTAGCGTATTCGGTACAAACAAACAATAAAATCTTTTTCCGGCTCCGAAACTACTGATCCGATTTAAACCATTTCTTCACCAGTAGAAAGTTAAATTGTCAAGAAGGAATAATTACATAGACTATAAAATTTATATTCATAAAAATTAGGGATCCTTAAAAAAATTGCAGCGCGGGCGAAGTGCTAGTATCGTATATTCAATCCTTTTCCTGTGTTCCCCAGGAGAGTATAATAGACTGGGAGGGCGGAGCGCTAGGGGCGGGGGGCGCAGGCCTGGCGGCGTACGGGCGCCTGCTGCTGGACGGCGAGCTCAAGGTCAAGGCGCATGAGGACCAGAAGCTCAGGTCACGATACGTGTTCGTGTTCGATAAGCTCATGCTGCTTTGCAAACCTGTGAAGGTAAGCTGCATAGATTTCTTAAGAGGAAATGCTGGCGGCGAGACTTAAAAAGTAATAATTCCTCCAATATTAGACCGATTGAGATATCTCTTACAACGGTCCAATATTGGAGGAGAAATCAGTCGAGAGCCAAACCTCGAATTATTACTTTTTACATACAAAGTCTTGCCGTCCGCATTTTCTCTTAACGAATTTGTTATTATTTGTGCGTCATTTCGAGCACGATAAACGTGTTTTCTTTCGTTATTTACTCTCTAAATAGCATTATTGTGTGCTAATAATGATCCATAGACTTTTAAGCATACAGTTATGCTATTTCATCCTCAAATAAGAGAATAGCAACATTGAGATATCTTTCAGATTTTCTTATAAAAATAACTAACCATTTGATTACTCCGTAGCTTAGATACTGATCAGTCGATGATACTGATTAAATGCTTAGATTTTTTCTTTAAAAGGCCCATTGTCCATTTAGATTTTTGTCCAAAAATTGTGTTTGAAATGTTAAAGGCAAATTCGACTAAAATTGAAATAAAAGTATTATCTGCGAAAAATTAATATTGAATCATCAATTTTTATGCGTTGAATAAAAAACACTTAGGTAACATTTTCTCTCAGCACATTGATTCAAAGCTAAACCTGAACCACCACCAAATTCATCTGACCTAGTGGCTAAAAGTGGAACTAACGAAGGTATAATGAAAACTAATGTGGCCATTCTGAGCCATTCTGTATATTCAATTCTGTCATTAAATGTTTTACGATATTGACGGCGGTTTTCGCGTCACATACGTTTTTATGGCTGTTTTTATGAGTAATGCTTTAATAAGTATAAAAAAACTACTATGTTGTTAAAAAAAACTACTATGCTATTAAAAAAACTACTATGCTATTTAAAAACTAATATGCTATTTAAAAACTAATATGCTATTTAAAAAAAACTGCTATGCCATTAAAACAAATATATTCTATTTAAATAAAAATTACTATGCTGTTAAAAAAAACTACTGTGCTATTTAAAAAATACTACTGTGCCATTAAAAAATCTACTATGCCATTAAAAAACTACTGTGCCATTAATATTCAACCTACTAACTTCGTATTCCTTCCCTAACCCTCCCCCAGCTGCTGTCTTCTCAGGACAACCAGTACTCATACCGCGTAGGAGTCCGGCTGGCGGAGTACCGCGTGGAGGAGGGCTGCGCGCGCAGGGCTCTGAGGGGGGACGCGCGCTGGACCTCGCACTTCTACCTCGTGCGGCGCACCAAGGACGCCACCTTCACGCTGTACGCGCGCACTGACGACGCCAAGCGCAAGTGGGTGAAGGCCATCAAGGACGCCATGTGAGTATGTTGTCCACCGGGGGGGGCGCGCTGGACCTCGCACTTCTACCTCGTGCGGCGCACCAAGGACGCCACCTTCACGCTGTACGCGCGCACTGACGACGCCAAGCGCAAGTGGGTGAAGGCCATCAAGGACGCCATGTGAGTATGTTGTCCACCGGGGGGGGCGCGCTGGACCTCGCACTTCTACCTCGTGCGGCGCACCAAGGACGCCACCTTCACCCTGTACGCGCGCACTGACGACGCCAAGCGCAAGTGGGTGAAGGCCATCAAGGACGCCATGTGAGTATGTTGTCCACCGGGGGGGGGGGGGGGGGCTGGACCTCGCACTTCTACCTCGTGCGGCGCACCAAGGACGCCACCTTCACGCTGTACGCGCGCACTGACGACGCCAAGCGCAAGTGGGTGAAGGCCATCAAGGACGCCATGTGAGTATGTTGTCCACCGGGGGGGGGGGGGGGCTGGACCTCGCACTTCTACCTCGTGCGGCGCACCAAGGACGCCACCTTCACGCTGTACGCGCCATTTGGTTTTAACTAACCTATTTTCAACTGCCTCTGTACTTGGTCGATATCCCGTCTAGTCGTATTCAGCGCTTCTCCTCTACATTTATTATGCGCACAGCTAAAGTGTGGAACTCTCTACCAGCGTCTGTGTTCCCGTCCACGTCCACATATAACCCGTCTGCCTTCATAGCAAGGAGTGAACAGACATCTTCTGGGCACGCTCGCTCCATCACTGGCCATGACTGGCCTGTTGGTCTAGTGGTTAGTGACCCTGACTGCTATGCCAGAGGTTGTGGGTTCGATTCCCACCCAGGACAAATGTTTGTGTGATGAGCATGATCATTTGTTCTGTGTCTGGGTGTAGTTTATCTATAACTAGCTGACCCGCGCGGCTTCGCTCCCGTCAACTGGCTACCCTACCTACCCTACCTACCCTACCTACCCTACCTACCCTACCTACCCTACCTACCCTACCTACCCTACCTACTTTTTTTTTTGTTTTTAAACCTTCCCTGTATTCTGGCGAAACTAACAAAAAAAGAATTATTTAAATCGGCCCCGCCGTTCTCGAGTTTTAGCGAGACTAACGAACAGCAATTCATTTTTATATATATAGATAATATGTATGTATTTAGAAATATATAAGTATGTTTATCAGTTGTCTAGTACCCATAACACAAGCTCTGCTTAGCTTGGGACTAGATGGCGTTGTGTGATAGTTGTGTGGAATATAATTATTATCATAGACCTCATCTATCGCTTTCATCAGGCGTGATTGTGGTCAAGAGCAAGCCCATTCCTCCACCGATTGCACTCTTCGAAGAGATTTCTTATAAAAAAAAATTGTTAAGGAGAATAGTCACCCTCGGCATTAGGTTGATGTTGTGTATGTTTGTCCACAGCGACAACTTGGAGCCCCCTGGCTGTCGGAGTACGAACCACAAGTTCGTGCTGCACACGTTTGAGAAGCCAGCCACGTGTCATCACTGTTCCAAATTTCTAAAAGGCAGAATATTTCAGGTATTTATTGTTTTGTAAAGCTGTTTATTTGCCAAGTAGATAAATTAGAATAAGACCAATTCGATGAAGAAACTGGTTTTAGTTAAACGAAGTGTCTTGTTCTGTTGTTTTTGGCTTGCCTATCTAAACGCATATACAGAGTTGATACGACAGAGGGGCATTAAATTAAACTACGTATACTATACGTGTACAGTATTAATTCGATACGGTACAAAAACAAAAAGCGCCATAAATGAGAAAATATTTTTTTCAAACAAACTAAATAGCTTGCAAATCCGAATAAAACGCAACCACCCTTTGTAAAAAAAAGACACTGACCTTAGATACCGCTAGGTAACAAAGCGGCAACGCCGCGCGCGCGCCGGAGCGCGGTGTGCGGTATCTCGTGTGCTCGGCGGGGGCCGGGGCGGGGGGGCGGCCGGCGACTTAGGCCTCCGCTCGCACTGGCTTTTATGTTAGGTAACGTTTTGAAGTACGCGCACAAAAACAAACACACAAAATTTTAAAATTTTCGATGCGTCCTCCATTTACATTGATGCACAAATTATACCGACGGAGAATATTGTTATTTATTTTTCTAATTAGATCACTGTCCGTCGCTAAGCACTTTAATTTGTGAAATGCTAAAATAATCCTATTTTTTAACTCATCAATTGTATTTACCTCTGAGGCATACACTTCACCCTTAATGTACCCCCACAAAAAGAAATCCATGGGAGTGAGGTCCGGAGATACTAATACTAAATAATAATAATCCCAAGTTACGTGTCCTATCACCATATAAAACAGTCAATCACAAAAAAAAACACAAATACTAAATAATAATAATCCCAAGTTACGTGTCCTCTCACAATAACAAAATAAAATCACAATTCTTTGCGCGCGAATTCCACAAACCCTACGTTCCGAAACGACAGCGTCGGCGTCACTGAGCAGGCCCCACTTACCGATCGCAAAAAAACAAGGATGCAACTAACTGACCTAGTTCTGTTTCATTCAAATGCGCTACGTTCGTCGCTTTCGTAGTGAAAGTGCAAGTGTGTGTGTATTGATTGCTTCCTTGTTTGCATTGCTAATTTTTAGTGAATGTCCTTCGACATGCGTCAGAGCGGCAACAACGCATCGTAGATTCATCGTTGTAAGGTGCATGACCTATGCTTAGACGATATTCAGCTGTTAGAAAAGATACATCGTGTTCAAACCGTGCAAAAACTTTAAAAATCATTTGTGACTAAACTACTGCTCCTAATTAATTTATTTTTGGTACAGAGCTTGAAAATGGTACCTAGTATAGGCAGTTTCAAGGAAAGCCCCTCTGTCGTATCAACGTTGTATATAGAAAACTAGCTTTCCCCGCAACTTCGTCTACGTCACAATTTTCATTGGTGCTCTGCTCCTATTGGTCTTAGCGTAACGATATATAGCCTATAACCTTCCTCGATAAATGGGCTCTCTAACACTGAAAGAATTTTTCAAATCGGGCCAGTAGTTCCTGAGATTAGCGCGTTCAAGCAAACAAACAAACTCTACAGGTTTGTCAAGTATTTGTTTTTTTAAATTGTGTTTTAAGGCAAGTGTAGGTCCACAAAGAACAACAAAATGAATAAAAACCAGGAGCTATATAAATCGTGAAATCGTGTTTTGCGCAAGCGAGCCTTAGTGTAGGTTTCAAATTCGCATATGTTTAGTTTTTCTTCATTATAGTCGGATTTTAACCAGTTTGTCGTTTTTCTAGGGTTACCTATGTACGGTGTGCAACGCATGTGCACACAAGGAATGCATCGCGTTATCAGGTCGCTGCGGCGGAGGCCTGGCGCCCGCGCCTCCACTACCGCCGCACCAGCACCAACCCGACCAGGCGCTGCACTACTACATGTGGTAAGTTAACATCGCGCTATCAGGTCGCTGCGGCGGAGGCCTGGCGCCCGCGCCTCCACTACCGCCGCACCAGCACCAACCCGACCAGGCGCTGCACTACTACATGTGGTAAGTTAACATCGCGCTATCAGGTCGCTGCGGCGGAGGCCTGGCGCCCGCGCCTCCACTACCGCCGCACCAGCACCAACCCGACCAGGCGCTGCACTACTACATGTGGTAAGTTAACATCGCGCTATCAGGTCGCTGCGGCGGAGGCCTGGCGCCCGCGCCTCCACTACCGCCGCACCAGCACCAACCCGACCAGGCGCTGCACTACTACATGTGGTAAGTTAACATCGCGCTATCAGGTCGCTGCGGCGGAGGCCTGGCGCCCGCGCCTCCACTACCGCCGCACCAGCACCAACCCGACCAGGCGCTGCACTACTACATGTGGTAAGTTAACATCGCGCTATCAGGTCGCTGCGGCGGAGGCCTGGCGCCCGCGCCTCCACTACCGCCGCACCAGCACCAACCCGACCAGGCGCTGCACTACTACATGTGGTAAGTTAACATCGCGCTATCAGGTCGCTGCGGCGGAGGCCTGGCGCCCGCGCCTCCACTACCGCCGCACCAGCACCAACCCGACCAGGCGCTGCACTACTACATGTGGTAAGTTAACATCGCGCTATCAGGTCGCTGCGGCGGAGGCCTGGCGCCCGCGCCTCCACTACCGCCGCACCAGCACCAACCCGACCAGGCGCTGCACTACTACATGTGGTAAGTTAACATCGCGCTATCAGGTCGCTGCGGCGGAGGCCTGGCGCCCGCGCCTCCACTACCGCCGCACCAGCACCAACCCGACCAGGCGCTGCACTACTACATGTGGTAAGTTAACATCGCGCTATCAGGTCGCTGCGGCGGAGGCCTGGCGCCCGCGCCTCCACTACCGCCGCACCAGCACCAACCCGACCAGGCGCTGCACTACTACATGTGGTAAGTTAACATCGCGCTATCAGGTCGCTGCGGCGGAGGCCTGGCGCCCGCGCCTCCACTACCGCCGCACCAGCACCAACCCGACCAGGCGCTGCACTACTACATGTGGTAAGTTAACATCGCGCTATCAGGTCGCTGCGGCGGAGGCCTGGCGCCCGCGCCTCCACTACCGCCGCACCAGCACCAACCCGACCAGGCGCTGCACTACTACATGTGGTAAGTTAACATCGCGCTATCAGGTCGCTGCGGCGGAGGCCTGGCGCCCGCGCCTCCACTACCGCCGCACCAGCACCAACCCGACCAGGCGCTGCACTACTACATGTGGTAAGTTAACATCGCGCTATCAGGTCGCTGCGGCGGAGGCCTGGCGCCCGCGCCTCCACTACCGCCGCACCAGCACCAACCCGACCAGGCGCTGCACTACTACATGTGGTAAGTTAACATCGCGCTATCAGGTCGCTGCGGCGGAGGCCTGGCGCCCGCGCCTCCACTACCGCCGCACCAGCACCAACCCGACCAGGCGCTGCACTACTACATGTGGTAAGTTAACATCGCGCTATCAGGTCGCTGCGGCGGAGGCCTGGCGCCCGCGCCTCCACTACCGCCGCACCAGCACCAACCCGACCAGGCGCTGCACTACTACATGTGGTAAGTCACCACGGCATCATTGATGATTTGAGTACTAAAAGAGGATTTCCCGAAATTCCTACAGAAACGGGAAAAACGAGATATGCGCGTACGAAGTCTCGAGGAAAAGCTAGTTAATTTATTAAGGGGTAATATAAAATTGATCAGTGCAATCAAGGTCTTCCTAAGGAATTGGCAAGAAGAATAATAAAATTAAAAAGAAGAACAGTAGAGAAAAGAATAATAAAATTTAAAAACTAAAAAGTTCTTAAAACGAGCCAAACGGACGACGAACAAAAGAACGGCTCGTTTCAAGAACTTTTATTTCATAAATGTTATTATAATTTGAATGACTACCTAAATGACACTGACATATGAATTTAATTCAATTATGTTTTATATTATTTCATTTTATGCATTTTCTTTTGATTTTTAACCATAATAAATATTATTAAGAATATTATTATTTACTAGTTGACCCGCGGAACTTCGTCCGCGTCACAATTTTCATTACTGCTCCGTTCCTAATGGCCTTAGTGTGAAGATATAGAGTCTTAGCGTGATGTTATATAGCCTTGAGCCGAGAAATGAGCTATCTAACACTGAAATAATTTTTCAAATCGGACCAGTAGTTCCTGAGAATAGCGCGTTCAAGTAAACAAACAAAGTCTTCAGCTTTATATATTAGTACTAGTTGACCCACGCAACTTCGTCTGCGTCACAATTTTCATTACTGCTCCGCTCCTATTGGTCTTAGCGTGATGATACATAGCCTAAAGCCTTGCTCGATAAATGGGCTATCTAACACTGAAAGAATTTTTCAAATCGGACCATTAGTTCCTGAGATTAGCGCGTTCAAGTAAACAAACAAACAAACAAACTCTTCAGCTTTATATATTAGTATAGATATAGATAGATAATGTAATATGAATCACCTTTGTAACATTTATTTAACATTTGTACGCAATAGGCGTATCTCCTGAAAAAGAGTCCGTCAGTTAGATTATCAAAAAATATTTGACCCGTTTGTTTTCTTTTATTACGTAAACCAAAATTAACGAAGATAGTACGCTTTTAAAATTCTCAATACGTCACGCCGTGGCTTAATTTTAAGTGCCTTCTGACGTCACGAGCCCCCAATCCCGAGTTTTGAAGCGTTTTATCATGGTCAAAATAAATAGATTTGCAATTAATTGATGGTGGAAACTAGCCTACTATGTTGTTCTTATTACTCTTAGGTACGTGGGCGAGATGGGTCGTGAGACAGCAACGGCGCGGCTAGAGCGTCGCGTGGACGGCACGTTCCTGCTGCGCGTGCGGCCGCATCCTGCGCACGCGCCGCACCATCCACACGTACCCACCGACACCAATCTAGCATTATCACTCAAGTACGTATACTCTATGGTTGGGCTTACGGGAATAACAACAAGAAAGTCTGCAATCAATACACTTATAGCGGGTTGCGGGAAATGTCATCGATTTGAAAAGACTATGCTCTACCTTTCCGGGCTTAAAGGTTCCGAACAAAGGTGCAGTGCAGACCTTGTAATATAAAGTCCAGCTCTAGTCAATGAATAACTTCATAGAAAAAGGAGGATCCTCCGACCACACGTGTAGTGTCTGGTGGGCAACTTCCCGACGATTGTTGTCGGGCTTATTTATTTGTTGAAATGCGCGAAGATCTCTGATGTGGCGATGTAAGATTTGTGTGACGCCAGGCCTTTTTAGGGTCCCGTACCCAAAGGGTAACCAACGGAACCCTATTACTAAGCCTCCACTGTCCATCCGTCCGTCTGTCAGCGGGCTGTATGTTGAAATTTTCACAGATGGTCTTTTTCTGTTGCCGCTATAAGATCAATTAATAAAAATTAAGGTTTATGGTACCTACGGAACCCTTCGTGTGAGAGTCCGACACGCACTGGGCCGGTTTTTAGTTACTACGAGGGGGCGTTTTTAAGTTCGCGGAATGGAGGGCAATGAGTGAAAATAAAAATACTAAATTATTTTTCTTTTTCAATATATTCACCTGCTACCCTAATACATTTTTCAGATCTTTCAATTAGCTTATGTATACCTTCATAAAAAAATGTTTGTCTTTGTCCGAAAAATAAGCTGAAACCGCGTCCTTCACTTCTTCATCAGTTGAAAATTTCTTTCCACGAAGTTCTTTTTTCAGATTTGGAAAGACCACTGGGAGCCAGGTCTGGGCTGTAGGGTGGATGGTCTAAAATATCGAAGCCCACCTTATGCAGGGCAGCCAACGCAACACGGCTCTTGTGAACAGGCGCGTTGTCGTGAAGAAAAAGGACACCTTTGGTCAATTTTCCCCTCCTTTTTTCTTTAATACTTTCTTTCAACCTCTCGAGGATAGAAGCATAGTATTCTCCGGTTATAGAAACGCCTTTATCTTTATAATCGGTCAACAGAATCCCTTCCGAATCCCAAAACACTGTTGCCATGATTTTCCCAGCCGATTGTGACACTTTAAACTTCTTGGGTGGTGGTGTACCTTTTTTGTGCCACTGCATAGAGTCCTGTTTTGACTCAGGCTCATAATGATGAACCCAAGTTTCATCTCCAGTAACAATTCGACTCAATAATCCATCCTTATCTTCGTTACAGAGGTCCAAAAACGTGCGAGGACACTCCACGCGGCGTTGTTTCTGAGGCGGCGTGAGCATTCTTGGCACCCATCTTGCACTGACCTTTGTCATGCCAAGATGATCGTGTAGAATTTTGAAAATTGTTGTATCCGATACTCCAACCATTTCTGCAAGCTGTTTCTTCTTTAGTCTGGCATCTTCCAATATTATTTTTTCGACATTTTTAATGATTTCCGGAGTAGTCACCTCGATCGCCCGTCCGGGCCGCGGGTCGTCTTCAAGTGAGGTCCTGCCTTGTTTAAAAAGACAATGCCACTTGTAAACCATTGTTTTACCCGGGCAAGAGTCCCCGTAAACGGATTCCATCTCTTCCAGTATGTTTTGAACTGACTTTCCTTGCTTGGTAAGGAACTTTATTACGGCACGGTACCCGATTTTTTCCATAATGCACACTTTCTTCCCGATTGAGTTGTTTGCTTGACGATAGTTCAAACACAGAGTACATTGAATATACTGAGATAGAGTCTTCAGTCAAGCTTTTCACTTGCAGCGCCATCTCTCGACAATTTATCGAGTTATAAAACTCAACAACATTGCTATAAATATACGTACAGCTAAAGTATGAATAGCTAGCTATATGTACATTGTAGCGTAGCTTGTAGATTAATATATATAATTTATTTTAGTTTGGGAGTCATTTAATTACAATAATTAAGTAAAAGAAAACAATCACATTATATTTTGAATCATTTTTTATTTCTTTTCACAAAGTATTCCCATGCACATCCATTTCTTGCACCTTGTCATTCTCATCGAAATCTGCTTTAATTCCCTTTATTATTTTATTTGTGTCCTTACACCAATTACATAAAAAAAATCTACATAATAAATCTTGCATTTCTGCCACCACCAGACTTTTATGTTCGGAACATTTAATAAAATTGTAATCGCAAACTGCGCACAAAACTGTCTTTATGTACTCCTTTATTTGACCAATACTGATGTTATCTTTTATAATATACACGATCATATCTTGTTGTTGTGAAAAGCATTCCATGGCGTTTTTGGTAGGACATGTTAAAAATGTATTCTCTCTTGAGTAATTTCTTGAGCATTTGTATGTACTCTAAATCGTCCTTATTTTTTGTAAAAAAACAAACATTGCAAACCTTGCAATTCTTAAAAATACTTTTTAGTTTTCATAAAAGCACGAAAACATTTGAATTTTAGCACCCGTTTGACACTTAAAATTTTCACTGGCGCCATATTGGTGTTAGCACGTTTCGTTCCAACAAATTATCGAAATAAATAGTTTTCATTTTGATCTTGAATTCAGTTTTTTACACACCAAGAATAAAACTTTAACAAGCTAAATTTTTAATTTATTATTCAATAAGTTATAGAAAATACTCATCAGAGTTATATTTCGTAGGAGAAATGAAATATGTATGCTGCTTGAAATAAAACGTATTTCGATTTCCCAATTTAGTGTTGCACTTAGTAAATATCACATCAGTGATACCATATTTAAAACTTAATTCAGAAAAGTAGTGTACAGTGCCATCTATTGTTGATTTATCAAATAAACAGTTTTTGGTCACGTGACGTTTAAAAACTGTTTTCTTCTGACTGAAATGCCCGTGAGTTCAAAGACTAATGACCCAATTAAGACAAAACCTGGTATTTATACTAATATTGAGTGGCTGAAGTCGTGGCCACCTCGATAATGACCTATTTTTATCATCTACCCTCCCATTCCGCGAACTTAAAAACGCACCCTCGTATCTGGCGATATAGACGCCACTGCAAATGATCATAACCAATCGTCTAGACTTGTTAACATTGTTAACGGGAAGACTATTAATATACTGCACAATTCGCATGTCTCTAAATAACAATTTCTGTTCGTTCGGGCCACAGAACAGACAACACAGTGAAGCACATGCGCGTGTGCCGCAAGCCCATCGACCAGGTGCCACACTACTACCTGTCCGAGTCGCGCTTCTTCCGCAGCGTGGTCGAGCTCATCACCTACTACGAGAAGACCAGCCTCTCCGAGAACTTTGAGGGGTGAGTACACCTTGACAACCATGATCGAATACCAATTTTTAACATGTCGGCGAAGGTACAACTCCCGAGGTTACATAAACTACAGTGGGCCTACTATGGGAAGTGTTGGTTATTGCGCAATAGAAACACCGTTTGCATTTCAATCAAATTAGTATTCACACTCAGTCTCAATAACAATATTCTCACACAATAGGTACACTGAAAAGTATTCGGAACACGTGGCGGTTTCTAGACATGTGCTCGTCTGCACTGCTCGACTGCTACCAGTAGTCTGAGCTCTGCCTCTGTCGAGCACAACGTCCTAGACTCCGTCGAACGCCACTAGATGGCGTTGGCGTACCGAGTGTTCAATTGACCTACTTATTTCCGACAAATAAGTTACCTAGAAGCAAGAATCGAAGGATTCAAACATCGGTAAAAGTAACAACAAATACTTACTGGGTGCTCTTTTCTTCTTCCCTTTGTCTGTACCCTCAGTTGTCAAAATAATAGTGACGTTTTCTGCCTTGAGTGCACATAATAGGTCACTAAGGGACTGACAAGGAACTGAAAATCGTTGTACAGTTGCCAGTACTGAGCATATCAAACTACTCAAAACTGTCAAATTTTCCCAATCAACCTTGAACCTAATTTTGTAGGGATAAAGTTGAAATTCTATTAAATAAATTTGACAGATTGTTGTAGCTTGATGTGCTGACGTCTGTACATGTGTGTTTTACAGCCCAGACACACGAAGAATTGCAGCACTAAGCTTAGTTCCAGCTTCAAAGTCTATATTCATAAAAAAGCGACATTAATTTATTCTCATTTCCTCAGCCTAAACTCAAATCTCCGCTGGCCGTTCCGTCGCGTGGTAGCGACCGTCATCCACGACTTCCGACCGCTGGAGAGCTCTCAGCTGGCGCTGCGGCCTGGCGCCAAGCTGCTGGTGCTGAGCAAGGAGGGCGACAGCCGGGGCTGGTGGAAAGGGCGCACCCTCGACAAGGTACACGTAGTCAATACATCGGGACAGCTGTGACGTAGTCATGAGCAGTGGGAGCGGGAGGAAGGGCGTCGCCTCCGAAGAAAGACTGTTACAGAAAGAGATGACCGAAGGAAATCAATCCACTACTGCTGGAGACAGTAGGCCACTTGAAAGCGTAACCACAATGACTGGTTCTACACCTCCCACATTTTTATTAAAAACTAGTTGACCCGCGCAGCTTCGTCTGCTCCGGTCTTGTCTTCCTCGATAAATGAGCGAAGAGTTTGTTTGTTTGCTTGAACGCGCAAATCACAGGAACTACTGGTTCGATTTGAAAAATTCTTTCAGTGTTAAATAGCCCATTTATCGAGGAAGGCTATATAACATCACGCTAAGACCAATAAGAGCGGAGCAGTAATGAAAATTTGCACGCAGATGAAGTTGCGAGGGTCAACTAGTACCAAGATATTTCTTGATTATATTTTTTTTCATTCATAATTTCCCCCTCCAGGGCGACAACCGCTCAGGCTACTTCCCCAAGGAGTGCGTGCGCGAGGAGCCGGAGTGCATCGGCGCGCTCGACTGATGTCAGCTTTGCCTCGCCGAGCGCGAGCTGCACTTCTCGTCGCCGAGGCAACACCACGACCAGGACGATAATGATCCTGCCGACCTCGTCTGAACAAGGAAAAGGGAACCTTAGCGAGTGGACTTTAAGGTATTTAATGTGTTGGCAATCAAGTGGCCTTTCCGCCCTTTAGGACGGGAAAAGTGTCACAAGAATCGTGTTACAAGGTAAAACTTACCTTACGTAGTGGAATTTATGGTCACTTGTCGTTCTTCAGCTGGAAGAAAATGGTCTTTCCTGGCGGACTTCGGACATTCTTAGTCTTAAGGGTGTTTTATTCCTTCTGAATGTTAAATGTCAGTGTTTAATATGTGGGTTATATGTTGAACTTATAAGTTTGACTTCTAAATGTTAGTTGTCCGATCTAGGTATCAAGTGGAACCTGATTAGTGAAGAAGAATGTTATTCTTAGAATAAAAGAGTGTTTTAAGACGTAAAGAGCCGGAGAGAAAGACGCAGATATATTTTCATATCGGTGTTAAAAAAGTGCGACAAAATATAGGAAATAAGGTTGTATGGGATAGCAACGAATTCCCTATACTTAGTTAAAATCTCGGGAATTGTAAAAATAGTTAGTAAAAATGCACGGGAATAGGAGAAAGTGTAAATATTATAATATACGGTGTGTATAAAATGTATTGCGATGACGCAGGGAAATTAAGGTCGGTCCTTTTACCCAAAAAGTGGGGGGAAATGGTTGCGAGTGCTAGCCATCAATATAATCACTGTCAATAATACAAATATTAAATACAATAATTAAATGTTTAAAAGAGTATCTTATGTTCATCAATATATTTTAAAAGAGTCAGATGTTATTGTATTTAATCAAATATATCAGATATCATATTTTGCTCTAACTCGTAAATAAAATATTTAAAATGGTAGCGAAATTTTAAACAAACCTCCAGAGTAAATATGGAAAAGTAGTCTTAAAAATGTTCAACAAAGATTTGTCATGAGCAACTAAAAGTATATTTTAGCCACTATAAAATACGGATTCACTAATATAGGAAACAAAAGCACATTCACTCTTGTGAAAATTTTATTTAGATTGAAAAATAATGCAGCCGATTTACACGACAACTTATTTGGTCATATAGAACGCCTTGCGATTATAAACGGCAATTTACATCTTCTTAATTCAAGTGTGCCAGTATTTATGAATATAAACATCTTTACCTATTGGAGCAACTAAGGAGCTCGTGGCTAAATAATAACAGCCGCACGGGTCGATCTTTAAGGTTAAGCATCGCTTGCCAAGGTTGGTCTGTGGATGGGTGACCATCTTAACATACCGAGTTTCCTCCGTGCCTCGGAAAGCAAATTAAGCGGTTGGTCCCGGCTGTCATTTGTAGATCTTTGGCAGTCGTTACGGGTTGTCAGAAGCCAGTGAATCTGACTCCAGTCCTGCCAAGAAGTACCGTGTTACCCAGTTAATGGGTTGTGGAGGTCTGGTAGGCAGCCGCTCCGCGTAAAACACTGGTATTCAGCTGAATCTGGTTTGACTGGAAGCTGACCCTAATATAGTTGGGAAAAGGCTAGGCGGATGATGACCTATTGGAACAATTAAGAAAGAAATGAAGAAATCTACAGTGCCCTTCATTTTGTCAACATACGTGTACTGAACAGCTGATTTGATTTCGCGTAGAAACCAAATAGAAGATAGATAGAAACGAAAGCATAATTGGCGGATTTGGTACCCAAAAACTATCGATTTGTATGGCATAAATTTATACAAAACAAATCGATTATTTTCCGAAATATTGGCAGCTAAAATGGGAAATATTGTACGGAATTTAAAATCTTAATATTACAATCGCAACGTGTTCTGAAATGTATTTTTAAAATTATTTTAGTGTAGTTAGGAGCAATGCACTAGAGATTATTTTAGGAATTATTCAAAGTTTAGTTTCGAGAAACCTCTATTCGTGTGAATGGGGCTTTACTTAGCAATCTCAATTCAGTGTTATAACGTAATGTGTAACATACATGTGCATATATGTAATTGTGTATGCAAATATATCTGGGTAAAATTATAACTTGGACTTTACTGTGAAAATACTGTTAACATGGCTATGTGACTGATCGCATCGAACAGTCCAATGTACCTTAATATATTAGGAATATTAAATGTTATTATACTAAGCGCCTAGTCGACCAAGTCGAATTGTCAGTAGTGGCGTAATTCGTGAATATTGTGACGGATTTGACCGGTATTTAGAAAAATGACAACGGAACCAAGAGAATATTACTAACTTAACTACTTACTAAGCCTAACATACAAATAGAGATGATTCCTGTTCGTCCGTCAGTGAGATTATCGAAAAATAAAATTGATGAAAATGAAACGCATCAAAGATCAATCCCCGGCGCTTGTGACGTCACGTTTAGGTAAAAGTGTACTGAAATGGGTCGTCTCACGAGTTTTCAACGCTCTGATTTGATTTTTTTCGTCATCTACCTTATTGCGGGGTTTCTAAACACCGTGCCTACCCCTTCGAATGGGGAGTAAGGAGTTTTATGTACCACGAACGCCCAATACCAGTGTCTAAATTGTCTTGGTCGACTAGTTCCAAACTGGATGAGCACTAAATCTGTTTATGACCGGAAAAGCCATCCAGTTGCATTATATTTATAGGTGTAAAATAGGCCATGAATTTACGGATATTTTTTCAGTAAAGTCATGAAGTAAGCTCTCTTCTCTGGTGGCACTCGGCAATGTTTGATGGTGCGTATCGATGCTTTAACGTAGGTATATTGTAGGAGTGTGCCACAGGTACATATTAGCATATTGGTTGAGTGTGCGTTTTACTGCGTCGGGTTGGTATCAAACATTGTGCAGCACTGATTGGCTATGTGTAACAAATGTTGGCGTATTGGTCACATCTTTAAGGCCACAGTGTAATAAAAAGTATGTTAACTGTAGGTAGGAATAATAAATGTGTGAAAAGGGAATATCTTTAGACGAAGCGCATTAAAACGCACACTCGGGATTGTTGTTATACGTATATTAAATTTCATGTCATTTATCAATTATCATACATGTCGTTTAGTCGTGGACTCCACTGTAATAATCTGTTATGTTACACTGTACCGATTCCGCGGCTCGAATGTGTAGAAAGGAATAAGGAGCGCAGAGTAGGGGATTTTCAGATGACATTGAATAGTGAACTTTAACACTTAGTGTGTTAGAGTGCGAAATTGCTCTATTAAGAAACGAAACTTAGTGCATTTTTAAAGAGCTTCGCGTTATGTCATTTTTAACCGACTTCAAAAAAAGGAGGAGGCTCTCAATTCGGTTGTATTTTGTACTTTAAACACACTAAAAATAAAGTTTACTTTTTAATACCATAAACAGCTTTAGTATGTCTTTCTCCTATCTGTCTTGACTTCACACTACCCACCATGACGGAAAGTAATGCTCAACCTGTATATTATTAACATTTTCTATATTAGTTGTACTTTAAAGTGTTCGAACATAAGACTTATATTTGAATGTCACCTCAATATCGCCACTATTTTGTTTCATGTGCAATAACTAGCAATTTTATTATTTACTTTATCATCTGCGGGCTAACTAATTAGGCGAACGGTCACATCAGAATATGCTTTATTTTACGTTCATATTAAATTTATAAGAATCCAAGGGCGGATCCAGGATTGTGGTGGAAAGTAAACACTAAAATAGCACATAACATTTTATTTTGCTTAATGCATAACAAGCCTCCTTGGATTACTTTTCGTAAATTCCTCAATGACTTCGTTAGGTTGTAAACTACCAAAGATTTCTTGGCTTGAGCCCCCCCTCCCCCTGGACCCGCGCCTAGGGGGCTACTCTCTAAGCCCCAAGTCTGTAGTTTCGGGGTTAACCTAACCACTAAGAATTAATGACAACACTATTTGATATTTGCTGTCAAATCGTGTATTCATTCATTCTTAGTTCGGATTCGCGACAAATCGTAAGTCCGCAGGTGATACGGAGTAAAGTACGCCCGCAACTAAGCCTGAAACTACGGACTTCGGACTTAGAGAGTAGCCCCCCTGAACAGTGCTATGAAAACTCATGAATAAAAGCGGGAAAGTATACACTTTCCCGTTTGATTTTTGAGAAACATTTGATTTACGCATATTATTGTACTGATTCGTCTCAAAATCGATCTAAGAATGAATAAGAAAGTGCCAAACTTTTTTTTTTTTAGAGCCAAAAATTTGTATAAATACCTCAGTACCGCCGTTCAGTCTACATTCCAATGCATAGTATTATTTTTTCTTTACTCTTAACAATTGTCACAAAGCTTTAGAGACCCTACTGGGACGTCTTAAAATCATCATGTTTCCGGTTTGAGAGAGAGACGGAGCTATAGAAGTTGCATAGCACTATTCCTTTTTCGCAACAGAATAATGATGGCATCGGCAGGTCACACTTAAGGCACAATAATATTGTCTTTTTCACTGCCTACGCTCTTGTATGTATAATGACATAGTTCCTCCTTTACTTTTATGCAGTAATTTTAAAACTTATCAGTCACAAATTGTCGTTATTAATTTTTCTTCCTACCAAAACCAAAATAACTCATATTGAGTTGTTTTCTTATTTTTAAAGTAGAATTTATAAAATACCCATGACTTTCTTATACAGGGTGTATTTTGGTTCGAAATAAAACAGGACATGGGAAATAAGATTCGAATGCGCTTCAAAGAATTAAAAAATAAAAACTATAATTGCTCAAAGATTGTTTTCAAAACTTCGTAGCTTAGCGTAAACTTGTTTGAGGCGTAGCGTAAACTTGTTTGAGGCGTAGCTCAAACAATATTTCAAAATGGGCTACGAATGTTGTGAAATTTCATTTTAAAAGAAAAATGATTTTATTGATTTTGTTCAGGATACATTCTGTATAGATCACCAATCTAGTTCAATCTATGATGCTTCCAATCAGTCATCCACATATCACGAACATAACAAATAAGTTACAAAATGATTCGAGCTTTATTTTTTAAATAAAATTACAAAAACATAAAAATCTATGAACGAAACAAAAATAAAAGTAATTATTGCTCTCGTTATCTAAATATTTAATAGGTGAAACTCAAATTTTACTGTTTTCTATAATAATTTAGGTTCGGGATAAATTCAAAACATATTCAGGCACAGTACGCTCTCTGCCTTTTATCATGCTTTTTCCATCTCCTTCAGGGTGTGACTGAAATAATGTAAGCCCTTGAAAAAGGGTCATTGTACTCGTAATTATTAGCAATAAGACTATGGGATCAAAAGAGACATCGCGAAAAAATAAAACTTATGTTTGCATAAGCCGAGGAAATTTACTGAAGAGCTGATTTCCTTCTTGCAAGTTCAGGTTTCCTCCCATGATAAAGAAGTTCATTATGATGAGTATAAGACCCCATTTTCAGGTTTCGATATTTCTGTTTCAGCCTGTATAAGGGGTATTTCAGAAGTGCCTGGTCATATTTAAGGCACTTGTCTCACCGCTGGCAAGGAAGCGATTACCTATCAACTATTTGCTCGCTGAGGAAAGGGACAAAAGATATAGATCTCGTGAATAAAAGAGACACATACATTTATAGTCGATAGCTGGCTGTTCACACTGCCGGCGAGCGGCTCTTCCTTTAGTTGATCGCAGAGACAAGAGCTATCAAAGATTGTACTCGCTCGGCGATGCTCGCTTGGCGGTCAGATCTCACCAACCAGCGATAATAACTACCTATATTATCGCTGGTTGGATAGTGCGGGCCGGAGCGAGTATTGCGAGTAATCACTTGTCGCACAAAAGCACTCGCTGCTCGCCAACTCGTTTCGAGTTTGAAGCTTTACTTGCTACTCGTTGATCGCCGGCGGTGAGACAAGTGCTGTATCCGATACACAACACGCACTTCGGAAACACTCTGTAGATTAATTAATCATAAACGAAACTCCCCTTTTATGACGGTTCTTCAAGTCTTGACACATTTCTCTCTTCCTCAATTCACTAGAAAGACTGCATTAGTTCTCAAAGATATTAATTGATCCCTTCTTATCTAGCATTTCCACAGATTTCGTACATCAATGTAAATATTGTTAATTTATTGTTGTAATTAGTCGACGTGCACAATGAATGTTATCCTTCCACGTTGCGGTAAGTAGTATAAGTGTATCATGTAAAATAAAAACTGTCTGAAGAAATAATATTAAAGTTTGGAAGTGGCAATATATTTTATCCTAGTATAAATAATACTGTCTCGTTCAATGTTTAACTGCATGCTCGCTATTTGGGCTATCACCTTTATATTTTTTAAGCTAGGTTGGTTAGCATTTTATTTACACGTTCTCCTTGTAATTTAAGTTTATTTTTAAATAGAATGACAATGTAACATTTTACACTAGATATTATTAGTTTATAAAACATTTTGACATTTGTATATAAAATCCATGTATCGTCATATTTTATATTTGTGAGCCACTTCCATCTCGTCATAATAAATTATATAAAATGTAAATTTTAAATGGATTTAAATGTTACTTATAAACACTAGTGCCACTGAATAAAAATAAAAAAATTAAAATATTATGCTTTAATATAATCTGCATAACATAAATAAACACTGCTTATATATATAATTATGATTGTGGAGAAAAAAATATATGTATTGAGAAAAAAAAATAGTTTATCTTGTCCATGGCGACAGGGTGCCGTTGTTATGTAAAAAAATAAAAATATTATAATTGATATAAAAAGTATATGAGACATAGTAAAGAATATGGTTGTTGTAAAGTAATAGATATATATTTTTTCTATTTAGTTGGCGAGCCAAGGGTCACGGCAGCAGCGATAGATAGATCAATATAGAAAATATTATTTCGCATTTGATTCCATCGGGAGATGGTACAGAGATAATAAGATATTTAAAATATTCGCAGTTCTCGCAAAACGAATGAATCCGATATACAAAATATCAAATTAAATTGTTAGCGAAACTCCACAGACGCAAAATTAAGACTCCAATAAATTTCAATTAGCAGCAGCTGGTAAAAGACCGATGGCCGTTTAATTAGTTGAAATTTGAATTTTACCGACTTCTTTTCATGCCGAAAGTTTTATCGATATGATACTCATTACTTCTGAAGAGTTTTACTATCTTATTTAATTGGACCACCTTCGACAGCTATATACCTTATCCTACATATATTTACGCAATATTGTAAGTTAATTAGCTCCCATGCTCCCATTCAGTCGCTAATTTTATGATTCGTGCCAAAATATTTTAAATTATTATGAGCAAGCATAAAATGATCTCTGTAATATTAACGCCGTTTATGGACATTTCATACAATATCATACGTTGTTATCTACAGTAGAATATATTCATTTACTTACCACTCACATATACGGAAATATATTATATTATGTAGGTATCTAGTTTTAGTTCGGACTCATCCTTTTGGGTGAAACACAACTTCTTTTTTTTTGAAGTTTAATAGTTCTTGACAGAAAGCTATCGAGAATACTTCTGTTTAGTTTGATGTATACAATGATCTTTTGGCGCGAGAATCTAATAAGTAATGACGCCATCTTGTTATTTTTTTAGATCAATTTCCATAGACAATTTCACATTTATCGTCATTCATTCATTTCATTAATTTTAATGTTTGTGACTAACAGCCCCTAACAGTAATATTATAAGCGCCAAAAGATTCTAGTAGCAATTTTATTCTTAGTACAAAATATTTGCTTTTACCTTGGTCGTATACAAAGCAATATGGTCGCAAATCGAAGCACTTTTTATGTAAAAACTTGTTTAGCACTGTACCAATTTTTTATGATAAACTTGATGATTTTAATTCGTTTGTCAGTCGTCTCAATGTCAAATGATATTATAATTAGCACAGTGATAATCCTTGTATGTGCTGTATTTCGAAGAACTGAAATATTATTTTGAAATGTGTTAAAACTGGAAATGTTTGTCGTATTTTAGAATAGATTGTGTTGTATGTACCATTTCAGATCTTGAATTTTGGTATAACATGGCATGGAACTTTACAGTTTGCATAAGGATTATCATTGTACTTCCCTTGCAATCCAATCATTTGTCAACCTTATAATTTATTAAGTATAGCATATAATAGGAAAATATTGAGTTAAATGTCTGCATGTATGGAATGTTGGTGCTAACAAATTGTTTTTGTGTTCAATTATCTTTACTTTCCCAGTGCTCCGAACGCGCGCCGTGCGTTAGAATAAATTGTATTTTGATATTATTTATGTTCATGTTTGTAAATATACAGAAACGGCATATCCATTGTTCTGTAGTTAGGTAAGCCACTCCACAAATAAATACACTGTTGGAGAAATTCCGTAGTTTTATTTAGACTGAGTCTGTCTTTAATTACAAGTAGATAACATTAAACAGGGCAAGCCTAATTGCATTTAAAGTTAAGCTCGCCTTTGAACATACAATTGCCATTGATTAATTAATGATAAGTATGAAACGTACAATCAAGAATAAAACCCTTAAATCTACCTAAAAATAAATGTAGAAGTAATATTAATAACAATTTATGTATAATCTATATTAAGTTCTTCGCCTGACTAACAGCGTATATGAAAAAAAAACATTAGTCCTACTGAGCGGTCAAAAGAAAAATAACCTACAAAATGCAAATTTTGTTCTCAAAAATTACCCAAATCTGAATAATAATTACGATTCGGAAACATTTTATTGATAACATCCGTTACAGGAAATCATAAAATCTTTATCTTAGATCTGTACAAATAATTATGGATCTAACCTTAATCATATCTATAATATTACAAATATAACATTCTTGACATAGTTTATAGCATCACTTCTCATTTTCTGTGTGAACTTTCTGAAGGTAACTTAGCCGAGGGTACTTACTTTTTAGGGTTCTGTACCCAAGGGGTAACCAACGGCACCCTATTACTAAACCTCCGCTGTCCGTCCGTCTGTCCATCTGTCTTGTCAGCGGGCTATATCTTCTATGAACCGTAATAGGTAGACAGTTCCAATTTTCACAGGGTGTGTATTTCTGTTGCCGCTATAGCAACAAATAATAAAAGTACGATGATACGGAATCCTTCATGCGCGAGTCTGGATGGGATTTATTGTATTTAAAAATTATCTGTTCACAATATATGGTTATGCATCAATCCGGTGATATGTAAGTACACTAGATCAGAGTGACTAGCTTGTCAGTCGAACTTTGGCATTAATTAAACTTAAAACTTGTGAATTCCCAAATTGGTAACCGGATAAGTTCTCATCTTCATCAACTTCTCATGTTGGGCTTCAACTTCATGAGCGAGTGAACCGCCGGTATAGTATCGCTGTATGGAGACAAGTACCGTCGTGGAGTTAATAAAGTGGCAGGACAATAATATCGCCTCGAGACTCTTGGGGGCCGTCTCCACGAGCGAGAATCGCGGCGAGTTGACGTTTTTTCACTTGTCGAATCGCCGCGATAATATTCGTTATTCGTATTCGTTCGACACGTTCATAGAGTTATTAAAGAAATAGGTACGTGGTACGACGCTAATATCGCCGCGATTCTTTCGCTCGTGGAGACGGCCCCTTGGAGATAGATGGCGGCTAGGTATCCCTTCAGCGTGCTGCTATTGTCCAGAATGTTCATTCCAAAATCAACACCTTCGCTTCACTGATGCTTCATCAGTCATAAATTAATCATTTTAAGTATTTAATTTACTTCAAATCCGGAGTACTGCTTCCCAAGTACGTTCTCAAATCTGTGACGGTGGATCTGATCAGTTTGCCGGGGATAGTCGGCCGGTTGAGTCGTTTGTACGCGGCGTAGCGGTGGCACCCGCCGAAGCTGTAGTAGTAGTCTCCGCCTTCTGAACCCTTGATCCAGAGGATGTCTATGGGCGGCACGTTGCCTGCTTCTTCTTCTTTCTGGAAAGGGTTAAGATGTTTGATAAATGAAGAGGTAGATACTAATATACAAAAAAGATCAATATGAATCAGCATGCTGAAGGGGGCCGGCCATGTCTGTAGACGGTCGTTGGAGCAGACATCCGTAGTTAGATTGGAGACCGCGTATGGGCAATCATAGTATGGGACGCCCTGTGGCACGATGGACCGATTATTTGAAGAAGGTGGCTAGCATCGGGTGGATGCGGACTGCTCAAGACCGGGTTGACTGGCGCTCTTTGGCGCCTACGTTCAGCAGTGGACGGCAATTGGCTGATATGATGATAATGATGATGACATAAAGATCCTCCTTAGGCTTAACTGTTATTATCTGAACTAATAACGAGAATTTTCCCGACGCCTGAATCAGTCTCCAGGGATCCATCTGCCTCTGTACCAAAAGCCATCAAAATCAGTTCAGTAAATCAGCAGTAAACAGTTCGAAAGCTCAACGAACTCATTTACGCATTTATAATATTATTGTTAGGATGCGACAGTGTGTATGTCTGTTTGTTAAGTCTAAACCGCTGAACTGATCTTGATGAAACTTGGCACACAGATAGATTATGACATAGGATACTATTTATCCAGGTAAGGAACTTTATTCGCGGGGGAAACCGAGGACAGAAGTAATTAATGGATGAGTGTTGTCACCGTAAATTGCAGACTTCGTAAGATCGTAATAAATCTTTATTAGATTATGATTTCTCGATATATTATGAAAAAATTGTTTTGAATACAATAAATCCCACCCAAATTCAATAGCTTCCAATATTTCCGTGGCTTATTAAGAAAAAATCGACACCTGCAAGGAATAACATTGTAACTCATATTTTGCAACTTTCGAAGAGAGCGCGTCAAAGATTCAAATGTCAGCCAACTTTGAAAATTTGAATAAACGAAGGAATAGCTTCACTTTCAGAAGATTATATTATTATGTCTATGTATATTTAATTTCTTTCTATGAGTTACAATGATATTTCACAAGGTATACTGCATAAAATTACATTGTAAATTATAACTCAGACATACAATCGCATAAAGTGAGTTACAGCTTATTTAATAAGGAATAAACTTTACCAAAAATAAAATTGTATCTTGTATTACAATGTTATACTAATATAATGGCGAGCTTAAAGAATGATTACGATGACGTGTAACTAAATATACCCTTTTATTAACTGCAGTTGTTTCTCACTTACAATGTTTTTACTCTGTAAAAATCTTAACGCAAAGGAATTTAGACACTGGGGTGAGTGCAAAAAAAATCTTAATTTTTTATACAGCACGAATATGATTGTAATTTGAACTGCCTAAAGTTGAGTTACGATGTTATTCCTTGCAGGTGTCGAAATATTTTTTTACAGTTCTACGACGTTTGCAATTTTTCCGGTGACAGCTATAAGCCTAGATACATGGAATTGCATTCGAGTAGGTAATCATAGCACAGTTACATTTTACGTACCTAGAGGTACTATTTTTTATACAAACCTAGGTAGGTACTACTTGTATTTCTGTTATTTTATTAGGTACTGCTGTAAATCCGCTTGAAAAATAACAAACCACCCAAAATAAATGTTAGGTTATCGTGATTTTCATAACATCAAGTGTCAATATTAAAGTGCTAAAGCCACACAATTAGCAAGTGTCGGGTCATTTCCCGCGAGAGATGTTTCCAAAACAAAGTCGTTTACATTACATACAGTAATAATTTTTTTATCGATCTTAGATGACTTGCTCACCTCTGGGGGTTATTGTATAACATCGACCTTACCGCCAATAGTATAGAAAACAAAAGAGATATTGTTTACTTTTACTGCCTGCTATCAACATAATTATTTAACTAGGTATCTATTTTATATGACTGATGATGACCTTGTTTTAATTTACACCTCTGACGGTTAGCCATAGGTATCTATGTATGACAAAACTAGGATTTTGTAGAAACTACCCATAAAACATGTAAACTAATCTATAGGCTGCAAAATAAAACCATGTAAGGGCAGTGTCATCTAAGCCTTAGACCACCCACTGACCAAGCAAATTATTTAGATCTTAAGTTTCTAAATAGTAGGTACTACAGTACCTATAAAAAAGCTGCTATCTACCTCTATCCCTTCACTTTTTCACTATGCAACGAATATTGGCATACGGTTTTAACCAGTAGAGAAATAAACGAGGCAGGTTTGTGTATACAATGAGAAATCGTTGAAGCCGGGTAAGTTCGCTCAATAAAGCTTAAATCTCCAATAAAATAAAGTTATGCTCAGCAATCATTAAGGGGCCTAGTATAACTCCTTGTGGCACGCTTGGCGCCATACAGACAAAAAATTCACTAAACCATACAGACAATATAGACTTATATAGAAACTTGCTAAGCTTGTTGCAAAAGTCCTTAACAAATGGGGTTAAGTGCAATCTATGCAATGTAGGATAACTGGTCAACAATATCTAGGTTACCTGATCGGCGGAGTTCCTGCGCATTGACTCGCCGTGACCACTTAGTGAACTGGCACTGTGATTAGATATCCATTGAATGCGGATTCACGTTGGAGAAAACTTACAGCACTTTATATTCAGATAGGTACAAAGCAGAGAGAATACTTAAATGAGATTTCTACGATAAGAATGTAGAATATAACTTAACGCTTAAATCAGGTAGGTAGTACGTACTAAAAAGCCAAGATCTTAAGGAGAATTAGAATCAATTTAATAGAAAAACACCCGATTTATGTAAGGCCGGGCAACACATAAATCAACACCAATCTTCGACCACATCATCGCTTACCATCAGGTGAGATGGTGGTCAAGCGCGTGCCTATTATTAGTAAAAAGAAAAAATAATGACCCGCGTCCACTGGTGGGAAAATACCCCTCTCTAAGAATCATCATTCATCCACCATCGTGCATCGCCACAACAAACAATTTTACGTGCTTCTACATTCAGCGGATTCCTATGACCTTCACTTCACTTCTTCCTATGACCGTCTGCCTTGTACAGACGGTCGATTCTGTAAACCTCTCACTGAGAAAACTCAGGTGGAGTGAGTACGAAGTGGACAGTCATTCTATCTTGATAATATCAAGATTTGATAACATGGATTGACAGCTCACTTCGTGATCACTTCATCTAAGCCTTCACTTCGACATGTATTAGAAGTTAAGAGTTCCCCCATAAGTTCGACGCACGCAGACAAACACGGTAAATATTCAATTGTCCTTACCTGAATCGTCTCCATGAGCGACAAAACTTTGTCCTCCGTCAGCTCTGGTATAAAGGGCCTGATGATCACCGACATGGGCACGTCATGGACCTCGTCTTTGTACGCGCTGTGCACACTCGTCATCCTCGCTGCTATAATAACCGATAACAACAACATTGACCTCACGAATACATACATTTCAATTAGCTAATTGCAAATTAATATGCTTGAAGTAGACTTGATATATTGAAAATGTAATTTAAAAGAGCTAGGTAGGTACATATCAAGTTTTTTTATCAGATTATTCGATACATTTAGAGTGAGATAGCTAGATTTGTCAAGATTTTGCCAAAAATTGAGTAGCCAAAAAAGCACCTATTTGTTATTCGGTGTTTTTGGGCAGACCATGGCGTCAGAGTCTAGAAATGCTTGAGTCATTATTTGTAATTCGCAATATTGTCCATTCATTGCAAAACTCGCATGTCACGATCAAGGATAAACCTAAGTTTTAACAAGCCATTAAATCCAATATCTTTAAACCCACTTATTTAATTAATTTGCTTTTATTCTGTTTCGTAGATCTATTAAAATATTGTAAAGAAATTAATTACTTACAGTTCCTGGCGGACACAGATGCAGTTAAGTTAACAAACGATTTAATCATTTAAAAGCTATGTTCAAGTCGAGTGGCTCGGGCGACTGACAGCGCGTTACTAACTCGAAGCATGACGCTACAATCCACCTGATTCATACATATATACGCCAAGGTCAGCCATGCTCTGATAAAAATAAACACAAACAACATCAAATAACGCACTATTTACTACGTTGACACAGCGTTATCAGTTGACAAAGAATGAGGATCTATGGTCAGTGATAACAGGGGTATTGATCGATTAGTGCATGTTGTTATCTTATTGTTCCTGTACACTGGTCATGCAACTGCAGTGCATCACCTCTCATGTCCGATTGTACTAACGAACCCACCTTCTACCATTACGAGTTGGTACCTTCCTATTACGACTAAATGGTTTTACTTTCTTTCCTTGTGTATTACTTTTTTTATAACATATTGTTTATAATGTTCGGTTCTGTATTCGATGGTTGGGGTCTCTGAAACATCATCACCTATCTAATCCGGTTTTACTCAGTAAGAGCCTGACACTCCCTTCTGCTCCGCCCAGTGTGGAAGCTGGAGTCATTTGATGATACATACTTAAAAAAACCGGCCAAGTGCGAGTCGGACTCACACACGAAGGGTTCCGTACCATAAACCTTAATTTTTATTATTTGTTGTTATAGCGGCAATAAAAATACAGTCTGTGAAAATTTCAAACGTCCACCAACTACGGTTCTTCAGATACCGCTCGCTGACAGACAGACGGACGGACGTACAGAAGGACAGCGGAGGCTTAGTAATAGGGTTCCGTTAGTTACCCTTTGGGTACGGAACCCTAAAAAGAACATCAATGACGTTAGTTTATATACCATCGAAGAGCGTGAGCAATGACCACAAGATCTGCGTGTTGTAGTTTAAGATCAACTTTTCCCCATGACCTATACTTACAGAAAAGATATTACTTTACCTACTCCACAAGAGGAGTGATGTTTGTAGGGCCATTCAAGTGCCCATTAGTTAGATCCTCGAACCCGAACATAAAACGAAGGCCACACAAAATTAAATATTTGTCTCCAGAGGGAATCGACAAATATTTATTCAGGCCGGTGCCGTAAAAGAATAATACCATCCCATCACTTCCCGTGGGTGTCGTAAGAGGCGACTAAGGGACTCACCAGACGAATGGGCAGATGCGTTCTCTGTAAAACTCAACACCTTGCACTGCGATCGCCAACCCACCTGCCAAGCGTGGCGATTAACCCCCCCTCCCATCTTGGGGGAGGCCTATGTCTAGCAGTGGACGTCTTTCGGCTGATATGATGATGGTGATGATGAGGGAATCGAACCTGCGCGCGCAAATGTTACTCGGGACGGCGAATATGTGCTGAATGACCTATCAAACGAAACAGTGATACCAGAACCCTAAGAGCATCCAATTTCAATTCCGTGGGGTGGGAGTGGAGTTATCCATTTGTCGCATGGACCACGTTAATTCTGCCTTTCTATCGAGGGTAAATCAACGTTTGCATATTATAACGCTTGCCAGCCCATCCAGTCAAGCGGGTCTAAAAAGACCACTTTAGTAGACAGCACATTAAGCTAAGACACTGTCAAATTTTCCCAATCAATCTTGAACCTAATACTTTAGCGATAAAGATGAAAATGAAATTTGGCAGATTGTTGTGTGATTAATATTATGATCCTAATATGATTCTACTAAAGTGACCTTTAGACCCGCTGTTGACAGCTTCTAAAATATAAAAGCTGACATGAAGGAGATAGACATCCAAACATAAATACTCTCGGAAACATTACGCTCCTTCTGGGACTGTCGGGTAAAAACTGGTAGGACTCTGTTGTACATTTTTATTTCTTTTAGTGCCCTCTAGAGCCAGGGGAACCAACACTCTCCCTTATTTCGTTTTCTCGCCGTAAAAATATAATACCACCGACATCTGACCCAGTAACGGCAACGCTGTCAATGAACAAAACAAAATTTTAATTATTTTTTGAAAAATGGTCGTTTCATAATTAGTTCCACTGTCGGCCATTCTGTGTGACCGTGGGTCAGATACCTAGTTTGTGGGGTGGCACAGTGCCATCAATCAAATCATTATAAAAACCAGTTCTCATAACTTGGAAGACTTGGATGCTCGCTATCCCTATTAACCATCTCATAATGCACAGTTCGACACGCACTCAGTCCCAAATTGAAGTTTATTCAAAAACCAGTTGAAAAAATATTAATATGTGCTTCACGGATATCCAATATTAAAACCTTTATTTATAAATAACTGGCAGGAGACCCTGCTGTATCGACGCATTACTAAAACGGCGTAGCATCGAACCCGGCGACCTCATGCTAAGTTTATTTATTTATACAATTTAAATGCTATTCGCATTGTTTTTCGTACCTAAATAATGCTAAATACGATTACCAATATAACGCATTAAATTAAATATGTAAATTATTTCTTTGAGACCCAGTAAGTAGTAGGTACTGTAGGTAGTGTGTGTAATAAATAGGCACTAAGGGAGATAACCCATAGATATCTAAATCACATGAGTATTGTTTTGAAAACAAAGAAATTAAACAAATTATCGTGCAATTAAGACAATTGCAACCAAAACAAAAAGATAACTTTGTTAAAACGCCCAAATATCATATATATGTTATAATTTTTATTACCTCATTGACGTCTTTTATATTTTATTTAAAAAAATAAAAACTGTACCTACTGTGTTGAAGTAGTGAATCACAAATGCTTTGAAACGTTACACCTGCCATATTGTGTCTTCATCACTCTTGATTGACTGGTAAATTCTTCACCATTAATAAATGTATAAGAAAGATAAGTTCTTTTGTAGGTAGGTATGTACTACTTGATTAATAATATGTTGTCTTTTTTGTTTTTCATTAATAATTTCAAATATCTAAGTCGATTCCGCGTCAACAGAACTGGGGTGGGTGACCCATAATGGGTTATTTTACTAAAAAAATCTAATTAGTCCGTCTGATAGATTTTCAAAAAATAAAATATGGCTTGGTAAAAATGTACCAAATTTACCAAGCCAGATGACGTCACGCGTGTCTTCAACTCCTTCATTTTTTGTTTACGTGAAAAAAGAAAAAATACGTTTCGAATATTATTTGAAAATCTATCAGACGGACTAATTAGATTTTTTAGTAAAATACCCTATTGTGAACGTCTGCACGATTTGAACAAGACGCTGTAGTAAAAAGAACTGTTGCCTTTCTAAATTATTAGGCGCTTCTTCGTACAATTATTAATAAAATCTATATTTGTTTACCTAATGTATGTACGAAGCTCAAACTAAAATTCGTGAAAGTAGCGATTAGTAAGCAATTATTGATACAACAAACTTTTCTCGAAATTTTGCGTCCTTCATGCTGCATACGGAGGCCACCAACCATCATGACTGGACAAAAAAATATTCATATTTCTCTGAATGTATCATATGTTGGTAGCAATTATTGAATAATTTATGTAGCAAATATAAGCAATTGGGTAGCAACTCTTGAATATACTTTCAGAGACGCTTGCCATAGGCAACCAGCCATTCTGACGCTAACAGAGAATGCCTATTTAACTTTGTGTATGAAATTTTAAATAAATAAATAAATGGTAAAGCGAGTCGGGGGACCGCTAATAAATAAAAGAATACTAAGTAAATAACAAATTAACAATAATAACTAAAATTACACTTACTTAAAACTAAAATATACATAATAGCTGGTAATGCGGCCGTGGGTCTCTTTTGTGCTCACAGCCTTTTCAAAGAAATTACGAAGCAGCTGGTTGGCAGTTCCCGTGACCCAAGAGCTGGCTTTTACTTTGGGCAGAGACTTAAGTATTGTCATTCAAAATTGCAAAGGTAGGTTTGAAATTAATAAAACAACTTCATAACTACACAAAAATGTATTTTAGTCAATCTGATGGTCGCAATAACATTGAACTCGTCGTCGTATACATGTGTGTCCGCGCCGCCGCGCCCGACTTGCGGTACTAACATTATAACCATTATAATAAATAATTTATCGTGAACGAGTAAGAAAGGTGCGATCCGTGGCGGCGCGTGAATTACAATGTTCCACAGCGTTAAAACATCAATTAAATTTTCGTTTTTTTTTATCTCGTATACTGTTTCAGATATTTTGTTTTAGAACACATTAACTTAATTCTAGCATTTTTTTTTCATATCCAAACTATCACTAAGTGAAACTAATTTAAAGTTACGATTGTGAAGATCTTGTTATGCGTCGATGAAAATGTACGATGAAATAAAATAACATTCAACTTATGGCTAACAAGTTAAATAAAATTGTGCTACCAACATTTAGCACCACCATAATTAAAATATTTTGTTCTGATATTCACAACTCCTGGTTTACCGTGTCACCAAAGCCGAATTTAGTTTTTTTTTTTTTCAGGCCGTAATCAAGTCGTTTTACTGGTTCTTTTGACAGCTTTAGGCCTTGTTAGTTTGGCAAAAGAATATTTTATGATTAAAATTGACTGATATTTTAAAACGACTTGACATTTAGATGAGTTGGGCCAAGATGCGTGTGCGCGATACTAACACAACCATTGCTAATAAAATATTAAAATTGCACTCAAATCTGTGCGCCCGCGCAAATATAAGTAAACTTCGAAACTATACTATTTATCGACATATTTGTTTAAATAATATAATTTAAGTGCTCGCTCTTTAAATATTCCAGTTATAATAAATTGTATATAAAAATATGATAATTTTTGATTGCGTATACATAAGTTTAAGTGCAGTTATCGTGCTCGTATGTTTAGTATTATTATAACACTATCTGTACATTGGCGTAATAACTTTATGATTAAGTATAAAATGTGTGTATAACATTATTGTTGGAGCATACTGAGCATGACAAAAACGATATTGTTTTCATTTCTACAGCGTATACATTATCGTATGTAATAGTTTCATTGTTTCCTATAACAAAATTATTCTTCATTATATGAAGTTGTCAAACGTCAACATCATAGATTATATCGTGATACATTTTGAGTTATTCAAGTCGATAAATAGTGCAGTTTCAAAGTCATAAAATCCACGGACGCACGTCGAACAGGACACTAGTCAGCACAAAATATCTGAATACTTACAATTAATAATATTACACTAATTTCATCTTATATCTATCGTATAATTATAACCACCGTAGAGTAAAAGATTATTAGAACGAATAGAAACTCGAGATCTCCGCCATATCGATGTGATGATTTACTTTTGTATATAAATTACTAATACTGCCCAAATAATTACTTTTCGAAAAAAATATATAAACAAAAATTTAAAAACAACGCCACTGGTTTAAAACGATAATAATACTATAAAAAAGTTGCCGTTGATTATTCATTCATAATAAAAATTACTATAATATAATAATAAAAATAAAATTGTATAATATAAATTGTTTAAACAAATACTGGGTGCCAGTCGTATAGAGTTCATAATACAAATAAAAATACGTTTCATTACATTTCCTTCCAAAAATATCGCTAACAATATGTAGTCTAAGGTATATTGTGTAGTATACAATGTCCTATTTCCTAAGGCTAGGCGTCTGCCGGTGTCCGACGAGGTCACCGGTCGGAAGTATTAGTACCTGACCTACTTAACGTAATAATAGTAAATGTAAATGGCAATTCTGTGGAAGCTGCACAATTATGTGTCATACCCGTAACCTGGAACAAAACAGAGACTTGCTTAACTTCAGATGAGAAAAGAACAGGCAGATTAATTGATTTTGCTTAACTTTAAAACTTTGATAGGTTTTCTTCTGTTGATAAATCATGCATTGACAGTTAATTTAGGACTTTCACTTGGTAATCTAATTTTACGAATAGTTTAACGGCCGTGCGATTCTGTTATCCGCTTACCGTGTAAGCTAGGTGTAGTAGTAAACATTGAGTGAGCTGTCCAACCATTCAAATTTTATAATAAAATACCAGTTGATATTCTCGAACTGAATGAGAGAAAATTAGCATGCATAAAACGCACACTATGTAGACAAGCGTATACGTATTATAAACCGGAAGATTATATCCTCGATAAAAACGCTTGGCTAAATGCTGGTCCTGCTCCACAGTCACAGCTGCTTGGGTCTACTTGTTAGGTTTTTATATTTGGAAGAGATGCTCACTCTTTTATTTTATAGGTACTTAAATAATTATTATAATTACTTATTCATTCTTTTTGATGTAAAAACTTAATCGTTGTTTTTATTAATTTATTTTTATTATTTGGTTATTGAAAACCATAGTTTTGTGTAAAGTAGAAGCATATTTTTCAAATTTTGTAAATGTGAGTACCATGAAGCCATTTACATTTTATGTGATTATTTATAGTTTTACTTGTTGGACATGAACGAGCATGGTGGTTGAGAGCATGTCATGCTCACTCAATGTCTCGCTGATGGCGGCGCGTGGGTTGAATCATTCGGTTCCCTTCGACATGTTTGACCTTTTTTTTTTTACTCTTTGTAGTCACGCGTTTGACCACTATCTCACCTGATGTGGTCGATGACGTGGTCGAAGATGTAGCACGCCTGCCTAGAAGTAACCTATCCACTCTTGACATAAAGACTCTCAGGTTGTAGCTATCAGGAATGAAGATGGAATGATAGTTCAGTACATGCTCATTTCATTTGAGTTTACACTGTGAGATGGTGGCAGAATGGACTGCCAGAATGGTGTATGTACATTTAGCTATGGTCAAACTGAGGTGAATTCCGAGCGAGACTTGAGAAAAAATTGACTCGATCCTAATACGTTTACTAATTTGTATGAAGGAACGCTTAACAAAGTGGCGCGAATAATCGCGTGATTTTATCTTTACACTAGTTGACTCGCGCAACTTCGTTTGCGTCACAATTTTCATTACTGCTCCGCTCCTATTGATCTTAGCGTGATGAATCCTCGATAAATTAGCTGTCTTAACACTGAAAGAATTTTTCAAATCGGACCAGTAGTTCCTGAGATTAGCGCGTTCAAGTAAACAAACATACAAACAAACAAACTCTTCAGCTTTATATATTAGTATAGATGGTACAAAATAAAGTAAAATTTTCCGTTTGTACAGATCATTATATCTTTTAAACTCAAGATTCACCTCATTTGAGCAATATTTCCTACATCGTATAGTGTCGGCCGGTACCGTAGGGTGTCGTAGAAGAATAATACCATCCCATCACTTCCCATGGATGTCGTAAGAGGCGACTAAGGGACTCGCCAGAGAATGGGCAGCAGAATTCTCTGTAAAACTCAACACCATACACTGCGATCGCCAACTCGTCTGCCAAGCGTGGCGATTATGGCAGACCCCCCCATCTTGGGGGAGGTCCAAGTTATGTCCAGTAGTGGACGTCTTTCGGCTGAAATGATGATGAGCAATATTTTGAAAGAGAAAACTGTGTTCAACAACTCACCAGAGGTACGGGCTTGCCTACGCGCCTACGGCGACAGATCCTGGTGCATGGGGTCGTAGCCCATGGAGCCGTCGTAGCTGGGCTGCGGCTGGTCGTAGCCCGGCGCCGGCAGCGAGTAGCCCATGGAGTCCTGCGTGGGCGCCGGCGACATCATGGGCGTGGCCGTGCCCGACGCGGCGCCCATGGAGTACGGCGACGCGCCTGCGGCTGCGCACCAGGCATCTCTCATGTATACGTGTAAGACTAGGTGGGGGGGCTGTGTGTGGGGATCTTTCAACCGGAATTTTACTGACGGTTTTTTTTTTCGGCTAATATCGACCTAAGTTTGAATACTTTATAAAAATGGGGATCTGATTCTGTCCACGGGACAGAAGAATTTTTGTCTTTTTAGAGTTCCATACCCAAAGGGTAACCAACGGAACCCTATTACTAAGCTTCCGCCGTCCGTCCGTCTGTCCGTCTGTCAGCGGGCTGTATCTCAAGAACCGTAATAGGTAGACAGTTGAAATTTTCAAAGATTGTGTATTTCTATTGCCGCTATAACAACAAATTAAAAAAAAATAAGGTTTATGGTACGGAACCCTTCGTGTGAGAGTCCGACTCCCACTTGGCCGGTTTTATGTTAGTCTATTAAAATTACCGTAAGAGATGTGGTATACACAAATAAATGTAGCGCACACCTCACGGGGAGTACAGACGATTTATTGATAAAAAAATAGGGACCGTAAGTCCGTGTCGAATTTAATATGACTACCACCGGTGATAAATGGACATTTAATTTAAAACCTTTTCAAAGAAACCGTGGAACCTAACAATGATAAACGTTATTAGATTCTCGTCGATCATTTCTTGACAAAACAATGATAGTTGATGAAAGATGCCCACAACACAATGTACTGAGATTCAAAGGAATAGAGATTTCTTGTGAGTGTATTTTATCAGCGCTGAGCGCTCTATATCAAAGGTACGCGGTGTGTAAGGCTACGTACGCACTGAGAGGCTCACTACGCGTCTACAGCCTAATGTGGCACTTGGCTGTTCAGACCAGACTAGAACGGGCCCAACATTATGCATTTCTACACGGTACTTCAGAAATACGTGGTTAAATTTAAAGGTGGAATTCAATCTAACTAAAGAACTAAAATAAATGCCACGAACTGCATCAGACTGCTTGAAAAAAAACTTTGTTTTTTATAAAAGTCATTTTTGTGTTTTGCCAATATTTCTTTACTGTATATCAGGTGCAGAACGTCGCCTTTAAATATGACCACGTATTTCTGAAACCACCTGTTAAGTATGAAGTATTTATACTTTGAGACTTCTAGATACTTCTTGCATGAACAGCCAGACCAGACATCGGGCTAAAGACACCTAAAGACCTTATCACAGTTGCGTTTGCCACTGGTACAGTCAGCGATTTAAGTCAGTGCACAAGACAAGTTTCTCAAAACTTTTATTAGTGAAAAAAAACGTTTGATGAGTAGATAATACGTCAAACACGAAAACAATCGTTAGGTTCTTCCAGGGTACCTATTATGACATCTTAAAACCATCATGATAACGTTGTGGGAGGAAGACGGAGTTATCAATCAATCAATCAATTAATTATTTATCAATTTTCTCCCCCAAATAACAAATTACATACAATTTATAAAGGAAACAGTGAAGATGGGAGACAGGAGCCCATGCTAAGTAAAACCTGTGCTATGGGTCACCTGGTCTCGTTATCTCGGATTTATGTATGGATCAATAATAAAGGTAGTAACTAATGCAGTAGGGAGGGAGCGCTCATGCCTGATGAAATCGAATTTAATTAGCTTAAGGACTAAAAAAATTTAATGAAGGGTAGAGTTCTAAATTTTGTGTATTTGTCGGTGGGTGTTCATTGTATGTGTAGTGGTTTATGTGTTTGATATAATATGAGTCGTGCTTGTGTGTACACGCATAACACTATCCTTTTTTCACAGCTTAATCATGATGGCATTAGCACGTCATAATAGGCCCAACATCCGAAATGATAGGAGGCTAACCGACCTTCGTCGCTAACTGTACGTGTCAAACGCCAATGTCATAAGGTTCAAAGTGAGCCATCAATCAGTGCGAATTAGCCTAGTTCTAGTTAGTGTCTATGATTTACTGTAATACGCAGAAGATCTGGCGGGCGGTGAGCTAGCATCGCGCCCCGCGCCAACCCAAGGCAGGTCTGTGTGCGGAAATGTTTCTCTATGTAACGCACTTTCACCCAATTTCATAGAACTATAGGTTGCAGGGATGATGTGGTATGAGCTTTGTTAGGGGCGGAATGGATATGAAAATATTATTAAAGAGGTCACACAATTTAGTTGTTTGCAGTAGCAACAAACTACTTCAATTTTCATGAAGATACATTCAAAAGATATTTTTTTAACATCATTACAATAGGTTAGTTTCCACCATCAATAAAATGCAAATATATTTAGTCCGTCAGAGCATTGAAAAATAATTGACACGTGAGTTTTGTTTTTGTAAATCAAAGAATACTGACAAAGATAAAACGCATCAAAACTCGGGAGTGGGGGCTCGTGACGTCAGAACGCACTAAAATTTATACCACGGCGTGACGTATTGAGAATTTAAAAAACGCCGTATCTTCGTCAATTTTGGTTTACGAAACAAAGAAAAGGGATCAAATATTTTTTGATAATCTAACTGACGGACTAACTAGATTTTTTCTGTGGACAAACCTATTATTTTTTCTCGAAGTCGTCTCTTATGTTTAGAACAAGACAATATGCTCTTAGCACATTCTAGAATTAAATATTCAAGTTGTGACGTAATCGTAATACCTTCAGACAATAGCCAGGTATTGAAAAGATCTTCAAAACATAATATTAAAGTACCCAACAGTTAAAATGGCATATCGAATTTTAGAAAAAGTTCGGCCTAGTAAAGTATCGTTTGTGTTGTCTGCCTGAACAACAGTGCGATGGAAAGAATATTAAATTCTCTAAGTAGACATACATTTAGACTTATATGCTTCAGCGACATATTGAAACTAGATGACCGGCGATTTTTCGTTTATTGATTCCCGAGAACAAATACCAAAAACAAACTCTAAGGGTCTGTAGGCGCAGCCAGGCGGCAAAAACGAATATGTAGACGAATGTTCGCTTGACCGACCGAATGTAATGTAGTTGCTGCGGGTAAGCTTATTCGTTTCACAAATACTGCCGAATCGAATGATCGGCACAAGCCGAAGGCAGTATTTGCGTCTGGTCGGCTTTGTGTTCGACAAATTGGCCTCCTTACGTGTGTTGCAACCCTAAGAGATAATGGTCTCTTTAAATTTTATAAGCTCTAAGTCAAGCCTCGTTCCAAAGTTCGACGTGCCATATTTCCCGGCCAGGCTGCACTTCTGTCATGATGGTATAGCAAGCCACTTGGAACAGTATACATACCGGCAGCCTTCTTGGCAGCGTACAGGTTGGCTTCTTCCTGAGCCTTGCCAATGTTCTTCTTGTAGCGAATGCGTTTGTTGCCGAACCAATTGGAAACCTAAAGAGAAAATGCACATTAATAATTTTATTCAAATAATAATTAATTTCTTTATTCAAATTAAAGTTGTGCTTATATTTAAATTACTAAGAATAGGAGAGCTAGACTATGGTACAATGTACAGTCAACAAAGCTATTTGGTATGCAGGCAGCTAACTTGCAACTACTTTTAAATGTTGTGAATGTGTTGAGTAGACAATTATTGTATACCACACTCATCAGTTAAGTCACATTAGAAATAAATATTGGCAGGTCCAGCGGAAAAAGAAATATTTTTGCAATAGTATACGAAATATTTTTGCAATATATACCAAATAGCTTTGTTGACCATACATCAAAATTTGTAAAACAGTTATATTACTAATTGACAGTTGAAAGGGAACAATGGCTGTCTTAACACTGATTGAGAATTCTAACATTTGGAAAGACTGAACCAGTTCAAATGAAAAAGGAGGTTTTCGTGTGATGTACTGACAATTAATATGTTAGTCATCTTTCTGCCCTTATCCCGTGTCACTTGGGGTCGGCGCAACACGCTTTTTTTCTTCCATTCTGTCCTATCAGCCGTCACGCTATCACTAACTCCCTTTTCTTTCACACAATCCATCCATATTTCCTCACACAATCCATCCATATTTTCTTGAAAATAAATAATAGGATAGTAATCTAATTTAAACGTAATTTGGTTGGTGTATCTTTTGGATAAAGAAGTAGCTGAGTGTAAAATACATAAAGCTATCATTACAGAAACGCAATGCAATATTGTAGAAAAAAGAAAATAATAATTAGAATAACAAATATATTTTCGTTCATAGACACAACAGCAGATCCTATCATTAATTAATTGAAATGAATGTGAATTTCAGAGTATCTCACGAGTCCGCAATAAGTCACGAGATATACAAGTTACAACAACCACCTTGAACTAGGTTATTTTCCACTATCACAAGCTGACAGCATGATTTACGACGGCATTGTTAACTTACTAAGATTAATGTTCCAACTTCAAGCTGGAGTTAAAAATTACCTAACTGTCGCGGTTTGAAGACAATAGGACAGTCACGCGTGATGAGTCGGCGACTAGCCGTGCCGTGTCGGTGTCACTATAGGGTTGCCAATTCTATTTGAATTTACATGTTATTATTACTAGCCTCAAGTTCACCTGCATTGATGGTATTAATGCTTCATTTTCATCCCTTAGCAAAGAACATCCCACAAGTCGAAAATTAGCGATTTGTACTTTTTAATATCGCGGATCGAACTTTTTATGTCGCGGATCGAAGTGAATTACACTTGACGATCAACGAACCCTAGGCCAAAATTCAAATAGTTGTCACAGCACCCCAATACATTGGATACTATAAAATATAAATTAATCAGTTACTATTTCTCTCTACTGTAGAATTAATTAAATGACTTAAAGTGGTGTCGTCGTTTGCTAAGGGACGATTTATTTTTCTTGTAGTGTAAGAACTTTCGACATTTGCTCAACTATTGTATAAAGGATGCCCGAAGTATCAATTTTATTTTTTTATGACCTCCCTTCCCAGACTTGGCAACCCTGCAGTACCTGCGATACAGTAATGCCGCAGTTCCTGGCGAGCTCCTCCTTGACCTCTTCGCTCGGGTAGGGATTGGCCAGATGCGAGTAAAAGTACTCATTCAGCAGCTCCAGCGCTTGCTTGGTGAAGTTGCGGCGCTTCCGGCGCGAGTCGAGGAAACTGAAAGGGACGTGACGTCACGTTACGTTACCTGCGAGACGGTAATGCCGCACTTCCGGGCCAGCTCCTCTTTCGCCTCCTCGCTCGGGTAAGGGTTGGACAGGTGCGAGTAGAAATACTCGTTGAGGATCTCCGACGCTTGCTTGCTGAAGTTGCGGCGTTTGCGACGCGCGTCCAGGAAACTGCAAGCGGGAATTCCCACATTTTTGTTTGTTTAGAGGCCAAAGTTGAGCTGGTTAGAGCGAAATGTTTTGTGTGTTGCAAAAACATTTTCGTTACTCTTATTTAGTTTGGAAGTGATGTTTCCTTACAGAATATTTAGGTAATAGATAGTACAGTTGCAAGTAGCAGTAATATTACAGAGCAATAGGCAAATGGAGTGCTTATTGTTGGAACAAATAACTAATCCAAATAATTCCAAGTTAACAGGAACAGGCTCCTTCTGGGTAAGCTCGCTCCATTGTAAACTTTGTCTGTCATCTCTGACCTAGAATATTTACACTAATAATATCCACCTTAAATATTTACACTTTTCTATAAGCAAGTATTGTGTCAAGCAGTTGCTATCTTAACTAATATTATAAAGAGGAAAGATTTGATTCCTTGTTTGTTTGTTACGATTTAACTCAAAAACTGCTTGACAGATTTTAAAAATTCTTTCACCATTTGGGAGGTACATCATCCCTGATTAACATAGGCTATATTTTTTACGAGAAAACATTAGTGATCCTTAATAAAATTGCAGCGCGGACGAAGTAGTAGATAAAGGATTTTATGCCATAATTCAAGACCTGGTCACTCCATTTACCTATAGGTACGACATTAAGTAGCTGCATTGTAGAGTAACTAACCGAGAGCGCAGTATCATGACGGCCTCGCAGGTGGACTGCTTCAGCTGCATCTGGATGGAGCTGAACTTCTTGTGTATAATCTGCACCATGCGCTCGATTTCCTGCCGGTATAACGTAAAAGTCAAGCCTACTCTTCCAAGACATTTGATTTGCTCTGATAATGTTAATTTAGGCACAGTAAGGTATCACTAACTCTCAATATAAAAAAATAATCGTTTGAATTTGCGATCACCGCGTCCGTTTGAGTGCCAAAACCGGACAGCACCTATTGACGTGACACCGCATTTGAAATAAAAAGGAACGCGACGATCGCGTATTCGCGAAAATGGCCAAAATGTTTTTCTTCTTGGTGATTGATTCTTGTGGATCTACAAATCTCTTGGATTCTTGAAAATTAAGGAAGTAGGCAATAACCACAGAATCCCCAATGTTTAAAAATTCTAAAACAGTGACAATGAACATACCTTAGGTGTAATAGGTCTCGTGCGGCTCTGCTCTCGCAACAAGTTCATGACGTGGGTAGTGAACTCGTTGCAGGCATTCTCATATTTGTCCAGTTCCTGGTGGTAAATCTGACGGATTTGCGCCAGCTTCGCGCGGTAATCCGAGTGCTCGATCGCGTTGTCTGTATACAGGATTGTAGTTAAACAAGGGAGATAGTTTGAATGTATAGTAGCTTGCACGAGTCGTGAGCACAGATCAATGCAGCAGGGTAATCTCGACAATGAGGTTGGGCGAACAAGCTTACAAGCGATGAGCATTGACTAACGAACCAATAACGTGAAGCGTGAGAGCTGTCGTCGTCAGACCAACCAATGGAGGCTCTGTGCTCACGACTCATGCTGGCTATTATAATATTTTATGTTACCAACCATATTTCTGTATTTAAGAGCCTTGAAAACTAATTATTATGTTATCAAAAAACTGAAGTATGTATTGGGTTTCACTGGATAATTTGGGTATTCAGCTGAATCCACTGAACCTAACCCTATTATAGTTGGGTAAATGCTCTGCAGATGATGATGTAGTGTCTTACTGTAAAATGATATTCCTACCCCACTCCTGTATTCTTACATAGGCCTCACACCATTCTAAATACCTACAAATGAATAGCGATTTGTATTCACATAATATATAGGTACACCATAAAACATGTATGTTTTACATACAATGTCTGAATATTTTTACATTCATGAGATTTAAGAGCCATTGATGTAATTTATAAGCTTACTTGTTTACAATTGAGTTGGATCCTTCCATTTGTAACTGAATTGAAGGTATTGTTTATTTTTCATGTTTGAAGGCTTACAAACATTTTCTTTCATACTGTCAAGAAAAATAAATAAACTAAAATGGAAAACCTGATGCCTAAGTTATGTTTGAAAGCATCTAAAAGAAACCAATACAATTTTAAAGGCAAATATCTTTAAACATCATGTTCACTAGAGTGAGCAGAGAAGATGATGATGCCGATAAAAATATATATTTATGTTTTAGAGACTTCAAAGCAATTACCCCATTCACCAGCGGCGGCGGACGCCGAGGCGGCTGCACCGGCGCCTCCGCCCTTCTCGGGCCCCGCCACTCCCTCGGCTATCAGCATGTTGTCCAGACGCATGAGCTGAGGGTCTGGAGGTTCTTCCTCTTGCGTGTTGCGGAGGGACAGGACTGTTCAAGAGTAAAGTGTCTTTAATTTATATTTTTGCTATAGTAAGCACCCAGATAAAAGTGCAATAATGGTCATTGATCCACATACATTTATTGACTTTCTTAGTATCAAAAACAGAAATAAAGACATAAAGCTGTCCTGAATCAACTACTTTTGTGATCCTTTACATTATCTATACTAATATATGTATAAAGCTGAAGAGTTTGTTTGTTTGGTTGAACTCGCTAATCTCAGGAACTACTGGACCGATTTGAAAAATTCTTTCAGTGGGCTATCTAAGCCCATTTATTGAGGAAGGCTATAGGCTATATATCATCACACTAAGATCAATAGGAGCGGAGCAGGAGCAGATGAAGTTGCGCGGGTCAACTCCTTCTTACAAAAATGTTTCATAATTTACCGTTTGAGTACTATGAAGCAATATTAGGGACAGGTCAATGTACTTTATTGAAAGCACCTGGTACCTTTATAACATAACTTTAACATATTGGCAGGATCAATGGATTGATCAGTGTATTTGCTGTATGATGTTCCAATGCAAGGATAAATAAATGGAAGATTATGTTTTAGTGTGTGGATATTTTTATTTTGGGTCTGGACAGGAATCTGCCATAAACATAATATAGTCTACCTCACAAACATATTACCATTTCTTATTGAATAATGCTAACTGTACCTACATACAGCTGAAGTTCTAATATTGTATCTTAGTAAAATAAATGTTTTAGTGTAGTGTAATTTTAGTGGAGTAAACAAGGGAATAAGAGATTCAATTTCCATTTGTGTTCAAAAAGCAAAGCATTCCCAATTTTTATATTTTCACTTACCTTGTTTAGCATAGGAGCAAATGCTTCAGAAGTAAATGAAATTATATTCGAATAAGTAAAGCTAACAAATTCTATTCCTTCAGAAAAAACTGAAAACATTCAAGAAACCAAGCCAAAGAGAAACTAAGACTGGCTTGCCGTCGTAATTAATGCATAACACAAATTCTTCAGCCACCGTAAATTTAGTAGCCACTAATAAAATACGTCAACTCGCTTACCTGTTTTCTCTTTGATTTCACACAACACTGAAAATAGGGCAGGCTTCATTCTGTGACAGTTGAGCGTGTGTTTTCTCGCTTGCGCTTCATCGAGACTCTGATCTGTTATATTCATGATCTGCTGCAATATTTCGCCAATGTCCTGCTTGCGTGCTTCGCCCTCGCCCGAGGCTGGGGCTCCCTCGCCTCCAGGCAGTCCATAGCCCTGCGGCCCCATGAGCCCGCCGCTGTGCGCCATCATCCTATTCGGATCGTCCATTGCTCTTCCGACTCAAAGTCAATACATAAATACACCTAAACTTACACTTAATACGTATACGTTTTTGTACGTTGTTAAAACGGATGTTTAGAAAAATAACTCAATAAAAATACAACAATGCTACACTGGGCGCTAAGCCACAGCTTCACCCCCCGTTCACTAACCAGCAATAAAATGGCCGACTCCTTTGTGCTGTCAAATCTGAAATTATTTGAAAAAGAAAACAAATAATTAAAACTATTCCTATCACGCTTCATCTCGCAATCATTTACGCAGTGATTTAAAGTGAGAAAGAGATGGTAAATCACAGTGTTGCCAGCGTTGAAGAAAGTTTCATGAGTTCATGAGTTTTTCCTTTTATTGGCCTGATATCAATAACAGCTCTCTATCGATTTATAGCTTTTTTTTTGTTTTGTGCGATTCAAATGTACGATAAGAATATTTATAAGCCGAACTTTGCTACTCGCACACCATTGATTGTGTGCAACCCATATTCTTTCTTGCAAAAAGCTATTTACATAAATAATAGTGACCTCGTTAAATTGAACGCAGAATTTATGTGGCGCTTTTGTCAAATTGACATATCCTTTCACGTTCTCCTCCTAATGTCAAAATTCGGTGACGTTTCGTACAGAGAAAAGAGTGAAGCATTCATTTTTCTTCGTACTCTGTTTCACTTGTTGGAACTGTATTAGTCTACCTCGCTCTTATGCTCAATATTAACACAATTCTAAACACGGCAAAGTGATAGTGTATTTCTTGACATCTATCGTGGTTTCATCATTCCACGCGACTAAAAAGCTAATAATTACCGGCTGCCAGATGGACTAATATTAACATAAAGAAACTGTACGCTTAGATAAATGAGAAACGTTGTAGCATTAGTATATAAGTGTAGTGTGTTTAGTAAACAACTCCCGATCGTCTGCAATCAATTCCGACTATCTCATAACTATTGGGGTAGCAATAAACTTCACAGGAAGATCAAGATACCGAATCCTCAAAGAGAAATAATCATGGCTGATCCTAAAGTTGAAGAAATCCTAGCGCCGCTGCGGGCTCTCGTCAAAGAACAAGGTGATTTAGTCAGGAAACTCAAAGAAGAAAAGGCCCCTGAAATTGATGTGAAGAAAGCCGTTGCTGAACTTAAAGCCAGGAAGAAAGTTCTGGAAGATAAAGAACTCAGCCTCGCTCCAGCTGAAGAACTTTTTGATCGCGCGAAAATGGAGGACCTCATCAAAAGAAGATTCTTCTATGACCAGTCCTTTGCTATCTATGGTGGAATTACTGGCCAGTTCGATTTTGGCCCTATGGGGTGTGCTCTCAAAAGCAACATGATCCAACTATGGAGGAAATACTTCATCCTTCAAGAACAGATGTTGGAGGTAGACTGTTCAATTCTAACTCCAGAGCCTGTACTTAAAGCTTCTGGGCATGTGGAGCGGTTTGCTGATCTTATGACTAAAGATGTCAAGTCTGGAGAATGCTTCCGGTTAGACCACTTAATCAAAGCTCACCTTGAGAAGATAAAGAGTGAGAAAAACACAACTCCAGAACTAAAAGCTGAGATTGAAGATATACTTGTAAAGCTTGATGGTATGAATGCTGATCAGATGTCAGCTTTGATGCAGAGGTTTCAGATGAAGTCTCCCATCAGTGGCAATGACCTGACTCCTCCAATTGAATTCAACCTCATGTTCAACACCCAGATTGGTCCCAGTGGATTAGTGAAAGGTTTCCTGAGACCTGAAACTGCTCAGGGTATCTTTGTAAACTTCAAACGTCTTCTAGAGTTCAACCAAGGCCGTCTACCATTTGCTGCTGCTCAAATTGGAAACTCCTTCAGAAATGAAATCTCACCTCGCTCTGGTCTACTCAGAGTGAGAGAATTCACGATGTGTGAAATTGAACATTTCTGTGACTCTAAGGACCACCCCAAATTTGAATCTGTGAAGGACACCCACATGCTGTTCTACTCAGCTGATAGCCAGGAGCAAGGAAGACCTGCTGAGATCATGACTATTGGTGATGCTGTCTCCAAGGGCATTGTTAACAATGAAACCCTGGGCTACTTCATGGCCAGGATCCACTTATACATGTTAGCTGTTGGCATTGACCCTAAGAAGCTGAGGTTTAGGCAACATATGGGGAATGAGATGGCTCACTATGCCTGTGACTGCTGGGATGCTGAGTGCCTCACCAGCTATGGCTGGGTTGAATGTGTAGGCTGTGCTGATAGGTCAGCTTATGACTTGACCCAGCACACCAAAGCAACTGGCATCAGACTTGCAGCTGAGAAGAAATTGCCAGCTCCCAAACAGATTGAAGTGGTTGAACCTGTGCCCAACAAAGCAGCCATTGGTAAAGAGTTCAAGAAGGATGCCAAGCTGATAAATGATGGACTAGCAGCAATGGACTCTGCAGCTTTGGATGATATGCAAGCAAAGTTGGATGCTGATGGCGAATACACCCTCTCCACTCCTGGTGGTGAATTCAAACTCACACCAAAACTTGTCAGTGTGAAGAAGACTCAGAAAACAGTCCATGTTGAAGAAATTATCCCTAGTGTCATTGAGCCTTCATTTGGTGTTGGCAGGATCCTGTATTCTATCTTGGAACACAACTTTAAAATGAGGGAAGGTGATGAGCAGAGGACCTATTTTTCATTACCAGCTACAGTTGCGCCGATGAAGTGTGCTGTGCTGCCACTTAGCGGCAACGCCGAATTCCAACCATTTGTCAGGGAACTGTCTACAGGATTAATAGATGTGGATGTTTCCCACAAAGTCGACGACTCTTCTGGCTCGATTGGTCGCCGGTACGCGAGGACTGACGAGCTGGGTGTGCCTTACGCCATCACTGTCGATTTCGACACCATCAAAGAGCCTCATTCTGTGACGTTGAGAGAAAGGGATAGTATGGGACAAGTGAGACTGCCACTGACTGATGTACCCACTGTTGTAAGAGATTTATCTAACAGCAAGATATCTTGGGCTGATGTGGAGCAGAAGTACCCCAAGTTTGAACAGCAGGAGGCCGCGAAAGGCGCTGCAGCGTAGGCTTACGCAACTTAGCTGTTTGCACAACTGCATAAATCGAAATAATTTTTCCATTGAATGTGTATTTATTTATCTTTAACTCTAAGCTTGCCTATTATTCTCAATCTTTCAAATATCCAGTTCTGCTTTACAGGCAGTTTTATTTTATACAAAATAAACAAACTTACACATTGAAGTTGTAATTACAGTTTCGTCATATCCTATTACTTAATAAGCAAAATATCAGAGATGGCTATCGAACTTATGTAATTTAATGACGATGATTCGATAACGAAAGATGAGAGCATTACTTTACAATGTCGTAATAGCGAGTAACACACCATGTGAATCAACAACTTGGCCGGTTTTCGGACGGCGAGTCGGACTCACACACGAAGGGTTCCGTACCATAAACCTTAATTTTAGGGTTCCGAACAAAAAACAGAACCCTTATAGGATCACTCGGGTGTCTGTCCGTCTGTCACAGCCAGTTTTCTCCGGAACCACTAAACCGATTCTGATGAAATTTAATACACATATGGACTTGTGTGACCCAAACACAGAAGCGTTACGTAAATTATATTTTTTTAGAATGGGGGTTAAATTAGAAAATTGAAAAATAGTTTTTTTGAACAATATCGTGTGACATCAAATGAAAGGGCTTACTGTGAGGGTTTTAATTATATTTTTTTCATAATTTTAAAATAAATGGTTTTGAAGTTATTCAAGAAATTAGACGAAAAATTACCCCCTTATCTCCGAAATTTCTGAGCCTAAAATTTAAAAAAAAATGGAGATCTCCATACCTATAGATTACAGGAAAATCTATAAGAATTCTATAGTGTTAAAATAACGTGCACGCGAGTCCGACTGGCATTTGGCCAGTTTTTTTTATATTTGAGTTGATTGAATGAAAGGCAAATTGAATGAGAGTGAAGAACTATTGAACTTAGAAAAAAAATAATATTAGAAACCTCAATATCACATCATAAAAAAATTTGAGTTTCAGTTAGTATGGGGAGCCCCCAAAATGTATTGTTTTTTTTTCTATTTTTGTGTGAAAATCTTAATGCGGTTCACAGAATAAATCTACTTACCAAGTTACAACAGTATAGTTCTTATAGTTTCGTAAAAAAGTGGCTGTGACATACGGACAGACATGACGAATCCATAAGGGTTCCGTTTTTAGCCACTTGGCTACGGAATCCTAAAAATGTAATATATTTCTTTGGCTGACTTAAACTGTGCATCAGGTAGTTGCATTATGAGTCGGTGCATCAAATCACAAATTAGCACAACCTTGGAACCACATTGAAAGTTACTACCACTATGTTTGCGCCTTTAGTAGCTGTGTATATTAAAATTTTAACATCTGTATCAACTGTGCTAATTTGAATTTGCCATGAATTGATTGATTTCTTAATTAAATTGAGTCATTGTTTACACCTTCTTATTATACAATATTAATGAGACTTCTTATTTTTGGTGTACAATCAATAGGTCCTCGGAATGGACACAAAACTTAGCAATCTGATAAAAAAAAAACTAAAGGCCTGCTAATCAAAACAGCAAAATCTTGAACATTATTATTATTATTCATTATTCATTCATAAAGATACAATCTTGTAACCATCTATTTTTATTGAACATTATCTGAAGCGGCGGTCTCTGGACCGGGACCGGTGGCGCTGTCGGTCGCGGGACTTGTCGCGGTGGCGCTCGCGCCGGTCCCGGTCGCGGCGGTCTCGGTCCCGGTCCCCGCGATCTGCTCGTTCCCGGTCTCTGTCGCGGTCCCGGTCTCTCACATCACGCTCGTCACGTCTTGTTCTGTCTTTTGAGTACCTGAAATGTGAATATAGTAAGTTAATTTATGCTGTGGCTGAATCTCTGGGTAGGATTTACTGTCCGTAAGTCAAGAGTGAATTAATTATTTGTAGGCAGCGTATTCCATCGTCGACTCAGCATCAATGCTAACAATCAGCTACAATAGTGGTCAATCGCGAGATAATTGAAATATCTATAGTAAAAAAACAATAAAACGGTGATTTTTTACCTGTCAACTTCTCCGTAATCGCGTCTATCTCTGTCATCATGTTCTCTCCGATCAGCGTCCATTCTGCCGGGGTTGTAGGCGTTCGCGCCGGCGCCGCCAACCGCGCGGGGCTCTCCTCCGCCGCCTGCGCCTCCGGCCGCGTTGTTGCCACCGTTACTGGTGCCTCCGCCACCGCGGAAGTTTGCCGCCGGCTTATTAGCTGCTGTCCGTCTGTTGTGCTCTCCTAGCCTAGTATTTTCAAGTGTTTTAATAAGATTAGTTACTAATTCAGACATCGAATTAAAGAGCCATATGTTTGTAACATATTCTCGACCAAAATGGCGATCAACAGAAAAATTCGCCAGTAAAAGTGAATCATAACAAGTTCCTGTAAAACCCACACAGCAATTAGGCGGGATTGTCGACTGTAGACCGCACAGGCTTGCTAGAATCATTATAGTGAAATATGATGTAATTCACAAAACAAAAACAGAAATACCAGTTAAAAATAAAACAACAGAATTTAATTTAAAAATAACTGTGTGGATCATTATTTTCATTGAAACATGAATAATAATGAATTCACAAAAAATAAAAAATCAAAAAAGACATACAATGAGAACTTCTAGCCATGTTTGGCTATTGTAAGAAATCTAGTCTAGAATCTCTAGAATAAAACATAGAAATGATCTGCATAAAGGGTAACAAGTTACCTACTTCTGTTCGATCTGCTTTTGTATAGGCACTGGTATTCTGGGGAAGAGTGTGCTGAACCAGTCCAGTTTGATGAGCATCTGTCTCACCAGGGCGCCGATGGTCGTGGAGCCGCCGCCTCCTGCGCGAGGGTCTATCTCCTCTTCGTCATCGAGGTAGTCTGCATACCAGTCAAAGAGGTCTGCTGGGGGCTGTGTGTAGCGGATGTACATGAATCCTAGAGAAAAATAACATAGAAAATTTTAGTTTTTATCTGAAGGAAATGACAAGAAACTTCTATGATACTAGGTGACCCATGCCCACTATGTTGAGCGGTATTTTTTGTGATAATATACAAGCCTAGACAAATAACATGGCCTTCTATTGGTAAAAGAAATTTTGAATTTGGTTCAGTAGATCCAGAGATTACCCCCTACAACATCACAAACTTTACCTCCTTATAATATTTGTATAGATTAATTTACAAACTATAAAGTTTTTGTTTCCATTTAGTCAGTTAGATAACAATTTTTAACCAATTTGATAAAGCAACATGCATGGGTCAACATTCAATCAAATAAATCTAAACACAGACAATCTACTTATACAATATTTTGCTAGAAACATCTAGGAAAAATGTTGTACTCATACCTACCAAGTGCTCTGATGTAAGGTGAGTCCGAATGTTGCAGGAGACCGTTGACCTGCTTGCGTGTAAGGCGCAGAGTATACAGCTTGTAGAGCAGGCAGAATGCTGTGGACACTATTCCACCTGCGCCTACCCCGCGCACCTATAGACAAACAATTGCTTTGTTTCATACATAGATAAACCCACAATTATCCCTAAGATGGCAGAGTTGCAGAACGCCACTTGTTTCCATCTTTAGAATACTGCTTTTGGTTTGGTATTGCATGAACAGCAGTTGCACGTACTATGCTAATGATTTTTCATTTGCTTTATCTCATTACATGCATAATAATAATTAGAATTACATAATTTTTTGTGATGTTTAAAAAATTACTGCAGGCTACTTACATTTTGCTATAAAAACAACAAACAATTCGGTTTATCTTACAATTATATGCATAAAAACATGAAAACTCAGTTCCAACAATAATATTTTAATAATCAGTTGTGTGAGAATTCATAGTTGTTATGATTCCATAGTTACATCAATACAATACAACAAACAGATACACAAAGTATGACACAGTTGAACATACTCACGCCGCCACACATGCCCGTCTGGCCCGCAGTCTTGCGGCTCCCTCTCTCCCAAGGCTCCAAATGCTTGACCTGGTAGTAGATCTCATCAACCACCTCATGGTATGTCTTCAGCTTGAATAGGTGCACTGTAGATAATGGTAATCAATGAGTTGTAGGGAAAAGGAGGCAGTCATTTTCATTTGTCTTTGTCGAGTTACTGTTTCTTTTTTATCAAAATACTTTAGAAGTTTCGAGTTTGCTTTTCAGAAAAACTTTTCAGCATTTAGTTTCTTATCAGCCTGCAATACTTAATTGAATTATAAAACATGGTAATTTTTAATCACAACTTACGTGTTAACAACGTTTATGATGCTTCACTACTTTGCAATTAAAAACAGCGGGAAAAGTGTGTCAGCTCACAAGAGGGGTGACTTTTATTCAGTCAGAAAAAGTAACAGAACAACGGTAACAAATGAAAGTAAAATAAAGTGGAACAAACGAAGTCCAAGCTCCTGTGCGTTGGTATGTTTGCTTACCTACCTTTGAAGTAGCTAGAGCCCTGAATATTTGCTAAGATTAGTGGGTTCAGGTTCATAGTCTGTTCATTACCCCATATTGGTAATATGTTATGTTGCTTGCCAGTCTTTGCAGGCTTTTGTTGGTTGAACTCTGAAAATCAACAAACATTAGTGTCCGAGTCCAAATGGTAATCACTAAAATATTGGCACGATACACACCTTCGACTTCTGACATTATACTACTTATTACACTATACCTATCACGTAATTAATTATTTATAATGATAGTAGCACCGTCTTCATACAAGGAAATTATAGGAAGCTAAGTTTATTCACTAAAACAGAATTATTTTAAGATTTATTTTTTTCAGAATTTGACAAAACAAAGTAAACCACAATGGCCGCCAATGAATGAATGATAATGAATGATGATTAAGCTTGTTGAACGTACGAAAAATAAATAAAACGGATAGACTGAATGAAACTTACAACGAGGTCATTATATTCTTGCCGTTAAAAAAAAACTTGAACAATTATCCCTACTATATTCTATAACCTCAACAGATATATAAAACTTTCTAACTAAATAGCAAAATATACAACTTAAATGTTGAATTTGTCTAGTCATCAATTCACCATTATTCAGATTCATGATTTGTCTCGTTAACATTATGGCAACATTTGTTTTTTTTTTGTGCAACGACAACGATGCTTTGGGGCAAGGAATACAATTATGCAGCCCTCATATTTTTCTGTTACGAATAATGAGACCGCCAAGTTTGTCTCATAGAGGAATATAATATATCGGGTCTTATTCTGTAGCTTCTACCAGCGGCTTCACCCACTTGATGAATGATGTCGTTTTATTTTAAAATAAAAAAAATATCTATGTCCTTCTCCTAGGTCCAAAGTATAGTCCTAGGTCTTAGCTAAGCTACGTCTGTACCCGATGTGAAAGTGTATCGGAATTACTTTTGCATTTATTGCAGTTGCTTATTGCTTTAGAAATGACTCTACGGTACGATAAGAATATTTTTAGTACCCTGCCTATTTTTAGTAACCTGCCTAGCTTGTGGAAACGGGTTCCACAAGCTAGTCTGTTCAATATGCATAAAACATAATGTCTTCTGATCTTAATAGCATTTTCTTTTACTATTTATCCATACAATATCCTTTTACATCTTGACGGCTGAACAGATTTAGATGAAACTTATTAAACAGGTTGACCATATCCTGAATTGATGCTAAGCATACCTTTTATCCTGTGAGTTCCCAAAGAAATACAGTTAAACAAACTTATTTACTAAAACTGGGAGTCTTTAAGTCAAGAGTGAATAGGTTACTTCTAGGCAAGCGTGCTCCATCTTCACCCACATCATCACTTAACATCAGGTGAGATAGTGGTCAAACGCGTGCCTATCAATAGTAAAAAAAAGAATATATAAAAGTGTTCACTTGTTACTCTTATTATAATCAAATCCTTACTAATATTATAAATGCGATTGTAACTCTGTCTGTCTGTTTGTCACGCTTTCACGCCAAAACAACTGAACCGATTTAAATGAAAAGTCTGAGAAAGGACATAGGCTATTTTTTATCCTGGGAATATGTTCCCTAGGGACCACACGGGCCAAGCAGCTAGCAGAGCTAGTTAAAATATAAATAAAACACCAGTATTCTGTCTTAAATTAGTTTACTTATATTTTACAAAGTACATAGTAAAATTAATATTATAGTTGTATCAGACTCCGTAATCAACTCCTATTGGTAGTATAGCTCCAGGTTCATACCGTCGTGAATTTCATCTGTATGGAAGTTTAGGAAATTTATGGAAGTGTATGTGTTAATTTATTGGCATCAAATAAAATTATACAAAAATTATGGCTTCTTTTTGAATTGGCATTAAGAAGCTCAACCAGTGGTTTCAAACCTAAGGATATATCTATATTTCGACCGATCAACGGTTTTCCACTTAGTTCACTGCCCAGAAATTGGTTGAAATGCAGTTTTTATAAAATTGCTGATTAATTAAGTAAAAAATAAATAGGTCGATTTTTAGTTAATAATAGTGCAAATATACCGATTTCGGAAGCCAGGTTGACTGATTTCAGAACAAAATGTTCAAGACAAATGAGCTCAACAAAGACAGAAATGGAAGGATTAAAAGGAGGCATGTGCCAAGGGGTGGGACAGTTCTGCCGGAAAAACAAAATGTTGCATCGCTGAAATGTTTCAATATGATGAAAAGATGTTTATAGCTAAGTACAATGTAGACCCTGACCTTATTATATCCTTGTATTTTAAACGTAATGTTTTTTTTTTTTGTTAAAGGTGTTGGCTATATGACCCAATATCGGCCTTCTATTAATGGCCCACATGAGAACGCTCATCATCGAAAGACAGCACAGCTAACCTATCTAATGGTTCATTGGTTATATAGTTTTAAGTTTTATTTACTAACACAATATTGTTATTAGATGTGTACTTAGGTTAAGGTATTTATCCATGGGTCTTTGTAACCTGAAAATAAATGGCTTATTATTATTATAAACTCCAATTACACCTGCTCACAAATGGTTCAAAGTTAGTTTTCAACCCGGGAAGCAGTTTTAATTGCTATCTCCTGTAGTAAGTCAAGATAGGTGGGCTAGATTTCACCTAAGCCATGAGATAGATTTGCAGTAATGTATAAAATAAAGATATTTTTTTTGAAAGGATACAGTCAGACAGTTTGATGTGGTCCTTGAACACTGTGTACCACTTTTTAAGGACGATCTTATCATATCGTGTGCCGGTTTGTGCTGCTATTAACTTTTTGAGGTCACCAACTGTGTCGTCAGGGTTGCATTTCACTCTCACTTTCTTCCCAAGACGGTCATTACAAGTGACTTCGAGCATCTTCTGAAAAATAGGTTACAAAACATAAAGACTATTATTTGAGTAACTAATATTTTATGCAGTTATTCGTTGTTGTTGTTGTATTCAATATTCAGTCAAATAGTGTCCACTTACGGTTTTATTTTTCAATAAAGCTACAAATAAATAATTCACAACAATATTTAGAAATCGCTATGTCCGAACTCGATGACACATGTTTCGTTTAGTAGCTGCCCTGTTTCAAGCATTGTAAAGATTTTTGTCAAATTCATACCCGCTGTGGAATTTGTAAATACTTTTTATTAAAATTTCAAATAGTTAAAATTCTGAAATCAAAATAATAAGGAAATAATATTTTTGTTAAAAGTCTATGGAAATAATATTGTAAACGAAAACAAACATCCTTCGCAGGAGATACAAAACGCTCCTATCAGTTTGACGTTTATCGCACGGCAAGCGAGCTTCCAAACCAAAACATCCGGGTCGTTGTCTATTCCTTTAATGTAAAACTACTTAAATTAGCAGCTAGTATTAAAAAATAATAGAAAAATTAAATCGAGAATTGATTGTGTAACAAATGTTTTATTTAATACCAGTAAACAAAAGAAAACTAGTCAAACGTTAATTGGTTGGACAGGAAGTGTATTCCAACTGTCCACACGTCATTCGACGGCGAAAGACTGACGTGACGGTTCCGACGGGCAGTGAAATTTCATTTTTTAGTGAATGTGCTTGTGAAACGGCTTTGAAAATGCAAATTCCGAGCGAATATGTGTCTACTGCCGAGGACGTTGCAGATCAGGTAGGTTTCATTTTGATTTTTTCTGTGTGAAAGCTGGTTTGAAATGAGTAAATTGAAAACGTACTTTGGATGGGGTTGTCACGTCACCGAACTTATTTTCTTGTTGGCGCTTCTTGAATACATATGTAAGATAATATAAACAGTATTACGAAGAAGCTGCGTGGCTGCCAAGTTATGAAAAAATATCATATCCTAATGCGTCGGGAATGTTCAGAGACAAAACTGCCATAGCATTGTATGTTTGTAGTCCTACAGATGTCTCACCCTTTAACCTACTTATCTTTTGATTTCATTAGTTAAATTCTTACTGTTACATACCAGCTGACAGATATTCTAATTCGTAATGTAAGTATTGTTAGTTCAAAGACCAGTTTTAGTCATTTTTACCCTAAAATAGCATTAAAAAATTATAGTGAAAACACCGTGTAAACATCTGTAACTAACGAAAATAGTAACTAATCTTAATTAAATTAGTTATACTTAACTATTATAGACTTGCTGATTTATAATTGTTATAAATTAGGTAATTTATTTCACCAAAAGTAATCTCCAATAAGACTTTTATACTTGAAATTACAGATAACAAAATCAGTTACAGTCTAATGTTATTTTATGGGGTATGAAAAAGGTTTAAAAGGAAATATTACAAAACACACTTTATCTTCTCAACTAGTCCATGACTGTTTAATACTTCTAAAATAGAAACATTTCATGGAAATATTACTATTTCTCAGCTGGCTAGATATCTATACGATAAGTGACCTGTGATTAAGTACATTGTAAGCTTGTTATTTATCATTGACTGGATTTTATGGTTCAATGTATTACCTAGCTAGCTTAAGTAATAGTAAGCACTAGCTTTTGCCCGTAACTTTGTATGTTCATATCCCATTCCCATAAGAATTTCGGGAAATTCTCTCTTAGTGCTTCCCTACCCAAGAAAACTATGTGTAAAATTTCAGCAATCTATATACAGTAATTTCGACTGTGTTGTCTGTCAGGCACTCACTCAGTAACACAAGAAATTTAAAAAAATAGATTTTTTTAAAATCTTCTAACATAATAAATGTACACATTAATCAGGATATTTTTATGTCTTCATAATCATCTGCATGTTACTTTCGGGTCTGCACAACAATCATCTTCCAGCCCATCCTGACCTATGCCTTATACTTATAAAAAAACAAAAACTAACCATTACATTACAACTCCTTTTTCTTGCATAAGATATTATTTGTTGTTTGACATTTAATATTAATTCATAACAGTAAATTTTTGCACAGCCTACATACTCCAATTCAACTTTTACTTTTAGCAACTTTCACTTGTTTCATGTGTATTTAAGTTGTATTATTTCCTGCAAATAAAATGCACGATATTTCATATTATTTGAAAATCTACTAGTAAAAAAAAACTTACTAAATATAAACAAAGTAGGGTTTGTTTGAACAATTATAACTTGAGAATGGCTGGACAGATTTTCATGGTTTTTGTGTTTTTGGATTAGTCTTCGTCCCGAATAGCATAATGAGTATTAAAACAGTAAAAAAAAAATTGCACGTAAGTAGGTTAGGTAGGTAGGTAGATTAGGGTGGGTAGTTAGGTAGGGTAGGTTAAAAGGTAAGCAGCACGGGTCAGCTAGTGTCAATATAGATTTAAAAGAGATGCCCATTCTTAACTATGTTTTGCTTTAGTAATATCTATACAAAAAGATAATTAAATTACAAAAATTATGTAAAGCTAATGTGCTGTATCTTATCTAAGTTATCAAACAATAATTTTCATCAGAGGTGGTGTAATAATAAAACTTAAAGATATTACATTAAATTGATAAGCAAAGTCATTTTATCTGTAAGGATTTATCACTGTTTTTCAATCTCAAGTTTGGTGAAAGTAAAAGTTAGTTATTATTTAACTGTATAGGTGACTAGACAAGTTGTAAATTATAATTTTATACAGATACTTATCGTCTTCAAATAATCATGGTAAAGTCCCTATTTTTCGTTTGTTTATCTACTAACTGAGTGTTGATCTGGTCATCATCATCATCTGCCTAGCCTTTTTCCAACTATATTAGAGCTCCACAATCCATTAACTAGGTAACATGGTACTCTTTGGCAAGGCTAGTGTCAGATTTATTGGCTTCAACAAACAAAATATTACTTAAATATTTATTAATACCCAATTTTGTCTAAATTGTTAGTGAATTAGTAGCAGATTGTTCTTATGTTCTATGTAAAAGTGTGTGTGCCTTGCTCTAATTCGATTCGTAGATATTCTTACGTATTCGATATTATTATATGAACATTATATAATGGGAATTGAAATTTATCCAATTAAATTATCACAGTTAAGAACCAAAAACTATTGATTTACAAAGAGTAGTGTTGATTTACATTTCAAACAAGAAAAACATGTCAAACATTTAAAGATTATGTTTTTGATTAATTGTAAAAACTAGATAACTCAGTCATGATGACTATCAATTCTATATCTTATTACCATGTCTGGGTCAACCATATATTCTTTGTTATTGATTGTCCAGAATGAACGACAACTCTTTCAGATAGCCTGTCTGAAAATGTTTATTATTTACATGGTCAGATTCGTACACACGCCAGCTCATAAAGCTACAAAAATCTGTCAAATTTCTTTAATACATTTTCAACTTTATCGTTGATGCTTTAGGTCCAAGCTTGATTGGGAAAATTTGGCAGTTTCAGGTAGCTTTACGTGCTGGCGTCTGTATTGGTTTAGTCTAGATTCTAAATGGTGGGTGCAATGACTTGCAGTTTTTAGTTTATTAGATCAAATCTTACGGTCTGGCTGGTGTAATATGGACATTGGCCTTGTTGGATTCTGAGAGCAAATTGATAATGGCAATAAAACGCTCAAACAATTTTCCTTAATGGATTATATAAATGACCTGTAGCCGAAGCTCAAATCTCAAATCGTTTATTGCAATCCATAATGTCAAAATACAGGTGGTAAGAATAAATACATAGAAACAATTATGAAGCTTTTCGCCGCATACCTTTACATAGTAGGTATAACACAAAGTAGGTATAACGCTAGGAAGAGGTGACGGGCGGCCGTTCTGGGGGACTGTCTTTTGTACAACTGGATGTTCAAAAAGTGCTGGCTCAGCCTAATTTAAACAAACGACTTTTGATTGATATTATTTTCGCTTTTCTCGTTTGTTAGCTAATAAATATAGACAGAGTGATTCAAGAGGAATATATGTACAAATTCGTCCCGAAATTCCTACGGGAACGGGAAAAATGGAATGCGCGTACGAAGACGCTGGCAAAAGCTAGTTTGTAAAACATAGATGTTTTATAATAATGAATGACGAAGGCATTATGCTAGAAACTAGTTTTTAGCAGCGATAGAAAGGAGAAAGTTAGTTTAGCGGGCCGTTACTTCATCATTCATGTGAACACTTTTGCTTTCGAAGGCTTAACGGTATATAATAGCGTCTAAAAAAATCGGCGAATAATGCTTTTTTAGCGTTCCAAACAAAAAATGGAACCCTTATAGGACTTTGGTGTCTGTCAGTCTGTCTGTCTGTCTGTCTGTATGTCCGTCCGTCCGTCCGTCCGTCCGTCCGTCTGTCTGTCGCAGCCAGTTTTCTCCGGATCCACTGGACCGATTCTGTTGAAATTTGGTATACATATGGACTTCTGTGACCCAAACACGGACGTGTTACGCAATTAAATTTTAGTATAGGGTTCACTTTTAGGGGTAAACTAGAAACTTAAAAAAAAAAGTTTTTTGAACAATATCGTGTGATATATTATCAAATAAAAGGGCTTACTTTGAGGGTTTTAACTATTTTTTTTTTTATAATTTTAAAATAAGCGTTTTTGAATTTTGAAGTTATTTAAGAAATAAGACGAAAAATTACCATTCCCCCCTTATCTCCCAAACTACTGAACGCAAAATTTTGAAATGAAATGGAAATAATAGAGTTTTAACTCTATTGTATATATAATAGGAAAATCTATAAGAAGTCCATAATGTCAAAATAAAATGTTGAAAAAACGAGTCCGACTCGCTCTTGACCGGTTTTTTTAAGGATAGGGAATCATCAATTGTCTCCTTCAGTCCTTCCGCTCTGGGTGGAACGGAAGGGAGTGTCTTACTGACTAAAACCCATCTGTTTTACTCCTAATGCCTTTTTGTGTTCCAGGGGGGCTACTCTCTAAGACCGAAGTCCGTAAGTTCAGGCTTAGTTCCGAGCGTATTCTACTCCGTATCAACTAACCACTAAGAATGAATGACAACACGATTTGACAGCTACTGTCAAATCGCGTTGTCATTCATTCTTAGTTCGGGTTCGGAACTAATTGTAAGTCCGTAAGTGATACAGAGTAGAATACGCCCGCAACAAAGCCTGAAACTACGGACTTCGGGCCTAGAGAGTAGCCCCCAGCCTCTTTCGAACAAATTCCGCAACCCTGAGCTTTTAATGCTGCAGTTATGCAAAGCTCCAATGCCCTGAGAGATTTTTATCAACAACTTTTGTGCTATTTGCAGGGCAAAGAGCCTTCCATATTTCCCGGTATATTCCCATCGTCTTTTTTTTTTTTTTTGTCGATGGCCACTCGCAGTTTCAACCCTAGAGGGTTGTCAACTACTGAACCGGACTTGCATATTCCCTTCGTCGACCAATCCTAGCCTCCTCCTAGTCGTCACGCTAGCGGTTCCTAGGCCTTCCTCGACGACATATTATGTAATATAATATTTTTTATTTGTAAAATCTTTACTAATATTATAAATGCAAAAATAACTCTGTCTGTCTGTCGCGCTTTCACGCCAAAACTTCTGAACCGATTTATATGAAATTTGGTACACAGTTAGCCTAAAGCCTGAGAAAGGACATAGGCTACTTTTTTTCCGGGAATATGTTCCCTATGGACCACGCGGGCGAAGCCGCTGGCAGAAGCTAGTCTTTTATGAAATTAAAACTAAAGTAAATTTTATTTTCTTTCCACTATCGATCGTAATTCCAAAACGACTGGCATCGTGTCACGATTCACTCATTCGAAAAGGCGTTTATTGTGCCATTTAAGTGCTGCTGTAAAATCGTTCAACGTTTACGAGTGCAAGAATTCGTCACGGTCGGTGACGAATTCTTGCACTCGTAATGAAAACTCGAGTAATTTGCTAAAACGTGTGTCTCATGCGTAGACGAATTAGCAGGATTATAGTAACTAATCAGACGATGCAAGTATTTGGCTTCTTACACGAGTATTTTTATCTTGAATTCATGTGTTGTTGGACTGTAATGTCGAGACAATAACGGCTAGCTATATTGATTGCACACGTGCTTTAGAAGTGTATTTTTATCTGACGAGAGATATTTATGGTTCATTTAGCAAGTTCAAATAAATGGTGTCAATTCAAGGGGTTTAAAAGTCAAAATGGGGGTACCACAAGGCTCTATTTTGGGTCCTTTCCTCTTTCTAGTATATATTAACGATCTACCCCATCTTTTAAAAAATCAACCTCATATGGTATTATTTGCTGACGATACGTCCTTAATTTTTAAGATAGATAGACGTTCCATAAATCTTGACGACGTAAATAACGCCCTACAGCAGGTCCAAAATTGGTTTACTGCTAATAATTTAGTATTAAATGGAAAAAAAACTAAATGCATCAGATTTGCCTTACCGAACGTTAAAAGAAATGATTGCGACATAGTATTGAACAAGGAGAAACTTGAATTCGTCGAAAACACGGTTTTCCTGGGGATTACGCTTGACTCAAGGCTACAATGGGGTCCTCATTTAACATCTCTTGCGGGACGGCTAAGTTCAGCAGCATACGCTGTCAGAAAAATCCGTCAATTTACCGATATAGATACCGCGAGGCTGGTCTATTTTAGTTACTTTCATAGTATCATGTCTTACGGTATCTTATTATGGGGACGTGCTGCAGACATCGAGTCTATATTTATCCTGCAGAAAAGAGCCATCAGAGCCATTTACAATCTCCGTCGGCGTGATTCCCTAAGAGAACTGTTTAAGGATATCAACATCATGACGGTACCTTGTCAATACATTTACGAAAATATTATGTATGTTCGGAAAAATCTTCATCTCTTTAGCAAGATTAGTGACAGGCATAATTTTAATACTAGAAATAGGAACAAATTAGATCAACCCCGATTCAGATTGGCCAAAGTACACACTTCTTTTATGGGGTACTGTATTAAATTTTATAATAAAATACCAGTTGATATTCTCGAACTGAATGAGAGAAAATTTAAAGCATGCATAAAACGCACACTATGTAGACAAGCGTATTATAAACTGGAAGATTATATCCTCGATAAAAACGCTTGGCTAAATGCTGGTCCTGCTCCACAGTCACAGCTGCTTAGGTCCACTTTTTAGGTTTTTATGTTTTTATATTTGGAAGAGATGCTCGCTCCTTTTAGAGGTTCTTACATTATTTCGTTTATTTATTCTTATATACATACAAATTATATTATTATATTAATTACTTATTTATTCTTTTTGATGTAAGAACTTAATCGTTCTCTTTATTAATTTATTTTTCATTATTTGGTCATTGACAACCATAGTTTTGTGTAAAGTAGAAGCATATTTTTCAAATTTTGTAAATGTGAGTACCATGAAACCATTTACATTTTATGTGAGTAGTTATAGTTTTACTTGTTGGACATGAACGAGCATGGTGGTTGAGAGCATGTCATGCTCACTCAAATGTCTCGCTGATGGCGGCGCGTGGGTTTGATCATTCGGTTCCCTTCGAAATGGTTGAGCTGAAGGGTGCCGATACACGCGTCATGTTCGTGTACAGGCGCCGTCGGTTGAGACTGGTCATCTCTTAACTGCCATTGGCTTATTTTAATCTTTATATTTAAAATTCTTATAATAAGCCCTTTTTTTTCCTTTGCATTGTCCTCACATGCAGAAGCAACAAGTATATGTAACTTGAAATTTTGTAAAACCAGAACATGATTTAAAAGAGTGTCCGTGGAGTTTCTTGCACGTTCTTCTCCATAGAGATCTACGCTTTGGAACGTGCAAATAGCTTCCATGTTTTTGACTGACCGACCTTGACGTTTCAAAAGTGCCTGTGAATGGTTTATTTGAAATAAAATGCTTTGAATTGAATTGAATTGAATTTATGAGATTGTAGCTTTCTTTGTGTGGTACAAGTAAGTGACATCACTAGCGGATAACATTAAAAAAAAAATAAACAAGACTTGTTTATTTTTTTAATGTTATCAGAGTCACCGGAATATTGCAAACACTTTGTAATAAATCTTGCGAAATTATAAAACTTTAGATATTGTAATCGTGTCATTTATGGTATATTCCTCTCTAAAATCTATAGTTTACAGTAAATCCTTGATTTATATACTTACAAAAAATACAACCGACTTCCTCATACAAAAAACACTACAAAGTAAAAATAACTTTAATTTCGGAAGTACCTACTCCTAGGTGTCAAAATACGAAGAAACTACCAAAAACAAAAAAAAGTAAAAAGTTTTTTTATTTTTCACTTTTTGGTGGTACCCTATAACTAACAACACCACTGGAAAATCACAGGAAAGCAAATTATGCAATATCGTTTGCTTGGATGACAAAAAACCGTAATCCAAGTAAACGAATTACAGCTATTTTGATTTTAAAGCCAAACCAAACCGACTTTGATAAAATTTCTATGGGACCAAATGGGAATTATATCCTTTCAGATAAAACAAGATTTTTTTAAATCGGTTCATTAATGACGGAGTCGTGAGGTAACAAACATATATAAAAAACCACAACCTGATTGAGATCCTCCTCCTTTTTTTGAAATCGGTTAAAATAGTTTGCAGTCGGGCGTAAATACGAGTAACTTACGATTAAACGAAACTTACGACGACCGACCGACGTTTGCTATAACTCGGTGACACATAATTATAAGCTGACTAGATACAATATCTGGTCTGTTTAAAAGCTCAACTTCCACTTGACTTACAATTCAGGCATTCAGCAAGTCATTGCCTTTCATATAATTTTAATTCTTGGCTCGCTGCCCTTAGAACGATTAGGACGAGAGTCAACGTCTCTCCATTTACACAACACGAGTTCACGATGTCACTAACTAATGAAGATGGGCAGGAGCAGATGCTATTGTGCAGTGCCAATCACCATTGTGATTGTAAAGGTCTATGCGCATGCGTAGCAGAAATGAGTGTGCTAAATTAGCAAAAGCCTCTCTGCAATCTTTCGATGTGTGATTAGCCAATCAGTAATCTCTAGGGTGCATTACAATAGTCTCTTCCCGCGACGGTAACTACTTTTCGTTTCCACAGGTGCGACAGACAACCCTTATTCTTTATTGTAAACACAAAACAAAACAATAAAATAAATTATGATAGCTTATGCACAAAGAACTTAACCCAGCTTTGGGGTATCTTACAGCAATCCTGGGTACGATATTAAAGATTTGCAAATCAGTACAGAATACATAAGTGCACAACAGAAGTATAAAAAATCTTTTTTTATGAAGATTCGCAAGCCTTACGTTCAGGCTCGGCGCCAGGTCAGGTCCAAGGCCTTACTTCCGTTCTGACTATTCTAGTATAACTACCTTACCTTTAAACATGCTGTTATGTTACAAGAAGATTAACCCCTATCTCTTCTCCAGGTGATCCGCAAAGGCAAGAATGTGCTGCCCACGGTGGCGCGGCTGTGCCTCATCTCCACATTCCTCGAGGACGGGCTCCGCATGTGGTTCCAATGGTCGGAACAGAGGGACTACATGGACATGTCATGGGGCTGTGGGAAGTTCCTCGCCACAATGTTTGTTGTGAGTAGAAGAAAGCTTTTTTAAGTTACCAAGTTCGGCTAATTAGCTTGTAGCGGCATCAATGCCGTCACAAGAAAAACTAACGAAGCGAAATTTGAACGGCAATAAAAGCAACCCTCCATTGAAAAGTGACCGGATGGTTGTTGTGTCCGGTGGCAACTGCCCGATAATTGATATTCGGACTGTTGTGATTGTCGGAGGATCTAAGGGATATAAATCTTAGCGTAAAGGAGAACATTCAGTTTGTACCCAAACATGAAATTGCCGGCCAAAAAACGAAAATATTGTTTTCTTATGGAAAATAACCTCCTGAAAGAAAGAAAACAAGTTTATTTTATTTGGCACACACAAACACACACAATGTAGGTACAAATAAAAAAGGACCTTAATTCTAAAACAATTACATTGTGTGCCCCGCGGCTGCGCCAAATAGGTCCAGTTCAGCAAAATGCCAGGCAACTAGGAGTTGTCTGACGCTGGACAACAAAAGCCACTCGAGTGCTAATCCCAGGCATGCTAACGCTTAGCTTCAGCGCTGTTCATCATCTCAACTCATCTATCTAGCCTTTTCCAACTATATTGAGGTCGGCTTCCAGTCAAACCAGATTCAGCTGAATACCAGTATTTTACGTGAAGCGGCTGCCTACCAGACCTAACACGGTATTTCTTGGGCAAGACTGGAGTCAATTTACTGCCTTCTGGCTGTAGAAACAAATGACAGCCGGGACCAACAGCGTGCTTTCCGAGGCACGGAGGAAACTCGTTATGTTAAGATGGTCACCCATCCACAAACCAACCTCGGCAAGCGTTGCTTAACCTTAAAGATCGACCTGTGCGGCTGTTATTCTTTAGCCAAGAGCTCCTCAGCTTTGTTGTGTACCCTTAAATGGCCAAGCTACGGACATCGCGCATCGGTCTGGTCAAGCGCAAAATATTCTTATTTACATTTTCTATTTTAGGGATATAGGTAATGTAAATCCTCCAGACAAAGAGGGACACGCGAGGGGCACAGCGTTCGGAGACTTGAGCAGTGGTCAAGTCTTCGAACGGTGTGCGTTTCATTAGTAGGAATCTTGCTCACTGTTCTCTGGTACGCGTCTGATTATCAGACGTGACTAGGAGGGCAGTGAGCAAGCAGAGAGAGAGGGAGAGAGGTTGGAGGAGGATGGGACCACACCCTTTAAAAGGAAAAGAAAAATGAAAAAGACAGACGCGAAAAAACTACCCCAGGGCGGTACCAGCTGCTCAGCAGCTGGAGAATCCGCCACGTCTCCATTGGAGGCGTCATGCCCCTCGTATTCTGGGGGGGGCAACGGATGTCTTCCACTTGCCAGTGGCAACAAGGGCCGAGGAGGCTCCCGATCCGTAGAGTCCCTTATGGACATGATCGGTTCTAATTTTAACACGCCTGACAAGGTGTCGGGCGAGCGCGATGGTGCAGATGCTCCCTCCAAATATTGGAGGAAAAGCTCGCTCATGCGTCGAGGAGATGCGGGGTCAGGCTCTGACTCTGCTTCTGGCGGCGGCTCAGCGGGCTCTGAACACGAGGAAGCGGGAGCTGCTGTGAGGAACTCCGAGTTCTACCGCAAGCGGCCCAGACCGGCGGATGACGAGGGGTCGTCTTCCGATGGAGAGAAGGCCTCAGCCCGAAAAATCTCCACCAGCAGGCGGGGTAAAGGACGAGAAGGAGGCAAAGGAAGAGGGCTCGCCTCCCAAGAGGCTGCGCAGCGAGCCGTGAAGCTTGCCGAGGAGGTGCCTCTCTCGTTGTCTTCCGGCAGTGAGCCAGACGTCGCTGGCGGCTCCGAACAGGAGCGCAAGGCCAGATTTGTGAAAGTCGTGGAGGCTGCGGTCCGCGATGTAGCTTTAAAGAGGTCACAAGCCTCTAAAAACAAGGCCATAAGCGCGGCGGCGGCTTCCATTTTGGCGGCAGCGGAGAACATCTGTTGCGGGCCTCCGTCGGACGAAGTGTCTAGGCTGCGGGCGGAGGTCGCCCGCCTGGCGGCCGCCACGGAGCTTCTCCAGAAGGAAAACCAGAAGCTCCGAGCAGATCTGGTCGGGCTCCGAGGAGCCGGCCCAAAAGAGGTACCTCAAGCGGGACGGAAGCACGGGCAAAGCCAGGCCGCGCCTGTGGAGGAGCAGGTCCTGAACCTGGTGCGGCAGGAGATGGCCAATTTTGCGGCACGATTCTCGGTGTTGGAGGGCATCGTCTTGCGTCCCCCGCTAGCGGCGAGCCAAAAGGTTACGGGTCACCTGAAGGCGTACGCAACCGCCGCGGCTGCCAAACCGGGGCCGTCCAGCCAGACCAAACGAGGGCCACCCGCGAAGCAAGCACCGAGAAACCCAGCTTTGGCCAAACGTAAAAAAGGTGGAGTGGCTGCTCAAGCGGGGAAGGCTCCAGCGCTAGCGCCAGCGGTGCAAAAGGCGCCCCCGCCTTCAAACTCTCCTGCGGCTGAAACCGGATGGCAAGTGGTCGGGGATAAGAAGAAGGCGGGCAAGGCAGCCAGGGCGGCCAAGAAACGACGAAGGAAGCGGCAGCGCAAAGTGGAACGCGTCGCGGCTAGGCTCCGCGCCCCGAAAACCGCAGCTGTAGTGATGACACTACAGCCGGACGCGGAGAAGAGGGGCGTGACTTACCGCGACGTGATCAATAAGGCAAAAGAGGCGGTGAACCTCCAGGAGCTCGGTATCACGGGGGGCCTCCGGCACAGGTTGACCATTACTGGAGCCCGGATGCTGGAGATCTCCTGTGCAGCCAGTGGCCCGACCGCTGACGCTCTGGCCGAAAAGCTCAGAGCGTCCTTAAATGCGGACGAGGTCCGAGTGTCCAGGCCCACCAAGTGCGTCGACATGCGCATCCTGGGCCTGGACGACTCCATCACGGAGGAGGAGGTGGTGGCCGCCGTTGTCAGGACTGGGGGGTGCTCTGCCGAGCAGGTGAAGGCAGGCACCATACGTCCTGACAACACGGGCATGCGAACCGTCGTGGTGAGCTGCCCAGTGACGGCGGCCAAAGAAATATCGGAGGGCCGAAGACTCCTGGTGGGCTGGGTTTCTGCGCAGGTCAAACTGCTGGAACCCAGACCTCTGAGGTGCTTCCGCTGCCAAGTGGGCAACCATGTGGGAGTTCAGTGCACTTCGGAGGTGGATCGCAGCGGTCTTTGTTTCCGCTGTGGTCAGCCCGGTCACAGGGCCGGCTCGTGTAACGCCACGCCGCACTGCTTTGTATGTGTGGCAGCTGGCAAGCCGGCCGATCACTGGGCTGGGGGTAAAGCCTGCGCTCCACCCACCAAAACCAGGGGCAAAAAGAAGCCCTCCACCACCGCCGTCACTGCCGCCGCCGCCGCTTCGGTTGCTGCGAGAGAGCCCTCACAGGGGATTCAGGAGGAGGCTGAAATGGAGTGTCAATAACGGCTCCATTACGCTTCCTCCAGGCGAATATCAACCACTGCGCTGCCGCTCAGGACCTTTTGGTCCAGAGCATGGCGCAGAGGTTGATTAACATCGCCGTGGTCGCTGAGCCGTACTTTGTTCCGCCCAGGGATGACTGGGTAAAGGACCTGAACGGCTCGGTGGCCCTAATTTCGTCGGCCGCTGCCGGTACCCCGTCTCTCGAAAGCGTCCGGAGAGGACAGGGGTGCGTAGCAGCACGGTTCGGGGAGATTGTCGTGGTAGGAGTGTACTTCTCCCCGAACCGAACTCTCGCCGAGTTCCAAAACTCCCTCACGGAGTTGGGCGTCGTCGTCGCCGGGTATCGTTCCCTCCCCGTGCTCGTTCTCGGGGACTTCAATGCCAAGCACTTGGCTTGGGGTTCCCGTTACACGGACACGCGGGGCAGGATGGTGGAGGATTGGGCTCTGGAGACAGGCCTGGTCATCTTAAACATGGGTTCTGTCCCAACGTGTGTGCGGATGCAGGGGGAATCTGTGGTGGACATCTCATTCGCCAGCCCTGCTCTGTCACCGCGTGTCATTGACTGGCGCGTATTAGAGGAGGTGGAGACCTATTCTGATCACCGGTATATCCGGTTTGACGTCTCCACCCAGACCTCAACCGCGCCAGTCCGGCAGGCCCCGAGTGGTCCGCGGTGGGCACTGAAACAGCTTGACCGGGAGCTCCTCCTGGAAGCTTCGATAGTGCAGGCCTGGGTGTCACCTCCGGACAGGCTTGCTGACATCAATGACGAAGCGGAGTGGTTCCGGGAGGCCATGTACGATATTTGTGACGTGGCAATGCCCCGGGTTAAGCCAGGACGTGCCCGCCGTCAGGTGTACTGGTGGTCGCAAGAGCTGGCGACGCTGCGTCAGGCATGCGTTGCTGCACGGCGCCGGTATACCAGGCACCGCAGGCTCCGCATCCGCCCTCCGGATTCGCAGGTCAGAGAGGCGGAGCTGTACGAGGAGTACAAAGTGGCGAAGGCCGCCCTCCGAGCGGGGATCCTGCAAGCCAAGGATCTGGCTCGCAAGGAGTTGCTGGAGTCTCTGAACGGGGACCCTTGGGGAAGACCCTACAAAATGGTGCGGAATAAGCTCCGCACCTGGGCCCCCCCGTTGACGCAGAGTCTTCGGCCCCAGCTGGTGGAGGACGTGGTGAGCGCTCTGTTCCCCTCGCGTGGGGAGCATACTCCCCCGTCTATGGCTCCGCCACCTGCGGTGCCTGATGCGGACTACACCGCTGACGACGATGACGATGCTCCTGAGGTGACTGAGGTAGACCTGAGAGTGGCGGTTAATAGGCTGAAGACCAAAAATACCGCCCCAGGACCCGACGGCTTACCTGGGAAAGCCTGGGTCCTGGCCTTGGAGGCTCTTGGGCCTCGACTAAGAGGGTTCCTAAGTGTATGCTTGGAGAGGGGCCAGTTCCCACTTCGTTGGAAGACGGGGAAACTGGTCCTCATCAAAAAGCCGGGGCGCCCTGCGGACTCTCCGTCCGCATACCGGCCCATCGTGTTGCTCGATGAGGTGGGCAAGCTCTTTGAAAGAGTAATTGCAAACCGCCTCGTCGAGCACCTAGTGCGGGTGGGGCCGGATCTGGCAGAAAACCAGTTCGGTTTCCGCACGGGCCGCTCGACGGTGGATGCCATCATGCGCGTGAGAGCCCTCTCGACGGGGGACGCACAATCCAGGCAATTAGTCCCCTCTTTGAGGAGTGGCTGGAGCGGCGCCACGGCGTCCTCACTTTCCGCCTGACGCAGATACTCACCGGACACGGTTGTTTCGGGAGATACCTGTTTCGGATTCGGCGGGAGGATACGCCCGGGTGTCAACACTGCGAGGATCGCCCGGAGGACACGGTGGAGCATACGGTGGAGGTCTGCCCTGCTTGGGTGGAGAATCGCCGGGTCCTTGTTGAGGCGATCGGCGGCGGCGACCTCTCGCGACCGGCCCTAGTACAATCTATGGTCCAGAGCGAAGAGGCATGAGAAGCGGTCACCTCCTTCTGCGAAACAGTAATGCTAGCGAAGGAGGATGCCGAACGTGTGAGAGAGAGGGAAACCTCACGACCCAGCCGCCGCAACAGAAGAAGACGCCCCAGGCGTCGGGAGTCGCAAGGCGATTTCCGGCCACCGTAGGCGCGGGCCTGCGGACGGCGAGCATTGGGTGGCTCGCCGTCCGATCAGAACCAGGCCCGGGTCGGCGGCGCGCTGTGTTCCACGCGCGCCTCAAGGAGGTGTCAGCATGGGAGACGGGGCCCGCTAGGGCCAGTGCCTGCCGGGGTGCGGAATCCGTTCGAAAGAGACGCCGCAGCCCTGGAACGCAAAGGGCATTGGGAGGAGCACGGATGGGTTTTAGTCAGTAAGAGTCTGACACTCCCTTCCGCCTCGCCCAGAGCGGAAGGAGTCATTTGATGATTTCCCATCCTTAAAAAAAAAAAAAAAAAAAAAAGGTAATGTAAATCCTCGCAGTAGCCCGTTATGTGTCGTGTTAATTATACTTCTTTAATAAGCGGATTATTACCCAATGTCACGTTTAATTACCTAACGTCTCACTTGCTCCGCTTGAGATAAAGTAATCACGGACCCGTTTGAGAATTCCTCAAACGCGTATCAATGAGAATCATTCGCTTACTTCAGTGAAGTTCTTTGTTATCGCTAAAAAAAACAGCCAAGTGCGAGTCGGACTCTCACACGAAGGGTTCCGTGCCATAAACCGAAAAAACACATTTCTTATATGGGAGCCCTGATTATTATTATTTGTTGTTATAGAGGCAATATAAATAAACTGAAAATTTCCACTGTCTGCCTATTACTGTTCTCGATATACAGCAGCTGACAGACAAACAGACGGGACTGACGGAAGGACAGCGGAGGCTTAGTAATAGGGTTCCGTTGGCAAATGGTAACCCCATTTGGTTATGCAATACTAAAAAGGTCGAGAATTCAGAAAATCTAACTATCACATTGGCCACTGGGAATTTGGGAAAGGCCTAAAAATTCGAAAAATCTAGTTCCGTATCTAATTATAATTTAATTATCATTGCTTATCTTTATAATTACTTTATTTAAAAGCAAAATTATTTTATCTTTATGGATTAGTTTAGATGTTACCTACCAAAACTGGTTGTTATTATAACACCATTGGAATTTTATTAATTTTGTAACTCAATTGATATAATTTCCATATTATGTATACTTACTGCTTTTAGTAACAGTTTGAATACTTACTAAGGTAAATGAAGCGATAGATACTCTTGGTTATTAACAAACAGATCCCTTGTAAAGGTCATAAAAGTTCGTCACTCGGTGAGGTTACCGGGAAACCTCAACGAGCACACGTACGGCTTATCACGGAATATAATGCGCAATAAGTGCACACCCCAAAAGGAGCTCGTGGCTAGATAATAACAGCCGCATGGGTCGATCTTCAAGGTTAAGCAACGCTTGCCAAGGTTGGTCTGTGGATGGGTGACCATCTTAACATAACAAGTTTCTTCTGTGCCTCGGAAAGCACGTTAAGCCGTTGGTCCCGGCTTTCATTTGTAGATCTTTGGCAGTCGTTACGGATTGTCAGAAGCCAGTCAATCTGACTCCAGTCTTGCCATGAAGTACCGTGTTAATGGGTTGTGGTGGTCTGGTAGGCCTGCTCCACGTAAAATACTGGTATTCAGCTAAATCCGGCTTGACTGGAAGCCGACCCCAATATAGTTGGGAAAAGGCTAGGCAGATGATGAAGTGCACACCCCAAAGTAACCGTTAAAAAGACAGCTAATTAAAATGGCGTATGTTTATAATTTCAGCATGCGTTAGTAAGTTGAACAGCAATAATAATTGTTTGGTTGGCACCGCACCTGTTTTTGCACTGTTTGGTCTACGTCACGAGTTTATTCGCACCACGTGTGAATAATTAGTTATTGATATAATATTGGCGTGTTATTGTATTGTTATGAATGCCAAATAATTGTAGCTTCAGGTTTACATTGTTAATGAATGACGCTTCTTGATTACTTTTTCGTGTAATTATGTGGCAAGGGATTTTGTCAGGGTTTCGCCCGCGGGCTCGTACCGCCCGCGGTGGGTTAAAATGCGCCTCTACATTTTAATCCGGAGCATGGTCTAATAGACCTGTGTTACACGCTTAATGATTACTTCTTCGCGTAATTATGTAGCAAGAGGTTTTGTCCGGATTACGCACGCGGGTTCGTACCGCCCGCGGTGGGTTAAAATACTCCTCTACGTTTTAATCCGGCCCATGGTCTAATAGACCAGTGTTACACGCTTCGTGATTACTTCTTCGCGTAATTATGTAGCAAGAGGTTTTGTCAGGATTTCGCCCGTGGGCTCGTACCGCCCGCGTCGGTTTAAGGTGAATGCTCCAGGGTAGCCCGCGAAATTCAAATATTTTAATGTTTTTTGCAATTTGCCGGTCAGTGTGAAGCTGTATGTGGACCAAATACGATCCGCGACCGTAACGCGTATTTATCTAAAGAATTATAACCATTTTAATCATCAATATAGCCCTCTAAGTTCATGTAGCTCGACAGAATGATTATTTCTGAAATATTCATTTGCCAATGACCTTGTGCATACAAACGGAGCTTACTACACCTCGGCGCGCCACTCTGCTACCCATGATTTTAATTTTTTATAATAAAACAAATACATATTTTTAAAAACTAACAAAACCAAATTATTTTCGTTTGTATTGCACAGCAGTAGATATTATTTTTTTAGTCTTTTGTTAAAAAATTAAGGAGTAAAATGGTTTCATCTCAACGATTTGGAGTTGATTTGGTGTTTTTTTTTCCTATTTTGTGATACCAATACATAAATTCAGGCTAAACCAAGTTACGTGCAATATCATGTAGATTACTACCTATTTTTTTAGATGTAATTTCTCAGTAAATGCCGAAGAAAAACTGCTTCATCTGCACCCTTTTTTTTAGCCTTTTCGAGAGAACACCCTTAAAACCTCCTCTAACCCCTCTCTCACCCTCCTCTATGTTTTAATCTAGCCCATGGTCAACTAGACCTGTGTTAAACGCTTCATGGTTACTTTTTCGCATAACTATTTAACAAGAGGTTTAGTCAAGTTTTCGCCCGCGGGCTCGTACTACCGGGTTAAAAGCCTCCTCTACGTTTTAATCCAGCCCATGGTCTACTAGACCCGTGTTACACGCGTCATGCTTACTTTTTCGCGTAATTATGTAGCAAGAGGTTTAGTCCTGGTTTCGCCCGCGGACTCGTAACGCCCGCGCCGGGTTAAAAGCCTCCTCTACGTTTTAATCCAGCCCATGGTCTGCTAGACCTATTTTACAATCTTATTGATAACTTTTTCTCATAATTATGTAGCAAAAGGTTTTGTCAGGGTTTCGCCCGCGGACTAGTAACGCCCGCGCCGGGTTAAAAGCCTCCTCTACGTTTTAATCCAGCCCATGGTATTAGACCGGTGTTCCAACTTTCACCCATTTCAGCCGTGATGGATATAGACCTTCAAATCAATAATATTAGTAGCATTATTCTTAGTGGTCTAAAATCTAGTCTCAGTAAGGGGCCGTCCATAAAATACGTAAAGCGTTTTGGGGGAGGAAGGGGGTCTAGCCGAATTTCACCCAATCTTATGTAGAGGGAAGGGGGTGTAGGCAAACACCACGTATTTTTTTCCCACAAGCAACTGAACCACCAATGTATAATTGCGAGAAAAGTGGTTATTAAACAAATCTTTTTAGTAGAACGTGATGTGTTTCGAGCTGCAGAGCACCGGTGTGCGGTCCACAGTGTACCTATAGCCCCCCGGGCAAAGGGCGATCCTTGCAGTTGGCCACACGTGACGTCTTACTCTAGAAATACGCATTTTGATAAATCTCACGTGAGTTTAGAAGATGGGGAAATCTCATGAGTCACGCATTTCACCAAGGAGGATGGAGGGGGTTCAAATATCGCCAAATCTCCTTACGTAATTAATGGACGCCCCCTTAATCCAAAAACGTAGTCCGTTTAGCACAACTTCATGAAGCATTTATGTACTATCAAGTTTATATTTCAGTAATTTATATCTCAGTATTTCTATGAATAACTCTTCAAACAAAATAAATAACAATATCTTCATCGTTATCAGACGGCAAAGGAGCCACAAGGCGTTGAGCGGTTGTAATGGCCGCTCCCGTCCCCACAGACAGCTCGTTACGTCATGCGGCAGTCTGACTCTTAATCACCACAATTAGCAGATTAATTAATTAAACGATAACGTTATTAGTTAAACTTTCACTAATACTCAGCTTTTAAACCCTGGAGAAACAGTCTTTGTTCGATATAACCGTTAGAGGAAGAAACCGCAAACCTTCTTTGTTTATCCCTTTTTAGGGTTCCGTACCTAAAGGGTAACCAACGGAACCCGCGCGTCGACGCTTTGCCGGCTGTCACTGACAAGCGTCGACGGGACAACGGCTGCAATTGGCGTTGTCGTTGGCGTAGTGCCGTTCATCTGTATGAGCTCTGAACCTTTTTAGTACTTATCGGTATTTCTACTGCCGCTGGATTCAATCTATTTTCCTTATAATATCTCTCTCTCAGTTTTTCTTAATCTCGTCATCTGCCTAGCCTTTTCCCAATTATATTGGGGTTGGCTTTCAGTCAAACCGGATTTAGCTGAATGCCAGTATTTTACGCGGAGCGGCTGCCTACCAGACCTCCACAACCATTAACTGGGTAACACGGTACTTCATGGCAAGACTGGAGTCAGATTAACTGGCTTCTAACTATCCGTAACGACTGCCAAAGATCTACAAATGACAGCCGGGGCCAGCGGCTTAACGTGCTTTCCGAGGCACTGAGGAAACTAGGTATGTTAAGATGGTCACCCATCCACAGACCAACCTTGGCAAGTGTTGCTTAACCTTGAAGATTGACCAGTGCGGCTGTTATTATCTAGCCACGAACTCCTCAGTTTTTCTTAATCTCATCTCATATGTAAAAGTACGGAATTATCTGAATCCAAAAACACGTTCCTATAAAGTATACTTACACGTGTTTTAAGAGCTTGCATGTAAGCACGCATGTAAAGTAAATTGATTTAACAACATCCTACACAGAATTTACCTATGTATTAATTTTTCTTATTTCTCAATCTGGCTCATTAAAACAGCCCATTGTTGAGGCGATTGTACTCAATTATTATTTTTCAGTAGAAGCAATCGGTTAACCATATAAACGTCGCTGTATATGGGAGTATTGTACAAGGAATATTTATTACTAGCTATTGATTGTCACACGTTTGTGCACTATAATAATCTTCCGTGTCTATGCGTAGTTTCCGCTGAGATTGGCCGCCATGACAGATATTCCATTAGGAGGACTAATATTGTCCAAACCTAGACTTTCCCTATCTCGATATCGAGATAAGAGACAGGGGGCCCGAAGGCTGTAGTTACGGGCTTAGTTGCGGGCGTATTATACTCCGTATCACCTAACCACTAAGAATTAATGACAACGCGATTTGATCTGTTATTGTCAAATCGTGTTGTCATTAATTCTTAGTTCGGGTTCGGGACTAATCGTAAGTCCGTAGGTGATATGGAGTAGAATACGCCCGCAACTCTACCCCGAAGCTACGGACTTCGGGGTTAGAGAATAACCCCACTGGTTCATTTACTGTGAACAGAGTCAAGAGCAAACCCAGCTCAAGTAAAAAAAAAGACTTGACCACATTTGAAACACACACATATAATAATAATGGGCACTGGTTTTTTTCTAACGTTCAATTATGCCTTCCGTGGCATTTCTCGCTCGTGTCCATTTTCGGTCTTTGAGCCTAGCACACATTCATAATTTCACGCCGTTTTGGTGCACCACTTTCGTTTCCTCTACTTTCGTGCGTAGCTTTTTAATTGGTGCGTGTCGTTTTCTATGCCCTGGAGCAATTTGAAAAGTCTTCCTTATCGTAGCTGAATAATTACGACTCATCGAGCTTTAGAAAGAGACCCAGGGAGGAGGGATAGAGAGAGATGGCGCTCTACAAAGCCAAACTTTTATTCTTTTGACTCACAGTGTCATAAGCTCAGCTACTGTTTGTCGTCCTTTCATTGTTCATGAGAGTTCTTCTACCCACATTTCCACGACAATAACCTAAATGAGGAGGGGAGGGGTATTCTCAGCAGGGAAGGCCTTTGTCTGGTAATTACATAAGGCAGGCTTTTATTACGTTACAAATACATTAGTAAATTGATAGTAATCAGATTACACAGCTCCGGAATGATATTCTCATACAAACTTGACGGTTTTACTGCGCTGACACAATGATTGACGTGTTATGGCTTCGAATACATTCTTTTATCATTTGGTGAGTCAGACGGATCCATTAATAAGTAGAAATGTTTGGAAAATAGGAGCCATTATTCTTGCGAACTTTTACTGAAGACTGTTTGGTTTCTCAACTTGTTCAGTGGTTTTCTTAAGCGCCCTTTGAAGTCCTCTTGGCGAATGGCTGACCAATTAATGTCTGCTGAGCTAAGTGAGTCTGTGCTTACGCGTATCATAAGATGTGGCATCCAACCTAAGGCAGGAACTTTAATTCTGCAATTTATTTCGTTACTACTGCTTTCAAAAGGGTGAAAGGAAACATTGTGTTTAAAATTCAAAGACATGTGATATTCACCGGGCCCTGACACTGAGGCCCTCACAAAGAGGAGCTCCTGCTGTGCTGTATCCCAGTAGTGAAACGCTATAAGCTGACTTTGCTGCAGTGTTCCTTCCATAGATATAAGAAACCTTTTTCTGTGGTCCCTTCCAATCACGTTAGTATTTTCGTTGTAAAATCTCAATTATTGAATGTGAATTGTATTGTTTACAGATAATAAACTTAGTTGGACAGCTGGGCGGCTGTGTGATGGTGCTGGGCAGGCTCAAGGTAGACATCGCGTGTGGAGTTCTGTTCTTCATTGTTGTACTACAGGTAAGCACACTAATCGCTTGAAAGAAACGCTCTAGCATCTACTAGACGCTTAATGGTCGGATGAGGGATATTTAGTAGATAAGTTAAGACAACAGCGTCAAGCGTTCGTCGTTAGGAATGAACAGAACGAAATCTTTCAGCCGAAAGACGTCCACTGCTGGACATAGGCCCACATTTCGCTACATCAACCGAAGCTGTGCGTCTCGTATCCATCTGCTACCCACGATCCTCACCAGGTCATCGCAATCTTTACATCGAATCAAAACGAAGACAAATACTTTGTTCTGTACAAGCAGTACAAGGTATCTCCAAATTACCTGTACCATCTACTTGGCCTAGATTTCTGCCAGAAAAACTTTAGACAGCTGGAAATAATTTTGAAGTTTACATGGTATAGCAATAGTATGTTATACTAATATTATAAAGAGGTAAAGTTTGTGAGGTTGTAGGGAGTAATCTCTGGATCTGTGGAACCGATTTGGAAAATTGTTTTAACAATAGAAAGCCACGTTATTAGTGAGTGTCATAGGCTACAACATTAACCGCCGAAAAATACCACCCAAAGAAGTGGGCACGGATCAGCTACAGTTCGAGTGAATATGACGTACATTCTAACTCAATCAGATGGTTTTCAATAAATTTTGAAATATACATGGTATTCATGGTATAGCAATAGCATGGTATGCTAATATTATAAAGAGGTAAAGTTTGTGAGGTTGTAGGGAATAATCTCTGGATCTGTAGAACCGATTTGGAAAATTGTTTTAACAGTAGAAAGCCACGTTATTAGTGTCATAGGCTATATTAACCCTAAAAATACCGCCGAACGAGTGGGCACGGGTCAGCTACATAACTTACAGTTCAAGTGAATATGACGTACATTCAAACTCAATCAGATGGTTTTTCAAGTCGGTGCTACGAGTACATCAAATGTATCATCAATGTACGTTTTATTGTAAATCGTAGTGGCCGTGTCACGGTCGTTTCACTTCAGGGTCATTATCCCATTACGATACAATGACCAACATTATTTTTAGTTTCCATTTAAACCCAACGGTTTGGCCATTTGTTTATTCTGGACGTCACATTTCCTGTTATAGAAGTTTTTGTAGGTATCTGAAAAACCGGCCAAGTGTGAGTCGGACTCTTACACGAAGGGTTCCGTACCATAAACCGAAAAAAAAAACATGATATCGGAGCCCTCTTTAATTTGAATTTAATGTTATTTTTATAATTTCTTGTTATAGTGGCAATAGAAATACACACTCTTCAACTGTCTACTTATTACGGTTCTTAAGATACAGCCAACTGACAGACGGACGGATGGATGGCGGAGGCTTAGTAATAGGCTTACGTTAGTTACCATCCGGGTACGGAATCCTAAAAGTGTTTTCTGAAGGTCTTATCATTGTGAGATTGCATTATTTTAAATACCGTGTCATGATGTGTAAGCGTTTATCCTAAACCTTGTGTCCTTGGCTCTCGTCAGATAACGTCAAACTGCCTGTTAATTGTTTTTGGAATGACAGCGGTAGAGCCCGGTTGCGACTCCAGATATAGAATTGAGCGCGATAAATGACGATAAAAAAAATAAAAAATATATATAATATATAAAAATAAATAAAGAAATAAAAAAAATAAAATTCATCAGTCATTTTATGTATAAATAAATATATATATTTATGTTATCTCGTTATGACTTAGCTACGTGGCAAATGTATACAACGTGTAACAAAATAAACGCAGTACCTCTTAAGGGGTCATTGTACTCATCATTATGAACAGCTTTTACTATCAGTCCCGAAATAGCGTAAAAAAATCAGCTGTTCAGTACATTTTGACGAGTTAAAAATGTATGGGGGAGCCGATTCTTTCTTCGTGATTTCAGTGTTGGCCTGTGTTGGTCCCATAGTGAAAGTTGTCCAATGACCCTTTAAAAGGTATTGCTTTATTTCTGTTAAAGGTTGTATGTTACTGTGAATGTACGATTTTGGTGAATGTTAAGATGCACCGGTGTATGTTGACTATCACCAATTTCGATGGTGTATCTCAGAAATTGTTTTTAATTTATTCTTGAATCGGACATACTATACTTATACCGATGAATGTACACAGAGGAGATACAGTGATCTTAGATTCAGCGATTTACAATTTGTGTGAATGATAACAAACTCCGGTCATCATCATCATCATCTGCCTAGCCTTTTCCCAACTACATTGGGGTCGGCTTCCAGTCAAACCGGATTCAGCTGAATACCAGTGCTTTACGTGGAGCGGCTGCCTACCAGACCTCCACAACCCATTAACTGGGTAACACGGTACATCTTGGCAAGACTGGAGTCAGATTTACTGGCTTCTGACAATCCGTAACGACTGCCAAAGATCTAGAAATGACAGCCGGGACTAACGACTTAACGTGCTTTCCGAGGCACGGAGGAAACTCGTTATGTTAAGATGGTCACCCATCCACAGACCAACCTTGGCAAGCATTGCTTAAGGTGAATTATTTCTGAAATATTCATTCTTTCGAACTACATGAACTTAGAGGGCTATATTGATGATTAAAATGGTTATAATTCTTTAGATAAATACGCGTTACGGTCGCGGATCGCATTTGGTCCACATACAGCTTCACACTGACCGGCAAATTGCAAAAAACATAAAAATATTTGAATTTCGCGGGCTACCCTGGAGCATCCACCTTAACCTTCAAGATCGACCCGTGCGGCTGTTATTATTTAGCCACGAACTCCTGACTAACAAACTCCGGTGTTTGTTAGTAATTGTGTTAAATTTTTATAATTATTTGTACCTAGGTTGTGAAAATGTTAATAATTTTTAATTAATCATAACACTCTGACATATCAATCGACCGATACATCGTAGACTTTGTCTCTGTCATCTCTGGCCTAGACTGGAATCAAGAGCAATTCCATTTCAAATAAAGAAATAGATATTGTTCTATATCTTCTAATAATAACATTTTCTTCCAGACCTTCGCCTACAGTATATTATGGGACATGCAGTTCTTGCTGCGTAACCTGGCGCTTATCGGAGCCCTACTGCTGGTCGTAGCGGAGGCCCGGGCCGAGGGGCGAAGCCTCTTCGCTGGCGTGCCGTCGCTCGGAGAGAACAAGCCCAAGACCTACCTGCAGCTTGCCGGGAGAATACTGCTCGCTTTCATGTTCATCACACTGCTGAGATTCGAATACTCATTCTTGCAGGTTCGTAGTTATTACTTTTATGTTGATTTTTTTTTTCTCCTTACTAAGACCCGGTGTCAGAATTTAGAGATTCGAAGTTGTGAAGTAGTGAAACTCTAGCGTGGTAACTTGTCAAACTACCGTTCAAGTAGAGTTTGATCATTTCTTAACTTCGTAATGTCAATGCGCAACTTTGAGTTCAGAAACCGGGGAAAGGCGCAACTATAAATCGATCTACGTAGGTTTCATTTTTAGAAAAAGTAAAAAAGAAAACCGAGGAAAGCTCGATTATCCAGGTACTATCTATTATGTGCGAAGAGAGTATACGTCAAAGGCATTCGTGCTAGGCATCTGTTTTGTTTGTTGTATTGCAAGTAACGTAAAGATTAATATGACTTACTTAACTTCTACGGCTGGTATCAGCAGACTTTAATCAAATCGGACATTCGACCTTAACATTTTACCCCTATAACCTTTACACCGAGAAATAATTAAATATTTTATCGAAACTAGGTGACATTAACATCGTGTCAAACTCATTGAACACATATTCAAGTTACGCTAATGAACTATGACGTCATCTACGAACGTCGCGGAAATTTATAAATAGGTGACCGATTATCGTAATGTATAAAGCCGCAGACCCACCGCGGCGCTTGCTGTACACGAGGCGCATTTTAGCTGCGTGCATTTATTTGTTTGACAACGTGGGTCTAGGTTTCCACTGCAGTACACACTACACACGCCTCCGTTCCACAAGGCGTATCTCAAAACTGTGCTGCGAACAGTTGTACATAGTCGTGGGTTAATATTCGTGTAGAATGTTGGGCTGTGAAAAAGACGGATAAAAATAGATTGCATGTAGCGGATGAGAATGTTGAGATGAATGTGTGGAGTAACAAGAATGGATGAAGTGAGAAATAAGTGCATTAGAGGTAGTTTAAAAGTGGCGCCGGGGACGGAAGAGGTAAAAGGGAATCGCTTGTAACTAGAAGAGTTATGAATATAAATGTGGATGGATGGAGAGGAAAGCCGAAGAAAAGAAGAATGGATTGGATTATGATTGAGGAGCGATATGAAAGAAATGTGAGTTAGTGATAGCGTGACGGCTGATAGGACAGAATGGAAGAAAAAAACGTGTTGCGCCGACCCCAAGTCACATGGGAGAAAGGCAGGAAGATGATGAGTGTGTACCATGTACAGCGTGCATGGCGTTAACAGCGTTGGGCTATGTGAGCGCCATATTCAAGCAAGTCACGCATGTACCAATGACGTCAATTTATGTGAAGCGTGTCCGTAGTTTATAGTAGAGACAATCACATACATTTTATGCAAAGTGAAACTTAACACACGTGCGTAGCCTCCGTGCGCCGCGGTAGGTCTGCGCCTTAAAGGAATAACACTTTTGTAATTTGCATATTCGATTCACTCTCGGTTTTGCGAACGGGTTTTTTTTTACTGGAATTGTCGTAAGTCAAGGCTGAAACCCAGACTGCTTATTAAGTAGGCTTATAGGTGTTAGACTTAATAAAAATCCTCCGTAAAAAAGGCCAAGGCTGTTAGTCTTCAGACAGTTATTGAGAAGAGTAACACGTTAAGGTGGATGCTCCAGGGTAGCCCGCGAAATTCAAATATTTTTATGTTTTTTGCAATTTGCCGGTCAGTGTGAAGCTGTATGTGGACCAAATACGATCCGCGACCGTAACGCGTATTTATCTAAAGAATTATAACCATTTTAATCATCAATATAGCCCTCTAAGTTCATGTAGCTCGACAGAATGAATATTTCAGAAATAATCATTCTGTTACTTAGAGCGTTCTTCTTTTCGATTGGATGGTTAACTCCTTACTTCCTTAGATTGTTGAGCCCAGTAGGTGGGTACGTTAATTTTTAGGGTTCCGTATCCAAGGTGTAACCAACGGAACCCTATTAATAAGCCTTCGCTGTACGTCCCTCCGTCCGTCCATCCGTCCTTCCATCTGTCTGTCAGTGGGCTGTATCTCAAGAACCGTAATAGGTAGACACTTGAAATTTTCACAAATTATGTATTTCTATTGCCGCTATAACAACAAATAATAAAAATTAAGGTTTATGGTACAGAACCCTTCGTGTGCGAGTCCGACCTGCAACTGGCCGGTTTCTTTTGTACAATGGTAGAACCTATAGCGTTGACAGTTCTTAGATCTTTATGCATAACTAGTTGACCCACGCAACTTCGTCTGCGTCACAATTTCCATTACTGCTCCGCTCCTATTGGTCTTAGCGTGATGATATATAGCCTATACCCTTCCTCGATAAATGGGCTATCTAACACTGAAAGAATTTTTCAAATCGGACCAGAACTTCCTGAGATTAGCGCGTTCAAGCAAACAAACAAACTCTCCAGCTTTATATATTAGTATAGATAGGCCACAAAGTTGAGTAACTAGATCATTTCAAGTAGGGCGTCACGACGTACTATTGAATTTTATGTAGATTCAGTTCATGCTGTAAGACGAAATTCATGAAATCGTTGCGACACCGCATCGCAAATATTTAAATGACGAAACCTGATGTTTTTAAAAAATCCCCTGAAGTACGTTGTTACATTGCACCGATTTATGTGTACACGTAGTGTTGCCACTTCAAAGCCATTTAATTTCTAAGAATGTGTGGTGCTTTCATTCAATATGCATAGAATGGTATGGTGAGATGACGGTTATAGATATACAACGTGCAACATGAAATAATTTTAATGTAGACATCAGCTTAAAATTTTTGAACCCCTGTTAATAGAGGTCAAAGACATGATGGTTGTTTTATACCACCGGTAATCGGTATAAAATTATCTGTATTTTGTACTTTCCAGATCGTGCAAGACCTTCTGGGCAGCATCCTCATGATCCTGGTGACGGTGGGCTACCGCACCAAGCTGTCGGCGCTGATGCTGGTGGTGGTGCTGTCCGTGCTCAACCTGTACCACAACGCGTGGTGGGCCGTCCCCTCCTACAAGCCCCTCCGGGACTTCCTCAAATATGACTTCTTCCAGGTAAATATGTCATCTTTACTTTGTTACTTTAAGAGAGGTCATTATATTGTATTTCGGGCCGGTGTCTGCAACTCCACATGAGTCAAATTCAAAAGCGTATTTTGCGAACTGTTAACTTATAACTCTACTTACTTTTGCCTGCGTCAATCTCGAAAATGGAAGGGCAAGGGAATTTACTATTGGGTTAAAAAATAACCTTTGTTCTAATCCAGGATTGGCAGGTCTGCCCGTTTTCCAAGTTCCGTCCGTATATGGACAAAAATTCAGGCTTTGAAATGTATAAAATTAGTAGGATAAGACTTAAAGTCACTCACTCCATCGTCAATTTTGTCTCTGTCACCTCTGACCTAGACTAGAGAGTCTAGAGTCAAGAGCAAACACATCTCAAGTAAAAAAAAAAAAAAAGTTAGAACTTGAATGTTGTCACCATTGATCGAGGCGCGCCGTAAGGCTCAATTCACACCGAGATGGAAGCGAAGCGGCGAGTAGTTTTGGTGTCATATAATTTTAAACTTTATCTTCATTACTATAACACGTAGTATCGCTTGATCGCTTGAGTAACTTGAAAAGGTCGAGCGGCCGCCCGCGGCGCCGCGAGCATTCCGACGACTCCCGCGATAATATGTATTATAGTAATGAAGATAAAGTTTCAAATTATATGACACTGAAACTGCTCGCCGCTTCGCTGCCATCTCGGTGTGACTTGAGCCTAAGGGTCAAGTCACACCGAGATGGCACATATTATCGCGGGAGTCGTCGGAATGCTCGCGGCGCCGCGGGCGGCCGCGCGACCTTTTCAAGTGTCTCAAGCGATCAAGCGATACTATGTGTTACTGTGATAAGGATTAAGTTTAAAATTATATGACACTGAACCTGCTCGCCGCTTCGCTGCCATCTCGGTGTGACTTGAGCCTTACGCAACGCGAAAAACTCTTCCTACATATTTACCACAGTGCATTTTGTATAAAGCATAATTTACTTGTGTGCATTTTGAATAAACCACCATAAAATACAAGCGCACCGCACCTGGTTTTTATTCGTTTTGTAGATGGGATGCGTTTTGTCCCATTGAAGCTGCAGCCGAGCTAGCTAGCCTTGAACGTTTTATTTTATTTGCATTCCTTTCAGGTCAACGCTTTGTAAGATCGCGCCTGTATTTAAAAGAAAGCAAAACGATGATGTTTTTTTTTTAAACTTTGTTGATAATAGTAAAGCCTAGTATTACTGATTCTTTTTTGGATATTTATTCCGTAGATATAAGAAAAGGAAAAGTGCTAAAGAGGTATCATGTTGTCTCATAGCTACTGAGTTGCTACTGCATTTAGTAGGGGAAAAAGCTGACTAGATTGATAGATTCTATAGCTGCCAGTAGATTGCCCTTAATCGAATAAACATTCTGTACAAGTTCAGAATAGGGAACGTGTATTAAGTATAGGTGGCAGCACAGAAGCGTCAATGTCAAGTATTCTAAACGTTACAGTTTCGAATATGCGACAATAGATGGCATAGTCAACGCTGTGCACGTTCCCCATTCCAAACGACTACTAGAGCAATACGTGAAGTGAGCACCCTGTTAACATTATTCTCCTATCTTTCCAGACCTTATCTGTGATCGGCGGTCTTCTAATGATCGTGTACTTGGGGCCGGGCGGCGTTAGTATGGACGAGCACAAGAAGAAGTGGTAGAACCCGCTCAGTGTGTACAATAATGTACGCACAGTGAGAAATAGAGACATTTGATATTTTAATCTAAGATGTTATGGTGCGAAAGGAAATATTTCTTTTTTCATACAATTTGGTGTTTTTGTGACAATCTGACTAGTCGGCGACAATTGTGAACAATTGAGCTTACTTCCATATCCTGTAGTGTTCTGTGGGTCTAAACAGGCCACTTTAGCAGAAACAGAAAGCACATCGCCCTAGCCGTCACTATCAAATTTACCCAATCAACCTTGAACCTAATGCATTAGAAATACAGATGATAATGAAATTTGACAGATTGTTGTGTGGTTAATGATTATTATGATTCTGCTGAAGTGGCCTTTTTAGACACGCTGTTCGTGTTGTGGGCAGTTTGCGATATATCTAGATGACTTCTTTTTTCTTTCTGTCTTTCTATATGAACTAAATTTTGTGGGATGCGAGGAGTCACTATAATTAAACTGCAAATACTATGTTGTCAACTTACTGGCCAGATGAAAGCCACAAGACTCCTATTAAAAGTATTTTTTGTAGATTTTTTACAATGCATGTCGCAAAATTGAATATTAAGGATTCTAGTCCTAAAAAATGATGTATATATATTTGAATTTCATTAACAATTTTAAAACTTCACGAGCAAATCGCCCACAACACTAAACGATTGGTGTCATACACAAAATTTTATATAAAGTGCACGTTTTTGGTCGATCAATTACCGGTAAATAAAATAATCGATCAGGTCATTGACCCTAGCTACTTTTTGATGATAAGCCGATATAAACACGGTTCTTGATTTGTATTTTGTCAATTTTATATTAGATAGTATTTACTTAACACTGTTTAACAGATAGTGTTGTGAATTCCGAAGCTTATCGCCTGGAAGCAGCATTGCATGGTAAGACATACTGCTCAAACATGCAATTATTTTACAACATAGCCGGTATAATGTGACTATAGCTGCATCATTTGTTTTTACTAAATAGTGTCGCATATACCTTGCCTTGATGATAGCTAAATATGTGACCGAATTGCATCGATACAAGTAAAAATATTGCGCAAGTTCCATCTGAAAGCATCACAATGAGTCACTATGCTGACTTTGGAGTACAACAGCGCGTTTTGACGACGTAAAACAAAAATTAATGCGCGTATCGAGCGTATGTTTGTAGGCCAGGCAGTGCTGCGTTCACGCGCGCCAAAATAGTAAACCATCTTCCCGCCCGCGTATAGACGTGATAAGTTCGTTTTGACCGGGCCCCTTCGCGTGTAAGTGTATTTACTCAGACTGAACGTACCCCGCTTTCATTTTCTAAACCGTATATTTTTCATTCCGTTTAATTTTCTAATTATTGTTGTGATTCAATGTAATGTAAATATTTATATATATAAATATATCTATTTTGTACTTACTGACTGAATAACAGGCGACAGATCTTTGAATGTAAATGCAAATGGTCTTTTTATGAATTTTAATATTCCAGTAGCCATAAGTGAAACGATATCACATTTCGGAGAGTTGTGCTTCATCTTCCTTATAATAAAATGTAGTCATATAAACATAAATAACTATTTGATTTATCAAAAGTATTTAAAAGACACATATTTTTGTATTATTATTTTTTTATTTATTTTCCTTAAGTTTCAGTTTGGCCATAGACGATAAAGATTCCTGAAAAGATTGTTCCGAATAAATTTTTATATAATAAAAATGTTTTATTTTAAATTTTTATATTGTTTATTTATAATACCTTAATAAACTATGCAGTCCTAATTGACTAATCTAATTCTTTCGCATCAATTGATCAAATAGTCTGTTATCACAACGAGCCTAGAGTCTGAGAAAAGCGACAACATACATCTTATAAAACATTAAATTGTATATAATATCATATTACGAATTGTTCAACAACTACGGGGACACATCACAGATATACATTGTGCATCTACTCTTTAGCCTTCGCCTGTTCCCTGACCTTTTCCTTATCTTCTATATATTTGAATACTTTGTTTGCTAGCTGTCTGTATTTCTCCGCGTGCGTACTATCTGGTAGCGCGTAGATGGCTGGCTTCCCGCTATTGATGCACTCCGACATGTTGTGGTCGACCTCGAAGCTCGCGATGATCTCCAGCCCCATTTCATCAGCCACCTGCTTCGTGTCATTGCCGAAGACGTAGTTTTTCGTGCCGCACTTGTAGCAGATTGCATGGGACATGTTTTCCACCATGCCCACGATAGGAACTTTTAGCTTCTCGAACATGTTGACTCCTCGCTTCGTTACTTGGAGGGCTGCGGACTGGGGTGTGGTTACTACTAAGGCTCCTGTGAAGGAGTAGAAAAATAATGTGCAAAATTCAGTCTCATTGAAAAATTAAAACGACGAGTTCAACAGAGGAATGTCCTCAAGAATGCGGACAAGCGGTGATATTATTAAAATGTAAGTGGCACATGAACTGCAACTCACTTATCTTTCTGGGGTCAGTTATGAGATTTCTTTCAATTTGTTCTTACAACACAATACATGATGACAATAAATTATTTTGATTTTGATTTTTGGTTCTCCAAAAAATAAATTATTATTTTACACTAGCCAATAACTCACCATCTATAGGCAAGTTCTGTGCGAGCGACAGATGCGTGTCGCCAGTGCCCGGCGGCGTGTCCACGATGAGGCAGTCTAGTGGCCCCCACGCCACGTGCCTCGTCAGCCTCTCTAACGCCTGCATCACCATCAGACCTCGCCATACGACGGCGTTTTCACCTGATACTAGTAGGCCCATTGACATGCTGCAATATTGAAAAGTGAAATTAAGTAACTTCTTTCAGAAGACATCGCCCGCGAACGGGATAACAGTTTCTTACATCTTGCTCTTTCTACAGAATTCCACATCTATACTAATATTATAAAGCTGTTGAGTTTGTTTGTATATTTGGTTGAACGTGCTAAACTTAGGAACTACTGTTTTAAACTGATATAACATCACGCTACAACCAATAGGAGCGGAGCATTTATGTAATTGTGACTAGGCAGAGAGACTAGACAGCTAGTTTATAATATTAACTAGCACTTCGTCTGCGCTGCAATTTTCTTAAGGATCCCTAATTTCTTTCTAGACAAATTATATACTAATAGCTTCCACGAGAACCACTCTATTCATTAGTGAAAACAACATGAAAATCGGTGGTTTTTGAGTTTATTGCGAATAGACAGACAAACGCGGCGGAGGACTTAGATTTATTTATTTATTTTATTATTTATGCACATAATATGTATTGTACCTAGTGATACCCGCATGCTTCGCACAGGTGCAATTAATATAAACAAACCTTACTCGTTTATCGCTTTTTCTACTTATTGGTGAAAACTGTATCAAAATCCATAGAGGGGTTTAGGACAAAGTAAGCAGAAAAAGAGGCAGCCCGTTATCTATCTATACTAATATATAAAGCTGAAGAGTTTGTTTGTTTGTTTGATTGCTTGAACGCGCTAATCTCAGGAACTACTGGTCCGATTTGAAAAATTATTTCAGTGTTAGATAGCCCATTCATCGAGGAAGGCTATATATCATCACGCTAAGACCAATAGGAGCCGAGCAGTAATGAAAATTGTGAGGCATACGAAGTTGCGCGGGTCAACTAGTGTTTTATATTATTTAGAGATTAGGATGATGGCTAACACCTTAGTCATGGGTGCTTTTAGGGCGAATATTTCTCGTTCTTTTGTAGGTCGAGAAAGTCATAGACGCAAAGTAATTACAACTCTTAGGCCCGTATTACAGAACCTTACTCAAGTACTACTTAAACTGCGTTCAACTGATTACTGCTTGAGCGAAGAATCTCGACTTAAGCATTCAGTTTATTTTAGAACTGTCCTCAAACTCAAATCAAACGAAACTACGCTTGAGTAGAGATTTTGATCTCTGATTACGTGAGTAAGCAATTATTATGGTAACCCTGAACAATAGTTTGTTTTCTATTGCAATTCTTTTTTTTCGTACGTTTTATGGTATGATTAATATCTAATTAATAAAATTTAATGGTATAATGCTTGAGTCTTGATTGTAGTTCTGTAATACGGGCGTGAAAATTTGGGGTGACTGTTTGTGTGTCTCTCTCTGTCAAAATTGCTGATAATAAACTCAAGATTTGTTGTTAGACAAACTGACATCCTACTTGGATGTCAGTTTGTCTAAGAACAAATCTGCAGTTTATAATAATGTGCACATTATGTACTCATTAGTGATAAGGTAATTTATTTTGGAAGTGATAACAGAAAAATTACATAAGGTGTGTACCTGTGAATTACCTAACACTGATAGAGAGGCACATACAAATTAATGTCCTTAAGAGGTAAATTGGGTTGTTTGTATATTCGTAAATGACAAATTGATAATATTGAAAAGAGCTTAAAAAATACGTAAACTCTTTCACTGCGAAAGCTATTCTATTACTGAATGCATTTGTTATACTGAAAGATGTATGGTATCTGTAGGATAGGCCATGAGAAAACTCAACTTGGTTGAGTTGAGTGACTCAACTTGACTCGACCCCGAACGTCAACGCCGCGTGTCGTCGTCTCGTCTCAACTCTCATATTTCGAATAGGTGTTCAAATCTCAAACTAATTTGATTACATCAGCTAAAGAGAGATATTTGACAGAGACGTGATCAAGAACTCAAAGGTTTGGCCCTCATGGAAATGGAGTTTCATAAATAATAATAAGTTTATTGTCACAAAGAAACATACATTAGTATACACTGATTAATTAACATCTTGTTGAGCTAACTGCGCTGTAGACGCCTGTATACAGATATTGTGAGCCCTGCCTCTTAAGCTAGGATAACCTGTATTTTAAGAGACAGTAATAGGAGACATAAATGGGTCTATGACAACCCATATCCGTGAGGGCAAAAGCTTTACTACTCAATATGAGTGTGGTGCTCCTGTTTAGAACATAAGCCACACATTGGAGAGCCTCAAGAGCCCATGCACTTGTACTTTAGGAGATTTAATGAATGCCATTGACGCTACAATTAACATACCCACATACTGGGCCCAAAAAATCTATGGATTTAACCATCAACTCGAAAAGAAAAGAAGAAGGCTCTTACCATTTAACACCGTAGTTTAGCAGTGGCTCAATGAGGTGGTCATCATTTAGCATGGGCTCTCCACTGATGTTCATCATGAGAGGCACAGATGGGCCAAACACGTCCGCATCCAGCAGACCGATCTCCTTGTCAGGCTCTATCACCTTCATAGCACATGCGAGATTCACTGTAAAAGTACGTTAGTTTAAGAGTATGTTTCATGGTGCAGTTAAAATTAATTTAAATTGATGTTGGGGTGTAACGCCCAACAGCAAAACTTTTATGATAATGGATTTATAGCTACTAAATATTAAATACACAATGATTTCACTTAAATGCATGCGGATATATATGCATAAATAAAATTTTAATAATAGAGTGAATGGTAAAATGAAAACAGATCATCAAAAGAAATTAGCCTGTGTGACCCCAGTGATTTTATAGATTTGATTATGATGTTATTTGTGATTGAAAAATGATCAAATATTTTCTTACTCATTCTGAGTCTGGTCATCAACAATTATTTGTCAGTCATTTATAAATTTCTCAAATTATACAAACCAGCAGTAGTAGTCTTCCCGACTCCTCCTTTTCCAGAGGCAACAAGTATTATGCGCTTGACTCCAGGTAGAGGCTTGCGCTCTGGCAGACCCTTAGCCATCACTTTAGCCCTGTGAGCATTTGCTTCTTCTTTCGTGTGCTTTAGGCGGACTGAATAATAACATGGTGCTGCCTGAAATTAAAAAGTTAGGAATTAGAACGGCTCAGAGGAAAAGAAGCCATCGCTTAATTTGGTCATAAAAGTAGAATTATCCCGAGTGCAAAAGCAAATGCAGTATTTGTTAGAACCATTATATTGGAGAATTTACGGCTGTTTTATGTGCTTACGGTCTCCAAATACTTAAAGCAAAGTCTCACAATATCGTGAGAGCTAGCTAGACACTAATTATTTACGTTAATTATGAAAATACTCTTAATGTTTAAAATAAACAACACGATGAAGTACATACAGTGCTTACATTGGTGTTTAATAAAACGCCGCACACTCGTTGAAGTGCTCTTTGGAGATTCATAGCTGATAGCTGTTTTTGTAAATAATTAAATTTTATGAGAAAGCAGCCTCAATCACTCGATATCTTGTGAATAAAAAGCTATCTTTTTTTTTCAAAATTCGCGAATTGCAACGCAAAATACTCGTTCAGAAACAAATTGTAATTGAATCGATTGTATTGTAATCTGTCATTTTTGACAAGATGGCCATGATGGCTGAAACCAGAGTGCACGTTACAGATGATATTTCTTTGTTAGGAGTATTTAAAACACAATCTAATTTAAAAAAAGAAAAACAACTCATATTTTCTAAACTTATAATGCTTTTCCTTTTGCAAAAATAATACACAACTTACAAAAGATCACGAAATAATTTTAGTTAAAGCTGAATCAATCAAGTCAGTGCTAGAACAGATGTTCGAAAATTAAAAATAAACACAACTGTCAATCTTTTGCGCTATGTCGGGACTTTTCTACGATATATTTTCGGAAAAAGTCGGAATTTCCAGCTTTTTAATGTGATTACCGTACTGTAGAAAAATGTCTATTTGTTTACGTACGTTTTCTCAAAGAATATTGCCTATAAACGGCATCGTTTCTACCAAAAGTCACTCAAGCCGCTTGTGTCGAAAAATCCCTCTGCGGACACAATTTCTGGAAGAAGTGAGTAATTTGCTTAGTTTTCTGTGCTTTTAAATATTTTTCTAGTTTCCTGGAGTACAGAAATGGTGGAGCTAGTTACGTAATATTTGAAAATATGTAATTATTTATGTCGCCAACTGTATTTTCCTCCTTGACATTGAACCAATTAGAGTATGCGGAATGGAACTTTTATCCATTCACGTGGTGCTGACATAGACTTTCTGACATAAATAATATTTGCCATGCTAGGTCTCGTACTCCTTAAAAAAAGTACTGGCTTTCCCATGTCCGTGATCATGTTTTCATCCATTATGATGTCCAATGTAGTTTAAAAAACCACTAGATAATGTATGCATTACTGGGTTGATATTATTTGTTTACAAACTGTGATTGCATCCGTATTGGCATCGTACCAGCATCATTATGGTGGTTGATTCATTCACTATTTTACAAATAAAAGATATTTTAGAGGTTAGGACTTAGGATTTTAGGGTTGAATGTTATCTATGCACTTATGTACAAAGCATTTATTAACATAGATAATGCTGCTATATGATCTTTACTTAAGGTATTCAATAAAAATAATAAGTACTGGAAACTAGTTACAATTCAAGGTATGATTATATTAACCTAATTAAGGATCCTTGCCTTTTTTTCTAAATTTATTTTTCAATTTCATGTAAACTATGCTGTCATCAACAAAAATGTTATACTTTTACTATTACAATATAAAAAATGTAACATATAAAAATCTCATGTCACAGTCAATCAATCAATCAATCCAATTGTCCAGTTGTTGTTTGTTATCAATCTCCAAAACGGCTTGACCGTTTTTTTTTTTTTTTTTTTTTTTTGTGTATATTTGGTAGGCCCCGAGAACAGGTTGTAGGCTATTTTTTTTATATGGCAAAACAACGTTTTGGATAAGCTTGTATTTATGAATTACCTTCATTTCACAGTTCCTTAATCGACGCATATCCAGTTGTCAACCAGCACCAAAATGCACTACAGAGAGCAACATCGACGATATCTACATTCACGAGGAGGCAGTAAAAAGCCGTCTCTCTCAACAGAAAGATTTCAACTACTATAAACCAAACTGCCAAAAGAACAGTAATGAAAATGATTATGGAGATGACATGGAGCTGAAGACCCTGAAAATAACGTCTGATGATTATATAGAGAGGCGGATGCCTCCATTTGCATTTGACGTTCCTTACAGCAATATCCGTGATATAGATTTAACTAAAGATAGTAATGTGAGCATGTTTCTTTTATATTTTTGCATAGGCAAGGCAATAGAATGCAGATCATTGTAAGTGGAATAATGGAAGGCGTAAGCAGTGGGAAAAACTGGCTTATGATAACTGAGGACTGCAACTTTTGCTTTTTATATAAAAAAATTATGCATTCTTTTATCTCAATACATTGAACTACCAATCTGACATCAAACCTTTTTATATAAATATTTTTTTTCTAACCTGCCTTTGTGTTTGTTTTAGGATATAGAGCCGACCTGCCTCTCGGATTTCGAATGCGACGCGATCGCGTTCTGTCGTGGTACAGTTTCGTCTACTAATCCATTGAGTGCTCCCATTGTCGAGCCCAGCCGTGAAGGCAAGCCCAGCGAGGAACAACTCATGAAGGTGTTCCACACGCTGTCCGCTACGGTTAGTATCCATTCTAATATAATACAGCTGAAGAGTTTGTTTATTTGTTTGTTTGTTTCTTACAACATGCAATATTTAGCTGATAAAAAGTATGAAACAGCTGATATATTTTTAAAGTTTTCAGGGTTGGTCTCAAAGTAAAAGTTATTTATAATCATGTGGTTTTTCGCTCCCTAAAAAGTTACTAGTGTATTTGACAAATAACCCTGTATAAAAACGATTACCACATCGCTGAAAAAATATGCCCTTTTTTTTTTCAGATGCCGAACTTGTTCGTGAAACCATTGGACTATTCTATCTACCATCCTAACATGGTGTTTGTAAACAACATCAGAGGCACTACATCCGTGTAAGTTAATGGCTTCCTTCTCAACAACCAGGAAAATCAAGGAGTTAGGGTGGTTAGCTGGATGGAGTAACGGCTGCTATGACATGATTCACGCATAATGGTATAGAATGGAATCAATAAATCATGCCTCTGTAAGTCAGCACCCCTGATATTGTTGGCACCTGTCAAGTTGTTTGAAATATTTAAAGATTTAAAGACTTATTTATTTCACACCACTAAAGAATAAACTAAAATTTTTTAGTAACTACTTTAGAGATACTAAAAAAGAATACCAAAAATTATTTTATATGAATATCCTTATCCTTACTGCCTTAATTAATATTATAAATGCGAAAGTAACACTGGCTGTCTGTCTGTCGCGCTTTTACACCAAAACTATTGAACCAATTCTAGTCTACAGCCTGAGAAAGGACATAGGCTACTTTATATCCCGGTAGTATGTTCCCTAGCGACCACGCGGGCGAATCTGCTGGCAGAAGCTAGTACAATATAATTTTGCCAAGAAGTTTTGACCCCAACCCCTGAACTAGGTGGTAACCTGTGTAGTTGTGTATCTGCGGTTTATCTTATTTCCCTTAAAACTGCAAAGCTATAACTTACTATCACTCTTTTTATTTAATACTTCATGCACACAAATGTATAGAGGCGGACTTAATACCTTAGTTTATTTTTATTAGCACTTCAACAAAGCCGATAACTTATGTTGTTCATTATGGCTTCAGACTTGACCTTCGATTGTTGGATTGTTTGTAATATAAACGAGAATCATGCTTGACAAATAGGTAAATATGCATATATCTATAACTAACTAATAAGTAACACAGGATACCATTACTATTATGACTTTCTTTATTGGGAGCAAAATTAAACAACACAAAATTGAGTTGAAAAGTCTAGAGATTCGGCAAGAAACCAGTTTACTGATTCGCTTTTTATTAAACCAAGAAATACCTAAAACTTATGGACCAGCCGTACCAAGTTATGACGTACATACTTCTTCGTATTATTATTTTCGTGAGTAGGTAGTGTTTATTTTTTATTGCAGAGGTCTATTCCACTACGTGAAGCAGGTGGCACTGCTGCGTACGGTGGGACACCTGAAGTTTGCCTACGTCAAGTTGGAAGTCATGAAGATCACCGCCCATCCTGAGGACTCTTCTATCAAGTGAGTGTCCTTACGCGTGAATCGACTTCTTGGATCTCGTAAGAAGAGTGCAACAAAAATCAAGGAATGTCACTTAATAATATTACCAAAAGTTTGTAGTGTTTATAGCTTATCTTTGTAAGATAATCTTGAACTCCTATTGGTAATATCCATTTAATAACCAAGAATAAGATTCATAAAAGAAAGTTATACACTTTGATAAATTCAAATGTAAGGGATAGAACTATTGTGGCATAGCTCCCCGCCACCATTTTGATTGTCACATGGCGAATTTACCTTTAAATATCACACAACATGACACTTCAGGGTACCATTTTGCTAACATTGTTCGTAGGCTGCAACTTTGGAAAAAAAATAGGATGGCGGCTGGGAGCTATGGTAGCTCCCTTAAAAGATTTACGAACCCCTTTCAAAATCTGGTTTTTGTGACATTACATTTTTTGCTCCTGTACCCTTCAATAAATAAATCTTACCAATATTGTCTTTCTTGCCATTTAATTGTTTATATTGAGTGAGATTTTGTGCAGTATGGGTACAAAGATGGAAAGGTTGCTTGAGGTTTTCTGTCAAAATTAGTTGCGTTTCGTTCCATTAATCACCTCAAAAGTGCCCGAGGATAATCTAGCTCACCAATATTCTTTTGCGAAGTAAACACTAGAAAAGGTATCCCAATTTAGTGTGCTTATCATAGAAGCACTTAACTGATAGCAGTAATATTTATGTTGCTTCTGGAATATGACGTCATGATATGATAGCTTTGAAGTAGTGTTTTGTGAATACGAAATGAGCTAGATCAGTACGTCTACCATGAGTTTTATCAATCTACTAGTTGACCCGCGCAACTTCGTCTGCTCTTGCTCCGCTCCTATTGTTCTTAGCGTGATGATATATAGCATATAGCCTTCCTCGATAAATGGGCTATCTAACACTGAAATATTTTTTCAAATCGGACCAGCAGTTCCTGAGATTACCGCGTTCAAGCAAACAAAAAAACTCTTCAGCTTTATATATTAGTATAAGATACCCTGTCTACTGTATTTTTTAGTTGTTAACTAACAAGCAAGCAAGTTGCAAGTAAAACTTTAGTTAACAACTAAAAAAATAAATAAGAATCTTGTTTTTTTTTTTTCAAGTTTTCATACATTTTTTTAACTACAGTCGCTAGCGAGTATAGATTGATAAAACGCATGGTAGACATTCTGTATACTTTTTTGCCTATTTTAAACTGTGTGCACAGTTAACACAGTTAAAAGTAAACAGCCAAACTGAATTAAAAAAAATCAAATTAATAGGGTTTCCCCCATGCTCCCACAGGTCTATTTGATTGTTATGAAAATAATGGCTATCTCATAGTCATTAAGCTATCATGTTTGTGTCTGCAGGATGAGGTGGCGTATCAAGGGCATCTCGGGCCTCAAGGTATTCTTCATGTTCTGGAAGTACAAGCTGTGGAACATGAAGGAAGTCTTCAAAGACCAGGAACTGTGAGTATTACCATTACAAATTATAAGTTTTACATTCAGAAAAACACTAAATATCAACCCATATTTGTATATCCGTAAGTTGGGCTGGTGTCTCCCCAATTCCACGTATTTTGCGTAAGGGTGGGTCAAATATGTCATTCGATCCAACCCAGCTCCTCGAGGAAGGCCAGCAACGCCGTAGTATTACTATCTCCCAGGGGTCTTCAATCCCCGAATTAATTTGAAACATTATGGAACCGAAACTTATCATATTGCCAGCATCATATTTTCCGCACTGCATGTTGCAAAAATTAGGTACGCATATTTTATATCCCACTGAATACAAAAGCTCATTGTACTTATTGTATAATTTAGACGATCCGTATCCTTTACATATGCAGAGATCAGCTTGGTAACCATTCGTGTTTTATTTTGCAGGTGGTATGACGGGTTCTCTACGTTCTACATCGGCTCAGATGGTCTGATACAGAAGCACATTGTAGATAAGGTAAATTAATGCCCCGATCCTATTAGATGTATAACATCACGCTACGACTAATAGTTATACAGGGTGCCCTGTATTTTTTTATTTTTTTTTAGTGGTCAAACGCGTGCCTATCAATAATAGGCACGCGTTTGACCACTATCTCACCTGATGTAAGCGATGATGTGGTCGAAGATGGAGCACGCTTGCCTAGAAATAACCTATTCACTCTTGATTTAAAGACTCCCAGGTTGTAGCTATCAGGAAACACAGACTCCGGCAGGGAATTCCACTCCTTAGCTGTACGCACTATGAATGTGTTCCCAAAACGTTTTGTGCGTATGGGTGGGATGTCCACCATGTACCGGTGGCGCATCAGCGTTCGTCTTGTGGTCCGATGATGGAACGGGCTTGGCGGAATTAAATTATGCAATTCCGTCGCACATTCCCCAAAATGCAACCGGTAAAAAACCGACAGGCTAGCAACTCGTCGTCGATGTTCAAGACTTTGGAGCTTCGACGCGACGAGCTTCTCATTGCCGATTTATGTTATGCAGGATGATTTTTTAAGAAATATGAGGAATATCAAAAACATTGAAAGGAGTCTCGAGCCCGATTTTAATGAAAACTAAAACGGCATCATTGAATTTTTGAAAATCGTTATTTCTGCCCAGGAATCCGACAGCTTGATATTGAAAAAAAAAAAAAAACATCCGGTATTATTACATCATACGAAAGTGTAGCTAATAAAGATCAAATTCTGGGAAGTGATAATACATTGCAAACTAAAGGAAAGAGCTCATTTTAACAAATTACATAGTATAAAAATGTGCCATGAAGGCAAGCTTTAAAATTCACCTGTAAAGGTAGCCTATATCGAGATAGTCTTCCTCGACAAATGGGCTATCCAACACTAAAACATTTTTTTCAATGCGCAACATTATTTCCTGAGATAAGCGCGTTCAACAAACCAAACAAACTCTTCAGCTTTATTTTTGTATAGTATAGATAATTTGCAGTTGTACGTTGCTTGGGATCTTCTCTAAATAAGAAATAAATCTTAAATACGTTCTTTATTATGTCGCCAGATGATGCCAGACCAGGATACAATAATCGACGACGAAGAAAAAGCTCCGATAGCCGCCAAAATAGCGCTCCTCATTGGCTTACTGCCACGAAACTACTTGTCAGACGTATCCCCATACTTCAGTTCCTCTGCAGGCACCGCAGACACCACACCTCTGCCATTCAAAGTGCTGGAGTAAACCACGGTTTAATATCACGGGAATGTCGTCATGGGTGGGAAATATAAGGTTTATCAGTGAATATTTATTTTAAACGAAGATTTTGTCTGTTGATAGTTTGATACTCTTCTAATTTGGGGAGAAAGATGCCAGTTTTAGATGGCAAGACCTTGATAACGCCAGTCAGAAAAAGTTATTGATAAAAGGGATGAAGTTCACACATTCATTGGCTTCATTACTTCCGCTCACATTTCTATTAGCACATACATACATTACCATGTTACCACTATTGCTAAAGTTCTAATCCACAGACAATAGAAGCTACTGAATGTAAATAAAAGAAGATTGTTGATGAATTTTCTGATAAAGCTTTTGTATATGTCTATAGCTTCCTTGTTGTACCCATAACCATAAACAATATTTCCATTTCATTAATTTATTGACATAAATTTTAACTTCTATCATAGCACCAATTCTTTTTTTTAATACGAAAACTAAATGTTTAGCTTAATTTCGATTACACAGTTTTTTGATAGGTTGTTATTTATTTGTAATACAAATATTTTGTTATCAAATGAATTTTGTTCTCCGTGCTGCAACCGTGTTGTTAGTAGATGCTTTAGTTCGGCATACACATTTCAACTTCAGCATTGAAGTAATACACTAGTGATATTTTGATAACTGTGAATGCCTTGTAAAATGTATTAGTCTGTATAGATAATGTTATGTATTGCTAAAATACAATAAATTAAATCCATTATGAAGTTGTTTTCTTTTTTGTATATCTGTATACTAATACTAGCTGACCAGCGCAATTTCGTCTGCGTCACAATTTTCTTTACTGCTCCGTTCCTATTGGTCTTAGCGTGATGATATTTACCCTATAGCCTTCCTCGATGAATGGGCTATCTAACACTGAAATCATTTTTCAAATGGACCTACTGGGTCTACTACTGTTTCTGAGATTAGCGCGTTCAAGCAAATAAACAAACGGAAAAACTCGAGTTTTATATATTAGTTTAGATACTTACTAGTTGACAGACAGACACCCGAGTAATCCTATTAGGATTTCGTTTTTTATGGATATTCGGAATCCTAAAAAGGAGATTTGTAAGAAAAAATATCATTATCGTGAGAGCGTTTGCAGATGGACAAAATATTAAAAATCTTTGAATAAGTCCCGTATCCCTACAATACCATAAACAAGCAAAAAAAAAGGTAATGGTTCGTGTGGCAGTTGAACCCTCGAAACAGAAAGTCACCCCATTCAAAAAAGTTCAAATGAGTTCAAAGTTCCACCCTTTGTTACTGGGTTGCCATATAGTGAATTGGCATTATCGGCCACTTGAGGAAAAAAATATGAACTTCACTTTAGTGATTTACTAAGTTTATTTTCTTACGTTGCGCGTTGTTTTGTTTTACAAGATTTTTCTAAACGCTTAGTTGACACTTCGCGTGACCCAAGGGCTAGCTTTTACCTCGGACAGGGGATAAGCGTTGCCATACAAAGTTGAACGTGGCAATGCCGCCAGTCTTTTGGGCTCACTTCCAGTGGACAGCGATGCGGTCGAATCGGACGAATTTTTTGACGCCTTATTTTAGGTTAGGGTTAGGTTAGGATTTTTTATTTTAAGTGTATATATTTCGTTTTAATACAGAGTAAGTATTTAGAAGACGTCATATAAAACGTTTTACTGAAACTTAAATCCCTTTTAAATTGTTTCCACTGTTTTCTTATTTTTTATGATTTTTGTAGAATTTACGTGTACAGAATAGCTAAATGCCTATATTATGAAGGCAATATTTTATTTTTGAGCTTTTTCCTCGTACAAAAAATACCTAAGTAGTTATCTTTTTTCCCTTCCTATTAAATCTACTATTTTTGGGAAGTTTTCTTGAAATTTAAATGGCAACATAGTTATTTCGCTGATTCCATAATGAGTGAAGGGTTTTTTGTTGTCAAATATTTTATAAAAATAAATATACAAAATTCTGTAGCCTAATTCAAAGAAAAAGTTCAATTTGAGCGGAATTAAGTTGTGACGAAGTCGAGTGTAAAGTTCTATGTTAACCAGACTATTATATTATTGTTTTTTTATTTGTTTTGTGGCTTCATTGTTTGGTACTTTTTTCGGCTCGGCAAGACAAGGAGGCGAGTTATTATGCGTGATGTCATGACGGTGAGTTTATCTTAACTGCTGAGTAAAGGCTAGAATATAAGTTGAATATGGATTGAATCATCTGGCGGGGGTCATTGTTCGTGTTGGTCGCCCGGGCGCCTGCCAATTGCTGTTAATTATTAGTGAATAGTGTTGCACCGACGGCGGTGCGCGCGTACTCTCCGTCACTGATCATATGGAACTGTGCCAAGTCGGTCGTATCGCGTAACCAGTTTTCATTCAATCGTCTTGATATTCCTATTTTGAGTTTATTATTTACGATTGTGACAGTGCTTGTGGGAATTTTCTTGTGATCAATCTTTTTTGTGGGAATCCCGAGTTCCCGCGACGGCGATCCAAGTTTGTGTTTCATTGTTTTTCGTCTTCGAACGTGAGTGTTTGATTCATAATTTTGTTTTCTACCATTCACATCAAGTGTTGTTTGCTAAATTCCTATAATTCAAAGTATTCTTTGTGTGTAACTTTATTTTTATTTTTACAATCTCTGTTACTATAGGTACCTTGTTTAATCAATGAATTTTCCCACACTTGTGTTGTTATCATGTTTCATTCTTTAGTTCATGTTTCATTGTCACCAGCATAGGAAAAAAACCTGTGAATAAACATTCTTGGAAACATTACAAATCAAAAACACTACCTCACTTATCTATACAAAGAAATTGATACTACATAGTGGCATAAGAAATCGTCTAAATATTTAATATGCTTAATAAAACAAAATAAGTCACTGCTTCCTAAATCAAACTAAGTAATCTTAGTCACTAGTGCTTCACAGGAAAGTCCCACTATCAACTAATAACTCAATATTTGTTCTGCCAAAATATCTCACTAGATGAATAACTTACATGCATTGTTGACAGTGCCTTCCCTGAGATAAGATGAGGCAAATACTTTTCTAGTCTCTTAATTAACCGACTGCCTGATAAATATCACTGGTCCCACTAAAATTAAACATTAAAATATTATCATACAAATTTGAGATAAAAGAGGAATGTTAAGTTCAAAGACACTGTAAATTTGTATAGAGATATTTACAATCAACTCTGTAATAATTATATGATCTATCATTACTTCATTAGAGATACATTTAAATGCAGGATTTTAAGCCTCTTAGAGTGATGCACAACAATTTTATCATTAAAACATCATTTCAGCCAAAATTCAGTCCTCTGTTGAGCATAAGCCTTCCCCAAACAATTTTGAATTATTTTATTTAAAACTTATCAAATTATTATTTTGTTAAAATTATTATTATTTTGTTAAATTATTGTTTTGTTATTTTGTAAAAGCTTGTAAAATAATTGGAAAATACATAATTAATATCTTATCAGAAATAAAATGGGATCATCCTGACTGCTCAAACACAACCTTGGCAAGATGTTTACTGAGATGGTATACATTCTCAAGCATACAACATGTTATTCAATTATATCAATTGAAGCATAAAGAACACACAATAGTGCTCTGAAGTATTTGTTAACAACACTATCTCTATAAAAATATAGCATAATATCATGCTTGTATTTCTCAAAGGATTAGACAGAAGTATCATACTGACTATGGTGAAGTTCTTGAAAATAAAAAGCTTTGTTTTCCATATTATATGTATAGAATTGTTCCTAAAAATATTTTCATGAACTTTGACATAGTTATCAAAATTCCTATTTCTGTCTCTGAATCTTATAAGAATTGTATTAGTCTTTGTTTGTATTTTTTGCAAAATGTGCCTGAAATTCAAAACAGTTGATGAAAGAGGATCTTTTCAGTAAATCACAAAAAATATATTGATTCTCAAAACATAAACATTTATCCATTGCTATCATCTTGGCAGTATACCAAGTGTGTTAGGGCTAACCAGAAGTTGATCCAACTGCAGCTAAATATAAATATTTAAAATAATAAGGTTCAGTTTTAGATTTCACAACACAATGTCCTTCAAATAAATTGATTTTACTCTGCAAGTTTGTTTTTACTAAAACCACAATCATTGGCTGCTCAAAATCTTCCACTGCTGGATAGAAACCCCCAAATATTCACACACCATAATCATCCAAAAACAAAAAAACAAAAAAAAAAAAAACTATTACACTATCTTTTTGCTACCAAAGAGGTTGACCCAAAACTTATTCTTAATAAAAAAAAAAAACAAATGATTCATCTATTCTCACAGAGTGTGGGCTACCAGTACAGTTATAAGTGAGTATATGATATCTGGGTTAGTTAGCAATTAGCATGCTATGTGGACTGGCCAGGTGCTGCGTTTGGTTCACTTGATAATATCATTGTGAAATGTAATGAGGGCACTGCTATGCTTTTGAAATAGATAAGGTTTTTTTTTGTGGTAACATGATGAGATGATAATTATAAAAAGTACCATATATAAAAGTTGTTTTAAGCAACTTGTGCCCAAACCACTCACATACTTTGGCTACAAAATGCAAAAGTCAAAATAATAATTACATTGAAATTAATTATGAGTCAAAATTTTACCTTTCCTTAAACTATATTGAAATATGATTTAATTATATGATTAAAATAATAATATATGTGCCAATTCATAGGTTGTCATGGTTATTCCTATTGTTATGTTTTTTTTTAGTCAACTAAACTTTCCTAGCAATATAATAATTCTATTTAGTCAATCCATTACGTTAAAAAAAAATACATATTTTTTGCCATTTCAAAATGATAAAGCTCATCGAAGTTCAAAAGTGTGAGAGCCATTTATAAAACTGTACTAAAATGTGACGTCACGCGAGTTTTCAAAGTACTGTATCGTTTTATCACACGATTCAGTATGTTGAAAACTTATGTGAAATTTTATGTTTACGTGATAAAATAAAAAAATACGCATCCAATAGTTTTAGGAAATCTATCTTACGGACTGATTAAGGAGTTATTTTCAATTTCATTTAGTCATGTGTCACTCACTATGAATTTGAATTGCTTAGAGCAAGTAACTACACATACCTACCTATGTGCTTAATTTTCCTGTAAATTCAGTCAATAGGGAATATGCATGAAAAACTTATTTATCACATTACTGGAAAAACGAGGGAGATATAATTATTTTAAACAAATATATCTGTCCCTCTCGCGAAAACGCTGTTTTCTATGGCAGCTGTATAGGCGTCATAGACGATGACGTCAAAGTTTACATCGGACTTCTCTTTCTAATTGTAATCTTTGAAGCTTTATAACTTCATCGCTGATGCAGGTATTTAAAGAATATTTTCATAATTGTTTACTAGAGCTAATAAGTATTTGCAAATAAAAAAATCGCACGCATATTCCCTATTGTGTAAACTCAAACTGTTTACCCATTTCAATGCTAAACAAAGTCAAAAGGTATTTAGCAAAATGGGCTGGGATTAATTGCCATCTTGAGTCCTGGCTCCAATCATATGTTAAACTAGTTGACCCGCGCAACTTCGTCTGCTCTTGCTCCGCTCCTATTGTTCTTAGCGTGATGATATATAGCCTATAGCCTTCCTCGATAAATGGGCTATCTAACACTGAAATAATTTTTCTAATCGGACCAGTAGTTCCTGAGATTAGCGCGTTCAATTAAACAAACAAACTCTTCAGCCTTATATATTCATATATAGATGAATTTAGCTAGTCACAGTAATTACTCTTAATGGGTTGTGTGAATTAAAAATTATCTGTTCAAGTTTATGTAACCACCGATTTTATCTATCTACCCATTAATTTTGACGACCCAAGTAATAGAATGCTCAGTACCTGTCTATAATCATTTGCGAAAAAAAAAAAGGTCCACTTCTGGACATTATTGTCTCCTCCAAGCACCGCTACTTTGTCCGATTCTGTGCTTACCGCATCCTGCGTATTCCTGTCACCATTGACATGCCAATTGCGTTATTTATAGTCTAATTTTCTTTCACAATAATAACTATTGCTTCATTATGTTTAAAAATCGTCTGGTCGGCAAATTAAGCTGCAGGTCTTCAGTCCCTATTGTGAGAGACCTTGCAAGGGTCCGCCTTCCTTAAGTACAGGCTTTCAACCTCATCAGGCAAAAAAAGAACCTACTTATGAATATTTGATTGGTATCAGAGCTCGATATTCTAGCTAGAGGGCATCTAGGGCCGATCACCACTATCTAGAGCTCACCCTTTGTTTCAACTTTTGCTACCATCTTAATCTGTGGCTGTATACTGCCAGACTCATTCAAGCTACGCTTTGTGACAGGTTATCTCCAGCCAAATTGAATACTATAGTTCTGAGTCTTATTTAGAACCCTAGATCTTGATAAATGGCTCTAGAACAAACTAAAACAAATGTGTACATTAATTACTTAAAGCACCCGATGCCTTTCTCCAGATATCAACTGACCTCCAAGCCAAAAACCTTACCTACATAGTTTACCCGTGAAAACTTAGCTAAACTGATGGCCTCTACATGAATGGCCCTGACTTTCGCATTTACGACCATATAGCGTCCATGGCATGCATGACACCCAAGTCATACCATTTTCTCAAACCATCTAGGGAACTAACACTAAAATGTTGGTCACGATCGCCGTACGTATGGAATGTACCTACGTAAATGGTTATTTATAAAATAGCCACGACTATTGGCTATGCTGAAATGACAGCAAATATCTGTGACTCATAAAGTCAAACAAAACTCTAAAATATTTGCGTGTTTAGAATTGATTAACTGCTAAACTGAATGTGACGATGGAAGACGTTAAAGAGTCATTAACAAACTAAAGGTTATCTTGACTAAAAACCGCAATTCAAATCTCAGAAAAAACATAAGACATGAAAAGCAACAAGTTAGTGAGACAGAATGTTTAAACAAAAGTCATAATAATGTCTTGGAACAATCAGAAGGCTGTTAGTAAGCATTCACAAGTTCATTGAAATGTCCTCGGTCTCCAATGAATCACTAATGATAACATTATGCAGGTTCCGCATTGGCCATGACGTAACAGCTCTTCAGAAAACCAATATTATTCATAGAATTCTACTGCGAACTGAGAAGACAGTTTGTAGTACAGAGAATCTGAAGTTGTATCCATTGATAGTCGTGCATCAAATTAATATCGGGCATAACCAGTTTTCATAACACGTTCTGCTGTCGACAAAATATCTGGGTTTTTCCTACGGTCCCACGCTTTCCTCGTCATGTTTTGTGCCTATGACGAAGAACCTTGATAACAGAAAAAACCAGCCAAGTGCAAATCGGACTCGTACATGAAGGGTTCCGTACCATAAACCATACAGCGGAGGCTTAGTTTCCGTTGGTTACCCCTTGGGTACAAAATTCTAAAAACCTTATAAAGATAAGTACGTGGAAATTATGTTGTTCTTACTCCTCCGCTGTTCCCGGGATCCAAAAGAGAATCGTTTCTCAGGGACTCGTCGAGCTTCATTAGCTCCTGGGTCCGATTTTCTGGTGGTCGCCACTGTTAATTTTAGGGGAGCTGCTTGGTTGGGAAAAGTGTTGCGAGCTTGTCCCATGAGAAAAATATTAGTAAGATCAAATGGCCTGTTGGGAATAATGTCCATGCTAAGTTGATCTATCTTGAGGATTCCAAAATGTACTAAAAGGGCTTAATCCGATAGTCTTCCCTTCCATAATTGCTTCAAGTTTTAAAAGTTAAACACACGTTTCTCACCGTAATGAAATGCTATCGCACGTTGTGCTTAATTAGACTGAGCGAATAAAAAAATGTACGTCTATCAGTATCCACCAGAGCGTTACAATCAGCTATACATAGTTTCAAGGTTAAGGTCCTAGCTACAAGGCTGAGCCGTTCCGATGTAATGAAGACGTTGAGGTAATTTATCAGGTTGTTGAGCAACTAAATACATGAAACGTGTTTAGCAAGGTTTTACTACCAAATAGCATACATGTGCTATGGAAGAGCTCGTGGCTAGATAATAACAGCCGCAGGGGTCGATCTTCAAGCTTAAGCAACGCTTGCCAAGGTTGGTCTGTGGATAGGTGACCATCTTAACATACCGAGTTTCCTCCGTGCCTCGGAAAGCACGTTAAGCCGTTGGTCCCGGCTGTCATTTGTAGATCTTTGGCAGTCGTTACGGATAGTCAGAAGCCAGTAAATCTGACTCTAGTCTTACCATGAAGTACCGTGTTACCCAGTTAATGGGTTGTGGAGGTCTGGTAGGCAGCCGCTCTGCGTCAAATACTGGTATTCAGCTAAATCCGGCTTGATTATAAGCCGACCCCAATGTAGTTGGGAAAAGGCTAGGCAGGCAGCATACATGTGCTATGGTGAGTTACTATTGCAGTTTGCGTACTTCCCAAGATGACTATTATTATGCCCAGGTTTCCTCATATGTTTGATTCTGTTGTCTTACGCAAGTATACTGGTTGGTATTCAGCTACACTAGAAGTCAACCTGGACAATGGCAACTTGATTTTGATTTACGCACTTATTCAGTATGGGACACTTATGAACGAGCAGATTAGGCGGCATTTCCTTTTTAACACCCCATAAAATCCACCCCAGGGTGGATACTCGGAGACGCATAACCGAGAATCCAACCAATGATCATTACACTTGCTTGTAAATTGGGGGTATTATTAAAGTCGGTTGATGTGTACCTAGTGGACAAACAGAACTTCGATTTGACATACCTAGATTCCATTTATCCAACCTGGCTCAAGGTGGATTATCGGACATACGTTTCCGAGTATTCACCCTAGGGTGGATTTTATGGGGTGTCAAAATGGGAATGCCGTAAACGAGCAGATAAGCCGTATAGTTTGAGTTAGGAAAAAGTTCCCTAAATCATTCACTTTCCCCGAGCGTTTTCCTTGACGCTATTCCCCCGAAAGTAAGTTTCCTTGTTGCTATTGACCTGACGTAGGTTTTCCCTGACGCTATCACCGCACCAAAAACACATGTCCGACATATCAAGGATGAGATTCAATTCGTTACCTCCGACAAAACCGCCCAAGTGCGGTAACTATAGCAATCTTTAAGATAGCTTGTCCAGCTTCATTACCCCTAGTCAATAGACTTTTTATACATATAACTGTTTCGCCTCATGATAGCCTTTAGCCGCTGAGAAGTAAGATTACATAGCTTTTTATGGCGCTAATTACTTTTTAATGGCGACCTTGTATCATCGTAGTGCTTGCTAATATTATCCGTACCTGTTCTATCCGGTTATGTAAACGAATCAGGCTTCATAGTTCATTAAGTACGCCACGTGATTATTTGTTTGTTGCGTGGTCTCGGATTTCATAGCGTTATGGGAGATTAATGGCTCGGGATTATTAAATCCCTTTCTCTAGAAAATGGAATTAGCCTCGTATATTGCAATTAAAATTGCTTGAGCTCTCTTCGTCGTGGGGTTTCTAGGAGAGCTTTCATACTGGAAAATACTAAATGTCGTGTGCGCGACATCGTCCGAAGGATCGCCAAACTGAAGTGGCAGGGCAGGGCGGGCACATTGCTTGCAGAATTTGTGGTCGATGGGGTCGAAAAGTTCTGGAATGGCAACCGCGTACCGACAGACGCAGCGTTGGAGGGCATTTTTTTTTAAACTGCTACCTATCTTTGAAAATAGCTTACTTAGTCCGGCTCATACGTTACCAGTCATTTGGTAATGGTCTGGACGTAACGGTACGACAGCTTCTCTCAGTTATTTAATCATTTACTAAAAATATTGTTTGATAATTAAATAGCTCTTGTTTACCGAAAACCAGAATTAATTTTGCCATGTGAAACTATTTTTGCTTTAACACTAACATTACATAATCATTTTATAAACGTGAAATACTTCGGTCAATGTGAAGGGAAATCTCCGAAAAACGTCCGTTACCGGTCGAACTCAAGTGTCCACTGAAGACAGATCAAAACTGACACTTCATAATGGCTGCTGGTGTTAACATACTTAATTTGGTGTTGTTATTTAAATAAAAAATCGGCGAGTAGTGGAAAAAATCCGTACTAAAATGCATTCAATTTACGGTCACGGTGCAAGGACATGTCCACTTAACACATACTAAGGGGACAGAATATAAACTTTAAAATGTTTTTAAATACTTGTATTATAATATAATAGAGTTTAACATGGTTGAAAGCTACAAATAGTTTACAAAAACTAAAATATGTGGAGTATGTAATAAGAAGCAAATAGCGAAGAAATAATTTAACATAGGTCATATTTAAAAGAGGACAGTACTGCAAGACTTAAAATGCCACATTTCTGGATTTAATTTTGTTACTTTGATTTAAATTTCTGTTAACAATTTAAGCGAAAAAAGAAAACTTTAGTCTTTTGAAACTATTCAATAATTACTCGATACTTCTATGTCATAAAAATGTTAGTTATTTGCAACTTATATGTATGGGACATCCCATAAGTGGGTTGGTAGGCATTTTGACGAAAATGCCCTGGAAGGTTTCTCACAAAGTAGACCGAAGACCTAGTGATGGTCATCGCCTACCCGCGTTAGGCGATGGATGCGAGACGCACATGACCGGTTGTTGTGGCGACACTTGGAGGAGGCCTATGTCCAGCAGTGGACATTTTTCGGTTGATATGGTGCAACAAGTTCGAAAACAAGATGAAAAGGGCCCCTTATTCCATTTTCTTTCAAGTTTACCACATCAAGTACACAAATAACCACAACATAATCTCAATTGATATTTAAACATCAAGACCGTGTTTAAATAAAGATTAAATTACTTCACATCAAACATTTTACTAAACACAATATTGAGGAGATTATCAGCACCTATCATTATGATAGCGCTTACACAGAAAAATGATTAAACATATAACATTGATAAGCCTCGTCTAGTACTTTCAGTACAATAGGGTAGGTGACTAAAAAGTTTAATTTGTCCGTCAGATGGATTTCCAAAAAATATTGGACACGATTTTTTTCTTTTTTTATCTAAACAACAAATTAAGACGATCGTGTGTCGTCACTTGTAAGTATCATTTTTACAGAATAGTGACGTCACAAGCCCCCACTCCTACAGGCTTAACATGAATATTTTTGACGTATAGTAACGTAACGTAAAATTTTACCATAGCTACAATACTTGTCTCGCAATTAGATACTATATTCATATTTTTGAATGATATAGATTATTATTAGGCCAACATACTATGGGGTTGTAGTTTTGCACATACAAAATTAGAAAGACTTACGTTAACGTGACTATACGTCAAAATTCTTTAATGATGTTTATCTTCGTCAATTATTATTAATTTGATAAAGCAAAAAATACGCGTCCAATATTTTTCGATAACATAACTGACGGACTAGTTAGAATTTTTTTTTTTTTACTCAGGAATTATCCCTATTCTAGTATGCAGATCAGATTAAATTCTGCGTTGCTCTGGAGTCATCTCTATTCTAGTATGCAGATCAGATTAAATTCTGCGTTGCTCTGGAGTCATCTCTATTCTAGTATGCAGATCAGATTAAATTCTGCGTTGCTCTGGAGTCATCTCTATTCTAGTATGCAGATCAGATTAAATTCTGCGTTGCTCTGGAGTCATCTCTATTCTAGTATGCAGATCAGATTAAATTCTGCGTTGCTCTGGAGTCATCTCTATTCTAGTATGCAGATCAGATTAAATTCTGCGTTGCTCTGGAGTCATCTCTATTCTAGTATGCAGATCAGATTAAATTCTGCGTTGCTCTGGAGTCATCTCTATTCTAGTATGCAGATCAGATTAAATTCTGCGTTGCTCTGGAGTCATCTCTATTCTAGTATGCAGATCAGATTAAATTCTGCGCTGCTCTGGAGTCATCTCTATTCTAGTATGCAGATCAGATTAAATTCTGCGTTGCTCTGGAGTCATCCCTATTCTAGTATGCAGATCAGATTAAATTCTGCGTTGCTCTGGAGTCATCCCTATTCTAGTATGCAGATCAGATTAAATTCTGCGTTGCTCTGGAGTCCAGCGAGAATATACGTAACAATATAGGGCACACAATGCAGTTCACGTCACGCCTTATTCACTGAATATAAGTCGATAAGTGGCAATAAGTTCACCTATTTCAAACAGGATTTATGTATTACAGTAATCGGATTATATGTTGGCAATTCTTGTCCTTAATCGTGGCTTTATAATACAACTAGTTGACCCGCGCAACTTCGTTTGCTCCGTTCCTGAGATTAGCGCGTTCAAGCAAGCAAACAAACTCTTCAGCTTTATACAGGGTTATTTGAAAACACCAGCAACCTCTTAAGCAGTGAAAGTACACATGATTATAAGCGACTTTCACTATGGGAAAACTCCGAAATCTCGAGAAAAATATCAGCTGTTTCAAAAATGCAATATTTAGCCAATGTAAATGTATAAAACAGCTGATATTTTTCTCGAGATGTCGGGGTTTTCTCAACGTAAAAGTTGCTTATAATCATGTGTACTTTCACTGCCTATGAGGTTGCTGGTGTTTTACAAATAATCCTCTATATTAGTAGTATAGATTATTCAAATTTCATGAAAATTAAATCAAAAGATATTTATTTCAAACTAGGCTGAAAATCAGCACTTTTGAACGTCAAAATGCCTCCCAAATCGTCCAGCCCATCTCCGCTACCTAGTGTTTTAGATGGGAAGAAGAACTGGCTCAACGAACTCCCCAGCAACACAACTGTCGGTTAAGTTTGTAGAACTTTTTATTTTTTATTTTTATTTAACCTGTACTGTCCCACTGCTGGGCAAAGGCCTCCCCAAATCCTTCCAAGTATTCTTTTCCCGCGCTACCTTGTGCCAGCCCTCACGGTACGCGTCCAGCTCGTCTCGCCACCTCATTTTGGGCTGGCCTCGGCGGCGCCGTCCACCTTCGGGCAGCCATTGTGTGGAGATTTTCGCCCAACGGTCACTGTGCAGTCGTTACGGACTGTCAGAAGCCAGTAAATCTGACACCAGCCTTGCCAAGAACTGCCGTATTACCCAGTTAATGGTTTGTGGAGGTCTGGTAGGCAGCCGCTCCACGTAAAATACTGGTATAAAGCTGAATCCGGTTTGACTGGGAGCCGACCCCAATATAGTTGGGAAAAAGGCTAGGCAGATGCTGATGATGGTCACTGTGCATGCGGGGCTAATGTGACCCTCCCAATCCCACTTGAGTCTGGCAGCCTTCTTACCCTGAACCCCCGAACCCTAAAATTCTCATTTTTAATGGTTTTGAATTTATACAATGATATAAATCAATACCTAATTTTAAGTCTAGCTTCACATATTCTGTCTGGCATCTCTTTGACCTAGGATAGGGCGTGGACCTCGTTTAGATTGGTTCAAGTGGAGGTTTGTGACCCTTGTCGTTTAGATCCACCTTGTCTGCGAACTTCTTTGTGTAGTCAAACGTCTGGCTGCCAGACGGCTAGTCTAGTTGGAATCTATAATATCAAAGATGAGTTTAGAGACGTGGAGATTGATTAACTTTGGCTATTTGAATGCTGTGGTAGTTAATTCATTTAAAAAATAGTCTAGGGCAGGGATTCCCAATCTTTTTATAGTTTTGCGACGCCCTTGTAAAAGTCCCACACGTACTATGTGGTAGCTCCCATTTGGGAAACTAGTAGGTACGTGCTTTTCCGATTAAGACTCAATGAAAAATATTTATTAAAGTGTACCTATGCTTAAGGTCGATAAGTGGTCGACCAATATCAATTTATTGTTTTGGCTTTAGATCAGATCTTCAACAGATTTTGAATGCAGAAAGGCTTTCAAAACAGGACGCTCCCATTTTATTTGCCAATTGCAGTATTTGCGTTTCATTTCCAAGGCGGTATTGCGACGCGTCGCCTCTGTGAAACCACCACGACGCGACGCTCCGGGGATTCGCGACGCACAGTTTGGAAACCCCTGGTCTAAGAACAGCTCGGAATTTCCCTGAGCGAAATTTTTTAATAAAGGTTCATTACATTTGGTATAGAGAAGTTATCAACTTCCGTCAGTATGTTTTCCTCCTGATAAATCTAGATACTTACTATAAGGAAACAAGCCAGAAACGAGAGTTGCAATGGTTTTTATTCGGGTTAGTCGTTAAAGATTTCCCGAACAAGCTGTAAGTGTGAACAACATTTGTGTTTATTATTTCTTATTGATAAGGTCGTGTTTGACCTCAGTCTCACCTGATAGGGAGCGATTGCCCAGAAGTAACCTATTCACTCTTGACTTAAAAACCCCTAGCGGCCTAATTGTGTAACATGTTTCAGCAAAAGCTTTGTGATTCCTTTGCCTGCGATTCGCTTAAAATAACGGCTTCCGAACTGTGTATTACACCTAATGTGTCAAACAATAAATACTATTCACAGTTTTTTAGCCATCAGAAACCACAGACTCCGGCAGGGAACCACTCCTTAGCTTGCTGGGGAGTGTGTTGCGCCACTTCTTCCCAGCTAGAACATTAGGAAGCGGTGACGGGCGGGCATTTGTAGGACTGTTTTTATGTAAAGTTTAACGTTCAAAAAGTGCTGGCAGCCTAAGTGGAATAAAGGACTATTGACCTTGACCTTTACGCACAATTCTTATTTGAATAATTCTTGTTTCAGGTGCTACACATTTCATAAAGAGAAGACTGAAACCTTTAGAAGTACAGACTTCTGTCCAAGACTGAGTGATGACATAGTCCAAAGATGTCGAAAGTGCTGAGCGCCCTGGGCGGCGCGTTGCCGGACGAGAGACCCTTACTGTCTCTGCAGATCGTGGAGAGTGCAGCCAAATGCCCCCAAGGGTACTGGCCGGTCAGCAGGACCTATGATGAGGACGCTGATGCAGGGTTACTGCGCACCAATGGCCTGTTCGGGAAGAAGCCAAGCCATTATATTTGTTTGTCAAAATCGGAGGGTAAGTTGATTTTGTAGATTCTTTGACGTTCATTGCTTGAGATGTTGTGGTTCCTTGGGCTGCGTTTATACCAGAGATGAGTGAGTATGCGTAGCGAGGGATGTGTTTATAAAGAACCAATAGTGCATGCGCTGAGCGATTTGAGCGAGGCTAGGTAAATGAAGCGAAAAAGTTTTTTTTTTACGATAGTAAATCATCAAGTAATGACTCCTGCCCTTCTGGGCGGAGCAGAAGGGAGTGTAATACTGTTACTGGCTTAAACCCATCTGTGTATCTTCTAATGCTCTTTGTGTTTCAGGGCCGCGGCACTGTGTAAAACTGTGGCCGTAGTGACTCTTTGGGAAAAATTCCGCAATCCAGGCATGGGTACCTTTAGCTAGGTTCACAGTAGTGTCTGAAAGGTGATGTGTGTTATTCAAGCCTAGGTCATATTCTAACGAGTTTTGTAGCCAATCAACTTCGATAGATCGCTACACATCACAACACAACACAATAATGTGAACCCGCCTTCCACCAGATAATTATGAGTAAAATCCAATAGAATCGCTTGCGCTGAGCGAGGCTAGGTAAATGAAGCTATTATATTGGTTCTTAACAATCAAATTCCTCTTAACGCATCCACGCACATCTCTGATGGAATGGAAACGCAGCCTAATGCAACGTTCTACTGTTTATTATGCAGTAGTTTATTAAGTATCTGTTGCCACTCTTACATTAGTAGTGGATAATATAAACTTACAAGTAGGTAGATATTTTATGGTTTACACAACATAACCTTGATTTGGACCAAGCTAAGACCGTAAAGTTAAACACTTTCACGCTCATTCCAACCATGTTTTTACTGTTGATAATTTAATTAAGTTAATGTTGCCAGCGTACAGCGAGCTTATGAACGGACGTTAAAATTTGAAGTGATTATAATCCGAGAGGCTTATGATTAATTGGACGAGCTCGGCGCATTCCGCCCACTTAAACCATCAGTCCACGCGGTGCTTTGTTAGATCCCTCGGACTTGACTTTAAATTGTGGAGCGTGAAAAGTGCGTGTTCCAGAAATAGGTTCCTATGACCTCAGATTTGTTGGGTGTGCTCGTCATGAATACCGGCAAAGGATGAAATGACGCATAACGAAAAAGGAACATCCTAATTTATAAAATGCTTCTGTTACTGTCCTTACTGACAGACAACGCACAGCCGAAATTACTGGTCGTAGACAGCTGAAATCTGGCGTGTAAGTTCCTTGGGGAGTATAGGGGAGCACTAGGATTTCCCGAAATTCATACGGGAACGGTAAAAAACGGGATATACGCGTACGAAGTCGCGGGCTATTAATATTAAGGGCCCCTTTTCCCGACAGCACCTTTTCCCTTTTCCCGGCAGGACACTAGCGCGGTGCGCGCGAGCCTTTTTTCACGTATTTATTTAATATAAAAAAAAATAAGTGCCTTATAAATCTATCCAATAATATCCCTGTCAAACCCGATTAGTAAATGAAATGTTAAATTTTCATAAAAATTGCGTTCCCACAAGTCTCATACAACTTAAAATACTTTCAAAATCGACTTTACCTTCCTGATTTTTTTTTTATCGATCAAAATGTTAAATATCGTGTTTTTAACCAAAAAAGTCCTAGTGACTTTTTTGTATCTCACATGTATCTATACTAGGTATATATTTTTTTTACGAATTTATATATGGTGATTTCTCTGAAAACAACTCGATCTAGAAACGTAAATTTCGGATAAGGGGCCCTTAATTCTGTGTCACAATTTAGGTAAAATATAAACACTGTCTGCGGTTAAGCAGTTAGAAATAGATTACTAATTAAACATATCCAGTTTCCTTCCTGTTTCCTATACCTATTGGTAGTTTAGACTGTCAATCGAACAACAAGTTCAATTCTAACGCAGAGAAAGGCTTCAAATCGATTGTCTTACTTGTTATCCGACACCAAAATGGTCAGTAAATCGATTTACGAATCGATACGCGCGCTGTGGTAGAACGAGGCATTGTCTTTGCGCTGTGAGTACTGGGTACTGAGTTACACAACGCGGTAAATACTGGCCGGCAAGATAAATGGGTCAATGTGATAAACGGAACTATGAAAGCCCTCTATGGTGATATGCTCTTTATCTGTGAGGCCAAAACCCTTGTAATAAAAAGAAAGATAATGTGGTTTTTGTCGAGTGCCAGCTAGGATTTGAGTGGTATTTACAGAATGCTGCTCACTTTGGGGACGACTTCGCTTACGCTTCGCTTTGGGCTTGACGAAGTCGCTTATTGACAAGAATTAGAAGACCAAAAGGCGCTATTAAAATAAAAATGTCAAAGTATAAAATGTACATAGTCAAAATCATCATCATCTTCCTGTCCTTATTCCATGTCACGTTTTATATCCCATTCTGTCCTGTCAGCCGTCACGCTATCACTAACTCCCATTTCTTTCATATCACTCCTCACACAATCCATCCTTCTTTGGCCTCCCTCTCCATCCATCCACATTTATATTCATAACTCTTTGGTTACGTGCGTTTCATCCCTCCTCTTCACATGGCCAAACCAAGACAAGCGGTTCTCTTTCAACTTTTCCGACACCGGCGCCATTTCTAAACTACCTCTAAAATGTACTCACTTCTCAATTTATCCATTCTCATAATCGAATTATCTATATATATAAAAATCAATTGCTGTTCGTTAGTCTCGCTAAAACTCGAGAACGGCGGGGCCGATTTGAATAATTCTTTTTTTGTTAGTTTCGCCAGAATACAGGGAAGGTTTAAAAACAAAAAAAGTAGGTAGGGTAGGTAGGGTATGTAGGGTAGGTAGGGTAGGTAGGGTAGGTAGGGTAGGTAGGGTAGGTAGGGTAGGTAGGGTAGGTAGGGTAGGTAGGGTAGGTAGGGTAGGTAGGGTAGGTAGGGTAGGTAGGGTAGGTAGGGTAGGTAGGGTAGGTAGGGTAGGTAGGGTAGGTAGGGTAGGTAGGGTAGGTAGGGTAGGTAGGGTAGGTAGGGTAGGTAGGGTAGGTAGGGTAGATAGGGTAGGTAGGGTAGCCCGTTGACGGGAGCGAAGCCGCGCGGGTCAGCTAGTCTATATATATAAAAATCAATTGCTGTTCGTTAGTCTCGCTAAAACTCGAGAACGGCGGGGCCGATTTGAATAATTCTTTTTTTGTTAGTTTCGCCAGAATACAGGGAAGGTTTAAAAACAAAAAAAGTAGGTAGGGTAGGTAGGGTATGTAGGGTAGGTAGGGTAGGTAGGGTAGGTAGGGTAGGTAGGGTAGGTAGGGTAGGTAGGGTAGGTAGGGTAGGTAGGGTAGGTAGGGTAGGTAGGGTAGGTAGAGTAGCCCATTGACGGGAGCGAAGCCGCGCGGGTCAGCTAGTGTACAATAAATATTAAATAGAAAAGTCGATAATACTCGATAACAATCCAAGTTGATCCGAAAATAATTTAACCAATGTGCTGCCATAAAAAATCAAGTCAATCTAATTGCGGTCAGTACAGGAACGGTCGCGCTCATTCACTTTCATTAAACTTGATGCGAAGGCCGAATCTGTTGTCCGATGATTACTCAATGGCCGTAACGAGGCCACGACCGACGACCGAAGACAGGCCAGTGACCAGCCCCCACACCAGTGGCGGATCCAGTATTGTAGTTTGGGGGGGCTAGACCCTGCTGAGGTTTCCGTACCACAAACCAAAAAAAAACACGTTTCTTGTTTCGCGGACGAGGGGACAGCGGAGGCTTAGTAATAGGGTTCAGTTGGTTAGCCTTCGGGTACGGAGCCCTAAAAACAATGTTTTTTTTTTGCGCTTAGATGCTCCTTTGAATACTTTTCGTAAATTACTCAAAGACTTCGTAAGGTTGTAGACTACGGAAGATCTTGGTCTTAGGGCTCAAGCTTGAGCCCCAAGACCGCCAGTGCCTCACACACACATTCTGTTTATTACTGTGATACTAGGTCACCGTCTCATTGTTATTAAATCGGCGGCCGTTCCATTCCCTGTAAATGGATTTTTTAATACGCGTTTATTGTTCTCCGGGAAATGGGTGTTCCACGTAACGCAGCTTATAAAGGTTCGAAACGCCTTTCTGTCATACTTTGGAGAATATTCCTTTAGGGCGTTGACCCAGAAAAGGTTGAAGATACAAGCGAACGTGACCGTTATTTACTTGTACTCAATATCCAAAACTCAGAGACACTTGTTTTACTCGAAAGTTCCGTTTTCAGTTTATAATCTTGTGGAAATAATAAGCCTAGTTGGTTCTTTTCTAGACGGAAATACAAGTAAAATCGACGGCACGTCGCTACGCATATCATCTTCATATTTGACCTTTGCCAGATGCCAGCCTTATGCTTCAACCACGTTATCTATTATAGTTAAAAGAAGTATTTTATCTCATTCCAAAGTCGTTAGATAGATTAGTGTTACTTCAACAAGTTCAGATAGAAATAAGTCAGGTCATTGTTTTTGCCCTCTTTAATCAAGTTTCGAGTGGAGTGAGACCGTTCAGATACTCGGTAGTTCACGTTTAGCTCGTAACTAAGTAATTGGGCCTGCCGACGAACTGCCATTATATTATTCATAGCATAGCATTCAAGAGTCGATCTTCAAGGTTAAGCAACGCTTGCCAAGGTTAGTCTGTGGATGGCTGTCATTTGTAGATCTTTGGCTGTCGTCACGGATAGTCAGAAGCCACTTAATCTGAGTCTTGCCATAAAGTACCGTGTTACCCAGTTAATGGGTTGTGGAGGTCTGGTAGGCAGCCGCTCACGTAAAATACTGGTATTCAGCTAAATCCGGTTTGACTGGAAGCCGCACAGAACAGATATTTATCTGTTCTGTGGGAAGCCGACCCCAATATAGATGGGAAAAGGCTAGGTAGATGATGATAGCATTAGAGATGCTATAAGTAAAGTGTCGTTGAGTTAGTGTAACATAAATAATGCAAAACCTATAAAAGGATCATTGTACCGTCATTACAAACATAGTTCACTATGGTACCAAACCCGAAAACAAAAAACCATTCGCTATGTTTACATAATACGGACAGCAGAGGGTTTAGTGTAAGTTTTTTAACTCACTCGAACGCGTTAACGTAAACGTTCACTTATGTCAAATTGTATAGAAGTAAAAAAAAGGTTTTCCGTTACTGTCACCAGACGGCGTTTATTCAGTTTCAATACAAATTGACGTTTACGCTAACGCGATCGAGAACGTTAAAAAACTCGCGCTAAGGCCACTGTTTTTGTTTACTTGTGGTGGGTTTACTCTTGACTCCAGTTTAAGTCAGAGGTGACAGAGACAAAGTCTACGATGGAGTGAGCTTATCCCGAAGAAGCCTGTTCACTCTAACTTTGAAGAGATTTGGGTTGAATGCGATTTCGAGATTTAGGTTTGGTGCCAATGCCATGATAAAAGTGGTTCCTAAGGATGAGTACAATGAACAATTTACCGTTTTTACATTTATTTCTATTACACCTTGTATTTTTACCCGACTGCGAAAGAAGAAGGGTTATGTTTTTCATCTTTACCAGTTGGCACCGTTATACTTCAACCCCGTTGTCTATAGACAAAGGAGTCTTATATCACATTACAAAGCCATAGAGATTGACTAGTGTAACGTCATCATCAAGTTCAGTTAGAAATAAGTCAGGAGTCAACGTAATGGCACGCTGGCACTGATTAGATGATTGTGCTGACATATCTTTGTATCTTCCCACGGTCTTTGGTCTCTTTCCTAACATCGTGTTACATAGTATGCTGTCATGTCATAGTTCCTGTTTTAAGAGATGGTGTCTTGGTATATTTATTTGTATTGCTTGTAGTGGTATAGAAACAGCTTCAGTGCGGCCCAATAACAGAATTTTTATTTTTTTATGGGGTATTTTACAAAAAAATCTAATTAGGTAAGTAATTAATCTGATAGATTTTCAAAAAATATTGGACACGTATTTTTTCTATTTTTCACGTAAACAAAAAAAATAAAGAGGATACAGCGAGTTGAAGACACGCGTGACGTCATCTGGCTTGGTAAAAATTTACCAAATTTACCTACCCCCTATACCATATTGATAGGCTCAGGTTAGACCACAATCTCACCTGATGGAAAGCGAAGATGTGGTCGACGATGGAGTACGCTTGGATAAAATAATTTATTTCAAATAAAAACGTTAACATTTAGCCAATAGTAATTAGTTCCATATTATAGTACCTAAAAATAAACTAAGATAATTATAATTTTTATAGGCGCTAGTAATGGTTGTTCGTAATTGCAATGTTAAGTAGCGACCAGCCCGATCTAGATTAATTTAAACCTGTGTTTCAGGCAATATAATTAATCTTTTCTCTCTTGACTTAAAGAACCCTAGGTTTTAGTTATTAGGGAACACAAACTCCAAGCACTCCATACAAGATGCAAGTTACAACATATTTTTGCGTCTAGCACAATCTTGTAGGAAGTTATCACATCATCGCTTACCAACAGGTGAGATAGTGGTCAAACGCGTATCAATAGTAAAAAAAATGTTAGGCGCGCTTCCACATTGATGATAGTTTATATATTGAGGTATTTAAGCGAATATTAGCATAAAAACTCCATCTAATTTTAGAACTGGAGGATTTATCTTGAGTAGGTAACTAAATGATGAGAAAAATTACAAAAAAAAAACGCTTATCTTAAGACAAGTGTCATGAGGTCATTGTAATCAAACATAATTGGGTTTATACAAAAATATAATAATGTGACCATGATTGTCATGTGTAGTAAGTAGTGTCGTCACTTGCTTGTATCATTTTCATAGGCAGATCATTTTTTGACTGACCTAGACTGGAGTCAAGAGCAAACTCTACAAAAATAAAAATAAACCGGCCAAGTGCGAGTCGTACTCCCACACGAAGTGTTCCGTACCATGAACCTTGATTTTATTATTTGTTGTTATAGCGGCAATAGAAATACACAATCTGTGAAAATTTGAACTGTCTACCTATTACGGTTCCTGAGATACAGCCCGCTGACAGACAGACGGATGGACGGACGGACGGCGGAGGCTTAGTAATTCGTGAAGTCTTTTTAGGGTTCCGTACCAACGTACGAACCCTAAAAAGACTGATTGAACTGAAGAGCTTAGATTATAATATATCAAAGGTGAAGAGTAACTTTTTGTGTCTATATTCAACATACACGTTTAATGCTCACTTAGTTGGTAATAGGCAAATCATTTCGTAACCAAACGTGTGAACAAGGAATCCATACACGCTTGGTTAATCAATTACTTTCCATTCGAATGATTTACTACCTCCATAAATATCCTTTTGACAAATTTACGTATAGTACCTATAGATCACGAAGGAATCTAATTATAGATAGATTGAATCAGGCATGCGAAAGTAAAAACAATAGGACCCATCCATAGTAACATTATAAAGAGGTAAAGTTTATAAGTTTGTGAGATTTTCGGGGGTAATCTCTGGATCTTCTGAACCGATTTTGTAAATTCTTTTACCAATAGAAAGTCCCGTTATTTGTGAGTGTCATAGGCTATATAGGCATATATTGACCCGAAAAATACCGCCCAACGAACCAACGTAGTGGGCATGTGTCTGCTAGTTCATTATACAACAGTGACAGTCACGTGTTACTGGAGAGTTTGTTGCGCTATTCTTTCTGCCCCGCTAAAACATTAGGAAGGTGGTGACTGAAGGGCGGTTTGGGGGATGTCCTGTTTCTATTATTATTTATTATTATATTTCTTATACTCAATTAAAATCAAAAGTCATTTATTAAAATTATTAATATTTTTTTATTTATTATAGTTATTTTACCGCCACACTCTTTGGGCACATTACCAGCTGACAGCGTTGAGGACGAATTTTTGATGCTATATTTCAGTTTGTTGTTTATTTTAGTGCACACATTAAGATACTACCTAAACCTTTCTCGTTTAAGGCTGCTCTCTCGAAAAAAGCTTAAAACAGCGTGCAGATGAAGCAGCTTGTCGTCGGCACTAACAGAGAAATTACATCTGAAAAAACTAGTTCGTAATAAACATGATATGATTCTAATTTGGTTAAGCCAGAACTTATGTATCGGTATCACCTAATAAGAAAAAATCCACCAAATCACCTCCAAATCGTTGGGTTGAATGAAACCATTTTACTCCTTAATTTTTTTATCAAATGAGTATAAAAATATATTTACTGCTTTGCAATACAAAACGAAAATGATTTGGTTTTGTTACTTTTTAAAAACATGTATTATTATTTTTATTAAAAAAAATAAAAATGCGAGTAGCGGAGTGGCGCGTAAAGGGGTAGTTAGCTCCGTTTGTATGTACAAGGTCATTGGCAGGAATACAGTCATTAATAAGGATTCCAAACACAGGCCACCCTTGCGTTCACCAGTCGCAGTCACTCGACAGCTGGTCAATGGGTGACTATGACTACTAAATTAATAGGTGTTTAATACATAACCTACCTACATCAGTTCGATCGGTATTTAAACAGACAAGGGTAACCTTACTAGGTTTCCCTATCACTCGCGTGTTTAAAGCCTCAATGTGGAGGAAAAATACAGTCAAATTATTTATTGACGACGGGTTCCGTATTCACTTTAACTCGTTATTTACTACTAGTCTGAAGTTCTGCGATTTTGAATCTATGAGGCAAAAGAGATGGGCCATAAAAATCATTTACGAATTTGGCGCACGGCTACGATATGTTGCATGATTTGAGAAAACAATTACAAAATACCTTTTTACCCTATATAGGACATAAAAGTAGCCAGTAAACTAGACAGTCGTTTGGGTGTTGTTATCACATCGATTTTTATTTATATAGAACCTTATGAACATTATGACCCTCGTAAGAGCACAACCTGAGTGTTATAGGTTTAAAAGGATCGCAGTAGACTATAAAACGTCGGAACAGGGAATTGAGTCATTTGTACTGCAGTGGTACGGCATTGGCTTATCAATTTGGGCTATAGTAGTATCGTCATGGATTCTGTATTACCCCTTCAAGCTCTTATTAATTTAATATATTCTCGTACAGGAGTACCCGGCTACGTAATGGACGGCGTAGTCATAGTAGGAGAGCGGGAGGCAGCGCCGGCGGGCTACAGCGTGGCAGGCCGCGCGGGCAAGCGGCGCCTGTGCACGCGCGTGTCGCGGCCGGCCGCTGCGCGCGCGCACCCGCCCGTCACCGACGTCATCGTGTGCTCCAAGATGAGGCAGGCGCCGCAGGGGTTCATACTGGCGGGGTGAGTGGCAGGACTAGTATATGGACCAAGTCCTTTTCGGGACAAAATCGCCCCAACCAGACGCCAACGCCAACGTTATTTATAGGCGTCTTGTGTTTATTTTCACTTTTTCACTTGAAGAGCTCGTGGCTAAATAATAACAGCTGCACGGGTCGATCTTCAAGGTTAAGCAACGCTTGCCTAGGTTGGTCTGTGGATGGGTGATCATCTTAACATACCGAGTTTCCTCCGTGCCTCGGAAAGCACGTTAAGCCGTTGGTCCCGGCTGTCATTTGTAGATCTTTGGCAGTCGTTACGGATAGTCAGAAGCCAGTAAATCTGACTCAAGTCTTGCCATGAAGTACCGTGTTACCCAGTTAATGGGTTGTGGCGGTCTGGTAGGCAGCCGCTCCTCGTAAAATACTGGTATTCAGCTAAATCCGGCATGACTGGAAGCCGATCCCAATATAGTTGGGAAAAGGCTAGGCAGATGATGATGATGTGTTTATTTTCACTTGACCCAATAGGGACTTACGGATTCTAACGGTTAAAAACGGATTTTGCCCCTAGTGGATATAGTAGCCTATAGATACACACAACACACACACACACCGGTACCGGTAATCGACGTCATCGCTCCAAAAGGAGAACTGGGTGAGTTAGCGGGAATCTCTATGGGTTTGCAAAGGAAGAAGTTGTTTTGGACAATTACAAAATGTTCCGTCCCGCGTTACTTTATCTTGCCCGTACGCCAATTTATTTAAGGACGACACAGCTACAAAGTCTTTTCCATACATCTCAGCTATTTTGTAAAAGTCAACCCCTTTTAGCCTTACCCTGTCAGGCCCCGCAAATTAAAAGACAACAGTAAGACAATACCTAGCCCCACATGTGGGGCGGCCGGGGCCGGGGTAGCATCTTTTACATAATTCTCATATCGTTTCTTTGCCCTTCCCCACTGAAAGCTGCCCACATTCAAATTCAAAACTCTAGCAACAATTCCTTTGTTTCCAATTCAAAGGATTACCAACGAAACATGAGCTTCGAGTATGTTAACATAGACTTGAGTTGCTTGACAGGATTTCAACTAATCGGATCCAATTTGGATTTCAAATATCAGGTGCCTGTAATCCCCGATTAGCTACTTTCAGTGCGTGGGCAGTGAGGTTACTTGACACTTATATGACGGACGTGCGCTCTTTGTTGATTAGTTTATCACGAAGATAAAAGCTGAGATTAGCTGGCCCTCGAAATGGAACAGACAGACTTCATACTACACGCCGACTCCAAACAATTGGCAGTGGCGATGTAGTCTATCTAAATAACTCACTGCTGGGCAAAGCCCTCTTTTTCCCTTTTCCACAAACGTCTGCCCTCTGCCATTTCGGGCCAGTCCTTCCAGTAAGAGCAAGTTCATCTCTCCATCTTCGTCTTGCATCTGTAGTCGTGAAAATAGCATCCAAACAGCGGCTTTGCAGCTAGCGTGCAGTTCTTATGCAGTCCGTCTGCTTAGACCCTTAGATTGCTTGCATGACTATTTGAAGAAAAGGAGGCTTACTCATTAGCACTAGTCATACTTAGGTCTGACGTAAACTAGGATTATCATATTGCTAAATAAATAAATGATTACTTACTACTGAACCGCCTATGTCCAAGAGTTAGTAATAACCTCCAAATAATATAAATTTATGTATTTTCGCCCGCAGGGAGATTAACGGCAAGATGGTCTGCTACAAAGTGAGCGGTGGCAGCGCCGACACGTCGCCCACGCACAACGAGTATGAGAACGTGCTCACTAACATCACGCCCGAAGCTAATAGGAGGTAAGCAGACAGCCCACGTTGTCCCACTGCTGGGCAATGACCTCGCTCATGTGGAGGGTACAGGCAAAAAACAAAGAATGACCCTTATATATTATCAGCTTTCTTTGTCTTCGGGGAAGTCGGCACTTGCCCTTGCTTGGCAGGCCTAAAATACGCTGGAGTGACGACTCACAGCAGTGTATTTTAGGCCTGCCTCAGTGACGCCCGTCTGTTGTCATCATCCTCTATATGACCCGCCCAGTCTCACGCGCAGCAGCCTTATCACAAAATGTTATTCGTTCTACTTCTACGTGACATTTTGATTGGAAAAACTATGAGTATTTTATTTAATTTTTATGGGTTTGCTCTTGACTCTAGTCTATGTCAGAGATGACAGAGACAAAGCCTACGATGAAGCGAGCCTACCTAGAAGGAGCCTGTTCACTCTCACTTTGAAGAGATTAGATCTGTCTTAAAAAGATGACGTTTGTCAAAAAACGACCGCAAAAAAAAGCCACTAGAAAGTTCCAAACAATTAAAAATTCTACAGAAGTTTATGGAAGCCTGTATCGTGTGGACGGTCCATTAAAGTTGGGCTCCATTTAATCTAATACACTTAATTACTCTTTTTCGTATTGCAAAGGTCAAAATATAGCACAAAGTCCTTTTCTAAACATATTTGACCTTACATCTGACTGGTGTAGGCCACTGAGCGACGGGATCACGGGGCTACGATGATTGATAGACGTTATTGCGTCCATTACATTTTATATTAAGGATAGAGCAGACCTCGCTTTTAACTAACGCCACAATTTGGCCTGACCAAACCGAAGCGGACACTCGGTTTGCTATCTTTGAGTGCGGTCGATTGCGCTAGAAATAAAATATGCCGTATATGTATGGTGAACAATTAAACGCAAATTTCGGAAGACCATATAGAATAGAATAAAATACTTCTTATTATGTACACCATATCATCTTCCTGCCCTTATCCCATGTTACTTGGGGTCGGCGCAACACGTTGTTTTCTTCCATGTATAAGTAACAGAAAAGATAGATGAAGAAAACATTACATAGGGTTACACAATGGGCGGCCTTATTGTTAAAAGCGATCTTTTAAAGACAAACCTTTGGATGGATTTTAAAGAGAGAAAGAGTGACAGTACTGTAGGTAGTCTTAGATGTACTATTTATATCTTGTAGTTTGTTTGTTTGTTTGTTTGTTTACTTGAACGCGCTTATCTCAGGAACTACTGGTCCGATTTGTCCGTTATTAAAAATTCTTTCAGTGTTAGATAGGCCATTTATCGAGGAAGGATATAGGCTATATATCATCAGACCAATAGGAGCGGAGCAGGAGCAGACGAAGTTGCGCGGGTCTACTAGTATACAATAATTACATAATAGATAGATACACATAAACAATAATAATTGTGAAACCCCAATACTCTTACCCTATCTTTGCTGCTAGATGCCTAATTCAAATATCATCTGCAAAAGTTGAGCAGCAGTCACCACACTGTTTTCCTAGTATAGGTAGTTATTTTACATTTGCGTGTCACGATAGTTTTTCAACGCAGTTCTAAATCTATACTTAATATATAAAGCTGAAGAGTTTGTTGGTTTGCTTGAACGCGCTAATCTCAGGAACTACTTGTCTGTTTTGAAAAATTCTTTCAGTGTTAGATAGCCCATTTATAGAGGAAGGCTATAGGCTATATACGCTAAGACCAATAGGAGCCGACAAGTAATGAAAATTGTGACGCAGACGAAGTTGCGCCGGGGCAACTAGTAAGGTTATAAATTCTAAGAATACAAATTCGATAAGTTCACAATAGTAAATTCGATCTATTACAATTGGAACAAAGAATTTGCTGAACCTTGATTCTAAATGTGGAATTAAAGCCAATATCAATTCGCACAAAATCAATAAAATAAAAATAAAATTGTCTTCAAACACGACACAACGTTGTTTAAATCCAGTTGAACACGAACTCATAATACTCAAGCTCAGACACAACAAAGGAACTCAATAAACTAAATGAATAAATCCTTCAGTGAACACGAAGAATTAATTAGTTCTATTGATGTTCTTATAAAAGATACATACATTACTTTTAGTTTTGAGTCTACCTATTACAATAGATTAGAGGAACTACAGAATTCTAACGCTCTAGACTTTCAATGGCCCATCAATTAGTCCGTGGATTTGAGCACTTTTAAAACAATAACAATTAATGTTTACATAGAATACATCTTACGCTATTTCGTAGTGTTCTGCGAATTTATACCCCTCAACACACTCATTCATCTCCAATTCATAGCGTGGTAAAATGCCAATAACTGATTGGTAGAATCTTTCATGATCCATCAACAAAGCAAGTTCACTATGACCTCTGTATTTGTATGCATTTGTGTATAGTTGAATATGCTCACGACCCTGTATGGGCCTCACTGCAACAGACATTGTTACAAAACGGGACACTTAATTATTTCACAAGTAATCAATCAATGAATGTTCTGAAACATTGTCTATAGGGTATTTCGTCATCTCGCTTGGTAAATTTGGTACATTTTTACCAAGCCATATGACGTCACGCGTGTCTTCAACTCGCTGTATCCTCTTTATTATTGGTTTACGTGAAAATAGAAAAAATACGTGTCCAATATTTTTTGAAAATCTATCAGACGGACTAATTAGATTTTTTTTGTAAAATACCCCATTGTGCAGAAGTTATCAAATATTGGCTATTATGTCAGACAGAAGTTTGTTAAATTAAACTTAGTCCCTCAAAATATGTATCCATTCATACTTAATATTATAGGGAATGTGCAGGAACTATCTAAGTGGCAGCACAGAAGTATATTGAACTTATAAGTTTCGAAATTGCAACGCTAAATGGCACAGTATACTTCGTGAAAGTTCCCCTTAATGGAGCGTGCAGGAATTATAGGTGGCAGCACAGAACAGAAACGTCAATGTCAAGTATTCTTAACGTTAAAGCTTCGAATATGCAACACTAGATGACAAAGTCAATGCGGTGCACGTTACCTATTATAAATCCGATATTTGTTACCTCTTGTTTGTTACCTCTTCACTGAACGTCTCAAACTCGGCACACGGGTCAACCACATCTTGGACGTAGAATAATTTTTATCCCATATTATGTCCTCTTAGGATATTCACTTTCACGCCGACGATGCTGCTGGTAGAAGCTAGTTATTTATCATCATCATCGTCATCATTTCAGCCTAAGAACTCGTGGATAAAGGATAACAGTCGCACAGATCGATCTTTAAGGTTAAGCGACGCTTGCCAAGGTTGGTCTGTGGATGGGTGACCATCTTAATACACCGAGTTTCCTCCGTGCCTCGGAAAGCACGTTAAGCTGTTCGTCTCGGCTGTCATTTGTAGAACTTTGGCGGTCGTTACGGATTGTCAGAAGCCAGTTAATCTGACTCCAGTCTTGCCGAGAAATACCGTGTTACTCATTTAATGGGTTGTGGAGGTCTGATAGGCAGCCGCTTCACGTAAAATACTGGTATTCAGCTGAATCCGGTTTGACTGGAAGCCGACCCCAATATAGTTGGGAAAAGGCTAGGCAGATGATGATCATCATCATCATTTCAGCCAATGGATATTGGCCACTGCTGCTGAACGTAAGCCTCGTGCGTAGTTATACCAATACCAATGATTAATTAATTACTTGCAGGTTACGAGCACCGGACCGTCCACCAAAACTGTCCCCCCTCGTCTCAGAGCTGAACAACCTGAATCTCAAGCAGTCCCCCACAACGTACCCCAACATTGAAGAGTTCACCACCGACCACGACTACGAAGCCCTAAGCCCCTCCTACAACATCAAGCCAGTGCGGCCGGCGCCCCGGCCTCCGTCGGCGAAGTCCCCGATCCCGCACGGGAGCCCCGCGGGGCCGACGTCCCCGGTGGCTCACGGCAGGAAGAAGGGCCCCGCGCCGTTGCCAAGGAATACCACAATGTACCAGACGTTAGGAGGATATAATGGAATGGAGGGAGTGCCATTTTTATTGAACCCAAAGCTGAGAGGACTGCCTAATGATAGTTTGGTAAGTATATTTATTTATTTAAGCTTTATGTAGGCGGACTTTATGCAACAAGGCATTCTCTACCAGTCAACTTTTGGATTAAAAATACTACACGAAGTTCCTTTGAAGTTTCTTTGGATTTTGAAAATGAATTGAAAGTGTTGGTAATCCATACTTATCTATACTAATATTATGAAGCTGAAGAGTTTGTTTGTTTGGTTGAGCGCGCTAATCTATGGAGCTACTGGTTCGATTTGATAAATTATTTTAGTGTAGGATAGCCCATTTATCGAGGAAGGCTATAGGCTATAAACATCATGTTGCGACCAGTAGGCTCCGCAGGTCCGCTCCTATTGGTCGTAGCATCAATGAAAAATTTGGCGCAGACGAAGTTGCACAGCTGAGCTAGTCCTTAACAATTAAAGGTAAATTTAACTTTAACAATGCTCTTACTGGCCAGTCATAATGTTAAAATGACTAAGGTAGGGCTACATATTCTAATTAATGGGCTCAACAGGAAACTTTAATATTTTTTCCTCAACACGGATTTATTTAATAAAACAGTAACGAGCGGGTCTAAAAAAGGTCAATTTCGCAGAATCATATTAGAATAATAATATGAATACCACAACAATCTGTCAAATTTGTAAATCTGACTCCAGTCTTGCCATGAAGTACCGTGTTACCCAGTTAATGGGTTGTGGAGGTCTGGTAGGTAGCCGCTCCACGTAAAATACTGGTATTCAGCTAAATCCGGTTTGACTGGAAGCCGACCTCAATATAGTTGGGAAAAGGCTAGGCAGATGATGATGATGATTCTGTCAAATTTCATTTTCATCTTTATCACTAACGCATTAGGTTCAAGGTTGATTGGGAAAATTTGACAGTGACGGGTAGCGTGATGTGCTTTCTGATTCTGCTGAAGTGGCCTTTTTAGACAAGCAGGAATTATAATTAAAACAAGCTTATGCCTCAGTATAAAAACGTTTATTAACGTACTTCTTTCACTGTCAAAATAGAACTAGAAAGTGTTTAGTCTTCTATCTTCACGAGCTAAGTCAATGATTAAATCATCCATATACCAACTATTTTAGCAGCTAGAAATAAACTAGACAAGTACAAGTCCGACTCGCTCACCGGGGGTTCGGATTTTTTGAACTGCAAAACTGCATCTTTTCGAAAGTTAATTAAAAATTAGCTCTTTCCTCTAGATCGCCATACGTTATTACTTCCCAGAATTTGATCCTTATTAGCTACACTTTCGGATGTTGTAATAATACGGGGTATTTTTTTTTTTTCAAAATCAACCGGTTCGATTGCCTTGTAGGAATAACGATTTATCAAAAATCCTATGATGCAGTTTTTGATTTTCATCAAAATCGGGCTCGAGACCACATTCAGTGTTTTTCGATATTCCTCATAGCCTTGGCCATGATGGAACACTTACAAAAATCATCCTGTATTCATATATAAGTGTAACTAAAATTGCCCGGACAAGAATTGACAAGTTTAAAAATAGCAACTATATTAGCACTCTTCCCACTACTTCCCAGTATTAATCAAAATCTCTTGGTTCCAGACACAACTGCCCGTAATAAAGCGGCGCTCGCGCTTCGATCTCGACCGCGACTACACCTACAACTTCGGCGTCGAGCGGCAGACGTGAGACTCAACCCTAATGCCATACACATAAGGTACAATATCTTTGTCCTGCGCAGACACATAATTGACATGACCTTGAGATCGATTTGGATCGATTCTTATAGACACGTTTTAATGGTATACTATGACAGTCCTTTCCTGTTCAAAAACATATGGACTTTTACGCGAATTTCCTAGTAATTACTGCTCAATAAATTTTGGTAGAATTTACCCCGCAAATAGTTGACAATAGTCTGTTGTTTCCATAGATGGTAGATATACAATGACATGTAAACGAAATAATCCATTCAGTAAAAATAATGCTTGAGTAAAGACGTCGAGCTTTAGAAGTCTTCTGAATATTTGAATGTTGCCCTGTTGAAGTTGAATGTGCTCTATAAGTTGAGATTGTTTATAAAAAAACTTTAACACCAAGTAATGCAAATAGCTAGAAATATAAGGGTTTACCTCTGTACCCTAATCCTCCAAATCTAATGGAAATTTGTTAGAAATCATAAGCACACACACTAGTTGACAGATGTCTCGAATGTTGCCAGCTTTTAAAATAAAAACTTCCATGGTAGTTTTACTTACGTCTCCTGAATAAATGATCTTTAATCATGACATTACAATGATTGTAAATTGGTTGTGTTGTAAATGTGACGTATTGACGTCAGTCAGCTCAACGGTACGACTGACAATAATTATGGTGTGGTAGCGATTTGTTCACATATCTGTTTTTATTATTGTATCTGTAATGAAGTGGCTTTGAAACTAGAGACTGTGGATATCAGAGAATAAAATATAATGGAGCATCATTCTAAAAGCACAAGGCTTTCTTATACAGTATGGATATGACATATATGCTATAATCTTAAGGGGCTATTGTACACATCAAACAACTTATACTATGGGACCAACAACTAAATCGCGAAAAAATAATCAGCTGTTTAGTAGATTTTGTCGAGTTATGCGCACAGAAATGTATGGAGCAGTCGATTATTTTTTTGCGTTTTATGTGTTGTTCCCATAGTAAAAGTTGTTCACAGTGATGAGTACAATGACCCCTTGAGATTTATGCATATATGTCATATCCATACTGTATGTCATGGTATAATGGCGTAAAATTAGTAATACCGTCATTGTGCGTAGAGCTACGGAATAGATTCGCCGGGCATCTGAGTTCTTGTCTAGGGATCTTTAAGTCAAGAGTGAATAGGTCGACCAAATCATCACTTACCATCTGGTTACACAGCAAAAACGAGATCCAAAAAAATTGACTGGTGGAAAAAGCCATTTTTTCTAAAACATTCCATCATAGAAAATTATATTTACCCACACAGTTACAGAACAAAGAAATACCTTACACTGGCCTTCATTTTATACCAAAAAGGTTTTATACTTACTAAACATGGAAGTCTTTGTATCCATTGTCTCTGGTTTCCTAGCTTTTAGTGAGTGACCCTGAAGCCTTGCGTGTCGGTGCGTAGTTATAGATTTACAGCTGTTCTAGCACGGCATATAACGGTGTTTGATTGCTCTTAATAACGACTACATAAATAAAATACAGTTACTAACATTAGTAACTAATAGGGAATATGCATGAAAAACATATTTATCATCTATACAGTTTATCTAAAGATATACAAAACTAACTGTGAAAATAGAATCAAAATTACTGGAAAAACGAAGGAGATATAATTATTTTAAACAAATATATCTGTCCCTCTCCCGAAAACGCTGTTTTCTATGGCAGCTGTATAGGCGTTATGGACGATGACGTCAAAGTTTACATCGGACTCCCCTTTCTAATTGTAACCTTTGAAGCTTTATAACTTCATCGCTGATGAAGGTATTTAAAAAATAATTTCACGATTGTTTACTAGAGCCAACAAGTATGTATTTTATTTTTAAAATAACAAAACGCATGCATATTCCCTATTGAAAATTGTCTCTAAAAGTTTATTTTTATTTGTGATGGGTTTACTCTTGACTCTAGTCTAGGTCAGAGATGACAGAGACAAAGTCTACGATGGAGTGAGCTTACCAGAAGGAGCCTGTTCACTCTGACTTTAGAGAAATCATGCATTAAATATGTGTAGACTGAGCTAGAACTCTTTCTTCCAGTCACTAAAATATTCGCCATACTTATTTGTTAAAAAAATAACTTAATATTTATGACCTTAGGGTATATTTTTAATTACTCAAGTAGCGCGAATATTTTGACAAATAAAGCGAGAGACACTTATCGTATGCAACGCAACATACGATAAGTGTGCCTCTATTGCATAGTATTTCATATAAAAACATGAGTCCAGATATCATGATGCGTTGCATACGTTGCGTACGTGCGACCAGTGTGTCTCTCGCTTAAACCACGCCGTGAAATTTTAACGAAAATGATCGCAGAATCAAATGAATTTGTCAAATTGAACGGTTGTGATTTGTTACGAGACGTCGATCATTTTCGTTCCTGAAACAACAGAGTGTGTAACTTTATCGTTGATATGAATGTCCATGTCACCGGAAAATTGCAAATTCTGTAAGATTGCAATAAATCTTTATCTAATCTAATATATAAAAAAATCATGTCACGGTGTTTGTTATCGAACTCCTCCGCAACGGATTGACCGATTTTTATGATTTTTTTTTGTGCATATTTAGTAGGTCTAAGAATAGGTCGTAGACTTTTTTGGCAAAACATTCGCCGAGTCAGCTCGTTCGGTAATAGATAGTCCTTAAATGGTAAACAAATAATTTTGAATACAATAAATCCTATCTAAATTCAATAGTCTCCAGTATATTGAGAAAATTAAGTTGTACACCAAAAAAAAAAAACAAAGAATATCTTAAACTAAGACAAAATACAATCGGTGGCCTTATCGCGTTCCGCGATCTCTTCCAGGCAACCTGGAATGTAAAGAGACAGCCTGGACATGACATGGGGCTACAATTGGTGTAAACATAATAAACAATTTTAACAGAGAAATATACGTAGGTAATAAATAGGAACTGAAACATTATAAAAATCATACAATACACAAAAATATATACATACATACATGCTTAATATATAGGAAGAGGATATACTAATAATTCAAATATCATAGTGACAAGTAGTGTTCCATAACTAGTCTTTTAAAAACAGGCAGTGATTGCGCGCGCTTAATTGACACAGGCAGAGCATTCCATAAACGAGCGGCCTGAACTGTAAAAGATTTATCTAAGAAAATTGTGGAATGCATTGGCATTTTAAGTTTTAAGTTATCTGAAGACCTAAGAAATCTTGTGTGGGAGTCACAAAGAAACTGGAAACGTTTCTTTAGGTAAAGAGGGGTGGTTGGGGAAAAAAGTTTACTATTTCACGCGATATTTTACAATTTTACGGCGTCTGCAATGATCCGGTGACAACGATAAAGGTAATGTAATGTTGGATAAAATAGAGGGCGAATTTATTGAAGAAGAATGTTTACCCGTTTACATATTACATCAACTCTTCATTCTATGTATCATCAAAAATATTCGGTCTGTGAACTCACTATGATGTTATTTTAAAATGAATGAAAATTGCACAAATCTTTCATAAGATTGAAAACTAGTACATTTAAAAGTTTAAAAAGAAATATTATGTAAAAGTAACTTCTATAAACATAAGAATTGTAGTGGTCTCTGAAAAATGTAAATGTGATTCTTCTATTCTTATACTAGTGTACCCGGCACGAAGGCAATTTTAATTCTAAAGGGCCTTTCTTTGCGTTCTAGTAATCTTACGATGGCTAAATAATCACCTATCTCGTTTTCATTAACACTAGGGGCACCTAAATTAATGTCTACCTGTCAGGATCCGGAAAGGACCGATTGGGGCCAAATCGCCTCAACCGTCAGAATCCGTAAGGCCCTATTGGGGCCAAGCCGACTCGCGCGGTGTAAACTTTACTTGTATGCGTCTTGTGGATTATTTTCGTTTTTTTTTTATTTTTTATCATGTCCCCAGTTTTTTTTTAATTTTCGACACTGGGCTCAGCGCCGAGAATTCAAAATGTAACAGCAGGTAGTGGGTTTTTTTAATTTTCGACACTGGGCTCAGCGCCGAGAATTCAAAATGTAACAGCAGGTAGTGGGTGAAGTGTTTTCTAGTATTAGTGAAAACAGGCATAAGGCTAACTGTCCACTGGATAGGAGAGGAGCGGAGAAATATTAACCAATAGAATTGCATACAATCTCAGTAACTGACGCGGAGCGGATTTTATGCAATTTCATTGGTATATTAAACCTCTCTTAGAGTAGTTGGTTGATGACCTTCAATTTGGGTGTGTAACAAATTCCAAAGTAACTTGAACAAACCTATAAATGATCCACTTGTTATAATACATTTTTCTTTGATAATGTAAAAACTTTCACTAGTCCTACTTAGCTAGTGCTTTCCTTCAGCGCTAACGAATGGTAACTATTTAACGATTTATGTGTGAAGGGGGAGGGGGCATTACACTTGACACATTTGTCAAAATATTCGCGTTACTTGGATAATAAAAAATACACCCTAAAATCATGGCTATAAAGTTCTTTTTCTAACAAGTAAGGCGAATATTTGCTTAAATACGCCAACTGAAGTGCTGCCATAACGACCATGTGCCAATACCAGTACAAAGGGTAGGTCTGGTTACCGGGCGCCTCGCCAGCCAATAACTAGTCAAAAGCGAACGAATTTGTATTACAAGCACTATTTAACGACTGAGATGATTTTACCAAACGCTCATTCAAGTATGTTTACGTAGGTAGGTGACAGTTTCTTGTCGAACAATTATCAACCGTAAGTTACAGATTTTAAGGTTTAAAATTGGTCAATTGGGAGCTGTTACATACCATTTTATTGTGCACTGTCTATTTTTAGACAATATTCTCTATGGTATGACTTTACCCGGGTATTGTTTATTGTTTTGGCAATAATCCGGGTAATCTTATGGAACGGTTATTATGGAAAAGTTGTGAATGATTTTAAGGTTCTCACATTAGATTATTTTAGTTTTACATTATTCAAGAACTTACTGTTTTTGATGTATTTGCATGTCATTAGGTTATTCCCGATTGTTGATACAGGTAAATATCGTAATTATGTGAGTTAGAAAATGTTTTTATTTCCTACAACGAGTATGCGTGAACTTTGTTTTTCCTAATGGAATATTTTTGATCGGGAATGTAATCGGTGCTGAAAACACTTGTAAACTCAATTTACACTGCCGCGGAACGGAAGCATCAATCCGAAACTTAACACAGCAAATTCAACCTTATCTCTACAACGCAATGCACATATTTCTTCTGAGATCAAAAGAAGACGCGCGAATTCCAGAGCAGAAGAAATATGTGCATTACGTTGTGGACATAACGATGACTTTGCTATGTTAAGTTTCAGATAGAGGCTTCCGTTCCGGGGCAGTGAAAATTGAGCCTTAAGCACTGAATTTTAATTGTATAACACGAATCACATACCCTATGGGGTAATTATATCCTAGGTTTAGGCTCATCGCGCACTGGTTACTTACCACTCACCTAATTGTTGACTGTAAGGATCAGCTCACACAGAGACACAACGTGATGTCCACTTTTTGAAATAGCGATGCAACTTAGAACCTTATATAATACACTCTGCTGTGGTATATATAAAATGCCGTTGTCCAACATCTGGTCGATTTTTAACTTTTGAGTATATTAATGAGCATAATATACAGGGTTATTTGTAAAACACCAGCAACCTATTAGGCAGTGAAAGTACACATGATTATAAGCAAATTTTACTTTGGGAAAACTCCGAAAGCTCGAGAAAAATATCAGCTGTCCCATACATTTTCATAGGCTAAATATTGCATTTTGTATGAAACAGCTGATATTTTTTTCGAGATTTCGGAGTTTTCCCAAAGTAAATGTCGCTTATAATCATGTGTACTTTCACTGCCTAAGAGGTTGCTGGTGTTTTACAAATAACCCTGTATATATCGATCTGTGATTGCGAATTTTCAATAGCTTGAATAAGTAGCTTTGGAAATTCGCATTTTTGCTCATTAATATAATTATCTTCAAAAGTTAAGAATCGACCAGATGTCGGATAACGGCATTTTAGATATACCACGGCAGCACTACGGAGTTCATATTTCAGTGAGGGAAGTCGAAGAAATCCTATTTTTTGCAAATTCTCGCACTAAAATGTGGACTTTTGTGTGAATGACCTGACCGTAATGAAAAGAAAACAGTAACAGCTTTATCTATAAAAACCTAACCGTATGATTAGTATAATCACTGATTAGCAGAGTATTTGAATTTCGAATGCGCTAACCAGTATTTAAACTAATCAGATGATTTTGTTTTTTTTTTTAAGTCTGTCAGTATTGGTGAGAGGAGCCATGTAGAGATGAGTGCGCGATGGCAGCCATACGGTCCAGTTTGCACTCTTGTTTGTCAATTCGTTGTACATATCTTAGCGTATTGTGTTCGCACGACTGTTATTTATTAACTCGACAACTAGGTTTATTTGCTTATAATAATATTCTTTAACCAACATCCTTTAATTAGCCTAAAGAGATTCTGTAATGCAATTTTTAAAGTAATATTAGAACTATTTCTAGTTGAACTTGTTATAGATTGGAGGCGACAGAATAGTATTGTTTTTGTCTCAAATCCTATTTGTTTTACTCAAATATTTATTAGTGATATTGTAAATAATTTATGTATAATGCAATTAGAAAATTAGTACGCTTTTTTACACATTAGAAATGTATTTCATCTGATAATTTGTTTAGAATGACTATGAAGGAATAAAATTTAAATTATTGACTGATTAAACTGTGTTTTCTTTTATAATTAAATTAAAATTGCTCCCGCCGGCACCGTGTTGACGTGTACACATGTCACACACACATTTATACTTGTATAGTGGTGAAACAGCTCAAAAGTAACATTTGCATCTAGGAAGCATTATTTTATGTAGAAACACTGCACACACCCACCCAACACACACTGCACTGCTGTTGTGCATTTCACCCACAACTAGATTACCCAGCACAGCACAGATAGAATTCGGCATTTCCATTTTGACACCCTATAAAATACACCCTAGGGTGGATACTCGTTCCTTCTGCGAAGCAGTAATGCTAGCAAAGGAGGAAGCCGAACGCGTGAGGGAGAGGGAAACCTCACGCCCCAGCCGCCGCAACAGAAGAAGACGCCCCGGCCGTCGGGACGAGCAGGGCGATTCTCGGCCAAATACTGCGCGGGCCTGCGGACGGCGAGCATTGGTGGCTCGCTGTCTAATCAGACCCAGGCCTGGGTCGCGCCTCAAAGAGCTGTCAGCATTACAGACGGGGCCCGCTAGGGCCAGTGCCTGCTGGCTGCGGACTTCGTTCGAAAGAGGCACCGTACCCTGGAATGCAAAGGGCACTAGGAGGAACACGGATGGGTTTTAGTCAGTAAAAGGCTGACACTCCCTCCTGCTGTACCCAGAGCGGGAGGAGTCATAGATGATTTCCGAAAAAAGTGTGGATACTCGGAAACGTAGGTATACACCCGACATAGACCTCATGTATCGCTTTCCATCAGGCGTGCGTGATTGTAATCAAGAGCAAGCCCTTTGCCAAATAAAAAAAAATCTTTGTCCGAGAATCCACCTTGAGCCAGAGTAGATAGATGGAATCTGAGGGCCTAAAAAGGCCACTAGCAGAATCAGAAAGCAAATCACGCTACCCGTCAATGGCAAATTTTTCCAATCAACCTTGAACCTAATGCGTTAGCTATAAAGATGAAAATTAAAGAAGAATGGTCATTTCAGACACAGAGTCCGACAGAATTGAGACCTATCGCAGTTTTTTTGTCATCTGGAGTAGAGCAAGAATATGTATTTTTGTTCGATTTCGATGGCTAACTTGTAAATAAATGACGTTGACTATGTCTTCAAACGAAGTCTCGAAAAGTAATTTCACATCCATTCCTACAAGTATGCCGATCGTGTTTGAGCACATTTGAATTGTCTCGATGAGTATTATGCATGGTTGATAACGAGGGTCTGATGATGAAGAGCAGAAAGGTGCGCCATTTCAGAGCCAGAGTCCGACAGAATTGCGACCTAACGTATTTTTTTCGTCATCTGAAATAGAGCAAGAATATGTATTTTTTTTTTCGATTTTGCTGGCTAATACATGCTTGCTATATGGCTAGGGCTATATGAGCTTGAGTATGTCTTTAGAGATACTCAAGCTCATTTAGTAAAAGTAATTCTTTACCAACTCTTACAAGTAGGGTTGTGATGTCTGCGCTTATTTCAATCGTACTGTGGCCTTAGTGCGAGTTTTTTAACGTTCTCGATCGCGTTAGCGTAAACGTCAATTTGTATTGAAACTGGATAAGCGCCGTCTGGTGACACTCCCGGAAAACCTTTCTTTTTTCTTATACAATTTGACATAAGCGAACGTGTCAACGCGATCGATTGCGTTAAAAAAACTTACACTAAACCCTCTGTTCAATCGTACCCTTGTTACCAACTGCGGTAAATGGTGGGTACCATTTACTGCAGTCGGTTTGGTGGTTTATAACCACCTGGGTCTGATGACGGAAACCATAAAGGTGAGTAGTGGCTCTCTTAGTTGACTACTAAATTCATCGTGTTAATGAGCCCATCATTTGAATCCTTCTGATGAGCACTATCCAATAATATTAATAATAATGCTTTATTTCAGACCAAGTGCACAATGAGACTATTTTACCTATTTACTAAAAATGTACTTTTTATAATATATAAAAAAAAATATAATTATGTTGTACCACATACTACCCTTATCCAATGATTCTAGTTGTCATAACGTGCAGAAATTACCTTAAGAATGCTGTTGCCGCTGCTCCGGAGGCGCTGCATCAGGGAGGCTGTTTTTTTTGCGACTAATGGCTTGAAAGCCGTCCACGTGTGCCTCCGCAAACATGCCTGAGGCACTGTTGCGCCACGGCGCCTCAACAGCATTCTGAAGGCATTGTCATACTGGGTGCGCCGGGGTCTATAGATAGGCTTGCTGCGTATAATTCACACACAGGACACTCGAGTAAAAAGATTGGCAGAATGCCTTAAAAAGAATAATCTTTACTTGATTTGTGCAGCGAGTGAACCTGCGGGCGAGCATGTTGCCCCTTACTGATAGCGCCCTGCGCTCCCGCTCTATGTCCTCGTCATTCTTTAGGTCACTAGAAACTATTTGCCCCAGGTATTTAAATCTGTCAACCAGCTTTAAGGCAACACCGTCTCACACATAGGCAGCAAAATCCTTACCCCGTTAATTGAGGGGCTCAGCAGCATCATGTCATCGGTGTAGCTTATATTATTTACCGCATTCCCATTAATAAAGCAGCCAACATGAGTGCTGCTGAGCTCCTCAGTCAGCTGATTAACATATACGTTAATTAATAGCGGCCAGGTTAATCCTTGCTTTACGCCACATTGCAGTTTATGTTCATCCGACAAGGTACCGGCCCATCTCACCTGGTTTTATTGGTTAGAGTACCAGTATTTGAGGAGGGTGATGGACTCCGCCAACACACCTGCGCAACCCAACTTGTCTCACAGTCTGTCATAAACTACAAGCAATGCAGCTGGTTACAACGATCTGATGATGGAAACCATAAAGGTGAGTAACGGCTCACTTAGTAGTCTTATGGTCTACACCCATCGTGTTGGGGTTATATCTATTGCAGCTAGCAACAATCTAATGATAGAAACCATAAAGGTGACTAGTGGCTCTCTTATTTGACTACTCTTTGGGCACGTTTGTATTTTCCTAACAAGTACTATTTATGTTAGCTGGTAACAAGATCCAACTTAGAGATCCTGTTGGATCTTTTACACATCGTGGTTTTTTACACACATCGCGTTTGAGCTCATTCCAAAGGTACATGTGGGTACAATTCATTGAAGTTATATCTAGTGTTGGTTGCTGTACCTAGGGTGGAAAACAATATCGATTCTACACAGGAGGGCTAAAAAGTTCCTATAAGAGAATCATAATATTAGGTACTTGTCTCACCGCCGGCGATTAGCGAGTAGCGAGTAAAGCTTCAAACTCGAAATAGTTGGTGATCAGCGAGTGGCGAGTGAAAAGTTTCGATAGTTTTGATGCTCGGCTTTCAGCGAGTGCTTTAGTGCAATACTCGCTTCGGCTCGCAACACACATCAACCGACTACAATAATACCCCCAATTTACGAGCAAGGGTGATGATCATTTAATTTGTAATACCCTGGCTTAGGCTGGATTCTCGGACATAGTTTTAGAGTATCCACCCTAGGGTGGATTCTATGTGGTGTCAAAATGGAAATGCCAATAGATTTAGTTTTTTGCCTTTTTTATCAGCTACGGGGTGCTCGCGACATTTGAGTAGGTAGTTCGAAGGTTCTTCGATCAATAATAGTACTAGATTCCCGATAAGCGCTTCAAAAACGGCCCGAAAAATAAGAGCACAAATACTGTTGTGCTCTTATTTCAAATTAGTGTGGTCCAATCATAGCCAACGTTAAGACGTCAAAATGCCGCAGTGCGCCTTCAAAAATTGTGTAAATAATCACCGTAACACCAAGATTTTGGAAGGAATATCTTTTTTTCGGTAAGTTTATATCAATATGTCTTTATCATAAAATAAAAACTGACTTAAATAGTAAATATAAGTCGTTTAGCAAATATTATGATTGTTTGACCAATGTTTGCTACAACGCGCCAACTATTGTAACACTTTTTGACACTTTGTAATTCTGACCTTAAATCATGCGTGTATGGTTGAATTTCTTTTGCTGTATGTTGACCAGCGAGCTTCGGTCGTAAAAATTTATTGTTTTTTTTTGCATGGCTTTGTGAACATAACTTTATTTATAACTTTACTTTTTTTAGAATTTACATTAATGCATATTTTTTTCAACTAGAATTAGGTAAATACGATTGGTGCCAGTTTTGAAGTGAACTTTTGCATGGGATTGTGTATCTAGTACTATTATTGATCGAAAGTAGTAACAGTAATTTAATCGAGGTTGATGATTTGATGAATCATTTCGTTTTATGGGATTGAAAATTTCGTGTTAGTAAATAATAACTGTAATAACAATAATATCTTTATTACAAAATATTGTTTCACAAAGATTACTTCAATTTACTTTCACTTAAAATCACAACAAAATCATGCTTAAAATAAAGCCTTTTTAAATGTCGAACTACCCACAAACTACACGTCACAATAAAACGAAGAAAAAACAGAATTAATATAGTTTTTGAATTTAGAATAACGACTTATAAAAAATCAACAACATACAAGTTAAAAATATATTCAATTAAGTTTCGAAATTCGTCGTTAAATAAATATAAAAAAAACATGTTTGTGCAGTTCGACATTTAAAAACGAAGCTAATTTTTGTAACCTCTCACGCGACGCGACATACGACAGATATTAATATACAAAAATATGCAAGTGTACAAGAATAAGAATTAATTTTATTGACACCCGTCAATGGCTGCTCACTCGGTATTTTTGTTCAAGAACTAAAATGACTAGGAGACTGAACCTGGTCTATTGTTAAACTTACAGAGTCGTTAAGTGGCCAATTTAGTAAAAAATCTAAGGCTGTTTCTCGGACGAAAATTATCACAAAATTATTGTGACAGATGTCAAACGCGCGTTATCTATATTAGAAAGTTTTAGGTAGGTAGTTAAATTAAGATAAACAATCTTGATGTCTTTTTAGGGTTCCATACCCGAAGGGTAACCAACGGAACCCTATTACTAAGCCTCTGCCGTCCGTCCGTCCGTCTGTCTGTCAGCGGGCTGTATATCAAGAACCGTAGCTGAAATTTTCACAGATTGTGTATTTCTATTGCCGCTATAACAACAAATAATAAAAATTAAGTTTTATCGGAATCCTTCGTGTGCGAGTCCGACTCGCACTGGGCCGGTTTTTAACTACCTAAACGTTTCTGGTATATCTGTGATTGGTTGAATGACTTTTTTATTTTCAACATCCAATCAACGCGTTTAATTTGTGACGAATCGATACCATATTTCCCAGAAATCAGGGTTTAGTATCGCCAACCAGAAAAAAGACAGTTTGATCATATCATGCCCGATTTCTGATGTTTTATCGACAGTTTATCTATGTGTTAATGCTATTTATCATAACGCCATTGGTTGGTTAGTGGTTAACGACCAATAAAGTACTTCAGAAATTCGGCATCAGTCATGCCAAGTTACGCTAAAGTATAATTCTGAACAAATATACTATGTTTATACTTCAATGGTAACAGCCAGTTAATGTTTCATCAGTATGCTCAGAATTATAAAACTAACGCAGAACTTTTTGACGTAAACATTGTATAACAGAGGGCCTAGCACGAATATTTTAACGTATAGTTAACGTTAACGTAGTTGGTTAACGTAAGTGAATTTTGGATATAAATAACTCCGACCCCGTAGCATTTTGGTTAATGTTATGCGACATACAACATTTATATCACACAAAAATAGGGTTATAGTATCCAATGTAAGTGTGAAGCGAGTATTGTAGCTATTGTAAAATTTAACGTTACGTTACTATACGTCCAAAATATTCGCCCCCTGAACTGTCTTAGCACTGCGGCCTTAGTGAGAGTTTTTTAACGTTCTCGATCGCGTTAGCGTAAACGTCAATTTGTATTGAAACTGAATAAGCGCCGTCTGGTGACAGTAAAGGAAAACTTTTTTTTTTTTTCTATACATTTTGACATAAGCGAACGTTTACGTTAACGCGATCGAGTGCGTCTAAAAACTTACATTAAGCCCTTCGATGTTCCTTTGCGAATGACATTCTGATTTATGCTAAGTTATAGTTTCTTTACAACGCCAGGTAAATAACCTATTAAATGTAATGTAAAAAATATTTTTCTGATACAATTAAATCTATTTGAAGAGTTAAATTTTCAGATTTGAAAATCTGAACATTTAACTCTTTTTTTTTTTGCAACTTATGATTAGTTCTTGAACAAAAATACTATTACAGTACTACCATTGTCGCCGTCGACTTTATACATCTGTTTACATTTATACAATTTTATACAACAGCACATTATTATCATCAAGGAGAATTTAAATACGACTACGCATCAGCAAGCGCAACATTGGACTCAAAAACCAAATTCCATTTTACGTCTTTTAAAAAGTAATAGGAACGACATAGTTTGACAATTCGAAATGTTTCCGGTCGCCTGGACTCAGATTTCATCAAATTACGGGTTAAAATATTCGCATTAAGTTTTAGTTAAGTATGAAAGCGAATTTTCCTTCTTACTCTTCCGCCATACTAAAGAAAACTGAGCAAATATGCTAGACCGTACAGCGGTCATAGTCAAAATGTTTAGAACGGCTATTTTTTTCTGCCATTTAAAACGACGATAGCGGTCATTGCCCTTTTCCTTACAATATTATCTCCATAGCAAAACAAAAACTCGAGTACCGTTTTTGAATAATAAAAAAATTGCTGATCAAACTCATGTCAGGATGTTACGTCATTTTTTCAAATTAAGAACGCTAATCTTAAAAAAAAAATTGGCAATGACTGCTATTGCCATGCTAAATCGCCACTAGTAAGTTGGGGCTACTGGGCAGCCTCAGACAACCGCAGTTGGAGCCTGCGCAGGCGAGCCGTCATTGCGGAGGCTTCATCTGCTTCTGCTGCTCCAACAGGCGCTCCAGGGGCGACGGGCCCGGACCCGACCATAGCGACTGGAAATAATATATATTATACATATTTTATACTAATTAGAAAGGTCTATAAATGTGTTGAAGATGAGCCTCTATCAATGTCTATAAATATGTTGAAGATGAGCTAATGGTCTGTCAGTAAATAATATCACCCTCCCTCAAATAAATAATATCAATAGCTTTTTTGCTTTAATATGTCGTAAAATAAGAAAACAACATAACATCACACCTGTGTTTCTCGATTTCGGGCTAGATAGTGATATGTATCCACATTTTGTCAGTTTCGATTATTCCATGTAATATTCCCATCAAATGAGAACAAAACCATTTTTCGCACAAAATATTTAACACAAACACACTGACCTCTATTATACAAATATCAGCTGTTTCATACAAAGTGCAATATTTAGCTAATGAAAATGTATGAAACAACTGATATTTTTCTCGAGATTTCGGGGTTTTCCCAAAGTAAAATTTGCTTATAATCATGTGTACTGTCACTGCCTAAGAGGTTGCTGGTGTTTTACAAATAACCCTGTATAAATACGCTGGACTACATACCCCATACTAAATGACAGTAGATTTTGTGCCGCTTTGAAGCGCCCCTCACGAGCACCTCGGGTACTAAATTTGACACGTTGACACATACGTCTCTAATAAATAGGGATGTGAATGTTCCATATCGATAATATGTCGATATTTTTCTTCCGATACTGAGTAATTTACTGGCGGATAATTTCGCGAGCCGTTTTCAAATTAAAACTACTTATATACATAAATAAAACAACTACGCTGCTATCAAAAATTATTCGCTTTATTTACTAAAACTGTTACTACTTAGGAACCATGAAGTCACCTGTTTAATTTTTTTATTTAAAGTTGAAAATTTAAGTTATAATTTACTTAACGCAAATTTTTCACTATAGACCAACATTTTTATAACTTTCAACACCGTTACGAAGCTGATAATTTTATACATAAAAGTACAACTCATGAAATTTTGGTTGCAAAAACAAAATCTCGACAAAGTCGTCTTCTTTTATTTTTAGACTTTTTTCAAGTTGGTCAGGTCGATAATTCTCAAAAACTCAGTAAAAAATTCATAGCTCGAAAACTATGAAAATTCGCGGAACATACATGGGGTGATTCGGATACCCCAGAATACGAGGGACCTAAATTTTATTTTTGGACGTCATATTCTGGCCACCTTGTATTTAGTTTGCAATCTGACTGAAAATATTTTTAATTAACCTTTACAGCAATTATAATTCTTACTTAGAAATGAAGCATTATAAAAATAACGAAGTGCCTTTTTTTTTGTTACATAATTAATTACTCTCACGATCGATCAATCATCAAAATAAAAGTATTTATTTATCGAAGGTTGTCCCATCCTTAATATTAGTTCCAGAGACGTTCACACTGTTATCAGCGCCATAATGGCGAAAATCAAATGGCTTCAAGTTTGATAATGACGTCTGCAGTCCAGAGTAATTGTACAATAGAGGTCAGTGCACAAACAGCATACAAAATTCTGTGTCTGGGTGTAGTTTATCTATAATATGTATGTATTTAGAAATATATAAGTATGTTTATCAGTTGTCTAGTACCCATAACACAAGCTCTGCTTAGCTTGGGACTAGATGGCGTTGTGTGTTAGTTGTGTGGAATATTATTATTATTATTATTATTATTATTATTAAATACGATTATATATACAGTATGGCAATGGAAACTAACACATAATAGCGCAATGCTGACTATAAAATACTAATAGGAATGATTATTTTAGGAGGAGCTCGTGGCTAGATAATAACAGCCGCATGGGTCGATCGTCAAGGTTAAGCAACGCTTGCCTAGGTTGGTCTGTGGATGGGTGACCATCTTAATATACCGAGTTTCCTCCGTGCCTCGGAAAGCACGTTAAGCCGTTGGTCCCGGCTGTCATTTGTAGATCTTTGGCAGTCGTTACGGATAGTCAGAAGCCAGTAAATCTGACTCCAGTCTTGCCCTGAAGTACCGTGTTACCCAGTTACTGGGTTGTGGAGGTCTGGTAGGCAGCCGCTCCTCGTAAAATACTGGTATTCAGCTAAATCCGGCTTGACTGGAAGCCGACCCCAATATAGTTGGGAAAAGGCTAGGCAGATGAGGAATGATTATTTTCTCTTTTTCGAAAAATATTGGACACGTATTTTTTGATTTATCAAATCAATAAAAATTGACAAAGATAAAACGCATCAAAGATCAGTAGGCTTGTGACGTCACTATTCTGTAAAACAGTATTAATATGTGACGTCACACGAGTTTTCAACGCACATCGTAATTTTTTGTTTACGTGAAAAAATACGTATCCAATATTTTTTGGAAATCTATCTGACGGATTTTTTTTCTTGTCTACTATTCAATAAATATTGTATAGTTACCGGCGGCTGCCTGTGCGCGGCGGAGCCCCAGGCGCTGGTGTCGGCGGCTCCGCTGAACAGCGAGTACGTGCTGCTCGGCGCCGCGCCGCTGCCGCCCTCGCCACTCTGCTAAACATTAACCGTTGTTTAGTCATCTATTGAGCGTTCAAGGCCGACTGGAATACTTGGTGACTCGCTCAAGTTTTGTTTGGATTGCAAAAAGGGTTCTACAGGAACACGAGAATAAAATTTCAGTAAAAGCAGGATAAAAAACTCGATAATAGAGCACTATTGCAAACCACAAAAAATACTTCATACACTTAGATTGTAAGACAGAGTTCGCCAGAATCCACTCTATGCAATATTGATAATAGAGTCATTTAGAAACACATTTTTTTTTCGTATTTATTGAAAGCCTATCTGGAGATTGATAATTCACTGTAAGCTAATAAAATAAATATTGTCTTGTATTGGCTAATCGTGATTTACAAACAAGAACTCACCCCAACTTGATCCATACTCTTCATATTCCCAACATCATTACTGATTGGTTCGTTGAAGTTCATATTCATATTCCTCTGCTGCATATCCAACGCATTGCCTCCAAAGTTCAACGTGTTTATATCCATGAGATCTTTGTTACCCGGGTAGTTCAGCGGCTTATCCACCATCTTCATTTGTAACGGCTGGTACGATAACTTATTGTTAAATTGAGGATACATAGACGAGTCGTAACTCACTGTGGGAGCGTACGAGAAACTGTTCAAGGAAGAATTGAAGTTAGGTGATGTTACTAGATTCTGTAACGTTTGCAACTGCGGCTGACCAATAGCTGATTGCAAGTACCCCGGCTGATTGTAACTCTCCGGCTTATTCTGAGGGATATTATTCTGTAAATGATTGTATGATATATTTTGATAAGGATTCGGCAAGTTCGTAGAATAAAAGTTAGGCTGTATAGGCGGCGGCTGCTGGAAATTCGCGTTAAAATTGTTTGGTTGCTCCGGTTTCCACCACATCGGTTGCTGATAGCCCTCTGGTGGTTGCTGAGGCGGCTGCGTGTTCCAACTCCTAGGTTGCTGAGTGTTAAACAGCGTATTATTCGGTTTAAAGCTTTCATCTCTGAATTTGTTATCATTAAATTGGTTTTCTTGAGCGTTCTGCCAGTATCTGTACTGGTTAGCGAACCGAGGAGGCAGGTCGTTTAAGAAGTTTTTCTTGTCGCCTGACATTTGGTAGTTATGGTTGAACTTCTGTCCATCTTGGAAGAGTTCCTGTCGAGAGTTTTGTTTCTGTAAGGCTGCCGTTCTTACATCAATCTCTTTAGGGTTCACTACAGGCAACCTTATACCCTGGTTGTTGACATTAGGGGCTGGATAACTCGGGTTATAACTTAGACCCGCGTTCTGTATCCCATAGTTCTTTTGGAAGTTCATTCTAGGCGCATCGGGGTATGTGTTTGGAATCGGGTTCCAATTAGGAGACGTGGGATGGTCCTGCCTCTTCTGCTGATAAGTCTGTGAGTTCTGACTCGACTGGCTAGGCTTCACATCTTTCTTTTCTTCTTTTTCAACCTTCTTGGGAGCTTCCGGCTCTGTGTTGAGTACCAAGTGGGGGTACCCTGCGGATTTGTCCTTGAGTGAGAGAATCCCGCCTGTCTTCCGGCCTAGAGGCAGGTTGGCTAAGGACTTGATAGCTTTTGGTTGAATCACTTTGGGTTTCTCCTTGTCTTCTTTGGATTCCGTTGCGTCGGTTACCGAGTCCGGCGTCGGCGGTGGTGTTACGAACTTCACCTGAGAAAGATGACATGATTTAGTTACATACTAGTTTCTGCCAGCGGCTTCGCCCGCGTGGTCCCTAGGGAACATACTCTCGGGATAAAAAGTAGCCTATGTCCTTTCTCAGGCTCTAGGCTATCTCTGTACCAAAATTCATTTAAATCGGTTCAGTAGTTTTGGCGTGAAAGCGCGACAGACAGACAGACAGAGTTACTTTCGATTTTTTAATATTAGTAAGGATAGACATGGACAAATGTATCACTGAAAAGAAAATATTGAAATGTATCTTTCGATCACTGGGATATGTACCAATCTTTTGTATCTTTATCAACTCAATCCACTCAAACAGTGAGAGCGATGGATAATGTCAAAGCGCGACAGAACATTTAAAACACGGAAGTGCGAAAGAGACGCTTGAATTTGACCTTGGAGGTCTAAAAGAACGAGTGCATAGATGTGCGCTGGCTATACGGTTGCGAGACATAGAAAAAGACGCCGTGAGTGAAAGAATTGCAAAGATACACTGATACATTCAGATGAACGGATACAAAGAGTGATTGATGGAAATGGATTGGTTCATATCTTTTTTATCCATCTCTCTTGAGTTACCCATCTGTAGTTACTTATGATCATCTCAGCTCTAGATACTAATGACTTGAGAATTTGGGGATTGATTCATATCTTTTTTAACTATCTCTCCTGAGTTACCATCTGTAGATACTTATGATCACCTCAGCTCTAGATAATAATGACTTGAGAATTTCGATTTAAAAACCCCCTTTTTTTGTAGGGATATTCTCATGGATGCACTCAGTCTAGGAAAGACGGAGTGTTATGTCGGACTCTTACCAACTAAAATTTACAGTTCCTTCCGTAATCATCGAGTCGAGAGCCCGGGATACAATACAATTTACGCGCACCCTAAAAATCCCAACTTCATGTCAAAGTTTGACAGCTTTTCAGGCTAAACTATTCACAATTCAGAAATAAATTACTAAATTACAGGGGCTGTAATAAATTACTAAATTAATGATAGATTTAAGTGAGAAACACACTGGTCCTTTTTTTTTTTTTTTTTTTAAGGATGGTAAATCATCAAATGACTCCTCCCGCTCTGGGTAAAGCACGAGGGAGTGTCAGACTCTTACTGACTAAAACCCATCCGTGTTCCTCCTGGTGCCCTTTGTGTTCCAAGGCTACGGCACCTCTTTCGAACAGATTCCTGCGCCCCAGCAGGCACCTGCCCTAGCGGGCCCCGTCCTCCACGCTGACATCTCGTTGAGGCGCGCTGGGATCGCAGCGCGCCGCCGACCCGGGCCTAGTTCTGATCAGACGGCGAGCCACCCACTGTGAGCCGTCCGCAGGCCCGCGCCTACGGTACGCAACGTATGCAACGTTTTTGTACTTTTTGTATGGTATCGTATGTTGCGTTGCATACGATAAGTGTGTTTCTACTGCATACTTTTTGAAATATAAAATCAAGAGTCCAGATATCATAATGCGTTGCATACGTTGCGTACGTGGGACCAGTTTGTATCTAGATTTAACGTTTACCTGTTTGTTAGTCTCCTCCTGTTTCCTCATGATGGCAGCCATCGCGATGTTGACGCGAGGTTTACGAACTTCCTTTTTGTCTTCGCTTTTATCTTCAAGCAATTCCACCTCCTGTTGAACATACAGAAAATTGTTTATTTATTAGTTGACCCGCGCAACTTTGTCTGCTCCGCTCCTATTGGTCATAGCGTGATGATGTATCCTCGATATCTATCTATGCTATATATCTATGGCTATCTAGCACTGAAATAATTTTTCAAATCGGAACAGTAGTTCCTGAGATTAGCGCGTTCAAACAAACAAACTTTTCAGCTTTATATATTAAAATAGATTTATTAAAACTTTATGCACTAATAAACACTACCCAAAGGCGGACTTAATGCCGTAGGCATTCGCAGAAACAGCATGGTAGGTGAAACATGAAGAAAATTTTGTATAGTAGGCGCCAGATAAACCTGCAATAAAGTACATTGACCTTTCACTAATATCCCTTCGTAGATACCCGAACAATTAATTATGTACCGGTTTCATTACAAGAAAACGTAAAAGGACACAATAGAAGTTGATTCAGGACAGCTTTATTTCTGTTTTTGATATCAAGTTATATAATATAATTATATTATGTGGGTCAGTGATCGTTATTGCAAGTCTATCATGTGTGTACCATAACACGTTTCTTCCTCAATTTTGTTAGATGAATCCTATACATCATCATCATCTACCTAACCTTTTCTCAACTATATTGGGGTCGGCTTCCAGTCAAGCCGGATAAGTTGAACACCAGTATTTTTGATAACCTATCCATAAACCTAAAATATATAAATAAGTGTAAGGTATACGTACGACAAGTTGATCTTCCTGCGTGGCGAGCGCGCGTTCCTCCCGCGCGCGCTCCAGGGACCCTTGCGGCTTGAGGATACCCACTCGCTTCTCGCGAACTGTCGGCAGAATGACGTAAATTAATCATCTGCCTAGCCTTTTCCCAACTATATTGGGTTCGGCTTCCAGTCAAACCGGATTAAGCTGAATACCAGTATTTTACGCGGAGCGGCTGCCTACCAGACGTTCACAACCCAGTAACTGGGTAACACGGTACTTCATGGCAAGACTGGAGTCAGATTAACTGGCTTCTGACTATCCGTAACGACTGCCAAAGATCTACAAATGACAGCCGGGACCAACGGCTTAACGTGCTTTCCGAGGCACGGAGGAAACTCGGTATGTTAAGATGGTCACCCATCCACAGACCAACCTTGGCAAGCGTTGCTTAACCTTGAAGATCGACCCGTGCGGCTGTTATTATCTAGCCACGAGCTTCTCAAATTAATAATTGTTACAAAATGTAGTGCCGACCGTTTTCTGGTACAAGCATAGGCGTCGTCATGATTGCCTGACGAGTTACCGATGCGATTTCGTCGCACGAAGAGATTAAAAAAAAAATTTACTGAAATTAAACTAGTTACATGATTTGCTTTTAGTCTATTTACTTTCACTATTGTTCTTGTTATTTTACTGTTATAGTTTTAAGCAATAATTATTGTAGTTAGCACATCATAATGTCCTATAATGTATACTGTGTACGATATTGTTGTTTGTTGCCTTGGGGACCGGCACTGTACTCCTTAACACAGGTTATCTATTAACCTAGCTAGGAGTACAGCACCTCACCTAACATTTTGTTGTAGTCTTTGTACACTATGACCAATTCTGTAAATTGTCATCATGTACTACAATGATTTTGATTAATGAATTATTATTATAAATTAAACACACACAATTCTTTAGTATCTTAATTGAAGATTGCACATCATCGCGCGCGTACATGAATAATAGGGAATATGCATGAAAAACATATTTTTTATCTATAAAGTTTATCTAAAAATGTACATAAATATGTGTGAGTGAAAATAGAATCAAAATTACTCGAAAAACGAAGGAGATATAATTATTTTAAACAAATATATCTGTCCCTCTAGCTAAAACGCTGTTTTCTATGGCAGCTGTATAGGCGTCATAGACGATGACGTCAAAGTTTACATCGGACGTCTCTTTCTAATTGTAATCTTTGAAGCTTTGTTACTTCATCGCTGATGAAGGTATTTAAAAATAATTTCACGATTGTTTACTAGAGCTAATAAGTATTTCATAAAATCGCATGCATATTCCCTATTGTCATCGTGCGACGAAATCGCGTCGTTAAGTCGTACGATCGTTAGCCAATTAGGACGACCATCGCGAGAATACGCGATCGTCGTTATCGGTAAAACCGGGAAAGCGCCTTCTGTCGGCGCAACGACGCAATCGGTTTTTACGAACAAATGATAGCTTTTTATTTAGGGCGACGCCTCAGAGTGCATACAAAATGAATGCTATGGGCGTTTCTGGCTTCTTTATACCTACTCTGTTTCTTTTTTTTTTGTAACGAACAGGACAAGCTCGGTAACCTTTCTCCCTGAAGTCAGCCTCGGAGATGACGATGGGCGGCGGCGGCTGCGCGGGCTCGTCGTCGCTGTCGTCCTCGGGCTCCGGCGCTCCGTCGCGCGAGGCGGCGGCGCCCGCGGGCCCGCGCGCCGCGCGCAGCGCCGCCAGCGCGACGCTCAGCTGCTCGCCTCCCACCGATGCCGCCGTGAACCTTATTTTACCATCTTCTTCGCTAGAACCGTATAAACATACGATTAAATTTCAATTAAGATTATTCGTAAGCAACGTATGCAACGCATTATGATATCTGTGGCCTAAATAGGGACCGTGCACGGCGTTGACTATGCCATCTAGTGTCGCATATTTGAAGTTTTAAGGGTCAGAATACCTGACATTGACGCTATAGTTTCTGCACGCTCCATATAGCGGTGCCGTTATATAGCGGCCGTAATACAGCGGAGAATGACATCACTAGAACGTTTTCTATGTAAACAAACAGACGTTACGGTGTCAATCACCGCCCTGTAGGAAACCGCGCCATTGTGTTTACATAGAAAACGTTCTAGTGACGTCATTCACCGCTGTATTACGACTGCTATATGACGGCAACGCTATCCTAGGAAACCAGAGCTTTAGTGGAGTTTTTTAACGTTCTCGATCGCGTTAGCGTAAACGTCAATATTTGTATTGAAACTGGATAAGCGCCGTCTGGTAACGGTCACGGAAAACCTGTTTTTTATACAATTTTACATAAGCGAACGTTTACGTTAACGCGATCGAGTGCGTTAAAAAACTTACACTCAGCCCTCTGGACTATTGATTTTATATGAAAAACTATGCAGTAGAAACACACTTATCGTATGTTGCATTCGTAGACAGTGTTTTTTCACTTTAGTCTCTTTTAGCCAATAATGTGAATCTTCTTACTTAAAAATGTGATAAAAATTTGTAACCTACGAAAAAAAAGGGTCTTGACAGACAGACGGACGGACAACAAAGTGATCCTAAAAGGGTTTCGTTTTTTCCTTTTGAGATACGGAACCCTAGAAACGGAGGAGGTTCTCAAATCGACGCGTATTTTTCTTTTTTACTGCCAGCAATTTTAATAAATTTGAAATAATCATAATTTAGTAAAAAAAATCTAAATACTGTTAAGTCCCCAATCTACCTTGAGTGCCGGAAAAGTGTAATTATCAATCCACAATATTCCCACTACTTGTTTTATTTTTACTCAAAAACACGCTTACGTATAAGACAGCTGTTCGGGCCTCAGCTGCGACAGCTTCTTCCCGAGCAGTATCAGTCGATGCGCGCGCACGCGCTGTTCCAGCTCAGGTTCGCCGCTCAAACATGTCACCGATACTTCTGATGGGGGCCTGGATATAAGACATAATAATTATGTTAACATAAGTAAATGTACAAGAATAACTGATTGAAAGAATAAATTGTCTTGCTGTTCAGTTTTGAAACAGTATCAGTATTGTGGCATTCATTAATAAATGTTCCCTTCAACAAGTAGTTACGCCCGACACTGTGGTTCTAACACAAGCAGCGTGCGGACGTATCCATTGATTGTGAGCGAACTTACTGAGTACTTGGTTGTTTACCTTATTATATCCCAAAGCCCTAATCATGTGATTCTAGTGAACACAACAAGTATTAAAATAAAAGGTTTTTACCGCCGCAAGGGTAGAAAGATGTAGAAATAAAAAAGCGACTTAATTTTCAAACAAAGTGGCCTCACGGCTGCGCCAAAGGCAAAAAACCCCATCAAGCCAGATAGAATAGAAAATTGCCTTATTTAGGCACTTTGTCTCACCGCCGGCGATCAGCGAGTAAAGCTTCAAACTCGAAACGAGTTGGCGATCAGCGAGTAGCGAGTAAAGCTTCAAACTCGAAACGAGTTGGCGATCAGCGAGTAGCGAGTAAAGCTTCAAACTCGAAACGAGTTGGCGAGCAGCGAGTAGCGAGTAAAGCTTCAAACTCGAAACGAGTTGGCGAGCAGCGAGTAGCGAGTAAAGCTTCAAACTAGAAACGAGTTGGCGAGCAGCGAGTAGCGAGTAAAGCTTCAAACTAGAATGAGTTGGCGAGCAGCGAGTAGCGAGTAAAGCTTCAAACTAGAAACGAGTTGGCGAGCAGCGAGTAGCGAGTAAAGCTTCAAACTAGAAACGAGTTGGCGAGCAGCGAGTAGCGAGTAAAGGTTCAAACTCGAAACGAGTTGGCGAGCAACGAGTAGCGAGTAAAGCTTCAAACTAGAATGAGTTGGCGAGCAGCGAGTAGCGAGTAAAGCTTCAAACTCGAAACGAGTTGGCGAGCAGCGAGTAGCGAGTAAAGCTTCAAACTCGAAACGAGTTGGCGAGCAGCGAGTAGCGAGTAAAGCTTCAAACTAGAAACGAGTTGGCGAGCAGCGAGTAGCGAGTAAAGCTTCAAACTAGAAACGAGTTGGCGAGCAGCGAGTAGCGTGTAAAGCTTCAAACTAGAAACGAGTTGGCGAGCAGCGAGTAGCGAGTAAAGCTTCAAACTAGAATGAGTTGGCGAGCAGCGAGTAGCGAGTAAAGCTTCAAACTAGAAACGAGTTGGCGAGCAGCGAGTAGCGAGTAAAGCTTCAAACTAGAAACGAGTTGGCGAGCAGCGAGTAGCGAGTAAAGCTTCAAACTAGAATGAGTTGGCGAGCAGCGAGTAGCGAGTAAAGCTTCAAACTAGAAACGAGTTGGCGAGCAGCGAGTAGCGAGTAAAGCTTCAAACTAGAAACGAGTTGGCGAGCAGCGAGTAGCGAGTAAAGGTTCAAACTCGAAACGAGTTGGCGAGCAACGAGTAGCGAGTAAAGCTTCAAACTCGAAACGAGTTGGCGAGCAACGAGTAGCGAGTAAAGCTTCAAACTCAAAACGAGTTGGCGAGCAACGAGTAGCGAGTAAAGCTTCAAACTCGAAACGAGTTGGCGAGCAACGAGTAGCGAGTAAAGCTTCAAACTCGAAACGAGTTGGCGAGCAACGAGTAGCGAGTAAAGCTTCAAACTCGAAACGAGTTGGCGAGCAGCGAGTAAAGCTTCAAACTCGAAACGAGTTGGCGAGCAACGAGTAGCGAGTAAAGCTTCAAACTCGAAACGAGTTGGCGAGCAACGAGTAGCGAGTAAAGCTTCAAACTCGAAACGAGTTGGCGAGCAGCGAGTAAAGCTTCAAACTCGAAACGAGTTGGTGAGCAGCGAGAAGCGAGTGAATCGTTTCGATAGTTTTGACGCTCGACTTTCAGCGAGTGCTTTTGTGCGACGGACTTTTACTCGCAATACTCGCTCCGGCCCGCACTCTTCTTCTACCTGGCGTTAATCCCGGCTATTGCCAGGGTCCGCCTTCCTACTTAGCTTCCTCCACTTTGCCCGATCTTCAACATCCTTCTCAGTCAGGCCATTGGCTCTCATGTCGGACTTGACGACGTCCAGCCAGCGCTTGCGAGGGCGACCACGGGGCCTAGCCCCAAGAACAGCCATATTCATGCATCTCCGACCAACGTACTCCATAGGGCGGCGCATGATGTGGCCATACCATCGCAGACGACACTCTTGCAGTTTTTCCCCCACGTCACGGACACCAAGACTACCTCGGATGTATGAGTTGCGCATGCGATCGGATCGCGTTACGCCACTCATCCACCTCAGCATCTTCATCTCCGTGACGCGAAGCTCCTGGGTGTGTCTGCTTAGTGCTGGCCAACACTCGCCCCCGTACAGTAGGACAGGCCGAATGATGCATTTATATATCTGCCCCTTGAGCTTCGGAGGCATTTTGCGGTCGCATACAACGCCCGTCACCTCGCGCCACTTCGCCCAAGCCGCGCCAATACGTGCTTGGACATAGTCGTCCACGATGCCAGACTCGTGCAGCACGGATCCAAGGTACCTGAACGTATCGGACTTTCTGATCCAGGTCCGAACCTATTCGGATGGTGTTTGTATCCGCGCTGCCACAGGACATGTACTCAGTCTTCGCCACATTTAGTCTCAGACCACCGTTTTCAAGCGTGTCCTTCCAAATGTTGACTTTGCGCTCAAGATGGGCTTTGTTCTGATTAACGAGGGCGATGTCATCGGCATACATCATTAGCCATGGGGGCTTATCTTGGATGTTTGCCGTAACTACATCGAGCACTACGTTAAACAAGAACGGGCTAAGAGCCGAGCCTTGGTGAACGCCAACAGATATTGGGAAGCCATTCGATTCGCCAACAGCAGTCTGGACAGAGGACACGGAATCGCGGTACATGTCTCTGATAATGTCAATATAGGCCTCGGGAACGCCCTTGAAGCGCAGTGCCCACCAGATGGACTGCCGAGGTATACAGTCGAAGGCCTTCTGCAGGTCTAAAAAGGCCATATGCAAAGCTCTCCTTCTCTCTCTGTAAGCCTTAGCCAGATTCCGTAAGGCGAACACTGCGTCCATGGTGCTGTTACCCGCCCGGAAGCCATATTGACACTCAGAGACAGTACACTCGCTACGGAGCCGTGTGTCAATGATGCGCTCGAAGAGCTTCATGGTGTGGCACATGATCTTGATACCGCGGTAGCTACCACAATCCTGTACGCTACCTTTGCCTTTGTAAACAGGGATAATCAGGCTAAATCGCCACTGGTTCGGCATTTCCTTGGTGATCAGGATGCGGTTAAAAAGATCCGTCAGAAGGTCCACACCATGTGGGCCCATCGCCTTCCACACTTCAATTGGCACATTGTCAGGCCCGACCGCTTTCCGGTTCTTCATGTGGCGAAGAGCAATGCGGGTTTCGTCGGGGGAAATAGGGGAAATAAGCCCAAGGTTAGGAGGCGGTTCCGGAGGAAGGTTATGGGGATGCTGTTTGTTAGACAGCTCCGCGAAGTATGTACACCATCTCTCCTTAACAGAGGGGGCATCGTAGAGCAGCTTACCCTGGGCGTCCCTTACACAAAGACATTTGCTAATGTCCCGTGTAGCTTTCTCCCGGCCACGCGCCAGCTTAAAAATAAGCTTTTGCCCCTCCGCAGTTTCCAGCTTGTCGTATAAGGGCGCCAGACTTTTGCTGCGGGCTCTGGCTACAGCTTTTTTGCAAGCGCGCTTAGCCGCTCTATATGCCTCCCTGTCATCCGGAGAGTTGGACCCTTGCCACTGTTTAAATAAAACCTTCTTCTTCCGAGTCGCCTCCTGCACCCCGTCATCCCACCACCACGTCTCCTTTCCTATGGTGCGGCCACCACGAGAAGTGCCAAGGACGCGCTTACCCGCACCGGTGATTGCTGAATGGATCCTACTCCAGATCTCTTGAGCGGACTCATGCGGAGCACTGATCTTGAGATGCTCGACCTCCGCGATGAAGTCCGACTGCCTAGGACCATCAAGCAACCACCACTTAGTGCGGGGTTTGCGTTTCTCGTTCACTCTCTTCTTCGGTACAACCGCAAAGTCCAGGACAAGGAGGCGGTGTTGAGCCGTTAGGCTTCCGCCTGGGATGACTTTGCAGTTGGTAACCTTGCCAATGTGGCACCGACGCACCAGCAGGTAATCTATTTGGGTTGAGTAGGCACCACTACGGTACGTAATAAGATGCTGGGGCTTCTTCTGAAAGAATGTGTTCGCGATGGCTAGGTCAGACACAGCGCAGGTGCTAAGTATATTGACTCCCTCTGCGTTTAGCTGGCCATAACCAAAACCACCGTGAACACGTCCATACTCTCCAGCAAACTGACCTACGTGACCGTTGAGATCCCCCCCAACCAAAACACCTTCGGAATTCGGGATAGCGCGTAATACGTCCTCTAACTCATCCCAGAAGGCCTCCTTTTCAGACTCACAGCAACCAGTCTGAGGAGCATAGGCACTGATTAGGTTCGTTACCGACCCTTCGAACAGCACCCTAACTCGCATCAACCGGTCGCTGCATCGGTCTACTTCAAGGAGTCCATCCTGAAGGTCCTTAGACAGCACCACGGCCACTCCGCTCCTACCCGTTGGTGATCCGGTGTACACTAGCCGGAACCCCTGCCCGATGTCACGTGACTTATTTCCCTTCCAGCGCGTCTCCTGAAGGAAGGCGCACTGGACCCGACGCTTCGCAAGTACGTCTGCGAGTTCTTGGCAACGTCCGGTTAGGGAGCCAATGTTCCAGGTGGCAAAGCGGAACTTCTTCTTGGGTACTATCCTCTTTAGCCGTGCCCGTACTTGACACGGTAGCCCTAGCCCACTTATCGCAGGTTTAGGGCGAGTTTCGAGGGCAGGTTTCGCTCCGGCCCGCACTATAGGTAGATATTAGCGCAATTTGTAACAGACAAAAGCACCATAACTTTTTCTTTTTTTTAACTAGGTACGATATCCAATTCAGTATGAATAAAGAGTTGAATAGCAACTAGTTTGTTGTTTTGGTCCATTCAATTACCAAGTCAAGATTCTTTGGTGGCACTTATGGACATATTAATTTTTTTTTTTTTTGAGAAATGGCAAGGTTACCAATAAAAATTCGCCATCCCTGAACTAGAGGTAAGAGCCGCTCGCCGGCAGTGTGAACAGCCAGCTATCGACTATGAATGTATGTGTCTCTTTTACTCACACGAGATCTATATCTTTTGTCCCTTTCCTCAGCGTGCAAATAGTCGATAGCTACACGCTTCCATGAGACAAGTGCCTTAGGAACGAAAAAAGATTGATCCTACACACAGTCCTTGTTTATTTGCAAGTCAAGGTCTACAAAGCCCCAAAGTAATACCAAAAAGTACTTACTCAACGTCATTATCCTCTGCATCTTCATCTAAATCAGGTACTCTCCCTCCGTAAGTGTCCCACGCCGCGTGGTTGGGGAAGCGCAGTCCTTTCAGAGCGTTCTCTAGCGGTAAGAAACCTGCTAGCTCTTCGTCTTCTGGTAACGGTACACTGTCATCTGAGAGAAAAAAAAACAAACTTCAGAATGTTTCAAGCTTTAAATATATATTTTAACTATCAGAAGAAGTAATTAATCTCATTTCAGCGGTATTAATGAACGGTAAATAAACTGATACATATTTTTACACAGGTGGCATTCTGTATCAGCTATAGAGTAAAGAAACAAAATAAACTTTGTTGACGTTTCTAATAATAATGATAATTGTGCTAGCGACCCTTTTCGGGGGCCCATTTATTGAGTGTGCAAGTCACCCCCTGCCATTTTAAAGCCGTTTTAATTGTCAATGGTCAGGAAGGGGCCAATAGTTCTTCCATAGTAAACGATTATTAGTCCACTAAACCAGCCAAACCCATAGCGTTTCATCTTTTGATTCCATATTCTGCAATAGTCCTGCTCCAACCGGGGATTGTCCTTGGGTATACTTTCACAGTGCATACAGGGATAATCGTCGGTTGGTGTCCCATTCCATTTGAAATGTCTAAAGAGGCCTCTGCGAGTTAGCTTTGGCCCCTCGTACGCCTACCAAAGGACCGGGTCTTTAGGAAGAGGGACCCGAGAAAGTAAAAAAAAATGATAATTGCTCTACTCTTAAACATAATAAAACTGACATACATAAAATAAAGTCAAATGATAAAAGTATATTTGTAGAACCCACTAACGACTCTGAAATATATCGTATAATAAAGTCTTTAAAAAATAAGAAATCGATGACATCACAACCGAGCTCATCAAAAAAATAGCTCAACATATAGCCTCGCCATTAGCACACATTGTCAATTTATCCTTGGAACAGGGCTGCTTTCCGAATAAGCTAAAACTGTTTCTGATAAAGTCACTTTACAAGATAGGAGCATAATCAGACGTTGACAATTACCGACCTACTATCGCTCTTACTCCCATTATATAAAATTTTTGAAAAAATTAAGTCGGTACATAATTCGCCGGTGCGAGTGATGAAATTTCTTTCTAAACACAACATTATTGTTGACCAACAATACGGGTTTAGACAAAATAAATCGACGACTTTGGCAATATTTACGCTAGTGAAAGCAATGATGACGAATATTAATGATTAAATAACCACTTGTGCTTTGCTTTTAGATCTAAGTAAGGCGTTCGATCGTGTTGATCACGCGCGGCTTCTAGAAAAACTTGAAAGATACGGTATCAGAGGTCCAGCAAAAGAATGGTTTCAGTCATATCTAATTGACAGAAAACAGGTAACGAAAGGAGAATGGGCAAAATCGTACGGCACTTGGTCTATCAGCGGCCAGGAACATTTTATTTTTTTTTGGTTTAATATCACCCTACAATAACGGGTTCAAGAAGTTTTATATCTGTAGTGTCATTATTAATGGAACTAAATACATTTTTATTTTAGATATGTAAGCCTGTGATTTAGCGTATTAATTACTAAGATTTAGTCTTAAAAATAAGGAAATAAAATAAAATGACTTGTTTACTTCAATACATTTATTTTACATACATTTACATACATAAACTCACGCCCTTTTCCCATGGGGGTAGGCAGAAACCACAGAACGCCACTTGCTACGATCCTTACATACTCCTTTTGCCTCGTCCACATTCATACATTTAATGTACAATAATAGCACTGAGTTCTGATGCCGGTAATAAAATATCCTCGTCTTGATGTCTAGCCCATGCCAGATACCACACTACACACATAACGTGTGCGCAACAACCGATTGTGCGCCTTCCACTCAAACAACTGCAATAATAATGAGCAATTGCTTCTCTATTTTGTCTTTGTCGGTTAATTACAATATAAGAATAATATATTCTGGACCTTACATGTCTAGATTGTATTCGCACACGTAATAACCAAATATCTTCTTCTTCAATAAAATCTCTGAGCTGACTTATTTGTCGCTCCCGGTATACTTCGATATTGTATAAGCCTTCAATTAAGTGTTCAGCGTAGTAGCTGCGAGCCAACTTGATTTGGTATGTGCCAAGTGCAAACAGAATTAGGTCTTCTTCAGAAAAAACCGGAAAGTCTTCAAAAATAGGTTGGTCGCTGCTGAGTCTTTCAAATGATGCCCTCTGTCTATTTATGTTATGACGGATAACATAGTCCGCTAAGAGGTTCGGTATTTCAAAACGTTCATTAATTATATTTACGAACGATGATGCATGAATACTATCTTGTATTGGTGTTTGGAACGCATTGATGAGTGCCGCTGCGTTTTGAAAGTCCTCAAACATGTGACTTAAGGCGCGATTAAAATATTCTTGCCTAAACAATTTGAAATCTCGCTTGAACCTGCCATTTATAACTTCCACTACCCAGCGGCATAGAGTTACCAGCCTAGTTCTATTGGCCTGTTCAGTAGTAAGCTGGTCTGCACCGCGGTCTTTGGTTTCTGGCATATAGGCACTGTAGTTGCATCGCTCCAAATCGCCACAGACGTCTCTAAACCCACGATCTAAAATGAATATGTCGCCAGCCCGGTAAAACCAGTGAAATGTGCCTTCTTCGTCATTTATAATTCTTTCCAAAATACTGGCATCTGAGTCGGTAGCAGCATAGGGCCCGCAAACATCAATTATATGCCCATCGGAACACACCATTAAGAACGGTTTTAATAGATTTTCGTATTTGTGTAGACTGTAGGTCTGTCGCTGGAACGAAAAGTTGGAGCTCTTCTGTATATAAATATATGTTCCATCCATGATTGTTACTGCCTTCCTTTCTTCTGGAGAAGACTCGGGATTTCCAAATAACGCGTTTGGTACAATAAGATTACGGTCAGCGACCATTCTTCTATTTAAATGGTCGAGTCCCAGGTGTCGTGGCTTAAAATCCAGAGATATAGCATCACGCGCGGTTTTTAAATGCCTTTCTAGAGTCCTTCTACTTATGTTAAAGAGCGTGGCTAATCTCTCGTTGCTATCACCAGTTCGCAACTTCATTAAATAAATGGCTAGTTTTGTTTTGGCGTTTGACTCAGACAAAGAAGGCGTTTGTTCCAAGATTGTATTGAATTGATCTCTGCTAACGCCCAATCGAATATGAATCTCATTAGGATCCATATTTGCAATATCTTCAAAGTCCAGAATATTTTTATTTAAAACAGCTTTTTTAAAAAGCTCTAGTATTTGCACAAAATGAGAGCTGTTAAAATCATGTCTGAGATTTGGACTATCAATGAGCTCTTCCCAATCATTTGATGTTAAATGTGCATCACATATTCTGGCACTGTCTGGTATGAATAAGTTAGAATGTAACATAAGAGTAATCCTTACATTCTCAGGCATTCGACGACGTGAAACACTACGGCATCTGTCAAACATACAGTTTGCCGAGGTGCTAGGCACTCGTGAATATTCTTCCACTTGAAGAACACATTCGTGCGGGGCAGGGTTATTGTTTGGCTGCACAGCCCGTTGAGCTCGTTGCCAACAGGGTCGACAAAGGTATTCTCGGCCGTTGTATTCAACCTGAAAAGGAAAATAGTTTATAACATAGTATTTAAAACTCACAGCAGTTTCAGTTAAATCATGTGTTGTATAGTAGAACATGCCGAGCTCTTTTTCAACGTGACGAATGAGTCATGCTCATACGCATTGTTAATGAGTGGTTGGCCTCTATTATATTTCGAAGCTAGATAACGTTGGCTCTGTTTCCATATGCACCATGTGTGTAAAAGAGAGAGAAGATCTGTTTTGACTATAACTTAAGTATTGTTAGAAAAGAACCATACGCTTAAGGAAATAACATAATTCACTAAAAGGACGTACATAAAAATACAATCAAAACTGTAACGTGGACTTTCAATAAAGAGCCCACACTTCACCCAACGATGTGTCGCATATGCACATCGTGACACAATATTATGAGGCCATCACCGCTATAGGGTGCGTACATACGGGTAAAAACAACCAAAAAATAGTCTAAAAATACTTACTTGCTGTGGAGCTATAGCTTCAATAATATATTGAGCATTGGCAGCATTTTCCTCAAAAAGAGCATGGGTTATTTCTAACCTTCTTCTATTAACCACTGATCGATTGCACAAAACACATATAGGTCGATTTTCTGCCATTTTTCAATAATGTTCCGTTGGCGTACACAAGTCCAGAGTCCAAGTACACAAGCACAAACGTACAGAAGTTCAGAGTTAATAGCCAGGTTATCAGGTTAGGAAGAAACACAGTCCAGAGGGTAGCCAGGGTCAAAACGTTTGAAAAAGAATCCGTAGATGAGCGCACAGTACACAACGTCACAAGGGTAAGCGAAGGACTGCGCCGAGTGACGCACACGCACCCCCCACCTCGGCTCTTTTGTTTGCACTCGAAGCTGATTGGGCCGTTCGAACTCAGGTAGTCCATGTAGTAAACCCATTGTTGAGCTGAGTCTTGTAAACGGTATGCTGACAACGTTTTGAAATACTTTTGAAGACATAAACTAATGTTAATAAGTATTTTATAAAATGGGTTTGCACATTTTCTTGCACTTATTATCTAAGTATTTTACCTATATGTATTTTTTTTTCTAAATGAGCTGCAATGTTACGTTCATAGTAAAAGTTAGTCCTTAGTAATAGTACTTTCATTTAATACCTATTTCGTTGTTGGCCGCTCATAGACCATTTTGCTCTTTCTCCTTTAACAAATTTAAACAAATTAAGTAACTCTTTAGAAAATTTTGATTCTGATGCACGGACTAATTGCTGTGGTGTACCACAAGGTAGTATCTTAGGGCCATTATTGTTCCTTCTTTACATAAATGATTTGCCTCAGTCAATAAAACATCAGTGTGTGTTGTTCGCCGATGACATCACAATTATTATTAAATGTTAAAATTTACAAAATATTGACATTGAAATTAAAGAAACGTTAAATGACATAAAACAATAGACATTAAAAAATTAAAAATAAATATTTCCAAAACTAATTTACTTCATTGCAAAACATCTAAAAGTAAACCTATACGCCTTAATATTGCACTTAACAATAATAATATAGAACAGGTACGTAATGCAAAGTTCCTGGGTGTAACACTTGATGAACATTTTACCTACCCTTCAATAAGTTTTGTGTTACGTTGCGGAAGTGGTTGTTACAGGAGTGTTTTTATTCGATAGATGAGTTCTTTCAAAAGTGTCCCTGTAAATTCTATACAATAAAGCACAGACATATTTAATTGTTTAGTAGATATATTGACGAAATGTTAACTAACCTAGTAATTAATATGTTAAGTAAAACTTGTAATATTGCATGCTATATATTGGCCAAATGTGTGTTACTTAATATACCTACCATATTTGAAGCAATAAATAAATGAATTGATTTAATAAAAAAATGTTTTTTTCTTTTCTTACACATAACGACTACGATTTTTGTCCGTAACGACTATGGGCTTAGTCGACTGTTGGTGTTATAATTTGAGGCTCTAATTATGGACTTTCAAACGACATATAATATCAAAAATATTATGACGTATGCCGTATGGTGTCGGCCGGTGCCGTTTGGTGCCGTAAAAGAATAATACCAACCCATCACTTCCCGAGGGTGTTGTAAGAGGCAACTAAGGGACTCACCAGAAAATGGGCAGCAGCATTCTCTGTAAAACTCAACACCATACACTGCGATCGCCAGCTCGCCTGCCAAGCGTGGCGATTATGGCTAACCCCCTCCCCCCCAAAATTTGGGGTAGGCGTATGTCCAGCAGTTGACGTCTTTCGGCTGATATGAAGAATATCAAAAATGATACAGCTTTGGGTTTAAAACGCTCATTATCTTTAGAGCATTTATCAGATAATGTTTGTTATAGTTACACTTGTCAGTCAGCAAGGCGGCGTCGGGCGCCAACATGTTGAGCGTGTGCGCCACGCCGCCGCGCCCAGCGCCGGGGGGTGCCACGCCGCCCACGACACCCACACCTTCACTGCAGGGGGGGACCATCAACACATACTAATATATATACTCACACTTGTCAGTCAGCAAGGCGGCGTCGGGCGCCAACATGTTGAGCGTGTGCGCCACGGCGGGCCACAGCGCCGCCAGCGAGCGCCACGCCGCCGCGCCCAGCGCCGGGGGGTGCCACGCCGCCCACGACACCCACACCTTCACTGCAGGGGGGGACCATCAACACATACTAATATATATACTCACACTTGTCAGTCAGCAAGGCGGCGTCGGGCGCCAACATGTTGAGCGTGTGCGCCACGGCGGGCCACAGCGCCGCCAGCGAGCGCCACGCCGCCGCGCCCAGCGCCGGGGGGTGCCACGCCGCCCACGACACCCACACCTTCACTGCAGGGGGGGACCATCAACACATACTAATATATATACTCACACTTGTCAGTCAGCAAGGCGGCGTCGGGCGCCAACATGTTGAGCGTGTGCGCCACGCCGCCGCGCCCAGCGCCGGGGGGTGCCACGCCGCCCACGACACCCACACCTTCACTGCAGGGGGGGACCATCAACACATACTAATATATATACTCACACTTGTCAGTCAGCAAGGCGGCGTCGGGCGCCAACATGTTGAGCGTGTGCGCCACGCCGCCGCGCCCAGCGCCGGGGGGTGCCACGCCGCCCACGACACCCACACCTTCACTGCAGGGGGGGACCATCAACACATACTAATATATATACTCACACTTGTCAGTCAGCAAGGCGGCGTCGGGCGCCAACATGTTGAGCGTGTGCGCCACGGCGGGCCACAGCGCCGCCAGCGAGCGCCACGCCGCCGCGCCCAGCGCCGGGGGGTGCCACGCCGCCCACGACACCCACACCTTCACTGCAGGGGGGGACCATCAACACATACTAATATATATACTCACACTTGTCAGTCAGCAAGGCGGCGTCGGGCGCCAACATGTTGAGCGTGTGCGCCACGGCGGGCCACAGCGCCGCCAGCGAGCGCCACGCCGCCGCGCCCAGCGCCGGGGGGTGCCACGCCGCCCACGACACCCACACCTTCACTGCAGGGGGGGACCATCAACACATACTAATATATATACTCACACTTGTCAGTCAGCAAGGCGGCGTCGGGCGCCAACATGTTGAGCGTGTGCGCCACGGCGGGCCACAGCGCCGCCAGCGAGCGCCACGCCGCCGCGCCCAGCGCCGGGGGGTGCCACGCCGCCCACGACACCCACACCTTCACTGCAGGGGGGGACCATCAACACATACTAATATATATACTCACACTTGTCAGTCAGCAAGGCGGCGTCGGGCGCCAACATGTTGAGCGTGTGCGCCACGCCGCCGCGCCCAGCGCCGGGGGGTGCCACGCCGCCCACGACACCCACACCTTCACTGCAGGGGGGGACCATCAACACATACTAATATATATACTCACACTTGTCAGTCAGCAAGGCGGCGTCGGGCGCCAACATGTTGAGCGTGTGCGCCACGCCGCCGCGCCCAGCGCCGGGGGGTGCCACGCCGCCCACGACACCCACACCTTCACTGCAGGGGGGGACCATCAACACATACTAATATATATACTCACACTTGTCAGTCAGCAAGGCGGCGTCGGGCGCCAACATGTTGAGCGTGTGCGCCACGGCGGGCCACAGCGCCGCCAGCGAGCGCCACGCCGCCGCGCCCAGCGCCGGGGGGTGCCACGCCGCCCACGACACCCACACCTTCACTGCAGGGGGGGACCATCAACACATACTAATATATATACTCACACTTGTCAGTCAGCAAGGCGGCGTCGGGCGCCAACATGTTGAGCGTGTGCGCCACGGCGGGCCACAGCGCCGCCAGCGAGCGCCACGCCGCCGCGCCCAGCGCCGGGGGGTGCCACGCCGCCCACGACACCCACACCTTCACTGCAGGGGGGGACCATCAACACATACTAATATATATACTCACACTTGTCAGTCAGCAAGGCGGCGTCGGGCGCCAACATGTTGAGCGTGTGCGCCACGGCGGGCCACAGCGCCGCCAGCGAGCGCCACGCCGCCGCGCCCAGCGCCGGGGGGTGCCACGCCGCCCACGACACCCACACCTTCACTGCAGGGGGGGACCATCAACACATACTAATATATATACTCACACTTGTCAGTCAGCAAGGCGGCGTCGGGCGCCAACATGTTGAGCGTGTGCGCCACGGCGGGCCACAGCGCCGCCAGCGAGCGCCACGCCGCCGCGCCCAGCGCCGGGGGGTGCCACGCCGCCCACGACACCCACACCTTCACTGCAGGGGGGGACCATCAACACATACTAATATATATACTCACACTTGTCAGTCAGCAAGGCGGCGTCGGGCGCCAACATGTTGAGCGTGTGCGCCACGGCGGGCCACAGCGCCGCCAGCGAGCGCCACGCCGCCGCGCCCAGCGCCGGGGGGTGCCACGCCGCCCACGACACCCACACCTTCACTGCAGGGGGGGACCATCAACACATACTAATATATATACTCACACTTGTCAGTCAGCAAGGCGGCGTCGGGCGCCAACATGTTGAGCGTGTGCGCCACGGCGGGCCACAGCGCCGCCAGCGAGCGCCACGCCGCCGCGCCTAGCGCCGGGGGGTGCCACGCCGCCCACGACACCCACACCTTCACTGCAGGGGGGGACCATCAACACATACTAATATATATACTCACACTTGTCAGTCAGCAAGGCGGCGTCGGGCGCCAACATGTTGAGCGTGTGCGCCACGGCGGGCCACAGCGCCGCCAGCGAGCGCCACGCCGCCGCGCCCAGCGCCGGGGGGTGCCACGCCGCCCACGACACCCACACCTTCACTGCAGGGGGGGACCATCAACACATACTAATATATATACTCACACTTGTCAGTCAGCAAGGCGGCGTCGGGCGCCAACATGTTGAGCGTGTGCGCCACGCCGCCGCGCCCAGCGCCGGGGGGTGCCACGCCGCCCACGACACCCACACCTTCACTGCAGGGGGGGACCATCAACACATACTAATATATATACTCACACTTGTCAGTCAGCAAGGCGGCGTCGGGCGCCAACATGTTGAGCGTGTGCGCCACGGCGGGCCACAGCGCCGCCAGCGAGCGCCACGCCGCCGCGCCCAGCGCCGGGGGGTGCCACGCCGCCCACGACACCCACACCTTCACTGCAGGGGGGGACCATCAACACATACTAATATATATACTCACACTTGTCAGTCAGCAAGGCGGCGTCGGGCGCCAACATGTTGAGCGTGTGCGCCACGCCGCCGCGCCCAGCGCCGGGGGGTGCCACGCCGCCCACGACACCCACACCTTCACTGCAGGGGGGGACCATCAACACATACTAATATATATACTCACACTTGTCAGTCAGCAAGGCGGCGTCGGGCGCCAACATGTTGAGCGTGTGCGCCACGGCGGGCCACAGCGCCGCCAGCGAGCGCCACGCCGCCGCGCCCAGCGCCGGGGGGTGCCACGCCGCCCACGACACCCACACCTTCACTGCAGGGGGGGACCATCAACACATACTAATATATATACTCACACTTGTCAGTCAGCAAGGCGGCGTCGGGCGCCAACATGTTGAGCGTGTGCGCCACGGCGGGCCACAGCGCCGCCAGCGAGCGCCACGCCGCCGCGCCCAGCGCCGGGGGGTGCCACGCCGCCCACGACACCCACACCTTCACTGCAGGGGGGGACCATCAACACATACTAATATATATACTCACACTTGTCAGTCAGCAAGGCGGCGTCGGGCGCCAACATGTTGAGCGTGTGCGCCACGGCGGGCCACAGCGCCGCCAGCGAGCGCCACGCCGCCGCGCCCAGCGCCGGGGGGTGCCACGCCGCCCACGACACCCACACCTTCACTGCAGGGGGGGACCATCAACACATACTAATATATATACTCACACTTGTCAGTCAGCAAGGCGGCGTCGGGCGCCAACATGTTGAGCGTGTGCGCCACGGCGGGCCACAGCGCCGCCAGCGAGCGCCACGCCGCCGCGCCCAGCGCCGGGGGGTGCCACGCCGCCCACGACACCCACACCTTCACTGCAGGGGGGGACCATCAACACATACTAATATATATACTCACACTTGTCAGTCAGCAAGGCGGCGTCGGGCGCCAACATGTTGAGCGTGTGCGCCACGCCGCCGCGCCCAGCGCCGGGGGGTGCCACGCCGCCCACGACACCCACACCTTCACTGCAGGGGGGGACCATCAACACATACTAATATATATACTCACACTTGTCAGTCAGCAAGGCGGCGTCGGGCGCCAACATGTTGAGCGTGTGCGCCACGGCGGGCCACAGCGCCGCCAGCGAGCGCCACGCCGCCGCGCCCAGCGCCGGGGGGTGCCACGCCGCCCACGACACCCACACCTTCACTGCAGGGGGGGACCATCAACACATACTAATATATATACTCACACTTGTCAGTCAGCAAGGCGGCGTCGGGCGCCAACATGTTGAGCGTGTGCGCCACGCCGCCGCGCCCAGCGCCGGGGGGTGCCACGCCGCCCACGACACCCACACCTTCACTGCAGGGGGGGACCATCAACACATACTAATATATATACTCACACTTGTCAGTCAGCAAGGCGGCGTCGGGCGCCAACATGTTGAGCGTGTGCGCCACGGCGGGCCACAGCGCCGCCAGCGAGCGCCACGCCGCCGCGCCCAGCGCCGGGGGGTGCCACGCCGCCCACGACACCCACACCTTCACTGCAGGGGGGGACCATCAACACATACTAATATATATACTCACACTTGTCAGTCAGCAAGGCGGCGTCGGGCGCCAACATGTTGAGCGTGTGCGCCACGCCGCCGCGCCCAGCGCCGGGGGGTGCCACGCCGCCCACGACACCCACACCTTCACTGCAGGGGGGGACCATCAACACATACTAATATATATACTCACACTTGTCAGTCAGCAAGGCGGCGTCGGGCGCCAACATGTTGAGCGTGTGCGCCACGGCGGGCCACAGCGCCGCCAGCGAGCGCCACGCCGCCGCGCCCAGCGCCGGGGGGTGCCACGCCGCCCACGACACCCACACCTTCACTGCAGGGGGGGACCATCAACACATACTAATATATATACTCACACTTGTCAGTCAGCAAGGCGGCGTCGGGCGCCAACATGTTGAGCGTGTGCGCCACGGCGGGCCACAGCGCCGCCAGCGAGCGCCACGCCGCCGCGCCCAGCGCCGGGGGGTGCCACGCCGCCCACGACACCCACACCTTCACTGCAGGGGGGGACCATCAACACATACTAATATATATACTCACACTTGTCAGTCAGCAAGGCGGCGTCGGGCGCCAACATGTTGAGCGTGTGCGCCACGGCGGGCCACAGCGCCGCCAGCGAGCGCCACGCCGCCGCGCCCAGCGCCGGGGGGTGCCACGCCGCCCACGACACCCACACCTTCACTGCAGGGGGGGACCATCAACACATACTAATATATATACTCACACTTGTCAGTCAGCAAGGCGGCGTCGGGCGCCAACATGTTGAGCGTGTGCGCCACGGCGGGCCACAGCGCCGCCAGCGAGCGCCACGCCGCCGCGCCCAGCGCCGGGGGGTGCCACGCCGCCCACGACACCCACACCTTCACTGCAGGGGGGGACCATCAACACATACTAATATATATACTCACACTTGTCAGTCAGCAAGGCGGCGTCGGGCGCCAACATGTTGAGCGTGTGCGCCACGCCGCCGCGCCCAGCGCCGGGGGGTGCCACGCCGCCCACGACACCCACACCTTCACTGCAGGGGGGGACCATCAACACATACTAATATATATACTCACACTTGTCAGTCAGCAAGGCGGCGTCGGGCGCCAACATGTTGAGCGTGTGCGCCACGGCGGGCCACAGCGCCGCCAGCGAGCGCCACGCCGCCGCGCCCAGCGCCGGGGGGTGCCACGCCGCCCACGACACCCACACCTTCACTGCAGGGGGGGACCATCAACACATACTAATATATATACTCACACTTGTCAGTCAGCAAGGCGGCGTCGGGCGCCAACATGTTGAGCGTGTGCGCCACGCCGCCGCGCCCAGCGCCGGGGGGTGCCACGCCGCCCACGACACCCACACCTTCACTGCAGGGGGGGACCATCAACACATACTAATATATATACTCACACTTGTCAGTCAGCAAGGCGGCGTCGGGCGCCAACATGTTGAGCGTGTGCGCCACGGCGGGCCACAGCGCCGCCAGCGAGCGCCACGCCGCCGCGCCCAGCGCCGGGGGGTGCCACGCCGCCCACGACACCCACACCTTCACTGCAGGGGGGGACCATCAACACATACTAATATATATACTCACACTTGTCAGTCAGCAAGGCGGCGTCGGGCGCCAACATGTTGAGCGTGTGCGCCACGGCGGGCCACAGCGCCGCCAGCGAGCGCCACGCCGCCGCGCCCAGCGCCGGGGGGTGCCACGCCGCCCACGACACCCACACCTTCACTGCAGGGGGGGACCATCAACACATACTAATATATATACTCACACTTGTCAGTCAGCAAGGCGGCGTCGGGCGCCAACATGTTGAGCGTGTGCGCCACGGCGGGCCACAGCGCCGCCAGCGAGCGCCACGCCGCCGCGCCCAGCGCCGGGGGGTGCCACGCCGCCCACGACACCCACACCTTCACTGCAGGGGGGGACCATCAACACATACTAATATATATACTCACACTTGTCAGTCAGCAAGGCGGCGTCGGGCGCCAACATGTTGAGCGTGTGCGCCACGCCGCCGCGCCCAGCGCCGGGGGGTGCCACGCCGCCCACGACACCCACACCTTCACTGCAGGGGGGGACCATCAACACATACTAATATATATACTCACACTTGTCAGTCAGCAAGGCGGCGTCGGGCGCCAACATGTTGAGCGTGTGCGCCACGCCGCCGCGCCCAGCGCCGGGGGGTGCCACGCCGCCCACGACACCCACACCTTCACTGCAGGGGGGGACCATCAACACATACTAATATATATACTCACACTTGTCAGTCAGCAAGGCGGCGTCGGGCGCCAACATGTTGAGCGTGTGCGCCACGGCGGGCCACAGCGCCGCCAGCGAGCGCCACGCCGCCGCGCCCAGCGCCGGGGGGTGCCACGCCGCCCACGACACCCACACCTTCACTGCAGGGGGGGACCATCAACACATACTAATATATATACTCACACTTGTCAGTCAGCAAGGCGGCGTCGGGCGCCAACATGTTGAGCGTGTGCGCCACGGCGGGCCACAGCGCCGCCAGCGAGCGCCACGCCGCCGCGCCCAGCGCCGGGGGGTGCCACGCCGCCCACGACACCCACACCTTCACTGCAGGGGGGGACCATCAACACATACTAATATATATACTCACACTTGTCAGTCAGCAAGGCGGCGTCGGGCGCCAACATGTTGAGCGTGTGCGCCACGGCGGGCCACAGCGCCGCCAGCGAGCGCCACGCCGCCGCGCCCAGCGCCGGGGGGTGCCACGCCGCCCACGACACCCACACCTTCACTGCAGGGGGGGACCATCAACACATACTAATATATATACTCACACTTGTCAGTCAGCAAGGCGGCGTCGGGCGCCAACATGTTGAGCGTGTGCGCCACGCCGCCGCGCCCAGCGCCGGGGGGTGCCACGCCGCCCACGACACCCACACCTTCACTGCAGGGGGGGACCATCAACACATACTAATATATATACTCACACTTGTCAGTCAGCAAGGCGGCGTCGGGCGCCAACATGTTGAGCGTGTGCGCCACGGCGGGCCACAGCGCCGCCAGCGAGCGCCACGCCGCCGCGCCCAGCGCCGGGGGGTGCCACGCCGCCCACGACACCCACACCTTCACTGCAGGGGGGGACCATCAACACATACTAATATATATACTCACACTTGTCAGTCAGCAAGGCGGCGTCGGGCGCCAACATGTTGAGCGTGTGCGCCACGGCGGGCCACAGCGCCGCCAGCGAGCGCCACGCCGCCGCGCCCAGCGCCGGGGGGTGCCACGCCGCCCACGACACCCACACCTTCACTGCAGGGGATATACAGGACGCTTATTCGTATTGCTCAACACATCAATTCATACTAATACGAGTATATAAAGCTGAAGAGTTTGTTTGCTTGAACGCGCTAATCATCGTGTGGTCGATTTGAAAAATTCTTTTAGCGTCAGATAGCCCATTTATCGAGGAAGGCTATAGGAGGATGATATATATATCATCACGCTAAGAACAATAGCAGCAGAGCAGTAATGAACATTGTGACGCAGGCGAAGTTGCGCGGGACAACTATAGTGTGGCCATTAGTGCTGTGCACTCTCTGAGGTATGAACGCGACGAGACGGGGGGGAGAATCGGCTGCTGCGCTCTGTCAGTGCGCCGTCAACGCTCCTGGCGGCAGGTAGTGTTATCTAAGTTCTAAAGAAAAAACACGTTGTGGATGATTTTGACCTTGGAGTTATCAGAAGAAAAATTCATCAGTTTTACGAAGTTAAAAAAAAATACCAAGTGTCCGTAAGTTACTATCAAGTTTCAGACAGGATGGCATATTGAATTGTGGACGGGAATATTTAAGACAGCTTTTACACAAAATGGGCTACCGTTACAAAAAATGCAAATCAAAGAGACATCTCCTTATAGAGCAGCCTAATATTACAGTATGGCGGAAAAAATATCTTACACAAATCAAAAATTACAGAACGCAAAACAGCAACATATATTTTCTTGATGAAACATACATCAACGCCAGTCACCATGCCAGCAAATGTTGGCAATCATCGTCAGAACCCGGAATTCATGCTAATATTGGGAAAGGACGGCGATTGGTAATTCTCCACGCTGGGTGTCGAAATGGCTTAGTGGATGATGCTCTGACTATATTCAAATCAGATGCTAGAACCGGTGACTATCATGGAGATATGAGCGGACCTACTTTTTATAAGAGAAAGAAAAGTTAAAAGATAAGTTGCTGCGGAATTCTGTGGTTGTAATGGACAACGCGTCTTACCACAGCGTTCAGGTTGAGAAGAAACCAACTATATCAAGCCTCAAAAATGAAATGCAGAACTGGTTGCTACGCCATAATGTAGAATTTTCAGGAACCATGACAAAGGCTCAACTGCTCCTTCTTATACAAAATACACAAAAAGGACCCGTGTATAGAATTGACGAACTCCTGAAAGCCAGTGGACACACTGTTCTGCGTTTACCTCCGTACCACCCAGATTTAAATCCAATTGAGTTGGTCTGGGCTGATATTAAAAGTAACATAGCCCAAAACTATATTAATACTTCTCTAGACGAAAAGATAATCTTATTGGATAAATTGTTTTCGGAATTCACGGCGGAAAAATGGCAGAGATGCGACGATCATGTCCAGAAAAATGAAAATGATTACTGGAGTCGCGATAGTAGGTTCGATAATGTTATCGATTCATTGATAATAATTTGCAAGACTCTGATTCAAGTTCCGGTGGCGAAGTGGAAGATGAAGATGATGACGAAATGGAAGATGAAGTTGAAACAGACTCTATGTCAGAATAACGTTTGTTAGAATATATAATTGTATGTCTTCTTCTTCTTCTACCTGGCGTTAATCCCGGCTATTGCCAGGGTCCGCCTTCCTACTTAGCTTCCTCCACTTTGCCCGATCTTGAACATCCTTCTCAGTTAGGCCATTGGCTCTCATGTCGGACTTAACGACGTCCAACCAGCGCTTGCGAGGGCGACCACGGGACCTAGCCCCAAGAACAGCCATATTCATGCATCCCCGACCAACGTACTCCATAGGGCGGCGCATGATGTGGCCATACCATCGCAGACGACACTCTTGCAGTTTTTCCCCCACGTCACGGACACCAAGACTACCTCTGATGAAAGAGTTGCGTATGCGATCGGATCGCGTTACGCCACTCATCCACCTCAGCATCTTCATCTCCGTGACGCAAAGCTCCTGGGTGTGTCTGCTTAGTGCTGGCCAACATTCACCGCCGTACAGTAGGACAGGCCGTATGATGCATTTATATATCTGCCCTTTGAGCTTCGGAGGCATATTGCGGTCGCATACAACGCCTGTTACCTCGCACCACTTCGCCCAAGCCGCGCCTATACGTGCTTGGACATCGTCGTCCACGTTGCCAGACTCGTGCAGCACGGATCCAAGGTACCTGAACGTATCGGACTTTCTGATCAGGTCCGAACCTATTCGGATGAACCTATTTGAATCCGTGCCGCCACAGGACATGTACTCAGTCTTCGCCACATTTAGTCTCAGACCACCGTTTTCAAGCGTGTCCTTCCAAATGTTGACTTTGCGCTCAAGATGGGCTTTGTTCTGATTAACGAGGGCGATGTCATCGGCATACATCATTAGCCATGGGGGCTTATCTTGGATGTTTGCCGTAACTACATCGAGCACTACGTTAAACAAGAACGGGCTAAGAGCCGAGCCTTGGTGAACGCCAACAGATATTGGGAAGCCATTCGATTCGCCAACAGCGGTCTGGACAGAGGACACGGAATCGCGGTACATGTCTCTGATAATGTCAATATAGGCCTCGGGAACGCCTTTGAAGCGCAGTGCCCACCAGATGGACTGCCGAGGTATACAGTCGAAGGCCTTCTGCAGGTCTAAAAAGGCCATATGCAAAGCTCTCCTTCTCTCTCTGTAAGCCTCAGCCAGATTCCGTAAGGCGAATACTGCGTCCATGGTGCTGTTACCCGCCCGGAAGCCATATTGACACTCAGAGACAGTACACTCGCTACGGAGCCGTGTGTCAATGATGCGCTCGAAGAGCTTCATGGTGTGGCACATGATCTTGATACCGCGGTAGCTACTACAATCCTGTACGCTACCTTTGCCTTTGTATACAGGGATAATCAGGCTAAATCGCCACTGGTTCGGCATTTCCTTGGTGATCAGGATGCGGTTAAAAAGATCTGTCAGAAGGTCCACGCCATGTGGGCCCATCGCCTTCCACACTTCAATTGGCACATTGTCAGGCCCGACCGCTTTCCGGTTCTTCATGTGGCGAAGAGCAATGCGGGTTTCGTCGGGGGAAATAGGGGAAATAAGTCCAAGGTTAGGAGGCGGTTCGGGAGGAAGGTTATGGGGATGCTGTTTGTTAGACAGCTCCGCGAAGTATGTACACCATCTCTCCTTAACAGAGGGGGCATCGTAGAGCAGCTTACCCTGGGCGTCCCTTACACAGAGACATTTGTTAATGTCCCGTGCAGCTTTCTCCCGGGCACGCGCCAGCTTAAAAATAAGCTTTTGCCCCTGCGCAGTTTCCAGCTTGTCGTACAAGGGCGCCAGACTTTTGCTGCGGGCTCTGGCTACAGCTTTTTTGCAAGCGCGCTTAGCCGCTCCATATGCCTCTCTGTCATCCGGAGAGTTGGACCCTTGCCACTGTTTAAATAAAACCTTCTTCTTCCGAGTCGCCTCCTGCACCCCGTCATCCCACCACCATGTCTCCTTTTCTATGGTGCGGCCACCACGAGAAGTGCCAAGGACGCGCTTACCCGCATCGGTGATTGCTGAATGGATCCTACTCCAGATCTCTTGAGCGGACTCATGCGGAGCACTGATCTCGAGATGCTCGACCTCCGCGATGAAGTCCGACTGCCTAGGACCATCAAGCAACCACCACTTTGTGCGGGGTTTGCGTTTTTCGGTCACTTTCTTTTTCGGTACAACCGCAAAGTCCAGGACAAGGAGGCGGTGTTGAGCCGTTAGGCTTTCACCTGGGATGACTTTGCAGTTGGTAACCTTGCCAATGTGGCACCGTCTCACCAGCAGGTAATCTATTTGGGTTGAGTAGGCACCACTACGGTACGTAATAAGATGCTGGGGCTTCTTCTGAAAGAACGTGTTCGCGATGGCTAGGTCAGACAAAGCGCAGGTGCTGAGTATACTGACTCCCTCTGCATTTAGCTGGCCATATCCAAAACCACCGTGAACACGTCCGTACTCTCCAGCCAACTGACCTACGTGACCGTTGAGATCCCCCCCAACCAAAACACCTTCGGAATTCGGAATAGCGCGTAGTACGTCCTCGAACTCATCCCAGAAGGCCTCCTTTTCAGACTCACAGCAACCAGTTTGAGGAGCATAGGCGCTGATTAGGTTCGTTACCGACCCTTCGATCAGCACCCTAACTCGCATCAACCGGTCGCTGCATCGGTCTACTTCAAGGAGTCCATCCTGAAGGTCCTTAGACAGCACCACGGCCACTCCGCCCCTGCCCGTTGGTGATCCGGTGTACACTAGCCGGTACCCCTGCCCGATGTCACGTGACTTATTTCCCTTCCAGCGCGTCTCCTGAAGGAAGGCGCACTGGACCCGACGCTTCGCAAGTACGTCCGCGAGTTCTCGGCAACGTCCGGTTAGGGAGCCAATGTTCCAGGTGGCAAAGCGGAACTTCTTCTTGGGTACTATCCTCTTTAGCCGTGCCCGTACTCGACACGGTAGCCCTAGCCCACTTATCGCAGGTTTAGGGCGATGTGCCTGCGCGTCGTTATGCGGCGACGCCCTAGCCCGAGTACCCGTTTTCAACTTCTTGTCCATTTTAATATTTGGCTGAAGTTGGTTTTACGTGGGGCGACCAGCCGTCTGACCCCCACAACCCTACGAGAGGGAAACCAGGTTCGCCAGAGCCTCGTCCGTTGGACAGCAGGGTGCACCGCTAGCAGGTGAGGTTGGCTTGGGTCTTAAGATGGTAACAGACCCCATGCACCCACATAATATAAGAATATATAATTGTATGTAAATATAAAAAAATGTTCAATAAAACAAGTCCTGCTTTCTTATTTATCACCTGCATATTTTTAATAAAATATGAGTTTATTTGGGTTACATTTTAATCAACTAAGTAAGTACAATATATTACAGATAGATAGCCTCCGACCATCCTCCCGCCACAAGTCTTGCCTTAGAAATGCAAACTGATATCGTAAGATCTATCCGACATGCATCGATCTCATATGAACTCCTGCACTTTTTTCTTCGCCTCCCACCTCGCCGCGCATACCTCAGGGAGTGCACAGCACTAATGGCCACACTATAGTACAGCCATAACAGGACAGCTTATGCACTAATGCTACGGCCACACTACCGTAATCCGTACCAATAATTATGGCCATAATTGAAACAACACCTTAGTCACGATTTATGGCTGTAATTTTGCCATTTTAATCAATATGGCACATATGACGGTAGGGAATAGCTCCTGTCTCTTCTAGGTAAACTGTAGTGTAGCCACACCACTTCATGCGGTAATTTAGGCAGTAATTTAATGCCATAATTAAACAGTAAGGGCGGTATGCGGTAAGGTAGTGTGTCCGCAGCATAAGTCGAACGTAACGCAGAATTGGGTTCTCAAGCAAACGTCAGTGCTACAGAAATATAAAAAACTCCGAGGCACAGGGATGTCACATCACCAACTTCGAAACTCCGGGCTGACACAATGAAATTCTAAATAGAAAAAACCTGTAACACTATTTAGTTAAAAAATCAACCTCATATGGTATTATTTGCTGACGATAGACGTTCCATAAATCTTGACGACGTAAATAACGCCCTACAGCAGGTCCAAAATTGGTTTACTGCTAATAATTTAGTATTAAATGGGAAAAAAACTAAATGCATCAGATTTGCCTTACCGAACGTTAAAAGAAATGATTGCGACATAGTATTGAACAAGGAGAAACTTGAATTCGTCGAAAACACGGTTTTCCTGGTGATTACGCTTGACTCAAGGCTACAATGGGGTCCTCATTTAACATCTCTTGCGGGACGGCTAAGTTCAGCAGCATACGCTGTCAGAAAAATCCGTCAATTTACCGATATAGATACCGCGAGGCTGGTCTATTTTAGTTACTTTCATAGTATCATGTTTTACGGTATCTTATTATGGGGACGTGCTGCAGACATCGAGTCTATATTTATCCTGCAGAAAAGAGCCATCAGAGCCATTTACAATCTCCGTCGGCGTGATTCCCTAAGAGAACTGTTTAAGGATATCAACATCATGACGGTACCTTGTCAATACATTTACGAAAATATTATGTATGTTCGGAAAAATCTTCATCTCTTTAGCAAGATTAGTGACAGGCATAATTTTAACACTAGAAATAGGAACAAATTAGATCAACCCCGATTCAGATTGGCCAAAGTACACACTTCTTTTATGGGGTACTGTATTAAATTTTATAATAAAATACCAGTTGATATTCTCGAACTGAATGAGAGAAAATTTAAAGCATGCATAAAACGCACACTATGTAGACAAGCGTATTATAAACTGGAAGATTATATCCTCGATAAAAACGCTTGGCTAAATGCTGGTCCTGCTCCACAGTCACAGCTGCTTAGGTCCACTTTTTAGGTTTCTATGTTTTTATATTTGGAAGAGATGCTCGCTCCTTTTAGAGGTTCTTACATTATTTCGTTTATTTATTCTTATATACATACAAATTATATTATTATATTAATTACTTATTTATTCTTTTTGATGTAAGATCTTAATCGTTCTCTTTATTAATTTATTTTTCATTATTTGGTCAAAGACAACCATAGTTTTGTGTAAAGTAGAAGCATATTTTTCAAATTTTGTAAATGTGAGTACGATGAAACCATTTACATTTTATGTGAGTAGTTATAGTTTTACTTGTTGGACATGAACGAGCATGGTGGTTGAGAGCATGTCATGCTCACTCAAATGTCTCGCTGATGGCGGCGCGTGGGTTTGATCATTCGGTTCCCTTCGAAATGGTTGAGCTGAAGGGTGCCGATACACGCGTCATGTTCGTGAACAGGCGCCGTCGGTTGAGACTGGTCATCTCTTAACTGCCATTGGCTTATTTTAATCTTTATATTTAAAATTCTTATAATAAGCCCTTTTTTTCCTTTGCATTGTCCTCACATGCAAAAGCAACAAGTATATGTAACTTGAAATTTTGTAAAACCAGAACATGATTTAAAAGAGTGTCCGTGGAGTTTCTTGCACGTTCTTCTCCATAGAGATCTACGCTTTGGAACGTGCAAATAGCTTCCATGTTTTTGACTGACCGACCTTGACGTTTCAAAAGTGCCTGTGAATGGTTTATTTGAAATAAAATGCTTTGAATTTGAAAATTTGCCGGGTACATAGATAAGAGAAATAGAAGATAATTATTGCAATTTACATTACAAATTGGCTGGGGATAACCAAATGAAGTCGCTTAAACATGTGTCAAAGTGCGCATGAAAAGTAACTGCGAAGTTTACTAAACCATTCTGGATTTGTACGGATAAGTATAGCTTTTAGCCCTACCTACCAGACCTTTTTCGGGCTTTGGATTCTTTTAGGGTTCCGTACCCAAGGGGTAACCAACGGAACCCTATTACTAAGTTTTACTGTCCGTCTGTCTGCCTGTCTGTCTGTCAGCGGGCATCTTAAGAACCGTAATAGATAGTCAGTTGAAATATTCACAGATTTCTATATTTCTATTACCGCTATAACAAATAATAAAAATTAAGATTAATGGTATGGAACCCTTCGTGTGCGAGTCCGACTCCGACTTTCATATTTTGCGATTTTTGCCAGCCAATGGGCTAAACAGTATACTCACAGGCAGGCAGTGACCTCTGCAGGGGCGCATCCACAGTGTAGTTAGGTAGTAGCAGCGCCAGCAGTGTGCCGCTGGCGAGCGAGCTGCTAAGCTGAGCTGCATGGGCTTCTCCGTCAGTCATAGCGCTGTCATCTACCGTCAGGTCTTCCGTGGTCGAGTGCACTAGCCATACCATTACACATGCCATCTGAGAACAAGAATCAATATTATACAGAGTTATTTGTAAAACACCAACTACCTCTCAGGCAGTGAAAGTACACATGATTATAAACAATTTTACTTTGAGACCAACCCTGGAAACTCGAAAAAAATATTAGCCGTTTCAAACATTTTTACTGGCTAAATATTGCGTTTTATATGAAACAGCTGATATTAAAAAAAAGTTTTAATATTGACGCTCTTTAGTAAAATATACCACCAGAGTACACGGTATTTCCGTGTGAAAAGCATGTAGAAGTTATTCATCTAAGGAGGGTAAACTCCATTAAAAATAGAAGTGAAGTTAAGACCGAGTGTGTACAACATTCAGTCAAACTGTATAGGAAAAAAGGTTATCCGTTACTGTCACCAGACGGCGCTTATTCAGTTTCAATACAAATTAGCGTTTACGCCAACGCGATCGAGAACGTTAAAAAACTCACATTAAGCCCTCTGTTGGCTAAATCATGACATATATTGAGTTTGGTTTCAGCACTTAGTCCTGATGTTGGACCATTGTACGAGAGCCATGGCGTCCATCATTCCAACCAGCCAACCTCCCTCCAGAAGCAGTCTTCCCAGTGTATTCACGATATCTGTGAGCGAATTTGGTGTCCCTAAAGTTTGCCTCCAAATTTTGCGACGTCCGTGCACTCAAGGAGCACGTTAGACCACACTAAACTTTACAAAACTTAATAACTTTAAATGATAAATGATATTTATTTTGAAAATAGGTTACAAGTAACTCTTTTATACGTCATTTTTTTTTTGACATATTACTCTAGATGAGTCTGGCATTTCCTAGCTGAGAAGAAACACCGAAACAAACTCACAGGTCATAGTCTCTTTTGAAGTCCATACAATCGCCAATAATATATGAAAACCATGTAGGTTAACGTCTGAGGTGGCTTTTTGAGGAAAGCACCACGCAGGTTTGAGTGGGCCTGTCCAGACAGTGCAAGCATTTGTCAGTTATAGTGCAGCTCAACTCAGAACTTTGAAGAGCTCAACTTTATCCTCATCATCATCTGCCTAGCCTTTTCCCAACTATATTGGGGTCGGCTTCCAGTCAAACCGGATTTAGCTGAATACCAGTATTTTACGCGGAGCGGCTGCCTACCACACCTCCACGACCCAGTAACTGTTACACGGTACTTCATGGCTAGACTGGAGTCAGATTAACTGGCTTCTGACTATCCGTAACAACTGCCAAAGATCTACAAATGACAGCCGGGACCAACGGCTTAACGTGCTTACCGAGGCACGGAGGAAACTCGCTACGTTAAGATGGTCACCCATCCACAGACCAACCTTGGCAAGCGTTGCTTAACCTAGAAGATCGACCTGTGCGGCTGTTATTATCTAGCCACGAGCTCAACTTTATCCTAATATACAAAATTCTTCCGACCGACAACGCACAGCCGAAACAACTGGCCGTAGAAAGCTGAAATTGGGCATGAAGGTTCCTGGAGGATTTTCGGAAATTCCTACGGGAACGGGAAAATCCAGGATATGCGTGAACGAAGTCGTGGGCAAAAGCTATAGTACCTTTATAAGCGTCATAGACTCGAAGCTGTCGGTCGCGATGAGTGCCGTCAGCGAAGAGTTTAGAGAACTCACGAGCGCCGCCGCCGTGTCCAATCTATAACAAGGAACATTATTATTGTATGCAATATTTCCATTTTTACTTTGATTTTAAAGAACTCCATCTAGAATAGACCACCACATAAATAAAAAATGAAAACGCTTTAATTTATTGCCAAAATTGCGTTTTTAAACCGACAGTTTAAAGGTTCGCGCGAAAACGGACGATGACGTCACTCGTGTCTATCACTGGTTAAGAACTGTTCTAACTCAAAGACATAATAAGGTTGCCTTTTCGTTGGCATAACCGCAGATACGTCACTAAACGCTGATTGTTGTTTTTAAATACGTTCCGTTTCACATTACTTTAATTCATTATTTTTGTTAAAAATCGATATTAACCAAAATAAAAACGTTGCAATGGCCTTTATTTTATACTTTTTTTATCATTTTACTGACAAAATTCTCATAAATTCTGTATTTGTATCTTGCCTATTGTTAGTTGACCAACAGCTGCTACTGCTGCCATAGCGATTAAACCGCGGATTAGCATCTAAATTAAATTCAATATCGAGACGTCTGTAATAGTTTTCGTAAACTATTAACTTACGATATAGTTGTGTTAACTATAAAAAACCGGCGACCTATGAGCCTCTTAAAGGGTCATTGTACCATTATGAACATGTTTTACTATGGAGGACGAACACGAAATCGCGAACAAAAACATCAGCTGTTCAGTAAACTTTGTCGAGATATGCGCACATAAATGTATTCAGTCGATTTCTTTTTTCCGATTTCTGTGGTGTGGTTCATTATGATGAATACAATTATCCCTCAAGAGGCATTGAGTTTATTCTGTTACGCGTTGTATAAGAGGTCCTTCGAGCCGGATGAGCATAAGAAATCATCTTAAATTGTATTGCTGTATGCTAAAAAAGATGATCAAACCATTTTTTGATCGACAGCTGGCAGAAAAATACCTAGTATATGTATGAGAAGTGGCGTTTCTACACAATTTTCCGAATATGTAACACACGCCTGTAAAGTGTATACAAGGGAAGGTAGGTTAAAGGACCTACATGTTGGCTGTCAAATTTTAGTCTCATACTATCAATTTACATCCTACTAATATTATGAATGCGAAAGTTTGAGGATAGATGGATGGATGTATGTTTGTTACTCTTTCACGTCAGAACGCCTAAAAGGATTTTCATGAAATTTGGCACAGGAGGTAGATTATGGTCGGGAATAACACATAGGCTACTTTTTATCCCAGGAGTAAGTTCATCATGGAGCAAATGACTTACTCTTCAACGGTGTGTATGTAGTGCATGGCCCGGATGAGCTCGCTGACGTAGGCATGCGCGTCGAGCCGCCCGCCCAGCGGCGCGGGGGCGGCCGCAGGGCTGTCCGTCACGCCCGGGATCACCGGCAGGTCCTTGGGGTCACTGCTGTGGAAGAAATCACCGTTACATAGGAAGCAAAAGGGACAGAACTTAGCAGTTCATTTCCGGGTTCGAGCCTACTCTTGAAGCAGGATACGAATGGTTTCGCGTGCACTAGCCTCTACTAGCACTAGCAGAGAGTGCAGGCGCCAGCTGCTAGCACGGCACAATCACTCTACATACCCAGGCAGTGCCGCAGCAGCTCTCAGCGTCCTCGCCAGGTTGGCGGGGGCGGGCGGGAAGGGCGCGCGCACTAGCAGAGAGCGCACGTGCCAGTACAGTGCTGGCGCCAGCTGCTAGCACGGCACAGTCACTCTACATACCCAGGCAGTGCCGCAGCAGCTCTCAGCGTCCTCGCCAGGTTGGCGGGGGCGGGCGGGAAGGGTGCGCGCACTAGCAGAGAGCGCACGTGCCAGTACAATGCGCCCAGGCGCCGCCCGCGTCTCCACGCTACTAGTGCCAGCTGGTTGTAAGGCTGGCCCGAGTGCGCTGATACTACTAGCGCGTGTCTGAAAGAAAATATAATAGAATTTTGTTTTTTAAATATGGGTAATACACAGTAGTTATTGGTACATCAGAGCTCAGCTATATTTTACCATTCGGCATGCAAACATTTACATTATTTATGCACATGACATTTTAAATCTAATTATAATTCAATATGTATTCATAAATTATCATTATTATTAATATTATAAATCAATTAATAAATTATTATCATTATCATTTAATATATTAATTAATAAATTTTCTTTTGATAGGTCAATTATCATTATCATAACATTTATCTTTCAATGAGGATGTAATTGAATTTTTTTTTTTTGTTTTCTCTTTTTTTTTAGTATAGTTTTCAAACTTTTCTAGAGAAAAGTCTGAAAATACTTGTAGTATAAGTCGGTATTACTTGCCAAATTTCATAGTTCTAGGTCAACGGGAAATGCCCTATACATTTTGATTCCCTTGAAAGTGTCGAAATATACGTATATTTTTGCGGCATACACGACCGTATCTTTTTTTACGATTATTTAGAAGTTTGATTTTTCACAGCTGCAAGGGGCCACAGACCTGAGTATATGGTTTTCATTTTAACGCGTCCCCGAGATAAACGGTCTTGACAGTCAGACGGACGGACAACAAAGTGATCCTATAAGGGTTCCGTTTTTTGCTTTTGAGATACGGAACCCTAAAAAGAAAATTTTCTGATGCTACTGCAAATCAATTTGCTGTATTGAGGAACATCGATCAAAAGAAAGCTTCAAGATTTGGATAAGAAAATAAAACTTAAAAGGCACAAGGAACCTCAGAATAATTAGATTTACGGAAAAATAAGATTTGTACCTGTAAAACGTATGAGCAACACGCAACTGCTGCCGATATCTAGCCAGGTCTCCGAGATGCACCAGACAATGTTGACAGATGTACCGCGCGGAGGCCGGGGGCGGCAGGCGCGCGCCCACGGCCGACTCGCCGGCACCCCAGCCCTCCACTAGACCCAGCAGCGATGCGCGCCGTCTGGGGGAATCAAATATTACCTGTACTTTGGGGGATATAACGTAGCCACCTGCTGGGCCTAAACAATATAGGCAGTAGACCATCGACTCGAAGAGAAGAGGAACTACATGAAGTGAGTGTAGTAGAAGGAAATTTGGTGGATGGTGAAGGCTTGTATTCATGCCAATGATATTGTGCATACAAACGGAGCTAACTACGCCTCCACGCGCTACTCCGCTACCCGCATTTTTAATTTTTTATAATAAAAATAATACATGTTTTTAAAAAGTAACAAAACCAAATTATTTTCGTTTATTGTTTACACTCTTTTGATAAAAAATGAAGGAGGGAACAATTTGGAGGTGATTTGATGGTTATTTTTCTTATTATGTGATACCGATAGAAAAATTATGGCTAAACCAAATTACGAATCATATCATGTAGATTACTATTTATTTCAGACGTAATTTCTCTGTTAGTACCGACGAAAAGCTGCTTCATCTACACGCTGTTTTAAGCTTTTTTCGAGAGAGCAGCCTTAAATTACCACCACTGTGTGAGAGAAATAGCAATATAAATACATGTGAGACAGAAACCAGCCGATTCACCTCTGTTGCGCAATTCCAAAGCTAATCACATTTGAGCACTAACCAGGCAATGGATAAAAACACGAAAAAAAGTTTAGTCAACTGTAGTAACCTCTTACCGGAAGTTTAAGTATGTACTATATGTACGCAATACTTTGTATAGGTTTCCAAGAAACAAACAAGTCACTACATCATTTGGAAACCCTTTGCCTTTCCGTCGTATGATGTCGGCCGGTGGCGTAAAAGAATAATAACATCCCATCACTTCCTGTGGGTCTCGTAAGAGGTAACTCACCAGAGAATGACAGCAACATTCTCTGTAAAATACAACACCATACACTGCAATCCCCAACCCACCTGCCAAGCATGGCGATTATGGCAAACCCTTTTGGAGAGTTCTATTTCCAGCACTAGACATCTTTTGGGTGATATAATGATGATGAAAGATTTGAGTGTTATTACAAACCTAAATGGTAAGTCCAATTTGAATGTAGTGCAGATCTGGTGCAGCAAGCACAGATAGAATCCAGCAGCTGCCTGCAACACCCATGATAGCATAGCCTGCCCTTCACTGCGAAGGGGATTCTGTAACAAAGTTCCATACTGACGTGGTATATCTAAAATGCCATTATCTGACATCTGCTTGATTTTGTACTTTTGATGATATATCAATGAGAAAAAAATATCTATCAGTGTTTGCGAATATCCAAAGTTATTCAAGGTGTTGAAAATTCGCAAACACTGATCAATAGATATTTTTTTCTCATTAATATATCAAATTCAAATTCAAATTCAAATTCAAATTCAAAGCATTTTATTTCAAATAAACCATTCACAGGCACTTTTGAAACGTCAAGGTCGGTCAGTCAAAAACATGGAAGCTATTTGCACGTTCCAAAGCGTAGATCTCTATGGAGAAGAACGTGCAAGAAACTCCACGGACACTCTTTTAAATCATGTTCTGGTTTTACAAAATTTCAAGTTACATATACTTGTTGCTTCTGCATGTGAGGACAATGCAAAGGAAAAAAAAAAAGGCTTATTATAAGAATTTTAAATATAAAGATTAAAATAAGCCAATGGCAGTTAAGAGATGACCAGTCTCAACCGACGGCGCCTGTTCACGAACATGACGCGTGTATCGGCACCCTTCAGCTCAACCATTTCGAAGGGAACCGAATGATCAAACCCACGCGCCGCCATCAGCGAGACATTTGAGTGAGCATGACATGCTCTCAACCACCATGCTCGTTCATGTCCAACAAGTAAAACTATAACTACTCATAAAATGTAAATGGTTTCATGGTACTCACATTTACAAAATTTGAAAAATATGCTTCTACTTTACACAAAACTATGGTTGTCAATGACCAAATAATGAAAAATAAATTAATAAAGAGAACGATTAAGATCTTACATCAAAAAGAATAAATAAGTAATTAATATAATAATATAATTTGTATGTTTATAAGAATAAATAAACGAAATAATGTAAGAACCTCTAAAAGGAGCGAGCATCTCTTCCAAATATAAAAACATAGAAACCTAAAAAGTGGACCTAAGCAGCTGTGACTGTGGAGCAGGACCAGCATTTAGCCAAGCGTTTTTATCGAGGATATAATCTTCCAGTTTATAATACGCTTGTCTACATAGTGTGCGTTTTATGCATGCTTTAAATTTTCTCTCATTCAGTTCGAGAATATCAACTGGTATTTTATTATAAAATTTAATACAGTACCCCATAAAAGAAGTGTGTACTTTGGCCAATCTGAATCGGGGTTGATCTAATTTGTTCCTATTTCTAGTATTAAAATTATGCCTGTCACTAATCTTGCTAAAGAGATGAAGATTTTTCCGAACATACATAATATTTTCGTAAATGTATTGACAAGGTACCGTCATGATGTTGATATCCTTAAACAGTTCTCTTAGGGAATCACGCCGACGTAGATTGTAAATGGCTCTGATGGCTCTTTTCTGCAGGACAAATATAGACTCGATGTCTGCAGCACGTCCCCATAATAAGATACCGTAAGACATGATTTTGAAATTGCGCGTACCATTGAATGCGACAGTAATGAGCTGAATAAACACATTTTTGTAAAGAAAAGTGACCTAACCATATTTTCACAGAACATCAGAAGTATTTATTGTAACTTTGATGATTTTTTATTGACATTGTCTACATTTAATTTCGAATCAGATATTATAATATTTACCGAGTGTAGATTAAATTCTAATAAACCCATTCCTCAAATTAACAATTACAGTTCATATATGACCTCAAGTCAATTAAACCAAAATGATGGGGTAGTCGTTTATGTGAAGAGTGCACTCGAACATCAAGTTACAGAAATATTACTATCTCAAGCCTCTTGTCTAAGCCTGGAAATATTAAATAATGTCATTCTCTGTATTTACCGCTCACCATCAAACCCAAATACTGAAAGCTTTGTCAGTTCGCTCAACAATCATTTAGAGACCATAACATCAAATAAAAATATTATTGTAGCAGGCGACATAAACATTAATATTATACCTAAACTAACTGAGCAGTCTCATGAACTGAAAAATAGAATGAACTACCTCAACATGTTGTCTTTACACGGTATCCTTCCAGGTCATCTGCTGCCTACGAGAGAGAAATCATGCCTGGACCACTTCATGCTGAGAGTAAATAAGGAAAAGTTTTCATCCACTATTGCTATCCTTAATACCACAATAACTGACCATTATACAACTTTCCTAGTATTATCTAAGCAAAAACATTTACAAAATGGTAGTAAAACTAAGACATTTGTTGACTTTGAACAGGCCCTACATTATCTAAAAGAAAAAAAATTGAGTGAATTACTTTTCTGTGATGATCCAAATTCTCTGTGTGCTCTGTTGATACAAACTCTAGGTGATTCTATTAAATTAGGTACAATCACATTAAAGATACCTAACAAAAAACGCATTTTAAAACCGTGGATTACCAATGGTATTTTGCGCTGTATACAGAATCGGAATAAACTTCAAGATAAACTTCGTCAGGATCAAACTAATGAAATTCTAAAAATAACATATAGACGTTACAGAAACTACTGTAACAATTTGATTAAAAAACTAAAAAGACAATACGAAAGGAATTTGATAACTAAATCAATTAATAATAATAAATTGCTGTGGAAAAATATAAAAGCTATTACCTACTTACAGAAAACAAATAACTATAATGCAGAATTGCTTAAATTTCAGCCAACCCCGTCTGATTCAGTAAATTTTATCAATAATTATTTTTCTAAAATTGGTCATGACCTGGCGCAACAAATCCTACCTACAACTAACAAATATGTCTTTGATCAGAGCAGTGGCACATCTAATTTATTAAATTCTTTTGCACTTTTCGAAACTGATGCCGACGAAGTATACAGAGTATTAACTAACCTAAAAACTGAAAGTGCCCCTGGCTGGGACAACGTCTCTACAAAATTTTTGAAGTTTATAGGCATGGAAGCTTCCCCTGTCATAGCCCATCTTGCGAACCTCTGTTTTAAAACTGGCATCTTCCCTGCCCCGTTAAAAATAGCCATAATTACTCCTGTGCACAAGGGTGGGGGTAGAGACGATATTAATAATTATAGACCAATTTCTGTTCTTACTAGTATATCCAAAATTATTGAAAAACTGATAAATGTTAGACTTCTCAATTACTTAAATAAATTCAATATCATTTCCGACTCTCAGTTTGGTTTTCGGCAAGGTATTTCCACAGAGGACGCTGTCATATCACTAACTTCATTAGTAGCTAACCATTTAGACAATGGAGATAAGTGCCTAACTGTTTTTTTAGACCTTAAAAAGGCGTTTGATACTGTCTCTATTCCTATCCTTGTGAACAAGCTGGAAAAAATAGGTATTAGAGATGTTGCCCTTGACCTGTTAAAAAACTATCTTTTAAATAGGAAGCAGAGAGTTAAAGTGGGACAACATATCAGTGATGTCGCAGATGTATCATACGGCGTCCCCCAAGGAAGCGTATTAGCCCCAACGCTCTTCTTGATATACATAAACGACCTGTGTAACATGAAAATTCCTAATGCCAAAGTCCTGTCATACGCCGATGATACAGCTGTCATCTTCTATGGTAAAACGTGGCATGATGTGCAGCTAAGTGCTGAATCAGGGATGTCCCATATTGCGAATTGGCTCAAAGCTAATGTCCTCACATTAAATACCTCCAAAACAAATTTTATAAGTTTCAGCATCTCCAATCGTACTCAACCAACCGGTGATTTTCGAATCGTTGTACACACTTGTGATGGTATTAATGTTGATAATTGTAGCTGTTCTAGTATTGGCAAAGTTCCTAGCACAAAATATTTAGGGGTAATGCTGGATCAGAATTTAAGCTGGTACCACCATCTTGAACAAGTTGCCAATAGAGTCCGCAAGCTGAACTGGATTTTTAAGACTCTGCGTCACGTGCTGCCTACGACTAAACAGAGTAGCGATAAGTCTGCTAGAAATGTGCTCACACAAATATATATTTCTCTTGCTCAATCAATATTGACATACTGTATTCCAATTTGGGGTGGGGCAGCAAAATCTAACTTCATTCAATTGGAGCGTGCACAACGAGCCCTGCTCAAAATAATGTACTTCAAAAAAAGGAGATATTCGACAGATAACCTATACAAACTTAGTGATGTATTGTCAGTAAGAAAACTATACATTACTCAAATAATTTTAAAAAAGCACAAAATCTTACCTTTTAATGCGGATATTCACTCTAAAAGAAGAAAACACGATATAGTTCAAATACCTAAAACCAAAACCAAATTCGGAGCTATGCAATTTAGTAAACGATCAGCTCAATTGTATAACAAAATAAATAAAGAAATTTTCGTATTTGACAAATCTTATCATATATGTAAAGAAATGTTGATTGACTGGATAAAACCATTGACATATAGTAATACTGAAGCTATCCTGGAAAACGTTACCTAATACACGCACACGACCCACTCATGCGCGCACAGACTCTTTCGTTATCTACACACATACACACACAACCACACATCCATAACACTCACGTACACTCAACAACACACCCTCACTCACGCACACGCACACACACGTACACGTAATTATTCTTTTGTTTTACTCCACCCATGTACTGTCTTTATTGTGTTTTAAGTAAGTACCTACTGTTGTGAAGGAGCGGAGTCTTTAAACACAGGCATTATTTGCTTAAATAAAGACTCCAAACCCAAAATTGTTTGTGTAAAACTTTTAGACACAATAAACGTTATTATTATTATTATTATTATTATTATTATGATACTATGAAAGTAACTAAAATAGACCAGCCTCGCGGTATCTATATCGGTAAATTGACGGATTTTTCTGACAGCGTATGCTGCTGAACTTAGCCGTCCCGCAAGAGATGTTAAATGAGGACCCCATTGTAGCCTTGAGTCAAGCGTAATCCCCAGGAAAACCGTGTTTTCGACGAATTCAAGTTTCTCCTTGTTCAATACTATGTCGCAATCATTTCTTTTAACGTTCGGTAAGGCAAATCTGATGCATTTAGTTTTTTTCCCATTTAATACTAAATTATTAGCAGTAAACCAATTTTGGACCTGCTGTAGGGCGTTATTTACGTCGTCAAGATTTATGGAACGTCTATCTATCTTAAAAATTAAGGACGTATCGTCAGCAAATAATACCATATGAGGTTGATTTTTTAAAAGATGGGGTAGATCATTAATATATACTAGAAAGAGGAAAGGACCCAAAATAGAGCCTTGTGGTACCCCCATTTTGACTTTTAAACCCCGTGAATTGACACCATTTATTTGAACTTGCTGCTGTCTATCATTTAAGTAAGATTTTATTAGACTGAGTGCAAGTTTACCTAGTCCGTAATGTCCTAGCTTTAGGAGCAAGGTTTCGTGATTTACACAATCAAATGCCTTGGAGAGGTCACAAAAGATTCCTATGGCATCTTGTGCCTCTTCCCACGCTGAGTATATGTGTTTTAACAACGTGGCACCAGCGTCAGTCGTACAACGACCCCTGGTAAAACCATACTGTTGATCGTGTAAAATTTTATTGATGTTAAAATGATTGAGCATCTGATTGAGCATTACTTTTTCAAACACTTTGCTAAAAACCGGCAAAACAGATACAGGTCTATAATTATTGGTGTCTTTGCTGTCGCCCGATTTAAATAGTGGTATAACCTTACTATATTTCATTATATCCGGAAAGACTCCTTGGTCTACACATAAATTAAATATTAAAGCCAAGTATGGTGCTATAGTTTCAATTATGGACGTGCACACTTTAATAGACATTCCCCATATGTCTTCGGTCAATTTGATTTTGATTTGCCGGAAAGCTTTTATGACTGTCACAGGGTTGATATGTTTGAACTGGAATTCAACCGTACAACCTGGAACGTTAGCTTTTAATAAATTATATGAGACCTCAGGTGAAGAATTTAAATATTCCGTAGTTTTAGTTGGTATATTGGTGAAAAAATTTACAAATTCTTGAGCTACTTCTAAATTAGAGCTTTTGGCACCATGTGTAGTCTCCAGTAAATAATCAGTGTTTCGTTCTTTATTTCTATTAGTTTCATTATTAATAACTTTCCAAACTGTCTTTATTTTATTTTCTGACGATTTGATCTTGTTGCTAATATATAGGGCTTTAGCTACCTTGCAAGTATTTCTGAACACTTTTGAATATTTGTTTACAAACTTATTAAAAGAATCAGTGTTTATGACAGGCTTAAGGCCATATAGCTCATATAGTCTTTCCCTACTTATCCTAATGCCTTTAGTCGCCCAGTCACTAAATACATACTTAGGGAAAGTATCCTTAGACTTCTTTTCAAAAGTTGCATTGAATTCCTTTAGAACCACTGAAAAGAAATTATCATAAAATTTATTAGCATCTTCAATGTTATGGCCTAGAAAATTTAACTTATTTTGTAAGGTACCATTGAATTTAGCTAGTTTGCCAGTTGTAATTGGCCTATATTGTATATGAATTTTTTCCAAGGCTGCTTTAAACTGAAATGTTACCAATTGACCACTATGATCAGAGGGAAGGTAATTAACTATGGCTTTATCTAAATATTCACAATCGCAGAATACATTATCGATACAGGTTGAAGAAGTTGGTGTTACCCTAGTCGGTTCAGTAAACACATTAGACAAATTAAACGATTTAAAAAGGCTTATAAATCTGCTGCTATTTGAATTAATTTCTAAAATATTAATATTAAAATCCCCACAAATAATCGCGGGCTTGTTACCTGCTGCAAGTTTCGCAAGGATATCTTCCATTGTTGACTCAAATAAAGTAAAGTTTTGAGGGTTTGGGGGTCTGTACACGCACACTATGATATGCTTATCTAGCTCAACACAGGACAGTTCGATGCAATGTTCCACTGATAAGTTAACGATGTCATTACGTTGCTTAAATTTTAAGTTTTTTTTTAATAAGATGAGGGAACCACCACGTAACATAGATTTGCGGTTAAAACAACTGCCCACATTATAATTTTCATAACTAATTAGCATCTGGTAATCCTTCAACCAGTGCTCACTAAAACATACAATGTCAAACATTGTTTTTTCTAAAAACATTTCAATTTCTAATAATTTGGAAGAGACACCCTGAATATTTTGATGAAATAATTTCAAGGCATGCTGCTGACTCCCTTTTTGACAACTATTTACTAAAGAGCAAGAAGATACCTTGTTAATGGTAGGCATAACTATTCTGTCGCTGGTATCCTCTGTTGTCTTATGGACTAGTTTAAATGAGTTTCCATAGAGATACATGGAAACTCCGTACAATTTTTATAAGTATTTGTAGCACTAGAGCTACCGTTACTAAGGCTCTCCACCTGATTCTTAGTAAAATTACTAAACATTGTGGATTTAATTAAACAAGACTGCGACATACTACTTATGTCTGAGTTAATAAAATAAGCTAATAGCCTATATCATCAAAAGTTCATAATCAACCAGATGTTATGCTATTATTAACTAATGTCCAGTTTCTGAGGTTGTTATTAATCTTTTATAGTGGTTGATGACCACTAAATAAACCATTGGTTAATGGACAAATAGCATTAATGACTGATAAACAACCAATAAAACCCTCAGAAACTGGGCATTACTTAATTATAAAACACAAATAATTAGTTAATTATAAAATGCATGCTTAAATCATTGTTTATCTTATTTTGTATTGTTTTGTGTGTTTTTTTATATTTCACATACCTTCCTGTCTTTAGAAATAGCCTGTAAGGCCTCAATTTGCTGCTTGAAGCCAACATTCCACAAGTCTTGTTCCACTTTCTTGTCCAATGCATAGTCTAAGTCCAAAACTAATACTTTTTGGTACACCTGGGGAACAAAATGCATAAACATGACATATTAGAAAGGCTACTTAAATCAGAACATTCTTTGAATTCTTCTTATCGTGAGGGCAGTGAGGTCTAATGACCCCACAAACCCTGGTGTCTGAAATTCTAAACAGCCTCAAAGGCCTCTGAAAAGGTATATTTGACAACCGCCATTTGGTGGTCAGGACCACCAGCTTAAAGGTCTGCCTTCCGAAGCACGGATTCATCTTTTTATCAGGTGATTCAAGCCTGCAATGTCCTAGCCAAAACTAGAAAACAACTTCACAAAGTATGCTCTTTCTGTGGGAATCGAACACATGACCAACAGGTCACAAGGCAAACACCTAAATCACTCAACCATGGAGGCAGTTCATTGAATTTTAATGGTTGACTGTTATCAATTAATGTTGATAGCATCATTAGATAAATCTCACGATGGAAATATACAAACTAGGTAATATACCTTCGTTCCACAGGACCATATGTTATACCATATCAATTTTGCATTTAACATAGCATTTAGCTGACCAATACATATGTAATATTCATTACTTATCAGATAAAATATTTCTAACGATTATCTTTTGCAAACAAACAAATATATATACAAATTATTAACCTGTTTCTAATTGGAAATAAGATTTTGAAGAACTTTGTACTACAATTGAAGGGTACAGGAGCAAAACAAGAGATGTTACAAAAAACAGTTTTTGTGTAATTTACATTTTTATTTTTCTAAGTTTATGAACTTTCTTTTACGTATCTAATCTTGAATATTATTATTAGTAGCTCAAGTTTACCCCACTGAGAATAACTTTAGGTACAAAGATTGCTTGGTAATTGTTTAAGCCATTAAAAAAATAAAATTGAAATAAATTTTATGTGAAATTCCTTGATTTTCCCCCTATACCATTCAATTTCAAAAAGTAAATGTATTTCAGGAGTTTTATGGTTTGACCTAGACCCTTCAATAAAAGACTGCCACATTATCAGGTGGTAAATAGTGTGGATTAAGTGTTCATACCTTTTGTAACTGTTGTTGTGCAGCCCAAAGACCCCTTTCTTGGAGCATAGACGTTCCACTCTTGAATTTTGATATTTTCTGTTTCAGCTCATCTGCCTCCCTAAAAGAAAAAACATATCGATTTATGAATGCCTATTTACATTCGCTTTGTTGCAAGAAAACTATGTGTCATTTAATGACGACTTCCACAGGGTCACAGATTTTCCAAGAGTCATGACATCTTGAGAAACTTGTTAAATGCAGTTCAGCTTCTATGAAAATAGCAATATTAATGACCATTGACCTCACTGGAGAAAATTACAGAATTTCGAAATTACAAACTAGGTTTATACAACAATATATACTCCTGACTCACCTCAACATCTGCACAGCGGCGTTTAGAACCATTCTGATAGAGGCTTAGAGCCTCAGTAATTGTCATAGCATTAGGAAGATATCCAAAGTAAAATTACGGAATAATGAAATGAAAAATTCTAAAAACAATCGAGATCCATGCACTGTCAAACTGTCAAGGTGACGTTTTAATTAATGTTGCCACTTTTAAAAGTCCTTGTTCATATTATGTTCGATTAACGCCAAGTTTACACTATGGTTTATACATGTCAGAGATGAAAATGGGAAAAGTGACCACGCGATATTCTAACCTAAAGTGCTTATTACACTACCCAATCCATCGGGCCCGATCTGCAGGGAGAGTGTGTTGTAATAAGAAACAGGGAGCTAGGGCCCTGCCATCGAGCGATACGGTCCCGATCTCGCAGTGGCGGCGTAGGATAAATTGGCACACTGGGCAATTATATAATGAGAAATTTTTGATTGACAATTTTGTAAAAATATGCGATCACATTATCAAAATAACTTTCCTGTGTCTTTCAATTCATTAAATCGAAATGTTACGCGCGGTATAAGATCAGACCAAGCGCAACATGAATTCGTATTTTAGGGAATAAGAAATTATATTCTAAAAAAATTAGAAAATATAGTTGCGATGCGTTTTAAACTATAATATTCATTAGTATGTAAGTAGTTACGAACAAGAGTAAGTAGTTATTGAATGCCTTATGAGAGATTTTGTGCGCCTTCTTTGGATGTACGAGTGAGTTGTCGTTGTCACCTTGCTGCAAAATTTGGTGGATTTATTACTTTCGATGATATATTAATGAGAAAAAATATCTATCGATCTGTGTTTGCGAGTTTCCAAAGCTATTCAACAGCTTATATAGCCACGGCAGCTTGGTGCTTAGCGTTGGTACCCGGGGTGGACCAGACCCTCCACCCCCACTTTACGCCGCCACTGCGTGCAACGCTATTCACGTGACCAGTAGTGCTATTCTGTAACAACATTTTCGTGTCTCGACAGCGGATTCCGAGGTAAGTATAAACATAAGGCCTTTATGTTGTGTGTAATAAAGTTCACTTTGTGAGCTTTGTCACTCAGGTGAAGCTCGATATCGAAATGGTTACTTTACAGGATAGACTAGCTGTTCTGTGCACGTGACGCATTCATACTGAGATCGGGCTCGATAGATTGGGTAGTGATTCGGGGCCGAAAAATTGGGTAGTGTAATAAGCGTTTAACTAAGTGAAAATATAACAGGCCGCGGTAGCAGCTAAGCGAGCTAGATTTGTTCTCGAAGTACTTGACGAAAAGGGGCAAGAGGGAAGGGAGGCCTGTATTGTATACTATAGTGGGAGTGGTTGAAGATAAGATAAGATAAGATAAATTTATTTGTCAAAAACATGTGTAAGTTAACAATCAGTTGGAATGATTACAAAAAAAAAAGTTTCAACATGTTTTGCCTAGAAAGGCGTACAAATATAATAGATAATAAGAATAAGATTCAATATAATGAGAAAAAAAAATACGGGAGTTTATACGAACCTAGGGCTTGAATATTTATGCTGATATGAAAACTTGCATTTTACTACCTACTACTACTAATTTATCTGAATTTATTTTCATAATTTATAGTCGGATTAATGCCTCGTGGATGCCTCCACTGGTCCTATCTCATCATACGACTGCGGTTCGACACACCAGCAATGGAATTTTGGTTAATCTGATTGCTGCTGTATAGTAATAAGTAGGATAGATATGATATTGTTGCAGCAGTGAAAGCACTGCTTGAAACTAATGCGTTTGACTATAACTATTTGATACATTATTTTTAGTCTTGCATGTTTACAGACAACATTTCATATACATTTCTACATAAGAGGTATATAATCTTAGTTTCTACTAGACCCTATTCACAGAACACATAATAAATTACCTAGCCCTAGCGGGACCTGTTGCAAGTGTGGGCCGCTGTTTTGTGACGGAATATTCAATGTCAAAGTAATAAATGACAGTGACAACTGACAGTTCCTTTTCGTAAATTCGACTCGTTTTCGTTTTTCAGTTTTCATTGATTACATTTTCGGTCAGTATTTACCTACTATAGTTTCAATTTTAAATTACTGTTTATTTATCACCAAGTAACTTTATCATGTACGAGCCACGCGTAGGAGATCCTGGGGTGAAAAAAATAAACATCACTGTAAGTAGTTTTCTAAAATATCTAATTTGTTTTTTTTAAACCTAAGTATGACTAATACCTTGCGCAATTTGTATCTCCAGGCTACAGACGTGGTGTTTGGGCATCGTACATGCCAGACTCGTGAAGTAAAATGGCTATGTTTGGACAGCATATACCAGAAGCTCTACCGACCTAACTTCTACGACATTGGCGGGACTTACATGCAGGATGTGGCGGATTACTGGTTCTCGTACAAAACAGAGCAAGTCGGTAGCACATTCCTTCTCCATCTTTTTATCTGTAATCATGGATTAAGCTCCTTCAGTGTTGCTCTGAGCTGTGGCAACAAGTTCAAGGTTGATAAGAAATCTGACACAGTATATTTGCAGCAGTACCTGACAGAGTTCCAGTTCAAACAACTTACTGAGCTGTCTCACACTTACCTCACCACATATCATTTTACAGAACTAGATATTCAATGTTTGAAAAACAGGAGATTGTATATAGCTGCCTCATTTCCCTTTGCCGATGCAGAAGGAGTCAGTCTTGAAGTCATAGACAACATCAAACTCAACCATGACTGCAGTGCTCTCTTGGCCGACCCTATTGGTTCTGATTTTGTCATTGAATCTGCTGATGGAGTCAAGTTTAACATTCACAAAGTCATACTTGCTGCGCACAGTGAAGTCTTCAAGGCTATGCTCAAGGGAGAGACGGCAGAGAGCCAAAATAGTTATGTAAAACTAATAGATGTTGGTGGGGAAGATCTCAAGTACATGTTAGAATACATTTATACAGGAACAGTCAAGGATACAGAAAATACTAACTTTGGTAACTTACTGATGTTAGCAGATAGATACAATTTGAAAGGGCTGTGGGAGCTCTCCGAGTTTGCTCTCTCTGAACACATGACTTTAGATAATGCCATAGATATTCTAATCATTGGTGATATGTATGACTCGGAATTTCTGAAATCCGAGGCTTTGAAATTTATAAAAGAAAATAAAGAGGTACTTCACAGTAGTTCTTTTGCAGAGATAACTAACCATGAATTACTCAAACAATTGTGCACTTATATGACTGAATAGACTTTGAAATGATGTGATTTAAATGTAGAATTGATTGTAATTGGAGCTAATAGGGATATGCATGCGATTTTCTCATTTGCAAAATGAAATACTTGTGAGCTCTAGTAAACACTAATGAAATTATTTTTTAAATACCTATACAGTTGCCATAAAATACAGCATTTCCGCGAGAGAATTTTTGTTTAAAATAATTATATCTTGTTTGTTTTTCAAGTAATTTTGATTCTATTTTCACTGTTAGTATTATATTTTTGTATAGTTTTAGATAAACTGTACATATAATCAATAATTTTTTCATGCATATTCCCTATTTTCCAACCAGTGTCATTGTGTAATATTATTCTAGTTATACGTTCTTAATTAAGCTGCGTATCCACTAGGCAACATTGACGCGCAACACGTGACGCCCAATATGTTCAGCAACGTGCACAACGTGTGACGCTGTCAGCAGGCGCGCAACATTGACCATTTAACAAAAAAAAAAAAGTTCCTCGTTGCCGTTTAAACTGATGTGCATCATGTGTCACGCGTCAAATGTGGCCTAGTGGATACAGCTTAAACTTCCAATATGTATTGAAGTTAAAATGGATTGTTGTCGGTCAGAACTGCTTATTTGTTCAGTTTCTTGCTCTGCATTTAACTATTCAACTAAACTTTTTTTTAAACGTATTTTTGTAAATTTTTTCTACTCTAGTATGTAAGTGAACTTTTTAATAATTTCTCAGGTGGTCTATATCAGTATACTGTAAATAAAAATATGGTATCGTCCATACGTCTTATCTTGGTCACAGCTTCATACTGCAGATATTTTAGAAATACATAATGTATGTACAATAAGGCCTAGTCAGTCACATAAGTAACTGTTTGGAATACTTATATCATTTTGTTATGTACCTATTAAATACTTTGTTCATTGTTTTTGATATCTTAAGTTAAATATTAATAATTAATAAAATCAAATAAATGATATACCTATATTTATAAAATATGTTTTTTTTATTATACAACACATGTCAAAACTATTTTTACACACAAAATAAATGAAAAACATATTATACAGAAAACGTAAAAATAAACTTTATTGAATTTAAAACATAACTATCGTTATATGGGAAGTAATAAAATTAATAGTTAAATAATAAATATTATCATTATGTATGTTACTCGTAGTAGATATAGAGCTTGTACAAGTGAGGCGCGGCGCAGGTCTCTAGCGCACGCGGCGGCTGCGGGGCTATGCCCGGCCATGGCCTGCGAGCGGCGCCACGATGGCTAAATAATCATTTTGGAATGTTACTGGAAGTCTTCATTTCTGCGGCAAACAAACATTTTCTTCTGTTAAAATGTTAGTCCTCGAGTTACGATCGGGTGTAGTGCGACTAAGGCTGTTGTTAATTTACCGAGTATCGTGATGCGGATGGGCCATTCACATCGCGATGGGCTCGCTACAAGCGGCTCAACGCCTAGCTATGTATTGCAATCGTAAACAAGCGTAGCAGGCATGCGACAAGCCTAAAGCGTCTCACGACATCGTCACCCGAGCTTCGAGTGGCGGAGCCGGTAGCGGCCCACGTATGTGAACCGTCCATGTGATAGCGCTGCACTACGTAATAGCGATCAGTACGTTACTAGCTAAAGTGGTACTCATTTCAACTGTACTATGCTTCCGTCGCAAGTTCTAGTCGACGGCAACGCTACGATGGCTCTCATAGAGTGTTATGTCACACGAGATCTAATTTGGAATCTAGAAATCCATTCGTATGCGTTTAGCGAGGATTCGTTGTGGTCAACATGCAGGAGAAGCAAGAAAAGGCCAATAGTTGTCTTATCGTTTATTGATAATTACTGGAACCGGTACACAAGAACGAAATAGAATATATCTCTCATGAAAAAAATACGCGTCCATGTAATGATCTCCTACATCCTAATGGTTGTTATCGGATATAAAAATAAAAATACATGAACCCCCTACTATTACTTCTTATTGAATGCAAGCTACAGTACATATTGCTACGTCTCGTCAACTGCATTTACTTACTACAATACTTATGATTTTATAGACACAAGTGTCATTAAACTAAATACGTGTCTCCACTTATGTGTACGATCACTCGTGAGTGTCACAAGACTGTGCCGAGAGCGAGCTGCTGCTGGAGTTACAATAGAGTGTTAGGTTATCACTAATTGGCCACAGGTAGTAATTATCATAATATTAATAGTCAGAACAACATCCCACGACAAACAGAATAGCCCCATGTAAGTATTGTAATGTACAGAAACGCCTCTGCTCCTGCCGGTGTGTTGCAGCGCTAGCAGAGCCAACAGTCATGGCAGACGAGTTGTCAAGTCCACTGTACGACAGCTGCTTGTTCACGTGATACGATACAGACCAGCTCCCGTGCTCGACCGCCGCACGAGCCGCCGGGCTCCACGCACACTTAGCTACCAAAGGTAAGGTAAGCCAAACTTCCGCCAGTAACACTTCAGACCGAAGCTTATTATAAGCGTGAAAGTTAGATTTAGAAACAGAAGGAACACAAAAATTCATCGTGCGAGACAAAAGGCGTCATACGAGAACCATTTGTGATAGAAATCTTTCACGATTTGTTTAAAATTTAAAGTAATAAATTGGACAGCAATTTGGTCACAATAAAATTTAGTATAAAAATTGGTTCTTGTATGTGTTGTAAGTTGTGCTCGCAGCATGAAACTAGATGAGTTTTGGGCGCTGCGGAAGGCACCTGCGCGGTGCGGGCCGCACGCGTGGAGCGTGGCCTCCTGCGGTGGTGCGGTGGTGCGGTGGTGCGGTGGAGCACGGAGCGTCTGTACCAGTGCGCGGGGCGCTCGGGGCGCGCGGCGCGGGCCTAGCGTTTACCGTTGTTATACGAGAGACTCCGCAGCGGCGCCTTGAAGTTAGCCGCGGCCTGCTGTTGGATCTGGTATGCGAGCGGGTGGATCTTGAATCCGTACAACCTGGTGACGTGAATGTTACCTTCATAAGTATGATAAAAACAAATAAAGCGCATACATAAGGGGATATGGTACAAATACTACTGTGCAACTAACTACACACCAAATGATAATAGTTACAAATGTTTCTAACTTTTTGTTGATGAGGACTAAACACCAGCCAGATAACAACTTAATAAAATAATGTCATTTTCAAAACAACTCAATTTAAAAAAAAAGAGAAACTATGGTGTTGCCACTGAAAGCTGATTCCAACATAATTGTGTAGTTGGAGGGCTAGGCAAATGATACCATGCAGTTTGTTGCCCAGTCTTCTCCAGATGGTCAGAAAAAAATGCTAACCACCAAGACCAAGACATCCAAAGTGATATTTTTAGTTGAATTGCTTTTTTACTGATACTGCACAAAAACCTTCAAACACAAATTATACTAAATAACAAAAATTTTCAATAATCATAATGTCTGCACTTGAACAAAAAATATATAATATTTACTGTGCCTTGTGTAAACTTTGACATTTTGTGTTAGGTCTTGGTGGTTAAAATCAATGATTTAAACTTTACTTTAAAACTTTTTGCTTCCATATTGCTATGCAAGTTTACTATGGCATCTGTCAACATGGGTAGAACCTGGACAAGGCTGACCTGGCACAAGAAAAGAGAGGCCTATACTCAGCGGTTGGGCTGAGTATGATGATAGAAACCGAACATATATATATATATATATATATCTATTGGGGTTTGGTCAACCCTCTTAGTCCTGATGTTAGACCATTGTACGTGAGCCATGACATCATTTGATCCAGCCAACCTCCCTCCAGAAGCAGATTACTGTGCTTACCTAGGCACGAACTGCGAGGCGGGTCTCTTGGGCCGGTACTCGGGGTGCACCATAAACACCATGTGCGGGAAGCCGGTGCCAAAGTAGGCGCCGTCGGTGTGGTGGTGCCGCGACGACTTGGGCGTGTACACGTCCATGCAGCGCGGGCAGTACAGCTTCACCATCGCCTCGCCGGGGACGTCTGATAGGCCTGCGGGAGGATAGGTCGCGTTATGACAATTCAGAAGAAACGCAGAGTAAAAGAGAACAAAAATATAACAAACTAAAGTCTGTTATATTTTTGGAGGGAGCTTGATAATGTAAAACTAAAGAATCAACTAAAGATGTTTCTAAGCAACATGGCTTACTATAGTATCAACGAATTTCTTGCAGAATCATTTATTTTGACATAATCCATATAATCTTTGTTTTGGACTTTTATTGATATATGTTTTAATTTAAAATTGGTAAATTTGACATAGGTTTTTAATTTTTTTGTTTGATTGACATTTTATTAATTTTGACATAATTTTTGCATTGATTTTGACATTTGATTAATATTTTGACATTAATTCATTTTTACCATTGACATTTATAATAATTCAAATATAATAATTTGTAATTAATTCTTTACTTTGCATAATATTTGCACGCCATAGTATGTGGCAAACATTTTTGAACTTTTTCTAGTCATTTGTAGATCTTTGGCAGTCGTTACGGATAGTCAGAAGCCAGTTAATCTGACTCCAGTCTTGCCATGAAGTAACGTGTTACCCAGTTAATGGGTTGTGGAGGTCTGGTAGGCAGCCGCTTCTCGTAAAATACTGGTATTCAGCTAAATCTGGCTTGACTGGAAGCCAACCCTAATATAGTTGGGAAAAGGCTAGGTAGATGATGACTAAAACTTAACTTAGTAGAGAGGATCGCTAACAATGAGTGACACGAAGGAACACTAGTTGTGTTGTAATATTTACTTATTATTATCTTGATTTTTCGTTTTAAATATTGATTACGTTGTATACTTATTGTATAAATTCAGGTTCTTAAAACGTATCAGATAGATGTGTTGCTGGGGAGTTTGTTGGCCACTTCTTCTCCACAGCTAAAACACTAGGAAGTGGTGACGGGCGGGCGTTTTGGGGGGCTGTCTTTTGGTAAAACTTGACGTTCAGAAAGTGCTGGCACTCAGCCTAATTTGAATAAACGACTTTTGATTTGTTGGAGTATTCAAAAATTATTCTTGTATTTTGCCTGATATGACATCATGTGTTTTCAGTTAACTGAAAATGCTAATCTAAGTTCATTGTCTTCAGGTATGTTTTCCGATAAGCTCACGAACACGTGTGAAGCGCGTGCGCAATCAATCTAACGGCGAAACACTATTAGTACTACAGCAGCGAAAACAACACCCAGCAGTTAAATTAAAAAAAAACTGGTCAAGTGTGAGTCGGACTCGCGTGTAAAGGGTTCCGAACTAATTTTAATTTTTAAAACATGTTATTTTAACACTAGACTTCTTAAACGTATACGAAGTCTGTAGTGTTAAAATAACATGTTTTCTTTTTGTCAGCCGCATTCTTTTTTAATTTTAGTCTCGGTAATTTCGGAGATAAAGGGGGGGGGGAATATTGGTCTAATTTGTAGAATACCTTCATAACTGTTTATCTTAAATTTATGAAAAAGTACAGTAAGCCCTTTGATTTGACTTTGAATTATGTCACACGATACACTTTGAAAAACTTTTTTTTTGTAATTTTCTAGTTTGACCCCCCAAACTCAAAATTTATTTATTTACATAACGCGTCCGTGTTTGGGTCACAGATATCCATATATGTCTTAGAATTAGAATAGAATTGGTCCCGTAGATCCGGAGAAAACTGGCTGTGACAGACAGACAGACCCGACTTCCCCGAGGCATCCTATAAGGCTACCGTTGCGTACTGATGTTCGGAACCCTAAAATAGGTTTAGATGCCTTTCACCCGACTGCAGCAATACCAAAATGGAGGGTTATGATTAAAGGAGGAAGTTATTATACTCTAGAAGTGCCGATTCCATTACGAAAATTATTTCAGTGATAAAAAGCAACACCCACTTGACGAAGTTGCAGATCTAGAATTTTATATTTATTCTCATGAATTATTAAATGTATAAATAGAGAGTTTGGCAAAAGTTCATAGCAGACCATATCCAATTTGTAGACAAAATAACAAGAGGTGAAAACCCGAGGTTATTAACCCAAAAAAAAAAAATGTCGGGAACAATAACACTATTGTGTCTGAAAGTCTTGCCAGTGTTCTTGGCACTTTTGCTGTTGAGTGTTGACACCGATGTGGATGAATTTTTTGATGCCCAATAATTTATTTAGTTTTTATACGCGTTTATACATAATTGCGTGATTATTAGTCTAGTTGTTTATGACTCTGTAAGTGTCCCTGATGACCATGGGCTATAGAATATTTTCAAAAAAGTTAGGGATCCGTATGAAAACTTCGATAATGTAACCCAAGATGTGAAAAAATACCAAAAAAGATCGGAAACTATTGACAATAGAGCAAAATTGTAGTACAGTTTTATAGAGGACTTAAATAAAAGTCCGCGAGGGTATATATCTAACTATTATGGTTAAGTCACAATGACCGCTTTTTGTTCAAATTATTCAATCAAATCTAGGGTGAAATGGAATAATGGTGATTTTAGTATCATGATATTAGTCCTTATCTATTTAAATTGGTTAATAATTAAGGTTGGTGTAAATTACACTTTAAATTATTCAAATTGGCCCTTTCCTTTAAAAGTTACGACGGTTTTAAAAATACTCTAAGTAAGAAAAATGTTGCTAGTGAACGAACTGCCCTACGTTTAGTCCTATTGAAGGATATGTGTAAATAAATTCCCATCTATACTAATATATAAAGCTAAAGAGTTTGTTTGTTTGCTTGAACGCGCTAATCTCAGGAACTGGTCCGATTTGAAAAATTATTTCAGTGTTAGATAGTTTATTTATCGAGGAAGGCTATAGGCTATAGATCATCACACACCTCTAATCTCAGACCAATAGGAACGGAGCAGTAATGAAAATTGTGACGCGGACGAAGTTGCGCGGGAAAGCTAGTAGGAGATAAAGTTCGTGAAGTACCAACTAAACCCACGCGAACGAAGTCGAGGGCGAAGTGCTAGTATATAACATTTATTGCAAAGTCTTCAAATCATTGTTTGTATTTCTTTTAAGACTTACTATGGTATTTGTCATCATTCTATCAGTAGCATGATTATGTGAATTACGTTATTATGACGTTGATAATTACAGAACTAGTATTTTGATATAATGAGGCAATTAGAGGAGAGTTGTGTGGCAGCATTGTGGAGCAAATGAAGTTGCCCTGTGGGTTAAATATGTTTCTAATTGCACAAATAATAGCCTCTGTGCTTATTAATATTAACGGGTATCTAAAGTTTATCGGAACGCTACGAAATATCACGTATCTGTCACAGAAGCAGCTAGATCTGCAAAAAGTAGTAGGTCGTACACATATTTGATTTCCGGAATCGACCCGCGAAACTAAGGGGCTGTCCCCACGAGCGAGAGAATCGCGGCGATATTATCCTCATGCCACGAATTTGTGTAACAACTCTATGAACGTGTCTCCTCACGGCGATATTATCGTAGCGATTCGACGAGTGAAAAAAAAAAACGTCAACTCGCGGCGATTCTCACGCTCGTGGAAACGCTGGTCAATCTCTCTATATGTTGATAAATCAGTAGAAAAACGTCTACTGCTGGACCTAAGCCTCCATTCTTTGCTGGATGGGAGATTCGTAAACGCTTGGAGGCCATGCCCAGCAGTGTTAATAAATCATCATCATAATTTCAGCCGAAAGACGTCAACTGCTGGACATAGGCCTCCCCCAAGCGTCGCCACAACGACCGGCCCTGCGCGTCTCGCATCCATCGGCTACCCGCGACCTTCACCAGGTCATCGGTCCACCTTGTGTAAACAAATAATGTGTTTAAAATTCTTACCAAGTGGAAGCATAGGTTGGCATTCACAATAAACGCGGGGGCAATGGCCGAAATCGCCAGCCTGGAATTTTTCTAACATTTGTCCGATGCCTCTGTAAAAATGAAACAAAACATTTTATTTATTCATTGTTATGGTAAATACATAGCTATTGCTCAAATTGAGTTCTTCAATTCATTTTGAAGGGCATGTATAGAACATTCTTAGCATAAACAACACATGCTTATTTCTAAGAATAGAATGCATTGCATTATGTTTTGAGTTTAGCCAAATTGGTTTATATCAGACATAGAATACTGCATAATAACACCCTAACTATTTATATTTTTGCTTGTCATGCTATATAAGAATGAATGTTGAGTTAAAATTCTGGGGACCAGAATATTGGCAAAACAAATACAATATGGAATAATAATGTGAATAAAGCAAGGCCGTGAATTTTAATTCAGAGCCAAAAATACAATTTATTTATCTGGTTGTCTGTGGTTAATATCTCTGCAATTTGGTATTTCTATAATTTATATTTTTATAATTGATTACATTAAATTATCATATTAATGTTAAGTTAGCAATGATTTTTAAATAACTTAAAGAAAAATCTGCTATACATTAAATTATCATATTAATGTTAAGTTAGCAATGATTTTTAAATAACTTAAAGAAAAATCTGCTATACATTAAATTATCATATTAATGTTAAGTTAGCAATGATTTTTAAATAACTTAAAGAAAAATCTGCTATACATTAAATTATCATATTAATGTTAAGTTAGCAATGATTTTTAAATAACTTAAAGAAAAATCTGCTATACATTAAATTATCATATTAATGTTAAGTTAGCAATGATTTTTAAATAACTTAAAGAAAAATCTGCTATACATTAAATTATCATATTAATGTTAAGTTAGCAATGATTTTTAAATAACTTAAAGAAAAATCTGCTATACATTAAATTATCATATTAATGTTAAGTTAGCAATGATTTTTAAATAACTTAAAGAAAAATCTGCTATACATTAAATTATCATATTAATGTTAAGTTAGCAATGATTTTTAAATAACTTAAAGAAAAATCTGCTATACATTAAATTATCATATTAATGTTAAGTTAGCAATGATTTTTAAATAACTTAAAGAAAAATCTGCTATACATTAAATTATCATATTAATGTTAAGTTAGCAATGATTTTTAAATAACTTAAAGAAAAATCTGCTATACATTAAATTATCATATTAATGTTAAGTTAGCAATGATTTTTAAATAACTTAAAGAAAAATCTGCTATACATTAAATTATCATATTAATGTTAAGTTAGCAATGATTTTTAAATAACTTAAAGAAAAATCTGCTATACATTAAATTATCATATTAATGTTAAGTTAGCAATGATTTTTAAATAACTTAAAGAAAAATCTGCTATACATTAAATTATCATATTAATGTTAAGTTAGCAATGATTTTTAAATAACTTAAAGAAAAATCTGCTATACATTAAATTATCATATTAATGTTAAGTTAGCAATGATTTTTAAATAACTTAAAGAAAAATCTGCTATACATTAAATTATCATATTAATGTTAAGTTAGCAATGATTTTTAAATAACTTAAAGAAAAATCTGCTGTGATAGTTTTGTCAGTAACTAGATTTTATTGCTGTTTGCTGGAGAGTTTTTTTGTGCCATTTTTACTACCCAGCTAATAAATTAAGATTGTTAATTGGGCATTTTGGAAATTAGAACTTTTAAATTTAAAAAGTGTTGATTCTCTCCCTTATTACTTTTCTTTTATTTTCTCAATCATATTTTCCTTTTTTTTTTCATATACTTTATTTTCGCCTGCCTGTTTCAATTGTGTGTGTGATAGGACAGGAATATTATGTTTATAAATACTGATCAGGTCTAGCAACAATTCATTACCATTATTCAGCATGTAATACCTTCTTTGTTCTATAAAACAATAAAATCCATGGTCTCCTTACCTATTAGTTAAAATGTAGCGAGCGTGAATCAATCCATAGAGTATCTCGGAAGCCTGCTCCACTAGATCGGACTGGTTTGGGTTGTCATCAAGGTCATCATCTATAAACAAACAAGATAATACAATATTACTGATACTTACAGAGATGTGAGTCATTACTACTGTTACACACTAAATGAAAATAATTATTGTCTAATAGGAATGGTGTGATCATTGCTTGTATTTCATTTATTAATCAGTATTTTACCTATATTTAATGAAAATCAGTATGTTATCATTACTTACATATTAAATAAATAAATAAAATAAATAAATAAATAGTTACTTACATATTATAATGAGAAAAATAATTAGAAAAGGTGTTTATTCATGAAAATACATTTTAAAACTATATCATTACCTCTGCCAAACTGAAAAGCAATTTGTTGGCAGATGTAGCACCTTAAATCTAACTTAAAAATAATAATTAAAAAACCAAAACATTATTATAATTTTTGGTTAAAAAATTATGATGTGAAATTAATTTGTTTGCTCAATCCAATAGGCCTCTTAGTTCACATAATAATATATATTAACATTGATAGGTTGTCTCTGGCAGAATCTGGATGAGGTTGGCACAGAAGAGTGGGAATAGAATCGAATGACCAACAGCAGTGGGAGAAGTCAGGATTTGGATGATGATGACACTTAACACAAATTGCGGTGTATGAGCTCTTAGTTGTATGATAAACTAAAAGCATTATTCAGCCAGACAATAGCAGATATTTGTGTTGATGGAGACACCTTTGCCGACACTACTAGAATAGACTTTGTCAATATTATCTATATCAGAGATGGCCAACCGGTTGATCGCGGCTATTAGTCCAGTTGATCGCGGAAAGGCAAAAAATATAAATAGGTATGTATAACTGCGCAACTATGTAAATACTAAATAGATATCATAAAAAATACTTAATATTTGTTTACTGAACTTTACCTACTGTTAAATTTGTAATTTTAAGAAGTACCTATGTATTTAGTAGATTGAACAGGGATTCATCAGTAAAAAGTCGATCTTGGGTCTAATCAAGTTGGCCACCCCTGATCTATATAAAGCAAGCGGTTCCGAGACAATAAATTATAACTATGGCAGCCATGACTTGGTTACAGTATCCGTAAACTCGGGCTGTGCAGTGGTTCTGCGTATATGGCAAGATTACTGCATCCAAACATATACACAGGTACCTTAACATATAAAATTGCACCCAACAGACAACAAAACCCACTTTAGCTGTATATTATGATAACAAATCCCAATAACCAGAAACAAATTAGCATACTTTATCTAGTCTGCTGTCTGACACAGATTTCTATTCAAATTAAGGTTATGTTTTTGTAAGTATGATAAGTTTGGATCCAATAAGGTAAGTGGGTCCCAAGTGAGTAACACCACTTAACAGGCATAGAGGTTAACTTATCAAGTGAAGCCCTAAAACTTGAGTAAGTCTGAACTGGAAGTACTAGAACTTTTAGTATTTTTTTTTATTACTGTTTGACATTAGTGTCGTCGCCTAATTAAATGCAGAGACAGTATAATGACCTCATGAGACGTAGTAATCAGGTGATGCATATACTCACCAGGTTCCAGGTCCAGAATCATGTCCAGTGCTTGTCTGTAATGTGGCACCTGCTCATTTAGCCCCGTCAAGTTGAATTTATCGTTAATGTAATCCTCATCCACCTACAACAGTAACATGTTGGATCAATATCTGTAGCGATTCCCACCTTATGTGACTAAATTAAGTGACATACCTCGCAAAAGAACTCGTTTCCCCGAAGCCCGCAAAACCATGAAATCCATGATACCTCCTCCGAACTGCTCATTTTCCTAAAAAATAAAACTGTTTGATAAGCGAAAACCGTTTCCGTTCCGAGTTTCGGACATAAAAAATCCAACGCTTCGAGAGTCCACACTGTTACAACAAAATTCTAAGCATTCCGATGTTTTCACCTGTTTTTTCACGACTTTACGGATGTTCGCACTAAAATTTCGACACTGTGTAGCAAATTCACTGTAATTACGTATGGATATACGCTAAATAAACAGAATTAAATGCTCTAAAATGATGACAAACCTCACCTTTTCGTGCCTTGATTAGCCACGCTTGACGGGAGGGTACCTTGGGATGAGGGAGAGAGAATTTCAATTGTGTATGGTTGTCACAAAAAATAAAGACAAAGTAGTCTATGGTCTTATGTAAACTTCAACTTTCATTCATTCAATCATTCATTTTCAAACTTTTTCTTCTAATCCACCATACTTGAACATGGGTCTTTCCATTTTCGAACAATGCATAATTATTATAAATGTGTCTAAATGTTTTGAATACCTTCACTTGTGCTTTTTGAGACTCAATGGGTGCAATTTAGGGGTTGCTTCAAGTAAGGGTAATAAAAAAGTGTAAACGAATTCAATTAGTTACCGAAGTTATTCACGAAAAGTAATCCAAGGAGGCTTGTAATGCGTTTTTAGACAATAGTCTTTGTACATAATTAAGGAGCAACTTATGTCAACACTCCTGTATGAGAAGTTAATTTTTGAAATTCATATTTCAACAATGGTTACTATGGGAAAATTGTTTAGAATGACAATCCAAGTCTAGGGTTTTGCTAATGTCGATTGTGGTAATTCCACGCTGTATTACTTACCTTCGTTTCTGGCGTCTTTTTAGGTCATTTTCCATTGCTACTGTTAGTAATAAGCAGTCTTCATCTGATGATATGATAGGTATCCATTTTATAGAAAAGTTTTTAGGACACTCATACAATTATGTAACCACTCTCAAACTGTCGTTAAAACCAAACGTCCTACAAGTACTAACGTTATTATCGCAGGTGTGTGTACGGTCGTTGCGTCCTGATACAAAACATTCTAGAACTCATATCGGAATATCGCAGGACGGTGAAACGTAACGTCCTACTTCCATTGCGGCGTTATTATCGCAGCAGTGTGTAACTACTTACATGACCATCCTAATACAAAATGTACTGAAAACAGATATCGCAGTAACGCATGCGATATTATCGACCTATAATAACGCGCCTGTGTGGGGGAGCCTTAAAGCTAAAACCCTGCCACAGCGTGGTCAAGCCGCCCGCGAAAAAGGAAAACCCTGGATCCGCTACTAAAACACTAGAAAGTGGTGAAGGGCGGGGCATTTTGGGGGACTGTCTTTCTGTAAACGTTGTTGTTCAAAAAGTTTTGGTCCTCAGCCTAATTTGAATTAATGACTTTTGATTTTGTCCTATTTTATTTTTATATAAAAGTAATCAAAATAATGTGTAAAAGCAAAAAGATTCGGGCGTGGCATGTACTTTAGTGATACTGTTTTTTTTTCCCCTCAACATCATATCAAAAGGCATATTGAGGAGCTCGTGGCTAGATAATAACAGACGCACGGGTCGATCTTCAAGGTTAAGCAATGCTTGCCAAGGTTGGTCTGTGGATGGGTGACCATCTTAACGTACTGAGTTTCCTCCGTGCCTCGGAAAGCACGTTAAGCCGTTGGTCCCAGCTGTCATTTGTAGATCTTTTGCAGTCGTTACGGATAGTCAGAAGCCAGTAGGTAAATCTGACTCCAGTCTTGCCATGAAGTACCGTGTTACTCAGTTAATGGGTTGTGGAGGTCTGGTAGGCAGCCGCTCCTCGTAAAATACTGGTATTCAGCTAAATCCGGCTTGACTGGAAGCCGACCCCAATACAGATGATGATCATATCAAAAGGCATAGGTTGTATCTTATTACAATAATTAAAACATACTTTTATTTAATTGGTATTTAATACACCGAAAGTATATAACGAAAATATATCAATTTAAACAAATATAAACATTAAAAAGTTTTACATTATAAAATTAATTTGTTTCTTAAAAAAGATAAACATGTGGTCACGCCACAATATAATTTAGTCCTCCTGACCGATTTTTCGGGCATGGCGGTCAATTTCAACGGCGTGGGGCATTATAGACATTATTAGGGGTCACTCCCTCTTCCATTATTCTCACAGCACAAAAAAGGTGCTAAAGTAGACTTTTTATCATTTTCACAATATGCTCCGACTACTATCACAGACCTTTACCATGTTCAAAAGCACACGTTTCCATATAATATCACATTCTTTCCAATCTAGGTTTCTGTACTTAGTAATATAGTCGAGCACTTACAATTTCAATCAAATCACTTACTTGATAAATGTTTATACATTACAGACAAATAGGTACATGGTGTATAAATTCACATCTAAGTAGGTTAACAAATAAATATAGCAGAAGAAGCTGAACTGTATACGTTAATGACAAATCTCCACAAAACTAGTTTAGTATATGTTTATAATAAATATATTGATGCTTAAAAAGATGATGTATATAAATACGGGGCCGTTCAAAAGTTACGTAGCGCCAAGCCCGTGGGAGTCACCCCCATGTCTTTAAAAATAAGCAGAGCAAAGACCTCTGTGAGTCTACTGTGCTTATTTTTACGACATGGGGGCGGAGGCATTTAAATAGTGATTACGTCAGCAAGATTTACTTACTTTTTTGTTCACAAATCTTAGTAGATTTTGATTTGACATAATAAATGGCTAGTTATTTGATTTTACTCTCATGTGATGTTTCATAGTTCATTAAGAAATAACAGACGTGGGGGAAATAGGTCCCACGCGAGTAAAAACTATACCAATGCTTAGGAGGGAGGGGCAAGAGCTTTGATTACTATCGCTGACAAGCGGAGGAGAGGGATAAAAATGACTAAAATTCTTACACATTATAATTAATACAATACATTACGTACCTAATACTTGAGCGGCCCCTACTTTAATCTTAAAAGTAGATAAATAGACACATATACACGTAAGTAGCACAGATTGCCTCTAGTGATAAAATGTATTTACAGTAAGTAATGTAGTTGAACATGAATCATAAAAATCTCTGAATTAATTAGCACATTTTAAATGTGTTTCAAATCTTTTTATGGAGAAATTTCAATAAAGATTTGAAACACATCTCTAATATCGTTATACCTCAAAATTGTACTTGTTTTAGGTTGCTTCTACATGTCTGACAACCTTACTCTTTCATTGAACGAGTGAACCGAAACAAGTATTTCGTTAATTCAACATCAGTGAGGTCATTCCATGCCTCAGTCTCCAACACTTTCGGATTTTTAGCAATATAGGCAAATACTTTCTTTTGTAAATCCTCAAGTTTGTATTTCTTGGCAACCACTGCCATTTCCACGGCATTGTTCACAGTGATTTGATCACCAATCACGTGCTGTGTCAACGTAAACAGTTGAGTCAGCTGAAACTTGTCTGCTATCTCTAACAGCTTCAGGCAATCTTGCTTCATCACATCTTTTATGGTGCCCGTGTATATGAATTGCAAAAGTAGTTCCATGTCATTATCACTTATGTCAATAAACATAGAAGTGAGTTCCGAATTCTTCAGCATATTTCTAAGTACTGGGCTGTGTGCGGCCAAAAGTATCTTGTGCGTTGGAAACTTCTTATGAGTTGCAGATTCAAGCACAAAGTCAGTTGTTTCCTGCTTTGTGAGAAGTCCACTCAAATCATGTTGGAGTTTGATACATTTCACAACGTTAACATTCAGCACAAACTTGGGGTTTACTGTTATTTTAATTGGTATGAACAAAGTGCAGGATTGGTTAAATCGTTCTAAATTCTTGAAACAAAAGGTTTTGATGAAAAAGTTTTTATTCTGTTTTGTTGACTTGAAGGTGTACTTATTCATAGTTTCAGGTAACAGCAAATGGGGAACATCATCCTCTGGTTCTACTCTTTGTGTTAGGTTATTTGAGGTAGAAACATCTATGGAGAAAGATCCAGTTTTTCTATGGCACACAAATAAATTGAGTAAGTGATTGCCTCCATGGCAGACAGACGTTGTGTAGAAGAACCAGAACTCAGGTTCTGTGTATGCATAAGTACCGCCAATATCGAAGACACCATCTTCTTTTAGCTTACTTAATGCATCATAGACGCAGAGCTTCGTTGCATCATTTGTATGGCATCTATATATAGCAGATACATGTCCAACTGGACTCTGTAAGTATGAAAATGTTTCATTAAATTTAAACAAATCTGATGATAGGTTTTACTATGTAAATTTTTTGGTTGTCATCATTATGATTTTTACTTGCAGTCCACAGTAAAAATATTGAATTACGTACCTGAAGTTTTAGTTCTTCATTATCATTAGACTGTGAGGGAGCTGCATAAGGGTCCATTGCTATGTTTTCTGTAAACAATAATAACAAAATTAGTTTGTTGATAATGCAAAGCTACATAACAAATTGCACTCCTAGGGCAACTTTTGATTTTGATAGAAGAGAGATGGCTAGTACCAGTAACTTCTTGAACACCAAATTTGCAACATGGAGATCCCATCTTGTTATCTGTATAGTTATCAATAGAAATGGCAGGAGATGAAGAATTATTAGGTAGGTACTGTTAAAAATTATCAAAGCAACATTTTCACAGAGAAAAGTCATTGATAATTTGCATTATCCGGTGTAAAGTATAGGGACCTAATTCTAATGAATCTGACCGTCCGACCGCAGGCAAATTAATATTTGGGATTTTCTTAAATAAATTAGAATACATCATAATATTGGAATAAGCAAGCAGTTTTCCTGTTACGTATTGTAGGCAACTGTTTGCACATTTGCACATTGCACAATAATTCGAAAATAATCGAATTTGTGCTTCGTGTTTACAAAATACACCAAAATTTTACTATAAACAAAACATTTACTAATTTTTATGAACACTAGAACTCACAGTTATGAAAGCAGGTCTGGAAAATAGTGAAAACAGGAAGCTGCAACCGCGAATATATTTAAAAATAACATCAATGTCCAATGATTAATAAATGCTAGCAAAATGTGTCATTCATTCCCTATTACTCATAGCATAGCACATAAATACAAATACTGAGCACAAAACACAAAATTGTCTGTGCTTTGGTCCATGCTATGTGCTATCCTATCTTATCTTCCAGTTCCAATCTTCCCTCAGTTCACCTTCACAGTTGTCAAAAATGACATCTATTCATAGACAAAGTTAAGCATGGAACACACTTTCCGTGTATGTTTTTAGCAAACGTGCAGATCACGGCTAATGGAAGTTAATGAGTGAGTAAGAAACTCACTCGTCGTTACGATGATGGCAGATAACTAGAATCTGAATATGCCATATATTTTCAAATTAGGTCCATAGATAGATTTCAGTTTAATTCTATAATTTTCCGTCCATCGAATTGCTCTTAGATATACCTGGGCGGACTGTATCTAAAGCTGTATCTAAAATAGCTGTTTCAAAAGTTTATCAAAACCTAAAATAATTTTAAGTTCTTTAAAAAACTTCTTATTAGTGTTAATAAGAAAAAAAAAACGGAATGTGTAGGTATCCTAGGTAAATATAATATTAGGTAGGTACCCACCTAGTGTGTATTTTTTTTAGTGAATGATCTTTGGGTTGGGTTAAAAGTCGCATTGTCTAGATGTCTGGATGTAACGAGGATGGCTGCAAATGACAGGACAGAACGCTCAATGCTACACGCATGCGCGGCCCGGGATTCGCTCCGGAACTGCCTGGCACCTCCCCCAGAACAGTAGTGATGTACTGATGCCCGTCTGCGTAACATTTAAACCTAAATAGTTGCAACAAATATGAAAGCACCAAAAATGATATCTTTGTATTTAATTAATAACGAATTCAGTTCTGCTTTTATAACTTCTGAGTTAGAGCGTATGACGACTCATTTCATCCCTGATAATAGTGCTAAGTATCCCTAAACTAGAAAAAGGTCTAGAAGTTATTTTTGAGCACCATTACAACAACCATCCTTATTGCAATGGAGGTCGCCAAATTAATGGAACATACCGGCTTTATACAGGGTACCTTCGTTACAGCAATCCCCATGTCATGCTCATCGTGCAGCTTCCTCGATAACAACAGATACCAACCCTTACCCATCCCTACGCTGCACCATTTTCAAGGCTACATCTTTCAGTAGGCTGCAAGCAGCCGGCGTGGCCGCACGATGCCAGTCCCGCGATGACAACACCACGCGAACACCGTCCCAACGACACCGTGGAGTTGTTACCGTTAAAGTCGGCGCTAGTCAACAATAACTATAAAGATGACGAGTCCTATTACCCGCCTCCTCTCAACAACAATCCGTCGAGCTCAAATCTCTATGATTACACGTTATTGTCGAAAAGGACGCCGGCCTCTAAAAGGTATTTTTGTTTATTTTTGTGTGATCTAGGTTGGTTTTTGATTTGGAGTTAGACCAGAGCTTTCTTAAGATCTAGGTTCAAACTAAATCAGTCTAAGAGAAGTCAAGTGTTACAATTCAAATGTAATTTATTCTACAAAATCAAATAGCTCAATGTGCTTCAAGAAACGTTTTTAAAGTTGAATAAAGATCAAAAACCAGTCTGGAATGCTCATTCCCATTTATGTATTAAACGATAGGAACTTACTGAATAGTCTCATTGCTTGCGTTTTGTATAATTAGGGTAGACTACTGGCGTCGGCGTTAGATTTTACTAACAAGCTCATTGTTCCTGCAAGCCTTGTTCTGGACCGCAGATCGACCAATTTACATATCCCTATCACTTTAATATTTTAATTATGAATGAAATTAAACTAGTAACTCATAATAGGTATTAATACACCGCATGACTATTTATTATGAGTTTTTAAAGCTTCGCGTATTACGTTTATCACATTTTTATCCAACCTTTTTCAGAAATTAATCAAAATTTCCATTGCTAGGTATTAAATAGCTATTGCACGACGATAAATAATTATAATTAATTGATTTCAAAGTACAGAAAATCTTTTGAACCAATGCAGTATGTAGCTACTTAATGTTTTCGTGAACCTGTAGTCTAGGCTTTCCAGTTTTAAATAAATAATAAAGATGTAAAATTGATGGTTCTCTAAGATCCGCTGACAAAAATCTTTCACACACGTCTTTAAGGTTACCTACGCTATTGCCGAATCCCCTTAGATAAATGTTTTATGTGTAAATACGCGGATGATGTCACGGCTAGAAGTTAGTCACTAACAGTTCCAAACTGGTATCAATTAATTAGAAGTTATCCCAATACAGATCGCGATGTTCATAAACATTAATTTACTGAGACAATAACTATTGACTGAGAAATTGCTCATAACTCACTGGATTTGTGCGGTAGAATAGTAATCCAATCTATCAATTTAGGTGTCATCGTGGCCCAAATCTAATTCTGTTTCAAATCTAATAACAGAACTGTCAACGACCTCGGATTGAACTTTACTTGATTTGCTTTGAAATGTCCTTTCTTTGAGGGTTAAAGTAAAACAGCGTAAAATATCAATCGTCTAAGATAAAACATTTCCGATTAATGGGTTTTGACTACGTAGCAGATATTCAGCGTAGACTCTACAAGATTCTACTGCAAAATATGTGTACAAAACGTTCAAGTGCGAAACGGACCCTCACATGAAAGGTCCCGTATCATAAACTAAAAAAAAACACGTTTCTTGTCCAAAACCCCCTTTAAATTTAAATTTTTATATTTGTTATTAAAAAGGCAATACAAATACACACACTGTGAGAACTTCAACTGTCTGCCTATTAGGGTTTTTGAGATACAGCCCGCTGACAGACCGACGCCGACGGACAGATGGACAGCGTAGGCTTAGTAATAGGGTTCCATACGGAACCCTCAAAATGAATTGAACAAGTCTCTGCTGGATTTATTAACTCAGTTAAGCCAAGTTTACTCCAATCTTACACAAACCTAGATAAGTTTTCAGAGTTGACGGCTACCGGAAATTGAAAAGTTCTATCAGCTTAGGGAGATACACATATCGGTTAGCCCCAGTTTATTCTGTTCCGTGGGTTAGTTAGCCAGACTGTGCAGTTTATAAGCTAAGTTTACGATGCATTTGAAAGCTATAGAAGTGGAATCGTTTCATTTCACATGAATGACTAGATGAATCACTTCATACATACAACCCATAAGTACCTATTCAAATTAATAAATGATTTTTATAAATAATCGGCACGCATTATACATAGTATTAGCCGAGGCAGGCCAAAGTAACGTTGGCGTGACAATTTAGACTCGTTTCCGACGGAGTGGCCGAGGAAGGCAAAATACATGCCCAGCTATGGGAAAAATATAAGTTAATCCTTACTTCCTTACTAAAATTATAAATGCAAAAGTAACTGTTTCTGTATGTCGCGCTTTTACGCCAAAGCTACTGAACCGATTTAAATGTAGTACACAGATAGTTCAGAGCCTGAGAAAGGACATAGGCTACTTCTTATCCCGAGAGTATGTTCCCCAGGGATCACGTGGGCGAAACCGCTGGCAGAAGCTTGTTTTAAAATAATTTAATCATTAATTTACTCTCAAAGAACTATCAAAATGACACATGTTTTCATTTACAGACTACTATCGCGAACCCAACAGCCAACGCCGACGCCGATGTTGACGTTGTGCGGCGCGCCGCCTCCCTCTAGAAAAAGAGAGGAGCTGACGGCGCTCGCTAACCTCAGAAAAAAGGTGTCACCAGCCATGCTGCAGCCAGATAGGTGAGGTGGAATGTATAATATTTCAGCAACATGTTGTTGGTGTTATTCAATTTTGTTGTTATTATATTCACAAAGAGACCAACAACACTGATATATTCTACCTTCATTTGTGTAATGTAAAGAAAAGTGAATGATCCATTACAGCAGATTTCAACCGTGCGAAGCGTGGTTGGATTGCTCGTCTTATATATAAAAACCTCATGTCACAGTGTTTGTTATCGAACTCCACCGAAACGGCTTGACCGATTTTTATGAAAATTTTTGTGTATGTTTGGTAGGTCTGAGAATAGGTCGCAGGTTACATTTAAGGATTTTTTCAGGTGTAAGGCAAAACAACGTTTGTCAATTACGATGTGTCGTGTTGGGCGCCAATAATTATACTTTGTATAATAATACTTTGTAATTTTACGAAAATGTTGGGCACCATCATCATCTTCCTGCCCTTATCCCATGTTACTTGGGGTCGGCGCAACACGTTTTATTCTTCCATTCTGTTCTATCAGTCGTCACTCTATCACTAACTCCCTTTTCTTTCATATCGCTCCTCACACAATCCATCCATCTTTTCTTTGGCCTTCCTCTCCCTCTCCATCCATCCACATTTATGTTCATAACTCTTCTAGTTATATGCGTTTCATCCCTCCTCTTCACATGACCATACCAAGACAAGCGATTCCCTTTTAACTTTTCCGTCACTGGCGCCACTTTTAAAGTGCCTCTAATGTACTAATTTCTCACTTTATCCACTCTCGTTACTCCACACATCCATCTCAACATTCTCATCTCCGCTACATGCAATCTATTTTCATCCGTCTTTTTCGCAGCCCAACATTCTGATCCATACATTACGACAGGTCTTATCACGGACTTATATATTTTCCCTTTTAATTTGAGGGGCATCCGAGGGCACCAATAAGAATATAATTATTTCGATATCTTTTGTTGGGCACCAATAAGAATAAAGAATTTCGATATCTTTTGTTGGGCGCCAATAAGAATAAAGAATTTCGATATCTTTTGTTGGGCGCCAATAAGAATAAAGAATTTCGATATCTTTTGTTGGGCGCCAATAAGAATAAAGAATTTCGATATCTTTTGTTGGGCGCCAATAAGAATAAAGAATTTCGATATCTTTTGTTGGGCGCCAATAAGAACAAAGAATTTCGATATCTTTTGTTGGGCGCCAATAAGAACAAAGAATTTAGAAATATTTTGTTGGGCGCCAATAAGAAAAAAAATATGGTGTCATTTTTGGCGTCAATATTAGGAAAAATTATTATGATGTTCATTGTTCTGCGAATAATTAGGTGTTAAGGATATTGATGCATTTTATTCGTCACTCTACTCATTAAATTACACAATTTTGAATATTACGCTATATATACAACGTTGATACGACAGAGGGGCTTTCCTTGAAACTGCCTATACTAGGTACCATTTTCAAGCTCTGTACCAAAAATAAATTAATTAAAAGCAGTAGTTTAGTCGCAAATGATTTTTAAAGTTTTTGCACGGTTTGAACACGATGTATCTTTTCTAACAGCTGAATATCGTCTAAGCATAGGTCATGCACCTTACAACGATGAATCTACGATGCGTTGTTGCCGCTCTGACGCATGTCGAAGGACATTCACGAAAAATTGGCAATGCAAACAAGGAAGCAATCAATACACACACTTGCACTTTCACTACGAAAGCGACGTACGTAGCGCATTTGAATGAAACAGAACTAGGTCAGTTAGTTGCATCCTTGTTTTTTTGCGATCGGTAAGTGGGGCCTGCGGCCTGCTCAGTGACGCCGACGCTGTCGTTTCGGAACGTAGGGTTAGTGGAATTCGCGCGCAAAGAATTGTGATTTTATTTTGTTATTGTGAGAGGACACGTAACTTGGGATTATTATTATTTAGTATTTGTGTTTTTTTTTTGTGATTGACTGTTTTTTATGGTGATAGGACACGTAACTTGGGATTATTATTATTTAGTATTAGTATCCCCGGACCTCACTCCCATGGATTTCTTTTTGTGGGGGTACATTAAGGGTGAAGTGTATGCCTCAGAGGTAAATACAATTGATGAGTTAAAAAATAGGATTATTTTAGCATTTCACAAATTAAAGTGCTTAGCGACGGACAGTGATCTAATTAGAAAAATAAATAACAATATTCTCCGTCGGTATAATTTGTGCATCAATGTAAATGGAGGACACATCGAAAATTTAAAATTTTGTGTGTTTGTTTTTGTGCGCGTACTTCGAAACGTTACCTAACATAAAAGCCAGTGCGAGCGGAGGCCTAAGTCGCCGGCCGCCACCCGGCCCGGCCCCCACCGAGCACACGAGATACCGCACACCGCGCTCCGGCGCGCGCGCGACGTTGCCGCTTTGTTACCTAGCGGTATCTAAGGTCAGTGTCTTTTTTTTTACAAAGGGTGGTTGCGTTTTATTCGGATTTGCAAGCTATTTAGTTTGTTTGAAAAAAATATTTTCTCATTTATGGCGCTTTTTGTTTTTGTACCGTATCGAATTAATACTGTACACGTATAGTATACGTAGTTTAATTTAATGCCCCTCTGTCGTATCAACTCTGTATAACCAAACTTTAATAGTAACACGTGAAAGAAAAATCCCTCCATTTTCAAGCTCGCCATTTCGCAAATAGTATACAATTTAGCGATATATACCTTGCACATCGCGTGTTTGACTCCAATACCTGCCAAGGTTCGACGAGGGCGAGGGTGAAAGGTGGATCGGGGAGATAGTATTACAATGGAATGCTCCCTTATAACTTCCTCAACATGCCGAGAAGAGCACGCGAAACTATCATGATACGGCATTTCCGAAATTAAATAGAAAACGTTGGAGAGGGTAGTTGGCAATAACTTCTTTAGGGTTGTTTGCAACGGTACTAAATCTCAGGGCAGGTATTATGAGATTTAATAATTTACTACCTTTTTCCCGTGGCTTCACTTGCGTTAGATTTTGCCATCTATCGCAGTTATAGCTAATTGGTATAAGCGTGAAAATATTACAAAAAAGTAACTTTTTCATTAGCTACAACACTTCATAACACAGGACATTTTCCATCTTAATATCCGGATCTTGAATTGAGTAAGCCTTTAACCACTTCAGGGCTTGACCTATTGCCCCTCGACGTTCGCGTCTGTAATTAAAGTCTAAGTGCCCTTGCATATGGACGGCACTTTAAACTCCAACGACGGCAGTAGATTGCTGAAAGCTGGAGCGTATACGTTTATGCTATAGTAGTCTCTACCTGCGACCTTCACCAGGTCATCTGTCCACCTTGTGGGAGTCCTTCCAACGTTGCGACTTTCGGTACGTGGTCGCCGCTCCTGAACTTTTCGGACCCATTGACCATCTGTTCTGCGAGCATGTGCATTTTAGTTAGGCGATCCTTTTAGTCTCTTGTAGAACAGAAAATCTAACACCAGTCTTGCCAAGAAGTACCGTTGTTACCCAGTTACTGAGTTGTGGACTTGTGGAAGTCAGATAGGCAGACGATCCACGTAAAATACTGGTATTCAGCTGAATCTACTTGGACTGGAAACTGTTTCTTATATAAGTAGTTGGGAAAAGGCAGGCAGCCTCTTGTGAAATCCATCTTCCTACTCCAAGAAAGAATAATATTCACGCTGGCATTAATAATAAATATCCTGACATATACAAAGCTTCAGTTTCTCATCAAACAGCTGCTTTGTAGAATTTACCAGAACATAACTCTGGACAGGGTGCAACATTATTAATTATGATTACTTATTAGACGCTAGCGTAGATAGCGATTTTCATGTAACACTACCCGTCACCCGGCCCGGCCGTCCCACATGTGGGACGGTGGCTATTGTCTCACTATTTACTTTTAATAGGGTATTTTACTAAAAAAAAATAATCAGTCCGTCTGATAGATTTTCAAAAAATATTGGACACGAATTTTTTCTTTTTTCACGTAAAAAAAAATCAAGGAGATACAGCGAGTTGAAGACACGCGTGACGTCATATGGCTTGGTAAAAATGTACCAAAACCAAGCCAGATGACGTCACGCGTGTCTTCAACTCGCTGTATCCTCTTTATTATTTGTTTACGTGAAGAAAGAAAAAATACGTGTCCAATATTTTTTGAAAATCTATCAGACGGACTAATTAGATTTTTTAAGTAAAATACCCCATTTTGCAAGGCCTGACGGGTTAATAGTATCATCCAGGATTTCACCACTAGCAGCACTGTATTTGAGAGATAAGAGATACTTTTAGGGTTCCGTACCCAAAGGGTAACCAACGGAACCCTATTACTGAGCCTCCGCTGTCCGTCCGTCCGTCCGTCTGTCTATCAGTGGGCTGTATTTCAAAAACCGTAATAGGTAGACAGTTGAAATTTTCACAGATTGTGTATTTCTATTGCCGCTATAACAACAAATATTACTCCGAGCTACTTTGAACTTCTGCCAAAATACAAAATTGAATGCTCTAATAATTGGAAAGAATATTTTAATAAAATGTCATTAGAAAAGGGAATTTGGTACAAGACATTGCAATGTGAACCTCCTCGTATTCCTTGGTTTGCCAATATTAAGCTTAATTAATAGAAAGTTTGTAATAATAGCGCATAGATTACGGTCGGGACACGTTCCACTCAACAAGTTTCGGCACTTAATGGGGAAAAGTGACAGTCCCAACTGCACAATGTGATGTGATGGAGGATGTCCATCACTTGTTGGTGGAATGCGTCAGGACCCGAGCTGCTAGACAGGTGCTGATGAATACCTTTAAAATTAATTTGATAGATGTTGGTTTTGTTCAAAGTATATTATCAGAGCCTGTTTCGAATGCAGCTATTTTACTTTACAAAATAGTATATAAGGTTTTTAAGTCGGAATAGCGTTAAAATCTTGTATTAGGTTATGATGGGGCTGGCGTGGTCGTATTGTAACCAAAAGCCTCTAAATTTATAGTAGATATTAAAAAAAAAAAACAACAAATAATAAAAATTAAGTAGGTACGGAACCCATCGTGTACGAGTCCAACTCGCACTTGACCGTTTTTTTTACGACACTCCGCTTGTCATTAAAGCTCTGAAGACTTATTAGAAACGTCTTTAGGTGCTGCTTTGGTATTTGTATTACTTTAGGTTAGAAGTTAGAACAAGGGGAGACCACAAATTAAAGTGAATTATAAGTTATGAATGGGAAGCTGATACAATGCATATTGTTACCGGATTAAGTACATTGCTTACCTATTAAAATTGTGATAAATATTTATTAGCAAAGACCGCTAGTCTACCCATACAATTATTGTGTAAAAAGTGTTGTGTTATTTTTTTTATGTACAACTAGCGACCCGCCCCGGCTTCGCACGGGTGCAAATTATATACTAAAACTTTCCTCATGAACCACTGTATCTATTAAAAAACCCGCATCAAATTCCTTAAGCTTACATAGGGACAGACAGACCGTGGAAGCGACTTTGTTTTATACATTGTAGAGATTTTGTAAATGTAGCAATCTATCTCTTTATATTTTAAACAGATTCATTTCAATAGGTACAATAAATTCAATTTTAAAATTACAACATATCTATCCGTGCCTTATTGAGAAGAAAGTGTTCACGTCTTCACCATTTAACCTTGGCGTTTGCAATCCGGTGACACGTACATGATGTGCGTCAATTTTGAAATATTTGTCTCTAATTACTGCTTCTTTTTGTACCCAGGAACGCCTACAGAAATGACAACGAACAAAATAAGAATACAATTGAAGAACCTCTCGATAATAGGCCAAAACTTTTACAAAGGGTAAGTTTTTACTGTCTTGTTTATTTTACTTTTGATCTAATGTCTAGACTAGGTGAAGTTAATTCATTTTGATCATTGATATTTATCAGTTTTGTAAATGACAGACTGAGACACAAAATAATTTCAAAAATTTGCGAAGTAGGTAAACTCCGAGATGCAAGCATGTATCTTCTTAATCAAAAGTTGAACGAGCACGTTCGAATTCAATTTAAAAGTTTTCTGAAAAAAGAACTCGAGGCGAATATTCTGGAACGCGCGGTTACCTACGCCACTAAACTTTTTAAGCACTGGCGAAGTTTGTCAAGGGCAACAACAGCACATGCTGCATGCTTTTTTTTTTTCTTTTTTTTTTTTTTTTGTCGATGGCCACTCGCAGTTTCAACCCTAGAGGGCTGTCAACTACTGAACCGGACTTGCACATGCTGCATGCATGAAGCATAAAAATCCATTGTTTATGCATAATATTATGATCTGGGGAAATAGAACGCGTCCTTGACCTACGCGGAAGTGTTTTTGCGCGAAGGGCCCGATCGTGCTCACTGAGCCGCTTCCAACCATGAAAATGACCTATGATGTGACAAAAAGGTAAAACCTTTCCTGAAAGTTGGAAAATTGGATTATGTCGACATTTGGAGCTCGAATACGGAACAGGGACCGATATCAAATCCCAAAGGTCAAAAAAGTTCGAGATTTTTTTTTTTCGACTTTAATTATGAACCTTTTAAATTCGGGATTTTGTGATGTGTATTTTTACACTGCATTATACCCAATTATTGATCTCATCGATAAGGTACCGTAGCTGAAAGCTATTATGCATTTGTAGTTCCCTGCCCCTAATTAATGAAGAAGAATGTGTTTGTTTTTCCTGAAACTCCATTTTTAGAAGCCTCCATTTTTGTAATGATGTCTCGAAGTAGCTGTTACGGCCTTCTTATTTCAATTTACTAGAATTTCATTAAGACGCAATCAAGAAAGTGGAACATTTATCATTCAATAAATGATTGGTACTTATTTGACTAGTGGCTGATGGATGAATACTTACGTAAGTACCTACTTACCTGACAAAACAAATAAACAAAGTCTTTGTCGAAAAAGTAAGGAACTCAACCCACCTAATAGATATTTTATGGATATGGTCTTCCACGACTACCTAATTATCTATTAAGATTAAGTACCGATATCTTGGAAACATTGACGGAAATATCCCAAATTCAAAAACTAAAATGCATCAAGAATTATGCTCCCTTCAACAGTGGCCCAGGAGGTCTGAAATTGAATCGTGAATCGGTAACCATAAACTACAGACTAGTCAATGAAGCGCACAAAAATTGCCCATCAACACCACAGTCCATCAATAACTGAGTCAGCAAAAACTCAGGAAACTAATTTCCTTGGCTGAATAATGGTTCCTGAACAACCCATAAAAAGAACTCGTTATCACTGATCGACTAGAGAATGGACCCGGAAAACGAAGGCAATTTAGGCATTATGCCTGAAGCGGTGTGTAATTCTTTATGCTGTGGTGGATAAATGATAAATCAAAGGAGGACGATAGGAACCCTAAAGCCTGGTATTCACTTGATAAGTTAATGGTCACCCACCGACACACGTCTTTAGACTTTAAACCCTAAGTTGTGAATGTTTTATATAGGCAGGTGCTTATGTCACCGGAAAATTTAATACTTTCATTTAATTTCTCGATATATTAAAAAAAATTGAAAGTTTCCAATTCCAGTATCTTATTGACAAAAATTTTTACAAAATTTTACAAAACGCCATTTACAATTTTCCACTGTCAAATATAGAGCCAATGTGACTTAGCTTCTGCCTGAGACTTCGTCGGTAGGATTTGTCATACATAAAGTGTATGTTATGTTTATAGTACTTACTTCTTCATAATTCTGGTCTCCTAATAGTTTACAAGTCTTTCCCAGCCCTTCTTCGAATCTCCGCTTACTCCACAGTCTCCGGTAAGCATTTATCGAGATAAAAAGCCTATGATGTAGGTAATATTCCAGGTTATAAACTACTTCAACTATACATATAGGTTGACTGATACTACTCATGATGACAAACAACTTTTACGATGGGACCAAACCTGAAATCGTGAATAAAATAGGCAGTAGATACCTACAGTACATTTTGACCGAGTAGGCCAATAGAAATGTACTGAACAGCAGATTTTTTTCGCGATTCTTCAACTAAGATATTAGTAACTAGTTGACCCGCGCAACTTTCACAATTTTCATTACTGCTCCGCTCCTATTAGTCTTAGCGTGATGATATAAATAGCCTTCCTCGATAAATGGGCTATCTAATACTGAAAGAATTTTTCAAATCGGACCAGTAGTTCCTGAGATTAGCGCGTTCAATTAAACAAACAAACAAACAAACTCTTCAGCATTATATATTAGTATAAGATATAAATAAAGCCCGTTACGGACATGTTAGGTATACATCTACATTTTTCAAACTTACCTCATCCACAAAATCAACGTACCTACACTTAGGTCATATTTGACCCGCACCATGCCCGTACCCTAATTGCCGAGAACCTCAAAAGGGACACAGAAAAAGGAAACTTTTCCTTTGCGGCCTCCTCGTTAGCTGTTCGGGGTTTATGAAAATTCGGTACTTTGTCACCAATTTCGGCGGCAAAGTATCTCTTAAATCTTAATTTAAGGGTCCTTTGCGGGCGGAAGGGTTTTTACGGATTTGTCGTAAGACAAGGAGATTGTATGGGGCTTTTGAAGTTGTTAGGTGTGTGTTAGATAAGTGTGTGGTGTAAGAAACTTTTTGAAAATAAATCTCAAGGGTGTGGCTTAGGTGTCTAATGCACTCTTACGCCCTAGCGGTTAGCCGCTGGGGCGTCTGACTTATTCTTTTGTTTTGTCTTTGTTCTACTTGCCTATTTTTGTTTTCTCCAGTAAAAATTACCTGAATTTTACACAACCTTGTAACAGTAGATACTTAGGTTTCTTAGTTTATTTCGTTTTCAACCTACACTGTCCCACAGCTGGGCAAAGGTGTCCCCCATAGCGTACTCTTCCCGGTGTATTGCCTTCTCCGACCAAGTCGTCACGCCAGCGTTTCTTAGGCCTTCCTCGGCGCCAACGCCCGTTCTCTGGCTTCCACTCTTAGTTTATTGGATCTTTGTTTCCTCAGGGAACTCAGTCGTAGCGAGAATAAACTTTAGCTAGTTAACTATTCGAGACCTTCCAAGCGAACTCATGTTACTTAGTTTCACAAGAATATAGACTCCTAGTAGTAGTAGTAGTAGTAGTAGGTAGTACACATAGGATGCTACAATACTGAAAAGGTGCAACAACCCTTTTAATTATTCATGAAACACATACTGTAAAAAAAGTTGTATGAAAAACTGACGCAATGTCTTGTCGCACCTGTATTAGTAACCTTAAGACTTGTGCCTTGACGTTTGCGGGCAACGCAGACCCGTTTTCGAAACCAGCGGGCAGATCGCGCGGCACTATATAGCGGCGGCGTAGTGTTGTGTACGTGGTTGTGTCGTCGAGAGAGATATTTGTTTTTATTCGCGAACGAAATGTCTGAACAACGGCGACAACATTTTTTTGATTCACATTTATTCATAACGCTCGATTTATTATTTATTGTGGGCAAAAGAAGAAAATAAATTGCACAACACTGCAATGAAGACGCGCGGGCGGTTACCGCTCGACTGGCGCGCACCGCTCGTTGCTCGCCCTCGCGCCGCTGCCGCGCCGCTCTTTTCGAGAGTCGGTCCATTTGATTTTACACATTAGATCCCGCCGCTCCCGCGCCGCCACCGTCGCCACCCCGCTGCTTGAAAAACTCGAGGCAGAGGCCTAAGGCCGCGGACACGACCAGCGCTGATGCGGCGCGATCAAATGTAACTTGCTGCGCCCCCCGCCGCGCCGCTGAGTTCGTGTCCGCGGCCTCAAGCCATTAAAAATAAGTAGGTAGATACGTACAACTACTAAAAAAACCCTTAATCAACTTTCACATCGCTTTCGACGGGAAATGAAGTTTCGTATTATTTACTACCACACTTTGTGGACTAGAAGTTACAAGGCAAATAATGACAGGTTTCACTCTAACAATAATTTACCTACTAAAATGGCGCAATAAGGCCGGTTTACAATGTGCACATTATATAATCATGTATTTTTTTATATTTGCTGTTCCAATAAGACTGGATAGGATTATTGAATTTGAATAGGAATCCGACGTTGAAACTAAATTCAGTTGGCGAGCATACTCGTAGGTACTTAGATTGTAAATTTACGACTAAGTAGTTTGCAGCTCAATTCACCTACATTGTACGTCCTACCCTCGATGCTAAACTAGATTCTTAATAGTTCATTCGTGCTGAGTGCAAAAATTGTGGCAGTAAATTTTAGTGGTTGATAACACCGAAGGGTTGCGTTGGAAGGTTTCAACACATGAGTCTACCCTTACCCTAAAATTCAGGTGTACCAACACAAAGTATGTACCTAACCTATGTAGCTACCCATAGATACAGAATACCTCTATGAGCTACCGTGTCTGTAAAAACTGCGGCGAGTTCATAAAATGTGCTCAGAAGAAACTTCACGAAATTCCTCACATTCCATCTACTTAAGTCGCGAGTTATTTTTAGACTTAAAATATACAAGAAATGTTTTAAAGTTGCCAGTTAAACTGTTTTCTGTATCCTTCATTTTCTGGGTCTTCCATTATCCTTCTTTATTGAAACGGTTATTCCGTCGAATTTTACGTTCAACAGATCTCTTAATTTGAAATGAAATAACTTTTCGGAATGGGGGATGGCCCAAACTTCCCTGTTATATTCGTCCTTGACCCGAGCACCCTAATTTGTGCTGAAAGCCGAGTTAATTCGAAGATTTGGAACAAAAAGATGCCTACCTGTTTTGAATACGATTTAACCATAAATAATATTATTTTACTACGTTACAATGGACTGTCTGTTTGTATGCGTTGTTGTAGGGTTCACGTTAAAGGTATTTAATTTAAACCTAACGTCGACTTTGAATTGAATTTTCTACAAAAGAAAAGCACTGACCGTAGGTACTTTAAAAGAGAGTATGAATAAATGAGAACAACGAGGATAGAGGGCAGGAAAACGAGAAAACTAAATTAAATACCTAGTCTTGTAGGTAATCAAAATTATAGCAACGATACCTAAAATACTTAGGTTTTGTTTAAATGGAAAATTGAACACAGTTTAAAAATAACGACAATTTCTAAAATGAATGACAACATCAGGAAAATGACACGAATTAATCACCAGCTGAGCGTGGTCTCCGAACGGCGATAGATTACAGACATGACAGATTGCCACAAATCGATGATGTCGACGTGACAAGGATGAGGAGACGACAATCAGGCGCTTTCCTCAATATTGTTTGCGACTTTCGAAAAGTAAATTTCATTTTGCTTAAATTCAACGATTACCTGCCTATATTAAGAATTTTATTTACAACAGCAAAGTGCACAGAACACTGGCAGCATTGTCATACGTTGAATGGCAATTTTCTCACGACTGCTTAGCTTTATATCTCATTAAGACTGTCGTCACTTACATGAGAACAATATTATCTTATTATTAATTAGGTTACAACAGTGCGGGTAGAAGAAAAAAAAATACAAAATCAAGATGTTGTCAACAAAATTAGAAGCGAGTTCACTGCATTCCTAAGATTTTCATAATAAGTACCTACTGTTCTTTTATTCTTTTCTTTTATTCAATTCTTCTGCTAGGTAGCTACATAATTTTACATAATTTATCAATCAACGCAGATCATAAGGCTGTAGGGCTTTTTGAATATAAGGAGATACCCTCATATCTGGTTTACTCAGCCAACCCTATTTAAAATTTGTGGACTTAATTGCAGACGTAGATTCTTAATCTGCATTTAAGTCCCAATTAATTAAAGGATTTGTGACCAAAGCGTAAGCTATCTCACCATGAAATAGCCGGTGGGTTTACAGTCTACGGTCTACCTAATTTATTACAAAACCTCTTCCTCATAAGTTCATAACTGTGGGTTTATCATAACTAAGTTTTTAGGGTTCCGAACAAAAAACAGAACCCTTATACTCACTGGACCGATTCTGTTGAAATTTGGTACACATATGGACTTCTGTGACCCAAACACAGAAGCATTACGTAAATTATAAAATTTTTAGAATGGGGGTCACTAATAGGGGTCAAACTAGAAAAAAAAAAGAGTTCTGAACAGTATCGTGTAACATATCAAATGAAAGGGCTTACTGTGAAAGTTTTAATCATATTATTTTCATAATTTAAAAAATAAATGGTTTTGAAGTTATTCAAGAAATAAGACGAAAAACGACCATTCCTCCCTTATCTCTTGAGCTACTGAGCCTAAAATTTTGAAAAAAAGTGGGGATAATAGATCTTTACCTATAGATTACAGGAAAATCTATAAGAATTCTATAGTATTAAGTTAAAATAAATGTGATAGGTGCGGTTTGGAATAGGTATAGTGTGAAATTCGTCCGGAACCCTTTGCTCGCGAGTCCGACTCGCACTTTGCCAGTTTTGTCTAAATATTTATCTCCGTGGGTTGGGGTGAATTTGTTAAAATGGGGTGTTATCTTCTTTGCTCAGTCAAGGCTCGGGTGGTAAAGAAGCTGATTGTGGGCCGCTGGGATGGTTATTTGTTAGCTTTTTTTACATTTTCAGAGGTTTTAGTTCAGCAATCGACATTGGGAGTACCTAACTGCAAGGTTTCCCGACCTATGTCAAATCCTACTTTAGTAGGTATGACTTTTCACAGGTTTTCAAGCGTACCTAGAGCTGTGGTTTGTCGTCGGCACACGTGTGTGCCATTGGGCGTCTACTGAAATTGACGCTTAATGGCATCCCACATGCTAACCAAATAACGCAGTTTAAATTTCTTTTTTATAGTCGTCATCGTCCAAAAAACATGGCGGCTGCCGATTTTTTTAATATATATATTCAATTGTTGTCGCGTCGCGACGGCTATTGCGACCGGTCGACCACAGGCTACTCTGCTACTCGACAACTGTAGTACGTCTACCATGAGTTTTATCAATCTATACTCGCTAGCGACGTAGCGACGCTAGTTAAAAACATGTATGTACAGAAATGGGGGTGAGAGTCGAGGCCATTCACCTTAAACAGTTTCTCAGACATTCTGAACTGTTTTCATCCAAAAACAGCAATTTATTATGCAAGGCACTCACACAAATCTCCACAACATTTCATACCGTATTCGAATGCAAGTATCGACCGTTTCTTTGCTTAGGACTCCTATTAGCATTCGTCTTGCTTGCGTAACTTTTATTGAAAAATATGGAAATTGTCTGTGGACTGTGTTCTCTGTTCAAATCATAGATATATAGGTAAATATCTATGGTTCAAATAGAGGCGCACAGTTGGCTGCGTAGACATCTCTGTCTACGGTTGGCTGGCACTGTGCCATGTGGTCGTGACCTTCTTTTATGTCACAGACAGCTTTGTTTCGATTTATAATACCTACATTCAGGACATTTAAATTCGATTCATCTGGCTTTGTGAAGTTTCGAGAATATTTTGAATAACATTTTAGTTTGTGGCATAACATTTGTAACTTACATTTAGATAACAGGTACTCATCATTCCTGAGGAGCCCTTCAGGAATGAAAGGACCAGCCCCCCCATACCTGTTTTTTGGGGTAAACAGGAATTAACTGCATGATTTTATAAAAAAAAAACTTCCAATAATAATTAATAAAAATAAAGAAAAACAGTTCTAGCTCTGCATGAAACAGTGTAAATTAGTTCGTTTACACGTATGTATTTGCCATAACAGTACCGAACCATATCGCCCTCCAATCAACAAATACACGTTCCACTAAAGATGGTAGAATTATAACAAGAATCAGGTGGCGAACTTCACACAGGCTCATGAGTAATTTAGCCTCTTCAGAGGCGAGGCGAGGCGAGGCTCAAACGAGATGTGTCAGCCAGGCGTGAAACTTTAAAGACCTAGAACGTGAAGCTGTGAGGAGTTATTAGTCTGCTTCCGTGGGCAGGGATGAATGACGCAGTTTTAGGAAAGCACCTTTAGTTTTAGAGTGGTGGTATTATTGTTTTTGGAATGGGATTGGTTTGATTTAGCTGCATTTTATCTTAGACACAATACAATGAAGCAGAAAGCAGTGTTGTTCAACAGTGTCAAAAAATAGTTCTGACAAAAGCCCAAAGGGTAAAGTATATAGAGGAGCACTCGCCTGTGACTTCTGTGAGCCGTTGTCTTCAAATCGAAAACGTAGTTTCGATGGTCATATTTTTACTCAGTAAAAGTTTTAAACTTAGGTACTTACGGTTTCTGGAAAAAAAATCGACCGAAAAGTTCGAAAGTAACTAATGCTTACTGCTGCTGTTGAAAACTTATTGAGCTAATCAAATCTAGAAAACGCGGGTTTAAGAAGTTGTCACAAGAATTTTATGATACTTTCGAGAAACTGGGCTCTAGACTAGATGACTCACCCACAAACAAGATAGAGGGCCCACCCACCTGTCTACACGTTCTCATCTCATTAGATACCAGTACCCCTATTCTGTAACAACATTTACGTGTCTCGACAGCGGAATCCGAGGTGAGTATAAACATAAGACCTCTATGCTGTGTGCAATAAAGTTCACTTTGTGAGCTATCTCACTCAGGTGAAGCTCGATATCGAAATGGTTACTTACAGAATAGCCTTGCAGGTAGCTTTAACAGTTTTGTTTGTTTCCATTTGCCAATCTACTAGTAGGTAGTTATCTATAGGTAAGTATAAGTACGAGTATATGAAAATCATCTCATCTGCCTAGCCTTTTCCCAACTATATTGGGGTCGGCTTCCAGTCAAACCGGATTTAGCTGAATACCAGTATTTTACGCGGAGCGGCTGCCTACCAGACCTCCACAACCCATTAACTGGGTAACACGGTACTTCATGGCAAGACTGGAGTTAGATTAAACTGGCTTCTAACTATCCGTAACGACTGCCAAAGATCTACGAATGACAACCAGGACCAACGGCTTAACGTGCTTTCCGAGGCACGGAGGAAACTCGGTATGTTAAGATGGTCACCCATCCACAGACCAACCTTGGCAAGCGTTGCTTAACCTTGAAGATCGAACCGTGCGGCTGTAATTATTTAGCCACGAGCTCCTCTACGAGTATATGAAATAGGTACCAATTTAGGTTACTATTTTCATACGAGTATATGAAAATAATAACCTAAATTGGTACCTATTTCATAACGCAAAATGAAGCTCGGTATCGGAAAAATATAAAAGTTTAGGTATTACTTTAGAATCTATACATCTGTTGTGGCTACGAGTAAAGCCTGGGAGACATCAAGCTTTTAGAGTAATGAGAACAGCGGCCACTCGTCTTAAAGAGTTCGCTCCGCCTGCGGCTTTGGGCAGTTTGAGTACCGCCCCAGGCCCGACCTTGGCTTTCTTGAAAATCTTCAACTTAACTAAGTTTTTTTTTAAACAGCTTTTGGGGCTGGGATTAAGTTTCTGTTCGTTCAAGTTTTAATAATACAGCCTTGTGTCTGTTTTTTTACCCGACTTCAAAAAAAGGAAGAGGTTCTCAATTCGGTTGTACTTTTTTTATGTTTGTTACCTCATACTTACATTGTATACTTTCCGATTGGTCCCATTGTCACCAAGTCAGAATCTGATGATGGGATCTCATGAAAATCGAGGGAAACCCTCAAATTTTATAGACACATACAATGTTTTTCATAAACTTTCTAACGCAATTCAGATATTTGTGCCTGATAATCATCATCTCATGTTGCTAAGCTGATGATGGAAGGTATAAATTAAGATCTGGTGATGAGATCCCACATGAGATCCCATGAAAAATGTTTGTTTACCGATATTTTCGCCAATTGTCAGTCGATTTGGATGATTCTTTTTTGCTTGGAAGAGTATTATCCTAGACTGGTACCATTTCAATTTGGTGAAGATCTGACGAAGAACTTTGGATGTAGTCAACGGAACTCTTCAATAAATGATGGCAAATGGATCGAGATTGCTGAAATAGCATTTGTTTTTATTGTTTACACCAGTTCTTAACATAACATCACGCCGGTACGCTGTTAATGGGTGCGCAGGTAGGTACCACTAAAAAGAAAACAACTTTAATTTCGGAAGGCGGTGTCAAAAAACGAATCAATAACCAAAAATACCGACTTCCGAAATTAAAGTTCTTTTTTTCTTCTGAACTTATTTTATACTTTGTACTTAGTGCTTTGTTTTTGTATGTCGGATGTATATTTTGTAGAAAAGTTTTTTTTAAGATTTAAATATTATATGAAGAACGATCGTACCTATAGTTTAAAAAAACATCAGTATTTTCCGGCTTATTTATACAAAATTCTAAGAAATTGAATACGGAATCTGGTAATTCATAATTTATAATATGCGAAATAGGGCTACTCACTCATGTCACAGCTACAGACCAACGTAATGTTTCAATTAACATTTAAGGCTTGTATACATGCCAATGAACTTGTGCATCCGCTAACCGTGTTTTATTTTTCATAATAAAAATAATACCTACATTTTTTCCAAAAAATAACAAACCAAATTATTTTCGTTTGTATTGCAAAGCAGTAAATAATATTTTTTGGTCTTTTGTTAAAAAATGTAGGAGTAAAATGGTTTCATCTCAACGATTTGGAGGTGATTTGGTGATTTTTTTTTCTTACTATATACTGGCTAAACCAAATTACGTATCATACTATGTAGATTACTACCTATTTTTTTTTAGATGTTATTTCTCAGTAAATGCTGACGAAAAACTACTTATCTGCACGCTATTTTTAAGCTTTTTCGAAAGAGCGGCCTTCTTCAATGAGGTTCACCCCTAGAGGTTTGTTTAATTAAAATGTTTTTTAATCTGGCAAACCCACTCAGAGCAGCCAACCTGTGCCTCATTAAAAACACTTTAGGAATCTCAACGCAACGGAGTAGGGAAAAATAAAAGCCAATTAAAAAGCAATTAAGTGCCCTTGTTACCTTCACCAATAGCGTGTTCGCAGCCCGGCGAGGCCAGTTTATGTAAGGCTGCATATTTGCATTTATTTGACTGATGGACCCTATAATAAACTACTATTTAAGACGCTTTATGGCCTACACGAAATATGGTAATTACGGAGCTGAAGTGTGTGTTGATATATTAGTACGTAGATTAGTGCGGGGGCTGAATGAGAATGGCTGAGGGGAAAATGGAGCATGTGCGAGTTATGTAGACTTGGGTTTAGTACCTAACAAGATGATTATAGTCTAAGGTTCTACTCAGAACTCATACCTACTCCTAAGTTAGGATTTATTTTGATTAACAGCATAATAATGTTATATGATAGCTAAAATGATGTAACTTTGTACTTACCGTAGAAAAAAATAGAAAGTACTTAGAGAGCAATTTTTATTTAATTTTTGAGAGTGTACAGCTACCAATTAAAAGGTTATTGCGATTTCGTTTTACTTCTGTAATACAAAAGCCCATTCAGTTTAGAAGGTTTTTAAATGTCTTAAAAAGATTTAGGTAATTGGTGAGGGTACATATACTGTATCATAAGTTCATAACATAGCAAGGGAAATCTATCAATCATTCTTAAAACAACTGAGGTACAACGACCAGCATCAGGTGCTTCAATTGATTGATGATCCATTAGAAACAATGTTCATACCTGCAGCATAAATTACGAACTACCCTCCATGTTGTTTTTATGAAAAGAAGAAATTAAAATGAATAATGGATTTTCTCAAAGCTTTCGCTGTCTGAATTTTGGAGCGAATGAATTTATAAACTTTAATATCGGAAATATTATAGTTTATAAAACGAACATAGAGTAGGTACTTAATGAATTATTCACAATTTTGAGTTTTGGATGCATTGAATGATAGTAGATCCTTTAGCAGTCCCTTTCTTGACACACACTTTTTGAGTTTATTTCGGCATGTAAGTTAGATAACTAACTTAAGTTAGGTACCTACCCCTCCTTCAAAAACATGTAGATTCCAGCATTTCCGAAAAATTAAATCGGTAGAGCAAAATATAAAGCAAGTGAAGCGTAAAAAATGCCGCGCCAGGCTTCCCTAGAAATAGAAATTCGTAGAAATTCGAGCACCTCATATTATATTGCATAACATTTTATACGTGAGCCACATTACACATAACTCCTATTTTGGACCATGCCGCTAAGTTATTTGGCTCAGGCCCAAACAGGTCACGAATTCTGTGGATACTTACCTATAAAATTACAGGGATAAATTTGAAATGTTTCTCAACATTTTCTTTCAGGTTCGCTTCAAAGTGGTAAGAAGGCGAGTCGAAGTGAGGGATCTGGGATCCCTAGCATGGGAGACTTCAACAGACATGTCTCTTAATATGGCGTGAATTTAGATTAATACGATATAAAGAGTTCGTACGAGATAGGCATGCGAGAGAGTTTTGTAAACACCTTAAAACCTCTTCAGCTATCTCTTTCAGGATCTTGGAAAATCATAGGGATTATCCCATGACTGCCCAAGATCCTAAAAGAGATTAGTCTGTGGATATAATGATAGGCATAGTTACGTAGATTGGTAAGATATATTCGACAGATTTTTTGGTAATTCTTGGACCTCTTTGACTAAGTATTATAGTTTTTTTTACTATGATGAGCAGTACGAAATGCTGAGAATGGGTCTATGATTCTTAAAACAATGATCTGAGTTCTGAAGGAGAAATTGGTTACAAATCCGCTGTACCAGGTTTATAACTAAGCAGGTTATCTTATACACCTTGTAGGTGCTACAGTCCAGGCCAGTAAGCATGGTGGTGCAATGGAGCGAGGTTCGAACTGCGTGGCAAGATAGCGACTTTATTACCGAGTGCTTGTGTTGGCACAACGTGTATCGCCAGCGGCACGGATCTCCGCAACTTTATATGGCACCAGAGGTAATATTTCAAAAATTTTACAGTTGAATAGTAAAATATTCAATTTTATCATATTCGTAGTTGGTGGGCGACAAATAAAACTTTATTTGCTAAGTGAATTTTACTAGTACATGGTTTATAGCTAGTATTTTACATGCGAATATACTCTACTTGCTAGTCTTTTAGTTGGTCCCATGTTGGGCGCCAAATAAAAAATGCAAATATTTGTTACGTGAATATTACTAGCACTTTTCTTGGTTAGTGCTGGGCAACCGAGATAATCCAGTACCGTACGTGCGTGTCTTAAGTATAAACTAGTCAAATAATAAACTGTTAGTGATACCATGTTGGGCGCCAATTGCTTACTATGTCTCATGAAGTGAGTTACAGGTTTTTGTATAGTAAGTAGAAGTAGAAGTGACGTTCGTTATTATAACTTTCATACACACACTATTATATTTCCCAGCTATGTGACTACGCGCAGGCATGGGCAAACCACCTGGCCCACACCAACAAGTTTCACTACAGGAACGATCGCGACGTCGGACAGAACCTATACCAAAGGCCTGTCAGCGCTATACAGCCTGACGTCACAGGTACTATCTTCTTTCTTTTTCTTTTAAAACCTTGCCACACTAGGAATTTATCCTGTATCGTGAGTGTGTTTACAAACATATCAAACTCACATACACAAACTACAACCTCAACCACTAGTCGATCTACATTTAGAAGATTCTGGCTTCTGGATCCTAGCAGATTTTATTCCCGAATAACTTTGTCTGAAAAAACCTGAACAAGAATACGAACACAGCAATTATTAAAATTAGAGTTCAGTTATATGGACTCCGCTATCAGCATTTTGTCTGTTGTGCGTGAGGGTTTCTGGCTAAGTACTGGCCATTTAGTGCAGCCCAGAAGCACAGACGCTCTTGGGGACTTCACAGGTTTGGCAGGGTTGTGGCAGCCACGGCCTCGCAATTTGAATGACGCAGGAGGCTGATTCCTTGGCGCATAAAGCAGTCTCTGTAGAGAAAAGCCATTAAAAAACGACGTTTCTGAAAAAAAAAAATTGGTTGCCTGTAAAGTCGGTATACGGGCGAAAGTTTTACGTGACAACGACTTTTTATGTCTGTCTCTCTCGCTCTTAGGCGGGCTAACCATGCCCGAGTGGAAGGGACGCGTGCCTCTCACTCGCTCTCATTGTGAGCGCATAACGTGAGCGGAGCGTAACGCAGTCTCTTGAAGTGTCACCCGGCAAACCAATTTATAAGACGTTGTCACGTCAAAAAGTTCTATTCTTTTTCTGATTGCAGGTCAAGAAGTGTCTTCCTATTGGTATGCAGCAGTACGCCAGTACAGTTATTTCAAAGAACCTGATGTTCTACACGCCAACGTTAACGCGGGTAAGCAGTCGGTCGATTCTGTAGCTGAGCTTCTGAGCGATTGGATGAATTGACAGGTCATTTCATGTCCACTTTGTACACGTTTTCGGGGCGAAATATTAACGGACTAGATCGCCAACAGTTCATCATTTAATTAATCGTACGAATAGTGACAAAGCTAGCTTTAATCATTTGTCTTCATATCATTCCAAAATTGAATTCCAGATGTCTACCAGAAACTCATAGCAAGATATTTTGCTGTGAAGTTGATGGTCACTTTATTTAAAAAATGAACATCTTTCAAATATTTTTTCAGGTCACTTCACCCAAATGGTGTGGGTAGCGACAACATTCTTCGGCGTCGGCAAGGCTCGCTCCCGGGACGGGAAGATCATCGTGGTAGCCAACTACTCGCCCCCGGGCAACCTGTCGGGGCAATTCGAGGCCAATGTGCTGCCGCCGCTGCCCGAGAACTTCCCGGACATACCCACGCCTCCACAACACTGACGACGGCTCTCCATACGTGGCAGGAGGCTGAAGATTGATGCCACGTTTTTACATTGATGCTATTAGTTGCAGGTTTTAGATATTTGGAGTCGAGTTTTGTAAGTTTTTGGAGGGATCGATTTGTTGGGCTTCCGACAACTGTTTGTGCAATAATTTGATCGGTACCTTAATAGCGTCATACACAATCCGAAGGGTATTGAAGAAAATTCCTGGTAGGGCTATTCTGAAAATGTGTCAACCTACATAAGGTTGACACATTTTCAGTACCTTAAATGTTTGTTTTTTTTATCTGAATGTCAACGACAATAACGCAATTGGTCAAAATGAAAGGAATTGACACTCATTATGTGTTGGTAATGCAATTACCCCGCTGCTTAAGTATATGCTAATGTATAACAGAAGTAAGTCCTTATCAAAAACTTATAGATCTTTACAACTAAGTATATCTGTGTTTTTACAGTGGAATCTTCGAGTATTGAAAAAGAAGATTCTTTTGAGAGGTGTTAATTAACTATATGAGTGGGTACCAATTAGTACCAAAGTCTTGGTATAATAATCGGCACGAGTCGTGAGCACACACTCTATTGGTCGGTTTGACGAGAAAGCTCAGACGCTTCACGTTATTGGTTCGTCAGTCACGGCTCATCGACTTTGCGCTTGCCAGTTTCGTTCACCCACCGTACATTGGCGAGATCACCCTGCTGCATTCATCATTCATCAGTGGTCACGACTTGTGCCGGCTGCTATAGCACATTTTCCGACAAGCACTCTATTGTAGATTCCACTGCAATATCCAGATGTGAATATTAGGTAGATACCTACAATTATCAGTTAGATATTTCGTTAACCATCGACACTGCAATAAGGGAACACCAAACAATCCGTCTTCGAATCATGCCGCCGTCCGCTTAGCTCTGAAAATGATGTTCCGTGTTAAAATATAGTGTCGAAAATCATCATTAAAATCATCGCTCTTCAACATAATAGTGTATTGCGAAACAATTCCAAATGCCGCTAGCGTTTTCTTCATTCTTGTAGGCAGATTATTTCGGCTTCATTTCCGTATCATGTTGGTGATTAAATAACGTAGGTAACCGTAACGGCTTACCTATTTCCAAAATCAGTTCTGGTTAAAACCAGCTTAATTATGGCCTAAACGAACTGTGGTCAATTAGGTACCTTTATTACTCACGTAAAATATTGGTATTCTGCTGAATCCGGTTTGACTGGAAGCCGACCCCAATATAGTTGGGAAAAGGCTAGGCAGATGATGATTACTCACGAAGTCATGATTATCACATTCCAAACGGTTTCGTTGCAAAGTCGATAAATCACAAGACGTAGAATAGTTTCGTATTTCGTGCAGTTATAGCTATTATCTTGCTAGTATTCCCGCTTCCCGCCAAATTTGACAGCTGAAGCTTAACCAAGATGGCTGCTATACAAAGTTCGAGCGCACATTCCTTTAGAAGGTAACATCAAAAATTCATTGAAATTGTATAAAAATATATACCTGCCGTATTGCAGGATACATGATAACCATAAACGTGATCATCTAAAAATAAGTATTTCAAGGTTGCTTCCTCTAGCTCTAGCAACCAATTTGACCCGGTGATCAAAACTGGAACTAATATTGACACTACTGACAGACGACACCCTGTCGCATGTCGTCAGGTAACACCAGAGTAAAAAAAAGGTGTTGAAACTGCACTCTAGCTAAAATATTTTGAACTATTTATCTTCGAAGCTTAAATCTAGAATAAAGAAATGGTTGTTTTGCCCGAGCTTGAATTTTAGAAAGTTTATTAGAAAATAGAAGCAATACAGTTATACGCACATACAAGTTTAGAAAGTAACTTAAAATAGATAAGTTTACTCGCAAAAAATATACAAACTTACCTACCCAATAAGTTGTTGATAGATTTGCGTTAGATAATATACATTCCTACCTGCCCATCGTGCTGCTAAGAAAGTTTTTTCTTAAATAAAACTAAATCAACTTGTGAAACTTCATTGCTACTTCATAAGTTCTTCCATCATCATTTTAGTAAGTTATTGTTAACCAACACGTATGACAGTGAAGTTTCGCTTGTTAATTTATTTGTCCGTGTTTAAAATAAGAACTCACACATAGAGACTCCATTACCAAAAGTCAATATTTTAAAGCTTATCCGAAATTGTTAAAACCGTTTTCCGTAGACTTAAGATGTATTGAATTAGTCGACGTTCTTAGACTATGGTCCTAAATTATTAGCATGGTAGACGAATAAAATCAGCATAAACACGTAAAGTATCATAATTATAGCCTTAATACATTTTTTGGGTGCTTAAAAAGTCAATGTAATGATACGAAATACGTATAGCGCAATTAATTAATGATTTACGGATTTATTTATTCATATTATACTGCAGAATTAAACGATCACCATTAGATATAAGTCAATTTTCTCGCTAACAAACTGTTTATTTAGTAGTTTAGAACTCAGCCATTGAACGAGAGAGAATAAAATTTATTTTTGTGAGTAGATAACGACATTTATACGGCGATATAAAAATAGATACTATATTTTACGGTTAAATATCGTATCGGCATTAGTTGGATCACCCGTCAACATCGCACTGTTCATACGGATGAAAACAGCCGTGAGAATTATACCTACAGAAAAATATTTGAATGATCCTCGCCAGCGACAATCAACGTCAAAAACTGTTCATGTACAGTTTGCGAATGCAATGAAGAAGAGAATTGGCCCTCGAGAGTTTGGCAAAGTAGATTCACTTTCATGCATTGCCTTTGAATTTTTGTCTGTAGCTCCATCGTGGACGACAGGCTTTATGCGATAAGCTCTAAGCAGCGATGGTGGCGCCACCCCTACATTCATCTTTGATATCGTGTTGAATTACAACTTTACAACTCGTAAGTCGTAACTGTCCAATAAGTTTTTTATAAGACGACTGCGCCAGAAGGAGGGTTATTTGATATTGTGACCACGGATTAAAGTAGCACATAAATGGAAAATACTACTAATAACTTACCTACATCCCCTGCAAAATAGGCACGGGGTATGTTTTTTTTATTATAAGGTGGTGCCACTTTCATAATTAGAAGTACTTATTGTTCTTCCTTTTTAATTTGAAAAAATCCGTCTTCCTCAAGGTTGATGATAAAATTATAATGTACACTTGTTAAGTTTTCCTGTTAAATGTATAATGCTTTGTACGAGTGAATTTAGAAACGTAATCATTGTGTGACTGATGTTTTATTTCTAAAACTTGTATACTAAGTATGATTTGTCAATTGAGTAGGCAACAGCTGGCATCAAGGTAGCATGGTAAATACTTAATCAAACATAATAATGTAAGTATGTATAATGCCATGCATTTCAATTCTACATCAATTTATTATTCAATTAGATAATATGCTACTTTGAAACTAGGCTGCATGTAAGTCGGTGATCCAATCAGAAAACCGAAAAGACATGTTCCAAGTCCCTTAAAAAAATTGTAATGCATTAAAAACTACATCCTTTTACTTTCGGTCTTCAGCTACAGTTCCAGTGGATATGATTCGCATTTCTTCGATTTTCTGAATTGGCAGGGTCGCGTGAAATTTAAACATAGATGGATGTAATTTTAAGTATACATGAGAGAAAATATTTTGTATTTAGATTTAGTATTGCCTAGAAGGCCATTGAAATGGAATAATTCAAGATTGAATGAGCGAGGGTAGCATGTTTCCGTTTACCGTTATTTTAAAAACTATCGGCTGCAGACAGTGAACCTTATGTGGTAGTTCACTTTCTACAGAAGAATTAGGTACGAAATTAATTAGTGAAATGGATAAAATCAAGTAATCAAGTCAACTTGAGCTCATGTCTACCATAATTACCAACTAAGAGTAAAGTTATAAAGAAGGTACCTAACACGCAAATATACAGTAGGTAATTGATTTATAAAGAAAACAAAATAAAATGGCGTAACTAAAAATTCTACCTAACATTTAAAATACCTATTAAACTGTTATAAGTCGTTGCATTTACCTAAATAACTTACCAATTTCGAAATTCTACTAATACCTAGCGTAAGCTTGATTTTAGACTTTGAACTTTACTGCACATGCTTTTAGGGCACAGACCTTTACACTAGTCCTACTCTGTATTGTTAATTCGTAGGCTTCTAATAACCCTGATATTTGTAACAGGGAGGCTGTTTTTAGATATCTAGTAGATTTTTAAGCTGAATAGTTAGATTCTTACAGGAATGTTTTTTTATTTCTAGTTTAGGGTGCTTTTAGTTTCATTGACCGATTACAATGTGACAGACGTACTGAAATTACAATAAAATTCGACGATTGTAGACTTTCGCGATATTGTCAGGTTGCAATGAGTGTTGAAATAAAAAGCACTCACTAAAGTACTTCACTATGTGCCAAATTAGTGCAAACGGCTTACTTCTACTATCACTTTTACTGTTATCTCTACACTTCATTTATTTTGCCAGCAGTAGAAAGAAATTGCTAGAATGAATAACCTGTGTTCTTCTCGGAGACAATATCCTTTCAATTAAAATACTCTTTTCTTTTTGATGTAATTGTAAATTACACTCTTGGATGTCAGTTAAAAATTAAATAGAGGTTGCAAAACTCTTGGATAGCTAGAACCTGGGAGTCTTTAAGTCAAGAGTGAATAGGTTACTTTTAGGCAAGCATGCTCCATCTTCGACTACATCGTCACTTACCGTCAGGTGAGATAGTGGTCAAACGCGTGCCATTTAATAGAGAAAAAAAAAATCTTGGCTGTAAACTTTCTAGTAGTAGTAGCCGATTCCCCTCTCACAGAAGACCTGTATCCCAGCAGTCGGAAAATTAAACACTGATTATGATTATGCTATATTATAGTATCTTCTAATGATGGCAGAATAAATATTTCCAGTTTCAACAGGCCTATAACGTAAAATTATTAAATTAAATAAAAATTGTTATGATTAATTATTTTACAATAAAATGGTGTGTTTAAGTCAGGTAGAAAACTCCATGTTTATTATTAATAAATGGCTGTGAATTGTTAACTGTTATTTAGAACAGATATGCTTGGCAATATTTTTCGTTAATAAAGTGTACAAAACGAAAGGTGGTTTTTATTTAGTAACCAATTGTACACAAAGTAAGTAGGTAAGCAAGTAACACAGGCTTACACAAATCGAGACAAAATGAACAATGAGCTTAATTTAATACTACCTGCAGTTACAGCAATAATGCAGTTCAAATGTTTGCTAGAAATTCTACACATACTTATGGCTAGACAACCCTTTTTCTCTATGCTGTATTTTTAAGCATGCATACTGAAGGTGACACACAAGTGGTATATCCTGGGGATTGAAGAATATTATAATGAGCTGGGAAAGATTACAAAGGAAACTAATTAGGAAATTAGCATGGTTTACAGGAATCTTAAGAAAAAGAATAACTTGATAAGAACCAATTTATTGTACTTAGTTTTAATCTTACAATACAGCATTTTCACTCAGTCCATCTGTGTTTACAACTGGTGCACACATAATACAGTCTCATCTCTTCTTCAGCACGTCTTGTCTGGCCCTGGAAGAACACCGCCTCTCTGTGGTTGCAGTTAGGGCACATGTGATCCTTCGTTCGTGGTAGAGTAGGGTCACTCACTACATCAGGATTAATATGAGTTAATTCGTCGACTTCGTGCATAATTTTGTTTACATACACGCAGTTTGAGTCGGCCAGTTGCTTGTAGTCACAATTCCTGCAGGCATATAGCAGGACTTTGTTGTTTTTATCTTCGCGTGGATACAACATGTTGTTACACTCTTGGCAGAACTGTATACCAACGTAACCTGGACCACCGTCTTTTCTTCCCAAATTCAATGTCATTGTGTTGTTTTTATCACAGTTAATAAAACTTTTATGGTGTTGAATTCTATCAGAAACCTTAAAATTCTAGAAAAATCATGAAAACAACGCTTCCTTCTCTCTAAACAATGGACTGACGTCTGACTTGCTTTGCTTTGGCCAGTTGAGTGTCAACTGTCAGTGACAAAATATGACAGTAAATTGAACGAATGATTCTTTAGGACATTTTGCTATCTGTAGGACGTGTAAAAAAGAAATATAATACGCTGTTTCTACACAGACGGAAATGCATGCAAAGTTGGCAAAAAATAACGGAATCACTCACAGATTGAAATAATTATTTTTAAAGTATTATATTTATAAATATATTTGTACTATAATATAATTTATAGTAGACAATAGTTTTCTTTACAAAAAATAAATAAGAACATTGATTGGTTTACCAATTGAAATGGCAACTCTATTTTAGTGTTCTTATGTTGGCGACAGTGATGAGTTGAAGCCGGTGGTTGGCTGGCTGGCTTCATAATTTCTTTTCCCATCCGTAGCCGATTGGTGTCGTGCTATCCAAATGGGTAAGGAATAGTTTTGTGCAGTTTTGTTTTAGTTTAATTATTATTTTTATTTAAAATTGTGTGTAACAGTGCAATAAATACGCATGCAATGAAGGAGTGAATTTATCAATTATAATTTCCCTAAAAAGTTGTAATTTATACGTGCACGCATAGGTGTCGGCCATGGCGCAGACATGTTTTTCTCGTGGTGTAAAACTAATCCATTTCCATCTCTCTGATATCGTGTTAATTATGAGGTGCAACAAAAGTTTTCCCTTTCACGTTATCTAGTTTAAACCACGGTGTATCGATTTCTGTGTCGTGCGTCGTAAACACAAGTGATAACCGGCTCCGTCAATATTTCAGGTAAGCCCCGTGGTATTCGCACGGCGCGAAAGCACGTGAATCACCGCAGAGAGCAGCGATGGGCTGACAAAGACTACAAGAAAGCCCACATGGGGACGAGGTGGAAGGCCAATCCCTTCGGTGGTGCATCTCACGCTAAGGGCATCGTCCTGGAGAAAGTGTAAGTACGTCTATGTTACTGTATAAGCCTGTTCGTGGTGAGTCAATAGTTGTTTTTGTCACGGAATGCTGAAGAGTTTGCCGAACTTGGCGCACTTGCATGTTTGTTTTATGAAGTCAAGAAGATGGACGCGGCAGTTGGAGGGCGACGCTTCCGCGCGCAGTATTATTCCCGTGAATGTGTCACTACTACAATCACAGGATAATACTGCGAGCGGCGGCGTCGCGACACCCCTGAAGAAGACGAGATGCAAGATCAAGACCTGGAACTCAAGAAATATAGCTCTAACAGTGTTTTTACAGTTGTACTATGTAGAGCATAGTAAGACTGTAATGCTTGAAGTCTAACCTAGTTGTCATGTTTTCGCATGATTGTAAATGCAAATTCGATAAACTTTCTAGCTCATTACTCTCTACTACTGTTTTACTGCTAAAATGCTGTTATAAAAACTAAATGCATGAAACATGAGATGTGTAAATACCACATGGGTCATTGAACTATGAATGAGGTTATACACATGTAGGCATGGTGTTTACGCTCTTGCGCCGTTACTTTACGTGTTTGTGCCGCCTTAATGATTTTTTTGGTTGTGGCATTAGAAATGTGTGTTTACAGTACATTCTAGATCTTTGTATGACAAGATATAGTTCAATAAATAAAATTGTCAGCCTTGCTAGGTAAGTGTTATGTTTATTGGCACTCGTTTCCTGCTAAACCACATTTTGGTAATGATACCATTGTTAGATCTGATCTACTAAAGTTCCAACATCATAGTAAGTTATTTATGTCAATTGTGTACCTACACTGATACCATAGCAGTAGTTGATCACCTATGCTTTTATAGACTACTGGTGTTTTTTGTAGGATAACTGTAACATGGACAATATGACTGTCCAATTATCCTCATAGCACTTGATTGACCACTTCTCTCATGTCCACAGTGGCGTTGAAGCCAAGCAGCCTAACTCTGCCATCCGCAAGTGTGTGCGAGTACAGCTGATCAAGAATGGCAAGAAAGTAACAGCATTCGTACCCCGGGACGGTTGTCTGAACCACATTGAAGAGAACGACGAAGTTCTAGTAGCAGGATTCGGTCGTAAGGGTCACGCCGTCGGTGACATTCCCGGAGTCAGATTTAAGGTGAGTTTTAAACATTTATGCATTCTAAGTCTGAAAGGTCTCTTTCTCTAGTCTCTTCAGTTTCAGGGATATACTGAGTAATTCAAAATCTAGCTCTTGGCTCACATCACACTTCATGTCACAGCAAAAGAACTGGATTATTTTGGAAATTGAATAATGAGAATATAAGATTATGCTTTGCATCATCCTTGTGGCCATCTAAGAAATGTTATTAAGATACATTGTAAATCCAGAGGTTGGGATCCATGTACCCATGTGACTCAGTTTGTGCTGCCAACTGAGTATTGCTTTTCCCAACATGTTCTTAAGTTATTCTTTTGTTACACAGGTCGTGAAGGTGGCCAATGTCTCCCTCCTAGCCTTGTACAAAGAAAAGAAGGAAAGGCCACGTTCGTAAGCGTGACTTACACTGTGATAAGGTAACTATGAACTTTTTTGTCACTCACGACCCCAAGAAACAAAATATTTCATTATTGGCAGATACTTTTTTGAAAATTCGAACATCATTCTGCAGTAGGGTTGCTCTATCAAACCTTAATATTTTCTCTAAAATGATGTAATTAAAATTTATTTGCTACTGCTGAATGCCATGACGTAACACAGCAACTGATAACACTCTTCATTATAAACAAAGTAAGGAAAATACGACAATTGCTAACAAAACCTTTTTTGTTTCAGTGACCTGCTGCTGCAAAGCTCGTGTTGTTTATAAGTGTACAATATAAAATGTAAAACCAAGTACATAATAAATTGTGTACGCCAATATGTATTTTTATTACTGAAAAGCCCCTAACCACAACACAGCATCACGCCTGTAACCCGCGTAAGGTTAGACAGTGAGGTGTAAATACACATACACACAAAATCGCACTCTACGAGTCTACGTACATGTTGCGAATATAAGCCCATCATACTGATAGTCCTATCAATAACCATGAGATAAAAGACCACATGGCGAGAGTTTACTCACGCCTGGTAGAATGATGCCAAGTCATCGACTAAAAATTGCGTTTCTGCAACAAGGAAACTCCATCCACTATGTATAATCAGCGTAGCAGTGTCTTCTGCCGTACTCTAAATCAATATGCGCAATGCATGCGCGCGGCTTTACTTCCGGTGCGCGCATAGTCGCCAAACGTTTATTGCCCAAGCCATTCACGGATAAAGGGGGGCGGGGTGGACGCTTGACTGCCTACGTGCGTATTTGCTCGTAGGTTTTACGTTTACGTTCATTCGAGAGACTGCTGATAGGCCATTGGCTCAAAAGCACTAGGCGCTAGGTTATTAGTGTTCTGTGGCACTAGGTCATCTGATGACGTAGATCATAAGCGATCCGTATGGAGCGTTGCTTACATAGGCGACTGCCACCCCCTTGAGTTTGGTTGGCTCGCCAAACAGGCGTTAGCAGTAGGTCATTGGGACGCTGGACGTTCTCTTAAGGGTGCATTTCCATTGAAATGATGTTGTATCCTGCGAAATCGACCAAATCAAGATGACAGACTGCGAATTTCTATCTATGTCATTGGTCGGCTTCGTCAAGTTAACTTTCCGCCTCACCCTACTAACGCCACGCATCGCAAGTCGTGTGCAGTCTTACTGTTCAGCCTATTCTAAAGGTATATTTATTAGTTTTTAGGGTCCGAACATTCGTTAAAAACCTACATATTTTCGCTTGACGCTTTCGTTTGTTGAGTCAAAATAGAAAATTTAAAAAAAGTTGTGTGTGACATATCAGATGAAGGGGCTTACTGTGAGGGTTTTAATGATATTTTTTTCATAATTTTAAAATAAATAGTTTTGAAGTTGTTAAAGAAATTATACTAAAAATTACCATTCCGCCCTATCTCCGAAACTACTAGGTACCAAACAAAATTTTGAAAATAATGCAGATGATCGTTCTATACCTAAAGATTACAGGAAAACCTATAAGAAGTCTAGTGTTAAAAAATCATTTGAAATTTGTTCGGAACCTTTTGCACGTGAGACTGACTCGCACTTGGCCAGTTTTTTATAGATATCCGTAACATTTTAAGTATGCACTAACTGATACGCGCGGCTTTGCTCCCGTCAACTGGCTACCCTACCCTACCTAGAGTAGGTAGGTAGGTACCTACTATTTTTTTTTAATATTTCAATACTTATGCTATTCCGGACATAGGCTAATTCAAAAACACTAAAATCATGAAAATCAGTCCAGTTGTTCTTGAATTATAAAGAGTTCGAACCCGACTGTTTTATATTGTGAAAGATTCGACCTTTTTCTTGAAGGCATTTTTAAATCAGACAGCAGTAACTTATTAATAAACGGGGTTCCATTAGCAACCTTGATACGGAACCCTAAAAATCGTTTTTGATTTCGTTCGAATGGTTCGCACGAATCAAAATCGTCCGCGAAGGCTTAGTAATAGGGCCCCGTAAGCACCTTTGGTACGGAACCCTATAATTCGCCTTGGCTCGTAAGTCGAAACGCGTCATCAGTGCAACGCCATCTATCGACCAAGTCGTAAACTGACAAAATATATAGCAGCGAGAGACGTTCTTCTCCATAGAGATCTACGCTTTGGAACGTGCAAATAGCTTCCATGTTTTTGACTGACCGACCTTGACGTTTCAAAAGTGCCTGTGAATGGTTTATTTGAAATAAAATGCTTTGAATTTGAATTTGAATACATTAGTAAGTTTCTTACTAAACTTAAAAAAAATCAATATATTTTGATTCTGTGGCTCGATTGTTACAATTAATACCGATAAGGTATAAAAATGTTCACATTTATTTTGCCACGTATTACAAGTTTCACCCATAACTCAACAATTTGTTGTGGTGTTATATTCATGCTTTCGTGCATTTTATCTTTTTCAATAGATGGCAGTTGGCTAATCAAAATACATTAGGAAGTTTCTTACTAAACTTAAAAATTCAATATCTTTTGATTTTGTGGGTCGATTTTGATGTAATAAACGCTAAATGTTACTCGGGTTATCACTCAATATTTTCAAGTACCTAGATTTGGAACCCAATCTGTGGTGCAGTGCGTGCGTGATGCTCTCTCAAACGCACAGACAAAAACTGCATTTTTGTGTTTTATATCTTTTTCCTAACTTTACTATATAATTTTTTTATGTAGGGGAAAGTGGTCACCCTTCGTACACTTTATACATTTTAATTTTTTTCTCTGTGATTTATTGTCATAATTATGTAGTTTCTGCACCAAAATGTAACAAATATATTGTAGTTTGCAACAAAAAAGTCTGAAACTGTTATGCCGAAAGGTTAAAGGGTTATAGTCCTTTTTCTACGCGAAGATATTTGCACGAATGTACCCCACGTGTGGGGTACTTTCGTATAGTAGGTAGGTAAAATTTTGTTATTGTGCTGTTTCAACGATAACGAAATTTTGATATCATCCCAATTCTTATATTAATCTTTACCCTCTTCTAATTCTGCAGAAGAAATAAAAAAAAAACATGTATTGTTATGATTAATAAAACAAGTAAATAATGAAATCTGAACTAAATAAAAGGTTTCCAATCGATATATATAAAAAGTGCCGTAATTATTGCATGCCAATAACAAATTTTAAAACATGGGTACAGTCTCTCTGCCTAGCCTTTTCCCAGCTATATTGGGGTCGGCTTCCAGTCAAACCGGATTTAGCTGAATACTGGTACAGCCATCTGGTACACCATTTTAATCATCAATATAGCCCTCTAAGTTCATGTAGTTCGAAAGAATGAATATTATATTCACTCTTTCGAACTACATGAAGTTAGAGGGCTATATTTAAAATGGTTATAATTCTTTAGATAAATACGCGTTACGGTCGCGGATCGCATTTGGTCCACATACAGCTTCACACTGACCGGCAAATTGCAAAAAACATAAAAATATTTGAATTTCGCGGGCTACCCTGGAGCATCCACCTTAAAGGATCGTGATACGTAGAAAGATATTGAAAATAAAAATCCGAAAATCCGAAAAATATGAAGGGTTGTCTTCCCTCAAGAAAAAAATATTTGCAATCGACACGCTAAGAAGTACGAAGACTCGCACATTGCACGTTTTGTTTTCAATCCTGTTGCTTGCACGGAGCGTAAGTACTTACACAGCTAACACACCGTCCTGCAGATCCTCGGAAGTACCGCCCGTTTACGAACAGGCGTTATTCACCAATGTGGAGGAACCTATAAATGATGTTAGTTGTACTAAGTAAAACCTGTAGAACTTCGACGACACGGTTGGCGCAGTGGGCGATTGGCTGCTGCGCTGCGTGTCGCGGGTTCGATTCGATGAAAGATAAATAAACATAGATACATACTCTCAAAAAAGATCACCCAATTGGGCAATCGAGTTATGTGTTAGCGTCACATATGTATTATAGTGTCGCTTACTATTAAGGATCTCTAGCATGTTGTCAGAAATGCAAGTGTTTAAATACGCATTTCGCCTGTAAGCACATGTTGACAGAAACGCATTTCGTCAGATTTGCACCAAGTCAAAGACATCGCCTGCAATCGATTCCTGTCGTCGCCCGACTTCTATGTAGTGGTCTCTTCTGCATCACAATACTCAATCACGTTCGCCACGCAGTTAACCGCTATACGACAACTGTGCCTAGTGAACGATTGCCTCAAGAAAACAATTGAGAACGAGCTCGAGAAGCCCGCCTCCGAGGGTAGTCGTAGTTCAGTGCAGCCTTTTTAGCCTTCCCAACCTTCTTATCGTAGGTACAAACCAGCCTGGAGTTCAGTGCACTTCGGAGGTGGATCGCAGCGGTCTTTGTTTCCGCTGTGGTCAGCCCGGTCACAGGGCCGGTTCGTGTAACGCCACGCCGCACTGCTTTGTATGTGCGGCAGCTGGCAAGCCGGCCGATCACTGGGCTGGGGGTAAAGCCTGCGCTCCACCCACCAAAACCAGGGGCAAAAAGAAGCCCTCCACCACCGCCGTCACTGCCGCCGCCGCCGCTTCGGTTGCTGCGAGAGAGCCCTCACAGGGGATTCAGGAGGAGGCTGAAATGGAGTGTCAATAACGGCTCCATTACGCTTCCTCCAGGCGAATATCAACCACTGCGCTGCCGCTCAGGACCTGTTGGTCCAGAGCATGGCGCAGAGGTTGATTAACATCGCCGTGGTCGCTGAGCCGTACTTTGTTCCGCCCAGGGATGACTGGGTGAAGGACCTGAACGGCTCGGTGGCCCTAATTTCGTCGGCCGCTGCCGGTACCCCGTCTCTCGAAAGCGTCAGGAGAGGACAGGGGTGCGTAGCAGCACGGTTTGGGGAGATTGTCGTGGTAGGAGTGTACTTCTCCCCGAACCGAACTCTCGCCGAGTTCCAAAACTCCCTCACGGAGTTGGGCGTCGTCGTCGCCGGGTATCGTTCCCTCCCCGTGCTCGTTCTCGGGGACTTCAATGCCAAGCACTTGGTTTGGGGTTCCCGTTACACGGACACGCGGGGCAGGATGGTGGAGGACTGGGCTCTGGAGACAGGCCTGGTCGTCTTAAACATGGGTTCTGTCCCAACGTGTGTGCGGATGCAGGGGGAATCTGTGGTGGACATCTCATTCGCCAGCCCTGCTCTGTCACCGCGTGTCATTGACTGGCGCGTATTAGAGGAGGTGGAGACCTATTCTGATCACCGGTATATCCGGTTTGACGTCTCCACCCAGACCTCAACCGCGCCAGTCCGGCAGGCCCCGAGTGGTCCGCGGTGGGCACTGAAACAGCTTGACCGGGAGCTCCTCCTGGAAGCTTCGATCGTGCAGGCCTGGGTGTCACCTCCGGACAGGCTTGCTGACATCAATGACGAAGCGGAGTGGTTCCGGGAGGCCATGTCCGATATTTGTGACGTGGCAATGCCCCGGGTTAAGCCAGGACGTGCCCGCCGTCAGGTGTACTGGTGGTCGCAAGAGCTGGCGACGCTGCGTCAGGCATGCGTTGCTGCACGGCGCCGGTATACCAGGCACCGCAGGCTCCGCATCCGTCCTCCGGATTCGCAGGTCAGAGAGGCGGAGCTGTACGAGGAGTACAAAGTGGCGAAGGCCGCCCTCCGAGCGGGGATCCTGCAAGCCAAGGATCTGGCTCGCAAGGAGATGCTGGAGTCTCTGAACGGGGACCCGTGGGGAAGACCCTACAAAATGGTGCGGAATAAGCTCCGCACCTGGGCCCCCCCGTTGACGCAGAGTCTTCGGCCCCAGCTGGTGGAGGACGTGGTGAGCGCTTTGTTCCCCTCGCGAGGGGAGCATACTCCCCCGTCTATGGCTCCGCCACCTGCGGTGCCTGATGCGGACTACACCGCTGACGACGATGACGATGCTCCTGAGGTGACTGAGGTAGACCTGAGAGTGGCGGTTAATAGGCTGAAGACCAAAAATACCGCCCCAGGACCCGACGGCTTACCTGGGAAAGCCTGGGTCCTGGCCTTGGAGGCTCTTGGGCCTCGACTAAGAGGGTTCCTAAGTGCATGCTTGGAGAGGCGCCCTGCGGACTCTCCGTCCGCATACCGGCCCATCGTGCTGCTCGATGAGGTGGGCAAGCTCTTTGAAAGAGTAATTGCAAACCGCCTCGTCGAGCACCTAGTGCGGGTGGGGCCGGATCTGGCAGAGAACCAGTTCGGTTTCCGCACGGGCCGCTCGACGGTGGATGCCATCATGCGCGTGAGAGCCCTCTCGACGGGGGACGCGGTTTCCCGGGGTGGGGTCGTCTTGGCGGTGTCTCTAGACATCGCTAATGCCTTCAACACCCTGCCCTGGAGTTGCATCAGAGAGGCACTTCGGTATCACCGGGTGCCGACCTACCTCCGTCGCGTAGTCGAGGCTTACTTGACGGACAGAGCCGTCATCTACCCCGGTCACCTGGGAGAGTGGAACCGGCGAGAGATGTCGTGCGGTGTTCCACAGGGTTCGGTTCTGGGGCCGCTCCTGTGGGACATCGGCTATGACTGGGTGCTGCGAGCCGTCCTCCCTAGTGGCGTCAGTGTGGTTTGTTACGCTGACGACACGCTGGTCCTGGCGCACGGGAGATCGCACCAGGCGGCGGCCGACGCTATGACACGCGGGGTTGCGACAATAATTGAGCGAATCCAGCAGTTGGGTCTCGAGGTTGCCTTACACAAGTCCGAAGCCATGTGCTTCCATGGTCCTCGGAACAGGCCACCATCGGGATCCCAAATAATGGTAGGAGGAGTTCACATCGAGGTCGGGTCGACGATGACATACCTGGGTCTCGTCCTCGATAGCCGGTGGAACTTCGTCGAGCATTTCCGACGTTTGGCTCCCAGACTGGGGCGGGCCGGAGCTGCCTTTAAGCGGCTTCTGCCCAATCTAGGGGGACCAAACGGCTCCTGCCGGAGGCTTTACGCGGGGGTTGTGCGTTCCATGGCCCTTTATGGGGCGCCTGTTTGGGCGCCTACTTTGAGGAAGCGACCTGCCCGTTACCTCAACGCGTCCCAGAGGGTCATGGCCATCCGGCTGGCCCGGGGATACCGCACGGTCTCTGGCGAGGCGGCGAGCCTTCTTGCTGGACTGCCACCATGGGATCTGGAGGCGAGAGCCCTCGCGCTCATTTACGAGTGGCGCGTGGAGGCGCAACGCCAAGGCGAGACTCCTCTGCCGCGACAAATTGCAGCAAGGCGGACGGAGCTCTGGCAGGATCTCATGGCGGTATGGAGACAGCGACTGTCGCAACCCAGCGCTGGGCATGCTACAATCCAGGCAATTAGTCCCCTCTTTGAGGAGTGGCTGGAGCGGCGCCACGGCGTCCTCACTTTCCGCCTGACGCAGATACTCACCGGACACGGTTGTTTCGGGAGATACCTGTTTCGGATTCGGCGGGAGAATACGCCCGGGTGAGGATCGCCCGGAGGACACGGTGGAGCATACGGTGGAGGTCTGCCCTGCTTGGGCGGAGAACCGCCGGGTCCTTGTTGAGGCGATCGGCGGCAGCGACCTCTCGCGACCGGCCCTAGTACAATCTATGGTCCAGAGCGAAGAGGCATGGGAAGCGGTCACCTCCTTCTGCGAAACAGTAATGCTAGCGAAGGAGGATGCCGAACGTGTGAGAGAGAGGGAAACCTCACGACCCAGCCGCCGCAACAGAAGAAGACGCCCCAGGCGTCGGGAGTCGCAAGGCGATTTCCGGCCACCGTAGGCGCGGGCCTGCGGACGGCGAGCATTGGGTGGCTCGCCGTCCGATCAGAACCAGGCCCGGGTCGGCGGCGCGCTGTGTTCCACGCGCGCCTTAAGGAGATGTCAGCATGGGAGACGGGGCCCGCTAGGGCCAGTGCCTGCCGGGGTGCGGAATCTGTTCGAAAGAGACGCCGCAGCCCTGGAACGCAAAGGGCATTGGGAGGAGCACGGATGGGTTTTAGTCAGTAAGAGTCTGACACTCCCTTCCGCCTCGCCCAGAGCGGAAGGAGTCATTTGATGATTTCCCATCCTTAAAAAAAAAAAAAAAAAAAAAGGTACAAACCAGCCTGTGTGCTGGGCAGTTCACTGTTGGTCGCTCAATTAACTCCTAACCAGCCTTCCATCCGCTACAGAATATCAAACAGGTGCGTGACTGTGTTTTTTTCTTACTGCCGCATGCCGCACTGACACATGAGGTTGCAATAACTTTTGAAATATTCTGCATAAGGGACAGTCTCGAGATAATCGTGATGAGTTGACGTTTTTATACTCATCGAATCGCCTTGTGGAGACACGTTCATTGAGTCGTTAAACCTCGCGAGGTACTATGGCACCCAAAAAAAATCGAGTTGTCCTATGGTCCCCCGCACGAAACAGTATAAAAATGCCCTATAAAATCGACTAACGCGTCTTGTCTATGAAAATAGTTTCGTAGAGTTGTCCTCTATGTGGCACAACGATAATATCGCCGCGATTCTCTCGCTCGTACAGTGGCCCGTAGTGTGATCGAAAGTATAGTCCCAGAGCCCTCAGACGTTACTTATTTTCTCAGTACCTAACAAAACGTTTGGAGTAGAATAGTGTTAGTAACTCGTATGTACTTTGAACATAACGCAAAAACCAAGGCCAAGTGCGAGTTGGACTTGCACACGATCACGAAGGGTTCCGTACCACAAACCGAAAAAACAACGTTTCTTGTATGGGAGTCTTGTACGTTACTCCAGCTAGAAAATAACTCCTAGAGCGATATGAGTGACGTATAATTAGTGCGTAATCTGCTGTGAATGTGCGCCACATAAAAAATATGTGCGTGTTGTCGTTTTGGAAAAACACGGAAAAACGATTCCTGCTGGAGTAACGTTGTTCCAGCAGGAAAATTCTAAACGAATGATCGGAGAGAGAAATATTATGCATGGGTGGAGAGCTTAATATTTGTGCAAAAATGTGCGCCGAAAATATAATTTGCCGCTACTTTCTAGGTGGAGTAACGTACACCCTCTAATTTTATTTCGAATTGAAGTTTAATTTTTATAGCGGCAATAGAAATACCTACACAGTCTGTGAAAATTTCAATTGTCTAGCTATTACGGTTCTTGAGTGAGATACAACCCACTGACAGATGGACGGACGGACGGATAGCGGAGGCTTAGTAATAGGGTTCCGTTGGTTACACTTTGGATACGGAACCCTAAAAAACACTACTCAGCCCAATACATAATATTGCTGAGAAAATAAGTAGGTATATAGTCTGGTATCAGACTGTAGTAGAAACAAAGTAAAGTCTAAGTTTTTCTGTATTCGAACAAGGGTTGTGTCAAGCGGTTCTGCCGGTAAAGGTTTTAACAGATTATGTGGAAGGGAAGCGGGCCTTAGGCACTTGACTCACCGCCAGCGAGGAAGCCAGTTGATATCGACCATTTGTTCGCTGAGGAAAGGGACAAAAGATATAGATCTCGTGCAAGTAAAAGAGACACACATTCATAGTCGATAACTGGCTGTTTACACTGCCGGCGAGTTGAACGATTGTTAATTCATTTTCTAGTTTGTAAAAGAAGCCATTCAAAAGTTACAATCGATTTAAGGTTGAATCATTTACCATAAGAAAAATCAATTTACGTCGCATTCGGAAGTTAAAAGAGACGAATGCTACAGTCTATCCTTTAGTATTTTTTTTTTCTAATGATTACTGTATCAGAAAATGTACCGATTTATTGCAAATAATAATTGAATTCCTGGGAAGAAATACTATGATAGAGGTGACCACAAAGCAGGATTTTTCTAGGGACTGTATGTTGAAACTAATCTTTTTTTTTCAGGGTGGGAAATCATCAAATGACTCCTCCCGCTCTGGGTAAAGCAGGAGGGAGTGTCAGACCTTTGCTGACTAAAACCCATCCGTGTTCCTCCTAGTGCCCTTTGCGTTCCAGGGTACGGCGCCTCTTTCGAACGAAGTCCGCAGCCCCAGCAGGCACTGGCCCTAGCGGACCCCGTCTTTAATGCTGACAGCTCTTTGAGGCGCGCGTGGAACACAGCGCGCCGTCCGCCCGGGCCTGGTTCTGATCAGACGGCGAGCCACCGTATGCTCGCCGTCCGCAGACCCGCACCTACGGTGGCCGAGAATCGTCCTGCGACTCCCAACGCCCGGGGCGTCTTCTTCTGTATGTTGAAACTAATCTATATACATATCTTTATAAATAAAAATGACGTGTCACGATGTATGTTCGAGATAAACTCTGAAACTACTGAACCGATTTTGATGAAACTTAGTAACTATCATTACTTAAAAGATAGGATAGTTTTATGGAACGGGAAAAAAACACCCGCAACTTCGTATGCACATATCGCGCATACGAAGTTGCGGGCAAAAACTAGTGTAGGTATATACATAAAAATGAATCCCTATTTCCCTTGGTCTCGGAATCACGCGTGAACGACTTGGCCGATTTCGCTAATTCTTTTTCAGAGTTCCGAACTCGGGTGTCTGTTCGTCTGTCTGTCTGTTTGTCTGTTATTCTGTCTGTCCTTCTGTCACAGTCAGTTTTCTCCAGATCTACTAGACCGATTCTGTTGAAATTTCGTATACATCTGTGACCCAAACATGGACGCGTTACGTAAATAAATAAATTTTAAGTATGGGGTTAACTAAAAATAAAATTATTTTTAAAACTATATCGTGTGACATATCAAATGACAGGGGGCTTGCTGTGAGGGTTTTTAAAATATTTTTTTTCATAATTTTTTTTTAAGTTTTCAAGAAATTAGTAAAAAATGACCATTCCTCCCTTATCTAAGAAAATGTTTAGTCTAAAATTTAAAAAATAGTTCTATACCTAAATATTGCAAGAAAACCTATAAGAAGATAAAACAACATGTTCAAAAAATGAAATTGGTTCCGCAAGTCTGACTCACACCTGGCCAGTTTTTTTTTGTAACACCATGGTTCGTCTAAGTTGGAGACTCTTATCTTCCAGCAACAGTACCATGAAACCATTTACATTTTATGTGAGTAGTTATAGTTTTACTTGTTGGACATGAACGAGCATGGTGGTTGAGAGCATGTCATGCTCACTCAAATGTCTCGCTGATGGCGGCGGGTGGGTTTGATCATTCGGTTCCCTTCGAAATGGTTGAGCTGAAAGGTGCCGATACACGCGTCATGTTCGTGAACAGGCGCCGTCGGTTGAGACTGGTCATCTCTTAACTGCCATTGGCTTGTTTTAATCTTTATATTTAAAATTCTTATAATAAGCCCTTTTTTTTTCCTTTGCATTGTCCTCACATGCAGAAGCAAAAGTATATGTAACTTGGAATTTTGTAAAACAGAACATGATTTAAAAGAGTGTCCGTGGAGTTTCTTGCTCGTTCTTCTCCATAGAGATCTACGCTTTGGAACGTGCAAATAGCTTCCATGTTTTTGACTGACCGACCTTAACGTTTCAAAAGTGCCTGTGAATGGTTTATTTTAAATAAAATGCTTTGAATTTGAATTTGAAAGTAGAAATACATTTTCCAACAAGTTTCTGTAGGATTGTCCATTAAGTCTGGATGGCAGGTCAAACGGACCAATTAGTTCGTATTGAGGATACCAGACCACAAATGTTAACGCAGAAACGTTGAAGCTTCATGTGGATTTTCAATCGCCTACATGTGGTAATTATGGTAAAATAGGCAAAAAAATATTTTTATCAGATGGCTAATTTTAAGAATTTTCCACCTCGCCATTTTTGGAGGCCAGTTTCAGCAAAAGTAGCCCTACAAAAGTACTATTTCCGAAGTCATATGTGCTTTTATTGATCTCGGAATAGGCTACCATCGGGATCCCAAATAAGGGTAGGAAGGGTTAAAATCGGCGTCGGGTCTCGTCCTCGATAGCCGGTGGAATTTCGTCGAGCATTTCCGACATTTGGCTCCCAGACTGGGGCGGGCCGGGGCTGCAGTTTCAGAGTTTATCTCGAACATACATCTTGACATGTGATTTTTATATATAAAGACAAGTATATAGATTAGTATAAAAAACAGTCCCTGGAAAAACCCTGCTTTGTGGTCACCTCTATCTTAGCATTTCTTCCCAGGAATTCAATTATTCCATCTGCCTAGCCTTTTCCCAACTATATTGGGGTCGGCTTCCAGTCAAACCGGATTCAGCTGAATACCAGTGTTTTACGTGGAGCGGCTACCTACCAGACCTCCACAACCCATTAACTGGGTAACACGGTACTTCTTGGCAAGACTGGAGTCAGATTTACTGGCTTCTGACTATCCGTAACGACTGCCAAAGATCTACAAATGACAGCCGGGACCAACGGCTTAACGTGCTTTCCGAGGCACGGAGGAAACTCGGTATGTTAAGATGGTCACCCATCCACAGACCAACCTTGGCAAGCGTTGCTTAACCTTATAGATGGACCGTCCGGCTGTTTTTATTTAGCCACGAGCTCCTCTAAAGAATTCAATTATTATTTGCCATAAATCGGTACATTTCCTGATAGTTTACTAAAGCAATCGTTAGTAAAAAAAAATTACTAAAGGATAGACTGTAGCATTCGTCTCTTTTACCTTCCAAATGCGACGTAAATTGATAAATGGTTCAATTGAGAGACCATCTTAAATCGATTGTAACTTTTGAATGGTTCTTTTACAAACTAGAGAATGAATTTACAATAATTCAACAAGTTTTACTAACGCTGGACCCATATGTTAATTTCAAATTCCATTCTGGTCTCCACTCAAGGTGAACTTATGGTGATCGATTGAGGGACCACCTTCCGCATGCTAGTTCTTTTTATTCTTTGAACAGGAAGGGTTGATATTCAGTAAATTAATTTTACATATCTTTTACTAAGAGTAGTCCTTAAAAGCAGTTGTAAATGAAATTTTAACTAGGTTTTGAGACATGGATGCCTGTCGGTCACGACTGAGGGACCATCTTTAACCGATTGTAACTTCAGAGTGCTTACAAATTAAAGGCTGAATTTACAATTGTTTGAGAACTTTTACTAAAGGTTGAAGCATTCAAAGCTCAACTTTCAAATTGGTCCCTCAATGGGAAAGCACACTAAACCATTAGGTTCCAGGTTTATCTGCCTAGCCTTTTTCCAAACATATTGGGGTTGGTTTCCAGTCAAACTGGATTTAGCTGGAATAACAGTATTTTACATGGAGCGGCTGCCTAGCAGACCTCCACAACCCATTAACTGGCTAACAGGGTACTTCACAAGACTGGAGTCAGATTTACTGGCTTCTGACTATCCGTAACGACTGCCAAAGATCTACAAATGACAGCCGGGACCAACGGCTTAACGTACTTTCCGAGGCACAGAGGAAACTCGGTATGTTAAGATGGGCACCCATCCACAGACCAACCTTGGCAAGCGTTGCTTAACCTTGAAGATCAACCCGCGCGGCTGTTATTATCTAGCCACGAGCTCCTCAAGAGTTCAAGGTTAATTGGGAAAATTTGACAGTGACGGCTAGCGTGACGTGCTGCTGATCCTGCTCAAGTGGTCTTTTTAGACCCGTTGATCTTAAGGGTCAATTCATACCGAAAGCGGCGAGCAGTTTCCGTGTCAAATAATTTTAAACTTTATCTTCATTACTATAACACATATTATCGCGGGAGTCATCGGAATGCTCGCGACGCCGCGGGCGGCCGCACGACCTCTTCAAGTTTCTCAAGCGATCAAGCGATACTATGTGTTACTGTGATGAGGAATTAAGTTTAAAATGAGGTAAGAAAATTAAACACTAAATATTATTGCTAAATATAATTTCATTGCTCTGATTACATTAGGTACATGTTTACATGAGACGCAGCGGTAGCAGCGCCACCCTACACGTCTGCTGACTACCTAGGCAAGAGATTAGAAAGCTATATGCCAGTAATTTTATTTTATAAGTGCGCAAGTTATGTCGACACGCGAAAAACTGATTTTTTAGGCTTAAAGATAGGCACTTCAATAGACGTATTTGTCAAAATATTCGCGTTACTTGGATGATGGAAAATATACCCTTAAATCATCGAGATAAAGTTATTTCTTTAATAAATAAGTAAGGTTCTACGCACAATGGGACGGAACGGCAGAGGATTTAAATATTACCAAAGGACATTCAATCTTATCTAGAAGAACCCGACATAAATGCCAATGTAATAAATTGATTCCGTGGCATGGAAACGAATTTCTTGACACGTCATTGGAGAGTGCGCTACAGGGTACAGTTGGCAGAATCCGTCCCGGTGTGCATACTTAAGGCGACTATTTGTGTAAATACGCCAAGTGAAGAATGCCGCCTTCGGGACCACGAGCGAGCGAATCGCGGCGAGTTGACGTTTTTCAGCATTTCCATTTTGACACCCTATAAAATACACCCTAGGGTGGACTCAGAAACGTATGACCGAGAATCCACCCTGAGCTAGAGTGGATAGATGGTATCTGTGTCGAATCGATATTGTTTTTCCGCCCTAGGTACACATCAACCGACTACAATAATACCCCCAATTAACGAGCAAGTGTGAAGATCATTTAAATAATCAGCTTATATTGTTCCCACTGCTGAGACACAGGCCTCCTCTCTTTCGAGTGGGAGTGGGCTATAATCCACCACGCGGGCCCAGTGCGGGTTGGTAATCATTTATGTTATAATATAAATGATCATCACACTTGCTCATTTAGGCTAAGGGTGGATTCTCGGACATACCTTTCCGAGTATCCCCACCCCAGGGTGGATTCTATGGGGTGTCAAAATGATAATGCCGATACTACGGATTTAATATAAAGATATAATCTTGCTATCTTTGCCTATGTGTGTAATACAAGAATTCGCGTTTCTTCATAACTTGCAAATTCTATTCGAAGATTCTCTAATTCCGCCTGTCCAAACATTCAGATGACATAATTAAATCCGTTATTTTCTGGTACAAAAATAAAATTTGATAAGACTTAACACCATCTTAGTTTCGTTTAGTTTTAAATGCTTTGGTTAAGTCCAAAAATAATCATTCAACAGTTTTTAAAATTCGCCATCTGAATATTTAGAATCGACGTTACAATGATGAAGCATGGATCCCTGGTACATGGAACAACTACAAGATTACGTCCTACAGTTTTATTAGGTTTCGTTACATGCTAAGTTAGTTCAAAAATAGTGTCTTTTATATCGGGGTGCGAAGTAAACCGGTGCTTGGACAACGAATAAAACTTACAACTACTTGAGAACTGATGACATTTTGATTACGGGGTTTCCTCAATGATTATAATGGTTTATAGTTTACATTACAAGCGAGTTAAACCGCTTACATTATTACTATTTGAACCTACCTAAGTTACACAAACTAAACTACAAAATGTACACTTCCCAATAAATTATTTTATTAAAATCGGCCTCTTATTTTCGATATCAATTTTTATATTACTTATCACACCTTTAGATACCTACATCATTTTCAAAAATACACATTTTCGAGTATTATATCCAACTCTAAAATCACAGACCAATCGAGATGTATTAGGTAACAGTGCGCAAGGGGGTCAGCAGCGATCCTGCCTTTGTATACAGGTACAAGGAAATAAAATATACAAACAATACGAGCTATGTACTGTAATACGACATTCCTATAGATGTCAGAATTCGCCCGTAGATTAGTTCTACAATGGAGACACCTGCACGATTAAAATAACAATTCAACGAATTGCTTTAGGCCAATTCGATACTCCCTAAAGATTCCATTCCATATATGATTATATTTTTACATTTCAACGCGTTAAAGATAATAATCGTCTTCCAGATACAAACAAGCCTATGATGAATTAAATATGTAATCCAGTTACATAATATGTACCCAGTTCGGATAGAAATTACGTTTGAATATCAAAGTATAATTCTGTTTTATACACATTTAAAATTGCACTTAACCAGGCTTTTATCTAGAAGATTACAAATGATTGAAAATCAGACATAATTTGGGTTTACCAACCAAATAGACCTCTGACCAAAAACCGGGTAATATGGCCCGGCTGGCCAAAAACCAGGTAATATGGCCCGGCTGGCCAATAACCGGGTAATATGGCCCGGCATGCCAGCAACTGGGTAATATGGCCCGGCTGGCCAAAAACCGGATAATATGGCCCGGCAGGCCAACAACCGGGTAATCTGGCCCGGCGGGCTAAGAACACATGATCGCAAATGCACACTTCATATCTTACGAATATCACCTACTACATAATTAGTTAACTTGAATCCTTATCTCTACATTGGTAAGCCTAATTTCTTTACTATAAGCCCGGTATAAACTTATGACAATATTTTAGTTTATACTTGTTCTAGTAACAAGTTTATACCGCTTTTATCAGTACAGCTCTGTACTAAGACGAGCCAGTCTTCATGATTCCGTTGTTAAAAAAGGATAGCTATTCGTAACGTATAACTTCGTCTCTCTCACACAACGGAATCACGATAGCATTGCCGGTGGTCCGTCGTAGTAGGGAGGCAGTGCCCGTGTGTAAATAAAACACATCGGGTTTTAGAAAGAGGTGTCAGTGGTACGAGTCATAGAGAAAACTCTCTATAAAGCCTAACTGTTCTAAAACACGATGTGCCTTTTTACCGATGGTTTTAAAATATTAATGTTTGAGTGATTTGAAGCATTCTATATTACTATTGTAACTATTCAATTGATTCTAGTTTTTATTGATATTCGATAATATTGGTGTATATAATGTCACCGGAAAATGGCAAACTAAGATAGATTTTAAATTAACTTTAGAGATTGCAAACTTTCGATAAATATTCAACTGAACATTGGGAATGCTTTTTTTACGTATAAAATTTTGATAGTCTATAATTTCTCGAATTCATTCCGAGAGATTGGGAGCTTAAACAAAATGTCGACCAATGAGAGGTCTCTCTTTAATTCTTAACTCTTATAGCTTGTAAGTTCCGAACAGACCAATGAGAGCCTAATTTCTTTAGACTCGTGCCATATTTTTTCAGGTCTTGGTCGCTATATTATTTCAGTTCACAATTTCTCGGAATTAATTCGAGAAATTATAAACTATCGATGCGTAGAAAAGTATTCCAAATGACATTCATCGAAAGTTTACAATCTTTCAAGTTATTTTATAATCTTACGGAGTTTACCATTTTCCGGTGACGTATAATTAGTGTATACTATGTGTGATGTAGTGATTCGAGGATATTATGTTATGCGTTTGAATATATGCCTCTGATTAATTTGATTATTCTGTGATGCCATACGCGCTTTGAATAATTTCGATTGCCAGTCACTTTTTAAGCAAAGCTTTTTTATCTACGAATATCACATCTATAGGCAAATATGAAGATTTATAATTTTCATCAGCGATTATGATACTAAAGAATTTCATCTTGATGAAAATTGATCACTGAATATTTACATGAAATATTTTATTTTTCAAACTACGGTAGGCGGTAGATAAATTTTCAATAATGGTCATTGACCCATTTGACTTTCTTAATATTAAAAGAAAAGATAAAGTTGTTCTAAATTGACTTCTATCGTGATCCTTGAAGTTCTCTAGTAATGGAAAACGGTTATTATTGTACGGGTATTTACGAAGAGATATTAGGGAAAGTTCAAGATCGCTTGAGTTAGCGCAGGAAAGTGAGACCCGACCCTAATAATGGGATAAGGAAAGGAAGATTAGGGAAAAGTCAATTTAATTTATTGAAAGTTTTTCTAGCGCCCACTATACACGAAATGACGAAACTTACTGCCGAAGAGTTATAAAATACTCCCATTTTATACCACTTTTTACAGCTTTGACGTCGTTTTATTCGTGTTATCATGAAATACTCTACTGCCGTCGAAAATTGATTGTCCTACATTAAATTAGAGCGTAAATCTAAATATCTGATGCATATAAGGTAGTATGATTTCGTATAGATCTCTAAGTATAGCTGCAAACTGTTAAAGTGATATCGTTGCTTATACAGTGTGGCACCGCGGGCGGCGAATGATTTCCAATTTTGTATCCGGAACACGCGCTGAAATCTGGAAATAAAATACGGTGTAAGTAGATATTTTTGATGTAAATATACATTTAGGGTTTGTTTTTTTGATAGCATAGCAGTCAAAGCCAAAGATCTTTATTGTGAGAAAGTGGTTACAGAGTCGGTATTAGGTTAATTTGTGTGCGTTAGTGCCTACCATGTTAGGCATACAATAGTTTACAAGTTTATCGTCTTCCTCTCAAAACGGTGAAGGAAAACATCGTGAGGAAACCAGCATGTCCTAGAACCAAAAATTCGAAGACATGTGACATCTACCAACCCGCACTGGGCCCGCGTGCTGGATTACGGCCCACTCCCTCTCACCGAGAGGAGGCCTGTAGGCTGCTTATGCTTATGTCTTCGACCTAAGATAATCTGCGGGTCTTAAAAAGCCACTTTAGCAGAGTCATAATATTAACCGCACAACATCTGTCAATGTGTTTGTTCCTTTTTATCTTTATCGCTAACGCATAAGGTTCAAGGTTGATTGGGAAAATGATAGTGACGGGTAGCGTGATGTGCTTTCTGATTCTGCTAAAGTGGAATCTTTCTTCACTGATATATTAATCCAAATAGACATTTCATTTGCAATAGAGACTTATTTTGCATCAAAACAAAGCATTTTATCTGCTATAGATTTTATTTCAAGCAATAATGCTAGTTCATAGTTGATTATGCCGCAGGCCTGCCTAGTGATGGTGGTTGTAATTTGTATGTATTTTATTGCAAATAAATATTTTTGATTTAATTTTTTTTTATTTGGCAGTTTGCGTATTTGTTTAAACATTCGCGTTACTTGGATATCAGAGAATACAGCTTAAAATCGTCAGAATAAGGTTTTTTTTTTATAAATAAGTACCTTCATCATCATCAGAGCCGAAAGACGTCCATTGCTGGACATAGGCCTCCCCCAAAACGGGGGGCGGTTGCCATAATAAAAGCTTGGCAGGCGGGTTGGCGATCGCAGTGTATGGTGTTGCATTTTACTGAGAACGCTGCTGCCCATCCTCTAGTGAGAATGAATAAATACCTTGGACACCTAAATAAAAATTTGTAAACTGACCAGGCGCGTCTGTAGGGGCTAGGTGTCGTTGTTGTCGGGCCGCGGGTAGTCCATGGTCTTGATGTAGGCCACCGCCGCGCAGAACTGCGTCCACCAGTACAGGGCCTCGCCCTGCAGGGCGGAGCCCCCGAGCGCGTTCACTAGCTCGATCGTTGATAGTAGGGATGGTGGGTTCACCTATTGGAATAAGATTTTAAGGTTATATCACTTTCGACTGCTGCTAAAACGTTTGAGCCATCGTTTGTGATGGATGTAAATTATTAAGGTTTTCTACAGAATACCTTTTTACCCTATTGTCTTGGAGCCCAGGAGGATCAGGTTTTAGGCCTAGAAAACATTCTTAGAATATTTCCATGAGAGCAAGTCATTCGATCGTCGCGTTCATTTGTGTGGTAAACCCGATCGCGTCGTCGCGCACTCAAAGGGGTTGCCTTCCAGTTTTACAGAACAAAAGAACGCGACAATCGCGAATTCGTACGACGATCGCGTATTCGAGCGACGATAGTGTATTCGAGCAACGATCGTGTATTCGAGCGAGGATCCCGTATTCGAGCGACGATCGCTTTGTATTAGAACCCGAACCGACACCTTATGGAAAAGAGAAGATTGAGAAATCAACATTCTAAGGTCTAAGCTTGAGTTTGATTCTTTATACAATTTCTTGTAATTTTCCACATGCAGTATTTTTGTTTAGCATTCTTACCTTCAGTATAACGTATACGAGCACGGGCGTGAGGTCGTCGGCAGAGGGCGTGCTGCCCTCCGTGAGCCCCAGCACCGCCATTATTGACGTCACGCAGCGCATGATGCACGACAGCTGTCAGAAATTAAAATGGTGTTAAAGGGCATAGAACCATTGTGGCAAAGCCTACCCGCCGCTATGTTGATTTTTTTATTCAAAGTTGCGATGCATGATCTAACATGCAAAATTATATATGGGTAGAGGGCACTTTAACAAACAAAAAATATTAGGAACATGGTGCCCTAAAGTGTAACATTACCGTAGGATAGAAATCAGCCCATATTGCCACAATGCAAAAAAAAGGCCTGCCTATGTTCTTACAGGTAATCTTACAAAGAGGATATACGGTATAGTTGTATGATGTATCACGTACCTTGTCCCTGGGGGTGCGGTAGACGGGCAGATGCCTGAGATGGCGCTGCGCGCGCGGGTAGGGCGCGGCCCAGCGGTGCGGCGCGCCCACACCCACCGAGCGCGCTGACGTCACGGACGACACGCGACGGATGTGCTCGCTCAGCACCCTGCGGGGGGGGGGGGGACATGTATTAAACAGAGGCAAGAATGAACCGATCACTTTGATTATCCTACTAACTAGTCACCAAAATCTTAGAAGTCTGATTTGACAGCACGATACAAAATTACTTTACTAGTAACTATGAAAGAGACATAAAAATAAATCTCTTTCGCACTTAGTGGCAAAGCAATCTTCTATCCCTCTCTACTCAGCTAATCGGATTTCGATGATGCAGATTTTGATGACTTTATTAATATTATAAATGCTAAAGTTTGTGAGAATGAAAGGAAGGATGGATAGATGCATAATAATAATACTTTATTGGTACAAAACCTTACAATAGCTTAATATCTAGTTACAGTTCTCCATAAAATTATAAGCGCACAAAAGTTGAAACCCTGACTCCCAAACTAGAAATACCTGTGACTTAAGAGTATTCTACTGCTACTACTATCACAACTCGTATAAACCCTTAAGGAAATTAAGAGCTGGTAAGCTGATATTAAACAAATATAATATACAGAGTTGATACGACAGAGGGGCATTAAATTAAACTACGTATACTATACGTGTTCAGTATTAATTCGATACGGTACAAAAACAAAAAGCGCCATAAATGAGAAAATATTTTTTTCAAACAAACTAAATAGCTTTGTAAAAAAATGACACAGACCTTAGATACCGCTAGGTATCAAAGCGGCAAAGTCGCGCGCGCGCCGGAGCGCGGTGTGCCGAGCACACGAGATACCCGTGTGCTCGGCGGGGACCGGGCCGGGGTGGCGGCCGGCGACTTAGGCCTCCGCTCGCACGGGCTTTTATGTTAGGTAACGTTTCGAAGTACGCGCACAAAAACAAACACACTAAATTTTTTAATTTTCGATGTGTCCTCCATTCACATTGATGCACAAATTATACCGACGGAGAATATTGTTATTTATTTTTCTAATTAGATCACTGTCCGTCGCTAAGCACTTTAATTTGTGAAATGCTAAAATAATCCTATTTTTTAACTCATCAATTGTATTTACCTCTGAGGCATACACTTCACCCTTAATGTACCCCCACAAAAAGAAATCCATGGGAGTGAGGTCCGGAGATACTAATACTAAATAATAATAATCCCAAGTTACGTGTCCTATCACCATAAAAAACAGTCAATCACCAAAAAAACACTAATACTAAATAATAATAATCCCAAGTTACGTGTCCTCTCACAATAACAAAATAAAATCACAATTTTTGCGCGCGAATTCCACAAACCGTACGTTCCGAAACGACAGCGTCGGCGCACTGAATAGAGGCCCCACTTACCGATCGCAAAAAAACAAGGATGCAACAAACTGACCTATTTCTGTTTCTTTCAAATGCGCTACGTTTGTCACTTTCGTAGTGAAAGTGCAAGTGTGTGTGTATTCATTGCTTCCTTGTTTCCATTGCCAATTTTTAGTGAATGTCCTTTGACATGCGTCAGAGCGGCAACAACGCATTAGATACATCGTTGTAAGGTGCATGACCTATGCTTAGACGATAATCAGCTGTTAGAAAAGATACATCGTGTTCAAACCGTGCAAAAACTTGAAAAATCATTTGCGACTAAACTACTGCTCCTAATTAATTTATTTTTGGTACAGAGCTTGAAAATGGTACCTAGTATAGGCAGTTTAAAGGAAAGCCCCTCTGTCGTATCAACGTTGTATATCATGTAGTGAACATAATATAAGTAAAAAAGAAATGAAAACTAAAATAAATTAATTAAAAAGTAAAATGACTGGGTGTTGATTCTGCATGTGGGACTGGGAATGTATTCTGTTGCGTTGTGTTTAAATTAGTATGAGCTAGGTGTCTTCTTCTATATTAAAGATGTCGGTGACTATTATGACGGCATTTGTATGATTTTGCTACTTCAAATTCATCTAAATAATCTGTAATAATTGATTGCACAACATTAGCCCTTTGTAACAGACAATTTACGATTCTATGATAGCTCGTGGCTATAGAATAACAGCCGCACAGGTCGATTTTCAAGGTTAAGCAACGCTTGCCATGGTTATTCTGTGGATGGGTGACCATCTTAACATATCAAGTTTCCTCTGTGCCTCCGAAAGCACGTTAAGCTGTTGGTCCCGGCTGTCATTTGTAGAACTTTGGCAGTTGTTACGGATTGTCAGAAGCCAGTAAAATCTGACTCCACCTCTGAATTTGACTGATCTGTTTATATCTGATCTGCGCCTTCTTCACGTAGCACTCGTAGCACGTCTCCTAGCGCTGGTGACTAGTACACTGTGACGTAGTCGGTATCGTAGCACTCGTAGCATAAACTCGTAGCCATGAATATGTGACGTAGTCGGTGTCGTAGCACTCGTAGCCAAGAATATGTGTCGTAGGACTCGTAGCGTAAACTCGCAGCCATGAATATGTTTCGTAGCACTCGTAGCAGTCGTAGCGTAAACTCGTAGCCATGAATATGTGACGTAGTCGGTGTCGTAGCACTCGTAGCCATGAATATGTGTCGTAGCACTCGTAATAGTCGTAGCGTAAACTCGTAGCCGTTGAATATTTCAAAGGCCTAATCGACTGTATCGGCGGCACAGCGGCCAGCACACTCGCCTCCTCCAGCTTGCACGATCCTGTGCATGCACCCGTGCAAGCGGGAGGAGGAGAACGCGCTAGCGTCGCAGGCTCTAATCTCACCCAATCCCGAGAATTTAGGAGATTTCAATTGTAGCTTCGCGAAGTTTGCTTGACTCACTCTAAGAACGTCCAAAAGGCGTAACTGTCCATTAAATAAAATGCGAGAGAAATAAGTTAGGAACTAACTACATCAATTAACCAATCACGGTAAAGTTAAAGGTTTAGCACAGCACGCGCCCACACTCGACCGAAGCTCTCAGTATCACAGAATCCATGGATGGATGGATGGATGGATGGATGGATGGATGGATGGATGGATGGATGGATGGATGGATGGATGGATGGATGGATGGATGGATGGATGGATGGATGAATGGATGAATGAATGAATGAATGAATGAATGAATGAATGAATGAATGAATGAATGAATGGGTGTTTGTTACTCTTTCACTACATGATCAATCGCTGTTCTTTTATAAGAAAGTATGGAGTAATGGACTGATTTATTCAACTCGGAACGCGTATTTTGCGTGCAAATTGGTTTCAATAATGCTACGGCTACACTATCGTGATAAGGCGAACTATTCTTAGCGCGCTCTCTCTCACATACAGCTCTACGTCTTGCTGTGCAACAGAGAGCGCGCGAAGAATAATTCTCGTTATCGCGATAGTTAGCCGTAGCATAACGGTAACGAATCGATAACGATTGTCGTGTGTATGACTCACTGGTCTCGTGCGATGTCTCCGTCGCCGTTGGGGAACAGTACGTGCAGGTACAGCCTCGCGAACGCAGCCCGCTCCACTGTCACCTCGGCACTCTCCAGCAGTGTAGCCGTGGCACCTTTCAATTTATAATTATTTTTTTATTTGTGATTGGTTTGTTCTTAACTCTAGTCTAGGTCACACTACACGGTATTCAGGGCCCTAAGTCCCGATTTATTAATTAGAGTGACCGGTGCAGCCCAGTCTAGTTAACTCCCTTACTATCTGGTAGTGTAATAAATTCCCCGAAAATGCAAGTCAATTTCCCCAATTTAGGTACCAATGAACAGCTTGCCAACCCCCAATAAATCCCCCAATCAACTTGAGATTCCCCGCAGTTTGGGGAATTCCTCACACTTGGCAACCCAGGTGTCACTTCACAACTAAGTTAGGGCAGAATCGACCGCCTAAGGTAATAAGCGGCTCCCTAGTTAGGGGCCACGCCCACCCTTGCCCCACCGGGCCCTGAATACTGTGTAGTGTAAGCGCTTGAAGAGATTATTACATGAAATTAGAGATTCTTTCTTTTGAAGGAAACTTTCTCCACTCCATTCGACGCTGTTGCTATGACAATATAATCAACGTGCATGGTGTTGACTATGCAATCTTGTGTCGCATATTCGAAACTTTAACGTTAAGATAACTTGAAATTGACGCTTTTGTGCTGCCACCAGTTCCTGCACGCTCGGTTTAGGGGCACGTGCAAGAAATAGACTGTGTTATTTTACTGATTTGAATAGTTAAAATACATAATTCTTACGCCCGCGAATCATACTTGAATCAACATTATAACCTAATACTAACTAGCAAATTGCAAAAAACGTAAGAAAATTTAAATTTCGCGGGCTAGCCTGGCGCAAGCACCTTAAGCCACGATTCCTTCAGTTGATTATTGTAGCTGCATTAGCCCCACACAATACACACAGTTAAAGCATATAAAATACCGTTATAACATTAAAATTGAAGGAATTTAAATGCAACTACTGCTTATAATGCAAGTACTGCTTTCTGGATAATCACAATTATTTGTATCACAAATACTACTCACCTTCCCACGACGGGTCTGCCTTCACTTCAGCTGTAATGGCTTTGATGCTGGCAGTCAGTCTTGTTGCTTTCTCATCCATCAGTTCTCCTCCTGTTTTATTATGGAAAGTTATAAACAAATTATAAGTGATATTTATAAGATAATAGTAAAGAAAATGCACACTCTTATTTATTAATCTTAATAGTTTGGGAATCACTGAAGGTAAGATGGCTAAATTTCAATTTTCTGCTAATTAAAAACAAAATGCTAAATCTTTTCTCACATCCTGAAGCAGCTGGTTACCAAGCGCCACAGAAATTTGCTAATATGCGAGGTTCAATTAGATACTTAACCCAAAATTATTACAATTATAATTCAAATATCAGTTTTGCCCGCGGTTTCGCTTCCATGGCCTTATTCTATGAGAGTATAATCTGTTATAATGATAATATTGTAGTTATCTATGATAAAATAATTTTCTTTAACGAATAAATAGTAACTACAGAAAAAGACACGGTATTCAAGGCTCAAAAGAGATGCGTTCGTTCTATACTTAAAATTAAACCTACTGATAGTAGCGTGCCTTACTTTAAAAAATATAAAATTCTTACTTTGCCATGTCTGTACATTTTAGTAGCTGTATTTGTCAAAACAAATCCACACCGATTTAAACGACTAGATGAAGTTGTTTCACGTAACAGGCGAGACAACAGTTCGATATGCTCTCATACTGCGAGAACATCACTCATGCGCAAAGGTGTTTTCTGTATGGCTCCTATGATATATAATAAACTGCCTAAAAGTTGGAAGAGAACTGCCCTTGTCGCGTTTTAGAAATATGCTTAGAATTTTTTTAATTAATAAAGCGTATTATAATGTTTTAGATTTTTACTTTTTTGACTTCTATTAAATATAGTTAAAAATAACGATTTAATAATGTGTTTTTATTTGTTTCTTAATGATATTATTTGACTGCATGATAAAGAATATATACTGGACATAATATAATTTAGTGTGGACGGTTATATCTTGACATTTGTTTCTTGTGTAAATTAAAAATGACTATATTGTTATACCTACAAAATTTGTACGCCACTATTGGCAAAATATGGACGCTCACAATATACTGTTAATACCTTGCATGTTTGATTCGACAGTTCATGTAAACAAATATTTGACAAATAAAATATCTTTCTTTATATCTAGTTCTATATATTACAAAAAAAAAATATATATATATGTAAGTTGCAAAATATTGTCGGGAAAAGAGTATCTGGAAGGATTTGAGAAGCCCTTTTCCTAATAGCGAGCGTGCAAGGCGTCGATTATGCAATCTAGTGCTGCATATTCAAAACTTACAGGTATAACATACTTGATACTTAGTAGTAGTTCCAATATCCTGGCTGATGTAACCTGTAGAGTTGAACCATCGCCGACATACTTAATACTTACATACACATACACATACTATACATACTATATATTGTGTATTTTTTTTTGTATGGGTCTTAGTGGCCTGACAATAAAACATTATTATTATTGACACTTCTGTGCTGCCACGTGTTGTAGTTCATACAGGTTTCCTATGGGTGTGAAAGATGTATCGTGAGTAGTGACGTACCGTTGTGCATGGCGTGCTTGTTGTGCGCGTGGTGGTGTCGCGCCAGGCGCCGCAGCGAGCTGCCGCGCTCCAGCTGCTCCAGCACGCGCGCCGCCGCCGCCGCGCGCGCGCACCAGCACCACTCCGAGCGGACCAGCTTGATTTGTCTGTACAACACGTTACATTACTACCTACTATACATATTTATAACATTACTAACTCTCTTCTTCTGCCTAGCCTTGGCCTATATTGGGATCGGCTTCCAGTCAAACCGGATTAAGCTGAATACCAGTGTTTTAAGTGGAGCGCCTGCCTAGCAGACCTCCACAACCCATTAACTGGGTAACACGGTACTTCATGGCAAGACTGGTGTCAGATTTACTGGCTTCTGACTATCCTTAACGACTGCCAAAGATCTACAAATGACAGCCGGGACCATGCAACGGCTTAACGTGCTTTCCGAGGCACGGAGGAAACTCGGTTTGTTAAGCTAGTCACCCATCCACAGACTAACCTTGGCAAGCTTTGCTTAACCTTGAAGATCGATCCGTGCGTATGTTATTATCTAGCCACAAGCTCCTCAAGATAAGATTACTAACTATCTATGAAAAATGGAGTAAACAGGTGACTGTCTGGTGCCTAAGAGATGGGTCAAGGAGCCGAGATCGCTAAGTGAGAAGATGGGAAGACGAGCTAAAAATGACCTTAGGTCCCCTTTGGCAAACAGTGGAAGGAGTTGGAGGAAGTCTATGCTGTAAGGCACACCGAGCGAAGAGACTATACATTAAATAAAGTAATTTTTAAGTCAAGTTTCGGAAATAAAGGCTATTATTATTATTAACTATTTATAATCTCCTTTATTCAGATCACTATACATATAAATTATATTTTTAAATATTTGAATAAAATAAATAAAAAACATTTAAAAATAGTAGCCCACCGATATCGGGAACAGGGTCCAAGCTACCGGTGGTCAGGGCTCCAGAGAAAGGAACCTCCTGACAATGCGAGCCGTGTCCAGAAGTACCGCTTTCTGAATCAAACCCTTAATCCAGCTGCCCAACGAGAGCCTCCTAAGAGGCTCGTGGCTATTAAGCCATTGGCCGACACGACTATCGGTACAATGATTGCGGAGTCCACTTCCCACATGTCGACAACCTCGCGAGCCAAGTCAATATATTTGATTTGTTTGTCTTTCTCGGCTTTCACTATTTATAAGATAGGAGGAAGGTAGTTTAAAAGTGGCGCCAGTGACGTAAAAGTTAAAAGGGAATCGCTTGTCTTGGTATGATCATGATGATTAAAATGGTTATAATTCTTTAGATAAATACGCGTTACGGCCGCGAATCGTATTTTACTCAACATACAGCTTCACACTGACCGGCAAATTGCAAAAAACTAAAATATTTGAATTTCGCGGGCTACCTTGGTGCTTCCACCTTAATCAAGTCTTCGTTTTCTCTATTTCCCTGCGATATATACACAACACACAACAAAAACCACACACACACAAAACACACCACAACAAACACATTCATAATGCGTACAGCTAAGGAGTGGAATTCCCTGCCGGAGTCTGTGTTTCCTGATAGCTACAACCTGGGAGTCTTTAAGTCAAGAGTGAATATGTATATTTCTAGGCCAGCGTGCTCCATCTTCGACCACATCATCGCTTACCATCAGGTGAGATAGTGGTCAAACGCGGGCCTATCAATATTTAAAAAAAAAAAAGAACAGCACTTACTTGGTGAGCGCATGGTCAGTATGCGCGAGCGCGGCTCTGCAACTCGCCAGGTAGGCGGCGTAGGGCCTCCTAGCCGCCAAGTCAGCCCTCAAGGCGGCGGCTAGCCTGGCCGCCAAGCCCGCGCTGTGGCCCAGCGCGCGCGCTAGCTCGGACGCGTGCGCGGCGCCGCTCTCCGCGCTGGCCGAGGCGCCGGCTGCGCGGACCCACTCCACCAGGGACGTGCTTGTACAGCGCTGGGTGTTCACATGAGTACATCGTTGAACAAATATAACATTATTATAATTTAGGCGCCGACCCCACAGCACGCGGTCTTAGCGGTCAGAGTTCCGAGTTCTGTGTTCCGCGTCCACTGTATCTATGCGGTGGGTAAGAATGCAACACACAAATAAGCTGTTAGACCGCGACGGTCAAAGTGGACGCGCGTTCTGTTTAAGTTCTATTTTTTAAGGAAGGTCACGATGTCCGACGAGATGGAAATATTTATTTAGTTAGTGAGAGGAAAACGTTTTCTTTATGATTTGCAAGACATTTGGTTTTCAGTAAAAAGAGCAAGCAAAGTCTTATCGCTGCTTAAGATTACTGAACTCTAGATTTTAGATCGCTCGCAGTGGACGCAGAACGGACCGCGTACAGTGGGGTCGGCGCCTTAAGTTCCCTCCATCGTCGACTTTGTCTCTGTCACCTCTGACCTAGACAGAAGTCAAGAGCCAACCCATCAATATAAAAAATAATACTACTTACATTAGGCACATACTCCGCACAGTGTAGATCGGGGTTAGACAACACTATTCTTAGCTTGCGCTTCATGCTGTTGAACACCTCTGGATCGTTCAGATCCACTACACCTTCACACCTGATAACAGGAATTATCATTTTACAGACCAATTTCGTAAGATAGGCATGGACCAGTTTTAGGAACTCGAGAAAACCAATTAATAAATCTGCCATCCCAATACATAGAGGTCTGCTTTCAGTTCAACAGGATGCAGTACCAGTATTGTACATGGAGCGACTGTCTATCTGACCTTCACAACCCAATGGATAATACGATACAACGTGGAAAGACTGGTTTCAGATTTCTTGGCTTCCAAGCACTAATGTACAGTACCCGGCGATAAATATGTGCAATATTTATAGCCGGGTACTGTACGTTAGTCGGTCGTCGACCTTCTGCCACTGGAATTTTAAGAAGAACTTTGAACAATATATTAAACGAAGTCAGTACTGAAACACATTCTACTGAAATTAAGTTCAGCACTCCAAAAAAAGGGAGACAAAAAAGCAATTTCGTTTGGATATGGACGATTTTGATTATGATGTTCGAAGATCGATGTGCAATATTTATCGCCGGGTACTGTAACAACTCCTCCGTGCCTCATAAAGCACGTTAAGGTGGATGCTCCAGGGTAGCCCGCGAAATTCAAATATTTTTATGTTTTTTGCAATTTGCCGGTCAGTGTGAAGCTGTATGTGGACCAAATGCGATCCGCGACCGTAACGCGTATTTATCTAAAGAATTATAACCCTTTTAATCATCAATATAGCCCTCTAAGTTCATGTAGTTCGAAAGAATGATTAAAAATATTTGAATTTCGCGGGCTACCCTGGAGCATTCACCTTAAGGAAAGACGTCAGCCAAGACATCTTAGTCAGTCGTTACGCTTAATCAGAAGCCAGAAAATCTCGACACCAGTCTTGCCAAAAAGTACTGTGTTACTCAGTTATTGGGGAGTCAGGTTGGGGCAAGGCGTTGGAACTATTTCATACTTTTGGAATTCACTTCATGAGCAGTGGAAGAGCAACCAGGCTAGGACGAGCTCTACGGGACCGTGCTAGGATAATTTAATCGTCAAATAAACCATGTCAGAGCCCTTGAGGCGGTTTAGAAACTCTGACACTAGGGTGTGTGGGGTCGTTAGACCTTACTGCCCACACGATAAGAAGATTTAGGAAAAACAAAATTGTATCAGCCTATCTATAAGCAATCGCTTCACGTAAAATCCTGAATCCAATTTGACTCGACGTCGACCTCAACATAGTTGACAGAAAGGCTAGGGAGATGAACATCATCTGAATAGTCCTAAAGCTTACCTGTCCAGCTCAGTGTCGGGCACATCGGACACCCTGCGCTGCGTGCGCTTGTGCTTAGAGCCGCCGGACTCTGTAGACGACTTGCGGCGGTACTTGGCGAGGATGTCCTCCGAGCTCTCGCCGGCCGGCAGCTCGGCGCGGCTGCCGTCGTCGCTGCGGGACTCCTCCGACGCTAGCTTCACGTCTATACGGCCAAAAGGAGTCATTTTTAGTATGCAGACCGATCCAGTTGGTCAAGACATTTGTTAGGTGTGACGTAAGGTCTTTCCTTCACATCCTATGTTATGTTGTAAAGTTATAATCTGCTATAACACTCTGCTGAATGTAGATCGTTCGGTGGACCTGGAATACATTCGTTCGATACCTCAGCTCCCCATTGACGAACCGCTGGCGTATTATGAGGTTGTCCTTGCCATTAAACAAGAGCAAACGTGCGGCCGGCATCGACTTTATACCAGGTGAGCTCCTTAAATACAGTGGCCAGGCTTTTGCATTCTGTCATATTGGAGATTTTTGGTCTTATGTGGAATCAACTTTTAAAGTTCCGTGTATTTATTTATTTAACACTTTCAGCACGAATGTACATAGGCGGACTTAATGCCATAGGCATTCTCTACCAGTCAACCTTTGGGTGATGCAGAGAATAGTGGTAGGTGCAATATGAAAAATTAAAAGCGATTGAAATTATTTAAATACTATAAAATTTAACAATAATATACATATACAAAGCATACATACACCACAAATATATAAGAAGTACTCAAATTAACAAGAAAAATGTGTAAACGAAATACTTAAACAATTAATAAAAATAGCTAATTGGAAAATATTAACGCTGTGACGATACAACTGCCAACTTCTTACGAATGTGTTCACGAACTTTGGCTTTGAAGGTTAATCGGTTGGTGGCCATCCTGATCTCCTGAGGGAGCGCATTCCACAGAGAGATAGACTGTACAAAGAAAGAAGAGTGAATAAAGTCAGTACAGTGAGTGGGACATTGAAGGAGACGGTTGTTCGATGAGCGTAGATTTAGATTGTGGCTGGCGCAAATGTATTGAAAGTGAGGGGCTAGATAACTGGGAGAGTTGGGAAAGACAAGAAATGAAAACAAGGTAGTAAGAGCCCTTAGCTCTCTGCGCTCGCGTATGGGCCAACCACTTTAAAAGCGACCGATGCGCAGAAACATGATCATATTTACGTAGATTGAAAACAAATCGAATGCAGTAATTCAAAAGACGGTCAAGTTTGTTGAGGAGATCTGCATTCAGGTCATAGTAGCACACATCGCCATAATCGATAATAGGAAAAATTAAGGCCTGTACAAGCATTGTCTTCGTGTTTGATGGTAAAAAAAATTTCAATTACAATTCCTACCGTAGTATGTCACTGCTGTTAGTCCCCGGAAGTCTTTGCCAGAATCTACCAAAACCGCCTTTTGAAAATTCGTTGCCAGAAAACTGACCACGAGGTACCTGCGAGTACTTGATACCAAGCGTGACCAATTGAAAGCCCGACCACTACATCGACCACACACGATAATTTTAGTTAATTGCTGTAGCAATTAACCAAATTAAATAGATGGTGCCAAGCGTGGCGATTATGGCAAACATCCCCTTTTTTATTTTTTTTATTTAGGAATGTACTTGCTCTTGACCACAGTCACGCCTGATGGAAAGCGATAGATGAGGTCTATGATGGAGCGAGCGTGCCCAAAAGATGCCTGTTCACTCTTGAATTGAAGGCAGACGGGTATTCCCTCTTTGGGGGAGACCTATATCCAGCAGTGGACGTCTTTCGGCTGTTATGATGATGATGGCATAGATGGTGTGCTCACGTACCCGCAGTGTGTGAGGATCTTCACAAAGAAGATTGGTTGGTCAAAATGGTTTTATTTGGACCAAATATTAAATTGCCCTGCTGCTGAGGAGCTCGTGGCTAGATAATAACAGCCGCACGGATCGATCTTCAAGGTTAAGCAACGCTTGCCAAGGTTGGTCTGTGGATGGGTGACCATCTTAACATACCGAGTTTCCTCCGTGCCTCGGAAAGCACGTTAAGCTGTTGGTCCCGGCTGTCATTTGTAGATCTTTGGCAGTCGTTACGGATGGTCAGAAGCCAGTAAATCTGACTCCAGTCTTGCCATGAAGTACCGTGTTACCCAGTTAATGGGTTGTGGAGGTTTGGTAGGCAGCCGCTCCTCGTAAAATACTGGTATTTAGCTAAATCCGGCTTGACTGGAAGCTGACCCCAATATAGTTGGGAAAAGGCTAGGCAGATGATTATTAAATTGCCCTGCTAATAGATCCAAGTTTGTCGAGCCCAAAATATTTTTTTTAAGATTTTAAGTGACAAACTGATCACGGTATTTTCAAAATAATGGCGAAAAAAATAATTAAAACCTATTTCAACATTTGATTTACTTACCATTGTGATGAGTATGTGATCGTCCCTTCTGCCGGAACATCTTGATCTTATGCAGCAGATTACCGCCGGAACGCTTCACGTTGTTCTTCAGCTCGTCTAGGTTGCCTACCAGACCTTCTTCACCAATGCGTCTCCTGAATACGGAAGTAAATGCTTTAAGTTATGTCGCGGTCGCGAAACAAGTGGGATGGTTTTTACTTCGGGATTGTCAATCAGTGTTTTGTATTCATTTTTAACCGACTTCAAAAAAAGGAGAAGGTTCTAAATTCGTTTGTATCTTTAATTTTTTTATTTTATTACAGCAATTGCCACGAACATTGGCTTAATAGTAATCAAGGTAGACTCAATGCCAGTAATATTCACTATGTATAGCAGTGTACTGCTACGGCTGATGATGATGAATCGAAAAGGTTAATAAGCCAAATATGATTCTCTACCAAACCGTACGGCGTTTAAGAATATAGGTTTTTTTTTAAACTTCTTGCACAAAGGCAGCTTTAATGCCTTAAGCATATTCTACCAGTGGTGGAGAAGAGTTATCACGGCAGATGTATTGATTCAAGCGAATAATGTTAAAGAATACATCGCCGAGATATTGAGGAGCTCGTGGCTAAATAATAACAGCCGCACGGGTCGATCTTGAAGGTTAAGCATCTTAACATAGCGAGTTTCCTCCGTGCCTCGGAAAGCACGTTAAGCCGTTGGTCCCGGCTGTCATTTGTAGATCTTTGGCAGTCGTTACGGATTGTCAGAAGCCAGTACATCTGACTCCAGTCTTGCCATGAAGTACCGTGTTACCCAGTTAATGGGTTGTGGAGGTCTGGTAGGCAGCCGCTCCACGTAAAGCACTGGTATTCAGCTGAATCCAGTTTGACTGGAAGCCGACCCCAATGTAGTTGGGAAAAGGCTAGGCAGATGATGAATACATCGCCGAGATATCTGTCGAGGAAAATGGTATCTTACCTCTGCGACTTCTCAGCCGTAGCATCAAAGCTGATGCTCTTGGGTATGGCCCCAGTCGACACGTTCTTGACGGGCGGCGGGCTCACTCGCCTCTCCGTCACTATCTCCGAGTTCACGTCCTGCGACGAGCTCTTATCAGACACCGACGTCTCCGCAGAGTTCACTGATAACGTACTGAGAGACATATTACTGGTCCCTTCCCTCTTCTTCTCGATCTTAGACGAAGAAATGCTCACTATGCTGGTCCGAATCTCAGATTTAACAATCCGTGATGTTAAATTATTCACCAAATTGGCCGAAGTGGAGATCGTAGCAGAACTCATTCGCGTCATCAGGTCGGTTATAGTAGATCTCGATTCAGCTTGTTCAGTATCGATTCCTGAATCGAATCGTCCGCCGTACATCGCGTTGAAGGAACTCTCGCTGGAGTTGAGCGAGCGGTCCATCATGTCGTTGTCGTCGTAAGGCTTGGAAGTGGATGGGAGGTCGTATTTGGAGGTGGAGGGGTAGGTGGGGTCGGGCGAGTGGTGCGGCGCGGGGAAGCTGTCGTCCACCCACTGGCTCGTGGCGTCGGATTGGCTGTTCGCGTCTAGCGTTGATTCGGTTTGGGCGCCGCTGCTGGGACAAAAGTTTTCTATAGTTATTTTGCATCCTCTTTTAAAAACCATGAGCAAAGATAAACCATGTAAAGTTAGGTGTTCATATCAAATCGAGCGCGTAAATCTTAGGGAGCTTAATAAAATGTATTTATTTTGTCGATATCATCATTTTCCTGCTTTGATCCGTGCCGGCGAAACGCAAATTTTCTCATAATCTTGTCTTGCAATCGAACTTTGTTTCGTCGAGTATTAAGACTAAACTACACGGTGCGACTTAGTTATTCAACCCAAACGTTAAGGAAACAATATCTGTTGCACTGTCTGTAACACACACTTTCTTGTAACCACAGGAAAAAGGTTTTACTAAATCGTCAAGTACCGCTGTCCCACATGTGTGACAGTGCACTCGCGCAGTTTTAGTCTCTATTATTACAATAGTGCAAAGTCTTTTATCCTAAGACGAGGCGGCGGAGGCGATGCTCAACGAATGTTGCCGATTTAAGCGCGCGGGGACTGGGGGTTAAGTAGCCACATAAAAGGGTATGGTAACTCACTTGTTCTGCGGCACATAGTCAAACACATCGCTGGGTAAAGCAGCAGGAGTGGACGTGCTGGGGCTCTCAGGCGCCGACGTCGCGTAGCAAGTCATCACCTGCAAACATACACGATTAGGTACTCACATTCTAACGTTCAGACTGGTGACGTAACAACACACATTGAACTAAGGGCTTATAACCATTGTGGCATAGCTACCACGCCGCCATTTTGATTTTTTCTTCTTCACAGTTGTGGCGCAAGATCTTACATATATGGGTAGAGGACATTTCAACAAACGTCAACTGTTAGTAACATGGTGCCCTAAAGTGTTGCGTTGCCGAAATATTTGGAGGTAAAGTCACAGATTGTGCGCTGCTTGATACGGAGGGAAGTGGAAATTATACTTTTGTTTTTTTTTTTCTACTCCTCCGCTGCACTTTTCTGATTGATTTCGTTGCAGGATCCAAGACAGTTGAATCGTTTCTCCGGGAATCGTCGGGTTTCATTGGCTCGGCGTTTTTCTGGTGGTCGCCACTGTTGATTCTGGCTTTCAGGAGTTGCAGTGGTTGGGAATGTGTAAAAAAAAAGATTGTGCGCTGCAACTTTGAAAATAAGTCAAAATGGCGTCGGAGGGTCTATTGCCCCATAGAAAAAAGTTAGAACTTCTTTTTCTTGTTAGGTTACATCTCTTTCATGTTGGATTTGGAAGGCTCATTTAGTTTTAATGTGTTTTGTTACATTGCACTAATCTGTACTTATTCGGCACAAAACTTTCTATTTCTTCGTTAGTACGAACTACATAATTAAGACCCCCAACCATTAAATAATTAAGTTTCATAAACATAATTACATTTTGACTGCTACCGTTGGTGTTTTGATCCTGAATATCCGGATTTGTCACACGGACCTACAAGATGGACACATGGAAGTTATAGGAATTATGTAGTTTGCTAGCGTTAACACTTAACATAAACATAATACTTTATTTCTCACCACAATATACATTATTATTTTACATTAGTTGAAAATACATAATTCAGATAAGTTTATATTGTGGGAGACTGGTGCCTAAGTAGGCTCGAGACCTGTGTTTCAGAACACCAGGATCCCACCACTTTACATTTTCATTTAATAAATTTTGTACTAAGCTCATTGACAGAATATGTAAGATAAGAACGACATTTTCATTCAGCAAAGTCCAGCTTGACTGGAAGCCGACCCCAATACAGTTGGGAAATGGCTAGGCAGATGATGATTTATTCTTGAGAGTTTGACTGTGTGTGTTTTTTTTTTATAATCGTTGCCCCCACACTAGGAATTTCTCCTGTATCGTGGGAGCGTTCACAAACATACAAAATCACATACACAAACAGCCACACCCGGAACAACTTGTAGGCCTTACGAATATTTGTTCCGTGCGGGAATCGAACCCGCGACACGCAGCGCAGCAGACGATCGCCCAGCCACTGCGCCAACCGTGCCGTCAAGCCGTCAGTTTAGGTTTTTATAAGCATTTTTTCAGTGTCATTATAGTTTAAATTTAGTAGTTTAGTTTAATTTTGCATTTATTTTTTGTGAGACTATATATGTAGCACCTTATTGGTTTAAATGTTCTCTTATTTTAGAACCCGACTGCCCCAGAAGTAGGGTAATGTTTACTTTCTTGAGTGTATGTATATGTCGTGGCTATATCGTGGAATTGGCCATTTCATGATGTGGCCGAGGTTAGTTGAGACACAAATACGGATACGTTAGATTCGTAATGGTATGGAAGTCGTCGTTAATACCATTAACTAGCTTCTGCCAGCGGCTTTGCCCGTGTGCTCCCTAGGGAACATACTCCCGGGATAAAAAGTAGCCTATGTCCTTTCTCATGCTTTAGACTATCTTGTGTACCAAATTTCATTTAAATCTGTTTTCTAGTTCTGGCGTGAAAGCGCGATAAATAGACAGTTATTTTCTCATTTATAATATTAGTAAGGATGGTAGGACGGGGAGCCAAGTTTGGTCGCTCGCTCTCCTTAGCTCCCATCATTCCATTCATGTTAGGTTCTTTTAAGCCCTGCGGCCAGAAATAGGAGCCGGCTCTGTCGTCGAAGTTAGGTTTGAAGTCTTAGCCATTTCATGAAGTGGCTAGACATTTTATGAAATGGCCGGTCACAAAATACAAAAATCCTTCATTTGAAATATACCATTTCATGAAGTGGCTAGACATTTTATGAAATGTCCGGTCACAAAATACAAAAATCCTTCACTTGAAATATACCAGTTTCAGGCATTTTGAATAGTCAAGGTCTGTCAGTCAAATAAAGGAAGCTAATTCTGAAATAGCCAAATTGTATGATGTGACCACGACAAAAAGTTCCATAGAAGTCGTTTTTCATGATGGCACACTCACCGGATATCCGTTAACCAGTATGCTCTTCCTATTTTCGATGTTATACTGCGGGTGATTGGGCGGCGCGTGCGGCAGGTCCAGCTCGCCGCCGCGAGAGAGCGCTGCCGTCGCTGTCAGGTAGCCGCAGCCTGACCTGCGCGCCCCCCAAGGGGAATTGATTTTTTATTTGAGATGTGTTTGCTCTTGACTCTAGTCTAGGTCAGGGATGACAGAGAAAGTCTACGATGGAGCGAGCTTACAGAAGGAGGAGAAGGAGCCTGTTCACTGACTTTAAAGAGAGGATGGTTGTAAGCGTTCAGAAACACAGACGCAGGCGGAGAGTTTGCTGTGCGCATTATAAGAATACGGTATAATAGGGAATAGAATACTCTTTATTACGTACACCATATAAGTTACAGAAAAAATAGATGAAGCAAACATTTCGCTAAAAGCGATCTTTTGAAGACAACCTTTGGATGGATTTTAAAGAGAAATAGAAAAACAGGAAAATGTATGTTAAGTTTTAATATTGAATTACGTACCTGTTGGTAAGGTTTGGTCGCGACGTGTGTCGGGGACTGCCTATATCAGCTCGCTTTACGTTACCGTTCTGAAAATAATTGTTGTTTTAAGAGAATGATTAGGTATGATTAGCTTCGGCTGCCACAAATAAGGCTAAAATTATTTAAGAAAAATGTATACTGCATGTCGATCATTATTTACAATCATTTACCAAATAGTTTACAAGACTTACCACTGACAATGTTTAAAAAAATACTTTTTAATATGTTATTATTTAAAATATATTATACCGTTAAGGACTATTTAGAAGACAAGTCAATAGAATCTGTAATCTGCAAGTTATAGTAATTGACAACACTGACTGTGAATATATTTGCACGCCATGTTTTGGCAGGATATGCTGAAACAAATGTACTGTAACACCTTTTATACAATATTCTAGCAAATAAATATTTTGATTTGGTTCTTAATGTTCTAGTTTTATGACATGATAAGTTAATTACAGGGAGGCCAAAGAAATCATGGATGGTGTGAGGAGTGATATGAAACAAAAGGGAGTTAATGATAACGTGACGGCGACAGGACAGAATGGAACAAATGAAAAAGGGGTCGCGCCGACCCCAAATAACATGGGATAAGGGCAGGAAGATCAGAGGTCGGAAATAGGTCGAGTTATTTATGTACTTACACTGATTTCATACAGCGAAAAAATAAAGTGGATATGCCTCAAATACAGAGATTTATTTTAAAGAGCAGAAAATCCCGTGACTTTTTAAATAAAAAAGTTATTTACTTTTACACAATTTAAACCACTGCACGCGCGACGTTGCCAGATTTACATCAGACATCGGATGTCTGAAGTTACAAAATTTTAATGCGCACACGCGCGATGTTGCCACATTTGTAATTCGCACAATATAGCTGACCAAAAACAATAACGGAAATGCGGAGCACTCCCCGCCTAACGAAATGTACTAGATCTCAGGAAGATCCATATTAATATCAACATTTCGATGCAAGTACATAAATAACTACCTAATTCCGAAAAAAATACGAATTCACGACACTAGATGGCACTAGTCTACTCTGTGAATGTTTCCCTAAAGGGACCGTGTAGGAGCTTTAGGTGGCAGCACAGATGCGTTAAATTGAGGAGCTTGTGGCTAGATAATAACATCCGCACGGGTCGATCTTCAAGGTTAAGCAACGCTTGCCAAGGTTGGTCCGAGGATGGGTGACAATCTTAACATAGCGAGTTTCCTCCGTGCCTCGGAAAGCACGTTAAGCCGTTGGTCCCGGCTGTCATTTGTAGATCTTTGGCAGTCGTTACGGATAGTCAGAAGCCGGTAAGTCTGACTCCAGTCTTGCCATGAAGTACCGTGTTACCCAGTTAATGGGTTGTGGAGGTCTGGTAGGCAGCCGCTCCTCGTAAAATACTAGTATTCAGCTAAATCCGGCATGACTGGAAGCCGACCCCAATATAGCTAGGAAAAGGCTAGGCAGATGATGATGACAGCTATGCGTCAAATTAAAGTTTTTGTAAGGTCAAGGAAAAGTTCTGAATTCTTAACACTAGATGGCACGTACAGTCTTCGTCTTGTACGTTCCCTGTAGGCGGGGCACATTACTTACCTGGTGGTTATTATTCCTGAAGGGTGGGTCGTCCTGCTGCGAGGGACGGCGCGGCCACGACGTGTCAGATCTGGCCGCCACAGACACGCAGTCATCGGTGTCCACCTGATTAATAACATCAGTTTTCTTCTATTTTATACAGCTTAGCAAAGGCTTTTTATAGAGTTCCGTACCCAAAGGGTAACTAACGAAAACCCATAACTAAGACTCCGCTGTCTGTCCGTCCGTCCGTCCGTCCGTCTGTCTGTCAGCAGGCTGTATCTCAAGAACCGTAATAGGTAGACAGCTGAAATTTTCACAGATAAAAATAAAGGTTTATAGTACGGAACCCTACGTGTGAGAGTCCGACTCGCACTTGGTCGGTTTTTATTCGTTACTGGCAACACGCCCAGGCTTCGCGATTGTGCAAATTATATGCAGAAACCTTGTCTGACGCGTGGTTTAGAAGATTTAGGCGGAGAACTAAAGCGAACAGCCATTCTGTTATATACTATTTTGATATAATGGGTTTCAATTGATTTTATTGATGCAAAATGTTAAAAAACAGGATATAACTAATCTGATGGAATTACTTATCGGCAGCTACAACATACAAGGGTGTAAGGGTGTAATGTAATGGTGCAAGTTTCAGATGTGCCGATCTTAATAAACAAAGCTGAAGCGTCCCTTTTATGCTGACAGCAGCTTTTGCCCGTGACTTCGTACGCGCATATCCCGTTTTTCCCGTTCCCGTAGGAATTTCGGGAAATCCTCTCTTAGTGATCCCTTGCATTCCCCAAGGGACTCACATTCAAAATGTCAGCTTCCTACGACCAGTACCCCTATTCTGTAACAACATTTTCGAGTCTCGACAGCGGAATCCGAAGTGAGTATAAAGATAAGACCTTTATGTTGTGTGCAATAAAGTTCACTTTGTAAGCTATCTCACTCAGGTGAAGCTCGATATTGAAATGGTTACTTACAGAAAAGACTAGCTGTAGTTTCGGCTGTGCGTTGTCTGTCAGTCACTTAATGAGTTAGTAGCGAAAGAATTTTTTATATATTAAGGATTTGAAAGGAACAAAACTAGTTTATTTGGCACACACAATGTAGGTACAATAGGACCGGACCCCTGACAATAGCCGGGATTAACGCCAGGTGGAAGAAGAATGTAGGTACAATAGGACACTTAATTAACAGTTTCTGGTGACAATAGAAGTCGACTATTGTCTATAGGTAGGTAGTTGACCAAGTACTCATATGTTACCTCAGTGTTCCGGTCGCTATCTGACGCAAGCACGTCCATGCTCCAAGCAGACTCGCTCGCTGTCTCCGACACATCGGGCGCGTTAGTGTTGCTTGTACTGGTGCCTGACAGACACAAGAACATGCTTTAACAATATCTATATCTATACTAATATATAAAGCTGAGAGTTTGTTTGTTTGCTTGAGCGCGCTAATTTCAGGAACCAATGGTCCGACTTGAAAATTATTTCAGTGTTAGATATCCCATTTATCGAGGAACACAGACGTATAGTATACGTAGTTTAATTTAATGCCCCTCTGTCGTATCAACGTTGTATAACATCACGCTAAGATTAATAGGAGCGGAACAGACGAGGTTGCATGCGTTAAAGCATGTACTGTCTGAGGTTAATGAAGACGATATTAAAACTTATTCATATAAACTTTTTAACTTCATGCTTTAGTTTTACTAATGATCAGCAGTTTTTAATTCGAATTTGAGTAGCTGAAAACCAAACGTTAATTAGCAGAGGATGCACAGGTATTCTATTTAATTCAACTTTAGGGTTCTTAAATATAAATTTCGTTTTAAAATTTGAATTTAAAATCTGCTAAGCAGTACTTAAACTAAGCATATGGTTAGATTTCTTTTGACTAAGCCCTTTATATTTTGTTACTTGTCAGAGTTCAATTGACTTATTAAATATATACACCATAAAATACAACATTTTCTTATTAAAATAAAGTTCGATTTCACATACCCTGGCTGGCCGCTACTTGCGTCTGGTCGCAGGAATCCCCGATGGTCTCCGAGTCGGACGCCAACACATCCGTGCTCCACGTGTCAGACATTATGCTGATGGTCTCGTCGCCTTCAAGGAGCTTCTAAACAAAAACAAACAATGTTAAGCCCACACACCTAAAGCACTGGCCGAGAAGGTGACATCTCTCCAAGCAATTTTTGTCTTTCAATTAACTGCATTCTCCAATGAGAACATTTTTTAAATTTATATTCCAATTCTGGGCAAGCTCGCTCCATCATTGTGTGTTTGTTTGTTTGTTTCCCTTGTTTTGTTTGTGTCTCGTGATATTTTATTTAAATTGAATCTATGGATGTTTATAATTGTAATAATTATGATTGTAATCTATCTGAAATAAATAAATTGAATTGTAGACTTTGTCTCTGTCATCTCTGACCTAGACTAGAGTCAAGAGCAAACCCATCACAAATAAAAAAATAAAAAATTATCTTCATAATTTTTCTTAATGTAGTCATTCCCCCAAGAAAATTCAGATCTTGTTTAGCTTTAAACAATATTTTTCCAACTGTTAGGATACTCTTTTGTACTTCGTACATCCTTTCAAATATACCTTTGATGGCACAGATATCAAAATTTAACTTAGGTCCACGTTTGCCTTTTTTTGAAGTAGAAATCTTACTTGAAGTTACTGCGGCAAAAGTTCCCTCACCTCAGATGCGTGACACCGTATTTTTGGATATACTTATGGCAGCAACAACTCGTTCTGTTATTTATTTTTTGTATTATTGAGCAAACCCATAACTTCGTCAAAAAGATGTCTTGACATTATTTATTTATTTATTCATTCATTATTATTATAACACCCTTACAGACACATCCAAGGCGATGTTATAACATACACATAACATATAAAACATAATATAATTTCTGAATCACTAGATTCGTTATCCATAACCCAACTGTGTCATCATTTTTAATGCGTTTGAACACCGACCACGTTCTTGATCGAAATATTTATCAACTGCCAGCAGATTTGGCGCGATTGACTATTCAAAGTTTTACCCCCTTTTTCCACTCATAATATTAATTAATCACTTTAATAATCAGACAGTAATATATTAATCACGCATTTAAAATAAAAATTCGAGCAGAAATCGACGCGTAGCATATGCGAGCTTCGACGTGAGTTTGTCGACCAAAGACTATAAAAACACTACAAGGTACAAAATAACTTCGGAAGAAAGAAAAAACTTTAATTTCGGAAGTCGGTGTTTTTGGTTATTTTTTCGTTTTTGACACCGACTTCCGAAATTAAAGTTTTTTCTTTCTTCCGAAGTTATTTTGTACCTTGTAGTATTTTGTTGTTGGAAGTCGGTTGTATTTTTTGTAAAAAAGTTTTTTTTTTTCACTTTTTAGTGGTACCTAGGTACCTACGTACCCATTAACAGCGTACCGGCGCAATGTTATGTTAAGAACTGATGTAAACACTAAAAAACCATGCGATTTCAGCAATCCCGATCCCTTTGCTATCATTTATTGAAGAGTTCCGTTGCCTACCTCCGAAGTTAGTCGTCAATATTTAAACCAAATTGAAACGGAACCAGTCCAGGAAAATAATCTTTCAAACAAAAAAAGAATCATCCAAATCGGCTGACAATTGGCGAAAATATCGCTGAACAAACATTTTTCATGGGATCTCATCATCAGATCCTAATTTATACCTTTCATCATCAGCTCAGCAACATAAGATGATGATTACCAGGCACAAATATCTGAATTGCGTTACAAAGTTCATGAAAAACATTGCGTCTCAGTTCCAAAAGGTCGCATCCCATTCTCATCGCGCTCGTTATTATAGTTATACCATCATTCGTATTGCCAAAATTTGCCATTGGTATGTCCACCAATAATCCAGTTTCTTCGCGAAATCAGTTCTAGATTTAGAGTTTTTTTATGCTACAGTTTTTTTTTAATTTTCTGTCTTTCTCTCTCTATACTTCTTTACTGGCAATGTATAACCTAAATGGAGAATGCTTTCGAATAGATTGCAGCGGCATCAATGCCGCCACAAGTAAAACCAACGGAGCAAATATAAATCGCAACAAAAAGAACCGCAACGCCATCTATCCAACTAGCAGCGTACTACTACGTCGAAATCCTGCATGGTTGGGGGATCCTCTCTTTACAATGGAGGTGTACGGGACTTTACTCTCTGTACCGCAAACCCTACTAAAGTTGAATCCGAGCGTGTAAAACTAGTTTCTAATCTTAGATTATATAACGTCTACATGGAGCGTCGCCCTACTATCAACACACCAATAACGAGCGTTTGCAAGCATGTGTGCGTGCGGCAGCGTGCGGACACAGTGCGTCTACGTCTCTGTGTGCGTGAATAAAGATACCAGCTACTCTCCTATAAAATCTCATATTAAAAAATCTAATAAAATAAGAAGTTTGTGTTTGTGTAGTTATTTTCTTAAATTTAAAAAATATAAAAATTAATTACAGTTGTATGTGAATGTTGTATATTTAATACAACAGCTAAGTTAATTTAATTACTTTTATAATATTAAATTTTTTAGGCATTTTGTAGTTTGGATATTTGAAATGAAGGACCATAGATATTAGGAATGAACTTTTAATCTACATCTACCTACACTAATAATAATAATAAAATGGTGTCACATTCCATTTGAAATGTCTAAAGAGGCCTCTGCGAGTTGGCTTCGGCCCCTTGTACGCCTACCAAAAGACTCTCTAGGGACCCGAGAAAGTGAAAAACATGAAAAAAATAATAAAAATTATAAACTAATATTAATACTAATATTAACTACTAATTTAAAAATGTGAACATGAAGTCGGTATTAAGCAAATTATTTACCTTGCTAATAACACGAAAAAATTACTTGGTTTCGACCTCAAAAGCCCTAAAAATTAATTGAATTAATCTTATTAAACTACTCTTGACACTTTTTCTCAGTTTATTGGACCCAATGCAAAAGTAATCATTAAAAAACGAACAAATATTATTATAAAAAGTACAGAAGAATTGAGAAACTCCACCTTTTTCAAATCATTATAAAAGTACACACCAACTAAATTAATACAAACGTAGATAGCCATAAACAAACTAAATTACCCACAAAAAATGACGTTAAGTTGGGAGAGTGAAAAAAAGGAAACTGGCAACAGTGTCCAAATATGGCGTAATTTCGTAACATAAAAACAAAAAAATATATTGCGTTGTTTTTTAGTAATTTTCCGAAGATAGGTGATGTGTTAGGAACTTTATACCCTTCCTTTATAATTCCGGCATAGTTTGCTTCCTTTATAATTGCACATACCGTCATTTTATTGATGTTATTTCTTTATTTTGGCACGATCGGTATTAAAAGGCGGGAAAGTACATATAAGCCAACAGTTGGCTGATATTTTGTGACACATTTGCGCGCATTTGATGCTCTATCTAGACATTATAGAATCAAAGTTTCTAGAAAGTGAAAATATTTACGTACAATGAGCTAATTCCTTGAGACGTTCCTCAACGTTAACATCCGACACGATATTCCACCATACAAAATGCACTATTGAACTATTGTTTTTGTAACTTGAACAACAGTGATTAGGGTTAGTTTTTCAAATAAAATTCATTAATTTTCGCATATTCACTCAATAATCCACTAGACACTGTCAATTTTTTCACTGAATTTTCAATGTCATATACATGGATCTGAATTTAAATTATGTTCAGATAAAGAAAATTTTCTGTCCAAACAAATGAGGTTAGAATTTTATTGTAGGAAGTAGAAACACACTTATCGTATGCAACGCAACATACGATACGATACAAAAGCGTTGCATACGCTGCGTACGTGGGACCAGTGTATTTCTCGCTTGACGCAGTATACACAATGCTGCAATAGGTCACCATGCATGATTCTAGGGGCCAATAACATTCTTGTTTCGCTTTCTTTGAGTGACAGAATTTATTATCAGTTTTTCTTACTATTTCGTATTGTCAACGAGTTAGATCGGCTTCGACAAACATCGAAAATGCTTATATTGGAGTAGGTAAGTGATCTCTTGTTGACTTAGAAAAAGCCTTTTTTATATTTTTATGCTCGAGTTGGAGTACTGGTGATCTCTTTAAGTATTCCGAAAGCATCTTTTTTCCCGAATTTCCGAAAAAAAAAACCTGAGCTGCATAAATGATAACGTCTTGTCTCATCGTCATCACCGAATCTATTCAGTTTTCCTCCTCTTGGTCCTCTCACTCGACCCAGGAGGGCGACGCGTCGCCCTAAATCGAGGTCTGTGCCCCACGGTTTATAAGTTTTTATAAGCTCTGGTTGGAGGCTTTATTTAGTATTTCTATTCATCTGCCTAGCCTTTTCCCAAGTATATTGAGGTCGGCTTCCAGTCAAACCGGATTCAGCTGAATACCAGTATTTTACGTGAAGTGGCTGCCTACCAGACCTCCACAACCCATTAAATGGGTAAAAACACGGTACTTCATGGCAAGACGAGTCAGATTTACTGGCTTCTGACAATCCGTAACGACTGCCAAAGTTCTAAAAATGACAGCCGTAACCAACAGCTTAACGTGCTTTCCGAGGCACGGAGGAAACTCGGTATGTTAAGATGGTCACCCATCCACAGATCAACCTTGGCAAGCGTTGCTTAACCTTGAAGATCGACCTGTGCGGCTGTTATTCTTCAGCCACGAGCTCCTCTTTACGAGCTTTAGTATTTCTATTAAGGTAGCCAAAGGCAAGTCTGACGACAGCCTCCAAGGTGACTTGTGAGAGGCCTCTCATTAAAAAACGATATAAGAAGCGCTGTGCCGGATGATGCCTTAAAGTAATAAGCTAATGTTATGATTTTTTTTATATCTGGGTTCTTTTTAGGGGCTGTTATAATTTTGGACATAGGCCTCCCCCAAAGGGAGGGTTTGCCATAATCGCCACGCTTAACAGGCGGGATGGCGATCGCAGTGTATGGTGTTGCGTTTTACAGAGAACGCTGCTGCCCAATCTCTGTTGAGTCCCTTAAGTCGTATCTTACGACACCCACAGGAAGTGATGGGATGGTATTATTCTTTTACGGCACCATATGGCCCCGGCCGACACCATACGGCGCAGTTTTGAGTAAATGCAAGCAATCTAATGATCTATAGACTACAGTCAAGAGCAAACCCATCTATCTATCTATACTTAATAAATAAAGCTGAAGAGTTTGTTTGTTTGTTTACTTGAACGCTCTAATCTCAGGAGTCCGATTTGCAAAATGCTTTCAGTGTTAGATAGCGCATTTATCGAGGAAGGCTATAGGTTATATATCATCAAGCTAAGACCAATAGGAGCTGAGCAGACGAAGTTGCGCGGGTCACCTAGTCACAAATAAAAAACCTACGGGTTGCACTCCGGGAGTGCCAGCAGAAGTGAATACGTGCTTCTCTCCCTCCGGCTTACGAATTTTCGATCAGGGTCACGTGTCCTGACGCGAGTTTAACATTTTTACCCATCACAAAAAAGTTTTCACTTCAAAAAAAATCCTTACCTTAATCTCGAACTTGCAGAACTTGTCCTCGATGTCGTTCCGTGTCTGCTTGAGCAGCTTGTTGCCGGCGTGGTGCGCGTGCGGCGCGGGCGCGTGCAGCGGCAGGCGGCGCACGGCGGCGTCCCCCGCCGCGTCGCCGTCCGTCACCTGCGACGACGGCGTCTCACGCCCCGAGATGTTCGGGCTGCCACGCCCGCTCACGTTTGCTGATACCTACGAGAAGAGACATCATCAACATCTGCCTTTTTTATGGATGGGAAATCATCAATCAATCATCTTCCTTCTGGGTAGGCTCGCTCCATCGTAGACTTTGTTTTTGTCATCTCGGACATAGACTAGAGTCAAGAGCAAACCCACCAAACAAAAATGACTCCTCTCGCTCTGGGTGAAGCAGGAGAGTGTCAGACTCTTACTGACTAAAACCCATCAGTGTTCCTCCTAGTGCCCTTTGCGTTCTAGGGCTGCGGTTCCTCTTTCGAACAAAGTCCGCAGCCCATCATCATCTGCCTAGTATTTTCCCAACCATACTGGGGTCGGCTTTCAGTCAAATCGGGTTCAGCTGAATACCAGTATTTTACGTGGGGCGGCTGCCTATTAGACCTCCAAAACCCATTAAATGGCTACGAAAAGGAACGTCGATTTAAAATACTATAGACTACTTTGGCACTTGCATACGAAGCAGCTAAATCTATTTTTAAGCAACTTCCAAAAGACGAGATTTTTTTAACCGACTTCAAAAAAAGGAGGAGGTTCTCAATTCGGTTGTATTTTTTTTTTTTTTATGTTTGTTACCTCATAACTCCGTCATTTATGAACCGATTTCAAAAATTTTTGTGTCATCTGAAAGGGTATACTTCTCGATTGGTCCCATTGTCACCATGTCAGAATCTGATGATGGGATCCCACGAAAATCGAGGGCAACTCTCAAATTTTATAGGCACATACAATGTTTTTCATGAACTTTCTAACGCAATTCAGATATTTGTGCCTGGTAATCATCATCTCATGTTGCTGAGCTGATGATGAAAGGTATAAATTAGGATCTGATGATAAGATCCCATGAAAAATGTTTGTTCAGCTATACTTTCGCCAATTGTCAGCCGATTTGGATGATCATTTTTTTGTTTGTAAGAGTATTTTCCTGGACTGGTCCCGTTTTAATTTGGTGAAGATCTGACGAAGAACTTCGGAGGTAGGCAACGGAACTCTTCAATAAATGATAGCAAAGGGATCGGGATTGCTGAAATCGCATGTTTGTTTAGTGTTTACACCAGTTCTTAACATAACATTACGCTGGTACGCTGTTAATGGGTACGCAGGTACCTGGGTACCACTAAAAAGTGAAAAATAAAAAACTTTTTTACAAAAAATACAACCGACTTCCAAAAACAAAACACTACAATGTACAAAATAACTTTGGAAGAAAGAAAAGAACTTTAATTTCGGAAGTCGGTGTCAAAAAACGAAAAAATAACCAAAAACACCGACTTCAGAAATTAAAGTTCTTTTCTTTCTTCCAAAGTTATTTATGTATGTACACCGATTACTACGACGGTTCTGTGGGTTTTAGGCACTTGTCTCACCGCCGAGTAGCGAGTAAAGCTTCAAACTCGAAACAATTAGCGATCAGTGAGGAGCGAGTGAAAAGTTTGGATAGTTTTGACGCTCGGCTTTCACCGAGTGCCTAGTGCGACGGGCTTTTACTCGCAATACTCGCTCCGGCCGGCACTATAGGTAGAAATTACCGCAGTTTGGTTGTTCTGGCCACCAAGCGAGCATCGCCGAGCGAGTGTCGCTGAACGAGTACAATCTTTAATAGCTCTTATCGCTGCGTTCAACTAGAGGTAAGAGTCGCTCGCCGGCAGTGTGAACAGCCAGCTATCGACTATGAATGTATGTGTCTCTTTTACTCACACGAGATCTATATCTCTTGTCCCTTTCCTCAGCGAGCAAATGGTCGATAGCTACTCGCTTCCTTGCCGGTGGTGAGACTTTTTATAAAAATATTTTCTATATTTAATTCTTGCCCTAAACTCTTTGTTTTCGGTATACTGAAACTCCGGACAACCATGTTTTTGTCTTTGTCAACCTCTCTAGGTTGGCTAGGTCAGGGCTCTCTGGCCCTGACACAGTGTCCTGTGGTGTCAGACGTGTATTATTATGTGTAACTTTACAATTTGGTATAAAATGTATGTTTTGTTAACAACATAGTGATTACTAATTGTAAGCTTGGGAAATAAATTGTTATTACAAACAGCTTTCTATTTGCAAGCCAGTTCGAAATTTAAATAAAACCTTTGGTAAGTTACCTCCTTGGCTGCCATGTCGCGGAGTAAAAATCGTTCCATTTTTAAACACAGACGATACGACAGATATGAGTTTACTATAGGGACCGTGCACGACGTTGACTATGCCATCTAGTGTCGCATATTTAAAGTTTTAAGGGTCAGAATACTTGACATTGATGCTACTGTGCTGCCACTTGTGGTTTCTGCACGCTCAGTTTAGGGGAACATGCGCGAAGAAGACTGTGCCATCTAGCGTAGCTATTACGATTTTTTTACTTGAAAATACTTGACAGTGACATTTCTGTGCTGCCATCTATAGTTTCTGCACGCTCCCTAGGTAATTTATTTGGCCGCTAAACACGACAGATATGGATTTTCATACAACTTTTGCCGGCCGCTGCTCGCATGTATTTGGCCAGTACAAGCAATTTCGATTTATCCCGAAGGTTGTCAAAATAATGCTCAAATTTCCCAGCATGTTTGAGAAAAAAAAAGCACTGCAAAATATAAAATAACCTTAATTTCGGAAGTCGGTGTGTTTTTGGTTTTGGCTCTTCGTTTTTTTTTGAAGTCGGATATATTTTTTTGCAAAAAAGTTTTTCATTTTTCATTTTTAAGTGGTGACACTTGAACGACATCTACGCAAATAAAAACTACAAGTATGCCGCATCTGTAGCGGCATCAAGGCCGCCACAAGAAAAACCTACGAAGCAAATCTACATCGCAACAAAAAGCACCGCGACGCCATCTATCCGATTAGCAGCGAACTACAACGTTGAAATCCTGCATCGCGCAAGCAGAGTTTACCGTGCGATTTGAACATATACATCAGCCCGAATATCAACTATCGGGCAGTAGCCCGCCAGGCACAACAGCCGCCTGGTCGGAGGATCCTCCTTTTCAAATGAGGTGTGTGGGACTTTACTCTCTGTTCCGCATACCTCCAAACATCGAACAAAAATCACACAAATCGGATCAGAAACCTCGGAGTAATCGGTGTACATATGTAAAACAAAAAAAATACCCGCCGAATTGAGAACCTCCTCCTTTTTTGGAAGTCGGTTAAAAATGCATTGTTTCGAGTTATAATAGGCACCAGATAAACTTGCAAGAAAGTACTTGAACTTTCTCTAATGTCCCCCAAACAATAAATTATGAACCATTTTTCATTACCAGAAAACGTAAAGAATCACGATCGAAGTCGATTCAGGATAGGTTGGTCTTTATTTCTGTTTTTGATCTAAAGAAAGTCAATCAATGTATGTGGGTCTATGACCATTATTTGCACATTTATCTGGCGCCATCTATCGTTAAATTGTATGAAGAAAATAATTAGGAAACTCACCATATCAGACAAGTTGTCATTCTGGTCTTCAGTTTCCAGTTCCAGACTGGAAGTGACGCTGTGGTTTGATGCAGCTTCTGACACCGCCTCCAGGTTATCTGACGTGTTCCCCAGGGACACCTCGTCGTGTGATACTGAGAATCTGATCAAAATGGTTGAATTTATTTAACATCATGATTGCTGAATTGAAAGCTGAATTAAAAACGCACATTACTTAATAAATCAGTCAAAGGAAAATGTACTTTAATGACAAAGAATTACAAGCTTGAGCTGTTTTCGCAGGTTCGTAGCTCGTAAGCCGAAAAAAAAAATTGTACTGACTGCTGCGGGAAAAAGTGCCACTGGTAAAATAGTAAGCTTTTTTAAGGTTACAACACTAGAATTCTCTAAAACCAATATATATTTTAACGCAACAGCAATATGATACATAATGGTATGTTACCTAGTTCGCTTCTGTACCGGTGCCCCGGGACCTGCCACAGCGAGTGCAGAACCCGTGTCGTCCGCATCACCTGCTTCCGAGCCTCCATAGTAACATTCTAGGACCTTCGATTCTGGGACAAGGCCTTGAGGAAATAAGGTATACGTTAGATAAAATAAGACGTGACCGGCATTTTCATTTTGACACCCTATAAAATACACCTTAGGGTGGATACTCGGAAACGTATGTCCGAGGATCCACCTTGAGCCAAAGTGGATAGACAAAGTGGCATTAAGTCCGCCTCTGTACATTTTGTGCTGAAAGTGTTTAAATAAATAAATAGACGGAATCTGTCGAATCGATGTTGTTTTTCCATCCTAGGTACAGTGGAGCACACATCAACTGACTACAATAATACCCCCAATTTACGAGCAAGTGTGATGATCATTTATCTTGTAATACCCTGGCTCAGGGTGGATTCTCGGACATACGTTTCCGAGTATCCACCCCAGGGTGGATTCTATGGGGTGTCAAAATGGAAATGGCGGACGTGACGATGATAGTGTATCTTAGGTTAAGTTTTCCTGAAAGAACAAGTTAAAGGTTGGAGCTTATTCAGAAATATAATTCTTTGCACACTTCAAATCAAAGAAGGAAGATTGAAAAGGATCAATTACAGTCAATCCGTTGAAATGTTTTAAAATCAGGTTTGTTTTTAAATCTCGTTAATTTTGACAAGCGTCCAAAATTTAACTTGTAATGTTGCGTACAGTGTGCTACACCAATCGGAACCCAAAATAACGTCGGATTGACTAAAGAGGCTTAAATTTTTTTTCGAACTTGCTTGGTAGGCCTTGACTGTCTTGTCAAGCTTTTTGACTACCTTAAAAACTCCTGATAGATTCCAGAATATCAGCATATTATATCAAAACCCGGTCCCCAACTCACCCACATAATCATGCTCCTCGACATTGGCCAGCTTGATGACCAGCACCTCCATATGTTCTGAACTGCCATCGTCCTTGGCGCTGCCGTTCCAGGGCTTGTCATCAGCCGCCGAGGCTAGCGAGGAGTTGGAGCTGGCGCTGCGAGGCAGCCTCGGTCGCTGCACCTTGGCCAGGATGCTCTTCTTGTTGGAGTGACCGTTCTCCACGGGGGAGGGCATGTCTTTTGGTTCGGCAGGGGATGATTGCCTGTCAAAATGTAGAGTATTATCATCTTCCTGCCTTTAGGGGTCTTTGCTACTGACTGGTGGACGCACTTGGATAACCCTTATTTGAGCACTGTCTCGTCTGCTGGTGGAGGTTACTGGGACTACGGAATTAAAGTCACCTTTAGTAGGATGTGGCCCATAACCGTGGTTACCCATAACTTATGGGTAACCACAGTTATTCCCCGAAACTTATCGAGACAACCTTCCACTTGGACCAGTGTGCAGTAACTGGCCCACCGTTCTTACTTCTCGCTCGCGTACATTTCTGCTTAATGAGCATTCTACCATTCACGCTTAAATTGTGTTCTTACATGCCTTTACCTCATGTTACTTGGGGTTTGCGCAACACGTTGTTTTCTTCTATTCTGTTTTGTCATACAACGTTGATACGACAGAGGGGCTTTCCTTTAAACTGCCTATACTAGGTACCATTTTCAAGCTCTGTGCCAAAAATAAATTAAATACGAGCAGTAGTTTAGTCGCAAATAATTTTTAAAGTTTTTGCACCGTTTGAACACGATGTATCTTTTCTAACAGCTGATTATCGTCTAAGCATAGGTCATGCACCTTACAACGATAAATCTACGATGCGTTGTTGCCGCTCTGACGCATGTCGAAGGACATTCACTAAAAATTGGCAATGCAAACAAGGAAACAATCAATACACACACACTTGCACTTTCACTACGAAAGCGACACACGTTTGAAAGAAACAGAAATAGGTCAGTTTGTTGCATCCTTGTTTTTTGCGATCGGTAAGTGGGGCCTCTATTCAGTGCGCCGACGCTATCTTTTCGGAACGTACGGTTTGTCGAATTCGCGCGCAAATAATTGTGATTTTTTTTTGTTATTGTGATAGGAATAGGACACTAAATAAGTATAAGATAGTATTTCTTTCTTTTACTGTGTGAGGACACGTTACTTGGGATTATTATTATTTAGTATTAGTGTTTTTTTTTGTGATTGACTGTTTTTTATGGTGATAGGACACGTAACTTGGGATTATTATTATTTAGAATTAGTATCTCCGGACCTCACTCCCATGGATTTCTTTTTGTGGGGGTACATTAAGGGTGAAGTGTATGCCTCAGAGGTAAATACAATTGATGAGTTAATAAATAGGATTATTTTAGCATTTCACAAATTAAAGTGCTTAGCGACGGACAGTGATCTAATTAGAAAAATAAATAACAATATTCTCTGTCGGTATAATTTGTGCATCAATGTGAATGGAGGACACATCGAAAATCTAAAAATTTAGTGTTTGTTTTTGTGCGCGTACTTCGAAACGTTACCTAACATAAAAGCCAGTGCGAGCGGAGGACTAAGTCGCCGGCCGCCCCCCCGGCCCGGCCCCCGCCGAGCACACGAAATACCGCACACCGCGCTCCGGCGCGCGCGCGACGTTGCCGCTTTGTTACCTAGCGGTATCTAAGGTCAGTGTCATTTTTTTACAAAGGCTGGTTGCGTTTTATTCGGATTTGCAAGCTATTTAGTTTGTTTGAAAAAAATATTTTCTCATTTATGGCGCTTTTTGTTTTTGTACCGTATCGAATTAATACTGAACACGTTTAGTATACGTAGTTTAATTTAATGCCCCTCTGTCGTATCAACTCTGTATATCCTGGCTCCTTTTCTTTCATATCACTACATACAATCCATCCATCAAAAATATTTATTTTGTACAAAATTTTAAGGATGTGGATGAAAATTTTAACAAAGCAACTAATTTTATTTCATACTCTGCCTGCGACTGTTTCCAAAAGCTTACAACCCTAATCTCTTCAAAGTTAGAGTGAACAGGCTCCTTCTGGGTAGGCTCGCTCCATCGTAGACTTTGTCTCTGTCATCTCTGACATAGACTAGAGTCAAGAGCAAACCCATTACAAATAAAAAAAAATACTAGCACTAGCGCTTGCGCTGCATTTTCTTAAAGGATCCACATTTTTTTCTTGTAATAAATATAGCCTATGTTCTATGTTACTCATATATGGATAATGCAGCATTCTAATGGCGAAAGAAATCGATTGAAATCGGTTCAGTACTTTTTGAGTTAAATCGTAACAAACAAACAAAAAATCAAATTCATTCCTCTTTATGAGTTTAGAAAATTCAGTCTTCATTTATGCATGTGCGAGCGACAAAACCGGAAGGCCTCTGTCGGCGCGATTGGTTCGGGTTTTATCTACCAGCTTTTCTCAGAGAAATTGTAGCGGAGAGCTTCGATGTTCAAACGGGAAACGTCGATTTTATATGCTCTCTTTCCACCCCATGTAATATATTTCCCTTTCTCTCTCGTACCTGTACTTGGTGAGGTCTGGCATCTTGCGCAGCAGATCATGCAGACGACTCCTGTAGTTCGGCTCGGTGGTCTGCAGCAAGGCAGCCAGGCGGTTGGCACAGGCTTCTCCGTTGCTTGAGCTCTCACTGCTTGATTCACTGCTGCAAGGAAGCATTTCGTATTGTAAAAATTATAGAAGTAAAACCAATAACAAACAAAATACGAGTCTTACAGATGGACAACACAATTTCCAACTTTGGCTTGTGTGCAAAGCAAAGATCATTAAATAAATAGTAACATTATTGCAGCGGCCAGCAAAAGAGGCATTGATGGACGAACATACATCAGTTTATGTCAGGCATATGATGCATTTATATATGTGCCCCTTGAGCTTCGGAGCCATTTTGCGGTCGCATACAACGCCCGTTACCTCGCGCCACTTCGCCCAAGCCGCGCCTATACGTGCTTGGAAATTGTCGTCCACGTTGCCAGACTCGTGCAGCACGGATCCAAGGTACCTGAACGTATCGGACTTTGTGATCAGGTCCGAACCTATTCGGATGGTGTTTGAATCCGTGCTGCCACAAGACATGTACTCAGTCTTCGCCACGTTTACCAGCGTGTCCTTTCAAATGTTGACTTTGCGCTCAAGATGGGCTTTGTTCTGATTAACGAGGGCGATGTCATCGGCATACATCATTAGCCATGGAGGCTGATCTTGGATATTTGCCGCAACTACATCGAGCACCACGTTAAACAACGGGCTAAGAGCCGAGCCTTGGTGAACGCCAACAGATATTGGGAAGCCATTGGATTCGCCAACAGCGGTCTGGACAGAGGACACGCAGTCGCGGTACATGTCTCTGATAATGTCAATATAGGCCTCGGGAACGCCCTTGAAGCAAAGTGGTATACAGTCGAAGGCCTTTTGCAGGTCTAAAAAGGCCATATGCAAAGCTCTCCTTCTCTCTCTGTAAGCCTCAGCCAGAGTCCGTAAGTCGAAGACTGCGTCCATGGTGCTGTTACCCACCCGGAAGCCACATTGACACTCAGAGACAGTGCACTCGCTATGGAGCCGTGTGTCAATGATGCGCTCGAAGAGCTTCATGGTGTGGCACATGATTTTGATACCGCGGTAGCTACTACAATCCTGTACCCTACCTTTGCCTTTGTAAACAGGAATATTCAGGCTAAATCACCACTGGTCCGGCATTTCCTTGGTGATCAGGATGCGAAAGATCCGACAGAAGGTCCACACCATGTGGGCCCATCGCCTTCCAGACTTCAATTGGCACATTGTCAGGCCCGACCGATTTCCGGTTCTTCATGCCGAATCAACAGTATAGCGTCGATTCATAACGTCATGAACACTGGCCAGTATACTATTTTAAATTTCGGAACACACACTATGTAATTTATTTGGCCGCTAAACCACGACAGATATGGATTTTCATACAACTTTTGCCAAGGTTGTCAAAATAATGCTCAAATTTCCAAGCATGTTTCAGAAAAAAAATATATTTCTGTTTAAAAAATTGGTTTTATAATTGTATTTCACTTTAAAATGTTTCTCTTCTGGTGATTTAATGAATTTTCACGGGAACAGAAAGATGAAGATATAAATAAGGTACCTCAAAGCAGCGGCTTCAGGGCCGGTCCCACTCGCCGACGACTGCTCGTCAGCTGAAGTGACACTCGGGGTGTTGTTGTTTAGCTTCGACGATATACGCTTCAGGAACGTTATCTGTAACAATACATACATTTGTATGTATTCAATTTTATAGGAATTAATGGTAGCCCGCAGCCGGTTAGAAGTTAGCAATGCATCTGGTTAGTAGGAGTTTATGTGACCTGACGTTAAAGAAGAACAACAGCCAAAACTGGTCGAAATTAAGGTTGAAAGAACACAATTTTGGAGCAAGTAAAAGCAAATAAAAACAAAAGCCTACTATTCCTATTTTCCATTTTATTACTTTTCAATGATAATGTGGAGTTCTTCTATAATAATCTATACTTATATATATGGTGACTGGTAATTAGTGACCGATACTTTAAAACGTGATTGTACTTATGATAACAAAAAACTTTTACTATGGGATCAAACCTGAAAAAGCGAAAAAAAAAAAATAGGCAATACAGTACATTTTGACCAGTTAGTAGGCGAACATAAATGTACTGAACATATATTATACAAGATGTTGATTTGCATCCTAGTCAAATTCAAGGACGTAATTATGCTAGTAATTCTCGACCCAAATCAAAAAATAAATAAAATGGGTAGGTTTTTTATTTTTTATTTACGGAAATCCGAAAGTGTGAACCAGCCGTATTAAAAAGCAGCCCATCTGTTACTAGCCCTATAACCGCGCTTTCACACACAAACAAACGCAAACAATACATACACAACGCATACGCAAACGATCATTCGATAAATTCGTAGGTAATCAATTCCACCTCAATCAAGGTGCGGGTACTCTCCCGCGTAAGCTCCTAGCCCCGCCCCCTTGGCCCCGGAACTAACAGTGTGTTTGATGTCGCCGAAGCGCGCGTGCGCTTTGCGAATTCCGCTTCTCGAGGAAGTGAAAAGTGTAACAGAATTACGTGCAAAGATCATTAGTGCTTTCGACACTAAAACGAATGTGTGTTACGTAAGCTGAAGGGAAACCAACTACGTCGTGCTCGATTGTGCGAAGAGTGTAATGGTGGCAACTTTGAACAATACCTCCGGGTAACTAAGTAGGTAATTTATTTATTTGTACATTTTTTAAATACTTTGTTAGCTTAATCAATTTTACTAGTGTAAATAAGTTGATTTAAAATTTTTAACTACGCCAAAAATACCTAAGAGTCGAAAGTATCACCACGTACTTACACTTAACTAACACGGCTTCCCATTCCCATCAAACGTAGAAAACATTTTTAGACTTAGTAGATCGGTACACCAACTAAGGTAGGTATTACTGCCGGTCCGAAGCCCGATCAGTAGGAAAGAACAATTCAAATCAACCATTTTAATCCACAAATAAAACAAAATCACTACCTACGAAAACTTTAGGTTGAAGGATAAAGCAAAACGAACATTTTATTAATCATCTGATAACAGGTCAGTGAACCTTTTCTTTGGCGAACTAGTATTACTGTCTTTAGTAATATTTCCGTATTCCAATGATGCTCAAAAATGAGTTAATTATCAAGCGAAATTTATTACAATAATGTAGGTGATTTTCGAAATAAAATTAGGTAAAATTATGTACCGGTCATTGCTCGGTCGCGCTCGCGCGCTTGCGTTTCGTAGGTAAGACCTCGACACTCACGCACACAGCTGCATTGTTGCTGTGTGCGTAGTCAAGTGATTCTGTTTTCTTTGTATTGAATTAAGGGTTTAATTCTGAAATACTGTTAAATTTCAACAACAACAAAAACGTAGCGTTTATTATTTATTGCCCGCTATCGTACTTTCAATTGATTATTTATGTCTTTTATGACAACCTCCTAATATTTGACGAGGATGCAAAACAACACATTGTATATAGATATATTTCATCACGATAAGACTAACAGGAGCGGAGCAGACGAAGTTGCGCGGGTCAAATAGTATATCATCCGGCCGGGGCTCCAAGTAAAATACTACTGCATCATTACACTGGAATTCGATCATAACGTAGTTGAGAAAAAGCTGAACAGATGAAGACTTACCAGTAGCTGAGCATCTTGAGGAGTGAAAAGCGCGACGGTAGTATGCAGATGCGCGTCGGTGGCGATGCGCGGCGTGTCGGCGTGCGCGTGCGCGTGCGGCGGTGCGGGCGCGGGCGACCACGCCTCGCTCGCCACGTTGTCTATGAGCGACCACACGCACGAGCGCTCGAACTTCAGGTACACGTCGCGGACTTTTGCTTCTACCTGTGCAGGAAAATAAACTGTTATTATAATACGAGTACATTAGTTGACTCGCGCAACTTCGTTTGCGTCACAATTTTCATTACTGCACCGCTCCTATTGGTCTTAGCGTGATGATATATAGCCTATAGCCTCCCTCGATAAATGGGCTATCTAACACTGAAAGAATTTTTCAAATCGGACAAGTAGTTCCTGAGATAAGAGCTCAGAAAAAATTTCAGTATTAGCCCATTTATCGAGGAAGGCTATAGACTATACATATTATATCATTACGCTAAAACCAATAGGAGCGGAGCAGACGAAGTTGCGCGGGTCAACTAGTTATTATATAAAATTATTCCGTTACTGAGTGACTGACAGACAACGCACCGCCGAAACTACTGGTCGTAGAGTGCTGAAATTTGGCATGTTATCCTTGGGGAATGTTGGGCAGCACTACGAGAAGATTTCCCGAAATTCCTACGGGAACGGAGAAAAAACGGAATATGTGTGGGCGAAATCTAGTCGGCTATAAACTAGGTTTATGTGAAAAAAATATACTTTGAATTTTAATCAGTCATCGGTAGTCTAGATTTCTAGAAGACAAACTGGAAGATTTGCATATGACTGTATATATTTATTCAATGTATATTATTTGCACTTCATATGCCAATCTTGCGGACACGTATATACATATCTATGTATGTCCGTGTCTGCAAGATATAATGTATCTACATTACCTCCTGGTACTTGGCGAGACACAGCATCTGTATGATCTGCGCGATCTGGATGAGGTTGAAGCGCGCTATGTACGACACTGGCACTTCGACCACGCCGTGTGCTTCGGGGTTCACGATACCCGGACATATGAAGTGGTTTAACACTAGGTCCGTGCATATCGCGTGGAGTTCTCGGTCTGATGTTCTGGGGACAGAAAATACTATTGAAGTCAAGAATGTATGCCGCTGATGCCGATTTAATTCTAAATAAGTTCTTAAAAAGATCAGTAGTTTACTTTTATCATAATTTAAGTATGAGGGTTTAAGATTAGTAGATTTAAGGGCAAATCCAGATTTATAACACTCTGCCTGTGTCTGTGTTTCTAAAAGCTTACAACCCTAATCTCTTCAAAGTTAGAGTGAACAGGCTCCTTCTGGGTAAGCTTGCTCCATTGTAGACTTTGTCTCTGTCATCTATGACATAGACTAGAGTCAAGAGCAAACCCATTACAAATAAAAAAAAAATACGTTTGAGTATTGTATATATGCGTTCATAAAACTGGTAGTTTAGTCCAAGGATTTAGATAAGGTGACGCTGAGATGACCGTAAACAGCTGTACCTGTTTTTGAAACAAGTAGCTTTCCACATTGAAATAACAAGAGAAGCTTGAGGAAAATGAGCTGTAATATCGTGGCTTTTGTTGCTGGAAAGCCAGGATATTACAGGCCAGTGTACCCTTGGCGAGACTTGCTGGTGAGATTGTTCAATTTTGTAGGAAATATAAGAAAGCCCTTTATCCTATGTTACATGGGGTCGGTGCAACACGTTTTTTCTTCCATTCTGTCCTATCAGCCGTCACGCTATCACAAACTTTGACTGGCCTGTTGGTCTAGTGGTTAGTGACCCTGACTGCTATGCCAGAGGTTGTGGGTTCGATTCCCACCCAGGACAAATGTTTGTGTGATGAGCATGATCATTTGTTCTGTGTCTGGGTGTAGTTTATCTATAATATGTATGTATTTAGAAATATATAAGTATGTTTATCAGTTGTCTAGTACCCATAACACAAGCTCTGCTTAGCTTGGGACTAGATGGCGTTGTGTGATAGTTGTGTGGAATATGTGTGGAATATTAACTTCCTTTTATTTCATATCACACCTCATACAATTCATCCATCATGGTATGGTCATATGAAGAGGAGGGATGAAACGCATTATATATCTAAAAGAGTGAATGTTATGAATATAAATGTGTATAGATGGAGAGGAAAATGGCTGGAGAGGTAGACCGACCAAAGAAAAAAAAACCCTTGCACCTCCCCCCTCCTTTAAGGGGAACGAACCGGGCGTGGACAGTGCCATCTAGTAGCGCATATTCTAAACTTTTACCACATAAATACATGTAATTGACACTTCAGTGCTGCCACCTATAGTTCCCGCACGTTCTCTGTAAAAAAACTGGTTTTACATCCCTCACCTGGAATGTTGCTTCAACAAGTGTACGATCTGCTGCACAATCCAGGCGATGGTTGCTGGAAAGTTGGGCCAGTGTTCCCTCAGCGAGACGATGAACTTGCTGGTGAGGTTGTATAGCGACTGGATGGTCCACTTTCGGTAGCGAGCCACCTTGGTCGCGTACTCCTGGGTGTTCGGCTGGCCAAACTTCTTAGCGCGGTCTGCTGGGGTGAATCTGTGGAGGATTGAGAGTTTTAGCGTTCTGCAGAGGTCAATCTATGGGGGATTTAGAATTTTAGTCTCTGTTTAGCTATGTCAAATCCAAAATTATATTTCAGACAGGTGACCAATAATTTAGTCAGGAAACGTATCACCGTTTCCTGACTAAATATTGGGTCAAACAAAAAATGTACATAAATAAACGCTTTTTCTTTCTTTCTTATTTCTATGTAACAGTGGTGGGAATGACTACGCATTTTTCATCGATATCCTAAGATGAAGACTAGGTAAAATTGTTTTCTTTAAGTACTAAACCGATTACAAAAAAAAAACCCTAAACAACGTTATTCCGATTGACTTTTATTCCGAAAAAATGCGTCCTGGTCTATCCTGAGTGGCACGCTGGCAAAGCCGCGGGAACCAGCTAGTCTACCGTACTTGATTTTGATATATCTGACCATCTAACGAACATGAGCCCTATGAATTTTAGCTAATCCTGAACGTGACATGGTCCCTAATAACCGCAAAGCAAGTGAAAGATTCATTAGAAATTTTAGTAAACATTACGTCCTCATAACTACATGCCTTTATCCACCATAAGTGTAGTTCAAGTAGAATTCTGAAGTACATTTCATGCTTACGGGGAAATATCAGGTGCTCCGAGTGATTAGATACCTTTGTTTATTTCTTGTTAAGTAGTGGTAACTACTTAACAAGAAATAAACAAATAAACAATATGTGCATAGACTTAGATATCTTTGAATCTCTTCAAAGTTAGAGTGAACAGGCTCCTTCTGGGTAGACTCGCTCCATCGTAGATTTTGTCTCTGTCATCTCTGACATAGACTAGAGTCAAGAGCAAACCCATTACAAATAAATAAATAATAGGTACACATACAGTTCTTATTAAAAACAATTTAGATGACTTTCTCAATCATACAGTTTAATATTAAAATATCTATCGGATCGGCCCATTTACTATTTACTTAATAAAACGAGCATCTCGCATCTCCTGATTGATATGCAGCCTGCATCCTTGGCAAACTTATCCTGAAACTCAATGCTCAATGCCAAGCCGAAGCGCATGCGTGGAGATCGATCTCCTCGCAAATACTTTCAAATATAGGACGAGGAACTGCAAAATGCAGTTCATTGTTGAAGCCAACCTCTCTACAAGGTCACTTCGTCGGCCTACCATATTTTAGAAAACACATAAGATCGTGAAGGGTCTTATGCCCCGTTTCTGAAGTTTCTATAGGTCGTTTATCTGTCCGTTAACGCTATTTACAGTGGGCCTAATCAGAAGGCTTAAAGTAACTCAAAGGCAATGTTGAGGGCAATGCTTGGAGTTTCTTTGCGTGATCAAATCAGAAATGATGATATCCGCAAGAGAACCAAGGTTACCGACATAGCTCGAAGGATCGCCAAACTAAAGTGGCAGTGGGCAGGCACATTGCTCGCAGAACAGATCGATGGAGCCGAAAAGTTCTGGAGTGGCGACCGCGTACCGGAAGACGCCACGTTGGAAGGCCTCCCACAAGGTGAAGGTCGCGGGTAGCCAATGGATGCGAGACGCGCAGGACCGGTTGTTGTGGCGACGCTTGGGGGATGCCGCCGTCCAGCAGTGGACTTCTTTCGGCTGATATGATGATGAACGCTATTTGTCATAACGACATTGGTTGGTTGGTGGTTAACGGACAGATAAATGATTAGAGAAACCGGGCATTAGGTAGGTTAAATAATATACCATTGTGGAACGATAATATAAGTTCTGTCTAGACGCTATAATTTATTTTGGGAAACTTGCCCAAAATTATGGCACGTGTATTAGTTTGTTAAATAAAGCTTGAATAAACTATTTTGCTGCTTCGAATGATAGAATAGAATAGAATACTCTTTATTATGTACACCATAGAAGAATATAAAACAGAAAAAACAACAACAATAACATATTATAGAATTATCCATTTCCAATGCACAGATTTCGATACAGCGATGAACTTGTACGATTTAAATCAAGTAAAAAACTGTGATCCTTCAGGACAACCATCTTATCAATTAAATTGTCTGTATGTTTGTCAATCAATAACGCCTCAAAGGTTGAATAGATTTGGATGAAACTTTGCACCCGCGTAGACTTGCTCAGGATATTGGACCGGGCCGAGAAAATGCAGTCAAGGTAGAACACCGGAAAGGTGGTCCAACGCCATAGATAAGGCTGTTGGAGGCAGCATGTACGCATGGTCAACACCCCGCATGGCTTAAGAGTCAGTAAGAGTCTGACAGACCCCTCCGCCCGCCCCAGGACGAAGGACATCCATGAGGATTTCCCCCGTTAAAAAAAAAAAGGACATAAGTAATCTCTACAACCCTGTGGTATGTGTTCCAGTGAGTTGATTTTCGATTTTTACGCAAAGCGATTGGCAATAGCGGAAAGCACGTTAAGCCGTTGGTCCCGGCTGTCATTTGTAGATCTTTGGCAGTCGTTACGGATAGTCAGAAGCCAGTAAAATCTGACACCAGTCTAGCCATGAAGTACCGTATTACCCAGTTAATGGGTTGTGGAGGTCGGGTAGGCAGCCGCTCCTCGTAAAATACTGGTATTCAGCTAAATCCGGCTTGACTGGAAGCCGACCCCAATATAGTTGGGAAAAGGCTAGGCAGATGATGACGATGATTGGCAATAGCTAGTAAAACTACAAAACTAATTACAATAATTACAATAATTAACTCAATATATAACCCTGAGCTAAAAGCAATTTAATGTGACCCGCATACGCGACGACGGGTTTTTTACCAACTGCAAAATTAAATGACGGTGTCGCTTCTACATACATATAGCAAGAATGAATTGCATCGATCTGTATAGAAATAGGCCAAAGAACTGACAGGTCTATTATTTATTTACAAAATGATGGATCGATGAAGGTCGAGGAAACAGATGGCTAGACTTTCAGTGCAGTCTTAGAAACTAATATCGATTTTAAACACTTGTCTTTAAGTATGTAAATGTAGGAACTACGTCGACAGAAGATGTACACAAACGAAATGTAAATGCTGCGAAGGGTTGCTGGGGTAACAAGACTCGATAAAGTACGCAATGTCTTATCAGAGGACCATTTAAAGTCACTCCCATTGTGGAAAAGATGGCTGAAAATCGTATGGATATGTGATGAGATGTGATGAAGAACGTTTTAAGGAAAGCCCTAGCCATCCCAGATAAGAAGAAAGGCAAAGGACGACCACAGGCCTCGTGGTGGACAACCGTCACCAAGGCTATGAACGAGCTCAGGTGAAGGTACGGACAACCCAAGACCGACTATCTTGGCGCCTTACAACGAGGACGGCCGACCACAAATAAAAAGGGAAAAAGGCTTAGCAGAAGAGGAGGTGCTAAGTTGACTGGCTGCAATGAAAAGTTATTTTTATTTGAGTTCCCTAATCAACAAAAATTGGAAAGCGAATTGCTTCTTCATATTATTTGCGAGTATGATTGTAGCATTCTAAACGACATGCGCAAATGCTTAACGGCCTAAATCAGAATCTATACAGTTGTCAATCAATCAATCAATCAATCCATTTATTTGTTGGTTTGTTTTGTTTGTTGTTTTTTTTTTGTTTGTTTGTTTGTTTTTTTATTTGTTTTTTTTTGTTTTGTTTTTTTTGTTGTTGTTTTATTTGTTTGTTTTTTTTTATTTGTTTTTGTTGTTTCGTTTTAGAATGGCAATAGCGGTCTCTTATTGCTCTTCCTCTAATATCTCTAATCCTAAAAATAAAATATTAATTGCGTATCGTTTTCATTATTCAAAATGTCGAATATCACGGCGTGGTTTTTCAGGACCGTTTTATTTTAAAGGCCATAGAAACCTTATTGGCATAGCTAACATAGGCGACTTTACCTTCAAATATTTTGGCAATGTGACACTTTAGGTTACAATATTGCAAAAAAAAAATTCGCGTCGCAGTTTTGAAAAAAAAAAAAAAAAAGTGGCGGAGGGAGACCTATGCCAGCTCCCATACAAAAAGTTCGAACCCCTTTCCGTTTTAAAATTAGAACGTTGGTGGTCAAAAGCCTGTACTCCCATGACAAAACGCAACAACTATATCAGAAGCTTAGATGCGAGCGTCTAGATAATTATGAAGCCTTGAAACTATAATAAGGCAAAACTACTTTAGTACCACAATTTTCCTTCCAGGTGAGATTCACGTGCCAAGATTACCATAAAACTAGTTAATACTAAAAAGAACAGTGATCGACACGTCTGATCTCGCACTACTCCGTAAATATTTAGATTATAAATAACACTAAACACCTTATGCAGAGTTTGTTTTCAAAACAGTGTTACATTTTTTATACCAATCAATTTTCAGCTCTGACACGTTACAAAAGAGTTGAAATTTGAACAGTGTAAGACGAAAGATCAACCGGTGCAAGCCATATGTAACAGTTTTGGGGCTATAAAATCTTGATGATGCATAGCATAACAGCTTATAAAGTCGAAACACATGTGCCTGTCTAGACGAGTGTTGAAGATCTGGCTCTAAATAATCGCTTAAAAGGTATTTCGATTCTTCAAATTGATGCAAGAGACTTGACAGCTATTTTGCAGAGGACGTCAATCCGGGTTTCATAAATTTTTTGCCCAAATGTGAAAATTCCGTGCCAAAATAAAAGTGTCTTATTCTGATAGAACTTGTCCCCTTTAGCATTGCTGATCGCTAATAATTTTGCTAATATTTTGTTCCCGTTTCCAAAGCGTCGTTCTGATGCAAAGCGAGTTTCGTGCGAGTACGCGATCGTCGCGTTCGCTTGTTCGCCAAACTGGATTACCCCGTCGCGCCGACAGAGGGCGCCTTCTTTTTTTAAAGGATGGGATATCACCAAATGACTTCTTCCGCTCTGGGTGAAGCGGAAGGGAGTGTCAGACTCTGACTAAAACCCATCTGTGTTGCTTCTAATGCGATTTGCGTTCCAGGGCCGCGGTGAGTCTTTCGAACAAATTCCGCAAAACCTGGAGAGTGCGCCTTCTGACGACGCGACGATCGTGTATTCGGGCGATGATCGCTTTGTATTACATAGAACAACGCCGAAGACCCTAGTAAAATCCCAGCCCTCAATCACTCACCTCTCCATAGCCTTATCAGGATCGATATCGAGGAAGAACTCGTCCTCATGCAGCACAGCCATCACGGGGTTCTGGAGGGCCGCGATCAGGAACTGACGCGCCGGGGTGTGACCGTCGCGGTACACCGCGTACAGGGAGGAGAGCGCGCACTTACCTGCGCGGAATAACCTGGAGAAGAAGGGAAGGATTACTTTGACATCGAATTATCATAGTCTTTTGGCTATATTTTTTTTTATTGTTTAAACCCATCGGTTTGCTCTCGACTCTAGTCTAGGTCAGAGGTAGCAGAGATAAAGTTGTTATAAATAACTGTTTTAATGCTTGTAAGTGTCAATTGTTTCGTCGCCTAGCTGTTTCCTAGATGATATTTTTAGTCTATGTGAATATTTTCCTAAAGTATCGATTGTTGATGGAAAAGCTCGCTCGCACACTCGCTGATATACGAGAAAACGTTTAATGAAACATGGTAAATGAGATGGTCAAGTCTTCGGACCACCCTCCCCCTATATACGCCTATGGGCGAAAGTTAAAGGAAAATCTTTTAATTAAAAGGCCCGTCCATCGATGACTATTGCATTGTTGTTAATTTATTTTTAGTCAGAAATCAGTTCATTGGGTAATTACAGAAATTTCACAGGCAATTTATCCTTATTTGAGTCATGTTCTGCAATCAATGTCAATTATTGCAGCGCACTGCAATAATTGACACATTCCTACACCAAACTTTCTTTAGGTACGCAAACCACTCCTCTTTACCGTACCAAAATGGTAAAAAGCTGGCCAAGTGCGAGTCCGAGTCGCACACGAAGGGTTTCGTACGTAACTTTAATTATTTGTTGTTATAGCGGCAATGGATATACACACTCTGTGACGTGTTTCAACTGTCTACCTATTACGGTTCCTGAGATACAGCCCGCTGACAGACAGACAGACGGACGGACGGATGGACGAACGGACGGACAGCGGAGGCTTAGTAATAGGGTTCTGTTGGTTATCCTTCGGGTACGGAACCCTAAAAAGGAACCCTTATGGTATGACTAATATATCGTATGTCACAGCTGGAAATCTCAAGAACTACTAATGCTATCAACTTGAAATTTGGAATAATTTTAGATGACGTTTGCTCAACTATTTTGCAAATAAGAAAGAAACATAAATGTATTTTTTAACAACGACTGAAAGGGTTTCTTAAAAATTCGAAGTGAGGCTACTAGGGGTATCATATTATGAAAGAGCGCTACTTGCACATACTCAATATTTTTTTTAGGTCGCGCAGTTTTCGACTTTTGATGAAAAATTTGACCATTCCCCGACTAAATTCTCAGATTAAAATTCTCCGACGAATATAAGCCTTGCTGATGAAAATTTTAAAACATTTCACCTTTTGTATGATGGTCCGACTCGCTGTTGCTCGGTTTTTTTAATTTGATTTATTATTACTACTAGCCTACACTGTCCCACTGTTTTTTGTGCCTCTTCTTTCCAATTCTTAAGCAAGCCATCCCGCCATCTCTTTTGCGGTCTGCCGAGGCCCAGTGTTGCTGTTTCAAGGCGCCAATCCTGTGTTTGACGGGCCCACAACTTGTCTGGCATGCGGTAGATATGTCCTGTTCAAATGTCCAGTCCCATTAAAGTTGGGCAGCCTTTCGTGCCCATCAACACCACAATTCTAAAATTCCTACCTAACTTTAAACTTTAACATAGAGTACCTACATCTTCAGATACTTACTTCCTAGGATCACCAGACGTGGCCATCTGATGCTTGATCAGCGACCTCACGACGGCCAGGAACCTGGTCCTGTCTGAAGCCGACCGACAGCTTCCATACAGCCCTGAGACCAGAGCTGATGGTAGACTGGGCGGGATGTGGTCCTCGCCCAGGAGTAGGCAGAGGGAGACCAGGTGTGGAGACTCGCGCAGCCATCCTAGAAGCTCGCCTAACGCTGTCGCCTCCTGTTGAAGAAGAGTAGTACGTATATTATAAAGGGGAAACATTGCGTGTTTGTTTAAGGTGAGCTCTGAGACTTCTGGTCCGATTTGGAAAACTCTTTCACTGTTAGTTAGAAAGCTACATTATCCTTGAGTACCATCTTCATCATCATCATCATATTAGCCGAAAGACATCCACTGCTGGACATAGGCCTCCCCACACTCGTCGCCACGACAACCGGTCCTGTTCGTCTTGCATCCATCGGCTACCTGCGACTCACACCAGGTCATCGGTCCACCTTCGGCCTTCCAAAGCTGCGTCTCCCGGCAACCGTCGAATCCGACTCGGCTGAGCAGTGGTGTCTTCTCGTCTCACATACCATAGTGTCTCAAGATCAGTACATCGGGCTACTGACTACTGTTAATCCAGGATAAATACTCGGTTCCTGTGTGGACACAGGATCGAATCGAAGCTACGGGTAAAAGACAGTTTGTTTAAAATTTCACCTTTGCACTGCGTTACTTTTTCGAGTAGCGCAAATAGGCTTGTCCACTGAAAAAATCTAATTAGTCCGTGAGTTGGATTATCAAAAAATATTTGACCCGTTTTTTTTTTCGTAAACCAAAATTGTCGAAGAAATTACGCTTTTAAAATACTCAATACGTCACGCCGTGGTATAATTTTAGTGCGATTTGACGTCACGAGCCCCGAACTGTACTCCTGAATTGTGATGCGTTTTATCTTTGTCAATATTCATTGATTTACAAAAACCGAAACTATATGTCCAACTACATATGTCTAAATAGATTTGCAATTTATTGCTGGTGGAAACTAGCCTATTGGCTAGTTACAAAATTTGTGTAAAACCTTTGTAGTTACGGCATTCCATATTTCTTCATTTATATCTCATTCTCTCCCTCTTTGTCTTGTTTAAGTTAAGTTACAGCTTAGAGTAGCACTACGGTATAGATTGATAAAACTCATGGTAGACGAACTTTTAGAAGTAACTTTTAATATGTCGTAGGTTATACATTTTTTACTCTGGTATATTTATAACTTAGTATAACTTTTTAATGTATGAGCAACTGTTTATTTTCCTAAACAAATAAAAAATAAACATAATTTTGTTAAGGTAATTTCTAACATCAACTTCAATGCAGTAAAATAAATAATTATACACGCATTGACCTCAGAGTCACAATAATAATTACTAATTTAAATACAATGACTCTTATTAATATTACAAAGTACTAAACACGCAGAAAATTATGATCAGCCTGTTTCTGTCATGTCTTGACCTACGACAACAACGGAGCGAAGGCGGTGGGTCAGAACACAGACTCACAGCGCATGTCCCAATTATGTCGTTCTTCCTCTCTGCGAGTTTCTGTCCCCACGGTAATATTAATATTGATACTCGGAGGAAGTGCCCGACCATTGGACTTTGCCATTTTCGATGTTCCAGTATGAAAATTGAGGGTTCCGTACCCAAAGGGTAACCAACGGAACCTGAGGCTGTGCGTTGTCTGTCAGTCATCCATCACTGATGAATGACTGAAGAATTTTCAGTGCCGCCCGGTGCCTAGCACCGTCTAGCCTTTCGGTAGGTAAGCCACAAGTCTCAATATAGTTGAGAAAAAGTTAAGCAGATATTTGCAATGTTTCAAAAGTGATTTATTAAAATTCGATTGAGAGCCAGCATTTTTGAACGTCAGTTTTACGTGAAGATTATTAAAGTATACTAAACGCGAAGTATCTTTTCCCGAAAGCACCGAAGCCTGGAATTTGGTTTTTGAGAATTCCGGTTCCTAAAACGACGCCAATTTCCGGGATTTTCCGGTACTTTCGGTTCCAGGATTTCCCGGCACTATTTATGACTATCACTTGTTCGATACACAATTGAAAGGAGTGCACTCAGTGCGTGACCTCGGTGTGGTATTAGACTCAAGACTTCACTTCAATATCCACACATAGGCAATATTATCAACAAAGCACTCCAAATGTATGGTTGGTAATATTGATGTTGAGTTTCTTTCCGAGTTTTGTCTCCGATTAGTCGGATAGGAAATACTGAACTTACCTAGTTTTAGTTATTAAGACACTGATGTGTAAAAAAAAAACAATTTAACCAACAAGAGTACTACTCTGTCAAGAAAGTACCGGGAAAAGATCAATAATACACAAAATGTCTATTATTCATCCAAATTTATTTTATCACCTTCAAAGTATGCTCCTTTAGAAACGATACACTTGCGCCAACGAATAATCCATTCATCAAAACATTTTTTAAACGCTGCTTCCGGAATTGAGTTCAGTTCTCGCCGCGAATTCTCCTTTATGTCTTCTATCGATTGAAAACGGGTGCCACGAAGTGGTAATTTGAGTTTAGGAAAAAGAAAAAAGTCAGCAGGAGCCATATCTGGTGAATATGGTGGTTGCTGGATGGTATTTGTTGAGTGTTTGGTTAAAAATTCGTTCACAATGATAGCCTTGTGCGAAGGCGCATTGTCGTGGTGCAAAAACCAAAAATTTTCTTTCCACAAATCTGACCTTTTTCGTCGAATTTGCTCTCTTAAACGCCGCATAACGCTCAAATAATATTCTTTATTTACCGTTAGACCTTCCGGTAAGAATTCAGAGTGCACAACACCGCGATAGTCAAAGAAAACAGTCAACATGACTTTGACTTTTGATCGACTTTGGCGTGGTTTTTTCGGTTTCGGTTCAGTTGGAAGGCGCCACTCCGAAGCATGTTGACTAGTTTGCATGTCAAACTCGTAAACCCACGTCTCGTCACCAGTAACAATGCGTTTCATGAATGTTGGGTCCGAACTGACTCGTTCTAGCATGTCCTCAGCGACTTTCATGCGATTGAGTTTTTGGAGAAAATTCAGATCTTTTGGGACTAGCTGAGCAGCAACATGTTTCATACCCAAATGATTAGTTAAAATGGTGCGGATCGACTCGTGAGATACAGAAAGTTCGGCGGCTATCTCTCTCAGAGTTGAATGGGATTTTCAGTCACTATTTCCTTCACTTGGTGCGATGTTAACTTCAGTTGCAGACGTTGACGGCCTACCAGAGCGAGGCAAATCTTCCATCACATCTCGACCGCTTTTGAACGCTTTGAACCACTCATAAGCACGAGTTTTTGATAAAGTCGATTTACCGTAAGCTTTCTGTAACATTTTCAGTGACTCCGAACTCGAAATTCCATTGGCGATGCAAAATTTAAGACAAACTCTTTGTTCGATATTTTTGTCCATTATGAAATTAGCAATACACACTATATATGATATTACTAAAACCAGCACTGTATTTAATATAAATAACAGATGCAACTCAAACTCCGCGCCAAAATGGAAAACAGTTGTGCCAATCTAACAACTACAAAAAAAACAAAAATTTGAATTTGGAACCATAAACAAATCATCCATTCCCGATACTTTTTTGACTGAATGTATATTAAAAGACAGAACCCAGGACCTTATCCCATCGTATAGTTCTACAAATCATAACTTCAACATGTAATCATAATGTTGCGATAACAAAACCTACTTATGAGGTTAAGAGCATAACGACATGGTATTTTACACGTATACACCAAAGTTCAGTGAAATCCAAAAGGACAGTCAGTTTGCATTTAATTTTCTAAATAGTTGTACTTGGCAAGTAGCTAGCTAGCTAATTGTAAGTTTGTAACGATCTTAAGTCCCGGATCTAGGGGGGGCAGTTCAAGGGGTGCCCAATTCAGAGGATTGAAAAAAAAAAACTTATTTGATGTGGTTGTGCAAATTTTCGGGCACGCTTCGCTGGCACTTCAATTTTGCACCCTCTTCTTGGATCTCTTATTTTTAGCATTTAAGCATGAAAGTAACTCTTGAGGTAACTTTGGTAAGGTTTACTTTTATATCTCCAGAACCAATGGTTTCCCATGTATGGCATAAAAAAATATGGTGTCAATGATTGGTACAATGGATCTTCGTCGTTATAGTTAAGGGTCTTTTTACATCCGATACATGTTAAAATTAATCACAAACGTGGAAGAGAGGCGCCACTATCATGTTTCTGTCCCGGTTCGGTTAAATCGTAGATCCGGGGCTGACGATCTACCGCTTACCGCTAACACTTCCTGTACGAGTAGTCGCAGGTCAAGAGAATTGTTTAGCATGCATGCGACCGCATTTTGCATTGTCCGTCAATCAGTATTACATTTACAGCTTTGTATAATACAAAGTAAAATGTAAGGGGAAATGATTTACAGCGAAATTAAAATGGAAGAACTATTCCTTCTTCCATTTGAATTTCACGTAGTTCTTCTTACAGCTATTTCCTTGAATTTCTAACTAAGTAATACTGTTTTCCTTTGTCATGTTATGTTAATTACTTTGCACACTATTGTATAAATTCAAGTTCTTCCAACTTGACGGACATATAAATAGCTGAAAAATTTATTGCTTCACTTCTTCGCACCTTGTAAGAAGTGGCGACGGGCGGACGTTTTCAGGGACTGTATTTAAGTAAAACTGACGTTCAAAAAGTGCTGGCTATAGGGGAGGGGGGCATAGGGGAGATGTATCCCAGATGTACCTCTATAGCGTGTCATCTGTAGGAAAAAAAAGGCCACTTTAGCAGAATGAGAAAGCAAATCACGTTACCCGTCACTGTCAAATTTTCCCAATCTATCTTAAACCTAATTCGTTAGCGATAAAGATGAAAATGAAATTTGACAGATTGTTGTGTGATTAATATTCTGATTCTCCTAAAGTGGCCATTTTAGCCCGTCTGGCTCTTAGCCTAATTTGTATAAGTGACTTTTGATTTGATGAGAAAAAACCTTGAACGACATGCATTTTCAATTCGTGGTGGAAGAGAACCATGAACATAGCATTGTTATAATCTCGTAATGCTCATACAAATCTAGATACTAATATTATTAAGAGGAAAGTTTTTTTGTTTGTTTGTACCGCATAGCTTCTGAAACTTCTGGACCGATTTTATTCATTTTTTCCCCAATAGACAGCTAAATTATCAGGAAATAATATAGGCAATAATTTATTTTCGAAAAAAATATAGATCCCTACGAAAATTGCAATACTAAAACCGTGCGAACGAAGTCGCGGGCGAAGTGCTATACTGCTATAACTTCCTGTTAGCGTAGGTCAAGACGGGGACTGTTAGTTGTATGAGCATGCATTGTTTGCGTAACCTACTAAATGGGTTAGTTTGCATGTTACAGGACGGGTTGTTGAACTTGCTTGGACATCGCCGAGTCCTTATTCCAACCATAGTGTTATTTTTTTTTTTCTATTGATAGGCACGCGTTTGACCACTATCTCACCTGATGGTAAGCGATGATGTGGTCGAAGATGGAGCACGCTTGCCTAGAAGTAACCTATTCACTCTTGACTTAAAGAATCCCAGGTTGTAGCTATCAGGAAACACAGAATCCGGCAGGGAATTACACTCCTTAGCTGTACGTACTATGAATGTGTTCCCAAAACGAACGAATTTACGATAAGATAGTCAAATCAAAGTCGTGATTGTGCTTTTTGGCCCAAGGATTTGACTTGCTTTGATAAGAATGGCCAGAACTAGCTTCCGGCTAAAAGCCGAAGCCGAAACCCTTACAAATTCAGTTCAAGTTTGGCTCAAATTAATATCTAATACAAATTAACTTTTGAGGAGCTCGTGGCTAAATAATAACAGCCGCACGGGACAATCATCAAGGTTAAGCAACGCTTGCTGAGGTTCGTCTGTGGATGGGTGACCATCTTAACGTAACGAGTTTCCTTCGTGCCTCGGAAAGCACGTTAAGCCGTTGGTCCCGGCAGTCATTTGTAGATCTTTGGCAGTCGTTACGGATTGTCAGAAGCCAGTTAATCTGACTCCAGTCTTGCCAAGAAGTACCGTGTTACCCAGTTAATTGGTTATGGAGGTCTGGTAGGCAGCCGCTTCACGTAAAACACTGGTATTCAGCTGAATCCGGTTTGACTGGAAGCCGACCCCGATATAGTTGGGAAAAGGCTAGGCAGATGATAATGGCAAATTAACTTTACATAAAGTAACTGAAGAAAGTGGACTCTACATTAAAACAAATATTTCTGGAAACAGATCTCCTAGGCCAGGGATGGCCAATCAGTCGATCGCGGCAAGGCCAAAAATATAAATACGTACGAATAACAGACTGCGCAATTAAGTAAATACTAAATAGGTAATGTTAATAAAAATAAAAGCGTATTAAGAACAATACTACTCGTACATAATAGGGAACATGCAATATTTCCATTTTTCCTTTAATTTTAAAGAACTGCATCCAGAATAGACCACCACATAAATAAGAAATGAAAACGCTTTAATTTATTGCCAAAATTGCGTTTGAAACCGACAGTTTAAAGGTTCGCGCGAAAACGGACGACGACGTCACTCGTGTCTATCACTGGTCAAGAACTGTCCTAACTCAAATACATAAGGTTGCCTTTTCGTTGGCATAACAGCAGATACGTCACTAAACGCAGATTGTTGTTTTTAAATACGTTCCGTTTCACATTACTTGAATTCATTATTTTTGTTAAAAATCGATATTAACCAAAATAAAAACGATGTTATGGCGTTTATTTTATACTTTTTTATCATTTTACTGGCAAAATTCTCAAAAATTCTGTATTTGCATCCTTCCTATTGTATACCGAACTTTACCTACTGTTACATTTGTAATTTTAAGAAGTATTTAAGAAGTAAGTACCTACCTATGAAATTAGTAGATCGCACAGGGTTTCGTCAGTAAAAAGTCGATCTTGGGTCTGATCAAGTTAACCACCCTTGTCCTAGGCGATAACCCCGACTCTAAAATCTATGAGCCATGCTAATGCCATCCACTAGGTATCATTGTAGCAAGCGCTTCTAGCGAGAAAGTCAAAGAAGTCTTTGACATTTTCGCATTTTCCAAACTCTGCAACGAAAAATTCAACATCCGTGCAGTCTACAAACTCTGATTTGACAGACATCATGAATTTCATTTTTATTGCAACTCCTGAGGGCCTACCATGACGTGTTAAAGCGTCAATCTTCCGGGCGAGAAAGAGGGATGGAGCTATACACCTTTTATAGCTCCATCCCTCTTTCTCGCCCGGAAGATTCACACTTTAGCACGTCATGGTAGGCCCTCAGGAGTTGCAATAAAAATGAAATTCATGATGACTGTCAGCACAAATGACGACTTACTGAGGTAACTAATCAGTAACATTTCATGTTCTATTGTATTCGTTCGTTTTCCTTTAAATATTCGTAACGGTATGGTAGCGGTTTACTCGATTTAAACGATGCATTGTCCACATAGCTTAATCACCAATCGATTTCGTTTACCTATTCAGGTATTTTTACATTGTCAAGTCTGCAAAGCGGCCATGTTTGTAGTAGCGAGTGATAGCGACCGTGTACCGGAAGGCGCAGTTTAGTTAAGGCTTGTATTCATGCCAATGACCTTGTGCATATGAACGGAGCTAACTACCCCTCTATGCGCCACTTTTTTAATAAAGATAATATACACGTTTTTAAAAAGTAACGAAACCAAATCATTTTCGTTTGTATTGCAAAGCAGTTAATATATTTTTAACTAGCTGACCCGCGCAGCTTCGCCTGCGTCAATTTTTTCATTAATGTTCCGCTCCTATTGGTCGTAGCGTGATGATATAAATATAGTCTATAGCCTTCCACGATAAATAGGCTATCTGAAGCTGATTTTTTTTTCAAATCGGGCCAGTAGTTCCGGAGATTAGCCCGTTCAAGCAAACAAACAATCAAACTCTTCAGCTTTAATGAGTAAGTATAAGTATAGATACTCTTTTCATAAAAAAAAACCGGCCAAGTGCGAGTCGGACTCGCACACGGAGGGTTCCGTACCATAAATCATATTTTTTATTATTTGTTGTTATAGCGGCAATAGAAATACACAATCTGTGAAAATTTCAGCTCTCTACCTATTACGGTTCTTGAGATACAGCCCGCAGACGGACAGACGGACAGCGGTGGCTTAGTAATAGGGTTCCGTTGGTTACCCCTCGGGTACGGAACCCTAAACATGAAGGAGTAAAATGGTTTCATCTCAACGATTTGGAGGTTATTCAGTAGTTTTTTTTCTTATTATGTGATACCAATAGATAAATTCTGGCTAAACCAAATAACGTATCATATCTTGTAGATTACTAACTATTCTTTTCAGATGTAATTTTTCTGTTAGTGCCGACGAAAAGCTGCTTCGGTGTTTTTAAGTTTTTTTCGAGAGAGCAGCCTTAAGCTTCTTAACAAGGATGACTAAATCCCTGATGAAGTGGTGAAGGTAGCGAGTCCTGGGAATCAGAGGATGAGGGAAGCGCAGGACTGCGAGAGACCTACAGCTCTAACAGAGAACATCTTTTGGTTGAATCATGATGATCATTTGAATAAAGACTTTTGATAATTATTACTTTCAGTTAAAAAACGGGCGGGTGTTTTCGGTGTTTATTGTATTGGTTATTTTTCATCTTATTTAAAATCTACGTTACCACGTTCCAATAATTCCATTAAAACAACAATCAAAGATAAGTGTATTGATAGGATATTAAATACAGCATCGTTTTGTTTCTGTAACTTCCACAGGCGTTGAAACAACTTCGCGCCTTCACTGCACAACCTGTACCCGTACGGCAACCAGCGACCAACACACGGCAACGACCACAACAGCCGTACGGCATACCACACAGCGTGCCCGCTCAGTCACAACCACCTGAACAATGCCAGGCCACACCATACGAGACCATCGAACTGTAGCAAATGACATTTATCAACCCACACTGGGACTGCGTGTTGGATTAGGGTCCGCTCTCTCTTAGATTGCTTTCCCACTTGCAAGTATCCCGCATACAAGTTTTATTACATTGTGGGGCACGATCGAGCTATGGATCACATTATACCTCGGTAGCCTGCAATGTAATGCAACTTGCATGCGAGCTGGGTGCAGGTGGAAACGAGGCGTTACAGGGAGAAAGACTGTATACCAGAAGTGGGATCACAGGCTTGTGGTATAAATGAGCAATACTCTCTGCCAGCGTCTGTGTTTCTGTCCACATATAACTCGTCTTCAAAGCAAGAGTGAAGACATCTTCTGGACACGCTCGCTCTATCATAGACCTCATCTATCGCTTTCCATCAGGCGTGATTGTGGTCAAGAGCAACCCCGTTCCTCAATAAAAAAAAATCTAAACAAGCGGATAAAACCGCCACCAAAATTGGTCACTTGTAGTGTCAGCAAGTGGTCACCTGAGACGTCGGCAAGGTCCATCACCCATTATTCCTTTTCGTCTCACTGGCACGACAGTTTTTTGTTTTTTATTTGGGCCTAAAAATTGTCCCTTCCACGTCATCGTTGGCACATAGGTCACTTACTCGGCTGCATGTTTTGGCGCACAGATCACAAGATAGGAGGTACAGCATAGTTTGTAACTCGGCCCCATATCCACACCCTGCAGTCACCCATTCTTCTTCTTATCGTGTGGGCAGTAAGGTCTAACGACCCCACACACCTTAGTGTCAGAGTTTCTAAGCCGCCTCAAGGGTCATTTGGCTGCCGGGAATACGTGCCTTCCGAAGCACAGAATCATGTTTTTATCAGACAATCAGGTGATTGAAGCCTGCAATGTCTTAGGCAAACTGGAAACAACTTGAGAGCCAAATTGAATTACTTTTAGCACAAGTTAATCTAGCTAGAATCAACTACAATGTTATAAACATTGCATAATGTCAGTGATTCCGCATTCACAGACCATATTTTTCATTGTATGATAGGCGCATATCGCAGCACGAACCGACGTCATTGGGGGCGGACCTATCGCCCTTTGAAAGCAACTATAGAGATATTATTCTCGGGAAGAGATTACATTCATAAATGATAGTTTGAAATTCCAGATTACACAGGATTGAGCGTAGGGTTTTACGCGCATGAATACGTGACGACCCCTACTGGGGAAAAGGAGGCAGTTATCGAATTATTTATAAACATCCTAACTATACCAAGACAACAAGACCTTTCAATTCAAAAGTTCCTGTTAATGGTTTATTTGAAATAAATAGTTTGAGTTTGCAAAAGATCGCTTTTAGCGATAAGGCCGCCCATTGCGTCACCCTATGTTATGTGTTTCATCTATCTTTTCTGAACATGTGGTGGTGGTGATGGTGGTGGTTACGTTTATTATGTACACCACACATAATAAAGAGTATTCTATTCTATAATAAATCTAACCTAACCTTTTTTTTTTTTTTTTTTTTAAGGATGGGAAATCATCAAATGACTCCTCCCGCTCTGGGTGAAGCAAGAGGGAGTGTCAGACTCTTACTGACTAAAACCCATCCGTGTTCCTCCTGGAGCCCTTTGCGTTCTAAGGCTACGGCACCTCTTTCGAACAGATTCCGCAGCTCGAACAGATTCCGCAGCATCTAACCTAACCTTACCAATTAAATTAATATTATACATGCGAAAGTGAGATATTTTTATTTTTAATGCTTTCACGCCTACACCACGCCTAAATCATTGAACCGATTTTGATCAGGAGAAAAATACGGTTATTAGCTACTTTTTAGGGTTCCGTACCCAAAGGGTATCCAAAGGAACCCTACGAGCTAAGCCTCTACTGTCTGTCAGTCCATCCATCCGTCCGTCCGTCCATCTGTCTGTCAGGTAGACCGTTGAAATTTTCACAGATTGTGTATTTCTATTGCCGCTATAACAACAAATAATACAAATATTAATTTGTAAATCTTAGTTTATGATACGGAACCCATCGTGTGCGAGTCCGACTCGCACAACGCCGGTTTTTTCGCAAAAAAAAATAACGCAAGAAAAAGTAGTTACCTATACTGTAAGAATAATTCGTAATTGGCTGTAAGATCGGTTTATTTATTCTAAGTAAAATTGTTAGAGCTGTGGATTTTGTGAATAAATAAATAAATTTAATACCTACCCGACCATAAATTAGAGGAAAGTACTTGTTTTTCTTTCTTAGTTTTCCTTATTTCAATGAATGTACGTCAGCGTAAAATAAAGGCCATCAACTTCATGATGGTGATGAATCCTTCCTCGCAACAATAAATCCATTCGTCAAAACCAATGTCATTGTATAGCAATTCACCTAATTTCCTGTGCATCACATTATCCTCTACAATTTCCGTAGGTACTTCGTACCATAGAGTACGAAACGGTATAGACGCGAAACTGTTGTGACTCTGAGGTAATCATAATAATCATATCAGCCAATTGCCGTCCACTGCTAAACGTAAGCCTCCTAAGAGCGCCAACCACCCCGGTCTTGAGCAGTCCATCCGCTGCCAGCCAACTTCTTTAAATCATCGATCCATTGTGCCGCAGGGAGTTCCACACTACGTTTGCCCATACGCGGTAATCAGCCTAGACTTCTGGCTATGGCTGGGCTTTGGAGTCTATCCAGATGCAGCTGAATAATACCAGTATTTTAAATGGAGGGACTGTCAATATTTATTTATTTCAATTACAATATAGTCTCACTAATCGGACACTATTTAAAACCAGGGGGTGCCGGATGATTGGAATGTTCGGATTACTGGATTGCTAAAGTCAAAATAAATAAAAGTAAGCATGTGAAAATGTATTTAAGGGTATAACAAAGAAAGCGCTGGGTTAGACATGAGCGGAAGGTCATCATCATCTTCCTGCCCTTATCCTATGTTACTTGGGGTCGGCGCAACACGTTATTTCTTACAATCTGTCGTTCAGCCGTCACGCTATCACTAACTCCCACTTCTTTCATATCGTTCCTCACTGAATCCATCCATCTTTTCTTCGGCCTTCCTCTCCCTCTCCATCCATCCACATTTATATTCATAACTCTTCTAGTTACATGCGGAAGGTGCCGGCTATTATTGGATGTGCCGAAGTACCGAAGTGCCGGATTATTGTACTCAAACATAACTACTGTACTCTCATTAACCCTTGGCAAGATTAGTGTCTGATCTTCACGCTTCTGACTATCAGTAACGAGTAATGACCGTCAAACCTTACAAACGACAGCCACGACCAACTGCATAACGTGCTTTCCGAAGCACGGAGGAGTCTCGGCATGTAATAGATGGTAACCTATTCACAGACCGACCTCGGCAAGCGCTGCTTATCCTCGAAGCCGAAGCCCGAACCGTGCGGCTGTTGTTATTTACCCACCAGCTTTTCAAGACTAGGTATTAAGAGGAAACATGGACGGCGAGACTTTGTATGTAAAAAGTCATAATTCGAGGTTTGGTTCTCGACTGTTTTCTACTCCAACATTGGAATGATTTTAGGGATATTTCACAAACTGAATAAGAAGGATACATACTGTGTCTCCATGTTTTCGTTTTTGATGACATATTAACCGTATAAGTACTAGATCCCTCAAAGAATGCTTAAATTCTCCGAGAAATCGCTGTCAACAGAGCCCTAGTGAACCAATTTGGCAACTATTAATGAAAAAAAAAAAAACAAACAGCGACTTTTCGGAGAATTTGAGCATTTTTTGAGACGACAGTGATCCTTCTTATTCAGTTTGTGAAATATCTTTGAAATCGATCCAATATTGGAGGAGGAAACAGGCGAGAGCCAAACCTAGAATTGAATTTACATACAAAGTCTATCCGCTCGCGTTTCGCAGCAGGAGTATGCATCTATACCTTCTCCACTCTATGGTCGTACCAACTCGTACCCATTCACGAGCGTGTTTACTACGTCAACTTGTCATGAGTGAGCACAGACAAAGGCTTGTATCCACTACCTACATGGTAATGGACACTATTGTTTTTCGTTCACTATGTGTGACTGGGGGCAAGTTATTGTTACAATGAGATAAGGACGCCCACCGTCTGTCATTGTCTGTTTCCTGAACCACTTTCACTGGACTGTGATTGGAAAATTGTTTGTTAATATGATATGGGGTAACAATTAAAATTATTTTGATTCTTTTGGTATTACTCTGGTTTCTTTTTGTGATATATATTTATAACTAGCTGACCCCTGCAACTCGTCTGCATCAATTTTTCAATAATGCTCCACTCGTATGGGTCGTAGCGTGATGTTAAAAAATAGCCTATAGCCTTGCTCGATAAATGGGTTATTCATCACTAAAATATATTTTCAATATGAACCAGTAGTTCCTGAGATTAGCACTTTCAACCAAATAAACTCTTCAGCTTTATAATTTTACAACTAGTTGACCCGCGCAACTTCGTCTGCTCCGCTCCTATTGGTCTTAGCGTGATGATATATAGCTTATAGCTTTCCTTGATAAATGGGCTATCTAACACTGACAGAATTTTTCAATTCGGACCAATAGTTCCTGAGATTAGCGCAAGAGATAAACTGTCTGTCTCTGTGTGTTTCTCCACTTTAAAAAAAAGAAAAAGCATTTATTTGCGCCAAGCATGATGCATACCGAAAAAAAAAGCACACGACAGTTTTCTCTTGTATGGTTTTAAAAAACAGAACAAGTGATACATAAGATAGGATGCTGTATTATAATTTCCACCAGTGTAGGTTGCTCAATCAATCAACCCTTTTGATCCCGAAACTCCTTGTTTTATGCATAATACTGCTCTGTTTTTTTTTTTTTTATTTGTAATAGGTTTACTCTTGATTCTAGTCTATGTCAGAGATGACAGAGACAAAGCTTTCTTTGTGTTTTCTTTTATTTATTCTTTCTTTATTATAGTATGTCCCGGAGTTTGGTGTGCCTTCTAGCAAAGGCCTCCTCCAACAATTTCTACTGCCTTCTATCCTTTGCAACCCTTCTCCAGTTGCAAGTTGCTTGTATCACATTTTAATGAGTGATTAAGAAAACAATGGTGGAGAATCCTTACTCCACTATTCAGAGGCACTATGTGGGGGAGACTGGTCAGGTACTACTTTTTAGCTTTGTTTGTTTACTACTATGCATAAGATATTTTACTAACGAAATGTACTATATTCATATATATCAAATAAAAAAAAAATACCAATGAAGAGGATATCCAGGATATGATACATAGTACAAGAGACCTGCAGACAATGTTAGCCTAAGCATCAATATGCAAACCTGTAACATAATCTTATGTTTTTTTCTTATGGGGGTAGACAGAAACAGATTGCCACCTACAACAATCATTAAATACTCCTTTTCTTTGTATAATTATGTTCTTGTACCAATAGTCACTTCACTGATTACAATAAAATACCATTATAATAGATAACAAAGCAAAGAGTAAAGTATGTTCACTTGGGATAATTTGCGACTTACATGTATAAAAATGTCCAATTAGTTTTTTTTTCAGTTATAATTTAGTAGTAAAATTATAACTAAAAAATGCTATAACTAAATAGTTATAGTATTAAAATAGGCTAAGTAATATTGTTACTAATACAGAGGACTGCTTTTGTAGTCTGAATAAATAAAAATTAAAAAAAATAGCAGCATAGACAAAACTTAACTGCATGTCTCCAAAATTGACCTTGTCATAGAGAAGAATCTCTCACAAACAATGAATTTTTATTATTCAAGCTGATAGATGTTAAATTGTTTGTCTCTAACAAGAAAGGTTTAGGTATTTAAATTAAGATAAACAATCTTGATGTGTCTTTTTAATCTTTTTTATTTAAAAACTCATTTTAAAAATTAAATGCAACCAAAAACAACAATAACAATTAATAAATCAAATTAACCATTAGTTTAAGCAGTAGTTTATTTGTTTATTATGTCATGTGTTTGTGTAAAAAAGTCACATCAAGACTGTCAAGATAAACCTTTCTAGAGTATAGAAGTTCTGATCTGGGTACAAAAATTGAATTTTCCAATAAAAGACTATACTAAAGTATAGTCTTTTATTGGAAGAGAAGAGTAGACTGCTTTTTATCTCAGAAGAATGTATGTTTCTAGGATAGGCTGCGGGAGCGCGGATGTAGATATGTTTATTCCATACCACCATGTGATATGGTAGATCGAAGAGAATAATATTTTTATAAAGTTTTATTTTTAATCAGATTACTAAACACAAGCATGCAAAATTGTAACATTACAAATTATAAGGATTTCCAAGTAATAACTCAATCAATAATAATGATAGTTGTAAAAAGTGGGTGGACATGTAGGTCATGTTGTTTTGTAATGCTGTTAAAAACATTTTACAAGGTAATTACTTTCTTTTATTTCAAGCCTAAGATTTCAATAGATTTAGGATTTTTGAAATATTTTATTTTGGTAATCTTATGCATGTTTACAGAAAGCAAAAGTCATGCAACATCTTCCTTAATGACTCAAGTAATGCAAACAAATGTTTTCCAAATAAATCATCAGTTTAAGAATGAAAGATCACTTACCTTATACTTCAAGACCTTGAAGACATCTACAAAAATTGCTCTCTCAAGGAGACTGGCTCTTTGACAAAATGCAATGGAGTCAGCCTCACATCTTGATGTGATCAAGTTCGTAAGGTTCTGGCGCTGCTGGGAGCAGATCCAGGCCACCTGCAGCAGTTCCAGGGCCCGCTTCTCCACCTCCTCATTGAGTTTCTGCAACAGCTGCCTCTCCGAGTTGATAAATATCTTCTCTCGCCTCAGCTGATTCGCTAGCTCGGCGATATTCATACATCCCTCCGACGTTGATTGCATCATGATCGTTCACAGTCAAACGCACAATAACAAACACATTTCGCACTAAAATGTTTATGAAATAAATTTCACGACATTTCAATAAAAGGAAACAAGTTTCTGACACTTTTTCACTTCCTTCATTACGCTTGCGTATTATATCCCACTTTGTATTTTCCTATCCATTAGATTGTAAATGTCTTTCTTTATTAAATTTTGGAAGGTCACTATTTCTTAAGGATTCCTAATAAAATTTTCTCGTTTTCTCTTTTTCGGAAAGTAAGGCAAAAAAAGACGAGAAACGCGAAATGAATTTCGTATTTTTATAATATTTTACTTGACTTAAATTTCTGTCTTTTGAGACTAAGTGAATGAATGAATAGGTGGAACGTTCAGGAATTACTAGAAAACTAATCATAAGATCTTCTCTTCCCTTCCGGATGCAGACATGTGTCAAACCAAATTAGAATTGAGTAAGAAACTTTGCCCTACATTTTATTGGTACTTTGCAAAAAATATATCCAATTCACATTATTAATTTTAAATCTGATCGTTTTCTGAACGTATGATTTTTGACAGCTTTAATCCAAACTGACCAAAATCAATACGCTTGTTTCTCTATCTTCAGCTCACTGTGATAATACTAAGTGCAACAGAGACAGACGAATGAAATTAAAGCATTTTGCTTTAGTCGGGTTACAAGAAGAATGTTTTGACCGTATGAACGAATGACAAAAAGGGAATAAAGATTAAAAATGAACGAATGGAAATGGTTGGCCAAGGAAATTGAAGGAAATCCTTGGACTGCTGCGCTTTTCATTGTAATTTTTGTGTAAATAAAATTTAGTAAATTTGTTTTGTAATAGGTACTTAAATGTTATCAGTGAACTATTTTAGTTGCTATAATGTCAAATAGTTCGATTGAAGGGAAACTGAAAGGTTTACAAGAACGATTCGAAAATGAAATGCGTATTCGAAGAGAAGGTGGTTTCAACAACCAAGGTGGAATTGGGGCTCCCAGGCCGGGGAGCGGCAGGACTAGGCCGAGACCCCGTGAGTATCTTGAAGATATCGCTATTTAGGGCACGTGCACTTAATGCACTCGATACATTCATCATTTATAACCATTACCATATCACTTTATCTTTATCTTTTGGTCACTTTTTGATGCTGTGCTGTTATTTTTTGTTGTTATTTTGCTTTTCCAGCTTATAATCTAAGCGATACATAAATTTGTAATGCTTTTTTGTGGTTAGAACTATGAAATTGAACCAATGATTTGTCTACTAAAAGTGAGCTTCTGTTATCAATATGCCTAAAGGTTATTCTGTGTTTCGTGACAAATTAATGTGTTATAATGCATGCAGGCAGCTTCCTTGCCGCCCGAGCTGCACATTGTGTACAAATTATTTGCATAAATTGGCATTGAGTGAGCGGTGGGTGGTTGTTGCTGACACATGAGCCCATACATTGTTTATCTGTTTTTGTTTTAACCTATACAATCTTTTAATGTACATAGATATCTTTTGGAATCAATGTTTATTGTTATGTGTGTATGAAGGCTGTATGTAATAAGTATGTGACAAATGATTGTGATACAAAACCTTAGCTTTACTGTACATTATTCTAAGTACTGTTCTTGACAATTTATAGAACTATTGCCTGAGCATGACCTAGAAATGATTGATAAAGAAGACTTAACACTGGACAAACTAGTTAACATAATAATTTATTTGTCATTTCTATCAAAATATCTCAATTCTCAAATCTTTTGCTCCATAAAGAGTATTTTTGAATGACATGGATTCAGCATTATAAAAATATCTATAAGTGGGTTTGTAAATTGATTAAAACACTGCCAATGGGTTTATGCAATGTTTTGGCACTAATAATCTGGTAATTACATTAGTAGCCCACTACACCATATCAAGATATTAAGAGATATCTCATTTATGTTTACCATGCCAGAATATCAGCTATTAGCTTTAATCACATAGTTAAATTTTTGTGTAGCAAATATGAGCTGGATGTGGAATTGGAATTGCAGACACCTTCTCACTAAAACTGACAACTTACAAATATTCTGCACTTTTAACTCTGTCCCTGTTAGCAAAAGCCTCTCCCAACTTTCTCCATACAGTTGTATTCCCAGATATTCTAGTCAACTGACTCCCTGCCACTGCCTTTATCTCGTTGCTAACCTGTCAGGCAACAAGCACACAAGACAATTTAAAGACAATACCATTTGGCCCCAATCCGGACTTACTGTCCTTGACAGTTTAAGTGCACTAAAGAATATAAAAGTTGGTCAAACATGCTAGTAGAAATAATAACCCAATAAAGAGTGGAATTTCCTGCTGGGGTCTGTTTCCTGGTAGCTACAACCTAGGTGTCTTTGATTCAAGAGTGAACTGGTTACTTCTAGGGAATATACTTGATCGTAGACCACGTTGTTGCTTTCCATCCAGTGAGATTATGGTCAAATTTGAGGCTATGAATCTATAATAAAGCTAAAGAGTTTGTTTGGTTGAATGCTAATCTCAGGATAGTTCCTGAGATTAGCATTCAACCAAACAAACAGCAGTCTGTTTCGATCTGATTTTTTTTTAATGTTGTATAGCCCAGCGGAAGGCTGTAGGCTATATAACATCACACTACTGCCAAGCCAATAGGAGCAGACTATTTATGAAAAACGTATTGCAGACAAAGTTGTGGGGGTCAGCTTGTAATAAATAATCAGTTTAATTGCATAATTAGCCAACTGACTATACATACATACTTTACCTATCTATCTAACTGCTCAAGGATTTAAGACTTCCTGTCATAAAATTTATGTGGTGTTATGACTTATGAGTAGTGAGTCTTAGAAGTGATTAGATTGTGACTGTCATTGATGGTCAATTGATATTTAAAGTAATATGACAATGAATACTTTAAAGATAATTTACTTTTTAGTGAGAAAAGATAGCTATTGCATTTTATTTAAAATAACGCTATCAATTTAAACTACATGAATATAATATGAAACAAAATTTAGTAAGAGTCAATTGACACAAAAAGAAGAATATATGAAGCAAACTCATAGATCAGTCTCTTTAAAATTCTTTACAATTTATGTAATTGTATTCTCATTCAATCATCAACTTGATACTGGTTTCTATGTTCCCTCAACTAAGATAATCCCCACATAGGGTTGCCAGATCTTAAAACCGAAAAGTGCAACAGTCTAGCCTATTTATCCTGGCTTTTTGAATAAAATTGAAAAAAAAAAATCCCTGTGCAACTGATTCCATCTGGGCTTTAAAATAATATTTAGTAGCATTATTGTAAATTAAAATGAATTGTATAATTCACTAGTTGACCCGCGCAACTTCGTATGCGTCTCAATTTTCATTACTGCTCCAATCCTATTGGTCCTAGCGTGATGATATATAGCCTATCGCCTTGATCGATAAATGGGCTATCTAACACCGAAAGAGTTTTTCAAAGCGGACCAGTAATTCCTGAGATTAGCGCGTTTAAGCAAACAAACTCTTCAGCTTTATATATTAGTATAGATAAACCCTTTTGGGCGAACTCGCATCCTGAATGGCTAAATATGTCCAAATTCATCTGGACAGCCAGCTATACTACCCACACACACCACACCACATCACGTATTATGGTACCATGAACCTCTAATACCTTCTATGTTTACTACAACACCAGTGTGAAACTGCTTTGACATATCTTTCAGCAGGCTCAAGAAATGATAGTGCCACATTGCAAACATTGATGGATATGATTTGTTGATTTAGTCTTTGCCAAAATATTATACAGTATCAATGGTTTCACTCTCACTCTCACTCGTGTCTGTTACTCCATTTATTATTGCGTACAGTAACAGAGGCACATTTTTTTTATTAATAAGTCTACTATTGTAAGGTTAAATGCTGGACTTATTAATCAAATGTGTGTGCAAGTTTAAATAAAAAACAAAAAATTCCGTAGGTCAATTTAAAAAGTAAAATAGCCCCACAATTTTATTATCTGTAGGCGAAACAAATATTTGTTCCTAGCGGGAATCGAACCCTCAACACGCAGCGCTCGGCCACTGCGTCAACCGTGCCGCAAAGACGTCTGTTCATAATGATATTTCTGTTGCAGCACCAATGTTCTCAAGCAGAGAAATACCAGCATTCCCACCGAGATCACCACAGGCTACTGAGACTGAATACAGAATGCGAGAGGTTTACAAGGTATTCTAAATGTTCAATAAATCATTTTATAGTACAAAACCAAGTTAATACACACGCAAATTTTTAGATTCCTAAGCTCCCTACTGTGGTATGCATTTCGAAACTTGCATGGTGTTTACCATTTGTTGCCTAATGATTGTTGGTCCTTATTTTATCAATTAAACTGATTTTTATGAAGTCCAAAGGCCCAATGCAAACATAAATGACACTCTTTTGGATTCGTCCTACATTCGTGACAATCTAAGAAGACGCACTTGACAGCAGGATACTCGTATTTGCATACCTAGTAATGAAAGAACCATGAAAATACATCTCTTTTGGACTTAGTGGTAAAGCGATCTTCTATCTCTCTCTACTCAGCTGTCCAATCGACTTCGATTTATGCAAAACCGGAAGGCGCCCTCTATCAACGCGACGACACGTTCGGGTTTGCTGAACAAATGATCGCGATTGTCGCGATGAACGCTGTCTATAAGGACGGCTAGTATTATCCCATGTAGAATTACATACATCGTTGTTGACGATGAACATTAACCAGAAGTTAATACAACGATAATTATACATATTAATAGATCATCATATCAGCCGAAAGACATCCACTGCCGGACATAGGCCTCCCCCAAGCGTCGACAAAACAACCGGTCCTGTGCGTCTCGCACACATCGGCTACCCGCGACCCTCACCAGATCATCGGTCCACCTTGTGGGAGGCCTTTTTTTTTTTTTTTTTTAAGGATGGGAAATCATCAAATGACTCCTCCCGCTCTAGGTGAAGCAAGAGGGAGTGTCAGACTCTTACTGACTAAAACCCATCCGTGTTCCTCCTGGTGCCCTTTGCGTTCTAAGGCTACGGCACCTCTTTCGAACAGATTCCGCAGCCCCAGCAGGCACCTGCCCTAGCGGGCCCCGTCTTCCACGCTGACGTCTCTTTGAGGCGCGCTGGAATCGCAGCGCGCCGCCGACCCGGGCCTAGTTCTGATCAGACGGCGAGCCACCCACTGCTCGCCGTCCGCAGGCCCGCGCCTACGGCGGCCGGGAATCGTCCTGCGACTCCCGACGCCTGGGGCGTCTTCTTCTGTTGCGGCGACTGGGACGTGAGGTTTCCCTCTCTCTCACACGTTCGGCCTCCTCCTTTGCTAGCATTACTGCTTCGCAGAAGGAGGTGATCGCTTCCCATGCCTCCTCGCTCCGGACCAAAGATTGAACCAGGCCGGTCGCGAGAGGTCGCCGCCACCGACCTTGTGGGAGGCCTTCCTTTATATTTATAGATACAAGGCTAATTTTAAAACCCTTTACTTCTGCCTCACACAGGTTAGCGGCAAGTTGAACGTGGACGGCGTGGAGTACAGATCCAATGTGGACGAGCTACAGCATCTGGGCGAGCTTGGAAGTGGTACCTGCGGCCATGTCGTCAAGATGCTGCACAAGCCGTCCAGCACCGTCATAGCTGTTAAAGTAAGTCAATCAGCTGGCCTTTTTTCTGACGGTGTTCAGGATATAACCAGCGGGAATAAGGGCCACTTTAGTAAAATCATATTAGTATCATAATATAAATCATATAACAATCTGTCAAATTTAATTTTCATCTTTATCGCTAAAGCATTAGGTTTAAAGTTGATTGGGAAAATTTGACACTTTCAGGTAGTGTGATGTGCTTGCTGATTCTATTAAATAGACCTTTTAGACCCGCAGTATTTAACATGGAGCCACTGCCTATCTGACCTTCGCAACCCAATTACAGGGAAACTAGTTGAACCGTGCAACTTTGTCTGCGTCACAATATTCATTACTGCTCCGCTCCTTATCTAACACTGAAATAATTTTTCTAATCGGACCAGTAGTTCCTGAGATTAGCGCGTTCATGCAAATAAACAAACAAACTCTTCAGCTTTATGGATGGATATGGATCAGCAAATGGTGGTGATACAAGTTGAGAGCCATATGAGATTTGACAACATTTTCATAGGTCTGTCTATTTTAGGAGATGAATTTTTAAAAACACTTCCTTAATGCTTTCACTTTGTAAGGAATTCTATTAGTATAGATATGATACTCCCTGGCAAGATTGACACTTCTCGTCATGAGGCTAGCGACCACCGCGACTGACACCACTGAAACGCCGCCTTCACCAAGCGTTATCCTTGTTCTAATATCCTCAACTCTCAAGCGACATCTATCTATTTCCCTCGAACTCCGTCCTAATGAATCGTCGCGTTCATTTATATGCATGACAACCAGCTAGTTTTGCAATAAAAATGAACGCAACTATCGCGTATAGGGAGCGTGCAGAAACTATAGATGACAGCACAGAAATGTCACTGTCAAGTATGTTTCAAGTATAAAATTCAAACTAGCTACGCTAGATGGCACAGTCTTCTTCACGCACGTTTCCCTAAACTGAGCGTGCAGGAACCACAGGTGGCAGCACAGAACCGTCAATGTCAAGTATTCTGACCCTTAAACTTCGAATATGCGACACTAGATGGCATAGTCAACGCCGTGCACGGTCCCTATTCGCGCGATCATCGCTTTGTATTACGACGACGCCTCAGACTTATTTCATAATGTTTTTTATTTTATTTGAACTTGTAAATTTTATCATTTATCTCCCTGTCAACAGCAAATGCGTCGCTCCGGCAACTCAGAAGAAACCAAACGCATCCTAATGGACTTGGACGTGGTGGTCCGCTCCCACGACTGTCCCTACATCGTGCGCTGTCTGGGCTGCTTCGTCACCGACGCCGACGTGTGGATCTGCATGGAGCTGATGGCGTCCTGCTTCGACAAGCTGCTGAAGAGGCTGGGCGCGCCCATCCCTGAGGCTATCCTGGGGAAGGTGACCGTGGCAGTAAGTATTGTGACTGTGCTACATAGCGATGTTTGGGCTGCTTCGTGTGGATCTGATAGCGTCCTGAGGGTCTTGAAGCCTCCTGGGTTTTACCAATGTTGTCAAATCAATCAAGAGGGCAATATCGAGCCAAGATAAAACTTTTCTTTAGCTAAACATGCAATTTGCATGTGTTACACAAAATACCGTACTGCCGCCCGGAGGTTTGTGTAACCCAAATCTCCCAGTGATTGTACTGAACACTACCTCAACTGTTTGTCCCACAGACGGTGAACGCGCTATCGTACCTAAAAGACACGCACGGCGTGATCCACCGCGACGTGAAGCCGAGCAACATCTTACTGGACGAGCGCGGGAACGTGAAGCTGTGCGACTTCGGCATCAGCGGCCGCCTCGTGGACTCTAAAGCCAAGACACGGAGCGCGGGCTGTGCTGCGTATATGGCGGTTGGTATTCTGCAGATTCCTTTCGATATTTATTTTTTAATTATTATAATACCACAGGACGCTGCCTGTAGTAATATAATATTTTAAACTAGTTGACCCGCGCAACTTCGTTTGCGTCACAATTTTCATTACTACTCCGCTCCTATAGGTCTTAGCGTGATGATATATAGCCTATAGCCTTCCTCGATAAATGGGCTGTCTAACACTGAAATAACTTTTCAAATCGGACCAGTAGTTCCTGAGATTAGCGCGTTCAAGCAAACAAACAAACTCTTCAGCTTTATATATTAGTATAGATAAAAGATAGTTTAACAAACGAATATTCGGCATCTGCCCAATGACTGACGTATCAAAAACAAATTTTTCTACCATTCCTAATTCAAATACTATTTTAATTTTTTGCTGGACGCTTCCAAAGTTTCAACGACTAACTTGTCTGCCAGCAAGTACAGACAAGGAGGTTCACAATACATAGTTAAAAATAACAATTTATAAACATGTTTTTTTTTCTTGGTAATGTTAAACTAGAAGAAATAATCTACTTGATTAAAATAGCATAATTGATTCGTAGATGTCTTACGCAACCCTGGCTTTGGGCTTTCCTTGTTTCCGTCTGGTGCTTCGAAGCCTTGAAATGCATCAGCGCCGTTGCTGCTTCGTTCCGTCGCCTGTGTTGGTTTTCGGTACCCACTTTGGTGACTGATAACTCTCTCATGACTGAAGAGTTTCATAAAAGGATCCTCTTTGTCATTTTGATATTAATAATGAATAATCTCGCACAGCCGGAGCGGATAGACCCGCCGGACCCGACGCGGCCGGACTACGACATCCGCGCGGACGTGTGGTCGCTCGGCATCTCGCTCGTCGAGCTCGCCACAGGCGTCTTCCCCTACAGAGACTGCCAGAATGACTTCGAGGTGCTGACTAGGGTGAGTGTCCTACTGGCCATAACGGTAGCATAATACTGGCCATAACAGCGGCATAATACTGACCATAACGGTGGCAGTATTATGTCACCGGCCATAACAATAAGAATAAGAATCTTTATTTGTACACGGTGACATAATACTTGCCTTAACGGAGGCATAATACTGGCTTTAAAGGAGGCATACTACTGGCCTTAACGGTGGTAAATACTGACCATAACGGTGGCATAATACTGGCCTTATCGATGGCATAATACTGGCCTTCACGGTGGCATAATACTGACCATAACGGTGGCATAATACTGACCATAATGGTAGCATAATACTGGCCATAATGGTGGCATAATACTGACCATAACCGTGGCATAATACTGGTCTTAACGGTGGCATAATACTGACCATAACGGTGGCATAATACTGGCCTTAACGGTGGCATAATACTGACCATAACGGTGGCATAATACTGGCCTTAACGGTGGCATAATACTGACCATAACGGTGGCATAATACTGACCATAACGGTGGCATAATACTGGCCATAATGGTGGCATAATACTGGCTATAACGGAAGAATACTTCTGGCCTTAACGGTGACAAAATACTGGCCATAACGGTGGCATAATACTGGCCTTAACGGTGGCATAATACAGACCATAACGGTGGCAAAATACTGGACATAACGGTGGCATAATACTGACCATAACGGTGGCATAATACTGGCCATAATAGTGGCTATAACGGAAGAATACTTCTGGCCTTAACGGTGGCAAAATACTGGCCATAACGGTGGCATAATACTGGCCTTAACGGTGGCATAATACAGACCATAACGGTGGCAAAATACTGGCCATAACGGTGGCATAATACTGACCATAACGGTGGCATAATACTGGCCATAACGGTGGCATAATACTGGCCTTAACGGTGGCATAATACTGACCATAACGGTGGCATAATACTGACCAGAACGGTGGCATAATACTCACCATAACGATGGCATAATACTGGCCATAGCGGTAGCATAATACTGGCCATAACGGTGGCATAATACTGGCTATAACGGAAGAATACTTCTGGCCTTAACGGTAGAAAAATACTGGCCATAATGGTGGCATAATACTGACCATAACGGTGGCATAATACTGACCATAACGGTGGCATAATACTGGCTATAACGGAAGAATACTTCTGGCCTTAACGGTGGCAAAATACTGGCCATAACGGTGGCATAATACTGGCTATAACGGAAGAATACTTCTGGCCTTAACGGTGGCAAAATACTGGCCATAACGGTGGCATAATACTGGCCGTAAAGAAATTTTAATACTGCCCATAACAGTGGCACAATACTGGCCATAACAGTGGAATATTACTGGCTATAATGGTCCTACAATACTATTAATAACGGTGACCTAATATATGGCTAACTCGCCTTCCAAGCGTGGCGATTATGGCAAATCTCTCCTTTTGGGGGAGGCCTATGTTCAGCAGTGGACATCTTTCGGCTGATAGCAGCCGAAAGATGTCCACTGCCATAGGATGTCATAGGATGATGAATATATGGCCACGTATCTAGAGCTGACTAAAACACTAGTTGGCTGTTTGGGTTTTAATGTGTGTGGAGTATAGTGAAGTCGCTGCATATATAACTCCTGAAACAGACGGTCAAATCGCTGATAACCGCTATAAAAAGATTGTTGTATTTTAAATGTAGGTAACTAATAAAAATCGTTATGTTCCATAGGTAATAGCGGACGACCCTCCGCAGCTTCCAGACACGACTGACTTCACGCCTGAGTTCAAATTATTTGTGTCCCAGTGGTAAGTTTTAATTTTGATATTATTTTAATTTTGCTCCTGAAAAACCATTTTTTTGGGAATTATTTAGCACAAACTCAAACCATTTTATCACTCAACTAGCTTTCTCCTAGTATATTCCTCATGTTCAAGATTTTCTATATTCGAGTAGTTGTTCCAGATATTAGCGCGTTCAAACAAACGAGACTCTTCAGCATTATTATATTACTAGCATTCCGCCCGCGACTTCGTTCGCGCGGATTTAATTGGTAGTCCGTGATCTTCTTCTCCCCTCTGCCCCCTTAATGGGGTAATATGTAAATTATTTATTAATAGACTAAACAAAGGGCAGTTTGCTGAAATTGCCACATTTTTCTTACTTAGAGTATTTTTATACCCGTCGTAACTTTTAAACGATAGGTCCGATTTGAATAATTTATATGTACATAACCAACCTTAATTATCGAGCTATTTAAATGGATTAGGATTAATATCATGATACCAAAATCACCACTATTCCATTCCACCCGGGTTTTAATTGAATAATTTGAACAAAAAGCGGTCATTGTGACTTAACCATGATAGTGAGATATATACCCTCGCGGACTTGTTTGTAGGTGTTGATGTCTTCTATAAAACTGTAGTACATCACTTTGCTCTATTGTCAATAGTTTCCGCAGCATACGCCATATAAGGATTTTTCTTGGTATTTTTTTCACAATTTGGGTAACATTATCGAAGTTTTCATACGGATCCCTAACTTTTTTTAAAATATTCTGTAGGCTATGTTCATCAGGGACAATGTAAGATTCTAATGGTGAAAGAATTCAGTCAAATCCGTTCAGTAGTTTCGGAGCCTATTCAATTCAAACAAACTAACAAGGTAGATAGGTCACCTGGGAGTACAGAGATACAATGTAGCCTTTGTTACTCCCTGATTATGTAATTATCAAAGAGAGAGAGAGTATTCTATTCTATTCTATCCATTGCTGCAAGAATTTTTCAAATCGGTTCAGTAGTTTTTAAATTTATTCGTTACATACAAAAGTACAAATCTTTCCTCTTTATAGTATTAGTATATATTTTATCATAGATAACTTAATGTTCGATCTCTTTTCCAGCCTAACAAAAAACTACAGACAGCGTCCTAAATACGCGAAACTCCTAGAGCACCCATTCGTAGTGAAGTCGGCGCGTAGCTCCATCTCCGTGGGCGCGTGGTACGCTTCCCTGTCTATCTTCGGGCAGTCGGGCGCGTCTAAAGCGGGCTCCGTGACGTCACTAGCGGGGCCCGTGACGTCACTAGCGGGGCCCGTGACGTCACTAGCGGGGCCCGTGGCGCCGCCCAGCAACGGCGTGGAGACGCCCGTCACGCCGCAGCCCGTGAGGAACTTTGTGACCAGTGGACAGCATTGGATGGAGCAGGTCACGCCGACGCCGGCCAGGTCAGTTTCATTTGTTTTTAAATAATGTTTCTGTTGAACTCAGTCTCTTCGTGGAAGGGATACCGTGGGAATCCAAATTCATCATCTTCCTGCCCTTATTCCATGTTACTTGGGGTCAGCGCAACATGTTTTATTCTTCCATTCTGTTCTATCAGTCGTCACTCTATCACTAACTCCCTTTTCTTTCATATCGCTCCTCACACAATCCATCCATCTTTTATTTGGCCTTCCTCTCCCTCTCCATCCATCCACATTTATGTTCATAACTCTTCTAGTTATATGCGTTTCATCCCTCCTCTTCACATGACCATACCAAGACAAGCGATTCCCTTTTAACTTTTCCGTCACTGGCGCCACTTTTAAAGTGCCTCTAATGTACTAATTTCTTACTTTATCCACTGTCGTTACTCCACACATCCATCTCAACATTCTCATCTCCGCTACATGCAATCTATTTTCATCCGTCTTTTTCGCAGCCCAACATTCTGATATCTTTTTAATAGCTATCAAAAATGAACGGGGGAAATAGTTAATACCGCGCTGTCAAAATGTTAACTTCAACTTTCTTCAACACAAAAAAAAAGTGGTTTAACCTTTAAGACCAGGGACTGAAAGCGGTTACGGTTAGAGGTTAAGATACCTCAAAAATATATCGGTACCAGATTAAAATAAAGGTAGAGCTATACCGATACCTTTATAAATAAAGGTTGGGCTATTTTGTTATTTAACCTTTATATAATTTCAGTACCGAAAAACATGCGAGACGGCGTAGGTACCTACCACTCGTATGTTTGCATGTTCGCGACGCGACGTTGCCGTTCTTGCCGACTGAGTTACCTACATTTTTATTTGGCTATCTGTAATAGAGGCATCTGAGCTTTCAGATGGCCCATCTGTGATGACATGTGCAACTGCAATTTAACAGTTTACTTGTAAATACTGTAACTGTACCTACTTAAGGGGCTGTGGGACGCAGAGCACATTCGAATATCGCCATTTTTTTCTTCGCATATATCTCCATAATGCCAATACATTTTCAAGCGTAAAAGACTATAACTACAACTTTGTGTACAGTCGCCAGCATATCAAGCTATAACAAGCTGTCAAATTTATTTAATAGATTTTCACAGTTATCGTTCAAAGTTGACTGTATATTTGACACGGATAGCCTGATTTGCTGGCGTCTGTACCTATTCAATAGAAAATTTAATACACTTAAGCATTTTAGGAAATAAATATACATTTTAATTTATTTATGATTTTATGACGGTTTTTAACCGAATTTGACTCATTTTTAGGATTCCGAACATCCGTGAAAATCGGAACCCTTATATAGGATCACTCGGGTGTACTTTCTGTCTCTCCGTCTGTCTCAGCCAGTTTTCTCTGGATTTACAGGACTGATTCTGTTGGAATTTGGTACACATATGGACTTCTATGACCCAAACATGAACGCGTTACTTAAATACTCGTAAATACATTTTTAGTATGGGGGTCACTTTTGGGGGTGAAACAATAAAATTAAAAAATAGTTTTTCGGCCTGAATTGTGTGACCAATCAAATAAAAGGGCTTACTGTGAGGGTTTAATCCTATTTTTTCATAATTTTAAATAATATTTTTTTCATTATTTTTGATATAATTCAAAAAATTGGACCAAAAATAATCATTCCCTCCCCCTCTCCGAAACTGCTGAACCTATTTTTTTTTAATTTCAGATAATAGTTTTTGTAGATTACAGGAAAACTTATAAGAAGTCTATAGTGTTAAAATAACATGTTAAAAAATTAAATTGGTTCGGAACCCTTTGCACGCGAGTCCCACTCGCACTGGGCCAGCTTTTGCGCTCAGATTACTCAGACTCCTGCGAGACGGGCTTGGAAGCAGCCCTGTGTCTTTAAAAAAAATAGAAATATAAGAAGAACATAGGTATATAAATTACAAACAGCCCACATAATTAAGGTGGATGCTCCAGGGTAGCCCGCGAAATTCAAATATTTTTATGTTTTTTGCAATTTGCCGGTCAGTGTGAAGCTGTGGACCAAATGCGATCCGCCTTTTGTTCATGATTGCCCTCTTTGTTCATGTAGTTCGAAAGAATGATTATTCATTCTTTCGAACTACATGAACTTAGAGGGCTATATTGATGATTAAAATGGTTATAATTCTTTAGATAAATACGCGTTACGGTCGCGGATCGCATTTGGTCCACAGCTTCACACTGACCGGCAAATTGCAAAAAACATAAAAATATTTGAATTTCGCGGGCTACCCTGGAGCATTCACCTTAAGATAAAATATATCTTAATTATTTTATTCATAATATTGATTGTGAAAATAAGATTTTTAATGCGGCATATTGACGTCTTGTTGTCATATTTGACAATATGCTTATACACAATGTCAAATTTATCGATAAAATAATGGTGCAAGTGCGAGTCCTAAATTATACAACCAAAGTAACATATTGTGAGCACTAAACTCTTCAAGACCTGAGCATCAACTGGTATAAAATCGAAAAAAAAAAATGTTAAAAAAAATCTTATAGTGCCGAAAATTCGTCGAGGCTTATCATCATCATATCAGCCAAAAGAAGTCCACTGCTGAACATAGGTCACCCGTATCCATTGGCTACCCTCACCTTGTGGGAAGCCTCCCAACGCTGCATCTTGCAGTACGCGTTCGCCACTCCAGAACTTTTTTTTTTTTTTTTAATGATGGGCACGCGTTTGACCACTATCTCACCTGATGGTAAGCGATGATGTGGTCAAAGATGGAGCACGCTAGCCTAGAAGTAACCTATTCACTCTTGACTTAAAGACTCCCAGGTTGTAGCTATCAGGAAACACAGACTCCGGCAGGGAATTCCACTCCTTAGCTGTACGCATTATGAATGTGTTCCCAAAACGTGTGGGTGGGATGTCCACCATGTACCGGTGGCGCATCGCCGTTCGTCTTGTCGTCCGATGATGGAACGGGCTTGGCGGAATTTAATTATACAATCCCGTCACATTCCCCAAAATGCAACCGGTAGAAAACCGAAAAGCTAGCAACTCGTCGTCGATGCTCAAAACATTGGAGCTTCGTCGCGACGAGCCTATCATTACCGATGATCCTCTTGGCTCGTTTCTCAATTGACTCAAGGGCAACAAGCTGGTATCTGGCTGATCCGTCCCAAAGACGAGAGCAGTATTCCATACACGATCGAACTTGCGCTTGATAGTTTGAGCAGCTGTTCCAGCGTGAAGTACCGTCTCACCTTTGCTAGGATCCACAACTTTTTTGCAGCTACTTGAGCTTTACCCTCTATGAAAGGGCCAAAATTGAGAGTAGATGTTAATGTAACCCCAAGAAGCTCAAGTTGGTCGGTTATCGGCACGGTAGCACCTCGGAAAGATGGAGCTGGGTGGAATTGGCTCCTTTTGGCGGAAAAAAGACACGCTTGGGTCTTAGCAGCATTGAACTTGACCAGATTGGCATCGCCCCATTCAGAGACAGCCTGTAAGGACACATTCAAGCGCTCAACCATAGCCTCCCGGAGAGACCGGATCTGCGATCCACCAGCTTGTGCGTCGGACACGTATCTCTCAACAACAGTGCTGTCGTCTGCATACCCAAAGATACCTAGTTTAAGCAGATCATTAATATGCAGCAAGAACAGTGTTGCTGAAAGCACCGACCCCTGAGTAACCCCGGCATTAATATCCAGCAGTCCAGACGAGTAGCCATCTATGACCATTCAGATAGACCGATCCCTCAGGAAATCTGCGATCCAATCACACAAACCAGCGGGCAGACCGAAGGAAGGAAGCTTACTAATAAGGTTAAACCCTGCCGAAGGCCTTCGAGATGTCAAGGGAGACCGCTAGTGCCTCCCCATGCTTCTCTATGGCCTCACTCCAGATATGAATGGCATACGCTAGAAGATCCCCAGTTGACCGATTTCGGCGGAACCCGTATTGTCGGTCACTAAGGATATAATTCGCTTCTAGGTACGCCAGGAGCTGATGATTCAGCACGCGTTCCATAGTCTTATAGAGTATGGAAGTTACCGAGATGGGTCTATAATTCGACGGGTCAGCTCGACTACCCTACTTGGGCACGGGCTGCACGTTAGCTTGCTTCGAAGCCTTCGTGACCTTTCCGGTCTCAAACGAAAGGCGATATAGGCGTGTCAAGATCGGAGACAACTCAGGCGCACAAGTCTTCAGAACAATTTCCGGTATCCCATGGGGGCCACTAGCCTTATTCACGTCTAGGTTACGCAGCACCCTACGGACGTCATTCTGATGAATACGAATGTTCGACATACTCGACTCGCATCCACCAGGAGAAGCAGGGGGCCTCGCGCCATCAGGATCCAGACGTGAAGATTCCGCAAACAAGGAAGCAAACAAGTTCGCTTTCTCCCCAGCGGAGTGGGCCAGCGTCCCGTCGGATCTCAGTAGTGATGGTAGTGAGAGGCGGCAGAAGTTCGATTCGACCGACTTATTCAGGGACCAAAAAGCCTTAATGCCTGCTGGGTATGAGGCAAGTTTGTTCCCTATTCGGCTAATGTGGTCAAATCATGCCCTCCGCAACACTTTCTTACAGGATTTGGCAGCCCTGTTGAGGGCTCGTCGACCCATGCCAGATAAGCCGCGTGCTTAAGCGCATCAGTGCGATTGCACTCGGCACCAAACCATGGACGAGCTTCGCCAGACATTGTTATGCCAGAGAACGGAATGTAGTACTCCATTCCCCTCCGCAATACATCCGTCACGGCGTCCGCGCACGACGAAGCATCAGTCGAAGAAAGGCAAGTAGGCTGCCAAGGATAACATGCGAAGAAAGATCGCATGCCATCCCAATCTGCTGACCTGTATCGCCATATCCGCCGGGTGCCTCTTGGGCTAAAATCGGGCGGGGAGTAAACGGACACAGACTTCACCAGACAGTGGTCGGAACTACCCAGTGGAGAAGAAATCGACACCGAATAGCGGTCTGGATCTGTTGTCAGCAAAAGGACCAAGCAATTGGCAGTGTGCAAATCAATATCCGGCACCCTCGTGGCCCCCTGGACCAGCTGGGTAAGATTTATCGCAAGCGCTAGCTTACGCGTCTCTCGTCCAGCATGGTCTGTGCACTGGTATGGGAAGAGCCACTCCTGATGGTGGGCGTTGAAGTCCAGTAAGGCCCAGTAACACCAATTGGGCAGAAAGGTACCGCTGCTGAGCCGCATCCGCCGCCTCACTTAGGTGCTGTGTGAACTTCCCGAAGGCCTATCGATCATCTGTTCCACAAGCAATGTGGGCTGCCCTCTGCCACTTCAGATTGGCGATCCTTTGGGCTATGTCGGTAAAGTTGGTTCTCTTGCGGATATCATCATCCGTGATTCGATCACGCAAGGAAACTGCGAGCATTGCCCTCTCCATTTCCATTTGGCCCATTGTGAGCGACCGGGTCTCAGTTACATAAGTCACCACTGGCAACAAGCACTGGTCATAGACTTTCGGCTTGAGACACTGTGGTATGTGAGACGAAAAGACGCCATCACGCAACTTTCCGAACGCCGCCCAGCCGAGTCGTATTCGACGGTTGACGTTTTCCTCAAAATTAGCCTTACCTAACTAGACCGTTTTTCCCAGGTCACAATTTCGTGGATCTCTGATTTTAATAGTGATTGCAACATGCTTGGTTTTGACCATATTCATTTTAAGACCCACTTTTTCGAAAGCTCTTCTGAGGTCCTCCATAGTTTCAGCGATGACGACTACGATATAGTCGTCGGCAAATAAAAGAGAGCTCGTGGCTAGATAATAACAGCCGCACGGGTCGATCTTCAAGGTTAAGCAACGCTTGCCAAGGTTGGTCTGTGGATGGGTGACCATCTAAACATAGCGAGTTTCCTCCGTCCTCGGAAAGCACGTTAAGCCGTTGGTCCCGGCTGTCATTTGTAGATCTTTGGCAGTCATTACGGATAGTCAGAAGCCAGTTAATCTGACTCCAGTCTTGCCATGAAGTACCGTGTTACCCAGTTACTGGGTTGTGGAGGTCTGGTAGGCAGCCGCTCCGCGTAAAATACTGGTATTCAGCTAAATCCGGTTTGACTGGAAGCCGACCCCAATATAGTTGGGAAAAGGCTAGGCAGATGATGACAGAAACTCGCTTTTCAATTATTTGATCACTGTAGCTCAATAGATGGATCTCCCATCTATTGAGCTACAGTGTATTTGCACGCATCGTCTGAAGACTGCAGAATTATCTCCCGCCTCTCCTACGAGATCTTCAGAGTAGGATCAGAGAGCCTCTTCTTCTTATCTGTACGGTGAGTCTTGAAGAACTTAAACCCGACCGTAAGGACAGCTCCCTAGTTCCTAGAGAGCTCCGTGGACGAAATGATTCTGAAGTTCGGGCTGAAAACATTCGAAGTTTTGATCTGGATCTGTACAAAGCGGAGCGTAGATTTTATCGGTCGAGATCTTTCCAGCTTAATATTTAGGTTCAATTTGCCTCTTACCATGCTGTGATCACTTCCGGTGTTCACTGCGTTGATCACAGAGACATCATTTAATATCTGCTTCTTCGTTGACATGATGAGTTCAATCTCATTTTTTGTTCCACAGTCTCTGCCACGTCCACTTCCTGTGCTTTGAGTTCATCGTGTAAAGGCCTTCCTTCTCCATAAAACTGGCCAGTAGGTGTTCCCGGTGGTTCCGACGTCCTAATCTGAATTGCTCCACTCACAGCTCATCACTGTCTCGTTTGCCCAGTTTCGTGTTGAAGTCCCCCATGACCACAGTGAAGCAAACGCAAAGGGCACTAGGAGGAACACGGATTCCAGATAAATCTTCATACATGGTCTCTATTTCGTTGTCGGTGTGTGTCGAGGTTAGGGCGCTAACCTGTACGACGTTCAACGAATATCTTGATGATATTTTGAGTATAAAGTACGCCACCCTGTGATCATTCTCGTTCACATTGGACACAAGGAACCAGTGAACGATAAACCCGACACCACCCTGGGACTTCTGGTCACCCTCCCGTAAATAGAACAGAGTCGTCGGTGTTTGTTGGGAGTTGGGACAGCCGGATCCACTCCGGGGATACTTAGCTCTCCCTGCCTCGCCGTGATTTTGGCCACTACCAGAGTCAACGGTAGGCGAGCTGCCGGGCACTAGGGGCCATTTTAAATTGTGCTCATCATATTGGGCGGTGGTTTGCCATAATCGTCACGCTTGGCAGACGGGTTGGCGATCGCAGTGTAGCTATTGCAATGTGCAGAGAGTGCTACTGCTCAATCTATGGTGAGTCCCTTAGAAGACTTACGAGACCCAAGGAAAGTGATGAGATGGTGGTGGCCTTGATTGCACATTATTAAATAATGTGCAATCAGGGCCTCTCAACTGAACGACAGAGTGGCGTGGCGGTGCGTCAAAGAAAACCCCTATATTAAGGTTTAGCTACTGCTACCGATACATTTATAAAGGTTAAGGTACTGCTACCGAAAAATATATAAAGGTTTTAGGACTTCTACCGAAATATAACCGGTATGCATTTCCATGCATACCGGTACTCTTAAAATTCCGCTACTAAAAATTATAACGATATCGAAATATTTCGGTAACCTTTATTTAACGGTATGACGTCATACCGAAATTTAAAGGTACCTTAATTTTTGGGTAATTCAGTCCCTGTTTAAGACTCAAAATCAGTGAAGCACACATAGTTTTTAATTATTGTTCGTTCTTGATGTTATTCGAATTTTGAATGTTATTCTTTTCTCAGTATTTATTGGAATTCACTTCAGCCTTACATAGATGATTTTAGCCGTACCTAGATCGAAAACTCTTAATGTAATCTGAACACGTACTTTGTTCTAGAGCGTGGTGGGCGACGAGTAGCAACGCAAATGCTGGAGGTAGCAGTTCGCAGCCCACCAGCTTAGAAACTGACATGTGCAACCACTCGCCTTACCCTAGGAGAAGGTAAAGCAAACGCCTTTAGTTGATTTCTATTGTTTACTAAAGATTTACAGCTAATTTTGGAGGTACTCGCCAATCAAAGCCGCCACAGGAAAAACTAGTGGAGCGAAATTTGCGCCTTCTAACCCGCACGTAGCGAACTACTAACGAAATCCTGCATCAAGGTAATAGCAGAGTTCTCCGTGCGATTTGAACATAATATCAACTATCAGGTAGTTGCCCACCGGACACAACCGTCCGGTTGGTGGATCCTCCCTTTTCAGTGGAGGTTTGCGGGACTTTACTGTCTGTTCCGCATGCCTCTATACTTCAAACATTATGTCCGATCGCAGCTTGCATTGCTTCACAAAGCAAACCTTTTTTCTGTCTATCTGTCCTGGAATAAAACTAGGGTACTTTTAATACCGGGAGTATTTTTCTTTGGGAAAATAGTCGAATTTCATGCGGGCAAAGCCGCTAGCAGAAGCTAGTACGTAAATAAAAAAACTACGATGCCTTGATGGTTTATAATTTCAATTTTGTAGGAAGAAAGACACGCGTCGTTTGTTTCAAGCAGCTACTTACACTTGACAGGTTTCGCGGTTAACATGCTCAAAGGTCCCATTAATGAAACTGATATCATCATAACAGCCGAAAGACGTCCACTGCTAGACTTAACCCCCCCCCCCCACCAAAGGGGGTGTTTGCCATAATCGCCACGCTTGGCAGGCGGGATGGCGATCACAGTGTATGGTGTTGCGTTTTACAGAGAACGCTGCTGCCCATTCTCTGGCGAGTCTCTTACGACACCCACGGGAAGTGATGGGATGGTATTATTCTTTTACGGCACCAGCCGACACCATACAGCTGATATTATACTAACATTATTATCGTGTTCCACAGAACAATAGACGCGTGCGCATCCCCTCCCCCGCCGCCCGTGCGGAGAGTTTCCGCCGACAACCGCTGGAGAGCTTCACCTGCGGTAAGTCATACTGTTTACTTTGTAGCGTTCTTATTTTAAATCTGAATTCAGAATCTTACATAATTATCTTGTTTTGGTAAAATAATCTCCATTTCACATGAGATAAAGTATAAATTCCTTTGCAAACGAAAATAAACTGGTTAAAAACGCGCAATCTGCTTATGTATCTATACGTGAGGATTTGTTATTGGCTTGCTGGTGACTACGGTTTCCTATTTTGTTTGTCTTTATTAGCTGTAAGTCCTCCATGTACTAAATGAATAAATAAATAACATACCTTCGCTGGAACACAAATATTCTCTGTGTAAGAACGTGGGCCTTAACCCACTACTCAGGCCCAGTCTTCAAAATTCATTTCAAACTGTCACTTTAAAAGCAACTTAAAACTCATGACTTTAAAGCAGGTAATCACTTGAAATCAACGTACGTATTCTGAATTCAAACACAAGACAACCAAATAGGAGCAACAGGGTATACTACATGTACATACACTCCAAAAGCAACTTTAATTTTGTGAACTCAGAGTACACAGAATTATTTAAGATTCTGAATTCGAACACCACAGTAAACTAATGACAGCAAAGACTCGTCTAGGCCCTCAAAGAGCCTCGGCCGGCCTACCGCCGCGCGGCGCTGGACATAAGCTTGTGCGTAGCGCCTCCCGCGCGGCTGTCGGCCTGCGCGCTGGCGCCGCTCGGCCTTAGCTCTCCGGAGCTGGAGCAACAGGATGTAGTACATGTATGTTGGAGACTGCGTCGCTGCTAAGCGTCCATTAAGAGCAACTACCCTTAGCTTCTGCAAGACTACCTGATTAATGTGATTTGTAGTAACAATAAGTCTATCTCTGAATGAGTCTGGCAGTTCCTATGAGCCATTCGGACTGAGTACCCTCAGAAAAAAATAATTTAAACGCAGCCTGTGAGTCCTCTATGTTGTTCCGGCCAAAATAATAACAACGGCTTTAACGGTACTCGATCACGTTAAAGTATACTTTTACTTATGTCAAATCGTATGAAATAAACCGGGCTAGTGCGTGTCGGACTCTCACACGAAGGGTGAAAAAAAAAAACGTTTCTGGGGAACCCCCTTTAATTTTTATATTTTTTTGCTACAGCGGCAATAGTTATACCTACTACTCTGTCAAGAAAGTACCGGGAAAAGATCAATAATACACAAAATGTCTGTTATTCATCCAAATTTATTTTATCACCTTCAAAGTATGCTCCTTTAGAAACGATACACTTGCGCCAACGAATAATCCATTCATCAAAACATTTTTTAAACGCTGCTTCCGGAATTGAGTTCAGTTCTCGCCGCGAATTCTCCTTTATGTCTTCTATCGATTGAAAACGGGTGCCACGAAGTGGTAATTTGAGTTTAGGAAAAAGAAAAAAGTCAGCAGGAGCCATATCTGGTGAATATGGTGGTTGCTGGATGGTATTTGTTGAGTGTTTGGCTAAAAATTCGTTCACAATGATAGCCTTGTGCGAAGGCGCATTGTCGTGGTGCAAAATCCTAGAATTTTCTTTCCACAAATCTGGCCTTTTTTGTCAAATTTGCTCTCTTAAACGCCGCATAACGCTCAAATAATATTCTTTATTTACCGTTAGATCTTCCGGTAAGAATTCAGAGAGCACAACACCGCGATAGTCAAAGAAAACAGTCAACATGACTTTGACTTTTGATCGACTTTGGCGTGGTTTTTTCGGTTTCGGTTCAGTTGGAAGGCGCCACTCCGAAGCTTGTTGACTAGTTTGCATGTCAAACTCGTAAACCCACGTCTCGTCACCAGTAACAATGCGTTTCATGAATGTTGGGTCCGAACTGACTCGTTCTAGCATGTCCTCAGCGACTTTCATGCGATTGAGTTTTTGGAGAAAATTCAGATCTTTTGGGACTAGCCGAGCAGCAACATGTTTCATACCCAAATGATTAGTTAAAATGGTACGGATCGACTCGCGAGATACAGAAAGTTCGGCGGCTATCTCTCTCAGAGTTGAATGGGGATTTTCAGTCACTATTTCCTTCACTTTTGCGATGTTAACTTCAGTTGCAGACGTTGACGGCCTACCAGAGCGAGGCAAATCTTCCATCACATCTCGACCGCTTTTGAACGCTTTGAACCACTCATAAGCACGAGTTTTTGATAAAGTCGATTCACCGTAAGCCTTCTGTAACATTTTTAGTGACTCCGAACACGAAATTCCATTGGCGATGCAAAATTTAAGACAAACTCTTTGTTCGATATTTTTGTCCATTATGAAATTCGCAATACACACTATATATGATATTACTAAAACCAGCACTGTATTTGATATAAATAACAGATGCAACTCAAACTCCGCGCCAAAATGGAAAACAGTTGTGCCAATCTAACAACTGCAAAAAAACAAAAATTTGAATTTGGAACCATAAACAAATCATCCATTCCCGATACTTTTTTGACTGAATGTATTACGATAGTTCAGACACAGCCCGCTAACAGACAGATCGACAGACGGACAGCGGAGACTTACGAGTAGCAATAGGGTTCCGTTAGTTACCTTTCGGGTACGGAACACTAAAAAGAGGTTTTGCCGTTAATTTCACCAGACGGTACTTATTCAATTTGAGCACAACTTTACATTGGTTTAACCTGTGATCATCTAGACGCAATAGCCGTTGCGACGCGGCGCCACAACAATTGAATAGTTTTATTGTTAAAAAATCGGCGGCCGCCATTTTATATGGTCGATCGGGGGCCATAGGATATTAAACACTAAGGTTTATAAAAAAACAATTTTAAACTGCGTGATTTGGTATGGCTTGTGGAATATCATTAAGCGTCCATTTCCGTTGACGCCCAATGGCACACACGTGTACCCACGACAATTGACAGGTTAAACTTTCGAAATCTAAGGGTTTAGTTACTTCTAATATAACGCTGTGGCGACGCAGTAGTTTTGCGCCGTGTGTCATCGCCGTAGTTGTGAATGGTAGACGCCGTCTTGTTTCAAATGAATCGTCGAATCACAGTCAACTCTTAACATTAATTAACACTAGTAACCTTCTTAATCATACTTAACTCTATAAAAATGTATAGAGCCACATAAAAGTAGCAATAATCATATTATTATATTTAACAAATGGAAGGTCCATCATCTCTCAATTGTAAACTGTCCTATCTTTCAAGTCCTCTTAAAAACTTTCTGTAATTCTTAAATCAATTTAGTTCTGCCATGATAGTGGATGCAATCAATTACAATAGGCTAGAGCAATTATTTATTGAATTTTTAACTTATTGTAAATACTTAACTAACTCATCATCTGCCTAGCCTTTTCCCAACTATATTGGGGTCGGCTTCCAGTCAAACCGGATTTAGCTGAATACCAGTATTTTACGTTGAGCGGCTGCCTACCAGACCTCCACAACCCATTAACTGGGTAATCCGGTACTTTATGGCAAGACTGGAGTCAGATTAACTGGCTTCTGACTATCCGTAACGACTGCCAAAGATCTACAAATGACAGCCGGGACCAACGGTTTAACGTGCTTTCCGAGGCACGGAGGAAACTCGCTATGTTAAGATGGTCCCCCATCCACAGACCAACCTTGGCTAGCGTTGCTTAACCTTGAAGATCGACCCGTGCGGCTGTTATTATCTAGCCACGAGCTCCTCAAAATACTTAACTAACTATGTACACTAATTAACACGAAATTATGTACAAACGCGTTTAAAAACAAAATAAATCATTGGGCATAAAAAAAACAATCCACATGACATCGCTGTCAATGGCAAAAGTGTCCAGAACACTGGCAGCATTGCCGCGTTGAATGGCAATGCTGATTCTTTAGCCGAAGAATCGGAATCTAAGTATTTACAATAAGTTAAATATTCAATAAATAATTGCTTTTGCTTTCTATAGGCTAGACGAAATTTTAAAAAATATTGGTCACGTATTTTTTTTTTAACACCTAAACACAAAATTAAGACGATACAGTTCGATGAAAACTCGTGTGAAGTCACGTGACGTCACATTTCAGTGCACTTTTTACCTAGTAGTGACGTCACAAGCCCCCACTCCTAATCTTTGATGCGTTTTATCTTTTTTTTTTTTTTTTTTTGTAATCTCTTGAATCTAGTCTATGTCAGAGATGACAAAGACAAAGTCTACGATGGAGCGAGCCTACCCAGAAGGAGCCTGTTCACTCTAACTTTGAAGAGATTAGGGTTGTAAGCTTTCGGAAACACAGACGCAGGCAGAGAGTTCCACTCCTTTGCTGTGCGCATTATAAAAGACCTTTGAAAACGCTTAGTGCGAATTGGTGGAATAGCCACAAGGTATCTTCCTTAATTTTTATTGATCTGATGGACTGATGAAGCAAAAAATACGTGTGCAATATTTTTCGATAATCTAAATGACGTACTATATGGAATGATATTTTTCTTACTCAGTCGTCATCCCTATTATGCTAGTTCGATTTCAATTGCAACTCAAGTATCAACTTAGTGGCCATACAGTCTATATTTGAGTAACTTGCGATATGTTGTTTGTCATCATCAGCCACTGTAAATCAGGAATTGTTGTATGACCTTTTCCACATTTTGTCATTGTAAAATCAACTTACAAAACACACGATCATACAGTTGACATTTGTATGACTTACCATCATGTTTTGGTCTGTAATGTAATAGGGAATATGCATGCGATTTTTTTATTTGCTAAATAAAATACTCATTAGCTCTAGTAAACAATCGTGAAATTATTTTTTAAATACCTTCATCAGCGATAAAGATATAAAGCTTCAAAGATTACAATTAGAAAGAGAAGTCCGATGAAAACTTTGACGTCATCGTCTATGACGCCTATACAGCTGCCATAGAAAACAGCGTTTTCGCGAAAGGGACAGATATATTTGTTTAAAATAATTATACCTCCTTCGTTTTTCGAGTAATTTTAATTCCATTTTCATTGTTACTGTTATATTTTTGTATATTTTTAGATAAACTGTATAGATGACAAATATGTTTTTCATGCATATTCCCTATTAACGTAAAATCAACGTAGTTTACACTTGCATAGAGTTCAATATGAAACTGATAGCATGTTTTCTTTACGCAGAGTTCCGGTAATACTAGTCCAATAGTCCTGCAGAGGTTTTACCATCAAAACCAGCAGAGAAGATCGCGAGTAGACCTGCATGCGACACCTAGGCATAGAAGGTAAGATTATAGAACACGAATAATATAAAGATAACGTCCAAGTTAATACAGTACACCGGGACTAAAAGGGCCATTACAGCAGAATCAGAAAGCACATCACGCTACTCGTCCTCAAATTCTCCCAATCAACCTTGAATCTAATGTGTTAGCGATAAAGATGAAAATAAATTTGACTGATTGTTGTGTGATTAATATTATGATTCTCCTAAATTGGCCTTTTTAGCCCCCCCAGGTAATCAACCAACAGGTATTCAAATTCATTATAGATAAATAATAATAAGCTTTTATATAAGGCTGACTTTCGACAGTAGCGCAGATGAGGATGAGGAGCGGAGAGCTGTGCCAATATTAAACAATGGAATTGCATTATACATTGCAAAATTTCTGCAACGCTTCAGTGGACAGGGATGTGCGAACTAATTAACCAGATAGCGGAGCGAAGCAGCAGAGCTAGGAAGCGAAGCAGGAAAGCGGAAGAGAAACCATCCGCCTGCTCAAATTATTCGTCGCGTAAACTCGGTCTATCTCCGCTCCGCCCTACCTCGCTTCGCATCAATAGACACACAATTTGCAACTCCGCTCCGCATTACTCCCGCTCTCCGCTGCCTCACTCCACGTCAAAGTACAGGCAGCCTAAGAATCAAAGCAAAAAAAAAACTCTTAAAAAGATAAAGAAATGTATTATTTTTGTTTCAGTTTAAGTAGAGAACACAGTACAGGGCGGTCCCCCGAACCGCCGCCGAGGACTAGTCGACAACTCACGATGTTAGGACACGAAGGTAAATAAGACACAATTTATGTTATGTAACTGATATACAGTATGGATATATATGCAATAATCTTAAGGGGTCATTGTACTCATCATTGTGAACAACTTATACTATGGGACCGACAACGAAATGGGGAAATATAATCAGCTGTTCAGTAAATTTTTTTTGAGTGTCCATACTGTAAATAATTAAGGTTGTGTTTATTGCGTACTAAGTGTACAATGGTGTTATGTTTTGTTAGTACTTATGACTTTGCAGCCTTTTACAAGCATTACAATATTATTCACCTGCACTTTCCATCATCATCTGCCATCATCATCATCTGCCTAGCCTTTTCCCAACTACATTGGGGTCGGCTTCCAGTCAAACCGGATTCAGCTGAATACCAGTGTTTTATGTGGAGCGGTTGCCTACCAGACCTCCACAACCCATTAACTGGGTAACACGGTACTTCATGGCAAGACTGAAGTCAGATTAACTGGCTTCTGACTATCCGTAACGACTGCCAAAGATCTACAAATGACAGCCGGGACCAACAGCTTAACGTGGTTTCCGAGGCACGCAGGAAACTCGGTATGTTAAGACGGTCACCCATCCACAGACCAACCTTGGCAAGCGTTGCTTAACCTTGAAGATCGACCCGTGCGGCTGTTATTATTTAGCCACGAGCTCCTCACCTGCACTTTCCATCGTAAAAAAAAAAAAATAATAATAATAAAAATTAATAATCCGCATCGGCGGAGGAGTTCGATAGTAAACACTGTGACGTGAGATTTTTATTTATTAAATTAGCTGACTCGGCGAACGCTGTTTTGCCAAATAAAATAAAAAAATGTCCAAAAAAAATAGCCTAAGACCTATTCTTAGACGTACGAAATATACACAAAAATAACATAAAAATCAGTCAAGCTTTTACGAAGGAGTTCGATATCAAACACGACACGAGATTTATATATATTAGATATACCTTAAATCATAGAGGACATCAATATCTACAAACAAGTCCGCGAGGGTATATATCTCACTATCATGGTTAAGTCACAATGACCGCTTTTTGTTCAAATTATTCAATCAAAACCCGGGTGGAATGGAATAGTGGTGATTTTGGTATCAAGATATTAATCCTTATCCATTTAAATAGTTTGATAATTAAGGTTGGTTATGTACATGTAAATTAATTACATTTTATATTATTCAAATCAGACCTTTTTTTAAGTTAAGACGGGTATAAAAATTATCTAAGTAAGAAAAATGTGGCAATTTGAGCGAACTGCCCTTTGTTTAGTCTATTAATAAGTAATTTACATATTAAGGGGTAGAGGGGAGATGAAGATCGAGGGCTACCAATTAAATCCGCGCGAACGAAGTCGCGGGCGAAGTACTAATAATTAATAATGTTGATTTATGATTTCAGCAAACGGTAGCACTACGGATTTGGAGCCTCCCGCGTTACACGAGAGGTTACACCCACCGTCGCCTTTATTACTCAACGATAGGTAAGCGCTGATATTTATTTAATGAACTATCAACTTATTTGCTATTGTAGATGGTTCATTGATAACCATAAATACTATAAGTAAGTTTTTGTGTAAATACCAAGAGTATCTAACATTAAACTATGGAGGCTAGAGGCAAGGAGGACAATTTTATGTGTGGGACAAGTTGAAAAGTGTTAGGCAGTAAACTGTAAGTAACAGTTCAAGAACCTTCCAGAATGACGCTACCGTAGCTACAGGTAGACGGATTGAAGTGTGCCGAGTTTGATGAACTTTTGTTCTCTTTATTTTGAACATACCATTGTATTTATTTACTGACTAGCTGACCCGCGCGGCTTCGCTCCCGTCAACTTGCTACTTACCCTTTTTTTTGTTTTTAAACCTTCCCTGTATTCTGGAGAAACTAACAAAAAAAAATATTTAAATCGGCCCCGCTGTTCTCGAGTTTTAGCGAGACTAACGAACAGCAATTCATTTTTATATACAGAGACTAGTCGCCTATAGACTTTATCGATAAATGGGTTATCTAACACTGAATGAATTTTTCAAATTGGACCGGTACTTCCTGAGATTACTGCGAACAAACAAACCAACTCTTCAGCTTTATATATTAGTATAGATCAAGCGATGAAAAATAATACACAAAAATTTAATTATGTATAATTGTTTCTTACTTACGCCATAACGAAGCGGAAGTTGTTCTTTCCTTGTTTATTTTTCTATCCTACTCTTCTTTTGGCGCTGTTTTTGTAATTTACCCTAATGCGATTGTAGCGTCACCCTAATTTAACGCATTCCGACGGACACTTTTGCATACACAGAGATAGTCCTCCTTGTCTCTACCCTCCATACATAAAACATAAATATTTGAATAAATAATTTATTCTTAGTACATAATTCCAATCCATCACCACCAACTCAAATATCGACTTTAGCCTTGTGTATATAATGTTGATTTTTAAATTGAATTTAAAAGACTAAAAAGTATTGGTTGCAATAGAATTTGGACTTTCTCACGTACAACTCTCAGAGTTTTCCGAAATTTGATAAATGTCGCGAATTGTTAATCTATACTAATATATAAAGCTGAAGAGTTTGTTTGTTTGTTTACTTGAACGCGCTAATCTCAGGAACTACTAGTCCAATTTGAAAAATTATTTCAATGTTAGATAGTTAGATGGCTATAATATGTAATCACGCTAAGACCAATAGAAGCGGAGCAGTAATGAAAATTGTGACGCAAACGAAGTTGCGCGGGTCAACTAGTTGAAATATAATTGGTTCACTAAGATTTAGTGCGACTAAATTGACATAACGAAGTTTTAAAAAAACAAAATCAAATGTGAGATTATATTTTCAAGCTTATAAAGTTTAAAATGGCTTGAAAGCGTTCTCACTAACTACGTAAAATTCCCCAGGCTTTCAGAAGGGCGTAGTCAAAGCCTGACTCGCGCAGAGCTCCGCAACGGCTACCGAGGCGAGCCGCCTGCGCCCGCGCCGCACAAGCACCACCACGACGACCAGGGTAAGTACCCACCAGCGCTCCGATGGGGCACGAGGGATTTCGATACTACCTCGGGCGAAAAACTTGGTGCGAGCGTCACGTGCTTCGACTCAGTGAAGTAGATAGTTTGGAACGGATTGTAGAGATCTTAAATACCATGGCAGACTATTTCTAGCTGACAGGAAAGTTCTAGCTAGCGCACTTTCCTTGTAATTTTCTGTTGAAAGGCTCACGTATGACCACAATCTCACCTCGTTGAAAGCGGTGATGTGGTCGCCGAGGAAGCGCGCTTATCTAGAAGTAACCTATTTACTTTTGTCTTCAAAACTGTTCAAAGTTCAGAATTAAAGCCTTGTTTTAGATAACAAATAGCTTCGCAAATAAACTCATCTTTGTGTCCGACCAACCTTGACAATTCAATAGGTGTGTGTAACATTTGAAATAATAACAAAAGTTCTAATGATAATAATATAACCTTTTCAAACAAAACACAAAATATGCCGTGCCGCTTGCAGCCTGTTTTTGGCCCGAGTCTAGATAGCTATGGAATTCAAAACTATATGGACGAACCCAGTGCCTTTACTTACAACACAAAACAATTATTTTTTTTTTTTTCTTGTATGTAAATACATACAATTCTTTTCTTATGGTACAATCGCTGGGTACGTCAAATAGTTGTAAAAAGTTTTGTTATAATTTTATTTTATTTTACAGTTCCTTGTTGTAGAAATGTAGGGTATAATTAATATTTTATTGTTACATACGAATGAAATAAAAGTTTAAGTTATTTGATAACTAGAATTTATTTTTCACAAGTCAATTTAGTGATAAAATCAATTTAGAAAGTGAATTAGATCCATTGAATTGACACACAATATTTTACGCATATTTGCTCGTCGACTGTGTTTGGTCATGTCAACTTGAGCCAATATGGCGTAACATATAGCGTGTCGTATATCTTTGAATGTATTGTGTGTATAGTATATTCTGCACGCGATCAGAATGGGATAACATAGTGCCAGTTCTACTGATTTTAAAGCAACATTCTTATTCGCCTGTCAGTCACAATCTGTCAAAAATATATGGAAGTCATAAAGGCATACATTATTATACGTATCTCGTCTGTGTTTCCAAACGCTTACAACCCTAAACTCTTCAAAGTTAGAGTGAACAGGCTCCTTCTGGGTAGGCTCGCTCCATCGTAGACTTTGTCTTTGTCATCTCTGACATAGACTAGAGTCAAGAGCAAACCCATCACAAATAAAAAAAAAACCTAATTGAAAACGACTGTGGTCGGACACTCTTTCTGAATACATACATTAGATAAAGAAAACAGATATCACTGTCTTGTTCGTATGTGTGTATTAACACATTCACTGCCGCGTCGGTCACCGGTGACCGACAAACAATACATTTTCTATTGTGTCAGGCAGACAATGCTTTAAGAAAGAGAACGTTCGACCACAGTCGTCTTCACTTATGTATTTAGAATGTTGCCTCCACTTTTATCTGTACCTTAAGGTGGATGCTCCAGGGTAGCCCGCGAAATTCAAATATTTTTATATAATATATAAATATTTCAGAAATAATCATTCTTTCGGACTACATGAACTTAGAGGGCTATATTGATGATTAAAATGGTTATAATTCTTTAGATAAATACGAGTTACGGTCGCGGAACGCATTTGGTCCACATACAGCTTCACACTGACCGGCAAATTGCAAAAAACATAAAAATATTTGAATTTCGCGGGCTACCCTGGAGCATTCACCTTAATAATGAAAATTGAGGCTGCGAATGCTAACGTTGCTTGAAAATTACTAGAATTCATCATATCATTTTGTGTTACAAATGTGAAAATTTGACGGCTATTTCAATAAATAAATCATTACAGGATATTTCGGAAATGTGAGGTCATATTTTAGAGTGATGTCGTGTATCTAATATACTTAATCTATGCTGATAATATCAAGAGGTAAAGTTTGTGAGTTTGTGGGGGGTAATCTCTGGATCTACTGAACCGATTTTGAGAATTCTTTTACCAATAGAAAGCTACGTTATTTGTGAGTTTCATAGGCTATATACTAACCCATAAAATACCGCCCAACAAAGTGGCCATGGGTCAGTTAGTTACAAAGCAACAATTCAAACTTTGACTGAACTCAAATAAATGCCATTAACCGTGTCAGACTGCTTGAAAACTGTTTTGTTTTTTAGTTTTTAGTCGTTTCTTGCAGTCAGTTTTTTATAAAAGTCTTTTTTTTTTTTCGTTTTACTATTGTTTCTTTACTGTATATTAGATATAGAACGTCACCCTAAAATATGACTTCGTACTTCTGAAACACACTGTATTATGAAATTTATTGTTACTAGAATAAAGTTGATATCTGCAAAGTGGAAATAAAATCAGTTAGAAACCTTTGGTAGGATCTGTGACTAACATTATCTAGCCCACTTGACTATTAGCGTATAATAGTCAAGTGGGTTGGATAATGTTGGTCACAGACTGTACAATGGTAAATCAGTCACTATGACAAGGTCCCATCTCGATCGTAGCAGACTACACTATACCAATATAACGATTGACGATGACAATTTGTAACGAAGGAGTACAGCCAGCCTATGACTATGTGTTCAAACGCGCGTTTTTCATCCCGCGCGCGCGCACGCTCTCCGCACGCATCGTGTGTATAGACGCGTGAAATTGTTGCAATACAACGTTCTGTGTAATGTTCAAAACTAATAAAAAGGTTCAATGAATAGTCGATATTTAATTTTTTGATGTTGCCTACCCTGCTTGTATTTTGCAAGTTTGTTCAAGGCGAAATTCATGAACGAAACTGAACGCGATCAACGTTTTCGAACAGCGTTCAATAGCTGTTTCGCTATTATCATGGAATATTGACACAATATTATTGTTATTACAGTTTTTGAGCGTAGTTTAGACGCGTTGAGTTTCATTTGTGAAAAATTCGCACTTAGTTGAGTGCTAAATCATCTCAATCATTTAACAGCTTGTAACTGCTCGCGATTCAAGCGTTCACAAAACAAGTTTAAAAAAAATCGAGAAAAGGCATTGCTGTAACAATTCCTAGTATTCTTCGGTCATGCCTAAAAATATTAGATGTTCTATATCATTTTCGTGCTCTAGAATAAAATAGTATTTCAGTTGACATTGCAATGATTTCACGAATCATCTCATTCTCATACAGTCTGTTTCTACCCTTTCATTATGTAAATATCGGAGGAAAACCATAAATGTATGGGATATATTATGCTTTTGACGCGTCCTCTGTGCTTTGCGGTTATATGCTTTCGCACAACCGAAGTCAGGCGGCCGCAGAGAGGCTTGTTGCCGAAACACCTTTTGGAAATTATTGTCGAGTTTTGTAGATAGATTCCTGACAAATCGATTCACGAAATTGTGTTTATTTGTCGATGAATTCGGTCTAAGAATAGATACGCTTTAAACTTCTGTAACATTTCGTTCCGACTACATTCAAAATACTATCAATTGAGTTGAATGTATGATGTAGAACAGTTATCGATAAAATAAAGTTATCGATATGTCACACCTCTATCTACAAAACTCGATATCAAAATTTTGTGTCGACATAATTAAATGTGCTAAATTAATGACATCAAATCAAACTCTCGATATTATCAGAGTTTTAGCCGCAAATTATCTACTTTATTACCTAACCCACTCATTCTATGTTTAGCAATCTTAACATGTGCTTACACGACACAATCTTGAGATGTTCACCAGCCGGGCTGATATCCGAGCGACAAAATTTGCTCGTCGAATGACTGTAACGCCGTTTAAGTTCAGTTGTTCGTATAGGTCAATGGATCATTGCAAATTGCGTAAAATTGTAATAAATTTTTATTGGTTTATGAATTCTCGACATTATGGAAAACCGTGTCTTATAAAGAAAAATGATTTTACAGTTTCACGCGATACACTACAATGTTAGCAATTATCCGCTGACATATCACATCTTCGTGTTGTCGCGACATAATATGACGGCAATATTTTGTCGCGTTGTGCGTTTAGCCTGACTGGAGTGTCATGTTTGGTATGTGTTAAGACTGCTGCTTTTCAAAATTGTTTGTTCTCCCAAATGTTTCTTACCGACATTTTGATGTATGTAATATGTTATAACACATTAAGGGAACTTCTCTATTTGATTTTACAACTCTTTACAAAAAAAGGATTCTGAGAATTTGACAGTTCTTCTTGTATTTGAATTTCAACTACAGTTGTACAATCAAAGTCTTAACAGCTAAAGACATTCTAGAACTACACAGTTTCAGCGCTAATGCTTATGCTAAAACGGCAACACAATACGATTCAGCAGAGCAGATAAGCGTTAAAACTAATAGTTCACAATAAAGGTTCATTTATATGGAGACAGCTTCTCGACTCATATCTTGTCGCCGAGTTCGAGAATCACCTTTATAAATTTTCGACACGTAATTGCCGAGAAACTCTCTCCATGTAAATGGGCCTTGGTCCAGTGTCCTTTACGTGGTACACGTGGCATGGTCCTGCCAAGTCCGTGTACCCTCTGCGGTACACGAACTCAGTGTAACACTATGAACTCTGGTGCTACGGAACTGTGAAGTTAGGACTCCTGAAAAGTTCCCTGTAAATGTGTCTGTGCTTTGCCGCTGTCCTTCCGCGTTCCCACACATCGCCTGCCCATAGTAGCTCTGTCACAAGCCTCGCTACACTAAACACGACCCTAACACCTAGCTAATAAGGGCTACACTTGTATACTGCGGGTACGTATCGCTTTGGGAAGCGTTGCTAAAGTATTTACTTGCGTTTTGTGTTTTTATGTCGGGGTTTGCAACGCTGATTTTTGAAGTGGATGGTTTACAGGAGCTTTTGTGTTCATAAATAAAAGGTTGGGTTTTGTGCGGTTTCAACTTTATCAAAAAGCCAACAACGTGGCACATTAAGGATAATTTGCTGTGGCACTCGCATATTGTCCACGTTTGCACCTACCGTTGTACCCTGCATCACCTAAAGTTGACCGGTAGAAAGTCCACGTTGAAAGCTGTCAATTTCTTGGGTGGAATAACCAAACAACCCGCCTGGCAGCTGGCCATTTCACAAGGAACTAATTCTTCTTATTGTGTAAGTACTTAAGCAGTGAGGTCTAACGACCCCACACACCCTAGTTTCAGAGTTTCTAAACCGCCTCAAGGGTTTCTGACATGGTTTATTTGACGACCGCCATTTGGCGGCCGGGATCACGGGCTTATACGTGCCTTCCGAAGCACAGAATAATCGTTTATCAGACGATCAGGTGATTCAAGTCTGCAATGTCCTAGCCAAACTGGAAACAAACTTTACAAAGTATGCTTCCCGTGGGAATCGAAACCACGACCACCGGGTCACAAGGCAAAAGGCTAAACCACTCGACCACGGAGGCAGTAAGACCATGGAGGCAGGCAAGGAACTTATGAGGGTGGAATAATCCTAATAGCTGTATTAATATATGTGACTTATACGTGTCACATATATTTGACAAAAGAAATCTTACCCTGTATGCCAACGTCTGTTTGCGGCTGGGCGTGTATACTCGTATATTCTTCTCTTGTTCTCTGTAAGCTATCCACTTAGTAAATAACGTGGCTTTTACTGGCGAGGTGTGAGCGAGACAGCTGATCTTCATCTCTCATCATCATGGTAGCTTTGCTGTCAGTAACATTAGCAGGCATCGAGTACCGACTCTTTGGTTCATACACGACGCTGTCTGTTTGAGAAGTGAGCTATATTATGAAAAAAAAAATATTAAAAATTACATTTCAAAAGACGTTTTGGTTCTTAGAGGTACTGAAGCTTTAAACCTCTCGAGTTTTGTATTGAGCGCATAAAATCTTGAATACTCAGAAGGTTCGCTTAAACTCAGTTGTTATTAATAAAAATGATGCTCACATCTTACACAGAAATATATCTACCAAAAATATTTGCAAAACTGCACTAAACCCTGAAATAAACGGCCGGATTCTCGAACGTTACTCAATTTTAAGTCGATAACTACTGTGCTCAGGTCAGTGTTCTAGAACTACATTCTGGACATTCAAATCTCGACATAGATTAGAAAATAAATATAAAATTGTAAGGCATCTTTCTACTACAAGCCAATCATAGTGAACGCAATCGTTCGTTTTGTTCGACAAAACCGGTCGGCGCCTCTGTCGGCGCGACGACATCTACTCGATTGGGTTTGCCATACAAAAAATCCACGATCGCATATTTACGCGATGATCGCTTTGTATGACAACGATGTCTAACTGTCATTCTATGAGATGATTAACATTCTATCGATACGTCCAAAGAATAAGAATTTACAATTCTTATTCTAGAATATTGACCTAAATGCACAAAGCGTGTCTAGACTCCCGGGAGTCTCGCAACAATACTTATGGTACATTGTTCGACACTACGGTGTATTAAGGTTGAGTATCGTTTGGCAATTTGCGCTTTAAAAAGCACAAGCAAAGAGTCGGTAGTAGTGGAGCGGGCAGAGCGGCGTGTGTATGTGTCGGGGTCGCGGGGTCGCGGGGTCGCAGTCGTTGGTCGCGTGTCGATGTGGCTCGGTCGCAGGCTGGCTTCACTCGCTCGCCGGGCTCGTGAAGCGCCGGCTCAGCGGGTACGTGAAGTGGCATCACCTTGCAGCGCGCCGCGACTCGCATCAGCAACACCACCTGCAGCATAGGTGAGACACTGCATTCATTACTGTTCATGTGGTAGACAGATCTTTGTATGTATGTATTTTCACTTCATTTGTTGATTTAATATTGCACGGAATAGAATTTTCGTAGAATGTTTTGGTTTTTTTTTTTTGCACCGATTGTTTTATATCTAAACTTTGATAAAACTGGTTTAGTCTCAAAAATTTAAGTTGCTAAATAACTATATGAGTGCAAAACGTTCAAACCTCGAAACCTCCAAGTTGCAAAATATCTACATTTCAAAACGTACAAGTTGCAAAATAATCAAGTCACAAAACATTCATGTCTCATAATATGCGTTTTTTTATATGAGTGGATGTGTAAGTGTAATATTATAGTAAAAGTTACAACTTGTACGTTTTGAGATAAGATATTTTGCAACTTGGAGGTTTCGAGATTTGGATCTTATGAGATTTGAACATTTTGCAACATGAACGTTTTCAGGAATATAGATAGAAACATCTAAAGGATAAAACTGGTGCTATAGTTGTAAAAAAGGACACGACACTCGTAAAGTTACTAAGGGAGCTCTATGACCAGCTGGGGCAATAAGCATATCAAGAACAGCGCAATGAGTCTAAATCGTATCGAACAGTTTATTGCCTTGCACTTTACACCGGAATAGCTTACATGCTAAGCAAAACTGCGTACTACTATACCTACTGTTGCTACAAAGCTAAGCTAAACTGTACCTGCATGTACAGACAAGTCTTGAAAAAGTACGCAACTCGAAACCAATGAAATCTTCAATCGCTTATGACTGAAGTTGCGCACTTTTTTTAGTTGCTTAAAACTACTACAAATACCCCATTCACAGATGGGGCAACAGCGAAAGTTGGAGCATGCCGGCGTCCCCCCTCCCGCCCCGCGCGCCGCCGCCGCGCCCCGCCGACTAGCGAGCGCCCCCCGCCCCGCGCTGTGGCATCACCCCCCTGCACTGCTTACACCGACACCAGGATCAGTTAGCTTGAAGAAGCTTAGCTAGCAGACTAATTCGGGACTGTTCGTTCTATCTATAGTAGACTTACCTACAACTTGGATCAGAATAAACGTAATAAAATCGGCTGTGCAATACATTTTGTCTAATGTATGGGGCGTACGATTTTGTTCTCGCGATTTCAGTGTTGGTCTCATAGTGAAAGTTGTTCATAACGATGAGTACAATGACCCCTTAAGTGGTATTGCGTAAATTCTGTTCCACGTTGTATAATTTTGATTTCAGTTATCGTTAAAGATACATTTTTCCAGGAAAATTATTTAACTATGAGTTGTTATATTGGGAATGACAGAGTGAGAAACATTTATCAGCTAAGCACCAAAAAAAGAAATAGAAATATTTCATGAACTACACTGAAGTGTTGCTATTGTTAAATAATTTCCTGTGGCTCACATTTTTTTAGATCCTGTAAAAAAGGCTGAAAACACTTTCTGGGATGGCTTAGTGCCTAGAGCGAATGCCTAAAAGTTCTTAATTGGGCTGCATTTATACATGCTGTGTAACTTGTGAAAGCGCCAAGCCTGCTGCGCGATCGGTGATGATCATTTTGAAGGCACCAAATAAACTAACAATAGCGGTCATTGACCTACCCACCCACATTTATTATAATTGCAAAAACTAAAATAAAGACACAAATCTGTCCTGAATCGAAATATATAAAACGATGCATAATTTGTTTTTCGAGTACCTTCGAAGAGATATTACGAAAAGGTACTTTATTGCAAATTTATTTGGCGGTTACTCTAGGCTCTATGCGTTAAGCAGACCAGTCAGTGCATTTTTGGCCTTAGAGAACTTCACAAAACCATTTGTAAACAGTAATCATTTTGAGTGAGAAATTGATGCCACGCTGTCCTCGCAACCATTGTTGTTCAACGTACTACGCTATGTAATTTTATCGATATAAATATTATACATAAACTTTAGAGAAAACGACACGTTCGCTTTGTGTTTTAATACTGCTTAAGGTACGGTTCCCGTGCGCGCGACTGAAATCATCGACTAGGAGATTGAAATTGCTGACGATTGCTCCCAGATTTTACATACAATGGTGGTTATAGTAGACAGATTTAATATTTGAAGATGTATGCCTTCAATATGGTGTAAATTAATACTGCCTACTAAACAATTGGTATCAAAGTGCCTGACTTAAGACTGAGTTACTGACTGAAATCAACAAAAATAGCCCTTAAAACCGCGCGTATAACGAATAAACAAACTACCTCACAATGTGATTCACTTCCCGACTACTTTTAAACGTTAAAACAGTCTTTAATAGAGCAAAACAGCTTTTCAAACGTCAGTCTATGTCGAGATTGTGGCTCAGTCGCGTGCACGGAACCACACCTTTATGTAAATAGTCTACGGCCGTGCAGTATTAAGCGACGGTGTTCGAAAGCTTATCGCGTGATAATAGGACTTTAGCACATGTTCATAGTACACGTTAAATGAATATTTTGGAACAAAACGCGTTTAGTAGTTATAAAGGAACATTTAGTACGGAGTTGTGACGTGATAGTGATATATTTTGGGATATACTAGTTGATTCTGTGATCGCGAATGACCTGACTACGGTGCCATTGACTGCTTCCCTTATTTGTCGGTGAGATTTCGTCTAACCCTCGGGTTCTGGAAAGGAACATCGAAGCGTTACAAATTAAATGCAAGTCAATTGATTAATTCTGTTTGAATGAATTTTCTACAGTCAACTACCCCACGTAGTTGACTAAAAAATGTAATTATTCCGTTAGATAGATTTCCAAAAATATTGGACTCGTTTGTCTTATTTTTTCATGTAAATAATAAATTAAGACGATACAGTTAAAAACTCACCTTCCAAAACAATCTTTACCGGATAGTGAGGTCACAAGCCGAAAAACAAAAAATACATATCCAATATTTTGAAAATCTAACTAAATAGAATCATACTTTTTTACTCAGGAAACACTCGATTATTTTATTGCAGCAAACGCGCGATTAACAGTTTGTCTCAAAATTTACGATAATTTTCGTTCCTGCAGCTGAACTTAAGAATATTTCGTATATTTCCTCTGCGCAAGAGTTACAAATCAGCGCACGCTTAGTGTGTGTTACTGATACCTCACCTACCAGTAAGGGAGGGGTTCAAGATAAAATTAATTCGTTAATTTAGGTTGGGAATGAGCCATACTAGTTTATATCTACACTAGAACCTAAGGGCCATCTTTGCACATCATTTGAAGAAGGTTAGAGCGTTCATATATTGTTTCATTGTGTAATATTGCAATCATTTTGGCTGTATCGTAGTCGGGTAATAAAACGGGCTTGTGAAGACACTACTCTCTTTCTATAAAACCTTTATTTTCGATCAGAAAAGAAAATCAGTGCACTGACCTTCAAAGAAACTGCATCAAAGTACAGCTATGCTATTCTATAAACACTACGGCAAGCTTGCCTGCTTGTTGGTCTCCTACAGATTGTACTTCGGTGAGTGTGTCCAAGAACTCCTCGACCTCATCCCACCGGCCCCCTTTTATCATGGGACACTTAGATGCACTGCAAGTTGTCATCCCTACCTTGTTGCTATTCCACCAATTCGCACTAAGCGTTTCCAAATGTCTTTTATAATGCTACTCTCTACTTGCGTCTATGTTTTCGAACACATGCAACCCTAATCTCTTCAAAGTTAGTGAACAGGCTTTTTCTGGTTAAGCTCAGACTTTGTCTTTGTCACCTCTGACCTAGACTAGAGTCAAGAGCATACCCATCTCGTAATTAAAAAATAATGGTTGTCCGTAAAGTCGGTTTACGGACAATAATTTTACGTGATAACGTCATAACAATTGAATTCTTCGATCGTGCTACTTTTTCGTGCATGCAGCCGGTGTTCATCGATTTATAACTCGTTATCACGTCAAAAACTTAGGTGAAGTTTACTGTTAACTGTCATTCACTAGTGACAATGAAAGAATTGACAGAACAGTGAACTTGATTTTTCAATTTACTTAAGATATTGGCAGAACAGTCGACGTCACGGTCGATTCTGTTTGCCAGTAATAAAAAAAATAACCGGCAGATGTGAAACATCTACGTTAATATTAAAATTCATATTTTTTTTAAATCTTATATATTAGTTCTAAAGTTCGCTGCATGTAACAAGCGGCGTAGTTGGGGCATCACGACATGAGGTCATGTCGTTTCCTTCATGGCATACGAGTTGGTTTAACTGCCAAGACGTGCAAATAGATGTTGCACATCAATAGAATAGCTTCCTTATTGTTTACAGAAGGCTAAGTACGAGTTTCTTAACGTATCCGATCGCGTTAACATAAACGTTCGCTTAAGTCAAATTATATGAGGAAAAAAAAAAGGTTTTCCTTTATTGTTACCAGATGGCGCTTATTCAGTTTCAAAACAAAATAACGTTCTTCTTCAAAAAACTCGCCCTAAGGCCATTGCGTGCGAGGTTTGTTTTTTGGGATCGGGACCGTGTTAACAGTGGACAATACTGCAGCACTCATCAGTGAACAATACTGAAGTCCGTTGTTTATCGGCTTCTCTGTACTTTGAAGCAGTTTCCTTAAATGCGTTTGTGGAAGTGTAAGTAATGGACATGCGTCCCTGAGACGGAATTATTGTAGAACGAGGGTAGGACTATAAAATTGAAATACCACGTTTCCTTCTCATATCTAAACCATTCTCATATCAGAAGTAAAACTGGTTATTTCAGCTGTTAAATATGAGAAAAGAATTTGTGAATCACAGACTATAAACACCATGTTTACATATTTAAATTAACGTTCGCGGGTTATACAGGTGTTGCTTTTTTGGTGCACAGAATTTATCTTTGTTTTAATGGTTTATTTTTAGTTCTTTTTCTGCCAATTTTAAAAGACCCTCCTAAACAAGTGCGATACGATGATGCGAACACTCGTTAACAAAGAAATTTGTTTTGTGTATCGGCAAAGCAATTTTAACGTCACGGTTGGAACAAATATTTGTATGGCCTACAGATAGTTGTTCCGGGTCTGGCTGTTTGTTTGTGTTTGACTTTGTATGTTTGTGAACTCACCCACGATACAGGAGAAATTCCTAGTGTGGGGAAAAGATGAAAAAAAAAAAAACAATTTCTATGAAAAAATGTTGTCGCATCGAACCTGCCTGAGAGAGACTTTATGCAACAGCCGTATACCGTGAAACAATAATCAATAAACAAATGTGGGGCTAATAAATATTATTTATTTTCAAATCGTGTTTAAAAAAGATAATGCGCACCAATCAAGTAAGACCTAATATATTTAAAGAATCCAAGCAGTGTAGCTTTGACAATATGTAATTTACGTATTGGATGGATGAGTTTTGGTAGGACAATGTACTGTTGTGCTTTGTAACAAAAAGAAAACAAAATCTGTACTTAATATTATGTATGCGCAAGTAACTAATGTTTTCCCCGTTTATCTTTTTTGTATCATCTACGGTGTACATAATAAAGAGTATTCTATTCTGTCTGATACGCTTTCGCGGCTAAACTGCTGGTCCGATCGTGATCAAATTCGATATGAAGATATTCTGAAGCCTGGGAAGGACATATGCTACCTAATTTCGAGCCATCTGCGATAGCCAAGATTCACGCGGATGAAGTCGCTGGCAAAGGCTAGTAACATGTATTTGTATAGTTTCTATACAGATACAAAGCCCAGGCACAGGCCATTGATGGCGATTAGAAACTCTGACACTAGGGTGTGTGGGGTCTTTAGACCTTACTGCCCACACGATAAGAAGATTTTTGTTCCTGTTGACATGTTTTTTGTTGCTTATTTTGTAATACAATTTGTTTGCCTTTTTTAATATTGTAACAACATAGTACCTGTGTGCAAAAACAAACATATTTATTTGATTGGAACCTTTAAGTGTAAATATTTTCTCGAAACACATATCTATAGAGTTCTAAAGCACAATAGTACATTGTCTATAGAATGCACTGTACAGTTGTGGTTGTATTCCTATTCGACAATCAATAGTAATAGATAACAATTTCTATAATTGTAAATATCGTGTATATTTTATTATTGTAAGTGTCAGATAATGCAATACGATAGCGCAAGTTTTTATTTGTAATATACATAGATGGGTGCGTTCACTGGCCAGTTGCGAAAAAGCGATGTTACAGTAAACCCAATAGAAATCACTCAAAGAATGAACATTTTTCCTGTTGTATAATAGTTTCTGATGTAAGTACAAATGATAGTTAAATATTATATCCTGATGAAACTTTTCTTGTTTGTTTTTGTATCTTTAAACTCCTAATTTCATCCTTAGACAATAATTCCTTAGATACTTGAAAAAAATTCATAGAATTTCTTCTTCATCTGCATATTCTGACCAGTGAATGAACCTTATAAAAGTTGAACTTTAATTTGTAACAAATAGAGCATCATAGTGTTTACAGCTTATATATTATTATTATGATAAATGTAGTATTTAATTGTACATTTCTTTTTTAATATTTTGACCAAATGTATAGATTAAATTCGGATATATTTTTTTGTTCGCTTCGGGTGTACGAGTGTTGTAACTCGACTATCTTGACTTTAGTCGAGTAGTTGACTTATTAGTCGATTTAGTCAACTAAACTAAACGTAAATAGATTTTTGAATAGCTTGGTATATCGACTAGTTTTAGTCAGTTTAGTTGGCTGGACGATTCGTACTATAATGTACTATAAGTAAAACGTGATTTGCGTTGGATAGTTTTTGTTCAAATATTTTTTACAATTTACCATTTATTTTTATTACGTTATTTGACATACAAATATGAGCCATAATCGACTATAATGTACATGTTCACAAGCATCAATTTGGCATGAAATATTTTTAGGGACATATTTATAGCAATCGCTTTGGAATTACAAGAACTATCCGTTTGAAGGCTATTTGAAGCATCGTTTGTGATTAGCACCGCGTGTCCCACGCTGGGCGCCAGTAACCGCTTGACCAGTGACAAGACTCATATTTACGTATAAATAATTACGTAGAACTTTCTATCTATATACTTTACAATAACCTTTGTTTTCTTTGTCTATTTTTCTCTTGTTATCATCAATATTTCTTATTTTTCTTTACCTGTCTTCAAAGTTGACTTTTTCAACTGTCATGTCACTGGGCAAACGATACCAGCGCCCTCTAGTCCGCGCGCCACCCTACGTGCAATCGCGTTAGTTAAGGCGAGACTATATTTAAATAAATCTATTTAATAAACAACGATTAACTTGTTTTCTATTATATTATTGCAATAATTATTATTTTATTGTGTATTATATGGATCAAATTTTATTTTTGGTGTTTTATTACTTACCATACCTTGCACAATACTTACATTTGACATAACCACACACAGTAGGAAGAATTTCACTACCAGGGGAGGATTCAGGATTAACGTTTGGAGGCTTGAGTCCGTTAGTTCCCGCTCTCCTGGATCTGACAATTTTCACAACAATTTTTCTTTGCCTACAAAATAAATGCCAATGTTTTTCAATTTGACGATAGGGAAGATGCAAATTTAATATTTATCAATATTTTGTAACAAAAATGTAAAAAAAAAAGACAACGTCAACGTCTGGTGACGTCACTCGTTTTAGTTTATAATCGAAGATCCGAGGGCTCCCAGACGTTACTTATTTCGCAGTATTAAAATATTTGAATAGAGTAGTGGCCAGTGTAATTTCAACGTACGCATAATAAGTATCTGCTAGCTCCATCCAAAGGGCATTTTTTTTTTAGTGACGTGTGTAGGTATGAGATATTTCATAAGTAGTAGTGGATACCTCCACTACTACTTATGAAATATCTCATACCTTGCAGGTTTCATTGTATACTTAGTAAATAAAATATGTCCAAAAGATACTTGTGAATAAGATCTCAATTCTCAGGGGAGATAGCGATCAGATGTTACACTATTACAATGACTAATTAGTCTTTAAATTTTTACTAAATTACTAATTATTTAAGAATATGTATTTTGTAAAAATCGTGAAACTGGCGGTCGCGTCAACTCAAACTAGCCGGTAAGCGAATGTTCAAAGTACCTACATACTAACACTACAACACACTATTACTGTACCTACATACTATTCTATTCCACGCATTTTGTTACTGAGAAAATAAGTAAGTTCTGAAAGCACTGGGATCTTGCTCTATGACTTTGAATTATGACAGTTCTTGACCAATGACAGACATGAGTGACGTCATCGTCCGTTTTGGCGCGAATATTTAAACTATCTGTTTAAAAACGCAATTTTAGCAATAAATTAAAGCGTTTTCATTTTTTATTTATGTGGCGGTCTATTCTAGACGAAGTTCTTTAAAATGAAAGCAAAAATAGAAATATTGCATGTTCCCTATTCAACGACATTCAGTGTTTTCTTTACCATGTCATGAAGATAATTTTTTCGGACATTTTACGCAGTGGAACAGGCATTGGCAAATCCAATCAAATATGAGTTACAAAATTGAGTAGGCAATAAAAAGAAAAGAGGATTTATTTAAAAAATAATATATTTTGTACAATTTTTGAGTGTAAACAACGAACTATTGCGTCAGAATACAAAACGTTAGAATGTAGAACGGGATACAATAATGATTATTAATAGTAAATAAAATAGTAACACCTAGTGTTAGCAGAGTTCAGGCGAATCTGTAGGAAACTGCTGGCAGGAAGTAAGAATAAAATCTTTTAGGAGATTTTGAAGCTACAATATGTCATCACGCCTATATTCTGTAAAATTTGACTGTAATTAATGGTTGAGTCTCAAAACATTCAAGATGCGAAATAACTTACGGTTGCAAAACGTTCAAATCTCAAAACATCCAACTTGCAAAATATCTAGATATATCTCAAAACGTTCAAGTTACAAAATAGTCAAGTCTCAAAACATCCATGTCTCATAATATGCAATTTTTTGTATGAGTATACACACACAAAACCTGGAGCTTATTGCTGTAAGTAACAACTAAAGGTTCTAAACATTATCCACATGGAAACTTATCAATAAGGAGAAAGTCATAAGTTCTGATAACCAGATGATACTCGCAACTTTTCTTAAAAATTTCAAACTTGCCAGCAGTTTAACAGTTGGTCTATTTGAAATGATAATTTAAATAACACATTTTAAAGCAATAAATATTTAAATACTCACATAACTAACATGTTAACACTTTCTTTGGTACAATGTTTCAATAGGCGTATGTCACATGCTATCAACAAAACGGGAAAAGCTAATTCAATCAAATAAATACGGAACAAACAACTAGGTCCATTTTGAAATGATAGCAAATCTTTTAAAAATAGAAAGAATCTCTTCATTTGATTGTCTTTTAATATTCTTAAAATTATGAGTAAAAAAACGCTTGCAAATCTGCGATTATCTCAAAATGAAACCACAAAAATTGAAGTAATTAATAACAAATCAGCATTTTATCATTAAAAATAATCAACATACATAAAGGCAATGAAGTACATCACAAACTATTTCAAGTATCTATTTTTATTTCAAAAGATGTGTTCATGTCACCGGATTATTGCAAACAGCGTCAAATTTTAATAAATCTTGCGAGATTATGAGTTCTCGACATATTAACAGACCAAGATCAAAAGTAATCTATACTTTCTATACTAATTTTATAAAGAGGTAAAGTTTGTGAGGTTGTAGGAGGTAATCTCTGGATCTACTGAACCGATTTTGAATTCTTTTACCAATAGAAAGCCACGTTATTTGTAAGTGTCATTGGCTATTGACACGAAAAATACCGCCCAACGAAGTGGGCTGTATCAATTCAAACTCGATCATTTCAAATACCTACAATAAATCTCATACAAATTCGATATTTTACAATATATCCGAAACCTATCGAGAAGAAAAGGTTACTCTCGCGATGTATTATAAAATAACGGTGTTTACAAAAACGCGATGACATTCATATTGCTAATCTTGTTTGCTTAAAACTAGTAAGGGATATAATCACCCTAGGTTTTTTAATTCTTTTAAACTATTTTTATCATGTTTTGCTATGCCATTTACATTATCAACTCTATTTCAAGATGGTAACGATTATAATCGTACTTTCTTTGCAACTTACATATATAAAGTGCAAGTAAGATATGGGACGCACTTTGCAACCAGACTGTCATATTGGAAGAGGCCAGTAGGCACAATATCGGCTATCTTATAAGAGGGCTAAGTCCATCAGGTTGGCTAGACCTTAGGCTTGTTTCACACGTACCACAACAATACCACACCGTCGCAACAAAAGGTGGTCAAGTTGTAGTGTCGTGTGAATGGTGCCGCTGCGGCTTCCTGCGGTTGCGTTGTGGTACAGTCTGTGACCAACATGATATAACCCACTAGACTATTGTTCGATTATTAGTCAAGTGGGTCAGATAATGTTGGTGACTGACCCTACCTACAAAATGTGGATGTGTTTGTGATGTGGCCGGCCGCTAGTTCGCAGTATCACTGTTGGTTGCAATGTGGTTGCAAGTCAACGTGGCTGCGATGTGGTCGGTATCACACGCGGTCGATAATGACGACAAAATTTGGTCTGTGAGAATATAACTATTAATTTTCATTCAAATTGACGTCCGCTCACGTGTTGTGGTTTTGGTACGTGTAAAACAAGCCTTACTTGAACAGTCTGGTTAGTTAAATCTCAGCGTAGAGAATAATACACTAGATTTCTAGTGACAGGAAGTGCAAATTTGTACGAAGATCGCACACTGCAAAAGCGCGATCACACGATTTAAATTGGATTGCCACTAAAAAATAAGGCTTATTATTTATTCAACGTCACCTGAGCATACGTCACGTCCTGGAAGCGAGCCAATTTCCTTGTACAATACAATGAGGATTAGTGCCTCAAGCCTAGAAGCTACAGCTTAGTCTAGTTACAAACTATATAATAAATAAAATCAACAACATAATAGCGAACATCGCGATTTAATACGACAATCATTTTCAACATCCTCGATCATTCCTAACATTATCAGTTAACATCTGACTAGTAACACACTGTATAGGACGTTCAAAGGGAGAAAAGACCCACGGCCTGTTTCACCAGATCAGCGGGTTTGAAAAGGCCACTTCAGCAGAATCAGATAGCACATCACACTAGGTACCCGTCAGTGTAAAATAGGCTAGTTTCCACCAACAATAAATTGCAAATATATTCAGTCCGTCAGTTAGAGTATTGAAAAATAATGGACACGTATTTTTGTTTTTGTAAATCAATGAATATTGACAAAGATAAAACGCATCATAACTCGTGACGTCAGTACGCACTAAAAATTATATCACGACGAGACGTATTTTGTATTTTAATAGCGTCGTATCTTCGTCAATTATGGTTTACGTAACAAAAGGAAAAAAACCAGTTAAAATGATTTTTAATAATCAAACTGACGAACTAATTACGATTTTTCAGTGGACAAGTATATTTTCCCAATCAACCTTGAACCCAATGCGTGACCGACAAAGATGAAAACGAAATTTAACAGATTTTGTGGTTAATATTATGATTCTGCTAAAGTGGCTTTTTCAGACCCGCAGCATTAACTAATCTAGCCGATAATATGGTATTTGACTACTATAAAAATTTTACATGTGAACGTTATGATTGGTGAAAAAATAAATAAAATTGATGGAAAAACAGGGAAGTTATTCTTCTATCTTTATCACATAAAGTGACGTCTGTAATGGATGGCTTCAATTCAATATGGCGGCACTTGTGAGTGATGTCACACGACATGCTGTCTCTGTTTATCACAGATTTTAAAATGCCAATAACACCGCCATTTTAAGCAATATTTTTTAACTGCGTCTTGCCTGCTCTGGTTTTAATAAATATAATGAAAAATCCAGTCAAATACCTAATTTCTGGGAATTTGGAAGATTTTGCCTAACTGGGCTCTGTGAAACAGGCCCTCACACTTACATGTAAAGTTCCTAGTCACTTTGGCTTATCATCTAAAAATATCAGTTTACTGACCAAGGCCATTTGGCAAGCAAACTTTATTAACTTCTCTAATTTTTTGGTAAACACCCCTCTATCGGGTCTTTCGAAGACATTTTTTATTACAATCAATCCTTAAACAAGCTAAGTTTGGTATATAATTTAATAATATATCTTATTTAACAATTCAATAGAATGACAAAATAACACATCAAAACTTTTAACAGACCGAATAAGTACTAATGCCATTGAGCATATCTTTACTTTTAAAAAATTGTTTGACTAGTTGCTTACTAGAAGAGTTTTATCTCATATTTTTTTAATTTCTAGATATGTAGCTCTCATTAGAGATTTACCTATTTAAAATTTCGTTTAGAAAATTATTTACTTACTTTATGTTATCTATGGTAAAGAGCAACTGTTTTTTTTTTTTTTTCAATATGGCGCAGCAGTAAATTGGCGGGAAACTTTACTCTGAAAGGCGGAACACGACTCTATAAAAAAATATTTTGTGCTTAAAACGCATTTACTAGAGTTGCGAAGAAAATTGACGAAATCTCGAAAATTGCTAAGGTATTGAGATATTAGAAACAACTATACCTAGTTACCAACGTGTTTAATTTATGTCGATAACGTCCTTTTTCAGCAAGGCACACCACTAGGTCCGGTCTATTCACGAGCCCATTCAAGTATAAATATCTTATTTAAGCTTATCTACTTTCCAAACGTTTTAATACAAGTTTACCTTCACGACCATGTCCCTTAGGGAGTGAGCACAGCTCCAAGCGATGCCAACACTTTGGGTCGGTATTTTGGTAACATTAAAATGCACTATGAACCTTTTAAAAGTCTGCGAATACGACGTTGTACGTCCAAAAATACGCAGACTTTGGTCATTGATGCATTGGAATTTAAGTAAAATACAATATTTTAGAATACAAAGGTAACCTCATCCCATTTCCCGCCACATTGCGAAGCCTACGCGTGTTGTACCAGCTATAAGTCGTGCAGTTGCGATGCTGGTCGTATGCCTTCAACGTCTCCCATTATTGCTGTCGCTCTAATAACTATCCTGAAATACATGAAATTATAGATTACCTACTTATTGCTTTTTCTGTATCTTTTTTGTAATTGATGGCATTGTTCGTATCGTATAACGAAAGTTTCTAGTGTGATGTATTAAACATCACACTAGAAACTTTCGTTATACGATTTATATCTTGGTTCCATTGTGCATGCATGTCTGTCTGTCTTTATTCTATCCCACCAGGCTGCCTCAACTTTAACTTTTTAATACATTTACATAGTTTCCTGCCTCATAGTTTTAGTATTGTTTCGTTTGTTCATTTTCTTTACTTTTTTGTACATTTTTAGGGTTCCGTACCCAAAGGGTAACCAAGGGAAACCTATTACTAAGCCTCCGCTGACTGTCCGTCCGTCTGTCTGTCAGCGGGCTGTAACTCAAAAACCGTAATAGTTAGAAACCTGAAATTTTCACATATTGTGTATTTCTAATGCCGCTTTATCAACAAATAATAAAAAATGAGGTTGTGGTACGGAACCCTTCGTGTGCGAATCCCACTCGCACTTAGCCGGTTTTAAATATTTCTATAGAAACACAAAAAAAAACATTTACAAATATTAAAATAATAGCCCACCGGTATCGGGAACAGGGTCAGGGCTCCAGAGAGAGGAACCCCATAACAATACGAACCGTATCCAGAAGTACCGCTTTCTGAATCAAACCCTTGATCCAGCTGCCCAACGAGAGCCTCCTGAGGTGTTGGTCGAGCCTCGTGGCTATTAAGCCATTGGCCGACACGACCATCGATACAATGATTGCGGAATCCACATCCCACATGTCGTCAACCTCGGGGACCAAGTCAAGATATTCTTATCAAAACTATTTTTTAAGATACTTCTCAGATGGATTCAACACGCCCGGTCGTTTCGCTCTTTTAATGTTATTACTACAGCAGCACTCACAGTCTGCAAATCTAAGCTTTCTTAGATTTTAGATTGCCAACCAAACCGTTTACATACGGTTACATACTTACCTAACAAGTCTAATGCGGCCGGCCCCCTTTCCCGGCGCGCTGCGGACTACCCGGCACCGACGACTGCGAGGAGAGCCCGAGCTCCAGAGCGATGTTCTTGTCGACAGGGCTCCGCTTCAGGTAGTCCGATATGTGCTGCACTATCAGGTCGATTGCCACTGGAAATTACATGATTCAGTCAGTTATTTCTTCACGTACGAGGCGGAGTTTGAATGAATCTTAGCACAATGAGGTAATTTTATAAGTACTTAATTTCTTGTATGCCCTCATAAATTCTACTGAAACTTTACTGACATTGAATATTTCAAATTCAAATAGATCTTGACGTTTTATGAGTCGCTACTGACTTTTGACTCTAGATATTTTCTTTATACCAAAACAAATTACAATAGGAACATAATAATCAATTTTTTTATCATTTAAATGGGAACTTTACTAAATAGTAAGTACAGTACGATCACAGTTATTTTCCCCCAGATATAAACATGCACAACCTTATAACTACAAGAATAAAAGTCATTGTGATAAAAATCAGAACTAAAATAACTAAAAGGTCCATATTTTGAAACGATGTTTCTTATCGCTAAAAGTGATCTGTTACAAACAACCTTGGATGGAAAATCTATTGATATTATGTAACTACACATCATGATCTTTCGAGCGCCTCAATCTTACTACAAATCTTAAATCTAACGAAATTCTAAGATTACGGATTGAGATTGTTTACACCGATCCAAGCAAATTTCAAATTCAACGGATAGGTTATTGAAACGCTCAAACTGTCATTTCCGAACAGAGGTCAATCTATTATCTGTGATCCGTCCTCTCAAGGATAGCTTGGTTTTTAAGATTGCGCTTTCAATCCGTGGATAGCTTTTTGGTACACTTTATTACAAATCTGGATTATATTTTCGATCTTCAATCCAAAAATATTGGATTAGATTGATTATTAATTTTGGCCGTATATCTACGTTATGAACATGGTTTATAAGTTTTTACACTCTAATTATAGCTCTAGTTAATACAAATTGGTTATGCATCAAACCGCTTGCGTTGGTGTCTCCCATAGCCAGGTGCCTAACAAACTACATAATAACAGAATAAATAGTAGATACCTTTGATGAGATATTTCCTGAGTACTAAAAATGATTCTAATTAAGACACGTATTTTTTTTTGTTTAATGAAATTAATAAAAATTTACGAAGATAAAACGCATCAAACTTGGGCTTGTGACGTTACTTTCTGATAAAAAAACGGAATGTGACGTCACACGAGTTTTCAACGCTATGTATCGTCTTCATCTTCTCTTAACGTGAAAAAAGAAAAAATACATGTCCAATATTTTTTGGAAATCTATCTGATGGACTTATTACATTTTATTAGTCATCTACCCTATTGTACGATATGCTTCGATGAGTTAGCCTACAAGAAAGGGTAGCTCGAGTTCAAACAAGTACCTAGTTTACCAGGCGTAAAACCTGCGCAAGCTTGTAAAAAAATGCGAAAGAAATAATAAATAGTTAGTAGAAAGATTGTACATTATGTGAATCAATACACCACAAGAGATAGAAAATATCTAGCCTTTATTACCTAAGTTCTATTTTTATATTATATTTTATTTCAAAGGTATTAAAAACGAAACGCATTTTCAAGTTTGCAAACACTTTATTCCATTAAATTATACATAAATGACTTCAAATATACATTGTTTAAAATGGAAATTATACAATAAGACAGGCAATAAACATTAAACAGATACATTGTTTGTGCTGATTACGTAATAATTCGTCAAAATATACATTTGTGTTAAGCATAAAACAGCCAAAATAATACTTAAAAGAAAACAAAATGATAGAATACAAAACCTCCTCTTTTTTAAGCGACTAAAATCTTAACAATCCTTGGTTCTTAAAACTTAAGAAACAATATAGGGGATTGCTAGATTACATTATTGAAGTGTGTGAAAGAAATGAAGCTATTTGGAACGAGTAGCGTCATCTCTTTCACGCGTTAGAACAGTGATGACCAACACTTCCCTATGCAGTTCTAGTGTGACGTTAAGCAAGCTGGTATATTTATTTACTTACTAAAATTCTATTATTAAAATAATCGTAGACAGAACAGAATCAGTCTATGGTCATATAAGGCTGTTTTATACAAAACAATGACAGTAGAGAGTAAATATAAAGGACATCACACACATTCAACTGAATATAAATGCTACGTAAAATGCTGAAGCTCTACGTAATAGTAATAATATAATATGCGATTGTGCATAAACATCATAATACTCCCATGGGACATTTATCTAGAAATAAAGGACAAACGAAGTCTAAAGCTAGCGACAAACTGGTTCCACGTATGCAACGCATTATGATATCTGGACTCTTGATTTTATATGAAAAACGATATAATAGAGACACAACAACATACGATATGATACAAAAGCGTTGTATACGTAGCGTACGTGGGACCAGCTTGTCTCTAGCTTAAATATAAAGTATCGTAAGTATCAACTATTGTAAAGAACTTTAACTAGTTTAGAATGATTATTTCCACCTAGTTTTGCTTATTTGCAGTGATAGGAATATCTTCTGCAGCAGATTTGATATGATTTTACATCGTTACAAGCTTTAATAAGGTCCCATAAAATATTTGGACTAATTTTAACACAGCATTCAGTACGTCTATAAACCAGCGATATCCAAGCAAAAAAAAACACTGATATTATTATATAAATTGCCAACATTTTTAGTGTATTTTCGCTAATGTGTTTTTTCCGATCTAATATGTTTTTTTATTTATTTTTTTACCCTTATTTTGGTGTTCTGAATTTTTCTAAAATTTGGTCCATCTATTTTAAGGGAACTTATATGATATTTCATAAATCAAGTTCGGATCAAGCCCTTCAAAGGACCAAATCTTTGGTGTAACCAGAAAAACAATTTAAAAATTTCAGTCAATAATGATCACAAAACATAATTTGCCCAAATCTAAAATTTCAACAATAATAATAATTCACTATGTTAACTTTACAACTAAGATATTTTTCTTCGGTTGAACGCGGACTTTTGCGGCTATAACAAATGAACTATAAATATTGATATTTATAACCCGAACATATCTGATTTTTACCCGACTGCCTCAGAAAGAGGTTATTTTTCTTCAAGATTTGTAACTCTGAAAATGTGTAAAGTAGCAGGAGGTTCGCTCAGATCAGAAACACTCGGGGCTCCATAAGACAATAGGTTCTTTCAATAGACATTATTTGCCTCTCCCTCTCCGCCAAATGCGAAGTTTTATATTTGCATCCATGTACAGGCTCAGTTCGCTTTTCGCTGCACTGCACCCCGTCCCTCAACCCGCTGACACATGAATTTGCTACTGCGCAGTAAATCGCCTCGTGTTCTGATATGCCATTAATTTTGAATCTAGCCGTAACAATATTTTAGACGTACGTAATTCAAGTTCGATGAAAGAATAAATCGACTGTACGTCAGCCGATCCTTACAGTTGAATCTTAATGCTCACATTCACCCCTTGAAGTATATAACTGTATATAATGGTGACAAATAATAGTTGGTTCCAGCAAAAGTACGCGTCCACCCTGAAGTCCAATATAACGACACACAATTTTACATTTTTTTTTTAGTTTTCCACTACTCTTTTATCACATTTAATCATTGGAATTGGCCACACCCTCTGTTTCTTTCTGGTTTAATTTCTATGCAGATTATGTTATCTGGTAAATATACTTTTTCTATGTTAGCTCTAACTTACTATCACTAACATTGTATCGCGAGATATTTAGAATCAGTTTTGGTATTTAAATTCTAGAATTGAAGATTATCAAGAGAACATAAGCCCTTTTTGACACCTGGTCTGGCAAAGTCATGGTCTTGCAAAAAATTGGGAAATCGAATGAATTGTTCGCGGGGATTTAAAAAGCTTTAGCATTTTCCACCGGGTACCCGACCCGGAAATGGGTACCTGGCAACCCGTGAGTGTAAAAAAGGGGTAATATTAAAAGTAAATTAAAGTTTTATTATGAAAAAAGAAAAAAAACGAAGAAACAGACGGCGCTCAGATGATATTTGGTTGTGAACAGTGACAATGTAAATTCTACCACTTTCTACATGATCATTTATTGATGTACGAGTCTTTTCCAATTTTTTTAATCAGTCTGTAAATTATACAATGTTTACCTAAATTATGCATACGAGATTACGCAGGATGGAATTACCAATAGTTTTGTCCGTAGTTATGATCAGATTTTGTTCAGACTACGCTATCTATAGAAAAAAAAAGGTGTACTTTGTTAATTCATTAACTATATATTGGACCAACTTCGAGACATAAAAATTCGATTGCTCGACATTTTTGAACAATATGTAGTGAAGGGCTTTTTTTTAATAAATTGACAATTAATTAAAAGTTACCCCGTAAATAGCAAATAACATCCAACACTTCATTAAAATTGCACAAATATTTCAAATAACTTTTTCAAACCATTTTTAGCTCATGTAATATTGCATCGGCGTCAAAGTGGAGTCATAACGTTATTTCAGACTAAAACATGCAAGTCTTTACTAAACTTTGTTGTAAGAAAAATAGATACTATTTTATTAGCTATTGGTGATTTGTTATTAATTGTAAAAGGCAATGGTAACCTGTAATCCTAATCTAAAAACATTATATTCTGAAATCGAGATAATTTCCCAATTCTGGGACAACAAACTCTTTGCCGTAGAATACAGAGTTCAAATTCCATCACCACTTCTTAGGATCTTTTTAATACAAAATGGCCTCTCAAAATTCATCCTTAAAAACACATCGCTAAAGTCGATTCTTGAGTTGGTAACAAATGGATTCAAATTATCTCGAATAAAAAATTCAAGTACACAATTTTAAGGGAAAACATTGCACAAAGTAAATTACATATAAAATATAAAATTACAAATTGAGACAGTGACCATTTTACAAGGAAAACATCCTTTTTCCTTAACTTACATATAAAGTAAATAAAATTGGCTTCAATATGTAAGGAAAATGCACTAAGTACATAATATTGTGCGCAAAATTGTTTTCAGTAAAAGCAATAGATAAGAGCGCATTCATAAAATAAGAATATTCGGACTAATATACATAATTCGCGTCCAAGAAAAGTAATTAAGATCCCTGAGGGTCTAAAAAGGCCACTTTTGCGCAGAATCAGAAAGCAAATCAAGCTCAAATTAAAATTTTCTCAATCAACCTTGAACCTAATGCGTTAGCGATAAAGATGAAAATTAAATTTGACAGATTATTGTGTGATTAATATTATGATTCTATTATCATCTGCCTAGCCTTTTCCCAACTATAATGGGGTAGACTTCCAGTCAAACCGGATTTAGCTGCCTACCAGACCTCCACAACCCAGTAACCGACTGCCAAAGATCTACAAATGACAGCCGGGACCAACGGCTTAACGTGCTTTCCGAAGAACGGAGGAAACTCGGTATGTTAAGATGGTCACCCATCCACAGACCAACTTTGGCAAGCGTTGCTTAACCTTGAAGATCGACCCGTGCGGCTGTTATTATCTAGCCACGAGCTCCTCAAAAATTCTCCTACAGTGGTCTTTTTAGTCCCGCTGGTACCAGTATTATATATATGTATAGCTTATACGTAAACAGGCTATGTAGGACACTCTGCGCTGGTTAAAAAGTAAGGCTTACCTACTGATTTCTAAAAAGAATTAAGGTAGATGACTGAAAAAATCTAATTAGTTCGTCAAATTAACAGGCATCAAAGTTCAGTGGGGGCTAGTGACGTCATTCTTCGGTAAAAGTGTACCGAAATGTGACGTCACAAGAGTTTTCGCGCACTGTACCATCTTTATTTTTTGTTTACGTGAAAAAAGAAAAATACGTGTTCAATATTTTTTGAAAATCTGTCTGATGAAATTATTAGATTTTTTAATCATCTACCCTAATATAATATCGACGAGCCACAAAAGAGATTGAAAACAAGTACCTAAATATTCTTTTGTTTTCAAAATTATTTCGTTCCAGAAACGGGACTGAATATTACAAACAACACTAATTCTTCGATCTAAAAGAATACGCACCAAAATTTTCGAAATATATTATGACGCTGCGAACGAATCCGAATCGGGCAGTTTTACAAAATGCATTATTTCAATTCGACTTACGACCAAAAAATGGATGAAACATTTCAATGAACTATTTCCTATATTGATGGCGTATTTTTAAATACTGATCACATATTTTACCAGCTAACCCTGATATAATTTCTAGTACACATCTTAACCAACTACCAAATAAGTCAAAATTAATTTAGCCATTTTAAACTTTAAATCCCAATAAATAAAGCATATAATTTAGTTAATAATGATTATGTTGGAATTTTTTTTTGTGACAGTCACAAATATTGGTAAACCAATAATTTCATAAGAGAATATTGGCGTCAAATGTTGGGGCAATTGTTACAAGGTATACAGTGTGACCCTGTGAAGCAAATTGGACTACAATTCGAAACATATTTGTGGGCATATAGAAATATTTTATTTATTATTCTATCTATCTTCTCTGTAAGATAATTGACGTCATTTTAGTAAAGCAAGACTCTTCAAGCCTCTGAACAGGTAAATCTGCCGTCACACCTCATGTTATAGTAGGTTCGTTTTAGCATGACATTAGCGGTCATTGCCCTTTCCCTGACAACTCTCCCTAGAATATAGGAACTTGATAAAACTGTGTTGTTTTTTCACAGATAGTGTAGGTAGGTCAATGACCGCTTTTGGTATGCTGATAAGCGACAACTATAGCTGTCGTTATTATTTGAAAGAAAAATACAACTGTTGGCCGTTGGATTTGATCACAGATTATATTGGCAACTTTCAAAAACTGGTACCTAATCGGAATTAACTACAATTTTCTAAGTAAATACCACACCGTAATACAAAAAAAATTAAATACTATAAACGCGTAAAATATTTCTATATCCCCACGTGTGGAGTGAACACGCTATACAAATACACTTAAACTATATGCTTTGAAAAGCGTCAGCCTTATAATAAACAATAATGGACCTTAACTACATTATAATTAGGTATACATATAGATATTGGAGAAATACCTTATTTGTGGCACATGAGAAACACTTGTTTACTAAAACTAGTCGAAATAAAAAACCATACGTTCTTCCAGGAATCAATAAATGAATAAAGAATTCGAGATCATTGTTAAATGGAACAATAAACTCTAAGTAATACAATACAAATTTCATTGCAGCCCACTCTTTAATAATAATTATTGTGTTTTAAAAATCAACTTAAAATACATCATGCTAGGGTCGATATATGTTTGTAGCGATGGATTGAAATTGTCTTGAATTATTCATTAAAGTAAAGGGTTTTATTTGACGATTACCCATTTTTTATTACCCTTATTGGAGCCAAAGATACTCATTTTCAACCGACCCTCTTTAAGGATTTACTTATAGCCTTGTGGTGCGAAGAAAACGAATGAATTATTTTTCCAAATTCGTTTTTAAAAGCACACATGCAAAAGCTCGGTCTTACGAACAACGATGCTTACTAGCGAAGTGAATGGCGCCAAAGAATAAGAAAGCCGACCCCGCGTAACTGGAAGAGGCGAGGGCAAAGAAGAAGATAACTTTACTTTGAAAAGATTATGCTCCAAGAAACACTCGGCGACTATTGCTAAAACTATACATATCAACCAACCATTTTCGTGAGTGTGACAATATCCTGACTATGCCTGCATAGTCGAAAATAGCGCGCTTGCGAATATTATAAAAAAATGCGACTATAGTTATTGCCGTACTCTCTGGTCTAAGTAGACTTATCACGTCTCTCATGTGCCATAAACAATAGAATCGGATACACGTTAACAACACAAGTGTATGAGGTATGGACACACACCTTCGGAGGTCGTGACATAACCCGGCTGTGACCTTGTGATCTATATCTACTCGTTCTAACACAGAGGAACAATGCTTAAGACGTTTATTTTGAACTAGCTTCTGCCAAAAGCTTCATCCGCGTGCAGAGGCAGATGAAGATGGAAACTAGGCACGTGCCTAGGGGCGCGATATTACGAAAGGGCGCACGAGGAAGCTTTAAAACCAAAAAAGTACCACCTTAGGCACTTACATAAATTAAAAAATCATACTTTGTATACAGCTTCCCAAGTACGACTACTTCTACATGGCCCGATACCAAAAACAAACCATCTGTTCCCCCTCATTGCGACTACGCCATCTAGTGTTGCATATTCGAATGTTATGAATACTTGACATTGACACTTCTGTGCTGCCACCTATAGTTCCTGCAAGCTCCATTTAGGGGAACTTGCACAAAGTAGAGCATGCCATCTAACGTTGCAACTTCGAAACTCATAAGTAAACTAAACTGGACGTTCCCTATGGTTCTATGAAAGTCTTTGGTACTACACTGCTGAAGATCATTCTGTGGTCACGGATCTAACATGTTTTTCCTAAAATGTTTTATTCTATAGCAGTTTATATCTCACCCGATAACACAAAACCGTCCAGAAAGTGTCAATATGTACTACTGTATGTACTGTGCATTATTTATGGGCATGTTTAGCTAGTTTTTATCATTCAAAGAAAGTATTCATCACAGTAAAAGGATCGAGATCTGTATACTTTGATGAATACATGCATTGAAGAATATTATCAGGGTAGAACCAATGGTAAACTCGTTTGAAATTATCCCCAAGAAAGAGTACATCCACGTTTGACAAAACCAAAACCTAATTTCCATCAAAATAAAAGAAAACATACCTTTCTTGATCAAATAAAATAGCGAATAGATCACAAAGTCACAGATTATCGTACAAACTATTACTATCGGCTCAGCGTATCTTCAGAACTGCCAGACATCCGCCTTCCAGTCGTCTCATCTACTTCCTGATGTCCATTGCAGTTCCCGTTCACAATCTTCGGCGGCGAAGCCCTCTTCTTATACATGATATCCCAAATATGATGCACGATAAGGTCAATAGCCACTGCAACAATGCAAAACGGACTTTAAACGCGGTGAATACGATCGCTTTTTGCAGCTACATAAGAACATAGCCGCTGCAAACTTTTTTTTGCATCTTTTTTTAAAGTTCGAATACAGAATGTGGCAGTATACGACCTCGTTGCAGTGGCTATGACCTTGTGTCACTTACCTTGGATTAAAAATATCACTTAGAATAATAACGGTTTTGGATACGGTATTTAGAACGGGGTATTTAAACTAGGTATATAATCGTATCACAGTTAAACTCACGCTCAAAAATTAGTCATTTTTATTACCATGAAAATCTGTTATCAAAGAACGTTTGTTGAGTGACGTAAGTAGAGAAAAAACCTCATTCAGTAATAATAAACGGTGGGTAATTACTGTATTGGAAACGTTTATAAGTTTTATAGAGATTTATGGTGTTCTATTTAAAAGAACGATTCCGTTGTTTTGGGTTGTTTAAGTTAATCTAAGAAGTAAAGAATATAAAAGTATGATAGAATAAACATGTCTCACCCAGATTGTCGGCTCCCCTGGGAATGATGACGTCAGCAAACTTTTTGGTCTGCAAACAATGGTTTTAAAAGTTAATTTATTGTATTTTGTTTATGGCTTTAAAGCACCACTCATTCATCCACTTCGCTGGTTATTGCTTTCAATTACAGAAGATTAAAAAAATAATAATTGTGGAATCAAATGGCTGCATAAAAATAAATCCTGGAATGGCGATACTAGTAGTAAGTAACAGACAGTTGTGAAGTTTTACGAAAACGTTGCTTTAATTGCTAAACAAATAATTCCCTCGACTTTATGAACAGCACTCTGGAAAGACAGACTCGCTTTTATTTTGCTAAAAATCAATCAACATGCATTGTCTATGATAGACACCATTCATCATCATCATATCAGCCAAAAGACGTCCACTGCTGGACAAAAGCCCCCAAGCGTCGCCCCAATGATCGATCCTGCGCGTCTCGCATCCATCGGCTACCCGCGACCTTCACCAGGTCATCGGTCCGCCTTGTGGGAGGCTTTCCAACACATAGACATTATTATTACACAAAATTGGAAACACATTTTGGAATATCACTCTGAAGACAGGTACATTATACCTCATAGTGGTGAACCAAAACTATATTTCACCTTACGCTATGTTCCTTGCTCCGCAGACTCGCTAGAAAAATTGCAGCACAAAGCAGTCCAATTTTCAGCTGTTTAATATAAACTCACCGGCAAGCAGAACTCCTCGAAGGCAGGCTTGACGAAGTTCATGTACTGGTTCAGTACCTGTTCCAGATCGCGGCCGCGCTCCATTATGTCACGGGGCACTGCAATAGGACAAGACGTTTGTAGAATTTGGGTAGGTTGGAATTATGTGTATGTCACAACTTTATGCAGCAGTCCACGGCTAGACTATGGCAGCGAGAGCGACCTAATAAAAACAAAGCGATCGTCGCGTTTGTTCGTACTGCAAACCCGATCGTGTCATCGCGCCGACAGAAGCGCCTTCTGTTCTGGTTTTGCCGAAACAATTAATGCGACGATAGTGTGTTCGCGCGATGGTCGCACTAACTAATGCGATTTCTGTGGCTCACTACTGGTATCAATTCTTGGCCACTTTGTGCAAATTACTTCCTGAGAACAGTCTTAAGCAATGCTCTTCGATTCACAATCTACCCTTAAGAACATGTGAAACCAAGACCGCAATAAAGGCTATTTTAGTGTTTTATTTTCTTTATGGCTGCATTAATAATATATTCTATTGGATCCCCATCGCTTCATACACTACTTTCTTACGTGTCAACGTATTTTCCTGTCGGCGAAAACAATTTCGCGGTTCCCGCCCAATAAATAACCTACAACTTGCTAGATATTGGAATGTTAAAATAATAGAATAAGGTAGACTTACCTCTTCTCGCCAGTCTGGTATCAGAGTCGGTGTCAACGAAGAGCTTCATGTGGAACAGCTCGCGCACTTCCGGGAAGTAGAACACCAGGATGCCCTCAATCAACACCACATCTGCTGGATAGATGGTGTGGGAGCGGAGTGGGCTGGGGCAGAATGGAAATATTATAGTTAATGCACTTCGCCTTCACACGGTTTTAGTATTGAAATTTTCGTAGGGATCTCTTTTTTTATCTAGTAAAAATATAGCCTATGTCACTAAGGGAAAATGTAGCATTCTAATGGTGATAGAATTTTTGAAATCGGTCCAGCAATTTTTGAGTTTATTCATTACAAACATACAAATCTTTCCTCTTTATAATATTAGTGTAGATAACGCTGTTTTGGAGGAGGCGGAAATAGAAAAAAATATAATTTGATGACAGTTAGTCAGGTGCAAACAAAAAAATAAATAAGCCTAATAATTTCTACCTCTTTTTAAATCTAGTCGTTGCGTTCCCACTGCTGGGCAACCCCTCAAGTCCTAATTATTTATCCGAAATGTAGAGAAGCCACAGGATTTAAAAGTTATTAATTACGGCTATCCTTGTCGTAAAACGGCCTTTATGGATAGGATATCATCAAATGACTCCTTCCGTCTCCTCTCCTCTGTTAGGAGCGGAAGGGAGTGTTAGACTCTTACTGACTAAAACCCATCCATTTTCGTCCATATGCCGTGCGTTTAAGGCCGCGGTGACTTTTTCGAACAAATTCCGCAACCCTGGACCTCTATTCTCTTCAAACGAACAGAACTTCGCCATTGTTACTTATCCTTTTGGGTTTTGAAAAATATTATAAATAAAAAAAAAACGGAAAACTACCAGTCGGACTCGCCCACCGATGATTCCGTACAAATTTGTAGGTACATATTAATTTAAATGCAGAGAGATCGCACGGGTCGATCTTCAAGGTTAAGCAACGCTTGCCAAGGTTGGTCTGCGGATGGGTGACCATCTTAACATACCGAGTTTCCTAGCCTTTTCCCAACTATATTGGGGTTGGCTTCCAGTCAAATCGGATTTAGCTGAATACCAGTATTTTACGCGGGGCGGCTGCCTACCAGACCTCCACAACCCAGTAAATGGGTAACACGGTACTTCATAGCAAGACTGGAGTCAGATTAACTGGCTTCTGACTATCCGTAACGACTGCCAAAGATCTACAAATGACAGCCGGGACCAAAGGCTTAACGTGCTTTCCGAGGCACGGAGGAAACTCGCTATGTTAAGATGGTCACCCATCCACAGACCAACCTTGGCAAGCGTTGCTTAACCTTGAAGATCGACCCGTGCGGCTGTTATTACCTAGCCACGAGCTCCTCACTCATAAACATAATGTATGCTCAAGTATCTAACAGCCCATTACTTTCGCACATTGGCTTTTGTCAGAAACCAAGTTGAAAAGATCAGATATCACTTATTCAATTACAGAAACTGAGTTACTCCGCGTAATTTTATGTAAAAACGGGTAGTTACACCATTTTTGCTTCACGTATTAATACAAGGTGTTGTTTTGCATCCTCGTCAGATTTCAGCATCAATTGAAAGTACGGTAGCGGGCAATGATTAATAAGCGCTGCTTTTTTTTTTGTTGTTGAAATTTAACAGTATTTCAGTATTTTTTTTTTACGTTTTCTAAAAATTAAACCTTGCTACATCGATCTATGCTCCGAAACCCCCTTCATACAATTTTTTTATGAAAATCATTGGAGCCGTTTCCAAGAATCAGACTATACATATGTATATGTCACGGGAAAATAGCAAACGCCGCCAGATTGTACACTATCCCGTAAAATTGTAACTGTTTTCTAAATAAGACACGGTAATATTGGAAACTTGAATTCGGATGGGTTTTGTTGTATTCAAAACGATATTTTCATATTATATATCTGTTACGGACGTCGTACCTAAGATAGGATTACAATATTGTATGTAATGTTACAAATGTATGTATATGTTACGGCTAATACCCGAAGTGCGGCTACACCTAGTTTTAGCCGGTTAGAACTAGGTGTAGCCACTTACTCTTGGTTAAACCTAGTACGAGCCGATTGTTTTCGGGTAAAACTAGGTCTAGCCTTCATCATGCCGGCTACAACTAGGTCCAGCCATTCCCTGATGGATAAAACTAGATGCAAACAAGTTGAAACAAGTAACAGGCGCCTGGCTCACGCAAGACGCGTCGCGCTCGCGCGCCCCTGCCGCCCCGCCTCCCGTACACCCGCGTTTGCCCTTGCTCTTTGAGTTTAGTACGCGTTGTGCCGTTGACCCGTTGTACAAAACAGACGTACTTTCTTGTTTTTGCGCACTCATACGTTCGAATTCAGAATGGCTATGAATGAAGACCTACAGACTATGAAGTCAAGTTTTTTGAACAGTTTCAGTGATTATTAGCCACAAAACATGGTGAAAATCCAAGCTATATGAATGATGTGCAGTATTCCAAGTTTATAGAAGAAGTTAAAGCTGCCAAAATATCCACGAAACGTTCTACGTTACAATATCGCCGTTTGAAGCGCTTCGATGTTTGTTGTATTGGCGACATCGAAAAGTTAATTTCTCCTGTGTCAAGCACCGAAAATTCCGAAAATATCAAATATTTTGTCAAGAATGAAGACTTGTTTGTTGCTCTATATCTATAATGCTTATGACTTGGATGGCTGACGAGAACTGCCAAAAATGGTCAGAAGGCTTACGATTTATTCAGCTAATGAAAAATAGAGCTTACCATCACTGAATTAAATGATCGCCGTACCAGGCAATGTTCGGTTCTGATGTAAAGGTCGGGCTGAAATCATCTGATCTACCACCTGAAGCCCTTGCAAATATAGAAAGTGAGGAAGATCTTGAGAAAATTCTTAGAGAGTTAGTTGATGATGAGAGTGACGAAGCTACTAAAGAGATTGAGCCATCAACATCAGGAAGTTGCCAGAAAGAAATCGAAATGACATATTGCGGGCTCTGTGACCAGAATGAGGAGAAAAAATGTAAGCTGTGTGAAAAGAAACTAAAAATTGACACTAACAGGAAAGGCGCACAGGAAGGTTTGGTAAAACAAGCTATAAAAATGACGGCTTCATCAAATGAAAAGTTTCCCCCATGTAAAGTCGGTGATACAGTCCGAGTAAAAATTCCTGACGTGGACAGAGGTAGAGGCGACTTTCCCAATGTGTTAATGGTTGTACTTGAATGTAACGACAAGGGGTTATACAAATTAGGAAACAAATACGGCACTATAACAGAACTATTTTCAAGAAATCAGTTCACTGTGTGTGACTCAAAATTTTTAGATATTGACATGGTTTCACCCGAAAAGAAATCACTACACTACATAGCCAAATAGCCAATGCACAATCGACCTCTGGTGGGCAAGGCTATAAAAGATGCCACTGCAAAACCAAATGTGGCAACAAAAAGTGCCTCTGCAAAGCTGCTGGTATTTTGTGCAACTCAAAATGTCACTCAAGTTTAAGTTGTTCTAATAAATAGCTAATAAATAGGTAATAACATTCTTTAAATTATAATATGCAACTACTTATTGTCTGTTGTTAAAAAAATGTTCCTGATTGTTCCTATTATATTAAAAATTGTATTCCTAATATAATAAAAAAACTCTCTACGTTTCTTTTTATTGGATGTTTTTTTAATATCTAAAAAAGCTCTGCCGATAGCATGCCGGCTACAACTATGTACAGCCAATCCCTGTTAGATAAAACTAAGACACGCGCTGCTGCTGCAGACGCTGTGAGTCACACTCGCTAGTAGACCTGCAGTAGATCAGCAGCACCTGGCGCTCACAACCTGCAGAGGCGCGTGCCTCGCTATGCCCTCCACCCCGCGCCGCTGCTGCAAATGCTGTGTGTCATGAGTGTGACGCGGGTCGGAAGGCTTGGCGGGACACGCATCTAAGTTTTATCCAACAGGGATTGTCTGGACCTAGTTCTAGCCGGAATGATATCGGATAGACCTACTTTTATCCAACAGGGAATGGCTGGACCTAGTTGTAGCCGGCATGATGAAGGCTAGACCTAGTTTTACCCGAAAACAATCGGCTCGTACTAGGTTTAACCAAGAGTAAGTGGCTACACCGTTGTTGTTGTTGTAGTTCTAACCGGCTAAAACTAGGTGTAGCCGCACTTCGGGTATTAGCCGTAACATATATAAATAATCCCGATAGATTTAAGTAAATAGATAAGCTATTAGCTAGACATAAGTATGTTATCTTGTCATGTAGGTTAATATTAATATTACCGAGTGTTTTAGATTAAAGTATGACCATGTGTTATTTTAGGATATAAAATTACCACATACAATTTATTATTGTAAGAGGGCACAGAGCGCGGGCAAGTCCAAACATGTGCAGGGTGCAAGCGAACGACGCGCTCACGCTGCTCTCCGAAAGGCAATCAAGCCGCGCTTTGCGCCCCTCTCTCGCTAGATAAGCCTACGCTAAACAGGTAGGGAAAGTATGCACCACATCTGTGCAAAAAAAGCCCTTTTTCCCATTCCCGTAAGAATTTTGGGAAATCCTCTCTTAGGGCTCCCCTATGGAATGTAAGGAAGCGACATGATAAATTTCAGCTTTCTACTACCAGTTGTTTCGGCTGTGCGTTGTCTGGCAGTCACTCAGTAACGGTTAAATTTATATATTGATTCATTTACTCACCTTATAGAGTTTGTGATGTAATCATATTCTGGAACCTCCACCTTCTTGCCAGCCAATATATCCTTCAGAATAGCCAGCAGTTTCTTATCGTCGAACGCATCCGGGTGATCAAAGTTGAACTGTCCCCGTTCAGCTCGGACCCTCTCGGAGGGGGTCAGGGTCCTGTAGAAGGAGTCCTGGCTGATGCAGACTACTCGGCGTTCTGTCTGCTCTTTGTGCTGCTGGCCAAGCTTCTCCATGATGCGCTGGCATACTGTTGACTGTGGAATGTGGGTTTTAATCCTACTGTAGTGTCATGATGGCAACCAATAAGGTAAAACTTAGTTTTTTAGGATCATGGTATTAAAAGAAGAACTTTTGTGTAAGTACAGACCCCATAAAAGGCTAGAGCACAGAAAAAAAGAGACACAAAAATGATTGGTTTGTCAGATATCCAACCTAAAAGTTATTGATAAGTCCACACACTGCTTGGTGTAATCAAAACAAAAAATATTGTTAATTCTTGCATGAAGTCATAATATTGCTGACACTGGAAAAGTCAACATCCTGCTATAAATACTACTCTTATTTTCTTTAAATAATTCATGTTTCATACAATGTTCTTAGTTGGACACAGATTTCATTTATTATTTATTTATTTATTTAGTAACAATTGATTACTATACTTACGTCTTCACCAAAGCATATAGTAAGCAAACTATCTAAAATTTATCTTATAAACTAAAAAATTAATACATGCTATGATCAACCAATTGTGAGACCAAGTAAATACATCAACCTTAGGTTCCTGAGCAATTAGAGAAATCAATCATTCCAATTTGCTTCTTATTCTAATTCCAATAACATCAGAGCCATTTTACTGAAAATCCCTATGACTTTGGGTAAATTCAGTAAGGAAAAACATAAGGATTTTTTTTCCAAGTTCAGTGTCCGGTGCATTACATCATGCTTAACTACACTTTGCAATGCTGTGCAATTAACAAATGAGCTGTATAGCTTCTTGGTTAATCTACATAGTTGATTGACTTTACTGATTCCTTCATTGCTACTAAAGCGTAGATATAAACAACTTATCAAATATTTAGATATTTGAATGATAGGCTTCATTGTAATGGTTTATTAAAATTTTACAGCACAGCATGCAGTGTAACCCTGGAGCTGTACTTCTTATTTATTCTATGATTCCCCCGTTAACAGATATTAAGCTATCTGGCCAGTATTATGTGTGAATATAACAAACACCACACCACAATGAGGATGGTTCATGGAGGTTATACATACGACGTAGTCAATCAAAACATGCTTCAAGTAAAAAAACCTTGCCTTGTTAAATATTTTCGGAAGAAAACTACGCCGCAGAATTCTTGGTTACGTAAGTAACATCAAGAAAGAAAATCGATAATGGTATACCAAAACATTAGGTTAGGCTTACCTTCCCGCTGGCCGTGCCGCCTGCCACACCGATCAGGAACGGAGTTTTACTCTCAAAACCATTGGCAGTGGAATAGTCCGTAGATTTATCTGCCATTTTATACGTATGAATCGGCCTGTATGAATTTCTTATTTTTAAAACACCACGATACGCACTCACACGACACTTTTGCAGGAAACCTGACATTGACTTTTAAATTGCAGTATTGCCAAGGTCAAAAATAGTGCAGTGTTGCAAAGCTTTACACTCAAAAGTGATTAGAGCCTCTTCCAAGCTTCCGAGGATTAGATTGTTTGGGCCGGGTTTGCTAACAAAACTATGTTGTAACATTTCGTCATTGATAAAATTACATAAGCTCACTGAATGGTCGGTCGAGTGGTCGTGCAAGCGTTACGTTTGCCTTTGGCTGACTTTGTCTTGTCAGTCTTGGGTTCGATCTCCAGCTCGAGCGATTTTATTGATTCATGCAGGCACAACTGATGTGTGGATACGGCTGTCTATTCAATTGAGAATACAAGAATCTTACTTACTCATTTCAGAATACTTCTCAATCGCTCTTATTTTCTTTCAGCACAAAAATGTACAGAGGCGGACTTAATGCCATAAGCATTCTCTACCAGTCAACCTTTGGGTAATGCAGAGAATAGTCGTAGGTGCAATAAAGAAAATTTAAAGCGATTCAAATACAATAATGAACAATATACAAATGTAAACCATACATACAATATAAATATATAATAAATATACAAATCAACAAGATAAATATGCAAACGAAATACTAAAACAATTAAGGCGAATAAGTTAACGGGAAACATTAGCGCTGTGATGATACAGCTGCCAACCTCTTACGAATCCATCCATCCATCCATCTTCGATCTTAGTCCATATTAAAAACCCTATTGTTTTGACTTTAGCGTTATTTGATTCACTGGCAGGCAGCTGGCAGGTGTATGTCGAGTCCTTGCATTTGTATCATTTCATAATTAACCAAACGACGATTACAGACCAGGTAAAACAAAATAAAGACCAATTTAATATTTCATGTTTTATTGTGAAGAATACACATAACATTTTTTTACGGAATGTTGTGGCAGCATTTGCTTTCTATACATTATACACATAACAGCGCAACAAAAAGCTGCAAAAATAAAAACAAAAACTTCCCTTCAAAAATACTGCACAAAAAAGTAACAAAAAATAATAATATTCGAGTTTTACAGATTAAAAATATGATTTTAGACTTGGTTCCTGAGTTTCTGGTCGGCTTGTCTAAGGGCATGCGCCATATGGAGCTGCTTGACTCTGAGGCGGGCCCACACGAGATAGTCTTGAAGGCCGATGATCTGGGCAGCCATGAGGGCAGCACTGTCGGGGTAGATGACCGTTGCGCAACCCAGGCCGGATGGCACGGAGAGGGATGACCAGATGTCCTGGAAAAATGGTGATGGTTAGTGTAGTTCGGAACCATTACGTCTATTTTTATCAACAGAATTGAAATGTTAATGTAGATAGCCTGAAATTTTGAAACTACGAGTATTCTTGAAATGAGCGCTAGAAAGACGTATTCACGAATACTTCGCATCGGCGTGTGGTCAAATGAATGTCTGAAGAAGAGTACCACATGAACGTATTAATCTATACTAATATTACAAAGAAGAAAGATTTGTATTTTTGTATGTTACGAATAAACTTAAAAACTACTGGACCGATTTGAACAATTCTTTCAGCAATAAATAGCCACATTATCAGGGAGTAACATAGGCTATATTTTATCCCTGTACTCCCACGGCAACTACGTGGGGTGAAACCGCGTGACGTCCGCTAGTATTCCATATCTCCATACCCTTCTCTTATTATTTATAGGTCCGTAAATACTTTACTAGACAGGTGACGCAAATGCCTTTGGAAAAGGTAATTCGATAGACGAGACTGGGATCACATTAAAATATCAATTCCTTTTAATCATTTACCTGGACCATTTTATCGGAAGGCGGCGGGCAGTTGATCACAGGGTAGGACGTGTTCCCTGACAGCACTGGCCCGAGTCCGTTGGACCGGCCGGCGACTGCGATGAAGACCAGGGCTCCGTGGGTGTCCTCGTACTGCTGCATGATGCGGACGGTCTCCTCGGTGGCTTTGTGTGCTGACGTCACGCGCAGGTCTACGCTGAGGCCGAGGTCGCGAGCCGCTGTGAAGGAAAAAGGGGTAAGTTATGGCGCGCTATAAAGCCTGTAGTATAAGTATAATTGGGTTGTGGAGGCACTCTAAAATGGTTGAGAAAACGAGAGAAAAGGCTAGGCAGATGATGATGTTGCTGTATGGCACCCTGGTGTGTGGGGGTGTTCACTTTAGGGCTCATATTAAGAGAAAATTATGGTTTATGGCTCAAAAAATGAAGGAAATGGAGATGGCAAGGTCAACCGTACGACAGTGTAGGGAGTCCTCGGGAAATGGCCAAGGAGTATCAAGGGATTAATATACAGGTGGTAATGCTTGAAAGGTTTACCTTTAGCGATCTTCTGGCAATGGTCCTGATCAGCAGGCGAGCCCATGAAGACCACAACCTTGTGGTGCACATTGGGCTTCAAGAAGTCAAGCTGATCCTTCACCCATCCGAAGTTACGCTTTACTACGTCAAGGTCAGCTGCTGTTACTGTAGCCAGGTTTCTGTAAACCTGAGGAACAAAGAGGAAGGTATAAGCAGAAATTCAAACGATTTACCGCCTTATAGTCTTGGTGGTAAAGTTCAAAGGTGCCAACCAATAGAATCGCTTCATTTACCTAGATTCTCTCAGCGCAAGCGACTCTACTGGTTCTTTCAAACACATCCCTTGCACATCTCTGGTGGATAGGCGAAACTATTGTGATAGGTTCAGAAAACTATTTAAAACTCCCGCCATACAACGATGAGGGATTTCTGAAATGACGTGCACCATACGGCAGCACTGAGGCTCTAGGCTATCTGAGTACCAAACAGACAGAGTTACTTTCGCATTTATATTAGTAAGGATTACTGCAGCGGCCAGCGGCGGATTTTTTTCGCGGAATAGGTTTTATTTTCTTGTGCTAAGTCTTACCTGTTTGTCGACCATGAGCCTCTTGTCTCCGGAAGGCCAGAGTCTCCAGGAGTCGGAGTCAATGACGTCAGCCAATAAGATGTTACCTGAACATATGAGAAAAATACTTTATTAAAGAACGCAATTTTGATACGTTGCTGATTTTAATCGAGCTACTTTTAGTCGTGTTGTCATGAGATACCTACTGCTCATGCAGGGATGATAAAGGTAGGCCATCACGACTGACTGAATGAGGGCTATCGCGTTTGAATTCGCCGCTAGAGGCGCTAGTGTAGCGTGAGGTTTTAAACGTCAAATTTCACTGTTGGTTGGCTTTTGACGCGAGTTTATTTACTTATTTGTTTTGATTTTTGTGAATATTTTTCTGAAACAGCCTGACTTTGTTCACATGCGCGTAATAACGACAGTGGCGCCAACTGATGATTACAAAAACGGTGCCCTAATTATATCAGATCATAACATCACTCCAAAAAAATAATTATTCTCGACAAAATTTATTCTCTTTGAGGTTATATTGTGCCGTATGGGTAATATTGCCAAGAGGAGGTGATATTGTCAAGCGTGGGTAATATTTCCAACTATAGATAACTGAAAAGTGTAGACAAAATTTGGTGAAACAGCTCTTGAAAAAATAAATAAGAGAAAAAATAAAACAATGAAAAAAATTATTTAAAATACGAGTACCTACCTAGCTTGCTTTTATTTTAATTGCTACAAAAAACAATACGGAAAAAATGTATCTTTAAACGTCTTACCTTCAGGGTCAACACCGAATTCGATCTTCATGTCGATGAGGGCGCAGTCGCGAAGAGCCCACGCCTTCTCCAAGATCTCGAAGACTAGGATTGTGGCCTTCCTCATGTAGTCCACTTCATCCTGACCTGATGGGGATAGCATAGATTAGTAAGAGGGACAGAATGTATGAGAAACAGGGAAATGTTAATAGACTTTCAGTAAGAACCTAGAGACCCAGATGTTCTGGGTCGGTGACAGCATTATTCCATTGTGAATAAAACGGGATAGTGCTATTTGAACTGTTTAGTTCCGTCTTATTTTCACACTGGATCTGATATTGCATTAGGTGGTCTACATTAGACACCTACTATAAGGTGAGAGTCCCACAAACATCAGAATTTTTGTAACACACAAAACGACTCATAAAAATACAAGTTAAATTATTATCTTCGCCATTTCTCAACTCATAACTTCCTGGACTGTTTTTCTTTTCAGTTGTTAATTTGCCCTTAAGGTCTACTGCGTTTCAGGAATTCAAAAACAGATTTTCTCCTTCAACCCAGTTGCCCTCGATTGGCCACGCCATAGAAAAAGAGTCTTGGCCAAGCTCCTTAGTTTAAATATCCCTAAATAATACCCACAAGAAGGTATGCAAGCATAAAAGGCATAACAGGACGTTTCTCCATCAGTTCAGCAGTGGACTGCGAGACTCTGATAAGTTAACTCACCAATAGTAAGTCCATTAATCTTAAAGTTGGCACACACTATCTGTTCTTCGGACCACTGAGGGTCGTGGTTGGCGTCATCCTTGTAGAACGTCTCCTGCTTCGGGGGCGTGAATCTAAAGCCCTCGGGCACTCCAGGGTTCCTCTTGAGGAAGGAGCCGGTGGCCAGACGCCTGGTCACCCATTCGATGGGGATCATGTCGCATTTTTTGGAGACAAAGGCTGTAGGTGAAGCGATTTTGACAAAGGCTGTGTTGATTCCTGTAAATTGAAAGGTAAGTACAATCATCTGGATGCAAGAGACCAGTAGATGCTTGGAAAAGGGTTTTTTTTTAAGTTGAATTGGTTTAGCTCTTGACTCTAGTCTAGGTCACAAATGACAAAGTCTACGATGGAGCGGGCTTACCAGAAGGACCCTATTCACTCTGACTTTAAAGAGATATGTCCAGCAAAGGACGTGTTTCAGTTGATATGACCATGAAGTTTTAACCCCAAATTGGTTTGATGATGTCGACAAGCTGGTTCTGTCAGGGTTACGGAATTGTTCGGTTGAGTTTCCGCGGCCCTGGAAAGCAAAGGGCATTTGGAACACGAACGTGTTATAGTCAGTAGGAGTCTGACACTCACTTCCGCTCCGCCCAGAGTTGTTAGAGAAGTCATTTGATGATCTCCCACCAAAACAAAAACTGGCCAACTGCGAGTCGGACCCGCGTGCAAAGGGTTCCGAACCAATATTTTTTTAACATGTTATTTTAACACATACTTCTCATAGGTTTTCCTGTAATCTATAGGTATCTATTGTCTTCATTATTTCCAAAATTTTAGGCTCATTAGTTTCGGAGTTAAGGGGGCCCGAATGGTCATTTTAGAAAGACAACAAGCTGGTTACGGTTGGTCAAGTGACACGATAGTCTGGCAACCCTTTTCGATGCATAAGATGATGTCAGGGTCCGTACATGTTGCGGGTAGGTGCAGGTAGCGGTAGAGCAGGTAGAGTAGGTGCGGATAGGTCAAAACATGCATAGATTATATTGTTTATTAGCAATTTATCGCTGCTATGTACTTGCTCATTCAATAAAAGAAAGTAACTACCTTTGGGTTGTTTATTAAGGTGAATGCTCCAGGGTAGCCCGCGAAATTCAAATATTTTTATGTTTTTTGCAATTTGCCGGTCAGTGTGAAGCTGTATGTGGACAAAATGCGATCCGCGACCGTAACGCGTATTTATCTAAAGAATTATAACCATTTTAATCATCAATATAGCCCTCTAAGTTCATGTAGTTCGAAAGAATGATTATTTCTGAAATATTCATTCTTTCTAGTAGTTTTTCTTTGCAAAAAACATAAAAATATTTGAATTTCGCGGGCTACCCTGGAGCATCCACCTTAAACAAGCTTTCATTTTCATTATGGTCCTATACCTTTTGCTACTAAGTAGATACAGTAAAGCATTTATTTTTATCTTGCTTATCGCGTTAGCTTTGACAATGTAGATAAAAATAATCATGTAAGTACATAAACAAAAGTCCACATCCATCCCAATGACGTCAGCAATTGTTTTCTATTATTAAAAAAACAAGCTCGTTACAGATAATAATAGTCCGTAAATATTATTAAGATGACCTTTACCGAAGGCAATGTTTCATAACTGTTACAAGATTATCTGTTGTTGTTTGCGAGGGGGTCAGGGGGTCACAATAATATGAATGTAATAATACGATTTATATGTAATATTGTTGCACGATGGGGTAAACTGGTCAACGGTAAACACTTAAGGTGGATGCTCCAGGGTGGCCCGCGAAATTCAAATATTTTTATGTTTTTTGCAATTTGCCGGTCAGTGTGAAGCTGTATGTGGACCAAATGCGATCTGCGACCGTAACGCGTATTTATCTAAAGAATTATAACCATTTTAATCATCAATATAGCCCTCTAAGTTCATGTAGTTCGAAAGAATGAATATTACCAGGAAATATTGACCCTTGTATGTGCAAACAGTTGTAGGTACGTACAGACAGCAAGCTACCCGACCATAGATATAAGAAACAACAGTTTTTTATATTTCTGTGTACCCGACACTGTCAAATTTTCCCAATCTACCTTGAACCTAATTCTTAAGCAATAAAGTTGAAAATCTATTAGAGTTTGACCGATTCTTGTGGCGCGGCTTGATATGCTGGGGTCTGGGCGTGGGTACTTTAGGGTTATTTTTTGTCTAATTGCGCTTATTTACCCAGTTTTAGTATCATTAAGCCTAAGTGGGTAGTGAAAGTGGACTACGCTTGCAAAAGGACGATTTTTTTTAGAAAATAAAAAACTACATTATTCAACAAACTGAACTTACTATAATCAAAATTATGGACCATTGAAATAAATATTCAGATTTACTGTCATTGAACGCACCAATCATAATTACAAAGTAACATTTATCACCCTAGCAATAAGAGCTATTTTCGTAACTCCGATCGTTGACCAGACCTCCAATGTTACATCATCTGACCATATTCGTTTATCTCAATTGATAAGAACTACAGAACAGTATTGTATCATGAGTTTGAGATATTATATGATGTACGTAGCAACGGACGATGGGCATTCGTTTACCCTTGGATTGAAGTATCGGACCACAGGAGACGATTTGATTATAATTTGCTTACAATTAATGATGAGCGACACAGAGTACAGAAGACGTCACGTCATTATTAATTTAGTACCTATGTATGTTAATTTAAAAATCTTGGATTGAATTAGTTTTTTTTTTTGCATAACAGCAATAGCTCAGCTCCTGCTGAGCTATTTAATGATTAACTTACTCAATTTAGCTAGAAAAATATGGGAAAGGCTTCAGCCCTGTAGTCAACATAGGCTATTACAAAAGGCAACAGTAACATCACTTTTGGTAACAGCTAAAAGAGCAGCATGAGCAAGACGACCGAAATTGAATGAGGGCTAATATGGCCGCTTTATGCAAACCTCACCGATAAGCCGATGACTGAAACTTGAAAATCTAACAGTTATCGTTTATCTAGCCTTTATCAACAGTACAGTACAGTAGAGGGGCAGTGCAACCCGATACAGCTGTATTTTACACTTTTAACCCGAATTCCCTAGGTAAGACTGGTTTTCAGACTTTCGGCCTTCTATACCTACCCGTAACCCACATTCAGCATATGCCCTAAAGAACGTGGCGTTAAAAAGCGCTTCCAAGGACGATGCTCATTAACAGGTGAAAACTGCAAATTATAGTCACACGAGTAAACAGTCAGTCAGGCCGGACATAATAATGACCAAGAGCGGAGATACAAAAACCTCAGTGCGTCGAAAGCACGTTAAGCCGTTCCGGCTATCATTTGAACATCTTTGACACTCGTTACTGATAGTCAAAAGCCAGAATATCTGACACCTGTCTTGCCAAGGAGCGGGACAGTGTCACATTATTACCGAGTTACTATGTGGTGGACAAGGCTACCGACATAGCCCGAAGGATCGCCAAACTAAGAGGCAGTGGACAGGCCACATTATGTGGCGACCGCGTACCGGAACTGACCGGAAGACGCAACGTTAGAAGGCCTCCCACAAGGTGGACCGATGACCTGGTGAAGTCGCGGGTAGCCGATGGATGCGAGACGCGCAGGACCGTTCGTTGTGGCGACGCGTGGGGGAGGCCTATGTCCAGACTCCAGCAGTGGACGTCTTTCGGCTGATATGATGATGATGATGACTGTGTTCTGGAGGTCGGATAGGCAGTCGCTTCATATAATATACTGGTAATCCGTTACATGCGGTTAGACTTAAAGCCGATCCCAAATGGGAAAATGCTAGGCAAAATAATTGAGTGGTACAAAAATCCCTTACCAGCAGACTTAAGAATATCGAAAACTTTGGCGTTGGTCTGGTTGGAGATTGCCGCCTTTCCCTCAAGGTCGTGAGCTTTGACGCCATCTCCGGCGGTGATACGGTCCTTGTTCAGGAGAAGGCAGTGGCCGGGCACTTCGGGCAAGTCGAACACTTGCTTTGTTTTGCCCTCGATGATCAGGCTTCCGAGCTTGTAGCCGCCAACTGAAACAAATTGATTTTATATGTATTTAGAATAAGTGTACTTGAATTTCGCGAGGGAAGGTGGGTGTGTCTGTGCACGACACATACTGGCCATACCTCAGTATGCTATCTAGATATCTAACTTCATACCTACTTACTGGTCACGGGTCGGACTTCACAGTAACTAGTAAACATTGCGCCCAGTATTTTTAAAAACGACGAAAGTGACGAAACGGAGTACCTACTTAGATGTTGATAGAAAGTCTAAACAATTTGAATTTTCTCGTTTGTTTTTTTTTCTTTTAGTATGTCGGATATCTATGGTCAAGGTGTGATGCCAGTTGGATATAGGGATATGGAGCCTTACTGACCCTATCTATACTTCTATATTAATGTTATAAAGAGGAAAGATTTTTGTTTTGGATATTACAAATAAACTTAAAAAAGTATTCCATAGCAGTCCAGTAGGGAACTGCTATGAATAGCTACATAGTAAGCGAGTAATATAGGCTTTATTTTATCCCCGTAGGTACTCCCACGGGAACGGGAACTACGCGGGTGAAACCGCATGACGTCCGCTAGTTGCTAATAAATTGGAGCAAAATAAATTAATAAAGGCGCCTATGCGCTGTGTGCTTGTTGAAGGAATAATTCAATAGATTATTATCGGTTTATATTTTATTCATAGGTTCGTAGCTAATCACCAAATTACATAGTTTTAATTATTTATGCCTGAAGGTAGGTATGACAAGTATCGTGACTAGGTATTTGAAAAATAACAATATCAGGGGAATAATTAGTTTTTTTTAGTTACACGATACATAGATACTGAAATATGGAACAAAGAAAGGTGGTTAGTTGGTTTTCAAAATTTCAACAATAAACCAAGACACATTATACCTAAAGATAAAGATTAGACATCAAGGACTGCCCTATCAAATTAATAGAACATGTTATCCAGTCACAAACAGATAACAAAAACTTGTATCAATAGTAACAAATAATTAAAACTAATAAAAAGATTCAACATCTAATTTACTCTCAAGGCCGATTAAAGCAATTCGTTTGCGATTTAAAAAAACGCCGACGAGTCTTGTTGTCTTCGTCTATGGTCCTTTTTAATTTAGGCGGGTTATGTTTGACAGTCGAAAACATTCAAAATGTAAATAAAAAGTTTACCTTCTTTGGGTGTAGCCATTTTCTGTGTAGCGCGAGTTCTCCTGTGTGGAAATAGCAAGACTAAGGTCGCGCGTTTGTTCCACGGCACAGCGAGGGCCTTTTATAAAGTTTTGTGTTCGGAGATGTAGGAATAACACCACGTGCTCTGCTGCGTACGCGACCGGCCCGGCTTGATAACAACCGGTTTAGTAGGATTGAACGGTCTTGATACTTTTAGTTATAGGTACCATCTAGATAAGATTTTGTATTATAATTTTCATCATTTCACACTAACAGACTAAATGTTTAAATGACATCAAGATAATTTATTTAATTTATGCATTTTCATAATATAGAGTCGCTGAAGTATAGAGTTGCTGAAGTAGTTTAGTGTTGGATTTTAGTTTTTCTACTTCACATATTTATTTTTGATAGCTTTACCTATTGTTGGAATAGTTGCGTATTTCATTTGTGTCTAAATCAAAGTGAAATGATTTATTTCAACTAGACCATTAAAGGCACTTTTGAACGTCAAATGAAAATAAAGTATAATAGTGATTCTAGTCGTCCGTTCACAAAAGCATAGAGGAGAGTAATATATCGGGTACGCAAAAGGTAGATTGTTATGGAGAAGAACGGACAAGAAATTCCAAAGGTACTCAAAAAAAAGCTTTACAATATTTGCATACATTCATCAATTGATTATAATTATGTGAGGACGATGCTCCCAAAATAACACTTATATACTACTAATAGATACAATAAAGCAAAGCTATCTGAATTAAAATTAATAAGTTTGCTAGTAAGGGGACATAATACTCACATTACGTACAAATTTTGCAACTATTGATTTATGTTATTTACAACAATGGATCAGTGTGTGAATTAAATTAAATATACAAATTCGTAAATACACCTGTATTTATAGTAAATATATTAACATAATAATATACATTACAACCAGCAATGCTTCTTAAATAATATTAAGGCAACTCACAGGACTAGACCACACAGCGATTAAGCACACATTTTAACACTTAAACACACTAAAAGGGCAGTGATCGCAGAAAGCAAAATTCTACTAGTGGGAATGTATTTAACTAAAAGATTGAACTCCTACGCGATTCTGATTTATTAAAATATATTCAAGTATCAAAACTGTACCCAGAAAAGGCAACTATAGGTGCGTTCCGAAACTGATTAACTACTCTACTGAGCGTAAAAGTTCAAGGCTATACAAATACCAAAAAGTGGAGTGTGCTAAACAACGTATTACGGCTTTTTTGTAGAACAAAATCACTTTTCTTGTAATGAAAATAAACCATTTAGATAATCACAGATTGCAGTTGCATGTGAAAAATAACATCACAGTCATCTGAAGGAATGAAAAAGATATTCTTTTATCTCCTGACGTAACAGAATTGCTATTTTTATAGAAGCATTAAATAAATAGTCAGGCTTTCCGACATTTCGGGCTAGTAGGTTTATTTTTTGCTGGGTAAAAGCTTCATTTCAATTAAATATTTATATTCATATATTTGGCAAGGAGGAAAGTTTATAAAAAAGGTTTACTAAATTTCGGAACGTAAACTTGATCTTTCCGATGTTCTCTCCTTGTCGCACACATAACGTCAAACTAATTCAAACAATTGAATGAATACAGACAGACGGGACTGTATCACTGTACGATTACTTCTTCCACTATACATAAGTTGCCGCTCCGCCGCAGTTAGTACGCGATTATAAAATACAGTGAAACTTCTCGCGAACTATTCTCTCCTCAAGTAATCCGTCCAGGTGAGTGATTTATTTAAAAATCTTGTTCTAACATTGTATAATCAGGTCAGGTGTGAGTTTACCTGTTGTTTCCAAAATAATACCTCGGAATGTAATGTAATAAAGTTGTGAAACTTTGTTTGTTTGTAATGTTCATTGCTATTTAGCCTGGTTATAATGTTAATTCATTAATGTCCACCACATGGTCATAATTTACGATTTATTTTTTTACGTAATTTATTGGTGATCTTGGATTGGTTTGTCACGTGTGATTTAAGTCAGCTAATGTTTAACGATTGCCGTCCAATTGTTAAAATAATAGTGGTTACAAAGCAAGGTTAGGTCATATTATTATGACCTCGGAATTTTGATTACCTTTTCGATTTGTTGACATCAGCGTGGCTTTGTTTTGATAAAAAATAGCATGGCTTCATAAACGTCAATGTCATTACCTAATATTTAACTGGCAAAAAAACCAAGGGGCAGAATTTAAAAGCTTCCTGCTTAAAACTACTGCTTAATTCCTGTTTTTTTTAAACTTTATTTGTTTTATTTTAGGTGCTTTTTAGGTTTATTGAATAGCAATATTTTGGATCTACTAACTAGTTTACTAGTCTACCTTAGTAGGTAGGTTTGTAAAATTTAGTTAGTAGATGGATTCAAGTTTGGGGTGGTATTTTTTTGTTTACAATTCAGTTAAAAACCCACATTTAACTATTTTGTTAAATGAGGGACATATAAACATAGTTGGGAAAAGGCTAGATAGATGATGATTATGAGGGAGGGAAAATAAATAACGGTAAAATAAGGTATGTAGGTGCAAAATAATAGTTCTAGAAAAATATTATATTTCATTACTGCCTCGTTAATACGGAGAGGCAAAATCAAGACCCTTTCCGGATTATCGACACATCCAGATTATAGTATGCTATATTTAATGTTAATAAATCCCATGTTTCATCTTAGTTTCTATAGTTAATTTTTAAATTGAAAGCATAAAGACCAACATGTACATGTTCAAAAGTACAACCATGTAAGAAAAACAGTAAGTTAAAATAAAACATTAGTTAATTCTTCTTGAAAAAGTCTGTAATACTCTTCTGTTTATAATTTCCGCACTTCAATTCAAAAGCCCACACCTACACCCTCCCCCCGCGCGAAGCCATTTTGCCCAGCCAGATTACAGGGAACACTGAACAAGCGGGAGTCCGGATTAATGAGACCCTACTGTATATTCAGTCAGCATTTTTCTGATATGAGTTTGATGTCTTTTAACAAACATCTGCTCGCTGTTGATTTTAAGAACAATAAAATTGTGATATTAATTACTATCTTTGATGCAATTAAGTTCAGGGATTGCATCATTTAGGTAAAGAATTTTTAAACAAAACTAACCTATGTAAATTACAAATTGGTAAAAATGTGTTAACGGCAGTTCTATACCGGCCGTAGGTGGTATATCTTAAAAGTTGTTATCCAACATCTGGCTGATTCTTAACTTAATTATTAATGAGAAAAAAATATTTATGGATCTATGTTTAAAATTTTCAATACCTTGAATAAGTAGCTGGACAGCAGAGGCTTAGAAATAGGGTTCTGTTGGTTACCCTTCGGGTACGGAACCCTAAAAAAGAGTGCCTCTTTGTTATTCTTGGGACTCTACTCTTGTGGTTCCCCAAACTGCACCACAATTATTTATTTATGTACACACAATATACAAAAAAAAATTCAGAGAAAAGCACACAAAGTAAATGTGTTTTTTCTAAACTGTTATAATTATGCGTGTTGTTAAAATTATGTTTTAATGTAAAAAAATGTTTTTGTTTGAAACAGCGAAGTAATGTCATCAATATTATCAGCAATAATTTACAATAATGCTAATGGCTGGTGTTATTGGCCCACTTATTATTGCCCTATCTGTCAATAGGTTCATGCTGCATAGATATTAAAGAAAATAGTATGATTAATGCCAATCTAGTTATTTACAATGCAAAAACGGTGTGGCCTTAAGCCTATTTGCATATTAAGAGGCTGTTAAATGATATTGCCTTTGCTGCCCTAGCAAGGGTTATGAACTCATTTGACATTGACATAAAATGTCACCTGTACCGTATTGCCCAAATAAGGTAATGTTAGAGTTGTTCGTTTTACACTAACATTAAATTAAATAGTAGCATTTTCACTGTTGCTTCAAATTCGCAATCTCAGTTAGGTATTGAAATATATATTTCTGAAACACCCAATTACATTACTTAACCTGGTTTTCACAGCCTGGTTAGAATGCCAGCAGAAATTCAAACAAAAAATGGTCCTTTCAGAATGATTTCTAAAATAAAGTAAAACTGTGAAACATTATCAAAGTAAATTTTATTTAAAAAAAAAAAATTTTGTAAGTAATTCTTATCTTGCGGTTTGAACTGGAGAATCAAGGTCTTAAGTTTTTGAATAAAATAATATCGTGATACGCACTTGATGTACCTAGGTACAGTCAACAAAGCTGTTTGATATACGGGCAAAAATATTAAATTTTCCACTGCACTGCCAATATTTATTTCTAATGTGTGCCATATTATACCTTTTTAAGCTTATGATATACATACGAGTGTGGTGTAAAATAACTACTCAGCACACTTATAACATTGTTAAAGAGCAGTTGCAAGTTAGCTGCCTGCATACCAAATGTCTTTGCTGACTGTACGCTTAAATCTTACGTCATACTAAATTCGCATTCGCGTGCCATGTTTGCCAATATATTATTAGTTTTTTTTATCGCTAATACACATGTAACAATATTTGAATGACCCTTGTACGCGGCAGTGTAGTTTTGAATTATTAAGTTTTTTTTCCGATGCCGATATTATTTTTTGCTTGAATAAAAAACTTTGTACCGTGTTACCCAGTTAATGGGTTGTGGAGGTCTGGTAGGCAGCCGCTCGTCGTAAAATACTGGTATTCAGCTTAATCCGGCTTGACTCGAAGCCGAACCCAATATAGTTGGGAAAAGCCTAGGCAGATGATGATGATAAAAAAAAATTTAACATAATGGCTATCTCACGTGCAGTATAAGGAACATGCACGGCGTTGACTATGCCATCTAGTGTTGTATATTTGAAACTTTAACGAATACACATCATCGCTTACCATCAAGTGAGATGGTGGTCATGCGCGTGCCTATCAATAGTACAAAAAAAAAAAAACTTTTTTAACTTAATCATCAAATGACTCCTCCCGCTCTGGGCGCCATCCTGCACGTTCCCTATTTGCTGGTTTTGGTCAATTTCTAAACAATTAGCTAGAAGCTAATTCATGCTTCTGCGGGACCATTAAAATAAATAAATAAAAAGTAGCCTTTATTTCTGATAATGTAAACACTTTATGTCTAATTTTAATCGTTTTTATAATTTATTTGCGTGCTATAATATCTCTTATCTATACTATCATGCTACTAATTTAATATTACTTATTACTATTTAAAGATAATTTTAATTGTATTTTAATATCTAACATCATTTAATTTAATTATATACTTTCGTGCTAGCGGGACCATTAAAGCTCCTACTTATTTTATGTAATTATCGTCTTCATTAATAAAATATATTATAGGGACTAGCTGCCGATGCCGCCCGCGGCTCCGTCCCGTGAATGTCAGAAACTATCCCAACGGAACATACTCCCGGGATAAAAAGTATCCCATGTACTATTCTAGGACATGGTTTACTCGCGTGCCAAGTTTCATCAAAATCGTTTCAGTAGTTAGGCGTGAAAACATAACAGATAGACAGAGTAACTTTTGCATTTATTAATAAGTATAGAAGTATATAATAAATCAGTGACGGACAAATTGTGCGTGTAATTTATTGTGTCTATGGAAAATAACACATTTTTATCTACAAGTTTTTTTTTTAAATGAAATACGCAGAATCTCTAAAACTGTTAAAACTAGGTAACTCGAGTTAGTTTTCACTATGACTGTGTACAGACGCCAGCACATCAAGCTACTACAATCTGTCAGAATTCTTTAATAGATTTTCGACTTTATTGCTAAAGCATTAGTTTCAAGGTTGATTGAGAAAAAATGACAGTTTCGGGTAGGTTGACCTGCTGGCGTCTGTACATTTTTAAAGAATTTTGTTTAGGCAAAAAACATAAAAATATTTGAATTTCGCGGGCTACCCTGGAGCATTCACCTTAAGTATTACGAGTACTTTTTCCCCACTGGTCCTTTCGGGAGAATTACTATAAATAGGGACCGTGCACAGTGTTGACTATGCCATCTAGTGTCGCATATACGAAGTTTTTCAGGGTCAGAATACTTGACATTGACGCTTCTGTGCTGCCACCTGTGGTTCCTGCACGATCAGTTTAGGGGAACGTGCGCGAAGAAGACTGTGCCATCTAGCGTAGCTATTTCGAATTTTATACTTGAAACATACTTGACAGTGACATTTCTGTGCTGCCACCTATAGTTTCTGCACGCTCCCTATAGCATAAAATTATAGTTGCTGTAAAAACTAATTGAATTTATCAATGCAAAATATCTTCAACTGGGTGACCCGCGCAACTTCGTCTGCGTCATATTTTTCTTTAATGCTCCGCTCCTATTGGTCGTAGCGTGATGTTATATAGCCTGCCCTCAATAAATAGGCTAAAATAATCCTACACTAAAATATTTTGACGTAATAACGTCTTATAAAGCGATGAACGCCGGCTGCACGCTCGAAAAAGTGTCACGTTCGGCAACGAGAGGTCGGAACAAGCGATAGAGAGGCACGATTGGCCTACGCGTTCGGCTTGTTTGTTAAGAATTCAGTTGTTTTCTTATGACGTTATCACGTAAAATGATCGTCCGTAAACCGACTTTACAGACAACCAATTTTTATACAATTCGGTGCAGGAGTTCTTGAGATTAGCGCGTTCAACCAAACAAAAAACAAACTCTTCAGCTTTAGAACATTTAGTATCTACTAGCGACCCGCCCAGGCTTCGCACGAGTGCAAATTAAATACTAAAACCATCCTCGACAAACACTATCTATTAAAAAAAACCCGCATCATAATCCGTTGCGTAGTTTTAAAGATCTAAGCATACATAGGGACAGACAGACAGCGGAAGCGACTTTGTTTTATACATAGTAGTGACAACACTGACAATTTAATTCGCGTTAAAAATAAAGTAGATACATAGGTAACGGTACCTTCGCAAATAATCTTATTGAATAACAAATTACTTAATTATGTACCAACCGTAGTATCATTACATCACGATCAATAGGCGTTATGTAAGTGAGTACTTACATCTATGTAGGTGTTAGAAATTTAATCAGAGTGTCCGTCTGTTGTAACCTGTATCGTTTGACAGCACGGGCTTGTTGCTCTAGTTGTTCTAAGAAAATATCAGTATTTTCCGGATACAACCCGTTGGCTAGTTTGCTGTGGTGGAGAAAGAATTGGTTTTATTGATAGGAGTTATTGGGTATGTGTCTCAACAGTGGTAGCGTTAATTTGTTTGAACTCGCTAATCTCTGGAACTGCCAGTCGGATTTAGGAAAATTATTTATGTACTAGCTTTTGCCTGCGATTTTGTACGCGCCTAAAGGTTTTCCCGTTCCCGTAGGAATTTCAGGAAAATCCTCTCTTAGTCTCTACTAAACTCCCCAAGGAACCTTCATGCCAAATTTCAGCTTTCTACGACCAGTAGTTTCGGCTGTGTGTTGTCTGTCTGTCACTCGATCAGTCAGTAACGGAATAATTTTATATATTAGGATATGGTTGCCACATTGCAAGGTAGCTAAAGCCCTATATATTAGCAAGAAGATCAAATCGTCAGAAAATAAAATAAAGACAGTTTGGAAAGTTATTAATAATGAAACTAATAGAAATAAAAAACGAAACACTGATTATTTACTGGAGACTACACATGGTGCCAAAAGCTCTAATTTAGAAGTAGCTCAAGAATTTGTAAATTTTTTCACCAATATACCAACTAAAACTACGGAATATTTAAATTCTTCACCTGAGGTCTCATATAATTTATTAAAAGCTAACGTTCCAGGTTGTACGGTTGAATTCCAGTTCAAACATATCAACCCTGTGACAGTCATAAAAGCTTTCCGGCAAATCAAAATCAAATTGACCGAAGACATATGGGGAATGTCTATTAAAGTGTGCACGTCCATAATTGAAACTATAGCACCATACTTGGCTTTAATATTTAATTTATGTGTGGACCAAGGAGTCTTTCCGGATATAATGAAATATAGTAAGGTTATACCACTATTTAAGTCGGGCGACAGCAAAGACACCAATAATTATAGACCTGTATCTGTTTTGCCGGTTTTTAGCAAAGTGTTTGAAAAAGTAATGCTCAATCAGATGCTCAATCATTTTAGCATCAATAAAATTTTACACGATCAACAGTATGGTTTTACCAGGGGTCGTTGTACGACTGACGCTGGTGCCACGTTGTTAAAACACATATACTCAGCGTGGGAAGAGGCACAAGATGCCATAGGAATCTTTTGTGACCTCTCCAAGGCATTTGATTGTGTAAATCACGAAACCTTGCTCCTAAAGCTAGGACATTACGGACTAGGTAAACTTGCACTCAGTCTAATAAAATCTTACTTAAATGATAGACAGCAGCAAGTTCAAATAAATGGTGTCAATTCACGGGGTTTAAAAGTCAAAATGGGGGTACCACAAGGCTCTATTTTGGGTCCTTTCCTCTTTCTAGTATATATTAATGATCTACCCCATCTTTTAAAAAATCAACCTCATATGGTATTATTTGCTGACGATACGTCCTTAATTTTTAAGATAGATAGACGTTCCATAAATCTTGACGACGTAAATAACGCCCTACAGCAGGTCCAAAATTGGTTTACTGCTAATAATTTAGTATTAAATGGGAAAAAAACTAAATGCATCAGATTTGCCTTACCGAACGTTAAAAGAAATGATTGCGACATAGTATTGAACAAGGAGAAACTTGAATTCGTCGAAAACACGGTTTTCCTGGGGATTACGCTTGACTCAAGGCTACAATGGGGTCCTCATTTAACATCTCTTGCGGGACGGCTAAGTTCAGCAGCATACGCTGTCAGAAAAATCCGTCAATTTACCGATATAGATACCGCGAGGCTGGTCTATTTTAGTTACTTTCATAGTATCATGTCTTACGGTATCTTATTATGGGGACGTGCTGCAGACATCGAGTCTATATTTATCCTGCAGAAAAGAGCCATCAGAGCCATTTACAATCTCCGTCGGCGTGATTCCCTAAGAGAACTGTTTAAGGATATCAACATCATGACGGTACCTTGTCAATACATTTACGAAAATATTATGTATGTTCGGAAAAATCTTCATCTCTTTAGCAAGATTAGTGACAGGCATAATTTTAATACTAGAAATAGGAACAAATTAGATCAACCCCGATTCAGATTGGCCAAAGTACACACTTCTTTTATGGGGTACTGTATTAAATTTTATAATAAAATACCAGTTGATATTCTCGAACTGAATGAGAGAAAATTTAAAGCATGCATAAAACGCACACTATGTAGACAAGCGTATTATAAACTGGAAGATTATATCCTCGATAAAAACGCTTGGCTAAATGCTGGTCCTGCTCCACAGTCACGGCTGCTTAGGTCCACTTTTTAGGTTTTTATGTTTTTATATTTGGAAGAGATGCTCGCTCCTTTTAGAGGTTCTTACATTATTTCGTTTATTTATTCTTATATACATACAAATTATATTATTATATTAAATACTTATTTATTATTTTTGATGTAAGAACTTAATCGTTCTCTTTATTAATTTATTTTTCATTATTTGGTCATTGACAACCATAGTTTTGTGTAAAGTAGAAGCATATTTTTCAAATTTTGTAAATGTGAGTACCATGAAACCATTTACATTTTATGTGAGTAGTTATAGTTTTACTTGTTGGACATGAACGAGCATGGTGGTTGAGAGCATGTCATGCTCACTCAAATGTCTCGCTGATGGCGGCGCGTGGGTTTGATCATTCGGTTCCCTTCGAAATGGTTGAGCTGAAAGGTGCCGATTCACGCGTCATGTTCGTGAACAGGCGCCGTCGGTTGAGACTGGTCATCTCTTAACTGCCATTGGTTTATTTTAATCTTTATATTTAAAATTCTTATAATAAGCCCTTTTTTTTTTCCTTTGCATTGTCCTCACATGCAGAAGCAACAAGTATATGTAACTTGGAATGTTGTAAAACAGAACATGATTTAAGAGTGTCCGTGGAGTTTCTTGCACGTTCTTCTCCATAGAGATCTACGCTTTGGAACGTGCAAATAGCTTCCATGTTTTTGACTGACCGACCTTGACGTTTCAAAAGTGCCTGTGAATGGTTTATTTGAAATAAAATGCTTTGAATTAGAATTCATGAGGAAGGCTGTATGCGATACCGATACGGGAACGGGAACTATCTTTAGTTACTTCGCGGTAAAATAAATAAGATAAAAAACGAGTGGTTATTAATAGAAATAATAAATAGTAAGAATAAAAAAATATGTATTCAACAAAATAACAACCACACAGTAAAACAGATGAATAGACAGCATGATAAAATAAAACTGTTGAACGAGTCCATAATAAAAGGGTTACCAACTCAGCATTTGCTGGGTATCGTGGCATACTCAGCGTAAAAAATTAAAAGTAAAAAACGTAAAAAGTTTTTATTTAAATCTCTAAAAAGAAGAAAATAAAACTTTCCTTTAAAATTGATCATGGAAGCTTGCCGCGTGGTTTGGTTACTTATTTAAATACTTAAAGGTAATTGCGCAAACCTCGCGACAAGCTTTTATGATAATTTTTTTGTGTCCAGGTAATGGGTGGTGGAGGTCTGATTGGCAGCCGCTTCACGTAAAATACTGTTACCTATTCCGCTGAATCTGGTTTGACTTTAAGCCGACCCCAATTTAGTTGGAAAAAAGGCTAGGCAGATGATGATGGTACGCAAAGTACCAAAGGACCAAGTTTTATATGCACAATTAGCACAGCTTACATTGTCATCAACGTAATCGCGACTGTTTGATTACCTACATAAAATAATGACCCAAGTTCATCCGTATCGATTTACCTGCCCTCCCAAGACCTTATGGTATTTATCATCAAGGTATCAGGCTAATCGCAATGTTACTATTTTTGTCTTTATGTATACAAATCAAGAAGACCCGATAACTGCATGGGTCAACTCAATCTCTATCAAAAACGTGACGAAAATATGCACAGTGCGATGTTTTTTATTGCGCCAGCCAGACTCTACTAAATATAGTGAGCCACTGTCATCATCACAGCTATTAATGTTGTGTTAATTTCTAATAATCTTATCGTCTCGTTGTTTATTGCTCCCCCTCATGGAAATGTACAAGTCACAAGATAAACTGACCCCCTACGAGTCAAGCGTCTTTTGTTATGACGACATATCGGCCGCGCATTGCTAATGTTGATATTTGTAGAATGCGAAGCAAAAATTTTTGTTTTTGTTTTGTATTCGCGAGTGTTTCATCATTTTATTCCTTTGATAACGTTATACGCAAGTAGTGGCCAGCTTGCTGTTTTTTGTTTGTCGCGAAATCGGTTTTTTTTAGGTATCTGTTGACACAGAAAGATTATTCTAATGGCTGTAATTGATGTATTTGCGATAGTTTTGCAGAAACTTGTTTGCGTATAAAATCTTTGACCTACATAGTTGCAAGTCTTATAGTGGGTTGCTTAGAGATTTTTAAGGTAGTAAATCTTGTATGACTGGGAATTACAGGTTAGTAAGTAACTGATGGGCGATAACATGGTTCTTGGTAGTTCATCATATAGGATTTTAACGCTTCGCCAAGTTCGATAAGTCTGCTTCATTTTAATTTTTGAGCATGGGTGCGGTTTGTTTTCTCTGGCCAGAGCTGCGAATGATGATGGCGGCAATGGCAGTCAAAGTAAATTCATTTACTTGAATTTAGGGGACGATTAAAAAGCACTTTTAAATGTCAACAGCAGTGCAATTCTGAAAACATGTCGAAGCTTGTCGAGGATTGGGTGAAGTGAGCTGTCAATCCATGTGATCATAGATGAGAGTTCACTTCGCGCTCACTCCACCTGAGTTTTCAGTCTGGTTAGAGGTTTACGGAATCGACCGACAGACTTAAATCAGCTGGTAAAAGCCATTAACTAAAATATATTGTTTTTGACCATATCTCACGTGATGGTAAGCAATGATGTGGTCGAAGATGGAGCACGCTTGCCTAGAAGTAACCTATTCACTCTTGATATAAAGACTCCCAGGTTGTAGCTATCAGGAATCACTATACAATAATTGTGCTAAAGTTAGAAGGCAAGCAACGAAAACTTTATACCCCAGCAGAAGACGCCATCTGGTGAATGCTCCAGGGTAGCCCGCGAAATTCAAATATTTTTATGTTTTTTGCAATTTGCCGGTCAGTGTGAAGCTGTATGTGGACCAAATGCGATCCGCGACCGTAACGCGTATTTATCTAAAGAGCCCTCTAAGTTCATGTAGTTCGAAAGAATGATTATTTCTGAAATATTCATTCTTTCGAACTACATGAACTTAGAGGGCTATGTTGATGATTAAAATGGTTATAATTCTTTAGATAAATACGCGTTACGGTCGCGGATCGCATTTGGTCCACATACAGCTTCACACTGACCGGCAAATTGCAAAAAACATAAAAATATTTGAATTTCGCGGGCTACCCTGGAGCATCCACCTTAAACAGATCGATCGATAACAATTACAGAATTGATAGACCTCTGTAAAATGCAGATAAATGGCCTACTTTTATGAGCACTGTACATGCCAAAAATGGTGTCAATCACACAACTTGTTGTCCACTGTGATTGACGTCTTGTTTACGTGTGGGACGAACGGAATCTTAGGCGTTGTACCAGCGGATGGAGGGGGTGTAGCAATACTGTAGATCTACTTAGGTTTGTCGGTCCTACTCCTAGGCTATCGGTAGGCAGTGACAGTTGTACTTGTCCCTTTAATCAATGTTGTTGTTGTATGTCATTCTCATTGGTACTGTGTCTATAGAGATACGCTAGCCAGGTGCAATTAGGGTCTGTTTTTGTAAACATTGTAGTGTCTTGGTCAGTATTCTGGGTTCAGTGCACTGATCGTACGTAATCGATTGAGATCCATGTTTCTGGCGAAGCTGTTTTCTTGGTAAGTGCAGATAAGTTCAACGCCTACTCTTTATTGCCTTAAGCCTTAAAGGCGGAGATACCTGAGAGTAGCTGATTTTAAAATGAAAATAACGTCTAAACTGCTAGTCTTAAGTTTTTGGAAAAAATGTATGTAACTATAGACTATTTTCATAATAATTTGAAATATGAAAATTATGAGTTTTATTCGTTAAAAATAGTGTAATTAATGTTTAAAGTTACGTCTATCACGGACATAAAAACGACAATCGGACCAAAAACGCCTAGCGTATTTTAATGAAATTTACACTATCTCAAAGACAATTTAATTATCTGCATTTTGATATAGGAACGGCTTTTTTTTAAAGTCTTACAATAATAAGGTAAACCTCAAATTTTGGGTCGCGCGGGTGTTAAAACAGTGCGCGTTTTGTTCCTTCAAGGTCGCTGCCGTATGCGTATGTCGTCGCCTTAGGGTATCCTAACTGATAATAAATGTGAAATTGAGGTTGTATGTTTGTTTCGCTTTGACGCCAAAATCTCCGAAACTGATTTTGATGAATTTTGGTACAGGTATAGATGTGACCCTGGGGACGGTTATAAGGTACGTAAGGGCGAAACCGCGGGCAAAAACTAGTTTACTGTGTCAATCAGAATCACATGATCATTCTAAAGAAATAGTGTGACGCATGTAGCATAATCTCTCGCTCAATTCTCAACTGCTTTCCTCCCTCACCCCCTATCGTACTCTAACCTATATACGGAGAAACTGCGCAAATAAATCTTAACTGTCATTGACAATATCGCGCCTGGCAACATTATCTCGGTCAAATTATCGCCATCCCAATATGGTATGACGTCTAATATATTGTTTAAAAACAAACTCATGACGTTGCAGTTTAAAATTGGAACGTCGTTATAGTGTTGTGAAGCAGATCATTCGACTATTTGTCATTTAGTCGAATGTTAATTTAGCTCATGCTTTTGTTTTTTTCTTTTATTATTATCAAGCAATTGAAATGTTATTGGCATTAATAACTTGTTTGTATAATTATACTTGAGTGGTTTATAATCTAAAGTGTTAAGGGGTACTGGTTAGTTTGATTCTTAACGTCGGCGTCGCTGTGTGATTTTGTGCGGTCAGAGTAATTAGTGACCTCTGTGTTTGTTTTGATTATAAAAACTTTCGTTTTATTTTTAATTTTATTATTGTTTGGTGACAGTTGTCTTTTAAGTAAGTTGTTTGAATAAATATCCTTGTTTATGAATGAGAATAGACAAAATGAGGAAAAATTTTAAATTAAAGCTTCGGTTTCAATCATAAACAGAAGTTCAACATTGTGCTTTCGTGGTTTTTGTTTTGATTCACCTGACATGCTGCTGGTTTTCATTTTCTTTTCTATTTTAAGAGAAATTAAATGTGACTTTTTCTGAGAATATTACTGGACAACCTCGACTGGTCCTTTGCGACAAAAAGGACCAGAATTATTTCTCAATCTACACTAATATTATAAAGACGAAATATTTCTATTTTTGTAACGAATATACTTACCTACTCAAAAGCTACTGGACCTATTTCAAAAGTTCTTTCTCCATTAGAAAGCTACATTATCTCTGAGTAACATAGGCTATATTAATTTATTACCATAAAAAAATTGGGGATCCTTGATGTTCTTGTTCATCCTTGAAGTTGCAGGTCGAACGAATTCGCGGGCGAACTGCTAGTACTTAACATTCGAACTTGGTCTTTCCAGAAACAACATGAACGGTCCCGAAGGACCATCCCGATGCTGCCAAGGAGGCTGTGAGGATCTAAGCAACACACAAGCAGCTATGGAGCGTTTAGGAATGGAAGAAACCCCTAGCTGTGATGCCAGGACTGCCCCTGGTGAAGTTAAAGTGAACAGCAAGAGATTCGGAAGAGGGGCGGTGCAGACAGGTCAGTTTTATTTTTCCTTTAAATATGCTAGTGTTTTAAAGGACGATATGGCGTCTCTGCTAATAGACATCTTATGTTTACGCAGGGTAATGACGAAGGCCCTCAATAATTAGGGTTCTACACCTGATTTATTTGGCCAATAAATATTTTGAAGGAATATCTTAGAGTATTTCAATACTCTAATGCCCAAGCAATACAACCAATATTTTTTTCAACCTGTTGCTGGGCCTCATTGCCTCCTATCTACATTATGATGCCTGTTCAGGCCAAACTTTTAATATTAGAACAGTATCTACCAAAACATAATAAAAACAAACCTACCTTCGTCTCCGGACCTCAGCATCCTCGGCGCTTCTGATCTTTCCCTGTACTTTGTCAATCGCGTCACTGTGCGTGAATGAAGCATTATCCAGGACCGCTTCTCCTTTGTGTAACACAAAGGCATCTTCATCTCTTCCTTTTATTATTTTCTACGTTATTTTCTCATGAAAAATAAGTCAATTTTATAAGCAAGTTGTCGCGATTTGAGTCTAACGTGATTTAAATTTTATGAACGTTTTCTTTTTACGATGTCTCGCCACGTCATTTGAGATGGTATATTTGTTTGTAGTATCCATGAAAGTAATGCGAGATAGTTTGTAGGTATAGTTAGGGTTGCCAGGTCTTAAAACCGGTCCTAAAAGCCGGACAGGCCGGACACCGTAAAATTTTGAGGTCTGAATTTTCAAGGAATTTAGCTGTCGACACTGTTGATTCTGACTTTTAAGAGTTGGGAACAATTTGGCTGACTTAGTGCAAGCTAGCAATAGTAACAGCTGAACATTTTCAGGCGGTTGAGTGAAATGGTATACCTTCTTGGCAATACCGTATTGCTTGCTAGTTTTATAAACTAAATAGCCAAGATCAATATCATTTCAGATGACTGATATATAATTAGTTGTCCATGGTCAGGTCCTTAGATACTTACGGTCAATTTAAAGCAATTACGACTCAGTGGTCAATGCCATCTGCGATCCTATCGCGTTGCCTTCAAATAGACCCTTTATCGATGGAGTTGCCTTGGAAAGATCGTGCTGAAAGCAGTAATAACTATTATTATTTATTTTATGAAGGTAGTAAGTAGGTTTAGATCTAGGCTACCCGTTCATTAGTTCCCTCGTTAGCGCATTTTACTATTTAATTGACAGGTAGTTAAACTTAATTTATTGTCTGGTTTTTGAAATTACCAAGGTTGACTTTTAAGCAGCCTTTTGCACGCGACTTCGTACGCGCATATCCCGTTTTTCCCTTTCCCGTAAGAATTTCGAAAAACCCTCTCTTTGTGCTCCCCTACACTCCCCGAGGAACCTACATGCCAAATTTCAGCTTTCTGCGACCAGTTGTTTAAAAGAGTGTGATTTACGACTACGCTTTGAAACGTGCAATTAGCTTCATACTCTTGACTGACCGACCGTGACCAATACAAAAGTGCTTTTAAATGGTAATCTGAAATAAATGCTTTGGTTTCTTCTTTGATTTGATTTGAGTAGTTTCAGCTGTACGTTGTCTGTCTGTCACTCAGTGACTCAATCAGTCAGTAACGTTAGATTTTCGATATATTACGATACTAGTTGACCCGCGCAACTTCGTTTGCGTCACAATTTGCATTACTGCTCCGCTCAACAAACAAACAAACTCTTCAGCTTTATATATTAGTATATAGATTGATTTAGTCGTTTATAAGCAGTAGGTATAAAGTACGTTTTCTTTCATGTTTTCCAGTAATATGAGCATGGATTGTTTACATCTGCAAATTGGCGTGGACTGTATGAAATGTAGTACATTCATTTTCTTGTGTATAACATACTATGGTTGGACAGTCGTTGCTCAAACATATACTTCCTCTTCCCTCGATAAGAATGTAGTTATTTACTCAATATCTTGACCTGCGGAAGAGTTAGAATATAGGTACTTTATTGTACCTACATCAAAAATTTATTTATTCTGTGGTATAGTGGCGGCTTTATTAGTTGGTATTTAGTTCTTGTTTGAATTCCAAATTGTTTTTTCCTTGCCTGATTGTAAACAAAATCTTATGCCGTACCTTCAACGATAATAATAATAATTCTTTATTTTCGCACAACAATGATCCAGCGTGTTAGTAAACAATATTAGAACCTATTACTAGTGTTAGTAGCCAAAATAAAACAGACAAGAAGACAGAATAGAATAAATAGTAATGTGAAAAGGACATCCCTAAACTAATGTTGAGTGATTGTCCTTCTCACAAAACTTAATAATCGGAGAGTCGATACTCTCCGCCACAGTTTTTAGTATGCTGTTACATATTTTTGCTACATTTGATGTAAAACCTCGTTTCGCCTATTTCCATTGTTGATTTCACACTTGATATCGGAGTTATAATTGAGTTATAATGACCCTCCGCAATTAGGTATTGAGTTACGCCATTATGGATCGTTTATTTATAAGATTGCGACATTTTTGTGGTTATGATATCACTGGTACTTTTTTAGATATGGATTGGAGATTCACAGACACATCGGCATCACCCTCAGCCTGACTTCGCCCACTTTGCTTGTGCACAAACCCTACCTTCCTGTGCCAGCCTCATCCAGGTTCTATCCGCGATGCCACTTTCGTCTGCCCATCTCGGCGACGCACGACCGACGCTTCTTCCATTACGCGGACGCCACGGTTCGCGGTCTGTAGGATGATCAGTCCCATTCCTGGGCACTTACACTACTGGTTTCTTCTACCTTTCGCGATTGCTGCTGCTTCTTGTTCTGACAAAATCTGTCTAGTTTGTACCGCAATCTTCTTCGTGGTCTGCTCCAGAACTAGTTGTTTCAGGAAAGCTAAGACAGTGACATGTTCTGCCATGTTTAATTTGGGCAATCTTTTGAGTCACTTTGGCCCACAGTTTGTCAGGCATTTGGCAGACATATTCTGCCTATTTCTATTTAATTTGGGGCAATGTTTTGAGTCACATCAGCTAATTTGATTTTTGACCGCTATTTTGTTTTGGTCCTCCAATCCGCATTACATAACCGGCTTAACTTGCACAGTATTATTCCAAACTCAATACATAAACTATGAACGTCTTTAGATAAAATTCGGAACAAATCGTTTCCGAGTGCTATCGGCTGACGCATTCGGTCACTGATGATACTGTATCATCGTTGATGAAACTTCAGGGGTCAAATTCGATCAGCTTTGTTTCGATAAGGACCACGTCACACGTGCGATACGCTGCATGATTGTTAATTATGTATTATTGGAGAATCTTCGGTCGGCACGTGACATGGGTAAATTTTGTGGGCAGGATTTTGATGTTACCCATGCTTTTGGGAAATCTAAGTTTTGTTTGACTGGGCAATTTGGATTTACTTTATTTTGCAAATAATATTACTTAGTTTACCACAACAAACTATATACATATATACATTTAAATGAAAACTCCCAACTAAAATATGGCGTCGAAAAATTCGTCCGCATCGCTGTCAACTGGAAGTGAGCCCAAAAGACTGGCGGCATTGCCTCGTTGTATGGCAAATGGCAATGCTTATTCTCTGACCGAGGTAAAAGCCCTGAGCTAAACTGCTCAGTGCGGGCAATTTAGTTGGGCCCTTTAAAGCTCTAGGTATATGAAATTCAGCCATGTAAAGCCACATAGTACTTCTACTATTATTATGATATATGATGGGTCGGCCAACTTTTTTTTACTATTGGTAAACTGACTCAGAGGATAGTATAGGTACTCGCAGTTTAATCTACACTAACATTATGAAGAGAAAAAAATGTATGTTTGTAACGACGAAACTGAAAAACTACTCGACCGATTTCAAAAATTCTTTCATGATTAGAATGCTACGTTATCCCTGAGTAACATAATCTATATTTATTGCTAGAAAAAAATAGGGATCCTTAAGAAAATTGTAGCGCGAAGTCGGGGGCGAAGTGCTGGTAAATATAGCAACACTTATTTGCTAGGCTATAGGATCACTCAGAAAAGCTTATCCGCCCACGGGCCGCTGGTTGACGATACCTGATTTAGTTCATCTTTAGCTTCGAACAATGTTTTTCTACAGCAATCCGTAAAAAAAAGCCTAACATGTTTTGTCAGTAAATCTTCAAAATTATCTGTTTATCATCTGCCTAGCCTTTTCCTAACTATATTGGCTTCGGCTTCCAGCCAAACCAGATTCAGCTGAATACCAGTATTTTATCTGGAGCGGCTGCTGAGCAGACCTCCACAACCCATTAACTGGGTATACAAAATTATCTATTGCCTTATTATAAAAAAAAACGTTAAGTAATTCATAGCTGCCGAATCGATTGCGCGAATATTTCACAACATTTATTTATCAATAAGATTACTGCTTGACATAGGATCTCCACGAAACCAGATTTTCTTGGTTATGGGTCGATCAGCGAGCCACACAAAATATAGCAAAATTTTCCGTATCCTTAAAGAATATTTAATTATTTTTTTTAATACAACGATAACTGATTTTGCAATCAATGACTAAATTATTAACTGAATATTGGCATTATCTTTTTATTACTATTGCCGGTGATCGCAAAAACTGGGTCATTTACTCATTATTTAGCTGAAGGTTATTTGACAAACGTACCTAGTAGATTAGCGCGATCTCGCTGTGAACTTATAGAAGGAATGGAGGAGAGATAACAGCATCGTGTGGTTTATGGAAGACGTGTTCTGTGTTCCGAATGCGTGGCCATGCTGTTATCTATGATCCCATCGTATGATCTTAGGTCAAGTTCAGCAGTAGACAGTCTTACACAAAATACCCCACACTAACTCTAGCATAACTCTAGGTTTTGCTCGCGACTTTGTTCGCGCATATCCCGTTTTTCCCGTTCCTCTATAGCCTATCTCATGAATGTGAAATCTGAATGAAGAATTTTCCAAATCGACTGGTATTTCCAGATATGTGTTTAAACAAACATACAAATAAACTCTTCAGCTTTATTATATGAGTATGAGCTCATATAATAAGCTAATAAAGCGCAACTTCGTCTGCGTCACATTTTTTATTAATACTCCGCTCCTATTGGTCGCAGCATGATGTTATAATCCTATATCCCTCCTCAATAAATGGGCTATCCACACTAAAATAATTTTAAAATTCGAACCAGAACTTCCCGAGTATGGCGCGTTCAACAAAATCAATCAAACTCTTCAGCTTTATGTGTACGACCAGTGCCTTCGTTGGGCGGTATTTTTCGGGTTAATATACATAGCCTATGTCAATTACAAATAACATGGCTTTCTATTGTAACATAATTTTCAAAATCGGTTCAGAGATTACCCCCTACAACGTCACAACCTCTTTATAATCTTCTAATAAATAAAAATCTAGTGTCACGGTGTGTGTTACCGAACTCCTCCGAAACAGCTCGACCGATTTTACCGGTAGGGTGTTTGTTTTTTTTTTTTTGGCAAAACAACGTTTGCCGAGACAGCTAGTATAGAGTATAGATATTATTATGTAGAATAATACTAGCTCCTTAATTATGAGCTACTTTTGATTCCAGTAAGTATTACTATTATTTATTTATCGCTATAAATCCTTGTTGCAGGACTAACCCACGAGTGCGGCGTGTTTGGCGCCATCAGCACCGGGGAATGGCCCACACAGGTCGACATACCGCAAGTCATATGTCTAGGATTAGTTGCACTGCAGCACAGGTAAGATATACATATTTGTAATAGTGTAGGTACTTGCAGGTTTAACGACACGAATTGCGTGTTGTACTCAATAGTTTACAAAGTAGACCCGTAATCAAGTGTTATATATATGTATGTGACATATCCAGCTTGATTACTGGGAACACTAAGTTGATAAAATAGTGCAAATAATAAAATCATTGTTTTATTAAACATAGTGCACTTATGAGCCCCCACTTATCCTTATTTGTTTTGAGAATCAGGGGAATAACCACTACCCTAGAAATGTTTGAATGTCAACAGTAGACAAGGTTCATAGCATTATGAACCTTGTTGTGATTGCAATAAGGCTTATTACACACTTTATCAAATTAAAATTTGTTTTTAAAATTTCAGATTAGTCGTTTCTGTAATAAAGTAGAACTTGTTGAATTCTTGAAAATATGGTGATTACTATGTTATGATTACCTAAATATGTAAAAACGCGCTGTTGTATGTTCAACTTCCGTCGCTACGGAGAGCGTATACAATATATTGGTTAGGGTCCACGTTAAGTTTAAAGTCTGAAGAGGATTCAAGAAAACTGGCCGTTTCCGAATTCAGTATTTGGAGTTCTTCTTATCGTGTGAGCAGTAAGGCCTAACGACCCCACACAACCTTGTGTCAGAGTTTCTAAACCACCTCAAGGGCCTCTCACATGGTTTATTTGACGATCGCCATTTGGCGGCCGGGACCACCGGCTTATACGTGCCTTCCGAAGCACGGAATCATCTTTTTATCAGACAATCAAGTGATTGAAGTTGAGAACATAAAATATCAAACTCTAATTTTGCTTTTTTATTTGTAATCGGTTTGCTCTTGACTCTAGTCTAGGTCAGACATGACAGAGACAAAGTCTACGATAGAGTGAGCTTACCCAGAAGGAGCCTGTTCACTCTAACTTTGAAGAGCTAATGTTTGACAATATTTGGCAAATACCAACGTCAAATTCTTAATCAAGAAGCCGCTCATACATTACCTTTCTAATACTGCTGGCTGTCTGACATAAAAAATCTATAAATTTCAATCGTCTTCTTTCTTTCTATTTCTTCAGAGGACAAGAGTCAGCCGGCATAGTGACGTCAGAGGGCAAGAGCGCGCGCACATTCAACACACACAAGGGCATGGGGCTCATCAACAACATATTCAACGACGAAGCCATGAAGAAGCTTAAAGGGAACCTCGGCATTGGACACACTAGGTTTGTTTTTATACCCAGTTCAAAGCGAAAAAAAATATTCACCCATTACAGAATCGTCAGATACCTATTGTGAGTACAGAGCACCTGTTCAGAATATAAGCAACACTTTGGACTGCTTCAAGTGCCCATACACCTGTACTTTGGAGGGTTGAATGCCATTGATGCTGCAATTAACACAGCTACCTATTGAGGGCCTAGCATGAATATTTTTGACGTATAGTAACGTAACATAAAATTTTTCCATAGCTACAATACTAGTTTCGCCCATAATATGTATTTATTTGAATTAGATTTTATGTTCATATAAATTGTGTGTGTCCCATATTATTAAATTAAAATCTATGGGGTTGTAGTTTTTTCATATTCAAAATTCACTTACGTTAACGTGACTATACGTCAAAATATTCGTGCTCCCTCTGGTCCCAAACAATCAAAGGAGTTTACTATAGACTCAAAACGAAGAAGACCCATTTCAAAACAGGAGTTTCCGTAGCTTGTTTTTTAATCTCGGAGACTAAATTGACAAGTACAAAATGGCAAACTGACATAGATTTCAATAGAATTTAAGTTAGTTTTGACATTTGCATATACCCTAATTTACCTAGTAAGACCACATTTTTTCGAATCTAAACGTAAATGTACACTTTTTCACCAAAACATCGCTGGCATTTTAAATAAAACAGATTTACTAGAAATTACTTTACAAGAACTGCATGAAAAAGGTACAAATATTGATATCTTATGTTTTTCAGAAACTTTCATAAAAAGAGGATCAGAAAGCAACTTAATACTAAAAAATTACAAGCTAGTATCATCTTTTTCTAGACCTGACCAAAGGCGAGGCGGAACATGCATAATGGTTAAAAAGGACCTCGAATGTAAACATATCCCTAACTTAGTTGCACCATTATTATATGATTTCGAATATTGTGCAATAGAAATTATCACTCTTAAAGTCATTGTCATTTGTATTTACCGTACTCCAAATTCAAATTTAAGTTTGTTTTTGAAAAACCTAGAGGATATTTTAAGGAAAATAACAAAACGAAATAAAAATAACATAATACTATGCGATGATTGGAACATTGACGCGTTAAAGCGTAATAATAATTATAAAGAACTAGAACTTATCTTACATAACCATAATATCTCCAACCATATAAATAAACCAACAAGAAAATCATCATGTAGATCTCATCGCAAGCGATATACCTAATGTTCAGCCTCAAGTACATATCCTTGCATTATCTGACCATGAGACAGGTCAGTCCATTAGCTTCGATTCGTCTGTAGATACTGCAAAATGCAGAAAACAATTTTGGTTTGAAAAGAGAAGAGATCTAAGTCAAAACAACATTTAAAAGTTCATATCATGCATATCATCTCTTTCATTTTCAGAAATATACGAATCTGATGATACTGATCTAGCATTCAATCACTTTCATGATACACTATCCCTATTTTACGATCTCTGTTTTCCCATCCTAAGAGTAAAAATTACAAACAAACCAGTAAAAAGTAAATGGATAACAAAAGGAATAAAAAGATGTTGCGTCAAGAAAAGAAGTATGTATTTAAAATATAGGCTATTAAATTCTAACAAAACCCTACATCTAAAGCACTACCAAAATTACACTAAAATATTGAGACGATGTTTATTACATGCTCAGAAAATTGATAACACTCGCTATATACTTCAATCGAACAATACATGTAAAGCCACTTGGGATATAATAAAAAAGAATAGTTCAGATACCGATAGTAACGCCGAAATTTCTTCCATTACAATCGATCAGTGCACACACACTGATGGCGACAAAATAGCAAACCAATTTAATGACTTTTTTATCAACATGACAAACAAAACAAAAATCCATAATTCTGAAACACCAATTGACTATAAACATACCATCACTGACATATCAGATAGCATCTTTTTGACTCCAACTGATGAAAATTCTGTGTATAAAGCTATTCATTCCTTAAATTCAACTAACTCAACTGGCTATGACAACATTAATACAAAGATTCTTAAGCGTTGCTCTAAATATATATCTCGCCCGCTGGCCCACATTATTAATTTATCATTTTTTCAAGGTTTATTCCCCACCAAACTAAAGTTTTCTATTGTTAAACCATTATATAAAAAAGGAGATAAAAATGATATGAACAATTATCGTCCTATTACTCTAATACCCGTAATTTCTAAGATTTTTGAAAGAATTATGTACGATAGATTACACTCCTTTATAATAAAACACGCAATTTTAAAAGAGGAACAATTTGGTTTCAGGAAGGGTAAATCAACAACTCTCGCATGTTTTTCTCTCATGAAAAAGATTACATCAAGTCTTAACGAAAAAAGGTCAATAGCATCAATATTTCTTGATATGTCAAAAGCTTTTGACTTCGTAGATCACAAACTGCTTCTCTACAAATTGAATCGCTATGGTATTAGGGGAAATGCATTAAACTGGATAAAAACATATCTGTATAATCGCCAGCAATGTGTAGAAATATCTAGACGTAATATATCAGAAAAAAAAAATATATAGATCTGCCTATCGTCAAAACTCCTGTGGGGTTCCCCAGGGCAGTATATTAGGACCCTTTTTGTTTTTACTATATATTAATGATTTGCCCAACGTGACCCCATATTCATGCATTATGTACGCCGACGATACTACTCTTAGTATTGAACTCACTGATAAAAATATCACCAAATACGAAAAAGAGATAAATGACACACTAAACAAAATAATAGATTGGTTAAAAGACAACAATTTACATGTCAATATCGGTAAAACTAAACTTATACAGTTCCAAACTTATAATAGCAAACATCACGGATTAAAAATAAGATACGCAAGTGACACTATAGAAGAGGTTAAAAGTGCTACTTTTTTAGGTATAACTTTAGATAAATTTTGCAACTGGAAAGAACATATTGAAAAATTATGCACTAGGCTGCAAAGATTTGTATTTGTTTTAGGTAGAATAACTCGTGTAGCTGGTATCAATGCAGCACTTTATGCTTATCATGGTTACGTAGCATCAATTCTACGCTACGGTATTATCATATGGGACAATTCTGTGGATTTTATTAAGGCATTTCGAGCCCAAAAAAAAGTGTATCCGATCAATAACCAAAGCCCAACCATTAGATAGCTGTGTCCCACTCTTCAAAAGTTTAAAAATATTGCCACTCCCATCTTTATATATATTCGAACTTTGTATCTTTGTACGTAAAACATAGGTTTATTTAAATTACGTAATGATGTTGTGGTAAGAAAAAGCAGAGATCTCCACAAATTATGTGTACCTCAACAACGAATTAAACTATTCTCCAATAATGTTTACTGTATGGCAATTCGTATTTATAATAAATTACCTAATGTTTTTAAAGATCTTAATTTCATGACTTTTAAAAAGAAATTATTTGACTTCCTATTATCTAAGTGTTATTACTCAACAGGTGAGTTTTTAAATGAAAAGTTTGACTCTAAATTTAAATTGGACGACGAATTGCCCTTACATTCGTAATTATTGAATTTAATTTGATAACTTTGACATTGTATTGAATAATTCTTAACACTGTATTTGATTAATTTCTGACATTATATTTAGTATTCCTTGACATTATATTTAGATTGCCTTGACATTGTATTTAATAATTCCTGACATATTTAGTATACCGTTAAATTGTATTTAATAACTCTTGACATTCTTATTAGTATGCGTTGACATTGTATGCAATAATCCCTTCAATTGTATTTAATATCAGAAAATGTTTACCTAGGTTTGCCAATTCATTTTGATTTTATTTAAATTTTTGAAAATATTTGTACGCTGGAAACAGCAGAATATTTTGGACGTAGAATTGTAGTAACACCTTGTAACAACAATATTCTAACAAATAAACTTATTATTATTATTTCCTTTATTCCGTTAACTATACATATAAATTATATTTTTAAATATTTGATTAAAATAAATAAAAAAACATTTAAAAATATAAAAATAGTAGCCCACCGATATCGGGAACAGGGTCCAAGCTACCGGTGGTCAGGGCTCCAGAGAAAGGAACCTCCTGACAATGCGAGCCGTGTCCAGAAGTACCGCTTTCTGAATCAAGCCCTTGATCCAGCTGCCCAACGAGAGCCTCCTAAGGTGTTGGTCGAGGCTCGTGGCTATTAAGCCATTGGCCGACACGACTATCGGTACAATGATTGCGGAGTCCACTTCCCACATGTCGACAACCTCGCGAGCCAAGTCAATATACTTGATTTGTTTGTCTTTCTCGGCTTTCACGAGGTTCTCGTCATGCGGGACGGTTATGTCTACAATCATTGCACGCCTCACAATTCGGTCCACCACCACTATATCAGGCTTATTGGCAACAATAGTCCTGTCAGTGATGATGGACCGATCCCAGTACAATGTGATATTGCCATTATCGAGAACTGGGTCGGGCGCATACCTATAGTATGGCACCTCCGATTCCACAAGAGAGTATTTCAGAGCAAGTTGCTGATGGATAATCCTGGCTACAAGGTTGTGCCTATGCAAGTATTCTCCGTTAGCTAGACGAGAACAACCAGAGACAATGTGGCGAATTGATTCTCCCGGACGGTGACATGCCCGACATATGTCGACCGTGCCGTCTTTCACAATAAATCTCCGGTAGTTATTCGTCATGATAACTTCGTCCATAATTGCACAAACAAAACCTTCGGTTTCTCCAAAAAGATCACCGAAACGCAGCCAGGCTACGGACGCTAGTTGGTCTACGTCGGGCCCATGTAGGGCCTGGAAAAAGCGTCCGTGAAGCTCCTTACTCTGCCATACCGCCCTGCGATCGTTAGTGTCAAGCACCGCAGGTTTGCGCCAGTTCTCATTTGCCAAGGAGAGCGGGGTGAGTCCCTTGTCCACCGCCACTACATTATTACTATTACTACATTATTATTATTATTATTATAGTATTTAGAACACGGAATAATTATTGAAATACTGGGGCTTGAACGGAATTGGTTTTACATTCAGATTATGTACCAACTAAATAAAGGTTTCAATCAAGCGAAATCATTTATAACCTTGATTTCCTTTCTTTGTCTAAATATTACCTACCCTAGTGTAGTGAGAACAGTACATATCGGTTGTTCTGCATGCTTTCAACACGACTATAACTACTCAACTAGCACCAAAGCGTTAAAAAAACCTATATAAGACTCGTATATCAGTTCCATTTGAGTATAAAAGTGTTAACGCATACCTGTGCAACTGAGTTAGAGCATGCTCTAACTCACTTATAACCAAGAAAGAGGCCCACAGTTTTACAGGTAAAAGTTATAGAAAGCCTATAGTATGGTGTCACAAAGATATTAAAGCTGCACAAGAGCGCTTATTCACCGTCAGCTACTACTTTAATCTGTATTACCGTTGTAAAATAGAGTTGGTAAACGCTACAGGTTGTATAAATCCTGTAGTAAGGTGTCAAAAAGATCTTAAAGCTGCACAAGAGCTTTTATTCATCGTCAGCTACTACTTTAACCGGTATTACCGCGTTAGTGAGCACTACAGGTGGTAAAAAGCGCACGTCAAGATGAAAAAGCCTATAACCTTACTAAAATGAAATCTTTTCGTAATGGAAGTGTTATTGTCATCCATTATTCAACATAGCAGAATAATATTATGGAATATTATGTTATTTACGTATGTGAAGTGAAAAACGACTGCCCTTATGATTTCACGGTCAATGTATACCATGTTTCTCATCTCAATTTTAACGCGCCTAGGATTTATTAAAGATTTAAAAGAAAAATTATGATAATAAAATAAGTACCTCAAGCTAAACATTATTATTCATACCTGCTTCCTGAGCAGTGGTATGTAAAATTAAGTGGCATTCATGGAATGCTTCAAATAATGTAAGAAATTTTGTTTATTGTAGTCAAATGTTGAATAACTCGAAATAATATTAATTGTTAGGTTACCAAAACAATGGCGAACTTTACAAAAGTGAGGTTAGTGTTAATATCGACCCATTCTTGCGTTGTTTGACACCAATACCTTTAGAACGTCTGTAAAAGAGGACTGTCTAACACTATAAGCTTTAGTTAAACCCTTTATTACAGGTTAAACCTAGATAGAGGAGTTGTTTGACTCCTTTAGTTTCTCGTGTTACTAAACTCTCGATAAACTCTATTTTTTAGCTTATGTCTGCAATAATAGTCAATATAGCGCCTTAAGTGGTATAAAAGAGTTCATTGCAATAACTATACAACAATAAGTGTTAAGAGGTGTCGGCGAACACTTTTATAAAGACTTGGGTGTCACAAAAAGGTTAAAGCTATAACGTATTAAGTATACTTGCTGCTACTAGCGCCATTATAACTCTCAAAGCTGTATTACATCGTCCATTAACGCTTTAGTGCTGCGATTGGGGCTAAATCTTGTTTGTTAACTCCTCTATATCGTCTTTAGTAATAACTGAGATAGTTATAACCCTGTTATATTACTTAAAGTCATAAAAATGCCTGTAACTGACACCAAAATGTTATTTGGGTAAAGTAAGGAACCTTGCAAACCATCAATAGGGAAGATGCAAATACAGAATTTATGAGAATGATGTCAGTAAAATGATAACAAAGTATAAACTAAAGGCCATTACAAAGTTTTTATTTTGGTTAATATCGATTTTTAACAAAAATAATGAATTAAAGTAACGTGAAACGGAACGTATTTAAAAACAACAATCAGCGTTTAGTGACGTATCTGCTGTTATGCCAACGAAAAGGCAACCTTATGTCTTTGAGTTGGGACAGTTCTTGACCAGTGATAGACACGAGTGACTTCATTCGTCCGTTTTCGCGCGAACCTTTAAACTGTCGGTTTAAAAACGCAATTTTGGCAATAAATTAAAGCGTTTTCATTTTTTATTTATGTGGTGGTCTATTCTAGATGGAGTTCTTTAAAATTAAAGCAAAAATGGAAATATTGCATGTTCCCTATTGTGCGGCAATGGGGTTGGCAAGTGAAAGGTGATCGCAGATGGCGCCACCACTACACGAACCTTTGTCAAAGTGAGATAAACACTAGTCTGTGATTCCAGTCTTTAAATTCATTTGTTTGTTTGGGTATTATAGGCAGTCTATTTCTTTTAAGGTTTATAAACTCGAATTCGCATTATCTTAAATTATAGGTTATGTGATGCAGTTAGATTTGGGATCGTACAAATAATTGGAAATAGTTTTTGACGATCTAATGATCTACTGAAAGTAATCATTTACCTAAGTATTTACTCACTTTTCATCAAAAACTGATTTGTTATTGGTCTGTGCGCTATTAGCTTCACTTTGACAGTTGTCGGCCCCATTGATACTTGAATTTCGTCATACCAATTACAGTCTTATATGTGAAACAATAAAGTCGAATTTAACCGTCGTCAATGAAGCAGCTTCGTCAATAACCTCGTGACCCCGCGCAGGTACTCGACGTCGGCAGCGTCCGAGGAGGTGAACTGCCAGCCCTTCGTGGTGCACACCGCGCACGGCGCGCTCGCCGTCGCACACAACGGAGAGCTCGTCAACTGTAGCAGCCTCAGGAAGATGGTAAGTCTACTCATTGCGTCCGAGGAGGTGAACTGCCAGCCCTTCGTGGTGCACACCCTCGCCGTCGCACACAACGGAGAGCTCGTCAACTGTAGCAGCCTCAGGAAGATGGTAAGTCTACTCATTGCGTCCGAGGAGGTGAACTGCCAGCCCTTCGTGGTGCACACCGCGCACGGCGCGCTCGCCGTCGCACACAACGGAGAGCTCGTCAACTGTAGCAGCCTCAGGAAGATGGTAAGTCTACTCATTGCGTCCGAGGAGGTGAACTGCCAGCCCTTCGTGGTGCACACCGCGCACGGCGCGCTCGCCGTCGCACACAACGGAGAGCTCGTCAACTGTAGCAGCCTCAGGAAGATGGTAAGTCTACTCATTGCGTCCGAGGAGGTGAACTGCCAGCCCTTCGTGGTGCACACCCTCGCCGTCGCACACAACGGAGAGCTCGTCAACTGTAGCAGCCTCAGGAAGATGGTAAGTCTACTCATTGCGTCCGAGGAGGTGAACTGCCAGCCCTTCGTGGTGCACACCGCGCACGGCGCGCTCGCCGTCGCACACAACGGAGAGCTCGTCAACTGTAGCAGCCTCAGGAAGATGGTAAGTCTACTCATTGCGTCCGAGGAGGTGAACTGCCAGCCCTTCGTGGTGCACACCCTCGCCGTCGCACACAACGGAGAGCTCGTCAACTGTAGCAGCCTCAGGAAGATGGTAAGTCTACTCATTGCGTCCGAGGAGGTGAACTGCCAGCCCTTCGTGGTGCACACCGCGCACGGCGCGCTCGCCGTCGCACACAACGGAGAGCTCGTCAACTGTAGCAGCCTCAGGAAGATGGTAAGTCTACTCATTGCGTCCGAGGAGGTGAACTGCCAGCCCTTCGTGGTGCACACCGCGCACGGCGCGCTCGCCGTCGCACACAACGGAGAGCTCGTCAACTGTAGCAGCCTCAGGAAGATGGTAAGTCTACTCATTGCGTCCGAGGAGGTGAACTGCCAGCCCTTCGTGGTGCACACCCTCGCCGTCGCACACAACGGAGAGCTCGTCAACTGTAGCAGCCTCAGGAAGATGGTAAGTCTACTCATTGCGTCCGAGGAGGTGAACTGCCAGCCCTTCGTGGTGCACACCGCGCACGGCGCGCTCGCCGTCGCACACAACGGAGAGCTCGTCAACTGTAGCAGCCTCAGGAAGATGGTAAGTCTACTCATTGCGTCCGAGGAGGTGAACTGCCAGCCCTTCGTGGTGCACACCGCGCACGGCGCGCTCGCCGTCGCACACAACGGAGAGCTCGTCAACTGTAGCAGCCTCAGGAAGATGGTAAGTCTACTCATTGCGTCCGAGGAGGTGAACTGCCAGCCCTTCGTGGTGCACACCGCGCACGGCGCGCTCGCCGTCGCACACAACGGAGAGCTCGTCAACTGTAGCAGCCTCAGGAAGATGGTAAGTCTACTCATTGCGTCCGAGGAGGTGAACTGCCAGCCCTTCGTGGTGCACACCGCGCACGGCGCGCTCGCCGTCGCACACAACGGAGAGCTCGTCAACTGTAGCAGCCTCAGGAAGATGGTAAGTCTACTCATTGCGTCCGAGGAGGTGAACTGCCAGCCCTTCGTGGTGCACACCGCGCACGGCGCGCTCGCCGTGGCACACAACGGAGAGCTCGTCAACTGCAGCAGCCTCAGGAAGATGGTACGTCTACTCATTGCGTCCGAGGAGGTGAACTGCCAGCCCTTCGTGGTGCACACCCTCGCCGTCGCACACAACGGAGAGCTCGTCAACTGTAGCAGCCTCAGGAAGATGGTAAGTCTACTCATTGCGTCCGAGGAGGTGAACTGCCAGCCCTTCGTGGTGCACACCCTCGCCGTCGCACACAACGGAGAGCTCGTCAACTGCAGCAGCCTCAGGAAGATGGTAAGTCTACTCATTGCGTCCGAGGAGGTGAACTGCCAGCCCTTCGTGGTGCACACCGCGCACGGCGCGCTCGCCGTCGCACACAACGGAGAGCTCGTCAACTGTAGCAGCCTCAGGAAGATGGTAAGTCTACTCATTGCGTCCGAGGAGGTGAACTGCCAGCCCTTCGTGGTGCACACCGCGCACGGCGCGCTCGCCGTCGCACACAACGGAGAGCTCGTCAACTGTAGCAGCCTCAGGAAGATGGTAAGTCTACTCATTGCGTCCGAGGAGGTGAACTGCCAGCCCTTCGTGGTGCACACCCTCGCCGTCGCACACAACGGAGAGCTCGTCAACTGTAGCAGCCTCAGGAAGATGGTAAGTCTACTCATTGCGTCCGAGGAGGTGAACTGCCAGCCCTTCGTGGTGCACACCCTCGCCGTCGCACACAACGGAGAGCTCGTCAACTGCAGCAGCCTCAGGAAGATGGTAAGTCTACTCATTGCGTCCGAGGAGGTGAACTGCCAGCCCTTCGTGGTGCACACCGCGCACGGCGCGCTCGCCGTCGCACACAACGGAGAGCTCGTCAACTGTAGCAGCCTCAGGAAGATGGTAAGTCTACTCATTGCGTCCGAGGAGGTGAACTGCCAGCCCTTCGTGGTGCACACCGCGCACGGCGCGCTCGCCGTCGCACACAACGGAGAGCTCGTCAACTGTAGCAGCCTCAGGAAGATGGTAAGTCTACTCATTGCGTCCGAGGAGGTGAACTGCCAGCCCTTCGTGGTGCACACCCTCGCCGTCGCACACAACGGAGAGCTCGTCAACTGTAGCAGCCTCAGGAAGATGGTAAGTCTACTCATTGCGTCCGAGGAGGTGAACTGCCAGCCCTTCGTGGTGCACACCGCGCACGGCGCGCTCGCCGTCGCACACAACGGAGAGCTCGTCAACTGTAGCAGCCTCAGGAAGATGGTAAGTCTACTCATTGCGTCCGAGGAGGTGAACTGCCAGCCCTTCGTGGTGCACACCCTCGCCGTCGCACACAACGGAGAGCTCGTCAACTGTAGCAGCCTCAGGAAGATGGTAAGTCTACTCATTGCGTCCGAGGAGGTGAACTGCCAGCCCTTCGTGGTGCACACCCTCGCCGTCGCACACAACGGAGAGCTCGTCAACTGTAGCAGCCTCAGGAAGATGGTAAGTCTACTCATTGCGTCCGAGGAGGTGAACTGCCAGCCCTTCGTGGTGCACACCCTCGCCGTCGCACACAACGGAGAGCTCGTCAACTGCAGCAGCCTCAGGAAGATGGTAAGTCTACTCATTGCGTCCGAGGAGGTGAACTGCCAGCCCTTCGTGGTGCACACCGCGCACGGCGCGCTCGCCGTCGCACACAACGGAGAGCTCGTCAACTGTAGCAGCCTCAGGAAGATGGTAAGTCTACTCATTGCGTCCGAGGAGGTGAACTGCCAGCCCTTCGTGGTGCACACCGCGCACGGCGCGCTCGCCGTCGCACACAACGGAGAGCTCGTCAACTGTAGCAGCCTCAGGAAGATGGTAAGTCTACTCATTGCGTCCGAGGAGGTGAACTGCCAGCCCTTCGTGGTGCACACCCTCGCCGTCGCACACAACGGAGAGCTCGTCAACTGTAGCAGCCTCAGGAAGATGGTAAGTCTACTCATTGCGTCCGAGGAGGTGAACTGCCAGCCCTTCGTGGTGCACACCGCGCACGGCGCGCTCGCCGTCGCACACAACGGAGAGCTCGTCAACTGTAGCAGCCTCAGGAAGATGGTAAGTCTACTCATTGCGTCCGAGGAGGTGAACTGCCAGCCCTTCGTGGTGCACACCCTCGCCGTCGCACACAACGGAGAGCTCGTCAACTGTAGCAGCCTCAGGAAGATGGTAAGTCTACTCATTGCGTCCGAGGAGGTGAACTGCCAGCCCTTCGTGGTGCACACCCTCGCCGTCGCACACAACGGAGAGCTCGTCAACTGTAGCAGCCTCAGGAAGATGGTAAGTCTACTCATTGCGTCCGAGGAGGTGAACTGCCAGCCCTTCGTGGTGCACACCGCGCACGGCGCGCTCGCCGTCGCACACAACGGAGAGCTCGTCAACTGTAGCAGCCTCAGGAAGATGGTAAGTCTACTCATTGCGTCCGAGGAGGTGAACTGCCAGCCCTTCGTGGTGCACACCGCGCACGGCGCGCTCGCCGTCGCACACAACGGAGAGCTCGTCAACTGTAGCAGCCTCAGGAAGATGGTAAGTCTACTCATTGCGTCCGAGGAGGTGAACTGCCAGCCCTTCGTGGTGCACACCGCGCACGGCGCGCTCGCCGTCGCACACAACGGAGAGCTCGTCAACTGTAGCAGCCTCAGGAAGATGGTAAGTCTACTCATTGCGTCCGAGGAGGTGAACTGCCAGCCCTTCGTGGTGCAAACCCTCGCCGTCGCACACAACGGAGAGCTCGTCAACTGTAGCAGCCTCAGGAAGATGGTAAGTCTATTTATTCTATTCGTCGCAACTGACGCAGGTCAGCGGGTCTAAAAAGGCCACGATACGTCAGACAGCCGAAATACGTCCACTGCTGGACATAGAATCATCACGCCAGCCTTAAAAACACTGGCGTGATGATTCGGCCTCGTTCCTGATAGATTGGCTGGAGAAAATAAGAGGTAAAGATAGCTGGAAAAATGTGATCCTGCTTTGCCCAACTGTGGGACAGCAAAGCATAGTAATAATAATAGTATAATTAGAAAAAAAACATGAGCCAGAAATATTTTATTTATTTATTTATGTACTCACAATATACTTAAAAAAGAAAATTTTATACAGTGAGAAGAGCACAAAGGTACTGCTTATTTCATAAGAAATTTATGTGTTAATTAAAAACTTAAAATCGACCGTCACCCGCAAGGGTTGTCAGACACATGAATTATTTATTATTTACTCGTACATTAATACAAAAGGAATTTTGTTATGTATTTACATTCTTTTGTTTTCGATTGTCCAAGGTTTTTCCTCAAACTTTCCTTATTTTGAATGAGTTCGAAGCTCTGAGAAATTCTGCAAAATTTTCCTTATGAACCACACTAGAACTACATATTATTGACTTGTTATCTTGAAGTAACCTTGATAGCCTACACACTCAGTTTAATACATATGTTATTTATGAGCCATATTGCGTAGGCCTGGCGAACCGTTAGTGCACTAAACAGGGGCGGATTCAGGATTGCGTTGCGACAGGGCAAAAATGAGCACTTTAAAGCTTAATATTTCGCAAACAAATCTTTGGATGCAAAAATGGTATTCGCAGACCCTCAGTAATTTTAAATTCAACGATAGATAGACGATTAAAGAAATTCATCCCCACTTGATCTACCACTTTGTTAGCGTATATATGTATACCCATACCAAATTTCAACTTTCTACTGTTAAGTGCCTCTGAGTTAAACCGCAGTCAGACAGACGGACATGGCGAAATTAAGGGATCTCATGTTGACTAGGGAACCTTAAAACCCACTAAATCCTTACTTATTTGCTTATATTTACTTATATGTTTACTTATTTAATATTATAAATACGAAAGTAACTCTGTCTGTCTGTCGCGCTGTCACGCCAAAGTACCTACTGAACCGATTTAAATGAAATTTGATACAGAGATAGTCTTAGAGTCTGAGAAAGGACATAGGCTACTTTTTATCCCGGGAGTATGTTCCCTAGGGAGCACGCGGGCGAAGCCGCTGGCAGAAAGTAATAATAGTTTGAACCTTTCCAGGTGTTAGGTCGCGGCGTAGGGCTGTCGACGCACTCGGACTCGGAGCTGATCACGCAGGCGCTGTGCCTCAACCCGCCCGAGGGGGAGACCAACGGGCCCGACTGGCCCGCGCGGATCAACCACCTCATGAGGTAACTACTAACTACATCCAACTGTTAGCTGATACAACTATCCCAACAGGATAGTTCGAACGAGAATAGGCTAGTTTTCACCATCAATAAATTTCAAGTCTATTTAGTCCCTCAGAATATTATAAAATAATAGACACGTATTTTTTTGTTTTAGTAAATCAATTGTTTACACATAAAACGCATCAAAACTCGGGAGTGGGGGCTCGTGACGTCAGAACGGCTTAAAAATTATACGACGGCGTGACGTATTGAGAATTTTAAAAGCGTCGTATCTTGGTCAATTTTGGTTTACGTTACAAAAGAAAAATACGTGTCGGATATTTTTTAGGAATCTGACTGACTAATTAGATTGTTTTAGTCCACTACCCAATGAATTGTGGTTATTATAGGCGAATAAAAAACCATGTGAAAAGACAGAGATGAAGACTTTTCACTGGTACGAGTATTTTTCTTTTATCACGTAAACAAAAGATGAAGATTCACTGTTTTGAAATTTCACCTACAATTTCAATTTATTTATTTCAGATAAATAACAAACAAAATAATTACAACGTAACAAAATATGAATTTTTATCTTGAAGTGACGTAACAAGCCCCGACTTCTGAATTTTGATGCCTTTTATATCATTACAATTTTTATTGATTTAATAAAACATAAAAATTCGTGGCCAAATTTATTTAAAATGTGTTTACCACAGATATAGATAGACATAGATGACGCAAGAGCAACTACTTCGCGTGCCTAGCTTACGTACAAAAATCGTAAGTGGTCACAGTCTGCATCGGTATACAGCGCTAATTGGACGTCAGTTAAAATATAAAAATGGTTAATTGTGCTGTTATAAATTGTTAAAACTGTACAAATGCGAGGAGAAAAGATAAAGTAATCGTTTCCTTCCAAATAGTGCTTGTGACGTCATATTAGGTAGTCAAAAAATGGCACGCTTGGTTTTCATACAGATCGTGATACTTGCGTTATCTATGTCTATCTATATCTGTGGTGTTTACAATAGTGGTAAATGGGCAAACTAAATGCAACATAATGATAAATCAAACTGATAGACGAATACGCACAATCAGTTTTGGGATCATCCACATAGTCTTCTCAAATCTGGTAGCAATAAATAATAATTTGAATTATGCCTTCTCATCAAATGTTAATATTTCCCTCCAGACTGGCTCCCCTAAGTTACTCGCTGGTGATAATGCTGAAAGACAAGATCTACGCAGTGCGCGACCCCTACGGGAACAGGCCGCTGTGTCTCGGCAAGATCTTACCGCTGGGCTCCTCATGTAAGTCATACATTATTAGAAGAGAAAGAACTATTTAAGAAATGTTATTTGTAAGGCATTATCATTAATTGCACAAAGTTATTTACTTCATTGGGATGTATATAAAGCATGTAAATGGGTTTACTCCATGGCCGTATATAAGGGTGGGGAGTGTTTAAGAGGTCCAGACGCTGCGACGAAAATAAAAACCAGTAATAAATATAGGTCGAATCACATCTATAATTCGCGCCCGAAACATATAATTACTAGCTCTTCGAGTGAGATAGACGTTCAAAATCCTGCAGGAACCTGGGCAAAAACTAATCTCTGTATATTTCTAGACCCTTGGAGCCTTAGAGTTTTACACTTATTTGTAATAGATTCCTAATCTCTTCATAGTTAGAGTGAACTTCTGGGTGAGCTCGCTCCATCGTAGACTTTGTCTCTGTCATCTCTGACCTAGACTAGAGTCAAGAGCAAACCCACCACCAATAAAAAAAAAGATCTTGCTCACATTCAATCCGTTTACACACTTTCGATTCAGTTAATATTTTTAAATTAAAGCAATTCGATTTTGCTTTTTATAACAGTTTTCGGATTGCGACATTCCAGTTCTAGAATGTTCTTATAATTAAATTTAAATTAATGTTGAATTTAAATGAATAAACGTGTACTTTTTACCCATGCTGCTAATCTGGAATGCATGTAAGTATTCCTTGTGACGGCAACGTAACTCTTCTAAAATGTACCCCTCTCTTCATGGATTATGTCGAGGGGTCATAAGGGCGAATGCACCGTTTATTTTACACAGCTTTCAGAAGGAAGGGTTTTTAGGGTATGTTTACAACAAAGAACCGTTGCTAACATTTTACCTGTAACCAAACAGATATCCAATGGACTCATGGGAAAACCTATTGTGTATGAATTACTCGTTCATTTGTGATTGTACAACAACTAAATGACTGGTCAATAATAATTTAGATTATTTTATAAAAATGGAAATTCCAAAAACTTTAAGGCTTGTTTCACACGTACCATTACTACACCAAGTCGTCACGGCAAAAGGTGGTCAAACTGTGGTAATGCGGCTTTTTGCGGTTGAGTTGTGGTAGCTACATAATGTGTTTGCAATGTGGTCGCGCTAGTTCGCGGTGTCGCTGGTGATATCACACACATGACGTTAAAATGTAGTGCCTGTGAATTTAACTATTAATAGGGAAGATGCAAGTACAAAATTTATAAGAATGTTGTTAATAAAATGTTAAAAAAGTATAAAATAAATGCAACGTTTTTATTTTAGTTAAGTTCGATTTAAAAAAAAAAAAATTAAAGTAACGTGAAAAAAACAGTCAGCGTTTAGTGACGTCACTGCTGCTATGACAACGAAAAAGCAACCTTATGTCTTTGAGTTAGGACAGTTCTTGACCTGTGGCAGACAGGAGTGACGTCATCGTCCGTTTTCGAGCGAAAATTTAAACTGTCTTTTGAAAATGTAAATTGCATGTGGGAATTATGTTACGAATTGGCGCCCGCCCTCGTGTTATGTTTGTGGTGCGTGTGAAACAAGTCTTATTCGTTAGGCGATACGCTGAAAGCTAATATTAGTTGTAAAGCCTTTAGAGGAGTGCGGAACAGAGAGTAAAGTCCCGCACACTCCATTGAAAAAGGAGGATCCTCCGACCAGTCGGCTGTTGTGCCTGGCGGGCAACTGCCCGATAGTTGATATTCGGGCTGATGTATATGTTCAAATCGCACGGTAAACTCTGCTTACGCGATGCAGGATTTCGATGAAGTAGTTCGCTGCTAGTTGGATAGATGGCGTCGCGGTTCTTTTTGTTGCGACGTAGATTTGCTCCGTTGGTTTTTCTTGCCGCTACAGTCTGTACTGACCAGTCCTTTACTGTGCACATAACTAAACAAATAAACATGTATAAATGGAATTAACGTAACATTTACAGATGTGTACAAGCAGTCGTCGGCGCGGCATGCCGAGGGTAATGCATGAACACATTCCATTTTATAACCTTTTTCATATCACGGGCTATTTTATGGGCGTAGCAAGATGGTAGTTAAGATGGTTCAATCCTTCCAACTTGGATAAGCACTTGAACGAAAGTTATCATCCATGGTAGGCGCCGATAAACTTGCAATAAAGTATATTGACCTTTCCGTAATATCCCTTCTTAAATACCGGAACGATAATAAAATAAAATACTGGTATTCAGCTAAATCCGGCTTGACTGGATGCCGACCTCAATATAGTTGGGAAAAGGCTAGGCAGATGATGAGATACCGGAACGATAAATTATGAAACGTTTTTAGGGTTCCGTACCCAAAGGGTAACCAGCGGAAACCTACTAATAAGCCTCCGTCCGTCCTTCCGTCTGTCTGTCAGCGGTTCGTATCTCAAGAACCGTAACAGGTAGACATTTGAAATTTTCATAGATTGTGTATTTCTATTGCCGCTATAACAACAAATGATAAAAATTAAGCTCTAGGTACGGAACCCTTCGTTTGCGAGTCCGACTCGTACTTGGCCAGTTTTTTATTACTAGAGAATGTAAAGAACGATAGAAGTCGATTCAAGACAACGTTTTTGTTTCTGTTTAAGATATTAAGAAAGTCCATAAATGTATGTGGGTCAATAACCGTTATTCCACTTTTATCTGGCGCTTACCATAGCGACAATCAATGTCGAAAATTAACTAAATGTAGAGAAATCTGAGGGACAGGGAGACAGTCAGAGGACTTTTGACAGGGAGGCTAAAAAGGTCACTTTTGGAGAATCATTTTTGAATCATAATATTAATCACGCAACAATCTGTCAAAATTCAGCTTTATCGCTAACGAATTAGGTTCAAGGTTGATTGGGAAAATTTGACAGTGAAGGGTAGCGTGATTTGCTTTTAGATTCTGCTGAAGTGACCTTTTTAGACCCGCTGATCGTAAACGTTGTGTAATTTCTACCGTTCTGTTCTTGCTACGCCCTATCGCTTTGCATTTTCGTCATGACCTCTTCTTTCCATGGAATCGTATATTTTATGGGTTAAACATAATTGGTTGATTCTAATAAGTTACAATTAGTAGACAATAAATACAACGTATAACAGAATAAACGCAATAGCTCTTAAGGTGTCATTGTACCCATCATTATGAACATCTTTCACTATGGGACCAACACTGTAATCGCGACAAAAAGACTCCCCCAAACATTTATGTGCGCATAACTCGACAAAATGTACTGAACAGCTGTTTTTGATGTGAAAACTTTAGCGGCGTTGTGCACTTCTTTTTATGACGGGTAAAAAATGTTAAATTCGCGTCAGGACACGTGACCTGATCGAAAATTCGTAAGACGGTCACGTGCCCTGCAAACTTCTTTAGCGGCGTTGTACACTTTTTTGTGATGGGTGTTCTGCCGGCACTCCCGGAGTGCAACCCGTTGTTTTTTTTTCGTGATTTCGGGTTTGGTCTCTTTGTAAAAGTTATTCATAATGAGTACAATGATCCCTTAAGAGGGACTGCGTTTATTCTGTATCTGCATGCCAGTACAAATATGCATGATTTTTTATTAACATATGACAAACTCTTTTCTGTCAAAAGATTCATTAACGTAGGGACATTCTAACGAATAATATTCAACATTTAAGATATAATATAGATAATAAATTAAACTCTATCACAAATTACAATATGGGCTTAAAAATAATAGATCGTCATATCGCTACAATTGTGCTGATTCCACATCCACAGGTCAAATTAAATATTTATCCATACCTTCTTTTTTTCTTAGCTTCGCTATTCTTCTTTCTTCTCATAATTTTAATATCAAAGAAATACCGTGATATTTATTTTGATCAACTTTTTCAGTTTTATTGAACGGCTGTGCAAAGAATGGAGTGGACGACCGGGCCGAGGGATGGGTCGTGTCTTCAGAGTCGTGCGGGTTCCTCTCTATCGGTTAGTATTCTATTAATTTTATGTTTATAAAATAACAGCCTCACGGGTCGATCTTTAAGGTAGAGCAACGTTTGCCGAGGTTGGCCTGTGGATGGGTGAACATCTTAACATACCGAGTTTCCTCCGTGCCTCGGAAAGCACGTTAAGTCGTTGGTCCCGGCTGTTATTTGTAGATCTTTGGCAGTCGTTTCGGATAGTCAGAAGCCAGTAAATCTGACTCCAGTCTAGCCATGAAGTACCGTGTTACCCAGTTAATGGGTTGTGGAGGTCTGGTAGGCAGCTGCTCCACTTAAAATACTGGTATTCAGCTAAATTTGGTTTGACTGGAAGCCGACCCCAATATAGTTGGGAAAAGGCTAGGCAGATGATGATGAAACACAAAGGCAAAGTAATTACCAAAATGTTACCAAGATATTTGTAACATGATTTAAGAGTGTCCGTGGAGTTTCTTGCACGTTCTTCTCCATAGAGATCTACGCTTTGGAACGTGCAAATAGCTTAATGTTTCTAACTGACCGACCTTGACAAATCAAAAGTGCCTGTAAATGGTTTATTTGAAATATATGCTTTGAGTTTGAGTTGACGCACAGATTTTTAACAGCTTTGTCGGACTTTTCACCGCATTGTGGTCCAAGTGTTACTACACTTACTACTGATTGCTGAGTGTTCTGGGTTCAATCCCAAAGACCTGATGAGTATTGACTTTTGTAAAAAAAGCCTGTATCCTGTATTTTAATCTAGCTAATAGCCCCAATTACCCATGTTGTACAACCATCGCTCTCTCTGTTTATCTCCAAGCATCACTACAAAGTCCTACGCCGCGTCAGTCTGTCTGTTCGCGATAAACTCAAAAACTACTGCACCGATTTTCATGCTGTTTTCACCAATAGATAGAGAGGTTCTCGAGGAAGGTTTTGGTAAATAATTTGTCTAGAAAAAAATTAGGGATACTTAAGATAATTGTAACGCGGGCGAAGTGCTAGTCATGATCATTTTGTAAATATTTTTTGATCTCCCAGGTGCCCGCTACGTGCGCGAGGTGCTCCCCGGCGAGATCGTGGAGATGTCGCGGCACGGGATCCGCACCGTGGACGTGGTGGAGCGGCCCGCCGACAAGCAACAGGCCTTCTGTATATTTGAGTACGTCTACTTCGCCAGGGCTGACAGTATCTTTGAAGGTAAGAGTTTTTAGCTGCTTTCAAAGTATGTAAAAGTGTTCAAGGGCAATCCCAACTAACACTAAAGCGTTAAAAAAACCTATATAAGACTCGTATATCAGTTCCACTTGAGTATAAAAGTTTTGACGCATAGGTACCTGTGCAACTGACTCACTTAGAACCACGAAAGAGGCCCACAGTTTTACAGGTAAAAGTTATAGTATGGTGTCACAAAGATTTAAAGCTGTATAAGAGCGTTTATTCATCGTCAGCTACTACGTTAACCGGTATTACCGTTGTGATATAGGGTTGGTAAACACTACAGGTGGTATAAATCCTATAGTACGGTGTTAAAAAGATATTAAAGCTGCACGAGAGCTTTTATTCATCGTCAGCTACTACTTTAACCGGTATTACCGTTGTAATACCGCGTTGGTGAGCACTACAGGTGGTACAAAAGCACCGGATAAGAATGCTTTGCCACTAAAAACTTTTCGAGTACATTATATATCAAATAAATAACTTTTAGCGTACGTCAAGATTGAAAAAGCCTGTAACCTTACTAAAATTAAATCTGTTCGTAGTGGAAGTGTTATGTCATCCATTATTCAACACAGCAGAATAACATTATGGAATATTAGGTTATTTAAGTATGTGAAGTGAAAAATGACTGCCCTTACGAATTCACAGTTAATGTATACCATGTTTTCAGTATAACACTTTTTTATGACATAATCCTACACACAGTCCTCAACTATTCATTAATATTTACTATAATTTCCCTATTCTAGATGCTACACTCTATAAGGCTTTTGTTTTCTTTTATTTAGTTGCATTATTGTAGTCTTAGGTTACACTGTTATATTGTTTCTGACATTATTTTGACAACCAACCATAGCCTCCCACAGTGCGCCCGCGCGTTCCGTCATTTGTCACTGACAAATGATACTGGAGCACTGGGCCTTTGGGGTTCGGTTAAATTTTTGATTATTTATTGTATTACGTATTCCACATTTTATTGTATTTATGAAACTTTCATACTCATTATTTTATTTGTTTTTATATATTACTGGTGTGTTTCGTTTGTGTATCCGTGGCATCACATCGGGCCCTGTCATAAGACCAGCGCTGTGATATTTATTTTTAAATATCGCAGCATTTATGCTGAGACAGGGACCTTTTTGGCCTCGCACATATTAATTATGTGTAAACATATTTTTTTTTTTTTTTATGACAGTTTGTTTACTTTATTTTATGTGTCTTGTGCGAGTCCCAAATAAACATTTTTCTTTCTTTTCTTTCTTTTCTTTCTTTCTCATCTCAATTTTAACGCGGCTAGGATTTATTAAAGATTTAAAAGAAAGGTTACGTTAATAAAATAGGCACCTCAAGGTAAACATTATTAGTCATTCCTGCTTCCTGAGCAGTGGTATGTAAAATTAAGTTGCATTTATGGAACGCTTCAAATAATGTAAGAAATTTTGTACATTGCAGTCAAATGTTGAATATCTCGAAATAATATTAATTGTTAGGTTACCAAAAAAATGGCGAACTTTACAAAAGTGAGGTTAGTGTTAATAACGACCCATACTTGCGTTATTTGACCCCAATACCTTTAGAACGTCTTTAAAAGAGTACTGCCTAACACAATAAGCTTTAGTTAAACCCTTAATTACAGGTTAAACCTAGATAGAGGAGTTGTTTGACACTTTTAGTTTCTCGTGTTACTAAACTCACGACAAACTCTATTTTATAACCTATGTCTGCAATAATAGTCAATATAAAGCCTTAAGTGGTATTAAACACTTCATTGTAACAACTATACAACAATAAGTTTTAAAAGGAGTCTGCGAACTCTCTTATAAAGACTTGGGTGTCACAGACAGGTTAAAGCTATAACGTTTGAAGTATACTTGCTGCTACTAGCACCATTATAGCTCTCAAAGCTTTATTACGTCGTCAATTAAGGTTTTAGTGCCGCGATTGGTGCTAAAACTTGTTTGTTAACTCCTCTATAGCATCTTTAGATACAACTGAGATGATAATAACCCTGTTATATTACTTAAAGTCGTAAAAAACCCTGTAACTGACACCAAAATGTTATTTGGGATGGCTTTTAGCCTTTTGAGCCTCAACCATCACCTGAAGAATTCGACACTGCTCAAATAGAACACATGAGCTTAGACACCGTTGTCGTTGGTCAACACTAAATTAAATTACAGAGAAGCAGAAAGTAACTTCCCAAAATACCAAAGAACTAGCGATTTCTTGGTCAAATGCGTGCCTACCAATAGTAAAAAAAAAAAAAAGCTACGAATCTTAAAATAAGATAGATAATAATAAAGAAAGATAATGACAGTGATTATTAATTTATAATGTTTTTTGCAAGATAAAATAGATTTGAATTATATTAATAAATTAAAAAATATAGAAATGCATATTGTACGCCCTAAGGGTATGTTGTGTAATAATATGTATGATCTACATATTATTTTGATAAGAACTGCTTTTAAACCTACGACAAACAATAATTTTGATTTGATTTTAATTTAAATGTCACAAGCTAACATGTCGATTGTGGGTTTTTAATGTAACGATTTTTATCAAGTATGTCCTTTGTTTGTTATTGCCCCAAATGCGTTCTTTACCCGTGATAATAATGTGTTTCCTCTTCCAGGGCAAATGGTATACTCAGCGCGCATGCAGTGCGGCCGCATGCTGGCGCGCGAGTCGGCGGTGGACGCCGACATCGTGTCGTCCGTGCCCGAGTCCGGCACCGCCGCCGCGCACGGGTACGCGCGACAGGTAATGTGCTTCTCTTATGCACTCTGCTCCGCTCCCGTTGATATATAGCCTATAGCCTTCCTCGATAAATGGGCTATCTAACACTGAAATTAATGTTCAAATCGGACCAGTAGTTCCTGAGATTAGCGCGTTCAAACAAAAAAACAAACTCTTCAGCTTTATATATTAGTATAGATACAGCAGGTATAGGTAACATACAGGAACTATAACACAGAACCGTCAATGACAAGTATTTTGAACGTAAAAAATTTGGTAGTTGGTGTACTGCCACAACATGCCATCAACTTTAAGGGTTAAAGGCTGGACCAATGAAAAGGTTGGCTCAAGTATTTCATTAGTTATAAGAGTTCATTATCATTTTATTTACATATGGGTAGTGTATTTTACAAATACTCGTTAAGGTGGAAGCACCAGGGTAGTCCGTGAAATTCAAATAATTTTAGGTTTTTTTTGCAATTAATTTGAACTTAGAAAGCTATATTGATGGTTAAAATGGTTATAATTTTTTAGATAAATACGCTTTACAGGCGCGAATCGTATTTTGTTCAACATACAGCTTCACACTGACCGACTAATTGCAAAAAACATAAAAATACTTGAATTTCGCGGCCTACCCTGGCGCATCCACTTTAAGCATTGCGTGTATCTACAACATTGTAGACATAAAAGCCAATCAGCAAACACCACATTATTAAAGTGTTAAAACACCCAAGCAGAGCACATAATTCCACCATTAAAAGTAATATTGGCACACTTCCATGCCATTCCAGATTCAACGATTTCTCTATAGAAATAAGGTCCAAAGCCAACTGGACAACCAAGCTGAATAAACCTTTTTTTATTATTACTGAGTTCGTGTTTGACTACAATCTCATCTAATGTTCTACTACCTCCCTCAGTCCGGCATCCCATTCATGGAGGTCCTGTGCAAGAACCGCTACGTAGGCCGCACATTCATCCAGCCGTCCACGCGCCTGCGCCAGCTCGGCGTCGCCAAGAAGTTCGGTGCGCTCTCCGAAAACGTGCGCGGGAAGAGAATCGTTCTGATAGACGACTCTATCGTGAGGGGCAACACTATCGGACCCATTATTAAGCTGCTGAGAGACGCTGGGGCCGCTGAGGTGAGTCCACACGGCTTTTAGTTTAATCAGTTCTGTAGTTCAGCTGTCCCGTCGCCAAGAAGTTTATGCCGCTCTCAGAGAATATGCGCGGGAAGAGGATTGTGCTGATAGTTGAATCTATTGTGACGGGCAACACTATCGACTGTCAAAGATTTGCAAATGACAACCAGGGTATATTAACTAATTTAAACTTCATAATAATATACAATAGGTGGTACTTGGGCAGACTTAATGCAATAAGACATTCTCTACCAGTCAACCTTTGGTTTAAATTAAAATGGACTGTGGTTGGCAAAATTATAAATAAAATTTATAATAGAATTTAGTTTCGAAATATACAATAATAATATATATAAGGTGTAACTATTCATACACTAAATATTTTAAGACAATGATCTAACGGTTATAACGAAGCCATTTCAAAGGATTTTTTTTTATCTAAGTATATTTTATAAAAAAATAATAATTTAAAATCACTTGACCCACAAAATAAATACTGGCTCCTTATTTTTTCAACATCCATTACGCCCGCGCATGACGGGCATCGCCCGTCGCCGTGTCGTCGGCGCGGTGCGTCTCATTCATAGAATAGGGAGTACAGGTTTTATGCAAGATGTCTCAAGAAAATGTAAATTTCGTAAAACAAAAACACTTACATAAAAATCTTTTTTTCGTTGAAATGGCTTCGTTATAACCGTTAGATGATTGTCTTAAAATATTTCGTGTATGAATAGTTACACCTTATAATTATAATACAAATATAACCCTAAAATAATAAATATGATGTTTTATAGTAATCGTTCTGTTTATGACAATGATAATGACGAAGACCAAACTAAGAATGACAGGCTTTCAAGTAGTGTTTTCGGATTTTACGCTTAAAAGGAAAATTTAGACTCTGCCTTCTTGATTCATGATCGAAGCCGAACCGTATAAAGTGCTTTCCGAGGCACGGACTTGTCTAATAACATTTTTTTTTTAATTTATTATAGGTTTGCTCTTGACTCTAGTCTATGTCAGGGATGACAGAGACAAAGACAATGATGTCTAATCTCCTATATTGTTGTCTACAGGTACACATCAGGATAGCGTCTCCGCCGCTGAAGTACCCGTGCTACATGGGCATCAACATCCCAACGCGAGAGGAACTCATCGCCAACAAGATGGACGCCTACAAACTAGCCGAGCATGTTGGTGAGTAACAATCATTCAATCGATTTTATAGTCATCTGCCTAGCCTTTTCCCAACTATATTGAGGTCGGCTTCTAGTCAAACCGGATTCAGCTGAATACCAGTATTTTACGTAGAGCGACTGCCTACCAGACCTCCACAACCCATTAAATGGGTAACACGGTATTTCTTAGCAAGACTGGAGTCAGATTTACTGGCTTCTGACAATCCGTAACGACTGCCAAAGTTCTACAAATGACAGCCGGGACCAACAGCATAACGTGCTTTCCGAGACACGGAGGAAACTCGGTATGTTAAGATGGTCACCAATCCACAGACCAACCTTGGTCGTCAATCGATTTTATAGTATTGCGAGAAAAATGAGTACATGAACCACTAGAAAAAAAACCGAAATGTAGGCTACATTATAGTGGCACCCATCCCAACTATCATCATTATCATCTGCCTAGCCTTTTCCCAACTATATTGGGGTCGGCTTCCAGTCAAACCGGATTCAGCTGAATACCCATCCCAACTATCATCAATAAATATAAAATTCTAACGTTACGGAGTGATTGAGTGACTCACAGATAACGCACAGTCGAAACTACTGGTCGTAGACAGCTGAAATTTAGCATGTACATTCAGTCAAAAAAGTATAGGGAATGGATGATTTGTTTATGGTTCCAAATTCAAATTTTTGTTTTTTTTGTAGTTGTTAGATTGGCACAACTGTTTTCCATTTTGGCGCGGAGTTTGAGTTGCATCTGTTATTTATATTAAATACAGTGCTGGTTTTAGTAATATCATATATAGTGTGTATTGCGAATTTCATAATGGACAAAAATATCGAACAAAGAGTTTGTCTTAAATTTTGCATCGCCAATGGAATTTCGTGTTCGGAGTCACTGAAAATGTTACAGAAGGCTTACGGTGAATCGACTTTATCAAAAACTTATGCTTATGAGTGGTTCAAAGCGTTCAAAAGCGGTCGAGATGTGATGGAAGATTTGCCTCGCTCTGGTAGGCCGTCAACGTCTGCAACTGAAGTTAACATCGCAAAAGTGAAGGAAATCGTGACTGAAAATCCACATTCAACTCTGAGAGAGATAGCCGCCGAACTTTCTGTATCTCACGAGTCGATCCGTACCATTTTAACTAATCATTTGGGTATGAAACATGTTGCTGCTCGGCTAGTCCCAAAAGATCTGAATTTTCTCCAAAAACTCAATCGCATGAAAGTCGCTGAGGACATGCTAGAACGAGTCAGTTCGGACCCAACATTCATGAAACATATTGTTACTGGTGACGAGACGTGGGTTTACGAGTTTGACATGCAAACTAGTCAACAAGCTTCGGAGTGGCGCCTTCCAACTGAACCGAAACCGAAAAAACCACGCCAAAGTCGATCAAAAGTCAAAGTCATGTTGACTGTTTTCTTTGACTATCGCGGTGTTGTGCACTCTGAATTCTTACCGGAAGGTCTAACGGTAAATAAAGAATATTATTTGAGCGTTATGCGGCGTTTAAGAGAGCAAATTCGACGAAAAAGGCCAGATTTGTGGAAAGAAAATTCTTGGATTTTGCACCACGACAATGCGCCTTCGCACAAGGCTATCATTGTGAACGAATTTTTAACCAAACACTCAACAAATACCATCCAGCAACCACCATATTCACCAGATTTGGCTCCTGCTGACTTTTTTCTTTTTCCTAAACTCAAATAACCACTTCGTGGCACCCGTTTTCAATCGATAGAAGACATAAAGGAGAATTCGCGGCGAGAACTGAACTCAATTCCGGAAGCAGCGTTTAAAAAATGTTTTGATGAATGGATTATTCGTCGGCGCAAGTGTATCGTTTCTAAAGGAGCATACTTTGAAGGTGATAAAATAAATTTGGATGAATAACAGACATTTTGTGTATTATTGATCTTTTCCCGGTACTTTCTTGACAGAGTAGTATGTTCCTTGGGGAGTGTAGGGTAGCACTATGAGATTTCCCGAAATTCCTACGGGAACGGGAAGAAACGATATATGCGCGTACAAAGTCGCGGGCACAAGATAGTAATATTATAAATGGGAAAGTGAGTTTGTGTGTTTTTACGCCTAAATGGCCGGACTAATTTTGTTGGATTTTGGTACACAGAGATATAGATAGAGGCTATTTTAACGCAGGAAAAGCTAGCTCTGGTTAACAAACATTAGTCCGACATCTTGTCACACTCAGTTAGACAATTGGTTAAATATATAACTTTTTCGAAGTTATATGTAATCATTGTGTATTTCTTGTCTACCTGTGTCATTTCTTGGAAACTTGCACTCAAAGTCCCAAACCAACGAAATCAAATATAAAATCTGAATCCTCTAACCCAAATTAACTCTTATTTCCAGGCGCCGACAGTCTTGAATACTTGAGCGTGGAAGGCCTAGTATCGGCCGTGCACTACAACATGAAGTCCACGCCCAGCGATGGGCTCGGCGGACACTGCACCGCCTGCCTCACGGGGGAGTATCCTGGAGGAGTGCCCGACGATGACTGGTGAATGGTGAACGGTGATAAGTGAATGATGATGACTGGAACGGTGATGGATGAGTGAGTGAGTGGTTTTTTATGTTAGTGTAAACGTTTTTGGTAAAGTAATTGGTCTTTTGGAGCAAATAAGTAAGAGTTGTCTTGGGTTTGATGGCAAGCCAGTCTTCGCAACACGACGAAAGTCTGCGTCCCTACTATGACCAGCCAATGCGATCATGATTAAGCTGTGAAAAAGGGATAGTGTTATGCGTCTTGTAGAACTCTGTCTCCCTCTCGCACCGTAAAGATGATCGTTTTAAGACGTCGTAGTAGGTACCCTGCTGTCGATTTATCTTGCAGAAAAGCGATAGATTCGAGCTTCGTTTTGAGGGTAGATGTATGATTGATGAAGCGAGCTGTCAAACCATAAAACAAGTTAGAATGATGGTTAATTTTATTCTTCACTTAAGTTTACTCAAGAATACCCAAAACCTTGAAATGTGGCATCTACCATGCATGTGATACAATTTCAGTTCCAAAACGTTTACATTCACGCAAAAATAAAATATGATTTCGGATAGTTAATAACGTACATTTTGTTAAAGAAATCAAGAAAAATGTTGCAATTATAGAAAATACTTAAAAAATCTATATTGTGTGATTGGAAAACAAAAGTTGTTTAAAATATATTTCTAAACGGAAGCGTAAAATTATTTTTACTATAGGTACCTACTTTATTTACAAAATGTTTTCTTTTCTACCTATTTTTAGCAATTATCGAATATTAAAAATAATTTATAAAGTGTGGAGGTAGCTTAGTGCCTTATTTTTATGGCTACCCTGTAAGCAGTTGGAAATATAGATAAAATAATTTTGTGAATATGTGATACTTGAGGAAACTACTATCGACTGCAGGTAACACTGGCTTTCTGGGATGGAAATGTATCAGCGACGTGGCAACACTAAATGCAGGTGAAAGGATCCGGTTGGCTATTGATCATGGCAATGCAGACAGCCAATCACAGCATTTATCAGTGCTTGACAAGTTTTTGCTGATTTTCGTTCCAGAAATCTAGTGTTAATACTTCTACAGAATTTGGTGTAGTAAAAGTTTACATTGTACCTCCATTCAGAACTACTGAATTGCTTGGTGCTAAGAAAAACAGTAATAATATGTCTTATTTCCTTATGGCCTCATCTTCACTACTAAAATATTATAACATTCTCAAATAAATATGCATTTGATTCGAATAGTACCTCTAATATTAGATTTTAATATTGTTTTTTAGAAAAGTCGTGCTGGTTACGACTATACATTCTATAATGTTAGGTCTACACCTACACTATTAAAAATACACATTTAAGTAGATTTTTTCCTAAACATTCCTATCTACACATTATTGTTATATGTTTGTAATGCAATTGATTAATGCAAGAAGATTTACAGCATAAATATTAATACGTATAGTTTTATATTTTTGTCATCAATTGGGTATATATAGAATTAATGTCATCAAGAAATGGCATAGTATATGCAAAACATTATGTCTTCATAATTTGTGAGCTATACAAAATAATTACAATGGATGTATGAATCTATCAGTTTTCATGATAATTTTCATACAATCTTGTTTTATAAGAGTACACTATTTTAAGTAATGTAATAGTTTTAAGCCATTTGTCCTTTAAATATAAGTTTTAACTCATTTTGTTAATTTTGAAAAAAAAAAATGTAAGTGTAAAACCTTTACTTAAATGTTTTTTATCTATTCTTGTGGTTTTATTTCACACATTATTTTTCACAATATACGTTTTTTTAAACGTTGCCCACTAGAAATATCTCCTGTATCGTGGGTGCGTTTATAAACATGCAAAGTCGCATACACAAACAAACAACCAGATCCGGAACAACTGTCTGTAGGCCATACAAATATTTGTTCCGTGCGGGAATCGAAACCGCGACACGCAGCGCAGCAGCCAATCGCTCAACCACTGCGCTAACAGTGTCGTCAATGTTTTTTTTTTATTTGTAATGGGTTTGCTATTGACTCGTCTATGTCAGAGATGACAGAGACAAAGGCAAGGCAAGGCATTGGTGGTAAAAACTTGTGTGATAGGTACATCTGGGGTAAAAAATACAACTTTGTCACGCAATTCAACGCTTTATTATTCTTATTTACAATTTCTATTTACAAAGGAACATGATAATTTAATGTTCTATACAACTTACGAAAAGCACACGGTAGTAAAAATAATACGCGCAAAAACGCTACGAAATAAATACTTCAAAAGTATCACTATTATAATGTTATTGTACATTTACGCTGTTGTTTAAAAAATGGAGGCATATTATGTAGTCAGTTAAATAAATTGTATACCCACATACACAATAATGGGGAACGTGCAGACACTGTAGGTGGCAGCACATAAGTGTTCTCTATTCTAGTTCATATTTTATATGACTATTCTGCCAATATCTAAAGTAGATTGGAGAAGCAACAGTGCCTATTATCTCATTTTTTTTTTTAAATTGGCTGCCATTGCTTGTCAAAATGGCCTAAAATGGCCCGGGTATCATGAATTATATGATTGGTCGGTACAGCGGTGTTCGTTGTGTTGAGTGTATTTATGTCAAGTATTCATAATATGTATGTCAAGTATTCATAGGAAAAAGTTGCGAATTTGCAATACCAGTTGGCATAGCCTACGTCATGCAGGTTTCCTATATTTCAACCCTACCTGGGTTGAAACTTCACTGTCACAGATAAATAGACATTGTTGTAAAACGTCGTAACTTTTAAGGTGATATACAATTAGTTTAACTGGCTGTACCTAGCTGAGGTAATTATTTACCTCACTTTAATTCGGTAGGTACATCACCATAATTATTATATAATCTTTATCGAAACCCCACAGTCTCAAACAGTGCGCCAAATTGGTCGACAAAAGAGAAAAAAAAAAAAACAAAATCCTATTTCATTTACTATACCTACTCAGGCTATCAGCCGATTCTATCTCCTCTAAAACGGGGTAACACTTTATTTTCACACTTGGCAACTAATCTCTAATGGTCCTTTTACATGGGAATAGCCAAATCATGGCAACTATTTAATTTAAATGTTATGCAAATACAATATTTAGTTTTAATTCCGCCAGAATGTTGCTGTAAAGTAATCAAATGTAGTAGTAGTGTTTTTTTTACAGAATCATATCCAAGGTCGGATGCAAATACAGCAGCACTTCAGTTTTAACACGCAGTAGTTGCTGCAAGTATAATAATGCAATCTTACAAGGTAAAAGAAAGAAGTAAAAAGGTCAAGAGTAAATAGGTTACTTCTAGGCAAGCGTGTTCCATCTTCGACCACATCATCGCTTTCCATCAGGTGAGATAGTGGTCAAACGCGAGTCCATGAATAGTGAAATAAAAGAGTATAGAACTTGCCCGCGCTTGTGTAGAGATAACAACAAAATACCATTTTTTTTTCAAAACTGATCCCTTCACACGTCACCCTGTGCAAGTGTGTACTCGACGCTAGTTTTGCCCTTCGACGGGGCATCCTTAGATGATTTCATAAAGTTATTGTATTTGCATGACATTTCGCACGCCTAATTCCGTAACTTAACAATTAAATTACTGCCAAATAATGAAGTAGGATTTTATAGCAAAAGAATTTTCGCCCAGTCCAAATATTTTAAAGTAAATAACCGTTAGTATTAAATGATTGAACATAGCCAAATCATGGCAAAGTTTAATTGAACATAGCCAAAACATGGCTAAGTTTAATTGTTCATAGGGCATGTTTGCCGACCACAGCCTCAATTTCTGCTACCTCCTTCATGCAGGAGTCTGTTAGGACGACGGGGTAACCGTCTGTTACGAGAACGTCGTCTTCGATTCGAATGCCAATGCCTCGGAACTCTTCGGGGATTGTCGTGTCGTCAGGTCGAATGTAGAGGCCTGGGGACAATGGGTTTTGCTGTATGATACTATTCTGCACCATATAATTATGTATAGTGGGAAGAGTTTTTCTTACGACTCCGCTGTTTTTTATGATCAATTTCGGATCTCGACTGAGACTCGTTGAGCTTCATTGACTCAGCGTTTTTTTGGTGGTCGCCAAAGTTTATTCTGACTTTTAGGAGTTGCAGTGGTAGAAAATAAGGCGGAATTGACTAAAAAAAAAAATTGCTATCTTTTTTTCACAAATTATAAATACGTTTTGGGGATTAATCATGGTTAATGTCACAGCTATCTAACGGCATTTGAGATTAATATCGAGAGATTCATGATTTCATTGGCCGTGACGTCTATGCCCAGGTAGTGGGACACAGGCGGGACACTAATGGTACAGTACATAAGACACAACTCGCCTGGTTCTACAGTGACGATCATGTTGCTGCTGACAGGCACGTTGCGTCGCACGAGTGACGCGTCGTGGACGTCTATGCCCAGGTAGTGGGACACGTGGTGGGGACATAAGCGGTACGCTTTCTGTTAATGAAAATATTACATGTTGTGCGTGAAATTTAAGAAAAAAGGAAGATCATCATGGTTAAAAAGGTGTACCCTTGTTTCGCAGACAGAAATTTTATAGAATTTCGTTGCGCAGAAAATTTTTCATATAATATTTGGTCCTTGTAATTTTATGTCACATATTATTGTTTCAAAGACTTGAATGAAACCTATTTCACAGAAACACAATTCAATGAATTTCATGATCACATTTTTTTATTTAACAAACTTACCAAACAGCAGAATATTGTTTGTCCGGTATACTTTTCCATGGAATTTTATATTTCAGAGAAAATGCAATTATAATTAAATATTATTGTAATTTTACTACGCATATTGCCATTTCTGTAAAATAGCATTTTAACCTTAAATTAAAATATGATCTTAAAAAATCAACATGTGTGCTAAAAAAATGAGTGACAGAAACGAATCGCTGTAAAACCGACCCCACGTAGTCTTGTCTGCCCTACACCTAGAGTGTAATTTAAGCCCGCGTAGGCGCGGTGGGGTGAGACCGCCCGCTAGCTGAGGTGCAGGTTTATAACGCCCGCCACCGCGGCTGAGGCTGGCTGCGGTGGTGAGCGTTAAAACCATCTGTGACGATAAGTTCGTGTGGGATCGCCGGAGCCCCGCAGCGCCGGAGCCGTGACAGAAACCAAGCCTGCTGCACGCTTGCTTGCATTCTGCATGTTGCTTGCTCGTTTGCGTGCTGCATGCTTGCTGCTTGTTGCATGCCACTTGCTTGCTGTATGCTTACTAGATGTTTGCTGCATTTATGTTGCATGTTTGCTTGCATTCTGCATGCGCGTTTACGTGCTGCATGATGCATGCCGCATGATTGCTGGATGTTCAATTCCGCATGATTGCTGTATGCTTGTTGTATGCTTGCTGCATGCTTGCTGTATGCTTGCTGCATGCTTGCTGTATGCTTGCTGTATGCTTGCTGCATGCTTGCTGTATGCTTGCTGTATGCTTGCTGTATGCTTGCTGTATGCTTGCTGAATTCATGGTGTATGCTTGCTGAATTCATGGTGTATGCTTGTTTGCATATTTTGGTATTTTATTACCATCGCCATTTGCCACCATTGCCGCTTCGTGGGGTTCCTTCGACCGGGTCCGAATGAAAAGTTTTGCTTGACTAGAATTTACCCGCATTGTTTTTGTGAACGCGATGTTGTAATTTTATAGGAGGGTATGCATTTTGTCAAAATTTTAAAACATTCACTCGATTAAATGTTTTTCTTGGTAACAAGTTGTATATATGTAACTAACTTATATGAGGTCAAAGTCAAAGTCAAAACGTTTATTCCAATTAGGCCATTAAACGGCACTTTTGAACGTCATTCACATTTCAAATATTTAAAAGTTCTGAAGTGACTCTACTGTCCATTCGGAAAGGTAGATTCTTATGGAGAAGAATGGACAAGAAACTCCATAGTTACTCTTTTCAATTAATCTTTTACAATATTTGGTAAGTATACAATTTTTTTTTTTTTATATGTGAGGACCATGCACCTAGGGTATGCAGAGGTAGACTTATAAATTTTCTAAATAAGTAGGTACATGATACTCACACATTTACAAATATTGGAATGACTAATTAACAGTGTGTGAGTTAACAGAAAAATACAGACACAAAAAGAGACAGAACATCTATAAAGTTAATACATAAAGCAACCAGTTTGATTTTGTCCACAACATTGACCGTCCTATGGAGCAGGACCAGCATGCTTCCAGGCATTCTTATCCTGAATGTAATCTTCTAATTTGTAATAAGCTTGTTTACAAAGTGTGCTTTTGATATATGCTTTAAATTTTCTTTCATTTAGTTCTAATATGTCACAAGGTATTTTATTGTAACATTTAACACAGTACCCCATGAAAGATGTGTGTACTTTAGCTAATCTATAAAATGGTTGATCTAACTTATCTTTATTTCTAGTATTAAAATTATATTAAAGAAGAGGAATAAGAATATTTGATTTGATATTCTGTGATATGATGAATAACGAACCAAAGTTTATTTATAACAAAAATCTATGATTTAGATTTATTCAAAGTAAGTATTCTGCGTATTGATTATTTTATGAAATGATAATACAAGAAAAAAATTAAGTGAAACGAAATTCTGTGAAACTGTCTTCTATAAAACAACGTACAACCAACTCTATACTAGCAAACCGCTCCGACTTCGCACGGGTGCAAATAGATATCTGTCCAAATTAAATGGTGCAAACTGCAATTTTTTTTTGTTCTATGATCAATAATTTTCGCAGCGCAGGCGTTATAAGGATTATTTTAGGTCACTTTCTCCCGACCTCTACAATAATAATGGTCACATTTCAGCCAATGTTTACACAATCTTGACAAATTTCACAACACCTAAACCATCCTCAAGAATCACACTATCTTTTGGTGAAAACCACATGATCCGTTCAGAAGTTTTTGAGCTTATCGCGAACAGACAGATGCGGCATTTAGCCGTAATCAAAATACTGCCTTTTTAACCGGTTGTACGTTGTATTATAGAAGACAGTTTCACAGAATTTCGTTTCACATAATTTAAGATATATGAAAAAAAAAAACAACTGAATAGAGAAACCCTTTCATTTTTGAAGTCAGTTAAAAAGAGGAAACATGCAGCGCCGACTCCTAATAAATTGGGATAAGGGTCAGCTCACATTGAAACGTGATTGCTGTCTCAACACACTACAACGTGTTTGCTCTGCAGTAGCTATGTGTCCTGATTTGAAAAAGCAAATAATTTGTAAACTAACGAAAGTACAAACGACGAGACTGAAAAATAAACTCACCCCAAGCAGTTCCTGTCCATCAATGTTCTTGGACAGAATGCCCTCTTGCTGCAGATGCTTCCCCAGCAGGCGGCACATGGTGTCAAACAGCTGGTCCAGAGGCGGACGCTGCTCGCCCAGGATCTCGATCAAACGGAGCTGTACATAAAAATCCGAAGACACTTTTGGATATGCTTGCCATTAGATAGAGTCAACCTCGTTATAGCCGTACCACAGTGGCGACATCTATAGGAACTACTATAGGACTTGACGTTCCAAAAATGCAAAGTTAGGCTAGCATAATTTTTTAATTAAAGAAGGATGATAGGTGTCGGATCCAGATAGATCGCGTGTTCAACCAAGCAGTTAGATACTAGATAAAAAATACTTCTTCCAGAAACGAATGCTCTTATGTAGTTTATCATAATTGGATGCCAAGCTTCAAAGCTTGGCTCCTCGCCGCAAGGTTGCCTGCTTGTCGCTCTCCTACAGATTGTATTTCGGTGAGTGTGCTCAAGAACTCGCACGACTCATCCCACCGGCCCCCGTCTACCATCGGATACCTGGACTGCACTGCAAGTTACCATCCCTACCTTGTAGCTATTCCACCAAGTCGCACTAAGCGTTTCCAATCGTCTTTTATAACGCGCACAGAAAAGGAGTGGAACTCTCTACCTGTGTCTAACGTGAACAGGCTAATTCCGGGTAAGCTCACTCCATCATTGATATTGTCTCTGTCACCTCTAACGTAGACTAGACTCAAGAACAAACCCATCTCAAGAAAAAATATATCCTAGGTACTTATTTTGATGTTCTGCTGACGTCTCAGTTAAGTAGTAGGACTATAGAGCCAGGTTGCAGAATTTGTTCGAAAGAGACACCGCGGCCCTGGAACGCAAAGGGAATTAGGAGGAACACGCATGGGTTTTAGTCAGTTAGTCTGACACCCCCTTCTGCTCCGCCCAGAGCGGAAGGAGCCATTTGATGACTTCCTACCCTTAAAAAAAGTGGCCTATAGTGTAAGACATTAATTTTAAACTAATAAAGTTACCTGCACAAGGAGAACTAGTTCGTAGAGTATCTTCTGGTAGTTGTTGAACTTGCCGGACACCGGCCACGTCCGGGATATGTCCGAGTTGTACATCCATCGCTGACTGCCTGTGTGAATGACGTATTTATTAGTTAGACCATTGGTCTCTTATACCATTATGATAGGGTATAAAATCGCATCAGCAAAGTGTGTTCGTTAAATAATGTTGAAAATATCAGCCCGATTTATATAAATGCAAGAGTTTCGTAGGCCACCTTAGCAGAATCGGAAAGCACATCACGCTACCCGCCACTGTCAAATTTTGCCAATCAACTTTTTACCTAATGCGATAGCGATAAAGATGAAAATGAAATTTGACAGATTGTTGCGTGGGTAATATTATGATTCTGCTATAGTGGCATTTTTAGACCCGCAGATGGTCGATGGGGCCGAAAAGTTCAGGAGTGGTGGCCGCGTATCGGAAGACGAAACGTTAGCGCGGCCGAGACACTAGGTGGAGCGTGCACCTGGTGAGGGGCGTGGGTAGCCGATGGATGCGGGACGCCTAGGACGAAGGAGGAAGGCCGCCGTCCAGCTGTGGACGTCTGCAGGCTGATATGATGATGATGATGATGATGAAGAGTTTCGTGATTAAGCCTCTTGTTTTCTAAACTAATATTATAAAGAGGAAAGATTTGTTTGTTTGTTTAAATTGAATAAGCTCCGAAAAATTCCTTTAAAAAAAATTAAAACTATTATGGTTAAGTCGCAATGGCCGCTTTTTGATCAAATAATTCATTTCATTAATTAAAACCCTGGCGGAATGGAATAATGGTGATTTTGGTAACAGGATATTAATCCTTATCCATATAAATGGTTGGATTATAATTAAGTTTGATTTGTCATAACAGCCGAATGACGTCCACTACTGGACAGAGGCATCCCCTAAAGGGGGGGTTTGCCATAATCGCCACGCTTTGCAGGCGGGATGGCGATCGAAGTTTGAATATGTTACACTTTAAATTATTCAAATCTGACCTTTCGTTTAAAAGTTACGACAAGTATAAAATATTCTTATAAAATATTCTATAAATATATATAAGTATAAAATATATATTATTTATATAAGTAAGAAAAATGTTGCGGTTAGAGCGAAATGCCCTACGTTGAGTCTATTAAAAGTAATTTACACATTACCCTATTAAGACGGAGGTATAGGAGATGACGTTCGTGGAGTAATTACTAAACTCGCGCGAACGATGTCGCGGACGAAGTGCTAGACACTAATATAAAGAGCGATAAACAAGCAAGACTTGTGAATATTAGTTGTTGCGAAGATTCAAAGCATTTTATTTCAAACTAGTTGACCCGCGCAACTTCGTCTGCTTACAATTTTCATTACTGCTCCGCTCCTATTGATCTTAGCGTGATGATATATAGCCTATAGCCTTCCTCGATAAATGGGCTATCTAACACTGAAATAATTTTTCAAATCAGACCAGTAGTTCCTGAGATTAGCGCGTTCAAGTTAACAAACAAACAAACTCTTCAGCTTTATATATTAGTATAGATAAACCATATACAGGCACTTTTGAAATATCAAGGTCGGTCACCCAAAAACATGGAAGCTATTTGCACGTTCCAACGCGTAGATCTCTATGGAGAAGAACGTGCAAGAAACTCGACGGACACTCTTTCCGAAGTCAGGGCTGATCGTTACTTCTCCAAATATTTATCTCTGCCTAACAATTAATCTCTACAGGCATGATGCCATGTTCATACCTGAATCCACGAGCAGCATTTCATCATCCCCCAGCAGCTGGTTGTTGGCGACGTAGTGTATGTGCGTGGCGCGCGCTCCGCCCGCCACCACCGGCGGGAAGGCGAGGTGCTCCGCCCCGCCTTGCTTACTCGTGTACTCTAGCACTGCGTTCACCATGTGTTCGGAGACGCCTGGTGGAGAAGATTGGGACTGGCTAGGATGACGGTGCTTTTTTGTATTTTTGTTTTCGTGTGGTCGAAAAACAAGTAATTTCAATGACAAAGTGTCATTCAAACTGCCGAAAGACATTTTGTTAACAAGCCATTATGCAAATTACAGTATATACCAAGATTTTCATATTGCGAATCTCTTTAGAAAAAGTCAATTTTGCGTAATAAGGTCCTAAGTCACAACAGTTTGCAATAACAAACAAAATTACTCAAGTTGCTTTATTTCCTCGTGAAACCTTAGTAAGTTTTGGAGCCTCTCATCAGTGGCGTAGCTAGCATGGGAGACGCCCGGGGCGTATAATTAAATTTTGGCACCCCACCTCTTTTTGGACAGGTTTCATTGCGTCACCCGTTTACCCCTAAACGGATGACGCAATGAAACCTGTCACCGTGAAAAAAAAGCTGCCCCCCTCCTGCCTGCCTTGCTACGCTACTGCTTCTCATATCAGAGATTGTTTATTTCAAGAGCGTGCATCAACCTTTACAATTTAAACCTTATGTCAACTATATAAAAATCAAACCATACGCTTGTGACTTACAACATCTAAAACTATAAACATGGAAAATCACACCAATAAGTCCACAAATCCACTCACCAGGTTTAGTACACGCCATAGCCATATTGATGGCCTGTGACCCAATATAACAAGTCTCCTTCATCAGCTCAATTTCCGCTGGTGACTTGACAACCCTCATGAAGTGTAGGGCACGCTGAGGGTCAGCTAGGGTCAGGTTATGGTTGTCCCCCCTCAGTGTACCATGCACTGCCTTGTGGATGTCAGGGTCGGCAACAGATTCCGTATTGTACCAGAGAACCGCTGGCTTCGTTGTTAGGGTCATCCTGTAGCAAGTGCTAGGTATTTAAATCTTTATGTCAGGTTATGTTTGTGGGTAGAAGTCTATCTATATTGCGCTGTTTAGTTTTATTTGTTTAGTAGTAGTACTTATAAGCTGTGGTCAGTAATGGAGTCGAAGAAGCTGTCACATGTGACTTGACGTGCACACGTCACTTTTTTTACTATTCATAGGCACGCGTTTGATCACTTCTCACCTGTTGGTAAGCGATGATGTGGTCGAAGATGTAGCAAGTCTGCCTAGAAGTAACCTATTCACTCTTGACTTAAGGTGGATGCTCCAGGGTAGCCCGCGAAATTCAAATATTTTTATGTTTTTTGCAATTTGCCGGTCAGTGTGAAGCTGTATGTGGACCAAATACGATCCGCGACCGTAACGCGTATTTATCTAAAGAATTATAACCATTTTAATCGTCAATATAGCCCTCTAAGTTCATGTAGCTCGACAGAATGATTATTTCTGAAATATTCATTCTGTCGAGCTACAAATTGCAAAAAACATAAAAATATTTGAATTTCGCGGGCTACCCTGGAGCATTCACCTTAAAGACTCCTGGGAGTCTTTGTTTCCTGATATCTACAACCCAGGTTGTACAGACTCCGGCAGGGAATTCCACTCCTTACCTGTACGAACTATGAATGTGTTCCCAAAACGTTTTGTGCGCGTGGGTGGGATGTCCACCATGTACCGGTGGCGCATCGCCGCAGACGAACGTCTTGTGGTCCGATGATGGGACGGGCTTGGCGGAATTAAATTATGCAATCATATTCATTGACGCGTTATCTCCGAAAGTCCGAATAAAGCGATTTAGACGGGACTTTCAGTGGCGTTAGCTGATGTTTTAAGGAGGAACTTTTATTATATAAAAGTAATTAGGGTACTGCGCAAAAGAATTAAATCCCAAGGAATTGCGAAAAAAACTCCGATTCAATGGTCAGGTTTACTGGTAAGTGTTTGAATTTGTATAAAATAAATTAGGTATAACACTTTCCACGCAAAGCCGCTGGAAGAGACCAGCTTAAAAACAATCTCAAAATTTAAAATAAAGCAAAACATATTATCTCAAAAAAAAATGTGTCAGTCCTTTCACCAATCATCCGGTGCATGTATTAAAGCATGTATTATTTGCTCACTCAAAGCAAAGCAATAAAAAATGTAAGTAAATAAAGTTAAAGAATAGCAGTGTGTGAAGTAAGTTGATAACATGCTCACTTGTTGAGAAAGGTGGCAAACTGTTCGACTGGGCGGGCCTCGTCCACGGCGAACAGTTTGGGGGCCACGGCGCAGCCTGTGCGCGGGCCCTCCCACAGCTCGGCATGCGAGTCCTTGTCGTGCACGAACATAATGCTCTGCGGGGGAAAGAGATAAATGATCATGAATCATGATGTTTATTATGACGTAATGGCAAAATTTGCAAATTCTGTCGACACAATCTTGGATTTTTATTTGGAACTCATTTCCTTTTTCCCGGGTTCCGTAGCCAAATGGCAAAAAACGGAACCCTATGGATTCGTCATGTCTGTCTGTCCGTCCGTATGGCACAGGCACTTTTCTCCGAAACTATAAGAACTATACTGTTGAAAATTGGTAAGTAGATGTATTCTGTGAACCGCATTAAGATTTTCACACAAAAAGAGAAAAAAAAAACAATAATTTTTTGGGGTTCCCCATAGAACTGAAACTCAAATATTTTTTTTTATCAAACACTTTTCGTGTGGGGTATCTATGGATAGGTCTTTAAAAATTATATTGAGGTTTCTAATATTTTTTTTTTCTAAATTGAGTAGTTTGCGCGAGAGACACTTCCAAAGTGGCAAAATGTGTCTCCCCTCCTGTAACTTCTAAAATAAGAGAACGATAAAACTAAAAAATATATGATTTACAATACCATGCAAACTTCCATTGAAAATTGGTTTGAACGAGATCTAGTAAGAATGTAGTTTTTTTAATACGTCGTAAATCGTCGTAAACCTTTCATTCAATCAACTCAAATATAAAAAAAATAAGGTTTATGGTAAGGAACCCTTCGTTTGCAAGTGCGACTCGCACTTGATCGGTTTTCTTTATCGACTCGTGAGTACCAAGAAAATGAGAACCGTGACGAAAAATTTTGGTACTTTCGTTACTACCATCTTTGATTTTAATTTCGAGCCCATTTTTTTTATAGACTTAGCTGTTCCATATAAAATTTCTGTGTTCATCTGCATCCAGTTTAAATGGGAACCAAAACCAACAAAGTTTGAAAGAAACCAGGCAGTCTGTTTAATAAAATAACAATATACATGGCGGGTTCTGAGCCTTTGCTACAAGTAACTGATGCAACCAGTCAGTTAGAGTTAAGAATGCTCACCTTGATAGTTCTATTTATCTATCTATCAGGGTTGGGTTTGCGCACTTAGTCCTGATGTTGGACCATTGTGCGTGAGCAAAGGCGGCTATCCACCTTGACGGTTTATCTTCATTGCCAAATCGGGATGTAGCTGTTTTCATAAATGCCACAAATTCGCGTTTGATACAAGCCACAATGGGTTGTAACAGTTGTGAGCTGGGCGTAACATGGTTTGGGCATTTTCTTACCTGAAAGTTGTCTGTTTGTGGAGGTTTCAGGAGGACTAGTGCTGCAGAAGGTTCAAGGCAACCTGTGAGGTAGAAGAAGTCGGAACTCTGTCTGAACACATATGGTATTTTGTCTGACATGTACTGTTTGCGAGCAGCTGGGATTACTATCTGAAATTAAGAGAAAATTGATTTAATTGAAATCTTATTCATCCCTCACTATTAAACAATGCCAGGCCAGGACACCAACACACAATGGACCAAATGGGAGTCTAAGTGCAGAAAAGGGAGTCCCTACTACTATTACGGGTAAACAATTCTATTCTATTATGGGGATTTGTTTCCACATGCGCGTATGTTCCACAATATACTTTTCTTGAATTTATTTTTTATGCACTTGCTGTATTATATCTTCACCACCCTTGATTGAGTGGTAGAGAATGCCTAAGGCATTAAGTCTGCCTTTGTAGTGTTGTATGAATTTTTAGAATAAAATAGGTGCATATGACTGATTGAATCAAACATGTACAGTCAGTGGTAATTATATCAAGATGTTTGTGGTCTGAAGGAATGAAGGAATGAAGGGAACTGAAGCCAGAACAAAAATAACCCAAAATTATTTTTTAATTACTCTGTGATTTTTGTTAAATTGCAAGATATTTAAACTTATTGTATTTAATCAAATTTGTTAAATTGCAAGATATTTAAACTTATTGCATTTAATCAAAAGAAAAACACAACCACTTACAATATGAGTAGCGTGAATATTGACTTCTTCCATCAACTTGCTCACAAATCGTTCCCTCCTCTCTTTATACTCAGCCTGCGTTATACCACATGTCAACTGGTCCTCTGTTTTTATCAAATGAGGATGTGTGTGGCATGTGGGCTGTCCCAGGTTTCCTTTAGGGATGGACCTGCATATTACACTTGTGACTCTCTCTTGTTTGACATGACTCTCTCTTGTTTGGGGAGGTGTTTCTATTGTACTTGAACATCTTAACGAGTCTTTGAAAAGAGGCAGTCTGAAAAGTTTCTTGTGCGCCTTGCTCGCTGAAAAAGAACAAAAAATGTTCTTAATTTAATATGTTAATAATATATTCTGTGAAATGTCCTAATTTATTTAATATAATAATGTACCTACCTGGCTTTAGTCGCTTATAATTAGAAAAATACCAATAGCTGTTTAGATGTTTGGTTTCGAAATCCTTGCCTGTGCTAATAAGTCATTCACCCTGTGTTTACTTTAGTTCTAACTATAGTTTAGGTAGTTACTATTTTGTTTTCCTCTCACAATTCGAATACTATTATTAGACTGAAGCAGTTGTTGTTTTAACTTTAAATTTTACCTTTTTGATAAGCTTTGAGGCAAAAATATTTTCTGTTTAAAATAGAAAAACTTATTCAAAACATAACCTATGTTTTAGAGATGGCTTACCAGTATTTGTAACGAGTTTTCTCAAGTAATGCATTTTGATTTTCCTATTTAATAATTGGGAGGGACCTTGTTTTTTATCCAATTAATGCGTTTGGTAAAATGATTTAGGTCATAGCAAAATCAGCCAAAACCACAGCAAAACAGACGAATTTGACATCGATGACAGTGACAGTACTGACAGCAGTGACTTTGATAGAAGAGGATAATGTTGCAGCGCATAAAATGTATTCTTCTGCTAGATTTCTTCGTCAGCAGGAGGTCAGCAGCGATTGTCCACGGCACTGTCATCGGGTCGTCAGGCATCGTCCCCGATGTAGCTCTAGCAATCTTGTTTGTTAATGACGGTCCGTTGATGGAATGTTGTGGACAAAAGCCCTGAGTATTGTCATATTGTGCGCTGTTTATATAGTATTTTCTCGCTTGTAGAGGAAAAACAACTGTGTATTTTGTAAACATCAGACATTTTAGAGTGCAGCGCAAGTTAGCTTGACTGGATTTTGAATGCCATGTGAATTCTGTTTTCTGCAACGATGGAAGAAAAAAGATATGGCAACATTCCCAGTTCCGTTGTACGCAACATAACTTCGCACGGTGCGCGCAATAATTACGAATGATTAAGTACTGAACTGAAATCACCTGTTAACACTTTCTTCACCGTTGTTACCGCAATGATGCGAGTCGTTACGCAGTTACGCTATGATGATTATAAAAATAATAGACGCGTAAGGAAGGTTGAATTAATGCTTACTTTACATACAAGAAAATATGGCTATCTACAGGTTGACATTTTAATAATATTAATGAGGTTTAAGCAACGACTTCATTGAAAGTTATACACTTTCATAAAACGTAATCTGAACTTCTTACACGATGTTACTTTACTAAGTACGGATTTTCTTTTCTGGAGGGGGTACTTAGGGATTTGGTTTAGTAGACCGAAAGTGAAAAACAAATACCTAGGTTGGTACCTAAGTTCTAATATTGTTTCCATTCAAGAATTGTTTTCATTCAGGATCTGGGACCAGTATCATTCATAAATCAAGGTAAATCAATGATTTCGTAGCGGTGAAAGTGATTTGGTTTTTTTTCAGAAAAACAATTTTCACATTGTCGACACGTAGGTGGAAAGCTGGAAACCGTTTAGCAAACCGCACATCAATAATAGGTATCATAAAACTTAATCTTTATAGAAATTACTTAAAATTAAATTTAAGTGGGCTACCCACTTTAAGTCGGGAACAGGATGCAGGAAATCGATAATTAGGTACTCGATTTATTGTTACAGGTATAAAAGAGGTCAAAATTCAGCAAGTAAAGCTGCCGTTTTGTAATTTTCAGGTGACCAGAAATCTTGGGTTTTTGAAAGGACAGTTCCTATTTTCCTAGAAGGTCATTAATTTTGGGGACACGTCTTAAAAGGAAAAGAGGTTCTATTGCTAGGCTCTGTGGGCAGGAAGGTCATGCTACGTTCACTGGGCACGTCTCGCGAGGCAGGCAGTCAGCGCGGAACGAGCGGCGCGTACGCATGTCACGGTATCACACAGTCGGAATACGATCGCGGGACCCATATTTTGTCGTAAACTGTCAGTCGTGCCCGTTACAACAGTGTTTTATAACCGTTCAGTGATTGTTTTTTTTTTAAAGGACACCCCGCTTCAACGACTCTGCAAAGAGGTTTGTTTACTTTTTTAATTTAAATATCGAATGCCCTCTCTGTCTAGTATTGTGGTCTAGTCGATAAATGGTTGGTACTCGGTATCGGTACCCATTCGCGGGTTCATTTGCATCAGTTTGTAAGGCAATGATGAGGTGTTACGGTTCGTTGCAAGGATTACTTAACCCGACCTCGGAGAGCTTCAAAATTATAACATTTGACGTAGGTTTGCTTGTGCGTGTCTCTGATTGCGCACAAGTGAACTATTTGTGCCCGCAGCGGAGTCGGAGATAGATTTTATTGTTTAAGGCTGCGTATAAATATAATATAAATATAAAATCTATATGATAGGTAATCATGTTGTTGTTTTTGTTTGTGAGCATCTGATTGCGTTTAGTATGAGTCGCATTTTTGGGTTTTAATACTAATATTGTTACTTAAAACTTGGCTTAGAAAATCGGCGATAGGATTTCTTATCAGAAAAATGGTGTTGAATTTTTCCCTGCTAAGAAAAGTTACAGTTACCTATAAGGCCCAATACTATACCTAGTTATAGTACCTAGTATTTTCCTAATGCAGTACATTTGATGTAGCTGATAATAATACGCCAATAATGTACCATTTTTTTTTAAACTGTACACACATATCCTTTAAATATCAGTCTTTTGGCTCATTCCGCTATCTGCCACTTTTTACCTACTTAACCCTTTATTCTACTAAATGTCCGGAAAAATCCTCAGGAATGTATGGAATCTTTCTTACGCAGATTTTTGCGTACATTGATCATTTTATTCCGATGACCATAAGTATTTATTAACTTAATAATCTATGTAGATGTAACGCGATGTAAATATCTCTGATGTCATTTAAGTAGTTTTGCCTGTTTTATAACGAAGTAGAAGCTATTATTAAAAATAACTTAATTGTTTTGACTTACAAATTAGTTCTGAAGGTGAACAAATTAGGTAGATACATTTTCGTTAAAAGTTAAAAGGTTACGTCACTTGGAAATAAGAAAACTGAAATAAATCTAAATCCGTGGCATTCATGTACCTATCTACCCAAATTAATAACTATGGAATATTTTGTTACTTAGCTACTTTATACTTGGATGTAGTTTCATTTTTGATGATTTGTGAAGGATGAAACGAAGTCGTTCAGTTTTTTACCCTTGAGCTCAAAAACTGGGCATCAGACCATTACGCATTCGGACAGTAGGTAGTACCTACAGTAGTAGATATCAATCAAAAGTTTAATTTCTTTACCTAATCAGAAATTAAACAATTTATTTAATTACGTTGTAGGTACCTAACGCTTATTCGTTGTATTCCTTTTTAGGGTTCCGTACCGATAGGGTAACAAATCGAATCCTATTAATAAGTTTCCACTGTCCGTCCGTCCGTCCGCCCATCCGTCCGTCCGTTTGTCTGTCTGTCAGCGGGCTGTATCTCAAGAACCGTAATAGGTAGATAGTTGAAATTTTCACAGATTATGTATTTCTATTGCCGCTATAACAACAAATAATAAAAATAAAGATTCATGGTACGGAACCCTTAGTGTGCGAGTCCGACTCGCTCTTGACTGGTTTTTTTTTCGAGCTGTCATTAGGGATCTTCATTGGGCTTTTAGAGCAGAAAGGACGAAATAATTAAATACTTACTTTAAAATATTTGAATCTTTTATTGATATAATGTGTAGGATACATAAAAAAGTTGTGAATACAAACAAAATATATTCTTCACTATTATAATCTGTGGCCGCTTCCATAGGCTTCTCGTCCCGCCATAAAATGAGATCAAATTGGCGGCTAAGCCGATTGGCTCACAACACAAAGCCTTTTTTCGTAAAGTGTTATTTTATTTGTACGTAGGTAAGTTCTGATTTTAGATTCCAATTAGGTAGGTACCTAATCTTTTATTTCTGAATATACTAAATAGGTACATGTACCTACCTATTTAATACATGTAGGTAGGTGTACCTACCCACCTGCTTCGTTTAGGTACGTTATTTTTGAGTTATTTATTTTTCAACGGTTTGACATCTATTGAATATCCGTAGGTACTCCATCTTGCTGGTCAACTCATCTACCATACATTGATCTTCCATTGATTTTCACACGTATCAATTGAATATTTTATTTTTCGTTCAGTGGGTTTCCCCACTAAGGAAAAAGGAAGTGAGGTTTACTTTTTTTGCATAACGTGGAAATTGTTTACGACAAAAAGTAGTAGGTAAGGGTTACTTTTTAAATATGAATACCAAAAACCTTTTAGTTTTACTACAGAATATTTTCCAAGCCTTCGACTAGACCTATCTACTTATTTACTTAATAAGTATTGTCGGCTGATACAAAATCTGTAAAGAAAACATTTTAATGTAGTTATAATCTGTTCTTTAATCCCGGAGACTAAATTGACAAGTGCAAATGGCAAAATGACATGGATTAGGGTGAGGTGTCCAACAGTGAACCATGAAAAAGTTGCACATTCAAAACTGAAGTGTTTCTAAACATAATAAAGATTTTTTTTTTACTGAAATACTTCTCATGTATCTGACTTCAATTTAGCATATTAATTTTAGACCCAAACGTAACAGGATAGGATATATTTAATTTTTTTTTAAAGATGGGAAATGGCTTACTGAGTCCACCTCGTGGGACACTCTGAACCGGGGGCTAGGTCAACAGTGAACCAACATGTACACAGTGAACCATCCTAACATATACACAGTAAACCATCATATTAATGCTACAAAACTAAAGGTAGGTAAAGCAATAAAACGTCTTGTATATGTTACCAAATAATCAACTTTATTAAACCTAAATATTTTTAACAATGTGTTTAAAATATTTATTGTTATAAAAAAATTAACAAATATCTAACAATGCAGCAAGTTGTCACTAAAACACCTCTTTCTCCACTCGTAACTTTGGATACGTTACTCCCCTTAAGAGCTAGGACTTTTTGTGGGCGTTGTACTGTCATGGTTGAGGTTTCATCCAAATTATAGACACGTGTTCCGTTACCAAAGTTAGGAGACCGTTGCATGGCTTCTTTTAAGTTTTTAAAAAATGTTTGAACATTATATTTGTTGAATGCAGAGGCTCGTGCCAAGCTGCACGGTTCAGGTTTCTTGAGACTTAAATCCGTGTGTTTTTTTTTGAATGACCTTAACCACTCCTTTCCAGCAATATGTTTCTCTTCCCATGAAGAAGGAACTTTTATTTTATTAATAAATGCCATTTGGTAAGCTAGTCTTCGTGTATCTTTAGCAGTAAGCCCATAAAATTTTAGCGAACAATCTATAAGGTATTCTTTTAATTCTATTTCCTGGTTACGTGTAAAAACAGCATTTACTTCATAATTGGGTACTAAATTTGTGGTTAAATTTTTCTACGTATCTCCATACAGTTGGGTAGGGTAATCCGCATTCTTTTGCTGCTTTACGAATTGATTGTCCATTTTTTACAAGCATGATAGCCTGCAACATTTCTTCTTTTGTATGACCTCCAATTTTCCTTTGTGCTTTTTTAATTCGCCCCATGCTGAAACAATAACATTATAATACAATGTAATGTTTCAACTCAATATAAATTATGTATAAAATTCAAAACCTACCCACATAAAGTAGCAATATAGAGGTGGTACACATTGAACCGGTTCACTGTTCAATCTACGTTCGTGGTTCACTGTGTACTACACCCACCATTCAATATTTAAGGTTATGTTAAAAACAAACAAAAAGAGTTACCATAGTAATTTCAGTTTTATACGATACCCCAATAAACACTATAATAAGTATAATAAATGTCACACAGAAAAACTATACATAACAGAAGTAATAAGAAAAGATAGTACTTACGTTTTATTTTGTTTTGTCGCCGAAAAGTATAATGCGGTCCGCCACACGGGCGTCTTTGGCGCTAGCTCGCTCGCGACCAGGGCTGCCAGCAAATAAATCGCGGCTGTACGGTTAATTATCTGCAATTATACGAAATTGGATCGCATTATACATAAATATTCCATAAATCGATTTTGCTTCATAATTTCATAAAACTAACATAGGTACTGACTTGCGGGTCTAAAAAGGCCTCTTTATCGGAATCAGAAAACACATCACGCTACCCGTCACTGTCAAATTTTCCCAATCAACCTTGAGCCTACTGCGCGATAAAAATTAAATATGACAGATTGTTTGGTGATTTATGTAATGATTCTAATATGATTTTTTTTTAAGTGACCTTTTTAGACCCACTGTACGTTAAAACTGTTTCGGTTTTAAGGTTCCAAACAAAAAACGAAACCCTTATAGAATCACTCTGGTGTCTGTCTCTCTGTCTGTCCCTCTGTCACAGCCAGTTTTCTCCGGATCCTCTAAACCGATTCTGTTATTGACTTGATATATGGTTACACATGGATTTCTGTGACCCAGACACGGACGCGTTATGCAAATTAAGTTATTTTTTTTTTAGTATGGGTATCACATTTGGGGTTAAAACTAGAATTTTCAAAAAAAAGAATTTTGGAACAATATCGTGTGACATCAAATAAAAGGGCTTACTGTGAGGGGTTTCATTAGATTTTCTTCAAATTTTTCCGAAATATAAAACAGTATACCTACTGGCCGGTGCTTATGACGTCATGAATCGAGGCCATACTGTTGAGTCGTTCCGAAATATACTTGAAAGTACGTTGACGTCATAAATTGACGCCATATTGAAATAATCCTCAAAGTCTGATGCGCACACGCCTTTTTATCGTTTGATATACTACTAATCAATCAATTTAAATTTGAAAAATTGGCAATATCTTATCTCCATCTCTGTTCATCCTATACAGAGTCAGACCACTTCGAAAAAAGCAAGAGGCGAACTCACGTACCATTTCATGTCGTATTCTTTTGTATCGTATTATACAGAATGATCATGGATACAATACACCGTCCGATTATACAAATTTTGTATCCAAATATACAATCTGGCAGCCCTGCTCGCGACTGGGGAGCGGGCGGCGCGGTTACAACTGAGTACTTTCGTGTCCACGACACGGTTTGGCAACGTCGCGTTTACAAAGTAAGAAGGGTGGCTCAATGTGTACCACTGGTTTACTGTTGGACACCTCACCCTACAATATCAGTTTTGACATTTGCACTGAGTATAGTTCTAGGACTTCTAGACATAAAATAACACCTATTTACTGCTGTTGACAGGTCATTATCTGTTATTTTTGCATTCAATCTTTGTTACCTTGACGAAAATTGCCTGTTCATTATGTAATGTGACTGGCTATATTATGCTTAGGTACCTAACGCTAAATACTTACCTACCTACCTAGTATTAAACACAGATAATTTTTTTGTCAGAATGCTGGTCTTTTTAGATATTCATAAATGGAGATTAAGTAATTAGTACCAAAATGTGATTTTACCAATGGAAATGACACGACTAGAATATAAAAACAAAAACAAAAAAAAAACGGATAATGTTCCATTATTGACACTACCAAAATGACTTGTGATTTTCAAAGGACAAAACCCCCTTTACGATTAATTACAAAACTTCCAATTTGTTCTTTAAATCCATAAACAATGGGAAGGTATTATGTTCGAGGCTTCGAGCATTAAGCGGGGAGGCCGTTAATGGCTTCCTAAGCCATTCAAAGATCGTAAGTACGCCGGTATTCACAGGCTGGTCGGCGGAATGCGCCTATTACTTGAGTTCCGCCTCTCGGATGCGCTTGCGTCGACGACTTTAGAATGGCGGGAATCTGAACAACAGACCAAGTTATGGGAAATGGCGGCTGGCGCTTCGATTGTGATTTAAATGTCGTTAGTGAAAAAGCTTCTCGTGACGAGTGAAAATAACTAAATAAATTGAGACTAAGAACTTAGGTAATAAATAAAATAATACCTGAATAGGAGGAAACCTTTTTGCCTCAGTTTTTAAAATTCCGCGAGTGTGTGAACGGACTTTTTAAACAATGGAAATCAGGAATTCAGCTTTTGTCCTTTGCAAAGGACAAACTTATCTTGTTAACATTTTGCAGTCAATAGAGATTGGGCATAAATGTACGGACATTTCGCTAATGGTCATGTAGGCTAAACTGCCCATCTTTCTTTATTTGCAGTTGCTGAATGGATTTTTCGCATTTTTTCTTTTGACGTCTATATTTACTGTGATTTAGTTCACATTCTGAAGGTTTTTCTCGCCAGAAGTTCTATACTCACGTCACACTCTAAAAACCATAAAACTTTTCCAATTCCGTCATTATTAACGAAACTAATTCTGAGAGTAAGCCGTTAAAAGAGGATGGTAATGAGGTATTCGTTCGTTGCTTTAAAAATAAAATAAATGAAGTGTACATCAGTAGCTGAAGCTTTTTATAATGGTCTTATGAGATGATGTAGTTTTTTAATTCGTGCACAGATAACTTTATAAATTCGTTGTGACTAGTGTAGCGTGATACAATGGAATCTAAGATCGGTGCTTTATTTTTTGTTGATAGATTCATTCATCAGACATCTTTTGAAGATGATTTTCTAAGCTTCTCTTGAACTTATTTAAAAAACTAAACTAAGCTAATCATGTGATAATTGATAGAAGATCAGTAAAAACTAATCCGACTTGAAGTACCTTTTCATGATGAATTTTAATTAATTAGGTATCATAAGAATGTTACATCAAACCTTGACTTTGTTTGGACAAGTGCTGTTAAAAATGCGCCGAAGTTTTTGTTACTTAATTACCTGCCTATTATTAGGTAAACTCTATTATTAAAGCTGTATTACCGACTGCGCCAGCAAAAACATAAACGTCAAATAAATCCTTTTTGATGCGCGCTATCAAGAAGTGATTCTCACTCGCATGCTCTTCAGTTGTAATCAAAAATGGAACAAAGCGAGAAAATAAGGGCTCACAAAAACATCTTTATTATCCTTGCGAATATGATAGTTGATGCATCATTAGGCCGAGAGTTATCGAGGCGCCCTGCTGGGACCGATCAATACTTTTTTGTTTACCTTTTTATTTGCCGCTGCCAATTTACGTGGCAACACTTTTTTTTATTTTTGAAAATGCTGACATCAGTTAACGCTGGAAGTTGTGACGGTCGCTTTTTTTTCAAATTAACGAATTCGGCGACATGGTCTGATGCGCACCCTGTTTTTATTTTTTTACATAATCTCTCAATAACGTTACATTTAAAGCACATGCGGCCTTGTGTAGAAACAATCGAGGAGCCCACGGTCCCATTACATGGCAATTTGCCTATGGAAGATTAGACCACGTTTTGTCTAGCCTCGAGGTGTCATGACCGAAGCGGAGTCCAGACAAAGGTGCCCGTAACCTACGGCTATTCTTTCTAACTTATTATCCTGGATCGAACCACTTAGGCAAATAACACGATGCAAGGTAATGGATGCCGATGCGTTCAGTGATTTGTGTAGATCGAGCTGCGTTTTGTTATAGACTTTTTGTGAATGTAGACCACTCCTTTGTTCGAGCCAAATTAGGCAATATCACAATTACACAGCGCACACTTGTGTACACAGACACGACTGACATGGAACTTGTCTTTCCCGTAAGCGTCTGGGTTGCTATAATAAAATATTATATTTTTCGAAAGAGCTAGAGAGAGCGATGACCGGCGATTAGCTGTGGCGTATTTTTTATGGACAACGACGCATCGCGCAGGATGTTTGTACGTGACTTATTTATTAGGTTGTACCCTCGCGATTTGATATGAGACGACAAAAACTAACGTAACTACATCGCGGTTATTGAGAAAAAACCTATTAAGAATGAGCGACATTTTTTGCTGTAAGTACCAATTTTTTGTGCAAGATAATGGTTTCTGATTAAGTGGAGTAGAGTTTATTATGAGTTTTTTAATTTTTTATAGCAATTGTTGGTCGTTTATATGTTGAAGTTTATGTCTAGAAGGAGCAATTACTTCTAACTATTCTAACATGATGCTCAAAAGCACAATAAATCAAGAATTTAATTGTCATCTTTCTACCTTTATTCCTCATAGATCATGAGGAAATTGAAGATTCCCATATGCGGATAGCGTCGACGATAAATTATTAGAATTTGTAGCTTTCCTATGGTTGTCATCAGCATAATACAGCTACAGTCACGCATCGCCACCGCTTTTCTTCCACCCACCAGCGTCGCTAACTGTTATAAAACGAGTTATGCAGCCCAACTAACGTCTAGCCCTTCACTAAACTATTTGCATCGGCTACGACCTCATTTATTAGCAATTCAAAATCTAGAACAGGATTATTCGAGTTGCAATAAGTCAGGCCTTACGCAACTAAATGTATGGACAAGGTTCGGCGGTGGGCGCACCCACTTGCAGTTGCCAGCTGCAAAATATATTATTGGGAATTTGAATAATGGCGGGAATTGATGTAATGGAATTCATAAACGGTGGTGCCTTATGAGGGTAATGGAGGCAACTGATACAATACCTCTCTTTTCCTATTTGGAGTCGTACCTACACACAAAATTTATCAACAATAATGTAATGCATGTTGTCCTTAGCTGTAAGGAATTGGTACACTAGTCTATAGGTTTGTGTAATGTATCTCTTATCCTTGTATTATGTGTATTCTCATGTGTATGTGTTGGTGAGCCACATAAATAAAACAAAAAAAATTACGGAAAAACAAAAGTATAATAGGATGGGTACTGGTTGTTCAGTAACCGCGTCAAATGTAGGAAAGACCGAGTAAACTAGTTGCTATGGTGTTTGTAACGACAGTTAATGTGATGATGACCTGTCACTGCTTATTTACCGTTGCAATCTTTTCTATTAATATTAATTTAGTGTGTACGAAGCTGTAATGGAACAAAAAGCATTTATTTTATAGTTGCATAGTTGTTTTGAGGAAGTCATAGGAAAAGGTAACGAAATCTTGACATCGACAATTTAATTCTTACTTAGCTTCTTATTGAAACTGTTTTAGACCGATAAAATCGAGTATGTATCAACTATCAAATAATAAAATAACTATAAAATATGAAACTATAATAAACAGTGATTAATAAGCCATTCAGACTTGCCATTGCAAGACGAGGCAATAAGACTTGCCCAACATGGCGGGTTAAAATTGGCGGGAATTGATATTATTTCTGTGGCGGGAATGACTGTCCCGTTTCGTTTTACGGACCGTGTTAGCCGTAACATTGAAGTTTTATTGTTTCGCGTCGACAGAATGGAGATGTCGTCCGTGGTCATAAAATTCAAGTGCTATTTTACAAAGTTAAACATCTTGTTCCAATTTTATTTTTTTTTATAGATGACCATTTTCTACTTTATGAGCATGATCAATGAGTGAGTTTTACGATATAATACGAGCCTTGAAAACAACGGCCTTTTTGTTGTGTAATATGGGTTAAGTGTAAAATACCACATAACAACTACTCGACTACCGGCTACTTATGTTACAGCATACTGTTTAAATTGTTATTGCTTCCTTTTCATTGAAAATGGGTCCAAATTTCACGCGCACATTGTTTTGTGAAAGTAAAAGTAAGTAAGGACAAGGTTTAATAATAAAATGTATGTTCTTCTGAAAGCATATTGCAGTGTCATATTTGTCTAAAACAATCCACTTAATTTTAAATATAGTTGGTAACCTTATTGGTAATTAATTTTCGAGCCCTTTGGAGTTGAAACCCTCGGGCCGTGGGGCCCTTGTGCTCACAGCATTTTCAAAGAAATTTCGAAACGGTTGGTTGACACTTTCCGTCCAGCTGGCTTTTACTTTGGGCAGAGATTAAGCATTGCCATACAACGTGGCAATGCCGCCAGTCTCTTGGGCACATTACCAGCTGACAGCGTTGAGGATGAATTTTTTGATGCTATATTTTAGTTTAGTGTATTTGTTAGTTTTAGTTATTATATGACGCCGGTGGAACCAAATGGTTCCACTTGCGATACAACGGTGGGGCATTGGAATCCCAGGAGGTTAAATGTATAGATTAATTTTGGAAAAATATATTTCTAGGGTTCCGAAAATCATTCCGTCTGTCACAGCCAGTTTTCTCCAGATCTACCGGACTGATTCTGTTGGCTATACATACATACGGACTTCTTTGTCCCAAACACATCCGTGTTTGGAAAGCATCCGCTTTATATAAATAAATAAACTTGTGAGTATGTCACTTTTGGGGTCAAACTAGAAAATTAAAAAAATATATTTTTAAACTGTATCGTGTGACAGATCAAATGAAAGGGCTTACTGCGAGGGTTTTAATTATATTTTATTCATAATTTAAAAATAACTGTTTTTCAAGTCAAGAAATTAGACCAAAAATTACTATTCCCTCACCCTTATCTCCGTAACTACTGAGCCTAAAATTTTGAAAATAATGCAGATTACCTAAAGACTACAGGAAAACATATAAGAAGTCTATATTGTTAAAACAACATGTTACAAAAATGTAATTGGTTCGGAACCCTTTGCACGCGAGTCCGATTCGTACTTGGCCAGTTTTTTTTAATACATTTTTGCTCAACTTTGCAGATAACGTTCTACTTGTCTATGGTTCTAGTAGACACAACTTTGCTAATAACCGCGTACCGCGCACCGGTAGGTATGGTAAAGTTGTCGCGAGGCCTTGCCAAGCCGGTTGCCATTCGCAACGATGACGTCAGTCTTCGGTGACTCAAGAAATTGCCTGCTCTGTTGCCTACAAAGTATTTTAATGTAAAGCCTTCGATAGCCATAAATTGCATTTGTTTTACACAAAACTATAGCCCTTGTTAGCACTGCGCTAGCTCACTTGTTATTTACGGTTCAAAAAGAAAGGCTTAAGGTGTATTTCAGTGTGATTTTATTTTTATTGCAACTGTATTTTGTGGTGAAGTATTTTATAGAATTGGCTACCTATTGGATCATTGGGGGGGTTGTGTTTTCTAATTTACCTTTTATTTTATAGATAAGTATGAACACTCAAGCTAATAATAACACAAAGGGTAATTTTGCTCATTTTACTTTCGAATCAGATTTACTGACACATTCCCGCGCAGACATCTGTCAAAATTGACAATGTCAACTTATTTTTTTGACGTCAGAAAATAACTCTCAACCTGAAGCCGTTAAAAAAAATGTGGATTGGAATGGTTAAATCCCATAAATCAAGTGATGCGAATCATGGATTGTTCGCACCTTTCTCCCTAGTTATCACTTAACCAGCATGTATGAGGCCTGTCTCGCAAAGTTAATTAACTGCAAGCCGGCATTAAAATATAAAAGCCATTTTCCACTTTTTGCCTTATAGCCATAAAACTGTTTATTTTAATTACGACGCTTACAAGATTATGTGAGTGTTAAGTACTTGGCGAGTAATGAGTTTGTATGTGGAGCTTTTCTTTTACCTATTAATTTTCTAAGATATTCTTGATTTACAAGATTATTACGGCTGTAAAACTCTAGAGTCAGATTTATTGTTAATACCTATATGAATAAAAACGATGTCGGACCGTTGGGATTATGAAGAATCTACCAAAGAGCTAAATGTGAATCGATTTTCACTATTCACACTCAACCTATACCATAACAGACAAAAAATTTGGCTCCTACTTCAGCCAATTGAATAATTTGTGAACAAAGACAAGAAAATACAATTTGTTTACTGATTAGGTACCTATCTTCTAATTTGAAATTACTCCTATACAAAGTCGGTTTTGCTGTAGGCCATCTTTGATTGTGCTACCAAAGATTATCGAATCGTGTTATGAGATCGAACGAATAGCTTTGAGCCTTTGAGGCTTTGTAAGAACGTGCCCAGTCATAGTCAGCTATTGGAGAATCTATTATCAGATTCAAGAGGCAATTAAAAATCGATTGGGGATAAAATTAATTTATTTTAAAGTAAATGATTGTTACCATATTGGTTGAACTTTTTGACAGTGTTGTTAAAATTGGTACTTATGCGGAATATCATGCGCCGTTTAAACAAAAAAGATATCCCTATAAATAAAGATGTGTCGCATAATATGTTAAATATTGTAAACTGTTATGTATATTTCGAATTTTAATTTAAAAATCTTGATAATAAAGGTCTTCGCTGTAATTTAAAACGTCAGTTTCCATCAGCATACTCAGCATCTAGTAAAACACGTCTCCATTCATGGAATCATAGGTTGTACCTATTTAACTTTTTAATTCGTCCTAAAAATAGCGCACTAGTATGTTTTCGTTTACAGCCAGTATCGGATGTCTATAATTTATGAGACAATTGTTAAGTGCATTTTGCACGCATATCTTGTGTTAAAAAATATATTTAATTTATGTCTTTATTTTTACGTCTTTATACACACATGCTGGTCTTTAATGGCCAGTCGTGGGTGACTTTTTATGCCGTGTATGGTATTTTTAAATGCCCCGTTGAAAACCTATTTGACGGTCATTCATTTTAGACTTGAATTAATTGATATACTTCTTATGTCGACAATTTTGGTACTATGGTAAATTACCTGCCAATTAGTGGTTTTTACAGTAGTAAACTATGTCATAGTAGGTGCCTACTTATGGGCTTTCCTTATGAGAAATAAAAAGTTGGTAGGTTTCAGTTTGGTCATGCATGATCAAACTCTACCATACCTACGTACATTATAATTAGCTTATTTTTTCTGAATTGCAATCATCTATCTTTCTGTCACTGTGAACATTCTTATCTGCTTCTAAAACGCGTGTAAATTCTATCGGTGGGTAAAATAGTTAGATAGTTAGTCTTCACGAAGCATAAGTATTTTATTTTTCTAAACCAGATTGACAGAAATCACTTTAAATAAGTACCCAGGCTAAAGAATGTATGGATTGCGTGAGATAAATAACATACCGGCCAAGCCACTCTAGTCACTAGATACCCATCTTAAAAATAAACTTTTCGCTTTTAAAACAGCTGTGTGACAATGCAAAAACGAACAAACAGTTTCCTTTGCCGGCCGCGCAGGTACTATTGTATTAATACGATAAACCATTACTGAAAAAGAAAATAAACTTGATGCGAGTATCCGAACGAGCGCAAATGTAGGTATTCGAATAACGATCGCGGAGGTTTTAAATATTTTTCTGGATATATTTTTAATTTTATAACACAATAATGCTGGTTAGGTATTGGGCTTTTGAGTAACATTTTGTTTTTGGTGAATAAGTAGTTAACCTGTACCTGTTGTATACCTAAAATTATAAGTATATTGCAGCTTTTCGTGGTGCTTGTGACGATAATTGGATAGGTACGAGTGGCCTTAAACGTTAAGCTTTATCAATGAGAAGGCCTAAGCATTAACTTAATTAATCTACCTACTAAGGTTTTCTTATTCATAAAAAGTTAGCGTACCAAAGTAACTGTGGCGCTTACACGCTCCATTAAAAACGCTGCATAACGAACGCGAAAAAAAGAAATCATGCGTATCGATGCACTTAGGGAACTCGAGTTAATAGGACTTGAAGATTGATACTTTAGATTCGTTATTTTTTAAGAAATTCATAGACAAGGGCACTTTCTTCACTGCCTATGTTTGTACCTAAGGCATCTGACGAGAGATTTAAGATGACCCAAAAGTGCTGTAGAGGAAAACGAGCATTCCTTTTCAAGCTTTTTCAATAGTTGGTACCACTTGGTACCAATGCAATGCAACTTTGCTACGCAAGATTCCCGACAAAATTGTAATTTCTAAAAGAAAAATAAGTTACGGTGGAACTCCATCTACATCTGCCTAGCCTTTTCCCAACTATGTTGGGTTCAGCTTCTGAATACAGCTGAATATATTGGGACAGGCAGCAGAATATAACGTGGAACGATTGCTGATCTGACCACCAACTGTTTACAACAACACTCACAAAAATCCTGGTAGTCAGTCTTTTAGGCTGGCTGACCAACACGACGGCTTTACTTTATATCCGAGACATACTTCCTAATTCTAAGCAACAAGTACCTAAGAAGTAGGGTAACAGCCAGGGTTGTGGAATTTGTTCGAAAGAGTCACTGCAACCCTGGAACGCAAAGGGCATTAGGAGGAACAAGGATGGGTTTTAGTCAGTAAGAGTCTGACACACCAATCCGCTCCGATCAGAGCGGAAGGAGCCATTTGATGATATCCCATCCTTACAACGGTAACAGAGTTTGTATCCTAATTTCTTCCCTAGCAGTCTTGTAAAATTTTCCTACCTACAAATAACTGCTTGTTAATAAGGCATTTTTATCTTAAAATTAAATACGTTAATAACCAGCCAGCACGTGAGTGGTTTATCAAATAGTTTGTCATCTCTGCCGAGTAGATAGGTAAATACAATACTTTGTTGTATGCCAGGGTCAAAATCGTTACCGCCTGAATTACCTAGCATACTCGTAACATTGAGTAGTTTGAAGAGTAAAACTTGCGCTATTTACTTGTACTTAATACTAGCTTTTGACCCCGACTAGGTATATTTCGTTTTTCCCTGATCCCGTAAGAATTTCGGGAAATCCTTTCTCAGTGCTAACCTAAACTCTCCAAGGAACCTACATGCGAAATTTCAGTTTTTCCGACCAGTAACATCGGCTAAACGGATCTGGATAAAATTTGGCACATATATAGATTGTAGTGTGGAATAGTACTAAGGCTTTTATCCCTGGGGCGCCTATATTCCCATGGGATTATTTCACACAGCCGAAGTCCCTATCAGAAGCTAGTTGTTTATAAATACTTATATTGTTGGTATCTACTTATGTTAGTATACAATTTTATGCTGTTCGTAGTAGGTAATTCCCTACCTAAGTACTGACTCATAAATTTAACTAAGTAATCTGTTTGTACCTACAAACGTACTGTGATGTCAGAAAATATCATTAGAGTGAGAGGTTCAATTTTCGTGATTACCATAAACTAATTTTTACAACAATAATTTCATAGGCTGAGTTGGTCAAACAAGTCCATTGTCCTTAGGATTTCACGTTAGAAAAATAATAAGGCAAAGCACTCTGCTTCTAACGTTCCCTTTTCCGCTAAAATGTCTAACGTGTTCCTTCAATACGTTAGGCGGCAAAAGCGCTAAAACTACAACAAGAACACCTTATTGTTCAACGCAATTATGCTGGCGACTAACCAAAACATTTTCCGAACGGATGGCGCTAGTGACTTCGCGAATCAAGGCTTCTGTCATACGTTTTTTAGTTCCTACGTTATACCGCCCGCATGTGTGAGTTTGTAGTTCACAGTCGTGCAAGAGAAATAGTCTTTGTTACAGTGAAAGCAGGAAGTTATTATGCAAGTATCATTGCCGGTGTAATTACGTATACGTGTTGTTAATACTTGACTTTGTCTTTTGTATGTGGACGATTTTAGTTGATAACATGTTCCAAATATTTGTAGATTAATTTTGGGTTTTTAATTACTTTGTATTCAATATAGCACTACCTATTTTATGCCTTTCATGAAAGCTAGTATTGTTACCTAACTTAACTAGATAATAAGATACTTTAGTAAGGTGTCTGGTCTAGTACTTATAAATAAATAAAAACATGATTTATTCAGCCTATAAATAGTCAGCTTCATTATCTTTGCCCAAGGGACTTTTACAAATAAAATAAGCTTTCATATAATAAAGAAGCCTCTTTTACTGCGATGTCTAAAAAGAACATGATAGTTTATAAACGCTATTCATAGCTAAGGAACACGTAATTAGGTCCTTGTTTAAGACTACACTTACGATGATCGAATGCGAATGCGGTGGAAAATAAATGATGGTCCCTTTCAAGTACTATCATTCATTATTCGCATAATGCCAAGATATTGAAGATACCATTCGTATCGCGCCTGCTATCGATCATTTTACATCTTGATCACGCCTCCCCACATGTTTTATAGTATTTTCTTTTATATTATGAGCATCGCAGGTTTTTAAACGTTGCGGTCAAGATTTCTGAAGATTGAGTTGTAAGAACTTCCCGTGCTATTCATGCCAGCAAAAAAGTAAAAGAAATTGATGGCTTTGTGTACCATAGCCATTTATGATGAATTGTGACTTAGGTTTGATTTTTATTTATAAACATTTATGCGTACTCAGTTGCCAAAGAAGAGAAAAAAAAACATTTATGCGTAGTATATTGCGTTATGTATAGCGTAACATACGTAAGGTTTATTTACACAATTTACGAAAAGAATAAACATCACGTTTGCGAAATATCAGTAAGGTCAACGGATTTCCTCCCACGGCCGATAAACGTAACACCAACGTGTAGGTGAATCCTATAAAAGAATTTATGGAAAGGATTTGATTTAGGTGTAACCGTATATTTTATTGGAAACAGCATTAATTAATTTCTTAGTCTCATTTTTGACTTATTTTTCTGCGCTTAAATTCTTGAGTGAAACGAAACGTAGCAAGATGGCGTTACGTCAAATACAGCTGAATGGGTAGTTAAAACGTCAAAAAAATTTCGAGGCGTTCGGCGAGTCTGATTAGAACACGTCAGTATTTTACGTTTATAATAAACGTGTTTAACAAGAAATAATCCTTATTTGAATTTACTATTGATAAGTTGTGACTGAGTGCCGACTGTAGTAGAATTCTACTTCACCAGAGTGTTGTTTCGAGAAACCTCCCGGATCGATAAAGGTACTTGACAATGCAACAACAAAGTTGAGGGTTCCCAATTAAACTTTTATTAGAAAATTGCTGAATTAAATTTATAAATTTAACGATTCTATCGTCTGGTCAAAACTTTTCCAGGGCTGTGGCAACATGGGAAGCAGTCGGAAAAATATATTGAACATTTTAATCACGTTCGTAATAATGCCGCTCGCAATTGCTAATCGACAGCCTCCAATGGTCGACACTGGCATTCTTACTCAGTCTAAAAGCCTCGGCGAATGTCAGGCTTGTAAGTTATTCGTAGAATCGTTCAAAAAAGGTTTAGAGCGAACCTCGAGAGGTAAATACGAGGGCGGCGATGCCGCGTGGGAGGAGGAAAAGCTAAAACTATCTTACAAACGAAGTGAGATGCGCTTGATTGATATACAGGAGGGAATATGCAAAGAAGGCAAGCACTCCCTCCAGTGCCACCATATGGCAGAAAAAGCCGAAGAGTTTATTGAAACTTGGTGGGCGCAAGACCCAGATGAAAATACTGACTTACTCCAGTACATCTGTATTGATCATTTAAAAGTGTGCTGCCCACAACACTACTATGGCAAAGACTGCACACCGTGCCCTGGTGATCATGAAAAGCTTTGTAGCGGTAATGGTAAATGCCGAGGAGATGGGACCAGGAAGGGGAATGGCACATGTTTATGTGACCCAGGATACACAGGAGACAACTGTGATCAATGTATGACTGGTTACTACTTGTCATACAAAGATGACACAAAGATGTTGTGTTCCGCATGCCATAGATCCTGCATGGGAGGATGTAGAGCGGGTTCGCAAAAAGACTGTGTGGCTTGCAAGGCAGGCTTTGCCTTTGATTCGGACGAAGGATGCCTTGACATCAATGAATGTGACGATTTAAATAAATGTACAAAGAATCAGTTTTGTATGAATTCTATTGGGTCGTTTACGTGTATGACCTGTGATAAATCCTGTGATACGTGTCATGGGGATGGGCCTGATATGTGCCGGAAGTGTGCCAAAGGATATATTAAAAAGGGAGAGTTCTGTATCGCTGAGAGGGAGGATGAGGACCAGTCTGAGAAGCTGACCACTACCAGGTATTTATAACAATTACTTTATTAATTTTTGGTAGGACCTAAATAAATGAGAAGATTGTTTTTGTGTCCAACATGATAATATTATTATAGTAGACGAAAGAAAAGTTTTTCTGTTTTAATAACATCTTGGAAAGATGCTTAAAAGACTTATTCCAAGATTACCTTGAATGCAGTTTCATATACCGGCTGAGGTATAACCACAGACAATAATATTGATTTTCTATTACAGCTTTATTTCTAGCCCTTGACAACAAAGTAGTGTATTGTTTTATGTTTTTGTTATAATTAAATAAACTTTCTTACAGAAACGAGGAGTTATAGGGCTTCCTGTAAAGTGGTCATTATTTTGTGTAGGTAAATGAACATTTTGATTTATTGGTGCTGGGTTCAATTAGTCACTTATCTGGCATTATTTTATTCATTTATTCAAATCATCAAGTGTTTATTTATTCACATCACAACATCAAGTAAATTTATTTTTAGTTAGATTTTGGGACATGGCTGTGCTAAATTCTGTATTATTGTTTGTGGATTACAAACAATAATACAGAATTTTATTTGAATTTTATTATGAAAAGAAGATTGTCAGATAGATTTATTGAGAAATAATTTATGGTAATTGTTGGTATTTATTTAAATACCTATTTTGTATTTATTTGTGGTGACTAATAATAATTGTATTATATTCAGTTTCATATTATTTTTATATGATTTATGTAATCTCAGAAAAATATTCCATACTTATTTAAAAGTATATTTAATATTCTTTTTAATTTATTTCATTTCCTAACAATCATTTTGGGGGCATTTTAAACATTGCAAAGATAGCTTGATTAACAAAATAAACTTCTCCTTCATAGGTACTTGACATACTTGGGACTGCTGATTGCCACTGGGATACTCCTGCCCAGGTCAGCGTCCCTGGGCAGCATTGTAGGAGCCATGGTGCTAACTTACATAGTGGGAGCCGAATACTATTGTATGATAAATGGACATATGGGTCTGGTAGACCTGAAGAATTATGACTTGTCCCAACTATTCCATACTTAGGCATCATTTAGCACAATTTTGGAATGTGCTGGCAGAAATAAGAGAATAATAAGTATAATAAGAGATAATAAGTTTAATAATCAAAATGCAAATTTATAAGAATGAGGATGGATGTTGTTATTATTATTATTATAATATTTGGGACTTTCCTTATAATATTTGGTACATTTTCTTCAGGTGTAGTGGTATGCATATACATACCTATAAGGATCATTCATTTGTGGTTCTTTGATAAATTTCTGCCAGCATTCTAGTTTAATAAGTAATCATGAAATTAATATTTATAAGTCATTAATAAGCAGGAGGTTGAAACTTGAATGAGGAAGGTTGTAGACTTGAAGTTCAGTAATTTAATAATTTGTGTGATTTTTAATTTTTTTAATTCTACTAAGTCACAGACTTATTGTTGTTACTTTTAAGTGATTATTTCATAATAGTGCAGTTTTTACAGTGATATTAATTTATAATATGTTTTTCTAATTGAGTGTCAATGTTTGCTATAAGTTAATTTGATGCGTCATTAACCAACTCTTTGTTGTGATCATTTCTTTCATCAAAGAAATCATGTTTTTTTTTACCTTTTTATTAATTGAAATATCAATACATATATATTTTTTTTTATTACGGTTCACAGTGTATTGAAATGATTGCTCATAATAATTAACTAAACCTATTATCTTGTAAGTGTCTATCTTTTATTAATTATTTTTATTAGAAACTATTCTAGGTAAACCTCAAAATTAGCACAGGGCATTTTATCAATTGTTTAATAGAAAGATTATTAATTCCATGATAAGGCTCTTGTATGCAATGTCCTACATCTCAGTTATCTTTTTTGTAAAAGCTCTCTAAACAATCTCTTGGACTAATTTTCTCCAGGACTGCTCAAGTTACTAGCTCCAATTTATAAATAAAATATGAAGGAATTACTAGCACTTATTTGAGTATCAATTCGAGTGTGATAACAGTTCCCAATACTTTTATTTTCAACGTGAACTGGCCACTTAATTCATGGCTACTACATCCAATGAGGCATAACAATTTCCAAGCCATTCTTCTCTCCATACACAATGATCTTCTGTAAACGAGTAGTGGGCCATTGTGAACACGGGTTTTTAGCGACGGCGTAAACAGATTTACAGTATTGAATGAACGTAAACACAGCCATAATATCTCCGTTAAATAAATGGTCTTACACTGTCTTTGTTTGTTTTCTTTTCAATGGATTTCCTTTTAATAACTAGGTACCCACGTGCGTTATTTTTAAGGTTTAGTTCCCAAAATGTAACTAACGGAACCCTTTACTAAGCCTCCGCTGTCCGTTCGTCCGTCCGTCAGTCAGCGGGCTGTGAAACCGTACTAGGTAGAGTTAAAACTGTCATAGATTGTGTATTTCCATTGCCGCTATAACAAACTAATAATACAATTTTAAGGTTCATGGTACGGAACCTTTCGTGTGCGAGTCCGACTCGCACTTGGCCGTTTTTTTTAAAGGTAGCTAATTTTTTTACAACTTTATTTTCGCTGCTATAAGTTGGTGTAAGTGCAATAAAGAATTGCACCAACGATCTCATAGAAGGTAATCAAAGACCGTTAGAACAGTATATTGGTAGGTAATTTGAAAATTTCTTAATACGCTAATTACTGTCCAAATAGCCAATGAGGTACGTAGCAGTGGCGAGGTCATTGCTCCTCTATTTAACTATGAATGAATCTCTGTTATGGTTTCTCTCTCTTCTCTCTCAATGTAATAAAATCTTATTCGTAAGGTCCGCAAATTCTAAACTATTCGTACAAATGTTTATACAGGAATTTTCCTATGAGTAAACTGCTTGGCCCAGGACCAAAAAAATCGTACACATTTTTTGACATCCACCAATACACATTGCGCCTTATGGTAGCTAATGTGTTGCGGAATTTGTTCGAAAGAGTCCCCGCGGCCCTGGAACTCATAGGGCATTTGTAGGAACGCGGTTGAGTTTTAATCAGCAATAGTCGGACACTCTTCCGGTCCACCCAGAGCGGGAATCATTTGATTATTCCACTTCCTCAAAAAAAAGGTAGGTAGCTTATGTCCAACCCCATCTCCGAGAGCGGGGCGCAAGCAATGGAAATGTTACAGGCTGAATAAGAATTTGGTTTTGTTTTTAATTTTCCCTCAATACAGTGTAAGTACCTACAACTGATCTAAGTTTACGTATTCATAACTTTTCGTCCAGTTATCGTTCAAAAACCTCATTTTAAAGTTATTAAACTCTTTAGCGCGTCATCCACTACAATACGTAATGTTTGTCGGATTCGGCGCAAGTGTCACGCTGAAGACATTTACATATAGTCACGGCTGTCAATACACGATTATGTAGTGACCGTGACACGATTTTTATGTTCGAACACCCGACGCGACAAGTTTTGTAGACGTTGAGTCATAAGATTTCAGCGGGTTCGGAAACCTATGGGATTTATTTTTTTGCTGTGATAACGTCAAATCCATGAACACCGGCTGCACGTACGAAAATGTGTCACGAACACGTTCCGCACGTTCTATTGTTTTCTTATGACGTAATCACGTAAAATTATCGTCCTTAAACCGACTTTACTGACAACCAATTTTTGTGGAGAGTGGTGAGGCATTTCTGCGATGTTAGAGAAGTAGGTAGATACACTGTCTTTGACCCCAGTGGAAGTGTGGGATTTATTCCGTCCTGGGGTTGGAGGGTGTTTTCGGATTTTCTCAGAAGAAGGTTCTTTCAAATTTCAGACCAAATAATTCTGGATTTGTGCCAAGTGACAATTAGTTCGTTTGCTCTCAAATTGTTCTTATAACTAAGGCGCCTAGTCAATTGGCGAATGGTGGGTGGCGGCGTTGCTCTGTAGGTTCCTAGTGCTTGGTCAATTCTTTGTAATTCAGTATAAGTAGGTACGCTTATAGGAAATTCAAAGAATTGACATGTTATGGAATTATATGATTTTAGTAGGTAGGTACCTATGTTTCCTGATAGCTACAACCTGGGAGTTTTTACGTCTAAGAGTGAATAGGTAACTTCTAGGTAAGCGAGCTCCATCTTCGACCGCATCATCGCTTACCATCAGGTGAGATAGTGGTCAAACGTATGCCTATGAATAGTAAAAAAGAATGTTACGATTTGAGTCTGAAAAAAACTGACTACTACCTATAGCAAAAACAGGCCTACCTTAACCGCTTATAACTTAATAACCACAAGCCGTCAATCACTACCCACATCGGTTATGTAAAACTAAGTACCTGCTATTAGTCGTGTGTTACGTCGAAAGTGGAACCGATATGACAATGTATTACAGCCGAAGTGCCAACTAATAGTGCTACAAAGGTTCCAAGCTCTTACTTTATTAATTGTCTTTGACATTTTATTGATTTTGACAGGTCAAGTTTTTGTGGGTAGATTTGACATTTGAATTGGGGTTTAGGCAGTTGCATTTAAAATATCAAGATTTATCTGCTAAGACAAAAAGCGTTGCGTAGGGTAATTTATTTCTATTAATAATTAAACATTTTATTTGTATTGCTGTCGAAACATAGCTGGTTTTATAATTATTTAGCCTATACAGTCCCACTGCTGGGCAATCAATTCTGAGCTAACTTAGCACTGATTATCATTTTTTTTAGGAAGTTCAATAATAAGGTTCTTTTTATCGTGTGGGCGGGCAGTAAGGTCTAACGACCCAACACAGGTGTGTGGGGTCAGAGTTTCTCAACCGCCTCAAGGGCCTGACATGGTTAAGTCATAAGGTTTAATAAGAATGATTGTAGTGTAGCTGAAGGGTCTATAATATCGAAGTTCATGTACTTACATAGACTATGTTATTCTGAATTTCATACAAGTGAAATTACTAAACCTAAAACGTAAACGCCTTACCCAACTACTGATTTAGATTTATCTCTATTTAAACCGCAATCACGCTGATCACGACCTTACTCAAACCACCCAATTCAAAACCATTTTAAAATTACCAACCACCTAATCTGGACAACCGTTCCAACCGAAATCACGCTCTCGAACGTCCCTAACTCTTGGCAGCTTAGAATAGCCTCGCGGTTGTTTCAAAGTGTTCTATTTCCATGATACGCGTAAACTAGCAACGCTTAGTACATTCTTAAACATGTTTGTGCAGCAACTAGAACTAGTTTTACTTGTTCTGCTTCCGTGAACATCGCCGACTAAGTGGACACTTAGCAGAGCTCGCTTTGTTTATTTCTAGGAGAGGAAACTAATGGATATTAGTTCGGGGTAAGATTTCGTTGATCTGGTTGGTGTGTTGTCTTGGCTTTTGGTTTTTAGGCGTTTTAATTTGGAGCCTGTTGGAGCAAAATTGGTTCTTTGATAACATCTTTGAAGAAAACTAAATTGGTTCTTACTTAGGCCCGTAATTACAACGCAGGATCGTTTGACTTGACCCAGGAAAGTGAGGATAGGTACCACTCCCCAAAACTATACACCTAATTATCTATACTAATATAAAGATATAAAGTTTATGGGTTTGTGAGGTTGGTTGTGAGTAATCTCAGGATCTGCTGGATCGATTTTGACATTCTTATGCCAATAGAAAGCCACGTTATTTGTGAGTGTCATAGGCATATATTAACCCGAAAAATACCGCCCATAATGAAGTGGGCACGGGTCAGTTAGTAATGGGATAAAGAGAAAAAGATGAAGGTCCTTAGTCAGGTACTTAGGTACTTCAACTGTAAAAAAATACCATAATGGTTAGGTATTCGTTGTGGGTCAGGCAGTCTCTAGCTGTGACATTTAGGTCACAGCTAAAGGTCAAGGTCAAGTATAGGTTAGGGGACAGGAAACTTCACACTGTTGATCCAAGTGAAAGTTCCATTAGAAATTGATAGGTTACACAGGATTGCATCTCACTCCCTCCTACAGAGAGGAGGCTTGTTTTCCAGCAAGCAGAACATTGCAACTGCCATTTAGCAACTAGCAGCGATTTTCAAGTATTAAAAGACTTGACAAAGTTCATTTGGAAGTACGTAGAGTTAATAAAAAAAATAATCAAAGAATCAAAGTTCATCTGCACGACCCACTTGCCTTTTCCAATAGCTCCTTTTTTAACGGTGTTAAAAAAAGGCTCTGTATTCGTTTGTCTTTTTTTTTTCAAGTAGATAAGTATTTGATAATTACACCATTTGGGTCCTTACCTAATTTCTTTGGCCCTCAACAGGAGAAGGTATTAAAGGGTTGCCTAATACCATAGGTGTATCTGTCTTGCACACAGTTGAATCATACTACGATTACACCTCTTGCCAACAGTGGTGATTATGCCATCATCACCACTCCTATCGTAAGCACTGCGATGTGATTCGGTGCAAAACGGCGCAAGTGATGTAAGCTACTGTATAGATAGACTGTGCGTACCTATCAGGATGTTATCAATATGATATTTCGAATCCGGATACGGATATAGGAATAAAATTATATCGGTTTCGGATATGTAATTATTTCGAATAATCCGCTTGTTTCGAATTATCCGCTAGTTTCAAATTATCCGCTAGTTTAGAATTATCCGCTAGTTTCGGATTATCCGTTAGTTTCGGATAGTTTTGGTTACGGATATTAGATTGAAGTAAAACAAACACAAATAACAAATAGTATGTAATAATTTGGTTTTATTTATAGGTTTTATCTAGTCTAGGTTATCATTTGGTTTTATAATCAGTCATATAGGTAAATAATGAAACATGTTATTTTATTTGGACTCCGCCCTTACTATCCGAAACTTGTGAAACGGATACGGTTATGGTTACGGTTATATTCTTATTTCGGATATCCGATAGTTTCGATTACGATTACGGAGCTCCATAACATCCCTATCTACAGTAATTAGATATGTAGGTAATTCTATCGATCTCTGGGGAAATCGTGTGTAGAATGCGCTTTCTTTAGTAGCGACGTGTAACGATTGGTTTCTGTAATATTGCAGGTGATGACATTTTCCTTGAAGCGGGATTGATTCAGTGAGTTTCCTTACCTTCTAAAGTTAAAGACAGATGTGTTGGAGGGGGGGGGGGGTTGTTGCGCCACTTCTTCCCAGCTAATTAGGAAGTGGTGACGGGCGGTCCTCATGTTGACTTTTGAATAATATGGCAATGGCATCTTTGGCAGACGAAGAAGCCAGTAGGTAAATCTGACTCCAGTCGTGCCAAGAAGTACCGTGTTACCTAGTTAATGGGTTGTGGAGGTCTGGTAGGCAGCCGCTCCTCGTAAAATACTGGTATTTGGCTGAATCCGGTTCGGCTGGAAGCCGACCTTAATATAGTTGGGAAAAAGCTAGGCAGGTGATGATTTCCTACATGCAAGTATGATTTTACCTGATTAGTCGCAAAATGTTGCGACTAATGAGACACACGCTGCTTTCTTTTTCGGTTGTTATTACCTTAGTAGCAAATTCAATCCCGTTTATTTAAATTAATAAGGTGTAAGGTTATTTTTAGGTTTTTAGTGATTGCATGGTCTACGGACATATTGAAACGGGAAGTTACTTTTTAAATGTTATTAATTAGGTAGAACATTGGCAACCGACACAATCTACCGGTCACTGTACTAAATACTGACGATTGGTTTGGCAATGGTGAAACTTAATTTAATGTTGGTAGGGTGGCCGAGCGTCGGATTATGCCGGATAAAGTTTGTTTTTGGATGCGGATCCGGCCAAATTAGGCCGTGTCCGGTAAATCCGACTTTCGTTAGGCTCACTGAGAATTGCATAATAAAGAAAATTGATTCATTAAATTGTTGTTATACCTACCAAATGTTCAGTTAACCTGGTACGGTTTGCCAGTTTTAGCGGCTTTGGTAAGTAGGACCTTTAGTTAGGCCAAGGCCGCACTACAGTTTTTTCCCGCCGCGGTTAATCACAATACCGCGTAACCGCTCGAGGAGCACGGAAAAACCGCAAGGGAGGCTCCTTGCACCTAGTAGTTTTCCAAAATCACGCGATTAGATCACGCGGTTTAGCCGTAGAGCGGCCTTAGCCTAAGTAAAGGTCCTATACTTACCACTACCTACCGCTGGTCATCTTGCAACATCAAATAAGGACAAATAGAAAATTCCAAACGATGCCGAACTCCTTTCGGGACCTACTCTATCTTTCAAATTGCATTTGTGAAAAACTGCTGCACATTTTTAGCATTGCACTATTTTTACACTGTTTATTTGTCTCTTGTTAAATTATAGAGCGATTTAACCATAGACTCAATTAGGTAAAAGTCGTCGACAAAATAGACTTTTCAGTTCGCACAGGCTGTACCTATAATTGCCAACGACGTTTGCTCAAGATCGCGTAACGAAGACGTCTTGAATGTTGTCTATGGAAACTGGAGAAAGGCGGCAATTCCAGACGTAATAAAAAGCTTATGAAGACAATGCTGATAGAAAGTAATGAATGTAATGTCTATTGTGAGTTATGTCGCCTGGGAAACGTTTCGTAACGATACAAAAACAACAGTTTTGTTATGTTTCATTACTTTTATTTGTTGTCTGGTGCAGCAAAATGATATCTTCACTACTGGTGAGTCAGACAGAGATCAAAATATTTATTTCTACTCTGGTTTTTGAATTGACAATGCGATTTTTTCCCGCGCGTTATCGTGACATATGAACCTATTCCAAAAGACCGTGCATTTTCCGAGATAAAAATGTTATCTTGACTATTAGGAATTGTTTTTGGAAATAGCGTAGCATTTCATCAGTGAAAAGACCTTTACTGTCGAACCTGGGCCTCAAGTCTGCTATTACAATAGTGTCAGAATGGTCTATCATTGATTTCATAATTGTTGATTTTGACAAGTTCGGTAATCTACTAATATAAAAGCGTCATTATGACTTTCCTATGGTCGACCACTGACACTCCATTGAAAGAAATGGCATAGCATGGTAATCATAATGACAAATGAATAAATAATATGTAAAAACATATGTAAATAAATCTGGGATAACTTAATGTTTAAATATAGTAGTAGTTTTTCGAAAATCATTTCTACTAACGGGTTTTATAATAATGGCAATACGAAAATGTCTTTCTACCACGATTCTATTACGAGACCATTGACCGACCAGTGATCGAGCATTATGAATAACCAGATTACGAAGTTTTAGCAAAATAACAATGGGATCGTGTTGGAATGACGAATTTATAAAAAATAGCAAACTTGGGGCCCTGATTCCTTGCGTTACTGTTTCCAGCCACTTATCCAGTTTCAATACAAATTAGCGTTTTCGTAAATGCGATCGCTCCAAATAACAAACAATCCAACATCTTCAGGTATGTAGTAAGGTAGGTATAATCTTAAATAAGTGATCCTAACCACCCTATTTCATTTTATTTCCATAGCTCCATTATAATTTCGTTGTGAAAAAGGGATAGCAGTAGTTACTATTCATCTTGTATAGTTCCGTCTCTCTCTCACAACAAAATCATGCACTGCAATCATCCATCTAGGTACTCATTACACTAAACCCAATTCCAATACTCTCCATATTAAAATCCAAGTCTCCCACACGTCAAAATGCCATCACGTAGAGTATTCCCAAGGGCTTCGCGCGAAGCCCTAACTGAGGCACCATTCAATTATATATTATTACGGCGTTTGTGATAGCAGGGCAAGCACGAATGTGCTGTACCGTTGACGCGGGTACAGTTATATCATAGTTTTGAGTTCACGACACGAGTACGACTTGAAGGTCGGTAGGGCTAAATGGGATTACATTTTTTTACTTCAGTTTCAAATGAGTTAGAGAGTAATTGAAAAGAGCAACTATGGAGTTTCTTTCCATTTCCTCTCTATCGGAAACCAGCATCAGAGTCATGCACCTAGCCTCTGATGATTCTTGTCTTAAGTGTAAGAAAAAAAAAAAGGAATAAAACGAGTTTATTTGGCGCACACAGATACACACAATGTGGATTTGTGTCTAATGAAAATTTCGAATTGGATTTGGCTTGTACTCATATAAGCATAGTTTCGGGAGAACCTTATTTTGGTCCTAATGTCAGATAGAACCACAATATCGTGGTGGTCCTCTACCTACGTATAATAAACATACGAGCATCACAACCTATGTCAGAGTCTACTAAATATCAAACACGTCAGGTTCGTTTAAGCAATGACAGGATTGCTATTGAGCACTTCGTGCTTATTTTGACGTGTGCACTGAGAAATGAGAGGTGTGAAAAAAAAGTAAACTTATCACAATTTTTTTTATTCCTGTCTTCTTTATGTCTAAGCTGACAAGAAATTTGCTAAGCCGACAACTGCTGACTATATCAAAACAGTTTTATAGTGTTTGATTCAAAATAAAAAGTCAGTTATTCAAAATAGACTGTGTGCCAGCACTTTTTGAACGTCTCTACAAAGATAGTCCCCCAAAATGGCTTGAACCATGTCCTTGTATTTTATCTAGGGAAAACTGACGCAACTAACTCACCAGTATTTAAATGACTATACAAGATTTCGTTTGTATACTTGCAGAAATTTTTAATATAAAGTACTTGTATTTTGATTTGTTAGTTTTTAATTCTACCTGGAACCCACTACAGGTTTTCCATGCTTGCTAAAATGTTTGGACAGACCAGAGATGCGATCTTACTCCATCCGTGCAGCTGCAAAATCTTCTGTCGTTTACGAACAAACTCTAGCTCAAGCTTACTAAGTAAACCGTACCTACCTACTCAAGTAGTCGAGTTTCCTCGAATCACTTTGGCAAGCGTCGCCCACTCCGTGGTATTTGAAGTCATTTGCATAAGTATGGGGCTTTATGCCTTAAGTAACTTTGGCCATACCATAATAATTGAGATATTTTCGTAACTAATGACTTGTTAAAGATATAAAGAACATGTTTTAAGAGTACTTGTTTACTTTAAAGTCAATTCAAGCCGCTTACTAACTCCTCAATTACTTACGAAAATACAACTGACGATGTAGAGTTTTTGATATATAAGTCACTAAAACTGAAAACTCCAGTGTTTTAAACGGGTCCAAAAAATTTGATCAAATTAAGTTTTTTGATAATAATAGGAACATATGCACAACTTCTACTACGGGACCACAGTCGGGAACATAGTCCCTAAAAGTTGTTCATGAGTAAGTGAATACAATGTGTGCAATTGTATCATCTGCCTAGCCTTTTCCCAACTAAATTGGTCGGGTCGGCTTCCAGTCAAACCGGATTTAGCTGAATATCAGTATTTTACGAGGAGCGGCTGCCTACCAGACCTCCACAACCCATTAACTGCGTAACACGGTACTTCATGGCAAGACTGGAGTCAGATTTTACTGGCTTCTGACTATCCGTAACGACTGCCAAAGATCTACAAATGACAGCCGGGGCCAACGGCTTAACGTGCTTTCCGAGGCACGGAGGAAACTTGGTACGTTAAGATAGTCACCCATCCACAGACCAACCTTGGCAAGCGTTGCTTAACCTTGAAGATCGACCCGTGCGGCTGTTATTATCTAGCCACGAGCTCCTCAATGTGTGCAGTTGCTTGGGAATATTTCAGGGGGTCATACAATGTGTGCAACTGTATGACCCCCTGAAATATTACCCTGGCCGTAAGTAGTGTAGGTAATTAAGTGCTCAGTATCAAAATACCCGATATTGGAAACCAATAACCCTATTACTCCAGTAAGCAAACAAAAACTTCAACCATGTATAGAGCTTAATCATCATTAGATAGAGACACATTAGAAGCAATCCACATCCATATTTATCAGGCTCAACAGCCAGTTTCTCATCGTGAAGCAATCCTGGCATTTCTACCAATATGACTAAAACCGCTCGACATAAAAACGTGTACCTTATAAGGGACTTGTCCTTCCAACTTGAGAGCAATCTCTATTAGTCAGGGATGCGTAGGCGACGGTAAGAACGCGGAATCGCGTGGCTGTTTAATTTTTTTTTAGTTTTTGCTGTCCGTAGAAGTCAACCTAATTTCCGATGGATAAAGCTTAATTGCGGGCTTGGAGACGGGTTTGTATTGGATCTAGGACCGTCTTTGGTTGGCTGTGGGTGTGGTGTAATTGTTGATAACTGTAATCTTTATACTGACAGTCTTTGCCTATGGAAACTGTTGTGACAAGACATGCGTTACCACTTTAGAACCTTTGGATAATTTATAAAGCAGGTTGTCATATGCCAGGTCTTTGCATACCGTTGGATACACCAGTAGTTGCCAAAACTCACTTAAGTAATTTAGTTTTTTACAAGAAGAATTTTAATTGCGTCAAATTCAAAGATAAAAAGATTACCTAAGCTCTAATTTTCTCTCGCAAACGAGAGAAAATTAAAAAATTAAATCTAAATGTGTGTGGGGCTTCCATGATTTTTAAATTCAAAAGAAGATCATTGACACATGATGTCATTTCTAAAACCCCGTGCAGCCGAACTGATTGAAATACACTCAGGATATATAGCAATGATGTCATCCTGAAAGTGGTCACGAGTTTGGTCCTTTTGGACGAAACATGATACAATAAATGGTCCTTATTTTCGGATTTTGAAATGTAAATTGTAATTTACACCAGACCACGGATAAACATTATTTTATGTGAATGTTTTAAAAACCGACAGCTTAGTCCTTTTACACGACGTAAAAAGGAGTGTTATTTATTTATTTATGTTTCAGAATTATAATTTTCTTTCTAATACTTACTAGTCAAACAAAACAGTTCTTAATTAAATGAGTCACTTATTCTTTTTTCAAAAATTCTGATCATCATTTTTAAACATCGTTTAAATATCGAAACAAAGACTCAAGATTTCATAAAAAAACATGTTTGTCAACTCTAAATTGCCAGCATTAAATTATACTTTCAAAACAAGCTCTCCAACTGAACAACGTTGCTCCAAAACATTGTTAACGAAAAACAAAGCCTCTCCTTCAAGGCCACTCGGTCACTTTCAATTTCAAAGTAGCTTAACATTAGCATAACCTTTTCTTATGATGGACCGAGGACACGGAACGTCAAAAAACTAAAACCTCTTTTTTGCATTCCATCGCTGTTTTACCTTGTTCTTTCTGCTCTCTCTTGCAGCAAAAACTGCAATGGATGTTTTAGAGTTGTCTTTTTTCGGTTGGGCAGGTAAGGACCAACTCTCGGTGTTTGCTCTTGAAACCGGCTGGTAATGTCAAAAGAGTCACATTGGCAGGTCCTTGGTGTCTCTGGGAAATGCGTGTCTTCAAAAAAAGTTTTTTTTTTCGAGTTAACAATGGGTAGGGTTCCCATGGTTTTTAGAGATGTTTGAGGTTAGGTTTTAAGGTGCTTATTTGAACATTGAAAAAAAGTTTTGTTTTTTTCTGGTTCTTGGAGCCGTATCTATAGTTGATAAGGGAAATCGCTGAACTAAACATTTGATTGATCCCTGTTTCCTATGCTTTTTTTCAGACAAATTAATAAGAAGTACATAATCATTACATAGACAGATGAGATGTCTTTAGGAAAAGTTAAATAAAACTTGTTACAAATTCCCTTTCATTTGCCTGGTACAAGGTTTACATATTTAACTACTTACTACTAGGTACTAATTTTACTACCCAAACTATCTATTGGCAAATAGAAATACTCTAAATATATCTCATATGTTAACTAGGTTGCGTCTGGTATTTAAATAACATGTACAGCGTTGCCTAAGTCCGGCAAACACGTAACATATGGTGGCCCTATTCTTAAAAGGTATGTTTTAAGTCGAGAGCAGACAAGTGCAGCCATGTAATTTTTTTTTTATTCACCTAGTTATTTAAGAAATATTGGTAGGAATTTCCAAGATAGCACGTTTTAGGGTTCCGAACATAAAACGGAACCCTTAGGATCACTCGGGTGTCTGTCTGTCTTGCTGTCCGTCTGTCTGTCCGTCTGTCACAGCCAGTTTTCTCCGAATACACTGGACCGATTCTGTTGAAATTTGGTACAAATATGGACTTCTGTGACCCTAACACAGAAGCGTTACGTAAATTATAAAATTTTTAGAATGGGTGTCGAAATTATACTAAAAATTACCACCTACCCTTATCTCTGAAACTACTGAACCTAAAATTTTGAAAAAAATAGAGATAATAGATCTTTACCTATAGATTACAGGAAAATCTATAAAAATTCTATAGTGTTAAAATTACTTACATGTAAAAAAAAAAGAAATTCGTTCGGAACCCCTTTTTTTTTGCACGCGAGTCCGACTCGCACTTGGCCAGTTTTTATATGTAGGTTTTAAAATAAGAAAAACGTGGTCATAATATTGTACATTTGATTTACTGTTCAAGTTTTTTGAAATTGAGGAAAATATACCTACAGGGCTACTTTTAAACCATTGGAAGTCTTTAACCTCGAAAAATAAATATTTAACCTTTAAAAATTTAATGCGCTTTCAATAACGGTTGACCACGACAGGTCAATTCAATAAATTGAAATCAATGATATGGATAAAGGAAATTCCGATTTTATTGAAATGCAAAGTGATGTGAGACATGTTACGTAAAGGGGAACAGTCCTATATATTGGGCTGTTGGCTTAGACTTCTTGAGTTGTGGAATTTGTTCGAAAGAGTCACCGTGGCCCTGGAACCAAGGCCATTAGGAGGAACACGGATGGGTTTTAGTCAGTAAGAGTCTGACACTCCCTTCCGCTCCGCCCACTGCGGAAGGTTACATTAGATGGTTAGGGTACATTAGATGATTTCCGATCCTTTAAAAAAAGTCTACCTCTTCAACCATCACTCAATTTCGGAAAAACTTTTCTATTACAATCCAAAGCAAATGTAACTAATCCTTCCTACGTTTGAATACCACGTTAGCGTGACATCAAATTCTTGAATAGACCAAATGAAAGGCATATTTCCATTGTTTGTGTGTGTGTGCCTTCGAAACTACCTCCCAGGTTTAAATAAACAAGCAAATAACTAGTTACTGTACTCATAAAATATATCAGCACCAGCCATCGCTCGGAGCTAAAATTGTTCTATATTTAAACAAAAATAATGCATAAGAAATTAAAGGTCTATTTTTATTTTTTCAGATTATCGAACGCACGTCTTAAATGCCGCCCTTAACCAGGGTCCGTTGCAGAGACGTCGAATAAACGAGGTAAAATATAAATAAAGTCCACGTGTAGTTTAATACCTGTGCCTCTTAAAAAAACTAACAACGTTTTTTGAGCAGGCACAGCTTTGTAGTTCGTTAAATATATGAAAAAAGTTGTGAAGTAAATTTTGAAATTATAAAGGTCTTCGAGTTTTGTGAGGCGTTTGGTCATGTAGTTTTTTTTTGGTATTGCCATAGTACTAAATAGAGACTAGTGTTGTTCGTAATTTTAATTTGGGAAAATTAAACAGAAAAGAACCCCTAGGCTGTGGTGCTTGATTGAATAACGGTGATCAAAAGTTACCACTATTATATGTGGGATACCTTTTTAATGTTACGAGTATGTTTATTTAGTGTGCATATTTTAACACTAACCGGGCTTTTAGTGCAATCCACGCCTGAGTTTATCGCAATCAAAAATATTACATTTCAAAAATGTAACTCAAACTTTTACAGAGATAGCGTATATTGCATAAAATCATAAAATAAACATAAAATTCTTGAAGTAATATAAATAAATATTTTACTGATAAACATATTTTTGCTTCTCTATTGCGACCAATAAAACCGCGGGGTATCTCAGCAAAGATTGTCATCGCTATGCACTTTACATAACAAATTTATTGTATTCTGAAAACGCATTCAAATATAACCTTTATTTTAATCAAATTAAAGTCTAAATCACCCCCAAAGATAACCTTGTTAATAAGCGAATAAAACGAATTCATGTGGACCAGAGACAATATAGAATAAGCGGCCATGTTGCTTGTCTATGGATAGAGATTTATGGCGCGACTGCAGCTGTAATTTCGCAATCTTTATATTTTTCCGATTGTCGCTTTTGCTATTTTTACGACTGGGATGCCAGATATTATTATCAATGGTACTTTCATAAGTCAGAATTTTTTTATAGCGCGACAAAAATATAATTTATTGGCTGTAGAGATTCAATGGCAGTGTCTTTCTTGGCTAAGAATAACCCCACCTTCTACGGCTTTTATATCTAATTTATCCTTTTTAGACATCCTAAACAATTGCTCCTATACTTGGTGTTAAGAATCACACAAAAGAAATTAATTTTAATTCTACTAAAAACATTTGAGAGCATTTCTTCAGTTTTCATTTTTCTTTTTCAAACGCGTGAAGATATGCAATGACGTCGTGTGCACTTATAGGCATTCCTATAATATTTCTATAGCCTAGGTAGTGTCCCTTTAAAACATTTTTTTCTGCAAATGTCGGAGCGTGCCGGATCGCGGGTAAAAACAATATAATAACATGCAATTCTCAAGCGCGCGCTAAAAGTAAGTTTTTGTGGTCCCTAGATTTAATAGTGCAAAAATTGAAAGTATTTTTATAATAATGTAAAAATATGTAAGTCATGTGGTAAAAAATGCTTATTTTATTTTAAACGTATGCGGCCTTGCGGTTTGTTTGAGCGAGGGAGACCGAAGAAAATGTTTTGTTTTGATTGAACAGTTTTTAGACGCAAGGGTGAGGTTTTTTAAATTCTTGAGTAAATTGTAGAATTTTCGGTAGATTTTTGTAGTTTTGTGCTAGCTTTAAATCTATCAAATTTAACTTAGTTTCAGCTTTGTACAGATTTTAATAAAATGGCCTTATCATATAGCCACTGTATCCACGGGGTAGAACCCATGCACGCATACTAACCTACTATATTTTTTTATTTATTTAACAGTTAATATACGCACATAATTATAATAAACATACAAGGAAATTAAAGGAACACAGAGGTTATTCTTTTTTCTGATGGAATCTTTTCCAGTCCCGCTTTGACAATGATTTATCTATTTTTCTATTATTTACCTTTCAAGAAATAAACATCAAATTCTAATTTATATGCAAATTCTGGTTCCTGCGGCCCGCCTACGGGGTTCTAGTTTTGGACATAGCGTTATTTCACAATTCTTAATTTGAACATGGTTCGGTGACATATCGCCTTTTAGGTCGTTGACATTATAAAGTTTATAATTTGAAGTGGATGTGCAGCCGCATATAAAATGAAAATACAAAAATAAAACTTTTATGAAAAATAACTTTTAAATATTTAACTAGCTTTACCCGCGGCTTCGATTGAGTCAATACTTAATTATTTTCGCAAAAAAAAAAGCTTATAACCTTCTCCAGGGACCCTGGATCTCTGTCAACAAAATAGGTTAAGCGATTTAAGCTTGAACGTTTAAGAGGAAATGCGGGCAGACTTTGTATGTTAAAATTATAATTCGAGGTAATGGCTCTCGACTGTTTTCTCCTCCAATATTGAACCGATTTAAGAAATATTTCACAAACTGAATAAGAAGGATGTTTATTGTGTCTCTATGTTTTTCTATCTATCTGCCTAGCCTTTTTCCAACTATATTGAGGTCGGCTTCCAGTCAAACCAGATTCAGCTGAATACCAGTGTTTTACGTGGAGCGGCTGCCTACCAGACCTCCACAACCCATTAACTGGGTAACACTGTACTTCTTGGCAAGACTGGAGTCAGATTTACTAGCTTCTGACAACCCGTAACGACTGCCAAACATCTACAAATGACAGCCGGGACCAACGGCTTTACGTGCTTTCCGAGGCACGGAGGAAACTCGTTATGTTAAGATGGTCACCCATCCACAGACCAACCTTGGCAAGCGTTGCTTAACCTTAAAGATCGACCCGTGCTGCTGTTATTATTTAGCCACGAGCTCCTGTGTCTCTATGCTTTTGTTTTTCATTAATAGTTGCCAAATTTGTACATTAGTTACTAGGGCTCTGTTGACAGCGGTTTATCGGACAATTTTGAGCATATTTTGAGGGTTCTAGTGTTTATACGGTTAATATATCATCAAAAAGAAAAACATAGAGACACAGTATGTATCCTTTCTTATTTAGTTTATGAAATATCTTTTAAATCGGTCCAATAAACAGGCGAGAGCCAAACCTCGAATTATAACTTTTTACATACAAAGTATCTCAGTCCGGGTTTCCTCTTAATAAACATACTTATTTTCACATTTCTAATACATATTAGTAAGTATTAACGGTTTCCCTGAAATTTTTAAAAGTTAATTAGTTGAAAGTGGCTCTTCCCTAATTTGGCCAGTTCTACTAGTAAAATTTCCTAACAATGATCTTCTATACCTTCCATGAATCTATTAATAAAATATAGAACTACAGAAAAAAACCTACCGAGTAGAAGCGTTACCCTATCTATAAAACCTACATAATTACGAACAATTTAAATACCAAAGTCAGAGCCAATTATCATCTTCTTCACTACTAACAGACTCAAAGATTGTTCTTAATCCTACTCTTCTATTTATACCACTTAAACTACATTATTAAAACGAGTCTGCATAAAGATCGTAGTGCATCTTGACAGCTCTAGTCGCCCAAGACCAAAAGAAAAAAAAGCCGAACGCAAAACGCACACAAAACGCATGTACAACAGTAATTACAGTTACTTCACACTTGCACGTCGCTGTTGATTATAAAATTACATTTTATTGTTATGCCAACGTGTGGGTTTGTACAGAAGGACCACTTTTGCAAAAGATCGTTATGATCGACAGATTCAATTGATCAATAAATAGAATATTGCATGATTGTAAACAGCCGGTCTGTCATTCTACTTTTATGGATTAACAGCTCACTTCATGTTCACTATATTTAAGCTGACACGGTGAGAGGCCTACAAAATCGTACTGCTGTTCTATATTGAAGTTATTGGCATCTTTCAGCGGGTGCAAAAACAGAAAACTCTATTTTCAGTTTCTGCAGCGAATACTGAGTAAATATATTACGTAACGGGAAGACATTGATGCGCGCTTTTATGGGAGTATGTACGATCCTTGGATCGGCCTCACTAGTGATGGGTCTCGCTAGCAATGACGGGCCGATTAGTCGATTCCAGTTGGGAATGCGCATGAACTTAATTCTAGCCTGGTCCCCCGACGCTCGGTAGCGGTAGAAGCTGTGGGATTTTAGTTAGAGTTCCTGTAGGAGTCCAGCATAACATTTCGTTCGGCCTCTCCAGACAAAGAGTAACCATGAGAATTTATCGACAAAGAAACTTAATTGAATTTCTTTCTGCCTTCAAACTTTCCTAGCTCATCTCAAACCACGAAAAGAGCGCGGCAATGTGACCCTGACTTTACATAGTGCAGCCATTTAAACCTATAACGGAGCTTGGCATTAAACCTTTTATTTTGATTGTCACATTAGCTAGTCTAGACAGATTTTTTTTGGCGGTCACACACACTAACTAGGCAGATTCGTCGCTCAAACTATTTGTGTGCGAATTCTTTCTTTTCTTGAAATTCTTTGAGAGACCAACAATAAAATGTATGTTATGTAAACACTAAATTATAGACGAATTCTCTCGTTTGGTCTCTAAAACCCTCTACAGGGTCTTTATTATTTTACCACCTGCATGTGTACATTAGGCGGAACTTTAGCCTTCTGCCCATTCTATTACCTGTGTAATTTTTCCGTACAGTCCGTGAGTGCCTCGAGCCATAATTATCGCTGCACATCATATTTTTTTAGTATTCACCGTCAAATACTAACTGTGAGCGGTGTTCTCTTACAGGTATTACGTGTGTTATTAGGTACTGCTTGGTGTATTATTATTTGTGACATGTGTCGTTAGGGCCAATTATTGTGATTTAAGGGACGGCACGCAAAAGCAATGTGGTTGGTATTGGACCTCCTTTTTCTTTAATGAGATGAGGAAAATGTTAATTTGATTTATTAGTGGGGTAATATAGGCCAGTTTGATTTGGTGGTCGTGAGTGTCGGTTGGATGTCAGAAGAACAGCCGGTCGATTCTGTAAGAAAATACTCACCGTGCAAACAGGTGCGATCTTCATAAAGTGAGCTGTCATACCAATTGATGCTTTAAATTGATAATTCACTTCAAACTATCGAGTCGTTTGGTGCGACCCTTAGGCCATGAGGCCCTTGTGCTCACAGCCAAGAAAGATTTTTCGAAAAGGCTGGTCGACACTTCTCGTAACCCAAGGGCTGGCTTTTACTTTGGCCAAAGGCTAAGCGTTGCCATACAACGTGTCAATGCGGCCAGTCTCTTGGGCATATTTCCAGCTGACTGCGTTGAGGATGAATTATTTTTGATGCCATGTTTTGGTTTGTAATTAGTTAAGTTTATTTTATTTTTGATAAGTAATAGAATACTCTTTATTATGTACATCATACCTCCCCCGTCCTTACTTCACCTATGTCATCATGGTGAGATTGTAACAGAATAGTGCCACTACTGGACCGGTCAATGTGGTGACGCTTGAAGGAGGCTTATGTCCAGCAGTGGACGTCTTTGGTTTAAATGATCGTGATGATAAATCGGGGTAATTTAAGTTTGTCAGTATGTCAGTTATGTCACCGTCATGATTCTGAGTATTTTCTTGTAAAATCTTAAGGAAGGTATTAAAATTGTTTCGCCATTTCCTTCGTGGTATTTTGTCGCTTCGTCTTGCTGACTCATCATGGTCATCAATCATTTGTTTACAAGCCCAAAACTAGATTAGCATGTGGCCATTTAAGATTAATTACTTTTTAATAATAGCGGCTTCACTCCCGGGCTGTCACATAAGAACCTTGTATTTTCTTTGGGATAGAAATAGCTTATTTATGTCACATAGCGTGTGTGCGAACTTTCTGTCAGTGAAAGAACATTCACAATAAAGACTTCCAAAGATTTTTTTTTGGTAGTAAACAAACATACAACACCTCTTTAGAATATAAGTTTAGATTATGGATTACGCAAAAACTATAAGATCCAACTTGATTGCCTTTTGCACTTTGGTGGGACCTGTTCACTATTTTGGTCAGAATGTAGGCGCGCTTTCACAATCATGTGTGATTTCAAACATTGTGCAATGAGCTCACTCATACTTGTTTGTCTATGACTTCGATCTTAGCTTTGTTTCTAAGAAATAGTCTCCGATCAGATATAAAAATATCTTAATAAAGACTCGGAAATCGGAAACATTAACTTTTATCGGGTTAGAAAAACCAGCCCGTAGCTAAAACATCGTCCTCTTGCGATGTAGCCGGCACGAGTCATGAGCACAGCAGGGTGATCTCGCCAATGTACGGTGGGCGAACGAATCTTGCAAGCGCAATAGTCGATGAGCATGGACTGACGAACCAATAACGTGGACCGCCAGAGCTGTGGTCGTCAGACCGACCAATGGAGAGTGTGCTCACAACTCGTGCTGGTTATATTATTACACATAACATTATTTCTGGACTCCACAAACAAAGGTAGGGTCAGAGTAATTAATACAAGTATTAAAGTAACATAATACGCAAGTTAATTAAAATCCTTATTGCCTGGCAATTAACTTGATCAACTTGGTGCCCCATTCTATTTTAATGTCTAACGGTGCATCTACGCGATGACTTCGGCCCCTTGTATGCCTTTCTAAGGTCCGTGTCCCGAGATAACTTAAAGTCGAAGACATCAAAAATAATAATTTGTTTATTACAAGTCTTTTCCCAAATTGTGAACTTTTGTAGAAATTTCGCTGTGAAGTACCCATGTTATCAATCTGTCTTTACCATAACTTCTATTTTTTTTAGAGTACCGTACCCAAGGGGTAACCAACGGAACTCCTCCGCTGTTCGTACGTCCGTCTGTCATCGCCAAATTTCAACTGCCTACCTATTACGGTTCTTGAGATACAGACATGTCAAGAACCGTAATAGGTAGGTACTTGAAATTTTTACAAATAAAGGTTTATGGTACGGAACCCTTCGTGTGCGAGTCTGACTCGCACTTGGCCTAGTTTTTTGCTTATGGGATGGAAATCCTCATGGATGAACTCCGCCTTGGGGTAGACCTAGGACTCTATCAGAGTTCTACTGACTAAAACCACCTCGTGTTTCCTCGCACACTTGCACCAGGAGCTACTTAGGGACTCTTCAACACAGCCCCCAACTGGCACCGGCCAGCCTCCGCGATACTGTGCCAGCCTCATTCAGGTTCTACCCGCGATGGCAACAATGTATAAGTTCCGGATCGAATCCAATTTCACATACATCACATACCACAGTGTGTCAAGACGAAATTCTATGGCCAGTGCGGGTTGCCAGTGATGATATATGGAACTGAAACGTGGTCGCTCACAATAGGCCTCACTAGAAGGCTCAAAGTCACTCAAAGGGAAATGGAGAGGGCGATGCTTGGAGTTTCCGCAAGAGAACCAACGCCGGGCACATTGCTCGCAGAACAGATGGTCGATGAGGCCGAAAAGTTCTAAAGTGGCGACTGCGTACCGGAATACGCAACGTTGGAAGGCCTCCCACAAGGTGAAGCGTGCACCTGGTGAGGGTCGCGGGTAGCCGTTGGATGCGAGACGCGCAGAACCGGTCGTTGTGGCGACGCTTGGGGGAGGCCTATGTCCAGCAGTGAACATCTTTTGGCTGATATGATGATGACTCTACTTTAACACAAAAAAAAAATAACCACAGAGACTTTTGACACACATCCGACATACAACCAAAGACTACATGACATAACGCTACACAAATCACAAGCCTCCATTGCCTCACCAGCCAGTTCCGCTAACATATTTATTTACATAATACAGCTTGCTCTCAAGATGGCCACGAATTAACATGCATACTGGTTTTTATTCACATTTCCATACCAGACGAGTGTGTCGGGGAGACACGTTTAGTGTTAGACTTGTTATTAAAACTGGATTCAGTGTGACTGCTTTAATGAGAAGAAAAAGTGGTTTTGTCTTGATTGTTAAGGATTGGTGAGGTTTTGAGAGAGGGAAGTTAATAATTAGAAGGCGTCAGAGTTAGATAAGCTTTTCAAGGAACATTCAATTTAATTAATATTCAATCAGACTAATTAATTCACGAAATTATATAAGTACAAACGAGTATAATAAAATAAATCATTGGGCATAAATAAAAATCATTCACAAAGTGCCCAACACATAAAACAGTCAGGTGTCATTTATAATTTAGTCACCAAATCTGGCATACACCAACACAACGGACATTCTTATACAATTATGACGTAATTAATACGATTGGTATGACAATCTGTGGCAATACTGACATCCCTAAAAGTCAACACAAAAATAAACAAGGCTTTTGAGGTCCAATTTTAGTAGGGGCGACTCTAAAATTTTTTTTACAAATATGTACCAAATTCTGATAAAGGTCCTCACATACACACATGAATTGTAGTTTCAAAAGAAATCATCAAAAAATCTTGCATAACCATACACAGATTTCAAGCTAAATCAACCGTTTTTTTTCCTAGCAAGAAATGCTAAACGCCGTATAATATTCTCCGTAGCCAATACCTATTTTTTTTTCTGTAATCGCGCCGTGAAGCCGTATCTAGTGGATAGCAGAGCCCAAACAATTAGCGAGCGGCCAAAGTTTGTTGCACCTATTATCTTTTAGTGGCTTGTTTTAGGGTTCCGTGGTGAAAAGAGCCGTAAAATATGTTAACAGGAAGTATATACTTTATTATTTTATGATGTAAGTATCTATTCGAATTGAGGATTTCCTTTATATAGTTTTCATCTCTGACAGAGACTAGAGTCAAGAGCAAACCCATTACAAATAAAAAAAAAAAAATATAGTTTTCAAAATAAAATTATAACGATAATTAGGTAACCTTTAAAGTCTACAGACACACACATAAACTTTATGTTATGTTCGTTATAAACACTTTAGTTCACATCTGAGTGCCAATTCTACAAAATTTTAAGCAACGTCAGTCGCAATTTGTCAAAAATTTTGGAAATTGAGACTGTTTTGACAGTTTGTGACAAAATTTTGAATTGGTAGTCTGTTATGTCGAAGTTTTTCCTTTAAATAAATTGTTTTGCTCCATATTAAAGGAAATAACTAAGGTTTAATAAAGTTCAGTAGTGTGGAAATGCTATACGGGTTTATAGCATTTCCACACACGTTTTGACTGACCCTAAAAGCCACCTGACTTGAACCTTGTTCGCATTTCAAACGTTTACTTGTAAGAAGTCGTGAATCACGTGCCGTAGTACGTACACGTGAACAATGAATCACTGTTTTATACTACCTTATAGCAGTGTTAATGGATCATGACGATGACATGACTCAAAATGTAAAATGGTTTATTGAAAAAAAAAAAATCCTCAATATTTGTGTACGGAACTCTCTCACTTGAAAAGTATGACACTCTTTACGTTTGTTTTTTCGTGCCCGGTCAAAATCAATATTTGCCTTCGATCCGTTGACTCTACAATTTCGTATGAACGGAAGTATAAAAAAAACCGGTAAAAAACTGTAATTTTCTATGTTCACACGAATCACACACGAGTTTGGACGAATGTCGGATGGTGTGCGCTTGCGCAAGGCGCTCGTTGATGTCTTTTGTATAGAAAAGTTTGACTATTATTTTGGTAAATATTGGTATTAGATTCTTTAAATTTTGTATTATAACTTCGTGGAATATTATTTTATTCGTGTTTTTGAGTTCAAGGACGAAGACACTCGTTTCGATTTTCGAAAAAAAATATGTTATTTATTTGTTTGTCAATTTTGTATAATCCAGAAATAATATAATATCTTTTTGTCGAAATTGAGAGTCGATCACGATTACGACCCCGATTTTTCATTACCTACTTATTTAATAAATCTTTATTATTACATATTAATATCTCCTTTATTATTATTTTCTCTTTTATCGTTTTTTTATAATTTGAAATCTTATGTGCTGTTATGTCAGTCATATAATATTTTATTTACTACAACTATTTTCATTACGTAGCTATTAAATAACGCTGTAATTAGCCAGGTGGCTAGAACGCTAGAACGTTAGGTTACCTTCGACTACGAGTTTGTCTAGATGTTATTATGATAACCTCAGCGTAACTGAAAGTGGAGATATATTATGAAGATATTGTGTAATTGTTTAGTGAGGATTCTACGACGGTTATGTACTGAAACTGCACAGGACTGGTTGTTGTTTCAAACCTTCTGGAAGGCCTATGTTTCTTGGAAGATATGTAACAGTCTTCTTCTTTTCGTGTCGATTGACTCTCACAAAATTTTGTCCGGCCAGTATTGAGCAATCTGTGTAGGTCTATCATTGGCCTCGTTCAAATCCAGGACGGTACAGGTAGATGTGCATGACGTGCAATTAAGAGCGCTGTCACAATTTTTCTTGAATTTGAGCGTTTGTTTCGAGTTTTGGTGTCTGATTATGCTTTAGATATAGCACAAAAAAAAAAAACAAAAATACGATAAAGAAAGTTTGATAGTTGATCTTGGGAGTGTTCTAAATAAATATATCAATTTGTTCACGTACATCAGTAAATTCTTTGTCTCCGCAAAGGGTGTTTCATAAAATTACGCTTTTGGGAATCTTTTGATGCTTTGGTACACCGAAGATATAATAATTTAATCAATTTTAAAAATGTTCATGATACAACTGTACCTTCTACTTTGGAATGATCAAATCAATTTGTTCCGATTCATGCATTAATACACCAAAAATAATTCTGTAAAACTGAGAATTATTGTCAATATTCCGTACGAAACTATATTTTTTATCTATGAAAGTATAATCCAAATTCAAATAAAAAATGTTAAATAATTAAGGAGGTATTATTATAATGCATGAAAAAAAAAAATGGTCTATTTAAAAGTAAGCTCATATTTTTAAGCAATTGTTGTATACAGCCCTACAATCACTATAAATCTCGGGAAACGTGGTTTGTAGCTTTAGTCCGGGGCAAGCGCTCGATTTTGTAATAGCGCCCTTAAGGAAAATGTAATAGTAAAATTTTTGATGATAGTTTTGGTCGTTCTGGTTTTAGAATTAAAGCAATAAGGAAGATAGAAGCGTTTCCTTAGAAGTTGATGTCTTCCATCATGCCAGCTATTCAATTCTTCAGTTTGAGGATCTATGACCCTTATTTCTAACAAAAGTAACCCTTTTTAAGGCCTGCTCTGTCTTACTCCTCGGCATAGGCCTTCCTTAATTCCTTTCAGTTTGGACGCACCCTTTCCAAATCTTCAAAAAAAAAATCAAAATCATTGACAAGCAATTAAATTGGAAAACACACATAGTTGAACTTTGCAAAAAAATTAGTACTTCATCATATGCTCTTTATAAGTTGGCACCAACTGTCAACATAGATACTTTACTTGCAGCATATTACGGGCTTTCTGAATCAGTTTTAAGATACGGAATAATTTTTTGGGGCAATTCGACTGAGAAGGACACTGCTTTCAAAGCACAAAAGCGTTGTATACGTGCTATGTTTGGGTTACTAACTACTGACAGTTGCAAACCAATGTTTATACAGCACAAAATTCTAACACTTCCGTCACTATACATATTGGAGATATCGCTTTTTGTAAAAACCAATCCTCATTTGTTTCCCCCTTTGATCGATAATAGAAATAGACGTGAGAAGTACAGACTTTGGGTGCAATCTCTCTCTGCAAAAACAGCATTTTTGAGAAAAAGTGTAATATGCATGGCCCCATTAATATACAACAAACTACCTAATTATCTAAAGGTAATGAACATTAATTCATTCAAGAGAGAACTAAAAAAATTGCTAATTAGTAAGGGGTACTATAATATTAAGGAGTTTTTAAATGACAAATTTTGATAATTTTATATGTGATAGTTTTATTCATTTTATTGTTTTAATTATTTTTGGATTGACTGTTATTATATAATTATTTGATTTAATTTTGACTATGTATAATTTAATTATTTAATAATAACATTTTGACATGCGTATCATATTGACGAATTTTAATGTATTTTGACATGAGAGATCATTAATTTATAATGTATTTTTGCATGATAAAATAGATTTGGTTTGGATTAGATTTGAATTAATAAAAACATATAAATATGCATATTGTACGCCCTATGGGTATGTTACAGCGATCTACATATTACGTTGATAAGAACTGCTTTAAACCTGTGACAAACAATAAATTATTTTGACTTTTTGACTTTGACTTTGACTTTTAAAAATATACTTCAAAAAGGTAGTATGGCTTGAAGTCCCTTCAGTCAGTTGCAAGGTTCTATTTATACATTTACCAGCTTTACATTTTTGAACTTCAACAGCGTTCAGTTTGTCTAACAATGACCAATAATGCATTGCAACTCAAACAAAAGACTCGCCTCCATATTGAAATCAAAGCTCAATCAATACGCTATGATTCTCTTGAAGCCACCCACGCTGCGTCTGCGCACTTGACTCGAAGGCTGTTGTGACAAGGCCGTGTTTCGCCACCCATGTGTTCAGTTTGGGTGTGCTATAATTATGGGATTGGCATTTTTCAGTATATTTTTGACAGAAAATCAAAATACCGGTAAAAGTTAAAGAATAAACAAAGTGTTTATCCAAAGTGTCTTTGTTCCTGCATCGAACTTTAGTCAATCAATCAATCAATCAATATTCTTTATTTGTAAACATAGGTTACAGTAGTGTGTAAGATGACACACAGGATTCCTGGCAGATTTTTTTGCAAGACTTACTTTTTTGTACTTTTGCCTTATACCGTTGCCTATGTCTGGTGTGTATTTCTATACTAATCTATACTAATATTTCAAAGAGGAAAGTTTTGTATTTTTTTATGTAACGAATAAACTTAAAAACTACTAGACTGATTTAAACAATTCTTCAGCAATGGATAGCTACATTACCAGCGAGTAACACAGGCAATATTTTATCCCCGTATTTCCACGGGAACGGGAACTATGCGGGTGAAACTGCGTGACATCCACTGGTAATAAATAAACAACTCCTTCATAACTTTCTCGAAGGATAAAAAGGATAAAATAACGTGGTATCACGGTTCACGCCACAGTCTCTGCTGTTGTTCTAAAATCAGTTTGATAAATAAATAATAAGGTTCACTTAACCTGGTTCACTGTTATTGAAACCTGAACCTAAGAAACTTCTCAGGTTTAGGTTTCAATTAGAAATGTTTAATAATAAAGGAATGGAGTAAAAAGGTGCCTCATACATAGGCGACAGTCCTAGCTTGCTTGATACCACCCACTGACATTAGAAGGTTACATCAAGGTGACGCACATGTCTTGCGCACGAGTTGATTACATTACAATTATATTGTTGTAATCAAATGCGTTATTGAAATGTTATTAATTTGTAGCGTTGTCATTATTTTATAATTACTAAGGTTCTTTTGTGTTGGCTGTGATGAAAAAATGTTGGATGAATATTTCTTTTTATTTATTTATTTATTTATTTATTATACGCTTTATTGTACATACACCAAAAGTAATACAAAAGGAATTAATTGATTAATTGATTTATTAATTTTTGGTTTGTTGTTATCGAGTTATTATGTTTTTTTTTAGCATTGTTTGAGTTTCTGGGGTTTACTACTTTAAAGGCGTCTATCACACCTACACCGAATGCAGCCAGACTTTAAAATCAATGTAAGTCTTGTAAAGTGTTAGGTACACTTTATGTAAAATACCAAATCTCTAGATTGTTATTGCATAGGATACGAAAAGCACGTTGCCATAAAAGTACTTCATCTGTTTTTCTATATAGCCTAGCCTGTAATGACTTAAAGTGGAAATATGTAGTCTAAAATAGTCAAAGTATAAAACATTAATTTTATACTCGTGTTTACGTACAAGACAACTAGCCTGCACCTATGTCATCCGTTTCATCACATCACCAATGATGTCATACATAAGCGATCTTGTCTTGAAATAACACTTCTAACATAATAATATAGCACATTCTACGAACATCATTAATTCTAAGAAAATCATTATACACGGTAACTCCATCCATTTCGAATCTAAGTTAAATTATTCGAACCCATATTATAACTTTTTTACATTTCAGATTATAATTTTGTAAAGTAGACACCAGAATAAAGAGGCGGAATGAAAATGGGCAAAATACATTCGTAACTTTTTATTACTGAATCTTTTTTGTCATTTATGACTTTAAGATGCCTCGATTAATTGAGAGAAAATGAAGATCTTTGTAAGAAGGCATGCCGATTTTAAGTTAATGAGGGCTATCGCGTTTGAATTTGCCGCTAGAGGCGCTAGTGTAGCGTGAGGTTTAAATGTCAAATTTCACTGGTGGTTGGCTATTGACGCGAGTTTATTTACTTATTTGTTTTGATTTTTTCATTTTCCTTCTAACTTAGTTCACATGCGCGTAATAACAACGTTATTAATGCTATGATTAAGAACCTTACTTGACAGTGGTGCCAACTGGTGAGTAAAAAACGGTAGCCCTCATTGGAATGAGGACAGGAAAATAAAGAACGTAATATTCTGATAAGAAGAATCATACAGCTAGGTTCTGCTAGCAAATTGTATATTTTCACTATGGCATGAGCTATTCTTATAAATCGTGTCTGCCTAGCTTTTTACACAATAATGTTAGGATCGGCTTCGGCTTTTATCTCGATTCATCTCAGTGCCAGTATTTTACTTGGAGCAAAGGACTTTCAGACGCGCGTAACGCGGTATTCGTTGGCAGGACTCGTGTCAGATTTTCTGGTTTTGAATACGGCATAAACTACTCTAGTATAAAGACTATGTGTTGGTATGGAAGATCAATATAAAACTAAAAATTGTCGACAGTTTCTATGTATGACGGTGCTCCTTTATACACTAATTTCACATTATTACTAGCGTCCATACGTACACTATTATTAACTCCCCCAAACGTACATTTATAACTTTTTTACACTCCAAATTCCCACTACCAATTTTCTTAAAATAGTGTTTAAGTATCTGACGTCACCAATGACTCAGTTTCCGGAGGATGTGTGTTTGCTTGCACGGTCCGTGGGTTTGAGTCTGACCTTGGTATTGTGGATTTTAATATTCATCTTTATTTACGTTTGCCTTGTAGAGTTAACTATAGAAAAATATTTTCTGAGGAGCTTAAAACATTGCGTGTGTAGTCTGTACGTGGTTCACAGAATCTTGTAAAATATAAGGAGGTAGCCTTATTTGGTTGTATGATGATTTTCAGTAGCCATATTTGAGCTTATGTCTTCTGGAGATAAAGCTTGGTCATATTTAGGTGTGGCTTTTATTTCATGGTATATTTGCTCAGCATGTTGTATTCGTTTTTTGTACAAAATTTGGATGTTCGTCGTCTTTTTCACCTGACTAGCCTTTTCCAAACTATACTGGGGTCGGTTTCCAGTCAAACCGGATTCAGCTGAATACCAAAAAAGTAATGTCAACTCTTGTTTTCCATATTGTCAATTTTCCATTGGAATACCTGATATTAAATATGCAGAGCCAAGGCCGTTTTTAAAAGCCAGATAACTTTTACTTAAGGAATAAAAATAGAGTTTTGACAGCTTGTATTATATTATTCTTTGTATGAAAACATAATGCTTTTTTCAACCAACAATCTGTCTGTCTATTGCAAAAATCCGTCTTTCAGAGAGAGAAAGAGTTGTAATCCTCTCGAGTTTATATTTCACTGAATGATGATAATAATATAAATAACTTGTTTTGAGATCATTCAATATTCCCACCAAACGCCAGTCACTAGCAGTACCATCATTTGAATGACCGCAAACGCTAAAAAACCTTGTTCTGTATGCACTATACACAAAACTGAGCAGTACCCCTATTCTGTAACAACATTTTCGTGTCTCGACAGCGGAGTCCGAGGTGAGTATCAAATTACTTCAAACGACCTTTATGTTGTGTGCAATAAAGCTCAATTTGTGAGGTTTGTCACTCAGGTGAAGCTCGATATCGAAATGGTTATTTACAGAATAGACTAGCAGCTTGTTTACATGAGCGGGCGAGGTGATCCGTGGCGCGCATTTCAAGTAGTACGATATAAACTGCGCTGACGCAGCTTTACGTGGTAGAGAATATTAGAAAGATTTGGTTAGAACATTATCCTGCTTCTGGGGTAGTTGAGTAAATGCAATAGGCTGCTGGTTTACATAATGTTGACCAGGTAACAGGACATTTTATTTGAACTTGATGTACAGTAGTTGTATACCTACCTACAAGGATAATTGTTAAAGTGTGTCTGGATGGCCAAAGCCGAAACTATGGGGAATATCGAAAAACACTGACAGGAGTCTAAATGCCGATTTTGATGAGAACTAAAACAGCATCATTGAATTTTTGAAGTATCGATTTTTACTTTTTTCAAAATCAACAGATTCGATGCCTGGGTAGATTTTGAAAAAAAAAATCTTTATTTTTACATCTTACGAAAGAGTAGCTAAAAAGGATCAAATTCTGGAAAGTAATTAGTTTATGGCAAAGTAAAGGAATGCTCTCATTTTTAACAAATTATGCAAAATAATATAGGTAGACTTAAATGCATCAAGGTATTCCCTATCAATCAAACGATGAGTTAAAATACCACTTATAATGAGTAATATTAAAACGCTAACAAATTTTCGCATTTCTAGTACATAATTATGAGACTTCCCTTTCATATAGAGGAAATTTTTAAGGCAAGTTAGGAAAGATCATGCTTTATGGCAGACTATAGGATTTTTTTTTTTTGTTTAAATTTTTACACTTGAAAATAGTAACAAGCGCGCGTTATGTGGGACCGTCTTCATGTAAAATTTGGACGACCAAAAAGTACTGGCTCTGAGTCTAAATGCCTTTAATTTTTTTTGAATACACAACGCATATTTAGCAAAGAAAAACAGAAGTCAGTTACACTAAAAAAACCGCTGACTCTTTTCATAAACTTACGATGAGATCCCTATTAGCCGTTAAGCTTCTTGTGACTTTTTAAAGCCACAGGCTTTACTTAATTTCGTTGATATTTCAAAACAAGCTAAACGAGTCTTCTAATGAGATATTTTTTCGAATAATACCAAGATATCTGATTGTTTTTGTCTCATGCACAGTTGGAATACCTAACTAAGGTCAAACAAATTTTATGTAAGGCAAATTGATAGCATTAGGTGTCACGTTGGATTAAAAATAACTAACGAAATATTTGACATTTTGCATGAGAATGTGTTTTGCCAATAAACCTGTCCGAAGTTTTTATATTTTAGGCACCCACTGAGGATTGAAGAATTCTATTTTGTTTTGCAAGACCGATGTATTACTTGACATTTTAGATTTCCTCGAATTACTGAATGGTTAATTCTGGAAATTACCTTATTCTTGAACTCAGTCTGTAAATGATATATATATTTTTTTTATTTGTTTGTGATTGGTTTGCTCTTGACTCTAGTCTAGGTCAGAGATGACAGAGAAGAAGTCTGCGATTAGAAGTAGTCTATTTATTTTGCAAATAGATTACAGATAACTTTTACACGTCAATATTTTTGTCAAATTAATTAGATGAGGCCCGTGTTTTAGGCTGACTTGCCTGAGAAGAAACACCGAAACAAACTCAGGGCTTAAATACTCCATCTCTTTAAAAAGTAAACACTGTTCCCACTGTTGGGACTCTATCGCTGAAGGCATCTATCACGCACGGCTAGTGCCGTTTGCTTCAGTCTTGCTGACTACTAACCCTTGACCCCCTGTCTGTCCCTTGCTGATTAACCGGATTTCATATAACTATTGCCGAAAATACGAGGTGTATTGCAGCTAGTAGCTAAGCTTTCAATCATCGCTCAAAACTCACTCAAGTAATTTCAATACTTGTGGTATTTCTTAGTACTTCGATACACGATTTAGAATTCCTACAGCCAATGCACCTGCCTGCATTCTAAGCAGGAGCCACTCATACAGTCACACATGTCATTTACCAATAATTCCAAAAACTTCCAACTGTAATACAAAGCCTGCACATAACTGCGCGTCATCACGCGCGCGCATGTTGGTTGCGCCGGCGCAGTTCCTAGAAACTTATGGTTCGTTTACACTGGCTTGTCAACCGACTCCGGCAGGCCGGTGGTGGCCCGGATGGAAGCGATGCGTACAGTGTTACACACCAAACTATCGACTGTCGATCGATGGAGGAATGTATCAGTCAACAGTTCCTGCTACGCGGTGACTGTCTTTTGCCGCTAGCGCGGCGGAACCAGATATTATGTTTTTGAATGATTGACCTGGCTGTAAAAAGTCTATTTCAAATATGTAAATGTTTTTGATTTTGACACCGTCAAAGTCAGTCAGACTATAACTAGTTCAATTCACCTTTTCATTTTTTTTTCATTGAATTATAGAAACACATGCGGCTGCATTACAGACCGCTGTGTTGCAGCTGGGTTTGGACAGACTTTAACTGCTTTAAGCCATCCGCAAGGTATATGAATGACAACAAGCCAGCTCAGACTATAGGGAGCGTGCAGAAACTATAGATGGCAGCTCAGAAATGTCACTGTCAAGTATGTTTCAAGTTTAAAATTCGAAATAGCTACACTACATGGCATAGTCTTTTTTGCGCACGTTCCATTAAACTGAGCGTGCAGGAACCGCAGGTGGCAGCACAGAAGCGTCAATGCCAAGTATTCTGACCCTTAAAACTTCGAATATGCGACACTAGATGGCACAGTCAACGCCGTGCACGGTCCCTATGGATGTCTGTGTTGCAGTTGCAGCCGCCTTTGTATTTACGCGTCCCGTCTACCTAGCGTAACCGGGCATTTATATACTCACACGGCGACCAGCGATGAGTTCCTCAAATTGCGTTACATCGTAACGCTAATACATGATGTGACGTTTGTGACGGCTGTGTGTCGGCGATCGATGTGGGAATCGGAGATTCTTGTGGCTGATGATGGCCGGGGAGTGTGTACACAATGGATTGTGGTTTCTGTTCGATGAGATCATGGAGCTCGATGGTTGATGTTTGACGTTGGGTCTAATCCCTAGATGTAGGTATTTCGAACTTTGAGTATATTATGTTAGTAAAAATTGGTTTGACAGTTTTTCGAGACATAAGATGAAGTTTTTGTCAGAAGCTTTCCATAGTAAAGTTGTTGTTGTTTTTCGGTAAGGCTGTGTAGTTTTGCGTTCGAAAACAATGACGATATTTAAATAGCTCATTATCTTAGTAAATTCCCTTTAACTACCTCAGTCTAAAGTTTCTGCCTGTCCCTTAAAAACCTCACTGTCGGCTCCTCAAGCAATAAACATAAAAACCTCTTAACAAAGGCTGTAGAATTAAAAGCTTTTCGTAGTTTTACATTTCTTGTTTTAATGGCAGAAGAAAATACTAAATGGATGCGTGAGGCTGTGCCTACACCTAGACCAAAACGATCTGAAATCAGAGGGGCAATTGCCTTATTTTTAAGTAACTATCGCAATCGCATCTCAGTCGCAAACTGTAACAATAACGAACGTAATTCCGCCGACTAATTTTACGCAACTTTATTTTTATTTTTATTAATGATGGGCTTGCTCTTGACTCTAGTCTATGTCAGAGATGACAGAGACAAAGTCTACGATGGAGCGAGCTTACCCAGAAGGAGCCTGTTCACTCTAACTTTGAAGAGGTTAAGGTCGTAAGCTTTTGGAAACACAGACGCAGGCAGAGAGTTCCAAAATTACGTTCGTTTGGCCTCACCTTAAGTCCTAGACAAAGTGCTTGGAAGATTGTCAAAAATTTATAGAAAAGACATTAAAAAGAAGTCACGTGTTCGATCGAAAATGAATAGACAAACGAGTCAATAAATAGACTTTGCAATTGTTTTGTTGATTTAGAATTGCAGCTGATGCGAACCTTCTTGACGCTGGCGCTGGCGTGGGTCTTTGCTATATTCCATCTTTAGTTGACCCGCGCAACATCGTCTGCGTCACATTTTTCAGTAATGCTCCGCAGCTGTTGGTCTTAGCGTGTCTTAGCCTTCCTCAATAAATGGGCTTTCCAACACTAAAATAATTTTCGCTTAACCAACCAAAAAAACAAACTCATTTACAGATTTGTAATGAAACGAATTGTAATGGAATGTGTACGATGTTTAAGTACGACCCCTTCAGACTACCGCTTTATGAAAACAACTAGCTTTGCCTGCTGTTTCCTTGACTTATCCGCATTTTTTCCGGATAAATAGCTAGAAGATATTGTGTTGTTTTCGTGATAGAAATCTTGATTTCTCAATCGGATCAGGACTTCAGAATACTTCCTAGAAACAAAAATGTTGTCTTCGTTAAAATATTACTGTAGTTACATTATTACATAGAACAACAAAGCAGTCTCAGAAACAAGCATAGAGAGCACTGTTTTGTCAAGTTTCCATTTCCATAAAAACCCGCACAGGTGGTCTTAAAATGTTAATCAGCTACAGTCCTTAAGATCCTTCGACGTATTTACTGTTTACGATCATATTCCCCTTTGTTTTTATGGACAAACGTGTTCATGAATTTAGATCGTCCCGACAGAGGATTTTGAATTTGTAATTAGAAGCTTTTTTTCTTTCATGTGAGCCAGTTATTAAGAAGGACTTTTAAAGTTTTTAAGAAGATTTTTGATATAAGGTTTTGAGTAGGTTATTTGGCCAGTGGTAAAGTTGGTCTAGAAGGCAGATTGGTGCTTCTGGGATTTGGGAATGTAGAGTTTATTTTACGTTTTTATTCATTAGGATTTTGATCTCTACTAGGTACCAGAAATATGATTTTTCTGAAATGTACACCAAAAGGCCAATTCTACTATTTTTAAGCAACGTGCCTATTTACATCGCACTCGCTATTTTCTGGGTAAGCTCGCTCAATCGTAGACTTTGTCTCTTTCATCTCTGACTTAGAGTAGAGTCAAGAGCAAAGACATCACAAATAAATAAAAAAAAAAATTGACAAAAATGTAAACAATAAATAGACATTATGACAGATTGTGACTGAAATATTCGCATCTCGTGAATGTTCGAAAAATTTGTAGAATCGGCCTTCAAGTGGCACTCAGGCACTTGTCAATATCAAAACTTTTGTTTTCCATGAATCGACGTAAACTTTTATGTTTGCGTCAAAGTTTCGTTTTCAAAGAAGTGGACTTCTCGCGTCTGTTTGGGAGGAATAGACAATTTTTATTTCTTGTCTTTTTTTCCTAAGTGGTGCTAACTAGTGTCGTAAATATTCCTGTAAACCTGCATTATTAAATGTTACTCGTTATAAGAATTGACCAATTGGTACCGTACTCTTAAGTTTTAAGTAACCTTTTACAAAATTTTACCACCAACCGCAAGCATTAAAAGCTACCAAACCATTCAAATCTCGTCATAGTTAAAAAGCGTTTTGTTAAAGCTTACTACAGTTTGTTATGTTATTTCCCAAGAATTTAACTGTACAGTTGTAATGGTGGTTCACATGATATCAACACAAAACGGTGTGTCGACGACATGTTGGACTCGAGTTGAATTTTATTGGACCAGTTATGATGACGGAGATTGTGCTCGTAGATAGTGGAAGGTATTTCGCTTGGAATGGAAGAGTTCCGTGTTTTCTTTTGATTTAAGTATAATGTAGGTTTACCATGGGCTATGTTGTTGATGGTATGTTGTCTTGGTGGTTTTAAGGGCCCTATCACAATCTTGCGTTTTCACTCACAAAAGTGCTGATTCATCGCATTATGTAGAAATTAGGCAGTTGCAATTAATTACGTTTATTTTAGGGCTTATACTTAATTTATTTAATGAATATTTATTAAGTTTTCATTTCTTATGAACTATTGTTTATTTCGGTATAAATTGTACGTAAAAATATTACTGCATTATGGTGAAATTGACAGTTAATTCTGAGCGTTTTCAGTAGTTTTTATGTAATTGAAGTGGATATTTTTTACGGATATTCCACTCTTATTTCAGATTTCTGAGGTCGCTATGAACGAAACCACTATAAAAGGATTAGTATGGTATATTTTTCATTTCATTTGGTTAATCTAGTCCCTAATCTCTTCAAAGTTAGAGTGAACAGGCTTCTGGGTAAGCTCGCTCCATCGTAGACTTTGTCTCTGTCATCTCTGACATAGACTAGAGTCAAGAGCAAACCAATTACAAATAAAAAAAAAAATACAGTAGTTTCACGAGCTCAAAAAAGTGCCGTCGCGCTTTTCTTGAGAAACTTCCTTCGGAATTTTAGCTTATTACCAATACATAAGAAAAAAAATGCGAAATGGAATGCCGCTATGCACAATACTAATAACTATTCTCAACTACCCAATAAGCCAAAGTTGTGTAAGTATTTCAGTTTCTGAGAATAAGAAAGCCGAAATTGGTGATTTTACGCAAAAAATACAGTCAATTTGTAATCGGACTCTTAAGGTAGATTTTGGTTTGGCAAAGAGAAAGAAGAAACGGAAACATTGGGTAAGTCATCGGTATTGGCGAAAAGGTTGTAAGACTTGTAAATAAAGTTCTAGAATCGATGAATGAAATACACAGACTTGTGCCTTTTTATAAGTGTACAATGTAGGTTTATGTTAACAAATGTTTAAAGAGTAAATGAAGATTATAATGCAGGGAAAGTGTACCTGCGTAACCTTTCGGTAAATTCAGGCGTTATAAGCAAGTTTTTGAGAATTTAACTGTTCCTAAGTATTCTGTGTATTTATAACTCAAGTAGCCAAGTTGTAGAGGAACAAAGATAACCGCAACACAGACAAGCTTTTTAAGGCACAGATGCGGCTCAGAAGCTGATTTTAAAATGAGCATCACGTCTAAACGGCTAGTTGTTATTTTTTGAAAAATATACATGTTACATAAGACTATTTTCTTAATGATATTATAAAATAAAATTTTGAGTTTTGTTCGTTCAACATAGTGCAATTAAATTGTAAAGTTATGTCTAACACGGATATAAAAATGACCATCGGACCAAAACCGCCGAGCGTATTTTGATGAAATTGACACTATCTCAAAGACAATTTAACTATCTTTTTTGATGTACGATTATTTTTTTTTAAAGTAGAATAATAAGGAAAGTACAAAAACTACTGAATTGGGTCACGCGGGTGTGAAACGAGTGCTCGTTTTATTCCTCCAAGGTTCCTGGCGTATGTCGTCGTCTTAAATCAAAGAAACTCAACAATTCTTAAAACTATTATTCTATTAATCACAATATAATGATACATGCAGATGACTAATCTCAAGCAGGCATATTGACACCACGACGATTGTCTTAGTACGTCGCATACAAGGAATAGTAATGTCACTTGTGTATGAGTCAGGGTGACGCAAAAGAATGTCGCGTTTGCGCAGATCTGATCGATACTTCGCATGAAGTCATTGTTTTTTCATTGTATGGTCAATATTGTGAGTGTTGGCGAAGGATTTGGCAGATTAAGATTTGAATACAAACAAAAAAATTGGGAAAGCGTCTTCGTTGACTTTTGACGTTGGATTTGGTAACCAATCATTTTTAGGGTTCCGTACCCAAAGGGTTTTCAACGGAACCCTTAACTACACTTCCGCTGTCCGTCTGTCCGTCCGTCCGGCTGTCTGTCAGTGGGCTGTATCTCAAGAACTGTAATAGGTAGACAGTTAAAATTTTTACAGATTGTGTATTTCTATTGCCGCTTTAAAAACAAATAATAATAACGAAGATTTATGGTACGGAACACTTCGTGTGCGAGTCCGACTTGCACTTGGCCGGTTTTATAAGGACTTCTGTTAATTTAAGAAGTATCTTTTAAATACTAGGTCATTACTCCGTAAAGTGATTGATCTTAGGATGTCCACGACCTTTAAATGACAAAGGATATACTTGCAACAACACACAAAAAAAGCAAACGTCACGATTTTGACAGTTGCATTCAATTCCCGGTCACCGCCATCTTTTTTTCTATCAACCTGCCAGTGATGCTCCGTTTTTTATTCATCTGACAAACCGTAACTAATGCCGTTACATAAAAAAATAACAATCGTAATTCTCAATCGGTTAATCCACATTTCTAGCAAGCGGTTAGCAAAAAGTTCAACCGTTATCAAAACAATGCGCGGGCTGTCAGTTGGGTCTTATTGCCACCGATACAACTAACCCTTTGTATGCAGATGTGATGACAGGGGTACAATGGTAACGATTAAATTATTCTTTTTTCAAACGCCTACTGGTGTTTTGGAGAATGTTGAACAACTTTTTTTCGGGAAGAAAAAAGTTTGACATGTGTTTATGAACTTTTTTCTTTTTGTAGTGGGTGCTTTTTATTGTGTTATTGATACTGGCTTGATAGATGACACAAATGTGGGTTAGTTTTTGAGACTGAAATAATAACAAAAGTGAATCACGTTCTGGCATTTCATTGAACTGAAATAGTTTGCGCTGTATTCTTGTTGTCGTTTTGAAAATTAGTTTATTGAATTATGACATTGATAAATTCAGTTTCAAAAACTTTCATTGTTTGGTAGTTTTGGTTGTATATTTTCATCTCCCAGTAGTCAACGGCATTATAATCCTCTGGTTTTCAACTTCCGTATCCCACTGTATAAATAAAAATAATCTATTTCTTTGTTGCAGTAACAAGCCGACAATGTGACGGCGGCAGTTTCCCGCCGAAACGTGATCGTCCACCATCTTGATTTTGTCAAAGACAAGTGTTGCCAGGTAAGTTGTTTTTCCTTTGTAGAAGTTTTTATCACGTTTAATCTGAAGATGTTTATCTTTAATTAGAGGTATTCAAAGGAAAAAAAACAGCCTAAGAGGCAAATGGAATTGAATTTTTCCAGGCAATTATGCCTTCGCTTTCAATCAGACGAGACTGCCAATAAACGCAGACCTATACAAAAAAAGAAACCAAACATTTTTCCTAAGTCTATAAAAGGCAGATAATAGTTGAGAATCTCGCAAATGTTGCCATTTCCTTTAATTACGGACATAATGCGGTCAGCACTTCATAGTCAGTACTAGGTACGTGAGGATTCGCAGTTTCTCCTACAAATTGCATGAACAGGGCGGCTATTAGATTTATTGGACGGATACAGCTATGTTTTTATAGCTTAACAGCTTAGGAAATGACTGTATTCAATGCAATAAGAGGTGGAGTAAACCTCTTTAGCGTTTTTGTTCGGTAAGACGCAGATACTTGACTTTAATTGCCCAGATTGAAATAAATTGGCACTTGGTAAGTTATAGTTTGCACTCATACAATAGACTAAAAATCATTTGGCAGAAATAATGGGTAGGTACTGAAATAAAGTCTCACCTTTAAATCTGGAAGGAAACTTCTTTGATTTCTATTTTATTAATTTTTTCTTCTAACTTTCTAAGTAAAACCAACATGCAACCAAAGACAAATATTTTTTCCATAACTTCCGTCCCATAACTTTAATGCTACCAACCTAACAAAAATAAGTCGTGTGCAATTTAAAATATATGTCTCTTGTCTTAGGATTTATTGTGACAACGCAACAAGTAACAATGCGGTGTCTTCCTTGACTCTAGCTTTTGTACCTGGTTCAGCTACTATTGTTGCTTAGGAAAATAATGAATGGACGATGGGAATAGAAATTGCGAATGTATTTAAATTCACAGTAATAATAACTGTTGTGTGTTTTCCGGTATAGGCATCAAGAAAAGAGAAAAAAGGCATAGAAAAGTTAATATCCTTGGGGAAAAAAAATTATTGGGATTAAACATGTGAGATTTTGGAGACGCATTTCTTTATCATTAAGCACATCAGGCTACCCGTTTCTGTCAAATTTTCCCAATCAACCATGAACCTAATGCGTTAACGATAAACATGAAAATGAAATTTGACAGATTGTTGTGTGGTTAATATTATGATTTTAATATGATTCTGCTTAAGTGGCCATTTTATACCCGCAGTAGATATTTACCTATTCTTTTAACTGCATGTCAATATTGCCCTTTACTCGACACAAAAAGATTTATTCCACTAATGTGTATCTCGCAGAATTTTAACAAGCTGTCGCACTAGGTTCAAGGAGTAGATAAGTGGAGAAGTTTAACACCTTGCAATTAATTAGTGATTCCAGTTGTCGCTCCATTGTATGCACTGGATTTATAAATCTAGTCGAGATTGGAGTTACAAAATGAATTAACTTTACCAGAATCTGCTAAAGTCTTCGTCATCATTCGTAACAGTCATTAATATTGTCACTGCTGGGTCCCAGGATTCCAAGGCTCGGAGCGAAAGTGAGAGGCAGTTCCACTACACAATCTCAGTACGGTTTGCTGGACGTCACACATTTCTATCTTCGAAATGTTGGCGCCTCCAGCAACCGCTGTTCAAAAAATACTGAGCACTAGCTTTTTTCCATGGTTTCGATCTTAGCCTCAAAAACTGTGCATCTTTCCTGGATGCAGAGGTAGCCTATGACACTTGGCATTCGTGTAGCTTTCTATCAGAAAATTAATTTATGTGATTGGATTGTTACTTCCAGATATAATTTACATAGTACATATTAGTTTATACCAGTATCATCATCATGACAATAGGGAAGATGCATAATTATACAGAATTTATGTCAAAGTTGTTAATAATATGAAAAAAAGTATAAAATAAAGGCCATTGATTACACTTTTTAAAGCATTTGGTCAAACTTTCTACACCTGCAGCCTGTGGGTCAGTTATTCGCAGCGGGCATACAGCAACCTGCGTGTCCAATATAATAATGCATTCAGGGTACTGTTGGGGCTGCCGTGGCGGTGCAGTGCGTCAGGGATGTTTGCTGAGGCGCGGGTTGATGGCTTTGCCGCCATAATTAGGAAAAGATGCGCCTCCCTACTCACTCGCGTTCGTGGCAGCACCAACACTATACTGAGTGTTTTTGCAGATAGATGGGAGTCCCCCATGCTGCAGAGGTGGGTACGGCTTCATGTCGCAGTTTAATAGTTTAGTGTTGTCAATACTAACATAGCTCTTAAGTAAATTGTTACTAACAAAATATGGACCTAGTCTGAATTAAATGTTATTATTATTATTATTGCAACGTTTTTATTTTAGTTAATATCGATTTTCAACAAAAATAATGAATTAAAAGTAACGCGAAACGGAACGTATTCAAAACAGCAATCAACGTTTAGTGACTTCACTGCTGTTATGACAACGAAATTTCAACCTTATGTCCTTGAGTTAGGGCAGTTCATGACAATTGTCAGACAGGAGTGACTCAACTTCTTTTTTCGAAAAAAGAATTAGACTATTTTACACAGAATTCTTAAAAATGGAAGCAAGATGAAAATATTGTATGTTTCCCTATCCTACAATTCGCCCGTGTATCACTTAAGTTCCCCCATGTTCTTTTTTAGCTTCCCTTTTATTGATTCCCAACAATTTTCAACGTGTTCCCTTTCACACATTGCTTTGTGTTCGTCTTCTACCTTTCTTGCATTGTGCTAGATATCTGCGATCTGCTCGTTAGCTGCGACACCTCAATAGGCGAGCCTTGAAGATGTGCGTAAGATTGTCCTGGTCTATACATTCAGATCACTGTAAAAGGATCGCCCTTTCTGAGTAAACAAAGTGCTTGGTACTATCGGGGAAAGAATTGTTGGTATTGTAGGAAAAACACCGTATTGGAGGGTTTAGCTCATTAGTGATGAAAATTGTAAGGTTGGCTTGTTGAGCTCGGTAAGGAAAAGTTTGTGGAACAATTGCTAATTACAGCCTAATAAAGTAAACGGGAAATGTCTGTTTAAGTGGTTTGTGGTAGTCCGAAGAGGTGAATCTGGTGATATCGATGGGACAATCGCAGTTATGTGTTTTCGGTCAATTGATTGTTTTGCCCACTTACTTCTAAACTCCACAGAAAATGAAAATATGCTAACGCAACCACTTGCGTTAGCAGATTTAGAATGTTCCCACTAGAATGCATGATTTTTTTTCTACTGAACAATTTATGGTATTTTTTCTAGCTTAACCTACACCTATAGGTAGGTACTACTATACCAATAAGCACAAAAATATTAATCATCTGCCTAGCCTTTTCCCAACTATATTGGGGTCGGCTTTCAGTCAAACCGGATTTAGCTGAATACCTGTATTTAACGCGGAGCGGCTGCCTACGAGACCTCCACAACCTATTAACTGGGTAACACAGTACTTCATGGCAAGACTGGAGTCAGATTAACTGGCTTCTGACTATCCGTAACGACTGCCAAAGATCTACAAATGACAGCAGGGACCAATGGCTTAACGTGCTTTCCGAGGCAAGGAGGAAAATCGGTCACCCATCCACAGACCAACCTTGGCAAGCGTTGCTTAACCTTGAAGATCGACCCGTGCGGCTGTTATTATCTAGCCACGAGCTTCCCAAGCACAACAATATTAATGTCTATTTTTAAATCTTGTGAAATTTCACTTATCCCAACAAAACTACGTCTCTCTGTGGCCCCAAAATCCTTGGACCTGTCGCCCCAAAACAATTTTTCCTCAAAAAAGCAAAAGCCCAAATATGAGTGATTGCTCGGCGCTTACTCTTGTACCCTAATTGATTTCGGAGCCGAAAACGATGCAATAAATAACGTTTTTTGTATGTAGGTATAGCCATGTTTTACGTTCAAACAGTTCGGGAGGGATAAAGGTCGGTTTGCACTTTTATGGTAGACTTACAGCGGAACTGTATCTAAGGTATTGTTAAAAGGATCGGATTTTATTCTGCAATTTACTTGTATTAAGCCGCCTGCAAGCAGCTTGCATGCAAATTTAAATACACAGTGGGGCACGATGGTGCGCTTGATTTGATCACATAATCCTTTGGTAACCCGCAATGTAATTAAACTTGCATGCAAGTTGTTTGCTTGAAACTTTTCTTCTTTTATTTGTCCAGTCAACAAAGCTATTAGGTATGCAGGCAATTAACTTGCAACTACTTTTAAACCATGTTTTGAACATGCTGAGTAGACAATTATTGTACAAAACACTCGTAAGTATGTCAAATGCTGTAAAAAAAAATATATTTTTTCCTGTATACCGAATAGCTTTGTTGACTGTACCTTGATTACAGCCCTTATTATTAATCTTCTCAAGGGTTTACAATCAATTTAAATTATTATGGAACTTAAAATGAGTATTCATAAAAAGAAGATCGCTTTTCGAGTTTACATTCAAATTTAAGAGTACGCAAGTGTCAACAGCCCCTTATAAGTAGTAAGTGGAAGCAAAGCAGAGGACATACGTGTGGCATACAAATTACATTCATACGAGATGCGAAATTGATATTCATCATAATAATAACAGCCATTTTAGTTACAAGAATCACTTTTAATTTTTTCGCAAATAAATCTTGTAGAGCCGAAAATAATTGATTTATGGGTTGTACTGATTTAAGAACTTGTATGTTGGGTTATATTTACTGCTGGAAATGGTCTTCCTGTGACTGATGGTTATGAGTGAGTTTAGGGTCTTTAACGTTAATTACTATGCTTGGAAGATGGATTGCAGGATTTTTGACGGTAAATACCTGAGCTGCAAGTGTACAGGTGCCAGGGTTTCGGAATTTGTTCGAAAGAGTCATCGCGGCACTGAGGAGCTCGTGGCTAAATAATTACAGCCGCACGGGTCGATCTTGATAAGCAACGCTTGCCAAGGTGGGTTTGTGGATGGGTGACCATCTCAACATACCGAGTTTCCTCCGTGCTTTAGTAAGCACGTCAAGCCTTTGGTCCCGGCTGTCATTTGTAGATCTTTGGCAGTCGTTACGGATTGTCAGAAGCCAGTAAATCTGACTCCAGTCTTGCTAAGATGTACCGTGTTACCCAGTTAATGGGTTGTGGAGGTCTGGTAGGCAGCCGCTCTAGCTAAATCCGGTTTGACTGGAAGCCGACCCCAATATAGTTGGGAAAAGGCTAGGCAGATGATGAGTAAGAATATCAAAGCGGTCGCACAGGCAGACATAAAAAGCGACTTTTTACAAAATGTATTCTTATTCAAATTATTATAGCCCAGACGTTATAAATTCACTTTTTGATCAGAAAATCCTAATACAATTTTCTTATTCCCATAGCATTCAAATCGCAAAATATCTACGTAGATACCGAACTTGAAAATACATTTTCAGACCACCGCTTTAAGCCCTTATTTAATTCGAGTAAGATGACAACATACTTATAGGTACAAACAAATTGCGTGCTCAGCCGTTTAAAAGACTGACTGTAAAAGTAAAATTTCTTGACGCAATCGCGGCAAAACATGTACTTACCTTACACTAAAGGATTCCTTCGTTTTGCGTCCAGCGTCCAAATTGGGTCCACTAATGAAGTGAAAGAACTCGATGGGACCAGGCAACTCCTGTTGGCCTTGTGTGCCAAATATAGATATGAGTCAAAGCGAAAGAGAGTTTTTTGTTTCATTTTGATTTTGTTTAAGTACAAGTAGATTTTGATCAGAGTTATTTGGGTGTGTTTTGTTGGGTAATAAACATGTTCTTTTAGTGTGTAATTAAAAGTTGTTAAGATAGTATCTTTGTTCTGTAGACTGTGTTTGGCGAAATGGTTGTCGTGTGGTCATTATTACCCGACTGCGCCAGAAGGAGGTTTCGAGTGTGTATGTATATTTCTTTGGCACGCTCTGTAGCCTAAACGGCTTGATGGATTTAGCTTGAGAGCCGTTGTTAGATTCGTCTTTTTTTAAATATTTATTTAATGAAAAATAATACAGAAGTGTCACTAAATTCTAAACTCACCAAACTTTTACGTTTGATGGCGAGAAGCGCTCTTTTACATAACAGTAAACCACCTTAAGTACATACTTTCTACTTAAATATTATATTGTTCAAGTTTCAACTTATTAATTTTTTTAGTTCTTTTTGCAATCCTGTATAATATTTCTTAATTTTGACTTTAGTGATCCTTTACAAATTTATAAATCTATTTTGTTAAACATGTTAGGTACCAGATACTTAGATGTTCTCTCACCATAATTATTTGTTATCTGTGGTTGAACCAGTTTGTTCTCTCTGACCTTACGTGTGTTGCACTTGTTTTTAACATTAATTTTATATTGATCATTAAAATAATATTCAAGACCTACCAAATAATCAACTTTTTTATCATATTTTACAAATTGGAAATAAGTTATTCTGATTGTGAGAGTTACACTGGGTATATAAAAACTAAAATGGTCGATTTTTGCGCCATATAAAATTTCCTTAAAACAAAAGATTTTTCGCCATAACTAGTGAGGTATCAAAATAAAGGGCTCGCGGGGAGGATTAAAAAACCCGACCAAGTGCGAGTTGGACTCGCATACGAAGGGTTCCCGTACCATAAACCTTATTTTTTATTATTTGTTTTAATAGCGGCAGTAGAAATACACAATATGTGAAAATTTCAACTGTCTACCTATTACGGTTTCTGAGATACAGCCCGCTGACAGACGGACGGACGGACGGACGGACAGTGGAGGCTTAGTAATGGGGTTCCGTTGGTTACCCTTCGGGTACGGAACCCTACAAATGTAACTTACTAAAATGTAGGTCGGGTTTTTTGACACAAATATTTATTTTTTAGTTTTCGTGATATCTGTTAATTTATAGATGACCGTTTATTTTTAATTACAATTTTTAAAATAGTTATTGCTCTTTTCGGATTTTCTTGGTTTTCAATATGCATTGGGATTAAATTCTTTAATAGTGGGGACTACTATTGTACTTTGTAGGATTCCGTACCCAAAGGGTATCCAACAGAACTCTATTACTAAGCCGCTGTCCTTCCGTCCGTCTGTCTGTCAGTGGGCTGTATCTCAAGAACCGTAATAGGTAGAAAGCTGTCACAGAATGTGTATCTCAATTGCCGCTATAAGAACAAATAATAAAAATTGAGGTTTATGGTACGGAACCCCTCGTGTGCGAGTCTGACTCGCACTTGGCCGGTTTTTTCTTATTGATATTCAGCGTCTGTGATACTATATTGTACGAGTCCTATAGTGGGCTATATATAATGAGCCAAATTGCCCACAGTGGTTTTCTATCTTCTCAATTTGCGCTGAAATACTGGTGAGAACTCAGAATAATCGAAAAATTAAATGTAAATTGTGTACCAGACTGAAAGTATAACGAGGCCATTTTTTTGGCAGCACACATACGTCATTGCGAAGGCTGTCAGCTGATAAAAAACATAAGTATTACATACTCACAGACATAACTCGACTCTCACTTATCAAGTTTATCCATATCAATGACTATAATTATGCAATAACTTCAATACAGTTCGAGACCACTTGTTTCTCGTTATCTTTCATCTATAAGGCCTCGACCAGGGTGAGGAGCTAGTGCGGTGACGATCTATACTTCTATCTATATCTATACTCGTACTAATATATAAAGCCGAAGAGTTGGTTTGTTTGGTTGAACGCGCTAATCTCAGGAACCACTGGTCCGATTTGAAAAAATCTTTCAGTGTTAGATAGCCCATTTATCGAGGAAGGCTATATGCCTATGCCTATGTATGGTCCTATTGGTCTAAGCGTGATGTCAATAGGAGCGGAGCAGACGAAATTGCGTGGGTCAACTAGTACTAATATATAAAGCTGAAGAGTTTTTTGTTTGCTTGAACGAAAAATTCTTTCAGTGTTAGATATAGGTAACATCACGCTAAGACCAATAGGAGCGGAGTAGACGAAGTTGCGTGGGTCAATTAATTATTTTATAGTTGTAATACTGCCGCCGTGCTTTCGCAGACTATACATGGTGCCATTTTAGTCGTATTACAAAGGCAGTCCACTTAAAGTACTCGACATAAACTACCTCTAGGCGCGATTATTTTTTTCAAAATATTTCATTGAGATAGTAATAAAATTGTACCGCATGGTGTTGGCCGGAGCCGTATGGTGCCGTAAAAGAATAATACCATCCCATCACTTCACGTGGGTGTCGTAAGAGGCGACTAAGGGACTCACCAGAGAATGGGCAGCAGCGTTCTCTGTAAAACGCAACACCATACACTGCGATCGCCAAGTCTGCCAAGTGTGGCGATTATGGCAAAGCTCCCTTTTGGGGGAGGCCTATGTTCAGCAGTAGACGTCTTTCGGCTGTTATGATGATATGATGAGTAGTAATTATGAAACAACCTGTTAATAATGTTTACTTATGTTTTTTTTTTTTATAATGGTAGGTTTGCTCTTGACTCTAGTCTATGTCAGAGATGACAGAGTCAAAGTCTACGATGGAGCGAGCTTACCCAGAAGGAGCCTGTTCACTCTAACTTTGAAGAGGTTAGGGTTGTAAGCTTTTGGAAACACAGACGCCGGCAGAGAATTCCACTCCTTTGCGGTGCGCATTATAAAAGACGTCATTTCTAATCAAACCCGCTATCGCGTCCGCACCCACCCTAGTCATCGCTCACTCAGAACCAGGCCTAAGACTTGTATTAACAAATCTATATCTTTTAAAATTACGACTGATGTTGAAACATAAAACCTTGTGAATGCAGCTATTAATGTGGCCAATTAATTTAGTACAGATGGGAAGATAGAGGGTGTTGCCTTTACACTTCCGGACACGATTTTTTTCACGGTTTTTGGAAGTTTTGTTATTAAGGTTGATTGTTGATATTATTTTAGTGGTTAATTAGTATCTTCATGGTTGTTGTTTTCCGGTACTTTGCCTTGCCTTTATTAGAACAATTTTTTTTTTTTTTACTCTTGATAGGCACGCGTTTGATCACAATCTCACCTGATGGTAAGTGATGATGTGGTCGAAGATGGAGCACGCTTGTCTAGAAGTAACCTATTCACTCTTGACTTAAAGACTCCCTGGTTGTAGCTATCAGGAAACACAGACTCCGGCAGTGAATATTAAATGGTATATGTCTTGTCTAAAAGCAAAGTTATCGGTATACAAAGAGCCCTTTAGTTTAAAGATTCCCCTATTGTAGGTAGCTAGATTCCATTAAGATCTTATAACGCAACCAAAATTGCAAATTATAGAGGTAATTATAACACATATATATTGTAACATAAACAATGTTGCCTTTCAGCCGTTATTAGCACAATATCGAAATAGTAAGAACTAATAACAATTTATTTTTAAGTTCAATCTAATTTGATATAATTGGTCAGATGGAAATACAGAACTAAGCGTCAAAACATGACCTTCTTATATTTTATTTTGCCAATTAATTTTTAAAGTAATGATTGACAAGCAGCAAAACGGACATACAAACATTAATTGGCGTCCGTAATCCGAATGTGGGACGCTGCGTTAGCGAAAGGGCGTCGCGAATTTGCGCAGATGTTCGACTAAGTTCGGCAATCATCGGCTACGCTCGGCTTCTGTAACGCCCAATTTGTTCACGAATTGTTTAAACGACATGAAAATAGTTCGATGGACTATGAATATGTCAATATTAGTTCTGAATTAATTTGTTTTTACTTTCTAAAGTACACAGGTGTTGTAACTATGTGTACTCAGTATGCAACAATATTGAGTTTCTGGGTTGGTGTTCTATTTCTGTTTATAAAATTAATATTATTTCTTTAATTTTGTTCATAATTGAGAACTGGTGTAAACACTAAAAAAATATGCGATTTCAGCAATCCCGATCCCTTTGCTATCATTTATTGAAGAGTTCCGTTGCCTCTCCGAAGTTCTTCATCAGATCTTCACCAATTTGAAACGAGACCAGTCCAGGAAAATACTCTTTCAAAGAAAAGAAGAATCATCCAAATCGGCTAACAATTGGCTAAAGTATCGCTGAACAAACATTTTTCATGGGATCTCATCATTAGATCCTAATTTATACCTTTCATCATCAGCTCAGCAACATGAAATGATGATTACCAGGCACAAATATCTGAATTGCGTTAGAAAGTTCATGAAAAACATTGTATGTGCCTATAAAATTTGAGGGTTGCCCTCGATTTTCGTGGGATTCAATCATCAGATTCTGACATGGTGACAATGGGACCAATCGAGAAGTATACCCTTTTAGATGAATCGGTTGATCAAATCGGTTCATAAATGACGGAGTTATGAGGTAACAAACATTAAAAAAAAAAAAACTGAATTGAGAATCTCCTCTGGTTAAAAAGACACGATTCTTTCGCTAAAAAAGGCAATTTTCCTTCTGAATACTAGTTATTCTTAAATAAAGTATGTTCTCGTACATACCTTACAATAGTTTATGCAATTCAATGGCAGCGAGCCAGGGGAATTAAGCACTAACTATTTATAGGCAGGAACACTAAGAACCCTAGCTTAACATTTTGCATACAGAATTAAATCGATAAAGTTAAATTGCTAATGTCTTAATTATACGAAAAGACTGATAGTTATTGTAGAAAATGGATGTATTTATAGTCTAGACGCAAACTGAATAGGTACAATTTGATTGGTCTGCTTGAAGCTAAATCACTGAGGTTGTTGCTTTAAGTACAGTCAGCATGTTCAGTTTATGAATTAACTTAATTCCAGACAGTATGTTACGATAATAATTACTTATCTTGTCACAGACACATGACAAACTAATAGGTACATAATTAAAAAAAAAAAAACTATTTTCCTCGAAAATTCTGTTTAGGTACACCGAAATCGGGCGGAAGTTGCCTTGATCTGTGTTCTGTTGTTTAACATCCGATTACAATAAAGTAGTTTAATTGTGTCGAAAAATATCCTTAGATTTTAAACAAAGTGACATTCTACTTGTTTGAGAAAACGATTTATGATCACGTGACATTTTGGCGCATGTCACATTTAGGACTTCTAGACTTGCAAACATATATTTTATAAACATCAAAATTAAGAAAGCAATACCAAATTCATCTTCACCACATCCTAGCGCTTCTGCACAATCACATCTGACTTCTCAACTATAAAAAATAAGTAAATCTTTTCTGCAGACTAGCACAAGTTACATTACATTTGCAATAGTTAGTTACCTTGACATGCTACTTGGACTTGTTTCCGTTGCATACCAGCCGTTTATCTTAGCATGAGTTTAGCGATCTGTCCTGCTCTGTCCCGCAGTGCACTTGCGTGCGATGCAATATGATCTAGGTCCCGCTAATCTGATAATGGAGTTTTTTATTTCTTAGGTATTTGATAAATGGCCAGAGCAATGGTTAGGTTAGTAATCTTTGGTAACTAATTTGTGAAGACTAATACGTCATGTATTTCGTGTTTTCTTTCAATTGAAATGTTCTATGTTTTGTTTTTGTCTGTCTTTTCATCATTTGCTTTTGTTGGATGATATACTTAGTTCGTTTTTACGGATAGGTGGAGGCTGACCATATCAGCACAAGTTACATTACATTTGCAATAGTTAGTTACCTTGAAATGATAATATGATCTGGGTCTCTCTGATCTGATGGTGGAGTTTTTATTTCTTATTTGATAAATGGCAGAACTAAATTGTAAAGTTGAGATTCTTTAGCTAGTAACTAATTTGCAGATTCTAATATAAATGTATTTCGTGTTTTCTTTCAATTGGATTGTTCTCATTGTTTCTTTTTACCCGACTGATGCAGTAGTCGTTAGTCGTCGGTCAGTTTGAGATTTGAGATTTGAGGTTTATGTTCTTTGTTTAAACCCGACCGCATAAAACGTCTAAAAAGTTCCTTGCAAGGTATTTTTCGAGTAGTCTGATGGTGGCATCAAATCTGTGATTCAACTTAAATACAATATAAATTTTATTTTATTTGACATTGATATTGTAATTTTAATTGAACACAGGACATCTATACTATTTATTATTTCTTATAATGTTCATGTCAATTAGACCTATTCTGACAATGATGTGCATGCCTTTAAGTGACTTGTTTACAGAGGATCCTCTCGAATAATGTTTTTAATTTTTTTTATTGTAAATAAGTCGTTGGTGTGCCTATATTAAATAAATAAATACGTAAATGCCACTGTAACTGCATCAGACTGTTTGAAAAGCGACTTGTTTGGTGCTTTTTACTCGTTTTTTTTTCTATTCATCGTTTTCCTATATAATTTCACTTTTGTTTTCCTTGGTATTCTTTGACGCTAAAAATTTAATCACACTTAAGTTTTCGTTAGAAAAAAAAAGTACCTTTAAAAAGGACGACACACGTAAAGTTGCTAATGTTGCTTTGCTTTAATTCATACGAAGTAGAAGAGCCGAAATAAGATTTGATGGAGATGAACCTCAGTATATTGCAAAACAACTAAAGGTAACCCATAAAAAAGAAACTAAACTAACTACAAACGAACGAATAGCATCAACAATTTCTCGACGCTATCAGATAATGTGTCCAAGAGACTGGCAGCTTAGCCTCTGGCCCAAGCACATGCCAGCTCTTGGGGCACAGGAAGTGTTAACCAGCCGAAACGATTAAGAAGTTTCTTTGAAAAGGCTGTGAACACAAGAGACCCACGGCCCGAGGGTTCCATAAAAATCGATCAAGTTAAGAAGTTACGTCACATATTGCATAACAAAAACTAAAGTTAATCCATAAAAATCGATCAAGCCGTTTTCGAGACCTGAATCACAAATACCCACATTTCATTACCCACAGAATTGGCCACAAACATCCATCGGAATCTCGATCATTACATAAGAAGCACATAAACAAACACACAGAGAGTGCGATGCTTGCAAAAAGTGAAAGTTGTTGCAGCCAAAAAGAATGGACGAGGCTTTTCATTACCAACAACTTAATACCCACCTTATTACCAAGTGCTAGGGATGATTTTAGATTGTTAACTGATGATATTTAAGCAGTAATGTTGTAAGGCACTTGTCTTCGACTTATTTGTCCGTCAACCAGTTTTAAAGTCTGTGAAGGTCTTAAATTGTCGGGTCATATAAAGGTGGAAATATTCAAAGAAGGAGAACCTTTTCCCTTTTAAGTTTCCAGAATTTTAAACCCGACCGCCCAGAATTTTAAGTGGGTAATGTGATTGCAGTATTTTTGCTCCCCAGTTGTACAGAGAGCCATGGAGCGTTTCATGGTTGGCAAACGTCTAATAGATCGAGTTCCAAACGTCGTGATCCGAAGACGTACGAAGGTTTTCGACATCGGAAAACGAATTGCGGAACTAATATGGAGCTAGACAGGACACGTGGCAAGGCGCGGTGATGATAGGTGGAGTAGGGTCCGAGTGGCATCCGAGGACTGAAAGAAGAAGTATTGATCGGCCGGTGGTGAAATGGGTGGACATTAATGCCATCGCGAGTAGAACCTGGATGAGGCTGGCACAGGGACGTGGGGATTGGCACAAGGGAAGAGATACCTTTGCTCAGCAGTGGGCGAAGTAGGGCTGTGGATGGTAAATGTGTCTCCCCATTCTTCGTCGACGAGTTGGACAAGAAGTTTTAAAAGGTAGTCGTTTTTCTGGTTTTGTAGAGATTGCTCACTAATCACCCGGGAACGTTCTCCGTACTTTCATTTGATGCTGAAATTCTAACTCCAAATTAAGATAGAAGTATGAAAACTGTTGGATCGGGAAATTGGTTGTCACATCAGAAAATTCATCCCTGCAGCCTTGAATTTTGGCAGAATCAATTGTTTATAGGATTGTTACGGAATAGAATAACTAAAAATGTTTTGCCACAAGCCAAGGCTTACGTAGAGCAACAGCTTGCTCTTCAATCGCTTCCACAGCTGTAAAGTTAATACACTGTCCACTTTATATTAAATTGCCAGTGACACAGACCACAACAAACACCAATAAAAATATTTTACGACGAGATTTTACGAGTATATCCTCAAAAAAAGGTAAGTCATCGTTGCCTTTCCTGCAATCAAATTCCAACTTCTTGTTCTACACAATAGAGTGTAATTTCGTTTGTTGGACGAAAATTAATAACATATCTACAATGACATAAGTAATAAACGAATTCAAATCCGGTTTTTTAATATTAGATACTTGAGATTTATTCGTAGTTTAGTCCCACGGATAGGACAGCTCATTTCTCGAAGCTTTGAATTTAAATTGGAATTCTGCTGAGTTTTAATTGCTTTCCAACGCTGAGTTAGTTATGGGATTTAATTTGTGATAGAGCTATTGCGTTGGTACTGTTGGAAGACGTCGTACTCATGTTAACATTGTGCTTTTGTAGTTTCTTTGCTAAATGTTTACGTATTAGGTACTAATGCTGTTTGCACAATGCTGACCATCTCAAAAGTTATGTAAACGCTATCCTGAAGTTTGATAGTGGCGCCAGTGACGGAAAAACTGGGAATTATTTGTTTTGGTATGAGTATTTGTTGAAGATAAATCGAAAGGGAGAGGAAGGCTAAAGAATTGATGCCATGAAAGAAAACGGGGATGAATTATAACGTGATGGTGGAGAATGGAAGAAGAAAAAAAACTTTTTACAAAAAAAATATAACCGACTTCCAAACACAACCTTAATTTCGAAGGTCGGTGTTTTTGGTTATGTTTCTTTGTTTTTTAATTTTTAAGTGGTGATACTTGGTCGACGTCTTCGTCTACGCAGAAATTGAAATAAGCAAAAATGATCATAAAAAAAAATACTGAACAAAACTGAATCAATTTTTAAGGGCCCAAAGGACGTATGCCGCATCGAACTAAAAAGAATCACAGAAATAGGATCAGAAAACTTGGGAGTAATCGCTGTACCTACACACAAAAAAAAATACCTATCGAATTGAGAACCTCTTCCTTTTTTGGAAGTGTTACTAACGAGTTGCGATGACCGCGAGTCTGCGACCCCAAGTAGCATAGGACAAGGGGAGGTTAATGATGATGTTGTTGGCTATTAAGGGTTCAATATTCATAGGAACGAAGATATTTAGTATGTCTGTGCAAATGAAACCAAGCCTAAAATGCGAAATGTCATAATATTCCACCAAACTTGGGAAACTACAATCTGCTATCCAATTTGGGTTGTTTAGTGGGCGGATCAGAATACAACCTAGCACTGTATTTTGCAATACTACAAGTTTATTTACACAGTGGTTTAAGTGATTAATTATTCAAGCGATTTGTTATCGCCATAGACACAATGCTGGGACGCCTACAGTGGCATCTGCATGCAAATGGCAAAATGGTGATTAAGTGCGTATAAAGACAAACAAAGGCATATCAGAATGCTTGCATGATATTTAAATAAATTATTAAGAAAAAATAAATATGAGCCGGAATACTGGATTATTCAAGTGACATTTATGTTCACAGAGATATCGTAATATCGTAGACCTTTGGGGAATAATGGAAAGTCTGTACCTACCCAATAATAATAGTCTTTCAGACCAAATTACGGCTACAGGTGTAAAACTAACGGCTTCAAGTGTTTTCCGAAGATCTGGGCGAATACCACTGAAAAAACAAACCTAGTTGAAAAATCCAATAACACTAGCCTACGGGGAAAAGTATTTGCAATAATTTTAACTAATTTCTGCCTTTCTACTTATGCTGAGTACGAGTTGAATAAAATTCATTTATTAATTTAGTTTTCTCGGTACCAGAGGGTCTGGAACGAATATTTTTGATGTTTAGTTATTACTATACGTATTGTTTTAATTTTACTATACCAGAACAGTAATAATCGTTTCGCACATAATATTAAAATTAAACCAAAATATTATGGGGTTGTACGTTAACTATACATCAAAACATTTGAGTCCTTCTGATATCTTGCGGACTTAATAATTCTTCTCCCTTTCGAATTATTGTAAAAGTTGGATTTTTCTTTAGTTAAGAGACATCAAATCTATACCAATATATGTATAAAGCTGAAGAGTTTGTTTGTTTACTTGAACGCGCTAATCTCAGGAACTACTGGTCCGATTTAAAAATTCTTTCAGTGTTAGATAGCCCATTTATCGAAGAAGGCTATAGGCTATATATCATCACGCTAAAACCAATAGGAGCAAAGCAGTATCAATTGTGACGCAGACGAAGTTGCGCGGGTCAACTAGTGTTTAGAATAAAGTTAATTTTTGCATTAACCTTAATTGTGACTTATAATAATCATTTTCTAATTCAACATGTCTCTTGTCATTAATACAAAAAAGCTACTTTATCTCGAGAATACTTTTTGAGGGACAAAATTTAAAGACCAGTCTAACAGTTAACCCCACCCGGAAATCGACGGGTCGACCCCTGACCTTACGCTAAGCAGTCATATTAGCGACAGCGAGACCAACAAGGCAGTTTAGAGCCCCAAAGTAAAGCCATATTTTCCGGTCAATCTCGAAAAAATTTGCATAACGTCTTTTGTTTATACCCTATCAACAAAATTTTCCTTAAAAGATTCTACTAAATCAAAACGTCACAAAAAATCCGAACCATGAATAATTTAAACACAACTTGACATTCATCATCGCCAGACTTGTTTCAGAGAACCTATAAAACGTTATACCTATAAGATTTGCCATGATGATGACTATTAATCAGATCTGCCTAAATTTTTTTGCAAATTATATTTTTTAATATTATTTTGCCCGACGAAGCTTAGAGTTTCAACGACATGTATGCAGCTATTTGAATTTTATTGCGCCTTATACCTAGCCTGAACTGTCCCACAGCTGGGCTGTCCTATAGCACCCCCAATTATTACCCACTAGCTTTTGGTCGCGACTTCATACGCCCATACCCCGTTTTTTCCCGTTCCCGTAGGAATTTCAGGAAATCCTCTCTTAGTGCTCTCCTACACTCCCCAGGGAACCTACATGCCAAATTTCTGCTTTCTACGAGCAGTACTTTCAGTCACTTAATCAGTCAGTAATGGAAGAATTTTATATATTAGGACTATTCCCAGTTTTGTGCCAATTCCTAGGGAAGTCCCACCATGTCTTTCGTGGTTAAACACAACCCCTTTTCGCGATTTCGGGTCACCAATTTAAGCAAGATAGTTTTCTTGGGCTTTTGCCATTTAGGATAATACTTATGGGCGGTCTTTCTACCTGCATTTGAACAGCTCACAGCTATGCGTATAAATGTTAAAAGTACATACTAACACTACTTTATCCCATATACTTTGTTAGTGAGAAAATAAGTGAGGTCTGAGGACTGGGATCTCAGTCTTTCAACAGGTCTAGAAACCAATCAAGAATCCTTATAAGGCACAAGATACGATCTTCCTATCCGCCGGAAACTTAGAAAAACGGGACTCAGTGCATCGTAGACATCAAACGTAGCCAATAGTCATACATATTAAAGCCGTCGACTGTACCGTAAGGTGCGCCGGAGTCACTCCGTGGGAGACTACAAGGTCTATACTGCGTTCGCGATTTTGTATCCAAGTGTGTAAATAACATGTGCTTTTGAAAAAACAACTCTTTGCTTCAGGTATAAGGTTCAGTTTCCACTGCAGCTTCAAACATTTTTATGACTTTGATATTAAGACTAGTTATTCTGAAATCAAATTAATTTACACCAGCATAAAGTTGATATTAGATTACGTGAAAATGACATCAATCGCAAACAAGGATTTGAATAGACTTTTAGGTCTATGGCACGGCTATCCAACTGCTAATTGAATCATTCATTCACCGGTCTTACGTTCAATTGAATGGAAACGCCTATTATGAGCAAACGGGGACGAGTACGGAATTAGCAGGGTTTGGCTAAATATGTCGGTACATAAAATGTTAATGTTCTTGTATTTCTTTATTGGGAGTTGATGTGAAGAAAAATATTGATGGAATTCGTTACGTGATATGTGGGTTGATTCCCGTGTAAAGAGGATCAATATGACTCGAACTATTAAGGGCGTTTACGCACTGCATCCGATTCGAATCCGAACTTGAGTTCCGAGATCTGAAAACGGACGGATGGAGGTTGTATCTAGTGTGTTACACCTCCTAAAAGTAGTAGTACTGCTAATTCGAACCGACAATTTCTGGATGCAGTGCGCTCTTAAGCTAGTGGAACTTAAGCAAAAGCATGTAGAGTTTGGACGAAAACTGTCCACTTGTTAGAAATTAAAAAATCTCATTCACAAGATATCTGCCGTTATATGTAATTTTATTTTACTGTAGGACTGCGGTCCATTATGATAATAGTAGAAGTGCTTTGTGTGCCAGGAACAAAAATTATTGAGTACTGTTGATTTAAAATAGAAGAGACTCTTATTTTCTGAGGATGAGAAATCACCAATTAGCTCCTCCTGCTTTGGGCGGAGCGGAAGAGAGTGTCAAACTCTTACTGACTTAGTCCCATCCGTGTTCCTCCTAAGCCCTTTGCGTCCCTTTGCGTTCCAGGACAGGACTGCAGTGACTCATTACAGCAAATTCCGGAACCCTGACAGGCACTGGCCCTAGCGGGCCCCGTCTACGTGTCACTTCCTACATATTAAATTGTTTGTTCACCTCGCTGTCATGAGTTTATCACCGTAATTAATTATGGTGCTTAAACATTATATTATTGAAACCAGTTTCTTTGTCAATATCTTGATGACAAAACAGCTATTTCTTGCTAATATTCTTATCTACGAATAAAGATGTCCGATTATAACGGGTGAGCCACGATAAAATAGAATTATATCTGTATTCATAAAGTGCTTTTCAGTGCAAAATAAATTTGTTTTCTTTCTTTCTTTATCTTTCAAAGCTTTAAAAAACAACTTAAGAAATATCTTTATTTAAATTTGCAAAACATAACACATGATTTGTGCGTCATAAAAACGTTAAAACACAAAAGTTTTAAAGTATAATTCTGCAGAAACCAGTCGGACTCGTTCAGTGTTTTATTCCTTCATAAATTCGGTACTTTATGTATTTGTGAAATGATTATTTGGAGAGGAGAGTCGTGATGTGAACGATATCAGGGTAAGGGCGGTAGCTGAGATGAGCGCAGCGATTTTCAAAAATCGCTCATTGGCCTAGTTTGAGGAGCTGGTGACTAAGTAATGGCAGCCGCACGGGTCGATCTCTAAGGTTAAGCAACGCTTGCCGAGATTGGTTTTTGGATGCTTAACCGTCTTAACTTATCGAGACTCCTTGCCTCGGAAATTCCAGGCATTGGTGCCGCCTGTTGTTAGAGCATCTTTGACAGTCGTTATAGGTAGCCAGAAGACAGAAAATCTGTGTGTTACCTAGTTAATGGGTTGTGGAGGTCTGGTAGGCAGCCGTTCTACGTAAAATACTAAACTGTAACCGGTTAGACCGTGAACCGTCGAATCCGACTCGGCTGGGCAGCGTTCGGGAAGTTGCGTGGTATCTTCTTGTCCCACATACCAGTGTCTCAAGACGAAAGTCTATGACCAGTACGTGTTGCCAGTGATGACATATGGAACTGAAATGTGGTCGCTCGCCGGTCCTTGTGGCGATGCTTGGGGGAGGCTAATGACCAGCAGTGGACGTCTTTTGGCTGATATGATGATGATAAACCGGTTAGACCGCAAGTCGAACCCTACGTAGTTTGGAAAAGACTTGGCAGATACATTGCTCATTGGCCTTTTAGCAAAATTGGGCATCAAAGATATTATCATCATCTGCCTAGCCTTTTCTCAACTATATTGGGGTCTGCTTCCAGTCAAACTGGATTCAGCGGAATACCAGTGGTGTCTAAAATATAATATATTCATTTTTTTCGGACGCTTTTATTGTTTATAATTAAAAGGTCTTATCTATCTGATTAACGACGGAGACCTTTCTGCCGCACCCACAGGAAATAAAACCATGCAGTAATCTATATAAAGACTTAACTCATTTAGTTAAGTATAAATGGCTTCCGTTTGTCCCAAAAAGGGTTTTTTTTTCTCAGCAGCTACATTTTGTAACTGTTTTAATTAAGATACAAATCTTGTCGTCCTAAATCATGGCTTACAATCTACACATATATAAAAAAAAAATCTTACTGTAGGTAGACATACTTGAGAATCTACTTTATTTTTGTTTGTAATTTGTATGCAAGAGGCTAATTTACGAGTTACCGGTGCTGTTAAATTCCAAATAGATAGGTAAATTAGAGACAGCTTTGGAAAGCTTCCCACGAGGCCAAAGACGAGTGAGGGCCGCGTGAGTCTACCGGATGGGATTCCCATCTAGTAGACTATTTTATCCCTTCACTAGTTGACCCGCGTCACTACGTCTGCTCCGCTCCTTTTGGACTTAGCGTGATGATATACAGGGTTATTTGTAAAACACCAGCAACCTCTTAGGCAGTGAAAGTACACATGATTATAAGCAAATTTTATTTTGAGAAAACCCCGAAATCTCGAGAAAAATATCAGCTGTTTTATACATTTTCATTTTCATTTCTGCCTAAGAGGTTGCTGGTGTTTTACAAATAACCTTGTATATAGCCTATAGCCTTGCTCGATAAATGGGCCATCTAACATTGAACGAATTTTTCATATCGGACCAGTAGTTCCTGAGATTAGCGTGTTCAAGCAAACAAACTCTTCAGTTTTATATTACGTATAGATGGGAGAAAATTGAAGTAGTTGATGTGGTGTGGTATCACTGGAAGTATTTGAGCTAATATTATGATTCATTTTGTGATGAGATAGATCAAAATTAAGAAAATTGAACGGAAACGGGTCTTTTTTCTTTTGGCAAAGAAAGCTCAATTGCAATATCAGCAATTCAAAATGATTTGAGTAAAGGTGCAGCAAAATGGTTGCTTTCAAATCGCTTCATCAATCCGCTCATCACTATAGTCTCACCTTTACCACAAAAAAGGCACTCAATAATGACGGAGTTGGATTCAAAGCCCTGTATTTGGAGGCAGGGGGCGTCAATACGAGACGCCATTGCATTAAGTTCGCTCAGAAAATATTAGTCTTCGTAACACGCGAGTTTTTGGGAATTAAATATGTATGGATGATTTCATCTTGTGTTGGTATTGGCTGTCGGCTTTTTTGAGTTTCTGTATCTGTAATCAAATCGAAAGCTGCTTCGTTTGTATTATGTTCATTCTGGTGGGAAATTGTTACGTATACCATACCATTCGGAAATGTTCGGGGTACATTTTTTTTAAAGACGTTGCACCACTCTAGGTGTCGTGGGTGCATTTACAAACATAAAGACTCACATACAAAAACAGCCAGAACAATTATCTATAGGCCATACAAATATTTGTTCCGTAAATAATCGTATCCGCGACACGCAGCGCAGTAGCCAATGGCTTAACCAGTGCCGCAACCGTGTCAACCATGTTTATGTTTGGAATTTTTGCAGGTTCCGATATGACCTATATCTACTTATCATAATCGGTGTAACCAGGTGGTTGGAAACAAGCTCCTACAAACAAAAGACTAACTCCTTCCAGAAATCGTTAGGTCTTGATTAGAGCCAGACAGAAACAACATCATAACAAAACATTTTAACACCTAAACAATGACAGGTTTTTGCGAGTTTATATGATTACTTAAATCATATATGTAAACATAGCATGTCGTAGCCACATCTAAAAATTGACAATTTCACATAATGTTTCGTCACCTTAAATCATAACCTCGACGACGAAAACCTGCTGCATATTTCTTTCTGCAGGGCTTAAAGAAACTTAACATGTACGGGATGACGGGAGCTTAGTTTGCTCGCTGTGCTCGCTCGCTCTAGCTCCCGTTATCCCATTCGAGCCTAATTTAGCCGTGTTGGCGTGCCCTCAGTTCCTTTAAATATAACCCCTTACCTTTGCCACATCATGAAATGACCAATTCTACGATACGGTAACGACTTCCACACAAAACCAATACCTACCAAGTCAGACGACAAAAGATACAAGTGTTCGTACGACCTTGTTCGGTGAAAGGTTATGCGCCCGCGCACTCGGAATATATCCTTGTCCGGATTGACAGACACAAAATATGTTAATGGCATCTTAATGCCAACACGATCGTTTTTTATTGTGGGTGACTTATTGTGGAATTAAGGATGGTGAATGAGCTTTTTAGGATTATAATTATGAAGCGGTATCTTTGATGGAGGGCTAGATTTATAATAATTGGCTGAGGTATCAACGTTTGGTAAGGTACTAAGCAATAGCTTGGAAAAAATAGATGGGACTTATCTTATGTTACTCATAACATAACACAGAAGTAGCTTGCCAGCACCAGTGAAACTTATCAGGCCATCACCATTTATTCTTTCTTTCTTTCTAAACCAGCAGTTACATCTTGATAACCGATAAGGAAATAACGTTTATATTTTAATTTCGGAGCAAAACCTAAAAAAAATGGGATCGAATTGGAAGTGTGAGATATATGAGTATTCAGATATAGCACTTTAGTTTGTTAAACTAAATATGTCTTTCAGAAACATGGATTTTATTTATTTAAATTTACGAACAGTAATGATTTGTGTAAACGCTGATTTAAAAGGGGTACGTATCAAAATCTCGAATTTTAAAAGACCGAATTTTAAAATACCGATGGACAAAATCCCGATAGTTGAAATGCCGAATGGTTGTTTACTCGAAAGTTTAAAATCCAGAAAGTTCATTTGCCCGAAACTTAAAATCCCGAAGATCCATATCCCGAAGTTCGAAATCCCGAAATTACATCCCAAAGCCAAAAACCTTTACAAAAAAGAAGGTTAAGGTAAGGGTAAGGTTAGGGTTAAGGGTGAAGGTTATTATTATTATTATAATAATAGATAAATAAATAAATTTATTCAAATAAAACGTTTGCAAAAATGTTTACATTTAGCCAACAGTGATAAGATTTCCATACAATTATAGTACCTAAAAATAATCTAATATATTAGATATTATTATAGGAAATGATACCAATAACCCCGGGCACCCAGAGGTTCGGTTTGGTTAGGTTCCTTCAATCTCTTGAAATAGGAGCCCCGCTCCGCCGACAATTTGGTGGAGTTTGACCTCATCTAAACCAAATGATTCACCAACTATACCTAGAGGAAATGTGGCCCTCGGCGGTCGCTGCCGCGGCACGCTCGCTCCGCTCGCTCGCCTTCGCGCGTTAATATACACTGTTCTAACCTAACCTGAATTTGACTATTCAAATGTGCCTGCAACTGGTCCATTTGAAATTATTTGTATTTGGTATACAGGCGGACAACAAGACATTCTCTACAAGTCAACTCTCGGGTCAAAAGGACTACAATGTGGTGGGTTTACAACAAGAAATACCTATATAAATTCGAAATAAGTATCGTAAATACACTTTAACAGTTAACACATCTTTAAAAACCCATAAACTTTGCGACGGGTTTACTTGTCATTGCTGGGTATTTCAGAGGTGTTGAAAGCAAGGTACGCCTACAGTTTTCCAGGGTCAGTGGGAACTGGTTATAGATGACAATAGGTTTGAAACTGCACACGTATTAGGGGCGGAGCTATTGACATTTTTTTGTCTTATACCATTGCATTGGCAGCTTAATTTTTGGTTGCGCTCTCACCTGAAGGAAAACTGTTCCATTTATTGCTGTAGTTTTTTAAAGGGACTAAGTTTTGCCAGCCGTTTCGCCCGCGTGATAGTAATACCAATATTTCAAGGGATTCTTTTTCAGAGAGTTTATGTCCCAGGACAAAAATCGCCAGTCTTATGTTAGGAAATATTTTTTCTGGAATAGGTTCCAGCACACGGTTACCCATGTTCTAACTTTCATATAATTCCGTTCAAGCGTTTGTGCGTGAGTAGGTGACAAAAAGACAAACTTTACTTACGAAAGTAATTACTTAAGTTTTCAGGGTTCCGTACCCGAAGGGTAACCAACGGAACCCTATTACTAAGCCTCCGCTGTCCGTCCGTCCGTCCGTACGTCCGTCCGTCTGTCTGTCAGCGGGCTGTATCTCAAGAACCGTAATGGATAGAGAGTTGAAATTTTCATAGATTGTGTATTACTATTGCCACTATAACAACAAATAATAAAAATTAAGGTTTATGGTACGGAACCCTTCGTGTGTGAGTCCAAGTCGCACTTGGCCGGTTTTATACCTAAATAATAGTTTGGATTAATCACGAGTATTAAAGTCACCAAAATCTAAGAAGTCCGATTTGACAGCTGAGTAGAGAGGGACAGAAGATTGCTTTACCACTAAGTGCGAAAGAGATTTATTTTTATGTCTCTTTCATGTTTAATAGTAAAGTAATGATATATCCTGCTGTCAAAACGGACTTCTTGGATTTTGATGACTTTAAGTGATAAGTAAGTTATTCAAAGGAGCAAATAATACTATTAAAGTCTAGTTGACCCGCGCAACTTCGTCTGCTCCGCTCCTATTGGTCTTAGCGTGATGCTCGATAAATGGGCTATCAAACACTGAAATAATTTTTCAAATCGGACCAGAAGTTCCTGAGATTAGCGCGTTCAAGCAAACAAATAAACTCTTCAGCTTGATATACATATACATAGATTATCTACCAATTCAAGCCCCTAAAGCCAAAGGTGCCGGGAGGGGGTTTGAGGGGTGCACTAGCTGTACGGGTTGATCTTCAAGGTTAAGCAACGCTTGCCAAGGTTAGTCTGTGGATGGGTGACCATCTTAACATACCGAGTTTCCTCCGTGCTTCGAAAGCACGTTAAGCCGTTGGTCCCGGCTGTCATTTGTAGATCTTTAGCAGTCGTTACGGATAGTCAGAAGCCCGTTAATCTAACTCCAGTCTCACCATGAAGTGCTGTGTTACCCAGTTAATGGGCTGTGGAGGTCTGGTAGGCAGCCGCTCCTCGTAAAATAATGGTATTCAGCTAAATCCGGTTCGACTGTAAGCCGACCCTAATATAGTTCGGAAAAGGCAAGACAGATAATGATGACTATAGCACCCCCCCATAGGTTTTCAATAAAACACACGAAAACATGAAAATATAAAAAAAAAGTTAGACAAGCGAATGTGGTAAAAGAGACATTACAAAACCGAGGCGAGATACTTCGAGCTCCATCGCGTTCGGCCTTGTATCCGTCTTCTTTAGTTCAAAAGAAAACCTCTCCACTTCGAGGAGGGGTTTTGAAGATGCATACCCCTTAAAATAATCCTGCCTAAAGCCCATTCTATTAACTCTTACTTGATGCACAAAATTACATACTTTCCATTCCATTTTATAATAACATAGAAAATGCAACAAAAACTAAATCTAATTACATTATACACACTCGAGAAAAGAAGAAAATTACCCGACAAGTTTCTCAAAGTGAAAACTGTACGAACGATGCAGTTGTTATAGAAAACTAGGTAGAAAAACTTCCTGAGTGAAATGCAGCGGTAACGTGAGATGGTAAACTACTTTCTTCGCTAGAACATTATACTTATTGATTTATGGAAAATGTACAGGCTTTCTAACGTAACTTGAAGCGTTTGCGGATAGAATTTTTAGGAAGACAGACTCTCTCTGCTGGGGAGTTTCTTGCGCCAGTTCTTCCCAGATTAAACACTAGGAAGTGGTGACGGGCGGGCTATTTGGGGGACTGTCTGAATGTACAACTTTGACGTTCAAAAAGTGCTGCCTTGCAGCCTAATTTGACTAAATGACTTTCAATTCTGGGGGGCTACTCTCTAAGCCCGAAGTCTGTAATTTCCACCTTAGTTGCTGGTGTTTTCTACTCCGTATCACCTAACCAGTAAGAATGAATGACAACATGATTTGTAAAGAAGAAAGAAACAAAATATGTTTATTTAGAATGTCAGTTATTGTCAAATCGTGTCGTCATTCATTCTTAGTTTGGGTTCGGGACTAATCGTAAGTCCGTAGGTGATTCGGAGTGGAAAACTCCCGTAACTAAGACCGAAACTATGGATTTCGGGCCTAGAGAGTAGACCCCCGGATGCTAACTTTTAAGGAAATTTTACTTACCAAAGACAGGGCCCAATTTCTCGAACGAATATTATCACAGTACCTACTCGTATTATTTTTACGCTGCAATTATTTGCTATTCAAATGTAGTCATCAACACAGCCTTAGATAATTCAGCAACCCGTGGTTTTAGGCGTTGGAACCAACGAACTTTCCCTTTTTTAGGGTTCCGTATTCAAAGGGTAACCAACGGAATCCTATTACCAAGCCTCCGCTGTCTGTCCGTCCGTCTATCTGTCAGCGGGCTGATCTCAATAACCATAATAGGTAGACAGTTGAAATTTTACAGATTGTGTATTTCTATTGCCGCTATAACAACAAATACATTTTAGTAAAAAATACATAAAATAAAAAAAATTACGTGTTTTTCTCGACGTCTAATTCGGAACCTTTCTTATGAGAGTCCGACTCGCACTTGGCCTGTTTTTTATCTTAACGTATTCTGACCTATTTACAGCGCAAAGTTCCGACATCTTCAATAGCATCGGTCTTGCTCTAGAAATTCCGTCACAAAGTTGGATAATGTATTCAACGAATACATTATCCAACTTTCAATACACATCTAATAAGCATTTTCTTTCTTTCCAGCCAAGAGATGGCGCTGATATGGTGTGTGGTGGCGTGCGCGCTGGCCGCGGCGCAGGCGCAGTCGAACTACGGCTCTCAAGCGAACAATATCGAATACCAGGGAGAGGGACTCCCGGAACAGACGGTCCTGGATGGGAAGGTTAGTATTATAAATTGAACAGGTGACTGCTATATGGTTTTCTGGCTAGAAAATAACTCATGGTGACCCAAAAAGGAGTATAGTTTACTCGTAGCAAGCCGTGGTCGTTTGTTGGTCTTTGACTGATCCCAACAAGTTGGTGTCAACTGCCAGTACTGGGTAATTCTGCGATGGCAGATGGGAGGATGGTGATTGCTGACCTGAGCTTAATTTTTTCGCAGATGACGATGTTAAAGATGATCCTAGATGATCAGATTTTTGGTCTCGGCTTAAGTTTAAGTTACTTTCTTGAAGGGCCGCACCGAGTTGTTATTTTAACATTTTCCGTGGATTGATCATCTTTTAAGTGGGTGATAGACGTACGAGCAATTTCGCGTACTTACGGCTCGACGACCTTTTACGCTAGTGTTTTCACCCTAAGTACGCGTACTTAAAAACAAGACGCGTAGAGAAAAAGGTCATCGAATCATAAGTACGTGTACTTGATTTTACTTCTATAACCCACTTTATGGATTTGATCAAATCTTCGTTTACATCATTTTCCTGCGACACTTTTGTCGTTGATACATCGTTTACAACGATTAAAATTGTAATATCTGTGAAAACAAAAAATCATTTCACAGCACATTCGTGTTAAAAGGTGTACTTTCATCGTCATCACTCATCATCTTTTAGGCTTAGGGAATGTAGTTCAAACGTTTACAAGAAGTCACAACACCATTTCCAAGTTACTCGAATCGAAACCCTAATACCACCAAATCATGTCACTTTTCATAATAACATAGCGGTCCAACAATAGCAACAAATGTACTTACGTGATGGTTATTGTAACCCACAGTACAATGTGGGTCTAACCGCAGTGTACCGCTGTAAAAGCTAGTCTGTTATTTTATTACTCATCTCTTACGTTCGGAGCAGGGATGTTACTGAGGTGGTTTTATCGGAGCGAAACTCGGAATTTGTTCTGTCGGGTTTGGAACCGGAATCTGAGGTGGTGGGAGAAGAGAGATAATTTAAGGGCAGACCTAAAAAAAAAATATTGCCAGGGTTGACCCCGGCCCTCAAACGCAAAGGCTGTTTGGAGGACCACAGGTGGGTTGAAGTCAGTCAGGAACAGTCTGACACTCCCTTTCGCGTCCAGAACGGGAGTGGTCATTTGATGATTTACCATAAAAAAACCGGCCAAATGGGAGTTAGACTCGCACACGAAGGGTTCCGTACCATGAACCTCAATGTTTATCATTTGTTGTTATATATAATAGAAATACACAATCTGTGAAAATTTAAACTCTCTACCTATGACGGTTCTTGAGATACAGCCCGCTGACAGACAGACGGACGGACGGACAGCGGAGGCTTAGTAGTTGGGTTCCGTTGGTTACCCTTTGGGTACGGACCCTAAAAATGACCTTTTAAATTAAAATTGTACAAAAGTATTGAGTCAGCCTCTCATAGGCGTAGAAAATAAAAGCAATCATGTTTTTAATAACAGTAAGCAAATTAAATCAAATTAAATACTCTAAAAGTAGTGAATTATGCTTCGATCTCCGATTAAAAAGTCTCGGAGTCAAAGACGAAACCGGAGTTCGCGGTTTTATCCGAATTATCGGAGTCAAAGCTTCGTAACATCACTAGCGTGGGGCATCGCACGCGCAGAAAATGCAACAGGAATAGTGTTGTGGTACAATGTTGTGTGTTCGTTTGTTTACGATCTGTTTACGTAATAGTGTTGCGATTGAATGGGTGTTTGTGGTTTTGTAGCGGGATATCTTTTTGTCAATAGCTGAAGCCTTCAGTGAACCTTGTGATGACTGAAGCATTGGAATGTCTATAAATCGTTTTGGCTAAATTGTTTCCCTTTGCAATTATTGCAGTTATTATTTTTGGCGTCAAATCCGACTAATCAAGTCCCAGCTTTCCTTTTGAATATATCTATACTAATATATCAAGCTGAAGAGTTTGTTTTTTTGTTTGTTTGCTTGAACGCGCTAATCTCAGGAACTACTGGTCCGATTTGAAACATTATTTCAGTGTTAGATAGCCCATTTATCGAGAAAGGCTATAGGCAATATATCATTACGCTAAGACCAATAGGAGCAGAGCAGCCGAAGTTGCGTGGGTCAACCAGTTACAAATGACTTCTATCTAATATTACGACGAAAACATCTATGGGGCACTTGTTTTCAGTAACAAGTTTGTCTAAGATCAGAATTATATGATCGTGATAAAAAGATGGTCGAAAAATAAGAAAAAATAAACACCAATTATAAATGAGATATAAGAACACCCAACCTTCGGAATCCCAAAAGCTTTTCCAAGGACAACGTTCGGAACAACAAAGTGCACTCAGATTGTCTCAGGAATTTCGGAGAAAAATGACATCAACTCAGCAGTACCTATGTCAAACGTTTACAAAACGGACATTTTGTTCTCTGTGACGTTGAAATACATCATGTTTCGCACAAAATATATAAATTTTCATTCACAGAATGGACTTAAAGTTAAGGCACTTGTCTCACCGCCGGCGATCAGCGAGTAGCGAGTGAAAAGTTTCAATAGTTTCGACGCTCGGCTTTCAGCGAGTGCTTTAGTGCGACAGGCTTTTATTCGCAATACGCGCTCCGGCCGGCACTATAGGTATAAATTACCGCAGTTTGTTTGTTCTGACCGCCAAGCGAGCATCGCCGAGCGAGTGTCGCTGAGCGACTACAATCTTTAATAGCTCTTGTCGCTGCGATAAACTAGATGTAAGAGCCGCTCGCCGGCAGTGTGAACAGCCAGCTATCGACTATGAATGTATGTGTCTCTTTTACTCACACGAGATCTATATCTTTTGTCCCCTTCTTCAGCGTGTAAATGGTCGATGGCTACTGGCTTCCTCGCCGGCGGTGAGACAAGTGCTTAATTGACAATTAATCGAGGCGTGATGTTACAGATATTGTATTCATGTTTTACCGACTTTGAAATCTTTAAAACGGCGCATTAGCGATGCAATATCAGATATTCTTGCTTTTGCATTGCTGGTAAATTAGGTTTGTCGGTTTTACTGCAAGCAAGTTAGAAGTCCAACTCAAATATAAGTCAAGCCAGCAGGAAATTAATTAAAATTATTTTTTTTATTGATGATCAAGGTTTATTCTTATCGATGTTCTGCATCGTATTTGTGTAAATCATTTTGTTCTTCCAAATTCCTCCCACCACTTTCCCTTTCATTTTTAACCGACTTCAAAAAAGGAGGTTATCAATTCTTTTACTCTGATTACCATAGGCTCAGTTTCGCGAACATTAATGATTATTGTGACAAATAGTCAAACGCGCGTTATTTAGTTGTGATTGGATGAATGAATGAATGGCGAATAAGTTAAGTGCTACAATCATCACTTGATTTGCACTTATATCTCTGACACGGTCAATATTTAATCTTTCTCTATAAACTGTACTTGTACATTGGCAGGTTCTGCAATTTTAATTCACGATTTCTCAACTCAACGCACAGCAGATGTTGTTCGAACTTTGCCAGTTCGGGGCGACCTTGACTCAGTTACCATATTTTAATGCTTGCCCTTCTTTTGTCCTGGAGATGTTCAAGAAATCTGCGGTCAACGTTTAATTTAGCCAGTATAACTGGGATTTTGGTAGAGTACGCAATTCGTGTAGAAGTAATCTTACAAATTTATACATCCTTGTTGGTAGTGGCGTAGTCTTAAACGGGCTTTGTATCAAACATTTTTGGAGGCCCGTTTACTAGCTAAGGCATGTCTTGGCATGCCAGGAAGGACTAAAGAACAAGAAGGAAGGCAGGACTAAATGTATGATTTTGCGTCCACACGTTGGGGCCCTTGTAGTTCGGGGGCCCCGTATCTTTGATACGGCCGATAGGGTAGCTACGCCCCTGCTTGTTGGATACTGAGAGGCCAAGGATAACGCCGACTGATTTTCTGGTGTTAGTCCACCAGGTTGGACTCTATTATGAAAATTCTCTCATAGATAAAATGGCGATACTGTATCTTTCTACCGATGACCTGGTGAGGGTCGGGGGTAGCTGATAGATGCGAAATGCACTGGATCGGTTGTTGTGCGACACTTGGGTGAGGTCTATGTCCAGCGGTGGACGCCTTTCGGCTGATATGATGATGTTGTGTCTTTCAGATCTTGGAGTAAATACGACTTCTAAGGGGATTAGGCTACGGGAGTAAAGCCGCGCGAAATAGCTAAGGAAGAACAATTTGAGAGACATTGGAAAACTGACCGGTTCCAGTAATTGAATGAATGAATGATATGTTTATTTGCAAGAATATATGTATAGCTACATACGGAAAGTTAAAAGGGAATCGCTTGTCTTGGTATGGTCATGTGAAGAGGAGGGATGAAACGCATATAACTAAGAGTTATGAACATAAATGTGGATGGATGGAGAGGGAGAGGAAGGCCAAAGAAAAGATGGATGGATTGTGTGAGGAGCGATATGAAAGAAAAGGGAGTTAGTGATAGAGTGACGACTGATAGAACAGAATGGAAGAATAAAACGTGTTGCGCCGACCCCAAGTAACATGGGATAAGGGCAGGAAGATGATGATGTATAGCTACATACGAGTATATTCTTGCATAAGTCTAATTTCTGTTATTAGTTAGTTATTATTTTTTTAAAGAAACACCGGGTTAACATGAGACCACACATTTTGTTAAGGCTTTCAAAACGTTGAAAAATAAAAGAAGAGTCTTTAAAACCTCTATGAGCGAAAAAAATATAAAGCATCCAACTTTCGATTTCAAAGTGCGATCGTGTGTGAATTGACCTTTAAAATAATCTGTGCCAGTTATTATCTGAGTTCCATAGACTTTTTATTTTACGATATCATTCGATCAAATCAAATCGTACATGGCGGAAATAGATATTTTAATCAATATCAATTTTATGTGGTCGACGTTTTCGTATTGTTATGAGTTTTTGCTGTAGTTTTTGTTGGTTTGTAATTTTTCGGTTCTGATCGAGTGTAGAAACTAGTTTAGTCTTCTGTCTGATGTGGTAAGAAGCAAGCTTTTTTTTATTTGCAATGGGTTTGCTCTTGACTCTAGTCTATGTCAGAGATGACAGAGACAAAGTCTACGATGGAGCGAGCCTACCCAGAAGGAGCCAGTTCACTCTAACTTTGAAGAGATTAGGGTTGTAAGCTTTTGGAAACACAGACGCAGGCAGAGAGTTCCACTCCTTTGCTATGCGCATTATAAAAGACTTTTGAAAACGCTTAGTGCGAATTGGTGGAATAGCCACAAGGTAGGGGTGGAATAGCCACAAGGTAGGCGCCACAAGCTAGCTTAAAAGTATGTTAATAATATTATTTTGAATACTTTTGCCTTTCATAGGTACTTACTTTAAGGAACCTGTTTATAATATGACTAAGTTTTATTTTCTTAAACCTCCCGTGAGTCCCTTGTGATTTTCTATCGGCAAAAATGATGTGAATTTCCTAACAAACATTCATTCCCGATTTTCTTAACTTTCTGAAATCCTGAATCATGTTCATGTTCATGATTTATGGAATTGTTGAGCATTCCGCGCTTTTAGACCCAGTCGTTTAGCTGAACGTTGTCTTTAGGGAGCGTGCTGAAACTATAGGTGGCAGCACAGAAATGTCACTGTCAAGTATGTTTCAAGTACAAAATTCGAAATAGCTACGCTAGATGGCACAGTCTTCTTCGCGCACGTTCCCCTAAACTGAGCGTGCAGGAACCACAGGTGGCAGCACAGAATTCTGACCCTGAAAAATTCGAATATGCGACACTAGATGGCGTAGTCAACGCCGTGCACGGTCCCTATAATTGAATTAACGAATTTCAGACAAGGAATAGTATAATAACTTATCCAAAAGTTTCGATCAGAATTGTGAATTTACTAACGCACTTCTTTAGCGCTTCTCGCCATAAAACGTAAAAGTTTGGCGAGTTTAGAATTAAGTACCTCTGTATTGTTTTTCATTAAATAAAATGTTAAAAAAAATGAAAAAAAAAACTCCTTTCAAAATAAGCACAAAGGTTCTAAGCGCACAGTCAAACGTACAAGACGAAATATTGTTATAGGCTGATTACAGACCGATACAGCCGGCGGCCGGCCATTGTAGCCAATAGCGTCAGTGTCAACATAGCTTAACAGCCGTCCGACCGACGAGATATTGTTATTGGGGCGAAGGGATATACATATACCTTGCAGATAGGTACGCTTGTCTGTTGTGGTGATAGCCTGAATGCTGGGCGTGTTTCCATTGTTGTGCGGGAAGGATTGTGAAGTCTTGAAATTTAGGCGCCTCTTCCAAAAGCGAATGTCGCGGCGATGTTATAGTTTTTTTTAAAGAATGGAAATCTTCATGGATATCCTCGGCCCAGGGGTGGACGCAAGGGTAGTTCAGACTCCTACTGACTAGAAAACATGGTGTTCTGCAGCTACCTTTTCCCAGAGCAAAGGCGCGGCGAGCAAAACGTCACATGCGGCGATTTTGAGTCGAGGAAAAGTGTCACCTTATGACTTTGTTACGTTGTAAGAATTTTAAAATTGGTCGTTCTAAATTGTTGTTTATTGGTAAGAACTGAGCTGTAAGCAATACTGGCGATCAGGGTCCATGTCATGGGGATCAAAACCGAGAAAGCTTAAGTTCACTAAAAACGCAAAACTTTAGTCGGGAGAAAAATATTGTAGAACTGTGTTTGGGGATAGTCAGATAAACAAGAAAGCTTTCAATCATCATTATCATCATCATCATCTGCCTAGCCTTTTCCCAACTATTTTGGGGTCGGCTTCCAGTCAAGTCGGATTTAGCTGAATACCAGTATTTTACGAGGAGCGGCTGCCTACCAGACCTCCACAACCCATTAACTGAGTAACACGGTACTTCATGCCAAGACGAGTCAGATTTACTGGCTTCTGACAATCCGTAACGACTGCCAAAGATCTACAAATGACAGCCGGGACCAACGGCTTAACGTGCTTTCCGAGGCACGGAGGAAACTCGATATGTTAAGATGGTCACCCATCCATAGACCAACCTGGGCAAGCTTTGCTTAACCTTGAAGATCGACCCGTGCGGCTGTTATTATCTAGCCACGAGCTCCTCAAAGATGAAAGCTTTCAATATCACCTAGAAATGATATCCGTTTACGATAGTTTTTCGTTTCTACTTTAATATATTTCTCGTATCGTACTCTATAAAGGAAACAAACACCGATAGTAACTGCCCGAAGGCAATAATTAGCAATAAAGATTTATAGCAACGTTTGGCATGCAACTAACTAAATATAGAATTGTTGCTGCGATCACCTGGCTGGAGGCTGCTACACTGAACCCTAGCTTTCTGTAAGGGATTCTTGATTAACTTTGATCTAGTGTCTTTGGGCAGTAGATAGAATGGACGAGCTTTTAGATTGTTAGTCCTAACAGTAATTTGGTGATGCCAGCAGCAGGGAAGTCGTTTAAAATTTTTCGTGAAATTGAGAAAGATTCATTTTGGCAATTTAATAACATTGTTGTTGAGCAGACGAATTATGCAAGCATTGTATCAGGCATTTCTTTCAAATGGGCGTAAAATATCACGTAAATTTTCGGAAAAATCCTGCGAGCCTAAATACGCCTGAAACTTTTTATTTTACTCTTGATAGTCACGCGATTGACCACTATCTCACCTGATAGTAAGCGATGATGTGGTCGAAGATGGAGCACACTTGCTTAGAAGTTTTGGCGAGTATGCGGAACAGAGAGTAAAGTAACGCATACCCCATTGAAAACGGAGAATCCTCCGACCAGGCGGACTAGTCACTCTTGACTTGAAGACTCTGAGGTTGTAGCTATCAGGAAACACAGACTCCGGCAGGGAATACCACTCCGTAGCTGTACGCACAATGAATGTGTTCCCAAAACGTTTTGTGCGTGTGGTGTGGTTAGGAATATGAAGACTATGAAGTATGAAGTTTAAATGACATTACCGCGATCTGCTGCGTTGCTGCAGTCTCTCATTTAAAACGATTTATTTACGAAGGAGAATACTAGGACAGTGTCGCCCGATAGGAAAACAAGACAATTTCGTTATTCAATGTTATCATTGTTCCCACTATTTGTCCATTTGTTTAAGATAGTACCTTTATATAATCGCGTTTTAACACTATTATGTGAAGAGATGCGCTATTGTTATCGGGAACCAAACAGTTTAGATTTTATATCGTCTTGTCTTGCTTGGGTTTCTTGTAAGAGCCTTATGTAAGTACTTTATTGGTGTTGTGTTGGAACCTTTATCTGATAAAATGTTTATGTTTGTTGCAGGTCACAAAACTGGATGATTTGAGTCCAGTTATTTTCTTGAACAGAACGAAGGCTGCCCTCAACTGTGCCGCTGGTTCTATGCAGGTGTGTATTTTTTGTTTATTCACATGTTAGATTATGGTTATTTTAGTTTGAAACTCTTAGGTCCCTATGTTAAGTCATGTCATCCATTTCGACTCCACATTGAATCATCAAATTGATAGTGAAATTAATCAAGGGGTTTTCCTATTGTCCTGGCGACTCAAACGAGTGGGGGTCCATCAAATTTTGAATTTGGGCTGACTGACTAATACGATTTTGGTAAGTTGGGTCTAAAAAAAATTAATTACTTACAAGCTCTAGTAAACAATCATGAAATTATTCTTTAAATACCTTCATCGGCGATGAAGTTATAAAGCTTCAAAGATTACAATTAGAAAGAGAAGTCCGATGTAAACTTTGACGCCTATACAGCTACCATAGAAAACAGCCTTTTCGCGAGAGGGACAGATATATTTGTTTAAAATAATTATATCTCCTTCGCTTTTCGAGTAATTTTGATTCTTATTTCACTGTTAGTATTATATTTTTGTATATTTTTAGACAAACTGTAAAGTTGATAAATATGCTTTTCATACTCCCTATTATCAACGATTATCGCTGGAAATAACTCGTAACGACTGATTTCACGAGATTGACGGCTTTTTAATCCTAATATATAAAACTAGTTGACCCGCGTAACTTCGTTCTTCTTCGTCTGCGTCACAATTTTCATTACTGCTCCTCTCCTATTGGTCTTAGCGTGATGATATATAGCCTATAGCCTTCCTCGATGAAAGGGCTATCTAACACTGAAATAATTTTTCAAATCGGACCAGTAGTTCCTGAGATTAACGCGTTCAAATAAACAAACAAACTCTTTAGCTTTATAATTATATTAGTATGGATTCCTCCGTTACTGACTGATTGAGTGACTGACAGACAACGCACAGCTGAAACTACCTACTGCTCGTAGAAAGCCGATATTTGGCATGTAGGTTCCTTGGGGAGTGTAGGGGAGCACTAAGAGACGATTTCCCGAAATTCCTACGGGAACGGGACATAAAGGCATATGCGCGTACAAAGTCGCGGTCAAAAGCTCGTCGGTGAACAAGATTCCAGAACAAAATCAAACAATTAACCGAAGTACATTCTCTTAATGCAGTTAACTTGCATTATTGAGAGTGACACCAATTCAAACCTCTAATACGTTTGTCAATAAAACACGCAATAACGGTCCGTTTAAGTATCGGTAACCGTTCGTCAGGTGCTGTCGCCCGGTATCTATATCGATAACGACTCGTTAGATTTGTGCCGGAGATATGTGAAATTCCTTATATAGTGAGGTCTTGTTCGCGGGTGGTTATCTCGGCATCGGTTACATTCGATTTTATTGGGTCGTATCTGGTTTGTTAGGGTTTGGTCCGAAGCATGGTGCAGCAACAGAAATATTAATTTCTTTTGTATAAAAATTGTATACTTACCCAATATGTTATCATAAGGAAACATTGTTTTGCTTAGGTCAATCAAGCTCGTCATTTCGTATTTTTAATACAATATCATCATTGACTTCATTTAAAACTTGGAAGGTGACAAACTCGATCAAAGCAATAAAACTTACCATCCCTATCTTGTGGCTATTCCACCAATTCGCACTAAGCGTTTTCAAACGTCTTTTATAATACGCACAGCAAAGTAGTGGAACTCTCTGCCTGCGTCTGTGTTTCCAAAAGCTTACAACCCTAATCTCTTCAAAGTTATAGTGAACAGGCTCCTTCTGGGTAGGCTCGCTCCATCGTAGACTTTGTCTCTGTCATCTCTGACATAGACTAAAGTCAAGAGCAAACCCATTACAAATAAAAAAAAAAAGAAAAAAAAAACGTGACGTGACGATGATGATGACACCATCATATCAGCCGAAAGACGTTAACTGCTGGACATAGGTCTCCCAAGTGTAGCCACAACAACAGGAAAAAAGAATAAAAAGTGTGTCGGTAATAAAAGGAGGCTGAGGATGACAGACGTTAAAGGTTTAAAGGTCTGTCAGTACCTGATATATATCTGAAAATTTCGAAGCAGAATGGTTTAGGAATATATTAATGCAAAAGCTCTAAAAAAGCAATATTAGAGCATTACATTTTTAAAACATACGAGGAGCTCGTGGCTAAATAATAACAGCCGCACGGGTCGATCTTAAAGGTTAAGCAACGCTTGCCAAGGTTGATCTGTGGATGGGTGACCATCTTGACATACCGAGTTTCCTCCGTACCTCGGAAAGCACGTTAGCCGTTGGTCCCGGCTGTCATTTGTAGATCTTTGGCAGTCGTTACGGATTGTCAGAAGCCAGTAAATCTGACTCCAGTCTTGCCAAGAAGTACCGTGTTACCCAGTTAATGGGTTGTGGAGGTCTGGTAGGCAGCCGCACCACGTAAAACACTGGTATTCAGCTGAATCCGGTTTGACTGGAAGCCGACCCCAATGTAGTTGGGAAAAGGCTAGGCAGATGATGACATTTTTAAAACATACACGCTCACAGTCAATGCTAAATCATCAACTTTTACATTTCAGATCGAGTTGAAATTCAACGAGAAATTCTATGGCATAGCTTACGCGGACTTCGACCGTCACTCCGCTTGCCAGGTGGTGGGCAAGGGAGCCCTATCCTACAAGCTGGAGCTGCCTCTCAAAGGATGCGGCACCAAGCAGGTACGCTGTTAAAGACGCACATTCTAGTATCGTCCAGTTAACGCTGGCTGTCGCTGAAAACCTCCGCTGTATCTATGCCTTGCGCACGCATCCTAGCATTATGCTGAGCGATGGCTGTTTTGCTCGGAGGCGACACGTATCCTTAAACATGCATAATAGGGAATATGCACGCGATTTTTTTATTTGCAAAATGAAATACTTATTAGCTCTAGTAAACAATCATGAAATGATTTTTTAAATACCTTCATCAGCGATGAAGTTATAAAGCTTCAAAGATTACAATTAGAAAGAGAAGTCCGATGAATGCCATAGAAAACAGCGTTTTCGCGACAGGGACAGATATATTTGTTTAAAATAATTATATCTCCTTCGTTTTTCGAGTAATTTTGATTGTATTTTCACTGTTAATATTATATTTTTGTATATTTTTAGATAAACTGTATAGATGATAAATATGTTTTTCATGCAGATTCCCTATTGCATACCCTGTTTTATTCGTTTTTTTATGACGTGTGTCGTGATTGACGCGAATAAACTCTTTTCTATCGTTCTACTGTCACATTTAGGTACAACAAAAAAAATGGTTATCTGTATAGTTGGTTTTCGAACGATAATATTATGTGACAACGTCATAAGAAAACAATTGAATACTTAACGAACAAGCCGAACGCTTAGGCCGATCGTGCCTCTCTATCGCTTGTTCCACGCTCTCGCTTGCGGAACGTGACACTTTTTCGTGCGGCGCAGCCGTCGTGTATCGATATACAAGACGTTATCACGTCAAAAATCAAATAAGTATGTGGATCCACATCCTAGTTATTCAAGGATCGTTGTAAAATATGTTGATTTGCTGCTTAGGTACTACGACTATAACATGTCTGATGATAGTGCCTTTTCATCAGTTCCACCGATACAATAGGGAAAATGCAAATACAGAATTTATGAGAATGTTGTCAGTAAAATGATAAAAAAGTATAAAATAAAGGCCATTACATTTTTTTTATTTTGGTTAATATCGATTTTTAACAAAAATAATGAATGATGAGTAACGTGAAACGGAACGTTTTTAAAAACAACAATGAGCGTTTAGTGACGTATCTGCTGTTATGCCAACGAAAAGGCAACCTTATGTCTTTGAGTTGGGACAGTTCTTGACCAGTGATAGACACGAGTGACGTCATCGTCCGTTTTCGCGCGAACCTTTAAATTGTCGGTTTAAAAACGAAATTTTGGCAATAAATTAAAGCGTTTTCATTTTTTATTTATGTGGTGGTCTATTCTAGATGGAGTTCTTTAAAATTAAAGCAAAAATGGAAATATTGCATGTTGCCTATTGTCTGATTTAGACTATGGCGGCCTTTTTAATCACCTCAATCGAAATCAAGGATCTATGATTTAATCTAATCATATACAGCCATGTCGCATATGAGTTTAGATGATTCAAGATTCAAAGCATTTATTTCAAATTTACAGCCACGTTTGAAATGTGTAGGTCGGTCAGTTAAATAAAACATGAAGGTATTTGCACGTTCCAAAGCGTAGATCTCTATGAACAAGGACCTGCAAGAAACTCCACGAACACTCTTTTAAATCATGTTAGGTTTTACAAAATTCAAAGTTTTACAAAAGTGAGGACAATGCAAAGAAAAAATATATTAATACAATTCTTTTTTATCCTTGTTTTATTACTACTAACACTATTTTAAGACTAAGGTCTTCAATCAGTGCGTCCTGCCTGTTATGACTTACGGAACCGAAATGTGGATCTCACGGTACGGCTGGTCCAATACAAGATCGCTCACCGAGCTATGGAACGGGCTATGCTTGGGGTCTCTTTGAGAGATCGAATCCGCAACGAAGTGATCCGACAGAGAACCAAAGTTGTGGAAATAGCTCACAGAATAAGCAAGCTGAAGTGGCAATGGGCCGGCCATATTAGCCGTAGAACCGATGGCCGTTGGGGTAGACGAGTTCTTGAGTGGTGACCGCGAATCGGTAAACGTAAGGTAGGACGTCCTCAGGCTAGGTGGAGTGACGATCTTCGCAGGGTGGCTGGTAGCGGCTGGATGAGAGTTGCCGGTGATTGAGCCAAATGACGTGCATTTGGAAAGTCCTATGTCCAGCAGTGGACTGTTATAGGCTGATGATGATGATGATGAACACTAGTTTGAAGATATTTTACTAACAAAATGGGCTATATATAAATTAATTAAAACAAAATTAATTTAAAATATAAAGATGACAATAAGCCATTTATGAAACATAAATAAATTATCTAGAATTGTGAATGTTATCGTTTTCTTCCCTTTTCCTCCAGGATCCCCTCCGAGTCTTCACGAACAACATAGTGGTCCGGTTCCACCCGGGTCTGGAGATGGATGGAGACGAGGTCATCACCATTGTGTGTCGGTACCCGCCGCCCATCGTACCCAAACCGGTCTTCAACCCCCTCATTTTTACGTAAGTATTATTGCAACATTGCATTATTATGTTACATAATGCATGTTGTAATTATAGTATAGGTATCTATGTATATGCTCCACTACCTTTTGCTCGCGACTTCGTACGCACATAACAGTAACGGAAGAAATTTATATATTAGGACTAGCGACCCGCTCCGGCTTCGCACGGGTGCAAATTATATACTTAAACCTTCTTCGAGAATCACTCTCTCTATTCACATACATGTATTAAAGAAACCCGCATCAAAATCCATTGCGTAGTTTTAAAGATCTAAGCATACATAGGGAGAGACAGCAAAAGCGACTTTGTTATATACTATGTAGTGATTCACATTGCAAGAGATTAAAAATCTAGAAACGTTTTGAGAATCGCTTTTCGCAACAAAACACGCTTTTATGAAGACTTCAAATAGCGTACTATCGGTGACAATCAATGCAGGGAATCTAATCTAGACATGTTTTTTGGCAGATTGCGACTGAGATTCGAATCGAACATTTCTTATAAATACGGGTACACCTCGATCATAGTTTCGCCAAACTCACCAACAGATGTCACTGTGCCGTGACGTCACGTTTCTGAATCGCGGTGTTAAGATTCTCCGCCGCCGAACGACCCTCGCGCGCTTCTGTAGCGAACTCATACTTACCTGGCATAGGGGACACCGTGATCACGAAGGCGGTTCCCCCAGGGCGAGGCCTTCCCATTGCACTGCGGTTGGGTTGACCCCTGCGATTATCCCTAATGTGGATAACTCGGATGCGTAATTTTTGGTAGTGGGGACTGCGTTCGCGCCGTCCCCCTCAGAATTTTCTTAATGAACTATTGAATAATGGTTAATTTGGTTATTCAAGTTATTTTTGCTAATAATACTGAGAAAATACACTTGTTTTCTATTAAGTTCGGGCTCTAGAGTGTTATAAAGATAAGTTTTGAAGTGATGTCCGTTTTTTGTTGTATTTGATTTATTTATGCGGGTTTTTAAGAAAAAAATGTTATGTTTAAATTATTACTAATATTAGAGTTATTTTCTGATTTGAGTAGATATGTAATGTATGCTGGTTATCGTATAAGGACAATTTGTAAAGATTGTTATAAGATGTTAAATAAATAAATCGAATTTAACGGAATTGTCCCAGTTTTTAGAGCAAATATTATGGGCTTGAACTCACTAACGGAGCCGGTAAAGGTTTCAAAATCTGACAGATATACTTTTAAGAAACCGGAATCAACAGAGTTTCACTGAAAAATATTTTATAACAGAACCCAAAAACTTGCTCAGTACTATTTCTGACTTGATTAATTTAACTTGACATCCTGATACCTTACCTACCTCAACACCACAAAGGCTTAAACATTTCTTATTCTTACAGCCCCCCCGAAGCCGGTCCCCTCCCCGCAAAGGCTCCGCTCGGAGGCACGCACATCCTGATGATAATCTGCGCGATCCTGTTCCTCACGATGTTGCTCCTGGGTCTGGGAGTGTCGTACCTGTGCCTCCGGAGACGCGCCCTGCCCGCGCCGAGGAGGTTCATTGATGACTCCTCTGCTTCCATTGTTAGCAGGGAGAGTTTACAAGGTAAAGAATACAGCTGAAGAAGAGTTTGTTTGGTTGAACGCGTTAATCTCAACTACTAGTTTGAGTTTAAAAAATCTTTTAGTGTTGGATAGCCCATTTATCGAAGAAGGCTTTAGGCTATACAGGGATGAATTTTTGAAGTGTGCCTTCATGTCCAAATCTAAAACTATGAGGAATATCAAAAAACACTGAAAGGTGTCTGGAAACCGATTTTGATGAAACCTAAAACAGCATCATTGCATTTTTGAAAAATCGTTGTTCCTACCCAGGAATCGAACCGGTGAACTTTGAAAAAAACTTATCCTGAGGGCCTAGAACGAATATTTTTGACGCAAAGTAACGTAACATAAAATTTTACCATAGCTACAATACTCGTTTCGCACATAATAATAATATTTATTTGAATTAGATTCTATATACATATTTTTGAATGATATAAATTGTGTATGCCCCATAAAATGAAACCGAAACACGAAGTAGTTTTTCACATTCAAAATTCACGTACGTTAACGTTACCATACGTCAAAATATGCATGCTAGGCCCTCTGTATTTTCACACCATTAGAAAGTGTAGCTAATAAGAATAAAAATCTGGCAAACTAGAAAATAAAAAAATAGTTTTTCGAAATGTATCCGAGTGGCAAATCAAATGAAAGGGTATTCTGTGAGGGTTTTAATTATATTTTTTTCATCATTTTAAAATTAATAGTTTAGAAGTTATTCAGGATATTAGACCAAAAAACCATTCCCCCCTTTTCTCCGAAACTACTGAGTCCAAAATTTTGAAAAAAAAAAAGCAGAATGCTGCAATGTTCTTTTCCTACAGATTATAGCAAAGCCTATAAGAAATCTATAGTTTTAAAATAACTTTGTTACAAAAATGAAATTGATTCGAAACCCTTTACACGCGAGTCCGTTTTTTAATTATATCTTTTCTGCATTCTACGATGAACCTAATTTAACAATCTCTCAATTTTCTGTACACAGAAAAAATCAAAATCCCTCGAGCACATCCGGTCTACCCAGTTGCCGCCGAAGTGGCCAGCGTGGCTTCCGACACGATACCTTCCGACTACCCTTCGGAGACGCCGAGCGAAGCCGAACAGGCGCATAGTAATGCCGCATTTATGATGGACGAGTCTTATCATAGCGAAGGTAGGTTGAAATATAGTTTTAGCAAGTGTTGAATATAAGCCCTCATCGACCGGAACAACATTTAGCATTCATTTGTTGAGTCCCATCTGGGCGCCATTAGGAAAGTTATTGGCGCCCAGTTGGGACTCCCTTAGAGTGCTCCCGAAATAACATGATTCTTGTAAATGAACGTAAATCCCTGATTATTTGTGTAGAAGATATTTAATTTTACATCTAGGCGGGCTGTGTTACTGTAAAATAGGACACAAGATATGATGAAATATTTAAGTGAAATGGATGAACATTCTCTTCTATCAGGTTACGGCTCCACTCGTGAGGCTATGACAAGCAACGCTCGCCTGGTGTCAGGCGCGGCGCCGGCCTTTGACGTGCGCGTGCGAGTGCAGCGCCCCGTCGTGCCGCCCTCACCGCCCTCCACCATCACACTCACTGAGACTGACGGAGGAAGCATCAGGTACTTACTAACCCCGGAATAAAAAATCAAAATTCGACAATGTTAATTCATCATCATTATCATTATAACAACCGAAAGACGTCCACTGCTGGACATAGGCCTCCCCCGATGGGGGGGTTTGCCATAATCTTCTCTTGGCTGGTGAGTTGGCGATCGCAGTGTATGGTGTTGCGTTTTTAACTAAATATATTTGTACGCCTCTGGGCAAAACATAGACGATCTACTTATCTTTAACATCTCGCACACTGTTGTAATTTGACTTATATTTACAAATAAAGCATTATGTTTCTGATTATGTTCTGATAAATATGGTATTCTTACTAGAGCAGTTGGCCACCCATTCTTACTAGGGACCCAGTTGGGCGCCAATTCGTATTAGATACCTAGTTGGGCGCCATTAGTATTAACCAGACGTAAGTACGCAATTGGTAATGTACACACTATTACGTCCATTGAGAACGACAAAAGAAGTATAAGGTGATATTCTTTTACTTTTCCTCTCTCTAACTAACCGTGTAATTGGTAGCCACTACTACTAATGGCGCCCAAACGGGTCAAGAGAATTGCCCTAATAAATTAATTATCAACTTTCATGCTATCTCACAGGCTTTTGTCTCTGATATTGCAATGTATGTGCGAAGTCTTTAATTATTTAGTTGATCATAAGTAGTCAGGAACTTAAAAACATGGATCAATGATTAACTTAGTAAAGAAATAGTAGTTTACGTCTCGCTGTCTCTTAACATTTAGTATTACGCTCCACAGACAAACGATGATCTCGGAAGAGCACGAGCGTCAAGAGTCAGTCCGCACAGTGTCCCCCGTGGCGCTGCCCCTCCCCGCGCGCGCCTCGCAGCTGCCGCCCCCCGAGAGGCCCCCGCGCCCTCCCGCGGTCTACTCGCAGGTGTCCAGGGACAAACAGGTACGGACTTACGGAGGTACACGGGTTCATGAAGTATTTGGACTGACCACTATCTGTTCTTTTAATAGAGTTTCATTGGTTTAAAACATTAAACTATTGGTTAATAAGATAACATATAAAATGGAATGAGAAGTAATCTAAGACAGTGTTCGAAGATTGGTTTTGTTTTGTTTGCTCTTGCTAACATTCCAACTAGAGATAAAAATGTTGTCTGATGGAAATAAAAGACAATATTTTATAAAATTTTCTAACACGCACAAAACTCACTGATTGCACGAATCAAAAACACAAGAAAAATTATCACATTTTATCGCACATTACACTAAATATTGACAATGCACGTCACTTTGACTTTACACGACACCTTATCATTATCATTTAAATAAAAATTGAACACATATTTAACCTCACACACATTAACTCACCATACTTTTAAAATACACACTACACCATACTATCACTTAGGCCACGTATCTGCTTACAAGCCACTCGCAAGCCAGTTTAATTACATTAAGTTGCACGGTCGGAAGAGCTAGTGGCTAAAGAATAACAGCCACACTGGCCGATATTCAAGGTTAAACGACGCTTTCCAAGGTTGGTCTGTGGATGGGTGACAATCTTAACATACCGAGTTTCCTCCGAACCTCGGAAAGCACGTTAAGCCGTTGGTCCCGGATGCCATTTGAAGATCTTTGGCAGTCGTTACGTATAGTCGGAAGAAGTACTGTGTTACCCAGTTAATGGATTGTGGAGGTCTGGTAGGCAGCTACGCCTCGTAAAGTCGTAGCTAAATCCACATTATACCTCGGTGAATGTAATGCAACTTGCAAGCGAGCTGGTAGCACGGAGACACGTGGCCTGACATCCACAATCAATATAATATACGCTACAACAACAATAATGTCTTCACCATCACCCGTGACTAACCAGGAGTGGTCGAGACGGCCGCGCTCCATCGTGTCGCTCAACACGGAGATGACGGACACACACTCCGTCACCGAGGTCACGGACAGGTCGCACGCCAGGATGTTCCACATCAAGGTATACTTACTCATTTATCACTTGTAACTAATTTTATTTAAGGAGCTCGTGGCTAAATGACAGCCACACGGGTTGATCTTCAAGGTTATGCGACGCCTGCCAAGGTTCGTTTGTGAATGGGTGACCATCTTACCATATCGAATTTCTTTCGTGCCTCGGAAAGCGCGTTAAGCTTTGAAAGCTCTGAAAATTTGAAGTTCTTTGGCAGTCTTACAGATTGTCAGAAGCCAGTTAATCTGACTCCAGTCTTGCCATGAAGTACCGTGTTACCCAGTTAATGGGTTGTGGAGGTCTGGTAGTCAGCCGCTCTACGTAAAATACTGGTATTTAGTAAATCCGGTTTGACTGAAAGCCGACCCCAAATACCTATAGTTGGGAAAAGGCTAGGCAGATGATGAATTAATTTTATTTAGGACTGTTATAAAGAAGACGAAGATGGCGAGACGAGCTTGACTCCTATTCGAGAAGACTGACCCAAAATAGGAAGGATAGAGTTGTGTGGGAAGTGGAGAAGAAGGCTTTTGCCTAGCAGTGCGAAATAGGCTAGACAAAATAGATAGATAGGCAAGTTAAATACTACAACCTGGGAGTCTTTATGTCAAAAGTGAATAGGTTACTTCTAAGCAAGCAAGGTGAGATAGTGGGCAAACGCGTGCCAATCAATAGTAAAAAAATATTAGACACAAAAATTATAGCTTCGGTACTTATTTGCGTCCAGACCAGAAGACTTCATAGACGAGAGGACCACAAGGCGTAATGGTCCAGACACGAACGAAGTAATCAGTAATGGGCACATCGGTAGTTTCAGATCTTTGAATTTTCTGCACCATAGAGCAGCTGCGTTTTCACATATTTAACTCACAGTAAACTTATCACAAGATATGTCGCCTTTGTTTTAACAGTCACTACTATTTTAGCAAGAAATTAAAATGGTTAATTTTGAACAGAAACCTCCTCCGCCACCTCCTGTGATGAGAGAACGCCTGGAAACGGAAGAACAGGAGATGCTGATGGAGAGTCTGGAACCCATTCCAGAGACTCCAATCATGCCCGCCAGGTAAGCTTAGCTAACAATTTTGTATTTACCTATTTTCAAGACTTGAATTGAACGAAAAACTGATTGATATATTGTTACGACTATATAATAATGCAACCAAGCTCCAGTTGCAGTTGAAGAACCAGATAATGCTCATTAATTTAAAGTTTCATGATAGTACAAACACACAAATGATAGAATTGCAGCATGTTTAAAGAATACGATATAGAAACACTAATGTCCATTTTCTTAAAACAACCTTTTATTTGGTATTACCTCTACTCTCAGGACACAGTCTGTTTTTTTCTACAACCCTCATCTGTGCTTTTGAGAACTCTGGACCCTCGGTTCCTGGTCCTTTGGTAGGCATTTGAGAGGCCGTAGTCAACTTGCAGAGGTACCGTTAGACTTTTATAATAGAATGGGCCACCAACCATCGATTATCCCGGCACACACCATGAAAGTACACCCAGTAATAATCCCCGGTTGGTGCAGGATTTTTGCAAAATATGGAAAAATAGAAAAAAGAACTATGCAACCCTCATTCATTATTACAAAATCTTTTGCACAGAAAACCCGAAATCACTTCCCACGTAGTAGACGACGTATTCCTCCGCACCATCACCGAAAAGAAGACGATTGAGGACATCGAGCGTCACAAGCGTCTGGTGACAGAGTACAAGCAGGTGCCCCCCCCTCCGCCGCAGTTCGACGTCACCATCCGCAACCACAGCGTGCCCGAGGCGCAGTGGGAGAACTTCTCCGACATCAGCTCCGCGTCCGGGATGACGCTGACGCCCAAGATGGAGAGGGTCCCGTTGTCGTTGCCGCCGCAGAAGTATATTGGTGAGTGTCTTTGTGATCCATCCTTCGGGCTATGTCGGTAACATCCGCAACCACAGCGTGCCCGAGGCGCAGTGGGAGAACTTCTCCGACATCAGCTCCGCGTCCGGGATGACGCTGACGCCCAAGATGGAGAGGGTCCCGTTGTCGTTGCCGCCGCAGAAGTATATTGGTGAGTGTCTTTGTGATCCATCCTTCGGGCTATGTCGGTAACATCCGCAACCACAGCGTGCCCGAGGCGCAGTGGGAGAACTTCTCCGACATCAGCTCCGCGTCCGGGATGACGCTGACGCCCAAGATGGAGAGGGTCCCGTTGTCGTTGCCGCCGCAGAAGTATATTGGTGAGTGTCTTTGTGATCCATCCTTCGGGCTATGTCGGTAACATCCGCAACCACAGCGTGCCCGAGGCGCAGTGGGAGAACTTCTCCGACATCAGCTCCGCGTCCGGGATGACGCTGACGCCCAAGATGGAGAGGGTCCCGTTGTCGTTGCCGCCGCAGAAGTATATTGGTGAGTGTCTTTGTGATCCATCCTTCGGGCTATGTCGGTAACATCCGCAACCACAGCGTGCCCGAGGCGCAGTGGGAGAACTTCTCCGACATCAGCTCCGCGTCCGGGATGACGCTGACGCCCAAGATGGAGAGGGTCCCGTTGTCGTTGCCGCCGCAGAAGTATATTGGTGAGTGTCTTTGTGATCCATCCTTCGGGCTATGTCGGTAACATCCGCAACCACAGCGTGCCCGAGGCGCAGTGGGAGAACTTCTCCGACATCAGCTCCGCGTCCGGGATGACGCTGACGCCCAAGATGGAGAGGGTCCCGTTGTCGTTGCCGCCGCAGAAGTATATTGGTGAGTGTCTTTGTGATCCATCCTTCGGGCTATGTCGGTAACATCCGCAACCACAGCGTGCCCGAGGCGCAGTGGGAGAACTTCTCCGACATCAGCTCCGCGTCCGGGATGACGCTGACGCCCAAGATGGAGAGGGTCCCGTTGTCGTTGCCGCCGCAGAAGTATATTGGTGAGTGTCTTTGTGATCCATCCTTCGGGCTATGTCGGTAACATCCGCAACCACAGCGTGCCCGAGGCGCAGTGGGAGAACTTCTCCGACATCAGCTCCGCGTCCGGGATGACGCTGACGCCCAAGATGGAAAGGGTCCCGTTGTCGTTGCCGCCGCAGAAGTATATTGGTGAGTGTCTTTGTGATCCATCCTTCGGGCTATGTCGGTAACATCCGCAACCACAGCGTGTCCGAGGCGCAGTGGGAGAACTTCTCCGACATCAGCTCCGCGTCCGGGATGACGCTGACGCCCAAGATGGAGAGGGTCCCGTTGTCGTTGCCGCCGCAGAAGTATATTGGTGAGTGTCTTTGTGATCCATCCTTCGGGCTATGTCGGTAACATCCGCAACCACAGCGTGCCCGAGGCGCAGTGGGAGAACTTCTCCGACATCAGCTCCGCGTCCGGGATGACGCTGACGCCCAAGATGGAGAGGGTCCCGTTGTCGTTGCCGCCGCAGAAGTATATTGGTGAGTGTCTTTGTGATCCATCCTTCGGGCTATGTCGGTAACATCCGCAACCACAGCGTGCCCGAGGCGCAGTGGGAGAACTTCTCCGACATCAGCTCCGCGTCCGGGATGACGCTGACGCCCAAGATGGAGAGGGTCCCGTTGTCGTTGCCGCCGCAGAAGTATATTGGTGAGTGTCTTTGTGATCCATCCTTCGGGCTATGTCGGTAACATCCGCAACCACAGCGTGTCCGAGGCGCAGTGGGAGAACTTCTCCGACATCAGCTCCGCGTCCGGGATGACGCTGACGCCCAAGATGGAGAGGGTCCCGTTGTCGTTGCCGCCGCAGAAGTATATTGGTGAGTGTCTTTGTGATCCATCCTTCGGGCTATGTCGGTAACATCCGCAACCACAGCGTGCCCGAGGCGCAGTGGGAGAACTTCTCCGACATCAGCTCCGCGTCCGGGATGACGCTGACGCCCAAGATGGAGAGGGTCCCGTTGTCGTTGCCGCCGCAGAAGTATATTGGTGAGTGTCTTTGTGATCCATCCTTCGGGCTATGTCGGTAACATCCGCAACCACAACGTGCCCGAGGCGCAGTGGGAGAACTTCTCCGACATCAGCTCCGCGTCCGGGATGACGCTGACGCCCAAGATGGAGAGGGTCCCGTTGTCGTTGCCGCCGCATAAGTATATTGGTGAGTGTCTTTGTGATCCATCCTTCGGGCTATGTCGGTAACATCCGCAACCACAGCGTGCCCGAGGCGCAGTGGGAGAACTTCTCCGACATCAGCTCCGCGTCCGGGATGACGCTGACGCCCAAGATGGAGAGGGTCCCGTTGTCGTTGCCGCCGCAGAAGTATATTGGTGAGCCTTTTTGTGATTGTTTGTAATAATTTGATCTGTTGACACCGAAGTTATTTTAATAACAGATGATTCTGGATCTTCAAAAAACTGGTAGTCCAAAAATTTCACCTAAATTTTTGAAGTTTTTGGCACTATGTTTTAGACAAACATTGAAGAATAGCAGTTTAAACAATGAAATAAATTTATTATTCGGTACACGAACTGTTGTACAAACGCCAGTACATCAAGCAAACCGAAACTGTAAAAAAATCCCAGTCAACTTTGAACCAAATGCTTTAGCGATAAAGTGGAAAATCTATGTAATAAATTTGACATATTGTTGTAGCTTGATGTGCTGGCGTCTGTACGTGCATAATTATGAAATATTTTAATTCCGGTATTTAAAAAAGTACTGCACTAGAAAAGTATTGTCATGTGTTTACCAGAGTCTTCAGTTTCATTATCCAACATATTTAATTCTTCGTCTCCAGGCAAAGGCGGCCCCGACCTATTCTCGCCCGAACTGATCAAGCAGACGGGCCAGACCTATCAGTCTTCATCATCAGACCTGCCTCTGCTCCCGGAACTGCCTCCCGCGCGCAACCCTCTGTTCAGGGACGAAGATGATGAGGATGTACCGGAGCCTATACCGGCGCCTCCTGTGCCTGTCAACTGGAGTGTGCTGACCAGGGTGCTGAAGACCGAGTATCAGGATGAGGTAGGATTTAGAAAGAAATAATAAAAAACTATTTATTCACGTGAAAGTGATGCACATAAATTGTTGTATCAAAAGCCTAAATACCAAAACAGGAGGTTTGAGCTGAATCGTGTGAATAAGGTAGATGTGTATGACCAGCAAATCGCACATAGAGAAAAGTTTTCGAATAAAGTCAAGTCAATCTTTTATCTAAATACTGACTTCAATTGTTCTACAAATAGTTTGATTTATAATAATAATATGTACTTGAAAAATGTTTATTATAATATAGTAATCCAAGCCACCTTGTGTATTATCTACACATGTTTTTGCAAATAAAGTAAATCTGAAGCCATTGTACAGCATCAGATAGTGAAGCTATTCTCTGATGCTCTGTGATGATAGACAAGATAGATTTACACGTATTTTAAAAATATCGATTACTAGTATTTTATGTATTGTGAGTATTCGTTATGCTGTAAGCAACGAAAAGGATGCGTACAATTACAGTGGTTAAAATTTATTCGTTTCTCCGCTTCGCTCTGCTTCGCTCCGCGACAGTGGACAAGCAGTATAAGGCACTTGTCTAACCGCCGGCAAAGAAGCGAGTAGCTATCGGCCATTTCCTCGCTGAGGAAAGGGACAAAAGATATAGATCTTGTGTGAGTAAAAGAGACACACACATTCATAGTCGATAGCTAGCTGTTCACACTGCCGGCGAGCGGCACTTACCTCTGGTTGAACGCAGCGACAAGAGCCATTAAAGATTGGATTCGCTCAGCGACACTCGCTCGGCGATGCTCGCTTGGCGGTCGAAACTCACCAAACTGCGGTAGTTTCTATCTATAGTGCGGGACTCGATGAAAGCTGAGAGTTACAACTATCGAAACTTCACTCGCTACTCGCTGATCGTCGGTGGTGAGACGAGTGCCCAAGGCTGATTGTCCATAGCAGCGGAGTGGACAGGAGCGGAGAAATATTGACTAATGGAATTGCATAAAATCTTAATAACTGACGCGGAGCGTAACGCAATGGACGGTCAGACTTAGAGTACTTAAACAGACGCAAAGTTTTTGCTGAATTCCGGATCATTAGTTTTCGTTGCAAGAATCCTTATTCAATCTTCCGGATTGTAATGGTGTTTCGTATGTAGGTCCTAGCGGAGAGCGAGCGCGCGCACCGCCTGACGCGCTCGGAGCGCCTGCGCTGGCGCGAGCTGCTGACGCACGAGAGCTCGCTGCGCCGCGAGCTGGCGCGCTCCAGCACGCGCGACGAGTTCAGCAGGGTGGCGCATGACCACCGGTTCGCACCCCTCTATGCGCCGCCCAAGTGGGAGGTCATCATTCGCATACTGGCGCCGCCGCAGGACAAGCCCAAGGTAAGAGAGAGAGACTGTCAATACACTTGAAGTGGTCTAGGTTGGTGGCTACGAATTGACAATCGTTAGGTACGACATCTTTTGGATAGGACATGAGTAAGGTGAGTGGTAGCTGCTTGATAACCGTAGCCGAGGACAAAGTTGAGTAGCATGCAACAGAGAGTTAAGCTGATAATAATGAAGTGGGGTTCATGATAAAGCACATCACGACGTGAAGTGACACACAGGAGTCACACAGGAGGAGTTCAGCAGGGTGGCGCATGATCACCAGTTCTCACCGCTCGATCTATGCGCAACGGCGCATACAGCGAATTATGACCTCCTACTAGAGAAGGTCATAATTCGCAAACTGGCCCCGTTTTTGGATAAGCCCAAGGTAGGATAACAAGTTATAACAATATCAATAAAGCTGAAGTGTTCTTGAGCGGAGATCGCGAATTGGCAAACATTAGGTTACAGGTTCGTCGGTTTTTCCATGGAATGGGATCGCATTTGCGATATCTTTGGTATTGCAGATGTCAAGAATGGTGGTGACCAATTAACATCTGATGAACCAAATTTTTTTGCTATTCAATATCGTAGAGTCATCATCTACGTCAACGCGAGTTGGTCGCTCGCTATTAAGATGCATATGGTCTAGTGCCTTGATTAACTCTTCTATTCAGTGCAGTTGTCTCTTGGTGTAGTAAAGAGATTATCTTGATGATTTTCAGCCGGTCGATTCTGTAAACATGTCGAAGTGATTACTAAGTAAGCTGTCATTCCATCTTGATTACATGGATTGACAGGTCACTTCGTGATCACTTCACCGAAGCCTTCAACTTCGACATGCATGTCGAAGTGATCACTAGGTGACCTGTCATTCCATCTTAATTACATGGATTGACAGCTCACTTCGTGATCACTTCACCGAAGCCTTCAACTTCGACATGCATGTCGAAGTGATCACTAGGTGACCTGTCATTCCATCTTAATTACATGGATTGACAGCTCACTTCGTGATCACTTCACCGAAGCCTTCAACTTCGACATGCATGTCGAAGTGATCACTAGGTGACCTGTCATTCCATCTTAATTACATGGATTGACAGCTCACTTCGTGATCACTTCACCGAAGCCTTCAACTTCGACATGTTTACAGAATCGCACTGTCGTTATGTTGAGGAGCTTGTGGCTAAATAATAACAGCCGCACGGGTCGATCTTGAAGGTTAAGCAACGCTTGCCAAGGTTGGTCTGTGGATGGGTGACCATCTTAACATAACGAGTTTCCTCCGTGCCTCGAAAAGCACGTTAAGCCGTTGGTCCCGGCTGTCATTTGTAGATTTTTGGCAGTCGTTACGGATTGTCAGAAGCCAGTAAATCTGACTGCAGTCTTGCTAAGAAGTACCGTGTTACCCAGTTAATGGGTTGTGGAGGTCTGGCAGCCGCTCCACGTAAAACACTGGTATTCAGCTGAATCCGGGCTGAATCCGGTTTGACTGGAAGCCGACCACAATTTAGTTGGGAAAAGGCTAGGCAGATGATGATGATGACTGTCGTTATGTTTCCACATTGAAGGCGAGAGATTCAAAAGAGATCTGAACCATTTTATTTTTCTCCAGAACCGTTACCGCAAGAAGACAGAATGGGACTCCCGTTCCCGGCGCAGTTCTTTACCGACCCTGTACGAGTACGACAGCGATGCCACCTCTCTGAGGGACCCACAGCGATCCCGCCGGTCCTCCTACCGCAGCGACCATGTTGATATGAGGTGAGTAGAAGAACTACCAAATGACACAGGACTCCAGCAGTTCTCTCCATTTTTTTTTACTGTTTTTAGGCATACGTTTGACCACTTGCTCACCTAATGGTAAGCGATGATGTGGTCGAAGATGGAGCACGCTTGCCTAAAAGTAACCTATTCACTCTTGACTTAAAGACTTCCAGGTTGTAGCTATCAGGAAACACAGATTCCGACAGCAAATCCCACTCCTTAGCTGTACGCACTTTGAATGTGTTCCCAAAACGTAGGGGAATAGGGAACGTGCCCGAAGGTGCCAGTTAGTGATCAAAATTTGGAACTTCTACCTTATAAATGCTTGAAATTGAGGTTTCTATGCTGGCATTTGTAGTTCCTACACGCTTCCATTAGGGGAACGTTATGAGCGTGAACGGCGCCATCTATTAGCGTAAATTCAAAACTTTTACCTTATAAACCTTCACACTGATACTGCTGTACAGTTTCTGCTTACTCCCTCATAAGCTTTGCTCTGAATGAGTTAGGTACTGAGTACAATAAAAATATCCTTCGCTTACAGATTTTTTAAGATCGTCTTGTAATTTGAATCTGGTGACATCGTCTATACGTTTTTGTAGGTCGGTACTTTGATGGTTAAGCGTAACTTACACCGTATGCCCAAAACTTCTTTCTGTTTCAAAAACGACTACAAGACCAATCTGACGGTCTTCCTCGTATTTGGTTCCAGTCAGACCTTGGAACTGATTCCTTACCCTCGTGTTTTAGATCGATGTCGGAGATGATGGTGGACTACGCGCGTGAACAGGCGGACACGCACTCGGAGGTGTCTGGCGGCACTCAGCTCGGGAGGTACTATGATGACGACAGCGACTCCGAACATCCCTTCCATCAGAACCAGTGAGTACAGCTTTCATTTTATCAGTTCGCCCACGTTTTATATTGGGAAACGAAGGCGGATTAAGACAAGACTAAAAGACAAGATTAAAGTCTGAAGACAAAACTATGGGTGTGTCTTGAAGTTTATTAACCACCGCTTCATGTACTCCTTGTTAAAAAAAAAACTTTTTTACCAAAAGATACAGCCGACTTCCAAACAAAACACCACAAACTATATGTTTTGGAAGTCAGTGTTTTTGGTTGTTTTGTTTTTTTTTGGGTTTTAAAACCGACTTCCGGAATTGGAGATATTTTAAACTTTGTAGTGTTTTGTCTGGAAGTCGGTTGTATTTTTTTGTAAAAGGTTTTTTTTTTTTTAACTTAACGTCTAAGTGATACTTAGACGACGTCACCGTCTACGGAGAAGTTGAAATAAGCAAAAATGCTTATAAAATAAAAACGGCTGATCCAAATTTTAACGGGACCAAATGTCGAGTAACTACGCCGGCATCGAACTAAAAAAGAATCACAGAAATTGGATGAGAAACCTCGGAGTAATCGGTGTACATACATAAAATCCTCCTTTTTTTAAAGTCTGTTAATAATATGTTATATGCTTTTGGACTTCGATTAGTCCAGTTCCCGTTCATTATAATTTTTATTTGTGTAACATAAGTAGCGAATACAGTTCTTAAATTAAAGTTCATGGGTCGCTATGTTATCCCAAGAAGCGTACAAATATAGTTGTTAATCGCATAATCAGGCCCGTGACGACCGTCGGTGTCACTGTTCAAGAAATAAATTGTACCTGGCGAGAAGTAGTTGGAGACCTGCCAGGGATTGTGGCTTGTGTGTGAAGTAACAGGAGATTTACTCTGAAGTTGTACAAATACGAAATCCTTTACTTCAAATAGACAAGTTACAGGCACTTTTGAATAGTTAAGATCTGTCAGTCAAATAGATGAAGCTAGTTCTGCCGCGCTAGCGACAGGAGCAGCAAGTTTTTCTGCAGTAAAACACACTGACACTATTTCTAGCGTGGCAGTTGCATTTTCCATGGGGTAGATCTTATTGTCTGTATACGTGGTACTTTTATTTGAAGAGTAGGCTAGTTTCCACCATCAATAAATTGCAAATATATTTAGTCCGTCAGTTAGTATTGAAAAATAATTGACAAGTATTTTAATTTTTGTAAATCATCATTGATTGACAAAGATAAAACGCACTCAAACTCGGAAGTGGGGGGCTGGTGACGTCAAAACGCACTAAAAATTATACCACGGCGTGACGTATTGAGAATTTTAAAAGAAAGATAAAAGAACGAAAGAAAAAGCATACCAAAAAAAATAAAAATAGAAATTAAATAAAACTAAATTATAAAAATAACAAACTAAATTATAAAAGCGTCGTATCTTTGACTCAATTTTGATTTACGTAACAAAAGAAAAAGTACGTGTCGGATATGTTTTGGAAATCTATCTGTCTGACTAAATATATTTGTTTTAGTCTACTACCCTATAGGGACCGTGCACGGCGTTGACTATGCCATCTAGTGTCGTATATTCGAAGTTTTAAGGATCAGAATACTTGACATTGACGCTTCTGTGTACCTGTGGTTCCTGCATGCTCAGTTTAGGGAAACATGCGCGAAGAAGACTATGCCATCTATATATTTCGAATTTTATACTTGAAACAAACTTGACAGTGACATTTCTATGCTGCCACCTATTGTTTTTGCACGCTCCCTATGTATGTATGGTATGTGATCAGGTCGTGGTCGCGCCACTCGCTACACCGCTCGGTGAGCCAGCCGTCGCTGGCGCGCTCGACGGGCGAGCTGGTGGAGCAGTGGACCGCGCCCGAAGGTGACGTCACTCCCACGCCTGGACGCAGGATTAGAGGTAAGGATTAGGTCGTGATCGCGCCACTCGCTGCATCGCTCGGTGAGCCAGCCATCGTTGGCGCGCTCGGCGGGCGAGCTGGGGGAGCAGTGGACCGTGCCCGAAGGTGACGTCACTCCCACGCCTGAACGCAGGATTAGAGGTAAGGATCGGGTCGTGATCGCGCCACTCGCTGCATCGCTCGGTGAGCCAGCCGTCGCTGGCGCGCTCGGCGGGCGAGCTGGTGGAGCAGTGGACCGCGCCCGAAGGTGACGTCACTCCCACGCCTGGACGCAGGGTTAGAGGTAAGAATCTATAATTAATACGAGAAGGAATGTCTTCTAAAGAACCCGTACCAGAATCATATTAAGGTAACCGAATCAAATCTGCTAATACTTAAAAACCAATGGATTCGAGACGCACAAGACCGGTTGTTGTGTTGACACTTAGGGGAGGCCTGTGTCCAGCAGTGAACGTCTTTGAGCTGATATGAATACCTCAAATTATTTTCGATTTTCCAACAAAAATACCCAGTGATTCAGAGTGCGATTGCTAAGAGGTTCTAAATTTGATTTCAGGGTCGGGCAATATGTTACTGGTACTTAATTAAGGAATTTTTAGTAGTAGGCGACATTTTGAATAATAGCTGTAAACCAGCATTCATTTGGACTTCAAATCCAAATTGGACTTCAAGTCCTATGGAAGTGAAACACCGCTTATATGTAATTATAAAATTCTACCCCTTTCAGGTCCCCAGGGATTAACGACCTTCACATCATCAGAAGTGCGAACCTTCCAAGCGTCCCGAGAGTGGCGCGAATAGAAAACATTGATAGCGCGATGCAGAACGTTATAAGTCATGACGCGAGTAATAGATGGCGCTGTACGCAATATTGTAAATTGAAAAAAACCTCAGGAATTGATTGTAATTAGCAATAACAAAATATTGTAGGTTTTGTGTTATGCTCAAAGTTACTCAAGTGATAATTTTCACTGCCTTTTATTGTTTTTTTCTTACAACCCTTGATGTTTTAGTGTAATGCAATTCCGTCCATTCGTGACTAATACCTGTTTGAGTGACATAATATTTGTAATTGAATTTATTTTATATAAAATTTATTGCATGGCATTATTTTTATGAGACAAATAAAATGTTTAAGTATACAATTGTATATTTTCGGTATGGAGTATAGGTATATTGCAAGTGTATATTTTCACGAAAATTTATTTTTATCTTTTACATTTGGCATGATACTTTTGTATTTTGTTTCAAATTAGCTCTATTCGTACTTAATAGTCGTAGTAAGAAGTGTGTCCGTACGTAGGTAGGTACATTGTATACAAATTATACCATTATTTTAAATAACAAGTTTTTAAAAAGGTCGTATTAGTTTATCATAAGTTTCAATTTTTTTTTTTATTAAATATAATTTAACTAACATTGTGCCAAAATGAATTAATAACGCTTCCTAACAATCAGTGAACTTATTAACATTCTTTTAAATGTCTATAGTTTTTATGTACATTTGAATATTTTTAAATAGTAACATCTTGCTTGACTTTAATAATCTCGGTAAAAGTTATTGAAGTTTTTTCGCTTTTTTCCTTATTTTGTTCTGCCAACACTAATCTTAGGTGTATATACTTAGGTAAATGTAAGTCAATGAAGAGTTTAAACCTAGCAATTGAGGCAAGACGGGCTATTTTCCAGCATTCGGATACAAATCTTTCATTGAACTACTTTTTAGCAATTTTTTTTCACTGTCGGAGAAATGAGGTTAATAGGACATCATCTATGTAGATTTTATAACGTGTTTTGTTGAGCCCATTACTTTTGTTTAAGAAGTATTTCTTGCCTTGATTGCTATGTGAGTGTGGGATCTAAAGGGCAATGGGATAGTGCAAATTGTGCTCAATTAGCGGTTGTAACATGTATTTTCTGGAAATATTTTTTAAATACCTATTTGACAAAAGTTCGGAACCAAGTCTACCGACAAAAATTGTATTTTTAGGATAAATGCAACTCAAATGCAATTTATTATGTTTATTTTCAAAAGCAAATAGGCAAAACTCTATAGAGAAGAAAATAAATGTAGGTTCCAACTTAATGATGCCAGTTATGAAACAAAAACTGAAGAAAACCATGTGGTGCTAAGACATTAAAAATATCTAATATTTTTTGTATCAATTGATTTTGTTTACATGTAAATTTTTTATTTACATTGTGAATTGATGTATTTTAATATTAAATATACGTACCTTAACATTTTTATGTAGCTGTTTTCATTTTATATTCCTCTCAAACCCTGAAGAAAAAAAGACCAATGAGTTCCATTCAGCGTTCTTTCATCGTTCCTTTTATACAGGGTTATTTGTAAAACACCAACAACCTCTTAGGCAGTGAAAGTACACATGATTATAAACGACTTTTACTTTAAGAAAACCCCGAAAATTTGAAAAAGCTGTTTCATACATTTTCATTGGCTAAATATTGCATTTTGTATGAAAAAGCTGATATTTTTTTTTCGAGTTTTCGGGGTTTTTTCAAAGTAAAAGTTGTTTATAATCATGTAAATGTTCGTTGCCTAAGAGGTTGTTGGTGTTTTACAAATAACCCTGTATAGTGTGGCACTATACTGTATACTTAAGCATAAATTTAACGCATTAGTACAGTTTTACGTTTCCGTTGCATGAAGATATTTTAATTTCATTCAACGTTATTATTCATTGATTTTTACACAATTTGTAAAAATAGCATCTTAGAGCAATCTGTACTTAAAGAACTGTAGTGCGGCGAATCATGATCTTCTAGATTTTCAGTTCTCTTTTCTATACTAGAAATGTTTAGGTAGTTAAATGAAGATAATAAACAATTTTGGTGTTACTTTTTACACAAACGCATATTAAACAAAAAACTACTGCTTAAACTAACGGTGCAATCGATTAGTCATCAGAATTGTTGTAATTACATTGGTTTTTCGTTGCATTTTATTTTAAAACTGAGTTTTTAAATAAAAAAGGATTAAAAAGACACATTAAGATTGTTTACCTTTCTATATAGAAAAGTTTAGGTAGTCAAATAAAGGTAAGGCAACTTTAAAAGTAATTTATTTTCCTTCAGGCTTGTGGTCTCGCCTTTAGGTCAACGTTCTACAGCTGACCATGAATACGAACAATCCGCACATCACATCTTATGGAAGTGTATTATATGGCAAACTGAAAGCAATATTATGCTAGATAGTATTCAGGTTACATCTGGAGTAGTTTACTACACGGACCTTTCCGTGCATTCAAGCGATTTTGCCATACCTATTTATTACTGGAATCAAAAGTAGCTCACAATTTAGGACCCATTAGTTTTAGTGGCGAGCAGGCATGGGAAGCGGTCACCTCCTTCTGCAAAGCAGTAATGGTAGCGAAGGAGGATGCAGAACGTGTGAGAGAGAGGGAAACCTCACGCCCCAGCCGCCGCAACAGAAGAAGACGTCCCGGGCGTCGGGGGTCGCAGGACGATTCTCGGCCACCGTAGGCGCGGGCCTGCGGACGGCGAGCTTTGGGTGGCTTGCCGTCCGATCAGAACCAGGCCCGGGTCGGCGTCGCGCTGTGTTCGCATTAGGAATAACATGGATGGGTTAAAGTCAGTAAGAGTCTGACACCGCCCAGAGCGGAAGGAGTCATTTGATGATTTCCCATTCTTAAAAAAAAAAAAGGACCCATTAGTTTTAGTGTATATATAATCCGTGGTGCAACTGGGCTTAACCCTGTAGTAATGTCTCTTGGTGCCTTTTGGCCTAGTTCTATTCTGTCTCCTGCTTTATAAGGAGGGAAGTGGAAATTATATATATTTTTTGCGACTCCTCTGCTGTACTTTTCTGATTAATTTTGTAGCGGGAATTGAATCGTTTCTCCGGGGCTTCATTGGCTAGACGTTTTTCTGGTGGTTACCACTGTTGATTCTGGCTTTCAGGAGTTGCGGTGTAGTGTGTGTGAACTTTTCTAGTATTGTGCTAGCCGGAACCTTGTCCTTGACACACTTCTTCACACTTAAGCGAAGTTCGCGCGGGTAACTACCGATTTTTATTTAGTGTTTAGTTTGTTTAAAAAAATATTTCTTTCTTATCAGTGTATATTTTACTTTTACAATAACTAGGTGATGTATAGAATACCTGGGGCGTCTAGGCAATGTATGAAATATTATGAAAATTCATAAAATTCTTCCGGTATTGAGTGACTGTCAGACAATGCGCAGCCGAAATTACTGGCGCTAGCAAGGGCTAGGAAATCATAACTAACTATATAGCTTTTGCCCGCGACTTCGTATGCACACATCCCGTTTCCGTAGGAATTATGGGAAATCTTGTCTTCGTGCTCCCCTACACTGCCCAAGGAACCTACACGACAAATTTCAGCTTTCTACTACCAGAAGGCCTAGCACGAATATACTGACGTATAGTAACGTTAACGTAATTGAATTTTTAATGTGAAAAACTACAATCCCATAGTATTTTGGTTTAATAGATAATATAATTGTATGTCCCATAACATACAATTATATCATCTAATAATATGAATATAGTATCTAATTCAAATAAATATTATGTGCGAAATGTGTATTGTAGTCTATGGTAAAATTTTACGTACCGTTACAAAATATTCGTGCTACGCCCTCAGTAGTTCCGGCTGTGCGTTGTCTATCAGTTACTGAGTCAGTAACCGTATGTACCTATTAGGATTTTTTATCTTAGTATAATTCATATGATTACCTACCGACCACTAGCCATTGCAGCGCCACGTTGTATGATTGAATTTGCAAAAAGTGCCAATTTTCTACCGACATACTTTAAAAAAAAAAACTTTTTTACAAAAAAAAAACCGACTTCCAAAAACAAATACTACAAATTAAAAAATAACTTTAATTTGGGAAGTTGGTGTTTTTGGTTTTTTCGGTTTTAAACACCGACTTCCGAAATTAAACCAATTTTTTACCTTGTAGTGTTTTGTTTTTGGAAGCCAGTTTTTTTTTTGTAATTTTTTTTTTTTTTTTAATTTTTTTTTTTTTTTTTTAGTGGTACCTACGTACCACTAAAAAGTACCACAAACACAGCGTGCCGGCGTGATGTTATATTATGAACTGGTGTAAACAATCAACAGACATGCGATTTCAGAATCCCGATCCATTTGCTATCATTTCCAGTCGTGTGCGCGCGCGCTTGGCGTACGGCGGTGTTTCGTAAACCCACGTCAAATACGTAATTGTGCATAAAAACAACTAAAGACATTGTTTTTCTAATTTCGAATAAGCATCATGGTGAAGTGCAAAAAATGTAATAAGGCTGTATCGATCGCGAAAGATGAGACTAGTAATTGTAAAGGCTCATGTGGAGCAGTCTTCCATAAAAGGTGCGTCTCGAGAGCTACCTTCAAAAATGAAAAATGTGAGGATTGTGTTTCCATGCCCGGATCGCACCCTAGTTCGCCTAGTGTTGAAGAACCGGATATTGCATTGACCCTGGCTGCGATGAACAGGAAAATGGAGGTGGTGTACAAAATGGAGAAAAAGCTGAGTGAGCTGGCCGATCTGGTCGATTTCATATCGGAAAAGTATGATAATCTGATGGAGTACCAGAAATCAACCGAAACAAAAATAAAATCCCTAGAAAACATGAATGCGTACTTGCAAAAGTGTAATAAATCACTGGAAGATCGTGTGAACGAGCTGGAAGAGAAAGATAAGGAGAAAAAGGTTGAGCTGGTTGGGTTGGAGAAAAAAGAAAATGAAGACGTGGCGACAGTGGTAGTCCAGGTGGCTAACAAGCTCCAGATGGATGTTAGTCAGATTGAGTACGCAGAGAGGGTAGGTCGCGGAAAACCAGACGCCGACAAACCACTGCCAGTAGTTGTCACGCTGAGAACAAAAGAGGCTCGTGATAAGTGGATTGGAAGTCGCAAAAAACGCTTGACAAATGGCGAGATTTATGGCACAAGAAATGACAACCGTGTGTATATAAATGAGAATCTCACCAGATATAAAAAGAACCTTCTATGGGTTGCTAAAAACCAGCTTCAGAAAACTTACAAGTACATTTGGGTACAGGATGGAAAAATACTCATAAGGAAGAGTGATGAACAAAAGAAAATAATGTCAATAAGAAATGAACGTGATATTGAACGATTCCTACAAAACGATGTAAATACAGCGAGTAGCTAGATGTTGTTGTCTTTGTTACCTACATGCCTCACGCACACATAGTGCGAAGTAAACACTGCGAACTAATCTTACATCTGCAAATAAAAGTGGATCGTTTCGACGTAATTGCCACACTTGAATGTCAATTCACCAGATTCAAAACAGCTACCACCTGGGCTAGAAGTATATATGGCATCAACAAAAAATTACACGTACTACACTTAAACATTCGATCATTAAGAAAAAACTTTAACGAATTGCAAATTTTTGTAAAGAATTGCTCTGAAGAGATAGGAGTGCTGGTACTGACCGAGGTTAATACTAAGGAAATTGAGCTATCATTATACCACATAGAAGGGTACAATCTATCTGCAAACACGAGGGAGACTGCGAGAGGTGGAGGTGTGCTTATTTATGCTAAGGAATGTTTTATTTTCAATTCGCACAAAACCCGGACGAGTTCACTGGAGGGACTTCATGGTAAACTCACTGTTAACCACTCAACTCTGAATGTAATTGCGGTCTACAGACCACCAAAAATGAGTAGATTGTTGTTTGTTGACGACATCGAGCAGATAATCAAGAAGATCCCGGCGAGCGAGGAAGTTATCTTGTTAGGTGACGTCAACATAAATCTTTTAGGAGTGAGTGAAAGTCAATTGGTGTCAAAATATATGGACTGCCTATGTGGACTGGGCCTGCAGTGCGTAATACCAGCTACGGAGGTGACGCGAGAGGCTATCGTCGCGGGTGTAAAAGAAGTGTCGTGTATTGATCATGTTTGGGTGCGAGTTAGACAGCTGCGAGACTGCTATTCGTTTGTTATTGAGTGCTTCATGTCGGATCATCACGTGGTTGGAATCTCGGTACCGTTACAGGTGACGCAAACCTTCACTGATAGTGTGAACCCGGACTTTCGGTATGTAATTAATAATAAACTAGTAGCTAAGCAGATCACTGAGTACGATTGGTCTCAACTGTTGTTTATTGATTGTCCGTTAACTGTGTATTGTAAGATGGAAAGTGTTTTCAATGAAATATATAAAGGTAGTAAGACTGTAATGCCAAAGATTAAAACACGGGTTACACAACCGTGGATAGGCAGAGACTTAAATAAAATGATGATGCGTAGGGATAGGTTATTTAGGGATTGGAAAGAAACACCAAGCAATAACACGAAAAGATTAGAATACACACGATTTAGAAATAAGGTAAACAAATTAATATTTAAAGCTAAAAATAGTTTTCGGCAGGAAGAAATTAAAAAGTGTAATGGAGACCCAAAAAAAATCTGGGACAAAATTAATAGCTGGACAGGTCGGAAAAAAGCCAATATAGATGATATTGTAAATAGATACTTTGGAAATAAAGACACAATGTACAATATATGTAGTCAATTTGCAGAAACATTTACTAGCGAAATCATTGCTATTAAACATAATTGTAATATTAAATTATTAGATAGAAGTAAATATGTTAGGGCGAGTGATGTGACGTTCCGTTTTAAACCAGCAACCTCTAACACAGTGTGTAAAATTATCGATCAGCTGAGCAGTGATAAGGCGCCGGGCACCGACGGTATTCGAGTCATAGACTTAAAAATGATCAAGAATGAGATCTCACCGGTCTTGGCACATTTTGTCAACCTGTGTTTATCGAAGGGGCAATATCCCAGCTCACTTAAAAAAGCTTTAATTAGGCCCATTTATAAACAGGGAGCGCACTCAGATTACGCTAACTATAGGCCGATTGCTATCTTATCAGTGATTAATAAAATTGTTGAAAAGATAGTAGTCGGCCAGGTTAGCGAATTCTTAGAACAAAATAGTATACTTGCGGATGCACAACATGGTTTTAGGTCTGGTCGTAGCACCGTTACAGCACTTTCACAGTTTTCCGAAGATATGAACAGCAGTCTTGATCAGGGCCATCAGGTCTTGGCGCTGTTCATTGATTATAAAAAAGCGTTCGATACCCTGGATCACGAGGTGCTGTTGCAGGCTATGGATGAGTGTGGAATCAGGGGCCCCACAAACAGGTGGTTCCGGAATTACCTGAGTGGCAGAACCTTGCAGACTTGTATTTCGGGCGTCACTGGCAAGGAAGCAGCGGTACAGCTTGGTGTTCCGACTGGTTCGGTCTATGGTCCGGTTGGCTATGTCATGCATGTCAATAGCGTCAGTAATGTGGTGAAGAATTGTCGGGTGTATATGTACGCGGACGACATGTGTCTTATGTAGTCCTCTAAGAATATACAAGAGGTTAGGGCTGTGCTGCAGGCGGATTTTGATAACATTACCCGGTGGGCGCACGATAATGGCATCATACTTAACCTGAATAAGACGAAAGTGATGCATTTGCATTCACCGCACAACTTAGTCGCAAAAAATGTCAGTAGCGTGGATATAGGTATCGTGGGTCACACGTATGAGTGCATGCACGTTAGTAATGCAAATTGTGTTTGCCAAAGGCTGGAATATGTTAACAAATTTAAGTATCTAGGCTTGTGGGTAGACCGAAACATGAATTGGAAAACACAGGTTGACACGGTGTGCACAAAGCTTAGGGCAGTGTTGAGTAAGTTTTACATTCTGAAGGCACCATTGAGTAGGAAAACCCTCCGTGTCATTTATTTTGCTCTCGCCGAGTCATTGCTGAGCTATGGATTAAATACTTATGGCCGTACATTTAAAACCTATCTTAACAGCATAAAACTGCTGCAAATTCGTTTTATGAAATACCTTGTTAACCCAAAGACAAAACATGCTTGTAGGGATAATTATTAGGAACTTTTTGTTGTATGTAAGGTGCTTCCTGTGCATGAGAAGGTAAAGTACTTGTTGGTACTAGAACAGCACTATAGCAGTCAATTCAAAGTGCCGGTGCAAAATAGATACAACACTAGAAGCGTTAAAGAACGTAAACTGGTGCGACCAACAGTAAAAAAATTCTATGGCAAAAGAACCAACAAGTACTTGACCCCTACACTTTTTAATGATCTCGATTGGCTGAGAAAAGATAGTTTGAAAATAAGTAAACAAACACTAAAACATAAATTAAGAACTGTTTTTCTTAATGAGGTTGCCGCAAGGTGTGCAAATATACACTAACATGTCGTTGTTTATTTAATATAACTGTTGTTAAGAGTCAGGATACCTGTTATAACTTGACTGTATTTTCTTCAAATAAGTATTAATTATGTATTTGAGCCAGATGTTTTAAGACGAGCGCTAATCCTGCCGACAAACTGCCACGCAGTTTGGTGGGTGTATATGATACGTATAATGTTTGGTCCAAAATAAATAAATAATTATTAAAAAAAAAAAAAAAAATAATTATTATTATTATTTATTGAAGAGTTCCGTTTCCTACCTCCGAAGTTCTTCATCAGATCTTCACCAAATTTAAATGGGACCAGTCCGAAAAAATACTCCTCCAAACAAAAAAAGAATCATCCAAATCGTTTAACAATTGGAGAAAATATCGCTGAACAAACATTTTTCATCAGATCCTGACTTATACCTTCCATCATCAGCTCAGCAACATGAGATGATGATTACCAGGCACAAATGTCTCATTTGCGTTAGAAAGATTATGAAAAACATTTAGTGTGCTTATAAAATTTGAGGGTTCCCCTCGATTTTCATGGGATCCCATTATCCGATTCTAACTTGGTGACAATGGGACCACATCAGGAGTATAGGCTTTGAATAAAAAAGAATTTTTAAAATCGGTCAGAACTGGCGGATAAATCGGTGAACATACATAAAAAAAAAAAGATATACATACAGCCGAACATAGAACCTCCTCCTTTTTGAAGAAGTCGGTTAAAAAAGAACCGTGATGAGACTTTACTGTTTTTTTAAATTTTTGTGATCGTAGTTTTTGGAGTAATTAATAAAATTGAGCTCAAATACAAAAATAATGAACAAGGAAGCCTTTATTCGGCAGCAATTAGAGATTCTAGCGAAAGTGTACAAAATCAACCAATCGCGTGCCTCACAGGTGTCCTACATCGGTTTCAACATCTTCACAAAGATCACAACAAAATAACATTGTCAGAAATTTAATTAATAATAATTTTATTTTGATCCATCGATACTAAGAAAATAATACAAATGAAAAGCTTTGAAACACTAAACATTTTGTTACAAGGAATTTAAAATTAATAAATTCGACGATCATGACATTGTTATCTACAAAAATTCAATATTTTAAATACATAATAATATTAATTTTAAAACTCCCCTACGTAATTCGTCATTTAGGAACTTAATCAAGCAATGTTTTTTCACAAATTCCCTAATAATTTATATTTCATATTAATTATATGTATAATGTTTCATATCTACAAAATGTGGCACATAAGTGCGAAAGTTATTTAGAACTTTGTAAAAGAAATCATTTTTTGAGGTATGTTTTTCATAAAAGACATTGTCATAGGTTTAACAAATATTGATTCACCAACTATTCCACTATTTACATAGTCTGATGAAATTCTGAAAATATAGTAATTTATCATATACAAGGTCTATTTTTACTCCCTGAACTGAACTGAATCCTTTTTGAAAAGAACACTTGTATGAAATAGAGAAATTAAAATTGGTATTAGCATATTTGCCTAAAAGAGTGAAACATATTTTGCGTCTAATGTTTACAAGTCCGTAGATCAACATAAGATTCATCTAAAATTGTGCGACATATCAAATCAAGCGTTACACACTTCAAAGGACAAATCGAAGTAGAATACAAAGACGAGAAAAAATATATTACAATAGTTACGAAAAAACCAGTTTACACGTTTGTATCAGATGTAACAATTTACAAGACAGTTAAAACAGTTCGTAACCTATCACATATTTTACATCCTCTATCAAGCTCAGTTACAAATAATTCTATTTATACAACTATGAGAAATAAACAGGTCTTTTATTTACAGTCAACAATTAGGCCTATTTCAGTGTTATGAACTATAAACACAATGATTCTAAGATATGAAGTATTGACAGGTCCCTTTCGTCAGTATTTGGCAAATATCTGTAATCGTTTGGCAATCCATTGACTTCATCGTTCTCTAATCTTAACACTTTCATAAGCACTCCGTAGTTTTCATCTTATTTCTGGTCCGAATTACGACCGTCTAGTATTACAGTCTCTAATGCTGAATCATCTACTTCTATATTGTGAAGTTCTACACGTGAACACTTTATAGCATCGTTTTTATTTTGTTTACCAAGTCTATATTTGACTGATAGATCCAAGAGATTGACGTCTTCTAGTCACTTGTTTCCAGAATCTTTTCTCGAAATGTTTCTCCTGTAAGAATATTGTATTATTTACGGACTGCTACTTTTGTATTTGCTACGTGATTTACGCTTTTACATTTAATTAGAACAAAAATACAGGGTTATTAGGTTTCATCTTCTGAAAAAGACAACCTTTCAGGTTAACTGTGTTGGTATATAAAAATCTTAAATAACCCTGTATATTCTACTTTAGCTTGCTACTTTAAATTGCAAAGTGGAAACTAGAGGATATAATCCGCGTGAAATGTCTCTTTACAAATCCAAATATTAAAGACGTTGTAAGACTAATAAATATGCAAAATATATTAGCAAAAACGAAGAAGTGGACGGCTTTAATAGCGCTAAACAAAATGAAGGATTGTGTAAAATAAAGGAAGGATCAGCTAAGCTGCAGGATGAAGAATGAAAAGCTTAATGATATTTTATTAAAAATATATTTTCGAGAACACTCGTTCCAATCAAAATGGACAGATCAGTTCAACAGACAACAAAAACAAATTTAGCATATCTGAAAGCTGGATTTAAACTTTAATTCTAAGTGTTAAGCAAAGATCAAATTGACATGAGCTTAGTGCCAAGACAATCACAATCATAACAATATACCAAACGGTAATTAATCTTAAGACATAGGTAAAGGTTAAAAACATGGAATATTTTCACTAAAAAGGTTTTACTACTAATATAACAATATCATTTTGGAATTTTAAATATTTTGAAAAGAAAGGCAATTTTATTGGCCAATTTTTACTGAAAATTTATTAACATTATCACTCACTACTATTTCGTATATTAATCGTTCTTTTATCTTTCACTTACATTCACGAATCCTATGATTTCCAAAAATTAAAATGTCCTTTAAAATTTTATAAAACACGATTATACCATTATTGAATCGTTTTGAACAGTTCGAATTATGTTTCCCATTACAAGCTACCTTACATGATTTTATTTACTCGATCTAATTTATTTACTAGTACGAAATCTTTTAAACATTAATGTTGGATCTAAAATTAAGGCAGGTTTTTTAATTGTCCCATTGACACTTCTGAACATTTTTACTTATTCTTACTGAACCCCGCAGCCGTAATCAATTACTTTAAGTTTTCACATCTTATTTAACAAACGTGTACATACTACATAGGAAGTTTCTTCATTACACTAATATTCGATACCGACACCCTCACGCGAAATTCCTGTTTCTAGTAAAATGTTTCAACCACTTTAAAAATAGCTTGTAAAAATCAACCATCCAGTACAAGCTAGAAAGATAGAGGCACAGGCGACCACGAATGCCGAAAATAAGAATGGAGGAACCAATGAAAAAACTTCCCGCGATTGTTTAAATCCAGCTGATTGGCACAGATAAGCTGGTGCGTGCGCTGTGCTCACACATAGCCATTGACAAAGCATATCTTGTAATAGCCGTTGTTGCTCACGGAAGTGCGGCGCGGAGAGAACGGCCGCGCCGTCGCGCTCGCCACGATGAACGGCTCGCGGCGGGGGCTATCGGACGATGCGCGACGACGCAGGAAACCCATTCTGGAAGTATAACAATCAAAACCCTTAGTAACATCAAACACAAGTTAGTAAAATAGATGGACCTAGAATACAGCCTAGTGGTATCCCTCATCATCATCATATCAGCCGAAAGACGTTCACTGCTGGACATGGGCCTCCCCCAAAGCGTCTACACCACGACCGGTCCTGCGTGTCTCGCATCCATGTATCATGCAATTGCAATTTCATTGTACGACAATACAAACTAAATCAAATACAGGTATCCGTATAGAAGCTATTATACCACAGACAGACATTATAGATACATCTTCATCATCATCAAACTTTTATCATCCCTCTTTTTGGCTGGGAGTTAAAAAAGATTTTTCATTAATCAAACTATTGATGGTGATGATGTGATCCGACCGATTTCAGCTAAGGCGATTCTTTCAACTCCGCTGTAGTCGTCGTTCGTGAGCTCGCATGTGGCTTATGTAACCAACCTGCTTTGTGAAGATCCGCCTACTTTGCGGGCACGTCAGCACACCATCTATGAAATTATAGTTAATTGCCGCAGGTGGTCGGGCTTTCAACTGGTCACGCCTGGCATCAAGCTCAAGACGCCGCCGTAATTCATAATCATGAACTTTTGTTTTAACCAAAGTCTTCCTCTTTAGGCGGCTTGCTGATCCCACCGGGACGGCTCCAGGTCGCACTTGGTAAAGTGACATTTTAACACGTCTTTATACCTGAGAAGATGTTCGCCATGCTTGCGCTTGCCCTCCTCAAGTTCACAATAAAAGTGACTGATGAAATAGTACATTTTTTCAATAATAAAACATACTCAGTGCATACTTATTGCTATCAGTGAAAATAAAGAAATCACAAGAGTATCTACTAACATCTTCCCGTTCTGGCATAGAGAGCGCGTCCGCGAACGCATCGTCTGAACTTCCGCTCGTGCCAGTTGCTCCATCTCCATAGGTTTCTCGCTTTCTGGAACTGAAATGATTATTACATTAATTTTGTTCAAAGCTTTGCTTTTTAAAACTTTGGGTCAGTAAAGCATTGCGTTTACGAGAGGCTCAACCCACGTCCTTTCTTTGAATTTCCCATTGGCACTTCTGAGGTTTTAGCTTTGGGGGTTTAGTTTCCGCACTTATTCCTTAGTTGGACCATAGTGTGAGGAACATGGTAATGGCGGCTATCATTCCATTCAGCCTACCTCCCTCCAGAGGCAGATTATGCCTCCAACTTTATTTATAAATATCCTGGTAAGAGGATTTCGTAGTTTTTTTTCGTATTTGGTAGAAGCCAGTATAGTCAAGGAGGACGTGAGCAACTGTTTCCTTCGTCTCCATGCATGATCTGCACAGAAATTTGTCCATTACATCTTTGGAGGGTATGCGGCACAGAGAGTAAAGTTCCGCAAACCTCCATTGAAAAGGGAGGTTTGCGGGACTGTTGGTTTTTTCTTGTGGCGGCATTGATGCCGCTACCCACCTAAAACGCGGAAGTACGTACCCTTCCAAGCATATACAGAATTGCGCGAAGTAGTATGCGGGGCGGTGCGGCGCGGGTGCGCGCGGCACAGCGTCACTGCGTCGGCGCTCGCTACGCGCCGCAGTAGTGAGCGTTGGCACGCCGCGCGAAACGACCAGGGGTCGGACCCGCCAGCCTGCAAGTATCAGAATCGCGTAATATGCTTGCAGGCACAATATTAAGTATAATTTTATTTTTATCCAATTTAATAAGTTGTTGAACCAAATACGAATTTGCTGATAGACAGTGTTTTATAATTTCATGGCAAGTTAATAATGATCTAGCAGGATCTTATTCTGATTTAGACAACTGAAGCATCATCGAAGGATCATCGAGCCGCAAACTGTTTTTTGTAGTTTTTCAAATCCAGTTATTAAAACCTGCTCATTTTCAGTGTATTGACGTTTGTTTTGGTTTGCAAAAAATAAAGATTCCAAATACATACCCAGGGCACCTCCTGATCGGCCAGCATATCCTTCCCCTGGTCCAGCGCCAATCTCATCTCCGCTCGAGGACTGAGTCGCTCCGGCGTCGGTGGTCTCTGTTCCTCCGGTTGTGAGGTAGCCTCCGGTGCTGGTGCTGGCTCCGAGGCTGAAACGGCTGATTAAATTTTTTGGTTATTTTTTCTACATGTAGGTTTCTACATCTCTATTGACGCTATAACGCTCTCTAGTTCCTTGTTGGTGCACTTGTGTCCAAGCAACTATGCATTGTTCATAAAGAGTATGTTTCTTATTAGTAGATAATTCAGTCGGACCTTACTTTAGTCAGATGGTTAGGTTATAGTAAACTATAAACTCGTATTAGAATGACAATAGTTCTTGCCATAATATAAAAAATCGATTAGTGCCGTAATAGATTGACAGCGGTTTGGACGGGTAGAGGTCAAATGTCGTCATCACAGCTACCATCTTTCATTGTTTGTGAATTTTAAATAAAACTAAATTTTCACAAAACCCTCTCGAGGGTTCCATTTATATCCGTTCCAAAATTCACCAAAATCGAAGGCGTAACTACGCAACAAAAAACACTTTCGTTTTTTTTTTTACTATTGATAGGCACGCGTTTGACCACTATCTCACCTGTTGGTAAGCGATGATGTGGTCGAAGATGTAGCACGCCTGCCTAGAAGTAACCTATTCACTCTTGACTTAAAGACTCCCAGGTTGTAGCTATCATTAAATTATGCAATTTCGTCACACATTCCCCAAAATGCAAATGTATTTTTAATAAAAAAAAAATAAAAAAAGTGTACCTAAATGTATTTTTAATATTAGTTATGATAGATTTGCGGTTACCTAGTGCGGGTGGGCTGAGTGTCGTAGGGTTGTGTATAGTGGTGCGCTCGAGTGTGGAGGGCGTGCTGGCCGAGCTGGCTGAGCCCCGACGACCAGCTCCAGCAGCGGCACGCACCTCCGCAAACTCTTTTGAAACTGAAGCAAAATATCGTATTTAGATATGTATATTACAAAACACTTTCCTGGAAAGACACCACTGATATCACTTTCAATACAGACAAACTCAAATCTGTCTTAGACATCTCGAGCTGAGATGAGTCTGAAAAGTTTTAGTGATTCAAAATTCGTCTCCTTGATAAAGTTAACAAAACATAAGTAAATAACTTGATAAAGTAAATGGATATAATTTAATTCTCATTGATTGTGTGCATTGCCTATTAGAGATCGTGAAAGCTATTTAGTTTAAGGATGTTTATGTTATACATATGAGTGGAATAGACCAACCAGATAGTAAGGGCGTCGAGGGCGCCTCGTTGGTGGGTGTCCGGTCGGGGCTCAGCTCGCACCCGGCGCCACCATCTCCCTCCCCTCCAGCATCCTGGTCGACGTGCACACACCCGACCTCTGCTTCTGCAACATCATCACCCTTCAACCCTCAGGAAACCAACACAGCATCGTGAGCAGTCGATAACAGTTCAGTGTCTTTTGTATGTGACGCGTATAGAATAGATGTATCGAATAGATTGATATCGTATTTAAATATAAATATGAATATATTTTAAGTGGAGTGCTATAGCTACATATTGATACCATGCTCGTATTGGGGTACACAAACAACGTTACCTGTTTACCAGAAATTATTATTCAACTTTAAGCTCGAGTGTGGAATTACAAAGAAGCTAAGCTTAAAATGAAAACAGTCATTATTTCTGGTAAAGTGTGTACAAATAATGATATTCCATAATTATACTCATGCACCGTGCTGGCTTTATGAATAAAATGTTGGCATTATTATTATTTCATGTGTCGATTTGCAACGAGACTGTTGTCATCTCTCACCTTTCATCATATGTCAAGCTGTCCATTTCTCTGTCAAAATGTATTTTCTCTGTTAGTTATGTTTTTGGGTGCATGACATTGTGTTGTGTGCGAATGTTGAAGTTGATGCCGAATTGCACATTTCCATTTGTTTCATTCTTAACTCATGCATTCATCACCTCTAAGCAGTCACAGTTTATGTACAAAAAATATACTAGATGGACAAGAAAGTTTTAGATAGTTTTATGAAAAATAATTAATCAATGCTCAGAAAGATATGTCAGCTAAGATTGCTTCGATCATTAATAAGATAGATGTAAGTATGCAAGCTAAAAAGTAAATGATGAATTCTCCTAGCACCACACAGTGAGCCTCTACCATCGTCCACAAAACATTCGCGCACATGATCCTCTACACACTTACCGAAGGACGCAAAACGTCATCCATATAGACTTGCGAACTCACCTTGATCTGAAGCAGAGGGCGGCGGGTGCGGCACGTCGCAACAGTCGTCAGCATCGAGGCCACGCTCGCTGTCCTGCGCCAAGCGCCGCACCAGCGGACCAGTCACAATGTGAGATACAACCTAGCTACGGGACTTTACTTCCATTTGCCAATAACCTGGATCAATGTCCAGGAAGAAAAAATTCGAAACATCTTTCAAACTTTTAAAAATTTTGAATTTTTGGTTCTGATCTTATCGCGTGGTAATTCAAAGTGAATCTATGAAATGTCAACATTAAACATTTACGATACTTGGGACTTACTCAAATATTTCATGCAACAAGCATGCTGTATCCAATAACGTTATTTTGTATGGTTATTGGCATGCTATGGGTTACAACGATACTCCTACACAACTATTATAATATTCACTATCTGCCAAATTTGACTTAATTAAGGATAAGGGACTATGTAGCTATATCATTAGGATACTAAACAACATACGTTGAGGCAGTTTAGTTTTTTTAGTAACGTCAATTTTGACAGACTAATTAGGAATGGTATTACACATAATACATTCGAAGTAAACAGATATTATGTTGGGTCATAAATTACATATAACATAAAGTACGTATTAATCATTACATAATAATAAATAACATTTGTCGGTTACAAGGAAAGGTGTTTGCACCAAACTTCGACTCTGGGAAATTGTATGATATTATTACAGGGTATATAAAGTGCGCTTAATTTAAATTATGTGTTTTCTTCAAAATTTATCGTGAAGGATTACATTTTCAAATACTTAGGACTTCGGAACTTTGGTGCAACTATTGATCAATTTTCTATTGTTATCAGCGTTAATATTCACCTGGTCGTCAGAGTTGGTGGGGGTAGGCTTGTTGTCTTCGCTGCCGCTGTCAGAACATTCTTCTTCCATGAGAGGTTCTAGTCTTCTTCTAAAAACATCCCTACATTCAAGATTGTCATTAATTACGGTGTTTCTTTTTAATTTGTTTGACACTGCCGATTGTTTTGCGACCTAACTTTAAAATTGGAACACCTAATTTATAATTTTTATAGTTAAAAAGTGTTGGAGTGTCAGTGGTTATAAAATCTAGTTAAGCATCTGAGAGTAAGACAAAAACGAAACCTGCAGCAGTCGCTGATCTAACCAAGTGCTTAAGCAATTAATTTTTACTTATCAGTGAAACATTACTTAAAGATCTACTAAAATTGTGATATTTAGTAATAAATATGAGTTTGTATTTAAACATGCTATTTACAGCGTAGAAAATTCACCTTGGAAGAAGCGGCCTTAGTGTCGTGGGTCCGGTTATTGTAGGAGCCATGAGGAGCTCGTCCATCATCAGCTCTGTATCGTCATCACCAGCGTACGATGATGATGACTTCGTAGGGGACTGAAATAGTGAAGGATTCTCCATTCAAAAGGCATAACAAACCTAGATTTTACTACTTGCAAGAAATCTATTAAAATTGATGTTAAAAGAGATGAAGAGATAATGGGTCTTACAATATAATATTTGAAACTACATAATGTAAGCATTGGAGCCAACTCAATCTAAGAGTTTTTAAACTTCACTGTACAGAATTTTCTTTAAAATCTTTACCGATAGGGTTCCATGTTCAGAATCAGGCAAGTTATCTGACAGGTCTCCTGAAGAAGGGGTACCCCAAGCTTCTTCTCCGCTTGCCCCACTTCCTTCTCCAGTCTCTCCAGTACCCTCTTCAGTACCAATTGTTGACTTCCAGTCACTTACTCCAAGGCATCTGGTAAAATCCAAACTTTTAAGATGATGGAAATCAAAGGAGATCGATTAAGAAAGAAAATCTACAAAAGTTAATTATAAGTTTCTAAAATAAAAGTATTTACAAATGTGTACTTTTCAGAGCAAAACTAGATATAGAACTCCATATTAAGATACGCTTTAATATTAATCTGCAGTAGACGATATTGATACGAATAATAAAGGTTTCAAATTCACACAAAATAACTACGGTTACATAATTACGTTAAACAATTCTACAAATTACATACTATGTTTTTTAAAATAATTAATTGTACCTTTATAAACCTAGTTTCTAATCATTTAAAATCTAAATTGTATTTTCCTAAAAATATATTGTTTTGCCAGATTTACGTGTTTAAATGATTATAATTATTAAAAAACTGTTTTTGTACACAATGCGAACTTCAAAATGCTAAATGTAAAACACAATTTTTCTAGCGAAAAATCTAATTTATCTAAATTATCTCTTACAAAGTTAGCGAAAAAGTACAATTACTTTTAGACTAAATCTATTTTCAAAGTTTCTTGTTATAATTTAGCTCTAGGAGACCTTCATTACAATCTTAAACAAAATAATGTCAATGCACTACAGTTTTCACCCAGACATACTCATCGATTCTTCATGATTCTCCTTTGAGTTGTTGTCCACCTATGTTAGGAAAAATATTATTACACGTAAAATTCTTAAAACTATACTTATAATATGTTACTCTTGTCAACCTTATTGGGACCAAAATTTCACTGTTGGTCTTCTTTACGCGAGTTTTTTTACTTATATGTATTGATTTGTTTTGATTTCTTTTTTTTTTCATTTTAACTTTGTTCACATGCGCATTAGTACTATAATTAAGAACCTTACTTAGCAGTGGCGCCAACTGGTGATTACAAAAACGGTAGCCCTCATTGAATCAAACGTTACAAATATTAAGTAATTTTTCTGCACTTTAAAATCAGAGTGAATCTACAAATTTTTAAATTTCGCATCCGCATGTCAGTCGTAGTCAGTCAAAAATGTATGGAAATCGTAGCTTTTTTGACAGATTACGAAAGGATCGGCTCTCTGGTAGCACTCTGATTTTATAGCTATGCTACCGGCTATCAGTTTTCGGAAAAGTTCACTATGTCAGTTTACATTTACAGTTTGTTCTTTATTTAAAGTTCCTCCTCACTGTTTAAGAAAACGATCTTAATAAACTACTAGACATACCTTTCTAAGAACGAGGGTTGTTTGTGCGCTATTGCAGTGCTGGGAACACTCTCAGTATAACTGAAGATATTCATTTTTTCCACCACGAAGGAGCCAGCTCTTGCCGCATAGCCCATGATTCCACCAGCGGCACCGCTCACTGAAAGAAACATTCGTATGGACTGACTATTCATTTATAATGTTTAAATTATAAGCATAATTTGGCTTAATATATTAATTTACCTGGATTATTATAAGTTTTTGAGGTCTCGGGCTCTTGTGCTGTCAGTCTTACGTTGCCATCGTCAGTCTCATCGGACGGTAATCTCTCCAGGCTTGACATTGTGCCATATCTTAAACAATATTAGTAGTCTTTACAACAATACCAACTAATTTAAAAACTACTTTATAATTTTTATTAACACACCTTTTGAGCGTCACATAAGGCAGGTCATCTGGAACATCGGGGGAATCTGGGGACTCATCTACAAGGTCATCCTGTAATATAAAAGTTAGTAGATAATTATTAGAATCTAGGGGTAACTAACCAACTACCCAAAAGTGAACTCACAGTCTTATTAGTGGAATTAAAGTCGGGCGTTGGTGGAACAACAGCTATGTTAGGAACAGGAGACTCTGACTTGACCGAGCCAAGGCTACCTGGTCTAGAACAAGGGTTGTTCAAACTCGTTGCTGAACTTCTCTTGAAAGGTTCTACTCTCATCAAATGCGCTGCAGGATTAATGGCCGATAGACCCATCAACATTAGGGGTCCTAATTCTAAATCTTCATCAGAACCAGCGTCAGTTGCATTGTTTGCATTGACATCATCCATTCGTTCAGTCTTCTTGTTTATATCTCCGTTCATTTTACTGACAGCAGAAATGCCCATTCTTGGGGAGCGTCTTAGACCTCTCTCTATTTTAAAGTCATGTTCATCGTCGTGTATTGAATCATCTTCTAAGAATACCGATGATGTCTTCAAACAAGAACCGACGTTTTCCCTCTTGGTTACAATATTCATGCCTAAGACTTTGTTTAGCACATTTTCTGCCTTCTGTCTAGTTATTTGTTCTTTTCTTGCAGTCGCCGGCGATGGGTAATTGGACGTGAATGTTTTACTTTTTGTTAAAGTTATGCTCTCGGCGCATTTAACCTCATTCAGGTATTTCTCTTGAGCAATGACGCATTGGACCTGATTGGCGATGTTCGAATTGGACATCCTTAAATCGTTAGAACTAGAATTAAATACCATAGAACTACAGGTTGTGTGGCTAGTTGACAATGGACTGTTTCGACTACTAGATGATGGGCTTGGCGATCTTATCGAGTTATCTTTTCTTAATTCTAACTGGCTCTTCGTATGAACTGAGTGAACACTTCTGCTTAAAATTGGCGAGTCAGTTTTCAGTTCGTAGGACGTTGATTTGAGCATTCTCTGACTTTGTTCTATTGAATCTATAACTTTCTTCGCTGCTTTGGACCCATCTTCTGGACGTAGCTTAATAGCATTTTTACGCTCTAAGTGTGAGAAGTTTCTTGGCTTACGATTGCCACAGTGCGCACTACACGGGCTTGTGGAACTTTTATTAGAGTTGGAGTTTTGGGGCGACGCCTCAGGTTTTGGTTTGGCGGGTATCACTGGTGGTTCCTTTTGGGACACAAGGGGGCTATTAGGTTTGGACAAACACTTTTTGTGGCACTGTCTGCAGACGGGTATCGTGTCTACTACCACCGGGCTTGTCCTTACCGTTATCTGAAATGTAACACTTGGTTTTAATAAATTGACATCACGACATTTAAAGCTGATTTTGGAAATACATACCTGACTTCCCGAATTGCTGCTTTTTGATGGACTTCTTTCATTTTCCTTCTTATCACCGGGTGACGTTCCTTTAGCTTCATGACTTGAAACAAGATCAGCTACCTCTAGGAGGTTAAGTTCTTTAGATCTTTTTCTTAGTTCTTCTACGCTCCACATCTAGAAGAATCCAAATTCCGCTGTGTTCTGTTATTTCATAGAGTGAGAGACAAACAACCTCCTCATGGTAATAGTTATCATTGTTTATTGATAACTGCAATACCCGGGGGTACCAGAGGTGCGTTGTCTACCTTTTTCTTTAATATTTCTTTTCTTCCTTTTCTTTTATTTAATACTTTCCTCCATATTTATCAATACTGATGTCTCCCTCACTTACCTCCATATCAGGTTCCGGTGGATCTAACTCCTCAGCCTCTGGCAGTTGCGTCATCCATCTTTGTAAATGGAGGGTGGATCCTCTGCTGCGAGTACTTCTGGCTCCTTCTGTGGCACTCCCCCCTCCTGCTATCGGCGTTTCCACTGAACTGCGTCGCGTCTAGAATATTTTGAAAATATTCTAGTGTAGGATTTATAACGTAAATAAATATTGTGGGTTACGATAGTGTCTTGAGCAACTTCTTGGAATTACAGTAATTATATAATTAATTGGATTCAGGTTATGTGGATATTTGGTCATTGTAGTTACTATTAAAAAAAATATCATATATTACACTACGATCTGTAAAAACTTTTATCTGACGCAGATAGCATAAAGAAACAATTTTTCACTTTTGGGGTTTCTGATATTAAAATTGTTGATTCCAATTCCAAGTAGCCTATATTCATTTAAGTCAATTGAGTGTTTCTTATATTATGTTCGTTTTTTGTCATTGATTGCGACAAAAAATAAATTATATATTTTTTAATCGTTAACGTTAAAAAAAAATATTTCCACTTCCAGCGAATTTAAACAAATTAAATCGATGTTGATAATATTGTGTTTGCCACATTACTTAATCCCTAATATCAAAATTTAAAGATTTGTATTACTGATATCCTTGGAAAATACTTAAGTTTGTATGTTTGTAGGCTACTTTAAATAACAAGGTACATAGAAAAATGGTAGATCATTCCTTCATAAATATTAAAATATTCGTTAGCGTCGCAAAATTCTGGGCCCCTAACCAATTTCAAATAAAAAGATGTACATTTCGCCATTGACAAAATCACTTTATTTACGGATAATAAGAAATATTCTGCTCCGATCTAAACATAAACATCCAAATATTTATATTATTTAATCCATTAATATGTCATGAAGAAACCGGAACTATAAGTAAAATGCTTTCTCAAAATTATAATTTTTTCCTCATACTATCATTAGACTATATTAAAAAATTTACACACAGCCAAAGACATCGAAAATTATCGGATTCTAACTACGTAGATTTGTAAAAAAAATCATTTATACACATACAAAATTTTTCCCAGGAAACGTTTAGGTTATGTGAACATTTTGCGATGCTAGCGACACATATACGATCTTTTAAATCGTCATTTACAATAACATCTGCTGTTACATGAATAAAATACTCTATGTGTTCATTTATTACACTAATAAATAAAAAAGCATCAAATAAATCTGTCACATTTAACATCGACTACCATTTTTCTTTGTAAATATATTTATATCTAATGGCGATGAACATTTCAACATAAGAAGCATTGTTCAAATCAAAATGCTCTAAAAGTGCAATGATGGCAACTACATGATTGATTTCGCGAAGCAGATCGCCAAATATCCACATGACCTGTACAATTAACGCTATGTACAGATTTACAATGTCCAGTGTCTGTACAGTAACAACATCAACATTTATTAGCTAGTTGTTCCATTACAGTTGGAGGAATCAAGAAGAAGGTAGAGTGCGCCGCTCAAACAAGTACCAAAAATAATGAAGCCTTTTGAATTTCTTAAGAAAAGGACGGAAGACTTAAGCAAACTGGTATCCAAAAAAGTGTAATGTATTGTACACGAATCTCCACTATTGGTACCCTATAGTTACATTTGACACTGATTTTCTATTTGGTAAATATTGGCATACACATTTTCGATTACACTAAAGCGATTTGTAAAATACCCAATCGTGAATTCAGTTCTGTGATAAGTAAATTTTCATTAATACCCGGTCGCATATCATAAGTGGGGCATCAGACTTACAAATTATTTCTCTAATATAATCAAAATACCGAGATTTCTTTAATACTGCTAATGTTCGAAAATATGTCTCTCAAAATTTTGTTACCACAACCTTAATCTCGACTATAAGCGATTTTTATAACAATCCAACAATCTCGCCAGTCTACGCGGCGAAAGCTTTCTTCTCCATCTCCTAAACACCGGCTAAACATGACTACTAGAACACACCGTTGAAGGTTCTCTTCAGAGACCTTATCTCCAATTTCTACGATTCCGGGGATAACAGGAGTCTGCGAGCTCCGGATCGGACTCCGCGGATCAAAGCTCCAGATAGGCTGGCGGAGTCGGCCGCTCTGGCAGAGCCATCCGCTGCAGAAGAGGATCGTCAGGCAGGAAGATGCGCTCCTCGACATCATGCTTAAACGAGGGATCTACATCCAAGTCTGCTAGAGCTAAATCAGCTTCGAAGGATTCCCATCTACAGGGTGAACTTTCTGAATAATCTTCGCCACCGTCTGGCGTTAGTTGAGCACTGGGTGACGTGTGGGGCTCATCGTTCTTTTCAATGCTTGACGACGAGACAAAATGTGAGGAGAACGTTTGTGAGTCCGCCGGAGAGAGATTAGCTGACGGTGTTTCAGGGGTGGGAGCTGTTCTCCAAACAGTGCTCAGAGGGCCTCTGACCGGTTGAGGAGTGGGAGTGTCTGAGCTGGTTCTGACGTCAAAACTGACTCTGACTTCCTTTTCTGGTCGTTCTTCGACGAGCATGTTTAGATGCGACCGGTAGGAGCTGGCCGGTAGGAGGGCCAGGCTGGAGTGGCGTTGGATGCTGGACGCGGATACCTGGCGTTGCTGCGAGTCCAGCGTGGCGAGAGAGAACGTCAGCTGGGGGTCCGGGGAGTCTAGCGGTGAACCGAGTGGCGTGCCCGACATCGTGTGAGCTCGGTAACTGGAAAGATGATTAAGAAAAATGTTACTCGCAGATCTCAAGTATTGTAAACAGGAAGAGAAACATTATTGTTGTAATCAAAATCAAAACGAAATTACACTTATATCAGTGTGTCAGCTAGCTGAGGTTTACGTAAAGCTTACGTCACCAGTAGCGGATTTAGCATGAAGCCAGTTTATGGACATTCTCCTATCGATAATCCCATTCTTGCTAAAGTAAATTTTACAACAGTCTACAATAATTAATCGTTTTACTCACAATACAAGTAAACCCAAAACTGTACTCACATTTGCCTCTGCAGTAAGCTCTGCCAAACTGCCTTGAGGTCGATGGAGGGAGCTCGCAGAACGACGGTCCTCGTTCGAGCAGGCGTACGCGGTGAACATGACACCAATGGAGACTCGCCTCCTGCCCGGCCCAAGATCAGCCGGAATTCTGTCGCTGGAAAGCGAGAGTAATTTGTTAGTTTCAAAGAAATTCAATTTTTAAATGGCTTCAAATTGAGCCCCTTAAGTAACCCAAATTGTTCAAGGATTAATCGAACAGTATCAGGGTATCTGAAAACCTACAGAAACTGAGTCTAGTTAGAACTCTTCGTGTTGGTTTTGTTTTTGGTTTTGTCTAAATGATATTCTAGGCATTTTGTTTCGTATTAAAACAAGCTTGTCCTTTTTAAAGTTGCCAAAAAATGGCTGATTGAGATAGGCGATTATAGAAACATAAAGTCTACTATGACTGTTGACAGTTTACACGAACCTCTGTCAATACAGGGGAGGCTACTCTCGAAGCCCGAAGTCCGTAGTTTCGGGCTTAGTTGTGGGCTCCGTATCACCTAATCACCAAGAAATAATGACAACAGGATTTCATAGTAACAGTCAAATCGTGCTGTAATTCATTCTTAATTCGGGTTTAGGACAAGTCGTAAGTCCTTAGGTGATACGGAGTAGAATACATACGCCTGCAACTAAGTCCGAAATTATGAACTTCTTATAGAGTTGCCCTTCAGATCCCGAAAACACGTTTTCCACCAACCTTTCTTCCTGACATTGAACTGCGCTTCAGACACGGTGCCCAGTGCCACAGGCTCCTCAGTGACGAACAGCACCCGATCCCTGGACACGGTGGCGAACAGCAGCAGGTCACTGAACAGGAGCGCCCAGTACGGCCTGACCGCTCGGCCTTCCACCCTCGACAGCTCGCCGCCGAAGATCCATTGACGGCCTGCCGTGCTTAGCACGAATGGCTGGAAAGAATTCGATTGGTTCAGGTTAGGGGCTCGATATTTTGAACATCCAGGTCAGTTCTATTATTGTCTTTAGTGCAGGTGGGTGCAGTAAGGTCGAAGCACGTGATCGAAGAAGATTGTATTGGCTCAGATCAGGGGATATATATTTTAAAACGTTCGGTTCAAATCAATGGTCACTCAAAATAGTGTCAAAATCAGCACTTGTTGAACGTCAAAATTTACATTTATGTGAAATATGACGTTTTTGAGGAGAAAGATCCCCCCAAAAAGGCCTGCCAAAGTGTCGCAACATACTGCCAAACAACACATCAGTCTGTAAAGTTGGTTGGTTGTAACGACCACGTTACAACGTTACGATTCGTGTACAAAAAGTAGAAAGTTACATAAAAAACCCATGATTGAGGCTACGTATCAATAGAATTAGCACAAGACATAAGAAAATTACTTGTACAGAACCGGATACTCAACAAGTTTCCAGCACGATTACTCAAGAGGCAAAAAAATATGTTACACTAAGATATATGGCATCAACTACCATATATGGCAGACCAGCAGTACGACTCTGTAAACATAGAAAAACTCAAAATGAAGTGAACTGTCAGTCCATACAAACAAGATAGAATAACAATAGGGAACATGCAATATTTTCATTTTGCTTCCATTTTAAAGAATACGCTTACGATTTTTTATTTGCAGAATGAAATACTTATTAGCTCTAGTAAACAACCATGACATTATTTTTTAAATACCTTCATCAGCGATGAAGTTATAAAGCTTCAAAGATTACAATAAGAAAGATATTTCCGATGTTAACTTTGACGTCATCGTCCATGACGCCTGCCATACAAAATGGCGTTTTCGCGAGAGGGACAGATATATAATAATAAGTTTATTGCCAAAGGAAAATACATGACGTGTTACATTCCATTTTTTTTTACACTTAATTTATTTTATGAATGATGTCCCCTATGCTAGGAAATTCCTGTATTATATATACCCCGGGGACATCTTCGTTTTTCGAGTAATTTTTAATTTATTTTCAATGTTAGCATTATATTTTTGTATATTTTTAGAACATATTTATCATCTATACAGTTTGTTGTATAGATGATAAATATGTTTTTCATGCATATTCCCTCATCATCATCATTATCTGCCTAGCCTTTTCCCAACTATATTGGGGTCGGCTTCCAGTCAAACCGGATTCAGCTGAATACCAGGGTTTTACGTGGAGCGGCTGCCTACCAGACCTCCAAAACCCATTAACTGGGTAACACGGTATTTCTTGGCAAGACTGGCTTCTGACAATCCGTAACGACTGCCAAAGATCTACAAATGACAGCCGGGACCAACGGCTTAACGTGCTTTCCGAGGCACGGAGGAAACTCGGTATATTAAGATGGTCACCCATCCACAGACCAACCTTGGGAAGCGTTACTTAACCTTAAAGCTCGACCCGTGCGGCTGTTATTATTTAGCCACGAGCTCCTCATGCATATTCCCTATTCTATGTAAATTAGATCATATCTTTTCAAAATTGCGGTTTAAACTGACAGTTTAACATTTCGCCCGAAAAAGGAAGTTCAGTCACTCCTGTCTGACACTTGTCATGAACTGTCCTAACTCAAAGACATAAGGTTGCCTTTTCGTTGTCGCAACAGCAGTGACGTCACTAAACGCTGATTGTTGTTTTTAAGGTGGATGCTCCAGGGTGGCCCGCGAAATTCAAATATTTTTATGTTTTTTTCAATTTGCCGGTCAGTGTGAAGCTGTATGTGGACCAAATGCGATCTGCAAAGAATGAATATTTCAGAAATAATCATTCTTTCGAACTACATGAACTTAGAGGGCTATATTGATGATTAAAATGGTCATAATTCTTTAGATAAATACGCGTTACGGTCGCAGATCACATTTGGTCCACATACAGCTTCACACTGACCGGCAAATTGCAAAAAACATAAAAATATTTGAATTTCGCGGGCTACCCTGGAGCATCCACCTTAATACGTTCCGTTTCACGTTACTTTAATTCTTTATGTTTTTTTTAATCTATGTGATTTAACTAAAATAAAAACGTTGCAATGGCCTTTATTATATACTTTTTTATCATTTTATTAACAACATTCTAATAAAGTCTGTATTTGCATCTTCCCTATTCACTTCACACGGTGAAATACTGACAAGATACACCGGCTGTTCGTTTCCTTCGATATTTACCTTACACCTAGTGAACACGAGTCGACTCTCCAAGTCGGCGACGGACAGCAGTGGCTTGCCGTCACCTGCGAGTCCCATGAGGCCTGAACCAGCTGTCACGTCTTGGTAACCACTCTGGAAAGGAACATAACATAATAAATAAATAAATAATAGGTTTTATTGCTAGAAAGGGTCTTGATTATCATTTCAGTCGAAAAAGTTCACTGTTGGACACAGGCGTTCTCTTAATGCCACCAAAGCGACTGGTTCTTTACGTCTCACTTTCAGTGGACTCTCGCAGTCTCCAAGGGTTAGGAAGCTGTTTTCTTATATCGTATCTACACAGACCCTGCCTGGTAACGAGGTGATAACGAGGCTGACAGCAGTGTAACTCGTTTTATAGTTTCTTAGCCATGACTAAAATTGATCTCCTTATTTAGTTCACTGCCCAATTTTGCGCCATCAAGTTGCAAACATGTGTTGCTTATATTTTCGGTTAACTTTTAGGCACCAGCTTCTTCCTCCCCTTTTCCTTGTTTTATTTACTTTTAACAATTTCATTAGGTAGTAGTAGATTAATAGATCAAAATTCAGTAGGCAATAAATTAATTTTAATACTTACCAAAGTCTTAGTTTCTGTGACTGCAAGATAGAGGTATAATCCATAAAGACGCTTACTTTCATTTAGCTTACCTGTAACTGCTCCACAATCACTTGCAGCTGTTTCTTCTCCAGCTGGTCGTAAGGTCCGGCTCCGTTGGCCGCCGCAGCCGCCCGCATCAGTCGTAGTAGCTCTCGGAACTGCTCCAGCGGCTTGTGCACCAGTGACGTGATGTCAGGTCTTCTCCGGGGTATCGGCGGACTTGTGCAGAAGCGGGAGAATGCTCCGCTGGGGTCTTTTGATTTTTTTACCTGGTTATAGAAGAGTTAGTTGTAGTGACGGTTCTTCAATATAGAAGGAAGAATCCTTTGAATAAAGAAGGCTGAAGCTTGCATTTTATTTTTAACTTCAGTGCAAGAAGTTGCTCTTACTGATTTGCTCCTCATTTCATTTCTTGATATCTTCGATTTTGCATATGTTTTGTATGTGCAGTGCAGTTTTTGTACTATGATGAAGATTCTACTGATTTATAACTTGAAATTAGATTGAAATATTAAAAATACTTGGTAGCGATAAAAACTGAGTTTTTCAAATATTTAATTTTGCTCACGTATCAACTGCTAAATCGACGTATTAGGAATAGTTTTTTTAATATTTTTGGTTGGCCACAAATAAGGCTCCTATAGTTATTAACTGTCTTCAAATCAATCATACAATTGACCAGCAGACTTACCAAAACACAGTCGGCTCTCTTAAGTCCAAGGCAGTACTTCTTATAAAGGCTAAGGAACACAGGGGTCTTCTGCAGGTAGACGGCCACCACTGTTGACGTCTGGATCTCGCTATCGTCCTGCACCACTTGATCCAGGATGTCTTCTGATAGTCGGAAGATCTGGAAGTGAATGTTTTGTTAATGAAGATTTAAAGACTGCAGCTGCTTCCTGTAGTCAGATATGAATTTTTACTTTATCATGTATTGTCTGTGTTTGATATGTAGCACAATGGTCTTTTGTGCCTTTACTTTGCAGAAGTGCATTTTTTGGTTCATTATTATTGGTTTTGTCTTTATAACTTTTCTAATTTGTATGCTTTTCTACGTTTCATGTCTTGTAGGTTTGAATTGGGAGTGAGTTCAACAACTTTATACCGCCTTCTTGCTAGATATTCATTTATTCTTCGAATAATGTAACTAGCCGTTTTAGTTCTATTAATTGTGATGCTTTACCTATGAAAGCTACCATAGTAAATTAGGCAGTAAAATTATTTGTTTTAATATCAAATTCTGTTTCTCAAATTACCTAATTATGTGTTGAATATTTTAGTGAGACTTAATAGAAAGTGCTGACTCATTCGAGTAAAGTCGCAAAGGTTTCAGTCAAGGCCACACCTATTTCAGTTTTGGTAGTAGTAGTTTATTATTTATTCATTCAAGACTTGCCTGACAATCCTACAGTGTAGGTAATGTGTTTTCTCCGATGGGTTAGGTTGATGACTAAATAAAGCCAATGGTCTTTAAGTCTTGCACCTTATTTTTAAAGAGATCGCACTAAGCGTTTCCAAACGTCTTTTATAATGAGCACAGCAAAGGAGTGGAACTCAGCGGCTGTGTTTCCGAACGCTTACAAACCTAATCTCTTCAAAGTTATAGTGAACAGGCTCCTTCTGAGTAAGCTCGCTCCATCGTAGACATTGTCTCTGTCATTTCTGACCTAGACTAGAGTCAAGAGTAAACCCATCACAAATAAAAAAAGTTATGCTTTGGAACATACATACAGCTCCATATTTCTGACTGACCGACCTTGACAATTCAAAAGTGCCTTTAAATTGTTTTATTGACCTAATGCTTTGAGTTTCGAGTCTCTGAGGGCCACATCCTATCTAACCAAGGTGGATGCTCCAGGGTAGCCCGCGAAATTCAAATATTTTTATGTTTTTTTGCAATTTGCCGGTCAGTGTGAAGCTGTATGTGGACCAAATACGATCCGCGACCGTAACGCGTATTTATCTAAACAATTATAACCATTTTAATCATCAATATAGCCCTCTAAGTTCATGTAGCTCGACAGAATGAATATTTCAGAAATAATCATTCTTATTGACCGGCAAATTGCAAAAAACATAAAAATATTTGAAAGTCGCGGGCTACCCTGGAGCATTCACCTTAAACTGACTATTTTATTCAACTAGTTCAGTTGGCTGCTAGTTCTTTTTCACTTCCACATAATTTTTCGTATAGGCGTTTAATGGCTGCGACTCAGTTTATAACTAATAAATAAATAAATAAAATATCTTTATTTCAGATGTTGTTAGTAATGAGTTAGTAACAAATTATGCTTATATGCTATATTAGTATTATTAATAGGTACTTTAATTACTAACTTATTGAACTAATGCAGTCATTATCGTCCATAATTTTATTTTATTTGTGTTTTTAGTTCCAATAAAAAATTATTATTATTATTTCTGTCAGTGATATTGTATCCATGCAGTTAGGTTTTCGCAAAAAAGTTGTGTAACTTTTTTTGGTGAACAATAAAATATTTTCTACCCATCGTCCTTAAGTCAAGAGTGAACAGGTAACTTCTAGGCAAGCGGGCTCCATTATCGACCACATCATCGCTTTCCATCAGGTGAGATTGTGGTGAAACGCAAGCTTAACAATAATTAAAAAAAAAACAAGTGCGAGTCGGACTCGCATACGAAAGGTTCCATACCATAAACCTTAATTATTGTTAATTTTAATTAATTTATTAATTGTTGTTTTACCGGCAATAGAAATACACAATCTGTGAAAATTTCACCTTTCTACCTATTACGTTCTTGAGATACAGCCCGCTGGCCGAGAGACGGACGGGCGGATGGACAGACGGACAGCGGTAGCTTAGTAGGGTTAATAGGGTTCCGTTGGTTACTCTTTAGGTAAAGAACCCAAAAACAATCAATCTATTTTGTCAACAGCTTACCTCTTCAATATTTTGGAACAACAACTGGTGATCGTTAGGAGCTATGAGGTCAGCCCTCTCGTTTAGGGGTGACACGAATCTGACGAGGCCGAACTGTAGGCATGTGCCGTAGTGCTGTTCTCTCGCGACCACGGCCAGGAGTGCGCGCTTTCTGCCGTCAGTTGACAGCCCTGGCGTCTGGAGGTGGTTCAAGGACTAGGTTAACAGAGAATAGGTAGAAGTGCTTTGAGTGTTGGTTAAGATAGAGCTCCAGGTGCTAAAAATGTGACAGTTAGGATGGCTGGACGAAACGAGATATGTACATGAAACCATCTGCATATCTCGTTTCATCCATCCATCTAAGCGCCTAGTCCGGTTTAGTAGTTGACAACCCTCTAGGGTTGATAACTGCGAGTGGCCATCGACAAAAAAAAAAAAAAAAAAAAAATCTAAGCGCCTGCAAAAAAATTTTTAGCAATTATTCTGAGAAGAAAAGATGTAAATAATTGATGAACAGACGTTCTAATGGCTTTTATTAATGACTTTTTATATGAGTTTCTTAAAATTATCAAAAAAATATAAGTTAAGGTAGCAAAAAGGTACAACAACACTAAAAGTATGAGAACTTGGAAGATGTCAGAATGGCTGACCACTCTATTTCTTTGATATATTGCTTAACGCAAAGGTAGCAAATATTTTATTTTATGTAGTAAATAGTAGCAAACAGATATTAAACAGTGCACATGGTCTCATGTAAATATCTCGTTTGGTCCAGCCATCCCAACAGCTACGCTAAAAATGACATTATGACCACGTGAAGGTCGTCTTAAAATTATATGTATTTGTCTCTACACTGCACCTTGTATGCTCACTTCCCTTTGGCCATTGAAAGTATATCATAAAATTCAACCTACACTAGTGTGCCCACTGTTGGGACACAAGGCTCCAGATTGAAAGGTTTATGATTCAAATAGTCTTTATGCCTTGATAATATGCCAATTATTACTTTTTGAAATATACTTATTATACTTTGTAAAGTTGCTAGGACATTGCAGGCTTGAATCACATGATTGTCTAATAAAAAGATGATTCCGTGTTTCGGAAGGCACGTATAAGCCGGAAGTCCCGGCCACCAAATGGCGGTGGTCAAATAAACCATGTCAGAGGCCCTTGAGGTGGTGTAGAAACACTGACACTAGGGTGTGTGGGGTCGCTAGACCTTACTGCCCATACGATAAGAAGAATTTTTGAAATTCATTACTAGTTCTGTCTGAATGTTCATGTCTTGAATGTTCGCCATATTGACTTCGCAAGAGCTTTACTGATGAATTTATTGATTGTATGACTGTGTTTCCAAATATACACCGTGTTCTTCTCGTTATCCATAAAAATTAAAAAAAACGCCTCTATAGCTTTAACAAATCAAATGCAACACAGGAAGTAGTACTTAAAAAGGCTTCTTTACAAAGATATTTATAATTTCATTCAATTGAGCTATGAAAGGGTCGTAAAGTCCACTTAGTGTATATAATTAAAATGAAAAATCTATCAAATTCTATTTGAATTTCATTTGTTTTTGTTATCAATTTGGATAAAGAGGTATGCATATCGGATGATTTACGTCAAGTTATTTAATATGTATGAAAATTAACAAAAAATAAAAAAATGAATTGATTTTATTTTATACCTAGTGAAAAGTGCTTATTTCCATGTTCTGAATATTCGGTCGAAGATTATGTATATCGTCCGGAACACGGTGTATAATTGCAAAGTTATTGGAGACTGGTTAGGTCGATCATCATCTGCCTAGCCTTTTCCCAACTACATTGGGGTCGGCTTCCAGTCAAACCGGATTCAGCTGAATACCAGTGTTTAACGTGGAGCGGCTGCCTACCAGACCTCCACAACCCATTAACTGGGTAACACGGTACATCTTGGCAAGACTGGAGTCAGATTTTACTGGCTTCTGACTATCCGTAACGACTGCCAAATATCTACAAATGACAACCGGGACCAACGACTTAACGTGCTTTCCGAGGCACGGAGGAAACTCGTTAAGTTAAGATGGTCACCCATCCACAGACCAACCTATGCAAGCGTTGCTTAACCTTCAAGATCGACCCGTGCAGCTGTTATTATTTAGCCACGAGGAAACTGGTTAGGTCGATATGCCTAGCTAAATTAAACATCAGGCTGGATCTACGGTGACCTGCTTAGTTTCAGTAGGAATGACTTTGATTCTAATTTATTATGTCACAAATATGATGATTAATAAAAAAAAGAATAGAAATAAGGTAAACAACAAAAATAAAAACAAACAAAACAAAAATTAAAAGCAATAAATTTATTTGCGCTTAAAATTATAGAACATAAATTAAAAACGAAATAAAAACAACAGGAACCAAATTTTTGCATCCAATACACGAATAAAATAAATTAAAAGTACAATACAAAATCATAAAGTTACAAAAAGAAAATTATACAAAAACACGCCTATGATATAATGAAGTTACAACACGCACGAACCAAGTCAAAGAAAATAAATAAGAAATGAAAAAACATTAACAAAATAAATATTAACAAAAACAGTTAGGTAAGCTTAAACGTAACGATTCCCCATTCAATGATTTTCACTTAAAAACTACAATTGAAATAAATGACAATTTACGAGCTAAGACCGTGTGAACTGCAGATTTTTAAGGAATATATTAAATAATAATAAAATTTTGACATAAAAATATTTATGTTAGCATCTAAATAAATAATTTCATCAGTAATTCCTAAACGGTTATAAACATTATCGATCAAAAACCGGCAGTAAACATAGTTTCTTACTTAAATTAGAAAAATCTAGCGATTACAAACTAAAATAATGGAATGTATCATGAAGTATTTACAAAAAAAAAAGGAAAAATAATATTAATAACAAAATGCCATACACACTACTGTACATCCTACAGATTTTTACTTTTACTCCACACTTCAAAAAAATACAGGGTCAAAACTAGCACCAAATTCGTAAAATTTTTGTCTCCCAATACCAAAATAATAAATTCGAATAATGTTTCTAATGGCCAGCCCATGAGACGTAAACTTGTTGCAGAAATATGATGAAACGATACTCTAAATAACTTCTGAACCCAATTTTGGTAACTTGAAGTTATCATTAATGTAACTTGAAACTCGAACGCGTTGAGATTGATGATAGATACAAATCAGTCAAATTTACTTTGGGTCGCCTAACTCAACGTTTCTAGATAATTTATTTTGTAACTAGACGTGTTTCCTACGGGATTTCCCGTTGGTGATCATGATGAAATTCCAAACAAAGTTTACTCTACTATTTTGTAGATAGTTCCACAGGTTTGGGATGAGTGTTGTCTGTCATTGAACAAACAAATTTTATTGTTTTCATTATGTAGATGATTAAAAGGTTGATTCTATAAAATAAATTCTCAAGTTCACATCAAACGTACTGACCAGAAAGATGACTAGTTTCCAAAACGATACCGATGATGAGCTGTCAAACGATGATTCCGTTACCGACCTCTTTGGAGAACGTCACTTGGGGCAGATGGAGCTTGCGTCTGTCCAAGGACTGGCTGGTCGAGGAACAAGCCGTAGGTGGGCGGGCTGCAGTGGCTGGAGACGCCAAGGCAGCGGCTCTTGGGGACCGAGGAGGTGGTGGTGGCGTGGACTCCGCAGTGGGTATGGTCACTTGGGTCAGCCTCGGTCGGATCCCGACACCGTTTGGTGGTACTCTTCTGAATGTTTCTATGTTCAGCATTTGACCTGATGATCTAGAAAGAAAAAAAGTAGTTTAGTAAAGTGCTAAAGAATTTCAATATTCAGATCTAGTTATAGGTTTTAATATATTTTTATAATCAGTTACAGTTTTCAAAAGCGTTCAACTTAAGACCACGGCTCTTCAAAACGTAAAGGAAAACGTCGTGAGGAGCAAATTTTCTAGAATTAAGACTACGAAGACTGGTGGCATCTAACATCTAAAAGTTCGGGTGGGTTCGCAAGGATTATATGTAGCTCCCTCTCTCTCACAGAGAGGAAGCCTTATGTGTTTTAGGAGGATTTTGTTTTGGTAAGTGAAGATCATGCTTCTTCTTCTCAAACCTTCAGATAATCTCAGGTCTACTCACTTTACGAGACCCCGGACCTCCTCTTCATTGGACGTCACCACGTTCTTGTTGCCCACGAACACGAGGTAGTCCCCTGCCCTGAGCCCCGCGCGCTCAGCTGATCCTCCGGCCGCCACCCTCTCGACCCTGGGAGGTCTGGTCCACACCACTGTGAAGCCGAAGCCACCGGCAGTGCCGCGGATGAGTCTGGAAAAGATAAGGTGGAATTTTGTTTAGTTGCTTTGATACTAAAATACAATTATTTTTGAATGGAAAACTAGACAAAATAAATAAGTAGGATATTAATGGAACCATAAAAGTTTTTCCAAGATGTTATGGTTAAATTTTGAAATGGATATTTCATTTGCCAGTTATAAAATGGAACTTCATGTAGGATTTGTTCATACTCGTGAATTCACATCAAAGCCTAAATTAAAACATGCGTTTAACACGGTTATGATGTTAAGGGCTTTGAAATTGATCATCAATTTATTTGAGTGAACTCTCGTGGATATTCTGCTTATGATTTAAATCATTTTTGCCAAAAATTATTTAGCTATTTTGAATAAATTAGTAGATTTTCGTCATGACATTGAAACGCGCGAAGCAAAAAGGGAATATATGAATTTCGACGGGCATGGAAGTTATGTTAAATTCAATGGGCATCATTTGAGCACGGTTAGTCTAGTTTCACTAATTCCTATACCTCAAATTCATAAAATTTTCTTAATTTCCAAAATAAATAAATAAAAAGTGTATAGATCGTACTCACTTCCTTGTGGTAGTAAACGGAGTCCGTCCATTCCTGGGCGGTCTCTTGGGTGCGTTGGGGTCTTCAGGTGGGTCCAGCTCCAGGTATCGAAGGAACAGGTGCTCATCGGCCTCCCTCTGCAGGGCTGCGGCCACCGCCTGCGCCTGGCTCGCTGTGGTAGATGCTGGGCCGTTCGATGACACCCCTAGGGAATTGGATGATGTTGAAGATTTTTTTGATACACAAAAATTGGGTACTTTTAATATCAATTGGAAGATGGATATAGTGTTCTCAATTGAACATTGGTGTGATGGTTTTAGTGTTCTCAATTGAACATTGGTGTGATGGTTTTAGTTTCTACTATATTGAACGACATACTAAAGAAATATAATTGCAATCAATGGTTTCAGTCAAAAAACGATTTGATCTGTGGTAGATTTTCTGTACAAATATGGTTAAAACACACCATGCGAGCAAAAAGCTCACTAACAAAAAAGAGAAAATCATCTAACACACCACAACTTAATCTTCGAAGTGGTGCCAATAGAATTTCTACTTCATAAAAGTCAAATGAGCTTACCTTTATCATTATGGTTTTCTTTAGTGCCATCATTAGTGCTAGTTTCAATGTTGTCAGTAGCCATTTTACGTGGATCCCCTTCAGTCACGCGGTCCTCTCTAACGAATCTGTCATTTGCGTGCGTTTGCGCCGCGTTCTGGCCGCGTCCAGGGCCTTGTTGCAGGAAGTATGTTCCGGATATGTCGCTGTTAATAGCATCTTTTAGTGGGAACGAGACACATCCTAAAAACTCGCTCCGCCTGTAACAATGGAGAAAAAATTAACAAATGACTTTACAGTTCCATCCTGGGAAAAAGTTCCTCCAAATACAGGACTGTTTTCTAAAACTGAACTCTAAAATCGAGTACGAAAGGTGAATGTTCCACGTCTGCTCCATTTCGCTCGTTAAAGGTCAATAGATTGTCTGGGAGTTGGGAATAATATGTAAATGTACGCAATGGGGTGATGTCGTTATGTATAATAATGGCGAGTCCGCGTCGGATCCACATGGAGAAAAGGATTCACAGTGTAAATTTATTCTAAAAGAACCAGGATATGGTCATGATGAAAGTTTATATCAATTGGATAAAATAAGACCTTCCGATAAAGATAGCGATATAAGTAAAGGGTTACTAATAATAATAAATACGCACGAGGAAATCACAACATCTTTTAGGAAAAATACGGCGATGGTAAAATTATACAAATAACTGTTTACAATATTACAAAATCAAAAAAAGGTGAATACAAAGTCCACAAAACATCGGATACAGCATTTAAAGCAGGGTTTACAAAAACGAAAAACATTCGCTGGTTCAACGAATAAAAGTGTTTATTAATACAATATTAAAAGCCAGAGAGCGAGGCCTGTAATATACATGAGTCATCAGTAAGCCACCCTTAATGCAGCGTGCCAGGGAGGTTCGCGAGTCATGGCCTACATACATAATGCGCATTACGTAAGGAGTCATCCATACGACTTGTCTGTTACGCATAGTTTCAGGAATGGGAAGGCTTTTATTTATTTTCCAGTCTTTCTGACGTATTTGCTGCCAAATTTCATTATTTTGTCAATTTTCATTTCAATATCATCCACGTTTTCCTTGTTATTAACTTTGGAATTCAGATCGCCTCTTTCAAGTTCATTAGTATCTCAATTGTTGTTAACTTTTGTCTCATTGTTTTCTTCACTTTGTTCATTCATTCAATTAATTCCAACTTCATAACGATCCTGTAAAATTACAGAACATTCTTCACAACTATTTCCAGTGTAATCAACTCGGGCACGAATGTTGTTTTTATGGGTATCGCAGTTTGATCTGTGCTTATAAACAGCTGTGCAGTGGCATGCACTCTAACAGAAATAACTTCGCGTGCTCTATTAGCATGCACGTAAGGGGAAAGTTCGCTCGACCTTGCAGGTTCATCTGATAAATTGTTCCTACCTAGTCTGGCTTTAAGTGGCGTGAGGGTTTCTTTAGTTATAACGTAAGTGAGCTCTGAACCGTCTGTAGTATGTTGTTTGTTGATAGCACTGTTGAACAATGTATCAAATTTTGCATGCTGATAATAAAAGATATATGGAAAAGTTTTCAAGACGGACACATGTTTTTAATTAACAAAAACTCTATTAATATCAGTAGTTTAAAGCCACGTGGTTTAATAGGATATAAATCACATATCGCTTTTCATATAACGAACCCGTAATCTACTAACCACACGTTATTAGCGATATATTACGATACTACTTCATGAGGCCATTTAGTTTTGTTTCCGTCTAATCACTAATCGTGACTTGCCTCCTTATATGTGTGTGATACTTCATCATGAACTGCTGGTCAGTTCACATCATTATGGCCTATAAGGTCTTAATGCTCTCATGTCGGTAACAAACCGGTAGCAAATTGGAGCAATGGACTAAGTATCCAGCTTTGTGGTAATTCATCTTAGATTCCTTAGTGTTGGTGAAATGTTAGTGACCGATGTTAAATCTCTGGCCACCGTTATTCCTTTAGAAATAGAGAAGCATGTTACGTCAAAGGTACAATAAACATTTGGTCGAAAAATATTATTAACGTTATATCACTTTTCTAATCCATCATCATCATTATCAATATGGAACAGGAAAGTAACGATATCAGTAAAAGTTTTGTTTGATTAATAAAATACAAACAAAACACTAATTTACTCAACAGTATCTCAATAGGGATAACTTTCATAGTAGACTGGCAACACGATAGTAACTTTTCACAAAGCAAAGTTAAGTCAAAAATGTTAAATTTTCTAAATAAAACCGATCGGATCTCAATTACGCTGGTCATTAATCGGAGCAATTTGAACTCGAGATTTGAACACCACCGCGTTACCTGGCAGCTTGGCAGGGTAACTGGAAGTTTAAATTGATTACGAATATTAATTGGAGACCGAAAGGCACTCGAAATTTTGCAGCGGATTTTTGCCGTCGAACATTTTCATGATTTTGTGCAGGTATATCGGAAATTAATAGTTTCATCTCGAATAATGATAGTCGTATGAATTGATAACAGTATTTATAGATTGTGGAAAATGAATGATACATTTTGATACTGTATTTTTTACTAGCGAAATCATCATGAATTCTCTTGGGTTGAATAACATTCCTAGTCAATATGGCACTATCGATTTTCATATGAGTGCATATATTAAGACACTCGAAGTATCGTTGAATTTTTTATGCCGGAGGAAAATTACGTCCACTCGCATGTATTAAATTGCCTGTCGTGTCATTGCCTTTCCATCATTACTATACAACTTTTATAACAAGCAATCTTCCAAAGCAATTGGTCTGTTATTTGAATAAACACAAGGAAATCCACGTTTGTTTGTACATTATCGTCAAATACAATCGCTGCTTAATTCAGAGGCCATCAATTTATAGTTTTTTCTCTCTCTTGCTCATCTACACTCATTTCTTCTTCACATTCTTGATTCGTTATCATATCTTCGCTTACAACATTTACGCACAACATATATCTATGGGGTTCGTGCAGGGTCTTCCCCTAATCACATAAGCCTCTAAGCATGCAAGGGGCTGTTCCAAAGCCTTTCCTCCCATCCTGTGCATTACATTTGGAGTGCATCCATGCGTACTATAGAGTGACGGGGACACCAAACTTACGGGGATAGCTGTCACTCTTCCGATATGGTGCTGATGGTAGATTCCGTCATTCTGTCCAAGATATCTGCTGGTAGGCTGTTCTTTCGGGTTCTTTGCTCTGGTGGGTCCCATTCTGGGAGGCTGTTCTTTCTGCTGAGCTGCATCTGGCGATGAGCGTGCTGGTGGGAGCAGTGCTGCCGAGGTGGCGGGTCCTCGCGGGTCCGGGTCTGACTCAGCCCGGCAACCGTTTGAGATACGAACGACATCTTTTTTTGAGATTTGACTGTAAAATATATGGTTTTATAGTGTGGAAAGTGGGGAGGGAGAAAGCTGTTTTAACGTTTGTTGTTTCAGGGTTTAAAAAGCGAGGTTAAAGGAAATAACTTCTTGTAGCGCGGCGGCTTTTTTATTCTTTCTTTAACAGCAAATCGAAGACACGTTAGGTGCTGTAGATTTACATATTGCTACTGCCAATGAAACGGAACATACAGCAACTAATGAATAGTAGAACATCCAATTAGTTTTAATTAACATAATACTAGCTAATCTAATCTAGGCTAATTGATCCAATTACACCTTACAATTGCAAAATACGTTGATATACCATAAGGCTATGATATAGGCGGTAAATTAAGAATTTATGGACTAAAATTACATTAGGTTAGAAATCGAAAGTTTTAAATAATAGAGAAAGCAGAACATAGTCACGCGACTTTCAGAATTAGCTGCAACTTTAACCAACGATTAATCAAGAAGTTTTTTAAACAAAGTGTTATTTAACATAGTAGTGTTACACCGCCCGTATACCTATTTTTTATGTTAGGAAATCATACCGGGTCTTAAGCGACTAAAACATTATTCCCAGGGAAAAAGTGTCTCATATTATGCTAAATGGCCCATGATCTAAGTGTTTACGAAAAAACCGACCAAGTGCCAGTTGGTCTATTACACAAAAGGTTCCGTACCATAAACCGAACATAACACGCTTAAGTTCTTGTTTTCGAGCCCCCTTTAATGTTTAATTTAATTTAAGTGTTATTATTTGTGATATAGCGTCTATAGAAATAAACACTCTGAAAATTTCAACTGTCTATCTATTACGGTTCTTCAGATACAGCCCGCTGACAGACAGACGGACGGACGCATGTAATGATGGAAAGGCAGAATGACGCACGGACAGCACAGGCTTAGTAATAAGGTTCTGTTGGTTACCCTTTGGGTGCGGAACCCCAAAAAGTAAGGCCATTTTGAGAATTAAATTTATTTACAAAAGAGTGTTGGATTCCAACAATAATAATTGGTAACAGACACAGATACAAGTAGTTAACTGTAAAACTAGAATATAACATACTAGTTTTTGCTCAAAAGCATCGCAGACCCAAATCTATCAAGCTAGACCTTTTTCCAACAAGAGGTTCTACTCGAAAACTTATCCTGTTGTTTCTCCCCGAAAGGTTATCCCATTGGGAGTCGACCACAAATAAATAACTACTTCAATTCCTCTTTATATGCCTGAAACTGCCCTTTGTCTCCACTGAAGGTTGGGGGAAAGAAAAAAGCACAAATTGTCGCTCATCACGCGAGTAACGAACACCCTACGTTAATGAATTGGCAATTTATACAAATTACTCTATTGTTTCTGTTCGTTCGTGAGGAGAATTCCAGAATATGGAATTCTAAAAGCAATTTGGAACATGTTTATGGGTTATTGTAACATGTTTTTTTTTTATTATTACTTAACTGTTTCAATTTCCAGCCAGTGTTCTGGATTGTGTGTTCGAGGTATATTATGAGACATTTTAAATTTGGTTTTAAAAGTCGTCAAAAACGTAGTGGTTCAGTGCCTTTATTTAGATGGTTCTAAACTGAGACAAAACATATTCGAAAGTTAAACCACATAATAGGTAGTGGACTTAAAAAGTCTAATTAGTTCGTCAGATAGATATCCAAAAAATATCCGACACTTATTTTTTCTTTTGTTACCTACATAAAGCAAAATTGACGAAGATACGATGCTTTTAAAATTCTTAATACGTCACGCCGCCGTGGTATAATTTTTAGTGCGTTCTGACGTCACGAGTCACCCCACTCCCGAATTTCATCTTTGACAATATTCATTGACTTACATAAAACAAAAAAATACGTGTCCATTTCAATACTCTAACTGACGGACTAAATAGATTTGCAATTTATTTATGGTGGAAACTAGTCTATTGCTCATAGTTTCTGCTACTATAGGTACATCAGAAACTGTACCTTTGCTTAAGACTTATTTTCACTGTACCTGACTATACTGTGCACTCCCTTACTGTGCTTGTAACTACAGGCACAGGAGGGGACTGTTGTGAACTACAAGTTTGCTTCACACAAGAGATAAAGCCAAAGTTTTAGATTTATTTTTCAGCGGTTGCTATGACTGAATTTCATACTACAAGCTTGCTTTTCACAAGCCATTAATTCTTATCAAAATATTATGTAACATAGGTATAGTACTTCCACTACTACCAGCGCACATTCGGTCCATTTTCCTCCGAAATAAATTTCCCTAATGGTGCCGTAACATACGCAAAATAAGGACTCAGTGTACCAACATGACAAAAGTGTACCAAAATGACGAAGAATATTTCCGGAGTTGTTTTGAAGACATTATTTTCAAAACTAACAACTGCATACTGTTCAGTTTAACGAGGCTTCAGTTTACAATGTTTGGAGTATTTTAAAACATTGTATTTATATTCAGCAGGGCAATTTTTGAATTGTTTTTTTGGTTTATATGACAGTAGATCTTAGGCAGCATTCTATAGTTTTTAGTGATCCGATTTTCTAAAAGCCGGATAGTATAAAATTGGTTTTTCAAAAGTCAGAAAAAAACGGTTTAGCAAATCTTCTAGAAAAATTAACTTCTGACAAAACTATTGTTTTAAGTGTTAGAGATATACAGGGGGCACCAGAATTCAATTATGTTACTAAGAAATGGACAGCCATTTCTTTATCATACAAAAAAAAAATAAGTTAAGAAATAAAAACATTCCACCTATATTAAAGTGAAACCTACATAATATATTCTCATATAGCTGGGAGCAATACACTCATAGATCATCCTATTTACTTATATGCAAGAGGGGCGTCTAAAGGGCTGGCGGTTTGGCTGCCTGCCAGGGCTCGTTTGGACTTCAGCACCCTGGATTATGGGGATGTTGGCTTAGGAGTTCAGGGGTGAGCAGAGAGCACGGATTTGTTGAAGAGGGTGGTTTAGTTTGGGAGTGGTTTCGAATTAAGGACTGCTGTAGTACGAGAAGTGTTTTTAGTTTGAAAATTTAATGCTGTAGAACGAGAGGATTTTATTTCGTTGAATTATTTTTTTGGAAAAAATGCCAAAAAAATTGTATGAGAATAGTTTGATAAATCTATCACTTGAAATTACCTAGACCTTTTCTTCGAATCCTTACTTACCTACATATTATAAATGTGAATGTAACTTTGTCTGTCTGTATGTTCGTTACTTTTTACGTCTTAAGCACTAGACAAAGAGAAATTTAATTCAGCAAAAGCAATTGTCAAGTTAAAAATAACATCTTACACCCTCCGTCTAGATCCTCTTGAGATTGTAGTCAGTTACTAGGTGTCTTATGCTGTGGAATCCTCATTTAGAATTTATTGTTTCAAGAATTTATAAATACGTAAATTTTATGTATGTACGATTTATTCTTACGATTACATTACACAGAGACAATTCAATTTACTTCCAGCCAAAACTTAACATCACCAATTTCATTAAAAATTAACACTAACTCACTAACAAATATTCGGTAACCTTTTCCACTAATAACGAGCGGTTATCAAGTATTTGACGAGCACCATTAACCTTTGACTTACGAACGGTAAACAGAACGGTTCGTAGGGGCGGCGCCCTGTGAATGTCGTTACGGATAGTAGCTTGTAACTATAGTAGAAATACAGAGCACGGAGACGACTAGAGGCGGCATTGTAGACGTCGTGGCGTCGCTTAAAACAACGCTGTGGCTCTATCTCGCACTTGAATGACAACATATGGCCGTTTTGCGCGGATGTGACGAATTTTGTCGTAAACTGTCATCGTCTGCTTAGCCTTTTCCCAACTATTTTACGGTCGGCTTCCAGTCAAACCAGGTTCAGCTGAATACCAGTCATCTGCCTAGCCTATTCCCAACTATATTGGGGTCATCTTCCTGTCAAGCCAGATTTAGCTGAATACCAGTATTTTACGAGGAGCGGCTGCCTACCAGACCTCCACAACCCATTAACTGGGTAACACGGTATTCAGCTGAATACCAGTAGTAGTTCTAAAATGGCAACTGTTAGTGGCAACTAACTCACAATTTTTTCTATTCTTATGGTATTCGTATGGTGGCTGGTGATATTTTTAGTAACACTACTTCACGACCTAAAGTTTAATTGAAAACCAGGTACTGCTAAATTGGACATATGTATTCCGTGCAGCCGTAAGGCACACTTTCTTTGAGCGAATTTAACTACAAATAAGTAAATAAATAAATCTTTATTTAAAACAAAATGCTTCTTAAACAATGAATTGTGTTTGGAGCCTCCATTTAGGCAAACAATGCCTGTGTTAGGTTAGGAGACTCCGCTTTTCCATATCTAGATAAATGTTACATAATAATAATTATATTATAGCATGTTGCTACTATTTAATTATCAACTCTGATTTTTATGTATCTATATACTACAGAACGTATTTTCTTTCTTTCTTTCTGTCGTTCATTCTTCTTTCAATGTCGTTCCAGTCACAGTCAGCGAGTAATGTTCCTTGCTCTGTGGTGGAAAAGTATGGCGTACGGGAGGCAAATATAGGCTCAGTAGTTAGGTACGGTAGGAAAATTTGACATAATTGCTATGGGAAATAGGATGGGCTAATGGTGGACTGCCTAACAGGTTCTGGGTGATGGTTTCGCTATTTTAAAAGTAGTTTGAAGCTGTGGTAAGCTTTCATAACTGTTTTTGGTGCAGCCGTCAGGCATACACTATGTGTTTAATAATAATTTTTAGTTGATTTTAAGTGTGTGATGGACGGTTGTCTTCTAAAAAACTTCTTTCTTTCCCGGTAGAGCCTAACGGATATGTTTGATATGAACAAGTAGGTCTTTTTGGATCTAGTGAGGCTCACGTTAAATAAATTATGAAAATGGAGCCATAATCGGTTAGTACAATGAAAATGACAAGGTTTTTGAAAGTCACTTCAATGAATGGGTTATCCAACCACAATAACATTATACACTATATCACGCTTGTATTTTCCATAAGAGTTAGGCAGAGATGTACACCCCAGAGACTATTTGTAGCTTTTCAATCATAGAGTATTTTTTGGATAAGCGATGAGGATTTAGGCTCATTCTAAAAGTAGCCTTATAAAATTTAGGGTAAACTTGACAAACTCAGGCAAGCTTGCCTTGTAAAATATTCGCAAATACTCGAAACAGCCAACATTTTAACAGATAAGTGGTTCAGCATAAGGTCTAATTGCCACTTAGCTGCATATAAAAGCACACATTGTATACTAATCTACACAGATGCTACTGGCAACTTGCAATTAGCCACCAAAGAGACTAGAAAAAAAGTTTGATGAACAAGAAGATAATGCGATCTTCATTTGTTTGAAGCCATGCTTACAATCCTAATATAAAATTCCTCTATAACTGAGTGACTGACAGACTACGGACAGCCGAAACTACTGGTTGTAAAGAGCTGAAATTTGGCATGTCGGTTCCTTGGGGAGTGTAGGGCAGCACTAAGAGAGGATTTGCCAAAATTCCTTGAAGAACGGGAAAAACGGGATGCGCGTACGAAGTCGTGGGCAACTGCTAGTCTACCACTAAAATCCTTAGCTACAACGACCAAAAACGTTTGAAGAAAAAAATAAGAGTTCGATATACAAACATTGTAGACATTCCACCCATGCGCAAAAAACGTTCGTTGCTCTCCGAAAGGTGAGATTCTGGTCAAGCGCGCACCTATCAATAGTAAAAAACACACTTTTCTACTTCCAACTAAGAGATAGATGTTTCTGGTTTTAGCCTATAAGCTCTTTCATCAAAATCCTTGCAACCCAAAAAGTCTTGGGAAAAAAGAGTTTGATTAACAAACCCACATTCTCTTTCTTTTTTAACCCTCATGATTCCTCGTTCAAATCCCTCTGAACAAAATCCAATCAAACAGAAGCTGTATTAGCTTGATGGCAAACAAACATAAAAAATAATTTGTTCGTGGCAAAGGCATGGGCGCAAACAGCCAGGGAATGTCAGCCCTGCCCCTGTTTGCCATGAACGAAATGAGGTTTAGGGGTGTTGATAAAAAGATGTCATGAATTTTGGCGCCAAAAATATTTTGTGGCAGTACTTTTTACGATGTCTAGATTATCTGTGATTAAAATTTGACAGTTCATGATTTTTTTGCATGGAATTAGTTTGTACTAGAGTGGAAAATGTAAATAGATTGAGGTGTTTTTGATAGATGGCAAAATGAGATGCAAATGGTGCTCAAAAATTATTACAATGTTTTTTCAGTCGTGGAAAATACGAATAAAACTGTCCCTAATGATTAAATAAATTCAAGGATTTTCCTCTTCGTTTGCCTTTTGAATAAGTATCGGTTCCCGCATGAATAAACTCTCTTTTCCTTGTGTAATCGTTTATTCGAGTAAACAAGAGAAAATAACAACAGGAGAAACATTAATTGCGATCGTAAAATAAACAAACGTCTACAAATTATTTGGGGTTTTTTTGTTTCAATTTTTATATTCTTTGAGTTTTCCTCCTCTCGAGAAAGGTCGTTTTGTTTAGATGTGAAGTATTTTTTAATTAATTATTTTGAGACTCTTTGAGAATGAGTCTTTTGATAGGTATATTGTATACCTGGCGGAACTAATTTAAAGGTTAGTGGATAAATTAGTTGTAACAAAAAAAAATGGTACAAAAATGTAATATGATAGCGCAGACCTATCTCTCATTCGGGATGTGAGAAAAGGTTTATAATTACAAATGTAGCATTTTTACCATCTCAAATTATTAGATTAATTAGATCCTCAATCAACAGATCTGAATTTCTTCATATTAAACAAAAGTAAAAAATACAAACAAGATTACACCAAAAACTTCTTATTATAAGTTACATAATAAGTCAGGCGGAAGTTGATGACACACGATGGCAAAAAAATCACTCCACAACGCAGATTCATTTTCAAACAGTTTTAATAAAACTATGATTTCCATGACAACCCTATCATGTGAACACGAAGGGGTTCCAGCTAAGCATTAGTTGAAAGTTGGATGCTCAAAAAAGTTTTCTAATGGCTTAGGGGGATCGTTTTGTTGCTTTTCCGGTTTTTACTGTGAAATTGGGTTTTGAGGACATCGGTTTTGATTAAGCTAAGTTAATTAAGACAGTTGCGAATATGTGAAAGACAAGAAAAACAGAAAAAAAATGAGTTACAGAATTGTTTTACGTTAAACGCTTTGTACTAACTAATAGCTTCATTTATTTGACTGACAGACCTTGCCTTATTATGAAGTAAAGGATTTTGACTTTTGGTTTGACACTGTCAAAATTAATGTGAGGAGGTTTTTTTTATTTAATTACGTGTCGCCTCTTTAATAAACTCGAATAAGATTTTAGGAATCGAGAGTTCGTGGATCTGCACATAATTAAACTGAAACAGTGACAAAGTTATACAGTAATGAGGTCATGACCCGTATCCTTCAAAAGCTAGCAAAAACAGCAACGCCTCTGTCTGCAGAAATAGGTCAACTTACTAATGAACAAATTATTTAAAATAGGGCACGAAAGTTTTTCAAATAATTATAAAGACAAACAGCCCAATTTACAAATAATATTGGGAAACAAATGCTTGGTATTAGCACAAAAAAAATCTAACCAAATAATGATTATCAGATTCCTTGTTGTTTTTTTTTGAGAATTTGAGTTTTGGATTTGCCATACTAAGCAGATACTTAAAAAACATTAACAGGGTTGTTGTAGTGTAAGAATAAAAATTAACACATTGAACAATTTTAACCAGCTCCACTGTAAAAAAACCGCCAACCGAGCAATTACACTGGCGTCCTAAATAAACGGCACATTACGGCCGGGAGCTAATCCAAGATTTACCGAGCGGTCTTTTACGATGGCCCGAAGTGTTTATGGCTTCAAACAGCGTATAACGCCCCCGTGAGATCAGCTTGTTACTTATTGATAATATTATGTGTTTTACGGTTTTCTGTAACGAGCGGTTACGGTTTTAAAGGGTTGCGGTCTTAAAAAGTTAGAAAGGTCGGTTTGATAATAAAATACTGGCCAAAAACGATTGAATTTGTTAGTTCTTAGGTACCTAAAACAATAGTATAAATAAACGGCAAATGTTTCGAATATTTATAATGCATGTAGTTTTTTTGGGTTATTTAGGGTGATTTTTAGGGTGTTGATTTATTTTTTATTTATTTTTTATTAGGATCTCGAACAAAGAATACACCTTACATGATATGTTATAAAAGACAAGAACAAAAATCTATGTGCTTCCTTAATTATAGGAGACCACATCATGCAATAAAGAACAATCAGTATGTAATATCTAACATATAAGACAATATAATGTCGTTTAAGGATTAAAAAAATATATATATAATTAGTGATTAGTGCCAACTTTAATATCAATTATTCCAAAAGTGTATAAAATTAGAAACTTATCATGAAAACTTAGAAGGATTTTATCTACAGGGCAATACGACATGTCGGATCGTAGAGGCAGATCCAACATTGGAAGCAGATTAATTAGTAAGATTACCAACTGACCGCAACCCTTATTAGAAAACAGACAAAAAGGGACAAATAATTTAAATGAACCCACCGCCCCCTTCTACCATCGGACATCCAGACGCACTGCATCTTACCATCCCTACCTTGTGGCTATTCCACCAATTCGCACTAAGCGTTTTCAAACGTCTTTTATAATGCGCACAGCAAAGGAGTGGAACTCTCTGCCTGCGTCTGTGTTTCCGAAAGCTTACAACCCTAATCTCTTCAAAGTTAGAGTGAACAGGCTCCTTCTGGGTAGGCTCGCTCCATCGTAGACTTTGTCTCTGTCATCTCTGACATAGACTAGAGTCAAGAGCAAACCCATTACAAATAAAAAAATAAAAAAAAATGAACATAGACTTTCCCTGTCCCAATGATTTGCTCAAAAATAGTTGAAAGCCGCAGACCTGATAGGAAGCATGCTTCATTTGTTTTCTCTTTCATACCATTCAGGGCGCGAGTTTTTCAATATGGCGCCATTTTAATAAGAGCACAGCAAAAACCGACAATAGTTCCAACTTTCCGAGTATTCTGAATATTTCCGATTTTCCGAGCACTTTTCAATAAAACGTAGAACAATGGCGTTCTGGCTTCCATTGTAAAACAATGCACACTCGCCAGGTCTAAAGATCAATAGTGCTAGAAAAATAGGACGGTGGAAAGTATAGGAAATAATAAATAGTAGGAAGGTAGGTAGGCACAACGAAAGTGTATTTGTGTACGCAGTTAGACAAATACACTTTTACATGCAGTATAATGGTGAAGTGGTTTTTAAGTTATATAATTATATAACATTTTTAGGAAATGTGAATACTACGGAGATTGTGCCTTAAAGAAATGATTATGTAGAAGAAAAAGATACAGAATTGAATAGGCTACTTAATTATTTTTAAATAGGTAACGTTAATCTATTACAATATGTTTTTTGAGACTCAAAAGACAAGAAAACCTTAATTTAAATTTCGTAATACTGAAAATAAAAACATGGAAAGCCCATTGGTCGATAGCATTATCGTTGCCCCAATGTCAACGCTACAGCAAACAGTTCTTAAGAATTTCAGTCAGTTAAATTAATTATTAAAAATGCAACTGAAACAGTTAAAAATTGAGTAAACATGACACAAGAGTATAAAACGAAATGTAGATAAGTACATAAAAATAAACCTAGCAATGGAAGCATGAATTAATAAAGCCTTGGATTCAGCACAAGCGCAACTCTTTCAAAAGGCACATTGAATACTTCTCTCATTTTCCAGCAGTACAAAAATAGAAATAATTATACAGGGTTATGCTCACCAATGCATGACTTCAGACTATGATATGTATGAGATTCAACCGTGCGTTTTTAGGTATCTCAATTTACCCCTTAGCACTTCGTGATAGGTCAATCTACACATGAAATATGGCTTTTTTCTTTGTTTGGCCTTTGGTAACGGCCTCAATAAAAGTTTTAATGTATAGGTAAGGTTTCCATTACTTAATATCGAGTATTTTCTTCGTGTGGAATGAGTAATAAACGGTAGAACGGGGGCCATACTTATTTATTCGTAGTTTATACTGTGGGGTATTATTAAGGTAGTATTCGTGCTTTCGTATTGAATCATATAGGTATGTTATACACTATGAGTGGTATGGTTTTTTGTTTAGTCAGTTTTGTTAGTATAAATCTGTATAACTTACAGAAATGAAAACTAAGGTGGTCTGTTACTCGAGTAAAACCCAATACAGTCCCAAAGTTATCGTGATCAAAATCGCTCCAAATTAACTCCAGAAGATTCCATTTGAAGGAACGCAGTCAATTACTGGTCGCCCTGTATATTTAGATATCTATCCATAGGTAACAAGACCAAAAAGGAACCACCTAATTCTAAAATAAAGCAGAGCCCTTTTAAAATACCCCAAAGGTGAGTAAGGTATTTCTGAATAGGTACCTATAAAATGTCAATTATTTTTAGGGTTAGTTCATTTTGCTGAGGACTGATACCGATAAAAATACGATGGAAGAAAGTAAGGAGGAGGAAAACAAGAATATTATCTCTCAGTCCCAACCCATTGTTCCAACAGGATAATCTGAAATGCAAGGCTACCAACATTCTATGCATACAAAATGTCATATCTACACGTTGGCGCTTTGTATAGCCTATAGCCACATGTATAACTAGTTTATAGCCAAACGTATAACTTCTAGTCATTAAAAATACAAATACACTAAAGGTGTTAGAGACTGTCTGCTTATAATGAAAAATTATAATTTCGGTTGATTCCGCGTTTGCCTCAGTTTTTTGCCCCACTTTTGAAAAAGTTCTTATAAAAAATGAAACAAATGCGAAAAATAACATAGCTTCTATACCCATTAAAAACTGAAATATGGCATTTAATCTATAATGTTGGTGTCCACCAATTAGGCTACAGAAACATGTTAAATTGTATAACTTACTAGTTGATCCACGCAACTTCGTCTGCGTCACAATTTTCATTACTGCTCCGCTCTTATTGGTCTTAGCGTGATGATATATATTACACCTATAACTTTTCTCAATAAATGGGCTATCTAACAGGGAAATATTTCTTTAAATCGGAATCCAGTAGTTCCTGAGATTAGCGCGTTCAAACAAACAAAAAACTCTTCAGCTTTATATATTAGTATAGATTTACTAAGTATGTGTTTTTCAACCAAAAAAACTGATACGCAAAAATACCAACATTTAACAAACAAAAAAGTACCATCCTACATGTTGGCACTACCGTATAGCCACATGTACTACTCTGTCAAGAAAGTACCGGGAAAAGATTAATAATACACAAAATGTCTGCTATTCATCCAAATTTATTTTATCACCTTCAAAGTATGCTCCTTTAGAAACGATACACTTGCGCCAACGAATAATCCATTCATCAAAACATTTTTTAAACGCTGCTTCCGGAATTGAGTTCAGTTCTTGCCGCGAATTCTCCTTTTTTCGGTTTCGGTTCAGTTGGAAGGCGCCACTCCGAAGCTTGTTGACTAGTTTGCATGTCAAACTCGTAAACCCACGTCTCGTCACCAGTAACAATGCGTTTCATGAATGTTGGGTCCGAACTGACTCGTTCTAGCATGTCCTCAGCGACTTTCATGCGATTGAGTTTTTGGAGAAAATTCAGATCTTTTGGGACTAGCCGAGCAGCAACATGTTTCATACCCAAATGATTAGTTAAAATGATACGGATCGACTCGTGAGATACAGAAAGTTCGGCGGCTATCTCTCTCAGAGTTGAATGGGGATTTTCAGTCACTATTTCCTTCACTTTTGCGATGTTAACTTCAGTTGCAGACGTTGACGGTATACCAGAGCGAGGCAAATCTTCCATCACATCTCGACCGCTTTTGAACGCTTTGAACCACTCATAAGCACGAGTTTTTGATAAAGTCGATTCACCGTAAGCCTTCTGTAACATTTTCAGTGACTCCGAACACGAAATTCCATTGGCGATGCAAAATTTAAGAGAAACTCTTTGTTCGATATTTTTGTCCATTATGAAATTCGCAATACACACTATATATGATATTACTAAAACCAGCACTGTATTTAATATAAATAACAGATGCAACTCAAACTCCGCGCCAAAATGGAAAACAGTTGTGCCAATCTAACAACTACAAAAAAAACAAAAATTTGAATTTGGAACCATAAACAAATCATCCATTCCCGATACTTTTTTGACTGAATGTATAACTGTATAACTTCCCTAAACCGTGGTTTTAAGGTCGCATTAGTGACAGGTCATCGAGCAGAGCTCAGTTCTAACCTAATTTGTATTACACTTTCACTGGGGGTAAGCAGATTACTCGCTGTTCGACGATATGTAAAGGATTTTAAAAGTGAGAGTAAATATTTTATGTCAGGGCGAAAAGGGAATTATATTTGTTCATATTGGATAAGCAACTTTAATGTTGTAGAAGAAAGGTTTTTTTTAGATGTAGTAGATAGAGATCCGCGAGATAGAACAATCTTTTTCGGTCTTGGTTTATTTAGGGTTATCTAAGGAGAAAATGGATTTTATGATTTTCTTTTGGTCGGTACCGAACGATATCTACCTACTGTAAACCTTTTAAAACAATCAGATTTAATCTGATCCCTTACATAATGAATTTAGCGTCTATAATTTCTTCTTTAAGTGAACTACCAAGTCCAGCTGTTCACAACACTTGCTAAAAATAAAACTAAAAATAATCTGGCCAAATATAAACTAATTATAACTCGAAGAACTCACTTTTTTTAACTCATTTTCCCTTTCAGTATGGGCAGAACTCCAAGATATTCAGTGAGTGCGTCACTATTTCATACACTTGCATAAGTTTAGCAGTTCGCTTGTGATCCATCATTATCTTCTACTGGCTTCGTGCCAGCTTGGACTGTGGTCATTTTGAGGTTTTTCATTGAGGACATACCTTGTGAGTTATGGAAATATGGAACGGTTTTTAAAAGAGCGTATAGACAGTGGATTTGTAGGTTATATAACTTAGAATCACACGTATTGTATGGAGGTGGAGTTTCAGTATCAGTCTGAAAGTCCACTTCCATACAATACGTATAAGATTGCTGATTGTGGTTGGTGATCGCCATGGGTAAATTTTCAGTAGCAGTCTCAAATGAGGATTTGTGGTCGGTCAAAGGCAATATAATCGGCGTATACTTGAAAGAATAAGCTCGCTATAAATTTCTGCACTACCCCTTCAGATCAACAAGCGTAAAGTAATGTTATGAGAGGGAATTTACAGTCGAAATGATAATCCCAAGTAATCTGGCTCGTCTTAACTGCCTACCCCCACGAAAAGCACTCCCATGAACCAAGAAATCGTATAAATAACGAATGGGAATAAAAAATGCTTCTCACAGCCGCATTCAAATGAAAAAATGGACATACGTAGGCCGTAGACGACCAAATGCTCTCAAAAACTAAGATATTTATTTTTATTTCTACCTGTACTCTACTAGATACACTCATATGTATGTATGTTTTACCATGAATAATATCTACCACCTAATCTTTTCCCAAACATCTTGTGAGGGCTTATTTTACATGGAACACTACCTATCCAGTCCAGTGCGTGTTGCCAGTGATGATATATGACACTGATCGCTCACAATGGGCGTCATCAGAGGGATTAAAGTCACTCAAAGGGCAATGGAGAGGGCAATCCATGGAGTTCACTTGCGTGATCGAATCAGGAATGATGATACCCGCAAGAGAACCAACGTCACCGACATAGCCTGAAGGATCGCCAAACTAAAGTGGCAGTGGACAGGCACAATGCTCGCAGAACAGTTGGTCGATGGGGCCGTAAAATTCTGAAGTGGTGATCGCGTACCGGAAGATGCAACGTTGGAAAGCTTCCTCTAAGGTTCGATGACCTGGTGAGAGCCGCGGGTAGCCGATGGATGCGAGACGCGCAGGACCGGTCGTTGTGGCGACGGACCATAGACACTTGGAGGAGGCTTATGTCCAGCAGTGTATGTCTTTCTGCTGATATGATGATGATGATAATGACTGCCTATCTGACCTTCACAATCCACCAACTGGTTAATACGACCTTTAGGCAAGACTTCCCAGTTTTTCGAGCTTCTGACTGCCCATAACCGCAGTTTTTTGAACACCTTTTCAAATGACAGCTGGGACCAACGGATTAACGTGCTTTCCAAGACATGGAGCAAACTCGGTATGTCATAGACGGTCACTCATCCAAAGCCCGACCTCGGCAAGCGTTGCTTAACCTCGAAGTTCAACCCAAGCTGCTGCTGCTGCTGCGAGCTGTCATTATTTAGCCTCGAGTTATCAACACATATCAACAGAAATAACGAACCATGTAGTTTTTCATTCCGAAAGAAAGAAAGAATATCTATTATTTTAAAATTACCTCACCATTGTCTTCAATATGGATTGACGTCCATAATTACACATATAAATGGCCTTTATTTAGTATATAGAGAACGAATATTAGATTAGGGATCGATATAACTTTGTCCTTTGGCTCGGTTCCGTCAATTTTTGTTCGTTTATTAATAAAGGTGACATTTACACAAGAAGCCCCTTACTGAAATGTCAGTTTTATTAATAAATCGCGTCGTTCAGGAAATAATGAAATGATATGTGGCACTTTATATTCTCCTTATATAATATTGGTCCTCATTGTTGTAGGATTTCATTGAAAGGAAAATCGAAGGCTCGAAATCTGTGCTTAGAATGAGTATTTAAAACAAAATAAACTTTCCAACAATTTTTTTATCGACTTTGTACGTTTTTCTTGTTAGTGATTAATTTTCTTTGGCAATACCTACATCAATTGAATCTGCTCTTTATAGCCTCACCAATACTGTCAAAAAAAACAAGATTTTTTTAATAACCCCTGGTGCTTTTTTTGTTCTATGACAAGTCATTTCATATTTAAAAGCTCGAAAGTCTGATAAAGAGGTATCACATTACCTCAGTAACCGGGGTGTGAGATCTGATAGGCATGCGCTGCATGCTGTTGGAGTGGTAGCCGATTTCAACATAGTTGAGAAAAGGCTAGACAGATGTTATTTTAAAAAGCACTGAAATAGGAAGCATATATATGTATGTAAATAGAATTTGTTCGAAAGAGTCACCGTAGGCCAGGAACGTAAAGAGCATTAGGAGGAACACGGATGGGTTTTATTCAGTAAGAGTCTGACACTCTCTTCTGCTCCGCCCAGAACGAGAGGAGTCATTTGATGATTTCCCATCCTTCAAAATAAAGCATACTTATGTATCTAACTTCTGCATCTAACAACATTGCTGCTGTACCGAAACAAAGTCTAACAATAGCACTTTTTCTGTAAAACTCATTTACTTGGAAATTTAAAATTTCAGTTCCAAGTTTCTGTAAAGCTGTAGAACGCCCTACAAGACACCTTCGCACTAACGGATCGATGTTCAAGCCATGCTTTGCAGTATTTATTTATTTAAACTTCATGAATAAGGAATAAGCTATAGAGGTCATTTGAAGTTGGCCCATTTATTCTTAAGATTTCCCACGAGGTAATTTTGTGTTTTCTTACACTCTTTCTGGCGTAACCAGGTACTGTTTATGAATTTTGAATGTAATATTTTAAAGTTGGTACTCGTGTGTTATAGTAACAGTGTTTCCATGAAAATTTGTCCGAATAAGAACCAGAATGTACAGACTTCTTAATTCTTTCCAGCAGTCATTTACAGAACTACCGATTTACTCAGTTAATTGGTTCTGGAGGTCTGGTAGGCAGCTTCTCCACGTAAAATACTGGTATTCAGCTGAATCGATTTGACTGGAAGCCTTCCTTATTATACTTAAACTAAAAATGAATGGTGCTGATTGAGACTGGTAAATTGTTAACTGCCACTAGCTTATTTTAATTTTACTTCATATAAAGCCACTGCCAGCCAGTCTTCATATTGAAGAATAATGTAACCGGTATTTTGTTATAAAGTTTATAAAAGTCCAGCAGTTTTTAAGTTTCGGAATGTGCAATTAGCTCCATCTTTCTGACTGACTGACTTCTTAACAGTTCAAACATGGTTTAATTTAAATAAATGCTTAGTTTTATTCCAAAGCAAGGCAAATGCATCAGATCTTGGAACAACGAGAAAAAGTAGGGTGAATTTTGTTATTACCGCCACCTGGGGCCAATTTTGAAGGAAGATTTGGTGCATAAATTCTATGTAAGCAAAATCTCTTGGTTGGAGGATTCTCTTTATATTTAGTGCTGTAATCTTCAGCCATGATACGTATCGCATGCATAATTCAGGAGCTTCCTTGTGTTGATATCCTCAGATAAGGAAAAAGTCAGTTATTGGTTCACTGGGTCCATGTTTGGTTAAAATATACAGGAAAAGTCAAATGTATAATTAAGTTATACATGTGGCTGAAATTGGATACAAATTTAGTTTCTGTAATTTCACTGCAATTTTTTTTTTTATTTGTGATGGTTTTGCTCTTGACTCTAGTCTATGTCAGAGATGACAGAGACAAAGTCTACGATGGAGCGAGCTTACACAGAAGGAGCCTGTTCACTCTGACTTTAAAGAGAAGCGTTCGGAAACACAGACGCAGGCAGAGAGTTCCACTGTTTTGCTACGGGAATTATAAAAGACGAAATTATATTTGAAGAACAAAAAGTAGGTAAGCTGGCGGTGTAGTTCCAGCCTAACTCCATATTGGAAAAAACGTATGTTTGGGAATGTCATCATCATCCTTCTCCCAACAATATTAGAGTCGGCTTCCAGTCAAACCGAATTCACCTGAATACCAGTATTTGTATGTTTATGAATGAAATTATTATAGTTAATTTTTGAGGCTAGATATAATTTTAAGTGGTGTAAAAATATAAAACAAAAAACAAATTTTCATCTAACCTTTGCAAGCATAGTGATTTTAATAAACATTTCTTTGGCTATTCATCGAGAAAGCCATTATAAAAACAAAAATTACCAAGAACAGGAAACCATACAGCACCAAAAATTCCATTCACGTGCTAACTCCCACCTAACTTCGCCGTAAGCATTAATTGAATGTAACTTTATACTTTTCTCTATACCATTAGGTTGCAAGATTTATAGTTTTAAATAAATTGTTAGTAATAGCTCACAGTTGTGTGCTTAAACTCAATAAATGAGCTTTTAAGCTGATAAGCTGGAAGTGGGTCAGGAGGTACGAGGTCCAGTGTTCACGAATGGTTCCTTTTTAGTTCTGTCTATGGTCTAACTTCACGCTTTTATTTTGGAGGGCTAGTAGAGTTGATCGCTCACAATGGGCCTCATCAGACAGCTTAAAGTCACCCAAAGGGCAATGAAGAGGGCAAAGCTTGGAGTTTCCTTGCGTGATCGAATCAGGAATGATGATATCCGCAAGAGAACCAAGGTTTCCGACATAGACCGAAGGATCGCCAAACTGAAGTGGCAGTGGGCAGGGCTGCTCGCAGAACAAATGTTCGATGGGGCTGCAAGTTCTGGAGTGGCGACCGCGTACCTAAAGACGCAACGGCCTCCCACAAGGTGGACCAATGAGAGTCGCGCGTAGACGGTGGATGCGAGACGCACTGGACCGGTTGTTGTGGCGACACTTGGGGGAAGCCTATGACCAGCTGTGGATGTCTTTCAGCTGATATAATGAGTCGAGTTGGAAGGCGTTGGAAAGACTTATTATTAATAAAAATTTAACTGAATACCAGTATAGGTAACACGACACCTTTGCCAAGACCGGTGTCAGAAATCTTGGCGTCTGAAAGACCTATGTACAAATGGCAGCCGGGACCAACAGCTTCACGTGCTTTTAGAGGTACGGAGGAATCTCAGTATGTTAAGATGGTCACCCATCCCTTGAACGACCTCGGCAAGCGTTACCCGTGCGGCTGTTATTATTTAGCCACAAGATGCTCAAAACACTTTTACACATGAACTTAAAATAAGTATGTTTTCAGTTAACCGGTATTTGTTTCATACCTTCAACGCTGAAGCCTTTTAAAGCTTTATACCTTCAACGCTGAAGCCTTTTAAAGCTTCATACCTTCAACGCTATGAAGCCTTTTAAACATATCAAGTTATTAAAATTCGTTGAAAACATGCTCAGAGTACCTTTAATGGCTTGAAACAGAAACTTCCAGCTCTAATAATTTTCCCAGAAACTGTGTTAGGAAACGAAGAAGACAAGATGAATAGACAAAGGATCATTTTCTGAGAAAATTGCTTTATAATGCAAAGCGTTAATTGCTGGCATTTGAAATAAGCGAAGAAATTTGTAGTAATTGTAGTAAATTCTATGGTCTAAAAAATGAGCCAGAATTGAAGCGTGATTGTAATTGTTTTTTAAGTTGTTTAAAAAAATTACAAGGTATGCGCCCAGCTGATTTTAAAAACCATAATAATGAGATTTGCTTTGTGATGCCACTATGCGTGGTGATTGATGCTTCTTCATTCACGACTAATGATAAATTTAGGAGATAAAAGGTTATAGGTAAACGTTTTGAGGTTAGAATGATGTGATCTATAAACAATTTACAGATTGATAATATTTTTTTTTACCATTGATAGTCTCGCGTTTATCCGAATGCTGGACAGGGAAAAGAACTCATGAGCAAAAGGTACATGTCAACGAAATGAAGATGTTGAGATGAGCGGGAGGTGTGACTCGACATGATAAAGTGCACAACTAATATTATAAAAGGCAGGTTTAAAGTTGCACCAATCACCCAGAAACTCACCGAAAACTGCGTTAGATGGTCAAAAGAAGAAGGGAGGACAAAGTGGTACAGAATGCATTAGATCTGCCTGAACAAAAGAAAGATAGAGGTCGCCTGCCATTAACCTGGTGGTCTAAAATACAAAGAGACCTCAAGGAAGCCCATTTGCCTGAAAAGACAATCCAGGATAGAGTATCCTGGGACAGAAGAGTGAGGAGATCCGATCCCAAATAATGGGAAAAGGGCAGGACAAAAAAGAGGCTCGCTTTAACCACTACCTCACCAGATGGAAAGTGATGACGTGGTCGATGATTAGACACGCTTGCCTAGAAGTAACCTATTCACTCTTTACTTGTAGGTTCGTTCTTTAATTCCCCAGGTTTTAGTTATCAGGACACGCATACTGCGGTAGGGTAATTCTACCGATGATATTTCAAAACCAGCCTTTGGTAGATTTAGAAAATACAGCAGATAAATAATATAACTGAGCTTTAAATGCTATTCTCAATGGGTAAGTATCTTTCAAAGTAACAGCAAAATCTATTGTATTCCCAAAAGTGTTCCCTAAAATACAAAAATTTCACCAGCAAAATTGAAATTCAGAGGTCAAAGAGTTCACATTTTAAACGTTGACCTAGGTATTATAGTAAACCACTCCCACACAGGTGAACCAGTCTAAGTACCTATGCAAATTTAGGTTAGCTGACTCGCTAAGGAATTTAAAAATGTTCATAAACGCGATGACAGTTTTTTTTAGACGATAAACGATATTTTTTTGAATTTAGTAAACAGAGTACGATAAGGTTCCAAAACACAGATAAATTTGGCATTTTTAAATTTAAAAGTAAAAGTAAACGAAGTAGGATATGGTTACCAATAAATTAAGGATTTTTTTTAAGATTGAAGTAATAATAAAAGGACAGGACTAGTTTAAAAAAGAATTGTATTAGGTTTTTAAATACACAAGTAATTTTGGTAATGAAAGGTTAACAAAAAAAAAACAAATGATTTAGAGGATTTTTAAACATAGAATTACCTAAAAGTAAAAGATGCAGGAATGAGGGTAACTTCAAAAGTGAGGAAGAGCTCCTTCAACATTTTATTGTGTTAGTGTGCTATTCCACTAGTGAATATCCATGCCCCGCAGACGTAAGGATGTAACCCATATCCCTATATAACGACTCAGAAGGGGATGCCAGCGTCGAGGGGATGAATATCATTATAATTATAATAATAATGAGTTCCTTAATATCTAATGATGTCACGAACGGAATTACGTAAATATAAGTCGTAATTTTAATGTTGGATTTTGATAATTTAGAGAAATGGTATCACAAAGGATATTGCGCGTTTTGTATTTTTAGGACCTTAAGGACTAAATAATTTATAGTAATTTTATCGAATGATTTATATTTCGGATGGAAATATGTAGACGAAATTTATTGCCCGTTTTCAATAAGCCTTTTAAACTACTGATTGATATTTATAATTCGCTACATAAAATACCAAAAATAATGCAGGATGAGGCTCGATTAAAATCAACAAAAAATGAAACCATTAATAAAAAATATGGGTATAGAGGTTCGATGACAAATAAATCCGATATCAGATACACGATTATACAGGAAAAACAAAAAAAAAATAACCTTACCCTTCAAAAATTCAATCCACTTTATTAAAAATAAGATCACCACAATCACTTCACAGCACGGCACTAAAAAAAATCTATGCGTATTTTCTAAAGGGTTTAGACGCGGCAAAAACAGGACCGCTGTCCGTCTAGAGTCGGCAACGCAACTGCCCGGGTCTGCGTCGTTCGGCAATCGATCGTTGTGCGCATGTCCAGTCGAGCCAGCGTCACTTCAACTCCCCAATATCTTATGTATGAAAGTGCTACACAGGAGGAAAAAGTGAATAAAGCACTCCTACTTTAAACATGCGCTGTGCAATACTATTTCATAATTTTCTCACTTCTTATTTTCAAAATAACAAAATGGCGGATCACCATAGACCAATGGAACTGAACTCGAAATTCGAACGTCGACATTCGAAATTCATTTATTCATGTCACGCGTCGACTCGACTTGACAAAGTGTTCGCTTTTCAGCTATTTTTTTCGTAACAATCGCATTGATATCGGTTTCTGCTTTTATATGGGTTTGTAAAGCGAAAAATATACATGTCTATGACCGGGAAAATAATTTTTCGTTCGGAAAATTAGATTTAGCTGTAAAAATTATACCATTAATTAAAGTTTAGCCTGTATTAGTTTTAATGAACGGTTGTGTTTTATCATCTCTCAGCTTCAATTTACTTGAAACACAGCCTCTAATAAAATAAGTTTTAATAACCTGTTTCATGTCTTTAAAATTTTAACTAAGTAAGTTACTTAGTTACAGTGAGTTTGAAACTAATCGCTTTTAAATATACTGTGACCTTTTAACTTTGATTAAGGCGAAATCTTCCAGCTACGGTAGGCAGTGAACTTAGTTTTGGAGCCTATAGTAAAACATTTCTCAACTAACACCTTTTTCAAGACCTAAAAGCACATAAATATATAGACCTTAAACGTTATTATATGCTGTATGTGGACCGCTCTCAAAGCCTTTTACGAAGAATGGTCTCGAGGGATACCTACAGCCATAATCACTAAGCCAGATGTGTGGGTCGGTGATCGTATTCATGTATGAACGATATTCGGAAGAGCATACTACATTTTTAAAATGTGATAAATGATTTTGTCTATGATTTTTTTTCTGTCTCTGATCTTAGCTTTTCGTCCCAGATTGTTGGATATTATTACGTGTAGTCAGAAGCCAAGAAAACTGACATTAGATTTGCCATGGGGTCACAAACAATCAAGGTCCTGGGTTATGGGGGTCAAACAGGAATTCGCTCTACATAAAATACTGGTAGTCAGCGGCATCTGGTACATCCCTTACATAGTTGGCAAAAGACTAAGCAGATTGGTTCTAACTCAAGCTCCAAGCATTTATTTCAATTAAACCATTTACATTTTGAATTGTTGGTCAAAAAAGATGAAGCTATTAGCACGTGACAAAGCGTAGGTCTCTATGGAGAGCTGCGGAATCTGTTCGAAAGGGGTACCGTAGCCTTGGAACAGAAAGGGCACCAGGAGGAACACGGATGGGTTTTAGTCAGTAAGAGTCTGACACTCCCTATTGCTTTACCCAGAGCGGGAGGAGTCATTTGATGATTTCCCATCCTTAAAAAAAAAAAGGTCTCTATGGAGAAGAACGTGCAAGAAACTCCACGGACATTTAAAAATAATAATTTGTTATAAAGTTTTGTTTACATCATGTTGAAATTATATATATTATACATGTGGGAACGATGTAAAAGGCGAACAGGATAAAAGCGTCCGGAAAAAAGACCAAATCAAAGAAATAATTAAAATAAACCATCGCAGCTGAGAAATGACCAGTCCCAACTGACGGCGCCCGTTCACGAACATGACGCTTTTTTGGTGCCGTTGATGATCTTAGTCCATTATATTACACATATCTTATCATCCTTTTGATATCAGCTGGTACCAACAGGATGGGATGGAGAGACGCCCTCAACAGGGCAGCTACCCTCCATGGATTTAGCCTGAAGGCACGTCCTTCCCTAAGTTTGCCATGTTTGCCGTTTTGCGGTTTCCATTCAAGCACATGACCCTCCCAATCAAATGGCTTAAAACATTACATGAGAATTCCTAAAGAACCATAGGCTGATAAAATTCATTTTAGGTTTAACTACATTTAGTTTAAGGGTCGAATTCCCTTGGCACTTCAGGTTGCTTATTCTGTAGTATATTTTAACTACGCACATACTTTTTCAGATTACCTCATACCGGATTTCGAAATTAGTAAAATAGCTGCCATATACAGCCGAATAAAACTGTCAGTAATCCCACCAAAACACCGTATTTCATTGCGTAATCATGACACAAGGTGTACCACGACTATACGGCACAACTAATATCATATTCTGTGAATTAAATATCGCTTCGTGCATGTCACTGAATTACAGACGAGCGCCATTCAACATTCAGGTGAAGCTCTGTTACTACGTAATGAAATGCGATTAACTTGATTTATATGCAATATCACGAATGGTATGTATTTCTTAAAGGTTCAAGCAGAGGGGATAAAATCAGGGGAACAGAAGGGGATGACTTCCTAAAACCGTCTCAATCCCGGTGTGGGGATCCTTCTCATTGGTTATACAAAGACTACGCTTTCGCAACGGAATTACGATGTCATTGGCTCGTCATAGTAGGACCCCCGGGAGTATGGGATCCTCATCTCAGTAAAAGAAACCATACCTAGGAAGCCTGTAAAGTGGTCTCCTCTGTGTCTCGTGTGCCACTGTCTTTCCTGGGGGGCGAACGGAGTCCCCTCTCTGAGTGCCTGTGACCCCGCTTTTGCCTTGTCTATGTTTAAGTTCCACATAAAAATTGGACCCTAATGCCATCAACCAATCACGAATGCAAACTCCAAGACAAATTTCCAGAATGCCAAGATTACTAATTTTCAAGCAACGTTAAGCATTCGCTTGTCCGTCGCAAACTATCAAAAATGTACGGGAATTGACAGATTGTTTAAAAAAATTTAAGTCACACAGAGGAGCTCGTGGCTAGATAATAACAGCCGCACGGGTCGATCTTCAAGGTTAAGCAAAGCTTGCCAAGGTTGGTCTGTGGATGGCTGACCATCTTATCATATACCGAGTTTCCTTCGTGCCTCGGAAAGCACATTAAGCCGTTGATCCCGGCTGTCATTTGTAGATCTTTGGCAGTCGTTACCGATAGTCAGAAGCCAGTGAATCTGACTCAAGTCTTGCCATGAAGTACCGTGTTACCCAGTTAATGGGTTGTGGAGGTCTGGTAGGCAGCCGCTCCTCGTAAAATACTGGTATTCAGCTAAATCCGGCTTGACTGGAAGCCGACCCCAATATAGTTGGGAAAAGGCTAGGCAAATGATGTAAAAAAAAGATTTAGAATGAGGGCTATCGCGTTTGAATTCACCGCTAGAGGCGCTAGCGTAGCATCAGGTTTTAAATATCAGGTTTAAAAATTGAGGCTTTCTTGACAGATTGTTTAAAAATTAGTAGGTTTGGCCTTCTGGTTGCAGCTTAAAAAACCCAGATTGAAAAACCCAATAGCAATACCCGACCCGGGATAAAGCCCCTTTTTTTTTTTTATGGGAGGGAAATCATCAAATGACTCGTTCCGCTCTGGGCGAGGCGGAAGGGAGTGTCAGACTCTTACTGACTAAAACCCATCCGTGCTCCTCCCAATGCCCTTTGCGTTCCAGGGCTGCGGCGTCTCTTTCGAACGGATTCCGCACCCCGGCAGGCACTGGCCCTAGCGGGCCCCGTCTCCCATGCTGACATCTCCTTGAGGCGCGCGTGGAACACAGCGCGCCGCCGCGCCGACCCGGGCCTGGTTCTGATCGCACGGCGAGCCACCCAATGCTCGCCGCCCGCAGGCCGGGATAAAGCCCCTGACTGAATACCATGATTCGTAGTAGCGATTGTAGCCTCCAGGAAAATAGGGCTCAAACATAAAGGAGATTGTTACGTATGTATGGAATATTTATCAGTTAGGTTTGAAAGAAGTTGCGTAGTAACAAAATTCCGTGGGTGTATGTTATTGAGTGATTCATTTAATTAGGCATAAAGGGAGAGAGGTATAGTCATGCGTCAGCGGGTGTTTGCGTAAAATGTTATGTAAGACTAAAATAGACGTTTAGGAAAACAAGGTTGTCCTTTGTTTTTTTACTGTATTTTGAAAAAATATAACAGGAAAAATTTAAGCATGTAGTCATTTTCTTGTATGGGAGCCCCCTTAATTTTTAATTACATTTTTTATTTGGCAATAGAAATATATACTCTGTTAAGTCAACTGTCTACCTATTACGTTTCTTGAGATACAGCCCGCTGCCAGGCAGACAGACGGATGGACGGGCGGACGGATGGACGGACGGCAGAAGCTTAGTAATCAGGTTCCTTTTGTGTACTGTACCCTAAAAGGTTAGACTGATCGGTTGGTTACAGGAAAAATATAAAAACAACTAATTATTATTTTTCTAATTAAACTCAATTTACTAAATATCGTTTACACAATTTAGAAGCTCGTACAGTATTAAATCTATCTAAAGGGTACCTAAACAGTGAATCAGTGTTACTTAAAATATCAAGGCTCTGCTCGTTTATTTAATTATAGGTAAAACGATAAATCCACTTTATTGCCCTCATAAGCCTTAGCTTAGAAGGATCATTTGCTGCCGATAAATTGGAAACTCCGATGGAATTGATCACTTTTCTGTTTTTTTTTTTAAATGTTTGGATCTCTCGTTTTCTGGATTGCGTGCGTTCGTTCAAATGGGATGTTCTAGAGCTATTAAGCAACGTTTTTGACCCTGATAACTTAGGGTTCCAATTGGGTTGTTTTCGAGTTGAAATGTTTTGGTATTACTATGTACTTTATATTTATCATTTTCTACAGTTATTAAAATATATTATTTTTTATTATTTGAGGAGCTCGTGGCTAGATAATAACAGCCGCACGTGCCGATCTTCAAGGTTAAGCAACGCTTGCCAAGGTTAGTCTGTGGATGGGTGACCATCTTAACATACCGAGTTTCCTCCGTGCCTCGGAAAGCACGTTAAGCCGTTGGTCCCGGCTGTCATTTGTAGATCTTTGGCAGTCGTTACGGATAGTCAGAAGCCAGTAAATCTGACTCCAGTCTTGCCATGAAGTACCGTGTTACCCGGATAATGGGTTGTGGAGGTCTGGTAGGCAGCCGCTCCTCGTAAAATACTGGTATTCAGCTGAATCCGGTTTGACTGGAAGCCGACCCCAATATAGTTGGGAAAAGGCTAGCAGATGATTAAAATATATTATTTATTTATTGCTATTGTAGTACACGTACCATACATGTTGTAGTATTTTTCAAATCAAGGTTGTCTGGTAGAGAATGTCTTTATGTAATTAGTCCACCTATGTTGCACAACTATATATATATTAGTTTAAGCAAATAAAACAAACAAACAAAATGTAGACTACTACCTAGAGAACGAAGTTTACAACTGACGCAGTGCTGTAAAGTTGGAGTGCCAAGCTTCACAAAAGTGACGGACGTCTTACGATAGATACGTGTGCTTGAAAAATATGCCACGACGTGATCCAATTTACGGCTTAAGACATTTAACTTACCCCTGTGTCCTCCTTACCACAGTCGTTATTTATTGATAACACTGCCTTCTTATTGAAACTTGCTAAAGACAAAAATATCTTACTTACCTTTTAGTTTGCTTGAAGTTTAAACTTGGTTTTCATGTTTGGATGACATAGTTAAAGACTTTGTGTACTCTCTTTTACCTTTCTCCCATTCTAGTACATACATTTAATACAAATATGCCTTACCTCGACCGACTTGGTGGGGACTCTACCATGCCCACAGATAATGTGTGTTAAATAAATGACAATTTAGAATCCAATTGATTTTATAAACTTTCATCATGATCGTTATTATTGCTAGGACATAATTATTCCGTTCTTTATTACATTTTCCAGACATTCCGTGGTTTTAAAAACTAAATTTGGAATCCTTTTTAAATTAACTTCTAAGTACTTACCGATATTTTTTATCTCTGTGCCACACTGAGATATGCAGCACCTGATGTTCGTAGATAGCTGTTGGCAGAGGAAGCTTCAAGTGCCTTTGGAACTCCGGCTCTCGCTTTCCATATAGCACTGATGTCCTTTGGAAGATCGACCTCTGGGACGGGAGGGTCTGGCTTTCTGTCACACCGCTGATTACGACCTGAGGAAGGAGTTCCTTATTCAGTCTTCTCAGTATATTCCGTAGCAACAAAGCCCATAGAATTACACTGAGTTCCTGTACAAGGTACATGTACTTGGCAGGATCGTGCTATAGGGGTATATTTGACTGCCATCGTCTTAGAATAGTAACATTGGGTGACTGAAGTTTCTGGTTGTTCAACTGATTTTTCAAGGCTAGAGCTGTCTAGAAATTAGCCAACACACGAAAGAATACTAAATCATTTTACATTACTGTCACGACTGAAGATGTCACACTGAAGGACATGCTGAATCAAAATAAATAAGCAGAAGAATTACAATCCTCTCATAAAATATCACTCGCAAAATTCACGAAATAATTCCAGGTCCTAATTTAATTTTACCGCGAAAAAAAATCAAAAGAAACATTTTTCACAAAGCATTTCTCAAGTAACCCCCAAAGTAATAAAATAATTTACTACCAACCTTCGCATAAGCATTGATATCATCCGCTTTCCCTGTGGACCTCAGAAGATCCCGGCATCTTATAACTGCAAACATAAAACGGCTATCAAAACCCAACCCAAATGGGACTCCACCATAACAATAGGGTACAATGAAGGTCGATAGTCACCACTCACCGTGTACGTCTATGACGTCATTCCTAGTCATTATTTCTAAATCTATCGTCCCTTTTAGGGCTTGGAATCGTTCACTAGAACGCTCTAGTCGATTGCTTGCCACGCTCCGCCTTTTCTCTTCACTACTACTAATACTATTCTCTTCTGGAGAGTATGTCAAACATCTCCGAATAGATTTGTGTTCAATGACAGGAGTGTATGCGTCAGTTGGAAGAAAATCATCATCTAATTTGCTTGTCTTGTGAGCTCTTTCTTCGCTTAAAACTTTGCCTGGTCTTTTCAGGTTCGGGACTGGAGTAATAGGACTAGGAATTCCATGTTCCAAGGTAAGACCAAACAGTTCCCTTGATCGCTTGTTGTGAGAATTATTAAGAGTGTCGTATGGCATCAGGCTGCTGTGTGATACGGTGGATTTTAATGAAATATTCTGATAATCATCAGTTACTGTAGGATTAGATAACGGAGGACTTAGAGGTTCGCATAGTGACGTATTAGGTAGCTCCGTTGCTGGACTAGGTATTCCAATTTCAAGAGTCAGAATTGAAGTTTTAAGATCCTTGTTTTTCCACTGACTCTCATTGCTAACTGTGGACTTTTTCCTCCGTATGCATTTTTGTCGTTTAAGCCTAAGGCTTGCACGTTCTTCTGCCGCTGAATATAAATCAGGGGTTGATTCTGATGACATGGACTCAAGATTGCTTCTTTCAAAATAAACATTCATAGACTGCGATCTGTTCAGCTTCTTCGAGCTTGCCTTACGTTTGACATCGATAGCATTGTCTGGCGTCCTGACTTCCCTTTCGTTATAACCATCTCCATCATCCAAGATGAAGCAGCCAATGGGAAGGTTCTTCAGTAGTTTGTCGTTTACCCTGTGTACAGGCATCTTCTTAGTAGGTGTACTTTTAGGTGATACAGAGTTCTCTCGTGATAAGTTCACATATTTGGCTTCCTTAATTAAATTGGCTTTATTATCTGCTTGAGGATTGACAAATAAATCTTTTACTGTTTCAAGAGGAGGAATTTCTTCTAGAATCTCTACTTCTGGAGCTTTTTGTAATATCCTTCTTTTGGATTTGACAATTTTAGTACTCTTTATTATATCTTCAATCATTCTTTCAAGTGTAACATCACCCATTTGCGTGGTTGACACAGTTGAGTCAGTGTTATTACCGGTTAAATCCTTACCTAGGATGAATTTATTTTCCATTTCTGTAGACGATTCTTCGTCCCTTAGAGGGATAGTAAAAGGATTCTCTACTTTGGGAAAATACTCTGTAATATCATTAGCAAAAGCGACCCTTTGGGATTTGCTGTGAACACTCATAGTGCTAAATCTAAGGGCGGCTAATTTATTAGATAAAGGTGTGATAGAGATAGGTGAGCATCCTTCTCTTACTAGTGTATGTACATCCTTTTTATCAACTGAAGGAGATTTAAAGTCACTTTCAAATTCATTGGATTTCTTCCTCGTTCTCTTCAAAGGTCGTATATTTGTGACACCAATATCATTGTTATTGAAATATAAAGGATTGTCCATGAAGATGTGATGTCCAAATATAGGTAAAGTAGTTTTCTCAATAGCACTCTTGTTGATAGTTAAAGGTTTTTCTATACAGTTTAATACTAGATCTTCATCATATTCTATTTCAACTAAGCCGTCGTTAACAGCTTTTGTTGTACATACTGGAATATTATTTTGTTTCCCTAAAGCAAAAGAGTTTCTGCTGCTAGTTGTTGTAGCACTCAATCTATCAGATAGATCGCTTAGTGAGGGCTCAGATGAACTATGACTTAGCTTGGGACTTAATGAGTTCTTATCAATAGGTTTTATTCTTCTTTCAGATTTATATACACAACTATCTCTTCTAAACACTTCGTTGGCGCTAGCCATTTCTAATTTCCTCTTTTTCGCCTCTCGTACTCTTCTGCTATAAGTAGGTGGAGTTGGTGGTAAGTCCGGAGGAATATCATCTTTAGAACTATTTAAGAAGTATTTTCTCCTTTCAAAGTTTTTGACAGGTGTACCTGTTGGAGTGATATTGCTAACATCCTTCAGGGCTATACCTTCTGGCTTTTTGATGAAACCTTCTCGGTAGTAATTTGGTGTATTTCCTACGTAGTTTACATTTTCTTTGTCCACAGCTCTTATGTTCTTCCTTACTGCATTAGACCCTAAGGACCTTCGCTGGTATCTGCTGGGCTTTTTGCTCTTTTTGACTGTCTGTGCGTCAAGAGACCTTCTAATTTTGTTGTTATTGTTGTAGGATTCATCGGCATACTGTTCGCAATCTTCATTGTCAGTGTCGTTGGGAACTCGAAGTTCTTGGTTCTTTTTACCGTAGACTGCCCACTTCAACATTTTTGATCTGAAATGAGACAAAAATAAATGTTAGTAATGAGATAGCGCAATATATCCATAAATTACTTCAAATCAAGAGTGTATCAATCGAGGTAATGCTTGTAGATCGGATTTAAATTTTTGAACGAAATCAATACCATAAACATAACAACCTAGACCGCGATATCAAAGCGAATCAAAAACCACCTTCAATAACAATAGATTCAGATAAATCTAAAAGCTAATAAAGCTATCCATCTATGCATTAATGAAAGCAACTAATGACTCAGAGCAATTACGACTACGATTCGTCATATCTGACACATGTCAATGTTCTCTGTTCACATGGTATGAGCAATGAGCTATTAGGTATTCGCATGTATAATGAATGGGACAAACATTGACTGGTTGGAGACAGTATTGTAACACCAAGACAGACTAGTATTGGTAGATATAGATAGAGCCTTTAATTTGAAGGTCTTTGATGACGCTAGTCTTAAGAAAACCTGAAGCGAAGGACTATTTCAACAAGAAGTGGTGCTTAGCAGTTTTTTATACAAGGAGGTGGAGTGGAAATAGAATAAGGAGGTCTTTGCTTACAGTAGGACGCAACAGATTTGTAATAAAAATAGAATGATCCAGATATTTGAGTTCACGAGTTACATATATTTATGTAACTCGTGAACTCGTGAACTTTTTAGCTTTTAACCATTTGGTTAAAAGCTAAAAAGTTTAAAGCACATTAATTTCAATATTTTGACAATAGCACTGTATAAAAGACTATTTTGAGTTAAAAATACTTGTACATGACCCCTTTTCTTTATACTTTTAAGATTGATATCTCCCTAAAACATCGTGTAAGGATGAAAAATAGGACTACAAGAAGCTATAGTAGGAAATAATATTTACAATGACGATATATACTGCACAATAATAATGTAAATGCTAAATAATCACATCTTCACTCATCAGTAACTGTCATAATAGTTCCATTATAGCTTCGCTTACTCATAGACAAACCAATTTCCCCATCCCACCTAAACTCGTTAGACAAAACGCTTCCTTAACGCACACCCATTACAATAACGTTAACGTTATCGATGCCGTATCTCACGGCTATTCTAAACTCATAACATGGTTATTATCTATGTACGATACTGATCCGCATGTGTCTCGGTCATCGACAAGAATTGCGTGAATAATATCATCGAGAATATCATTCCACGATTGCCCCTCATCTAAAAAAAAAATCTTTTGATTCTTCGCGGCTATATGAAAGATGGACGTAACGACTTTCTTATGGATATGGGGCTTTTCGAGGGGTTAGACTGGACAGTGCTTTTATATTAATGTAGTTTAAGATAATTTAAGTCTGGGGTGTCTTTCTTTTGGTGCATGACTGGCCATTTGGTGGTCTAAAATTTGTAGAGAATCTTTTAGAAAAGTTAGGCGTTACAAGCCTTCTTTATAATGATCAATGTCTTGTTTACCATTAGTAGAATCAGGATCATCATCTTTGGCTAATTGTGTATCAATTAGCCAAAAAATGACAGGTCGCCCAATGAAACTAAATCCGCTTATCGAGCCGTACAAATTGAAATCGATTTCCTTAAAAATTTCTAAATCTCAGCAGCTTCACAGTTTTGGTAGTGTCCAGTAAATGAATTTAATATAACCACTAATGATAACTCATATAATATGACCATTTGCGACTATATTGCTTCCAATACGGTATAGAGCCATACCGTTACCGACCATTTGCGGCATCACGCGTTTCATAGCGTATGCAATTTGGAATGTGGCACTGACAACATTAGTTATGCCGACAAATCGATATGTTGCACGCGTCTTTTTTATTCTATTTTTAAATTTGTTGTGTAATAGTTTGGCGTGTTGCAAAAGCAGTGAAAGTTTTGTCAGATGAAGATGAGCACAAATCTAAGATTGTCTCTGCATTTTTTAAGTGCGTACCTAATCGTCTTCAGAATCGTATAGGTTTTTATTTGGCTACATTTGGTCCCTGCCATTAGATTTTAATTAGACTATTAAAAGCCCTAGACTTCTATTTTGTTTGAAATCTGAAAAGGGCGGTTAATATTTCAGTTGAACTACCTATTTCAAATGCTCTTATGGTAATTACCAACTTCAATAGTAGAACCACGTGCTAAGTAATTTGGCTTCCAGTCGCATAATTTGCAAAACAAACAAAACGGTAATTTCTAAAAAGGTACGCCCTTGAACTGCACACAGTTGTTATGGGCTAATCACCAACTAATCGTTTAAAAATACAATCCAATATGCACATTATTATGCTAAGTCGTTCATAAAAATTTTCAATCTATTGTCGCATATTAAATATGGCCGATTTCATCTCGGTTACGGGCCAGGGCAATAACTCATATTTCCCGCTTTACTTACCAAATTGACTGTGTAATTAGAAACTCGGTCGCTCCATTCATATCCAGGGTACTGTGACAGACTCATGCTGGGCAAGAAACCAGTGTGTACACAATGCGACTCGAGAAATTCGCGTACTAAATACAACACCGCAAAAACAGGGCGTACTTACATTATCCTCTCCCTACCTATTCATCACCAAATTACTATTGAATTTAAAGATTTTTCTGAAGCATTTTTTAATATCGAATGCACGTCTCGACTCGCAAAACGTGGGGTCGCCAAACAAAAAAGTTTCTTACTCAATGCACAAACTCCATGTTACTGGCCGCTATAGTTTTTAAATGACGAACTCACGTAGGAATAAGGTTTAGATTCAAGACTTGAATACTTTTTGAAACGTATGGTGCGTGCTGAACGTCAAAGCTGCTGGCTGAATAGAATGGAACACGTTTTAGCGGATTCTGAATTTGAATCTTTCCAATTTGCTGAGCGGTTACTCGGTAATACAAAGTAAATTGATCGTTCCATCTTCGCAATATTGCTCTTTATTCCTCGCGAATAAGACTCGTTACAGTGACATAAGACCCAGATAAGATTGTAGGTCACTTGAACAATTGAAATTGAAACTTTATCCTCTTGAGATAAGGATTCCATTGACGGCAAGATCCTTACATAAAGTGGCAAGACATCCATCAGTTTTGTCTTGAACTTCGGCAAGATGGCCGGATGTTTTTGTCGTTTAGAATTGAATTTTACGAATTGTGACCGTGTGCTTGCTGTCCGATTTAAGGATTTTGTTTAACGTAGTTGAATCTTATGACGGTCTGAGTTTTCAGTTCGATATATTTACCACGGAAACACAAATTTAGAGAGGCTAACATCAAAAGTTAAATTCCTTAAAAATGCCCATTGATTATATCACTTAACAAGGATTTCTGTGGCTTTATAGTCAAGCATTAAACGCTCGGCGGGTCTCTATAATATATTGTCCACTCACTTGAAAATCAAGCGTTTCATTAAATCCAATATTTCAGAAACCTGAAATTAAAATGGCGGCCTACTGTAAAATATTTTAAAGGAAACACAGTTGCCTCTTTATTCAAATTAAGTTGCCTAGTAAGAAAACCATATAGGTAAGAAAAAAGAACACTTTTCCGACCAAATTTTTCACTCCTACTTTTACAGCTATTAATAGCTTCTATGAAACTCAAACAGATCAAATATTTATTAAGTACTACATAATTTATGGAAACAAACGTTAGTTTGTCGGTTGGTCGGCAGGTGGCGTTGACATGAATAATTCAGAACGCACCCGTTCTACGGAACCCAGGGTTTTATGGTTCAATAATGGAATTCAAATGCTGTCATGTTTTGGGGACATTTCGGAATATTTTATTATTGGTTCCGGTCGTGACGTCATTTGTTATGTTGACGTGTTCTGTTTTAGGGGTGAGCAGAGTTTTAAGTTGTGATAAGTTCTGTGAATATTGACAGTTCGAAAGTTTCATTGATGTTTGCCGTAGCGTCATAAATTTGTTAAAAATATATACCTAAAATAATGAAGTATTATCGGCCTTGACTTCAGTGCCTACCAATTAACTGGGTGTGGTAGATGACGCATTCATAGTATAAGGGAAACTAGACTAGTTTTGTTATGTAAGTTTCTATACGAGAAAATACAGCCATGCCTACCGAATCATGACTTGTTTTTAGGGTTCCGCACCCAACAGGTAACCAACGAAACCTTATTACTACGCTTCCGCCGTCCGTCCGTCCGTCCTGCCTGTCAGTGGGCTGTATTTCAAGAACCGTAGGTAATAGTTAGACAGTAAATTTTTTCACAGATCGTGTTTTTCTATTGCCGCTATAACAAGAGACAATAAAAATTTAATTAAACTAAAAATTAAAGTTCGAAAGAATGAATATATCAGAAATAATCATTCTTTCGAACTACATGAACTTAGAGGGCTATATTGATGATTAAAATGGTTATAATTCTTTAGATAAATACGCGTTACGGTCGCAGATCGCATTTGGTCCACATACAGCTTCACCCTGACCGGCAAATTGCAAAAAACATAAAAATATTTGAATTTCGCGGGCTACCCTGGAGCATCCACCTTAATTAAAAATAACACAATCTTAAGTATATGTCACTTTAGTACATCATTACATAGTATAAAATAAAGTCGCTTCCGCTGTCTGTCTGTCCCTATGTATGCTTAGATCTTTATAACTACGCAACGGATTTTGATGCGGGTTTTTTAATAGATAGAGTGATTCTCGAGGAAGGTTTAAGTATTTTAATGTATAAGACATGTCTTATTATATATTTTTCTTGCTATTTAGGTAATAATGAAAGCAATTAGTGATGACATAATGATCTATCAGGTGTAGTGTTTTAGACACAAAGTAGTTAGTTATTATCGGTTCATACATCTGTTTGAGGTACGTGCCGGTGTAGTTATGATTGATGAAGAAAACTGGATTAGCAGATGCGTAAGGTAATACATTTTTATCGGCTTTATGGCTTTATCTTAGATTAAAGTGAATAGGTTACTTCGAGGCAAGCGTGCTCCATCGCGGACCACATCATCGTGGTATAATGCGAGCCAAACAAAATGTTGCCAGCTAGTCTATTCTGTAAATAGCCATTTCGATATCGAGCTTCATCTGAGTGACAAAGCTCACAATATGAGCTTTATTGCACACAACATAAAGGTCTTAAGTTTATACGAAATTGATACTCACCGCGGATTACGCTGTCGAGACTCAAAAATGTTGTTACAGAATAGCACTACTGGTGTCATCATTGTACCGATCATTTGGGTTTGGCACAATAGGTCGCTTTCTCTCATCTCATTTTCTATCACCAGTCATTTTAGTGCTTACAGTTTTGTGTTTGCCTTGTCATCCTTTACGGGGGTTGGGTATTAAATACCCTTATTCAGGTTTGCAACGTTAGCTATACCTGATATAATTGATCTTAGTCATTTGTTTTTTGCTCCTTCTGATTTGAAAACTCCCTGACTACTATCTAACTATTTGCCTATCTGCCCCACTTCAACTCTAACAATTACCTACCACAAAATTCAAAACAGTTAACCTCATAACCTCACCTGCAAGAACTATAAAAATACACTACCAACATAACCCTAAAAACACCAACACACTAAAACTATTGACTTTACGTCTAAGTATTAATTTCCCATGCTAAGTGCGCACGCGCAGCTGTCGCCGCCCCCACGACTCGATGCGTATGCGCACGACGCAGGCGCCTCGATAAGTGCTGACAATTACAGCGCAATTACGTAATTAGATGTTGTTTTAAGTTTATTTCCATTGTTAGGTCTTGTGAAGTGTAATGGTGGATGATTTGAGTAAATAGTTGCAATTTTCCCTATACATTTTGATTTCCTTGTGAGGGTGGGTTTTTCTTCGAGTCTATGATTAACTACTTTTTTTTCAGCCCTGTAGGTGGCCACGTCAATTGCAGCGTCGGTCGGTGGCATTCATCAAATCCCCCAAAGTATAGGTGCATGGGCACTTGGGCACTCCAACGTGTGGCTCATGTTCTGATCTGAGGAGCATCGCTCTCACATTATGTATCTGACAGATCTATGAAACCCCAATTACAAACCCCTCTCATTTAATCCCCATTTACATACTCTTAAAAGGTTTGCTTAAGTTTATAGATATCTTGTACTCTAGAAAAAGTGGGGTTCTATGAGTGACGACGAATGTCGACAGTCCAAAACGTTTTGGCTTACATATGATTACGAGCAATGTCCTCGCAGAACCGATTGTCGATGGGGCCGAATGTTCTGGAGTGGCACCCGCGAAGGCCTCCCACAAGGTGGACCGATGTCCTGGTGAGGCTCGCGGGTAGCCAATGGATGCGAGACGCACAGGACTGGTTGCTGTAGCGACACTTGGGGAAGCCTACGTCCAGCAGTGGACGTCTTTCGGCTGATATGATGATGAGTATGACATGTGATTGCGATAGAGCATGTCAATTCAAACGGATTTTTTTAGTTGTTATCGCTACATAGAGTTGACATTGCCACTTTGTTGACAACTTTGTATCATAAAAAGCTTTTCCAATAAGATTCTGTTTACTCATATTATTTTGCAATTTCTAATTCATATTATTTTAGTTAGGATTTCTTATTTGAAGTGTATATATGTATTTTGTTTTAATAAATTATTTATCAGAATATAAGAAGAATAATGCGGTAGCGATAAAGATGAAAATAAAATTTGTCAGATTTCTAATTGGTCGTCAGAAAGTATTGGTAACTAATGTAAATAAGGAAATCATTAGTGGTGTAGTGTCATTAAAGAAATTAATAAAAGGTGCAAAAATCTTCACTCTGATCAACATTCATCAAAACCTTTCTAAGATAATAGTGTAAAGTTTTATTTATTTCTCTAATTAGAATATTTCAAAACTGCGAAAACAATTCAAAAGTGTTGCTGTAACTTCACCTAAACTGTCAATTTAAAAAGTAGACGGTAAGGTAAGGTATCATTTTACTTATTTCATATTACAAAATATAGTTCGGTAAGGTCAAAAAACTGTATCTATTTAACGTCATGCGGTCATTACGACATTTTTATCTATCAATCTTTGGCCATATGGTGGCGCATACGCATGCCATGGGGTCGTGGGCCTATGAATCAAAATATTACAAAGTTATTTTAACGAATTTTATTAAGGAGCTTCTGGTACTTTAAGAGAGACCAAATAGTTTTTGAGTTTGTGGTTTGAAGTGGTATAAAATATTTAAATTCTTTCCTTTTAAGTCTAAACTACGTCAATAGTAAAAAGTGCAAAGATCTTATAAAATACGCAAATCTAACTTGGAAAAGTAAGGTTTGTTGGTAGCAATAATAAAATTATTCTTGATTTATTTGATGAAAATAGAAAAACGATCATCATTCATTGCTGACACTAACAAATATTGTATTGTTGACTTATAAAACGAAAACAAACAGGAAATTGACGATACACAAAATAATGAAGACCTATGTTTATGTTTCATTAGTAGAATGTTTCGAGAATTCTCATGTTTACACCCCTTAATAAGGGAATACGGCTTCAAACCTACGCAATTTAAATATGGACTGTGATATGTAAAGCAGAACCAACCATAAAACTGCTTGTTTGGTTTACACCTGAGTGAAATGGAAAGGATTTTTTTCAGTTGATAATGATCGACAGATATCTACAGTAAAATTAGATTCAACAGCGAATGATTGTTGCTATTCCACCAATTCGCACTAAACGTTTCCAAACGTCTTTTATAATGCGCACAGCAAAGGAGTGGGATCGCTGTCTGCGTCTGTGTTTCCATTTCCAAACGCTTACAACCCTAATCTCTTCAAAGTTAGAGTGAACAGGCTCCTTCTGGGTAAGCTCGCTCCATCGTAGACTTTGTGTCTGTCATCTCTGACATAGACTAGAGTCAAGAGCAAACCCATAAAAAAAATGATAAAGTCTAAATTAGAAGAAATGAAAAAGTTGCCGCTGAAGTGAAAAATTTGACAGAGGCAATAGCAGATGAAATACTATTAGAATCAGGGCTAGTAAAGGTAATATTTTCACGACATGCAGCTTTATCCCGAAAAATATATAAAACCTATGAAATATCCTACCCGACACTCAAACTTAAAGCAAACTACATAATATACTAACTTATAGCTCAGACATTCTAAGAAGCAAACCACAAAATAATCGTAAAAAATAATGTCTCTAATTAACGCAACCCCTAAAACTATTTACAAACGAAGTAATAGTCCGTAAAATTATAACTCTAAAACTTAGCAGTAGTGATACTTCTTATTTATAAGGTAAACACTTCGATGGCCATGGGAAAGGACCACAATATGTTTGTGTGGACGATGGACGCCATAGAGAATAGTGTCAATAGGGATGTTACCCGCTGTGTTATGGCGGGTTTTGGCTATAAATTCGTTTAAATCGATTGTTGTGTTGATTGGTATCTGTTTCTGTTTTTGGTTATTGAATGTTTTGTGCGTTTTGATTGGGATGGTGTTCATTTAAAGGTTTTGCACATGTATTAATAAAACTCTGATGGTGCTATTTACGACTAGCTGTGACTATAATATCTGGTATGATATTTAACTGTTTGAGTTGACCAATCATATTTCTTTTACTTACAGAAGTAAATGAAACTAGTGCCGCGGATTACGGAAAGATAAAAAATAAATAAAAAATAGAATGTATGAATGAAGAAATAGAATAAAATATCCAAAAGAAAAACAAACTATTTTTATTGGGCAAACGTGCAAAAATAAAAACATCACTTTTCTCCTTAGATACACATACCAGGATCGCAAAACGACCTAAGAATTATTCTTCGACAAAAATAATAAGAAGACATAAAAAATAGCAGATGTCGTTGTGTCAAAGGTAGCAAGCCCTTACCTTTACCAAATTGAAACTATTGTTAACGCAACAATCGCTCACCTTTGGCGTTCCGAAGAAATTGGAGTAATAATATTTATTGTTATACAATCTGGAGTAACTTCATCCTTTTGTTAACCCTGCTCTGCTCTCCGCGTTATTGTTTGAGGAAGTGTGCGAAACTCGAAGATGCGTTCCTGTCCGAAAGATTCGCAGTGTTTAAAAACAGCTGCGCAATCAAATTCCAACCTTATCTCTAATGTTCTAGAGTTTAATTTTAGGGAGCGTCCTCAAACGCATTTGTTAAGGAGCCGTTTTGTTAAGTCAGTTCCGATCTAGTTTTTTTTTATTAACCAAAGAGTACATGTAAATGTCATGATTTATTTTTTGACAAGGAACACGGCAGTCGTTGTGGGAAATTTACGAGGATATTAAGGGGTGGGCTCGTATTGAATCTTTGATTATGTATTGTGAACTAATTTATGGAGCAGATGACTTTGTAGAAATAACGTTTTAGACAGGTGAGGTAGCGAAAGTTTTTAATCTATATTTATTATGTACTTTTAATAGAACGTAACGGTTCATGTTATTGTGCTAGATACAGAATAGGTTAATTGTACAGTAATGAAAATGGGAACGGTAGATACTGGTAATGTCGGTTGCTATCATTTTGTTTGTCTATTTGTAATGGAATGGACTAACATTAATAGAGTTTTAGAGAAAGGAAACTACTTAATAGGCGGGGACTAGGTCAACTAATTAACAAAATGCTAGCTTATAATTACAGCAGCATAAAGTTCTGCAACACAACACACAATTTAATATCTTTGCTGCAAAAGTTTCGAATGTTCTTCGAATGCTTCAAGTGTTAATGAGAAATGAAACTCCTGCCTTTAGTTTGGCACTAACAAATTAAAAACCAATCCACTTACCAAGGTTACTTAAATCCTCATATAAAGTTAACTAACTTTATTACATTACACAATAAAAATAGTCGTAAACCGTCTTCATATAACCGATTAATATCGAAAGCATAATCCCAACTCTATAATAGAGACGTTAAATTTTTATAACCTATTTCTAACAATACGGTAGAACGATAAAAGATCGCGATTTTTTTAATACTGCTTTTTGAAGAAACTCCCCTTATTGTTAACCTGGCAGTAAGTTTTAGCCCCTGTGCCTAAGTTTGCGAAAAAAAAAATAAGCTCGAACCTATTGTCGACTTTTTGAAATGAGAACACGTTTTGTTGGTGTGATTTTTCAAAATGGCGTTTTGTTTCCACATGGTAATACCGGCTTGATTTTCAACGGTTAGTGGTGTAAAGTTGATTGATGGGTCTATGTTGGTTGTTTTTAGTTTAACTTAAGGCAGGTGAGAAAAAGGTAACACCGGTTTTTAGCTTAGAAATAGACACAAAGTTGAACATTGCAGAAATAATATTTTTCATTAATATTGTTCGCGAATAAGATAAAACATTAACGAAATAAAGTTTTATGCGTCGCGTAAATTCAGCTTTAAGAGAATCCATTTTGCAATCGGTTACCAATATTTAAATCTTCCAATCTAGGCGAGTCAAGATATTTATTTATTTTCGCAAGACAAATTTTTGCAAAACACTACGTAATTTAGCAATTGTGACACTTCGTAATAACAATAACTACCAATAATAATGTTTGATAAATGACCAATAAAACATGATGAAATAAAGCTATAAACATACATGACGACATACATTTTCAACCCGTTTCAAGGCAAAAGTGAAAGACAAAAAAATCTTTGCCCAATCTTCAGTACCCAACTTTACCCAATGTAAGTTTTAGCGCTAAGTAAGCAACCCTGCGTCTGTCGGGTCGCAATTGAAAATACCTACTCTCGCAAAGACAGTTCGAAACTTGAAAACTTTTCTGACGTTTCGCGGTAGTTCCTCTGGCAGGCTATTTGAATTCCAGCCAAGTACAAGAAAATGTTGATTGAGTTTTTGATTTGAAGTTATGGGAAAGGACGGTGGCAATGGACGGAACGAATTTACTTTATAAAAAACCATTAAAAAGAGAATTTGGAAATCGAAGACGTAGGTAAGTAGGTCATGAGCCTTTATTTTAGACTGGCAGCTAATAAAAAGATTATAGAATTTGTTTATTTTAAAAATTAAGCGGTGTTCGTTCGTTGCTAAGCGCACTTCTGAACAGATACGATTTGTTTTTTTTTTTTCGCATATTTTTTAAGGAAAGTCTTAATAAATTGGAAAATTTTGTTGCGTAATTTTTATTACCAAAGGAATCGTCGGTAAACCAAGATTGAATATGGAACAGAGTCAGCTAGAAAAACAAAAAACAGGTTGTAATTACCAACAAAATACAAATTTACCTAAACTGCGAAAAATGTTCTACATACTTATTTAACTTCACATACAACCTACTAGCGACCTTCAAGTGGAAACTAGACCTGCGACTCTTGACCTGGTTCGTAGCAATGGGTGGTAAAAAGTTATTTATTAAATCTAATCAGTTGATCAGCACTGCTTATTGCTGCCATAAATTAAAACGTAATTATTACTGGGCCCTGTCACTTGTGCGTAAGGTGAGACCAACAAGAAAACAAACCTAGTTTGTTCTTAAGAACCCTTCTAAATCCGTCACTTGGAAAAATATTAATTAGACATTTTTGCGTAGGTCCACCATGCGTTTCAATGAGCTTGAATTAGGGATTTTAAAAAATCTATACTAATATATAAAGCTGAAGAGTTTGTTTGGTTGTTTGTTTACTTGAACGCGCTAATCTTAGGAACTACTGGTCCGATTTGAAAAATTCTTTCAGTGTTAGATAGCTCATTTATCGAGGAATGCTATATGCTCTATATCATCACGCATCACCAATAGGAGCGGAGCAGTAATAAAAATTGTGACGCAGACGAAGTAGCGCGGGTCAACTAGTATTAAATAATTTAATTGTATGCTGTGTGATAATGAGTGAAATTCCCAGTCGCATCCCTATTTCCTGATAGCTACAACCTGGAAGTCTTTAAGCCAAGAGTGAATAGGTTACTTCTAGGCAAGTGTACTCCATCGTCGACCACATCATCCCTTTCCATCAGGTGAGATTGTGGTCAAACGCAAACTTATCCAATGGAAAATCATCATACAGCTCTATGAGAATACTTATTCATTAAAACTAATAACAGTAACATTTATATATTTTCTGACACTACTGCAACAAACAGTTTCACTCCAGTATTGCCAATGGCGGCGATGTAATCCAGTTTAAAAATCCAATATTCCAATATTGACCTGATTGCGAGTTTATTTTTCCACTTACGGAAAGCAAGGCCGAACGTTTTCCAATAATGGAATATCAGGTGCATATTGTTTGTCTATGGATTACAGTACCTACAAAAAGGAAAGAACACCAGGTATGGTTGTAAATCTTTTACTAATAGAGAAAGCTTCACTACTGTTAAGTGACAAGGGCTTCTTTTTTATTCCCGGAAAATAGCTGTTTCAGTAAGCTAGGCAAGCGAAGCCATAGGAAAAAGTTTATCATTAATTCTGCTTTGATATTTAGCTTGGAATCTGGGGCTTTCTTTTCAATTTTTGTCGATTTTCGTGCCTAAATGAACTGACAACTATTTACAAGTTGAACTTATTTAGTGTGTTTTTCTCGTTATTTACATTTTTATTGAATTTCGGTGGTTTTCACATCAAGCCTGTTTCAAATAGCAGTTACAGACTTTATACAATTCCATTGACAGTCACGACTGTTATTTTTTTTTAAATACATGGCCATTCTTCAACGTCACCACTCACCAGGTAAACCAGGTGGCAGGTTTATCAATATAAATCAGCCCTATTCGCCCCCTGACCTCTGGGCACCCAGGATTAGGGGATAAGTTCCCAGCAGTTACGGTTGACACCTACTTATGGCTTGTAGGGTAGTTATAATGCATGTCGTCTTTACCCTTAGGCAATATTGATGGGGTTTGGCCGAGTAGACTATATTTTCAAGAAAGGTTTAGAGTCGTTTGACATTGTTTTTTTTTCTTCTGTCAAAGTGACAGATGCGTATGGTATTCTCGCTGGCACTACTCATCGAGAAAATCTTATTTCGTCGGTGCAACGATTTTAAGTATTTAAAATTGAAGTGCAGTTTTTCAAGACTGACACTTGGCTAGTCTTAGTAGCGAGAAATTTTATGACAACCACGGTTTGGTTTTTTTTCGAAGGTACAAGTTATACCTGTATTATATCTTCATCATCGGAAGACTCCGAGAGACTCGAGAGGTACTTACTGTTTAAGTACAATAAAGTTTTTGATTATTTCCAAAAGGCCCACAAAGGGTTGGATACACTTCAACTTCGGTTGCTCTGTTTGCGAACCCCTTTAATATTAAAGTACCTATGTACCGAAGGTAGGTACTTGGTAATGTATATTGCATATTTAAGTGTCTCCATTAAGTGCTTTGAAGTAGTTAGGTACAGTTACTATACCGTACATTCGATTTTTTTCTTATTAAAAAAAGTTATATGAAAGAAAATGATAATGTAAATTTATTCATTTAGAATAAAAAAAACAGCGTTTTTTAATATCATTATTTAATTTACTGTAATCGAATCTTTAAAAAAGAATCAAACTGCAAAAAAGGGGCACTCGAACAAATCACTCTTCAAATTAAGGAATAAAAGTGATCCATATCTTTTAATATACTTTTACTGCTGTGAGCAACCCTTCGTCCTACGTACTGTTACAATTTTATTATTTGTATTTCGAATTCTATTTTTTTTTTTCTTTCGCTGGGTAGTCGACCTTTTTCCTTTCGTGAGAAATGTCGTTGTTTTTTTTTTCAGCAAAAAAAAAAACAGTCTCACACAGGATCGCTAATGGGTTAACTTTTAGTGAATGGTAAGTTTTACCTGTGAAACAGTATGAAAAAGTCAAAGATATACCGGTATCTTTGATTTTTTAATACTAGTTTATGGTATCGCAGGGAGAGTCTTGATGTTTTTTGCGTTTATAAATGATAAACAGCAGATAACAATAGATGAGAAAAGGAGTGATAGCAAAAAATATTCCATCATTTAAACCTTTTTTTATAAAAAGATGCATAAATTAGCTTTCTTGAAACCGTCGACTGAGAGAAACAGTTTAAAATGTTTTCTTCTGATGATTTTTGGGTTAAGTATGTGACTTTTCAAAATACATAACTTACATTCATTGTTAACTGTCACCCTAAAGTTTAACTGAAAATGAGAGAGAAAATATTTTATATTTATTTTTGCAGTGCTCAGTCAACGATTCTGCCCGTGTTGTAATATGAACAGACATCAAACTTTTGAAAACTTTAAGTTATAAATATTCTTCCTCAAAAAAAACTCGGAACCGGTACCCATCAATCTACGATATTTTTTCTAATGTCTTACAACCAACCCCTTGAATCTTTTAATTAAATGCGCACTCCACGTTTATAGCTAAACAAATAAATTATAATGATAATAAAACATTTTACGGTTTGGTTGACACTATAAAGGAGCGAGTGATTCCGGGCGTTCGACTAGTCTTTTGTTTCGCGATCTATGATTTGTTTTTACTTTTTTTTTTCTGAAGTGACAGTTTGTAAAGAGGTTGTGTATCTTTTTAGTTTTGGCTGAATGAGCAAGGGGACGGAAGAAGGGAATTTGTTTATTTGATTATGATTAATTTCTTAGATGTTTACATAAACTATTCGATACTTATTACATTTTCGAATTATTGGAATTAGCTACTATATATTTCCATTTTAACGTTTAATATCCAATAACTAACTAAAATTATATAAAAACACACAACAAAATTTCCAACTGCCACTAACAACATTTTTTCACACAACCTTTTAATTGCGAATCTAAAAGCCGTTTAAAAACCATTTGAAAAATAAATCAATCGGGCCCATTTCCGCCACAAAGCACGAAACCGCGTAGGTACTCAATTAATTCTCTAATTTAAAAACTATATTAAAAACGCTGCCATTCCCATAAAATGATAGCGTGATGGTTATCCATTACTGAGCGAAAGCACTAGACTGTAAAAGCCGAGTTCTCACAGACTTCAAAATAAAAAAAAAAACTTCAAGCAAAGAGGTTTGAACTCGTGCAAAAAAATCCGCGCGTACGCTCCGCTGGATCGGAAGGGTGCTTTATTATAATCTATTTATTCTTGTTTCTCTTTCTGACCTGGAAGTGAGATATGCTTCCTTCTCTTTCCTGCTGTAATTAAGGGCATAGCTGACCCCGCCAAGTGCTTGAGAAGTGCTTGTTATGATCTTTTGTTTTATTGTGGCGCAGTTAAGTGTGTGAGAGCCCTTATAGTATGGTATTTTGACTTTTTGAACTTGGTATTGCGATTTGCGGAATTGATACGGTCAGCAGAAAGTTTTTTTTTTAAATATATTTCTGGTAAATAGTTTTTCTTGATGATATGATTTTTTTTGATTGGATAGATTAAGCGTAGATGTGGCTGTTGGCTGTAAACTTTCAAGAATTTGGCGTGTTTTCAAGTTTCTTGTAAAGAAAGGAGACTTGTGAAAATTATACTTTAATGTGGAAAGTAGAGTTGCTCATATTTCTATATCTCAGCTATGATTTTTTTTTGTTTTTTCTTTGAGAAAACAGGTATGTTGTTATGGTATGTTTGTGTAAAAAAAAAACCAACCGAATTGAAAACCTTCTTTTCAGGGTTCCGTACCCGAAGGGTAACCAACGGAACCCTATTACTAAGCCTCCACTGTTCGTCCGTCTGTCTGTCAGCGGGCCGTATCTTAAGAACCATAATAGGTAGAGAGCTGAAATTTTCACAGATTGTGTATTTCTATTGCCGCCATAACAAAGAATAAAAGTTAAGGTTTATGGTACGGAGCACTTCGTTTGCGAGTCCGACTCGCACTTGGCCGGTTTTTTTGGAAATCGGTTAAAAATGGGTAACAGTAATACATAATATAAAGTTTTTCAAATGATTATTTTCTCTGAGCATATTTGAAAGTAATTTAAAGTATCATTTTTATACATATTTAAATACAACACAGTCGTACAAATGTTCAATTTTCATTATTTTTCTACATATGTACATATTTCATTATTTTTATTAATTTTCATGCTGACCGTACAAATATGAACAAATAAAAAAATAATCATTCAACTATGACCAGTCAAAAACTACATTAAAATGTCGTTCAATGTACAATCAACATCACTAGCACCTCTTGCATTACAAAAATCACCCTTACAGCAACGACATAAAGTCGCTGGATTTGTGGTCATGTCCGGTACCTACCTATAACGAATCGGTTGAATTTATACCAACAAATTTATGAGTCATTTATGCACATAAAGTTAACATAAAAATGTTTGCATAATCAATATTAATGTCCTGTGGATCATGGGAGTGTATTGAGGGGTTGTAGTGAAAGAATAATTGTGGTTAATAGTAAATTACTTTGCAGTATTCTTGCGATTAAAAGGGTTGTTCAAGAGAATTCGGTGTCAGAAGAGCATTTTGACTTAACCCTGGGCATGCCTGGTAGGGTCTATCAGACCCACCCTTCAACTGAAACCGTTGTATTTCATTAAAATATGATGTTTCTGCGTCACCACTCTCAGTAGCTGAACATCATCAACCAACCGACGCCTAATGACCACTATTTTAGTCCGGAGTCAGCTGAGATGGTGAAAAAACACAAAAAACCTGAGCGCCGGTGTCAAATTCAGAGGTTATACCTTACACCTCTGCCTACACCCGTTGATGGTAGTGACAAGAACTGATTATTATAGCATTATCTATGCATAGTCTTTGTCTTGTGCCTCCTATTTTCTATATACATAAGTGTAAAAAAGGCCTTTTTTTTGTTAAAAACAAAACATTTATTATGATTTTTTAATTTATTTAGTTGATATGGTGGATTTGTTTTCTTCATTTTTCCCTCTACTATATGTATACCCCTAGTATATATCAAAGTATGTTTTGATACACTAGTTACCACAACTAGTACGAAAAATAGTCACTTTAAAGTCGGGTCTGACAAACCCACCAGGCATACCGTGTAACATTTTGCCACCAGGCATACCGAAGGTTAAGGCACTGAAAGCTGCCATGTCTATCCCAGAAGTAAAAGTTTTAAAACAAAGAAGCAGCAAGTTGAAAATCATTTTATTTTTCATTTATTTATTAAAATCTTATTATTATAGCCTTTCTTAGGTATGAGTTACCAGTTCACCATTAACCAACATTCACAACAGTAAGTCAAAATAATAGGGAATATACATGAAAAACATATTTATCACCTATACAGTTTATCTAAAAATATAATACTAACAGTGAAAATAGAATCAAAATTATTCGAAAAACGAAGGAGATATAATTATTTTAAATAAATATAATGTTTGTCCCTCGTGCGAAAACACTGTTTTCTATGGCTGCTATGTAGGCGTCATAGACGATGACGTCAAAGTTACATCAGACTTCTCTTTCTAATTGTAATCTTTGAAGCTTTATAGCTTAATGTGTAAAAATAATTTCATGATTGTTTACTAGAGCTAATAAGTATTTCATTTTGTAAATTAAAAAAAATCATGCATATTCCCTATTGTGAATGAACTATGAATTAAAATACCTACGTATAGTGAGTGCGTAATCTTGCAAAATAAGTGTCCATACCTATAATGAAATGGTTAGAGCTTTTCCCAAAAAGTAAGTAAGTAATAAGAGTAGATAACACATATTATACTAGATAGTCAAATTAATTGCGAGAAATAATTATGAATTAGTAGATAATATATTAAGCTGAAGAAAATTTGTTGTTTGTTTGTTTACTTGAACGCGCTAATCTCAGGAACTGCTGATCCGATTTGAAAAATTCTTTCAGTGTTAGATAGCCCATATATCGAGCTATATCATCACGCTAAGACCAATAGGAGCAGAGCAGTAATGAAAATTGTGACGCAGACGAAGTTGCGCGGGTCAACTAGTAAATTATAATATGCTGTGTGTGCGTAATCTTGCAAGATAAAATTGTCCATAAATATGTCCACTCCTAGAATGAAAAGAAAAGTGCTCGTAGCTTTTCCAAGACAGCTTGCGCTTTTGTAGTTTTTGAGTCCAGCCTGCAAACAGGTATTTGGTTTTGCGAATCTATAAAGATACTTATGTGAACTAGGAAACATGAGATTTGAGGCAGTCGTCGTTTTTAAAATTTCCCATTCCTTCAGTAGATTTCTGAGTCACATAGACCAGACCGTATTCCACAGGGATGCTAAAGTGTCCATAAAGATAACGGACCTTAAAAGTCAGTCAAAGTCTGACATGAACTCATAACAAGTTTCAATAGTATTTTTAAGAAGTTTAAACTACTATCGAATACTGGTATTCAGCTGAATCTAGCTAGACTGAGAGCCGAAGCCTACATAGTTAGAGCTAGAAAGATTTTTTTTTACTTTATCCGGATCATCTGAAAAAAAAACTTACGCAAGCCATCCAAAAAGTACTGCAAAAAAGAAACAGACACTCAGTATACCCCAAGATCTTTATTAAAGTATAAATTATAAGTAATTTATGATATTTGGGACACCGACCATAGATGCAGTGACAAGGAATGAAAAGATATAATCAGATAAAATCTATATTGCTTACACAAGAGAAACCGGATGCATTTATGTGCATGTGCAATGTGCAAGTCTTGCTAAAACTTCCGTCGGGTTATAGCTCAAGAAATGGCTGTTAATAATCACTACATAGTATTCAACAAAGTCGCTTCCACTGTCTGTCTGTCCCTATGTATGCTAAGATCTTTAAAACTACGCAACGGATTTTGATGTGGGTTTTTTTAATAGATAGAGTGGTTCTCGAGGAAGGTTTTAGTGTATAATTTGCGCCCGTGCGAAGCCGGGGTGGGTCACTAGTACGGTATAATTAACTTGGAAGTTAATAGTGAGTTCTGTCTGTATTTAGTCCAGATTCAGTTACGGAATGGATTAATTATACATCACGGGAGGATTACAGACACCGCGGTAAGTTTGTAAAATATCGCGTGAAATAGCAAAAACAATTTTTTTTAGGGTTCCGGACGCAACGCGTAACCAACGAAACCCTATTACTAAGCCTCCGCTGTCTGTCCGCCCGTCCGTCCGTCTTTCTGTCTGTCAGCGGGCTGTATCTCAAGAACCATAATAGGCAGACAGTTAAAATTTTCACAGATTGTGTATTTCTATTGCCGCTACAACAACAAATAATAAAAATTAAGGGAACTGAACCCTTCGTGTGCGAGTTCGACTCGCACTTGGCTGGTTTTTTCTATAATACACGAATTTTTTGGAAACTGTGGAATTTGGATAGGATTCATCTTAATAAAAATGTTTTGTTCATAATAAATATATCGAGAAATTACGATCAAATATGAATTAATTACAATCTTACGGAATTTGCAATTTTCCGGTGATAGGTATAACAGTTCTGTGGTACGTTTATAACTGACCAATATACAGCACACAGTCTATGTAACTACGAATTAAATTTTTTTTTTTCTTTTGGACAGTACTTTCCGTATTTTATGAGAAAATTCAGAACCCATGTGGACAGGTTTGTGGGCTTAACTTGTTCTTAATTATTTTTGCAATATCAGCGATGGGTTGTGGAGGTCTGGTAGGCAGCCGCTCCACGTAAAACACTGGTATACAACTGAGTCCGGTTTGACTGGAAGCCGACCCCAATTTAGTTGGGAAAAGGCTAGGCAGATGATGAATACCAGCGATTGAAAATGATCTTCTTTGTAGGTACTGTAATAATAATATTCTACGAACAACTTTTTAAATATGTAGTTCGTGTAATTCGTTTTTTTTTAGTGTCTCCTTCAAGGTAGAGCGAGCGAGGGTGATGTTTAAGTTTTGGACTTTTGGCGGGCAATGTAGTTTTTTTGGGGAATGTCTGTTGGTCATTATCTACTGTTCCTGTTCGAATAATAATGATATCTAAAAGGCTCTCAAATATACAAAAGACAAAATTTTATTTTCACACATGTTTTGCAAACTTCAGATCTGTCTGTAAAGTTTGTGCGAAAACTTTATCCAGCTCAAAAGTAAGTATTAGAATCTTTCAGGTACCAAGATTCTCACACAATTTATGTATTTTACATAATATACAACATAATGGTAACAGTTGCAACATGAATGTCTTATTGAATAGGAACCCGACTCACCGTATCCTCAGCTCCGATACAAAAAAGTAATCCCTATTGCACAATAAGATGGTCCGCGAACAAAAAAACAACCAACTGTCATTTCACAAAATCACTAAAAACTCCTTAAAACACACAGTTCTGTTTCACGTAAAAATATAAAATTAAAAAATAATAACACTTTCCATAAACGATTCCATTTTCGAATAAAACCGCCGAAAACTTTTAAAAATGGAAAGGCTCTCGCGCATCCGTGCGTTCGCGCGCAAAGCTCGCGTTCGAATAAATGGAATTCAAACTTTACCTGGGGTGACATTCAT